>JALMGA010000003.1:43514705-48314705 GCA_023333525.1 Aspidoscelis tigris stejnegeri | reverse complement strand
AATATGATGGCCCGGGGCTTCTGTTATCCCATACTAGTGTGTGCATGGCAAAGGCGTAGACTGGATCATGGTCCAAGTCTACCCACTCAGTGCAAAAATAGCCTTAGCTTCTTTTCTTCACTGAGGACTCTGGTGTCTCAGGAACAGTCCAGCATTCTAGACCACGAACCATGCTGGCTTTGTTTGCACTAGTATTGGCCACATATTAAGCAAAAAAAGACAAAGTGTACAAAAGGCTTTTCTTAGAAGGAAATGTATTCATAACATCTTTTTGAATAGACTTACACAAAAGGAATAGAAGAAGGGCAAATCTTGTCCCCAGACCATATTTGAGAAATTTCATTAATTTATTCTTTCTGTTTGGCCTAGTGGAGCTTTGATGAGGCATAAATTGCAAGGGACTTCAGATAAAGTTTCTACAAGCTGATTCTTAAAACCATAATTAAGGCTGAAATTTAGTTTTGAGCAAATGGTCAGTAGCGTTTCCCTTAAGCTGGGCAACTCGTAGCAGAATTATGCCTGTTCTCAGTTATATTTCTCATACATATAAATATCTAACACTTTTATTATTGAAAATGTTCAATGTTAATAAGTTTACTTAATTTGTATAAAAACAATAAGAACTGAGAGTATTAAAAGCAAACAGCTACACGCAGCTCAGGAAATGATACATCATCCCAAAGAATTCTACTAGGAGAAAATAGAACATGAAATGTCATTTTCATTTCCCGGTGTACAGCTTATTTTCCTGGAAATTTTACAATGGTTTTGAGGGGATTAAAACAAAAGACAGCTTCCTTTGCTAAGCCAGCTAAAAGTTTAATTAAATACAATTGCTTGCTGTGCTTGCCTTCCCAAGCTGCCTCATGCATATTCATCACTGTAATTACAGCAGGAAAAAAAAAAGATCCCACAACTAATTATGCCACACTCCTCATCTTCTACACATGCCTGGAATTTTTTACATAATTACTACGGAAATTAATTGCAAGTTACTTAATTTTGCACTTTGTCCCTTCATGCTTATTTGAAATTTGTTTTTCCCCTTCTCCTGAAGCCATATCCGATAGTTCATCCACTTGCATCAAAATACTTTCTAATTACTTGTCATAATGAGATAACATCAGCTGTAAACATCAACCCCTCACACAGTGTTTACCATAGCAAACACACTATACTTCACGTTAGTCATGTCTGAACATGCCCTTCCAATTTTCAAACTCTCAAGCCATTCTGCACTTTGGCTGACATTGTTTATTCTGCTCAGTTTTACACTCCAGAAAAAAAGCATAGCATGCATATATGGTATGGCAGCGTGATTCTCAAAGGGAAATCATATTAGAGTTCACAACACTCATCAATTTTAACTGAAGACAATTTTCCACCTTTAAAGCTTTAAAAGACTGAAAATGAATCAACCCGTGCACAATGGAAGAAGACTATTAGGTCGCACTTGATTTTTTTTTAATGTGCCCACAGTCTACATTATGTTCAGTTCAGAATTCTGCCAATCCCTTCACCAGCATTAAAGTTGGAAACTAATGGTACTTTGTACCATTCAGAGGCAGGCACAACATAGACAATCACCTCAGTTGGTAAATCACATCAGCAAACCTGATGCAGTAAAATTATTCAGTTGGAAACAGAACTTCAATGCAATTAGGATCCTCAAGTCCCCTCAACCAGTCTGACCACTGTTGTTTTTCTAGTCCATTACTAACAGCAGTGGCTGCCCATATGGAATGCTACGACAGGGAAAATAATGGGATTTTAATGCACAAAGTAAACAACAATTTCTCATCTTACAAGTTTCTGAATGCGATGCAAATAGATACATTAATTTTAAAATTGCTTGGAAATGGTAATAAAGTGCATGAGCTACCCACAAAATTCATCTTCAGTTAGGTTCTAACTGGATCCTAAATTAGTCTGCTGATGTTAAGGGGGGGCTGGTGACTCCTTCTACCCTTTTCATTTCTACTGATGTTCCACACCATTTCCAAATATCTCCGAACATTTAGAGATACAGGAGGCTGCAGAAATGGGAATGATGCAGTCTGTGAATTCAAACATGGAACAAAGGTATGTGTTTCACCAGGCCCAAAAGTGACAGAAGGTGAAAACAATTCCTTTGAAGTTACTTGTCAGTGCATACATAACACATGCCAATAAAAATCTGCATATGCACAGCAGAATCCATGCCAACCCTTATCACAGTAGGGCAAATTGTACTCCTATAAATCCCCAAAGTTTGTTATTATTCTTTAATCTTTTTTAAAAATGAAGTGGTCTCCCTAGTTCAATATTACAAGGGAAAAAAGCAGACCACCAGAATGCCCAGTCAGGGCCCAAAGTCATTAAAATATTACAAACAGGAAACCAACAAAATATATACAAAAAACAGGAGCAGGTCTGCCAGATGAGACCAAGTTCATAGTCAGGCAACCTATCCCTAGAATAGCCAACTGGATGCTTCTGAGAAACCCATGAGGAGAACATGTGGGCAACAGGATTCCCTCACTTTTGTTTTTCAGTAGCTGTTCGCCCTGGCCAGCCATCAGCAGCCCCCACTAGCTCTGTCTCCCTGGAGTCTTCCCCCCCCCCCCCCACTTTAAGAGCTCTGTCTATTCAGGCTGTAACTGATTCTCGCTGTATTCAGACAGAACAAAAGGGGTGCACCTTAGAGAGGTTGTGTGTGGCCCTTGTGTTCCCAAGTCTTCTCTAATCCAGAAGGAAGGGGCAGACTGGGGGGGGGGGGTCGAACAATCCCACCTCAAAGCAGTGTTTGAGCTGCCTCAGAATTTGTTTGTTTGTTTGTTTTGCTGTGTCTGGTCATAGCCTTTGAATGAGTGGAGAGAAGGAGGAGGAGGAGTTGGCTTTTCCACCGTTTCCTCACCCATTTAAGGGGACTCAAAGCGGCTGACAAAGCTTTCTATTCTTCTTCCCAGAACAAAACACCCTGCGAGGTAGGTAGAGTTGTGAGAGCTCAGAAGAGAGCTGTGACTAGCCCAAGGTCACCCAGCTGGCTTTCATGTATGGCAGAATCAAACCCTGAATTCCCAGATAAGAGACAGGATCCCTAACCACTAGACCAAACAGTCGCACAGCAACAGCTTAGGGCCCAAGTGACATCTTCAGACTAGAAAGAGAGCAGCAGTGAGATCTTCCTGTATGCTTGTTTTCACTCATCTCAACTTGGACACTTCTGTCTGTCATTCTGAGTTGTCAGCTTCCTCAGAGATCAGAGGCCTTTTCGCACAGGCCTTTTTAGAATGCGTGGAAGACAGCTCCGGACGAGGCATTCGCATTGCCCCAGCAGTGCAGTGCTCTGCATCCGTTCCGATGCGGACGAGCCGCCCCGGCGCGTTCCGGGAGAGAAGTGTTCGCGCACGATTCTCTCCCTGACAGCCGTCGGCACACCCCCAGGGCCCGACTTGCCGGGCCAGCGATCGCGCCGGCGCGGCGAAGCCGGTAGACGGGACCCACCGAATTGGGGTTCCCCTGTCCCAACTGCCAGGGTCCCGTCTGTCATCTCCGATGGCCGCCGGGACGTGGCAGACCTCTCCGATGGCCGCCGGGACGTGGCTCCTTCCCGGGTCCAGCAGCCCCTATGGGGCTGCCGAAGCCGGGGAGCCACCAGCATCGGCGTCCTGTCGCCCCTTTCTGGGGTGGCAGGGGGCCGATCCCGGGCTGGCTGGGGCCGAGGAACCCCTTGGGTGGCCGAACCGCATTGCTCCGCCCCCCCAAGGGTCCCCCCGTCCCCATTGTGGCCGTCTGCGGGGCGCGGGCGCCCCGCAGATCAGTCCCACCCCCTGAATCCGCCACCCCCAACCACCGTCTGCGCCGGATCGGGCCCATCTTTGCTGTGTGGGTGGCTACATCGAGGCACCCACACCACGAAGATGATTCCCCCCCCTCCCCCAGGGCCCTGGGAGGACGCGCGCGCAGCGCGCGCGCGCGCGCGACAGAGGACTTACCTCATCGCCGTCCAGCGTCTGACTGAGGGGGGCATGCTGGGAGCATGCAGAACGCAGCCCCCCTAGCCCCCCTATTGGACAAGCAGTTCACGTGAAGGGAGGGCCCTGGGGGAGGGGGGAATCATCTTCGCGGTGTGGGTGCCTCGATGTAGGCACCCACACAGCGAAGATGGGCCCGATCCGGCACAGACGGTGGTTGGGGGTGGCGGATTCGGGGGGTTGGACTGATCTGCGGGGCGCCCGCGCCTAGATCCAGGCGCCTGCGCCGCGCAGATGGGCAGCAACAGGGTCGGGGCGAAGCCTTTGGAGTTCGGAGCCAGGGGCTCCGAACTCCAAAGGCATCCTGCCCCATAGGGACCTTGCCCCAGGCCCTCCGATGGGCACCCGGGTGCCCGGGCACGTTCGTGCCAGCTCCACAGGGCCCGATCCGGCCCCGTAGACCTGGCACAAAGCGCGGAGCAGCTGCTTGACAGCGCTGCCCACCCCTTGGGTGCTCTCACCCAATGGGCGGCAGCACTGCGGCCGAATCCCCGCCCCTGGCCAGCCTTTGCCGGCCAAGACAGTTCCGGGCGCTTTTACCATTCACACACAGGCGCGCCGGAACTGTGTGAATGGTGAAAGCGCCCGGAACTGTCTTAAGCTTCCCGCCTGCACGCGTTCCAAACGGAACGCGTTGCAGTGCAAAAAAGCCTCAGATGCTGCGAGGCAAATCACATGCCTTCCACATATCAGATTTTGATATTTTGTTTTAGCTCATTGTTCCTTGAGTCATTGCCTTTCTGTACCAATGCTGTAGGTAGGGATAGCAAAAAAGTAAAAAATAAATCTGATTCCTGCTTCATTTAAGGATCATGCTGAACATGCATCTGTTTGTATGGAAATTTTTTATTTCCATACAGATGAACAGCATTGAAATGCAATGTATTTTTTGCTAGTTCACACACTTATTCAAATGTGCAAAGCCATACATTAGCATGTACACAAACCCCCATTGTGATGTGTATGAATGCAGATGCATATAAAGGTGAATGATCAGACATTCAACTCAAAAGAACAAGATTTCATAACAAGAATTTAGGTTTATCAGGAAACTCTATGTGTTGCAAAGAGCATATTTAAATATATCCACATATATAGGTCATCCTAGCTCCATCAACATTAGCCTGCAATCTCCTCCCCTTGCCCTGAAGCATAATTTCTTTGCAGGTCAGGGTGCCAATGGCAGAGGACAAATTATTCCCAGATGCAGATACTGAACAAGGAAGGATACGGCGGCATGAACTTCAGGTCTCCAGATAAAGAAACACATTTGACAATAAAATATAATAGAATAATGTTACTCCCCATTCCGTGAAATGAACCAGACTTCAAGTGACAGCTCCTGACGTAACAGTGTAGATCTGAGGCCTATTCGCACTTAGCCCTCTGGTATGCAATTAGGACAGCTCTGGAGCAGAGGCCTAAGTGCGAATTCAGCCCTGGATTTTGTATGAACTGGTGAAAAAGAGCTTATTCCCTCTTTGTGTTTTTATTCAAAACTGCAAAATGGAACCACCATAGTACCACTACTGCTGTTTATGAACTCCAGCCCTATTCTTAACAGTTCACAAAGCACTCCAAATCTCTTCAGGGATGCTGTTGGGTTGCCATGGACTGGTTCCAGAGGCAGATCTTGCACTCAAAAGCATTTGATCCTTTGAGTCATAGCATAGGGGCTCATTACTCTGGCAGTAAGGCGGCATTGGATGGACAGTGCTCCAGTAGTGAAGCACTGGTGAATCTATGCATATCAGAGTACAGGAGTCTTGGCGTTTGTCCTGAGTTAGTGATGAATTTGTGGCAGATTACAGGCTGTTATTTTATATGTAAGTCTTTACAAATAACCTTAATCTCCATTGTTGGGGGGGGGGGAACAAATATAGGGCCAACTGCAAAAATATTTGGAACTACTCAACTTCATTTGCATGGATCACATAAATGGAAATCACAGACGATCATCTGACCAGTGAACCAAACTTTGAAAGACAGTGATTAACTGCAGAAGGCATATCTGTCTCAGCACGCTCAGTCATTCAAAGATAGCTTAAGTAAAAAGCAGTTGCACGGTCCTTGTTTTAAAAATAAAATATATAGAAAAGCTTCTGAAATAATCCAGTGACACAATTTCAGTCCTGCTTAGCTTCAGAAAGAAAAAAAAATCTGCTACAGTATTTTTAGAGATTCAGAAATATCGTATGGTGTGTCTTCATAAAAAATACAAAAAGCAAAACTAACAAAACCAACAACTGAATAAAAACAGCTTTTATGTAGGTCCCCTCCTGTGGAATCTACCAATAAATCAGGTCTCTTGGAATGAAAATTACTCTTAAAGCAGAGAACAGGTTTTCACAATTAAAATAGCTTGATTTGCTCCAGATTTTAAAGACATAACAATGTGTCCTTTGAACTGTAGTGCACCTGCATATGTTAAAAAAGGAGCTCAAAAGCAGTATTAAAGGCCAGAGAATGCATTCTGGAAGTGCATTTTCTGCCCTTTAACATTCAGTTTCTCAAAAAGATTTCACAAATTTTATTTATAAATGGAATGTGAAAGAATAACTTTCCCAACACCATGCAATAGGTGTGCAGCAAAAAATGTTCTCTCAGCTTATTTTACAATGCTCATAAAATATCTACAGCAGCTTATTTTTCTTCTGGGTGATAAATCATTCCACAGTCATTTTACAAAGTAACATAAGAGTTATCTATGGCTTTCCTCTACATACAAACATTTATCATGCACGGGTGCAACTTTTAATATGTTTGAGTTCAGCTTTGATCATGAACAGCCACACTATTTGCCTTGTATTTTTTGCTCCTCTATTTGCATAGACGTATGCATCTTTATCTGTTTACGTAAGTCATTTCTACTGCTTTATGGCAGCAGCATCTCTTCCCAACACCCTCCACGCTTTGAGACTGTTTGAGGCGGGATGCCTGTCCTCTCTCTTGAACATTCTAGACATGTCATCAGGAGATATGGAGTAAAGTGCCATCAACATGCAGGTGACACCCAGTTTTATCTCTTTGAGCCACCTGAATCAGGACAGGCGTTTAAGATGCTTGGAGGCTGAAAAGAGGGCACTGGTTAAGAAGGGAGGCATCCTCTTCTCTATGGAGTTGCATTGCCCTGGAAAAGTCCTATGCAAAATACGTGGGTGCTTTTCTACGCTATGATTATATTCCCCATCCCAGCACAGAGACTATCATTTTAAACATGCTGTGTATTGTTTTAGATTTGCTGAATTTTTTTAAAAGTGCTTTTAATGTATATTCTGTTTTTAATCTGTTGTTTTAATGGTTGTTACCCGCCCAGAGACCTTTGAGTATGGGGCAGGACAGAAATGTAAATAAATAAATAAATAAATAAATAAATAAATAAATAAATAAATAAATAAATAAATAAATAAATAAATAAATAAATAAATAAATAAATAAATAAATAAATAAATAAATAAATAACAATTATGCTTGAAGCTCAGCTGGACATAGTGGCCAGAAGTGCCTACTTCCAGCTAAGGCTGGTTTGCCAGCTGAAATGTGCCACGGGGGCGCGTTAGCCTTGCCCAATGCTTTGTGCCCTCAAGCACTGATTCACTTGTACATGGACTGCCCAGCACTAGCAATGTGTAGGCAGGCAAAAAAGCCCTCAACGCACCCACACAAGATCCTCCCTCTTTCCACTGTGACGCTTTTAAAAAGGAAGGGTATTCTCTCATCAGCTGTCTGCTGGCGTGCTTCAGACTTCCTCCTTTTACTTTTAAAGGCACAATACTTATTTACTTTGTTTTAGCAATAACATCTTCTCTGACAGACATCAGCCAGCCACTTTTCAACTGGAACGAACAATTACTCTTTTATTAGATACAACTTCTTGAGAGATAACAGGCTTAAGACTGTGATCACTGTATATGACAACACTTTCACTTCTTTAACAGTTCAGCAACATTCAGGACCCTATTACCCAGCTCACCCTAGCTCCTTCCTACCCCACCCCATGAGTTTACCCAGACAAAGAACCCTTTCACTCTGCTTTCAAGACCTTTTATAGAGTCTGGAATGATGATCTCCTGCTCTGAATGGCTCAGATTCTGGGCTAGCTTACCCCTTCCCTCCCTTCGGAAATCAGCAAGCCATGCCCCCTAAAACTTTAAACATCAGCTAGCCTATGCTTAAACACTCTCTAACTAACTTACCTTATTCCCTGGACATCACACCAGTTACGTCCCTTTCTGGACATAGATGATCTGACCATAGTATTCCTTGCTCTGGTATCTATTAGGTTGGGCTATTGTAGTGCATTCTACGTATGTGGGGCTGCCCTTGAACATGGTTCAGAAGTTGCAGTAGGTGCAGAATGCAGCAACAATGCTGCTGACTGGTACCACTGGCCAGAGGGCCATCATGTTAGTTTAAAGGAATGCCTCCTCCCATCCCTTTAAGATCTGCTACTGAGGACTTCTTGGTTGTGGCACCCTCTTCATTAGTTAAAGGGATGGGCCCCAGGAGAGGGCCTTTTCAGGGACTGTTCCCAATTAATGGAATAGCCTCCCCTCCAAGGTGAATCAGGGACCATCATTGGATACTTTCATAAGATTAATGAAGATGCATCTATCATTAATCTTTAATTAATGGAACAGTTTTTATTCTTCCTTTTCAGCCCTTTTTTTAGTCTTCTTATTGCTTTTAATGGTTTCTTTTTAACTTTGTTGTTATTATTCTAGCTGTAACGCATTTTGAAACCTTTGAGTATAATGTGGGATACGGATATAAATAGGTAGAGACTTGCTGCTAGTCTAGGTATTTGATCAAAACAGCAAAGACTAGATTTATCCACAAGTTTTTTGTTATCCTTTCTTTTTAGGCAACTTCTACAGGCACACTGTAGCACACCCTGTGAAGACTGTTCCTGGGTGGGAGTGCTTTCTCCGGACCAGGTATTGGTTGGACAGCCATTTGCTCAGAAAGATGTGCCATCCCATCCTAACATTACCTGGCATTAAAAGTCACACATATGTGACATTTGGAAATGGCCCCAGGAATGAGCCTTTTACCGAGCCTGACAAAATGTCATCAGACTCTAAGATGGACCATGGACCACTCTTGCCAGCACCTTTCAAGATCACTATTCCATGCCCAAGTTCAAGATCATGAACAAGGAGACTCGTCTTTGTAGCAGCATTCAGAAAAGATCATGCTGAAAACAGCACAGGTAAACACACTTATCTTTCAACACTTTATCGCTTGCCTAGGTGACGGTCACA
Organism: Aspidoscelis tigris stejnegeri; assembly: GCA_023333525.1. Lineage (NCBI taxonomy): Eukaryota > Metazoa > Chordata > Lepidosauria > Squamata > Teiidae > Aspidoscelis > Aspidoscelis tigris. The sequence continues at coordinate 48,305,425 of JALMGA010000003.1, read as the reverse complement.
TCGTACACCCAAGTTAACATCCAATTTTCTCATCACCGGTTCCAACTATCTTATAACAGTTACATAGTTATGAATAGGGCAAAGGAAAATATGAAAAGAAGGTACAAACTGGTATTACAGAGTAGTTGTTTTTTTGTGCTTAATTTTTTTAAATCTATTATTCGGTTTCACAAGGGGTCATAGACAACATGAGGAAAACTGGTATTACAGAATTTCAAGGATGGCAGAGCAGTGGTCAGGCTGAAACCACCTTTCTGCACATACCTAATTTGCAGAGCAGAGTTTTACACTCTGTAAATACTACAACAAATATAAGAGTCTGCCTATGCAAACAGAAACCCAAGTCCATTGAGCATGTTCTTCTGAGATATTCCTTTTATGACGGACACCATGACAAACTTATCCTTCCCATCAGGAAGATCTTGGCAGTAATCAGACATAACAAAAGTGGTGTCTCAGAGGCATGTCAAAAAGACAGTGTGTGGCCCTTGTGTTTCCAACCCTTCTCTAATCCTCCTTTTCTAGCACAGAATATTCATGAGAGTGGAAAGGGTAGACTAGTGTCTGAACATCCCACCTCGAAGCCTTCTGAGAGGTGCTTTTATTGCTGTGTTCGATCGCAACCATATAGTAAAACTTTTACTAGAAGACATAATATTCTACAGTAACTTCAGCAACGGCCAAATTCCTCTCACTAACTATAAAGGTCAGAAGTTGCTTATGTCTTTGTATTATCTCCATTTTAAATTGTTGTTTTAACTTTGTAGTTCTTTTTTGAATCCATGTTTGGTCAGCCTCAGGTGACATGTGCCAAAGGAGAACCTGGCACTCTTAATCCATGGTATCAAGCAGTCACCCAGTGCTTAGAATCCTGCTGGCAAGGTTCAAGAGACTATGTGGACCATATCTTAGTAAATTACTAAGTAATCCTAATTCTTTCCTTCCTACATATTTCTTCCAGCTGAAATGACTCTATCATGTATTTTTTATCTATTAGTTGAAATAATTTTTACTTTTTTTAAAAAAAACTTCTGTCTTTTTTAAAAAAAAATTCTGCTAGCCAAGAAAATGAAGGACTGCATCTCTGAGATGCTGAGTAGCAGCAATTTTTCAGTTAAACACGTCTTAACATGTTTTGCAAGCTGATAAATGCCTTCTGGAAATTAATCTTCCTGCCTGAAATCTAATAACTTCCTTCCTTTCTTCCTTACTTCCAGTATATACACCCCCCTCTCTCCACTTAATGGAATTAACAAAGCCTTTTTCATGAATAACATAGCATGATGAAACAAGCAGGTTTGTTATAAATAAATTTAAAGCCAGCAAGTACAGTGTAAGGGCTTTATAGTGGATGGCTTTTTGACCTGCCCATCACAGGCTGTGATCAGATCCAGTCAAAAAAGCATCTCTGAGCTGGCTCTGAGGCAGCTTAGAGAAGGTTCCAAGGTGGAGTCTGCCTTTCCCCTCTCCCACGAACAGTTTGTGCTAGAAAAGATGGATTAGAGAAAGCTGGGGAATACAAGGGACACATACTGTTTCTCTGAGGTGCCTCCAAGCTGCCCTTTTAAATATGTCTGAACACAGCTTCAGCCACAAAATCTTATGAAGCAAAATTAGGCTGAGCAGACTGCTATTTGCCTTGAGCTAAATTGTAAGCTAAATCTTGCTTTGTAGGAAGAAATACTCTGCTTGTTATTTTAATACTGTTTCCATAATATTGAAGGTTCAACTTTAGGGTTCTGCTACACCTAAGTTTTACTCCACATCTCACCCATATTCTGAGTGAGATAACAAGACATCAGCAAATTTTCAGATATTTTCTTCCCTATTATCTAATCCAAAGAAAAGGAAAGAGAAACTGCCACTTTGCTGATGTGGTCCCTCACTCCGAAGATGTGTCCAATGTGGATTGAGTTTAGGTTTTGTTAGGCCTTTAGAGTGATATTTTTTATCTTGTTCTATTGTTTTATATTTTGAAATGGTCAGAAGACTATTTAGTAAAAGTTACCTACACTGCTGTTTGAAAAGGTGTGTTTTATAAGCAACTTTTTATAAGAGTCTGTTAATGTAACTTTAAATGTATTAAAGGAGGACATTGTGAGTCCATAGAGTACTGTGAGTCCATAGAGTATTGTGGTGTTGAAGATGCAAGGCAGCAAATTCCTGTACACAGATGCTCCCAGGAGATACCAAGCTCATATAAAAATTCTTTGTTGCATTTTTATAAAAGAATAATGTCTCCTCAATGTACTATGGAAACTTGGTATCCCTGTGCTGAAATAGTTGTTTTTGCAGAACATTTTGGCAAATCCAGTTATCCATTTGTAATATGATAATCTTATTTATTCTCCTGCTTTTTACATGTGATTCGCATATAACCAATACAGGCCAAAATAGTTCCTGCTGCTATGATGAACCGTTATGATGAAAGATCAATACATTTTATTTTATTAACCATATTTGTCACATTAAGATTAGATGGAGGCTTGTTAACTCTGCTCATTACTACAACAAACAAAAAGTTGAAAATAATCTTGAATTATTAAGAGTACAATCTAACCTTACCTGGTGGTAGCTTACTTACAACTACCCCTGGTCTTGAGTGTACAGACCCATGTGCAAAACAAAGTATAGAGCTTAAAGTAAAATGTCTCAGGGTGGGTAACAACATTTAAAATCAAACAATAACAGTATAATATAAGATAGTAACAGTGTTTGAAAAATGGGAAGAGAAAGTATATTCCCATTTAACCAAAGGCCAGGCCAAAGAGGTGCATCTTCACTGCCTTCCTAAACATATACAGTGAAGCCTAGGTGATATCACTGAGATTCCATAGCCTAGGGAATGTCACTGAGAAGGCCTCTTCCTGCTGCTCACCCCCTTTTACTACTGAGGGTGGTGGGACAACAAGGAGGGTCTTCCCTCCAAACCTTAAGCCATTGGCAGGCCAATATGAAAGAAGGGACCCAAGCCATTTAGGGCCTTATAAGTTAAAGTTAACCCCTTGAATTGGGCTCAGTAGCCAATTGGCAGCCAGTGCAACTCTTTTAAGACTGGCATGATGTGCATCTGTCCAGCTGTCCCATCTTGGAGCTGCATTCTGCACCAGCTGCAACTTCCAAACTGTATTCAAGAGCAGCCCCATGTGGAGCGCATTACAGCATTCCAATCTGGAGGTTACCAGGGCATGGATAACTGTGGCCAAGTCATCTCTGTCCAAAAACGGTTTCAACTGATGCACCACTCGTAGTTGGGAATAGGCACTCTTGGCCAAGGCTTCCACCTGAGCTTCAAGCATCAGTGTAAAGTTGAAGAGCACCCCCAAATTTCGCACCAGTCCCTTCCAGGGCATTACAACTCCATCAAGGACAGGATATCTTGCAGCTACACGGACCCAAGACCCTGTGACACACAGCACCTCTATCTTGCCTGGATTCAGCTTCCATTTATTGACTCCCATCCAGCCCATTAACACTGCCTCTCCTGAATCAGATGGCACAGAGACAGAGCTGGATGTCATCTGCATATTGATGACAGCTCACTCCAAATCTTCTGATGACTTCTCCCAGTGGCTTCATATAGATATTAAAGAGCATGGGAGATAAAACTGATCTCGGGAGGAACCCCACAAGTGAGTTCCCAGGATCTGGAATCTGCCATGGAGATAGGAACAGAACCAATGAAGTGCACTGCCTCCAACTCTAGGACTCTGTAGCCTTTCCAGAAAGATACCATGGTCAATGGTGTCAAAAGCTGCTGAGAGGTCCAGGAAAACAAACAGGGTTGCATTTCCTCTGTCTCTCTCCTGAAGAAGGTCATCAACAAGGCAGTTTCTGTGCCATAACCAGTCCTGAAGCTGGACTGAAATGGGTTTAAATAATCAGCTCTCTCTAGTACCTAGCCCAAAAAAGGTAGGTTAGCCACCTGGCGATAATTCTTTAAATCTTCTGGATCCAGGGAGCCCTCTTTAGGAATCCAGAAACCAGGAATCTAAGCCCATATATGAATCCAGAGCACAGGCTGTCAAACTGAATGCAGCAGATCTTAACCAACATCAGCCAGAACTCTGGATTATTCCTTTCTCAGTATTTTCTGAATAGTAGAAAAAATGTTTGCTGGTAGAACTGAACTGATGGTCAAGTTGAGTAAGACAGCATTATTGGCAGGGAAGGTAATTCAATTTAAATTTTGCTTGCTGCTACAAAAAACAGAGGTTGGCTTGTTGTTTAACAGGAAAACAGAATATTGCATTTTGAAATGGTCCGGCTATTCAATTTAAGAGGTACCATTTTGAAATTCAAGCAAATAACAGTAATAGTTTAAAGCAGCAGATTCTGAAAACATCTTAACGGCAACATAATGAAGAATCACTTAGCACAGTGTGGTATGTTTATGCACCATTCCTTCTTTCTAACACATTAAATTGTGGAGATGTGATTTCCATTTATATTTTGTCATTTCTATGGCTTGTAAACTACTTTAAGTATAGTGATATATCTAGGTGGCACTCAAATTAAAAATGAGAAGAAATGTGTGTACTGGTGAACAATTTTACAGGTTCTATATGAACTATGTGGCAATATTCCAGACATACTGAGGAATAGGATACTACCTACACTGGTGGCTTATCTTGTGGTTTAGATTCATTTTAAAGTCAATCTGCTTGTACTATGCATTTAGGGAGAATACACAGGAAGTATCAATAGTACAGTATATGTTCTTGCCTATTAGTGATACAGAAAGGAAATTTATTCTGAACACGTTGAAAGTACATTTCATCTTGTAGAGATTGCTTTCCTGAAAAATACAGTGGCTAGCAATGCAAGCTGTCAATCAAATCCCACCCCCCTTTTTTAAAGGTTAAGCATTATATAGGGACCAGTTAAGTGCAAAAGAAATTATTATATCCATTTGTGTAAAAGTATTATACCCACTTGACTGCATATGTGCAGATTTGGAGAAGATGACATCCATTCCTGATTGGTTGACACTTGTAAGTCCATATTGACTTACTGACAATACTTGTAAGGCCACATGCATTCACCCACCTTTATACACTTTTCCTCACAACTATATGATGAAAGACTGCCACACTAGGGAAGAAAATCACAAGATGGTATTCCAAATACAAACGAAGAAACAGGTACCAAATTCACATCACCTGCAAATTCACAGAGTTATGTGTGATCACCATGCTGTGAAAACTATTCTGTGAATTATAATTTGTGTGTAACCAGGATAGAAGTACTACTATTAAGTGCTATCATCATTCCCCTCAATACAAATAGACTTCTGTCTCTCTCCTCTTTCTTGCATCCACCAATCTGTCCTTTACAGAAACCACTCAAAAATATTATAAAAAAGACATAATTCTAAAGCTAAAAATACACCAAGGCCGTGTCCTCATGCACTCTGTTTAGTCCGAACTGGACTATTTTTAGTCTGGATGCAGGGTTGAGTTCGAATTGTGCCCGTCCCCATGCAATTGCCAATAATGCGAGCTCTATTCAACTATGGCCATCCCCATGCAAACTGTGCTAAACCCCTGCAGCACCTTTTCCTCTCTGCCCCCTCTCTCCTGATAAGAAGCCAGGTTGGTGTCACCAACCCCTGTGCTGCCTGCTGCAGCAATGACAAGGAATGCCATGCCTGCGCTTCTTGGCACATAGGGCTGAAAGGCAATAAAAATATAAAAGTAATAAAAATAATATGAAAAAGCCAGATTGTTTTGCAAAGCCGCTACAAAGTCTGGCGGCAGTTTTGCAGAGGTGCACACCTCTGCTCCACCTAGTATGGCAGTTTAGTGCTTGTGCACTAAATTAAGCCATTTAAATTAAATTATCATGCCTGGCTTGGCAATCAGGGAAGGGGGGTGGAATAATGGTCATGGAAAGAGACCCATGGGACAGCGATTGCATCTTTCACTGTGAAATTGGGGCACTCAGTTAATCGTATGCACGTTTCAGATGCTGCTATTTTGTCTTGCATGTTCGTCTGGCTTGGAGATCAGAGAAGGGGTGTGGAATAATGGTTGTGGAAAGAGACTAATTTCTGTGTTGCGATCACCAATGCACAGGACAGGAAGGGCATGAAACCCCACTTCCTAATGATGCCAGAGTCAATCTCCTTCCCAAATAGTACAGGACTGTCCCCATGCGCAGACTCGGCTCCCCAAGTGATGCAAACCTGGCTCCCAAACCGTGCTGAGAACAGTTATTTACAGGACTAAATTTAGCATGGATTTGAACAATTTGGTCTACATAAAGTCTGGAAAGAGGGCTTTACATGGGGACAGTACTTACTGAATTCAGATTTGATTTGGACTATATAGTGCATGGGGATGCACCCCAGAAGTCTAATGTCTACTTTCCTGATAGTAGTTCTTCCTCTCTCAGAGGTGCAAGAGCTAGGGACACACAAGTGGGGCTTTTCTGTGGTGGCCCTTGGTCTCTGGAACAGCCTCATAAAATACCTACATTATATGGTTTTTGGCACCTGGTTAAAACATACCTCTTCACCCAGCCATTTGTTTAGCTTCTTCTGGGTTTTGTCCTGAAATTGAGGGACCAAGGAAGGGAGGTTATATTTTTATATGTTTAAAATGTACTTTATATGTTTTATCTTTTTTAATACTGTAGCCTGCCCTGGGACCTTTTGGTACAGGGCAGGAGTGAATAATAATTTTTTTTTTTTTTAAAAAAAATCCTCTCTTCTTGTTAAGTCCCCTAGCACATAACCCTGAATAGTATTTTTTAAAACCTGATGTTTCAGTGGGTTTCTTCACTATTTAAAAACATGTAAAACCTATTATCTCCCATCCATTAAAACACACACTGCTGAAATGGTCAAAGGTTTGCACCCGTGTTTATTGTTCTGCTGCTGGGTTATGGTGTAGCTACTAAATTTTGAAAGCATTTAGGCTAAAGTCATTTTAAGTTTATGATCCAACCAGTTTTAAAAAGAAAGCACTAATGAAATATGTGCTGCTTATAGCAGACTGCTAGCCCAGTGGGAGACATTTTCATTAGTACAGTTTGTTCAAATAAAAACAAATGCAGTTTCCCCTGATCTGTCAAGCAACCTGACTACAGACTGAATATAAGGAAATGAATATGCTAGCAGATACAGAACAAAGGAATAGTGATGTTGGAAACTTAATCAAAGTAATCAATCCTTTCTTTTATTTTTATTCAGTGTCTCAGACTCAGCATCGTAACACTGATGGTGCAGGTAGAAAGTATGTACATAGGCATGCATCCATATATCCATCTCAAATTAATCTACCTGTGTATTTTTCTAAGAAAAAGATACAACTTGTTAGAGCTGGATGGAGCATAAGAAACAACCATTTATGAGTTTAGTTCTAGTCTGGATGTTCCAAGGCCATGGGAAGATATGTCTGAGGGACCTTCTTGTATTGTGCAGGCTACTTCAAGGTTTCCAAAGCTGAAGAGTAAAAATGGAAGTTTCCATCCAACATATCAATAATGTAAAATCCCTAGTGCTGACAAAGTAGAGAGGTTATGGGCAAATTTTCCAGTACATAGAATTATATAGAAAAAAGCTCCAAAAATATTATTCCAGGGTGAAAACGTACTTGAAGAATATCTGGTCTACGGTACTGTGGAGAAAACCACAGGGCACAAAGACTGCTCTTGGTCCACCGTCCGACTATAAAGGAGTGGGGAATGCTACTGACATCTGCTTTTCCTTTCGAGTGGAAAAAAGCACTCTGGCAGTACTCTTCACAACTTGCACTCCCAAATGCATCATGCAGACCTACCTGCATCATTTTCTTCCCAGCAATCTGCCACTCCTAATTTTGTAGGTGAAGAAAGTGGACAGCTTTTTGGCCATTCAGGAACAGGCCCAGGCAGAAAAACTGAACCTGACAATTCCTGACTCCTGGCTTTGATGTTAGCAAGTGCGCAAGGGGAGCAAACAGCACACTGGCCACTTCCAGTGCTGGAGGAAGCACTCTAGCCCAGAAGAAAGCAAGAGGAGCGTTGGATCAGACCACAGACCATCTAATTCAGCATCCTGTCTCACACAGTGACCTGCCAGTTTTTTCTGGGCATTTTCAAGCAGAAGATCCCCACCTGCTCCTGACAACCTGCAAACAGACATCAGAGGCATCTTGCCTGTCCCTCCAACCTGGAAACACTTCCTAGGCAGCCACTCTAGTAATTATTTGTATCAATGAATGTGTCTAATCCTTTCTTAATGATATCTAGGCTGGTTGCTGTTGCAACCTCTTCTGGCAGTAAATTCCATAGACCAGTGGTGGCGAACCTTTTGAGCTCGGTGTGTCAAAATTCGCAAGAAAACCTAGCTAAACTCAGGTGCTGTGTCACTTCTAGAAATATCCATAATTTTGTGATATTTGTAGCTCTAGTAAAAAAGTTATATTTTTGATATATGTATTTTATTAAAAGCAAAAACAAATAATTCTTTACATTAGTGACTTTTGTTGCTAAATCTTCAACTGAAAGTTGGTATTTCATACACTTCCAGAACAAGCAAGCACTACACGCCCAGGTGCCAGGGTGACCAGGTGTGTCACCCAAAAGGGCTTGGCGTGTCACCTGTGACACGCGTGTCATAGGTTGGCCATCACCGCCATAGACCAATGACCCTTTGGGTGAAAAGAAACAGTTTTTCCATTGTTGATCTTGCCAGTGATCAAGTACTATGGTTGTCAAACTTAAAGCTAAATTCAGCAGAATCAACTCTAAAAGCTGTTCTGTTTATTTATTTTTTTACATTTTTATCCCACCATATCCCTGATCCAGTCTGTATGAGCTAAATCTATTCATGATGGTTTTTTTTTGTCAGACTCACATTTCAGATGGCCAAGGGACTTGAAAGAATTTGTGTTCAAATGAGCTGCCATTTAATGTGCTATTTAAAACAATTTTATCTTTACAAAATTATAGTCTTAAAGTACATTGATTCAAAAGATTAGATGAATTGACCATTAATGGAAGAAAAGCAGAAATATTTTGGCCTGGCATAGTCAATTGCATTTGACAATCACTTAAATAGAGGATTTTAAGACTCTGAACAAGAAATGATGTGCCATGTACAAGAGATTTTATTGCTCTTTCTGGAAGAAGGGAGGCAATATGGCAAACTTGCCTGTGTAAGGTAAGTGTGATTTCATATCCCTTTGCCAACAAAAAGCCTCACTTCCTGTTAGTCTGTGACCACACCTTATATTTTTAAAGGGCAGAAGCCATCTTGAGTCCTTGGAAACCAGATGCCAAATTGCATCCCCATTTTTTCCAAGGACTTTTCTGCCTGGAATAGGATTATCCTAAATTTGGATAATCCCAACACTAAATCCATTCAATCAAAAAACAGACTCAGCTATCCACCCAATGCACTCCCACCCTGCCCTCATGCAGCCCCCCCCCCAATGCCCTTCCATGCTAACTCTGCCTTTGGCCACCACCACCACCACTGTCCAAGCAGCCACAGCTGTTGCAAAAGGTAAGCTTCAGCATGATGGGGCTTTCCCAACCCCCCACTGCCTTGTCCCCTTGCCAGAGCTCCTCACTAACCTTTACTAGGGGATCCACAATGACAGGGGGAACAGTGGCAGTGATAGCACAGTAGGTGTGGAAAACAGCCTCTGTTTACTGGTTGTCAGTGTGACTGTGGCCTTACAGTATTTCTAGCCTCACTGAACTGTGGTACAAGAACTACAGTATCAACAGATAACTTCAGTTAAACAGTGAAGAATTACTGTGAGGCCCGCAGAGATAAGTATTACGAATTATATCTACAAATAAAATTCAAATGTTTCACATTTTTAGAAGGTTGAGGTAACATCCTTTCTCCAGCTATCTCTGTTTAATAACTTTTATATGTGAAAAAACTGCAGAAAAGGTGTGAAGATTTTTAAAGAGAAGATGTTTATCAAGGGATTCACATTTGATTTAGCAAAACACCATGTTCAACTCTGAACTTCTTACAACCTGCCCTGAGACCTTTGGGTATCAGGTGGGATAAAAATGCAACAAACAAACAAACAAAGCTTGCCTTTTGCCACTTGCTGCATTTCTTGAACATTGGCTGAAATGAATATAACAAAGTTTTCAAGCAACCAATCATAATTAGTTTAAAATTGTAATAATTATGCAGAATGGAAATGAATGAATGTTTTACTGCTCACAGACTACTATAAAATGCAATAATTGTTCCAGCCTCCTTTTTCCGCTTGGCCTTTTCAGCTGAGAATGTTATGCACTTCAAGATAATTTTTCTGACCCCATTTGTTATGATTTTTTTTCAGCTTGACATTTGCCTGCAGGGAAGATACAAAATTGCACTAATGAAATCACTTTTTGAGGTTCAGGCTGCTAATCAATTTGTCCCTTCCAGGGCTGTCCAGGGCTTTTCAAAACTTGAAAACCTTCAATTTAGCATGTATTTACATATAGTACTTGGATAAGTAGAAATAATACTGAAGAGAACTTTCAAATAACAGTGAAATAAGAATATTGTATTACATATCAAATATACTGTACTATTTTGGAAGGATAAAAAAACCAAAGACCTTTTTTGCACTTGGCCTTATTTCAAATTATATTCTGGAATAGGAACCTACCATCTACATGTTGGTGCAAGGTACAGCAGTCTAGTCCCCAGGTCTTGCTGTAGTCTGCTCCATCATGTAGATGGCAGGGTCCCTATTCTGGAATATACTCCAATGCAGAAAGGTCATGAAAGGTCACTTCAGTCAAATATGGAATGGGCTTCTTCTACTCTTTATGGACTTGTTCTTCTCTTTAAGTAGCAAAATGTCCTCCTTTGATCAATGGACATTTATTTCCATCTCTTCCCTCCTCAACAGAAGGCCCGGCAACTCCCCTGAATAAATTCTTGGTGGCAGGATTATGGGTAGATTCAGCAGCAAGGAGTGGAAGAGGGAAGTCTATCATGTTGCTGATTTATTTATTTAAGAAATTATACCCTGTCCTTCACCAAAATGTCCCAAAGTAGGTAAAAGTAATAAAAATATGTAATATATAAAGTACTCTTTAAATATATTTAAATTAAAACCCTCCTGTCCTGGCAGGACAACATCTAGCCAGAGCATCAGTACTATAGTCCAATATCATCCATCCACTGTTTGATCTACAGAAAAAAATGATTAGAAGGCTTTTTTTTTTTTTGCTTTCATTGCCTTTTTCCTTTAAGATCCTTCTGATACTCTTCCTTTCTATGGTGGAGGGACTTGGAAGACGAAAGCTTTGCAAAACAGCATGTGGTAAACAGGCTTTCGCTTTTGATTCAGTCTACAGAGTCAGATCTATCTATTAGCTTGGGTTTTGCTAGCTGTCTTCACATCCCAAAGGTAGCAACAACTGGAGACAGAAGGGCACAAGAAAGCTTTCTGGGACCCTTTAGGTCCCCATGGTCTAAAATGTAATTTTTTATTTACAATACTGTGTTTAACTTGGGTTTGCAAAATAGAATACTCTCATGTAAGTCTATTCCTTGAATCAAATTATTTTGTATTTTTCTTTGAGACTGTCCAAAAGCTAAAACATAAGGTAAGAAGTGGAAATAAGTTGATTTCTCTTCATCTTTGTTTATTTAGTTCACAATAGCAAAATAATTCATGGCTTATTCATTTGGCATTAGCATTTAGCCACATTCATTACTCATATGCTTGTCAACTGAAAACATGCAAAACTAAAAAAAAAAAAAAAACAACCCAAGACAAAAGTGCACCTTTACATATTTGCAGGTAATAAATTAAAATGTATGAAGCAGCTATGTCTCAAGCACAACTCTGAGGAATGTTGCAGATTAAATGGATTTTACATTTAAATCAACCTGGATGGCAGTGAGAATGAGAGGGGTTTTTTTTAAAAAAAAGTTGATATTTTAGTTTTACTTTTTAAAAATTCATGGCTTCTAAAACTAGTACCATGAAGGATTGACAAGTCATTTGCAAAAACTTACTTTCATAAGCAATTCAGCTACGTAACCAAAGAAAGCACAGCTATGGAGGCGGTTCTTATAGGTTTCAGCTGCCTCTAGACATGAGGTAAAACCCATGATTGTCTTGGTAATATATTGGAAATCTGAAACATACCTTTGGCATTCACAATATCATGTTGCTTTAAGGGGCTAAAAACTTGTAATACCAAAGTTATGGCAAATCCAGCAATAGCTCCAGGTTTCCATAATGGCAATACCTGCCTTTGATGTCTGGGAACGAACCTTTCAAAACCAGCTAAACCAGGACTAGCAGAAGTCAGCTAAGTCTACAAAAATAGCAAAACGAAGCAGGAGGGTGTTTGGCTGGCTTCCAGTAGTTCCTCTCAAGCTGATCCCACCAGGTGCATAAGAACATAAGAACATAAGAGGAGCCCTGCTGGACCAGGCTACAGCCCATTTAGTCCAGTATCTTGTCTCACACAGTGGTCCATCAGCTGCTCATGGGCATCTCAAGCAGAACGCAAGGGCAGACTTTCACCTGCCCTTGAATCCCAGCAAATGCCCTCAGAGGCATCCTGCCTGTCCTCTATTCTGGAAGATGTACCTAAGCATCCATTCTAGTAACCATTGATACTAGACATCAAGGAAAGTCTGGAATTTCTCCTCCTGTCTGGTACAGATTTGCAAGAGAAAGTCATGGGATCTTTATATTCTGCAAGGCCTCTTGCCATCCATAGAGGCTTCTGTTTTTGTTCTCCATATTCACTTTGATAATTGGCTTAATTCCCTTGGAATCTTGGAAATTTGGTAGTTATATGCTGAATTACTGTTCATTGAACACAAACAGCAGTCAGAAGCCAAGGACTGCTGGGCTTAACCATCCGAGCTCTTTCCCCCATAACTTTCTCACACACAAGTACCTGCTAGTTCCATTACAGGGTCCTTTGTGAGTAGGGCTGCAGCACCTATCAGTATGTATGTGTGGTGTGCATTTTGACAACATGCATGTGCCCAGAACCAAACTATTGAATTACATTAAGGATCAAAGTATAAGCTACAGCTGTTGTCCATTTGTAGATATGTCTTCACATATTCACATTTTTATTCCCTGCTGCTTTACTAAATTAGCATGTTCTTGTCTCATTTCAAACATTTTTTCTTCCTTGGAATCTTTGCATAACACCCTTACAAACACTGTGAGGAATGGAAGCCCACAGGTTGTGGCCTTAAACCAGAAACAACTGACAGCCTTACTTAGATTTCCCAAAATAGTTTGTTTTGATAGGCCAACAGTCCAAAATATGGTTTGGAGAAATCAAGGCAAAGCCTCCAACTGTGTGTTGTTCTGCTCCCACTGCCCTCCAAGTTCTGTCTACAACTCAAGGACCCTACTAGAAATATGGTCCATTGATTAGAGCACAATTTTCTATTTTATCCCTGCCTGAATCCTTCTAAGTAGGTTGAAGAGGAGCAGCTGACGATATGCAGAAATGTTTGCTGATTGTGACTCAAACAGAAGCACCCAAAAATAGTACACACTTAAGACATTTTCCTGAATGCCCCACCACAAAGACTAGGAACTTTCTAATATACTGCATACTCTTGAAGACTGTGTTAACTTTCATTTAGATTAAAAAAGACACACTTTTTTCAAATCTCAGTCAAAGATAGCTGGTGTTTTAGTTTGGATGGAGGTCCCTTTCAAGCCAACCCTGTTTGTCTGAGCAACAAGGAAAAACTGGAGTTAAATTTCCAGTTTTATTCTCCCATCTCTGGTGTGAAAGGAGTGCAAAACCAGAATTGTCAGCAGAAGTTTGATTACATGGGGACATCACTGGGGGGAGGGTAAGACTCCAGAGGTGTTCACATAGCCAGACCATCAGTCATCTGCATCCTTTGCCATAACAAGATGGCGAAATTTCTCTTTTCTTCCTATTTGCAGCTGCCATGACAGGATTTTTTTAAAAAAATGCAACTATTCATTCATACCTTTACTTTCTATGAGCTATATAACCCTCCAATACATTTAAGATCATTGTTCCTCAAGCATGTACAAACATTAGGACCTTTTCTATAACCTGTTCTGGTTCTAGTCTACATATTCTGCCACTGCAAGCAAGTTAGTGGCTCCATAATATTTCAATGTTCCTTTTGTGTGTGATTTAATTTAACGATTTCCCTAGAAGGTCATTGGAGTCAAACTTCAGTGTGAAGAAAGCAATGCTGCACATCCAAAGTAAAAGGATTTAAATAACCACAGCTTACTGAAGACATGTTTATTCAGAAGTAAGTCCAACAGAGATGGGGGCTAACTAGGTTTAAGACTGCATCCTTGGGAAACAACAGCTATATAACATTAATTCATGACATTACGAGATTTAAACTAAAAGGGAATTTACTAGGAACACAATGTCAAATTATATTTCGCATTAAAGTGAAGCCAATACATTCTCCTTGGTTTTGTTTTTAAGGAAATGGGTTAGTTTACGTAAAATCAGATCAGCAATCCAATAAAGAAGGATTATCAACTTTCTGGAATCTGAATGCACTTTAAGAATGTGAAACAGGAGGAAAGGAAAATTCCCACTTTATTTATTTATTTATGGTATTTATCTTTTGCATTTCTATCCTGCCCAGTATCTGAAGGTCTCTGGGCAGGTTACAGGAACAAAAACAATATACAAAATGGGTACACTAAAAATAATAACAGTGCCTGAACGAGGGAAGCTGTTCCTCAGCCAAAGACCAGGGTAATTAGGTACATTTTCACAATTACCTGGAACCTGCCTTCCAATCTCATCTTAAAAACAGATGGAAGTAAAACTGTGTGAGCAATGTGGATGGGCCAGAGGGGGCTCTCAATGTGCAGGGGAAGATGTATGTGTAGCTGTTATATAGACCCTTTTGCACTTACCTGGAGACCAGACCACATCATGGCCTGGTTTTCTTCTCCCCCTCTCTTCTGTCCTACCCTGGAACAATGCACCTGTATTAGGATGGAGTGTGTCCTAGTAGAGGCAGCCAAAATAGCCACCTGTACCGGGTATGGCTAGACCAGTATAGGGAGATGTGGAGAAGGGCACATGCCTCCCTGTTCAAGTTTAAATATATATTTAATATATACTGTTTTAATATATTTGATTTTAAATATTGTTACCCGCCCTGAGACCTTTGGATGTAGGGTGGGATAGAAATGAAAATAGACAGACAGACAGACAGACAGACAGACAGACAGACAGACAGACAGATAAGGGGATGCATATTGTGCTGCCAGAATGTGTCCCCAGTGCAAACTTGACTTGAACCTGGAAATGGCTCCAGGTTCATGTAATCTCTAGGGACAACACAAGTCACTGTACCGGGAACTTTGGATCCAGTGAAAGCCTGGCCCACACCTCAGCTTGACCTGCATGAAGCGGGGTACCAGGACTTGAATCCGGAATGCCTTTTTAGGCTCTTAGGCCACTCCTTTAAACTAACTGTGCATTATAGTAACTACTGGATACAATACAAGAACAACATGTGGTCTCTTTCTTGTTTAGGAAAACATATTTTCTGGCTCTCAAGTTTTAATGGCTTTTGCAAATCCGGAACTGTTAATATCATAGTGCAATAACAAATAAGGTTTGCCGCTAGCACTGCTCATATTTCTTTCAGTAGAACAGCTTCAGTTTATTGTTTCCAGTCCCCGAAGTCTTTTATTGCCCTTCCTTCTCTCAGTTTCTTATAATTACAGCATTTCTTTCAAGCCTGAAATTGCTGGGATGATCCCTTCATTGTTCCTTGACACTAGCCACGCCTTTGTTGCATCGAAGGAGCTAATCTGTATAAGCACACTGTCAACACTGAAATGTGTAGAAGTATTAGAGGCTAAGAAAAGCTAGCAAGAAGTCAAATCTGTAATATGCTGACAACAAATAACTTTGTCAACATACTAAAAGTAAGAACAAAAACAAAGAAAGTAGACTTAGATTTTCCTAATTCAAATATCTCTCCATCTCATCACGCAGCACTGATTTTCAGTCCTTGCTGTTTGTTCCTGTGTGTTTGGAAAGCCACTAATATCTCTCAGATATAACACAGCACCCTTCTAAACACTGCATCTAGTTTTACATTTTAAATTAATCTGCATTGCAAAAAGATAAACAGCTTTTCTTTAACCACCTCACAGAAAAATATATTTTCCAAGATATTTATCATTTCTACTGCAAAAAGCTAATGCAGTTACTTTCTCATATTTATCCGCTAGCAAAGATAAATAAGCAACAGAACAGGTAAAACTGTTATCAAAACACCTGTCTACACACTGATGTTGTCTGACTTCTAATCCAGTCCCAAAATAAACTCCCCACATGGGTTACATGTACAGATCCAAACTGACCTCCTCCCCCACCTAGGTTCTGAACTGGGTATTAACTTACATTAGGTTCAAGAGGACCTAATAATACCAGAAAACATTGGTTCAACTAATAACTAACAGAATATTATGGTAGTATTATGCTTCATCCATAAAGCTAAAATGGACAATATTGGGTCCACCTCAATTGTTGAAAGGAGGACCTAAAAGCAAATAGGATTTCCCATGTTAAACTCACCCCATGATGATAGTCACCATGGATCAATGTGTAACTATCCCATTGCCCCATTCTGTACACGGCCCAACTTCTGGAATGACTTCCAGTCCCTGGCTGGTCTTCTGTCTAGGGAACTGGAAAGGTTCTGGGAGCTGTGGAAAATGCCATTTGGCCTCAGTCCTCCTATCCCCCTCAGAGTACTGGCAATCCTTCCTCTGACAGGGCAACATATGTCTGACAGACGAGGAATTGTCTTTTTGAAGAATTGCTTTTTGAGCTGATAAACCAGTGGTTCTCAACCTGGGGGTCTGGACCCCTCTGGGGGTCGAATTACCCTTTCAGAGGGGTCGTGATGAGCCTCCCCTTCCCTCCCACCTCCCAGCTGCTCTGCCTCCGTGGCTGGGGGTCCCCACAACATGAGGAACCCCATTAAGGGCTCGCGGCATTAGGAAGGTTGAGAACTGCTGTGATAAACTGACAAAAAGGGAAAAGAAATCACCCTTCAAGCCATTTGCCCCAGAGACACTTTGATTTTGTCTGGGGACTTGTGTATATCAAGGAGGTTTGATTAGAAATTTGTTGACTCTACATGGCACATCCCCAAAGCATGTATTTGTTTAAATTTTGTGGTATTATTCTTAGATTATTATACTCTGATATGTAGGAAGAATTTTGCTTAAGATTTAGAATCATAGAATCATAGAATGGTAGAGTTGGAGGGGACCTCCTGGGTCATCGAGTCCAACCCCCTGCTCAAGGCAGGATCTCCTAAACCATCTCAGACAGATGGCTGTCCAGTCTCTGCTTGAAGACCTCCATCGAAGGGGAACCAACCACCTCCCGTGGCAGCCTGTTCCACTGGTTGATCACTCTTACTGTTAGAAATTTTTTCCTAACATCTAAACTAAATCTTTTCCCCTGCAGTTTCACCCCATTGTTTCTAGTCCTTCCTTGAGAGAGTGAGAACAGGGCTGATCCCTCTGCCTTGTGACAACCCTTGAGGTATTTGTAGACAGCTATCATGTCTCCTCTCAGTCTTCTTTTTGGTAGACTAAACATTCCTAGTTCCTTAAGCCATTCCTCATAGGACATGGTTTGCAGACCGTTTACCATCTTGGTAGCTCTCCTTTGAACCTGCTCCAGCTTGTCAGCGTCTTTTTTAAACTGGGGTGACCAGAACTGGACACAGTACTCCAGATGAGGTCTGACCAAGGTAGAGTAGAGGGGGATAATAACTTCACGTGATCTGGACTCTATGCTTCTCCTAATACACCCCAGGATTGCGTTTGCCTTTTTTGCAGCTGCCTCACACTGTTGACTCATGTTCAGTTGATGATCTACCAGGACACCCAAGTCTTTTTCACATGTGCTGCTGCTCAGCCGAATTCCTCCCATTGTATATGTGCTTTGTTCATTTTTCTTGCCCAGGTGCAGAACCTTGCATTTTTCTTTGTTAAATATCATTTTATTAGTTGCAGCCCATTGTTCGAGTTTCTCTAAATCCTTTTGAATCCTCTCTCTCTCTTCTCTGGTGTTTGCAATCCCCCCTAGCTTTGTGTCATCAGCAAATTTGATCAGTTTCCCTTCAACTCCCTCGTCCAGATCGTTTATAAAAACATTAAACATAACTGGGCCCAGGACAGAACCTTGTGGTACTCCACTTGACACTTCCTTCCATTTGGATGTGCATCCATTTAAAGCCACTCTTTGAGTACGATTACTAAGCCAGTTTTGAACCCACCTTATAGTTGCCTTGTCAAACCCATATTTGATCAATTTTTCAATGAGGATCGCATGAGATACTTTGTCAAATGCTTTGCTGAAATCAAGAAATACTATGTCTACTGCATTTCCTTGATCAACCCATTCAGTGATTTTGTCATAAAATGAAATCAAGTTAGTCTGACACGACTTGTTTGATACAAACCCATGTTGACTACTGTTAATTATTGAATTCCTATCCAAATGCTGACATATGTGTTGTTTAATAATTTGTTCGAGAATCTTTCCTGGTATTGAAGTCAGGCTAACAGGCCTGTAGTTCCCTGGGTCTACCTTCTTCCCTTTTTTGAAGATAGGAACAACGTTTGCCCTTCTCCAATCGTCTGGGACTTCTCCTGTTCTCCATGACTTCTCAAAGATTACAGCAAGTGGTTCAGCAATTACCTCTGCTAATTCCTTCAGTACCCTAGGATGTAATCCATCTGGACCCGGGGACTTAAATTCGTTTAAGTTAGCTAAGCGTTCCCTTACTCTCTGTGTTGATTTTGTGTCTTGATTCTCCTAGTCCTTCATCGGTACAGTGAAGGACTGTTGCATGTACATTATCCCTCTTGGAAAAAACAGATGCAAAATAGGAGTTCAGAATCTCTGCCTTCTCAAGATCACTTTCGATCACTTCTCCATTCTCTCCCTGCAGACTTCCCAAAACCTCTTTGACTTTTCTTTTGCTGTTGACATTTCCCCAAAACCTTCTTATTGTTTTTAGTCTCTCTTGCAAGCCTCAGTTCATTTTTAGCTTTAGCTTTTCTGATACTTGCCCTGCAGATTGTACTGATTTCATTATATTCCTCCTTAGATATGTATCCCTCCTTCCATTTCTTAAACATTTCTTTTTTCTTTTTTATCAAGTTTTTAAGTTCTAGGTTTATCCACCCTGGTCTCTTTAGATGTTTTCCATTCTTCCTTCTTTGAGGAATTGTTAATGATTGCGCTTCTAATATTGCATTTCTCAAAATATCCCATCCTTCTTCAACATTTCTATCCTTTAGTACATTTAACCATTTGATCCCTCCTAACCTCCTCCGGAGTCCATCAAAATCCGCCCTTCTGAAGTCCAACTTTGAAGTCTGAGTCCTCTCATGCTTTCCTTCCCTTATTATCCAGAATTCAAGGATAACATGATCGCTGCCTCCTAATGCCCCAGAAACTCTGATATCCTCCACCATTTCCTCTCTGTTGGTAAGAATTAGATCAAGGATAGCCAATCCTCTTGTTTCCTCCACCACCTTTTGGTACATGAAATTGTCAGCGAGAGAGGATAAGAACTTATTAGACTTGTGACTTTTTCCTGAGCGAGATTCCCAACAAATGTCTGGGTAGTTAAAGTCTCCCATAATCACTATGTCATGCTTTCGTGAAAGTTTAGCCATCTGGTCTAGGAAGAGGTCATCCATATCTTCTGTTTGTCCAGGGGGCCTGTAATAGACTCCTACAATGGCATCCTTTCTGTTGCTCTCTCCTTGAATTCTTACCCATACCGATTCTACTGAGCTTCCACTCTCTGAAACTTGAACCTCTGAGGAGACAATTTCTTTTTTAACATACAGTGCAACACCCCCTCCTCTTTTGTTAAGTCTGTTTCGCAGAAACAAGTTGTAGCCTTCAATGTTTGTGTTCCATTCATGTGTGTTATCCCACCAGGTTTCCGTAATACCTATGACATCATATTTATCTACCTGGGTCAGGATCTCCAGCTCCCCTTTTTTATTTCTCATGCTTTGGGCATTGGTGTAGAGGCATTTTAGTTTGTAATTGCTATCTATTGCGAGCTTGCCTCCTCTGTTTTCCTTACAAAATTTATGCGTTTGTTCATTGGTACTATTTCTGGGAGTAAGAATATCGCCTGGTTTGATTGACTGAGTATTTTTGCTTGACTTTTTATTACCCTTCCCCTTTTGTTTTAGTTTAAAGCTCTCCTAATAACCGAAGCAAGGCGCTTCCCGAATACATTCTTTTCTGTCCTTGTAAGGTGCAACCCATCTCTTGCAAGTAGTCCGTCATATAGGTAGTTTTCTCCATGGTTCAGAAATCCAAATCCTTGCTGCCGGCACCACCGACGTAGCCACTTGTTCACCTCAAGAATCCTATCCCTTCTACTTTTATCGTGACCATCCACCGGAAGGATAGATGAAAAGACTACTTGTGCTCCCAGTTCCTTTACTTTTCTGCCAAGGTCTTCAAAGTCTCTGTAGATGTTTTCAAAGTGCTTTTTTGCCGTATCATTTGTGCCCACATGTATGAGTAATAATGGGTAGTAGTCTGTAGGTCTGAATAGCCTCGATATGCTATCAGTTACATCTTTGATCCGGGCCCCTGGGAGACAGCACACCTCTCGTGAGTTTCTGTCAGGTCTGCAGATAGTTGCCTCTGTTCCTCTTAAAAGTGAATCTCCCATGACCACTACTCTCCTCTTTTTCTTTGCATTACCATTTCTTCCTCTCCATTCCAGAGATTTCTCAGTGCCTATTGGAGTAATATTTGTGGACCTTGTCGTCGACTCTTCAGATGTGTTGTTCTCCTGACTGAGTATCTGGAACTGGTTGTTTAATTGCAAGGGTTCCGAATGTCTCCTGTTCTTCCTGTTCCTTTGGGTCACATGCTTCCATAACTCAGTTTCTGCAACTACAGAACGATGTTCTTCTATCCCTTCATTTTGAAATGTTTCCTCCATGCTGTCGAGGAAGTTCTCTTCTTCTCTAATCTGCTTCAGTGTCTTGACTCTCTCTTCTAGACTTTTAACCCTTTCCTCCAGGAGAGCCACAAGCTTGCATTTGTGGCAGGTAAAACGTGGCATCTGTTGTGGTAGGGTCATAAACATGCTGCATACATTGCACGTGACAATACAGGTGTTCTCGCCTTCCATATTGCTTTTAGGGTAAGGATTTTAAAGATGTGATGCTAAAGTATGAATTAATTTTTTTTTTATCCCACTGGACCTTTTTTTTTTTTTTTAATTTCGCGTGCCGTTAGGCGCTTGGGCCGTTTCTATTTAAGCCTTGCTGAGCAGAGTAACTCCTCCTCCCTGAGGGTGTGGCTAATTCCTATTGGTCTGCTGCTCTGATTGGTCTGAGAAAGCTTCTACCTCACGCCGTGTGCTCTAAGAAAAACTTCCTGTTTCTCTCTCGCTGTGTGCTCTAAGAAAAACTTCCTGTTTCTATCTCTCGCCGTGTGCTCTAAGAAAAACTTCCTGTTTCTATCTCTCGCCGTATGCTCTGAGAAAAACTTCCTGTTTCTATCTCACGCCGTGTGCTCTGAGAAAAACTTCCTGTTTCTATCTCACGCCGTGTGCTCTAAGAAAAACTTCCTGTTTCTATCTCTCGCCGTGTGCTCTGAGAAAAACTTCCTGTTTCTATCTCACGCCATGTGCTCTAAGAAAAACTTCCTGTTTCTATCTCTCTCCGTGTGCTCTAAGGAAAACTTCCTGTTTCTATCTCTCGCCGTGTGGTCTGAGAAAAGCTCCTGCTTTCACTTCACCCAAGCTGGAACTTCGGTGAAGCATAGATTTGACTCTATGCTTTCAATTTTACTCTCTCAGCAATTGGCTAAAGAACAGAAAACAGTGGGGTCCAGTAATATATAACATATTTATAAATAATTTAAAGCCAGGCATGACGAATGGAATAGACAAGTTTGCTGATGACACCAAATCATTAAGTGCAGTAAGAACAGACCTGGAAGGGCTTCAAAGGAATCTCTGCACACTGGAGAACTGGACATCAAAATGGCACATGCCATTCAATAGGAAAAAGTGAAAAGAGATGTACCCTGGAGCTAAAATTCCTAGCTACTCACATACATCAATGAGACTGGAGCTGATTGTGACTGATCAGGAAAAGACTCTGGAGTAATGGGAGATAATTCAGCGGAAGTGTTGACACAGTCCCCATCCGCTTCATAAAGGTCAATAGCACATTATAGTTAATATAAAAACGGAATTGAAAACAGGGATGGTGATATTGTAATGCCCTTATATTGATTGACAGTGAGACTACATCTGGAATATTGTGTGTAGTTTTGGTTATTGCATCTTAAAAAGGATATAGCAAAGTAGAAGATGGCAACCAAGGTACTTAGAGAAGACATGGAGACAGTTCGCAGTGCGGTTGTTCAGAGAACATTCTGCCACAGCCCCTCTCATGAACATTCTAGGCTACAGAAGGTGGACTAGAGATGAGATGATAACGCAAGCATGACATGCAACCATTTTAAAGAAAAGTTTGAGCCATCACGTTTGCTTTGTGTGAAAACACAGCCTAAAATGATCAAGGGTCTGGAGGGGCTTCCCAGCAAGAAAAGGCTGCAGCGTCTGGGTCTTTTAATTTAGAATGGAGAGGAGCAAGAGGAGACATAACAGAGGTAGATAAAATTATGGATGTTATGGACAAAAATGGATCTTCTTCCTTTCCTAAAATACTAAGAACAAAACTCATCCAAAATTTCAAAACTTTGGAATTTTTTATCACAAGCTGCGGTGTTGACCTTCAGCTTGGATACTTTTAAAAAAGGTTTGGACCACCCCCTGAAAGTGGTATGACTATAGGCAGGCTCATGGGAGACTGAAAGCAGAGTAAGCTGTTCATTTGTGTCCTGCTGGTGCATCATTTTTCTCACCCATTTAAGGAGACTAAAAGCAACTGACAAACCTTCTGTTCTTCCCCCAACAGACACCCCGTGAGGTAGGTGGGACTGTGAGAGCTCAGAAGGAGAGCTGTGACTAGCCCAGTATCACCCAGCTGGTTTCATGGAGGAGTGAGGGATCAAACCTGGTGACTATGAGACATGAGTCCAACACTCTAACCACAAGACCAAACCTATTCTTTAACTATGATTTCCAATGACTTATGAAGTACTTATTTATGACTAAAACACATCCATATAGCCAGGGTTGAGGCATTCAAACAACCCCACCCCCATTTGGTCCAGAGACCCCTCAACACATGGTGGTTGAGTAACCTGGCAGAAGCCACTCTCAGCCACATAAATGATTCTTTGGCCCAATATGGAGGCCCAGAAGGGCAAGGAATTGACTTATGGGCTGAAAGCAAAACCCCAGATGCTGCCAGTGTCCTAGAACTGTGCCTAATTTCCAGTTGCAGTGTTGGTTCCTACATGTGATTCCAGTTAGGATTGTATTGCTGCTGCTGGGGTTCTGCTCACAAAAGCATTTAATTTACTGCTGCATAGCCTTAGATATGTGTCCAAGGCTCTCATGCTTCAGTAGTTGCTCCTGCAGCCCCCATCCTGGATCTCACTCCTTTCAGAGTCTGTTTGGATGTACAAAGTCCCAATCAACTATTAAGCATACATAAGCACATGTATTTGATCTTATCATGAACACGCAAACTAAATTATTTTAGCCCTCATTAGCCACATGCTCTGTTTCAAAGCACATCACATGTCAAGCCCCCTGCCCATTCTGTTAAGTTTATGTAACCCTAGTACTGTTGGCAGTGAAGTTAGCATTAGAAGATCAATGAAATGAAACAGCCTAAAAGGGAGTTCTTACCACCAATATCCTATTTTGAAATTGGTCTTCCTACTAAAGCAGAATGCTGACAGAAGCAGATGAGGGATTCACACTTTCCTTAAAGTAGGGTGGTTCCAAAATAATCATGACATGTTTTGAGATATTAACAACTTAGCAGTGAGGACTAAAGAAATGAAGGAATATGTCACAGTTTACAAACACCAAATATAGGAATGAAAAATGGAATTACTCACATGGCAACTCCTATATGATACACAGATTATACATCATGTACATAAATATATATGTGTTTATAAACATGAAACATGATTTTACTCTTCTCCATGAAGCCATCTGGGTGACCTTGGGCTAGTTATAGCTCTCTTTCTGAGCTCCCACAGTCCCTCCTACCACATAGGGTGTCTGTTGTGGGGAGAAGAATGGGAAGCTTTGTAAGCTGCTTTGAGTTCCTTTAAAAGGTGAGAAAAACAGGGTATAAAAAACTCCTACTCCTCTTCTTCTTCAGCAACAGACTCTGCCAAGCCTAGGCAGACACAACTTGGGTCAGTAAGGTGAGCCTTCCCATTCAGTGCTGGATTGCTGGGAGTTAACCAGAGAGTGCATCCCACGTTCATGAGCTATTCTGGCCCTGAGAAGAGGACAACAGAACAAGCCAGAAAGGCAGGAGCTTAGCTGCAGCACCAAGGACAGACCCAGTGAGCAACCTACTCTGAAAAATATGGAGAGTGAACTATGATGTAAGAACACATTATCAAGTGGTGGTGACAAAAAAGAAATACTTCTCTGCCACAACTGCACCCTCAAGTGGCCATCCACGAGAGCTTTTCCAGATGCTTAATAGGATATTGTCATCTAGGTGTAAGGATCCACATACACCCAGTGGATCGCAGAGACTTACTATGATGAATTTGTTGCTCAGATTTGCATGGAACAGAACCACAAAGTTGGAAGCAGTTCAATGGAGGCAACCATGGGACCCTCTGGACCTGTTGTTTTGGATCAGTTGCAATTAGCGTACAGCAGTCTGAGAAAGCAGACAAGCTGCTTGCAGGAGTCCAGTCAACCATCTGTTTACTGAAATTGTCCATCATCAGTAACAGAAGCTAGTTGAGGGTTATGGCTGGGTGGCTCCAAGGAATGATACATTCTTCACTGAAGAAGGGAAGAGGTGACAGCTGGGTTAAGGATCCTTAAGGATGTTGTTCAGAAGAGGCATGCTGAGGCATGCTAGTAGGGGGTGAGGCCTCCCTTAAATTGCATAGTCCCCTTCTAAATCCAGACAACTAAATCTGGGCTACTCAGTGGCAGTTTCCTGCTTCTAAACTGAACTATGTTTCTGTTTTTCATTTTTGGTTTCTTCACTTTTTTCCTCATTTTATTATGACCACATTTTAAGAGAGTGTTCACTTAATTTTTATGATACATTCTACATAACTGACACTAATCTATGATCGTAATTTTTATTTGAATTCTTAGATAACCTCCAGGCATCCTACAAAGACTGCTGACTTTTAATTTTTTTAAAAAAATCAACCCTCTCATCTTCAAAAGGTGGTGGATTACTTATTTTCTACTTGCCTTTTCTTTGCCATAGCTGTGTCACCAGGTCTAAGTATCAAAGATCTGACTAGAAAACTGGAATAGACAGGGTGGTCTGCGGGGTATGGCACAGTGAGAGGTGTATTTCACTGTGAGAAATTTGGCTTGAGGGCATAACAAATTAAAATCTGGTTTGGCAGAACAAAGAGACTTCAGTTTGATCTAGTGGTTAGGAAGCCGGACTCTTATCTGGGAATACCGGGTTCGATTCCGCCCTCCTCGATGAAGCAAGCTGGGTGACCTTGGGCTAGTCACAGCTCTCCTCTGAGTTCTCACGGCCCCACCTACCTCACAGGGGGTAAGTTCCCACTCAAGAAATAAAGCGCTATATACAACGCTATTTACAATGGAATTCACATCGATATGTAAGGGCGTTAAAAGGAAGCAAACGGTATCTGGCAATCGGATTCAACCCCGATTTTCTGTCCTCACTCTAAACACTTAAAACACTTCCAAAAACAGATTCGGGAAAGTGATCCTGCAGCAGTTTCCTCTCTTTAACTTTTTACAGGTCAGAATTTTTAAACAGCCAGAATTGCACAAAATTGCAACATTGTTATCAGGTGTGAAGTGGGTGGATTGCTACAATGAAGCAGGCTGCTGTATATTTTAACTGAAAGGGACAGACCTGCAGGTTGAAACCCCATCCATTTCTTGATGTATTTGCCCTAATACGGCTCGAGCGTTCCCACAACAATAAGGAAGAAGTGTTTTAAAAGCCAAAACCAGAAAAAAACACCTGAAAAATCAGGTTTTCATTTGTTCCATTTTTAAGCCAAATAATCCTCAAAATACCCCTAAAACTGATTGCAAATGGGGATGCCGAGGATACAAACCATTTTTAAACAGTTTTAATTGCTTGGGGGTGGGAATGATGAGGATCCAAACCATTTTTAAACAGTTTTAAGTAGTAATGGGAACACGGCTAGGGTGTTCAGTTGTGGGAGAAGAACAGAAAGCTTTGTCAGCCACTTTGAGTCCCCTTACATGGGTGAGAAAAGTGGGGTAGAAAAGCCAACTCTTTTTCTTCATCATTTTCTTCTTCAGACACAGTACAGTGTTCCATGGTCTTGCCAGCTTCCCCTTCTCAGGGCTTTTACATTATTTATTTATATACTTTTATTGTGCACTAAATCCTGGGTGCTGCTCATATTAAGTCAGGAGTCATTTTCTCTCTATTTGGGCTTACGATTGGTCAGTTCTGTCTCTGTCATACTCAGGATACCTATATTAAATATCCAAGTTGGAAAACCACCCATATACTCCATCCCAACCCCAGTTGCCAACCTGATCTGTTCCTCTGTTTTGCAACTGCCTTCATTTCACAATTATTTTTCCTGTCCAAGCTTTGATTCATGCAGAAAAAGAGGCCAGAATGTGCCCCACTGTAACTTTGGGTGCTTCCAGATGCCAGGACGCAAGGTGGGATCTAAAGAAGATCCTCCCATTGTCTCCTGGTGCCTCCTCCCAGATGGGAGAAGCAACGCCAGACTTAGCTTTGTCTGCCAACGGCTCTTGAAATCACTTTGCTTTGTGTTACCAAAAATGCTCCAAGTGCTCACCCAATTCCTTTTGTTATTCTTTGCATGCTTGGCTGACTTATAGCAACATGAAGTGATTTTGAGAGCTTCTGGCAGTCACAGAGGTAAGATAACTATTACAGGACACAGCATCATTAACTAATCCGGTAATTTATTGGGAATGCTGAATCTTGTTTGGTATTCCAAACATAGTGCTGGGAGAATCACAAGTTTTAATCTGGAGGCAGGATATTTAGCGTTTAATTGATCAAAAAGATTAAGTAAGACTAAAGAGATCCCTATCTTTTTCTTTAACATCCAGTTCATTCAGGCTGTTTTGAAAATGCTATACAAAAAACAAGGAAGGTATTTCTTTCCACTGTGTGTCCCACCTAACAATAGAACTGTGAAAATGTATGCAGTTAATCATAACTGAAAAAGTGAAGAGGTGTAACTCAGAAGGGAGGAAGACCAAATTTTTGGAAACTGGTACCACACCTTGAATGGGCTAAGAATCACCGCTGGTTTCTTTCCTTGATTTATGTAAAATGTTAGGAGGAGGGGGAAGGGAGGAAACTGGCTTATTATAAACTAATGAAATGGGTTATATTCTTTAGCACTTTTTTTTTACCTACTGTGAAGTACTCCTTCATGCTGCAGAATGTCAATTAAAATTTCCTACTATGAAGGCTAATTGTACAGTAGGAGCAATTATGAATCTAACCCACGTTCTGTATTGTATACCTAATTTATCCAGCTAAGGGGAAAGGAGTATGGATATTCAGATTTTCAGAACTCCAGGAGTTCATAAAAGGGGTTGACTGCATAAGTAGATCATACTTTGATCATCAGAACCTGTTTCTTTAACTGGTTAGATCTCTCCAAGTGACCAAGAGTATGTTCCTAATTAAAGGGAAATAGAAAAAGCTGAATAACATCAGGAATGAACCAACTTGTCTACTAATTTGCCCCTTCTGAACTCTTCAACCACTAAAGTATTTCTGGAGTTCATTAGAAGCCCTCAACCCTTCATCTAAATGAAGGCCACCTAACAAGGGACTGCTATTTTAAGGCACTTTCACTTGACAATACATATGAAAAGATTTTTAATGAATAGGAGAATAAGAGGGATGTTCTTTGAGACTAGTTAACTTACTTGTGAATAAGGGATGCAGAGATGAATGAGTAAAATAAGTGAATCAGCTTTTAAGTACAGGAACCACTAGATTTGTGTTTTAATGAGATCACTGCATCCATTAAAGGTAGCAACCAATGGATAAGTAAGATTTCAGCTACCACCCCCCCCCAAAAAAAAAACACCCTATAGAAACCATGAACAACCCTTGCTCTCTGCAAAAGTATCTTATATCACACTGCAGCATATTTTATATTTATAGTGCATCCTTTACCTCCAGGGTGGATAAGAAGATTTAAAAATATCAAACAAAATTGTTTGTAAAGAGGTGTGCTATTTGCAGATTGTTTTATTTTTAAATAAAAATTAACATAAGGCTATTAAAATTATCGGTGAAACAAATAAATGTTCATTGCTCTATGTAAACTTATGGGAGTGGCTATAACTTAGTGGTAGAACAAATTGCCTAGAAAGCAGAGGGCTACTGGTTCGATCCCCAGCCTCTCCCCAGAAGTAGGCAATGACAAACCACTTGTGTATCTCTGCCAAGAAAACTGCATGGAGATGCCCATGGAGGTATCCATGAAGTCAACTCGGAGTCTCTCATGACTCACTGGTATCCAGCAGCAGCAACAACAATGTAAACTCATACTCTTTTTTTTTCAAACTAGAATCTAAAGTATTTCTCAGAATTCTAATTCTAATGATTTCACTAAAAAGGAACACACAAATTTTCTCTGTAGGTTCTTCAACCGATGAAATCATAATGGTTGAGAAATCCAAGCTACTGTGATGGCCTACTGTCTCTGCCAAGCCTTTGCCCCAAGCATGGGAAGGCAAATGAAGCAGCCCGACCACATGAGCTGTGACTAATGGCGAACCTTTTGAGCTTGGTGTGTCAAAATTCGCAAGAAAGCCTAGCTTAACTCGGGTGCTGTGCCACATCTAGAAATGTCCATAATTTTGTGATATTTGTAGCTCTAGTAAAAAAGTTATATTTTTGATATATGTATAATTCTTTACATTAGTGACTTTTGTTGCTAAATCTTCTATTGAAAGTTGATATTTCATACACTTCAAGAACAAGCAAGCACTACACGCCCAGGTGCCAGGGTGACCATGTGTGTCACCCAAAAGGGCTTGGTGTGTCACCTGTGACACGCGTGTCATAGGTTGGCCATCACCGGACTAGACCTATGCCTAAAACTCTACCAAACTGTACAAGTTTACAAACTGAAATCATTTAGATTTATTTGGCCTGCTGTTTCCAGTCACTGGCAGCAAATATTTTAAGAAAAGAGTTCTAGACATGCCAGAAATAAATAGCAGTACATTCTGAGGTAAGCATATGTATGGAAAGCACAAAAAAAGGGGGGGCAGGGAGAGAAAAGAGATGAAAGATGCACTAGCAAACCTCTGAGGGAACTGACCTAAAAAAGCTTTACAGAGATTTGCTGTTAAACAAAGATCATTTTACCATAGACCCGGTCACTCTGAAGGGCTTAAAGGTTTTAGCAAGAAATATTTTTTCTGGCTTTCATCTAGCTGTCCTGGGTGTCGTAAAAAGAAAGAGGGAAGTATGGCAAGCATCCATGAAAATTTCAATAGCTCTAACTATATAATTGCACCTAGATAAGCCATGAACTACTACAGTTTGCTTCTCCTGATTTATAACAGCCAAAACTTCAGATAAAGCCTTACTGGAGTCACCATAAATGACAGGATGCCATATTTGTATCTGCATGTTAAAGACAGACTTTTAGAACCATTTTTTCGCAAGTATAAATTTAACCAGTATGGCCAGATTTTAAGCAGTTATAGGGAAAGTTTATATCATGGGTTGGAAAACTTACCTGTTTGGAATGATCTCCAAAGACCATCCCAAGCCAGTTAACCACAGCAAGAGTTGGGGCCATTCTCAGTTTGTGCCCTGGAATGCCTCTATTTTGTGCAAAAACTGGGAATGGCACACCTGGATCACCACTGCAGAGTCTGAACCTAGCATCTGGAGAAGGATCGGAATTTGCAGATGGATGCGGACACTGGACATGATAGCACAACTGCAGCCATGAAGCCCATGCTGAAGTGGTGTCTTGGAGCAAATGTGACATTCCAGAGGTCAGTTTGGAACGTGACAGCAGGCAAGTCAATAAAGGCCCAAAGTATGCATTTCTGGAAATAATTTAATCATCTACTATGGTTTTCACATGGAATAAATATCACAACTACCAGATCAAAGTAATAATGGCAAGGAACAGACTCCTGGCCAGAAATAAATGTTCTATTTAGCAAAAAACCAGATAATTTAAATATACATATATATTACTAGATATATATTTTTTAAAAAATATTACTATACTACCCTTTACCTCCACTTGAGTCACTCAAGGGGACTTAGAAGTCAGTGTACAACACTTCCAAAGGAGCTTTGTTATATTGAAATAAATGAGATAAAACCTATAAAAACTTTAGTAGAACCATATTATTACATCCTTTCTACAAACTGAAGTAATATTTCTGACACATTCACTTGATAAAATAAAACATATTTCAAAAATATAAATGCGTGGTTAAAAATCTTGGTGGAAAATCCTGCCTCAATTTCTTTTTAAAGCATTGCTTCTTAAGGCAATGCTATGCAAGGAAAACATTGAAAAATGAAAGCTGTTATAAAAAGCAGTTTGGGGCACTGAAAGTGCTTGTAGAAAGGCATCACTCCAACTCTACACCATCAGGAGAAGCAACTAGCTGGTACAACTGCAAAAAAATTGAGTATTTTTAATTTTACTCACTATCATTTCAACTTTGCTGCTTTCACATGGCCAAAATGTACAAATGCTACAAAACAAACTCATGAACAGTAACAATTTTTCACAAATTAAAGTAGGAAAAGGTAGGAGCTGTAGCTTTTGACTAGAGATTGGTTTCATTCTAGAAGAGAAGACAAAGAAAGAAATGCAAATAATCCAGAATTGTTCTCTGTAGATGTACGGTTTCATTAATCATTGTTCACTAAAATTGACATTATTTTAAAAAAAGAATAATTCTAGTATGACATTACATCTTCTTTGTGTAGAGATGAGAAAAACTTGTTAACAATTAAATCTTAAGGAATTCAGACAAGTCTTATACACAATATTTCTGAAGTACAAAAAAAGTATTTCCTGCATCAGATGCTGGAGCACTCTAAAGCCCCATCTACATGCAAAGAAAAATCCATTAAAAAGTTTATTTTGCCTCTGAGCAACCAGAGCCACAAAGGAGGAAAATCAGCAGCAGAAAACCCCCTTTTAAACAAGACTACCATCACAGTTTGAGGAAGCCGCGGGTTTTCCTGGGAGCATGGAGATGTTTTCTCCATATTTTCTCCCATATTCCACTGAATTTTTAGGCATTTTTGATCTCTGCAGAAGAATTGGCTGTCAGAACCAGCTGCATTCAGCTCTTTCAGCCTGCAAGCAGAGCTCTGAACTGTCACATTGCTTCACTTCGGAGGGGGAGAGATTTTGTGGTGCTAACAGGAAAAGGTTATACTAATTATCATTATCATTACCAGGGAGATTGTTTCTCAGCAAACAAATCTCTCTCTCCCCCTCCTAATAATGCACTCCCTGGTTCTGCGCTAATCAATTTGACAGTTGAAGGGAGCCTGCTTTCAGTTTTGCTTGTAACTATGTTGCAAGCATTAGTTATGGAGATAGTGAGCTGCTTTCAGTAACTGCTTTTAACTCTTGGCAGTCAAGTAAAGGGATGAATTTTGTGTTCTGGAGGTTCAATTGAGGTTTTTGCCTTTCATCTCTGCAGCAGACGGGGGGGGGGGGGGAGAAAAAGATGCAGGCTCACAAAAAGCAGTTTGCATAGAGACAGGAAAGTACATTTTAAATCTGTGTTGCCCCAAACCACATGGGGATCCTTTATTTCGAATTACAACCCGCATTTTTAAAACGAGACCATGGAGATGCCCCCTAAGCTCTTCTTTCTCCCCTCTTTTCAAAACCCCCCTTTATATTCTCCCTAAATGCATACAGAGTTGCCCAGCCCATTTCCTTTCCTTTGCACAGCAGCACAATCCAATCAGCCCTTAATATCTCTCCGGACCAGCTTACCTAGCAGACTGCCTGTCTCAGTATGAACCTTATCTTATGATTACCAACAGTGGGGCCTTTTCTGTGATGGCACACACCCATTAGAACAGTCTCCCCTCCATATTCATATGGTTCCTACCTGTCTGGATTTTAGGGGAAGGTTGAAGACGTGTTTATACTCAGGCCTTATTATTTTAGTTGTCTGTGTTCTCTATGTTTTGTAAAACTGCTTCAAGATTATATATTAATGGGAAGCAGGATATGAGTATTTAGATGATAGATAGACAGACAGACAGACGATAGATAGATAGATCTACCATATTTCTATCAGTTACCAGCTTTGTTCTTTTATTATTCCAGATCCAGTACAGCAGTAATTTGCCTTGCTGTTACCTTTGTTTTTACTCCAGAACCCAGCTCTTCACATCCAGCCCCACAAGTTACTGTTTGTGTTTGGATATTACATTCCCTAATTGTGAGGGTGCCTTGAATTGCTGGAGGGCTTTAAAATGACTTTAAAAATAAAGTTCCACTGTTATTTTCTGCACTTGTGTCTTTTTTTGCAGGAATGAATGTTCACTTTGTTGTTCTGAAAAAACAAAGTATAGCATAGCTTTGCAGATTTCTGTGGGAATCCCAACTTCTGTGCCAAGTTTGAAGGGCTCAGAAACATCTCTTCACCTGGGAAATCCTGCAGGTCTATATGGTATCAAAATACAAAAATATCAAATATCTTCTGCTTTATCCTCAAGAACACCCAGGCTCCCCAAAATTGTTCTTGATTAACCACCAACAGTGAAAGTTACTCTCGGGGTTAAAAATATTTTTGGACTAGATTTTATTCGCTTAGAACAAATGTTATAATAATGTTTATCTAGCACCCTTTCCACCAAAGGGTGGTACAAAGATGCAAAAAACAAAGCTTAAATACAAAACATAACAAAACATCCTAAAAAGTTGCTTTCAGGATTAGATTATGTGAAAACAGTGTAGTAGAACTTTCGGTTGCAGCTGAGAAATTAAAGAAAAAACCCAGTCATGTTCATAATGTTAAAGTCCCATTAATATTAATAGGAGATTTCAAGATGTTCCACTAAACCAACTGGAGTTAAAGGTACTTTGGCAGCCTTGCAATCTTCATGTTAACTTCCTTTTTTTTCTTAGTGTGCACTGCAATGAGATACATTGAAATAATTAAATATACCTCTGGTGTTCCTTAATAAATAATAATTTTAAAGGATTAACAAAATTTAGAGCATTTTAGGTAGGTGGAAAATTTTCTTCTAATAAATATAAAATATAAGCAGTGTCTCACTAAATTGTGAAAAATACCCAGCCACTGTGCATTCATCTGAAATGGTGAGAAGCAAGTGTCCTACTTCCACTTAAAAGTGCAATTACCATGCTAGATACCTTTTTGTGCAAGGTGCAATTTCTTGTGTTTGAAGGAAACCCCGTGTTTGCTGCATCATGGAGCTGCAGAGGTGCCTTAAGTTATGATGCATTGAACATGTCACCTTGCCCAGCACCTGATGAAACCTGATGGTATTTTTAATGGATTTTATAGATTTTATGTTGCTTAATCGGTTGTGTGTTAACCCCTGGGACTGTGGTGTAGGGTAGTATAGAAGCTGCATTTAAAAAAATATGGAAACTAAGGCTGTTGCAGACAAGTAGATTCTGGTATATATACAATCCACAGATTTCATGGGCTATAAAGAGACTTCAGCCTCTTTGGAAATAGATGTTCTGGCTGCACCAAGAACACATAGGGTAAGAATAAAAGAATCGTCACGCGCTCATTAAATTCAGTAATGGGTTCAAGTTACCTTGTCAAACACTATGAATGAGCTAAGCCTTTTTCCAGCTTTCTTTCCTTTCTCCCCACGCCCAGTTCCATAATATACTGTAATATAATTTTTAGGGCAATGTCATATAGGAAAATATTGTTGCCAAATGTATTCTTTATGCCAGAACAGATCGGGAAATGTCTCCCTTTTTGTTAACTGCAAACTGAGAAGTATCAGCAGAATTACTTATGACACCTACAGTAAATCAAAGTAATAATATACAAGATGACATGGCCAGCCTCAGAGGAGAAAATGCAAGTGGACAGAAAAGAAAGTCTAAGCTCTGATGCTCGGGGATCAGTTACAAGTCTCACGAGAGCTGGATATGCAGCCAGCTGGGAAAGTTCAGACCAACAATTCTTCACCCTAGAGCCTTAAATTCAGTTTGCCTGTACAGTTTTGCATCAAACTGCTGATGAAAATGCTAATTTAAAATAAAATACAGATTCTTCTCATTCTAGAGTGCCAAGCAATCTTAAGTACGGTACTGTTTCCTTGTGTAGACACAAATGATACACAGTGGTATCTGGCTGATTCCAATTTCCATTTAAAGTCATATAGGCCATGTCTCCTCAGCACACGGGAAGGGCATCAAAGTTGTCATGTTTCCACAGAACCCCACACTGAAGGAGTGTGAGGGAGCTGGGGGAGGGTGCAGTGCTCCTCTAAGATGTCAAAGATTCGGCGTGCAAGATACTTTGAGGTTACTCCCTGCATCTTGAACTGGCCTTTCATTCCCACAAAATGCACAGCATCTGTGCTGTGGCTTGAGCAACATGGTCTTAGCAATGACTGTGAACCTCCTTGCTGAGGAAAACTAAGGCTGTAGCAGCAAAATTGAAAGACACCTTTGAACATAGTTTGGGGTCTATTGCAAAGTTCCACTATATTAAGGAGGAGGGCAATCCTTTTGCTAGCTGATCTTCAAATCTAGCATGTGCCCTTCATTGTTGGGTAGAAGAAGAAGAAGAAGAGTTGGTTTTTTCACCCCACTTTTTTCACCCATTTAAAGAGACTCAAAGTGGTTGACAAAACTTTCTATTCTTCTCCTCAGAACACCCTGTTTGGTGGGTGGGGCTCTGAGAGCTCAGAAGAAAGCTCTCACTAGCCAAAGGGTCACCCAACTGGCTTCATGGAGGAGTGTGGAGTCGAACCAGTTATTCCCAGATAAGAGTCCGGCTCCCTAACCACTAGACCAAACTGGCTCATTGGGTTCCAAGCTCAAGAAGATACTTTTGAAGATCCAAATTACAGCTCTATGGACTTTGCTTTTGCTTTGAGCTAAAAATAAAGAATTTCATCTGGGTCTACAGTCAGAGGCTTATTAGGAATAGATGCAGCCAACACAGCCTTGTGCCAAAGGAAAATCTGGTGCCATGATGTCAATAAAATGTCAGAGCTGAACTTCATAATTTATTCAACTGTTCATTTGTTTTCATTTAAACTAAGGCTACTTTCTTCTCAGTTATATTCATTAGTTATGAGTCATGATGAAAATGACTACAATATAGTTTCACTCTCTTGATATAATGAAATGCTAAATTCTTGACATTTAAATAGAAATTTATAGACTTATTAGTGTTTCGTCAAGAATTCAAAATACACCAGCTTGTTTTAGACTTTTATGCCACATTTAATGACAAAGCTTGTGTTGATCACAGGAGCAATTA
This sequence comes from Aspidoscelis tigris stejnegeri, assembly GCA_023333525.1. Lineage (NCBI taxonomy): Eukaryota > Metazoa > Chordata > Lepidosauria > Squamata > Teiidae > Aspidoscelis > Aspidoscelis tigris. The sequence goes on along the minus strand of JALMGA010000003.1, from coordinate 48,269,766 downwards.
CAATCCCCTAAGCATACAGAAATGAGAACATTTAAACCATTTTTCACATTTTTCATAGGAGGAACTAGACAGAAATACACATTTGTGCCCCTAATTCTTCCTCCAGGTAAATAACTGAACAAACCCCACAACCTCTATGGGTTTTAACGAGAGAAGGGGGGGGAAAAGGATAAGCTGATATATTATACAGCTGGACTTAAAATATATATCCACAATCTGTGAACACCTATGCAGCCTATCAGTTCTGAATACTGTATAGTTAGCTAATCTGTTGATAAAACTACCGCAAAAAACTTTTATATCTTATACCCCACTTTTCTCACCCTTTTAAGGGGGCTCAAAGGCAGCTGACAACCTGTTTTCCCCACAAAAGACCTCCTGTGAGGTAGGTAGGGCTATGGGAGGTCAGAGAGTGAGCTGTGGCTATTCCAAGGTCACCCAGCCGGAATTATTTGGGAGTGCGGAATCAAACTGGAAGACTACCAGATAAGAGTCTGACATTCTAAACACAAGATCAAACTGGCACACAAGAAGGCTGCATCCAGAAATTTAAAAAAGTAGCTCAAAAGCAGCTTAGAGGTAGTAGCATAAGAATGCTTAGAGTTTCATCCTACTTCTAATCTATATTAAAGAGAGCACATTTTTGAAGTAAATTTTTGAGCTTTAATGTGGATAAAGCACTAGCATGCAGCTGCTAGCATCTTTAAGCTGCTTTTGACCCCCACTTTTTTTTTTTTAACAACATGCATATGTAGCCTGAATCTGAACTTTTCCCACTAGAACACATCTGCTTGCTGATCCACACAGGAATGATTGAATAGTTTGAAGAACACTTATCCTTCGGATTCCTTCCTATATGCCACCAGCCTTTGACAGAAAATGCCTGACTGAGGTCATGGAATATACGAGCCATGTAACATTAATCACCATTGGCCATTCTTCTGCAACTTGGAAAAGATGGAGATGAGAAAGCAACTGAATAAGCCATAAAGCAAGAAACTCCCACCTTTACTATTTCATGTTCATAGTTTCACCACCACTGTTCATTTGATAAATGACTAGGAGTAAGTAGAGGAACTTAATGGCTTTACAGCTGCTATAACTGGATTCTCTCTTGCTGAGCTAGCACTCTTCCAGAGGAAAACCTATAGTGCACCATTCATTGGTTAAGCAGGAGCCCCCTGTGACAAAAACCTCCATTTCTTTACACAGATTTTTTTTAAAACACCCTGAAATTATCAAGTTAATTATATGATTCTGATAACTACACCCACTTTTTTTTAAAGGCAGACATACAAGCTGGTCACCACAGAGACACTTCTATTGATGTATGACAGTGTGAGTTTTTGAGTTCTGCAAAGAATTACTGAATGCTTTTACAATAGGGATGCTGTAATACTGAAATTTACTAGAAGGAGCACTTGGTTGCTATACCTAGATGGACTGATTAGTACTATGAGTCTATTTACAGAGGACTTATAAGCAGAGAGCTGTGAAAAAAGTATCTGTCTCATTCCTGCTTTCTTCTGTTTCTGTGTATTTGTCACCCTCAATTGTCTCTGATCTTTAAATGGAAGCTACATTTTGTGTTGTCTTAGGTTGTCTTTGTCTCATATTAAATTTTGTTTGAAAAGCTGAAACAATCAAGTGTGACAAACACAAAAACAAGAGGTAAGGAGGGACAAGTACTTTTTCACAGTGTTGCAGGTCCATATTACAAAGGCAAAACTGTAACTGTAAGTAACACCTAAGTTACTTAATGGGTACTTAATGGGTACTTCTAGTGACAGTGGAAAAACACCCATAGTCTTGATTCCCTGCAAATGGTCTTTAGATGCTGCCTATCCCTCCAACATGGAGGAAGTACCTGCCTTCCATGAATTTGTCTAACCCTTTCTTAAAGCTATCTAGGCTGGTTGCTGTTACCACCTCTTCTGGCAGCAAATTCCATAAGTTTCTAAGAATTACAAAATGCTATTCCAGATTAGAACCACACTCCCCTTTGCCCATAACATATCATGAAATGCTTTTCCTGAATGCTGGGATTGAATTTCACTCTAGGGATCTTCAAATTATTTTTGCTTCTAGTAACTCATTCTACTCTGCACAACAAACTCCATAATTTCAGCAGGAAGCCAACATATAGTAAAAACAATTTTTAAGGAACTGGGTTCCTCTCTGTCCATTGAAACTTTATAATTTTGAAGGACTCTTGTCATTCCTAGGTGGCCATAGGTGACAGTACCGGACCACTGGTCAGGTTCCTAGCCAGCCAGAGTTTGTTATGTGTGTTGCAGAGAAACCTGGACAAGATTGGCCTCAAATAAACCTTCCTTTTGTTTGGCTAACTGCAAAATCATCTGCCATCATCTCTGGCAACAAGCTTACAAGCTTCTTATTATGAAACCAGCAGTGGGGCTCACTGCTTTTGTCCATATAACTAAACAGGCTGATCTTCCATTCTGGATAAGCCCACTGACACTGTAACCAACCGCTGGGAAAAAGAAGAATGGGAGAGACTGTGATCGGAGGAAGGAATCTATTAGATCCTTGATTCTCATGCTGAGGACTGTACCTGCTGGGAATGGTGTGAGGGTTTCCAGGGTAGATAAAGCCATATGAAAACAACTATTTTTTAAACATAAAATTAAGATGAAAATATTTACGAGTTATTTAATTGTGAATAATAATTTAATAATACAAATAAATTACAAAATATGCAATAATATACTACTGCAGCATACAATACAAATAAGCAATAAAAATATTTATTTACTTATTTTTATGCATGAAAAATATGCATGAAAACTTCCTTCAGCCAAGAATAACGGAGAGCATGCTAAAAATGTTAGGAACTTCTGTACTAGACTTTGGAGAGTAAAATAAAAGCCGTGGATGCATTTCATTATAACAAACATGCATGAGCTATAAGCTTCTGAGCTTCTTTTTCTCTCTAGAGAACGAGGCTGGAAGCTCTCTCTTCTACTTTTAACTAACGCAATAGGATTATGCCTAAACCTGGATAAATTGTTTATTCAAACAAACAAACTTTTCTTAACACATTTTAAAATGAACCACAGCTTTGTTTTGTGGTGGAAAGGCAAGCTGCAGTTAACTGAAAGTGTAAGGCTCAGTTCATAAATAGCAAACAAAATGCTTCAAAAACTCCTAACATGTAAACAATCCTATCTGTAAGTTATCTCTAAGACATCTCAGAGGTGTTTTTGTTTACTGCGTGTGACTGTGCCCCAAGACTCCTAGATGAAACGTATCATTGATAATTCAGGTCCAAAAATAAGCAACTTTTCAGGTGAGCGACTCTGCACACCTGAAGCCATCTTATGTTTATCAGTAAGCCTAAGGACTGATATAATTGGTAAGGCGATCAAACTGTTCAGTGTTTAATGGAGCAGTGCTTTAATTTAGGACTTACCAGCACAGGCAGCTTGGTGAAGGGGATCACAGCCTGAAGCCTCTGCTACACGACACATTCATTCATAGTCTTTTTGAAAACTGCTGCTGCTTCAAAATACAGCAATTTGGGACAGCATAAGCACATAAAAAATAAAAGCACGTACAAAATGAATGAACATGCTGCAGTTGAGGGACTTGGAGGAGCTTCTAGCTTCAGTCTCTTCCTCTGACTGCCCAAGTCTTATAATATTGTTGAAACATGAAAATAGTTCATTAAAAAAAATCAACATCTCTGGAAGTTATTTCATCACCTTCATTAACCAATTTTGTACTGAGAACTCCTCTGCACTTAGCAAACTAGGAATTTGTGGACAAGCCCTATGGCAAGCATATTGAACCCTGGCACTCTAGTAAGAGCAAAACTGATATTTCCATTTAAGTGGGTTTATGAATATGTGCAATTTTAGAAAACATTCAGAAAGGCAAAGGAAGTAGTGAAAACTGTTATGCTTTTCTTCTTTGTGATATGTCTACCTTTGGTTGTCATGATGCAAAATTAGAGAAGAAACCATGGTTTTATCGAGACAAGAGTATCTTCTGTGTTTTTTAAATAAAAGTTGGCTAGGGGGTAGAAGTTGGACTAGAATAATGAAGTGATGAAGGAAGGTAAATCAGGAGATTTAACCAGTGAAACACCTTCTTATAAAATCTGGGCCAGAGTTACCCAGAGGATAACTGGTCTTAAAGGGTATTTGGCAAGAGGAAAGAAACAAACTCAATACATACTGGGTTTGTTTCCTCCTCTCCAGCACTGTTACAATTTAAGGTTGTTTCCACAGAGCTTGAACTAGGAATGGCTTGTACTAAATCTCATCAGGCATTGCGTAGTTTATAGCTTCTGGGACATGAAAAACTTGATAGCCTGAAAGGGCAAACAATCTTTCAAATTGAACAGAATATAGATGGGCAAAAGCTTTCTATCAAAATACTTTTTGTCTTAGAATAATGAGGAGCAGGCAAGCATCCTCATTAAGAAATGTTAGTCTGCACCCAGATAGAGTAAAAAATGTGTAATTACTTCAGAATAGTATTTGATATGATAGACATGGTCATGGTTCTCCTAATGCAGCTCTGATATACCAGGCTGAAGGTATTGTGTCACTGAGTGACATGCGAAAATGCTGAATATTAACCTAATGACTGGACAAAATGAAATAATTCTGTGAATATTTTGTTCTGGAATATCAAAAAATAGTGGAGGGAAGCAATGTCTTTAGGTAACCCTAGTCAACTAATAGAGCAAACATAAAGATATTGTCCTGCTAGGGTGTTGGAAGGGGACAATCTGCCATAATTTGGATGCTACAGATATTTTGGAGGCATTTGCCAGGAAGGAAGGAAGGAAGGAAGGAAGGAAGGAAGGAAGGAAGGAAGGAAGGAAGGAAGGAAGGAAGGAAGGAAGGAAGGTACCCACAGTAGGATCCTGTTACTTTAGTTTTCCAAATTCCCCTAAATGAGACAGAAAATACTGGCAGATCAGACAATACTGATCAGATAATGATAGAACATTTTATAGCTTTTAAAAATATTTTAAGTATATATGTGAGATGTGTCATGCGCCCTATTTCTTAATATTCAGACTACTGGTGAAGATGTATCTCTTTACTCTGGTCTTTGGCAAAGAGAACAGCATGCCCTCTTGATGGAGGCACTGTCATGATTTTAGCTAACTGGGATGGGGGCGGACATTCTTCCTTTAGTTTTTCTTAACAGTGAATGTGGAAGAGCAGAGATAATATTAAAGTGTATTATTTCAGAAGTAGGTATGATTTTTTAAAAAAGTAGGGAGGGAGGTATTAGCTGTTTTCCTAAAAGCTTCTATTAATTTTTAATTTAGCAATATTACTAAAAAACTGATCTAATTAAAGAAAAGGAGAAAGTAAATGATAAAAAAGGAAGAAATTAAAATCCTAGCCCCACTGCATAACAATCATAGGCCTTCTAATAGGGAAACAATATATTAGTGGCAGATCTATGTTATTGTATTTCATATTTAAGGCAAGCCACTATGGAAGGAAGGGTGAGAGTGAGTCATAATTTATGCTGAATGCCAACAACGGCTCATTCCCACAAGCACACAATGACCAGAATTACATTAGCACAAATCAGTTTAATATATTGCATATATTAAAATCCACTTAGGTTTTATTTGGTGTGAAAACTAGTGCAATGAAAAGTCTGAACTAACAACCCCATATGAGATCATAAGTACCTTGAAGACAGCTGCTCCAGTAGATCTCTTTCCCCTGGCTGCTATTCTGCAGCATCCACTTAAAGGAGAAACAGTAGCTTACTCAGTTTTGTCCTCTGTGAAAAACCATCAGCTGCAGTGGTCAGCACTGTTGTATAGATCTTAGACAATCACTTCTTGGTGACATGAACACTGTTCCAGGCAGATGTATGCTGGCACCACTGGATGATCAAGTGGCCACCATGCCTAGCACATTCCCGTATCAGAGCCAGGGAGTGCTCATCATGGCCTTGGTGGATCCAAGGTCCCACCACCATGTATAGACAGCTTCTAGTGATCATGTCTTAAAGGTTCTCTTCTGGGGCTGTTTCTGGGGGCACAGGAAAATGCTCTCCAGACTTTAACTTCAAGGCCAGAAAACCTTTCATCTCTGTTTTGAAGCTTGGCTGTGTTAGGTCAATGGTCAAGCAAACAACATGTTTCACAATACTATGGCTGCATGCCCATGGGGCTGCCACTGCCTCGCAGTGGATTCGGGGCAGCTTTAATGCAAATCTTAATTGGCATTAAGGAGTCCCCACGGCAATGGAGGACAGGGCAGGTTCAAGGCGAACCCGCCCGTCCCCATGAAAACTGCGGTAAATCCCTGCATCGGGATGCCATGGTTTTCTCCACAACCTCCCACCCTTGCCTGAGTGCTTAATCGCCCAGGTAAGGGCTTGATTTACCCCAAACGATCGCCTGACAGTCAGGCGGGTATAGGGGCTGATAAGAGCACAAGCAGAGCTCCGGTAAGATGATTAAAACAGATGCGAAAAGTGCTTCTGTTTTAATCATTTTAGCAGAGCTCTGCTCGAGTGCATTATGGCCCCTATACCCGCCTGACAGCTGCTCAGCTAACTGCAAGGCAGCTGTCAGGTGATTGTTTGGGGTAAATCAAGCCCCTACCTGGGTGATTAAGCAGTCAAGTAAGGGGGGACAGTTGCGATTGCAGCATTAGTGGCAGGGACAGTGAATCCCTGCTCGCTAATGCTGCAATCGCAACCAAGGAGTGTCCATAAAGTTTTTTTCTTCAGTTTTTGGGATTTTGTCCCTCATGTGGCCCAAATTAGGGCTTTGCATGGGGACTCTCCCGAGAAGAACTCACGTTTGCCTTGCAGTATCCTTACCATGGGGACATGGACTATGAGTCTACAGCACTGCTATAGTGAGGTTGCCTCATGTGCCTGAGGCAATCCTATTACAACCTCGCTTTTCCTCACCTAAAAAGTGCTAAATACTATTGCTAGGAAACTCAGCATTGGTCAAGAGTTTTGCAGAAATAGTGCTTTTTACTTACCACATGGATGGATGTCATCTCAGCTCCATCCACCACATATGCATGGAAGACTAAACAGATGCCCACACATGCACAGAGGTGCCAACATGCACTTCTGGGCATTTTGCACTGACCAAATATCTGGAAGCGTATTTCAGTAAAATGTGCAAAGACAGCATCATAGCCAGTGGTACCAGGCTAGCAAGGGCTAATGGTGTGTGTGTGTGTGTGGGTCAATATCCCTTGCTAGAGGGATATTCAGCCACTGTCTGGAGGCAGCCTAAGGTGCTCATATGGAACTTCCTTTTGATGAAAGCAACAAAACTGATACATTTTCAGAAGAGAATAGCCTAGACTTGAATACACTTATTTAAAATTGACTGAGGTGGTTCAGAATCTGGTCTGAAGAATTTATGAGGTGAAGAAGCACAAGGTAGCCCTTATCTTCAGAGAGAATGGCAGCAGTGTGGCAGCCCTTTGGGGCCTCCTTGCAGTACTTTTGTGGCCACAGCTGGCCATTAGAAAGCCATGAGTGAGGCAGTAGAGGAGGTTGCTAGGCAGCCCCTTTACAGAGTGTTGCAGGCCACTCTGCAGTTTCTTGTGGAACTTTAGGCCACAATAATGTTGCAAGACTCCATAACATAAAAAGAATGTATCATGGTCCTCTTCCCACCTCCCTCTCCCTTTGATACTGTGGAAAGGACAGTCAAATGCAAAAGGTTGCAAAGGTCATTTTTATGAAGCCTCAAGAAACCTAGGACTGAATCTATGATTGTTGAGCTTCCCCATACTGAACCTAAAATTAAAGTCCAAGTTCAGTTTAGGGTTTGTTTTTAGTAAACTGGTTTGCAACAGTTGTGTGTTTTTTCAGTAGAATTAGTTCTGCTTATGAATGTCTAATCACCGGAAAATTAACTGGATGGTTGTTGCTGCAGCCAAGTTCTGCACATCTCTATCCCACAACATTTCTCTTAAAATCATGGCTGGGGAATTCCCATTTCCCAGCTGTGATATTGCCTGCCTATTCAAGAACAGGAAGTACACCTTGTGGGCCATTTTCTGGTTTCAGAATGGCAGGACCACCATAAGTCATGACAGCAGCACAGTGGTGAAATGGCCACTAGACCAAAAGTAGAAGCAAGCATTAATGGTGCACGTGTTCCCAATACCAAACATCCCTTATGGAGAAATAGCAAGTGGCTGTGTGCAAGTCTTTGCACACCCTGCCACTGTACTACACAGCAATAAATGTGCATTGCTTAGTAGATCCCCCAACCTCATCATTGAGGAATGCCTCCATAAGGCAGATTCAGACATTTAGGGATAACAAAGACTAAATGGCCTCAATAACTGGCATGTCTTCTTGCCGTTTTATGCCATTATCCACATTCTTTAAAAAAAATAAATCTATGGACTGTATTTTTACTACATAAAAGTACAATGGAAAAGGCAAAAGAATAAAATTTTTGAGGAAAAACAAATCCCAGCCAATAAAACTTTCTGGAAGCTACTTCTGAGCACCAGATGCTGTAACTAAGCTATTTGCAGTTACTAAAATATGCACAAGCGTAGGCTTGCTTTAATTAAGCATTTGGTGTCATTTCATTTGTATCTGTTCTTAGGAATATTCTAACTTTATTTAGTCTGCCTTTAACTATTAAGCTCCAGATGTAGACAGCATTTGGACTAAGTAATTGCAAGTTAAACTTCAGTTTACAGCCTACGTAAATAACAAGCCAAAGACAGACTCAATAAAAGGAAACTTGCACAGCTAGAATTGGCTCTGAGGTATCAGGAAGTCTAAGCAATATTGTAACCATGTGAGCTTAAGGACATTTCAATCTGCCATGTGTAAAGACTGGTTACAGGCTTAATATGAAGCAGAATGCAAAGGAAGCTATTTCTATTTTAGAAATAAGAAACCGGGGTATCTTGTTGCAAATATGGATATGCCTGAACCATTTGGCAGCTATTTCTAGAATCCACCATACAGCAGGATTCTGATTCTGGTTCATTTCATTCTAATTTACTTGTCAAGTTTCTGGACTGAGCCATTCATTTCTGGTATTTTGGAAAACTGAAGAAAAGACTAGTATTGAAGTGGATGAACTGAAAGAAATTATTTCGGAAATTTATTCTGAAACCCAGAAATTACTTCTTGCATGATTTAGTAGTGGTTCATAAAGACCTAAGAAACTTAGCTCTCAATATTATTTCCTCACAATTTTCCAGACCATAATTAGCCAATCAAATATACTGTTCTAGGCTTATGCACATTTTTTGCTTCATTTTTCATATTAATGATACTTTCCTGCTCATATCTTGCTAGAAGAAAATTAAACTCCTTTTGAAGAAAGTTCTATAAAATTAGAATGTTTGGGAACCAGTTAAGACAGGCGTACTATAAGGATTTGTCGTGGATGAAGAACATAATTTGCCTGGATTCTCAAGTTTATAAGGGAGTTCTCATTCCCATGATAAGGGCTTCTGATTTCATCTAAACTGTTAGCATGAGATATAGTCCTTCATCTGATTCTAGCAAGACGACTGTATCTGAATAACTATGACATAATTATTTATATTCACATAATCAAATAATGCTACTTGATTATAATATTACTTGAATACGGCCGTCTATACCTATTTGAGATTGGGGAAACCCAACCACACACACACACAGTCCATTTCATCCACATGGGACAAAGCAGTGGATCAGGATACAGTGACACGTATAGACTAGAGTCTGTATTCCAGACTATGAAGGATGTGCAGACAGCATTCTTTCATGAGCCAGAATGCCACAGAGGACCTGTTCCAGCAAGACAACAGCAAATCTCTGCCAGAAGTTGATGGGCTGCTGAAATGAGCCCTTCCAGGAATAAAAAAATCCAGCCTTTGGAGGCTTTCCATTGAATACAAAGCTGGCAACTGCCGGCCACAGGCAGCCCCAATGTGGATAGCCCTTGGAGCAAATTAAGTTTGCACAGGTCAGACCAGTCCATGTAGTATGGAAAGGGCCTAAGTTGCTTAGAGACTGAAGCAACTTAAAGAGAAATAAAACATTGTCCTTCAGGACCTGTCAATAATAATGATTCAGAAAAATAAGCTTTCAGTGACTTGACCTGTATATGCATTCAGTTTTTCATTTTCATTAGTATGCTAACAGCTACTTAAAACAAGGAACACCTCCACAGTATCTTCCTATATTTTCTTGCTTTTGCAAAAATGAGATGTAAAGTAATTGGTAAAGATCTTTTAGTGAGTGTATATCAACTCACAAATACATTTTAAAGAGAAAGAAAGTCTCTTGTTGCTGTTTTTAAGGACACAAAGGAATCTCACTATTTCAAAAAATATAAATAAATCCTCAAAAATTTACTTGCTCAGGAAAACGCTGCATTTGCGAACTGAGAGCTAAATCTGTACACTAATGTTTCAAGTGACTCATACCCAGTAGAGAATTTAGAGATATTAAGTATATCTGTGAAATTAGTTTGAAATTCAAATGGCAGAAGGGCTCAGCCAAATGGATAACAAAGACATTGGCTGAGAGCCCTGGAATCTGAATGATGATCAGATTCTGCAATTTTTATGTTAGCATGAGATTAGAGAACTGCTGACTCAAATGCATTCACAATGACTGACTTGCGTCTTTTAATGGATCACTTATTCCTTCCGCCTTAAGCAACTGGAAAATGGCAAAACACAAGTAGTCAACGAAGACTAGACTGCAGTCTCAGCAGAACCTGGAGGGGTTAACAGTGTTTTCCCCTCTCTTTTCCTTGGAAGATGTTTGATTGGAGACAAAATGCTAATCAGGTGAGGAGTGCCTTGAATGCATGGTAATAGAATACTCAGACTCACAATTAATGAGGCTTGCAGACCACCCAGCCTGTAATTGGGCAACAATGCTATCATTAAAGTAATAACAGTACTGTGGCGATATTACCATGCTTTGGCATCAGAGTCGCTTAAGGAATAGATAAGCACCACAATAAAAAGAAAATGAGCTTACACTAGCCAAAGGGGCTAATGAGAAAGAAAAGCTTTTAACAAGCACAGATATCCACTAAAAGAATTGCGAAATTACTGGAACAGCAATCAAAACTTGCTAAAAACATTTAAAATTACATTTAAAGTATTGTAAGACATTTATCTGTATGACTTTGTGCACAGACATGCATGTACACAGGTAAGCATGTCACAAACAGCAAAACAAGGAGAGGGAACAAGGGCCTGGATAACTACTGAAAACTTTTATGTGAATACATAACAAGGTACCATATGTAATATAGACAACATTGTATTTTGTTATTTGAGTAGCAATTCTATACTGACCTGAAATCCAGATAACATGAGGTATGATATACAAATGCACTTAAACAAATAACTAAAATAGGAGTGAAGCATTTTTCACTACTGTGTCATGGAAAATAAATGACAATGTTTATCTCTTTAAAATAAGTTGTCAACTTTGTTTAAAGATTACTAAGTTTTATCATTTTGACCAACTTCCTTCTCATCTTTTGGAAAACAATTATTTTTAAAATGTGAGTGGTTGTAGCTCAGTGATGGATCAAAGCACCTGGAAAGCAGAAGGTGGTAGGTTCAGTACCCAAAAAGCATAGTGTTTCCTTCTTCAGATACCTGCTTCTAACTTGCTCCTAGAGAACTGAATAAACCTATTATGTACTACTAAGCTCCCGCTCGTCCATTGTGATTTTAGAAAGATCACTTTATTTTTCCTGAAAATGTATCAGTATCATGGGAGCAAAGGAGGCATCTGGTCTACTGAAGAAAGTAACAGCCTGTTTTGTATCCAGTGGTGGATCTGCATTGATAGAAATTTGTTTGTTCCAGGGTTTTGGTTTGTTTCTTCATTCCTCTTCCTTTGCCATCCCTAATCACACTAGTTCTAAAGTTATCAGCCAAATTTCTGAGGACAGTCTGGAATTTTTAGAAGAAAAAACAACCAGCAAAAGTCATCCCCTCCCTGTTCTACTGGCTAAAGTCTCTGCATCATCAAAGTGACCTTTGACAATGCAAGAAAATTTCTGGATACAAACATCTTTATTTTGAGCAAAGGCACCCCTTGGTACAATGCAATGTCTATATCTCTATTAGCCATTAACCTAATCCAATATTTGGATTTTTTTTGGAAAATTTTAGTCTAATTTGGCTGTCTGTGTGACTCAGAATATCGACACAATAGCAAGGACATACTACTGAGGAGGAAGATCTTATAACACTTTAAGCTGGGGTTTTATTCTCTTCAACTAATAAAGAAAGGAAATTTGCATTAACTTCTTTTTTGTCTCTGAATACTTCATGCAACTTGAAAGCTGCAGTACTTCAAAGGACTTAATTTGAATGGTTGCTGCCTCCCACAACGCATCATGAGACACTTAGATCAGCCTAAAATTCCTGTCCTTGGCATTTCTTATAACCGAGCCTGAAGAAGTCCTAACTAAAGGGCTTGCATACTATTCTGTGACATTTTGGTTTGCCTACTGCTTTATTTTTCTTCTGGCTACCTTTATTATTCATTTTATTTTGACAGAGCAGCTGACAACTGGTCAAAAATCAAATGAGTAAATGCTTAGCATACGATTTGTTAAATAAGAGTGAGAAAAGAAAACTGCATTCTAATCCAGACAAAGGATACTATGGTATGCTGCTTACGGAGGACACATCTCTGACAAGTCACTGGCTGAGAAAATATTGTTTTGTACTTCAATAAATACCTTGAGAGTTTCCACAACTATCCTCATCGCTGTTGTCATGACAGTTATCTTGATTGTCACACATAAAGCTTTTATCAATGCAGAGGCCATTCCTGCAGTGAAATCGGTCAGTAGAGCATATAAGTGGATTTGCAGCTGTGAAAACAAAAGCATTTTGGTTGTTGTTTAGACCCAGTAGTACTTCAGCCAGGTAGGCACAAAGCCCAAAGTCAGCCCCAAACCATATGTGATTCAGATTTCAATTGGTCTCTTACCTGTTTCCATGGGGCATTACCATGCATCCTCAGAATTGCTGCTTGGGAGGAGCTCATTTCAAGATGGGTATTTCCTTCACAGAACAGAAGAAATTTCCATACTATACCCTGTGCCAATATAGGTTATCTTTCTCTAATCCAAAGCCAGCATAAGGGCTAGCAAGACCTAGGCAAACATTATATATGATGCTGCTTTCTGTCTGTGAGGCAAATGAGAATGGACGACCCGCTGATGCCCTTGAAGAACCCTAAGCATGTGATAAGGCTGTCTTGGCAGTGAGACTTAAAATATACATGCAGAACCACTTGCAAATGTGGATTAGGCCAGAGGTGTCCAACTATAGCCTTCCAGATGTTCCTGAACTACAATTCCCATTACTTAGTGCTAGACTTGCATAAAACGATGCATTCAGGTCAACATCTTCAGAGTCACATTTCAGCACACCTGTACTAGGCGTCATCTAAGTTGCCTAATAGTAGAGACTTCTTTGATGTCAAATTTTAGAATGGAGGGAAGCACTACTGCCTGCATTGCCCCTTTAGTGCTCTGTTCCTTTCTCATTTATCTTAATGCCTTGCTAGAACAAATTACATAAGGAAAATGGTGGTGAAGGAAAGACTCCCAGCCTGAATTGTTCTCTCTCATCCAGCAATCTATCTTTCTACTGTATTAATTAAAGAGACGGGGGCTCTGGTAGTGGAGGTTCATTAAATCATGTGCATCTAGGCATTGCAATTGTAAAGACATTTACAATTTTTAAAAAGGGGAAGCTGGTGAAACCAAAATCATAATCCATGTTTTAGGGCCCAGGCTGCTTGCCAATTTCCTCAGTCCTTCCTAGTTTCCACAAAAATTACTGCTTCAGTCAGTAGCAGTAAAACAGAGTGATATGGCACCTCAGAATCCAACAGGTTTACCACAAAATAATGTAACCTGTATACTGTTATCCATGTTAATATTTCAGAAGCAGTTATGTTGCTTCTAATATACTCAAAGACACATTCTGAAGGCACATGACATAACCACCTTGCTAGTAACAGGAGTTTCTCAGTGCTGAACTGAGAAACCACATAGAAAATACAAGTATGCCACTCTGAATTCCATAATGGATGAAAAGTAATATACAAGACGAGTAAATTAAAAAAAAAACCAAGACACCTAAAAAAAACCCCTTGCTGTTTGCACAATCATCAATCATACAGCTTTATTAATCAAATCAATCCACTGGGGTAACTATTCCAAACAAGAAATGCAGACATTTTTGTTAACTGGCATTCTGTCAATGGCCGTGTAACACATGTGTGCTTGTGACCTTTTGCTTCTAGCCTTACCACTGACCAGCACTGATACCTTAACAGCCTTAAGCTAGAGAGTTGCCTGCATCAGTCTCTTCTACCAGTGCATAGCCTCTTCACAGTGCCCCCATGTGGCACCAGATGTAAACTAGGCACTAGGAAGTCCCAGGCTGGACTGCAAGGATCTTGGGGGAGTTTGCCCCCTGGATATATGATACTGATAGCTCACAGGTGCATGGATATGTTATGGTTCCCACTACCAAAATCCCTAGCTATGGGTAAAGTAGTTCCACTGCCTTATCAGTGGTTCTGGAAAAAGCTAAGAAAGTAAACCCTAAAAGAAAATCTGCAGTGGATCCCCAAAAGCAATTAGATTGATCACACATCATTTTTCTGGCAGCTTCTACAGCCAAGCTGGTGCCAAATGTCTTGCTTGCACTCCTTTGGATCACACCAGGAAGGCCAAGAGGAGAACTCTCTCAGAATTTCCTTACCTTCCTGCCTAGACTTTGTACCTGAAGAGGACTTTTCATGTTGCCATTGTTACAGTGACAAAATAACACAGGAAGCAGCAAGTTACAAGTCCACATGGACACTATGGGCTTCAGTGACAGGGATGACTGAGTCCGGCTAGTCAGCTACCACCCATCTTAGAGCTAGGCAGCCCCCGGCTAAGAAGGTGCTGACCCGCTGTGATCTTCCTGCTCCACAAACCAACTGAACATCCCTCACTAGGCAAACCACAGAAAAACAAGATGAGTTCTCTAGGTTTTCTCTTAGCTAACTGGAACACCAGGATCTTGTGTATCCAGCCTCTCAAATTATCTACCTCAGACTGATGTTACCAGGAGGACTGCTGTAATTCACTGCAAAATAAGAATTCCAACCTTGATATTGCCACCTTTCAGATAAACTGGGATTTTATGAGATGGCACTCTTAGAGAACAAAAGTATATTTTCTTCTGGAAGGGGATACCACCTCTTCTGTCTGCAACAGAACTATCAACTGAAGGCTAAGAGTGCATTCTCTCCCTTTGGCTTTTAACTGCTTCAATACCTGGAAATATCTTAAGCATCTATACTGCAACATTAAACACTTCTGCAGAAGCTATATGAAGACTTAGAATCTACCGCCAGAAGTCAATAGCCTCTGTTATCTCTGTCACCTGCCCATAAGCATCTTTTCTCACTTGAAAACTTCTATGCACAGTCAGATGAAACTACAATTCATGGTCTGGTTCTGTTGACCACTTCTGTTCCTGGAGCTTTGCTCATATTAGAAACTTTGTGTTACAAATACTACCAAGCCATGGCACAAGATATTATGCATGCACCCCACACAGTATGCATTCAAAACCTCTGATGATGGCATGTATCTACACACAAGAACCAATGGTAATCTTTTCCTCCTTGCATGCATGAGAACCAAGACCAGATTAGCACACGCTGACCTGTAAGCTATGTCTGAGTGTTCTCCTTGCTTTGCACATGTGTGCACAGAGTTCAGTTTAATCATAAATGTAAAGAAGACCTATATCATAGGACAGGATGTTTAGGACACTCCTACAATCTACACTGGTGATCACACTGACGATGTGGAGGAGAAATTTACTTACCTTAGTTCTACAAACTCTAACAGCCTGTCTTATTAAGCTGAACTCAACAAATGCACTGGCAATGAGGCAACTACAATGGCACATTTTTCTAACACAGTCTAACATCCTCGCTGCCACCACAAAGATGAAGGTCTACTAAGCTTGCATGCTCAGCACCTTCCTATTTGGCCGTGAGTCAAAGGCTTTATATTCCCGCCAGGAGGATTGTTTGAATTCTTTCTATTTTTCTCAACCTCCAAAGAATCCTGAGTATCTCTCCTAAGTGGACTGAGTTTGAAATAAGAATATCCTCACAAAAGCAAATATTTCAAGATACATTGGCTTACTATTGTTGCACTGGTCTGGCTACGTTAGTCAAATGAAAAATGGCCCAATTCCTAAGATATATTTTATGGAGAAATTGCCACTGGCTCTAAACCTGCTGGAAGACACAATTGTCATGTTAAGGATGTCTGCAAGTAAGAAATAAAAGCATGTGACATTAACCCAAAGACTTGAAAGCCAGTGGCAGACTATTTGGATAGGAACAAAGAAGAGCAAAGAGCAGTGGGGGAGAGGAAGGAGAGGAATCAAAGAGGAACAACAGCTCAACCAGTGACTAGCTAAGCATTTGTATGCACAATAAAACCTGTCTCTCCAGGACTGAGCTGTATATTCAAAGCAGCCACTATAAATCTTGATCTCCCCCCTACAAAAAATGAAAACAAAACAAATAAAAACAAATTATGACACAGTATTCCATTGTCTCTTGAGACAGAAGGAAGCCAAAAACAACAGAATGAAAAGTTTTAGGAAATGCAGGACTGATCTACATGGGCAAACCACCAAGTATAGGAGTGTCATGAAGTGTTCAGTAGTTACCAAAAGCAATGTATCATTGCTTGCTCTTTCAAATAATTGAAGGTCATAGCTAAGCTAAGTGCATGTCTTTTCTTGTTTATTTCTCTCTTCAAATCTTTATCCGATGTCACTTTTCTGTCAACTTTAATTAGCTTTTCCTGATGAAGAAAATAAAACCATGGATGGTATCTCATGAATAAATTTAAACTATCTTAAGAACATCAGTTGATATGTCTTTTTGTTTCTTGATCTGTTTCAAAACTTTTCAGTTAGTACAATTTGAACAGATATTGTGACAGTTCTCAAATTTTGGACTGTTTTAAGCCAACCTATAGAAAGATCAATCAAAGAGCTCTAACAAAGAACCTTCATAATAAAAAAAATATGCTACAGTCTGAACCCAAATAATCCATAATTAAGAAGCTTTCTTACAGTCTTCTTACAAAACACTAGCATAACATAGCAATGTGAATATTAATAGTCCAGAGCAGAAAGAAAAAAGAGAGTAAAAAGATGAAAGACAAAAAAAAAATCTATTGCTTAATAAAACAAGAACAGGATAGAGACTGAAGTTTAGTTACTGAAAAATCTATATATTTTGCAATCTAATTAGTGTCTTAGAACAAAGTCATATATGCTAAAATACTGAACTTTCCAGTAGACAATCAATCATAATTAAGCCCTATTCAGGCATTAGTAACAAGCAAATACCACACATATATAATTACATCAAGGATGTGAGCAAAGTAGTAATGACTACTCAGCTCTCATGAAGTCCCTTGCCTGTACTTTCATAGTCCATATGTTAGAGGAACATCTGCAGAAGAAATCAGGAGAATGTGGTTTTCTATGGTAGTATCTGCATGGGACCTTATCACCATGTTTGCATTTGGGAAGAAGGGTGTTTTTCCACTGGCACTAAGTACCCACTGAAGCACCCATTAAGGACTCATTTGGCTGAGAGCTGGATGACCCCATTTCTGCCACAGACCCCATTAGGGACACATCTGTTTCTACCACAGCTAGGGAAATCCGGATCATATGGGTCCTTCAGGACCTATAATCCGGATTTCATGTAGTCCCCATTAAAGGGGTCTTCAGCTTAAAATCTGGATTATAGGGAGCCTGTTTCCACTACAGTCTGGCAATGGGGTCTAGAGAAGGCTTGGGGGGGCAGGGGATTGGAAAGGCTTCCAGGTCTCTCCGAAGGCAGGTCCGAAGTCCCTCCAAAGGCAACTTTGGAGATTAGCACAGGTTTTGAAGAAAAACCCCTTGCGAGAACAATGCAGCTGTCAAAGGCTGCAAAGGCTCTGAGAGGTCTTTGAAGTTAGCGGCATCAAAAGCGCCCAGGACGGAGCTGGGTGAAGAGTCCATGGCTGACAATGTGGCAAAGGGGTAAGCAAGGAGGAGGAGGCAGAGGCAGCAGCACTGGTGCTGGTGCCCCATGAAAACCACGGCAAATCCCTGCATTCGGATGCCATGGTTTTCTCTACCACCATCCTGCAGCGATCGTGATTTTGCTTCCTTTCCCAGGCAAGCCACTTGCTTGCCTCAAAAGGGGAGTAAAAGCAATGGAATAAGGCGGTGCAGAGGCTTGAGTTTTCTCTCTTTCTCAGGGAGCTAACCTTATGGCCCCCATGGAAGAGAGAAATTTCAAGCCCTTGCAACCCCTTGGAGCTGCAAGTTATATTAGCTCCCTGCCAGGAGGCTGACTCATCCAAGCAGAAAGATTATGTCTCCTGCTCTTACCCCATAATTCGCATCTGTTTTTAAAAATCTTCCCTGCTCTTTACAGCCCTTATAGCCACCTGACAGTTGCCCAACTGGGTGCCCTATACCCACCTGAGAGCACCCAGCTGGGCAACTGTCAGGTGAGTATAGGAGCTGTAAAGAGCAGGGAAGATCTTTAAAAATAGATGCAAGAGCCCTTTAAAACAGACAGGCCCTCCCATCTGTTTTTAGAAATCTTCCCTGCTCTTTACAGCCTCTATACTCACCTGGCAGATGCTCTGCAAACAGCTGCATTGCTCTCACAAGGGGTTTTTCTTCGGAGCCTGCACTATTCCCCAAAGTTGCCTTTGGAGGGACTTTGGAGCCTTTGCAGACTCCTTGTGGGTTGTCACGATGCCCAGCGATCCAGTAAGTGCCTGCCCTCTCTGAGGAGTAGCTTGGCCCTGTTAGGATGCTGAGTTCGTGCAATGGCCGAGTGAATACTACAGTGTGGACACAAAACACTGGTAGCAAGCGTTTCAACAGTAAACTAAAACAAGTTTATTATTATACACAAGCAATACTAGAAGGAAAATAAGGTTCAGGTATTTGTTGGTTTAACTCAGGTTTAACTCAGTAAGTCTCTTAAGGCTAGGAGCTACCCCTTTCTCTAAAGGAAAATAGTTCCCCTTTTAAAAGACAAATCTCTCCACATTCCTCCCCCTCTGGCTTGCTCTGCCACAGCTCAAGCCAAGCCAGTGTACCAGAACGTGGCTCCAGATGATCACAAGGCCCAGTCCGTCCTTGCTTGTCCAATCATCCAGCATGGTCAGTTGCTATTGAAGTCTTCCTTCAAGATCTTCCAGCCAAAAGACCACCGGTCAGCTACTGGTTCCAGCTCCCTCAGGATTCAGCTCTCTTCTCCTTTCAGCTCTTGTACCAGCATGAAGACCCAGTCTGCTGTCTTCTGTGTTCATCTATACTCATATCCCTGACCCTGATTGGCTGTAACCTCCGGGGAAAACTGCTGAAATAAAATGCTGCTGGAAACTCCTGACTGGAGGGAACTCCTGCTCTAGCCCCTCCAGCACTCAGATCCGCGGACAGCTTTTCCCTCCAGCAAGCAGCTGCACCCAATCATTGCAGCAGGGCCCGCACAGGATTTCCCGCCCTTTTTGCAGCCTCTGCCTAGGTCTTACAACAAGCTGTTTGCAACAAGGCTGGCTATTGCAGCTTTGCAAGAAGCCTGCAAAGCCCAAAAGCAAAACAGTTTGCAGCCTGTACCCTGAAACCGTCACATGGGTCAATCCAGATTTGCCACAAGGGTGCTCCAGTGTTTCCACAGCAGGCAGGCTAGCACCCATTGCTATTGGGTGCTAGACCACCCATGAAAACACACTGGGTACTTCCTTTAATTCAGATCTACTAGATCTGGATTAAAGGAAGTACCTATTCCTTAGATCGGGATCTTCTTAGATCCGGATTAAAGGAGTGCAGTGGAAAAACACCCGAAGACAAATGGGAAACTACCAATTACAGATAGTTTGAATATCTAGTAATGTCATTTGGTTTGTGGGCTTCCAGAATTGAAATATGTGATTAAAGACATGATCAACACATTTCTTGATATTTTCATCTGATATGGTGAGCCATGTAGGTCATGTTTGAGTAGTACCTGACATACTCAGACAGGACAAACTGTTTTCTAAACTATCCAAATGTAAGTTCCACCTTGGCAAGCTAGGCTTTCTGGGTTACTATGGTACTGAAATGAACACCAACAGGAGGAGGAGGAGGAGGAGAGTTGGCTTTTATACCCAAGATTTTCTTACCCTTTTAAGGGGACTCAAAGTGGCTGACAAAGCTTCTTCTCCCCAGGCCAGACACCCTGTAAGGTAGGTGGGGCTGTGAGAGAGGGCTGTAACAAGGTCACCCAGCTGGCTTTGTGGGAGCACAGAATCAAACCCAGTACTCCCAGATCCTGAGCCACAAGACCAAACTGGCAGAACTTCTACTGCAAGTTCATCCCTAATTTTGTTGACACTGCAGCCTCAATTACAAAGTTCCTGATATGAACTTGATAGTTCCTGATGTACAAGTACAAACTTCCCTAAACTTCATTGGACTACAGAACGCCAAGCTGCACTTGAAAATCTTAAGTGTCTGTTTGCCCATACAATCTCAAAGCATCCATACCCAATACAACCCTCCACAGTTCACTATGAATGTCAGTATGTTGTCGGGGAGGGACATTGTTTCAATTAGTGAGAGTGGAGAACTACCCACTGCACCTTTGTCTTCTGGCAATTAATCCCTGTGGAACAAAATTATCTGATATGGGATCATGAGTTACTGAGTGCCAAGTATTGCCTGGCCTGCTGGAGGCAATACTGGAAGGTGCACAATAGCCCTTTGTGATTTGAACAAATCACAACTTTCAAGCACTTCAGACTGTGCAAACTCTCACTACATCAATTCCATTGGTCTCAATTCTTTACCCCTTTCGATTTTACTTATATATATATCAAGGAAGACAAAAACTGCCCCTTGCAAGCCTCAAAAATTGTGCCTCTGAACCTTCTCTGGATTCCACTATTCTTTCTCCGTATCAGCTGGGACTGGCAGCGACAGTTCTATAGGAAATACTGTGTACACATCTCTCCACAGAACCATGGTACAATGTTTTTAAACTGACCTTAATTAATGTCTTGCCAACTAAGGATAATAAACTGTGTATTTCACATGATTTGCAGTGGCATACACAAAGACATCAAGATGTACATCTGTTCTTGTCTTATTTGTACAATACCTAAAACTGTTCCATCCAAGCCTGAAAGACTGTCATAGGTTCTCCCTACTCCTTCTCGCCTATGGGGAACTTTACCATAGACCTCCTGGCTTCCTCAGGACTGTTGCAGATCATTTTTCTCAGATGGCTCACTTCAGATTCCCCTTGGCATGCCAAATAGTCAGGGTTTTTTTGTAAATTGTTTTCAAATCTGTGACCTTTCTAACAAAAAGACCTAAATAATTGCTAAATTTTGGGAGTTTTACCTTTCCTTTCTTTTGCACATTGACTTGTCCTTTTCATCTGCTTACAATATATCTGCTCACTTTTAAACAATATGTTATTGTTTTACTATTTTCAACAGGATGATTGGTCTACCTATTTAACTTTGGCTGAATTTGCTTTTATAACTCTGTAGGGATATGCAAAAAAAAATTGGCATTTGATTCAAAATGACTCAATTGTTCAAAAATCCATATTCATACAAATAAACTGCATTTGAATGTAGGAAACTATTCGATACAAATGAATACATATCTGATACGAATAGATATGTATCTGATATGAACAGATACATATCTGATACGAATAGATACATACCCGATACATTTCCCTAGTTTAACAAATGTCCAAACTATTTTTACGAATGTCCAGAAACGTTCATATTCATTTGAATGGTAGCATATGAATATCATAACATTCGATTCAAGTTCAAATGTCCAAATTTGGCCAAATTTCAAATGTTATGAATATTCGTACACATCCCTATAACTCTGTACTTTCTTCCCCACCTGACTTCCCTTTCAGAGCTGTATACGGCACTAGTATGAATTTCCCTCTTCCCTCGCTGACTGATCCAAAAGGTCCTCCCTGTATTAGGAATGGGATAATACGAATGAATTTCCCTGGGCTGAGCAGTCTTCAGATGTCAAAGAAGTCCATAAGACTGTGGCCCACACGCCCCATAGGCATGGCACTGACATTCAAGTGGAACATTCAGTTTGCCTTTCCAAACATCATGTTAATCCCATTATATCTAAAAAAAAAAAAGGACTATTCCATTGGCCCTTTTAATGTAATTGTTCAAATCAATCCTGTTACTTTTTGCCATAAAATACCCCAGGACCTGAAAATCCATCCTGTGTTCTATTGTAGCCTTTTGCAATAGGGACCTCCATCCTCCCTTTCCTGATGCACCACGTGGTCACCACCTCCTATCATGGTGGATGAATATGAGCATTCTGAAATTTCTAATATTCTTGATTCTCTTATTTTTCATGGTCAAGTTACCCAGTCTTTGAATATTATTGGGTTGATGCTACAGATATTAATGCCAAGCATTTGCTTTGTGCTTTTCATGCTTGCGTGAGCCAGTTTGGTCTAGTGGTTAGGGAGCTGGATTCTTATCTGGGAATACGGGGTCGATTCCGCCCTCCTCCATGGAGCCAGCTGGGTAACTTTGGGCTAGTCACAGCTCTCTTCTGAGCTCTCACAGCCCTACCTACTTCACAGGGTATCTGTTGTGGGGAGAAGAACAGAAATCTTTGTCAGCCGCTTTGAGTTCCCTTAAATGGGTGAGAAAAGCGGGGTAGAAAAGCCAACTCTTCTTCTTCTTCCTGACAAGTATGGCCTCTTGTCTTCTTTCTCTGCCCTTGCCATTGATTCTCCAACTTCTGAGGGAAAAGTCTTGGACAGGAGAGGGAATAATGTCAGCTTGGCCACTGCACTGCCAATGTCTGCTTGCATATTTCACTGATCCTGCTTTTCCTTTGCTGTAGAGATAAGCATATAATGGTTGGAAAATAACTGGCACCAGCCTTTTGGCGCCTGAGAGGAAATGGGGTGTTAACTTGGGTGTTTGATGTAAAGGCTGCCCAAGTCAACATGGGTGGGAATGTATTTAGGGATGTGTGTGTTTGCTGGTGCTATTTTCTGCACGATCTTTAATCAATGAACCCTGACATGCATTTACAAAAGCAATGCTCCTTGTTGTTGAATGTGGGCCTGAGTATGGTGATCTTGACACATACAAAGAAGCTTGTTCTAGATGCAGACAATTTAGTTTGAGGTTTATTTTGAAATGAGCCTAATGTATAGCTCCTGTTATAATACACTAACACAGAAATAGTTTTCTTCAAATTTCATACTTTTCCCAATTTGTTCTACACTTTCTGACATTTAAGTATTTTATATGGATTAAATCAAATGTACCTGTTCAGAGGTAAATGTGTGAGACATTTATGTACTCTGTTTGAAGTATCAAACATAACTTTTCCCTACAGCTGTAATGCACCGCTATTTTGGTCTGTGTACCCTGAAAGCTATTCAACCACCTGCAAAGAGAATGCTTTCACAAAAAAAGGTAGAAAGAAACAGGCATTCTGAACTACTATTTTTCTGTTAAAACATCTCCTTATCACAGAGGGGAAGGAAGAAAGTAGCAGCAGCAAGATCCATGTGATGTGTACGCACAATTTCATTTTAAGGATTCAACATAATTTTCTTTCTCCAAACAATTTTACAAACAGCTGGAAAGGCCTGATCCTCATATCCCGCTTCTTCCTCAACCTAATTATCCTGGTGCATACGTTGTTATTTAGGTCCTTCCACAGACACTTTTACCAATTTTGATCGAAGTTTCTTTTATACACAGAACTATCACAAAGCCTCACAAACTCTTGATTAGAATGTAGATCCCACAGTCTTACTGTTTCTTCACTGCATGGAATAAATTGCATCCTTTCAGCTGGGTTTCTGCCAAAAGTCACCATGCAGTTGAACACCCAGCTGGGACTTTTCCACTTTCTTTGGCAAAAATAACAGCAGCTCTGCCAGGTGGAGCCTTTGATAGGTACTATAGTCAGTACTATGAACAATGCCAAAGATGCAAAAGAACTCCTTGTGTTCTTTTGTTCCTGCACTAACTCTGAAGCACTAAACATGTGCTGATTTATATGCCAGATAAGATGAAGTTATAACGTGATATAGAGGATGCATGAGAAAAGAATACTAAAACATTACAAGGGAAGGTAGCTGGATCAGGGGAAGAAAAAAACAGCAATAGAGATTTGCGCAGTCCTTAATGTCACCAATAACTGACAAAGTCAATTTGATATGGTCAAAATGACTACTCAATAAAGACTGATTTACTTACTAACAAAATCCAATGGAAAATGCCCAAAACATACTCCTCTCTGGTATGGAAAATTAAAATATCTAGGACTTCCCATTTTCTGGTCCACCTGTTCCTTGATCAACCTTAGCATTTAAAACACAGCTGCAAAGAAACAGATGCTGCTTACAATGTTTGAACATAACAGTGGCCATGGTCAAATTTTGCTTAAATAGTCCATCTTATTAAGAAACAGGACTCAAAACACACTAACTCCAACCACACCCAACATCTGATAATCCTTCCACAGTTCATCCTCAGTTTGGGCTGCTATGCTCACACATTTCTGTTCCCATCCTGTGCCTCCTCTATGAGACTGTTTTAGATCTCCATCCCTCTCCACCATAACAACACCCCCTGCGCTACAGTGTGTAATCCCACACTGGGCAAAAGGGAAGGCATATTCATGCAGTTTCCACCCACTATAGTCCTCTTGCCAGACCACACCCCAAAAATGAAAATGGATTAACATTTTATAAAGATAAACAAGACCCAGGAAAGTACGATTGAAGGGAGGGAAGTCTACAAATAAAACAGGACTAAAAAGATGTAAGTGGAAGGGTTCCAAAATGGAAACACATTGGGTACTCCCCTTAATCCGGACCTAGTAGGTCCAGATCAAAGGAGCTCAGTGGAAAAACACCCATTGCGAAGTTTCTAAATATAGAACAGGTTCTGTTGGCTGTAAAGCTTAGGAAAAGAAGGCAGCAAAGATTGGGCTAGACAACAGCTAGTTCTATTTTGCTTTCAAAAGAAGAAGAAGGAAGAAGAAGAGAAAAAGGAAAGAAAAAAGGAAAACCATGTAGGTACATATACTTACTGCAGTTTTCTTCATCGCTGCCATCAGGACAATCTGCAAAGCCATTGCATCTGAAACGGCCAATGATACAGTGAATTCCACTTGCGCATGGGAAAAAGGTGGAGCCACATTTAGATTTTGCTTTGGCTACAACAGGAAGAAGAAAAAAGAAAAAAAATGATGATGAAATGATCTAATTCAGAATTATACACAAAAGTCTCAAACCTGTTTACACTTGGATGTTTCCAATGCTGAATTAAAAGGCTTTGTCACAAAATATACGTCAGATGTAATGAAGCTGTGCATAAGTTCAACTTGCTTTGGTGAAAAAGGGGTAAGGCTAGGCTACAGCAATATTGGCTCTTCAGTCAAGGGAAATTTTTGCAAAAGGTTTATCAATTGCTGAAAGAGGTAGTGCTGAAGTAAACAATGAGTGAATGATTTTACAAAACTTCATCACCAAGGGTGCTTCTGCATTTGCTGCCGAAAAACGGATCTAAGAAGAGGGACAGATCCGAGGAGGCCTCCCCACATTTGCACACGCGTGGGGGGAAGACGGATTGGGCAACCCATTCAATAAGTCCACCGGATTCCCGTGCTGTCGCCCCCACCCCCGGAGCCACGGGACTGGAGCAGACAGCTGCCAGTCACCGTGTGTTTCCAGCAGCACCCAGTGTGCGAGGGAGGGGCTTCCAAGGCAGGCTGTCCTGCTTCCGTCCCTCCCAACATGGCAGCCGCTTCTACATGGATCCAGGCGAAGGGATGGATTGAAGACCTAATTTTTTAGGTCTTCAATTTAAACCGGTCTTAGAAACGATCTTACCCACCCAAATGCGGAAGCGACCACCTGGAAGGGTGACAAAAGAGATCCCCAGTGCGGAAGGTAAGTAGGGAAGGGTCTAAAATGGGTTTAACCACCAGTGCGGAACCACCCCTAGTCTAAAATTAAAAAAAGTTTTTCAATGATACATAAAATGATCAATCAGTAAATCAATCAGCTGTGTAATCAATCAATTGTATGACTGATAGTGGCACTATTACTATGCCAATAGTGAATGTATACTATAGTAGACTCATCAAGAGTGACTCAGCTGACTTGTCTTCAGCTGTTTTGTCATATGTCTCACATTTGGGAAGGACGAGTAACAGCCTGGAGAAAATTTAAAAACAACTAAAAAAAATTCTGCAGGGACCATATACTCTTATCAGAGTCTAAAAATGCTGGAAAATTACATATCAAACATTCTTGTTATATTTTCAACAGACAGAATTTTCCATTACACCAAAAACAGAGGATTGACAATATTGCCCCTATGTTTGCTTGTTTTTAAAAACCAGAAGTAGTATGAGCAGTGTAGTTCTCTGTCAGTCAGGTGTGAGCAAAAACACTAACTTGACTGAATATTAACATCCACTACAGAGGCTTCCAGTTCTCAAATCACTCAGAATAATTCCACTGGAAATTAGCTGGAACATCTGTAGTGTCTGTGGGTTCTACACCAGATGAGCCTAGCTCATACTTAGGTGTGGAAACCACACCAGGGAGCAGTCCAGTCAGAGACCACTTTGAAGTAGTCTTCCTTGCAATCCAAGACTGGGTCCCACCACTATTCAGACAGCTGGCAGAAACAGGAGTGGTCCATTTAGTGACATTTCTAGAAATAGTCCAGTTCCAGGGCCATTTCTAAGCATTCCGCTCAACTCTCCCTGGTCTGCATCTTTTATTGAAAGAATACTGAATATAAGACAATGAACTAAATCTACATCCCCAACTCTCACTAACTTATTAGCCTCTGAACCTAGCTCAGTGTCCATTCAATCCCTCCAGTTCTCATCTTGAGTAGGCATTCATCTATCACCCACAATGTTGGCTACTTTAGAAGTTATGTAAATGCATCCTTGGGTGTTGATGCTAGCATATAAACCCTAAATGACTTGCAGCCTGGGTATCTGAAGGAGAACCTTCTCCCATATTGATCTGCATCTGTGCTGAGATCTCAGGAAGAAGACCTTCTTGTAGTTCCTCTTCTCCCATAGATATGGGGAGGAGGAACACGCAGGAAAGCCTTTTTTGTAGTTAACCCCCCCCCCCCGGGACTCTAGAACAGCATCCCTCTTGAGATTTGCCAGGTACCTACATTATATGGTTTTGGGTGCTTGGTTGAACCAGGGAGGGAGAGAAAGTCAGTGATAGATGCTTAAATATGCTTTACATATTTTGTTTTTTACTATTGTGAACCACCCTGGGATCTTTTGGTGAAGGACAGGATATACTTAAATATTTTTTTAAAAAAATTGCCTGTTGTGGATGCCTGCTCCTACACTAAACATACACACAGGGTCAAGCTAAAATTGCATGAACAAAATTTTAAGCAGTAGTCTGTTCCCCAGCAGACAACTCAAGAAGACTTCTCGCCATCTGATCATCTCTTTTTCCTTAAACAGGCTGCATCCATATACTGCTTAAAAAAGAAAGGGCAGGTCAAAAGCAGCTTAGAGGTAATAACTGCCATGCATTAGAACATCTGCAGTGCACCTTCTGGCCTTTCAGGTGGATCAGAGGTAGGATGGGAACAGCAGCTGAAAAATGCTACTACCTCTAAGCTATTTTTGAGACACTTTAAAAAGAAATAGTGTGGATGCAGCCACAGGCATTACAGCAGTACCAAAGCGTCAGCAATGGTCCTATCAGGAAACAATGCTTAGAAGCAAAGTAGCATGTGTGAACATTCTGTGAATTTGTTTCTACTGTAAAACACCGTATCTAATAGCATATGCCCTATTAATGGTACTGCATCAGCAACTGTGACTTCTCATACAAATAAAACATGACTACAATGTGGGTTTGCTTTTTATGGCCCAATCCAAGCCTTGGTCTCCAATCATATTATAATAAAAGATTGAGTAGCCTGGGCATTTCTTCAGTGGGTCTGACTTCCATGCCCAGGACTGCAGCTCTTCAGCACTCCACTTACCGGCAGCAGTCTACAAATCAGGATCAGGAGGGTAGTAGAGAGAGGTAGCCTCTGATCAGAAGCATCAGTTTTATTCCACTGAAGTGAATTTTGTTCTGATGTGGATCAAACCACCATTTGTTAATGACAAAGCAAGGCTTGCCATCTTGCTGTTCTCCAACTGCTTTTTCAGAAGATGCACACAAGCTATCATTACTGCTAAGGTTGACCATTTTGTTACCTTGGGTTTGTCCCACAGCTGACTATTTCTCCTTCTGCCTACCAACCCCAATGGGCACCAGCTACTAACAACTGCAATGTGCTTGCATGTGTGAATTCCCTTCTGCAAAATCCCATCAAGGAGTAACAAAGGGCAGAGAAAGATGAAACAAAATGCTCCAAAGGGAGGCTTGACAGCCATTAAGGCAAAGATCTTTTGAGTTAAAGTAACTCCCACTGAACGGAAGGCTTCTCTAGTATCTGCTGGCAGGTAATAACGTATAACGGATTTTTATGACGCAGCAGCCACAGTAATTCTATGGTTGATTTAGTATCTTTCAAAAACAAAGCAATGCAATTCCTTTATGACACACACCCTTTGCGGAGACATTGCCCGAGATTGAAGAGCAGAAAATGAGACATATCAACTAAATGTCACTCGCTCACTATCTGCCATATTTTGGGGGGCAAAATTCAAGGACAAGTCAGAAGCAGGAGGCCATCATTCTCAAGAAAAGAGGAAATAAATTTTCTGTATGAGTTAGTACAGTGACACAACCCCAGAGGTGGAAAATTCTTCACTGACTGGAATACTTTTAAAGAGCGAAGCATCTCCCAAATTTTAAATCAAATGATGAAAAAAAAAAAACCTTTTGGTTACATTAAACTCTGTTATTGCATTCAGTAGCCTTGCAGAAAAAGACAAGGCTATGCATCATTAAGAGTGAATGGAATTTTTACATTTGGTTACTCAAAACTGCAGAAACTGAATTCTTCTGTTTCCAAGATTTTTAATAAATCAGAGTTCTTTCAGCAAACTGACTATTCAGTTTAGAACTTTTAGAGACCTCATTCATACACCATTCATCTCTGTAATATGTTCATATTTCACATAAAACAGGTTCAGGTTAGCATTCCAATAAACAAGTATGCCCAGAAGGACAAATCTTTGGCAGCCAACTGTAAAGCAACACAAGGACTTCAACATAGAAACATACTGTATATTGGAAATATACTTTTATAAAGTAATAATAAAATATTCCACTGTTTTCTGCAAGCAAACACTGTGTTCCAGGAAATGGCTAAAATTATTTGCCTAGGTTAATTCACCTCACTTGTAAGTCCATTGCATAGAAGACAGGAAAGCAAAAAAAGGTAACTGCCGATCCGTCGTTGTAAGTGTGACAAGAGCCACTGGCCTTTACTGGTAAATCTCTAGACCACCCAAACCTTGATGACATTTGATGGCTCTTGGACTTCTGATACAAAGGCTGCATTTATACACAATGAGGAAGGAAGGAAGGAAGGAAGGAAGGAAGGAAGGAAGGAAGGAAGGAAGGAAGGAAGAGAAGCACTATGAAGGGTGCTTGGACATGGTTCAGAGATGGTACTATCACAGGTCACTATGTCCAGTGTCTTTATTCCATTGCTAATGAATATTAAAAGGCCAGAAAAAGCACTTTCAGACCACATGACTCATGGATTGGAGAAGGGATGAGAACGGGGGTGCCTCCAGATGTAGATAAAACCCACAATGTTCCTGGGGTCATATTGAGAGTACACACTTATTTGTGGCAATCCCAATGTAGTCTTTGGCTAGTCAAACAAAAACCTGCTAAATCACTATTACAGAAAACCTAGCAATGATGCCAAGTTTTCCATAATGGGGATTACTGTCTGGCATTTCTTCATGGGATCATTCCTCTTGAAAAATACCCATATGTAGGAAGTGTACAAACAAAACAAAACAAAACACCCTAACAAAAGGAAGTGGATGAGCACTTCCTACCTACCACAAAAAGAACAATTCCACAAAGAAATGTCAGACAGAGTAAGAACCTGGGACTGCCTCCTGCCATCTAGCAAGAGCAGCAAGAAGCCATTTCAGGATCTAAAAAAGATACTAGGATGTCATCTTACCATCTAGAGGAACCCTGGGATGAGAACACTAGTGCCAGATGCTACCATCTTCAAGGCACTTTCAAGGTTTTTTTTTTTTTGCTATGTGGAATAGCAGCCTACACCTATAATTCACTCTAAGGGTGTGCTCCCATTCAAGATTTAAAGAGCTTTGAAATCGCTTTGAGCTCTCACCATTCCCAAAGTTTTAAAAGAATCTGCAGTTTCTCAGGATTAAAGGTCCTGAAACATGGATCATCTGTACTTGAATCAAAATATGTCTTGCTGCTAGATTTAGAAGTAATCCTTACCTATTTAGCTATGGAAATGCGAGCAGTTTTTGGGGGGTAAGGAACCATGTTTAGGGGCATTCTCCTCAGTTTCCCTGGATCCCATGATTTTGTCCCCTTTTCCCTGGGCCCTCCCCATTACATGCTAACGGGACTGGGCTTTGCTGAAAGGGGGTGGGAGGGAGGAGGTGAAGAATGTGAGAGATCAGATCACAATGTAACTAAAAAAAGATATCAGAACACATGAAAGTGTCTCGTTTTACAAAGAGAGGTGGCAATTGTGACTTTGGAGAGTTCTGTCCTGTGTCTCCTCTTCCTTCCTTCCCTCCTTCTTCCCTGCCATTTCATGCTGCTCTCATCCACCAGTCTAGCACAGAACACCAGAAGGGAAAATTATCTTGAATCTTCTACTACCTTGTTAGCATGAAAGGCTGTGCTATCATTGGGGAAGAAGTGGTGAACAAAAACTGCTGCTCCATGATATGAATCAGAAACAGACTTATACAGGGGGTGGGGGTTGAACTGTCTACCCCGATGAGGTCAGGTTATGACGGTGCTCAGTTGCTGACTGCATGGGGAAGGGGTTCTCCTGAGGGGAGGAGAGAGGGGAGGGGGTTTCCCCCTGCAAGTCCGCATTATAAGGTAAGAGTGGGAATACAAAAAAAGACTTCTTTGCTGATTTTTTTTAAAAAAACTGGTTTAAATCTGGATTAAAATGCCCAGTGGGAACATGACCTAACATAAATAGAGGACCTATAGTTCCTCCAAGCACACAGAGGTTGTTGGCTTCGAACCAAAATTAGCATACACTCGGAGCTGGAGTCAAACAATCTATAAATGGCATCATGTCCTCCATCACTGTTTTACAACAAGCTAGCATTTGTGTAACTTTTGAAGATCCACCAAACTTTTACCTATAGAAGTCATTGTGCTCCTTCTAAAATTGCCCACTGGAACATGAGTAGATGGCACATGAATAAAAAAACAAAAAATGAGAAGTATGCTGTGATGTAAACAGCCTATCCCTTCCATGGCCTATGATAAGGAATCTGCATACTGTGGAAAGGATCAAACTTAATCCTGTTGCTTTGAACATGAAAGAGAACCCAAAAAACAGAAACAAAGGATAGCAACAAATCCTGAATCCTGTGGCAGTCAATGCATTAGCACCCGAATCCTAATTCTTCCTCCCTCTTGTGAATAGTAAAGCCACTAATCAGCAAGACACTGCTGTTTCCAAGATACTTGCTCTGTTGAAGGGAAAAAAATGACCATGTCATTTTAAAACACACTCCAATGATGCAACGACCTTTCCCATCTGCAGTTTATTTTATAAGCTTTTGTGCAAATCCTTCTCCACCTGGGGGTACAAAATATCCATAAAAAGCTGTCTGTTATAAACTGAGTAGCTGTTGTTCCAATACAGAAAAGGAAAACACTACATGGTTGCCTTGGTTAAAGTGGAACATATTACTATGTTTCTAGGCACAACCGTATTTTTTCAAAAAACAAAAACTAAAAGCGCCTTTTTACAGGAGTATTTTATGGTTTTTCCACCAAGGTAGAAATACAATATGCAATGTATACAGAAAATTTATTCTTATTATTTTTTATGCCCAGATAAATTGAAAGTCTTTTATTTGAAAAGAAAGGGCCAAACAGAAGATGGGAGAAAGACCACCAGTGAGTCAGTTTCATTAACAGATACTACTGTATTTCCAGTGCAACAGTAACCTAGTGAAAGCCTCTTTATGAATAAGGCCAGTAAAAGGTCTTCATGATACCCTCTCCCCAAGAATCCTTCCAGACCCCAAATTTGGAGTTCGGATTATACAGTAAGAAGTCAGATGTTCTAACATTCTCTCCATGCTATGCTGTTGTGGTAATTTTCCAAAACTGGATGCAAAATTACCAGTGAAAGCAAATACTAATGTTATCAGGACTTTGCAAACTAGTAATATTTCCTCAGTACATTTCTTGTAAATATTGTACAAATCAAGAAATGCCTACACCATAACATTTTCCTCTGTCAGCTGAGAATAACGACAGTGATGAATTAGCCTGACTACATAAGATCATAAGAGGAGCCCTGCTGGATCAGAGGCCACAACCCATCTGTTAAGCATCCTATTTCACATAATGGCCCACCAATTGCTTATGGACATTCTTATGAAAAAGACAAACCTTCACCAGTTCGCAAATACCTGCAAATGGCCTTTAAAGGCATCTTGCCTGTCTCTTATGCAGAAGCAGCCACTTGGTCATGAGGTCTGTCATGTTGTGAAGAGTGATGCTCCAATGTTTAAACTCATCTTTTAACATCTTTTTGCAGGCCTCTCCAATGCTCAAGAATTTCCATGAAAGCAGCACCAAGTAACTTACTTACCTCCTGTTTCAATACATGATTTACTAGCTTAAAAGCTCCCAGTAAAATAGCAGGACAAGTGCTATTAGAAAGAAAGTACATTGTATTTTCAATATCCATTTAGCCAGAGTTTATTAAAAGTACTCCAACCCCTTGCTATGTGAGGGCATGTTTGAATCACGGCTAAACAATGATATATAGCTTGAGTCCAGCTTCTAAAACAAATCACAGAATGGCTTTTGCTTAGAAAATCTCAGAAACCATTATGGATGGACAGAGAATTGTGAAAGAGTCTGTGGTCCATGCACAGAGATCATGCTATGTACCTTAGAACCAACATATATTGCCAGGGCACCTAAAGAGATCTCTGGCAAATGCTCATGAAGCATTTAAAATAAAAATACCTCAAGAAAAGCATTCCATTCAAACCCAAAATATAACTTGTAATATTGTCATGTCGCTCTTCCCATAAATATAACGTAGATCATTTTTTAACTGATAAAGAACAGTAACAGGGAAACAGTTTATTCAACAAAATGCCCCTAGATCAAACCCCTAAGAACATAGGTAGAGCTCTGCAGGACTGGGCTATAGCCGCAACTAGTCCAAGTAACATCCTGTTTCACATTGTGGCCCACTAACTGCTTCCTGACATTCTCAAGCAAAAGTCTAAGATAAAACCTTCACTTGCTCTCAGCTCCCTGCAAATGGCCTTTAGAGGCATCCTGCCTATCTCTACAAACTGGAGGCAGTACCTAGGCATTCATTCTCATAGACATTAATACTAGGATCACTGGCCCATCTAGACGCACAGAGGTCAACCAACTGCATAGGGCAGCCCTCCAGTAGGACATGTGCACACAACATGCTCTGCTTACAGTCTCACAGCAGCTCACCTCCAGAGGTGAAGCAGATATAATCAGGGACACATGAGGAGCACAAATTCCTCTCAACAAGCATAAGCAGTATGCAGCAGTGAAAAGATAAGACTATGAATTTGTTGTTTTCACTGCAGAACTGTTCCTATTTAACAATAAAGCCTAATCCAGGCATCTTTCTCTAACATCCAATCTTGCAGAACAAATTCACTATGTTTTTCACTGAGCTCCTTTAATCCGGATCTAAGAAGATCAGGATCTAAGGAATGGGTACTTCCCTTAATCCAGATCTAGTAGATCCAGATTAAAGGAAGTACCCAATGTGTTTCCACTGGTGGTCTAGCACCCAATAGCAATGGGTGCTAGCCTGCCTGCTGTAGAAATGCCAGAGCACCTATGTGAAAATCTGGATCTACCCACGAGGGGTCTGTCTGTCACCCCAAGTGTTTTGGGCGACAGGGGGTGCAATCTCCGTAGACGCTCTGGAGAATCTTCAAAGATCCTCTGGACCGGCTCCATAGAATCTCTGGAGCGATCTACTGCTGTCTTTGAAGATCCTACAGAGCCTTTGACAACAGCATTGCTATCGCAAGGGGTTCTCTTTGGAGCCTTTGCTAATGTCCAAAGGCAACTTCAGAGGGATTTCAAAGTTTTGTGTTTGGGGCACTCCCCCATGGGTGCCTCCCCCCAGACCCCACTGCCCAATTGTAGGGGAAACAGGCTCCCTATAAAGTATCTCCAGATTTGATGCCTGAAGACCCCATTGTAGACCCCTTTAATGGGGTCTACATGAAATCCGGATTATAGATCCTGAAGGACCCATATGACCCAGATTTCCCTAGCTATGGTGGAAACAAATGTGGCTCTAATGGGGCCTGTAGTGGACATGGGGTCATCCTGCTCTGAGCCTAATGGGTCCTTAATGGGTACTTAGTGCTAGTGGAAAAACATCCATAGTTCAACTTGGTTATATCAGGTATTTATAACAAAATGAGACTTACCAAGACAGAAGGAACTGAACTATTGAACAATATAAGCACTGCCAAATGCCCCTATTTGTTCACTACCACTTCCTCACTTTCTCAAAGTCTGGAGGAGACCAACCAGGACACACCTATTTTATCAGAAATTCTATTAGCTGGCTTTTATCCAATCCCCCCCCCCTCCACACACACATATCATTTTTGAAAATACAAAACAGAGCCATTCAAGCTTCATGGTAAACATGAGACAAAAGGCAAGATAGTAACAGCTCTGCATGGATGAATGAATGAAGTGGTGAACAAA
This sequence comes from Aspidoscelis tigris stejnegeri, assembly GCA_023333525.1. Lineage (NCBI taxonomy): Eukaryota > Metazoa > Chordata > Lepidosauria > Squamata > Teiidae > Aspidoscelis > Aspidoscelis tigris. The sequence continues at coordinate 48,234,672 of JALMGA010000003.1, read as the reverse complement.
TATATCTCCTTTCTTATTGGATGCCATTGTGTAGCTCAAGGGAGGTGAGGGTGTGTTTGCAGTTCCTCTTTAAGCCTGCTCTCCCAAGTTCACACACACCCTCCCTTTTTTATGTGCATTTATTCTCTGTATGATTAATTTTTTAATAGTAATAATAAATTTGCAGAAATATGCTAGGTAGAGAAATCATATACATAAACTGAGGAGAAAAGGTGAGGTGCCACACAAACACTGTGCATGCACATTGGCTGAAAGACTGGACTCCACCAACCACAACGTGGTTCAGCCTTCTTTAGCCCGTCCCCCTGCTCACACTGAGGAACCAAAGACGACCTGGAATGCCAGGCCAGGTTGAGTCCTCTGAAAAAGAGGACTCAGGGCAGAATGATTTAATGGGGATAGACTGACTTGGAAAATGAACTGAATAAAAATAATGTGAGTAATGCAACTTGAGGATGATATAAAGTTGTCCTAAACCAAAGGTACAGCCAGGGCCCCAGTGTTTCAGCAGTGCTTTCCCCTGTTCTGTCAATTCAGGTCATCAATCAGACGGCCTTTGCTGGTGCAGTAAAAAAACAGCTCCTCATAATCCCTTAAATCATACTAAACATCATCCCAGCAACAGGCCAGTGTGCCACTTCAGTGGGAGTTTTGTGGCCAACGAGAACACATGGTAAAGTATGGTTTCATGAAAGTTAATAGGCCTACTAATTTATATGAAGCCAGAGTGCTGTAGTGGTGGGACAGTGCAAGCCAGAAACAAAGTCCACTGGACAAACGTGATGAGAAGTAGCAGTTAAGCCTAATATTGTCACCAGCTTTGTAAGCCATCCCCACTCCCTTTCACTGTTCTGGGACAGGAAGGGACACCTTGTCCCAGAACAAGCAAGCCATCCTACAGTAGACTACTCATCCTATGCTGAAAGCAACCTGTTCTACACTGGAGCAAGCAAGTCTACACTTGCTGAAAGTCAAATGAAGCAGGACAGGATCACCCACATTCAGATAGCTCATTCTGCTCCACACCTGGCCACTGGTTCTAAAGAACCCCAGAGGGAGTTCCAAGGTTCTAAAGACCAAGGACTTCAGTGTACTGGACTATGGGAGTATACCATCTGCACCTGTACTGTTGTAGACCTCACCAGGCTAGGACACCATTTGGGTTGCCCTAGTTTGATCCACGATTCATCTGATGCCGATGAAGCATGACTGGGAAAGTAAGGCCTCAACAGTCTCACACTAGCATGCAGAAGTCAGAGGCCTAGACGAAACCATGGTCTAGTCTACTGCCCAATGCAGAAAGGTCCAAATCCAATTCAAGTAAAAAAGTTTGCATCACATTAGCAAATTTGTTCTTCTCTTGGGTTCAGATTTCTTATTTCATATATGCAAATTCTAAGTCCCTTAAATAAATTTTTCTTCAATTTCTACTATACCTACAGCTTAAGGTTTCTTTTAATTATTATTTCTTGCTATTATACTATTACTGTTGGATTTTCTTGTCTTAAAAATTATTTTGTACAAATTGCTGCACATTGAATATTTAAAATGTTTGGTGAGTAAAACAAATATTTGCTGATTTGCTTGTATATGAAAACAAAATTAGTGCTAAGTATGAGCAAACTGTGACAAATTTAATGTCATTGTCTATTTCATGGATGAAATGCTGATTAATCCTGACCCAGTAATACTGAATGTGAAGATCTAGATCCACACACAGTGGATGGACCCTAAAAGAAGATGCAGAGGTATGTGTTCGAAGGAAATACAAAAAAGCACAATTGTTGCTTGAAAATAAATAAGGAAGCACAACAGCCTTTTAAAATTTGTTGGCAGCATTACAAAGTATCCTGGTGCTGAGAAGCTAATTAAGATGTGAGTGTTGCTGTTCTTTTAAGTAATCTCAGTTCAAACCATAGGTGACAACAATGGGTTGCCTGATAAATTATAATTTAGCAGTTTTCTCATGGAGTTCCTTTGAAGCTTCTTTGCTGAAGCATGGCCACCTTAAGGTCAGGTACAGGGGATCACTGATGGCTATTTGCCTCCTGGTCCATTAAAGATTAAACAAAAAATTGTTAATTTTAAGGTGTTTGAAAATGCTTTGTTACTGTTGCTGTCGGCAAACAAGGCCACTCTTCTAGAGTAGCAATGTTATGAACTTCTTTCCTTTTAATCCTTTGATTACTATTCATCCTTATTATTTATTTATTTAATTTGTTTCTTTGCTTCTATTTCTCTGTCCCAAAGTCTCAAGACACAAGAGATCACTACCACACCTAAAAAAATTGGTAGAAGGTAGTCACTTTTGCTTATAGTATACCACATCACTAGAGATGAGCCACAGCTAAACCTGGTACAGAATCAAAGGGCATTTCGACAGTCCCTGTTCTCATTCTAGGACAAGGCATTCTGTCCTGAGGTACACTACCTGTCAAGATACAGTACATTGCCTGTCCCAAGCTTGGACAGTCAACCCACAGTCCATCCTGTTCAACACACAGTCACTGCCTCCAAATAGCTTCAAGTTCCAAGTTTTCCAGCCTAGCTGTTTCAGGAGCAGACCCACTTCAGTTGGTGCTTCATTAAGTATTAGTGAGAAGGGTCCTCCAGGGACAAGAGTCTACACTGCTTGAAAGTGCTACCAGCACTACTCATAAATTTCACCAGGGGAAGACTGGCACTTCCAGAAATATACTAAAATTTAATGCAACATGGGGCTCAATTGTTTTCCCAGTGATTCTTATACAAATCATATACCACAAACATTGGGGACAGTACTATCCATGCATGTACATTAAGTAAAATACAATACAGTAAAACTTTAAAAACACCAGTAGTGTAATTCTAAGTATGTTTATTTTGGATGGGGGCAGGGGGGAAGCAATAAAACCATACTTATTATTTGGGTTAATGTTGGAAATACAGCATTTCATGTGTGTATGAGAGAGACAGACAAGTCAGCCTAACCTGACAAAAGGGGGCGGAGCTTAGCCTTCTGTCAGTTCATTTAGTCACTTCGTTTATTATTATTGAGACATCTGAGAACAGATCAGTCTGTACTATGTTATTTGTTTGTTTGTTCAATTTGTTTGTTTGTTCAATTTATATGCCGCTCCTCTCCGAAGACTCGGAGCGGCTTACAACAGGTCAAAATATCAGACAGGTTAAAACAATAACAGTTAAAAGCAAAACAGTAACATCAAACACCCACTCTCAAACCCATTCCCGAAACAGGGAGGTCTTAACAAGCTTTCTAAACTCCAGGAGGGTGGGGGCATTTCTTATAGCGTGCGGGAGCTCATTCCACCAGGTGGGGGCTGCCACCGAGAAGGCTCTCCCCCTCAGGGCCGCTCTTCTGCACTGTTTCAATGTTGGAACTTTCAGGAGCCCCAGTCTATGGGTCCTAATCGGTCGGAGGGACTCATGAGGCAGGAGGCGGTCTCTCAGATATACTGGTCCTAAGCCATGTAGGGCTTTATAGGTTATAACCAGCACCTTAAATCGGATCCGGAGACCGACAGGCAGCCAGTGCAGCTCGCGGAGTGTTGGTGTAATGTGGGACCGTCTAGGAAGTCCCACAATAGCTCTTGCGGCTGCGTTCTGGACCACCTGTAGTCTCCGAACGTTCTTCAAGTTATTCCTGCTGCGTTTTTAAGTAAAGTTAACTTTTATTTTCACTTGTCTTTTGAGTGGTGCATTTTTGGGATCACTGCAAAGTCTTACGCCGCAAACTCTGGGAAATCACACAAGTCCGATTTTTCAACAGTTAAGGATATCCCAATTTGCAATCTGAAACTAAAATAACCATCAACCTTTTTTTTTTCTTCTAATCAAGGACAATGTAACATCTTCAGAAATATTAATCATCAGCCAAATTTTAATTCTAAGCCCACTATTGGGTTGTTAGGGGATTCTACTTTTAACAATTCTCAGCATTTCAACAGATTGCTGTTATTACAGAAGAATGCACCTTGGGAAGTGGAATGCCTCTTCATTATTATGGTTAGCAAAATACCTAGCATGGTCAGAGCTAGAATTTTAAGAGATGCTGAGAGATACTTTTATTGTCTTTGGAAGTATAGTACATGCAGTCCATTCATAAGCCTGTGACACCAGCAAGAGAAAGAAATAATGAGTTGCAATCAAGATTTTTATAAACATCTATCAGAGAAAACCATTTGTGCTTTACTTTATCCAAGCCCTAACTTCCAATGCTGTTTTTGTTTTCAGTATTCTCCAGAAAATTTTAATAAGGTCAGTTAAAGCAAGTTTCAGGTATTTTTGTTTGTTTTAATGAGGCCAGTTAAAATAAAATATCTTCCTGCCAGAGAAGGAGACAATGAAGTTGATTTATTCCTATTGCTACAGAAAAGGTACATGAGATTTGGGATTGTTTGAGGCAAAGCAGGATCCAATGCTGGCAAAAACTGGTTGAAATTTAGTGTTTGGTTTTTTTTACAGCACTGTTTAAAGCAGAGGTTCTCAACCTGTGGGTCGCGACCCCTTTGGGGGTCGAACTACCCTTTCAGAGGGGTCATGGCGAGTCTCCTGCCTTCTCGCCCCATCCTCACCTGAGCTGCCCTGCCCCATGGTTGGGGGTCTCCACAACATGAAGAACTGCATTTGGAAGTTGAGAAACACTGGTTTAAAAAATCAACTGACAATACCTAATAGGACACTCAAAATTTATTACATTCAAGAATGTAAGTGCCAGCCCTGTTTCGGGTTCTCAATCTGAGAGATGTACTAATTACTGTGAAATGATCCCCATGCTATGAAGAAATACCGCTGAATAAACTTAGGCTTGATGAAGATAGACTACAGAAATGATTTGTACATATAATTCACTCACTGCACTGCTACTATATTTTAAATCTGCAGAACTATCTTGCAGGTCTCAGTAAAAGCAACAGTGATACATCACATCCATAGAATACAACCAGTACAGCAATAACATGATTTTACTATAGGATAACAGAGCTGGACTTACTTTTCTTTTGTTGCTTTCAGTCTCTTTTTAAAAGTACAGCAATGCTCTCCTTCTGCTGTACAATAGCTGGAACTGGTAGACCTAAATTCTTACAATAGCCTGTATGGACTTTTAACAGCCCTTTCTTTGCTGCATAGGCTGCTGGATCTTCTATAAGCTTTAGCTTAGCCCCTTGCCACACTATGACTATTCTGGTCCACGTAGAACAGTCCAGGGAGTGTGGGGCCATATCAGAAGTGCACTGACTTCCACTGATGCTTCCTAGAGTGCTGGAGTCCCTTCTGAAATGCATACCATAGTCTGGTAACTGACACAACAGGACAGAAATACTGTATAATCTGATCCACTGCTTTGTCCTGTGCATAAGAAGCAGTCCAAGGGGGGAGGACTTCCACAAGTCTACAATGCATATGGAAAGGTAGGCCTTGGATCAGAATATATTCTAAACTAAGGCCCAGTACAGACTTTAAGTTCTCCATTGCTTTAATTACGACACATGCCCGGGACATAGAAATGGTGTGGAAGACTTAAGTCACTGGTGAATATTTTGCTCTGGTCTCATGCAACAAGGGCTACATCTACATGCAGTTTGAAAAGTAGCCCAAAAGCAGGGGTAGATACGTAGCATCCACATACTACTACCTTTAATCTATATTAAGATCCCCAATGTGCATTCTCTGGGAACAGTAACAGCAACATAGTACTAGGCTGCTCTTGAGTTGCTTTTTTAAGATATATGGCTACAGTCAAGGACTGATTGAGCAACTGGTTAGTCACTGTGTAAACAAGCCCCTGTGCTAAAGAGATCATGAATTTTGCATAGATTCTGCCATAAAGAACTGAGATGTGGAACAGGAAAACTAAGAGCTTCTTTGGCATTTGGTCTTTGGAGTTATGCTGCCTCTGAACAAAAGAGTTTCATTAACCTATCATCAGCCTTTAACTGGATTATCTGTCTTTGCATGTCAGAGGTAGCCCTGTATGTGGAAATAGTGTAACTTCCAAAAATGCTAGACTGGACTTCAAATTCCTTTAACACAAATTTCGGTTTGAGAGACAAACTATTACCTCTTCACCTTGGTCTTTAGCCGAGGGAACATGCAGGCACTGTTCCTGTTTTAGATAATCTATTTTATTTGTATTTATATAGATTTTATTAAGACTCACCCTAAGATCTTTGGGCAATTCAGCAGGATAGAGAGAGAGAGAGACAGACAGACAGACAATATTACTCAATATTGTTTCTACTGATGTGTGCAATTGCTTCTGCTCTCTCCCACATTATCATGGTATTTGTAACTGCCTCATTAGGCAAGAAAGGCACCACAACTACTTGTACCTAATTCTTAGGAGCTTCTAATAATATAATTATATTAAGTATATTTTGCCATCCTTCAAATACTACTTTCACCTCACAAGAACAATTTATTATCCAGAAAAAAGTTACCTCTCTCCTGCTGCCAAACTCTTATTTTTCTGCAAAACCAGGAAGTTTTCTACTTACATGAGCTCCCGTTCTTGATGGATGATAGCAGATGTTACACAGGGTGATGTCCAGAGTGGCAGCTTACCACAACCAAGAGGTGGAGCCCAACTAGATTTTAAAGGCACTGCCCTTCCTGGTTGGACTCCAGTTAGTCTGAAGGTTGAGCAGAAGGTAACTATGAAACAAACAGATTAGTACTGGGTTGGGTCGTCTGCTGTCATCCATCAAGAATGGGAGCTAACGTAAGTAGACAGCTTCCTGTTCTCTGATGGATGCAAGCAGACGTTACATAGGGATGTACCAGAGATTCCTATTGGGGGGGGGGTAAGAAATGAAAAAGGCTCATCATTCTGGAGACCACATGCTACAGTACCCGTCTCACAAAGGTATTAGATATTGGTTGGATGCCAGGGGAATTTGGCCTTGGATCCCCATGATGGCAGCTAATGTGCAAACTTGTTTCCGTATTGTATTATAATGCAGGCCCTTAGATTAGATACTCCGTCTTGAAGAAAAACTAAAATGTCCTCAAACTAATGAGTTAATGGGTTCAAACATTTGGAGAAACACCAGCACCGAAAGCCCACCAGGAGGCATTGTAAATCCTCCAGGTGGGGGCTCTTCATGAGGCCAGGATAGTGTTAATCACCTGGTTGGGGAACCCAGCTTTCAGTAATAATGCCATCGAGCCTCCATGGCGCTAAGCATAACCATGTCAGGTCTGGGTGGAGAGACCCAACCTGGGAGAGGAGATCCTGTCTGAAGGGCAGGAAAAGGGGATCTTCCACTGCTAGGGCTGTTAGGTGGGTGAACCATGGCCAAAACAGGGCCAGGAAAATCACCCTGGCTTTCTCTCTTCTGACTTTCTGGAGTGCTTGGAGTACAAAGGAGAATGGAGAGAAGGCAAATAGTAGTCTGTGTGACCACGGTGTAGAAAGAGCATCCACTGCCCAGGTTCTGGATCTCGATGTCTTGACATGTAGGCCTTTACTTGGTGACTGAAAACTGAAGTGAACAGATCAATGTCTGGGTTGCCCCATCTTCTTGTGAGATCTGAGAATACTTGACGGTTGAGCATCCACTCCACTTGGGAGAGTTTTTGTCTTCTCAGACAGTCCACCTGCTGGTTGAGAATGCCCTGTATATGACTAGATGACAAGGAGGCTACATGGGTTTCTGCCCACAAAAATAGTAATGTAGATAAATCCATGAGTTCTCTGGATCTAGTACCTCCCTGACAGACAATATGGGATTTAGCAATGGTATTATCGGTCATGGTTATTACATGCTTGTTACGTAGCTCGAGATGGAAATCTTGAAGGGCTAGAGAGATGGCTTTCAGTTCTAACCAATTGATGTGGAGGGTTCTGTCCAGATCCGCCCAAACACCCTGAGCCATGTGTTGGCCATATGTAGTGCCCCAACCTTGCAGGCTAGCATCAGTATAGATAACAAGAGGGGACGGCCTAATGATGGGGACTCTCATCTGCAAATTTGTAGGACTCATCCACCAATGAAGTGAACGTAAGGTCTCTTCATGTAATACAATTTTGGTATCTTTACCGGAATTTATTATGTCAGTGTATGGTAGCAGTTCCCACTGTAACTGTCTGGAATGGAAGTGTGCCCAAGGATTCAGGTCAATAATAGATCTAAATTTACCCAAAAGGGAAGCTAAAGTGGAGAGATTAGATCTTCTGTGCTTGGACACCTCTGTAGTTAGGTCCAGAATGGCCCAGACCCTGTCAGGGAAGGCCAAATGGTAAAGGATGAGATGTCTATGAGGGCACCAAGATGTATCAAAGTCTGAGATGGTGATACGGAGTTCTTCTTGTAATTAATCAAATACCCATGGGAAGTCAGCATGGAAGGGTATGTTGGAGGTGAAATTGTAGGACTGTGGACAAATTAGCAGTAATGAGCAGATTGTCCAAATATGGGAAAATTGCAATGCGTTGTAAATGCAGATTTTGTACGATGGTGCTTAGTTTTTGAAAACACTCGAGGAAAGAGGACAGCCCAAATGGTACCTGAAAACGTAAAAGGTTACAGTGATTGGGGTGGACTGGGACATGAAGGAAGGCACTGGTCAGGTCAATGGCTGCCATGTACTGCCCTTCCTCTAGCTTACTATGAATAGTATTTAAAGAATCAATCTTGAAGTACACTCTCTTCATAAATTTATTCAGGTATTTAAAGTCAAGTACAGCCCTGTACATTCCCCGTTTATTTTCAACCAAGAATAGAATGGAATAAATGCCTTGACCCTCAAATTCTCAAGGTACCCTCTTAATGGCTTTCGTGTGTAGAAGTTCCTGAATGGCTTATGGAGATTCTGTTGTTTGACTGGGTTGGGGGGGGGGGGTCCTGAAACATGCCTGAATTAGGGAAAACTATCAAACTCCAAAAGATAACCTCCCTTGATAACCTTGAGGGTCCAAGAGAAGGAGACAGTGTTGGCCCACACATCGTAGAACAATTGGAGTCTAGCTACAACATGTCATACATCTACCCGGAGGAAAACCAACTCAATTGTTATAGGATTGGGGTCTAACTCGTCCTCTGCCAATAAGTTGCTTATTAGCCGAAGAGTTCTAGTTCCAGGAGCTGCGTCCTCCTGAGGGCCAAGATCAAAAAGGCTGTTTGCGTAAAACCCGGCGTAGAGGCGCTTGGATGTAGAAGGGGTAGCGGGAGGGGATGGTCAAACCTTCTTTTTATTCTGCTCAATGATATCCTTAAGGATTTCCTCCCCAAAAAGTCACTCCCCTTTAAAAGGGGCTCCAATGATCTGAAGCTTGGAAGAGGAGTTAGCAGACCAAGCTTTAAGCCACAAGGAGTGTCTGCCTGCTACTGTTGTGGGGCATGCGCGAGCCGAGAGTTGAAAGGAGTCCATATTGGCATCTGCAGCCAAGGAGAGGCCTCTCTTGATACCATCTGTTTCATGTTATGTGTCATAGGTAAGTTGGTTGACAACTGTATCTCCTCGACCCATTTTATGACCACCATGGTGGAGAGGGAAGCAGTTGCAGCAGCTCGAGATGCCAGCAAATCACAACCGAAAGAACATTTCAAAAGTCCTTCGAGCTTTCAATCATTACTGTCCTTCAGTTCAGCCCCAGTCGGGATGAGGTGAATAGAAGCCAGTTGGAAGATGGGTGGGTCAACTCCCAGAACAGCCCACATAGAGATGACGTGGTCTGCTGGTAGAAAGAGCTGCTTAGGCATCCCAGGTAGCCTCTTAGTGGAGAGAGGCTCCACCCACTCCTACATCAAAGGTCTTGAAACAATGAAGGTATAGGAAGGACACACTCTTGTGGTGGTGGGAGCATCAAGAGGTCTTTGGCTTGTTTAATTTTCTCATCAGGAATATGCTTGTCCAAAGTGATATTGAGTGTAGAGGCAATATCACTCACAATGGAGCCAATATGGTCATAACTGAATAGCCTCAATGCAGTTTGGATGGTGGAGGAAGACTGTGGTTCCTCCTCATCCACAGAATTGGTGGTATGTTGGGCCACTTTGGGTGAGCCCAGGGTCTGCACATCCTGTGTGGGAAGAGGTTGAATGCTGGACAATGTAGTAGACATACCAATCTCCGAGTGTTTAACAGGATGGCTAGACTTGCAGATCTAGAATTGCAGATCTAGAATTTCTATGTCTTCTAGAGAGATGACTTGTAGATCTATAAGATGTGGCTCTATGAATTCCAGAGACATGGCTTGTAGATCTATAGCTCCTAGAGCTGTGGCTTCTAAGAGAAATAGGATGATTTTTCTTTTTGAGGGTAATCTCCTTTTTGTCCACTAGGTGGTGTAGTTTGCCTACCAGAAGGAGCTTGTTTAGAAGATGTCTTGGAAAGAAATTGTTCACGTGAGTGGGAAGGACCCTTTCACTTTTGACTAATGTGGCTGGTTGGGAACTGCCCTGGGAACCGCGTTCCATGCCTTCAGAGGCCTCTCGGAGATGCTGCTTGTCCTTAAGAGGTAAGTCAGCAGTGCTTCTGCCAACTTTGGTTTTACTTTTGTGTCCCATGCAATCTCGGCTGGAGTGTTAATGGGGGTACGATCATGGCTGCATTTGCGGCTGTGTCGAGCGTATGCCGGTTATTTGTGAGCAGCCTGACCTTTCAGCTGGGGAGACCCACGCTCTGAGACCCCATGGCAGTGGTGAGGGGGTGAGCGGGAGCGGGCGGGAGGCTCCCTTTATCCTGAAGGGGCTTTCTGGCTAGAGGGACAGGCGGTAGAGGCAGTGTCCTTATCAGGCGTTTATTGTATTGCTCTGCAAATGGGGCTAGGGAAAGGTTGTGGTGGCAGCCTGGGCTCAGCTCTGCACGGCGATGCCCGCAATGAGGTTCCTACCGTTGGTGAGGGGAGAGGCTGCAGATTCAGAGTGGCCCTCACTAACTTCCCCAGATTCCCTATCTGGGGAAAAGAAAGGAAAGATAATAAGGAAGGGAACTAGGGAAGAAAGGAACCCTGGACCCATGGGAGGAAGGGGGGAAAGGGAAGGCACTTATCTGATGCTTCCCCTAGAGCCACGCAGTGGCTAGGCTGGTCACAGGAACGTTCCTTGCCCGTGTGAGGGCAAGGGACTGAACCTGGAGTGTCTGGGGAGCTGACAAACCCTTCAAAGGTATCCTCAGAAGGAAAATCTGAAGGAAGGGGAATATTTCACAGTTAGGGATGTCTTCTCCCATGGGGATGCCTCCTGTTGCTCCCAGACCCTAGGGGGAACCGAGGGGACAGAAGGCCTACCCCTCTCTTCCAAAGACAAGCTGTAGATCAATGCAAGCAAAGAAACAGTAGAAGTTATCGGTGTGCCCAGCAGCTTGACCAAGGACAAACTGGAGTCCAACCAGGAAGGGCAGTGCCTTTGAAATCTAGTTGGGCTTCACCTCCCGGTCATGGTCAGCTGCTGCTCTGGATATCAGCCTATGTAATGTCTGCTTGCATCTGTTGGAGAACAGCCTAGTTCTCTAGCACATCTAAACAATTTTATTTTGGCATAAGTCATTCCCTCTGTACACATCCCCTACTTTTGCGGTAAAGGAACAAACTTATTCCCTTACCAAACCAGGCTGTTTTGCAACTGAATCAATGCAGTTGGTCTAGCAAAATAATAATAATAACAATAATAAATCCACAAAAACAACACACCCCAGAAAAGCATAAAATATCTCTGTTGGTCTACAATATGACTACTACTGCTGCTAGATTTGTAAAGAAAAGGAAAAAATAAAAGAATTGTCCTGGAAAATTAGGGTAAAATTAGTACTTTAAGACCATTGTAACACAAGAAGAACAGTTGTGCCTCTTTGTACCTTCTCTGTGACAAAAGAAATAATTATGATTATGGGTAGTGAAAGCAGAGAAAAGAAAATGCAAGTCACAAGATGGATGGATGGATGTTACAAAAAGACTACTGAAAGTTCTTTCTTGAAGCTGTAATTACACAGAATATATAGATCAGTGGTTCAAATCAGTATCTTGATAATGTGCAGTTTCATATTCCTTGGTTCCCGCAATTCATTCCTTTAAACTTTTAAGTATTTTTCATCAATTAAATGTCCTAAATTTCATTTAACTGCAGTGTTCTTAGGCTTTCAGAATCTTCCTTCTTCACCTCCACAGTAGCAGTTCACAGGTGACAAAAGCAGAAGCAAGGACAAGCATCTTGGATTTGAATGGAACAGATGTAGTACTCATTACCCACCAACAGAAAAGCCTTCAGATGTATCATACATGAAAGATGTCTTTTAGGGCGCATTCAGACAAATGTTTAGTGGTGCCCCCAGGGAAGACCTGAAACTCAAGGGACAGACAGAAAATAAAAACTACCTCTTATTGACCCCCAAGCCTCTGATTATTCATCCCTTCCACAGATGAAAATAATAAATCTTGGAGTGACTCACTACACCTACAGAGAAGGGATGATTATTTGTAAAAAGGCACCACAAATATACCTTTTGTGATTGCACCCCTAATCTCAACATTTAAAATGACTTGATTACTAGGATGCATACGGACTGGATTTGATCCAACTGTAGGATTGTATTGCATCTAATATTCTGAAGAGATGTTTTTAATATTTCTAGTAAACTGCTTTGAGGTTTTTTAATGAGCCGTGGTATATAACTATTTATTTATTTATTTATTTATTTATTTATTTATTTATTTATTTATTTATTTATTTATTTATTTATTTATTTATTTATTTATTTATTTAACTTTAAGTCTGCATCCACCTTTAGGAGGGAAAAATACTAGCTCAAAAGCAGTGTTCCCATCCCATCTCTAATCCACATCAGAGGCTGGAAAATGTACATCCAAAGTCAGCCAAACACTACTATATTTACTGAAGTTTCTTTCGAAACCTGAAAACTATCAAAGCCACTCTCAGAAGCTGTTATGACATCTCAACTTAAAATAAGTTGCACGTGTCTAATTTTTTGAAATAATGCTTTAAATATCGCTCTATTCTTATACAGTATTCCACATCCTGTTAACACACACACACACACACATCTATCTATTAATATATATATATTCATATCTCAAACACCAAAATTAGACAATGCAGATAACTTCTGAACAGAATTTAAACCAATTTATGCATAGCTGCTATTACCTGCTAAATGAAATGGTCACATAAAAGATTAATGTAGCCGGTCACTGGGTGTCACTGTTGGTTTGCAGACACACATTTTAAAGCATACAAAAGTGAAAGAAAAAAAATCCCCCCTCCCCCCTCAAAAAATGTGTAGTGGTGGTGGTGGTGGTAGTGGTGGTGGTGGTAGTGGTGATAGTAGTAAGAATTAGGAATGTCTGCATATTTGGTACTGCTTTAATTTTGGCTCCTGTCATGCCAGGCAGGCTGCAAGCTAAGATGATGTGCCATACTATGAAAATGCACCATCTGCCACTTGTTAGCTGACAAAGGCAGCAACTTAGGAGCTATCTGAGTAGCTGTTGTTCATTTAGACAGCAAAAGCCACTTCAAAGCCTGAATATTATTAGATTATTTTAGACAGAAGAAAATTTATATTTGATGAGGAAAGGGGGAGTAGAGAGAAATAATATCCAAAGGGAAATTAAATATGGCAGCCTGATCAAGATCTGACTCTCAGAGACACTAATGACAAGAATGGCAATTAAACACTAGTGTGATGTGGCTGCTTCCCACCCCCAGGAAAGCATCTTCCCAGCTGTTCAAGAGTTCTAAGGAATGAAGCACATTCCACAGTATTCAGAAAGCCACTGAGCATTTAAAGCCTTCCTCTCAGTCTTTCAGGCTTTCATGAAATTCCCAACACTCCCTTGTTCATCTGTGACTAACTGCTGTCCGTTTTGAAGACCAAATCTCCTTTTCAGCCCCTTTTAATACTGGATGTTAGGTGTGAAAAGAACAAGCAGATAAATGCTCAACCAGTGAACCCAGAATGGACTTCAAAAAACAGAGTTAGTGATTGCCTCAGGTTTCCTCAGTTTGTTCTGGGTTTTGTCCATTTTATCCTAAGATTTTGTACATGTCATCTTGACAGTAATTTCAGGCTCCACTGTAAAAGAAGAGTGGGAAGCTCCGTATGTCAAGCCTTTTTGCTCCTTCTCTAAGCACTTCTGCAAAAAATAAAACCAACCGTTGAGTTTCCATAGTGTCAGTGGCTATAAAAACACAGTGTCCACTTCCATTGGAAACACAGTTTGAGGAAGAGACATGAAATTCACTAGCTTTGGAAAAAAACAAATGGGAGAACAGTGCAGTGAAAGTTGTGAGTTTTACTTCTCACAACTTTCACTTACATTCTCTATTTTATTTTTTGTCTTGTGATGACGATTATTGTTTATTTTGGGGATTCTACTTCTATAAAAGAAATCTCTTTTTTAAAAGAAAGGTCATTAAAATAGTTGACAAATATAATTATCAACAGTATAACAGGGAAATAAACAACCATGCAAACATTGCACTGTAACTAACACACAAGATACAATATTCAGTGCTGCAGAAATAAAACAACAGTGGCCTGCTAAAAAAGCTAAGACAGAAGAAACAAGATTATTTTAGCTGAAGGGAGATGCTGAGAGTGGGGACAAGATTTCATGGAAAGTCTACTGAGCTTTGATTCCTTGCATCAAACAAAACTGGTGGGAATCTATTCTAACTGTAGGAATTATTAACTAGTGTTAATCTGCAAATTGGGGCTCCAGTATGACAGTAGAGAAGACTCACCCTATCCCTATTACCCTGGGATCTAGGCCCACTGCCCAATTGTGCAAATACTAGTGATCTAAGAAGTGATAGATACACTGGATTTACTACCTCATTATTCATTTGAGAGTCTGTGTTATAAGGATTCTGATGTCCAGTCAATCATTTTTTGCTATGAATCCTGTAGCACCAAACACTATGTAAGTCTTCAAAAAGAATACATAATATGTGGCTCAGACATGGATTTATGGTTTAGACAATGTATTTTTCACACCTGCTTCTTCTTCTCTCAGTCCACTTGGCACAGCTTATAGAGAGCTGGCCATTCAGCTCTTAGCCATGCTGAGATGTGCTTTGCTTTTTAAATGCCTACTGGAACACAGTACCTCACTAATACATATTTGACAAAATACAGATCATATAGAATACTATCATAAGCAACTCAGAAGCAAAACCCCAGTCACTTATTTCCCAGGGTTTTGTACATTTGTAAATTTAGCATTGCAACTTTCATATGTGGAACCAGATTAACTTGATTAAAAACAACAACACTTATTTGTTTGAATCAATGAAGGGAAACTCTTACTACAAAGCAGTTCAGGAAAAAAGATAAAAAGATAAAATCTGCAATCATCTTATGTATGTATGTACTTGAGTAGATATAGTTCAGTGGTAGAGTAAACAGCTTGGAAAGCAGAGGTTCACAGGTTCAATCCTTAGCCACTCCTTTGCCAAGAAAACTCCATAGAAATGTCCATGGAGCCATCCACACAGTCAATCAGGAGTCAGCCACAGCTTGGTGGTACTCATAATAGTAGTTATAGCCAACCCTTCACCTGAGGGTCCCAGAGCAGGTCACAACAATAAAAAGACAAATTTATAAGAGTTAAGACACAATTAAAACACAATGTAACTCTTGAGTTATTTGAAACTCAAAATCTACAACAATTTTTCCTGTTTTCATTTACCTCACCTGTCAAATAAATCACCAGGATCTTTTCCCTTTGCATTACTTTTAAATGTATTCATGAGTTAAGTTAATCGTCAAAGGTAAGGGAAGACAGAAAAACAAGATAATTATCTCCACATGGTGAAGTAAAAATAACTTAGCTAAAATATTTTAATAATCTAATGTAATTCAAAAATATCACTTGACAATTCCCAAACACTAACAGAAGACAGTTGTTTTATGAGCTAAGTTTTGCAGCTATTTAAATTTTACTGGCAGTTACTATATTCATTATCACCAGAATCTTGTGCCGGATCTGACTTATTCTCAGTGATAAAATAATATTGTGAATGAAGCTTTTGGTCACGGTCTGTCTATTGCCTGTTCATTCATAAACAAACCATAAGCCTTGTTCAGCAACACTTCATCAGTTGCTCATTTGCAAATAGGTGGTAAGAGAGATCATCAAAATTATAAAGAAAGGAAAAAAGAAGTCTCCTTGGTGATTTTTATTTACACTCATACACAAACTGGGGACAAAAATCTTCCAGAATTAAAGATTTGGGTCTTGAATGTGGTTGACGGAAAGAATGTTGAATTACGCTTACGTCTTTGCCAGTGATGATCATTTCAGGTTCCATAATGAGAATCCCAGCATAACTAATTTAAGATAAAACTGTGAGCCAAAAAGGAAATTCAATCCAGTCTACACAGTTAATGTTAATTCTCTGTTGTTAGGAAATCAGGGCCACACAGCTCTAGGTAACTAACATTACATCACAACAGTGGTTTGGTTGCCAGAGAATACAGAGCCCTGAACAAACAATAGAAATGTCTGCTAAGCCTACAACATGCCTGGGTCCTCAAGGTTCTTTTTACAGAGGTGGTATAAACAAATATTTATAGAAGGTTTTGCAACAATTCAAGAGGGGAAAACCGTTTTCATCTAGTAAGAAAAAACAGCCTTTCAGGTTTGGCCCTCAAATCCACTTATTAAGATTGCAAACAACATGGGCTTCATGGCCTGAATTTACAGCTTGAGTGTTAGTGAACAAGTTTCATGTCATTACCAGTGGTAATGACATAGCAATGATCACCACAAAGGTCCTTTCTACACTTACTGTACTGCTAATCAGAACAAGGACCAGCATAGTGAACTTCTGGGCCTCATCAATGCATTTATTAATGTAGATCTATGAGGCTGTGTATGTCAGTACATGTCATCAGTGCAGGATGGAATACAATCCCAGTCAGGCCCTGATCGGGAATACTGGTAGACTCAATTGAGAATACCAGCAAACTGGATTAAAGGCATGCCTTCTGTGTTTTGGCCTAGTGGGGGATGCACTTTAGAAGTGCATCCAAGTACACCTCTGAAACATGCCCCTGTGATACTCTGACACTAGGAACATTTGTTTCAAGCCCTCCGAGTGCTCTGAGTCTAGGCATGAATTCTTTGAGACCAGAGCAGGACATAAGAAGAGCCCTACTGGATCAGGCCACAGCCCATCTAGTCCAGAATCCTGTGACTCACCAATTGCCCATGGGCATCTCAAGCAGAGACAAGGGCAAACCTTCTCCTGCTCTCAAATCCCAGCAAATGGCCTTAGAAGCATCCTGAGTGTCCCAACAGCCTGAAAGATGTACTTAGGCATCCATTCTAGTAGTCATTGACGCATCTGTCATAAATTTGTCTAACCCTTCTTTAAAGCCATCTAGGCTGGTTGCTTTTACCACCTCTTCTGGCAGCAAATTTGACTGGGTGGTGTGAACTAGTGCCCTCTTACAGACAGAGATGTCCCAGACCAGCCTTTCCACAGTTGGAACCAATGGGCCTTGCAGTTACAAACTGATCCTGAACCTGGATTGGTACATAAAAAAAGATGAAAGATCCTCTAAAGCTGAATATTCAGGATTATGTAACTTGCATTTAACAAACCTGCATTCCTATTTCTGTGTGTGTTTGTGTGTGTGTGTGTAAATAAAAACAAATTATTTCTGATCAGCAAACATCAGAATTATAACACATTTAGAAGCCTCATAATTATATCAAGCATAAGTAAGGAAGCAGACAAGGACCTATCTTTAGTGAAGACATTAATATTGTCAGTTGCTTTTCCAGATGTCTGTCTAAAATAGACAAAAAAAGTGTGATAATCCTCCAGGTTGTTTCCTCTGATTCCTACAAGATTTCTGAAAGATTGTAAAGAAGACTCAGACACACTAGTCTGCTTATAAAATTTATTTAGCTAGCATAATTTGGATTCATAATGTGGAAACATGGATTAGATCCCTGTATTAGTGACCCATGTACTCACAAGTTATCACAAGCTCCCTGTTGCAAGAAAAATGATCCATGTGTCAATTAGCAGTTTTTCTATTTCACAACAAGTTCTTCCTCTCTCCCACCAAAACATCTCTACAATAATTGCTCCAAATGTAACACTGTAGTGATAGGTTGAACCAGAAGGAATGGAAGACTGAGAGTATAGTTTGACATGCCAAGTTAATTAACTCTCTTCTTGTCCACAACATGCCACAATGCAGCTAGCAAAGGATCAAGGTTTGTACTGAGATCAGCACCTTCACCATTTTACTTCTTCAGTTCCACCAGTCACTACAAAACGCACATATTCCTGTAAACTTCACCAGCTTCTTTACTCCAACACTCTGTTTGGGCATTTGGGCATTGCAGCCTCAACTTCTGGACTTACTCATCTGCTTTTTAGAATCTTGCTGTCTATGGGCTTCTTGGCTCAGTCTTTCCCTGAGTTCATTCATTTCTGCTTCCTTACAACACCTTCTCTTCCCACTCCTTTACTGCACACTGCCACAGTTGCAAATAGCTACAATCACAAGAAGACACAGCAAGGCCCTGGGCCTTTTCACACTTTGCCTCATGGCATCCTGTTGAAGTTAAGTTTAGAGACAGTTCACATAGTGAGCATCGGCACTTCCCTAAGGTCTGTTGCAATGCAGGCAGTTTTTCCCAGACTATCTGTATCACAATAGCAATTTCTGCCGTGCACTGGGCCACTGCTATGGTGATCACAATGTAGCATGCATTTCTGCAGTCACACCACCATGGCCTAGTGGCATGTTTGTACTAGGAAATATTGGGAACACTGCACTTGGGAGTTTATTGGGGGTGTACAAGATCCTCCCAGTAAAGCTGTGCTATAGTTTTTACTGCTCCTCAGCTATGGAGAATCGAGACGACCCTGGACATTCAGGGACGGAGGTGCCACCATGGCATGCTTATAAATTGTCCCGGGGCATGTGAGGCCATCCCAATCAGGTAAGCTGGAAAAGACCCTCTCAGGCCCATGCGTTTGGGGTCCTCTTGCTCTCAGAAAAACAGAAATGACAGAGAGGCCGAGAGGCCAAGGGGCCCTATAGGGGTGAACCCCTGGCTTCATCAGGCACTGTGCACTTTCCAATGCCACACTGGAAAAATAAGCCTTATCTCTGCAGTGCTTCTGGCTTACATTGGTAGTCATTGCCTCATGATTCCCAACTCCCTGTTTCCAGAGTCAATAGTTTTAGTGGTTTAGTGTTACTGTAGTTTCATTTTAGAGTTTGCTCACATTGCTGTGCCCGTTCATTTTATGCCCTCTTTTGTTTATAAGTTATTAATATATACGCATGAGTTACTACAGAAAAAAATTAACTTTAGGTCTTGGGTGCATTTACTATACCATTGTAATTACCTGTTGTTAACATCTTTCAAGAAGAGATCCTGATGCAATCACACTTCATAAATCAACGCTCCTTGTTTCCAAACAGTTACACCCATAACTTGGAAGAAGGGGAACAAATGCAATTTGCAAACTGACAATACAGTAAACTGTGCATGTGCCACCAACAAAATTAGTTTTAGAAATTTGCAAGCTAAAAAGTGAAAGGCAGGTACAATTAGAAAGCAGATCTAGCCACTGAAAACAGAACTAAAATAAGGGGAAATAATTTTTATTTTTATAGTTATTCTGCCCTATACCAGTATCTCAAGATGGGTTACAACAATAAAAAATAAACTAAAAAAGAACCTACTAAAAACAACAGCAGTGCCTGAAAGTGAGGAAGGGAAGCTGTTTCCTCAAGCAAAGCCAAGGCAAATAGCTGTGGCTTTACTAATCTCGTAAATGTATATCATTAGGATACCAGTATACTTCAAAGGGGAGGTGAGTACCACTGAGAAGTCCCTATCTAAAGTACCCATCCATTTAGCTATTAAAGGGGCTAGTACAATCAAGAGGGCCTTTTCTGCACATCTTAATGCACAGGCACTTCTATATGGGAGAAGGCATTCCTTTAGATATTTTGGGGCCAAGCCATTTAGGGACTTATAGGTCAAAGTCAGCACCTTGAATTGAGTTCCGCAGGAAACTGGCAGCCAGAGCAACTCTTTTGAGACTGGCATGATATGTGTCCAGCCATCAGTGTCAGACAGCAGTTTCACTGTTGCATTCGGAAGCAGCTGCAGCTTCCAAACCATTCAAGGGCTGCCTCACAGAAAACACATTACAAAAGCCCAGTCGAGAAGTTAGAGCATGGATTATAGTGGCCAGATTGTCTCTGACCAGAAAGGGCTGGAGCTGGCAAACCAGCCAAAATTGGAAATAGGCAATCTTGGCTACCACCTTCACCTGAACTTCAAGGATCATTGCAGAGTCCAAGAGCACCACCAGACTTCACACCTGTTCCTTCTGGGATAAAAGTGCCACACCAAGAACAAGATGTCTATAACTTCATGAACCTGAGACCTTAGGACACATGTCACCTCCATCTTGTCTTGCTTCAGCTTTGATTTATTGGTCTCCATTACTGCTTATGAGCACTTGTCAACCACTTCAAATGGATGAAAACATATTTTGAAATGCCAGCCCCACCATCAAATTTGTGGTGTTTTTTCATAATATTTGAGAGTGAAGATCCATAGTACCATTTTTTTTTAGATTAAGAGCAGGGACAAATATGTTAAACTGTATCAGTCTTAGAATAAGAAATGCTTAGATAGAAAAAAGGGAAAAGAAAAATGAGACAATAGCTGCAGATTAGGCATGTGTATGAATATTCATGCTATTCAGAATCTGTACAAATTCATACGAATTCCGACATTCGCGGACATATCAAATGTCAAAGCTTTTGGTCAAAGTTTTGGTCAAAGCTTTGGTGAAGGCTGGGTGCCCCTGAAGCCTCCCCTACTCCATGGCCTCCCCCCCCCCACAACCTTTCACTGTGCCACCTAAGCACATCCGGGATCGCGCATCATGGTGGGAGTTGTGCGCGTAGACCCAAAAGTGCTTAGGAGAAAAGTGTACAGCAGTGGCATGACGAAAGGTAAGTGGGGTGTGGGGAAGGAGGAGTGAGGGGGGCATGAATATGAAGCCCTCCACATTTGGGTGGGAATCCAGCTAAAGCCGAATATTCCCACATTTGATTCCCATCAAATCGAATGTGGGAAATTGGCTTCATGCATTTCCCTACTGCAAATTGATCAATGACATACATTAGACAGATGCATGCATAGACAGATAGATGTATATCTGAACAGAAGTAAGTAAGTTGAGGACACTCACGGCATTCTTTCTCATCACTTTCATCAAAGCAATCTGGCAGCCCATCACACTGCCAGGCTCCTGGGATGCAACGTCCATTACTGCACATGAAGTTTCCAGGAATGTTACATTCATTTGTAAAGTTACTCCAAGGTAACTGCTGTCCTTCTGCAACAAAAAGGAAATAAAGTACAGTGTGTTCCTTTGTCATCTAAAGCAGATCACTGGCTATTAAAGAAGTCCCTATGTTTGAGGCAATTCTTCAAAATCTGAACCAAACCCATTAGGAACACATTAATTCTGCCTTGTGCTTTACAAAAGGTTCATCTGTTTTGAACAGGGTGTGATGGCTCTGAATGAGTGATGAAATGCTACTATTAATTCACTCTTTAGGGTTTTTTTTGTGTGTGTGTGTAATATTGTGATTATTAAGGGTGAATCACAAGAAGACTCACAAGAAGTTGGGGGTCTTGTTAATTCCTAGGCATGTGCAACAAACTGTGGTTCTCTAGAAAACTCCCAGCATTCCATTCTGAGCAGAATGTTGAGAGTGTGAAACTGGGAAGACTGATGTTATTAGTCTTCAGAGGTTCTCTTCTAATCCACTTTACTGCATATTAGGCCTTTTTTGTCATATTCATCTGCAAGTAGCTTTTCACATTCCCAAATAATGCTTCATACATTATGTGTTGTACTGAAAGAGGATTTTTTTCACGTTTGTGCAATTAATTTATTTCTAGAATTGTAAATATTTTGGAGACCCACAGAATAAAGAAATATAGCCAGCCCTTTTTATTTACATGCCTTTACATTTGAATGTTTGCATATTCATATGGCCCTTTATTGCTATAGTATCTAAATTATTTTTGATGAAGGGGTTCAAGCAGCTACCCTACATGGAGAAGTTATACATTTGCATCTTTTTAGTCTAAAAATAAGGTGTGAGAGAAGGAACAAGACAGAGGTGTATAAAATGATGTATGGTGTGGACAAAGTGGATAAGGAGAAGTTGTTATCCTTTTCCCAAAATACTTAAACTGGGGATTACTGAGTTGGCTTTTCTACCCCGCTTTTCTCACCTATTTAAGGGGACTCAAAGCGGCTGACAAAGCTTTTCTATTCTTTTTCTATTCTTCTACCCCTGTGAGGTAGGTGGCCTGCACCTCCAAAACAAATATCAGCAGAATTAATGTATCAAGGTTGAATTATACAAATATGATGAAACTAAAAATGCAGTACAGAAGAGCAGAGTTAAATTCCTTCTCAGGCCATAAACCACTTTCTTGGGAAAGTTCAAGACTTCCCTGCCAATTAATAGATCAAACCTTGTTCTTCACAGCTAGTCCAGTTTACAGGGCAGCTATGTTGATAGGCTTTAAGGCAATTTAATACTGTCACTTTTAGTAAAAGTTGTCTAAACTGCAGCATTTCCATTTAGCTGAACTTGAAGAACCTACCTGCACACTTCCTTTATGAGAGAAGGAAAAAAGGTCCTCAACTACAAAATACCATTTTTAGCAGTAGATCGCCAACCAAACTGCCTGATCCCGGGATAGTACATGGTATCCTTAGATATAATTTGCAAATCACCATAAGAAAACAAAGGAAGTCCAGAAAGGGGGGGGGGGCTTCCCAGTGTTTTACACTGAGTGTCATATGTATGACTACCTGCCCACTGGACAGAAGTCCTGGGTGTGTACTCGGTGCAATGAGCTCCTGAATGTCAGGAAACATGTCTCTTTCCTTGACATCAAGGTAGCAGACCTGGAGGAGATACAGAGCAACAGGCCTGAGGGTGAGGCCTTCAAGGATGCAGTAGGAGCATCCTACTCCTTGATGAGCATTGTCCAGTTGCCTTGGAGAGTAGTGGCCTCAAGCAGGGAGGTCATCAAGCCATTTCTATCCTGCCCCATACCCGTAGGTCTCTGGGCAGGTAACAACGGATTAAACAACATATTAAAAACACAAGATACAAATAAAAAAATAAAAAAAGATACAGTTAAAAACTCCTTAAAAATTCAACAGATTTTTAGTGGATGTGCCTATATCCTCTTGCCTTGAGGATACTCCTCCATGGGTAGCAGAAGGAGGGCTTCTTGTAGTGGGCGATTCAGTTATTAGGAATATAGAGAGATGGTTTTGCAATGGGCGTGTTGACTGCATGGTGACTTGCCTACTGGGTGCAAAGGTTGTGGACATCATGTGGCATCTAGATAGGTTGGTAGACAGTGATGGGGAAGAGTCAGTAGTCATGGTACATGTCAGTACCAGTGAAGTTGGGAAGGTGAGGTGGGGCATCCTGGAAGCCAAATTTAGGTTGTTATGTAGAAGACTAAAGTCCAGGACCTCCAGGGTTGAATTCTCAGAAATGCTGCCTGTTTCATATGAAGGACCAGCTAGACAAGCAGAGCTCAGGAGCCTCAATACATGGATGTACCCAATGGTCTCAGGGCAGTCACAATAAAATAGTAAAAAACAGGTAAAAGCAAGACTAAAACAGCAACGGATATTCCACATTTATGTTTGTACTGTCTTTTTTTTTTCTGTTTTTGAAACATGAGTTGAGCCGTTAATTTCATTTTATTATAACAATTACTTTTCTTATCCAATTTTGAAAGAAAATCTTTTTTATAGAACAATAATATTGTAACATCTGTGTTATAGCAATCGCCTTAAAATTACATTGCATCCAGATGACATTTACTTATTCCACTCTATTGGGATAGCCTGAAAGAAATATTCTTGAATATCCATGCTTTATTCCAGAATACTCAAATATAGTGGTATAGGTAAATGTCATCTCCCTGCAGCCTTAGTTTAAAGTGCTACTGAGATATACCCTTCACCTGGACTTTGCTACAGAGCAGGGGGATGGAAATTTCTTGTGGTGAGTCCATAGTCATGAATGGACCATTTTCTAGTGAAGTTCACTCATAGCAAAAGTGAAGAACCCATAGAGATGGTTCACCTTCAGAGACTTCTGAAATCTGGAATGCTGATGGCTCTGGGGAAATGCTTGGTTGACATGGCTGGTGCTCCTGTTGAGGCTCTGGTCTCACCTTGGAACTGGGAGCTGAGTAGAGCTATTGACACAATTGCTTCTAACTGATCTTTATAAGTTTACACAGTGCATAAGTCATCATGGTACAGTGAGGACATAAACTCAGGAGTGTCTGTGACTAAATCCCAAGTCGCATACAACTCAATATTAATCTGACCAACCAAGGGTCAATTAAGTGTATTACCTTGCCTACCACATGGTAGCAGTGGTAGTAAAGAAGCCACACTTCTTTGCAACTATTATGGTCTCAAGTAGCCATCTAGCATAGCTTTCTGGTTACGTGACTGTGTCATCTATCCATAAGGATCCATTCATATCAACTTCAGAAGTTTGATGTGATAAATTTGCAAGGGCACTTCCAGTACAAACCTGCTCAGATTTGTATGCAATTGGATTCCATTAGTGGAAAGCAAGTCAGTGGAGATATCCATAGCATTGTCTAGTCTTATTACTATAAATTTAAATTATTGGGGTCTAAAGAAGTGACAAGTTGCTTCCACTTGTGTCCTTGACTCTTATACTTCATGGATAATAAAAATGTGTACAGCTGGTTCGGTTCCGGGAGTGATAACTGTAAGAAGTAGAGTGACAACAGTGGCTAAGAAAGCTATAGTAGAACCCCTCCTTATGAGAACCTTCCTGTATCCTGAAACATCAAATGACTATTGTCAAATTACCAACATCCCCTTTTGGGGAAAGGTGCTTGAGAGAATGGTGACTACTCATCTGCAGGCATGGATTATGGATGACCACAATCTGGACAAGAACAGTGGAAATGCAACCCAACCGGTTCTCAAGTTCTCAGTGGCTTTTAATACCATGATATCTTGATGAAGCAACTTCAGGGATTGTGAACTGAAATAATTGTTTTACATAGGTTTTTTTTTTCCCCCAAAGTCGCAATTGGGAACTTTGACACATTGGAAAGTCTTGTAGTCCATGATCTTCAGCATCTATATGGAACTGCCAGGAAAAGTCATCAGGAGATCAGGAGGGAAATGCAATCAGTCCCTTGATTACACCCAACTCTATTTCTGCATTCCATTTGAGTCATGTGTAGCAATTCAAGCGCTTGATCCCTGCCTAGATCCAGTAATAGACTAAATATAGACAAATAAATTCAAGTTGATTACTAGTAAGACAGAGGTAGGATTTCAAATTCAAGAAATTATGGGGCGTCCAGTTATTAAGAACACAGGTGGAGGTCCTTCTTCTAATCATATCATGGTCAAAGATTTGAAAGGTGGCTGCCTTTTCTGTGGTAGCCCCCAGGTTACCTAGAATAGCATCCTAGTGGAAGTACATGAAGTGTCAGCTTTATATGGCTCCTGATGTTAGCACTGTCAACTTGTCACAGTACTGTCATCTTCATCCCTTTTCTCAGGCTCAGTCACCTCTGTTAGCTTTCATTATAGATGCTGCTTTACCCTTGTATTGTGGATAATCTCTGCACAACCTGATAAGAGCTGCTGGGAACTATGAGCTGTTTGGGAACTCTAGGTGATACTGTTCTGATCATAGTGTGGAAACAAAGTGGGACTAGAACCCTTGATATATACTCTGTGTTGAACTAGACTCTTTGTAATCTGTTATAAAATATATCTTGAGAGTCTGGTGAAGCTACTTGAATGGGGGCTGGTGTGGTAATTCTGCACTTGGCCCCGTAATTTGCTTCTAGTGCACTCCCATGCAGAGCATCTGTACTGAAAGGGGCTGTTTCCAACACAGAAACGGCCCCTTCCTCGCAGTAGCACACTGGAAGCAAACTACATGTACAGCACAATTTCTGGGGAAACCAAAATGCAATTTAGGAAGATGGTATATTGTGACATGACCCCAGGAGGTGGAAGGTGTAATGGTAAAAGGGGGAGAATTTGAGGTGTGATTAGGTAGTTCAAAAACCATTCAGCAATCTGGCAGATTTTACATTCAGTGCCAAACCATTTGCCTTGTGGCCCACATTTTGCTACAGACCAAACAGGCCAATTTGTCCCTCCCAAAACTGTGCTGCTAGGCTAACACGGTGTTATTATAACCACATTTCTTATTGCTTACTGGTTTTTATTAATATTTCTATTGAATGGTGTGGCCCACCCTGAAATGCTAAGGTGAAGGATAGAATATATTTATGAACAGATAAAACCATAAATCAACACTGGTTGCAGTAAATGAATACTGCATTCTAGAGGAAGGGTTTTTCTTTTCCCTATGCTTGGCAACTGCAGTTGAGAAGACAGATAAAAGAAGCAGGTTTGAGATGCCAGATATTAATAAACTATCTTTCTCTGTGTAGGAACCTACTACACACGGCTGATTTTAAAAGTATGAGCAGATGAAAAAGGAATAGGGATCAAGATATGACTTCAAGACATAGCATCGTCAAAAAAGATGTTTATTTGCTACCAAGGTGAACAGTTCAATTCTTATCTTAAGGCACAGCTGGTGAAGGCAAGGAGGTGGATTATCTTCCAGGCTAGTCCAATAAGAAAAATTGCTGTAGCTCAGAGGGAAGAGTATCTATTTGTAAAGCAAAAGGTCCCAGATTCGGTTCTTGGTGTCCCCTCC
Organism: Aspidoscelis tigris stejnegeri; assembly: GCA_023333525.1. NCBI lineage: Eukaryota > Metazoa > Chordata > Lepidosauria > Squamata > Teiidae > Aspidoscelis > Aspidoscelis tigris. Next base: position 48,207,855 of record JALMGA010000003.1, on the reverse strand, counting down.
CCTCCAGAAACAGGCTGTGGCAAACCACTTCTGGATTCATTAAGGGCCAACTTAGCACATCACAGAAGCAATTGTATTTTAAGTATGCTCCAGGGATCTCTACACCAAGTTAGACATTTTTTAACAAAAGTTCTTCCAGTTTGTTGAAATTTCCCTTTGGAGGAAAAGGCACACTGGTAGTATATGGATAAATGTATGTTAGCCTTCTAGAATAAGCAATAGCTACTGTATACCTCCCCTGCCCCCCACTTTTTAATAGACCGTAACACTTTAGATCAGCATGCCTTTAATTCTATATCTGTACAATGGGCATTGAAAGAACCTCCCCTATCAATTAATCAACAACTTAAGGAGCCCCAAAAGTTCCTTTAGATATGTAGAGATTTCTTAGAAAAACTTCAGGATAGATACAAGAATCAGAGTCCAAGTAGAGAGATTGGAGATCCTCATTAAAATCCCCAGACCCCATCTTTTAGCTGTCTTCACAACAGCTGTTGTTGCTGCTTGAGTAGAGACTAAAATAAATATAGAACAGACAAAACTCTCAAAGCCTCTTTTAATGGCTAAGAGAAAACAAGGAACACATGCCATTTGGAAAACAAAATTTATGTGATATATAAAGCACCATACTAATGAGAAAACAGAGCTAAGCTAAAGCTTGCAAGAGGAGCAAAGGCAGTTGGTTTTTTTGCTTACCCAAGAAACACACTTCATGTGATTGCCTGAAAACAATATTTCTAGTGCCACTGGTCATAAAAGAAACCACTTGACAGGAGGTGGCATACAAGCCAAATAAAACATAATAATAGATAATGAAGGAAGTACAAGTGTGGAGAAACAAATGAAAAGCAAGCCATTACAGCGTGTGCTTGTTGGTATTCACAGGAAACCAATTCAGCAGCTGCTATGTCCAGTGAGCTGTGAGTGGTCTTATTGGGAATGGTGTCAAAATAAAGAACATACCGAGCAGAAAGAAACAAAGCAAATGATAGGTCAAAGACGCCCATCTTATATTGAAAACTCTATTTGCATGCTGTTGTATATAAACTAAGGCATGATTTTCAGTTACTTTTTTACAACAATATTTTGTTTCCTTATATGTGTAAGCATAAAACAATTAAAATAATTTGTTGTTTTCTAGTTCTGGATTCACTGACACATTCTGTATTTGCTCAGATGAGTATGTGACTGCTTTATCTCACCATTCTACTCCAACACAGTCACTGCTGGGTGTGATGTATTCTGTAAAATTAAGTAATTTGAGACTTTTGTCAGTACATAAAGAGAAATGGGCAGGAAAGAAAAGGATTTCTTTATAGAACATAAGCCCTGCTGAAACAGCTCACAGCTCATCTAGTCCAGCATCCTGTTGCTCACAGGAGTCCACCAATTGCTTTTGGGCATTCTCAAGCAGAGGACAAACCTGCTCTCAAATCTCTGCAAATGGCCTTTAGAGGCAACCTGCCTGACTTTAACCTTGAGGAAGGACTTGGCATCAATTCTAATAGCCATATGTATGCATCTCCAACCCTTTCTTAAAACTATCCAGAGTAGTTACTGTTGCCACCTCTTACTATAGGAACATCTATAAACCAATGTCCCTAAGGTGAAAAAAAAATACTTCCCCCTGCCCACCTTAAATTTCCTGTCTATCAGCTTCACAGACTATCTCCTGATTCTAGTGTTGTGCTATAGACAAAATATTTTTCTTCTCTAGCCACCTTTTCCACACCACACATGATCTTATACATTTCAATCAGTATATAAAGAAGAGGACACTAATTTCTGATTCAGCCGAAGGAGATGGAAGCAGCTTGAATATGGAATGGAGTTTTACATATCACTGTTCCTAATCATAGTTTTGAATCATTGCAAAATTTCTATTGCCATGAAATTGTCTCCAGGGGCATGGGGCTATCACATTTTAGAATTCCATTTCTAAAACAAAACTATGGCAAGTCACAGAAAACAGTCTGCCAGCAGTTCAGTAATCCCCTTTGCAAAGTGCATTTCTCATAATGAAATTTAGTTGAAGGTTGAGAGTGCTTAGAACGTCTTAAGAAAAAGAATTTTCAGATGAACCTAAGTTTATTTCAGGGTGCAAATCTCACAGTTCCCTTATTTGTTTCCTGCCTTCCACCATCTTTATGGTAAGAGAAAAAAGTGCAGTAAAGACAATTTTCCAAGTGGGGACTGCACCACTTCTAGAATTAATTGCTAAATAGAGATAAGTTAGGGCTTAACTACTGAAGACACTGGATTCATCCTTTGCTATATGTACAGACAGCTTGTGGCTTCCTAGTAGTAAAACCATATACCTCTCACAACATAGAATCACCTGAAGCAGTACCCAGATAATGTTTTGAAAACAAAGAGATAGAGTAACCATTCTCTCTTTCCTCTAAATTCTTCACAGACCTCATCTCTTCTCTAGCAATAACAGCAATGGTAACAAAAACCTGTGCAAATTAATTATATTCATGCAGTGAGCATCACATACAGCTAAGGAAGAGTGAAACTGCATGCAGCAGAAGTTCAGTACTTCCCAGCATGGTTCTACACCACAGGTAGCAGGCTGCCAGCTCTCTGATTGGCATCATGCCTTTAAATAAATGCATATTGCTTGCTATGATTGCAACAGTAGAAAGAGAGATTTTCTAAAATCACTATGTCTACAATACCAGTATTTATTAACCTGGCTGTAGTGCCATGCAATAAATAAAATAATTTTTCTCTATCTCTCTTTTCCAGACTATGCATGATTTCATATATTTTACTCAGGTCACCTGTTAAACACTGTCTTTCGAGGCCAAGGAGGCCTAGCTGTTACAGCCTGATTTTGTATGGAAGGTATTCCAGACCCTTGATCACTCTGGTCGTCCTTTTCTGTTCTTTTTCCAGTTCAATATCACTTCTGATGTGTGGGGACCTGAACTGTACACAGTCTTCCAAATGTGGTCTCCTTATAAAGAGGCACAATGGCCTTTGCAGAATAGACCCTTAATGAGGATTAAGGGTCTGGAAGCACACATCTAGGTCTCCAATTTGCATGTTAATGTGGCTCTAGGAACCCCCTTGTATGACTCTTGTCTGCTTTAGACAAAGCCTGATCCAGATTAGGAAGGGATTTAATCTAGATTGCCAGTAGACCTGTTTAATCAGAGGCCTTTTCGCATACGCCATCGGCCCAGGAGCTGATGGCGGTCGGGCTGATCTCCTTCGTTGCCGGGCTGCGGGAGTGATTGCGCAGCGGCGGCGAGGCTGGTTGGCAGCGAGGGGGCCCACGATTCGAATCGTAGGATCCCTTGCCATTTCCAGCCTCGCCGCCGCTGCGCGATCACTCCCGCAGCCCGGGTAACGAAGGAGATCGCCCTCCGCGGGGGGTGAGCTAGGCCCTTCCCGGCCCCGGCGGCCCCATTGCGGCTGCCGGAGTCGGGGACCTGGGAGCATCGGCGCCCTGTAGCCCCTTTCCGGGGCGGCAGGAGGCCGATGCCTGGCTGGCTGGGGTCGAGGAACCCCTTGGGCGACCGGAGCACGTCACTCCGGTCACCCAAGGGTCCCCCCACCCCCATCGCGACGGTCTGCGGGGCGCGGGCGCCCCACAGATCGGTCCCCCCCACCCCCACTCCCCCACCCCCAACCACCCTCCGAGCCCGATCGCGCCCATCTTCGGTGTGTAGGCGCCTACAGTGAGGCGCCTACACCGCGAAGATGATTCTCCCCCCCCCCAGGCCCCGGGAGGACGCGCGCGCGTGACGCAGGACCTACCTGCTCGCTGTCCGGCCTCTGAATGAGGGGAGCATGCTGGGAGCGCGCAGCACGCAGCCCACCGAGATAGGGGGCCTATCCAAATGGAACGCGTATAGTGCGAAAATGCCTCAGGTCTAGCAGCAGACCAGTAGTCCTGATCCAGAACATGGAAGGCATCCACAAAGCATGCCTCCTGTTTTTGAACTACCAGGGAATGCATTTCAGTGACATACCATGGCAGGCTACAGAAATGCACCCCAGCCCCAGCCCCGACCCTGACTTTTGTTCCTAGCCTCCAGAACAACCATGTACTTTCCACAATAATACTGTAGGGTAGTGAATGGTCCCACAGAAACTTTGCAGGGTAAGTGGAGATTCAAATAGACCCTTTCTGCACTTGGTGTTATTCTGGATTATATCCCGGAGTAGGCCTTGCTGTAGTCTACACTAGCGTGTGGATACCAGGATATAATTTGAAATAAGGTCCAGTGCATAAAGGACCCACAATTCCTAGGTTCACTCTAACCACCACGCTTCACTGAATCACTAACCTCTCACTGGCCTCACTCCATACCACTTCATTGAGACTCCAAAATTGTGGAAATAATTCTTAGGAACAGAGACTGTTGGGACCAACCCTCCTTCAGAGGACTCTGGTGGCTGAAAATGGAATGATCAGGGATCAATAGTAACAAGGGCCTGGGTTACTCCTGTATGACCCTAGAAGACTTCAGGAACATCTCTAAAGTCTACCAGCATGTGTCTTGTGATATGCTCTTTTCTGACAGCAATGTTCTTTTAGACATGCTTTAGAAGAACAACTTATTCCTCCTAGGCAGACTATGACAAACTCACGTAAGAATGCTTTTATTCATACACGTCTACAATAATACACATACTACAATACTATGTTATTATTTCTTCAAACTGCAACAGAAAATAAAGCAGATAAAGGCCAAAAAGCCCTCAAAGATCAAATATAAAGAAAGACTATGAAACTAAATATTCAACACGCATAAGACTCAAAGAATATTTGTTCCATAACTGACAAATGGTTCCAATAAGAATACAGACATAAGTGGGTTTTTGAAAAAAATACATTCTCGTGATGAATGAAATATGCATTAAAACATTCCTAGCTAAAGAATGAGCCATTTAAAGTCCACAGTTGCACAGTGAATTTGAAAAGGCACTTGACTACTCCCACAAATGCTTGAAACGCTTTTCATAAAATCACACTTATTAAAATTCTATCCCTGGCTTTAGCTCCTGTTTTAAACATCCACATTTTGCTATGTAAATGCATTTATATCAGTACTAATTAGCTGCACTGTTAAGAAAACAAAGTTGAACACAAAATAATGCATTTAATTACACCATTAGCTACACAAAAATTCAATGTCTGTATCTATGATTTTGTCAAAGTAAAACATCTTATTATCACATATACTTAAGACCCAAAGTAAGACCATTTATTTTACTGGGAGATATAATCATTACTTAAATCAAACTGTTCAGGAACTAAAGTTCAGAGTTATAACGTGACAGTGCTATGTTAACTAGAAGACTACTAAAATACAATCTACTGCACTTCAAGTGATCAAATCTACTAGCTTGATTAAAGCCCAAGTACTGGTAAGTGGGGTTTTTTTAATGGAATTGCCTCAGAATAAACCTAGTTACCTATTTCAAATATTTCTATCCCACCTTTTATTAAACCATCCCCAGGGGATCACAACATTTAATAAAAGCATTTAAAGCTACAAAACCATTAAAAATATATTTAAAACCAAAATATTAATGTTTCCACCATAACAAGACAACATTAGGAGGTAGGTAAACATCACAGTAAATCATTCCAGGATGAAGTAGATGAAACCTAACCTATTATCACAGTTAAGAATAAACAGTCTGAGTTCTGACCCAATGCTAAACTTGATTAATAGAGAATGGAAACAAAACACCTTCTGGCTACTCCAGATAGCAGTATCCACAAGAAGAGGACAATATCAGATTAAGGGGATAGCCTACACACAAGTATAAACATGCATTCCGTATGCACACAAGTATAAATATTCAGCTGAGATGAAACCTCACCAAAGTGAACTTGTAAGTTGTAAGTGAACTTGTAAGTGAACTTCAAGTATTTTTAATGAATCCAATTTGTCTGCAGAGTGCTTTTTCCTGTATTCCAAATGCATTGCTTCCTCTAACAAGTTTGTTGTTGTTTTTTAAAGGTTTGCCCATATTGTAGATTAACAGAACCAGACACAGGCATTCCAAGAGAGGAAAGAGGGAGCTGTCTGAATTTTACGCTCTGTTCATAGTGCTTTGGGTGGTCGTTCAGAGGTTTGTGAGAAGGTGGCCAGCATGCACCTGGGCTGGAAGAACTGGTACCAAAAATTTAGAGAGTTGGGGTGGCTTCCACAGTTTGTCAGGCTGCATAAGAAAAAATGGCACAAGCAAGCTGCTGAAGGAAACAGGGTCAACCAACCAGCTAACAGTCACCAGTGTTCCATAGCCCCTGTAAAGGGGTCCAGATTAAACAAGACCCTTATGGCCTAGCTACATGGAAGCCTTAACTCTCACTTTCAAATAACTTGTGTCACTTCTGCTTCTAATCTGGAATGGGAGGGAACACACCGCAGGAAGTTATTACAGATTTAGGGCACATGACATCTGGACACAAAAAGTAAATGTTTTGGGGGACCCCCAGGAAGTGTGTCCAAGTTTACCCCACCCTATGAGAAAGCCATTGGTACCAGCATTTTGATAATCTGCATGAAGTGTCAATTCACTGGGAGAAGAAACAGAAGTTTGCTTTAGGGGAGAGGATAGCCCAGGATGGGAACAAAGAACTCAGAGAGACCCTGTGGATCATACAAATTGAACTGTGAAGGATAAAGGGGGGAGATGTGAGGTGAAGAAAAAGGAGGCAAGGATTCAGGACATGCAGAAGCCTTGTGTGTCCTACTTTGTTCCTCTGACATTGTGCTGGCAACCACATACACAAGTTCCGAAAGTGACAATAAGATCTACAGGAGTGACTACCTCCTTAGTTCTTTCTGACTCTAGAGAAGGATAATTACTGCCCTTTCTTCTCCAAAACAACGAGAAGGACTGGTGAGGCAACTGATAATCTCCTCAGCCCTTAATGTCACTGCGGGAGAAAACTCACTGTTGCCATCCTCTAAAAGCACTTGCAAGGACAGCTGAAGTGATCAATTGCCTCTCCAGTCCTTATCATTGCTGCTGGAGGGCTGTGGGAGGAAGATTTTTGCCTCCTCATTCTTCCAGAGTTATGGCAGGGGAAGGACAGCTAGGGATGGGATCCGGTATATTTTTCACTCTCACCCTATCAGGACTGATCCTATTGGTAACCACTCCCTAAGCCCCATTGGGTTTCATTATGGCAAGACCAGGGATTGAAACCAACAGTTCCTGCTTGCCAAGGTCCTCCAGCACAAGAATGCTGCACATGTGTCTCCTCCCTCTCAGGCTCTTCTTCCCCATGAGATGAACCTACCCCCTCACTCCAGTGCCAGTCCCCCTTGTTGCTCAGTAAGCATGAAATGAGCAAGCCCCTAAGCAGCCAGGTGCTCTTTTCAGGTGTGTTCTTTGCACCAAGCCTGAGAACTGAGGGCTGCACTTTGAATCTTCCTGGCCCAGCTTTTATTTTAAAGCAGAAAAGCAGAATTTAACTCATATAGATTTGCAGTAAATAAAAGAGACTGGAATAAAAATGCAAATAAACAAAACAAATTCTGGTAACTTTAACAAAAGAGAGGTCCAAACTGGAAAGAAAGTGGTTTTTTTTTAATGCAAATAAAATTTGAACACAAGCACCAGCTTGAAAGCTTTGCTTCAAGACATTTCTGCATTACTTAAAAAACAAATCACAAAATCCAGATGTGCCCAGCCAGCAGGAGGGACATAACTGACACAGAGGATCCTCCTTCCTTCCTTCCTTCCTTCCTTCCTTCCTTCCTTCCTTCCTTCCTTCCTTCCTTCCTTCCTTCCTTCCTTCTAATGGTCTCTGCAGGTCCCTCAAATCTGCTGCACAGCACTCTGCATATGTAACATTCTTCCTTCTCAGAATCTTTATCAGAAAGTTTATCAGCAATTACAAAAATGGATCAATTTTCTTTAAAAAATCACATATTCAGTAGGAGCAGTTATCAAGAAAACCACCAGCTGATTCACACAGATCCTGGAAAAGAACCAGGGCACTCCAAGACTGTTAACACGCATTTAGAGTGACAGAATGCTCTAGACAGTCATATGTATAACTTGAAAATAGAGACAAGGACACTTGCTTGAAGGCGAAAATTTCGGGGCCAGAGCAACTGTTTTGCACACAAAAAGTTCCCTGTGTGATGCCTGGCATCTCCCCAGAAGAGTGGAAAGGCAAGCAACTTGCATGTTTTTGCTAGGAAAACTGCAGACTTAGTCTGCCGACCAGGGGTTTTCTTCTTCCACTTATTCAAAAGGGGTTTTGTTTGCTTGCTTGTTTTTGAGACTGATAAAGAAAACATATCAACTGTGCATTCAGAGGGAGACATTTGGTCTGTAAGTCTTGAGAATTTGAAGACTTCTAATACGTCCCAAACAATTATGAAACTAAACATATCATCCCTCTCATCCAAGATAAGCTACAAAATGCTATGAAGTGAGTAAAAGTGCGCTTAACTGAGCAGATTTCCCCACACTGGTTACTTGTTTGTAAATATATTTGTATTGTAAGCCATACAATGAAATGGGAGCAGCTTGAAATAAATGCTTTATATACTTTGAAGCAGCATGATCACTGTAAATTACTAGAGGTGTTTTGGAAATAGTATTCATGATTAAAGTTTTATAAAGCTCCATATTCCTCCTCCTTTAATACGTTTCACTCAGCAATAAAGTTTTAAAATGCATGCAAAACATAATGACTCTCAGTTATTTTCTGTCTGTATTAGACTTCAGCTGCTTTCTGTAAGCAAATCAATAATAAAAATGAATGGCATTTGCATTTTGTCAATGGGAAGCAGACTGTTATGAAGATGCACAGCAGGCATTATATTGAAGTAAGCTACATTCTTCTCACAGAAGTCTAATTTCACCTTATCTACTCTACTTATTCATTATAACAGAAACTATCCTTGAAGGGTATATATATCTCCATTACAATTAAATATACACTCAGCCAATGCATGTGGAAAATGAATGTATACTGTCATTTACAGGATTTTTCAATAGCAAAGTAAGGGAAGAATAAGGACCAATCTTGCTGTGACAAATTCCAACCCACAATAAAATGCTAGTAAAGTTTATAATCTACTGAGAAAGTCTTGCAACTAGTGCGAAAGGGAAGCTTTAAATGGTGTTATTTTAACTGATAGCTCTATTTTTCAGTGCAGTGAGCAGGAAGGGAATAATGGGATGAACCACAGTAAGAGAAAAATGTCCCAACTATTTATACATTGGAGAGATTTCTGTGAATATAAAGAAGGCGTGAACACTTTTGCCGAAACTTAAGGCAAGAAAATGCCATATACCGTAGTTTGTTGTAAACACTGAACAAGCCTATACAGGCAAGAGTTCTTTTCTTACGGTTGAAGGTAATGCATCCTAAATGTTAACCAGAAGCAACGGATCCACCCACTATGTTCCAAAATTAAAAAGTTTTACTGATTAGTAGTGTCAGTTCAACTGACAATTATTATTCATGACAGTATGATTGACTTATTCAACTGCACCCAAACCTCTTTCAGTCCTTTTACTTAAAAAGCAATATGCCACTGTTTCGTCTTAAGATCATAGGCATTCATATCATTATCTGGCAAGATAAGAACATATAATTACATTCTAAAATATACTAGAAGGGAGATCTAATAAAGAAAAATTGAAGCTTAAGCCTGTTGGAGAATCAAGGTAAAAGAAAAGGTTCTGGTTCAGAACTGGATTCATTTAAAATGGGAGAAAAAAACTTTTACTCACTCCCACTATGTTTCTTCTATAAATTCTTTCTTCTTAATCCTAAAATATTCTTGGAAAACTGGGTATCAGCAAAACTGTATGTGTGTGAGTAAAAGAACGTCTGTTCCGTTTCTTTTAAGAGAAGAACTAATTTGAAAAGCAGAAATGAGACAGTGACAAAATGCATATCGATCAACTAAAAAAAACTTAAACACAGTATAAATGCTTTTCCTAAAAGCTTGAAAAGTTGCATATCAGAATGCTACTTTATACAACAGGCTTGTAAAGCCAACCGCTGTAATAAAAAGGAAGGCTGATGCAGTATAAAGAATTATAATTTGTGAACTCTCACATCTAATGATTCAAACCCATGAACTGCAGAAGAGCTTATATAATTTATTGATTTATTTATATAGTAATACTCTTTAGCAGTTAGAGTTTTAATTATACTTTTAAAAATTCACTTAGGCTTTTTACCTAAAAACAAAACCAGACATTTAATTTCTATGTAAAATAGCCATCACCTATTACTGTGGAGTAGATTTTGTGGTACAGTACAAAATAAACAGCAGTTGCCAGAAGGAGCATGGTTTAATCACATGAGAGAGCTAGTTTTGTCCTCAAAAGGTTGAGATATAAAGCAAACCTTCAGTAACCAAGCAATCTACCACTCTGGCTTTGTTCTGTCTTCTAGGCCCTTGCTGTGCTGGATCTTATTCCAGCGTATATCCTGAAACGGGGTCTGCCATCCACATATTAATGTAGAGTATGGCAGGCCCTGCAGCGCCAGGGACAGTTCTAAGTCACCAACTTCTTTGAGCAGGTATCCCATCTTGGTGAAAAGATATGTTTTAAACAGGGGAAATAATAGACTCTGAAGTACCAAACTGGCAATCAGCGAAGGAATGGAGAAGTTCCCCAATGCCACTTCGTGACACTGATTTTCTAACTAGAATTTGTGTCAGCCCAGGCAGGTGAAGTAAACAGGAAGGTCACACCCAGCACCACTGAAAGATCTTAGGGGTTTAAAACAATCTATAAATTGTTCTGCTTTCATTCACTTTCCAGTGTAAATCATCTACCAGAATGATTAAGGATTTTCTGACCTGCCATCATTCTGGAAGAAAAAAACAAAAACAAATAGCAACCACTCAATGTTGACTAGAGTTGATTTGTTATCATGCATTCTACAAACAAAATATTAGGGTCTAGATCAGGGCTACTTCACTGCACCTATTCAAATGTTCCTAGCATGGAATACTGGAGCTGTAGCTTAGGAACCTAAGGGGTTGTCACCAAGCAATAAAAAGCCCGTTAAAAAGCTTCTTTTGCCATGGAGTGTCTGCATGCAGAGCTTTTCTCCAGGCTTCCAGAGCCACAAAGAAAGAAAATTCGTGGAATAAAGACCACCACCACCACCACCCCGCAGTTAAACAAGACTACCAGCGCACTTTTTGGAAGCTGCAGATATTCCAACACTGTGCATGAAGACGCTCCGTGGTAAAAGAGGTATTTGGGGCGGGGATAGCCAGCCAGAGAGACCATCTCTCTCTCACTCTCTTTTTTTGCATCTCATCCACAGCCAGCATTCAAGATCTATGAAAACAGTAGGCAGGCATTCCAATCACATAAGATACATTGTAATGAATTGCTTCCACCTGCAAGTGAAAATGTTGAGAGTGAATGAGCACATGATCGCTCGATTGCTGGCTGGGGAGGCGTTTTGGCGGCCGGAGATCTTGTGAATAGCGTAATGAATTGCTTCCGCCCGAGTACTGGCTGCAGCCCGGCTCTGCCTTTGCAGGCAGGGAAGACAGACAGAGAACTTGTAAATACCGATGGCTATTTTTCTTTTGGACTTGTCGGGGGTTGTCTTCCTGGTTGTGGCCGCGCAGAGCGCAGTCCCTCCCCGTTCCCACCACTACCCTATCAACCAGAGAGGGAGAGGGGAGAAAAAGATGCAGGCAAACACGCTTCCGTGGGGACGGTAGGTGCGTTTTAAATGCGCGTTTTGCTGAGCCTCATGGGGATGCTTAATTCGGAACTGAATGGCATTTTTAAAGTCTGCTGCAATAGAGGGACAATAGAGGAACAATAGAGGGACAATAGAGGGACAATAGAGAAACAAAAAAGTACCATGGGGATTCGCCCTAAGTAAAGCTGAACTTAGATGACTTCTTTAAAAATAAAGCAATCCCTGAACAGGTATTCATCACCTACAACATTAAAAATAAAGCAATCCCTGAACAGGTATTCATCACCTACAAAGTCCACAATATTGGATTTAGGGGCCCTTGGGTGCTTCTGCACTGGCCACCGAGAAATGGCTTAAAGAAAATCCATTTCCTGGCGATCCGTCCTCTGCAGGATCCGTCCGAAATAGGCATGGATCTGACGAGGCCTTGCACGTCCACACACGTGTACAGAAGATGGATCCTGAGGGCTGGATCCTCTGGGTGCTGTGCGGAGGCCACAGCACCCATTCTGGAAGGCAGCCTGCCTCCCAAGCCACTGACGCTGCCCCCAGAGCTGCGGGACTGGGGCATTCAGCTGCCAGTCATCGCACGTTTTCGCCAGCACGCGGCACGTGGGGGAGGGGCTCCGGAGGCAAACTGGCCTGCTTCCACACTTCCCAAGATGGCAGCTGCTGGCACATCCAGCCCCTCGCCACTCCATGTGCGGAAGCATCCTGCTTCTGAATGGATCGAGGTGAGGGGATGGATTGAAGACCTGATTTTCCAGGTCTTCATACAGGCCAGATCTTTCAGCCCCGAGACCCCATTAAGAACGGGTGTTGTGTGGGAGTGTGTGGAAGCGGCCACCTCGAAGGGTCCTGGATCTGGCCTCCAGTGCAGAAGGTAAGTCCAGTATATTTATTTATTTATTTATATTTATATTTATATCCTGTCCCATACCCTAGGGTCTCTGGGCGGCTCACAACATTTAAAACACATACATATCACGACTGTATAAAACAATGCAAAAACCAAAAGAAAATTTAAAAAAACCAGCATAATAATAATATTAAAAAGAAAGAGAGAGATTGAGAGACAGAGAGAGAGAGATACAAGAACGGTTTAAAAAACGGTAGAGTGTGCAATGGGGGGAAGCGGAGGGGGCATTTAGCCAAAGGCCTGGGTGAAGAGGTATGTCTTCACCGCCTTCCTGAACATAGACAGAGAAGGGGCCTGATGTACCTCCAAGGGGAGACCATTCCACAATCTGGGGGCCACTACTGAGAAGGCCCTCTAGCTGCTGAAGGCGGAGGGGTAACCAGAAGGGCCTCCCCTCCACATCTTAGAACACGGGCAGGTTGATACGGGAGAAGGCGCTCCTTTAATGTGTCCTGTATGTGTTCTTAATGGAGTTTCCACGGCCAGTGCGGAAACACCCCTTGGTAACTAACATCAGAGTCAAGACTAGTTCCTTCAGCTATGATCTGTGAATTCAGTGTCACGGCTTCTACTAGGCTCAAGTGTCAGGACACGCTCAGGTATAATAATGATAAACCAGAACAAATGCAGTTGAAACTTGGGCTGGTTTAGTTTCTCTTTCTCCAGCTCCGGTCCCATGACTACTGTAATGAGAATGAAAGTTTAACTATTTTTGGATAAGCGTTATGCCCAAAACTACTTATAGTGTCCATTACGGTTTTCACAAACAAGATAACTTCAGCTGGTCTTATGAACCTAGCCGGTTATTAGCTCCAGTTTATAATTCAGGTGTAACCTTAAATATGATAGAAAACTACTTCACCTCCTGTGACCATGCCTAAAGAAGAAAAAGAAGAAAAGTTGACTTTTGTATCCCACTTTTCTCACCCTTCGAGGGGACTCAAAGCAGCTGACAGTGCTTCCCATTCTTCTCCCCACAACAGACATTCTGTGAGGTAGCTGGGGCTAAGAGAGCTATGACTAGCTCCAGGTCAGCCAGATGGCTTTGTATAGCATATTCTGACTCAATCAGGGAAGCTACCAGATAAGAATCGCTCACTCTAACCACAAGACCAAACTGAGGAAAGATATAGACAGGACTGATGGAACAACCACAATACAGTAGCCTAAAGGTTGTACAAGAACTTTCAGGTGCACACAGCTCTGGTTTCCAATTGTTCTGCACTTTGGCCAAGCGAAGCACAATGACCTCTCCCCTAAAACATCAAACCTTGGTCCAATCCTGACTAAGAGAAAGCAGAGACAATTTTTTGTTGTCTTGGCTTCTTTGTAAGGAGGCAGGCTTAGCCTGAAAAACACAAACATATACCTTTATATGCCCAAACTGACCTCTGGTTGATAGCAGGAAGAAAATCACCTCCTGATCCAGCTTGTTTTTATTTTTGTGTGCCATTGGGAAACAAAGGTTAAGGATATTTTCTCTGTAAACACTAACACGTTGTGACACGTTGTCACATCAGTTAAACAAGATGGTTGCACTAATTGTTACAGCAAGGGAAAGTATGCAGCACTCTTTAGGATTCACAAAGTGGAAAGTCATGGGTCTTTGAAATGTCACCTTTTTTGTGATTTCAGCCATTTCCGTTTGTAAAAATGAATGACTCTTGATGCTATGTTAAATTCAGCACTAGATTAATGACCAGTACTGGGAAAATACAAGGTGTCATCGCAGCACGAACAGCCATCACATTTTGTCTCCAAATGCAAGGTCTTATTCAAAGAAAACAAAAACAGAGCTTTCTAGAAATGAATATACTAGAGATCTACATGCTCAGCTCAGAATCAGAAGGTTGTTCATATTAGGACACTTCTAACCTCACACAGTGCAGCTCCTGTACTCCCAGCTATTAACATGCCAAATGTAAAAGGATACCCAGCAGTCAAAAAGCTTCCTCGGCAAGAGACACTGCATTAATCATTTAGCTATTAATGGTAATGTAACTGGAGAATATTTCCTAAGGACTGAGGTTTGCTGTTGTCCATTATGTTAGCAGCATACCCTTCAACGGCCTTCATCTTCCATTTAAAGCTGAACCAGATACCAGGATGGCAGAGCAATGTTACTGTGTGAAAACTATGAGGCACTTGTATGGTTGACAGGTTTTTTAAAAGGGAACTGATGAATATGAGTCATTTAAAGAATAAATATAATTTACATAACTTATATTTATAACATTCACTATTGCTGCTGTACTTGATAAATGATTATAGTTTTCCCCACCACCTTCCTAGCCTCTTTAAAGCAATTAATTTCCCTCTGTTCCAGTGCAAAATGTTCTGTACCACACAGTGGAGGAGGAACTATATCATCATTTTGAACATTTTGCACAGGTATTCCTAACTCAGAAAGTTAAACACACAACAAACATCTCGTTGCATCAACCATTTCTTCTGATGTCTCCCTGATTAGCAACTCAGTAAAATGTAAGCCAGTAAACCAAGAGATCTAGGACAATCAGGTATGCACTTGCAGTTACTTTTCCTCTTCTGTGTGACTAAAGTAACAAGTAACTAGCCAAGGCTTCCGATTGTATCCAAACCAATGACAATGGTTGTTGGATTCAAAGATAAAGAGATGTAAGGCAGGACTTTCAGAAACTGACTTGCTTGGGAGTAATTAACCACCATTTTAAGTTCGGAGACTGTGAAATCCTCTTCAAATGTGGCAGGATGCCATTTCATACAAATGTATTCGTATGAATTCATACGAATATCGAATGTTATGAATATTCATGCACATTAGGGCTGCACACAAATGGTTTTTTGCCTTCGAATTTGAGTGAAATGGAATATCAAAACGTTCTATTCGAATGTTCAAAATCCGAATGCAATAAAAACCAATTCAAATCCGATACATTCAAATCTATTCATTCAAATGTTAGATACAAATCTGAAGATACAAATGTTGACAACATTCGTATGTGTTATATGTATCTGTGCGCATTTCGCACGCATCCCATTTTATCCTGTATGCATCCTGTGTTCAGTCCATATTATAAGAGCAAATACATTCGTATCTGTACATTCGAATTTTTCAGAACATTCAAAATTTGTTCGAATGTCTAAATTTGAATGTGAAGACATTCTCTTTGAATTCAAATGTTCACATTTGAACGAATTTGATCGGATTTTGGGAATGTTTATAATATTTGTGCACATCCCTACATTAAATCAGTAAATGACTGAAAATATTCAGTGTGAGAGTTAAGCACCACATGTATCTGTTTCATGTGCACCATACCCTTCCTCTACTCTTCTGTGTCTCAAATGCTCTCCTCTTCAGGCCCGTCCTTCATTAGTACCTGTTAACATGCTTTGCTAACCAACCAGATATTGCTGCTGAAGATAAAGAGCCTTTAAATCTAGGGGCCTATTCGCACTTGGCCTTTTTCTGGAGTATATCTCAGGATAGGGGTCTGTGGTCCACATGCTAATGCAGTCTCTGGCAGACCTGACTTTGGGCCTGCTGAAGCCTGCACTGGCATATGGACAGCAAGTCCCTATTACAGGATATATTCCAGAATAAAGCCAAGTGTGAATAGGCCCAAGATCAGGTAAAATGTGGTGTAGGAACCTTTTGCAACTCTAAGGCCATGCTATCTATGCTATGACATTCTCTATACTGTTCTACTTCAATTATATAAGATTACTTTCAAACTTTTAAATTATATATAGGATTACTTAGTAGCTTCAGCTTATCTGAAACTGCATCCAACTAGTCCTGGATGAGGGTTAATGCAGGTAACCACTGCTGCAGTGGAGGAGGGAGAGCACAAATCAAACAACAGAAGCTCTCTTCTTCCCCTTTGCACCATCTGGAACCTCTCTGAAATTGCCAAGACATCAGGCTTCATATACTGTGCATGAGGAAGAAACTTAAGTGTTTGAATTGGGATAATGCGAAAATCTACACAACACATCCATGCTAAATTCTCCAAAAGGGGAAGCATTTATTTCACATTGCAAAATGTTTGTCCCTTTTGGAGAGTGGGGTGGAAGATATTCATATCTGGCATGGGATTAGGCAGACACCCCCCTCAACTCTCAGTCAGCCATTTTTAAATACCTGGATGGTGGTTTAATACAGTACAAGAATTATCAGTGATCCTATTCAATCTGTTTCCTAGCTTAATTCTGTGAAACAGTCATTTTTATTAGCTGCATCAAAGACAACAATGAAAG
The DNA here is from genome assembly GCA_023333525.1 of Aspidoscelis tigris stejnegeri. Taxonomy (NCBI): domain Eukaryota; kingdom Metazoa; phylum Chordata; class Lepidosauria; order Squamata; family Teiidae; genus Aspidoscelis; species Aspidoscelis tigris. The sequence goes on along the minus strand of JALMGA010000003.1, from coordinate 48,191,008 downwards.
TGATACCTTAAAGTCTAACAAATCTACAGTGTGGCACAGTTTCCATGGACTATAATCTGCTTTTTCAGCACAACAGGCTAATGAGCCTTATTTCAGAAAGCTTTTAATTGAGTTGGCTTTCCAAGCAGTAAATCCCTTTATTTCCTGACATATTAATATGCAGAGAGTTCTTACACATTCGGTTATTACCTGTACTGTTACATGTTTTTTTAAAAGAATTATCTTGATAACTCTGAGTAACTGAGTGGCCCATATTAAAATGATAGAAGAGTTTGGCAGTATGTGGATCATGGTAACACAAAGCAATACTTAGCCAGCAAAACTACTTTGTTAACTGTTATTAATCACTTAAGGAAAAAAAAAACTTGTAAAACCTTATGCACCGAGATATATAAATAAGGTCATTGCTATATCCAAATAAACAAAGTGTAAAAACATTGAGTAACATGAAAGCTCTGGAATTCTGATTAATGGGGTGTATATTATGCAAGCAGTTATTAATTCTGTCTTTTTCAGAGTAAAATCCTGGTTTGTAAGGCTGCTTTGATATTGGCACAACTTTGTTGATAATGGACTTGTGTTGATAATGGAAAAAACATAAAAGGAGACCCTTACAGAGGGAAAAATTTAAGCAGGATACTTTTCTGTTCAACACTGTTTAAAAACACTTCCTAATTCTGCCTCCCTTCTTAGAATGCCTTGCCTAGGAAGCTATTAGCAGGAGGGCTTCAGAGAAACTTGCACCAAGTGCTTGAGTCTTAGTGATATGATTACAAACAACAAAGATATTATGTGCCACAGTAAAGTTACCTTTAGTTTCTTGTGTTGCTGCTGGGATTGGTTTCAGGAACAAGAATTCAACTAAGATACATAAATGACTCTCAGATCAAAAACATATAGGTAAAGCAGCCTTCAGTTCTGTTTTATGACAGATTTCTAATCATTTTGTGTAAATAAATATCAAACTAGTGTTTTTTGTGCTCTCTAAACAAGACAGAAGCTTGAGAAAATTTCACGCCCACCTTCTCTTGCAGAAGTGCAGGATTAAAAGTCAAGGATTCAATGGCCTTAAATTCAATGTATCTTTCAATAAAGAGGATACGGATTAATCAAAATATTTTGAGTGGTTCAAGCGCACTATCTGAGAGTCTTTCATCTGAACCACCCTAACTCTCAGCATCATTTCAGAAGCAACAGCAGCTTCCATATGGTTGCAAAACTTGGTGCTCATAGTTATTGTTGCAATTCCCATGTATTTCAGATGGCTGCTGAAACATGGCACATGGGAGAGGGAGGACTATTTTAAAGCTGGTGTTAGACAAAAAGCAGCTTTTCAACTAGCTGAGGACAAAAGAGTCATAAAACAGTATTTGTATTAGAAGTGATTAGAAATAAGTTTCATACTGGTGGGAATCTGAAGACATAGCCAGTTCAGCGACACATTTCCTCACAGTAAGACCATGACTGTCAATTCTTTCACTAGAATCCTAACTTTGTCTTCATTGTGGCTAAAGTAAGAGCTTTCACTGCAACATGATATGCCACCCTTTGAAAACTGACATCATCTTCTATTATTTTTGTGATATTGCCACAAGCAAACAGGAAACATTTCTCATGTGCATGGTACAAGCTCTGTAAACTAGTATTTGTCTCATATCATTACTTTGGAATTGCAGGGTCAGACTGCATCAGTATGGCATAAACTGCACGTGCAGGATGGAGGTGCCATAATGTACAAAAAAGTCAAGCTATTGTCAGTTTATGCCTGTATCCCTATGCCTATTCTTTTACTGAAGGCCTTTATGAGCTGGCTGTAAAAGGAAAGACAGATCTGGGACAATGGCATTGTCTGGGCTTGAGTGAACAACCAAACAGATGCAAGGTGCACCCAATCAAAGAATAATACCGTCTACTGAAGAGCTGGAATGGTATTAGCAACTAAATGTCAAATCAGAATTGTAGGAAGGTTAGTCTTTTGTTCTTGTACCTAGAAATTACCTCAGACAGTTCAATTCCCTCATGCTAACCCCACTGCATTCACATAAGATTTTCGTTTGTGAGGACTTCTAGATGTCCCATTAAATTGTTTCTACTTTTTAAAAGTTACTTCTTTCTCCTCCATAGAGAACCACCAAGGCTAGAGATGCCCTGGGGACCTGTGTGATATCAGAGAAAATAGTCATGCTTCTCAACCATAAGCAACAACGGTTAAAGGAGATGAATTATTTAATGTAGCTGACGTACCCAACCAATTCATTAAGGAGCTGAGTGACATAAACAAGCAGAAAATGCATGGAGAGCCTCTGTTCTGCTCAGAATCATGAAGCTTGGAGGATACAGCAGTGTTCTCCAGTTCATGGGCCTTTGAATGTTCCTGACCAAGGACTTCACAAAGACACAAAGGTTCGTAGACACGTGTCCTGCTTCCAGTGATAGAGGACCCAACTGTTCCCCTGCTATAAGTGCTCTGTATGTGAACTGCAAGTTATGGCTTCCATAATCTTTTTATGGCAGTAATAAGGTGCCACACTAACACCTTAAGGAACTATAGGCTTTACCTCTGGACTGTATCCAGACAAAGCTCTCTTTGGTACTTAAAAGAGGCTTCCAGACAGGAAGCCCCTGAAAGCAGCTGAAGCCGCAGCTGTTTTTCCCCCTTATTTTACTGGAGATGCACTCCTTCACTTGACAGCTTAGTGCACTCAGCTAAATCAAGCCTTCCTTACCTACCCATGCCTTGCAAATCAGGAGATAAGGCAAGGAGTGTGTGTCATGCTTGTAGCCTTGGAATTCTTGAAATGGGGTTGGAATTACCTCTGTGGAAATGGCAGAAAATTAAAAAACCAAGCTGTTCTCCAGCCTGCCTTTGCCATCAGCATTTTAAAAAGTCAGCAGCTGTGATCTTCAGTGGACAGGGCTGACACCAAGCACACCTAACCTCCTAATGACATGAGCACAAATCTCCTCCCTGTTACCCGCGAGCATCCCCATGTGCATCCCCGGCTCACTGAGCAATACAAGCCGGTCCCCCAAACCGTGCCGAGACTTGTTTAAACAGGTACCAAATTTGGCACTCTTCTGGCACGGTTTGTGGGTGTTTGGTATGCTTTTCGTGGACCAAATCCAAAACACATGGGGACGGACCATGCTCATCCCACGCTTGGAACCATGCCAAAGTTGCATGGGGAAGGGGCCATTTGACTATTAGGGTCATCAATTCCCTTTATAGTACACGTGGGGGCAGTAAAATTACCCTTTTCTCAATGCCCTGCCCTGAAAGATTTTTCTGAAAACATTGTTATCTGTTGCCTTGCTTCTTTGCTTTTCAGCAATATGATTTCCTTTTGATGGCTAAGAGAATTGCCTGAAGCTTTGTAAACGGGACAAGAGCCTTCCGTATTTTATTTCTTTTTATGGCATATTTGATTGTCTTTTTTGCTCTTCAAATAAAAAAAAGTAATCACCTTATTGCAAGTACTTAAAAAGCCTTTTAAATACCTTTTAAAAATACCTATAAGGCTTTTGATAATATTTGTAATAAGGTGTATAGTTTCCCCTCAATCCTTTCTCAGCACTCAACTTTCCGAGTTAAGAGTCAAACATGCATACACTTATAACAGCACAGATCACTCCCAGCTGCAGGCTAAGTCTTATTTTAGGGGGGGAAAAAGGTTCCCACAAGCAAAACAATAACTTCCTACTGGATAAAAAAAGATTCTACAGTAGATGCTGAAAGGCTCCAGCTGCAGCTGTAATAATCTATATTGCATAAACGAAATCAATATGATAAACCATATCGCATTTCTTAAGCAGCTCAATATTGCAGTATGGTATGTCATTTCATGAATATTCCATCTATACCTTGCTTTAGCAGATATAGAGACTTTGTGCCAAAAGGGAAGCCACAACCTGCTTTCCTTGCCAAGATCTGTTTTACCTATCAGCTGCAACAGCTACCTTAATGAAGATAGATAAACCTAACGTAAACTCTTAACAATGCAATTTTTTCCTTTCCTTCCTGAGTCATCTCTGTAATTTTTAAAAACATCTACAAAGTTTTGCAAGCATGAGTATGTCTCCTGTACATATCTTTTTGCCTTAATCTAAGGAAATTCCCATTCCAAGTTTCATCCAACATTTTTATTCTGCATTATTTGGATAATTTTACTCTGGATTATCCATGCTTTATTCCATATTATCCAAATACTGCAAAATAAGTAAGTGTTGTCTCGATGAAGCGCTACAAGTAACACCCAGGGTTGGAATGATTCCACTTTAGTCCTCCAGGCAATCAAATACCGGGACTTGCAAAAGCTTCTGATTACACATCTAACAATCTTGAACCACCCACACCATTACTGTCACATTATATGAATGCTTCCAAAATCTGAATTCATAAACCTGCTGAAGGATACTATTTCCATTTTGGTTTCTTAATGTAACACTGTTGGTTGCAATGATCTATCAGATCTCTATCAGATAATAAATTTATGGCAGTTAAATCAGCCTCTTCTTCTGAAGAGTTAATGGTGATATACATTTTTCTTTTCACCTTTTTCTTGGTTGTGTTCACACCTGTTTTCATCCAGCTTCAGTCCACTTTCAGACTGAGAGAACACATCAGCAAAGTGACAAGCTGTTTTCTTTTTGCATTATCTAACTCAGAAAATGCACCTTTGGTTTAAATAAAGTGAAAAGAAAATGACTAAGTTCACTCTGAAAGCAAACTGAAACTGGATTAAAACTTAGGTGTGAACACAGAATGAGTTAAGCTTGTGAGTTAAGGTAGGCTGAGAGGAACCCACTGGCACACAATCACCCAGAAAAGTATCATTTATTTATTTTTACTTTTAGAGACTCAATGTAGTTTACAAAATAGGGGGGGGGGGAGCCAAATTTAAACCAAAGGGGGAAAAAAGGAGAGTTATAACATCTTCTATTCCAGACAGCACTTACTTAATCTACATTATTTGGATAATCCATCCAGAATAAAGCATGGATAATCCAGAATAAAATGTGTCTGGATGTGCTTTACTTGCAGATTATCCAAATAATGAGGATTAAGTAAGCGCCGTCTGGATATCACACTACCTGTCTTGATAAAAGAAAATAGGCACAGAGATTTTGAAATAATAAGTTCTTCACTGGACTTTTACTTAATTCCTCAGCAGTTCAGACTGATGCACCATTTAACTTCACCGAACAGGAGCAGGTTTTTAGGCACAAATTTAAAGTTGATTTATTGTATTGTCAGAGTGACTTCTATCCTTGGTTAATGAACTTTTAATACTAATAGAAGAACATGCCACAGTAAAATTTACATCTGCCAAACAGCACAAAACATTTTTGCCAGAACCTCTTGTGGTTAGAGTGTTGGATTCTTACCTGAAGTCTCCCAGTTTGAATCCACAGTCCAACACAAAGCCAACTGGGTGACCTTGGGCTAGTCAGAGCTCTTTTTCTGAGCTCTCACAGCCCCACCTACCTCACAGGGTTTCTGTTGTGGGGAGAAAAATGGGAAGTTTTGTCAGCCACTTTGAGTCTCCTTAAAAAGGGTGAGAAAAGCCAACTTTTCTTCTACTTCAGACCACATTTAACATACAACTCACATTATATGTGACTGTCAGACTTCCTAAAATCTTGGGTCTGCTCCAATAACAAGTAAACGTGGGAGTCCATTTTTAGAAATATGAGGTAGAAAAGTTAATGACAACAATCCCCCTCCCATTGTATACTTTAAGTTTGTCATAGCCTCTCCACAGGATTTTTGTTTGTTGTTTCTTCTTAGGCTGCATCCGGATGGGCCCTTTATAGTTGGCTCCTGGGCTGGGAGGCACAGCATCCTGTGTGGAGGTGAGAGTGGCAGGCAAATGACATTTGTTGTTTTTCCACAATTCTTAGCTACTGCTACAAGAGGAACTTCATGTGGGCATGTTTTTTTTCTACCTGGACCCATGCTAGAGCCTGGACATATGGCCAGTTAAGTTGAGAGAGAGGTCAAAACTCAGCCACCACAACCCACCCTGAGTGTAGTTTAATGCAGCCTAAAATTAGGCTACTCTTAGGGTCAGCCATAAAGGCACAGGGGCTAATTACGACTGAGCAATTTTGTAAACCCCACCCCTGCAACAGCCTCTGAGTATACCAAGCATCTATCTGGATGGTGCCTTAGCCAGTACTGAAGCCCAAGGAGAGTCTGACAGCCCTATAAAACAATCCATGTCTGTACTAAACACTAGGATCACACACTTTGTTCCAAACCTCACAGGAGCAGTCCTGTGAGGTATTTGCCAGCATCAGTTGTCAGAATACTAAGAAAATATCTACCAAGCAATCAACACACCAACTATTAAGTTTAAGATGCATGACAAATTGCAAATGGCAATAATCCAATAACAAGGAAGGTGGAGACAAATTCTAGTAAGCATAGTGTACCCACATTTAAAAAATGCATTAACAACAGTTTCACAAATTAAGTTGCACTTACAGTGATAGAAGTGACTGTGCACATTTACCATGAAAAAGCTCAAAGAAAGAGTTCATAAGGAAATTATAGGAGACAAAGTTAGTGTACTCTGGCTAAGTAATTGCTTGCTGGCAGGATGCCACTCACTCTTTGGAAACATTCTGTAATCTGTAGTCATTCTAGCTCTTAACAGTTTGCTCCTTAAAACTGATAATGAGAGTATAGGGATCCTTGCTACTTTCATTTTTCACAAGTACCTGGTTTTATTTATCTGTGGGTGGGAAAACATGAACCTACCCTCTCATCTGTCTGTGAATTTTGACCACAGACCTACTTTTGGATAATGTTGTTATATAAAAATGGGAAGCCTATGACCTTAGATATTGCTATTTAAGCACCTCCAGGTTGCTGGATACAGGCAACATTAACTACAGTTTTGACTAGTTCAGCAAGTGCCAACATCTGAGATAACATACGGGACAGCTTTTGTTTACTAAGTTGTTTTTATACAGAAAAAAGGGGGGGAGGAGGAAAATTCACTAAATCTGAACCCATTCAAAAAGTTATCATTTTCTATTCAGAAATTCAACCCCCTCCAGAATTAAGATAATCTAGAAGCACTGAGTATAGGCAATTGACTTTTCGCAGGTTTCTAAAAGAGGATCTACCAAAAACTTGGTGATCACCAAAAAATAAACCATTGTGTTAAAAAGGGGGAAAGCAAAATCAGAAAACCTACTCATGTAATTCATACAGCTTGAGAGTGCTGTGATAACCTATCCTCAAATGCAGCATATAGATCCTGAATAAAGTCCTCTACAGAAAAAAGTACTACATTTTATGAGTCCTCTGAACTGAATCATCTTTCTGAAGACACTTCACTAACAGACTGGATAGCATCATCTGGCACCACTTATGTTACTCCTAAGGCTTTTCCGCACTGCAACGCGTTCCAAACGGAACGCGTTCAGGCAGGAAGCTTAAGACAGCTCCGGGCGCTTTCACCGTTCACACACAGGCGCGCCAGAACGCGTTCCGGTGCGCCTGTGTGTGAACGGTAAAAGCGCCCGGAACTGTCTTGGCCGGCAAAGGCCGGCCAGGGGCACGGAGACAGCTGCGGAGGCAGATCGGCAATCAGCCGATTGTCAAACAGCTGATTGCCAAACCTGCGCCGGCGGGGGAGGCGGGCCCGCGGCTGTTTGGGAGCGAGAAGCAAGCGCGAATCCTTCTCCTCCCGAACGCCTGCGGGCAGTTCGTCCGCGCCCAAAGTGCTCTACATTTGGAACGCGCGAGAGACAGCTCCGGATACGTCGGATCGCAAGCCCCGCGGCGGCAATGAGTTTGCCGCGTTCCGGGCTGTCTCCCGCGCGTTCCAAACACCCCCGTGCGAAAACGTCTCTAGTCTAGGGGCAAAACAATTGCAGAAATGCTGGCTGCCTCCAGACATGAAAGGAAAATGCAAGAGCTTCTTTGCATCTTGCAATTGCTTCTTGCTGTTCCTGCCATATCGAAAGGCAACATCATAGCGACTTACAATGGCTATGCAGCTACTTCCAGGCATTTTGATAACACAAAATACCTGGAAGTCCACACACACATTGGCACTGATAGCATTTTCATCCAGGTTTGGCCCGGAGCATGTGCAGGGGATACGTTTTTCGGAAAGGATCCTATGAGCAAGCTATCCAGACAGGTTGGCTATAAGGCTATTAGGGATGTGTACAAATATTCATAGGCATTTGAAATCTGATTGAATGTGCCAAATTTCAACATTCAGACTCGAATAGAATGTCCCAAAATTCAAATGTAAACATTTGAATTGAATTTTGAATTTTGGATCTATTCGTTCTAATTATCCAGACATTCATATGTATACGGGTTCATACACAATGCGTACTTGAAGATCTGCATCTTTCACGCATCCGTAAGCATCTGTACAGATCCGTACGGGATGAAAATGGGTTGCATATGGGATAACTACAGGATGCATACGGACATGTACAGATTTGTACAGATGTGGGGAAGATGTGCATGTTATGAACATTCGTATGTGACGATTTGAATAAAAATTTGAACAAACAGATTTGAATTTGGTGAATACAAATTGAATCTTGTTAAATATGAATTTAAAAGATCCAATTCAAATCGGATTTTCAAGTATTTGTTTCGATTCGAATCGAATGTAAAAAAAACCATTCATGTCCATCCCTAATCACTATTTCAGGAAAATCTGCAGTGGGGGTTTGATTTTCTGGGAACAGAATACCACAGGATTTCACACGTATATTGCAGAGCTATGTTAGGATTGCTGCAGACACATGTGGCAATCCCAAAACAGTGTTGCAATAATCCCACATTTTAGCCAGTATCCAGATTATACATTAATTAGGAAAGCAAGAGTTAAAAAAAAAGGGGGAGAAAGCTCAGTTTGGGGTTGTTTTACAACTAGTCTCCTGGCTCACTCCTTATCTGGGTACCACCAGTTGCCCATCCATGACACTAATTAGAGCAAGAGTGGAACAGAATCTCCATGTGATCAAAGGCTTTCCTGCTTGTCTTTCCTGTTCCTCAGCTAGCACCTGTACCATGCACACAAGAATGCTGACTACAAGCAAAACTTCATCAGAGAATACACTAAGGACTACAGCCAAAAAAGCAACAAATAATATGGTCAAAGAATTCTGCTCACCTCAGCAACTGTCAGAGTGATCAAAGCTGCTTCCTCAATTGTCACATAGAGTTTGATTCAGTTAATTACACAATGATATCTGATGAAACAGATACCTCTACACCAATAACGTTTAGAAATTGAAGAGCAAGCTTCCTGCAGCTAACCTGAAATCTTTTAAAATAACTAAAAGGCCAGAGTGTCCATTAAAGAAACTTATCGCACAATCTAAAACAGCCTTAACAGATTTAACAGTTTTATTAGAAATCTTCAGGAAACCCATTCAGATTATATTACATATTCTATCACGTATTCATATTCTTATAAATACCTACCACCAATAAAGATCAGGCTTTGCTGCTCAAATAACATTTTAAGTACCCAGAAGCAATTTCATATGGAATTATTTGATGTGTCAGCTAGAAGCCTTTTGGGAAAAGCCCAGTTTACAACCATCTTCTGTCCTACCACAAGATAACTCAAACCATTAAAACACTTTGTTATATCTATTAATTTCAGCAAAAACAAACCCCTGCTAACGATTATAGTTAATTCTCTTTGTATGAGGTTAATTCATTCTGTGGAAACTGACCTTAATATGAAAATTTATATGAGTTCAACTACTAATGCTTCTATTGCCATTGCAGACTTATTTTAAAAAGCAGCTTGTTTAGTGAAAAAGAGGCAGAAGCGTGTATATTCTTTAAAAGGGAAATCTTTTACAGCAGTTACCTGTTGGTTTACTGTACAAATACTTTTTATTATAATACTTAAATTTGATAACCAGAGTTTAAGCTGATTCCTCGTCCATTCTCACCTCCTAGATAGAAAAGCCAAGGACAGTTTAAAATATATTACTGTTGTTTGTGTGTTGGCCATTTTCATATTAGAAGCCTCATGATCCACAAGTACGTGCAGGGCAAATGTAAATCTTGTTGATTCAAGAGACGTTTTCGCACGGGCGAAAACGGAACGCGAAAAAGGCAGCTGCGGACACGTCATCCGCATTGGCCGCGCGCGGCTTGCGTCCCGACGTGTCCGCAGCTGCCTCTTTCGCGTTCGAAATGTAGAGCACTTCGAAGTGCTCTACACGCGTTCCAACGCGGACGAGCCGTCCGCAGGCGTTCGGGAGAAGAAGCGTTCGCGCCGCTTCTGTCTCCCGATCGCCTGCCGGCTCGCCTCCGACGCCGCGCGGCTTTGACAATCAGCTGTTTTTCAAACAGCTGATTGTCGATCTGCCTCCGCGGCCGCCGGCGCGCCCCTGGCCGGCGTTTGCCGGCTAAGCCAGCTTCGGGCGCTTTGACCATTCGCACCCAGACGCTCCGGAACGCGTTTACACGCGTTCTGGAGTGTCTGTGTGTGAACGGGGAAAGCGCCCGAAGCTGGCTTAAGCTTTCCGCCTGAACGCGTTCGGTTTCGAACGCGATTCAGTGCGGAAATGCCTAAGATCTGTACAGTTCTCACACCTAGGAACCATAATGAACTCAGCAACAGGGATCTTGAAGGAAGAAGGAAGTTCCTTAATCTAGCAATCCACCTTTTCAGGATTAAAAGCAGGTATCACTGAAAAACCTATATCTGCTAAACAGCAGGCACAAGTAAATCCAAGTAATTTCACACACACACAAAGCTCTGTTCCTCTGATAATTAAAGATGAAAGAAAAACCTTTTCTTCAGGAGTAAATCAATGAAATTTTAAAACTGGAATTGTATTGGGGGAAAATGTCACAAATGTTACAAATGTTACAAAGAATTACAGTCTCCAAAGAATTCTACAAAAACAATTCAAAGGCTACTGCTTAACTAGATTTTATAGACCAAAAACATCTGCTTGAAAAACACTTTATAAAAACACCTTTCAGAGCCAATTAGAAACAGGGCTTCACAGGAAGGGCATGTTTATGTGAGGAGGAAAGGGTAGCCAACTCATAGGATTCTTTTCCCAGCAGTTAAAAAGAAAACTCCATCCAACTTCTATTAATGACAAATGATGGCAGTCTCCAAAGTATCATATGGTCTATTTAAGTTAAAGGTCAGCAGGCGCTGCACAGAATAGCATTGGTACACTATTTTAACATCCTGTCTCTTGTTTCAATACATTAAAGCATTTTTCAATTGAAATATATTTTATCATACATATCCTTCTTGCCAAAGCAAATATCCTTTTTTAAAAAAAGTACAGTAACTTTGATACACAGAAGCTGAAAGCTTTGCTGCCTGAACTGAAACTATGAAATCCAACTTTTAAAACACTACTTTAAACGTCTATTAACCAACCCCTGCTGCAACAGGAGAACTGAGTGATGACAAACAAGGGGCCTACAAAAATCCACTTTACTTCGCATGAAAAATGCCCTGCCTGCAACTGCTAAGTAATACCTGTTTTTAACCAAAACTCCTCTATATATTCTACCCAAATGTGCAAACAGACTTTCCTGTGCTAAAGGAACATAAAAACACAATAAACTCATCAAATGTATTGCTGCCTGTCCAACAAACTTAAGGTCAAACTGACCTAGGAAGTGCTTTGGGAATGAAAATGCTTAAAACAGCTAAAATCTGATGTCTTGCTTAACAAAACTCTGCCATTTGTACAGAAGCTCTTTCGGAGGAAGTAACAAAACAAACACTTCAGTGTTGGGATAAAAGAATAAGATTTTGGATATGTGGTGAGAAAAGGCCAAGAATATCTCAAAGAAAATTATATGGAAATCTTAGAGGGTGGATGGGGGCTACCAAATATAGAAAGCTATTATTTAGCTTTCCAAATAAAAAATTTATTTCAGCTAGAATTTATAAATGTTAAATGGGCTAGAATTGAAAGAAATATTAATAAAATGGAGAATACTGTATATTCTGGCGTATAAGACTACTTTTTAACCCAGGAAAATCTTCTCAAAAGTTAGGGGTCATCTTATACGCCAGGTGTCATCATCTTATATGGCAAGTATATCCCAAACTCTATATTTTAACTGGAAAAGTTGGGGGTAGTCTTATATGCCAAGTCATCTTATACGCCAGAATATACGGTAAATTAATGTTGAATATTAATATAAACAGAACATTTTTAGAGCAATGTCTGCAATCAACTAGAACAACCATGAAAGTATGGAAATGTTGGCAATATAAACTTATGCCTAGGATATCCAAATTTACACATATGTCTAAATAATGAAACTGAAATTTTTACTAAAACAGATCTACATAAATTAGCAGAAAATGGAATAACAACTATTCGAAACTGTTATTATCAAGGAGGCAATCCCATTCCCAGAGATAGATGGATAACAATATTAGGGAATAATAAATGGTTGCAAATAACGCAAGCTGAAATTTGATGACGCAGAGAAACTATACCAATGCATGCAAAATAATAATACCCAGCTAGAAGAGATATTCGAGGAAAAATTAAGAAATATAAAAGGAATGGCAGGGAAGGTATATATAGTTTTAAATCATTTTTAATATAATATAGATCTTCTAAAAAAAATTGGGAAAATATTGCAAAAATAAAAAAAATACAAGGGTGAAGGAACTTCAAATGAAAGTTGATGATGCATTGGTATTGAACGCCAAAAACTATTGCTAAATTTATGCCTAATGTATCACCATTATGTTGGCATGGATATGGACAACAGGGTATGTTATTGCATATGATATGGGAATGTCCAGAAATACAGAAATTTTGGAATGAAGCTTGGGGATGCATAGAAAGAATATTGGGATATAGTGTAAGAAAAACAAAATACAGTACGTATAACCCAAGATATAGATTCACAATTAAATATAAGTCAGCCTCACTGCACAACAGCCTCTCTCACTGGGCTGGCAAATACATTATCTTATTGGTGGTTTATACCCCCTACACTACTGAGGAACTTTAACTTCCATGCAGAGCATGTTGCATCTGTTTTGGGTTGAGACTTGGGGTGTTTTTCCACTGTCACTAGAAGTACCCATTGAGTACCCATTAATGGAGACATTAGTACCCATTAATGGGTACTTCTAGTGACAGTGGAAAAACACCCTGGGTTTAAGTTCCATTGACTTTGGAGCTGTACCAGTTCATTGCCCTGCTATCACATATGGAAGGTCACACTCTAGATCTGTTGTTTGTTTTAGGAGTTGGTGATAGTTCATTAATTGGTAGGCTCTTTATTAGAACTTAAGAACATAAGAGAAACCTTGTTGGATCCAGCCACAGCCCATCTAGTATAGCATCCTGTTTCACACAGTAACCATGCATATATTCATGAAGCTTCAGATGCCAAGATTTGCCTGAATGCAGTCAAGCAAAACTATTGGCAAAAAATATTATTGCATACAAACATTAATTAAAAATTAGAATGATCACTATATATTACTTTCTTATACATAAAATGTAAAATTTACTAATTTTTGGAGAAATTAAATTTTATTTTTATGAGTTTATACCATCATATCCATTCTAATTAGAACATGATCAGGCCACAGCTCATCTAGTTTCACACAGTGGTATGCACTGAATGTTGCCACAGATTTTGCATTGGTGATCTGCCCTGCCCTGGCTATCCATACTTCTAGTGCGGTTAGGTAAGTGTGAAAAAGCCCTTGGTATCCTGTTCTTCACTAAAAGAAAAATAAAGGAGAACTGGGTGTTTTCTTGGATTCATCACTGTCCCTTGAATCTTAGGTGACAGTGATAACTATGAATACTTATAGTCAGCTTTGTCTTATTAGACAACTAAAGCTGTTCCTTGACAGAAAACATGTGGCCACTACAACCTATGCTCTTGTGACCTCTAGGCATTCTATGTCAGGCTTCTTTTGAAGACCGTTTGTATATTACAGCTAGGGTAATGACTGTCATTTCTAGTCGAAGTCACACTACCCCTTTACTTAAAGTCCTGGCTGGATTCCTATTAATGTCCAAGCCCAAATCAAGGTTCTGATACTTGTGCATAAAGTCCTATACAACTCATGCCCAGTTATCTAAAGGAGCATCTCCTCCCAATGAACTGTCAGAGTTCACTGGGAAAATTACACCTAGTCATACCGTTCTTTGAGTATCGAGGATGGCTGCTACGAACAGGGCTTTCTCTATAAAAGGCCCCCTTTTATGGAACAATCTCCCAGGGGAATTGTGCCAGATGTCTCCTTTTGACACTTTTAGGTACCAGGTGAAATTGTACTGAGGTCGACAGTAGACTAACCCAGTGGTTCCCAAAGTTGTCTGGGCTATGACCCATCTAATATAAGGTTACCAACTCGGGACCCACATCTAGGAAATGTAACCGTTACCAATATGAATAAAGGGCTTTTCAAATAACAGGCAGGGCCCACTCAATATTCGCCCATAGTTTGGGAAACCCTGGACTAAACAATTGCTCTCAGTAAAGATTTGCTTGTTGCCACATTTAAATTAATTGTATCTAAATATTTGTTATTTACTGGTTTGTTGCATTTATTTGTTACATCTAATACCAAAAAATATAAGGAAGGGCTACATAACTCAAATTTAAAAAGACTATTAAAATGCAAAAAAGAATTAAAATTAAAAACCTAACTTAATAAAACTGCATATTAGTGTGGGATGAGGGGAACCTTCCTCTTTACTTAAAGGCCAGGCTCAAGACATCCATCTTTTCTAATCACCTATACAGGTTTGTCATGGAGATGCTTGATGCACTTCCAGGGGGAAATTGCCCTATAATCCTGCAGCTGTCAGAAATACATACTGAAAATGCTGATGCCTGTTCAATGCCTGTATAAAAGACATTCTTTCACAGCTGCCCATGTAACTGTCAGCAAGATCAACACTGTTTTTTAAAATATATCCTAAACCTATAATGTCACTTTATTCAAAGAAAATTATTTCAATAGCCTAGTTTATTCAATTACCTTTGCTTACCTTATGAAAGCTAAGTAAGGATGCTGATCATTTCCACTATCTCATTACTCTAAAAAGTAGTAAAAAAAAAATTTCCTTAAAAAGTTAATGCTGCTGGATCTGTCCAAGCATCAGCAATCAAGTCATCAATGATACCTTTAACTTAATATCTCTAATACTTATAATTTCACATCATCTTACACAATGTAAATAAAATCATCCATCAGCCTTTTGGAAATCTCTATTTTATTTCTCTTCCATTTTCTAAATATCTGTAAAAACTAGCTTATTCAAATAATGATCAAAACAAAAGAGCTTCTTAATTTTCTTCAGGTTAACATTCAATAATATAGAATACTTTGACAATGTACATGGGTTATTTTTAAAGGAGACACTGGAGAATTAATCATAATTTTCTACCATAGCTATGATGAAAGTAGAAAGGTGACTCAACATGCAATTTTAAATATATATATATATATTTCTGTTTTGTAAGTTGCCCAGACAAATTGATTTACAGGATGTATTCGCTGCAAATCCTCATCATCAGAATGCAACCAGACTCTCTCCCACTCTGGCTTTGAGTTTTTCAGTTAAAATTCTGGCTATTCTATTCATTCCTGAACGTTGTTGTGATGTGTAAGATCTACAAACTGTAAACTAATATTTGAGATTCTGTTTTCTGTAGGCAAATAACATTGGTTTTGCCCTGCTGATGCAGAAACATCACTCCCTCTGGATGTGTAAATCTAACAGATAAACAACCATAATTTGGAAAAAACAAACAAAAGCATACTAAGCAATGCTTTGTTTTGCTATCAATGATGTGTTTGTACATGGATATATAATGTGTACTATAGAGTAATAACAGCTAACAGCAAAGATATCCTTAAATCAAGCTTGACTCCTGGTAACCAAATGGATATATCCACAATGTGGAAGTCGTTTCCGGGGATATAAAGATAAAAGAAAATTTACTAATAACATCTTTGGAAGAAATTAAATTTTAGCTTTATGAGCTCATACTATCATAGCTGTTCTAATTAGAACGTTAGAGGAGCCCTGCTGGATCAGGCCACAGCCCACCTAGTCCAGCCTCCTGTTTCACACAGTGGCCTACCATTTGTTTTTGGGCATCTCAATCAGAAAACAAAAGCAAGACTTTCAGCTTGCAAATGTGCACAAATTTTTTTTGGCATTTGATAATGAAATGAATCAAATGTTTAAAAAATCTGTATTCGTATGAATAGAATGCATTCAAATGTGTTTAAATTCTATTAGATATGAATCTATTTGTATGTATTCATATGAACATTTGATATGTATCTGCTATGAACAGATATGTATCTGATACAAATCCATACGCATCTGATACGTTTCCCTAAACTATTCGTACGAATGTCTGGAAACATTCATATTCAATTGAATGTTAGCATACAAATATCGTAACATTTGATTCGCGTTAGAATGTCCAAATTTGGCCGAAATTTGAATGTTATGAATATTCATGTACATCCCTACTTGAGGGGCATTCTGCCTGTTTGTCCAACCTAGAGGGAGTACCTAGGCATCAATACTGTTCTAGTAACCACTGACAGATCTGAACTCCATGAATTTATCAAAGCCTTAATTCCATAGACCGATGAGCCTCTTGTATGATCTAACTTTCCTGCTCATCAGCTTGATGATGAGCAGGAAAATTATTACGTGACAGAGAAAATATTTTATCCTCTAAACACCTTTTCCACGCCATGCATACTTTTAGATACTTCAGTCAGGTTACTTCTTAAATACCATTTTTCAGGGCTCAGTGTCTCAGGGTCATTGACAAACATTTTTGAAAACTGGGGAGGGAGTAGGATGAGATCAGTAACAATAAAAAAATATGGTAATCAGGTTAACATTGACAGTAATGACTACAAAAAATAAAGGATTTTTCTCTTTTTTTTTTACACAGATTAATAGGATGCCTGCAAAGATCATATGAGCAAGAAACTCATTTTTATAAACATGCAAACAACCAAGCATGAAGGTCACGCTCCTTCATGATCAGCTGCCAAGTCTGAATACTATTTATTTTTATTCAAAGTGTTATGAATCCCTGACATTTTAAAAAATAATAAAATCAAGGGTAGCCAAGTATTTTGTTTTCTTACCTTAACATCATCTGGCCTATTATTTTGTTGATGCTTTTTCCAATTAAGGCCAATGAACTAGTTCAATAGCAATCTATTACATTAACAAGCACCAAATCTATCTGATTACCATAATCATTTTGCAGCTAATTGGATATTCTTCCTAACTAGAATTTTTAGTTATTTTATATACTCAACTCTCAATATATTTAGACTGTACCTTGGAAGGACAATACCAACAGAACTGAAATTCCATGTCACTATGTGATCCATCATGCTGTATGGAAACAGGTGGCCTGAATGCATTACACCTCAAGAAGATCCAGACAGGCAGTGCAGAAGCAAGATAATTTAAGGTGAATGGCTAAAAAACTCATAGCTAGTGTAAAAAAAAAATCAAAACAATGTTTAGTACACCCTACTGGCCTAGGAATTGATTAATGGATCTAGCCAGAGGCTGTTTCCTGGGCCTGCCAGACCTACATCCAGACATATGTTACTTGTTCCGCTATATTTGGAAATTCTGGAATAAAGCATGGACAATCCAGACTATCTATGCTTTATTCCAGAATGTCAGATATAGCGGAATTAGTTACCAACGTCTAGATGCTGCCTGAGTCTCTTCTCTGGTTTTTGTCTCTGCCCACTTGCAGGTAAAGGTCTCTGCAAAGAATTCTAAAGAAGTGCCTGGCCCTGAAAACTGCCAAATGCTCTGAAAAAGAGAACTGTGCTTACTATGCAAGTGCTTGAGGAATTTTTTTCTTTTTGTTTCGATTTTATAATTAAATTGGCCTTTTCACACTTAACTAACATGGTGAGCACTGACCTGCACGTCCCAAACTTCACCCAGACCTACCTGAATAGGTCTCTAAGGGAAAGAAAGAAGATGGAGGTGAGTGTCAGGTGGGTTCACAGAGTTTAAAGGCAGGACTCACTGGCTTTTCTACCAGTTGGCTTTTCTACCCTGCTTTTCTCACCCATTTAAGGGAACTCAAAGTGGCTGACAAAGCTTTCTGTTCTTCTCCCCACAACAGAACATCCTGTGAAGTGGGTGGGGCTGTGAGAGGAGAGAGCTGTGACTAGCCCAAGGTCATCCAGCTGGCTTTGTGAAGAAGGGCAGAATCAAACCTGGTATTCCCAGATAAGAGTCTGGCTCCCTAACCACTAGACCAAACTGAGGACTGAGCAGGAACCCAGAGACCCCAAATTCAAACCTGACTCATCCATGAAAGATCAGTATTTTACCTTGGCCAAATTACTGCCCCTCAACCTATCACACAAGAATGTTTATTGGCCATGAGCAATTTGGACAAACGACAGTACTGCATGTAAATGATATTAATAAATAAAATAGCTCCATAGTTAAAGATAAAGTTTAGCAGTGAAATAGCTAAGTGAAAAAATCTGTAGTTTCTTTTACATCCTAATGAAAAACATTCCCTTACATTACACAATAAATGAGTTTTTAGTTTTTAAAAAATCACAAAAGTTATAACAGCAAAACCCTTTGTATACCAAGGTTGTACTCACATCTTCATTTTAAACTTTCTTCAGTCCATCTTCTGATCACAACACTCACACTTTTTCATTTCTGTCCATTTTATTTGAGGACTTTCCACCTGGAAACTCCAAACCAAGAGTGGAAAGTCCACAAATAAAATGGACAGCCATGAAAAGGTATGAGCGACCAAAAGATGGACTGAAGGAGGTTGAAGGTGAAGGTATGACCACAACCACTGAGTAATTGATGCCAACATATAATTAGACAAAAGATAGACAAGATACAAATTAGTTTCAGAAACAACCACAAAAATCACATGGCAATTATGTGGCCTCCCAAAAATTAACTTCTACCCCACTATAATTGCTTAGCTTATTAAAAGTGCCACAAAGGAAACAGAGAAAATTAAAACTGCAGTGATGCAGTTTAACTCTACACCTGATCTGAGGGCTCCGGGAAGTGGGGAGCAACAGCTTATGGCTGCTGTCATTTAAATATCCCTCCAAAAAGGGGGCATGGAGGAAGTGACATCAAAGCAACATCAGGGGAGGTGATTGGAGGAGAGTTGCTGTCTTCTGGGGCAGAGGTCACATCTTTTGGTAGGAGGTAGGGAAAATCCTCAAACAGAAAAAGAAGAGTTGTCCTTTTAAAGCTACGTGCTTTGCAGACTCCATAATTCCCAAAGGCCACTGCATGGAGTGGAAAGAATTGAGCACCCTGGTGGTGCTGAGTGTGTACTACAAGCTTATGGGACAGGAAAATAGTTGCTCCTTTTACTTTGAGGCTTAAGAAATGGAAGGCTGAAGAAAAGGACGCCGGGGAAAAGCTGTGCAGCTTTTGTGGTTACTACACTGCAGTTACAGAATTCTAAACACACCATGCTCCAGTTCTAAAATCTGCAAAAGCATGCATGTAAAAGATCCTTAAAATGCAGAGGCTTTGTCAGCCTCATTCCAACAAAGCAGAAACGGACTATGAAATTGGGCCCACATCAGCAGCATTTGGAAGGGAGGCTCTTAAGATCTGGAGGGGAGACCCTCCTGGTTGTCCCACCACCCTCAGCAGTTAAATAAATAGCTAGCATATTCTCTGGTCTGGCATACCAGCCAGTACAGAATTGCCCTAAGGCTGCCTTCTCTTGGGTGCAGCATCACAGATATGGTGTGTGGTCCACACTGCATGCCACCTTTGATTGTATGGGAACCACGGTTGTAGTGAAACAGAGTCTACAGCAGCAGCACACCTAACTGGGATTGTTCTTAAGGATCAGAAATGCCAGTGGAAGTATGCTGGAGTTTCAACCACAGCTCCTGGGATTGTTCTGCTCATCACACATTGTGATCCTGGGCGGCCATGGTTGTTTACATGGCAGTCAGAGGCTGAATGCAGCAAAAAGGATACCCTGAAAGCACTTTAATCAGGTTTCCCAAAATACCACCCTCAGTTTTCCTCCCGATGTTTCAGAGACCAAAAATGGACAGAAGTATTTGTCCCCTCAGCCCCATCTCCTTTAATTTGGCTGTGTGCATAGAACATAAACCTGTCTTCCGAGATTTACTATATAGATCATACTGTACTATTAAAATGCCTCAGACCTTTGCAAAATGTCTTATCTTCATCACTTCACTGTTGAATATTCTCTATCGCACAACATTAGAACCAGGGGGGCAGAACTCTATGAAGCTGATGGGCAAGAGAGTTAGGACTGACAAGGGGAAGTATTTTTTCACTCAGAGGGTCACTGGTCTATGGAATTTAATACCAGAAGATATGGCAACAAAAACCAGCCTGGATAGCTTTAAGAAATATTAGATAAATCCATGGAGGACAGGTGTTAGCAGTGGCTACTAGAATGGATGCCAAAGTACTCCTCCAGGTTGGGGGGACCAGCAAGCGCACTAGGAAGCTTCTTCATTCAGGCTAGTCTGGCATACTGGCCAATGCAGACTCGAACTAGTGAGTCCCACACGTGGATGTGCAGTATTCAATGAAGGGCGAGGAAAGAAGACCTCTTGCTGCTTTGAAATGTTCTTGGTGTGGGGAAAGGAGCTCAAGAAAGCTGCTGGAATAGCTGTTTTTTTTTCCACTTCACCTACGACTGGACTTCAGCTCCGCCTCTGAAACCCGCGCTGCTCCCTCACGAGCCGGGAGCTGTATGGCCCTCAGAACAAAACAAAGCAAAACAAAGTTCCACACGGGCCAGCAGTCTGCCCGCCCGCCCGCCTCTCCCAAGCGGTAGTGGGGAGGGGGAAGGAGAGCCACTCCTGCCACACACGGAAGGCACTCGGGCCGCTCCGAGGCTATTTCAGCAAGGTCTCCAAGTGACCCCAGCCTGGCCAGGCACAGGGCAGACAACACGCGCACGCCGGCCACACGCTCGGGCATTCCGCTTCTCCCTCCTTCCCACACAGCCTCGGTGGGTTTTTAAACCGCGCTGGTTTCTTCTTCAGGAGCGCTGCCTAGAACCAACCGCCCGCCCACCCTCTTGGGATTCAGACGGAGTTTGCCTTCTCTCCCCCCCCCCCCCGCCTCACACGCCCCTTCCGAGGAGCTACAAAGAAGGGGGTGTGAGACTTGCCGCCGGAGGCTTGGGGACAGCAGCAGCGGGGAGCTCCGTCTCTCCTCCGCGCCTTCCCCTTTCCCCTGCCCGATGGCTGCTGACTGTTCCAGCCAGCCAGCCGCCCGCCCGCCCGCCCGCCCGCCCTTCGGCGCGACAACTTTCCCTCCCTCCTCCCCAGTCCTGCTCACCCGCCGAGCCCAGCAGCAGCCACAGGAGCCACATTGTCTCGACGCGCGCTCCGCAAAACTTTGGGGGCTCTCCGCCTCTCCTCGGCCGAGCGAGCTTGCTTGGTTGGCCCACAGGCAGGCCTCTGTGTGGGGGAAGCGACGGGAGGAGGAGGAGGAGGAGGGCCAGGGGAGGCTCCCGCCCAGTCAGCCAGTCAGCCGCCCGCCCGGACCCTCCCGCCCAGAGCCAGCCGACGCGGTCGCACCACCCTGCAGAGTTGTCGTCCAGCGGGCCCGAGGTGCGTGCGAGCGCGGCGGGCCCGATTCCCAGCCCAGTCGGCAGCCTCCCCGTTTCCCTGCGCCGAAGTTGTTGCCTGCCCCTCCGGGCGGAGCTCGCTGAGCGAGGCACCTTCTCCTCCAGCCTTGGCAGGGATGGCAGACAAGGGAGCCCGGTCGGCTTCCTTTCTTCTCTCAACAGCGGCTTCGCCTTTTCTGGAGAGGCGCCCTGGCTGGACTCCCTCCCGGGAGCGGCGTCAGGAAGGTCTCGTAGTCTCTGCCCTAAAGAATGAAGGCGGCCAGGTATACACTCTCCAGCCAAGAATGCGCGGGGCGGGGCGGGCGTCTACAGCTACAGCTACCTGTAGCTGTACTACCTAGAATTTACTTTACTACCTAGAATTGTTATGAGCGAGGGATCCTTGCATGCGAAGGATGCTGCGGGTCTCAGCAATGACTTCATCTTGCTCTCTCCAGCATACAACCACAGGTGTTATAAGAACAAAAGAGGAGCCCTGCTGGACCAGGCCATGGTCCATCTAGTTTGCATCCTGTCTCACACACAAAGAGCTACCTCTGGACATGCTCAAGCAGAGGACAAAGGTAACACCATCACCTGCTATTGAAGAGGTATGGGCAAGGAACTGAAGTGAGATCTTAGCATGAAAGAAAAATAGGTTGTGGAACTTAGCTGCCGAAATAAAGACGATAGGGAAGAAGAACTAACCCTGCTGTACTGGGTTAGGCAGGATAATTGTGTCACTGGCACTTATGTGTGTGTGTCTTCATTTTTGAAGTTCAGATTAGCCTTCAAAAAAAGTTTCTAAGAGATATTAGAAACACAGGAGTAGCAACAACCCAAGCAGCATTAAACACTTCAAGGAAGTTCTGAGATCCTAAGAAATCCTGTAGAGGCACATGTTGAGCAAACACCACCAGGCCCTCAGAGAAGAAAGTTTCATAACGGAACATGATAAGAGGACCCCTGCTGGATTAGACCACAGCTCATTTAGTCCAGCATCCTGTCCCACACAGTGGCCTATCAATTGCTTCTGGGCATTTTCAAGCCTTCAAAGGAAAGCCTTCACCTGCTCTCAAATCTCTGCAAATGGCCTTTAGAGACATCCTGCCTGTCTCTCCAACCTGGAAGCATCTATTCTAGTAGCCATTGGTAATCTGTCCTCCATGAATTATCTAATCCTTTCTCAATGCTATCCAGGCTGTTTGCTGTCATCATTTTAAGCAGCATAGAGGTGGCACCATGTGGATGCTAGTGAGCCACCCTAAGGCTTTCAGTTATAGATAGAAATATAAAGATACATTGAGGGGTATTGTGATGCCTCTTATATCTGTCTTGTGTGTGCCTCTGTGCCCTCATTTACAGAGGGACCCATTTTGGCAACCTGTCTTATTCTGCTGTTGAAATAGGGCCCCCAGGGACTCTAAGGCTAGGAATTTTCATTACCAGTCAACAGAGCACTCTGGGCTGGTTCTGAGTTCTGAACCTCTTGGGTGCTTCCGCATAGGCCCTTTAACACCCATTAAGCACACATTCCAATGTGCGCCTCCGCACACGGGTCGCTAATTAGGACACTTCTGGTGAGGGGTGTCTGCACAGCGAGCCAATTTTTAATGCGGATTTCGGCGGCAAAACCGGATTGCTGCCGGAGCATCCGCATTAGCGGGGGCAAAGAAGCACACTTCCGGCGGGTGCGTCCGCACCTATCCGGACTTAATGTGTGCTTAATGGGTGTTTCTAGCACACCACATATCAAGTGGTTTTGCGCTGTGAGTCTGCATCCGTTTCGGATGCAGCCGCACAGTGCAAGTGTGCTATCCCATGGCCCTCCCCTGGCTCGCCATGATTGGCTCCCCGGAGCCAAGCATGGCGAGCCGGGGGGCTCCTACTTTTCGACTCGCCCTTGCCCCAGAAGGGGCAGATCGCCGCTTCTGGAGCCAGGGCAAGCTTCACAAAAGCTCGCTATAGCCCACCCTGGGGGGAGCGTGGCGGATCCCCTGCTTACCTCATCGGCGTTGCCCCGAAACTGAAAGCAGGCACCCAGGATGCAGCGTGCCTGCGTCCTGCGCGCTGCCTGATTGGCTGGCACGCAAGTCAGGGCAGCGCACCTGCACAGAACGGCTCCTGAGGGCAGGGGCTACCAGGCGCAGCCCCGGCCACTCAGGAGGAGCGCAGGACGCAGGCGCACTGCATCCTGCATGCCTGCTTTCACTTTTGGGGCAACGCTGACGAGGTAAGGAGGGGAACCACTGCGCTCCCCCCAGGGTGGGCTAGGGCGGGCTTTTGGGAAGCTCACCCTGGCTCCAGAAGCCGCGATAGATCTGCATCTCTTAGATGCAGATCTACCCCGTTAAACCGGATCTACCGGGCACCCAGAGTTATTAAAACCGGTTCCTCTGGGAACCGGTTTTAATAAATCTGGGTGCAAGGGATCCGGTTTACTTTGCCCCTGTGCGGAAGCACCCCTTGTGTGCTTCAGGGTTGGCACAGAGGCTAGTCAGAAACACACCATTGCTGTGCAGGTGGCTCTGTTCCTAGCTAAAGGCAGTGCATCCCATGCCTGGGAAACTTTGTGTGATCCAGATCTATTGGACCATGTAAATGAGGAAAGGTCCAGTAAAGATATAACCAAACCTGTTAAATGCATTCACAGTAATAATAATAATTTATTATGATTAGTCAATCGACCATATCATCATTAACTACAAAATATTCATAAGCATTCACAGTACAAACTTCTGCTCCAGCTGAACTAGTGAGATACCTCTGCTGATGTAAAAATCCTCTGCTGCATCATAATAAACTGTCTTGTCTTTGCATAACATTCTTTAACAAAAAAACCCTTTTCTAAATCTGCACTCACACACCTAAATTTAATCTACCTTCAGTCCAGTTTCAGAGTGAGAATACATCAGGAAAGTGAGTTGTCATCTTCTTTCCACATTATCTAATCCAAAAATTAGGCAATGCAGGAATAAAACAGCTTGCCACTTTGCTGATGCATTCATTCATTCTGAAAGTGGACAGAATCTGGATTAAAATTTGGGTGTGAATGCAGACTGCGACAATTAAGCAGTTTGTTCCATGAATTCTTCCTAATGTTGAGTCTGCTTATACTCACATCCTGGTGACTAAATGCTTATTCTGTTGGACCTCTAGCATCCAGATGCAGAAAAGGTCATAGACTTTCTAAGTATATTTCTTATGTCTAAAGCTTCACTTCTGTCCATGCTTACTTGTCAGTAAGCAATATTAAACCCTCTGGAACTTGCTTGAGTGTACAAGGTATAGAATTGCACCATAAATTTTTTAGTGTAAACGTTTGCAGCAAATATTCAGGGTATTTTACACAGGGCTAGTCATGTAAATAAGCATTAAATAGAGGAATGTCTAGTGACCTGATTTTGTTAGGACAGGGAAATACACTAAATTATTGAGAATGGAAGAAAAAGTACTCAGCATAGTGCTAAACTTGCATGGGGGGGCGGGGTTGCAATTGTGAATAGCTACCAGTGTATCCTTTTTGATTGAAGCAGTGGAATCAGCATCGCCAATTGCTACTTTCTGGCAATTGCTGTGTTAGGGTTTAAGGCAGAGGTTCCTAAACTTTTTTTTCTCGTAGACCACTTTCAAAATTTTACTGATTTCGTTGGAACCCCTGCTGCTACATTTCTACCATATTCCCAAAACTCATCAAAAAATGTGAAGATTAGATCTAACGATGGAAATATGTGCCGCGGCTGAGTTCCAACCCTAATTGTACTGAATATTGAATATGCAAGTTTTTACAAGTAACAGTCACTGACCTTCTTAAAATATTATCTGCCTACATTGATAGGTAAAGCCAAGCCAACATTTTTGTTCTTTCGTGGACCCCCACTTACAACTTGTGAACCCCTACTTACAACTTGTGAACCCCTTTTTTTTCATGCCAACGTAGACCCCCGTCAAGTCTCCGGTGGACCCCTGGGGGTCCACCTGGACCACTTTGGGAATCATTGGTTTAAGGAAACCTCAGAACATTTCATTCTGTTCAGAGCATGATCGCACCTTTAGGTTTAATCCAGCTTCAGTCCACTTTCAGGGCAAGAGAACAGGTCAGCAACGGGTCCAGTAATTTTTCTTCCACATTAACTATCCCAAAGATAAATTTTCTGAGTTATTTAACACTGAAAGAAAACAGTTTGTCACTTTGCTCATGTACTCTCTCTAAAAGTAGATTGAAGATGGATTAAACCTTAAATGTGATCACAACCATAAACATACTTAGGACTAAACTTTGCACGAGTTCTGTTGTCCTAAATATCAATGTTCCATTCTCATCCTATTTTTTCGTGTTTGTGTCTTTGTACTTTTTTAAAGGAGACATTAGAACAGTAGCTTATTAAGACAGTTGTGCAAAGCTTGGAGCTATACTCCTGCCTGTCTCCAGTTCAGCTAGATTTTGACATTTTTATGTATGTCAAAAAGCATATCTCTTTCCATTCTTCAATTGTTGATCTCCATTTATCTTCCTGAAATCTCTTGTTGACTGTCAGTAATAGAGTTTTTCATCATAACTAATCAATCAAAATTCTCCTGGTGAATTTATAGTCCATCCAAAGTGGTGAGAATCCCCTAGCTTCAACGTTAAAGAAATACGATCAGTATATTTCCAAAGCATATGTGTGGGCATAGGAATAGCTTTTTATGGATGAAATCCTGATCCACTTAAAGCCAGCTTTCCATATCCTCCCCCCCCCCCGAATCTTCAAGAATCAAAGTCTGTGCTTTATGTCTTTGTCTTGAAAGCAATTGCCTTGAATACATGAAAATATTAACAGGTTTACAATTTAAGCATTTTAAAAAGGAAAGAATATCTCATTTTTATATTATAATTTGCATCAACAGTTTAATGGTCAATCTCACATTAGGTGGCTAGAAGACACTAATTAAAGTAAAAAAAACACAGCTGCATTCTGTTCTAATGCTATGTTAGGTCTGAAATAACTAGAACATCTCTTTATTTGAGATAAACTTTATTTGATGAACTGAATAATTTTCTGCTGTATTTATCTTTGGTTCTGTTCTCTTTTTAACATGCTCTTATGTGGTTTTCTTTTTTATATACTAGTACTGGTTATGGATCATAAATAAACATCTATCCTGGACTAAACCAAATATTCCATATTTCCACTGGTATCTCTGACCCTTTCTGCACCTTACTGGTCATGCTGAAGCAGCTATCAATAGTCCACTCCAATGGCGGTCCAGATTCACACAGCCATTGCAGCTCAGCCCTGGCTGTTGACTACAAAGGCTGTACCTAGCCTTCATAACCAATGCAGAGCTTTTTAAAATATGTAATAATTTTTATTACTTTGTCAAAATAATTTGAAACATACATTGTTAAACAATGTTAAAAGTATATAATTTTTGCTCTCTTATATTGATGACTCTCAAGGCTCCTTCTTGTGGTTCCATTGGAACTCTTGTAATCTGCTTCCCAAAGATTTTCCTCCTCTTCTTCTTCCACTTTGTATTGTTTTTTATTAATCCATGAAACCTGCAATTAGTAACTCATTTTCTTGCTGCCATAAATAATCAAAAAAAGATTGTCAAATTTTTATAAGTTTCCCTACTGACAAGTGTCTCATCAGATAGGTTAAGTTGTCCATTTCAGCAGATCTTAATTACTCAGTGGCCTATTGAAGGTACATCATCTGCTTTTCATCTTTGAGCATCTTTAAGTTAGGCAACAGTTACCATATATTGTATCAACACTTCTTGCATTTTTTGTATGTATCCAGGACCAGAATTATTTTGCTTTGGGCAAATCTACCACATATGATACATTGCTCCTATGGCACTTTTACTTCTTCAGCACTTATCAGAGACCTCTGCATACATTTTCAACAGCTTGTATGCAATCCATTTTCTTTCAACAAATAACATGGAGTAAATTTCTGGTGCAGGTCATCATACTTTCTTTGATTTGTTCCTGTTCTAAATCCATTCTTAACTGTAATTTGTACATCATTGTAATATTACCCTTTTTTCAAATCCCAATTCCCAGACTTGCTTCTTTCAATCACATTTATAATTTGTAAATCTCTCAACTAATTGTGTATAGAGTAACCACTGTATATTAAAGCCTCTATGGTTAATTGCTTAGTGGACTTCATTTCATATCCTTTTCCTTCATCATTCCAATTCAACAACTTCTCATAAATCATCCATTCTCTCCTTTTGACAGATTATCTATACAGTGCTTCATGTGAGGAAACTTAAGTTGGCATTTCCATATGGAGTTTATTTTTATATTTATTCCATACTGTTAGCAATGCTTGTCTTACAAAATGATTTCAAAAAGCCACGTTAACGTTAACTTCATTGTACCACAGATACCCATGCCATCCAAATCTTAAATCATGGCCTTCAATTCACAGCATTCTCTCACTAGCCAATGGAGATCCTTTGAATGAAAGTTATCTGCTCTTGCAGTTTCAGGAAGGCCTGTTTCAGTAACATGCCAGCTTCTGGAACCATTTCTGGGTGTGCTTTTTGGAGTGTTGCCAAAACAGGTCCCCATAGTATTCTAGCCTATCTGGCCATGTTGTCTACATGCCTTGCATAGTTCAGAATATGGAGTCTATTCTGGTTGTGGACCAGGATACAGTTCCAGTTGACAGTCCATAGCTTCATCCAATGTGGATAAAGCTTGCCAGAAAGGGCCTAAGCCATTTCTGTTCTGCATTAATGTATTGGAAATCCCTTCTTGTTCATGACCACGGGTAAGTGTAGAAAGGGCCTTTGATATACAGTGAAAATGTAATGTGTAAATTTGCACAGGATTCTTTTTATTTTTATTTTTTTTATTAAAAAAGAAAATGAAAGTAATCATTTACACACTCTTCCCATTATTGCATTATTAAAAGTTCCCTTGACTTCCTCCGCTTGTCTGACTTCTATATTCAGTATCCATCTTTTGTTTCTCCGCATCTTTGTCTCTCCTTGATTTCCTGGTTATTCTTGTTCTCACTCAAATCCATCAGTCGTCAATTCGAGCTCTGATAAGTACTCAATAAAGGGGGACCAGTCTCTCATGAATTTATCCGTTGTTCTGTCATTTAATAAGTTTGTTAATTTATCCATTTCCGCCAGATCAGTCATCTTAATTAGCCATTCTTCTCCTGATGGTATCTCTTCTTCTTTCCATTTTTGAGCATACAATAATCTTGCAGCTGTCACCATATATAGGATTAACGAATTTACACTTTCTAATGTATTATCTACAATCCCCAACAAAAACAATTCTGGATTAAACCTAAAACTTCTTTTCAAAATTCTTGACATCAGATTATATATTATAACCCAATATTTCTTTGCCTTTTTACACGTCCACCACATATGATAAAAAGTCCCATTAATTTTTTTACATTTCCAACATTTGATAGATATATTTTGGTAAACTTTCCCCAATTTATAAGGTGTTAAATACCATCTGTACATCATTTTATACATATTTTCTTTCAATAACATACAGGAAGTGAATTTCATATCTTTTATCCATAGTTTTTCCCATTGATCCATTTGAATGTTATATCCAAAGTTTCTAGCCCAAGTGATCATACATTCTTTAACTTGCTCATGCACCATTTCCATTCGAAGCAATATTTTATACATCACACCAATCATGCCTTTTTCAGCCTTATATAGTTTTGTCTCCCATTCCTGTTTTTCCCACTCAAAATTTACAGTCTCTTTATCTTTTCTATATATATCCCTCAATTGTATATACGAAAACCATTGTATATTTATCCCTTCTTGATTCAATTGTTCTCTTGTTTTTATTTCATATTCATTACTGTCCTCAATCTTGTACAACATGTCTTCGTATTTCACCCAAGTTCCGCCAACACTATATTCCCTTAATAGCCCTTCATGAGGGGACACCCATAGTGGTATTTTGTTATAGAGCTTGTTTTTATAATTCATCCATGTTTTATACAATGCGTTTCTTACAAAATGGTTTTTAAAATCAGCATTAACTTTCGATTTTGCATACCACAAATATCCATGCTTTTGCACAGGATTCTTGATATATCTATGTATATTAAATTACAAAAAATATTAGAAGAATTTATGAAATGTGTTTGTTATGTTCATTCTTCAACCCGAGGATGAGTTTAAGGTAAAGGGATTTTTGCATGTTTGTGGTTTCTGTCCTGCCTTGAAGGTTTTCAACCTTTAATAATAATATATCCACCATATTACCTCCAAACTCTTCAAAACGTCCATACCATATGTATACATATGAGCCAGTTTGGTCTAGTGGTTAGGGGGCCGGACTCTTATCTGGGAATATCGGGTTTGATTCTGCTCTCCCCCACAAAGCCAGGTGGGAGATCCTGGGCTAGTCACAGCTCTCTTCTGAGCTCTCTCAGCCCCACCTGCCTCACAGGGTGTTCTGTTGTGGAGAGAAGAACAGAAAGCTTTGTCAGCTGCTTTGAGTGCCCTTCCTCCCAACTGTCATCAAACAGGATAAATAAATAAATAAATAAATAAATAAATAAATAAATAAATAGGTGAGAAAAGGGGGGTAGAAAAGCCAACTCCTACTCCTACTCCTTCTTTCTCTTCTTCTATACAGACTTTATTTCCAGATTAATTTATATAAAGCATGAACATACTGAGTAACTTTATTTTAGCCAGGAACTCGGTTCTTTGTTAATAGCCTTAAGCTGCCTGCTGATTTTTAAAACTGTCATCAACTAACTCTGTAGAAAAATACTGCTGGGTACAAGCTCGGTTCTTATAATTCATATTTAATATAGTCAACTTCGAAACCCATGTTCTTGAGATTTATTGATAAGGATTTTATGTAATTTGGAGGGATGAATGTTTTCATTATTTTAATATTCTAGAGAGGGGCGATTGCGTGTTTGTGCTTGTGTGTGTGAGGGAGAGAGAAAGAGACAAAAGTTGAGTGAAACTTCAGACTTTGTCATTAAATTCCAAGTGCTTGAAATTCCTTTCTAGAGCTAAAAATATTATTTTTTGCTGAACCCAATACTAAAGGTAAAGATATCACACCGTTAAATTAATTCAGTAGGTTCAAGTTGGAGGGGACATAATAAACATCTTCTATACCCAGTGTTGATCAATAATTTTGATAAATGTTTGGGCGGGGGGAGTTGCTTTTTAAATTTTTCATTATCCTTATCTCTCTCTTTTTTTAAAAAAAACTATTTATTTATGTGCATTTTTATCCTGTTCTATACCTGAAGGTCTCAGGGGGTACAACATTAAAAACCAAATATAAAAATCAACAATAACAATAACAGTACCTGAAAGTGGGGAGGAAAAGCTGTTTCCTTATTTAGCCAAAGGCTGGGGCACAGAGGCCTTCTTTCACTGCTCTCCTGAACATGTAAAGTGAAGGTTCCTGATGCATCTCAGAGGAAAGACTAATCTGGGACCCACCACTGAGAAGGCCCTCTCCTGGATGTCCGCCCCTTTTGCTACTGAGGGAAGTGGTACATTCTACTCCAAATCCTTGGATGCATCCTACTGTAAACTTTCTGTATAGGGAGTTGGAATGTACCAAAAACATACCCAGCTATAGAGTTGTTCTCACAGCTCCACCCAGCCAGGGCTAATACATTTGAAACTACACTGAGGGGTTTTCTCTTTTAGAACTTCTGGCTTTAAGTAGCAAATGGGGGTAGGGCAGCAGAACCATAACAACATGCTCTCATAGAACTGTTGCCACTTGACTTAATGTATAGCTGTCACTTGATGTTGCTCAGTTTCTGTGTAAGTTCAGGCAAAATGATGCTTGGAAATGGACAAGTATAAGAACAAGCTGGTGCTTCAAGTTTCTGCTTCAAGAAGTGAAGAATAAAAAAGGGTACAAGTCTTTTAATCCACCTTCAGAGTCAGAGAACACATCAGCAAAGTGCCCAATAGCTTTCTTTCCACATTATCTATCCCAAAGGTGAATTAACACTGAAAGAAAACAGCCTGCCACTTTGCTGATGTGGCAGGCTGTTTGCTCTCCCTCTGAAAGTGGACTGAAGCTGGATTAAACCATAAGTGTGCCCACAGCTTCTACAACTTCCCTTGTGTATAGAAGCTCGTGATACAGGCAAATCCCTCTTTTCTTTCCCCTGGGGAGATGAACTTCCAGCCTTCTCAGAAGTTGCAGGTTGTGGAAGTACAAGTATATTTACATTTTTGCTTGTTTCTACAAACAAAGTTGTGTAAAACAGCCTATTAAGCTCAGCAAGTACAAGACCTTTTCCTTTCTACCAGCACACAATTATAAAGATTAAGTTGTTAATCTTTCTGGTAACTCTCAACACACACTGGATTGGATTAATATTACAGTTCTTCTAGAGACAGCTGCAATATTTAGTTCATGGAGTACTTTGAAAAATCCTTAGCTGAAAAATAACAACTAAAAACAGTTTGTCCTGCAGAATTTCACGGGGTTTTTTATGTTTGTTTTTTAATCAAAACTACTCACAAAGGTTCAAGATTTCCATTTAGCGTATATTGGGGGATACTGAGCATGCTGAGATGCGGTCGGTGCATGAGCGTCACACCTGATGCCAGATACTTTGTAGCAGCGGTGCATTATGCCGCCACTGCTGCAGATTTACCTGATGCAGAACACTCAACAGTTGCTCCTGACAGGATGGTGAGAAACAGCCAACAAGAGCTGAACCTGCAGCTCAGCTCCCTTTGGCTGCCTGATCCCACATGACGCGCACCGCGCCGCATGCACCACGGAAGTGTCACAGCTTCTGAGGAGGAAGCTGCATACCTCTGTTTCAAGTGGGGACAACACATCATGACTTCGCAACCAGGTAAGCTGCAAATTTTTATATAACTGCCGCTAGTCTGGAAGAGACCATAAAGTGCAATTCCTCTCAAAACTGGATCAAAGTACCAAGTGACATTATGTTTACCCCGCTTTTATCTATAATATATTTTGCACAAGGGTTTTAGCTGATCTCTTGAGCCTATATCCTTTCTGCACATGTTACAGTAGAAGTAAATAGAAGGCGCTTTTCAGTTATTCAGGGAAAAAGCATCTCTAATTTTGCATAACAGCAACAAAAGACTCTGGGGTAATTTTTGTCCTCTATGCTTTTCAACATTTATATGAAGCATAAGGGAAAAGTCATCCGGGGATTTGGAGTAGGATTCAATTAGTATACTGATGGCAGCCAGCTCTGTCTCTCTCTTCCTTTTGCGTCAGGTAAGGCAGTTGGAATCCAAGAGAAAATGGGGAGTTAACCAAAGTTTTCAGTGTAAGGGTTGCCCAAGCCAACATTGGTAAGAAAGTTGAGGGATACATGTGGTTGCTGGTGCTACTTTCTGCATAATGCTTATGAATAAACACTGTTGCTACAAAGGCAAGTCTCCTTGTTATTGAATCTGAGCTTGTGAATGGTGATCATGACAACTTCCAGATTAATTACTGTAATATGCTTTATATAGGGCTACTCTTGAAGGCAGTCAGGAGGTTGAAACTAGCACAGTATAGAGCAGCTGCACTAATGACAGGAATTTTTAGTCAGATGCACATCACACTGGTCTTAAAGGACAGCACTGGTTACCAGTTCACTACCAAACCCAACTCAAGATGTTGACATGGGTGGCTTGGGCACCTTCTCCCCTGGTTAAAACATAGCTCTTCATCCAGGCCTGCAATGGTTAGTTTCCCATTAGTCCTGCCAGAGTGAAGAAGATAGATTGTGTTTTTGTACTATGCCTTAATTGAAATTTTATCTTTGTATTATTGTGTCCTGCTCGTAGGTAAAGAGTAGGACATAAAAGCTAAAAATACTTAAATAAAGGTGGATTAGAGATGGGATGAGAAAGTGAAAGAAATTTATTACTATCTCTGAATCGGTTTAGCTGGCCAGGTATTTCCAGACTAAAACAAGTCTGTAAACGAGTGGCCTTGAATTCTTTTCTAGTCCATTGCTAAGGAACTTCTAGTAACGGACAGACTCTTTGATGGATTTTATTTACTTATTTATTTATATTTATATTTATATCCCACCCTATACCCAAAGGTCTCAGGGCGGGTAACAACCTTTAAAACAACAAATTAAAACCAATTTTAAAACCAATAATATACATAAAAACATTTAAAAGATTCAGCAAATTAAAATACTAAAATAATAGTATCTGCCATGTGGGAGAAAGTATAATCACATCAGCCAAAGACCAGGGCAAAGAGGTGTGTCATCACCGCCTTCCTGAATTATATGTAGAGAAGAGGCGTAACGCACCTCAAGGGGGAAATTTAAATTTTAAATTTATCTACTTTAGCTTTTTTTAAAATAAAACAAACAGACCACAAAATAATAGCACTCAGTAGACCCATTCAGTACTAGGTACATGGCATGTTCAATACCATATAATGTTTTTAAACATTGACTCAGGGAGTCTGTATACGCATGGATAGATGGCAAATGAAAATGGGATAGTGCCACTTTGTCATACCTAGTATCAGGATTGATGAGCAGGAAAATTTGAGGTTATATTAATTACTCACAGAACCTTGTAATAAAAGTACTGCAGATTTTCATGAGTGAGCAGCTACCACTTTGAATTTGGCACCATACTTAGATGCAGGGTATTGATAGAGTCAAGATAATAGTAATCCTTTTCTTTTGGTTATTACGCATCAAAGTGATAGGTGTGGCTTCTGAATTGTCTTCTTCAATAGCATTTATTACACTAGCCATGTATATTAACATATCCATTTGCCTTAAATTTATCTTGTGTCTTTGATTTTTAACTCTGCTTTAAATTTAGAAAAATACTGGAGGGAAAAAATATTGGCCCTCAACTTTGCAGAGTATTTGAATTCAGTCTTCAAAAGAAAAGCAGTTGGAAGCCATTCAAAACTCTGCCTTGTAGCCTAACTTTACATTACAGGAACCACAGGGAAGACAAGATGTCTTATTTCATGTTCACTGAAGAAATGAGTGAATTTCTTGCCATTAAATAAAATTCTGAGGCTCAACCAAAATCTAGGGGCCTTTATGTATTTACCTTAGACTCAGAAAAAGGGCCACAAAGTCCACCTCAGAGCTTTATCAGTCTGCATTTATTGTGAATCTGTTAGGCCTTGCCGGTAGGAACATAACCAGATTGCTGGTAGATCTCAACATCAAGGTCTACTAGTGAACCGACACAGCCTAGTCCAGAATACAAAGGTGTGCAGAAGGCATGCTATCATCTTCTGGACCACTGGGAGAACCATTTTGGCAGTGCACCAAAACACACCACTGAAATGGCTTCCCCAGTGGCTCCAAGGCTAGGAACTATTATTTCTAGCGCTTTGGAGCATTTGGAGCCCAATCACAAAGCGCATGCAACCTTCAGGGTGGAGGCTATGGGTGTTTTGAGGAGAGTTTTCTAAACTCCCCAGCCTTTTATTCTCTCTACTAAATACAGCCAGTTTCTTCAAACTTGCCTCATGAGCTTTGCCTTCTATCCTGCTGATCATGCCACCCATCTCTGTTGATTCCAGTTTGCTGTATTTTCTTAAATATCTTCCTGAGTATTGTGTCCCATTTATTTTTTTATCCCCGGACTTTATGAGGACTATTCTGCAAAAATCCGCAGAAAAAAAAGTCCTCACAAAATCTGTTCTGAGTTCCCTTTCGGAGCCCAGTCCACATTGTTTTGTTTTGTTTTTTTGCCTTTGGGAATGCTATCAGACTATTTAGGGCAGAGATCTATCCTTCTGGCCATTGCCTGCCAGATGTGGGTGGGATCTCACAGCTGTGAAAGTCTCCCCCCTCCCCTCCCCTTGCC
This sequence comes from Aspidoscelis tigris stejnegeri, assembly GCA_023333525.1. Taxonomy (NCBI): domain Eukaryota; kingdom Metazoa; phylum Chordata; class Lepidosauria; order Squamata; family Teiidae; genus Aspidoscelis; species Aspidoscelis tigris. The sequence continues at coordinate 48,155,523 of JALMGA010000003.1, read as the reverse complement.
ATGCCTGCTCTGAAAACACTGCAATTAGGAGGGATACAGTGGCAGGAAAACTTTTTAAAAACACAACCTCAAGAGATACATTGTAGCAAGGGTTGCACAGCAGTGGAAAACTGAGCAACTAGCCTCCATTTTACAGAGAGGGGAGGGAAGCTGAAAGGGAGAGTAATAGCCTCTCTCTGTCAGCTCTGTTCAAGCTGTCTTTATTTTGAAAAGGAATTACTTTGCACTGTCAGTTCAAATTGGCTCATAGCATCTCCATGCAGGGGTATGAAAATATGCTCTGCAAACAACATACCTCAGACAGCAGTTGCACTGGGAAAGGGAGTGGTCTGATTGCCATGAGGTGCCCACTGCCACCATAATCATAGATACAGCAGCAGCAGGCACAAGTTTCTTCAGATGATGCAGGCACCACAAAAAAGTATGCAGTCACGGTAGCAGATGCAATTTTTTCTGGTTCTTAAACTGTACTCAACACTCCAAAATGTTGGAAATTCTGATTTATCACTATTTAGTAATAAATATTATTTACAGATTATATGAATTTGAGCAAAACTGTCCCTAACCAATCTCTGTGGTGAAACTTATTGCACCATTCTGTTTTATAATGATTTCCCCCTTATTTTCATCTAGATGTATGCTAGTGGTGAAGGCATACTTTCTATTAGATATTGATTTCTTCTTTCTATGCACTGTGTAATATTTTCAGATATTATTATATAAAAAACACCTTACAAAAATATTTATGGCTTTCATTGCTTAATATTATTGATATTAATAATGCCTTGCTTCCTATTTACATGCAAATATGCCACGGAAACATTCATGCTGTAGATCAAAAATACCATGTCATTTTTTTTCCCTTCACAAAGTTAAATTAGTTACACTGGTCCCCATGGAATCAATATTTCAGAGCTGCAAAGAAATTGTTCTCTTGTGTGTTTCAAATTTACTAGCTATATATCTGTTTCATTCTAAAATGAAACAAGATGAAATCCAAAGGTCTTCCCTTTTAAAATATTTTTTAAAGTCTTTGAGCCGTTAGTTTGCCTGTATCTGGTTTGCTGGAAAACACATTTTTAATTAAATCCAACTTTGTGAACCTTGTAAATAAATGTTCGTGAATGCATCATACTTATGTGGCACAGAATATGCAAGTGCCATAGTCTGATGGCTTTCAGGGCTGGTTCTGGAAAATAATCCTTCTGCTCTTTTCTGCTCTGGAAGCTTCATGACAATTCCATTCAGGCTTGCTAAGCACGAGTGAAATATAACCCTCTTGTTGGAAACGCAGAACGCTTTGCCTGCTTTCCAACTATGTGTACCCTGGTTTGTAAGCTGAGTACCCATAGCAAACATAAAATAAATGTGTTGTCCCATGCCTGTGATCTAGTAAGACTAGAAAGTGAACAAGTTCAGGTTTCTGAGGGGATCAAGTGAAATCGACGGCAGAGTAATCTACACCTTCACTGAAATGGTCAGCTGCATGTGTCCATTTGTTCACAGCAATAGTTTAGTGCTGTCTGTTGAAAAGGAAGAGTCTGGTCAGATGGGGCCAGAAACTTCTGCTAAATAGTCTATATTGCAAGTTTTGCCAATAGAGGAATTATGACACAAGCGTTTCTCAAGGCACAGCATATAACCACCCTCTGGTAGTCTCCTTCAACCTGATGTAGGAAAAGCCCCATTCTGTTCTCTTGCCCTATACCCACAGCTCTCAAGCATCACTCCCATCGATGCAGGCTGCTTTGTACATCACAACAGCCCCATTGCTTTTTAAGCTCTTTTGCTTCTCCTCCAATCCTTGGCAAAGAAGGACTAAACATCACAGTTAGCTAAGCTGAAGCCCGTGTTCTTTGCTGAACTCCTTAAGCACTGAACCAAGGAAGGCTGCTTTCATCTAGCTTTGGAAAGGGAGAGCAAGGGGCAAGACACCTGAGAGCCATTGTGGGGGCTTAAACACTTCATCTTAATTGTGAAGTTTTTAAAACTAATCCAGAGAAGGAAAGCATCCATCTTCCTCTCTCCATCAGAGTTCTCTGTGTGTGTTTTTGTGCAAACCTAAATTGTTAGTTTGAAATGTGGTGTTGTTTGAAATTCACCATGAGTTAATGCTTGAAAAAGGTAATAGTTCCAGCATATTAGGAATCTGACCCTGTGATCTCTGGGCAATGTGGTAATGCCACTCTGCACATGTTTGTGTTTCAACAGTAGCAGCTAATAAAAGAAGGCAAAGTCGAGATAGGGAAATTCAGTTGTGGTTCCCATCTTGTGGAATGCACTGCTATCTGGCTTATGGATGATACTGTTACTGCAGTTTAAGAAGCAACTTAAAATCCATCTCTTCCATCCAGATTACTCTTGATTGGTTGACTGATTGAGCACCTATTTAGTACCATTGTTTTCTTTTTTGATTTAACATCTACGCACTGCCCTCAGTTTGTTTTTTCTTTTAGGCTGCGTCCAGACACATTTATACTGCGCATTGGAATGCACAGATCGAGCTGTTACACAAGACAATCAATTGATTGTTGTGGCATCGTATTATACTATTGGAACTGCACACTTACCTTAATGTGGGATTGGTGACACTCGCTGCGCAGTATAAAGAAAACCCAGAGCTTCAAGTCAGTTCAGGCAGGAGTGTGAGAAAATGAGATGAGATGTCAGCAAAGCAGGAAGAGCAGCTCAAAATTTGATTGGCTGTCTCAACCTGTGTGATGGTGTGTGCCTCCTCAGCTCTTGCAGCTCCCATGGGGTAGCTACAGAGCTGCCTTTCCAGTCAGGATGCCTGGTCGTCACTGTGCAGTAATTATACTGTGCTTTTACATTTAATTGCAGATTTATTCCACTAGTCTGGAAGCAGCCCTAACGTTTTTATTGATTCTTGTTAGCTGTCCTGTAATGAAGAAGGTGGAATGCCTGTACATACATACATACATACATACATACATACATACATACATACATACATACATACATACATACATACATACATACATACATATGTACGTACATGCATACACACACACACACCTCTGGAACAGCCACCACCCTTGTCTGACCATTGGCAGAAGGATAATTCAACTTGGGGAACAAGGGAGCATAGACAGGGCAATTGGTGATGGGCTACATTAGGCTGTTTAGTCTCGGTAGGAAAGAAACTGTCTGCTTGATTTGCTTTTTGTGAACTTGGCTTGCATTAAATTCTTTATTTCTGAATACCAATTAAGTGGCCTGAACATTATGCACTCAGTGACTATATAGGTACATGAGGCCTAAAGCATCCTGTTTTGTATCCTTTCCTTACATGAAAGCCTTTAAGTAAGGGGGCCTTCCACTTAATTAGATCTTCCACTTAATTGACTTCTGACCTTCTGCAAACTTGTTAAGAAGACAAACTGTTCTTTAATTGTCCAACTAGCTGAATTTCTTAGTGTGGCTTAATATTTGTCACACAAGAGCTAAAGCATGAGCAACAGAAACCATTCTTTCTTCTAGGCTTCTGTAATGTGTAGTGAAAAAGTTATACATATCTGCTGTGTGAGGATTGATAAACATCTAGCACAGAAAATCTGATATGTGAAAGTAACCAATTTCTCTTCTACTGTAGAGTCTCATTACCAACTCTTGACCGCATTGGCCTGATGAGTAAGAGGCTTGCAGGACAATCACATCTGACACTACCTGACTACTGGTGATTTTTAATATCGGGATTTGCGGAAGGCCAATCTTTCAGAAGATGAAACTGCCAGTTTCACTTAAACAGCTGACCTTTGGAAGAGCATGCAGATCTTCGCATTAAAGCAGCCAGTGCAAAGAGAGTATTTCAGAAGGCTATTAGGTAAGTGCAGTGGCCCTCATCCTGATAACACTGTAGTCTACATAATATTTCCCTTTTCTTTGAAGAATTGAAATAAATGAGCATTCATTGGAGCCCCTGTATTGATTTATGACAGTAATAAAGAGTCCAAAAGCAGAAATATCCATGCTGTATTCTGGAATATCAAAATATAGCAGAATAAGTAACTGATGTCTGGATGCAGCACTGCTCTTTAGCCAGTTATCAATCCAGGACAGAGCTTGTCCTATTCCATGACTGATGAGTTTGTTCAAGGCCCATGGATGAGGGACTTTGTCAAATCCTTCTGAAAGACCAGATAGACAATGTCAACTAAATAATCTTTATCCACATGCTTATTGATACACACAAGAATTCTAACAGGTCAGTCAGGCATGATTTATCCTTCAGAAGCCACACTGATAGGAAATTCTTTTCTTCTGCTTCTTTCTCTCTTTCCTCCATCACCTCACCACCACTTGTTCCCTTCTTTGCCACCTCAACTTCTCTGGGTGCCTTGGGGCCCTTATGGAAATCTGGAAGTATCCCCATGCCAGCTAATCAAACTGTCTCTAGTTCATTCAGAAGACTGGGTTTTATGGGTTACTCCAGGTCTTATGCTTCATCCACATGATTATTTTTTTAAGTGTCTCAAAAGTAGACTACAGGTGGTTGCATCCACATGGTAATGTACCCTTCCCACTTCTAATCCACAATCCAAAGTCATTTCCTGGCCTTTTATGTGGATTAGAGATTGAGTGAAAATTGTAGTCTCTACACATTACCACCTCTAAGCTACTTTTGGGCTACTGCTTGTGGGTGCATCTTTAGCCTCTACACAGTAGATAGAATATGCAGAGTTTCTCTACCACAACTGGTAAATGTTTACCCTTGGGTGACTGCTTTGTCTTCAGGATATATCTGGCAGCAATAATTAGGGGGGAAATGACAAATTATTTGCATAATCCTCCCCTGGGTACAGTTTTTATTAAACTACCTACATATTCTTATTATTCATTGAAACTAATCAGAAATGCAAACCATTTGGCATGCATTGTTTTGTTCTAAAGGCACCCTCAGTACCTTTCAGAATGAATTATATTAATTTTCTACCTCCACTCAACACACTAATATTTACTGCTAATAATTGCAGAACAGTCACAACAATGCAAGCTGATTATATCAACTGTAAACTCATAAAATGTCTTCCTAGACCATTATCGTATCAGTAACTTCTATCATCACAAATGGGGAGTGGAAGAACTGAATGACTTGTCCTCAAACCCAGAATGTAATGATGACAAGTGATCACCTGGCAGTAAGGATCGTCTGGCAGTAAGCTGAGAAATCAGTAGGATCACTAAGCAGATCAATAGCTACCCAGTAGACACCCCTGATTGCTATGCAAAGGCCCATTACTTGACATAAATCATACATGGAGGATAAATGCATCTGGAACTCTTAAGAGCAGCCCAGAAATGTTAGATGTTCTGTTGTTTACAGGCACACATTACTAGGTTTGATTCCACAGCAGATACAGATCTACAGAAGATATTGAAATAAATGCTGAAGACTAGCTAGTACAGCCTCACTTGAAGATCCTGTTTTTAAGGCTATCTAATATTAAATTACTTCCTAGCACAGGAGTATGAAAAATTTATGCATCCGTAATCATTATCTTGGGAAATTCTCTGTGCTTATGTATGTGCTTGTGGAAGAACAAAAAAACTGACTGCATAGAGCTGTCTCAACTCTGTCAGATTACTCTGGCACTACTGTTTTTGTGAAGTAAGAAGTTGGTCTGCATTCAGGATTAGCAGAGCAGATTCAACTTATTGTTTTCCCCATATGGTTGCCTATAATATTAGGGATTTACTTATGGCTCTTCTTGGGAAGCAAAGTGCAAACCTCCCCTGGGGCTGCCTCCCCAGATGGCAAGAGGAAAACATGAGATCTTGTTTGCATCTCACTTTATTTCCTCTCACCACCCCTTCCAGACAGCACAGGCATTTCCTTGCCTCCATCCTTGCTTGTGCAGTGGCAAGACAGCTGCAGCTACTTCCGGGAGCTTCCAACAGCAGGAAATACCTAGACGTACACTCGTGCTGCCTTCTGCACATGCATGGTGGCCAGCTTCAGCCTGCGCATGTGTGGGGCCATTTTCTCCAGGAACTCATGAGCAAAGCTTCCAGACAAGGAGGGAATAGTGCTCTTTTGGGAAAATCCACATTGCTAATTGGGTTTTCCCAGAATAGGGTATAGCAGGATTTCACTCCTATATCATGGGGCTATAGATACATGTGGCAATCCCAACACAGCCACAGTATATTCACATGTTTTAAACCCTCTCTGGAAGAAGCTTGGGACTGTTATTTGAAATCCTGACTCTGTTCAATATCAAAGGCAAGGTGAGGTCAAGAGAAATCAAGTGGATCCTCACTTGCTCCCTATCACTCTCTTCTGTTGTCCCTTACTGTGTTGTAGATGGAAGTATGTGTGTGTGTGACATCATTGTGGTGGCTGGCTGGGCAAACAAGGACATGCAAAGCAGCACCCCTAGGGCCCTTACCAGCTGCCTTGCTTGCCTAGTGTGGGTGCAGCCTGTATCTTTCCAATTGCCCTCTTATTGGGTTTAGTTCTTCAACATTGTGACTACTTTGAAAGTCTAGTTTCTGTACAGTGACATAGGATGCATCATAACACAGGTCAGCGGAAAAGACTAGTAGTGTTACTAGGCACATCACACCTCAATGTACAATAATGAATACTAATGAAATCCTGGAGGACAGAGTTAACCTTTCCACACTGTTTCTCGAGTGGCAAACTTCCATAGCCATGTTAATAAGCTTATACGAACAGCCGAAAAAAAATCTCAGCATGATCATGTATGACTAGATGACAGATAATGGTCCTGTGTTGTTCATCCCCGGTATTATGTGTAAGTGAAGGAAAGGAGAGTTACGCTAGAAAAGAAATATAGTTCTCCATGGCTCATCATTTAAAAAAAAATCATATGCATTTTAGTTATACAAACACACATTCTCATTTTACATCTGCATTCATAATTACAGATTCCAAGCATATTTTTCATTTTCCCTCCCCCTCCCCTTTCCTAACTCTCCCACCCAATGCGGCTCTTATAATTCAATTATTAAGGCAATTTATCACATTCCTTATTTTTTCACTAAATACATTTGTCACTCCTGGTCTGTTAACAAAACTGAATAAGTCTTGCCACTGATACTCTATGTACTTGCCACTGATACTATACTTCTTCGACTGATTACTACTCCCATATAATTCATCCACTGATGTCTATAAAAATCAAATTTAAAATGGTCAACAATATAATTATATATCAACTTTACATTTTCCCACATCCTTCCATGCTCTTGCTGCATCAGCAACTGATTTAACATATATTTCTGATCCTCTCTTACTTTTTGCCCTATATAATTATGCAATAGACATAGTTCTGGATAACATCCAAAATTTATACCCATTATTGCTTGGATTTCAGTAGTAATAGTCTTCCAAAATTGTATTATTTGGGGATATAACCACCACATGTGGCAATAAGTACCCTTTTGTCCACAACCATGCCAGCAACTGGGTGACATATTGGGAATCATATATGCCAATTGGGCCAGAGTCTTATACCACTTATGTAAGAGTGTCATACTCAGTTCTTTACTTACTCACCATTGAAGCTTTTAGGAAAGGAATAGATAAAATCATGGAGAACAGGTGTATCAATGGCAACTAGAATTGATGCCTAGATACTCTCTCCAACTTGGAAAGTCAGACAGGATGCCTCTCAAGGCCATTTGCAGGGAACTGAGAGCAAATGAATGTTTTGTCTCTGCCTTCTGCTTGAGATGCCCAAAAGCAGTTTAGTGAACAACTGTGCAAGGTAGGTACAAGTACCAAATAAAAGTATTTACTCTGTCCTATGTGAGTTGGACATGGCTTCCATGTGACATGAAATCCACCCCAGAGGTTTTTTTGACAGCAAGGTCCAGGGCTGGAAGAGAATATCACTGGGAGCAAAAATCAAGTTGATCATATGCCTGATGGTGAATCAGTAGGAAAGGATCCTCATTTGGATTAAATTACAAACATACACTCTTGGTGTGTATTCAGTTGCCCTGCTTCTACTCTTTAGTGTCTTCTCCTCTACAACTATAGTACAATAAAATAAAATAATTCCCGTCCTGATAACAGGAAATCCCTTCTCCTGGTTCTTATCAGCCACTTCCTAATGCAAACCACTTTGCAAGCCAATGAAAAATTCCGAACAGCATTTTGCCACTTGTCATTATCTCCTTTTGAAATCCTTCTTTGGAGAACTCTGTACTTTCTCTCACAGCTGCCCCAGTTAGAACATTTCATTAATACTGAAACTGCAAGGAAATGTGCCTGCTGCAGCATCAGCAACAGTAGGTTTTTAAAAAGGGGTTTATTTATATTTATTCAGTAAATACAAAAAGAGCAAGATTCAAAACAATAAAGAAGTATTTCTTAGTATAACTAACTAGAGTAACTCCAACGATAATCAATATGTGAAGAACAAATAACAAGCTCTTGGAGCCAATGCAAAGAAGTTAGAATCTGTATCTTATCCTTTTGGAAAAAGCAATATTACATACTTATAAGAGACTTTCGGGTATGGGGCAGGATAGAAATGGAAATAAATAAATAAATAAATAAATTATGTCTACTGAGTCAAAAAACTGATTATATGAGGCAAGAGGGAATAGGTATTGCCAGTATCACTAATTCTTGTAAGGACTAGGTTCCAAACTTCATAAAAGTCATAGTACAGTGGTTACCATTAAGAAAATTAAATTGATATGTGATGAGTTCTGTTACGGCTATGTCTATCAATTTGGCAAACCAATTATGTGTATCTAATGTGTTATGATTTTTCCAGTTTTTGGCAATAGTTTTCCAAGCTGCAAATAACATAAAGTGGATTAATTTTTGAGTACTGTCATTTATGTTGTTTCCAGCACCAGTAGTTTTGGTGGTCATAGCTTTGTTCTGGAATGTTAGAAGTGAAAAGGATTAAAATACATCTTGGAATCTTAGGGTTTTTTGTATTGCATAGGGTCCTGATACACAACACACATTTTAAACAAATTTTCAATGCAAAGAAAACTCAGGTTCTTTCTGCTTTGGGTCTTACTTTATTCCAGGGAGATGTCTAAGGGCCTGTCGCTTGCATGTTGTTCCAGGACAGCACAAGCCCAGTCCACCAGGAATACATCAGAGGAGGATGCACAAAATGGCACTCTATTCTGCTTTACCAGGAGACCTCTAATAGTAGGTCCATGGGAGACCTATTTCAGCTTTGTTCCTGGAGATGCCACCAGAAGTAGTGCCAAAAATTAGTGTGCAACCAAAATGGACCCTCCTGGCACCAGCGAAGGCTCTGTACTGTCTTTTAAGGCAGTGTTCAGAGTTTGAAGCCAGTGGGCAGGCTTCAATATGAGGAACTATATGAGCATATATGAACCATCTCATCCAGAAGCAACCTGTTCCAGTATGGAACAGGTTGAATATCCTAGGCCAGGTCATCCCATCCTGTCCCAGAATAGAGAGCTGTCCTCCATGAATTTATCTAATCCTTTTGTAAAGCTGTTCAGACTGGTGGCTGTCACCACCTTTTCTGGTAGCAAATTCCATAGACCAAAGTCCTAAGGATGTGTACAAATATACAAAACATTCAAAATCTGATTGAATTTGTTCGAATGTGGACATTCGAATTCAAATTGAATGTCTTCACATTCGAATTTAGACAATGGAATGGATTTTGAATGTTCCAAAACATTTGTTCAAATGATTCAAATCATTTGAATGTACAAATATATATGTATTATATACGTATCTGTACAAATATTATACATATCTATACGCATTTCTGCTTATAATATGGAACAAAAATGGGATGCATATGGGATACAACGGGATGCATACGAAATGTGTACAGATGCATATATCAGGGTATTTCCGCACAGGCCATTAGAACGCATTTAGAAACACATCAAAGACACATTGGAACTTACCTTTCACATTGGAGGCCAGATCCGGGATACTTCGAGGATGCCGCTTCCGCACAGGCTCGGATGAGATCCATCTCTAATGTGGTCTTGGTGCCGCTAAAACTGGTTCCCGGAAAGACCTGAAAAATTAAGTCTTAATCCATTCTTGCATGGAAAAGCCGTATCAAAGGAGGATGCTTCTGCACATGGACAGGAGAGGGAATGGATGTCCCTCCGGCCACCATGTTGGGAATGGCAGAAGCAGAACTGCCTACTTCTGAAGCCCCTCCCCTGTGCACCGGGCACCGCCAGAAACACAAAGTGACTGGCAGCTCACTGCTCCAGTCCCACAGCTCTGGGGGTAGTGTCAGTGGCACGTGAGCCAGAGGACTTTTTGAATGGGTGCTGATGCCTCCATACAGCACCCGCTCCATCCATTCTCCAGAATCAGGCCTTCCCACGTGAGTGCGGAAGCATGGGGCCTTATTTTGATCCATCCCTTTTTCAGACGGATCTTTCCAGAGACAGATTTGAGAAAAACAGTTTCCCTTAATCCGGCTTCCAGGAGGTATGTGTGGAAACACCCTCACATAAGAATGTTGTCGACATTTGTATCTTTAAATTCATATCCAGCATTCGAACAAATAGATCTGAATGTAACAGTGTCACGGATTCAGGGTACAGGCTGCAAAGAGTGGGAAAATTTCCCAGGCTCTTGGCAAACATTTTCTGCAAGCTGTAAAGAGCGGGAAAGTTTCCTGGGGACTTTGCAAGCTTGAGTGACAGGAGGGAGGAGTTTCCTCAGCAAGCACCAAAATCCAGCCAATCAGAGCACCAAGATCTTGATCTATTTAAGGCAGAGGCCCGGCGTCTCAGTGTCTCTTGCCTGGCAGATTTTGCAGGGGGTTGATCATTGGGGATTTTCCTGAACTCTTCAGTCTTTTATGCCTCATGCTCACTGCTTGTGGGGCAGGGGATAGAAGGGAGGTCATGCCTTTCTGTAGGGTAGATCTCAGGGTGTACCTGGGAAGATACAGGAACAATGAAACGGGCTGCTTGGCTCTGCTAGAGCAAGATAGACTCCTGGGTTGCAGTTTACTTTTACTGCTTGGGAATTATTATTTATTTGTTGGAAGAACCTTCATGCTGACCATCTGAAAGATTCCTTCTGTTTAAAAGGGAGCCAGAGGCTTGACTTATTTATTTTACTTTCAGGGTTTAGCTTGGGGAGAGCTAAGCTGAACCAGTGCTTATGGTTATTTGTTCTTTCTGGCTACTTAAGTAATATTGAGTAACCTTAATATTTCGCTACCGGTTAATTATTTATTTATCTATCTGCTTGTAAATAATAAACAGTTGGTGTTTTATTACACTTGTGTTTATTGTGCTGCTTCAGGGTGGAGGCTGGACAGTAAGCCTTTGAAGCGGGACGCCTGGGCAAAGGGGGTGGTCTAGTTCATATACAGACACCAGCCCATTGGCAGGCAGTGGGGCAGTATGGCTTGACCACCACTTCCTCGACTGCATTACTCTACTATTAAGAGTACACGAGGGTGGGAGTGGGATCAAGCCATCACAAACGGTTTTGAATTGGTTTTTGTTACATTCCGATTTTAAACATTTGAACTGAATCAAATGTTTTGACATTCGATTCAACTCCAATCTGAATGAAAAAAAAAACCCATTCGTGAACACCCCTACAAAGTCCCTCTGGGTGAAAAAGTACTTCCCCTTGTTGACCCTGACTCTCCTGCCTATCAGCTTCATAGAGAAGCTGGTTCTAGTCTGGCACAAAAGAGAAAATAAATTTTCTATATCCACCCTTTCCACACTGTGCATGATTTTATATACAGCACTTTAGTCATAACTTGCAGTCACCAGGTTTGATTCCACACTCCTCTATGAAGCCAGTTGGGTAATCTTAGGCTAGTCACAGCCCTCTTTCTGAGCTCCAACAGCATCACCTACCTCACAGGGGCTGCCTCCAGACTAGTGGAATAAATCCACAGTTAAATGTAACAGCACAGTATATGTGCTACTGCCAAGTGACAACTGGTCATCCTGACTTGAAAGGGAGCTCTGTAGCTTCCCCATCGAAGCTGTGAGAGCTGAGTCAGTGTGAGCCATCAAGTGGGTTGAGCTGCCCTTCCTGCTCTTGCTTGCTGTTCTCGCTGTTCTCCCTTCACTGTTTATACTGCACAGCAAGTGTCCTTCAACAAGCATTAAGGTAAGTGTGCAGTCCCAATCGGATAATGTGATGCCACAACAATCCATGGATCATTGTGTGTGATACCTCAGTTGGGACTGCACATTCCACTGGATGCAGCCATGGTTGTTGTGGGGAGAAGAATAGAAAGCTATGTCAGTGTGAGAAAAGCGGGGTAGAAAAGCCAACTACTACTACTCCTCTTTTTCTCCTCCTCCTTCTTCTATGCTATATTTCAAGGCTGAAGAGGCCCAGATGTTGCAACCTGATTTCATAAGTAAGGTGTTCCAGCCACTTGATATAATTGGATACACCATATAAATGGATGCAAAAGGACAGACATTATGAGATCCTTTGAATGAGCTATAGAAATTCCAACAGATTCGAAATCCTTAGACACAGATCACGTGCTCCTCCTGCTCCTAAAAGCAAGCTGTCAGGAATACTTGATCAATTTGCCAAGGAAGCATGGCATTGCTAAGTTCATAGAAACATTCCATATGAGCCAACAAAGTATCTAAAAATCCCGAAACACTTTGGAAGCATGTGATGATAAACAAAGACAATTTAAGTTGGGTACCACTGAATCATGGGAGACTTCTCATTGGCTCATGAACACCTCCATGACCCCCTTATGCAGTTATCTTGACAGAGATACAAAAGATCAAACCAGCAATCTTCTGCTTTCTAGGCTGCTTGCATTACCCAGAGCTACAGTCCCAGTCAGTGTAAACAGGCAATGCCTCTAAGGTCATTTGCTGGGGATGGAGAGCAGGTGAAGGTTTTGCCCTTGTCGTCTGCTTGAGATGCCCATGAACAATTGCTGGACCACTGTGTGGGACAGGATACACAACTAGATGGGCTGTGGCCTGATCCAACAGGGCTCCTCTGATATTCTTATGTTCTTAAACTAAACTTTTGAAAATGTACATAAAATGTTTTGACCCTTTATCTTTGTGAATTCTGTTTTACCAAACTGTAGTTCCATGTGTCTTCATTCCGAGTGGTGTCTAGTACTGCCAAGAGATTGTCTAAAAATAAGAAATGGCCAAAAAAAAGTTGTTACTGCAAATCATTCACACTATCAAATATAATGGGAGTGCTAAAGGACACCTGACAGTGTGAGGCACTGCTCTGGTATAAAGAATAATAAAGACAGTCATTTGATTACAGTAACAAAACTTCTTGCATCTTTTACTATAGATTTGATAAATGACAAAGTGCTTTTTTCTAAGTACAGAGAAATTGCCAGAAAAGATAAATGGTGAAAAGTATAGAATATAGTGGCTATGTGGCTATCTTCATGAACTGTGGTAACTACATGGAAATTTATTTTTATGATACTTGATGGGGATAAAAATTACTAAAATGTGGCTGCAATACTTCTGAAGATCATGAAATTGACTGTAGATTTTTGTCATTAAGATTCTTAGTTCTTTTTAAAGAACAGCATAATATATAACTTGGCCCTTTTTAAAAAAGTGGATTTTACACATTTGTCTCTGGAATTTCTTGTTATTGCTGTCAGTTTTAGTAGATTTTTATGAACAAATAGAGAGGAGCTTCTTCCCCACACAGGTAAAGGGAAGTGGGGCAGGGTGGAATCTTCTTTGTGAGCCAGTTTGGCCTTGTAGTTAGAGTGTTGGACTCTTCAGTGCCAGCCTCTCCATGGCCATGTCCCCATGGTAAGGATACTCTGAGGTGAACATGAGTTCACCTCAGGAGAGATCTCATACAAAACCCTAATTTGGGCTACATGAGGGACAAAATCCAAGAAATCGAAGTAAAAAAAAAAACCCTTTATAACTGTTCTCACCCTGAGTTAGGGGGCAAGAACGGGTTATCCTGGGGGCATGGGGACACTCCCGGGTTACGATCGCAGCATTAGTGGGTGGGGTTTCACTGTCCCTGCCACTAATGCTGCGATCGCAACTGTCCCCCCTTGCCTGAGCACTTAATCGCCCAGGTAAGGGCTTGATTTACCCCAAACCATTGCTTGACAACTGCTCTGCAGTCAGCTGAGCAGCTGTCAGGTGGGTATAGGGGCTGTCATGCACATAAGCAGAGCTCTGCTAAAATGTTTAAAACAGATGCGGCTCCATTGCCATGGGGACCCCATAATGTGAATTAAGATTTGCATTAAGGCTGCCCCGAATCCACCGCAACTCCATGGGGATGCAGCCCATGAAGCCAGCTGGGCGACCTTGGGCTAGTCACAACTCTCTTTCTGAGCTCTTACATTCCCACCTACTTCACAGGGTGTCTGTTGGGGGGAAAAGAACAGAAAGTTTGTCAGCCGTTTTAAGTACCCTTGAGGGTGAGGAAAGTGGGGTATAAAAAACAACTCTTATTCTCCTCCTCCTCTTTTTCCTTCTTCTGTTTCCAGAAGGGGCAGCTTTCCTCAAGAATGTGAAAATAACTCTTGAGGAAAAGCTGTTTGGCAGAGCTGACATCACCTTTACATTTGTCATGTTGCGCCGTCCTCAAGAGCCAGAGTTCAGGTCAGATTCCGTAAGCTTGGCCATTGTTTTCACTGTTTTTTTTCAGTTGCTGCAGATGATTGGGCCTTGTGGCCTCAGAGGCTGCTTTGGAGTCTCATTGTGTGGGCCCCTTCCTCTCCCAGCTACATCAGGCAGAGCCTTGCTACCAAAGATAGGCTTTGCAACAGGTTATCTGCAAACAGAAATTAAAAGAAAAAAATTATAATCAAGTCTGATCTGAATGAATACTCAGTGACAGTGGGATCAAGTTACTTCTATATTTGGAGCAGCGAAGCCTTTAAAAGTAACCTAAAATTATTTCAAACAAATTAAGTTTCACTGCTGAGCTTTGTCACTGGAATCAGATAATGTGCCTGCATCCTAAAGTCTTAGTAGAAATGACACCCAAGACTCAGTACAATGTAGATGCAAAGTGTGACAGGAAGATAACAAAGAAAGCAATTACATTAAATCAGATTGAGAGACAAAATGCTACATTGAGACATATTTAGGCTACTGTCATATACACACTTAAGAGTCAGTCCCAGGAAAATCGATAGGACTTAATTCTAAGGAGACAAGCATAGGATGGTATTATTAATGCCTCTATTAGTAGTCAATTTTTGTGGCTACTCCTGCATTCAATCATCACATTATGATTCAGTTGCCACAGAGGTAATAGAACAAGAATGACTGGTTTTATGTGAACACTGTTTGGTCACCTCCAGATAGGTGACAAGGGGCAAAGCAGAATTTAAAAGGAAGCCCAGCATTGTCCTTTTTCCTGACCTGTCAGTCATGCATTATTACTTCAGTGGAAACTTCCTTGACCTACCCACCTACCTTCCTTGACCTACCCATCTTCCTTCCTTCCTTCCTTC
The DNA here is from genome assembly GCA_023333525.1 of Aspidoscelis tigris stejnegeri. Classification (NCBI taxonomy): domain Eukaryota; kingdom Metazoa; phylum Chordata; class Lepidosauria; order Squamata; family Teiidae; genus Aspidoscelis; species Aspidoscelis tigris. The sequence continues at coordinate 48,140,071 of JALMGA010000003.1, read as the reverse complement.
CTTCCTTCCTTCCTTCCTTCCTTCCTTCCTTCCTTCCTTCCTTCCTTCCTTCCTTCCTTCCTTCTATGAAGTTTCCAAGGAAGTAATTCTGCTTGCAGCTTTCCAGACATATTGGTAAGCAAAACTATAATCTCTCTATAATACTACAATACTGGGTTTGATTCTTCTATGAAGCCTGTTGGGGCAACTTGGGCTAGTCACAGCTCTCTTTCTGAGCTCTCACAGGCCCACCTACCTCAAAGGCTCTCTGTTACGGCGAGAAGAATAGAAAGCTTTGTCAGCTGCTTTGAGTCTCCTTAAACGAGTGAGAAAAGTGGGCTAGAAAAGCCAACTCCTTCTTACCACTCACTGATGGAAAAACACATAAGAGCACACTTCTTTGAAATCCTCTCTGTGGTCCAAAGAAGCTTCAGATTGTTTCTGTGTCCTTGTGAAGTCCTAAGTAAGCTTCATCCAAGCTTGATCCCATGAAACTAGCTGCTCTGGATTCTGTAGTGTGCTTTGTTTTGTTCCAGCTGCACGGATGCAGATGAATTTTAAAGCTGCTATTTTTGGCTTTTCCTATCCTGAGCCAGGTGATGATAGTTATATTCATTGTACATACAGGCTAAGAGTTCACAGTCCTCCTGTCATCAAGGGGCCACAGGTAATGTGCTATAAGTTGCATCAATCTAATCTGTGAACAAAATATTTCCAATGGTGTTATTTCCAGGAAATCCACCAAGGATGAGAGATGCTTTAATGAGGCTGTCACACTTCGTTAACGCATTTAATTGCCATAGTTCATATGATTTGAAAACCTTTTCTGCAAGGTAGCTATACTGGCCAGATTTTCCAAAGCAGATGAGATTTGCATTTGGCAGCCATCTCCACATGGATCTGATTCCAGGGTTAGAGCTGAAGAATGTCCCTAAGGAAAACAGCAAAAGGCTCTAAGAGAAGGCACCTGGAAAATAACAAGAAGGATATTAATAATGCAGAACACACCCTTGACTTTAACATGCACATTCAAGAAGCAAACTGAGGGATTTACGCGAGCATTGGCAAAGTGATTTCAAAGTATCAGGCTACCACCGAAGAATATAAAGCAGTACTTCTTATAAGCAGGCTACAGTCCTGAAATCTTTCTGAACAAACCCCATTCATTTCTAGTGGCCTTGAGCCAGCAGGAAACATGGAGAGCTGCCCTATTTATTTGCAGAATCTGGATTTCCAGGATGGCTTTGCAGTGCTATTTCACACCAGTCAAAACAATAAGAAATCTTATTTCTACTGCCAAGCTACTTAAATATTTTTCTTCTGACTTTAAGACGAACCTGATGGATGCCTTCATTATTTCTTCCTCAGGCTTGTTTGTCTATTTATATATTCAGTCTGGCCAAGTATTTCACAGCAACAAACTAAATCCAGAATATATAATCAGGTAAGGCATTAGTGTTCAGAGTTGCTTGATTCCAACCAGTGCTTGAAGCTGTGGATGCCCTATAATGGGGTGTTCAGGAAGAAGAAAAGAGTGATGGCAGGAGTTAAAAAAACTATGAATTTGTCTGCTTTTCTATCACAAATAGAAACACAAAAGTATTAACAAACTAAGACACAGATTTAAGGCAGCATACGGTTTTGGCAAGTGCTTGCATTGTGCTCCAAGTTTCTTGGGCTTCTGATTTATAGAATTTTCAGAAGATCCTATGTCTGGACAGCTTTTCACTGAACATAGCTGTTCTTCTCCTCAACCTGTTAGCCTCTCATCCCAACTGCTTGGGCTTCTGCCAGCATGGATTCTTAAGCTATGAAGAAGCTGGAACTTCACAGTTGTCAACATGCAACATTTCAGCAGATTAGAGGATCTTGAGAGCTTTATCTCTGTGTGTGTGTGTACTCAAAGTTGATGGAATGTGCTGTGCTTTCAGGTATCTCAGTTTCTGCCCAGGAAAAGGAGGTGAACAGAATTATCTCTGTTTTGCACCTGCTGGCTAGATATATAATTACTGAAGCAGAGTTCTTTCTTCTACTCATACTCACCTGAGCCATAAAATAAGTGAGGTGGTGATGAAGGTAAGACAAAGTAAAGATGCACATTGTGAGTGAAAATAGAACGTTTCTAAAGATGGAAGAAGGTGAGAATGGGAATCTGGAGATAAGAAAGTAAAGCTGGCAAATTGATGCCCAGAAAGTGAGCAAGACATCTATAAAAGTTTTCAAGCAGCAAAGATAGGAAGCAGGAAACAGAAAAGAGGTTAAGAAATATGGGCAAGGAAATGAAGTGAGATCTTGGCATAAAAGAAAAATTGGCTATGGAACTTAGCTGCCGAAATAAAGACGATAGGAAGGAAAAATAACCCTGCTGTACTGGATTAGGCAGGAGTCACTGGCATGTCTCTGTGTGCACTCATTTGAAATTTATATTAGCCTTCAAAAAAGGTTTCTAAGAGAGAAATACAGGAATAGCAATAACCAAACAATATTAAACACTTCAAGGAAGTTCTGAGATCATAAGAAATCATGTCCCTGTCCATGTCTGTCTGAGCCACATGTTGAGCAAATGCTCCCACCAAAGAAAATTTCATAACAGGACATGATAAGAACCCTGCTAGATTAGACCACAGCCCATTTAGTCCAGCATCCTGTCTCATGCCATGGCCTATGAATTGTTTCTGGATGTTCTCAAGCAGAAGACAAAGGGAAAGCCTTCACCTACTCTCAAATCTCTGCAAATGGCCTTTAGAGACATCCTGCCTGTCTCCCCAACCTGGGGACAATACCTAAATATCCATTCTAGTAGAAATTGATACATCTGTTCTCCATGAATGTGCCTAATCCTTTTTAAAAGCTATCTAGGCTGGTTGCTGTCATCTCATCACCTCTTATGGTAGCAAATTTCATGATGATCTAGGTCATTAAGATGGCCAGGATGTTCACCAGAGATTGTCATTAGCTAAGCTAACAGTTGCCCCATTTCTAAATCAGCCTCTCATGGTCAGTGTAGAAAATATTGAATTAGTTGGACCAAATTTTTGGTTTAGTATAAGCACATTCTCTCCTTCTCTTCCTCCTCCTCATGGGTGTGTAAAGTGCTATTTAAAATGCTATTCAAAGCAACAGAAATGGCCACACACGTCTCACAGGGTGTCACATTTTGCAACCCTAGAACAAAGCACACATGCCATCTTGTTTCTGGTTGCTCCTTCGGGCAGTTTTGAAGCCTGGATGGGCCTAGACAGGGCCCCTGAAGGGCCTCTAAATGATGGGCCTAGACAGGGCCCCTGAAGGGCCTCTAAATGAAACAAGGGGTTTTTTTCGCCATTTAGATGCCTGCTGGCAAGGTTTGAAGGAGGCCTTTAAGTCTGCCATGGCAGCCAACAGCCCCATTTCTTCAAGACTCCAAGTAGGTCAGGAAGGATAGCCAGGAATATTGTAAGGTGATTGCTCACTTTCCTGAATGGCAGAGTTAGTGAAGTATTTCTCCTGTCAATCCTACCCCCCAGATAAGAGGGGTGTGGCCATTTTAGAAACTTCAAATAGTGTTCAAAATGGTGCTTTGCGTATTTCTAATTTAGATGGATGGCTGATGCAGACAATCAACAGGAAGCAACCTTCAAACATGCTGAGGGATAGTAGGAATTCTCACAATAACTTTTGTTTAGCACACAAGTGAAGATGAGTTTGGCCCGGTTTGCACTGGGCCTTATTCTAGATTGTTTCCTGGAATATGGACCTGTCATCCATGTGCAACTGGGGACTATGGCAGACCCTTCTTGCAGCTTCTGGAGCTTTCCATAGTCTGGAGTAGCATGCAGATGGCAGGTACATATTTCAGCATATAATCCAGAATAAGGCCCAGTGCAGAGAGGACCCTTGATTCTAATATTTAACTATTAAAATGATAAAAAAAGTATAGTAATTTCATTTGGGCTTTGTCAAAATTGCTGCTGCAAATATTAAAATGTTTTTATAGCCCAAGTCTAAACCTGAAAAGATTAAGTACCAAAGAGCCAAAACTAGTATATGTAATGCACATAACATTTGAAATGCCATATCTTGCTGTAACTGCTTCCAAGGAAAACAGCCCTCTGGCCTCACAGTTTTCACTCATATAGTTCCATAATGTGTCACTCAAAAAATGGACTATTTCTGCTTAAGAAGTCAATTGGAATTTTGCAGCTGTTTCCTTCAGCATAGCACAGAATTTGGCTGATGAATTTCTGCCAGCCTTGGAGTGGATCTCCTTTTACCAAGCTGGAATGAATTTCTTAATCAAAAGATTAAATAGATAAGAGTGATTTTCCATGTATGTGTGTATGTTGGCAATCCTTCCTTCCAAGCCCAACAACTTTTTTTAAAAAATGGGATGAGTAAAATATCCCAGTAAACACTTCACTAAGGTGCTTAGAGGATCTCATGTTACAGGAGAAAGATCTTATCCAGTCCATCCAGCTGCAGAATAAGTGACTTCCAATGACAGGAGGCCAAGTAAATGAAGACTCTAACACTGCAGTTCAGTGAGTCTGGAAAAGTAGTTAGCAACGTGTGATAGCTCTGTACTTCAGCATTTCAAACATTCTACCTTCAGGGATCCCTTTTGACTTTGGCATGTCTGCTACGGAACATTTGTATGTTGTAGAATATGTTTAAGGCAGGAATACTTTACAGTGTACAATTTGTTTCCATGGCAATGGCCTATAGGCCTTCCTCCTCATCCTAATGAGCTGACAGTAGAGCCTTGAAAATGCCTAATCCTTTCCTTTGGCTGCATTCTAGAGAATAAGGGGTGGTTGGCCTGTCTTTTCTTCTAAGAATCCCATCAACAGATTGGGGGATTTGTCTCTTGCACACCAGGGTTTTTCTTGTTATAGGAATTGCTTCCTGCTTTCTGGGTGGGCAGAGGCTTTAAAGAAGAAAAAGTTGGTGTTAATGAACAAAGAAATGCTGCTGCAATCCTGTTGAATACATGACAAATACAACTGGAAGAATTTAAAATCCAAGAGGAGCCCATGTAATGTATTTCAGTTTTTCAGCGTAGAATCATTCATTGTTTGTATGATAGAAAGAAATACCTGGAGGGAATAGTTCCTACATGCCCTCAAAATTCCAAATGAGACGATGGCCGTGTCTTCACGGCAACCTTATGTCAGATTCAAAACGTTTTCAATCCTCGGAGTCCGCACGGCAGTTTGGCTTAACACGCTTTTCCCGTGTTAACCCCCCCAAAGTGTGGTGAATCTCAATCCTGATTTCAACAGGTCTCACTCTGGATCGTGCGCTTGAAACGTTTTACATTTTTTACTGTGTGGACAGTACCATTTTAAGAGATGAGAATCCATGTTTAGGGTTTCCCTCTCCCAATAGCTTGCTTCCAAAGACAGTGATTTAAGTGTAAAAATCCACTTAACAGGGATCACTACACTGTAGCGCTGGAACCACTTCACATCTTGATGGTTGGAATAACAATGTTGCAATTTTGCACAGTTCTAGCTCTTTGGAGTTCTGACTTTAGAAAGGGAAAGGGAGGAAAGCAGCTGAATGTGAATGTTTAAAGCAAAGGGGCTTTAGTTGCCACTGCTGCTGTGTGCCCTGAGCAATGGGGAGAGGAGGGGAAAGAATTGCTGGCTGGCTGCCCGCTGCCATTTTTCCTCCATCCATGGAAGCGGCAGCCACCCAGCCACCCAGTTAGGCTTGGTGAAGGGGTCCCTTATGGGTGGCGCGTCCATGCCAGGAGGAAGAGGGCAGGGCAGCCCCAAAAAGCGACTTTTAAAAAGTAGCCACTTGAGTCCCACCTTGAGTCACATACGCCACGTACGATCCTCAGAATCTGGATCCAACGCGATTAAGTTAAAAGTAATGGGAACAGGCAAATTCGCGTTTGCATCCGGTTCTATTATTTCGGTTTAGGGGAAGCGAAATAAGCTTGCTGTGGGGATTCGCCCCTAGTAAGGTTAGCAAACTCTGATGTATTTATTGTATACCGTCTGTGAGATCTACCTGATTAACAAATGTTTTGCTTGTAAACAAAAACAAATGCTGGTGAGCTCAATCAAACATTTTGAGAACATCCAATTATGCACATAACATAATTTTGAGCAGTAGTTGTGCTTGAAGACCTTGAAATTTTTTCCAATGGGATATGAACAACTTGTTTATGGATATCCTTGCTCTGACAACCATCAGGCTAAACTACTGCAATGCGCTCTACATAGGGCTACCTCTGAAGATGGTTTGGAAGCTGGAACTTATGCAAAACACAATAGCTCAACTGCTGGTGGGAGTTTCTGACTGGACACACATCATGCTAGTTTGGAAAGATTTGCACTGGTTGTTTATTTGTTACCAGGCTGGATCAAAAGTGTTGATGTTATTATACAAAGCCCTAAATGACTTGGGCCCTGAATATCTTAAAACGCCCCTTCTCCCATACAGATCTGCCTGCACATTAAAATCACAAAAAGAGGCCCTTCTTTTAATCCCACTCCCTTTAGAAGCATGAGAGATGGTGCCATATGAGAGGGCTTTTTCTATGGTGGCATGCAGGCTATGGGACAGCCTACCACTGGAGGCACAATTGGCAACACACAGCATGGTGTTCAGTGCCTGATTAAAACATTTGTCTGAACCCAGACTCTTCATATCTAGTGTCCTTTGAATATTATCCTGCCACAGAGGGAGGGTAATACGCATATTTCAAGTGTATTTACATATGATTTTATTTTTATTAAATGTTGTAACCCACCCTGGGACCTCAGGGTGAAAGGCAAAATAGAAATATTAAAAATAAATAAACAATCATAGCGTCTCCTCTCTTTCACAATAAAGAGCAGCACCGTGATGTTAGAGCACTATTCTTTAATGCAGAGGTGTGCTCTCTGCATGCTGCCCCCCGCACTTTAGATCAAAACCAGGAAATGGCCTCATTTTGAGTTAAAGATTAGAAATGCCACCTCCCCTCCCCCCCCCAGTAAAAAAAGGTTCCAATCTTGACTCCAGCAGGATGGGCCTCCCTCTCCCCCTGATCCAAAATCAGAGCCTCTCTTGACTCAGGGAGGGAAGGTGAAGCAAGCCTCCCTCCACCCTCAACATTGCCTGTGATGGCACCTAAGTTGACAGGGAGGGCAACTCCCCTGCTTGTCATAATCAGAGCCAGAGGACAGGTGGCAGGCAGTATTTAGACAGCAGTGTACGCACACAGACACAGACACACATGCACACACGTCTGCTTTGCAATAGTGGATATCACGGAACTTCTCATTTGTGCAAATGGAACCACTTCAAATGTGCTAGGCTTCAAATTAGCTCCTTCCAAATCCCTTCTGAATCCTCTCCAAATCTGTTCCTCATCTTTGCCAACATAACAAAACTTTGAACAAAGGCACAAAAGCTTTTGCTTTGCACAAAGAGGTCAGCCTTCAAATATAGCCAATATTCAATTTGAATGCAAAGTTCTGAACCTTCACAATTTGTACAAATCATGAAAGTGACTAACATTTTTCATCCTTTCCACTTCCTAACAAGTTTAAAGATCTGCATATAAAAACAGTATTACAGTGGTACCTCGACATACAAGTGCCCTGACATACAAGTGTTTTGAGATACAAGCCGCCGAGCGAGTGATATTTTGCTTTGAGATGAGAGCAAGATTTGAGATACGAGTATGTAAATACAGTACAGTACATAACAAAAACAACTGAGGTGATGTTTTGGGAGCTGGAATGGATTAATGGGAAAATTGCTTTGAGATACGAGCGATTTGACATAAGAGCAAGGTTACGGAACGAATTAAACTCGTATGTCAAGGTACCACTGTACCTGTGTTTAAAGATATCCTGGGAAATTTTCCCACCTCTTTTTTTTTTAATCAGATTTATTTAACAGTTGCTGGATTTCTCCAATAAATTTGTCAATGTAATCATTGTTCCTTTTTTAAAAAAATTGTGATTTGAAATAGAATCACAACATTGATTTTATGCAATGTTGATAAAGATTAGCACTGGATTATTTTTTATTTGGTGGAAGAATCATTCTCAGAGCCAGTGCTAGAATTTTGTACTGCTTTGATTACCCTAAGAGTATAATAATGTTTACTTACATTTCTCCCATCAGGGAACAAAGATATTTGTCCCTGTTTGATTGGTAGCAAATTATTATTCATCTTTCATCTCAGATATCTTTTGTTTATGGCTCATCCCATTATTCTAAAAGCTCTTCTAAGGAAGCAAGCAGGGAGTCCAGAAGATTGGAAAAGATGCCTTTGACCCAGCCACAGCTACCCAGCCAACTGGTAGAGGGTGGTGCTTTCTTTTGTAGCCTGGATTTCTTGCATCTGGGAGCAATTTTGTTTCTGCTACAGTAAATCTATTGCTAACTGGAACATTGCATTTGCATAGCATTCTGAGTTTATAATTTTCTAGAGGAGTAGCTGCGTTAGGTTGCCTCCAGATATCTCTTAACTATCACACAATTTTTAGAAATTCCAGAATAAAATCCTCTTGACATTATCACATTTTGTCCACAGAGTAGATTGATATTCTAGGTTTTACACATCACATTAGAGGACACTATTTCTCAAGATTTCTTTTATCTTTATCCTGCTCCCTCTGTGCTTACTAGTTCAGGATTCATTAGCCAATGTTTGCTTCCTTTGCTTCTGATTGGTTAGGAAGTGAGATTGCAAAGAAAGCGGGGTGGGGGTGTGTGAGAGCCAAAAGACAGATCAGCCTAGGTGATTTTTGCCAACAACATTGAGCTGTATATTTAAAACTCCCAAAAGTTCTTTTTTAAAGATTCTGATATGTGAAAGCAATGAATATAAAACCATAACAAGCTCAATACCTTTAGGACAAATCCAGTATTGTTAATGGGCAAGAGGTCCTGGCTGTCCCACTCTGGATGCCTCTTACAAAGAAGAGAGAGAGCTGTTGGGGGCACAGAAGGCAGGTTCTAGATTGAGGTGCTGCTTTGCTCCATGCTTACCCAACATGCCTCTCTTCTGTTGGTCCAATGTGGCTCTGAGTTTGTCATCTGCTAGAAGGCTTTGCCCTTCCTTCTCTGCCTCCCTCATGAACAACACCACTGTTTGAGCTCTTCTTGGCTGCTCTCCTGCCTTCTCTTTTTGATGGGGTGATGATGATGCCATCCATGGCAGCATAGAGGGAAGACAGGACAGTGGAGCACAAGCTATGGTGTGCCTTACAAGGGAGGAGGGGAAGGGAAGTTTCAGAGGGCACTGAGCTCAGGGCCACATCAGATTGGCAAGGAAGGGTGAATTCCCATTACAAGCTTAAAACGGTTTCAATACTTGCAGTCCCCACGTCAGGTTGGCTTAACATGCTTTCCGCATGTTAAATCACCCCAAAGCGTTGTAAATGTTAACACTCATTTCAACAGATCTCGCTCCAGTTCATGGGCTTGAAACGCTTTACATTTCTTGCTGTGGGAACGGTACAGTTTTAGTGGGATGAGAATGCATGTTTAGGGTTTCCCTTCCCCAATAGCTTGCTTCCAAAGATAGTGATTTTACTGTAAAAATCCATCCCCTAAGCAGCCGTTACACTGTAGCAATCCACCCACTTCACACCTGATAACAATGTTGCAATTTTGTGTAATTCTGAAAGTTCTGAGCTTTAGAAAGGAAAAAAAAAAGGAAAGCAGCTGCAGGTTCTGGGAAATGTGTGGATGTTTTTAAGGCTGTGGTGGTGAGTGGGGGAAGGGGGCTTGAGTTGCCGCTGCTGCTGTGTGCCCTGGGCAATGGGGAGAGGAGGGGAAAGAATCGCTGGCTGCCCAGTGCTCTTTTTCCTCCATCCAGGCAAACGGCAGCCACCCAGCCACCCAGCTAGGTTCCGTGAAGGGGTCAGTTATGGGTGGCGCATTCACGCCAGGAGGGAGAGGGCAGAGCTTCACTTGAGTGCCCCCAAAGAAGTCATCTGGAACAATAAGCAGAGACCTGCCCTTTATTAAAGTCACTAAGAATGAGCAGCATTTCTAGAAGTGATCATTATCACTTTTCATGTGCAACGTATAGAAGCAATAGCACTAAGCAAGGAGAATAAGATGTAGAGGACTTGCAAGACGGCAGATAGGACTTGGCAAGCATGGAATGCTCCTCTGGCCTCCTATTGATGAACAAAATAATTGAGCACATTTGTGATTCAAAATAGCTCAACTCTTCTTAGCTGGCGTTTCAGGAAGTTGCTAGAGACACAGTAATTTATCATGAAGCATGCATCACTTTTATATCCTATGGCTCTTTTTTTGCTTGAAAAGGTTAAAGCAATCCCAGGGCAAGGCACAAATTCAGAATAACAAGGATATATGTAATAGAATTTCCACTTTCTCTAACCCCTGGACCAACTGTGCTTCTTTCAGCCTAGTAAAATCCTCTGTCTGCTTTAGCTAACTCATTATGGGCTGATTTATAGAACAGCATTGTGATGAGAAAATTGCAGGAGCCAAAGTTACCAGGTGGCAGTTCATTCTCTTGCTCCTGGATGCAAGCATTGGCTTCGGGGGGGTGGGGGGGAGGAGAAAAGAACTACAGAATAAGGAAGCTACTAGGGACATGCACGAATATTCAAAATATGTGTTATTCGTACAAATTCATACGAATTTGGACATTCGTATATGAATCAAATGTCCAGACATTCGTACTTTAGTATTCGTATGAAAAAAAATGGGTTATTAATACAAATAATTTGGACATACATATCTGTATGCATCTCGCATGCATCTTTTGCATATCTGTACAGATATGTACAGATACGTACAGGATGCATACAAATGCATACGCATCTGTAAGAGATTTGTATAATTGGATACGTATTTGTATCATTTGTATCGATTCAAATGTCCAGACATCCATTTTTCTTTATTCGTACGAATTTGGATTTTTTAATATTCAATTTGTTATGAATTGAATGTCAAAAATTGCATTCGTGCACACCCCTAGAAGCTACTGCTAGGTCTCATATTCCCATAAGGAGGGAGATGACCCTGCTGTTATAAATTTAGATGGGGTGATTGGCACTTTGCAAGAGATACCCACAGACAGAAAAAGCAATAGCTGTGACCCTTGTAGATATAGGGTATGATCACACACACACAAAAAGACCATCTCTGAAGCACATTTGAGGGCCTTAGGATGTATGGAAAGCATAAGAGAAACATCTCATTTCTAGCAGTTTTGGGGCTGTTATACTGTGTTCCAGGTTTCTTCTGAGAACCTAAGCTTTCGGATATTGCTGCAATATCCATCATCAGGGGATTTTGCTCTTGGAAGGGTCAAAAGCAACTCTTTGAAAAGCAAAATCCTCTGAAGATGGATATCACAGCTATATCTGAAAAATTTATTTATTTTAAAGAAAGTTTGAAAAGGTAGGGTTATTAACATCGAAATGCAACAGTATGTTTTTGACTAGCCTCATGCCAGTCCCAAAGCTCACAGAGCTTCGAATGACAAGAACTATAGTTCCTAGCCTCTGAGCTCCTGGGGGACCCATTTCGGGTAAATCAGAACATGGAGGTGTACCCTTTTCCCACATCTCTATGGATATCTTTGGCCCTATTAGTAGTGCCCATCAACAATCCAGATCAGGAGGTTTCTGATTCAGATTACACTCTTTCTTCTGAGAATGGAGTGCATTAGCCAGAGGGCAGGGCATCTCTAATAAACACTAACACAGAGAAGGAAGACCATTAGTGCACTTCTTGATGTGGAACATCAACAGGTGCGGAAGGGCCTTATCTCTCTACTTCAAAGCTGCCAACTGCTCTATGTTGCAGACAGTCTTCTAAGCAATTAACTCGGAGCCTGGTCTTCTAGCAGATGTATTTCCCATTCTGAAGGCTCTTTACCCATTGAAGTTCATTAGTATTCTTCAGATCCATGACTGTCTTTTAGAGTCAAAGGCAAAGAAACAAAGCAATAACCCTATTCATCATAATCCAGTTCATAAAAATGACAAATGTTTGAATTAGCTTTATGCTCTTTCAGAACAGATATGGAATAGGAATGAAACTCAGGCTGTTATAGTACAGATAGAAAGCGCCAGATACCTCAGCAGACAGAGCTCAGATCCTTTCTTCCCTGATGCAGCTGACCAGCTCTATGAAGAATCCTTTACCAGCCTGATCTTTGTTACACTTCAATCCCAGTACTTTTATGTGCTCCTGTGTGGGACTGCCGCTAACAGATTTGTTGGGTACATTTTGTCACTTCATATCCGTTGATTCATAGAAGTAAACTACTGGGTATTCTTTGTTTTTATTGATACTGACCTCCACTCAATTTGGACTACATTTCTCTCCTCAGCCTTTAGGGTCTCAAATGCCCAAAGCCTTTGCCTGATCTTTAGCCTGTTTGCAATGATGGCTGTGTTCCTACATCCATGAAGGGCTTCTTCAGGCATCTTGGGAGAAGCATCCGTGGAGGGTTCAGACAGTCAATGCTGCTCTGGTGCTTTGTCAATGCATCCAGGGATGGAACAGTACAAAATCATGTAAGAGTGGGATTGCCCACTGTGATGACACACTATCAATTCGATTTGGAAACAACACATGTGAGCTGAATTGAGCTGCTGGTGCCTGTTTGTTGCAGCCAGATGTCATGGCACTTCTGTACTGGAATAAGCGTCTAGCAGCAGAGAAGATAGACCTCACCATGATAGACAACATTGGGGGGGGGTGTAGCCGAGGTTAAACTTAGCAGCTGCAGGGCCCAATTTGGGGCCATGCTAGGCACCAGGTTGCAATAGTGCTTTATGGTTATTTTCCAGTTTTTTCCAGCTGTGAACCATGCCAGGCAGCCCAAATTCCTGCCAACTGAGATGGCTAAGTGCTGCTGCAACACAGCAAATGTTGACCTGAGATTTTAATGTGGGGTCCCAGAGACTGACCCAAAAGCACAGGGCCCCATTGGATCCAAATGGTGTAAGTGATGTAAGACCACCTCTGCAGGTTACAGTCATATCACCTGCTCCCTAAATAATAGAGAAATAAATTCCAAAAACTTGATTCTTATCTTTATAAGCGAATATTTCAGTTTATCAAAATATCTTTGTGGAGAAGAGATGTGCTTTGAAAAAGTACTGCTGAAGGAAGGAGATATCTTGCTTGCGTGACCCATTGATGAAGACTTTAGCGGTTCCCCATCAGAAGTGAATTCTTCAGCTTCCCACTTTCGAAAGAACACAATACTTCATCTACCGATGAACAGCAGTAATGATTTGCACTATTCTTTCTTTTCCAAGACACTAGAGGAGAAAGAATAACACAAATCATTTCTTTACTGCAGTTCATTAGCTCCTGAAAAAAAGTCTATAGACGCACAGATGCATTAAACCCCAGGGAACTTTGTCCATCTCTTTCATGGAACTGAGTGTTGAACTTCTTGCTGTGAAGCTCACTTCTCATCCGTAAACCTCTCTTGCAGGCATGTGGTATAACTCAATACTGAATTCTGCAATCATTTCCATATTTTTCTTCTACCTGAAAATAGTGAAAATCTCCAGCCAATTAACTCTCATTATGGGGTGAGAATCCAATAATATTGGTCCTTTCTGCACTTGGAAGATTGGGATGGCCGAGGATGCTTTGGCACATATACCCTGTGGAGCCACTTCTGTCCCAGAGCTACTCAGAGAATGTGTGGCCATCCCATTCTTTCTTAGCTGCGGAACAGTAAAAACTGTTCCACAGCTGTAGTAAAAGCACCTATGGTGCTCCTAGTAAAGTCCTGCACCCAGCCTTTGTGTTACTTCCATTCAAAGCCCATGTGGGGGTGGGGCAATGTGTCTGTACCTGCACATTTGTGTACCATATCACCCATTGCCATAGCAGTAGCCCAGGGTGCACTTCACCCAAACCTTCAAAGGTCTGGGTGAAGTTCTGGATGAGCCTGCACTCCCAATGCAAACCTTGGCTAACAGTATCCTGCTGATGGTATCCTGCAGCAGTTAAGCATGAAAAAGCCCCTAATTTTAAAAGTAGAACCAATGCCCAGGGAAAAAGGAAAAGCTGGCTGCACCTCTATTTGCAGTAGAATCCCAAAAAAACTATAACCAGGGTAAACTGGTGCATGCAGGGTGTTACTTTCAGGTGTGAGGTGTAATTAAATCTTCAGTGCTTTAGCTTTTAATCCAGATATATTGCTTTCAAGCTATATTGTAAGAGTGGCTACAAAGATTCTGGTATATAACCTGATGGGTGCTCAGCAAAATCTCAAAATGCAAAGTAGCATGATCAACAACACAGTTACTAGAATGATTGGGTTCTATGGCCCTTTCTGCACTGGCCCTTATTCTGGATAGCCCAGGATAGTTACCTGCGATCTACATGCTAGTACAAACTATGGCAGGCTCTGGGTGGGTCCTGCTGTAGTTTGCCCCAGCATGTGGATGGTAGGTCCCTATTCCAGGATATAATCCAGAATAGGTTCCAGTGCAGAAAGGGTCTGTAATTGGTCATTTTGGTTTTTGTTTCCCTCCCACACCCATTTTGGCAAAGTCTCATTAAAGTGCAAGTAATCCATTATGCTAAACTGAAAATTAGCAAGATCTTTTCTAGTGTTTTATGACCATAATAATAAAAGGAATCTTCAATGCATCAGTGCTTCTCCTATTAATAAATTCTAACACTTTTTTCTCTAGCTTTCGCAGCTCATCTCACACTACAGGAAAAGTCTCTTGAGATACTAACGTAGAGCGATATATTAAGCTTGTGCAAAATCTGTGGCTCATGTATTTCACACAAGCAGGGGGAAAGTTGTACTTAAAATCACTGAACAAGCAAAGATAATTCTAAGAATGAGAAAAGGCCTCAAAGGTCAGTGAAGTTGAGCCCCTTGCTTTGAGGAGGAATTTGTTATAATACAACCACACCATCTTGATCATAGCTTCAGAGGTTGGAAGAGATCAGAGGGTTAATCAAGTGCAAACCTTTGCTCTAAAACAGAATTCCTTAGCAAGAACAATTCTTTTAAAAAACTGCCTAGAAAGAAAAGTACATAGATTCAGGGGATCACACACAATTCAACATAGAGCCTTCAGGAAACACAAACTTACTTCTAGCTAGTCCCTCCTAGTTTGGGCTTCTTTCAGGAACTTAGGGCCTTTCTGTACTTGCTGATATTACTTATCAACAAGTGCATAAAGGGCTCCCTTTCACATGTTAATGCGGGATACAAGAGCACTGCTCACTGCAAGATCACTCGACCCACACAGGACGGAGCATGATCCAGATGAAAAGATCCTTGATCTGGGTCACCAATAGTCCTGGTCTGGAACTCGGAGGCATGTAGAAGATATGCCTGCCTACATGTTCTGGACTACTGGGGAGGGGGCAATTTTGGTGATGCACCAAAGCACACCACCAAAAATGGCTTCCCAGGTACCCTGACGTGAAGAACTTTTGTTCCTACCCGTGCAGAACTCTCAGAGCACAGCCCCAAAGCTTGTGTGAACTTGGCAAGGTGTGTGGTTGCAGGGGCTGGTCTGGACCTGCACTATTCCAGACCACACATCTTGCCATGACCTGAACTAGGAGACCTTGCTGGTCTAGGCCCAGTGGTTCTGATCAGAGGAAGGCATTGCAGAAAAGCTCATAGGTTTACATGAAGACCCCATGAATTCTAATATGCTTTTGTGATGCCCAAATGTGCTGTTGCAGTATCCAGTGCATTTTGTGATAGTTATTTATCCAAGGATGGCTTAGATTGAAATGACAGCCCAATAAAAATTGTCCTGCAATAGGCTTCCATTTAGTGGGAATTGAAGTTGGGGCCTGCAGGCAAAATTGGTATTTATAGACAATAGGAATTGGCCAGAGTAGGACGAATCTTGGAACCAGGTTTGTTTATTAGGAATGTGCAACAGCTGCTTAAAACAAGTTTGATCTAAACAGAAGATGTACTACCTTGAGCCTGTACTACTGTGCTCATACTACTTCTGTACCTTCTCCATCCAACAGCAGTGGTAAAACCAGGCTCCCACAAGTTACTCAAAACATACTTTGAAGAAAGTTTTGCATTGCCCTGTTCATGCTTTAAGTCAGTCCATGGCTCTCTTGAAATGGAGTTTTGTCCTGCTGTGTTCCAGGTCACATGATATAACTTGGAAATAACATAACGGGAAAGCAAGCCGCGGCTGTTTTAATCATTTTACTGGAGCTCTGCTTGTGCACTTGACAGCCCCTATACCCATCTGACAGCTGCTCAGCTGACTGCAGGCAAGCTGTCAAATGCTTGTTTGGGGTAAATCAAGCCCTTACCTAGGCGATCGCACCGTCCGGCAAGGGGGGACAGTTGCAATAGCAGCATAAGCAGAGGGGACAGCAAAACCCTGCTCACTAATGCTGCAGTTGATCAGCAATAACCTGAGAGCATCCCCATTCCCCGCCCCCAGATAATCTGTTCTTGCCTCCTAATTTGGGGCGAGAACAGTTACAAAGGAGGGGGCTGCTCTAGGTTTTTGCTTTTTGTCCCTCATGTAGCCCGAATTAGGGCTTTGCATGGGGACTCTCCCGAGGTGTATCCTGATTATGGGGATGAGACCTCTGTGACCATAGTATTTCCCTTTATCTCAGTGGTTCTCAACCTGGGGGTCGGGACCCCTTTGGGGGTCAAACTACCCTTTCAGAGGAGTCACGACAAGTCTCCCGCTGTCCTTCCCTCCCACTTCCCAGCTGCTCTACCCCCGTGGTTGGGGGTCTCCACAACATGAGGAACTCCATTAAGGGGTCGCAGCATTAGGAAGGTTGAGAACCACTGCTTTATCGGAACCCATAGTATAAGCTCCCACTGGACTTATTTTTTAAACTTCCATCTGAGTATGAATTAGGGACTCACTTTCCTAGGTCATTGTAGTAGTGTGGGTTTGTATTATTGAATTATAATATTTCTGGATTGTTACCCAATTAGAGGGGAAAAAGAAAGAAAACCAGATAGTTTCCCATCTCTCTGTTGTCTTTGCCTATCTTGGAAAGAAAGCAGGCCTAGCTCTCAAAATTAACTCTTCCTTTTGCTGGTGTCATAGTAGACGATATTGTAATTTTCCTGCTTGTGCTTCACATGGTACTATTCACGGAGCCTAATTCGAAAGGCAAACTTATCTTCACTTGCTCATGAAAATTTCCATTAGTGGACAAGTATTGAACAGACATCTTAGTCATGCCATGTTCTGAATCTGAATGAGAAGAAACCTGTTGTTGTACCCAGGACAGAGTGTATCATAATCACTCTGATTCCAGTTTATTAAAGTTGCTTACTGTGGGGTTATCTTAGAAGCGTGCAAAATGCTGTTTTGCATTACTCGAAAAAGCCATGGCTGGGGGGCTAGTGCAGTGCTACTGAAATTTGCAGGGGGGACTCTAACTGGTGCACCTGGCTCAGTTTTGTACCTGTGAACTCTTCAGAGTCTGGGCAGGTAGGGTCTTATCACATCATGCTTTACAATAACATCACTGCTTTGTAATGGGCCTGTTTTCTGAATTTAGTCTGGGCAAGTTCTGGCAGTTTCCTGAAAGCACATTACCAGATGATGACATCATTGTACAGTGTGATGACACTTTGTTACATCCCTGCAAGCAGCTGAAGGTCAAAAGACTGTGCCAGGTATAGCCAGAAAATGCCTCTTCCCTTCCTGTCCCTAGATGCTTGATAAAGGGACACTAGTGCATCTGAATCTGGCCTGTCTTTGCATACCTCTAGGTCCATTTTGGCTAGATGCCTGGAATTGGAAGTTCTTCCTGTCCTTAAACCTGAATTTTGCCCAGGAGGGTAATTCTGTACTGGCCAGTGTACTGGAATACCAAATGCACTAGGAGCCTCTGTTCTACATGCTGGTGTGGTTTAAGGGTCTCTGCAGTATGCACAGGATGGTGCATTGACTGGACCAGGAGGCCCAAAATGGTGGCTTGATCCAGTCTACCAGTAGACCTCTTTTTCAAGGTTTAAGGCATACGAGGGGCTGGTATACTAGATCATGGAGGCATGTGCATGGCACATTCCGTGGGACTTATTGTGTTGGTACAACAAGGTGTACTCCTACAGAGGGTTTCCCAGACCTTTGGTGTCCCCACAGTGGAGTTCCAAAGCTGGTCCAAGCTGGCACAGGGGCTGGAATGGAACAGCATATGCCAATGCAGATTGCCTTGTTCCAGTCCACGAGTCATCTGTCTCAGTGGGGTCTGGTTTACTTGAGACTTCGAGGCATGCAGGAATATCAGACTTGTAGATATAAAAGCTTGTTTTCAGGCTGTAGTAAAAGGTATTTAGGTTTGCTCCCTGCCTTTTACCTATATTCTCAGATATGATCCCAAATCATTAAGTACTTGTCCTTACAATTCTTCATTTGGTATTACTCTATGAATGATTTTTGATGGTGATTTCAGCATATTCCTGGATGGTTTTACATAATATCACATTGGAAAGGATTAAAAACCTTGCTAAAATGGGGAAAGGGAAAGGAAGACTCTTCTTTCTTTTGACCAGTCATAGAAACTCACATTTTCTTACATTTAACTTACCCATATTAAAAAGCTCGGATTAATCCTCACTCCTCCCTTACTTTGATTTATTATTTATGTGCTTATATTCTCAGCAAAGTAATGCTTCATGACATATTTCCAGTTTTAGAGTGCTTACATGAGTTACAGGTAGCTTTCTTTTCTTGATAAGATATGGTACACAGCCAGCAAAGAATTGCACTGAATTTAATTACCTCTTGCTTGTCAAGGTGCTAGTGATACCTACATCACCAGGCTCCACAAATAGACCTTTTGTGAACATCTGCTTGGGGCTTGTAGAAATAAGAAACAGCCATCATTAGTTAGTTTCTTCTTTATGGTGGAGCTTTCTTCCAGCCACAAATATTATGTCAACATATGAACCTTTTCCAAAGCTTGCTGACAAGTGATAAACACTGTTCCATAACTTGAGGGAAATTACTGAGAATGCACCTTCACACCCCACAATTCAGTGATGGAGCCCTTTCTTTGGCCTTCTTATATGCATTATGTTTATTACACACAGCCATTAACATTAATGGTTCCTTACAGAAGTAGACGGCTCCCTCCTTTAGAAGGCCTGCAATCCAGAAATCAACACAAAGAAAATAATGAGGAGAAAAGAATATGCACCATTATTTCAAAATTCATATTAGGGTAATATTTTTGGTAAGCCAAATAGAATATTAGTTCTTAACTGTTTATCAAATCAAATACTAACCAAGCCAAGACAGGAAGGAGGACAAAGAGAAAAACCATCTGATGGTAAATAATATGTGTATGTACAGAATTTCTGGGAAGAAAAAATTCAGTGGCTGATGCTTCATGTGGAAATTTAAATCCAGCTGTTACCCATTTGTGTAAAGTGAAACCTGCAGGTTCCTTTGTAGGTAAAAACAGTCTAAACTGAAACTGCTGCTTTACCTAAGGTTTAATGCACATTTAATCAATCTCTAAGGTTGAAACGTTGACACAAAAAATATGTCGAGCCATTTTCTCTTGACATTATATTGCCTTAATTTGAATTTTCTGAAAAGTGGTTGAAAGGAAATTGAAAAGCTTTTTCTTAGTCCTATAATGTGGCTGTGTGTCTATGCAGTGTTCAGAACACCTTGGAGGGCCATTGAAGCCTGTCTCCTCAATACCTTGTGCCAAAGGGGCATTAGGATACACGGAGGACAGTTGTGGTGGACAGTTCAATGAAGGTGTCAAACCAGTGCACAGCAGCAGCAAAAAAAGCTAATTCAGTGCTGGGAATTGTAGCAACCACAAAAGCTGCACAGTTTTTCCCATGGCTTCCTTTTCTTCAGCCCTCCAATTCTCAAGCTCCAAGAGTAAAAGGAGCAACAATTTTCCTGTTTCCATAGACTTGTAGTATATACTCAGTGCCACTAGGGTGCTGAATTCTTTCCACCCTGCAACTACCTTTAGGCATTATGGTGGCTGCAAAGCATGTGGCCTTAAGACTACAGGTCCCTTCTCTTCCTGTTTGAGGATTTTCCCTGCCTCTGACCACAGGATGTGACATTGCCAGGGACCTAGATTTGCCTTGACATCACTTCCCCCACACCCCCTTTTGGAGGGTTATTTAAAGTTCTGCAGAAGAATAAATTGCTCTCTGTTCCAGCTGATCCTGTCTCCTGTCTGATTTCTCTTCCCTGTGCTTCTAATCTTTAACTCCGCCATTAACCATGTGGCAGGTCCCTGATCTCACACTGGTAGCAATCAAGGGATTTTACTTTTGCAACAACCGGCAAGGAACCATAACAGCAATAGCTGTTACCTGCATTGCTACAGCCTCCCGCAATGCTGTCATTTTTAGAACTGCAGCAACAATTGAAGTAGCTATAGGCTGCTTCCCTAAGTTTCCTTGAGCCCTCAGATTTGGGTTGTAGGCATGACTGCAACAGGGAATAATTAGGAAGGGAATAGAAAACAAGTCAGCAAGTGTCATTTTGCCTCTTTATAAATCTATGGTGAGCCCACATTTGGAATATTGTGTACAATTCTGGTCACCATATCTCAAAAAGGATATTGGGGAACTGGAAAAGGTGCAGAGAAGAGCAACCAGAATGATTAAGGGTCTGGAACACCTCCCTTATGAAACCAGGCTGCAACGTCTAGGCCTCTTGAGTCTGGAAATACGGCGTTTAAGAGGGAACCTGATTGAAGTATCTAAACTTATGTATGGTATAGAAAAGGTGGATAGAGAAAATTACTTTTCTCTGTCACACAACACTAGAATGAGGGGGCACTCTATGAAGCTGATGGATAGGAGAGTCGGATCTGACAAGGGAATGTATTTCTTCACCCAGAGGGTTATCAGTTTATGGAATTTGCTGCTGGAAGAGGTGGTAAAACCTACCAGCCTAGATGGCTTTAAGGTAGGGATAGACAAATTTATGGATGACAGATGTATCAGTGGCTACTAGAATGAATGCCTAGGTACATCTTTCAGGCTGGAGGGGGGAAGTAGGATGCTTATAAGGCCATTTGCTGGGATCTGAGAGCAGGCAAAGATTTGTCCTTTTCTCTGCTTGAGATTCCCATGAGCGTTTGGTGGGCCACCATGTGCGATGGGATGCTGGACTAGATGGGCTGTGGCCTGATCCAGCAGGGCTTCTCTTATGTTCTCTTATGTTCTTATGAGGGGCTACTTCAATCTGACACCAGGTTGCAAAAGCATCAGTGCACAAAATAAACTCTGCAGCAACTTCTCATATACTGATGCCCTGTTTGCACTGGGTAGGTGCATCTGCATGCCATTACTGCTGCTGAAGTCCCAGAGCTCGCCAAGACCCTGGTCACACAAGTAGTTTAGGATGACCTTAGGTCATCCTCAGGTCATGTTACTCACATTATTTTAATTTAATTCATTTTCCAAGCCAGCCTACCACTGTTAGATCATCTTAATCGTAGTCCTCCTTTTTACCAGACTGAGGAGAAGTCAGCCCATCCTGGCATCTCAAGACCTCTGAACTGTGTTGTGGTGGGTAGGGTCCAGTTTTTCCTTCATCCAATCAGCACGCATAGAGTTTGTGAGGTACCTTCCCTTCTCTCCTCCATTTATGCATATGATTCCTCTATCTAGCACTTTTACTCTATTATTATTCTTTTAAAAAATTAATCACATGGAGAAGAAAACCACATAAAAAAGGAAGGGGGAAGTGTAAGTGCGGGAGCAGGCTTAAAAAAACCCCACAGACACACAACCTCACCTCCTTTGTGTGACACAATGGCATCCAATAAGAAAGGAGGTAGATTTGAAACAGCAAAATGGGTGGGAAGCCAAGAGTTCTGTGTACATGGCTGAGGTCATGGAGAAAGATGTGAGCAATGCATCCCAAGGTTGGGATGGCCTGAACGTGACCTATGTTTGACCAGCACTGGTACGACCTCAGTTCAAATTACTGAATAGGCCATCCTGTCTTACACTTGTGTGACCAGGGCCCAAACTCTCCTTGGTCCTGACTGGGAGCAGCTAAGTGACTCCTGAGCAGCAGGAGTGACATCCAGGATGCCTCTGAAGGCCATCTGCAGATGAAGGTTTTGCTTCCTCTTCCTTCTTGAGAATGCCTGGAAGCAACTGGTGGGCCACTGTGTGAGACAAGATATTGGAGTAGATGGACTGTGGCCTGGCCTCTTATGTACTTTCTTGTACTGCTGGTGCTTTAGTGATGGGAGAGATTACACTTGAGGAAGCTGGCTCTTTCAGCAAGCATTGGCTGCTATCTCTCCCCCAAAAACAAGCTCCATGTCCTGAATGGCTCTGACTCTCCCTTGCTGCAAATCACTGCCTGTACAGCTGCTTCTTCCTGCTCCTTGAGCTTTTGTAAAAGGTATGTGCCCTCTGGGCAGCTGCTGTTTTTGGCAGTAGTCCTCTTTCATCCCTTACCTCCTTGAAAAGGGTGAATCCTTGCCTGCACCCTCTTGCAAGACCAGCTGGCCTCTGGGAGGTTCCTTACCCCTCAGAGTACCTTTGGTTCCTATTGCTTCCATGCCATATTTTTGCACAAATATTTTATACGATTCCTCCAAAAATGGTTTAGATTTTGGAGGAATCTAATACTTATGTTATCTGAGGTTCTACTGTACTTTTGATGGTGCATTTGGATTTCTTGATTTCAAAGGCAAGTCTCTGGGATGTCTTAGTCAGGGTTCTGCCCAGTGTTACTTAGTCCGTGAGTAACCTACATGTTCTGTTTGTAATGAAATTCTGTACAGCTGAAAGCTTTGGGATGCGTGAGTGTAAGTTCAGTACTTGATAGCTTTGTGTTTGTTTCCCCTAAGCAGATACGGCAGGAGGAGACCCTCTCAAAAACCCTCTTGAACAGTTGTTACCCAGAGGCAGCCTATTACTCAAAGAACCCTTGTACAGAATTGGAACTTGGTCAAGTAAGGCATAGCTTCTCTTACTTCAGGATGCATCATACCTTGCCTACACAGTGGATCAACTTGCTTCTGTTTAATGGGTCATTGGTTTCTCGGTGCCTTGCAGCAGCCTTATTTATTCAGTGCCTCCCATATCGGGAACATGGTCTGCATTTTTATAGGGCTTAATGGAGGGATGATGTTAGTGTTTAGCTTCCAAGACTGGAAAGTTTTTGTTTTGTTTTAGCAATCACAGATGATGGAATGAATTGGCTCTTTCAGGCAGTATCTGCCCTCGACATAATATGCTATATCCCATGTAACTGAGACTGCAGTGAGTACAGATGGTGGATATCAGATGCATGTTACAGGTGCTTCAGAGTGGCAGTGACAGAGGGAAAATTAGTAATACAGACAAGCCCGTGCAGACCTATGATTCAAAATGTAACGTGTTGGCTTACATCTTATCTATATGAAAAGCAGCTGCCTGAGTGCACCATAGTATGGGTGAACATCACATGAACCCAGAAACTGTCAGCACACTCTTCAGTGTCACATCCCTTCTGCTCTCCATCTCGCACACTCAGTGGTTGCTTATAGTGTACATGCAGGCCACTTTGGGGGTGTCTTTCCAAGGTCCAGAACTAGTTGTTTCCATGGCTTTTGTTTCTGTTTGTATTGAGGAAGAGAAACGAAACTTTCTTTGCACATTTTCTCCCCTTAATGTGGTTTACAGAAAGACTGACAGCTCCACAGGAAGCACCAAAAGTGAGTTGCTGCCAAGACATTTTCCCCCTAATTAAACCCACTACTTCTCTCATAATTTAAGCATACAGTATTATGCAGTGCCACTAAAAGAATCCCAGATGTTGGATTCCGTTCTCTGGCTCTTAATGCCATCAATTTTTTCCCCTGACTTTTCATAATTGGAACAAATTATACAAGGTTTGGAAAGGAACTGATTAGATCTTTTTCATATAGAGGTCTTCTGTTGACCATCAAAATTATCTCTAAAACGCATAAACCAGAGAGCATGCAGAATGCCTTTCAGGTTGGATTAATGCTTTATCTAATGTGACAGGTCTAGTGCTTAGGGAGCCAGACTCTTATCTGGGAATACTGGATTTGATTCTGCACTACTCCATGAAGCCAGCTGGGTGACCCTGGACCAGTCGTAGCTCTCTTCCGAGCTCTCACAGCCCCACCTACCTCACAAGATGTCTGTTGTGGGAAGAATAGAAAGCTTTGTCCGCCACTTTGACTTAAATGGGTGAGAAGAACAGTGCATGAAAGCCAACTCTGTCCCCTCAACCTCACAACAACTTCTAAAGGCCGAACTGCAGGATTTATCCTGCATGGTGCTGGCCTGAAACAGGTGGCCTGGCTCCCAATGGGCTGGTCTGCCACCAGCTCATGCCAAAGGCTGTCTGCACTGAGGAAGGCTCAACCCAGCCCAACTAGAGGTCAGAAACATTCTCCAAGCCTCCCAAGTTGCCAGCTGGGGTTATTTTGATCGGGCACCCAGAAGTAATGCAATTCTGGCGCCACCTGGGTACCTGGCAAAAAGCTGCCAAGCAACTTGGCCATGGTGTGCTAGAGCAGCAGCTCTTGTGTTTTCTGCACACAGGTTACTGCTGTGATGTAGCAGCCTGGAACACTACATGGACAGCTTACAGGTGGTCTACAGTTACAGCAGGCTATGGTGCCATTTTCATGCTATAATCCATGAAAGTGAGCCAGTTTGGTCTAGTGGTTAGGGAGCTGGACTGTTATCTAGGAATACCAGGTTTGATTTCACCCTCCCCCAGGAAGTCACCCGGGTGATCTTGGGGTAGCCACAGCTCTCTTCAGAACTCTCACAGCCCTACCTACCTCACAAGATATCTGTTGTGGGAAGAATAGAAAGCTTTGTCAGCCACTTTGACTTAAATGGGTGAGAAGAACAGTGCATGAAGGAAAACTCTTCTTCTTCTTCTTCTTCTTCTTCTTCTTCTTCTTCCTCCTCCTCCTCCTCCTCCTCCTCCTCCTCCTCCTCCTCCTCCTCCTCCTCCTCCTCCTCCTCCAGGAACCATCCATAACCTACAAGGATGGCATGAGCATAAGAACACTTTCTCCATTTTATCTCCTCTGCACCTTGCCTTCAGGCGTATACTACCTTCAGTACCTTCTGATAGCTTTATTTTTCATGAATTTGCTCTTATCCTCCTTTAAAACCATATTTTGGTGTTGTTGTTCATGGACCTCTGGATCAAAACCAAGGGCACCAAGCCACCCAAAGGGTTGAAGGGCACTTATAGCCCTACAAAAACAAACAGATGTGTTGGAAGAAGGCAAGAAAAAGAACATTCAGAAAACTAATTCAGGGACCTCAAGCTCTGGCACTTCAGGTGTTCTTCAACTAAAGTTCCCCACATTCCACTCGCAATGGGATGGGCACAGAAATAACGTGAAACACTAGAACTGTACTCCAGGAACATCTGGAGGTTGCAGTTTGAGACCCCTGGTCTAATTGCTCTACATCAGAATGAGAATGTGGAATAGCTGTTGAGTGCCACTTCCTAGAGAAGCTTCATAGCTTTTTCACTGGCCGTGGTCACACCTTCTCTTTAAACTGTCTTCAGTCCATCTTCAGGTCTGACTGCTAACACCTTTTGATTTCTATCTGTTTTGTGGACTTTCCATTCTGGAAAATCCAAATGGAGGGGGGAAAGTCCACAAATAAAATGGATAGAAATGTCAACAGTCAGTCCTGAAGATGGACTAAAGAAGGTTAAAAGTGAAGGTGTGACTGTGGCCGTTAAGTTGTTGCCAGTGTCTCTTAGCTATGTAGGCTCCCTAATGAAGATAGGTAAAGGTAGCAGGTGTATGGTGTCATAGTGTCTGTCAGGCAGTCTCCCTGGCCAAGACAATCAAGTATGTATTCCCCTCCTAACTACTGGGCAAGGTTTAAGGTTTCATGCTTGGCATATAAATCCCTAAACCAACTTGGGACTATAGTAAGAATGTCATTCCTGTTACAACCCTGGAGGAGCCCTGAGATCACCTGAAAAATTAATTCTGTAGGTGCCACATAATACTGAATGCCACCTTGTGATGACCTGCAGGTGGGCCTTCTCAGTGGTGGCACCTTTGCTTTTGAATGCCCTTCTTTCTGCAATCACTGATGTGCCTATGCTTACAGCTGACAGGCACCATTAAAGACCTGTTTTGAGATTTCTTTTAAATGAAAAGCAATATACAAATGTCTTCAACAATAATTTGCCGGAATTTGAGAGCAGGAGAAGGTAAGCCCTTGCCTGGGCAATTGGTGGGCCACTGTATGCGACAGGATGCTGGACTAGATGGACTGTGGCCTGATCCAGCAGGGCTCCTCTTAATACCTGGCACTGACATTATATGAGAGAATATGCCATTTTGCCTGTCATGTTCTTTCTACATTCAGCTTTGTTGAATGACCTGAGGTTCACACTGACCTACTAGACCAAAGTCAACTGCCTTCAGAAGGTTTTTGACAACAGCTTTATGCTGGCTGGGTCTGAGGGAGTTTGCAGTTCAAAATATCTGAGGATGCAAACTCAGCAAAGGAACATTATTTTGTTAGACTTTTCTCCCAAACATTTAGAGGAGAAAAATCAATCAGAACTGAATCCAACAGATGGGTAGGCAATTGAATGTCCAAACATTTTACCTAAGAAAGTTTCCTGGGTCTGAGCAGCCCCAGCAATGGGCTAGGTAATTCAAATAAAGTGATTTTAATTAGAAAGCATCTGTTATTGCCTTTGAATCCAGTTTCTCTTTCAGTTGTTAGAAAGCAAAGACCACATTGCTCTGCATGAAGGGGCAAAGAGTGGAGACGAGAATGATATTAATAATGATCAAAATATTTTTGCCATTCATGTTATCCTTGCAGGTATTTCAAGTTCTCAGAAGCACATACATAAAGCGAAATCCTGCACACTGGAAGAACATAGAAAACAATAATAAAAAGGGCATTCAGATCAGTTGTGGTTTAATTCTTTTGTTGCAGAAGGTGCTTAGGAAGAAGGAGCTGGTGAATAGGAGTTTGGCTTCTGGCAAAGTACAGGTCTGGAGACCTGTGAGGATTGTCTGGTAGGGAGCCGGTAATGGGAAAGTTTGCAAACTTAATCTCCAGCTCCGCAGTAAACTAATCCGCCTGCATTGACACTAATCTTTTCAGCAAAGATCAAAGAGGTCTTCTTATCTTTCATTTTGATCACTGAGCTGGAAAACACTGAGCTAGGCTTGGGTCTTTGCTGATTGTGTAAAATATGGAGATGCCAATATTTGTGCTGGGAAGTGAATGAGCTTTCCCAAGACTTCAGTTAGACTTCTACAGTTTAATACTTTTTTATGGTTTTATCTCTGCGGCTATCTTTGATCCGGAATGTTATTTATTATTTTTAATCTGTTCCTTCTTATAATATGATAATGAAATGGATTATTATAACACACATCTCAAAGAAAGAGAGTTGTGTGTGTGAAAGAGTCTTGTTTATGGCCACCCAAGGAGATAATGGCTTAGCGGGGAAATTATTTTCTCACGTAAGGCCTCCAAGAAAGTTTCCAACCATGTTTGTCTGGAGATGAAGGCTAAATGGAGTTTGGTCCTATGTCCTCTTTAAAAGCACCCCCACCCACCTTGGTGATAGTATTTTAATAAGAGACAACTTAGCCAAAATTGTGTGGTGCCTATATTTATACCTGGTCCACACCCCAACTATGAGCAGCAGTTTCCATGGAACCTTTAGGGAGTGAGGACATTTACCTGAAGTGTTGAAGCAGAGATGAGATGGTTGAATTACTGTTGAACAAGGACCTAGGTAATTAGGGAATCAGAACTGAGCTCTTTTGTAAAGTAATGGAACATTTGATACATATAGAAAAGACGCTAGAAGACTGAAAGATTTTTTGCTCCCTCCCAATTGAGAATACTGCATATGAATCAAAGTATTCATAGAACTCTTGTACAGATGGCCTGGTTCCTCTGTTACAAAAAATACTGCAGATTTGGTTAAGCAAAGAAATGTATAACAGCTCATGTGGTCAGGAAAGTTCAATTTATATAACAGAGTTTCTGTATCTATAGGAAGCTGAAATATGCGTGTTAAACAGGGCCGTCAATAGCTCAGCTCCAGTGATTTGCCTTCTGCCCTACCATGACCACATTTCTGTCACAAGCACTGCAGATTGAAATATGTTCCACAGGGGTGTGCTCTAAGTTCCAATAAAAGCACTTACTCCACTGACACAAAGAACCAATGGCCCCCACCTGACCTTATAAAACTCAAGCTACAGATATTGAACTTCAGTTTGCAACTCTTCTCTCTGGAAAAAGAATTGTTTTAGTTACAAGCTGGTTCTTTTGCTCAATAGTGGATCTAGGGCTGAAAATTCTGGGAAGCATGTGTTATGGGTATTTTTATCTGAGCCTGGATTTTAAGATCTTTCAAATACTGTGTTCTCAAACACCAGTCCACTTACATCCAGCATCCCTGTATCAGGTAAAAAGAAGTAAACAGAAGCCAAACCACACTTCGCCCCATAGTAAACGATAGGGTAATATCTGGTAAGGAGCATCTGCACTTGTAGAAGGTGTTTTAAACCCAGAAATGCCTCCTGCTTTACCAGATGTTACCCTACTGTCTACTAGTGGGGATGCATAAAATCATGCACCACACGCATCCCACCCTTACTAGAAGCTTACCTTTGTTGGGCAGCTGGGCAACCATTTGCACTATTTCCGGTGCTAGGGGTCATCTGAGGTGCCATGTAAGTGAGTTGACACCTCAGATAATCCTAAATGTGACTGCACATGTGCGGAGAATCATCATTGCTGTGGTGCTGACACTGGTGCCTGCACAGTTGCTCCGGGCTCCAAAAAGAAGATGCCGGTGTCTGGATATGTGCCCGGACACAGGTAAGTCTCTGGGCATTGCAACATCTGAGTGTTCACTGGGTGCTGCCTCGGACATTGCCTTGGTAATCTGGCCAGCTGCAACCTGGTCATTCACATCACAAGCAATACTGACCAGGTACAGGGCTAATTTAGTTTTTGTCATGCAAATGGGTGCTACCTTGCTAAATCCTTGCCAGCCTGGCATGGTATTATTATACCATAGCAGGCCAGCAAGTACAAACAGGCTCATTCTGTCATATTTCATGAGGATTTTTAACCTAAAGATGACCTGAGCATTTGCCTAATCCTACCTTTTGTGACAGCTTGAATTTGTCAGAATTTTAGGCCAGCCCACCGACCTATATTTTATCCATTCATTTATTTAAAACATGTCTGTACTGCACCTCATTTTAAAACCATCCCTGACCTGTTCACAAAGTAATAAAATGATAAAAAAAACACATAACTCCAAGATCCAGGGATCATTTGCATACCCTGCTTCTTGCTGCCTGCTGAGAAGACAAGAAAAGCCTGTATGAGTAAACTGTGAGGTGAAATTGGGCTTAGCAGTTCAAGACAGTGGGCAGGGATCTGAAGTTCCAGGGGCTCATTTGCATCCCCTGCTGCTTGCTAGGAAATTGTGCTGAGCAGCTGAACATGGTGGCCTGTGCACCTAATGACACACAAAATCTGAAGCAAGTGAACTGGATGATGTTTTGAGGCAGTCAGGAACTGAGACCTCAATGTTTTTTTTGGGGGGGGGTTCTTCCCTCTTTATTTTTTAAGGATATCTTAAAAAGATAATAAAAAAAAGTAGAAAGCCAGCAGGGGTGTGGGACTTATATGCTGAATTGTACTGAGTGCCTATCCAACTCTGGACAGAGCTCATGGGTGTGTGCTCAGTGCAGTGAGTTCCTGGAATTCAGGGAATGAGCTCTATCCCTTGGGGTCAAGGTAGCTCAACTGGAACAACAGAGAGGGAGAAAGATAGTCAGAGGGGAAACTTGGTGATGGTATAGCAGAGTTCCACTTGAAAGGTGGCAACTGTATAGCTTTTACGAAGGAAGGAAGGAAGGAAGGAAGGAAGGAAGGAAGGAAGGAAGGAAGGAAGGAAGGAAGGAAGGAAGGAAGGAAGGAAGGAAGGAAGGAAGGAAGGAGACTTTGTGAAAGAGAACGTCAGTCTCCTGTTCCTTAGGCGGTGAACAGATTTCCTCTTAACTCAACCTGATGATACAGGTACTTTGGGATAACCCCAGGGTAAATTTGAAACAAATGGGATGAATATAATTTTATTTTTAAAACATGTGTGACATATACCTTGATCAAAGAATGCCCCAAAACTGCTTTGGGTGATTATAGCCTAAGAAAGCTTTATTTTACTCTGGGTTTTCTTTAGACATGGCCCTTTCTACCCATGGTGACACTTGCCTTTCCATAAACAAATATCACTGGAGCTAGAAGGCTCCACCTTAGAAGGTGGAGCTAGAAGGCCTCACCTTAAATGAAGCCATTCGCTGATAAGCCCCGAGAATAAAAAGCTCTAGAAATTTTTCTCTCCATAGACTTGCATTACACGCTCGGTGCTGTCCAGGGTGATGAATTCTTTTCACTCCCTGCCTATGTTGGTCAGCAATAATAGCAATTATCAGACATGTGGAGCTTTAAACTACAGCTGTTCCTTGTCTTCTGGTTGCATATTTTTCCTGCCACGGACCAAAGGATATGACATAACAAGGACCTCTGACCTGCCTGACCCCAGCCTTCATCCAATCACCTACCCAGATGTGGTGTGGACACCACAGCAACTGTGTTGTTCCACACATGTGCAGTCATGTTTGGGGTCATTTGAGGTGCCAGCACAATTTTGTGGCACTTCAGATGACCTCTAACACCAGAAATAGTGTGAATGGTCACAGCGCTGGAAGCAAGAGTAAGGAATGGGACAGGAGAGGTTAGGGTTGTGACATGATTTTGTGCACCACCACTAGTAGATGATAGATGATAGGTTAACATTTGGTAAGGCAGGAGGCATTTCTGGGTTGGAAATGCCTCCTGCAGATGTTCCTTATCAGATGTCATCATATCATATATTATGGGACCAAGTGTGAATTGGCCTAAGGTAAGGCAAAGGTATGGCTTGTTGTTTGGATATATGAAGAAAATAAAGAACATATAATGAATATTACTGTTAGGGATTCAGCACAAAATCTTGGACACTGAATACTATTTCAATGAAGAATTAGTATTTTTACCTATGGATCAGAAGTTTGAGTGCTGTTATTATTCTGCTATCATTCAGTCAGTCAGTCAGTCAGTCAGTCTCTGTAGGAATTAGGTTGGGCTGCTCACTCCCAGCCAATGCCTAGACTTATGCAGAAGAAGTACTAGGACTGCAGGGGAAAGAGAGATGCACAGAATGAAACTTCCTTTTTGATTTTCTGAAGCACGTTTTGTTCACAGTTCAGGGAGATCAAAGGCAAAATGCAGTTCAGAGAGATCAAAGCCAGATAAATAGGATCCTACAGGCCTTTCACATAAAGCTTGACATTTCAGCAGCAGGTGCAATACGTGCAATTCATAAAACCAAGGAATATTAATGTATTCTTATATCTAGCTGTAACTCCTCTCACCTAAATGAGCCAAAATGAGCCCGGGCCTTTGCAATGTTCAGAGGTACCCCAAACCAGCTCCAAAGCTGGCATGAACCTCAGAGCCAGCATGGAGGCTGTTGAAGAACAAGCCATCCTAGTGTGTGGACAGCCATGGTCCACACCAGGTACAATCCATCCCAGCTTATAAAGGGTTAGGGTTAGGATTGCTTATTGTGGGCCACAGTAGCCTAACTGGTGCTGGAATAGCAAAAGTAAGGAGGGATGTACACAAATTTTTTTCTTCATATTTGCTTCACATCAAAGTGAATGGGAAGAAAATTCACTTTCATGCAAACAGAGGCTCTTTGAATATGGTAGGACTTGAATCCACAGCAAATGCTCTTTGAATCCCTGCCACCAGTCATGCCTCTGAATCTTCTCTGAATCTGCTTTGAATCTGCTCTGAATCTGCTTGGAATCCACTCTGAATCTGCTTTGAATTCACTCTAAATCCACTAGGCAGCCACTTTGCCACCTCCCCACCTTTGTGAGTATAACAAAGCATCAAACAAATACACAAAAAGCATCTGATCTGCATTCCTAAGTCAGTCTTCAGATATAGCCAACATTTGATTTGAATGCCAATGAACTCCAGGTCTGACAAATAATGCATGCACATCCCTAAAAGGAAGTGTGAATACAGCTCAGAAGGCCAGAGTTGGATTATTTGGAAATCAAGCGATAGTACCATAGCGCACAAATGTGTGTATGATGACTTCATATTATTTCTTGCAACAAACAGGTGCTTTTGGATACAATGCCTTGAACTGCTTTCAGAGGAGACAAAGAAGACCCATTCAAGAAACAGGAAGCAGCCGTGCAGTCTTTATCTTACACAGAGGTTTCTAGTAAACATAATTAAAGTGAAAAGAGAAGCTGTGCATTTTGTTTGTTGACCCAGTGCAGGACACCTGTATAAGGAAGCTCAAAACACAGCAAAAGGAAGACAGAGCTGTTTCCACTATAAACACAAACATCAGGCAAATTTCCTTTCTTCTGGACCATCGTCAGACAGGAAGCTAAATACAGCTGCATACAGATTTGGCAAGTTCGTCTGTGTGTTCTGCATGAGCAGAAAGTTTTCCATAGGTAATTTTATAAGTTGGGTTTTGGTAAGAATACACATTGGTTAGTAATCCGATTCTTTTTCTTGGACAGTGTGTTTTGAAATGTCCTTTAAATATTTGAACAACAGTCAAACTGCTAGACTGTCTTCCCCTGAAGGGCTTCTCAGAGGCTTGCTTCATTTTTCGTGACAGGAATTTCTGGTGAGTCTAAAGCTTTCACACTGTTTTTAGAAATTAACTGAGGTAGAGAGGTCTCCTGAGTTACAGATCATCATCCTTCTTTTGGAAAGGAAGATTACCAAGCTCATGAAAAATGTCCCGGAGGCTTGATGTGACTGGAGGCACTTCAGCTGGGAAACAGCTGGCACGGTGGATTAACTGTTAGACTTGGAGCAGAGAGAGAGAGATTCATGTTTAAAGTCTTAGCTAAAACAGTTTGGCTGCATCCACACACATTAAACAATAGCTTAGGGCTGGTAGCATGCAGATACTAGTAAAACCAGAGAATACATTTTGGAAGCGAATTTTCTGGCCTTCAGTATGGACTAAGGCACTAACGTGTGGATGCTCCCATCTCTAAGCTGCTTTTGAGACTTTTTTTTAAAAAAAAATGTGAATGCAGCCATTGTGCCCAATCCCTAGGCTAGCCAAGTCATTTCCCCAGTCTATCCTATATAATGGAACATTGTGACAATAAATGATGGTATATAATAGAAGAAAAGCAAAATGAGCCGTTGTTCTTAATAGAGGCTGTTGAAGGGTGATGGAGAAGGCT
This sequence comes from Aspidoscelis tigris stejnegeri, assembly GCA_023333525.1. Lineage (NCBI taxonomy): Eukaryota > Metazoa > Chordata > Lepidosauria > Squamata > Teiidae > Aspidoscelis > Aspidoscelis tigris. The sequence goes on along the minus strand of JALMGA010000003.1, from coordinate 48,106,807 downwards.
GGGAAGAGATCCATTTCTTGATGATTTGATGTCAGCAAATAGCACTTCCTTCATTCACAAACAGCAGAGGCTAATGGCTAATATGCAACATTGCAATTGTTAAAACTCAAGTCCTATGCAATGTCACCACATGGCGATAAATTTAATATGGGCAGCAGGAAGCCCCAAGAATCTTGGGATGTCTCCAGATGTGCTTCTGCCAGTCAGCTCCTTTCCACATTCCATGTACATAGGCGGCACCCATCTACTTCCTGGCTAGGAAAGTAGTTGGCTAGCCTTGGCCTAGAGAGGCTGAGGGTTGGCTAGCCTTGGCCTAAAGAGGCCGAGGAAGTGTCTTGCTTAGCTGCCTGGTACAGGTCTAATATAGTCATCTGCCGAGTATCTTCTACCACATGATATTATTAGAGAAGAAAATATGCTGGAAATGTTCTGGAAAAAAAGCTTAAACTATTTGGCTTAAACTAAAAAGAGTGTTGCCTAAGAGAAATTGGGCTCATTGTCTGCACCCAGATCAAGAAACCAGAGGAGCATCTCAAGTAGGCCAGGAGCAAAATCATTACTGGTCAATTCCAATTCCAGGCCATTTCTGCACTTGTGCATGCGGAGGGAATGGTCCAACTGGAACCATTTTGACTGAAGCGGTTCCATGCTGGACCAGTCCTACTGGTCCCCAAAAAAGCCACACATATTGTATGTGGAAGTGTTACCAGTTCTGCTCCAGTAATAAACTGGAAGCAACTGTGGAGGGAGTAAAATTTGGATAATTTGGATTATTCTCGAAGCCCAAAGAACACCAAATTTAAACCTTCCCAGGGGAATAGCTGGATCTTTTTTTACAGGTTTTAATAACGAGGAATAACCAGAAAACAGAGACAAGACCAATTTCAGACGCAGAAACCAGTATTTCTTGTTAAATCAGAGCAAAGAATTTATTAGAGACATAGGAGAAAAGTTGAAATGAAATATAAAGTCATATCAGAAGCATTTTTCATTAGACCTTTAAGCAAAACAAGGACAAACATGCAGGGATTTTAAACATGGCTAAATAACTCAACAATTTTATACATTAAATTGGCAACTTCGGTTTTGGGGGAGATATATGCCCAAGCCAGTAAGGAGGTAGAAAATCACCCTGAATACTAAAGATATTCCCTAACCAAAAATCAGAAAATATAGAAAACCATAAGAGATAAGGGAAAATAAGGAGGAATGGGATAAAACTTAAGGATTGTTTCTCACCACTGTGCCTCAGTGTACCCAAAAACTGCAGATGGGAAGCCTCAGCCGATCCGTGTCTTTTCAGGTAAAATAATAAAATAAAATAAAATAAAAATGATCTTCCCTTCTTGTTGATTTGTTCTCCAAAAGTAAAATAAAAAAATATATATACCACAGTTAAATGGTATTTAAAATGAGCCTCTTTCAATTGCTTTAGCCAAGCAAAACTCAGCGATGAAGAAGAAAAAAAAACTTTTAAAGTTTAAAATGTGGCATTTGCAGAAAAACTCCTCCCACGTGGAGGGAAAAAAAAACCAGGTAGAATGGAAGGCAGGCAGGCGTCTTCAGGTCTCTCTCTCTAGCTCCACATGACAGAGAGAGAAGGGAGAGACACCATCCCTTTTCTGCTGGCCCTTTTTATAGCCAAAATTGATCCAAAAATTGTGATGTCAGAATAAATCCCTTTGAGAGGTGTGTTTTACCCCAAAACCAATGTACTACTATGGAAAATTCCGCAATTACTCTTTGGATGTGATGAAACACATTACAAATTAACCAGACTTAATCAACACTTCCTGATGCAGCAAACAATACAGGTAAAACAGAAAAATACATCTGAAATTCAAATATTTTATTTCCTTAGTCTTGACTCTCTTAAAGGGATTATCTCTTTCCTGTTGGCTCACAGAGATCCAATCAAGTCTTGGAAGGCAGTGAGTCATTGCCCTCTTTCACCATGGGAGTGCCCCTCAGTGGAGTTCCACAGAAAAAGAAGAAAAATGAATAGGCTAAAAAAAACCCCTCTTATTTTAGAAAATAAGGTTAAATAATTTCTTATTGAAAAGGAACCCCATTAAATCTGTTTCTCCTTCAGAAAATAAGGGAGAATTCAACCTTTATTAATATAAAACCATGCTGTGTTTCTGTATGGTGTCTCTGTCTGATTGCAAAAGTTTACCTTAAATTAACATTTTAGCACCTTTCCTGGCTCACTTAATCCCTTCAACTAGGTTCAACCTCTTATCCAATTCTGTTAAGGTGTAAACAGAGGTGTAAACAGTGAGTCACCTCCATCCCAGTACTGATGAGGTCCTTCTTATCATTTCCTTCCAGTTAAAATGTAATGGAACAGCTTATGCGAACTTAGCAGATCCATGGAATTCAGCACACCTTCGCAAGATCCCCCTCCATAGAAACATTTTGAAATATTTTCTTAAAACAAAAGATATCCTCTCTCTTCAGAACCCAGTGATCAATTGTTAACCCATGTCAATGTTTATTTTGCAACCCTTATTCTAGCATTCAGGCACAATCTTGATTTGATCATCTCCAGTAGCTCACCAAGGCACTACTGAGAAGTCAACAGGAATTAACTGTATCAGCAGCTTGCAACTTAATGGAGAGATTTGTCTCCTTAAACTACTACAGAGCCTTCCTTTGCTTTTTAGAAATATTTTATAAGTCCGAGGCTGTTATTAATGATAACTCCAAGTTAAAAATGGTCAAGCCTCTACTTATTCCAATTACGGCCAAATCTTAAAGCTCTGATAGGATCATATTCCAAGACAATGCCTTTATACCAGAAATTCTCCCAATTGTATTTAGCCAATTCTTTTTATTAATAATCATGAATGGTATCAGAAGAGAGAGGCCCAGAGGCTCTGGCCTGTTCCACTAGTTAGTGGCAAAAGGTCCTTACTTATAGTTTGGCCCTATTACACACATTTGCTCCTAAGAGTAAACTATGAATTGAGTGTCGGTGAGCCAGGGGAAGAGATGGTAGGAAATTATGTCATATCATCCCTCTCTCCTCTCCCTCCTCTTTTTTCTGCCAGTTGAAAACCAAAATAGAAAAAGGGCTCTTGAAAGTGGCAGGTCACTGCTATTTTCGTCTCCCTGCTCTTGGAAGGAAAGTGAGAGGAAAACCCATCAAACATCATTCAGGCAAGGATAAAAGTGGCAAAGGCATTTCCTTGGTGTTGATTGGAACATGGAAAACATGCTCGTCTGTCCATATGTTAGTCTGAGGGTGCCTCTTTCGAAAGAGTAGTTTGTGCTTCTCCATTTCAACTTTTTTCTTTCCCCCTCCCTATCATTATAAAAATGGTGGCATGTGCCTTCCTTCTTCCAGAGACATTTGGGTTGACCCATAAAGAACCAGGAGTGCAGAAGTAGGGACACTGACCTGGCTAAACCTACCTACAGTTGAAAAATATCAAGATGTCAACCAGTGAATGACAATAGTGGAGCTCTGTGTGGAAGGCCCAGAGAGGGAGGACCCAAGGAATCCAGTATCTTTAGAAGCTTCTAACAAAGCTTCTACGGATACTGGATTATCTGATTCGTGGACAGATAGGGCCTTACGATAGGGCCCTATTTGATCCATTCATGAATGTTGGAATTCAGACACATTTGTCCAAATTCCGAATGTGCTGAATTATTTGAATATCCCTACTTAGCACCGTGCTTTTTAAGAAGTTCCTTTAGTAATACAAAGTGAAGAAGAAACTGTCATCATTAGAACTAAGTAGAATTATTGTTATAAGAAACTTCAATACATCAGGAACTTATGCTTTTCCAGAGCAGCCAATCCAGAGTAGCCCTGGCCGTGAGGGAGACAGAAGGCAATTAGATAATAAAAAATAAGAGAAGCCCTGCTAGAATGGGCAACAAATCATCTAGTCTAGCATCTTATCTCACACGGTGACCCACGAGATGCTTCTGGGCATGTCAAGCAGAAGACAAAGACGAAACCTTCACCTGCTCTTGATTCCCTGCAAGCGGCCCTTAGAAGCATTCTCTAACATGGATGCAGTGCCTAGACATCAACTCTAGTAATCATTGATACACTTCCCTCTCCCTTGTTGGAAGAGATGTTGCTCCTTGCACCAGACCAGACCAGGTGCAAAACCACTTCAGATGAAAGCCCAGCTTGATACAGGGAGCAACATCCCTCCCAATGGTTGACTTAACCTTCTTCCAGGCCTCCTCATGTGACCTCATACTATCAGCTCTGGAAGAGGCCATTTAGTTAAAGATCCATGGAGGTTTTGTCCATTTTTTTTTTTTTTGGCACATACTGATGGGGTACAGTATTTGCATATTTACAATTCTGTGGAAAAGTCTGTTGTTTCTCTCCATGGCTTTCAAACCATTTATCATCCAAGCTACATAAACTCTCATTACCTCCATGAACGAGAAATGCTGCATCCTGTCCAGAAATGCATTATTATTGTATATTGCTTTCAGCCACTGTTGTGTTGGAGGGGGAAAAAATGACATCCAATTTTGAGAGCTGAAGCTTTGCTTTGAAATGGGACAGATTAAAAAGGTGCTGCAGCTTCCATCTTCTATTTCTCATTTATCAGAAATGTTTAATTAACAATAGTTCAAATAGGCCTTTTCCTATTTTCAGGAATAAGGAAGATGAGAAATGGAGAAAGCCGCAGGGTGACCTTCTGTATAAAGCAGATGGCATGGACAAATGTTTTACTGCATAACCACCGCAATATTACAGTGCAATTATAATCAAAGCAGGGCAGTTCAATTTAGTAATAGTTCAAGGCAATAAAGCTTTTTGTGTTGAGATTTCACGAACAAAAATATTTGGATCTTTGCCACCACACATAGCAAGAACAAGTTGTGCCTCTGTGCAGTTGTAAGATTAGCTCCAAAGTTCTTAAGAGTTCAGTTTCTTTCCTGCTTAGCATGCATTCTGAATAGGGATGTACATGATTTTTTTTTTTTTTTGGTGTGTATTTGATTCATATTGAATTGAATGCAAAAAATTTCATATTTGCTCAAATAGATCTCCTTCAAATGTGGCAGGATTCAATTGTTACGAATTGTTACGGCCAAATTTCAAATGTTATGAATTCTGAAATGAGACTGTTGGGTGAAGATGTCTGCAGGTGGCTCAGAAGGACTAAGTCAGCAGTGTACTTGGCACCTTAAAGCTTGAGTCCGTCCTCTCTCTTTCCTTCAAATGGGTACAGATTTTCAGAACCTCATCTTTTAACATTAGTTTTACCCATTATGACCTCAATTATCACTTAGGCTGCAATCAGACACACTAAAAGAGGTGTATCCAGGGTGAATTTGAGACCCAAGGGCCAGACAAAATCACCACTTGCCATGTCTCCAGAAATGGGAAATGACAACTTTTGATCAACTCAGTTTTGGGGGAGATCGAATGTGGAAAAATTTGGCTTCATCTGAATACTGCCCCGAAGAATGTACGAATATTCTAACAAATATCTGTGCACAAAATGAATATAACCTCCCCCTGACCCCAAAACCAAAAGTGTCTTTTCTGGGCTCCAGAAAGCTTATTTTGGCCTCCGGAGAATCCAGGAAGAGGCCCAGGATGCCACTAGAGTGCATCCCTAAAGGTAAGGGGCAAGTAAGAAGCTCTGGGGGGGGGAGGAATGGGAGGCTTGTGGGGGACAAGAAGCCTGGGGTGGAGGCTCCAGGGCATCCGGAATCTGCCAAAGTTTCAACCAAAGCCTCCACGAATACCAGATAATCTGATTTGTGGATAAATAGGGCCTATGAATATAGGCCCTATTTGATTCTGCCATGAATCTACAAATTCATACCTGTTTGTACAAATTCCAGATGTCATGAATAATCATGCACATCCCTAGGGGGAAGCTATGGAGGCTCCTGTAGCCAACCGGAATGGCTGCTAGATTAAGCAGACCAATCAGGTTCCCAGAAATCCAGATTGCCAGTGACCAGTGGTTTGCAAGTAGGGATGTACATGAATATTCATAACATTCATTATTTGTATGAATTCATCCAAATTTGGACATTTGTACACAAATTGAATGCTACGACATTCATACAATAACATTTGTACAAATATGAATGCTTTGGACATATGTACGAATAGTTCAGACATTCGTTAAACTGGGGAGGTGGGGAAGCAACTTCCAGTCACATTTGTGACGGATCCAGATTGCATTCGACGTGGATTAAGAGTGGTTTAAAAGTGGATTGGGGTCAGATTTGATGCTTTCAGAGCATGGAAATGTTATGGGATACGTATCAGACATGTATTCGTTTGTATTGGATATGTATTGGATATTCATACAGATTCGTACGAATACCTTTGTATCGTATAGAATCCTATCACATTCTAAGGAGATCTATTTGAACAAATATGGATTTACTGACATTGGATTTGTTATGAATTGAATGTCAAAAAAGCCCTTTGTGCAAATACCTAGTGGCAAGCACTTGGTGTTGTGATATTTTAGAGGTGCTACCAGATTCTGAGGTGGACATGATGTAGGATTTTCTTATGAATGTTTGAATGCTTGTTTTGGGGGGGCAGGTACACAAGTGGAGCATTTTGTAAAAGGGGCATTTGGGAACAGCCCTGTGTGATTATACCATTAATCATCTTGTAATTCACTGCACCAGACAAGAAATTCTGCTGATCTGGACGACTGTGATGATGATGTACACACACACTTACCCTAAATCCAGACATACTTCTTTGGTAGACTTAGCACTATCTCTGTAGACACAGACTAAAATAATGTATGTTAACTACATTATGTTAATGCTTGTATGCTAACTATTACCTTATTTAGAAATACAGTTGTTCCTCCTGACTCGGTGAGACATGCTTTGATAATGTTCAGTGTTAAGTGACTACAGCACCTTGCAGCATAAAACTGCATTATAAGGATCCTCCAGAAACTTGAGGCTAAATTGAGCAGACTGTGGCTAAAACTCCATGTTCCTAAGCCTCCTTTAATCCACCTTTTCTAGCACAGAATGTTCATAAGAGGGGGAAGGGCAGACTGGTGTGTGAACAATCCCATCTTGAAACCTTCCTTAACCACTAGACCAGTTTGGACCTGGACTCTGGGAATATCAAGTTCAATTCTGCAGTCCTGCACAAAGCCAGCTGGGTGACCTTGGGCTATTCACAGCTGTCTTCTGAGCTCTCACAGCCCCACCTACCTCACAGGGTGTCCTGTTGTGTGAAGAACAGAAAGCTTTATCAGCCACTTTGAGCCTCCTTAAATGGGTGGGTGCGAAAAGTGGGAGTAGAAATGCCAACTCTTCTTTTTCTTCTCTAAGAACGCTGATGCTTTTTTTTTTTTTTTTTTTTTTGCACTGTATCTGATCATAGGTTTGGTTTATTTAATGTATACACAGTAAAAGCTGATATATCCAACCTGGATGTCTTTTGTTCTGTGATAAAATCAAATGGGGAACATAAGAAATTCTTGAAACCACTTATTTAGCTAAAGCACTGTGGTCTAAGTGATGTCTTATGGAAGATTAATCTAACAGTCAGTAATCTTTCAAGTGCTGTCAAAGGAAAATAGTTCCCCAGGGACCTTCTTGATGAGCCAGACCCTCAGTCTTCTCAGCTTCTACCATCTCAGAATCTTTAGAGTGCCCACTATACATTTTCCCTTAGGAGGAGTACAGAAAGATTTATAATCACTGTATGCTGCATTTTGGAGGCCTTTGAATAAAAATAAAATGGCTGAAAATTTGATAATGGTGGAAGATGTTCAAAACTCCCTCCATGCATGCGCACACAATAATGAAATAATTGCAATGTTACTCTGAGCTAGATCACTTTAAAAATATAAGGGCATTTGTTTATTCCACCATTCTTTCCTATCAAGCTCAGTAAATAATCTAGACTCATGAACCATTCAACTTTGACTCCTGTAATTTGGAGCAAAAGCAAAAGACCCAATTCCAGCAGAAGATTACTTGATATTCTGAGTATTATAGGCAAGATCTGCATGCCAGGGGAAGTGGTTCTCTCCTGAGCCAGAACACTTGCTATAACCCAAGAGCAAGGAGAAGGACTGCCCACTCAACCAAGGATCTTAACAGGTGAAGGGTTGGAACTGTCCCTTTAGTACAAGAGCTGAACCCTGATCCTTGGATTGTGCTGGGATCCACTATGTACTTTCTACAAGAAAAAAGTTGAGCTTCATGTGCTTATTGTCTGAGTGGGTTCCTGCTTCACAAAGACTTTTGCTGAAATCACTGGTAAACTTACTATTGTACTGGATGAAGAGGTATGAGCTGAGCCTTCCATGCTAACTGCTATGTGTTTGGGCAACACAACTTCATCTCTGTTCAAAATCCCTCTGTCATTTTCTAAGCCTGTTTCTGTCTTCTCTCAACTCTACCTTGTTTTTCCAATGAAATTTTCCTATAATCTATCTCCCTTTACCTGGCAACTAGGCCTGAAGGTTCTCTTGTTTCCCTAGCCTTGCTAGTATCACTTCCATATTTTTACTGCTCTGAATCAACTATTAGAGCATGTGACTTTGTTCTGTCTTCTGTCCCTCTTTGCACTGGCTGTTGTTAAAACCCTTCTCCTGCAACAGTTACTGGTTAGTTAATTGAGAGAAGCTTGCTCCTTGAATTGCTTTATTGTTTGACTAATTCACCCAACTTTGCAATTGTTTGCCATTTGACTCATTTGCCTAACTTTGTATAAAGATTCCCATCCCATTGGGATCCACTCCAATCCACTATCAGTTAAACCTAACCAAAAGACCTTACAAATTCTGCATGAAGAGAGCATTGCTGAAATATATCTATAGTAGTTCCCATAACAGCCATTAAGAGATTGTAAAAATGCCTTCACAGCTGCTTCCAAATGGTAATCAAATAATACTTCCGAGTCTTGGAGAACCCCCAAACTGGGGAGTATCTGCTTTAGAGGTCTTGCAATCTGAATGATCAAGAGGAAATATCTTCTGTGTGGATAATCTTCTGACCATGACAATTTCAGCTCATAAAGTTTTATGTCATCGTGAGGAGATCATTGCTGGTAAAATATCTGTGAATGACAATGCTTTGAACAAAACATAGTATTGTTCAAATGTACCACAGTTGAGAGGAGAGACTAAAGACACTGTCATAATTTTGATAGTTGCCCAGAAAATGGATTTCATAAAAAAAAAAAAACTGCACAGACTGTGGTGCTTTAATAGGATTGGGGTCCAAGAGAGGCACCAGTTCAAAAGACTGCTTTATTATAATCACTCAGATGAATCCCTCAGGTGCTGCTTTCTAGGAAAGCAATCAGCATTGTGCAAAGCCACAGACAATCGATGATTAAAACTTGTCTTTCAGAGCTTTGCGACCTTTTGACATTTCGTACAGGAAAGCTGCACTTTCCGCTGAGATGCTGGAGAAAAGACAAGATGCTGGACCAATTCTGTCAAGAGGCGCTATGACCGGCTGTACAGTATGATCTACTGTTCCTGCCTCACAACTCTTAACTGAGGTGCTGTGATGTTTTTTTCAGAGTATGCTGCAGTGGACAATGTGTGCATTGGCCTACACTGTTTATTGGCCTAAATTATTAAAGAGAAAGAATTCTATTCAATGCACCTCTTTCTAATTAGGCATTATCCAGTTCATTTGTATGGTTGGGCCAGTCCCACTCACCAGTAAAGAGGGGCAAACAAAGGTCTGCAGAGAATACACAAAAGGATATGAAGTGGTTGGACTAGGTATGTGCACAAATGTGTTTTTTTGGCATTCAATTTGAAAATAATAGAATGTTTGAAAATCCGTATTTGTACCAATAGATCACATTTGAATGTGGTAAAATTCTATTTGATATGAATATATTAGTATGTATTCATACGAACATTCGATATGTATTGGATATGAATGAATAAGTGATATGAATAGATATGTATCGGATATGAACAGATACCTATCTGATATGAACAAATATGTATCTGATGAGAACAGATACATATCTGATACAAATGGATACATATTTGATACAAATAAATATGTATCCAGTACATTCCCCCAATTTAGCAAATGTCCAAACTATTTGTAGAAATGTCCAGAAACATCTATATTTGTTCGAATGTTAGCATACGAATATCGTAACTTTATTTGAGTTTAAATGTCCAAATTCAACTGAATTCAACTGAATTTCTAATGTTATTAATATTTGTGCTCATCCCTAGGTTGGACATTATTTAGTTATTTATGTTTCTATCCCACTCTGTAGTCAAGGGTTTCAGGGTGGGACACAACAAAATCACTAGAAAAGCAAATGCATTAAGTTAGCTAAAAGAAGTCTCCGTGTCTGCACTGGGAAATGTTGTTCAGCCAAAGGCCAAAGTAACAAGATCCATACAATGAGAGATATTAACACTCTTCAGAGGGGAGACTATTCTATAGCCAGGGGAGTATCACCAAGGTCATGGTCACACCCTCATAATCCATCTCTAGGATAGACAAGGGATCCAGGCCATTTCCAGCCTGAAATAGGCTGAGCCTGTTAAAAGGTAAGCCTCAGTGTGGGTGCAATGAGGGAAACTTCCATGGTGGGGGGCAGGGGAAGGAGGGTGACCCAACACGGAGGTGGGGAAGGGGGATCTCAGGGGGGTGGGAGAGTGACTCACTGTGCTGAGGGGCAAAGGAAAGACTTGGCGTGGCTGGGGCACAGGGGGAAGGTCTCTGCCAATCCACCATTGCCTTCCATTTTCTAGGCAGAGGTGGGAGCAGGGATAAAGACCTTCCTTCTCCATGGAGGATCCAATTTCTTTTCCTTCACCTGAATCCATTTGGACTCAGTGCAGGGATAAACTGAACAGCAGTTTATCCCAATCAGGGAAGTAAAATCTGCAGGAAAAAAAGCAGATTCAGACCTTCACACGTGACCCCTCCGGACCCAGGATGGCCTCCATCTAAATAAAAGGTGAGATATGACCATGGCCCAATAATGCACACACACACACACGCTTTGTATCCTGACTCCCTTAACTGCTGAAGGGGACTGCACTGCCAAGAGAGCAGTAGCAGCATTTAAGCCATGGGCAGACCTCTTTGGGAGGAAGAAATCCTTAAGATATTTGGGGCCTTAAAGGTTAGTGTTAATGCATTGAATTAGGTTCAATAGCAAATACAGAGCAACAAAAAATGCAGCATGATGTGTATCCAGTCAGCAGTGTCCGTTAACAGTCTAGCTGCTGCATTATGTACCAGCTGCAGCTTCCCGACCATCTTCAGTCAGTCTCCATTTCCTGTTCAAGTAAGCTAGCAACTGTAGCTTACCTTCCTATGCAGTGTCATGAATCCTTCCAGATCTTTCTCCTGGAAGCCTTTAGCTGGGACTGAGCCTGAGATATCTTACATGTTCACTATATGCTATTTTAATCAGCCCTTTCAGGTCCTTCTAGTCTATACAACTGGGACCTTAAGTTTCCATCCATGGGCTTGGTAAAGAGGAATTAAATGTGGAATAGAGGGATTATGATGCTTGTGGGGGTTTTCTTACCATATTGTTTGCTTGACAGAAATGCAATTGTTTTCCATTTTTATTGGTCATGAATTCATGGAGCTGGGATCGGGTTTCCCATTTCCCCTATCTTCTCAGTGGTGAGCTCACTATGTAGCTTTCAGCAAGACATTCTTTTTAGCCCCAGGCTTGGATTTAGTAATGAATAGTGAGATAAATATATGTCAAATACTTTGTACACTCAATGCATAACATTTATAGAATGCATGTTATTTAATGTCTCAGGCATCTTAGGGCTTCTGTTCCAAACCAGAATCTGCTTTAACCAAAAGCATAGGTTAGCTAGTAGCAGTCGATCTCTGAAGGTAAAACTGTAGGCAGAACTTTAAATAAGTAAAACTGATCCAGTAGCAGCCACTTTGACAGCAGTCTGGACCTATCATAAATACACCAGAAAACAAACAGGTAAATTTACAGCATCATGTCACTTAAATGATCCATATTTCCCATTCCAAGCTTTTGCCTAGGAATAATGCTCGTGGGCCTTAGCAGTGGTTAAGTGGTTTCAAAGATACTGCTCCAAGAAGGAAGCAAAAATCTCTGGTGATATGTTAATATTTGGGCAAGCACCTTTAAGCTTGCGTGCCTTTAGTGGACATCCCATTCATTACTATGGACAACAGAACTTTAGTTCTTGCACATTTTGTAACTGAAGTTGCATTCAGCTGTTGCTGTTGTCAGTGAAAGTTTGTTGAAATAGCATGGGAGAAAGGCTTCTACTGCTTACTTTCCAGCAAATTCTGATTTGCTGGGAACACCAAATCCTGCCCAAATAAGAATAGGATGTTCTGTTTTCATAGTGGCAGCAGCTGCTGCTGACAGCAATGGTTGCAAATGATCTGATTCACCAACAAAGAGCAGATCTGCATTGGCAATGGTGGTAGCACTGTACAGATTTGATGATTTAAAATAATTATATACCAATAAACATGCTCATTTCAACAGCACATATACTAAAATTGGCATGTTGCAGAGAAGATTATAATGGCCACTGCACAAGGATAACACCAGCATATAAGATACAACTTTAATTTGGCAAGGAATATTTAGGAAAAATAAACAAAATATAGGAAGCAGGTAGATTTTAATTTCTTTTTTAAATGTGGGCCATTATGCGCTTACTGATCTAGAAATGAATTATGGGCTTCCCTTCTACATGTTATTGCTTTTTAAGCGGAACTCTGCCCCCTTCTAGCATGCCCTGTCTGCACAAGGTAGAGTATAGTCCAGACCAGGGGGCCTCCTCATCCAGTTTAGTATTGGGCTACTAGTAAATCTGTTTAAGCGGGTCCACCAGGGTACTAGCTGGTGGTAAACTGGACAAAAGAATCATGCTGATAGCATGACTCTGAGGTCCAGTTTACCACAGGTGACCTATTTCAGAGTTACAACAAGGCACACCACCAAAATTGCTCACATGGGGCTGCCAGGCCAGAAACCTTTCTTTCAGCTCATCAAAGCTTTGGGGCAGTCATGGAAGCAAGTCTGGAACAGCTGTCCCAGTGAGGACAGTTTTATTCCAGTCCAAAGCAATCCATCACCACTTTGGGCCAGCTTGAACTGGGCTAGCTGATTCGGATCATCATCAGGTGACTAGAGAAAGAGAGAGCACCTTTTATGGTGGGAAATTTGTTTTTGTTGTTCAGTTGTGACTTCATGGACCATGGCATGCCAGGCCTTTCTGTCCTTTGCTGTCTTCTCAGGTTTGCCCAAATTCATGTTTATTGCTTTCATGACACTATCTATCCATCTCATCCTCTGCTATCCCCTTCTCCTTTTGCCTTCAGTCTTTCCCTTGGAGTCTCTTCTCGTTATGTGGTCAGGGTTGATTTCCTCTATCAATCTTCTTTCAGTCCAAGGGACTCTCAAAAGTCTTCTGCAGCATCACATTCTGAAAATATTGGTTCTTCAGTGCTCAGCCCTCCTTACTGTTCAAGTCTCATGGACATACATTACTACTGGAGAAAGCATAGATTTGACTATGTGGATCTTTGTTAGAAAAATGATGTTTCTGCCTTTTAGTATGCTGTCCATGTTTGTCATAGCTTCAGTCCCAAGGAGCAAGTGTTTTTTAATTTCATGGCCACGTGGCCCCACAGGTATTCCTAAACATGTGTCTGAACACAGTCCTTGTTGTACCTATAGCTTGTCCCTATCTGGAGGTTTTTTCTCCTAGTGAATAGAACATTTCTATGAACAGCAGGAACTTCTCCCTGAATCCAGGATTGGGCTGAAATTACCCTGAAAAATCAGATGTAGATTATTGGAAGGCAGAACAGAAGGAGTAATCACATAAGATTAATCACCTTTCTTAAAAAAGAAGAAAAAGTATTTTTTTTCAAAAAAAATTAAACAAATGTAACATACACACAAAAAAATAAAATTTAAAACAAATAGGGCAATGCTCTTTATCCTAAGTCATCCCAGCCTATGGATTCTTCCATACACTACATAACTACTCCCTTTTACTTCCTATTGTTGCAACTTGGGAAGCAAACTGGTCACTATATTTTAGCTTATAAGCTCTGAACAGGTACAATTTATTCTATCCCTCTCTCCTGTTCCATTTCTGTTTTCCACTTTATTGGTTAATGTGGATAGTAATCACATTGAGATAATAATACAAAGGTCATATCAAAGAATGATCACTTGCCTATGCTATCCTAGGGATACAAAGGACTGCCCATGCCTGCATCTTGTATGATTTTTGCATCATGGAAACAGTGAGATTGTTACTCTTTTCTTTTCCACTTACCCTCCAATAAACATCTCATTTTAGGATTCCAGAAAGCAACATATTCTTGCTAGCAAAATTTTCTCTAGTATTTCTTTATTGAACGGTATCATTGGCCATCCCTATTAATGTAAGCATAGAATCACTGTTTAGAATGCTTTAGTGTTATCTAGACTTGTCCTTAGCACCAAGAACAAATATTGCATAGGTAAGTTCCCTGAATTGCCATTCTGTGTCATTATTACAAAGTAGAATCTGAAGCAAGGTATATTGTGACTGTTGTTCCCTCCAAAGCACTCAAGCAGGAGAGCCAAATCACATTTGGGCCCAGTGCTGTTCAACATTTTTATAAGTGATCTGGATGAGGGAGGTGAAGGGATGCTGATCAAATTTGCAGATGACACAAAGCTAGGAAATGTTGTTAACATTAGGGAGGAGAGGGAGGGAATTCAAAAAGATCTAGACAAGCTTGAACAGTAGGCAGAAACTAACAGAATGATATTTAATTGGGACAAATGCAAAGTCCTACATCAGGGTAAAAAATGATAAAACAAATACAGAATAGGAGAAATCTGACTGAGTAGCAGCACAAGTGAAAAGGATCTTGGTGTACTACTGTAGCTGATCACAGGTTGAACAGTGTGATGTATTAAGAAGCATGGAGTCTAGATAATGAGATGTAATTATTCCTCTTTACTCTACCTTAAGGAAATGTTGAAGGATCTAGGAATGTTTAGCTTGCAGAAGAGAAGACTGAGAGGAGACATGATAGCAGTCTTCAAGTATCTGAAGAACTGTCAGAGTGCAGAGGGATTGTCCCTATTCTCACTTACACAAGATGTGAGACCAGAAACTTCAGCCATAAAATACAGATTACATATTAGGGGAAATTCCTGAAAGTATGGGTAATTAGTCAATGGAATAGGTTGCCACTGAAAGTGGTGAGCTCTCCTTCACTGGAGGTCTTCAAGCAGAGGCTAGAGAGACATCTATCCTGGATGGTTTAGGAAATCCTGCCTTGTGCAGGGGGTTGACCCTAGAGGTCCCTTCCAACCCTATAATTCTATAATTCTGTAATTTTACCTACTACATTGGTGTTGGGGAGTCCTTTGGCTTCCTTATGCAGATCTCCATTCCAGTAGGTATTTCCACTCTGCAATTTTGTTGATTCCAGACACAGATCTAAAAATACAAACAATAATACTTTATACAGAAACTTCATAATCATTGTGCCACTTTCAGACACAAGTTTAATCCAGTACAATCCCATTTCTATACAAACTATTGTGGAAGCAAGCATCATTGATTTCAAGGAAACTTCCTTCCATGTATATATAACTGGAATCTCTTGTTCTAAAACCAGATGCTGTGGATACAGTTTTGATTTCACCCAGTGACTGGGATTAGTGTAAAACTCTACAATTGAAATTATGTGCTTTTCCTTGTGGTCTCAGGGGATTTTAAACCCTCTATCTCACATCCTTTTACTCCTGTTTAAATTGACATCTTCTACAGGCAAACCATCACTTTGAGCTTACACACTTGGTTGCAGGTATTAAGGGACCCATCTCCCACTGTAAATAATGAAAACCACTCAGCATCCAGTGCCAAGTAATCTTGGGCTTGCTCTTTAGCAAGAAATATTGGCAGGCATATTGTTAGTGTCTTGCAGAGGAACAAACTTGTGCTTGCAATGTTTCCCTCTGCAAAAGCCCCAAGGAATATCTTGGCAATCTTGACTTGCCTTTATTGAGTTCTCCCTACTGCTTTGCAGTGCATAGCATATTAGACAGGTTGATCATGCAAGACAGAAACTAGTAATAAATATGTCGGGCTCAGCAAATGGGACACAGGAATTGGAAGGAATAGGAAAATTGCACTATGACTGCTGATGGGCCTTTGCGAAGCTGTTTTTCATGGTGACAGAGAAAAGCTTGCATGCCATACAGGTAGCTTGAAGTAGAATATATAGCCTCCAAAATGCTTAGAATGCTTGATATTTCCCCTTGAATATTAAAACAACTGAGGTGACATTGATATAAATGGAGAACCACAGATGTGAATGTGTCATGGCGCCAATGGCCCCCGTGTCATAAGAGACAGTGAATGATGGAGGGGGACTGTAGCAAGTTCCAGTCGAACAGGCACAGGGATGGTTCTGCAATAAAAATTGAACTGAAGACGAGAAATGAGTGTACTTGCTGATCTACTGCATACGTCTCTACAAGAAGCATTGCTTTCTGAGAGGAAAGTTTTGTAGGGTGCATTTGCCATTGAGACTGGCTGTAAAAAAGCAATGGAATAAGCAATTGCAAAATGTTTGGCAGCTGGTATTTGCTCATCGGTTGCTTCCCCAGCTGTGGTTTCTTCTTCCTCTATACCCACAGCTGATGTGTTTCCCCTATTGGAAAAAGCAAAACTCAACCAATTTCAGAAATACGTATTATCTAATCACAGACACATCCCCAGATTTTGATGGTGCTTTGGAGAATTCATGTAAGATATTTTGTATTCATTAATATAGATCCCCTTCAAATGTGGCAGGATTCTATTTGATGTGAATGTATTCATACAAATATCCGATACAAATGCATACATATCCAAAACATATCTCATATGTATACTATGCGTATCCTATACATACCCTGTAACATATCCACTCTGAAAGCATCAAATACACCACAAAGCCACTTTGAATCTGCTCTTAATCCATGTCGAATGCACTCTGGATCTGTTGCAGATATCACTGGCGCAGTCGCTTTTCCACATCCCCAGTTCACGAATGTTCTGAAACATTCATACAAATACAAATGTCACCGGTATGTGGTTGAAACTCCATTATGGAAGTTCATCCAAGCAGGATGGTAGTTCTTTAGAGTAAGGCCTGAGCCGGGGACACACCAGAGGAGCACATCTTTGGTGGAAAAGGGTTTTCTCCCTTTTGGGGTGCAATTTGTGCAAAAATTGCTTGTTTAAACTGCAGCTGCGGGTAGCAGCTGGCTGCAAAATTCCCATGCAAACAAAGCTATAATAAATTGGCTAGGGGTGAGGGACTACTGAGATAAAACTTGGACCTTTTGACAATTGAGTAAAGTCAATTGATAATTAACAGTTCTACAGTGGTGATTGCATTGCATATACTATGCATTAGAATGAAGAGAGAGTTTAGGTACTAGAGATTTATTTCAGAATAATATCTGTGGTAGAGGACTGGATTGGTGGAGCAAGGAATATTCATTAGAATAATTATCTGCTGCTGGGATAATTGTTTTTGGCTGACTTTTTTTGAGGGGGAAAGATTTTGAGGGCTGATTTTATTTTTACACTGCTGTACTTCTTTCATAATGAGTTTTCTTTAAATTTATAGTTACCTGTGTGATATAATATTAAGGTGGTTTGTAAGCTGTTTTAGGAGCCCTCAAGCAGAAAAGCAGCCTATAAATCTAAAATACTTCTAATCATTAAACTATCTGCATAACAACCATCTTGTAGTCTTTCCAGCATGGGGCTGTAAGCCACCTGGAGAATATTTCCTCCTTTGAACTGTAGGCTCCTTTATTTCTGAGTCATTTTACTCTGCACTGATGCAGATGTTACAGATGTCATAAAGGATTAAATTCTGATAAGCTACTGTGGCTTCAGCTAACCTCAGTGCCCTCACACAGAAGCAAGGAAGAACAGCCCTGCAGCAGGAATGAGATACAACACAGAGAGAGCACCACATGCAGACATGGATGGAAGGCATCCTCTTGGCATGAAAACTGACTGGAGTTAATGTATGTGCACTGAAGTTGTTGCTGGACACCAAATCAAACCAAGTTGGGATTTCAAATCCAGCAAGTAAGGCTGAGCAGCAAAGATCTGACTGAGTCTGGGATGTTCATATGCAACTGGAAAGGTGTATCATTCTCCATTTCCTCAGTGCCTTCCTCCATAAGCCAGCCTCCAGTCACCTTCAAGGCGGCTTGTGAACGTTTTGCATTGGCCCTCCCTACTGCAAGTATATCTAAGGGAGGCGATGAAGGAGGAAGAAGACCCAGCCTCCAACCACCTTCCAGGTCGGCTTGTAAGCGTTTTGCATCGCCCCTCCCTGATGCAAGTATATCTGAAGGAAGGGATGAGGGAGGAAGAACAGCCACCCTCCAGCCAGCCTCCTAGTCGGCCTGGGAGCATTTTGTGATGTCCCTCCCTCCTGCAAGTATATCTGAGGGAAGGGATGAGAGAGAACGACTAGCCAGCCTCCAGCCAGTTTTTTTAAACTATAATATGTGTTATTTGTTATAATATGCTATATATTTTTGACTTATGTAAACTGCTGTTGGGAAAAATTGTCTTTGACATAAGCTGTTGATTATATTTGCTGTAATTTTTTTTATGTAATGGCTGTATTTTGCTTTGTATTTGGTTTCCATTTGTTGTAAACCACCTTGGGCAAAAGTTTCTTTTGGAAAGGTGGTATATAAATAAAAATGTAATGGAATAATGACCTGCCTGTGCCTTAAAATCTGAAGCAGAGGCCCTCCAGGTTGGACCACCACCTTCAGTAGTAAAAGGGGCAGGCACCCAGAAGAGTGATGGCCCCTAGGTTATGGAATAGTCTCCCCCTTCACTGAACGTGTTTAGGAAGGCAGTGAAGATATACCACTTTGCCCTGGCCTTTGGTTAAATAGGGATACACTCTCTTCCCACATTCAGACACTGCTATTGTTTTGGTATATATTGTTATTGCTTATATATATGAATGATTTTAAATGCTGTTACCTGCCCTGAGAACTTCAGGAATAGGGCAGGATAAAAATCCATCTTGCATCTATCTTCAGTCTTCCTAACCAGGTAGGTGGGTAGGTAGATAATGACCACAATTTTCTGTGTTTATAAGCAAATGTGATATTTTTGCCTTTGCCAAATGGTGGCCACATACATCTAGAGACTCATTCCTGGGATACTGGACTGTGGCAGAGGGCCTGCTTGGGAGTTTCTGTAGGCCACTGATTGCCACAGTTGGTGTCTAGGTTGCTGAACTAGAGACGGCCCTGTCTGATCTAAGGGCATTCTTAGATATTCTTATAAAATACCAATATGGTACCAGACTGCCTGCTTTTTTAAAAAATAGACCAGCAAGCGATCCATAATCATAAATGCACGTGGGTTGATTCACAAAAAAATATACTGGGTAGATGAACTGAAAGGACAGTTCAGCCTGGGCTTTTCTGGTTCAGCACAGACTTCACTCAGTACTACAGAAATATATTACTATAGCAGAAAGCTGTCAAACAAGAGGAATGTCAGAGTGGTGTGGTAGAAGAGGGGATAGCCTGAAGCATAAGTAATTATACAACCCTTGGCATGGATCACCTACCAGAGGTTTCGTATGTCGGTCTGAGCTGACCTCTTGGCTCCCACTGAAACAAATTGATGGATATTGGGTGAGAAACATTAATTAAGGCTTTGAAAGGATATTTTGTTTAGGACATATGGGGCATTGCTTGTAACGTAAAGCATCACAGAGTGGTGATTTTTATCCTGCCTTTCTTCTGAATGGCTCAGATTGGATATTCCTTCCATATTCACAAGACGTTTGTGAGACAGGTAAGTCTGGCCATGTCTCCACTAGTGATATGAGTGAATTTGCTTTTGGCAGATGGGGGAGATACATCCATTTACAGCACTTCCACATTCCCATTCTAGAGTGTGGAAAAACCATTTCCCATGGTGCTTCTGAGCAGGATGGGATGAAATCACCTTGGTCTGGAGGTGTCTTTGCAAGCAACTGTGACACAATATGGCACACATGGATCATTTTGAGGGCAGCGGCAGCTTTCATCAATGGAGACAGGACAGCAACAGGTGCCTTTTTGGAAGAACAAGGACACTACACTGTGGTAAGTGGAGAGAGAGCTTCTGAGAGGCAATGAGTGATCCAATGTCACCTTCACAGACAAATGAGGATTCAAACCCAGGTCTGGATCCAACATCCTTGCCAAAAGGCTACTTTTGCTCACTCATAATTTTATACAGGGATACTCTAGTGTCAAGCCTCTGGGAAAGACAAATACAAATTTCCCACCAACAGTCATGCTTGATCTAAAGAAAAAAATATAAAGGGAACTCCTTTGTTAATAGATTGCAACAAGCGAATGGTACAGTTCTTATTCCTAGTTTTCTCTTTATGCCCACCACATTGCCACATCTATTAACAAGACTGATGAAGTCAGGCTCTCTTTTGAGATGACATTTAACAGCACGGCACCAATTTCTTTCTTTCCCATTTTTGATAAGAAGCAAAGGGCAAAACTGCCGCCTTCTGCAAAAACAAAGGGAAATAATGAAAAGCCCTTCCGTTTGACAGTCTGGCACCAGTCATTACTGCCATCAGAACAAGGAACAGGAGTGGCCTGTGGCTTAGGGAACGTCCAGGTGTGCCATCGGGTGCTTAACTAGAACTGAAGAACTTTTGGAATCATTTTAACCAGACACGTTAATGTCACTGAATTTGAAGGCAGTTTGTTAATGTTTTCTTTTTCAGGTATAGGGGAGGATAAAAATCCACCCACCCACCCATCCACCCATCCATCCACTTTCATCATCATCATCTTGGGTATGCTTTTTCCTTGGTCTCACAGAAAACAAGGGAGATCTAATGCTGAATTACTCCATGCTTGTGGCATGTCTGTCGGGTTTTCAATCTGCTTCTATGCCGTTTCATCATCACTGTGTGAGTGGTTCTCCATCTCTTTGCCTTTTCTAGAGCACTGTGTACTCCTTTCTTTACTCTGAAGTCCCTAGGTATATTTTGTTTCCAGTGTGCAGTACTGACCATGGAATCCACATTTTCTGCAGAGTGCTTTTTCCTCTGGGCACTGTTTTTTCCAAAGCATGTTTATTTTGCATGTTTCCTTATCCTGCATTTGTAGAAGCTGGGCCTGAATGTTTCTGGGTGTTTCTTCCTTTCTTCCCCTAAATGGCAAAGGCAACTGTTTCTTGGGGAGCAGCAGCCCTTCCCCATACACCTTTGGATTTTAAAATTCATATGTTGTGCAGTGTTGCTGTTACAGATATCAGAGTTCACTGGGACGGACAGCTAAGAGTGACAAACATGGTCACTGCTGCACCTCAGTTTCAAGAGACAGGGATGAATCCAAGAGGATGCACAGATTTTATATTGTTGCAAGATGGTGTTGCAACATTTCTGGATTTTTATTACTTGTATGAAACTGTATATAGCACTTGTTATGAAGCTAGAGTTAGGCTAAGTAGTTTTGGACCATATCAAGACTTTCTGGGTTGACTGAAGTCAGGTCAAGTCAGGCTGTGCTGTTTGAACTAATCAAACTTCAAATATCATATAAGTAATAAAACCCCCAAAGATCTCCCAACATCTGTATTTCTTATCTTGTTAATGTCTAGTCCAGTGATGGCTAACCTTTTGAGCTCAGTGTGTCAAAATTCGCAAGAAAACCTAGCTTAACTCAGGTGCTGTGTCACATGTAGAAATATCCATAATTTTGTGATATTTGTAGCTCTAGTAAAAATGTTATATTTTTGATATATGTATTTTATTAAAAGCAAAAACAAATAATTCTTTACATTTGCTAAATCTTCCATTGAAAGTTGGCATTTCATACACTTCAAGAACAAGCAAGCACTACATGCCCAGGTGCCAGGGTGACCAGGTGTGTCACCCAAAAGGGCCTGGCGTGCCACCTGTGACACGCGTGTCATAGGTTGGCCATCACTGGTCTAGTCCGAGATGAGCCTTGGAGCCACCACTCAGACATGGACACAGTGGTGGACAGAAATATGGAATATAAATGCTACAAACGAGTAAATTAGAGGAGATGTTGGGGTCAGTATGCACACCCTTGCCTCATTGCCCTCTCTTTTCTTGAACTACGCTGTTTTCCTCAATTCAGTCATTGCACTCACTTGTTCATTACAAAGATTCCTTCAAAGAATAATCAGATGTCCTGTGTCATACACTGGTTTAAATACATTCCACATTCTGGTATAATTGGTGTTGGCTGGCAGGTTTTAAAATAGGCTTGGACTAGTTGATGGAAACCAGGGCTATCAGTGGCAATCAGCCCTGATGGCAATAGGAGGGGGTTTCCCTCCACCTGCTGGGCCAGTCACAGAGCAGGCCCAGGGTTCATACCCTCTTGAGCTGTGGTCACACCTAAGGTTTAATACAGCTTCAGTCCTCTTTCAGATTGAGAGAACACATCAGCAAAGTGACAGTAATTTTCTTTCCACATTATCTGTCCCAAAGGTGAATGTTCTCAGTTATTTAACACTGAAATAAAACCACTTGTCATTTTGCTGATGTATTCTCTCACTCTGAAAGTGGACTGAAACTGGATTAAACCTGAAGTGTGACCACGGCCTTGGTGGACTTTCTTGTGCAGGTGGTTGGCACTGCAAAAACAGTCTGCTGGATTGGATGGGCCCACAGGTTCTTAGGACTGACAAGCTTCAACAGCAGAGTCAAATCTTTAATCCTAATTCTACATAGTAACTAAGCAAGGGTCTGTCTGTCTGTCATCTCCAGAAAGGGCAAAGGGACCCAAAAAGTGGCAAAAGATAGTCAAAATGTGCTATTGTCTTTGCTCTTTTATTCTCTAACTATAGATTTATTGAAAATTGATTCTCAAGTATTTATGGATAAACACTCACCAGTATGGCTTCCATCTCTCTTCCAACCACATACTATTCTCCATCTTGATAATACTGCAATCTTTGTTTTCTCTGCAACAAGAAAATTGTGCTGTCTGCGAATAGCAAAATGCAAGTATTTGAGAAGACAAGTGTATGAATCAACAAAATTCAATGTACTGATACATCACTTATAAAAAGAAAAGGGGCCAGCACATACTCCATCTAGCTATACATGTGCTGTAAATAGAATTGGAAAGATACCTCCCCTTCCTGCATCTTATTTGCATAATATATGACTTTGTAAATTGCAAATTAAAAATATGAGCCTTCTACTTATGTCTACCCTTTTCAGATTCTCTCATAATACATTTCTGAGAAGCAAATCAAATGCCACTTTAAGCCTATAAAAGTGGAGGACTTGTGGACTTTTCACTTTTCCAGAAAGATGGGCTAAAATTAAACACTGATTCATATCTGAAAAGCCTATTCTAAACCCAATCTGTTTATCTCCCATTATACCAGACATTTCCACCCAGTCCAAAAGGTAATTGCATGATTTTTGCATATCATTTTCTAGCAATTGAAAGAGGGCTAATTGAAGACAATATCCAGGAACAAAGATATTACCTTGTTTATAGATAGGACAACTATGTCCTTATGCTACGTTTGAGGAAATTGCCCTGTTCAAGTAATGAGATGCCAAAAATGGTACCCACCATTTTAAGTTAACATTTCAAGAAGGAAGGAAGGAAGGAAGGAAGGAAGGAAGGAAGGAAGGAAGGAAGGAAGGAAGGAAGGAAGAGGCTGATCTGGTTCTGGGGCATTGTACATTCTTTCCAGAAAGTTACTTATTTAGTCCATTAATCTTGCAAAATAAAATGTCAGATTACTGTGGTAGAACTCTTGAACTGATAAAAAAAACCCCTGATCAATGTAATTAAGATCCATAAATATGTCAGAGAACAGTTTCCCCACACTGTGCTGAAAACAGCAATCAGAGAACTCCCATACTGGCAAGGTCTAAGTAACAAAATTTCAGGATGTTCTTACTCAGTGAGGTCTGAAGCAATAAATTCCAACTGCACTCTATGTGGGGCTGCTTTTGAAAACAATTTGTAAGCTGTGGGTAGAGCAGAACTCAGAAGCAAGCCTTCCAACAGGTGTGATGTGTGTCTGGACTAGGGGTATGCACAACTGAAATTTTTGGGAATTCAATTTGAATTGAATACCTGAAAATGTGAATTGATTTGAATGCTTAAAATTTGAATGTATTCACATTTGATTTGAATCGAATACATTTGAATCTATTCGTACAAATATTCCATTCGTATTTGAAGATACGAACGTTGAATGTGTTCATATGCATTCATATGCATCCCATTTTTATCCCGTCCCATATTTATTTATTTATTTATTTATTTATTTATTTATTTATTTATTTATTTATTTACATTTCTATCCCACCCCATACCTGAAGGTCTCTGGGCGGGTAATAACCTTAAAGCAACAGATTAAAACAGAATGTACATTAAAAGACTTTAAAAATTCAAAACTCTAAAACAATACACAATATGTTTAAAATGATAGTGTCTGTCCTTTGTATCTGTACAAATGCATACAGATATGAATAAGATGTATACGGATATGTATGTAACGTGTATGTATCCGTACACATACAAATGTCCAAATGATTTGTCCAAATGACTTGAAACATTCAAAAATTCATTCAAATGTTAAATTCGAATGTATTAACATTCCATTTGAATTCTAATGTCCAAATTTGATCAAATTTTGAATGTTTTGAATATTCCTAGCTCTGGACAGCAGTGCCAAGTTAGCAGTCTAGCTCCTGCATTCTGTACAAGCTGCAGTTTTCAAATGCATTTTTGTTTCTTAAAAATGTTTTATTTTGTTTTGTATTATTTCATCTGACTTTCATTATTTCATTAGCTTTTATAGATTTTTAATCTTTTAAAAAATCCTTTATCTTTATGTTGGTATACTATTGCAAGTGTACATCACTTCAGTGTAAAAGGGGCTAATTCTGTGTATATTAGAGTTGCAGTATAGGAACTGCTGAATAACTTTGCTGTAATTGTATGTCCCATTCTCTCTCTCCCTTCAAGCTAGCAGGTAGAAAGATGGACTCTAGCATCTCTAGACATGTATATCTGATGTAAATAAGTTATAAGACTCACACTGTGATGCCTATGCTTGTTGAATGAATGTATTGTGGGTCATGTTGTATAATTATTGTAAATGTTGGCAATGTGTTATTTATTGAAGATATTTCAATGTATAGCAATTATGATAAGGTAATGTATTTATTGTAGATAAGGGGCAGCAGGTAAGCAGTGGGCAGAGCACATAAATTAGCATAAGAGAGGGAGGAGAGAATGCCCACAGGCGCAACCAATCAGAGGCATCCCATGCCAGGCTGCAGCCATATAAAAGGCACAAACCCAGAAGTACAACTGTTCTATGCTTTGGGTTTTCAGGGTGGAAAGGTTCTGAAGTGACTGTTCTTCACCTGAGTGAGGGAAACCCACATAGTTCCAGCAGGGTCTAGGGCTTGGTAAGAGCCAGTTAGAGACCTTTAGGTAGCCTAGATTAGAGTAGGATGCTAATTGCTGTATGAATTCTTGGAAGCCACTGATCTATCTATCTATCTATTGGTTCATACCGGATGTTAATAAAGGATATCTTCTTGTTATATAAAAAGAACTGAGTTTGAAGTGCTATTTATTACTACATCGGGATCACTATAAAAGGGGTTCCTGGGACTTTAAATTTAGTGAAAGCTAGTGGGAAGGATGATAGAGACACTTCTCCGGTAGGGGGGCTTACTTGCAGAAGCAAGGGAAGTGGCAAGCTCTTTGGCATGGGGTGGAAAGCAACACGGCCAGTGCTAAGTAATATTTATCAAGCCTGTTTATTTAACTATTTATTTGAGAAGCCAAGGAAGGCAGACAGTTAGTGAAAGACGGAGATCTGCCCCGACTGAAGGGGCATTGCCACACACACATTATAGGTAAGTAAAATAATGTTGAACAAAATAAGAAGTTGTATGCATCAAGTCTCTTCTTCAACATGCCCTCTGCTAAAGAATAGTTTTCTGAGTGTAAAAGAAAACACTTTTAACTTATTACATGGTCTGGAAACATTTGCGACTATCGAGTTGAATGAATAAAATAAATTGAATGCAATAGCATATGCAAAGGCATGTGTGATATTATTTTGGCAAAAACATCCATTCACGATCACCAATTGAAATCTATTCTTGCTTATTCTGCAGTAGTCATGTTCTTGGTTTTTTGGCAAGACTGTGCAGTGGTAGTAGTGACGTGAAACTAATACAATCACACAGTAATTCTGGCAGAAAACCCAGTAGACACCAATTGGGAGTAGCAAAGCTTTGTCAGAGCTAAAGAAGACGTGGAGCCCAAACAAGGTGAACTCTAGAAATAGATTATCTTCTTTCCCTAAGGCAGTTGGATTAAGCCTGTAGATATGTGATGTCACTGATCCCATCAACAAAAGGCTTTTTTTTTTTTGCAGTTAAGTTCTTTTTAAGCCTATTAATTATCCAAACTGAAAAAGCAAAATCTGAATAGGATCCAGCTCAAAAAATCAGAAGGCAAATACCTTTAAAATATTGCTATAGCTTCAGTTTCTGATCATTCAGATAACAGATAACACTTTGTTCTAGAACATATTCTATCATGGTAAAATGGCTCTTGGATTGACCTATGCTAGGTTAGTTTGTGAAGTGGAGAAAGTCACAAAAATGAAAAGTTCTATAAAGAAAAATATCCCTAGAGCAAAAAAGTTGGAAGGAGCACAATCATCCAATGTTAATTGGCATTTGCACTTGTGAGCCCTACGTAATGACAGCCTGAGACTTGCGTTGTTGGTCACTCACCTGTGACCGATCCCAAAGCCGGTCCTCTTTTGAGCACGAACATTTTGGTTGCGGGACCCCCTGCGACTGGGTGGGCATCAGCGTCATCGCCATGATGATGCTGACGAACTGCCTACGTGCAGTTGTGTCTATGGGCATCCAAGGTGCTAGTGTGCTTGTACAGCGTCTCAGACAATCCTGGAGCACCAGAAGAGGTGTGAATGGCTGCTGCCTGGCTGTGCCAGGTAAGCTTCTGGTTAAAGTTGGTAAAGGTGTGGAGCATGATCTCGTGCTCCATGCCTAATCAAGAATTAGGGAACTTCTGGGAAGGCAGGGATCACTTGGAGGCTGTAGCAGCCTCATCCAAGTGCCAGTGCCCTTCCCCAGAAGTTCCCTAATCATGCACTTCCAGATGTAGTGTGAATAGGCCCTGTATTCTGGACCTGAGAAGCACTATTACTTCAACATTGGCCCTTTCTGCACTATGTCTTATTCTGGATTATTCCACTATATTTTGATATTCTGGAATATCTATGCTTTATTCCAAAAGATCCAAATATGGCGGAATAGGCAACCTACATCTGAATGCAGCCAAAGGCAGGTCATGGGCAGGGCCTGAAATAGTCTGGATCATCATGGGTATGGCAGGTCCCTATTCCAGGATATAAAGCCTAGTGCAGAAAGGTCCAGTGATATCTTTATATAATCCAGTCTATGGCTGCCTCCAGATGACAGCCAGATAATCTTCTATGAAGCAATAATGCAGGGTATTGCTCCTTTGCCATTATCACTTCCTAGTCACTGTCTTTGTGTGTTTTAGTGACACAAACATCTGGGTATTCAGCTGGCACAGAATACCTGGAAGTGTGTGTTGCCAGAATAAGTAACAGTGCAGAAACGGACAGAATTTCTGTTTTTCTACCTTAAGAGCTATTCATAAAAATACACATTCGTTGTATTAGTACATGGGCATTTTCACTCGTGAAGCCAATAGCACCTTTTGGAACAAGTGTTTTGAAGATGTGAAAGCATGAGACATGAATGGAGTTTGCAGGAACTTTCCCCAAGCTAGAAGATTTAGGCAGAAAGTTTCGCAAATGTGGATTGATAATATTGGCATCTTAATTGTCATAAGAACATAAGAGGAGCCCTGCTGGATCAGGCCACAGCCCATCTAGTCTCACACTCTGACCCACCAATTGTTTCTGGGCATCTCAAGCAGAAGACAAAGGCAACATCTCCAACTGCTCTTTGTCTCTTCAAATGGCCTTTAGAAGTATCCTTTCTATCTCTCAACCTATTCATCCATTCTAACAGCCATTAATACACTTGCCCTCCATGAATTATCTAAATTAAGGCAATTAGGTTTGAAAAGTTAAGAAGCATTGGCTGGCTAGCTAGCATTTTTGGCTAGTAAATCTAAAGGTAGGATAAATGATGTGAAATTCATTTCCCCCTCCTTAGGCCTTTTTACACTTAGTAAAAAGTGACACTGAATGCTCCATGACAGAGCATATGTATTGCACAGAGGTGCTTCTATACTAGAAGCGTCTCCACATGAGTTGGAGTGTCCCATGGCAAGGATAAGTGTGGAGCACATTTTTGTCCTCCACAGCTTACTCAGCCAGCGGCTGGGACAGCAGCCCTGCATGCTCCATTCACTCCTCTTCTGGGTGAAAGAGATTCAAACGGAGCATGTGACCAGACAGCACAGTGGTGGTGGCTGCACACTGCATTGCCTGGTTGCCACACCAAAAGTGCTACACAGGCCCCTTGACACCATTCCCATGGCAAACTGATTGCCTCTCTAACAGAGGTGATTCACAATTGGCCAGTGCTTGGAGTGCCAGTAAAGTTTGGGATAGATCAGGTGTTGCAAAATGCAGATCCCCACTCTATTCCAGAACTTACCTGGCCAGTGCACAGAAGAAAGGTGCAAACAGTCCCCTGGTCTCTTGTCTCCATGCTTCAGATTAATTTATATGAATAACCCACAGGACTGGGGAAATGACTATAAATCCATATTTTCACATTCACTAGGGACTAAATCCCACTGAATTCATCTGTAAGCATCTGTGGACTTGTGATGCAAGCTCTCATTGAGCTTCCTAATCAATATTGACCTGGAAAAATATCTGAGCAAACACTAATTATTAATCGTGTATTTAGTTTAGATTTTAATACAGTGGCTGCTTCTTAATGTACATTGACATTGAGAGTGTTCAACTAGGTTGTTCAGACAACCAAAAGAAAACATACTTAACATTTCAAAGCATTTAATTTCAGTTTCATTTTTCAGTGTAGTCCTAGAGCAGCGATGGCAAACCTTTTGAGTTCGGTGTGTCAAAATTCACAAGAAAACCTAGCTTAACTCAGGTGCTGTGTCACATCTAGAAATATCCATAATTTTGTGATATTTGTGGCTCTAGTAAAAAAGTTATATTTTTGATGTATGTATTTTATTAAAAGCAAAAACAAATAATTCTTTACATTAGTGACTTTTGTTGCTAAATCTTCAGTTGAAAGTTGGTATTTTGTACACTTCAAGAACAAGCAAGCACTACACGCCCAGGTGCCAGGGTGGCCATGTGTGTCACCCAAAAGGGCTTGGCGTGTCACTTGTGACACACGTGTTATAGGTTGGCCATCACAGTCCTAGAGGCTTATACCACTTGGAATGGGTTGGAGTTCTGCATTCTCCCACAAATTCTCCTATTAAAAGTAATGAAGATGGAAATTGCTTACATCATTTTGAGACTGATACTTAAATATATTGGAGAAATAGAGTAATCTGGTGGGCCAAGCCTTCCAGAGAGCCCATTTTAGTGTTTGACCTGCTAGTGACAAACCCTCCTTCCTTATTCAGGGTGGTGCTAAACTGTGAAGGTTCTGTTTCGGCAAGTCAGCAAAACTGCTTTCCCCCTTCTCTACACGGGCTAGCAGAAGACTAGCTCTGCCATAGTGGAAATATGTATCATTCATTGATCTGCACACACAGTCTGTTGCTCGGGCATTTAGACACATACGGCCCCTGAAATAAATGCTGGACACAGAGGTGTGGCAGAGCCATACCAGCCATGGCAACTACACTCCACAGCAGTGCCTGAATTTCTGGTAAGTGAACAGCTCCTTCTGCTACAAAACCATGTTAGTAGTGCTTTTTAAGGCAACTGTGGCAGTGACCTGTGGTATTCCACAGATAAGAGGTACAAAGCCTCTCTCACTAGTGGTGGATCACCTCTGATCATGCCAGAGAAGGTTAAATAGTTTTGTTTTGTTTTTAAAAATGAATTCCTACCATTACTATTAGGTGTTGAGCTCTGGTGATAGTGTCCAAGAAGAGCTCCAGGCTTCACTGCCTTGGGAAAAAAACAAAGGCTAAGGAAGTTAACTCTGGCAGATAATCCAGAGTACAGCTCCTAAAGGAGTTGATGGAACACAGGTAATCTCTCCAGCAGATTTGATTTGCCCTGAGACCATGCAGTAAAAGGTGAGATGTAAATAAATATTACCTTTCCATAATGAAGGCATCTGTGACAGTTTAATATAGTAATTGAAATTTACATGTCTTCAGCTTGCAAAGAGATTTTTCCCCAATTCTATTTAAATTTCTACCTCCTCTTCATTTCGGTTCATTTTTATACCCCCAAGCAATGTTGCTAAAATAGGAGAGATAGGCATGTAGTAGGCACTTGTGAACTTTAAGGTGTTACTGCACGTACAAATAAACTGGTATAGCATGGGGACCAGAGACTTCTCTTTTGCACACTAGTTGGATTAAGGCAGGTCACATCCCCTGCTACACTAGACAAAGCATAGACCAGATCAGGTGGCTGAAAACAGCTGCCTAGTACAGTCTACTGGCATATGAAGCCATACATATCTGTGGTTTGCCATAACAGGAAGAGGTTTTTTGGCAGTCC
The DNA here is from genome assembly GCA_023333525.1 of Aspidoscelis tigris stejnegeri. NCBI lineage: Eukaryota > Metazoa > Chordata > Lepidosauria > Squamata > Teiidae > Aspidoscelis > Aspidoscelis tigris. The sequence continues at coordinate 48,076,052 of JALMGA010000003.1, read as the reverse complement.
TTACAGAAGCTCCATAGTTCACATGAGCTTTAGGGTGGCGTGGGGGCTGCCTCTGAACAACTGTATGAATGCAGACAGCCTTATTCTGGGATATGTGGGCTGCTCCAGCTGGTGGATTCCTCTAGTAGAAATGGCCAACTGGAAACTATCTGTGGAAAAATCCTACCTTGCATTCTCCAGCTCTCCAGCAAAATGGACAATCAATAATCTCATTTCATCAAGCCATATTTCTTCTTATTCAGAGACATGGATTGTGGCCATCATGCAAGTATAGCCTTTACAGTTAATGGATGTTTTCCTACTCATCTGTTTCCCATTGGATTCACACTTCATTAGCTGCTGTATGCTTATTCCTTGGGTGATCCTTCTCTTCAGTTGCCCCTGTCTCTTCTTTATTCCACTCTTCTGCTAACCCTGAGAAAATTGAAGTAATTACGTCCTGATATGGTCATAAAAGGATATGCCCCCTGCCCCCTTGAACCCAAAGATTGTTGAATAAGGACAATAATGTTGAAGAATAAGAGACTAATTCTTTTAAATTCAGTTTGAGCTGTCTGAGTGTTGTTCTCCTGGCTTCTCCAGCACCTTGACCCTCTTTTCTTCTGTTCATTTCACACTGCAACCCTCACTTGACCTAAAATGTCCTTTGTCACAATTCTGTTCACCTACAGACCAAATTGCTTCCTGGGAGAGAAAACATGGTCTTTAATTAAGTTCTATTCTACTTAAAATAACTTGTTTTAGAGTAACCTCCCTAATTGTGCACAGATCATTCTCAGACAGAACAAAAATTACAGGGCATTCCAGTGATAGTGGTGGACACAAGAACTGTTCACAAGAACAGTTCCTGAACACTGGGGTTGCATCCATACCAAGCTGCTGGATTGTGGCAGTGTTCTATTCTGCATTACAGATTGGTCTTACTGGGAAACTGTGTGCCACCCAGAGACTGGCATGTCCACATGAAACTAGACCTTGGAGCAGCCTATGCCATGAACTGGTACTTTTGCTCACTCCAAATGGGGACTCCTTAAAATGGTCTCAGGAATGTTCCTCAATGGTTGACCGGCTAGGTTGCTTGTGTGTAGATGGCAATGAGTGATTGATCTCGTTTACTTGGTCCAAGGAATCTGACACAATTTTTCTAGGCTCTTGGTCCTGGGCACCTAACTAAAATTTCCAGCCTCCAAAGTTTGGCTATATGGGCCATCCATATTGCAGACAGCTCTTGGCATAGGCTACTGCCCACTTATCCAATCTTGAACTGGATCACTTGATCTGCTGGCAAGGGTTTCCCAGGCCACAGTGTGATAATGCAGCATATAAAGTTTCGGCCTGAGATTACAGGACATCAAGGGAAGGGTGGTGCCCCAACTAGATCAATGCACAGCTTGGGAAAATGAAAGCAATGCCTTCACCTTCCTCATGGGCCACCCCTGGAGCTAAGCAAGTATCTAACACATAGAATTGAAACAGAGCATAGCTATTTTGGATGATGTGAAAATTAGGCAATGCATGTTTAGAAACTTAATTAAAGCTATATTATTATCCCCTGACCATGCATTGTCATTGTTTTAGTCTTTGTGTTTATTTGCTTTTATTATGATTTTATTGTGACCTGCCCTGAGACCTTTGGATATAGGATGGGATAGATTATGATGATGATAGATAGATAGATAGATAGATAGATAGATAGATAGATAGATAGATAGATAGATAGATAGATAGATAGATAGATAGATAGATAGATAGATAGATAGATAGATAGATAGATAGACCACTCTAATCTGCAGTCAAGCTATTTGTTTATCAAGTTGCTGTTCTCAATTTTAGCTTGCCTTTTTTGATATCAACTTCTGATTATTTTTTTCATGGGGAAGCATTCCTGCAGACTTTAAAACAGGAGTCTCTCCCTGTTTTGCACATAGACATTTTATGACTCAGTTCAGTGATGTAAGTCCTCATGAGTTGCTGAACAGTTGCTGTACAGTGCTGTAGTTCCTGTACCAAGATGTACCATGCTTTCCAGAAAAGGTCTTCCTGGGGCTAGTAACTAAATCCCTCTCCCTGGCGTTGCTGGTGAAGGTCATCCTTTAGCCATACAAATATGGACGATGCTCAGAAGCTACAGCTGCTGTGACATTTTGCCTGCGGCAGTCCTTTTTAGGACTCTGAGAGAAACAAAGGCAAGGGAGGTAGGCCAGGCTTTGTAATGCTAATGAACAAACCGTCAAGCCTCATTGTTAGACATGTGTTCTGTTTATTGACCACAGAATGCCGGTTGCTTTCTGTTGCAGGGCTGGGAGTGACAGGATGGGCCAGATGGTGCCAGTGGGCTAGGCAGCCATTGGCTACAGCAGAACAAGCATTCAGAAATGGAATTACTTATGCTGAATGCTAATGTCCCTTCCAGCATATAAAGAGAGGGGTCAGCTTTATGTCCCAGACATATACAGTGTGGCTCTAAGAAGCAGCTGCCTGTGACAGAAAATTCTTCTGAGCATGTTGGAGAGCGCTAGAATGAGGTTGGGGCCTCAGAAAAGCAGTTCCTCCATTTAATTAAATGGGTTACAAGAGACAAAAGAACAAAAATTCATGAAACTGGGTCATAAAGTTCATGTGCCAGTTAAAGCAGTTCTGAAGAATTTAGCACAAGCTGTTTTAAAAGTGATATTGATTAGAAATTGGCCAATTTTATGCTTGAGTTCTCATGAAGTTCAGATTTGGAAGTACTAATATTTTACATCTTTATCTTTGAGAATTGTTTTATACTCCCTCAGCCTTGGTTTCCAACACAGCAAAGAAAATACTTCTACAATTCAGTAAAAATGCTTCATAATCCTCATAACCATAAAGAGCTTCTCATTCAGGCTGGTTATCATAATATCTCCCTTTCCAATTAATTATTGCTTTGCTTCTTCATTTTTAACAGCTGGACATGCAGAAATGAAACAGGTGAAACTTTTCTGTATTAAAAAAAAACCTTTTTTTTTTTTTTGGTCTAAAAAAGATTCAGTTCCTATATTTCTGCATATCTCTTGACTGCCAAAATGAAACATAAAAATCATCCTCACTGTTAGTTTTGCAGTTTAGCAAAGTTTGTCTAAAGGAATGCCTTCTCCCATATCAACATACCTATGCCTTTAAGAAATGGAGGGGAAGCCCTCCTGGTTCTATCAAACCATACCTTCAGTACTTGAGGAGGGAGGGACTCAGGAGATAGGGTCTTCTTGGTGATGGCCCCCCAATGGTGAAATAGTGTTCCCTCTGAGATGTGCCAGGTACATCCCTTGTATGCATTCAGAAGACTAGTAATGACATACTTCTTTACCCTGACCTTTAACTGAGGAAACATCTTCCCCTCCCCACATTCAGTTATTATTTTAGTATGATTTTAGTGTGTTCATTTTCTAAATAAATAAATAAAGAAAGAAAGAACAAGAAAATAAAACCCGTAATGGTCTGTTGGTAAAAAAAACCCCTCTCATTGGAGTCCAGTGTATTTCCTTTTCTCCTTGAACTTTTCCTCCAAAGGCTGCTTTGTTTGTGCCCTCTGTGTAGCTTTTGGCAAAATAGGGAGGGAAGGAGGGAAGAATCAAGAAGGTAAACTATCCAGCCGGGTAGGTGGCTGCAGTAACCAGGTGGCGTGGCGTACAGTTGCGGCTGTGCTGTCCTGCCCCGTGCACCCTTCGCCTGGAAGAGGCATGCTGGTGTGTACTAGCGGGATCCTAGAAGTGGCTAGTATAGGTGTGGAACAGTTTTTAGTGCTTCACTGCTATCTGGACAGGGTGTTAGTAGGCACCCTGACACGTGGAATCGCTTGTCAGGATGTGCCTCATGTTGGGATCTCCTAGAGGTTTAAATAATGCCAGAAGAGTTTTGATGCTTAGACACATAGTACAGCAAGGATAGAGACCCAAGAGTCTGTTTTTCCTCAATGATTTTGAGAAAAATGATTTTATTAATAATCAGTATTAAAAATGAAGGGGCACTATCCAGAGTGCTAAAACATAAGCAAAATAGATTCTCAGGGGGGTAACACAAGGGTTCAACCAGAGAAGGAGCAGTAGTTTGGCACAGGAAAAAGTATCAATTTAAAAGTATGCCTTTTGGCAATCTAGAGAGGCAGAGGAGAAAAAGAAGAAAGAAACCTAAGAGTACTCTGTTCTGTCTAGTGCAACTTGGCTCTAACCCAGTGGAGGATCAGAGGACACATGGCAGCAGGAACTTGACTGGGGGTTGAAGACCCAGGTCTCACTTTCTCTCTCTCAGGCAGAAGAGACTTCTGGCAGGAAAAAGAAGCTGGCTTAGGCTTGCCAGAGAAATGGCATTTGCATTGCTTGCCTTTTCCCCAACTTCAGGAACCCCCTCAGAATAGAGGTAGTCTCTGCTTCCATAGTCCACAGACTTTAATGTACATATTTTGTTTTATTTTGAATATTTCAACCAATCTATAATTTCACCAATTAACATCATAACATTTACATTTTTGCATTCTTCCCCTTTTACCACTTCTGTCCAATTCCAAGGTTAGGATGGCCTTCATCCTAACTACCCATTGGAATCAGCTTGGATACCATATTTACAATTCCCTGTTGGACACGTGTCCTTTTCTTTCTTTCATCCTTCTTATCACTATTTTCCTTTTTTGTGGTAAACTTGCATAACACATTCATTTTCTGTTCCCCACAAATAACAATTGGTTTCCTGAATATAATAATGCATGAATACATTGTATTTGTTCCTTTCTTCAGGCCTTGAATTTTCCATTTCACAGGCCAGTAGGCATTTCTAGGCCTGATACTCAAGAGAAGCCTGGATTTGTGGTGTTAACTATTCATGTGGAAGCATACATGTGACTAACCCATCTGAAGCTTTAAGCACCTGGCCGGTGGAGATCTTTGTCTTACTGAGTTGGCCTCAGCCCGCATTCCAAAGTGTTCCAGTCACTTAAAAAAGAAGAAGAGAAAGGAAAACCCTTGACTTCTCACCCACTGAACAATAATAAATGACATTGCAATCACTGAGGCCTGGCTGCCTGGCTCCAAAGAGTTGCCAGGAATTTGCTCTCTGCATTCCAAGTTAGAACCAAGGTAATCTCTGGGATTGGTGATTCATCTGCTTCTGATGACAGGCTAAATGTGGTAGGCTAAGCCTGCAACACAGAAAATTCATTGGTGGCTCTATTTTATTTTTATAAACTGTACTGAATAAAACAAAGAAACAAAACAAGAAATTACATAAAATAATCTATCTGGTCTTTTCCCCTTCTCCCTTCCATCTTCCCTCCCTGCATTTTCTTCTTCTAATAAGAAACACATTAATTTACAATTATTACCCAAATTACTTTATGTGAATTTTTTTCTGGATCAGTTGTATTTTTCCAATTCTTAACTATTAGGTACAGTGTTGCAATCAGGATATAGTGTACTGTTTGAATATGATCCTTCATTTTTAATACTGTGAAGTCATGTAAAGTGAAGAATGTATTATTGGTACTTTCAATGTTTTTGCTAGGTCACACTACACTATGTGTGTGTCTCTCTTTTTTTACCTTGTTACCATATATGATAATATGTGGGGAGATTCTGACAATCCCTCCAGCAGCAGAATTGTATATACAAACTTCATCTACTCCAGTCGATCGACAGGACATTGAATAAAGACAATGGTTTCCTGTTACACTTTACCTCAGTCTTTTGAGGGCTCCCTTAGACTGTTGTTCATATCTCCTTTCTGTTTACTAGCCAGCATTATTCTACATTCCAACACTCTGACAAGTTTCCAACTCTATTCACACATAAAGATTTAACAACCATCTTCATACTGAACTTGTCACCTCATTATCACACCCATAATTTTACATTTCTATTGCTATTCACATACACAGTTTACCCATATAGGTCTGTCACCAGCCCCTTCTCTCCATGCATCTGATGAAATAGGCTTAACCTACAAAAACTTGTGCTACCAACTTCTTTTTCTCTGTTAGTGCCTGAAGTGCTACTAGACGCTCTTGCTTACTGGTCCAGACTAACATGACTACTTCTTTGAACTCTACTCCTAGCATTTGGTTTTCTGAGTTTTTGTTATCCTAGCAAGTTGTATGGTGGCATAGAATCATCTACAAAGGGTCTTTGTGTATATTTCCCTTATTATAGATATAAGAATGCTTGGTATTTGTAAGTTTATGCTGTTAGGAAAAGAATTAACTGAAGCAAAAGAAGATCAAGGCAAAGCTGCAGCTTTATTATTTACTAGTACACCCGGATGCACTTGCCAGAATCAATGAAGTCCTGCCTTCTGATTCTTAAAATATGCTTTTATAGAATAATGCAAAATGGGCAGATCATAATAGATGTGATTTAGTCATACATAATCATATTCTTGATTAACACATTACATTCAGGAATAGAGAAAAACAACATTACTAAGTGGATAGAGTAAGGCCTAAAATGAAGTGATAACAGAACAAGGGAAGCTTTCTCTAGAATTTCAAGGTTAACAACTTCTGCTACTAAATTCCTCTTATCTGTGTTCTCAGTATTGTATGCTTAGCTATGCATATTCTGCTAGTTGCTTTATTCACTCACTGTCTTGTTTCAAACCCTGGCAGTACCAGACCTTATGAGAGGTTCATATCCTAGTTCCCTTTTAGCCCTTGTAGCGGTATAGAAAAATGCATTCCTGCTTCTGAACTTCTAGACTAATATTTTGTCAATATGACAACAGAGTTTTAGGAAGGGATCCTTTATCTTGGAAATGTTGGGTCTCTGAAAAGTCTGCCCAGCACAAGAAAAACAACATGATTCTGAGATGGATTTGGAACAGACAAGGCTGGCCCTAGCAATATGTGTGTGTCTTTGTCCCAAATAACCAGGTGCACAGTTGCAATAAACCTCTAGGGAAAGTAACCTTTCAGAAAACCTTTCCTTCCTGGAATTTAGGTGATTCATAGTATGCTGTTTTGTACATGATACATAGGCAAATTACCCCTTGTATGGACTTGGCACTGCATTATAGAGATTGACACTAAAGCTTCCAGAATTTACAGACTTCCTTTGGATCCATTTGGATTGGATCGTGGAAGTCAGATCTAGGAAGCAAATGTGCACAAACCCATTTTCATCCTCTCATCTTAGTGACTGTTTATGCTATTACAGGATCTTATTACACCATAATCATGTCTGCTGTTAGAAAGGTTATGTTTAAAAGCAACCCGTGCACAAAAATAAATTTAACACACCGAAAAGAAACACCTATAGCTTGCAAGGCAGCACAAAGGGGAAGAAAACATTAATAAATGTCAGGCAAGGGCTGGACGGAAAACCAAATATTGAGCAAGCAAGATAAATTGAAGAGCCACTTTGTCATTCAAGGCCTAGTGAAATGGTCCAGCTTTCTTTCTTCAGTTACTTAGCCAGATGGAAAGAGTAGCTTAGGCTTTCAAGGGCCTCATACAATTGCTTTTGTGCCAAGTGGAATGAGTGGAAACTGGGCTGTATAGGACAGAATGACCAAGCTCTTGCTGTTTCTCTTAACTTGTTACTAAGGTGTCTGGTATTTTAAACAGTGTAATCCTTTGGCAGAGGAAGGTAGAACTGAGCAGATGTGGTGGTTGTGCTCACTATTGCAGTACGGCCACACAGGTGCCAGCCAAATGTCTTTAGGGAATGATGAGTTTTGGTTAGGGTAAGAAGTTTTGAAAAGGGTAGATTCTATTGAGGGGGGAAAAGTTTTGGGAAAGGGTGGCTTCTGAGAAACTCCATGTCGTTGCAGTATTTTTTGTAAATTATGCACCAATGGATAAGCTTATGCTGTCAAGTGAGGAGAATGTATTTATGTTTTGCCTTCTCTTACTACCCAAATGGTTGTAGCTGTTAGGCCAGCCATAGTTGGAAGTAGGCATTTCTGGCAGTACAAGCTGAATTTAAATTACGGAGATTAATCCAGGAGTAAACTCAGACTGTGTCTCTGTCCCTTCCAGGGAACAACATTACCTGTTTTCTGTCATTCAAGAATGTAGGAAAATAATTGCGGGTTTAAGATATGAGGCAAAAAAACCCCTAGGCTTCATGGCTGTACAGATGTCATAAACCACTGATGTGCTGGACTTTGCAAGCACAATGCCATTCTTTCCATAGATGGGGGAAAGGGGGCTGTGTTGGCAAGGTTAAGGAACAGGTGTGTTTCCTTGCAGAATACACAGCACTTACTTATCCCTAATGGTATCCTGAATATCAAGGATGATCCAGAAATGCTTGTGAGGCACCTTGCAGCCCCAGGCCTCTTTACAGAGATCTGAACAAGTTCACGCGAGCTTACAAAACTCATCCCCATGGTAAGAGCAGTTCAGTGGTGGACAGACAGCTTTTACAGATCAAATGAGTTGGATTTCTGTATGGTGCATGATCCTATTTTCAGCAGGACAAGTGGAATTCCAGTCATGTGACACTGGGTATGCCCCATTTCCCCAGCAGAAGGCATTTCATCTAGATCTGACTTCCTTTGGGTCCTCAGGCAACTTCTTCTCAATTGAAACTTTCCACAAAGGTTACACAAATTGATGCCCAGATTTCATTGGCAGTAATTCTGACCAACTATGCAAAGTTCATATTACCTACCCCAGGTAATATGGTTAACTGTCCCTATATTTTCTGTGCCATTTGAGCATGCTCTGCATTTTGGAAGCTGCTTAATTACATTTACTGTTATTGTCAAACTTGTAATATGGGACCTCATCATGCAAAGCTTCCACCAATTGAGATTACTATGAATGAGCCCACTGTTTGTCTCCTGCATGTGCATATATATACATATAGGCAATCATTAGATGGGGCAAGAGAATTATGTTTAATCAATTCACATGTGCGCTGGCTGGTGCTGATGGGAATTATAGTCCACCACGTTAGGAACATACAGATTGGTCAAGGGGTGTTTCCACACTTACCGCTTGAAATCCGGATTAAGGATCCAAATGAGACCTAACACATCCACACATGCATTGGGAGAATGGTTACTGAGGAATGCATCCCAGACGCCACAGCACTGATATCCAGAAAGATCAGATGTAACTTGGCGCATGTCCAGTTTGAAGCAACTGTGGGATGGGCTACGTAGCCTCTCTCAACATGGTGACTTTGGTTCCCGCCCACATCCGTTCCCTATCCTGTCCCTGTGTGGAAGCATCCTCCTTTGATCTGGAATTTGCAAGCAGTAAGTTTGAAGACCTAAGTTTTCAGGTCTTCCCAAAAACTGGATTGGTCGGCCTCCAGACTCCATTAGAGACAGATCTTGCGCGAGGCCGTGTGGAAGCAGTGTCCTTGAAGGGGGCCTATTATGTCCCTCTGTGCAGAAGGTACCTTGCAAATGTGTGCCATATAAGTCCTTTTTGGGTGCTTAATGGGGTCTTGTGGGCCTGTGTGGAAACACCTAAAGATTCACAGGCAGAAGCCAACTATAGCACAATACTGCTAAACTTTCAAAATATGTGGTCTTCAGGGGGAATGGGGGGCACCAACTTATATTGAGGGTCTGGACTTGTTATGGAACCACAGGATGAAAGGGGATATCAAGAAGATTGCACCCAACTGCCCTGGACATCACTCTGGACTCTGTAAAATACCTTGGTGTCTCACAGAACTATGGGTGATGAAACAGCAACATCAATGGTTAGAGCACAATTGACTAAATAGAAGATCAGAGCACATCATTGTGCTTACAGTGTGGCAGTGATAGAGGAATTATTTTTCTCCTATCATTGCATCTTCAAGTAGAGGATGATGATTGATCTAGAGGAGGGAAGGGCTGATGACAAATTTGCAAGGCACTTTAAAAACAAATTTAAGATACATACAGTTTTGGATGCCAGGAAACAGTCCAACAATCCTAGGAGGGTCCAGATATTTTGATTCTGTTTTCAGTTATGGTGGTCTCAGGATGTAGACAAGCTGTTTTCTAGAATCTAACTGGCTACATTAGGAACATTAGAACATTAGAAGAGCCCTTCTGAACTGGGCCACAGCCCATCTAGTCCAGCATCCTGTCTCACATAGTGGGCCTCCAATTGGTTTTGGCTTCCAGCAGACAACAAAGGCAAAATCTTCACCTGAAATCCTTTGTTCCATGCCCATACTCTTTGACTAAAAAACTAACTGGCTGGGTGCATTCAGGGAGTGGTGAAATCTCACTAAGGAAAGGGAATGTTGACCTGACTGTTAAGGAAGTTATGGGGCACTCACTTTTTAGAAGGATCTCCCTGGACCCAGAAGTGTTCAGCGACTACCTCAAGGTGGTGATTTAACTCCAGACATGCTTAAAGAAAATAGATTATCTGAGCCTATTTCAATCTGGATTCCAGTCAGGTTGTGACACTGAAGCTCATCCTCCTTGATCTCCTGGCACTTTTGATACCATCAACCATGGGAACTTCCTGGAAAACCTACAAAGTTAAGAAGACAGAGGCATTGCATTGCTGTGGTTCTGCTTCTATTTCCATGGCCAATACCAGAAAGTTTACATGGGAGATTTTTTTTCAGTCCCCTAGGAATTATGTTTTGGTGTTCATTGGGGATCCCTTTTCCATCTACTGTACGTGAAGCTGCATTCAGGAGATTTTGAGTCAGGTAGCATCAGAATGCTGATGAGACCCAGGTTTATCCCAATTGTGTCTGAATCAACCAAGGTAGTTCAGGTGCTTGATTCCTGCCTAAAAACAGGGAGAATATCATCAGACACTTTGTCATATGCTATGCTAGGGTGGAAAGCGGTGGAAGTGAGTCCACAAGGCCATACATCTTAGCTCCATCACATCACTTGCCTGTTTATGCTGGAGTCTCTTTTTTAGAATAGAAGATCTAGAAAGGGTTATAAGCCAAGCAGAAAAGATGATATGCTATAGCCCTGCACAGCATGTGATTCCTTTCTACATGATTTGATTCTTGTTGTCACTAAGGAAGGGATTTTAAGATTTGGATTGATGAATGCTCAAGATCATCACGGATGCCAATTAATTATGTATGATCCATACATTGATTCAGACCATGCTAAAACAAGTTCCCAGCATGTATCAGGACTCTGACTTGATCAGTCAATAGATCCAAAATTGCAATTCAGACTTCAGTGCCCCAAACTGCATTACAAATCCATCCTTGAAAAAGAAATCCAGAGAGCGGATGTCTGAAGAGAGGAAAGGAAACATTCATAGACTGAGAACAAAGCTGGCGTGCTTGGACAGCTACATATAAATTTGGCTCTGACAGCTGAGGCACTGAGCCTTCAATAATATCAGCAAGGTAGGGGACTAAAGCGATAAAGTCACTGCTTTCCTCTCTAAATATAAATCTCTCTCCTTGCATGGCTGTGTTTCCTCCTCCTCACAGCAGGTGTTGCCAATCTTTTGGGTTTTGCGGTCACAATTGGAATTTGAAGACATAGTGTGGGCATCATCACCTCTAGCTCTTCATTCCTTAGATGCTCACCATGTCTGAACTTTGGAATGATAAGGAATGCTATTTTGAAGACATTATTCAGAACAAACAATACAAAGTAGTATATCTAATTAATGACTCAAAACAAATGCATAAATTGGTAGTGATTATCTTTGAAAGTAGCTTCCATGCACTTACTGTGGACCAGGCTAACTGCTGCCAGGGAACCCAACCATTTAGTCCAGTATCCTGTCTCACACTAGTTGCTTCTGGACATCTCAAGCAGAAGACAAAGGCAATATCTTCAGTGCTCTCACCTCCCTGTAAATGGCATTGAGAAGTATCCTGATTGTCTCTCCAGCCTGGACGAAATACCTTGGCATCCATTCTAGTAGCCATTGATATACGTTATCTTCCATGAATTTTTCTGACTCTTTCTTAAAACTATCCAGTCTAGTGCAGTGTCTACCTTTTCTGGCAGTAAATCCCATTGACTGATAACCTTATGGGTGAAAAATGCTTTCCTTTGTCAGTGCTAACTCTTCTGCCTGTCAGTTTCATAGAGAGCCCCTGGTTCTATTGTTGTGTGATAGAGAAAATAAGGCTGCGTCCAGACTTGGGAATATTGTGCATTCTGATGTGCTGTCAGGGCATGGGTGTCACACCTGATGTCCAATACTTCGTAGTGCAAATTTACCCACTGTGGAACAATAAGCACTCGCTCTGCAGTATCAGGTAAATTTGAAGTTTCTTGCCAGTCCAAACAGGATGGCAAGAACAGTGAATGAGAGTTGAGCCTGCAGCTCAGCTCCTCTTGGCTACCCCATCTCACATGATGTGAGCACCATTGCACACCATTGCGCACCACTGAAGTATTGCGGGGAGGCTGTTGGAGTCCGGATGGCCTGTTATGGCTTCGCAGCCAGGTAAACTGCATATTTTGTTATAACTGCAGATTTAATCTGCTAATCTGGACCCAGCCTAATTTTCTGTATCCACCTTTTCTATACCATGCATGATTTTATTTAATTCAGTCAGATTCCTTCTTAAATAGCATCTTTCAAGGCTGAAGAGGTCTAAATGTTGCAGCCTGATATTGTAAGGAAGGTGTTCCAGCTCCTTGATTATTCTGTTTGCCGCTTTCTTTACTTCTTCCAGTTCCACAATATCCTTTTTGATGTGTGGTAAGCAGAATTGTACACAGTATTCCAAATGTGGCCTCACCATAGATTTATAAGGAGGTAAAATGATACTTGCTGACTTGTTTTCTATTCCCTTCCTAATTATTCTTGGCATTGGATTGACTTTTTGCTCACTCCTGCTGTGAACAGGGTTGACACCTTCATTGAGCTATCCACCAGAGCCCAAGATCCCTTCCTTGGTGTGTCTCAGCAAACTCAGTCCCTGTGACTTTATGGACATAAATGGAGTTATTTGCCCCCATGTCCATCGCTTTGCACTTACTGAGACTGAAGACTGCAGCAGCAGCTCAGCTGAGGAATCTCCAGGAGGACATATCTCCCAATGAATGGCCACATGGGCCTTAAGCTTGGCATGGTCCTTGGTGCAAAAATCATGCCAGAGAGCATTGCAAGGAGAGAAGACTTTGAAGTGATTTTCTGGTAGTTCCTCAGCTCTGGTTTAGTTCACTGGTTCACCATACAGAAGGCTGGAAGTGACAAGTGGCACAGGAAGCCCAATACCATTTTGCTTCCAATCAAACTGGTCCTGGAAATAGGCCATTTGCATTGCACTGCAAAAATCCCCTCTAGCTTGCAATTTTGGAGGCCAGGAAACTTTAATATGAGCCAAGATTGGCATCTGTCATAAAGATAGCTGCTTGTGTGATCCCCATCACTTTGCCCTTCCTGGCCCAAATTGCTTGATTTGGACCAGGAAGCAGAATTGTGCTTCACACCAACCTATGAATGTATGGAATGCAGAAGCTGCCAAAATGTCTTAAGCTTGTCGGAGCAGAACTGGAATAAATTAAGAGTCCATTTCATTACTTTCTCTCCCTAGTCATTCCTTAAACATTCAACAATAAGGCTTGGTCATTTGAAAAAGCAAAATGAAGCATTGGATTTTTGAGGTGCCACTACTCCAGCCTTTTGGGGAAAATAAATATAAAGCTTACTATAGGATGGGGGATTTTATATGCGACGCTACAGCTAGAAAGCAAGATGCTGGTACTAAGGTCTTGTGAATGGCTCTGAAAACGAAAGCACCTTTTGTTGGCTCCACAATATCTACAGCAGACAGAGGCTCCAAGGCTCCATCCAGTTTCCCCTTTCAGCCACAGGTTTTAGCAGATCCTTTACAGCTGAGCAATTACCAGTTTCTCAGAAAAGAGGGCTGCATTTCTTTCCTTTTGTTTGCCATCGTCTAGCAGGAGGATTTCTAGAGCTGCTGGAATTTGAATGCTTTCGATGCTGCAGGAGGCAAAGAACTCAGGAAGTTTTAAACAAGGCACTGACATTTCACATGAACTAGGATTACATTTGCAGTTCCAGAGACTAGAGTAAGATGACAAGGTCCATCAATCCACATGACTGAGGGAATAAACTGATCGCCAGCTGGAGTTGGGAAGAAATATTCCTCCCAGCCAGCAGAGCACTGCACTACTCATTTCTGTAGAAGGATTTAATGCTTTCAGCGAAAGGAGGCTGTTAAGCTTGGATGGATAGTTTAAGAGTTTCCCCTTGTTGTTTTGCTTTGAAGCATTAAAACGGGGCAACGTTCCTATCTCCAGTTTTTGTTCTATAGATTCCAACCAGAGAAAAAAATGTACATGCTCATTTGTTTCATTTTTATACCAGTCTTCCAAAGGGCTCAATGCAATGTGCAGAGTTCTGTCCCCTCAACCTCACAACAACTTCTGAAGGCCGAACTGCAGGATTTATCCTGCTTGGTGCTGGTCTGAAACAGGTGGTCTGGCTCCCAATGGGCTGGTCTGCCACCAGCTCATGCCAAAGACTGTCTGCACTGAGGAAGGTTCAGCCCAGCTCAACTAGAGGTCAGAAACATTCTCCAAGCCTCCCAAGTTGCCAGCTGGGGTTATTTTGATCAGGCGGCCAGAATTCTGGTGCCACCTGGGTATCTGGCAAAAAGGTGCCAAGCAACTTGGTCATGGTGTGCTAGAGTAGCAGGCTCTTGTGTTTTCTGCACACAGGTTACTGATATGATGCAGCAGCCTGGAACACTGCATGGACAGCTTACAGGTGGTCTACAGTTAGAGCAGGCTATGGTGCCATTTTCGTGCCATAATCCACAAAGGTGAGCCAGTTTGGTCTAGTGGTTAGGGAGCTGGACTGTTATCTGGGAATACCAGGTTTGATTCCGCCCTCCCCCATGAAGCCAGCTGGGTGACCTTGGGGTAGCCACAGCTCTCTTCGGAACTCTCACAGGCCCACCTACCTCACAAGGTGTTCTGTTGTGGGGAGAAGAATAGAAAACTTTGTCAGCTGCCTTGAGTCCCCTTAAATGGCTGAGAAAAGTGAGGTAGAAAGGCCAACTCTCCTCCTCCTCCTCCTTTCCTTCTTCTTCTTCTTCTTCTTCTTCTTCTTCTTCTTCTTCTTCAGTGCTTTGTCTGATGTAGAGAAAGTGGTCTACTGGGAAAGTGGTCCTCAGTAGACCTGTCTGTAGTGTAAACTAGGTGTTCCAGGGGATCTGCTAAGTCACTCCACTAGACCAGAATGGAGATAACCATACTAACTAGCTGACTTTCCCTGTAGGTTTCATGACTGAGGACATGACTGTACCCATGCTGACTTTAGTCCTTCAGCCTTTTGAAATAAGTATTATTGAAGTTGATGATATTCTCCCCCTAAGATGTGTAGGAGAGTGTGTGTGGTGGGAAACTAGTCCCACCCCTCCTGAATTTTATTCTGCTTCATTTTTAATTTTTTTTATAAAAAATATCAGCATAAACATAAAAAAGAAAAACTAACATTGTGACAGTGTACAAAGAAAGTGGTATACACTTATGTCCCTCCACTGCCAGTGTTCTCAGTTGACAACATCCTATAGTTCTCCTTTGCATCTTAACATAATTTTAGTTAGACCAAAGAGATAATCTTGTTCTTTCATCTCTCAAAAATTCTGGAGCTTGGGGTCTCGTCAAATAGTTCAATAATTATTCCTAGTTATCCTCTGTCTTGGAGTGTAGTTTCAATTCTTGGATTTTAAATCTTATTTCCTGCATTTTTTCAAATCTGTATTGTTCTATAATCTATTAGGTACTTTTATCAGTTACCTTATGTCCATTTAGTATTCTCTTTCCATCCCAATACTACTGTAGATGATCTTAAAAATATTTACTTCCACACAACCTCACTTATGGTATAGATTCCTGTTAATGTATCTCAACATGAGTGTGTAAAGCAAGACTGGGAGAACTGCAGCCCTCCAGATGTTTTCAGTTTCTACTTCCCATCAGCCCCAGCTAGCACTTCCAAAGGGCAGGAATGAGGACAGCCCCAGTCCAAAAATGTCTGGATGTTCATGGTTCTTTATTGCTAGATTTAGGATATACTACAGAGTTTACAACCCATAACATAATCCTTCTATCTACTTTTCTGCCAAGAGAATTTGTGCCATATCTTTAAATGATGTGCACCTAGGGAACAGCTGCCAAGGACAATGCATGAAAAATGAGAGCAACACACATACTATCTTCTTGGCATTATCAGAATATTCAGTTGTTGTGGGCCTGTGCTTGTAACATCAGGTAACGAAAGTGGTGAGTGCATTATTAATAAACATGTTAATGAAAATCAAAATACTGCTTTACAGCTCCTGCAACCTTTTTTGTTTGTAAGTTATGTACAAATGACCCAATTTGTTTTCTGCCCAAAGTGCCAAATGAATGTCAAGCTCAGGAATGCCCAAATGCGGCATGCCAGATTGTTATTCCTTGCCATTGGCCACACTGTCTAGTGCTCATGGGCACTGTAGTTCAGGGACATCTCAATGGCCATAGATCAGACTAGGATCCTTTTTGCACTGGCCCTTATCCAGCTCTTCCCCTGCCATGTGCGGAAGCATCCTGCTTCCAAAACAGATTGAGGTGAAGAGCCGGATTAAGACCTAATTTTTAGGTCTTACGCTAGGGCTGGATTTCGGCGGCAAAACCGGTTTAAGAAACTGGAAGTGCCACCAAAAAGGGACCCTAATAGGGTCCCGAATGTGGAGGGCAAGGTTTAATCTTTCCTACATCTGGCTTTAAATCCATTTTTAGAGCCAGTGCGGAAAGGCCCTTAGAATTCTAAGGTTAAGCCAAGTGCTTTACCCCAGGCAGTAGACCAGAAGATGTGAAAGCTCTCTGGTCACCAGGAAGGCTGATGAGGCAGTGGTTTGTCCTAAGGCACCATGCTGGCAATACCTTTTATACAGTCTATGGATGGCAAAGTGAGCATACAGTAAAGGCAGTAAGAGACGTAGACTTTATCATTAGATTTCCCCATGTACTTTGTATAGACCTTCAACAGCAGTGGGTCTACTGCAGTTAAAGATCTAATTTCTTGTTGTGCACCTTGCCAAGTTATAGCGAGTTCTACCTGCACAAATATCAAAACACTGATCTTTCTTAACCAAATCTCCTGGTAAAACAACACCATCACAACCAGGGGCTTTAATTGGGGGCCCTTTCCCAGGATGCCCATGAATGTACTTTTAGGATGGAGGGCTCTCATATTGGCTGAAGCTGCTTTGCGTTCTAGCCTAGTTATGAACCTACTTATGTGCAGTGGAATTTTGGTTGCATACAGTTAAACCACTCCTCCAAAAGCTGGCTTCTACGATTGCTTCCAAAGCTGTGGGAAACATAGTGTTGCATCATTCTTATTTTAGTAGATTTGCTTGGCAGAGGTTCTGGGTGAATTTTTTCCAATGTATATAAAAAAAGTTTTAATACGGTCATAAAGACTATGCCAGTTCTGTCACTGATTTTGTCATTGACACATGGCAGGGAAAATAATACTGACATCCTGATATAAATTCTTAAGGTATGAAGGATTATAAATATCATGTGTTCTCAAGCTTTCTGGACACAATCTAATGATAAAAACTCTGCCTGTTTTCTAGGATCCTTCTTTGCATTGTTGCCTAATGTAATCTTTTGAAAAGTTCATTTTCCTTGTCAAATTTTGCAGCTCCAATATTTCCCAGAGTGGGAGTCCCTTGTCTAATCGCAAACCTCTTGGGCACAGTAAACCTCTGACCATTATCCTTCACTCCCCAAACTGGGCTTCTTACTCTCATCCCAAGGTGAGTGATGGGTCTACACAATTCCATCTGTCAGATTGCGATTTTTAGCTTTTATAGATTAAAAATTAGCATCTCAGGACTTAGCAGATGTGTTATTAACAACAGCATCACTCCAGCAACCTACCAGGGCTCACAGAGAGACCAATGCAGTCATGGGCCTTTCTCCGGCTTCTTTTCAGAAACTATACGTTTAAAAATGTTGGGGAATTCCTGCAGATCTGTTCTTAAAACCAGCAGTACTTCAGGTGAGTTTCTTTCATGGCTTCGCTATATTCCCTTGGGCATTTATTTTGGGGAAAGTCAGAGCACGAAGACACCAAAGAGGATAGAGGCAGGTGGAGAAATATAACTGTGTCAAGCAGCTCTTGCATATGAGCTAAACCTTGCATCATCTTCCCTATTCCACCATCCAACATCTGCTGCTACAGAATGGTTTCCATGCTGCTTCCACTACATAGCCTCCGGAGGCTATGCTGAAACATCTCCCTGAATACTGTAAGGAATGTTAATGTATGCAAGAAAGGCTGCCTCCAGGTTGCAAAAGGCAATATGGTATCTAAACAGGAGCACTCATGGTCTTACCTTCCCATATGTTGGCAGCTTTCAGAATCAGCTTGCCTGGTGTTACCAGAAGTCACCTAAGCACTTTCCCACTTCATTCTTTTTAACACTCTGGGCTGGCTTCCAGTAGCCTCAAGTGAGGTGATTCTGAAAGCTGTTGACAGGTGTGAAGGTAAGCATAACTATTATGGGAAACCTGGCATTGTTGCCAGGTTTTCCAGTAATATTGCAGGGTTTTGGTCCTTTAAAATATCTAGGATCTCCAATATAGTACCACAAGCATAGCGAGATATATATCTCATGTCTTGAGGCATCCTAAGCTAGCACAAATATTAGTGAATTTACTTAGTAGAGAGATATAAAAGGTGCTAAGGTACTACATCTCTAGTTATCATTGTAGGGACTATATGGCAATAACCCCCCTCCTTACCTTATTGAGCACCAAATCATTTCAGGGATCCTGTTCTCTGATGGGAGAAGGAAGATAAAGATGAATGTAGGGTTTTTCTTTAAACTGCACAGTCCCTGTCAGAGGGAAACATAATTCAGCCCTATCTGAATAATACATCAGCCAAGAACAAAATGAGAACATGTAATTCTTACACTCAAGGACTAATGTGGCCCTCCAACAGTTTATGAGAAGCTGCCACAGCAATCATAAGGGAAAGCACAGGATTTAAATTCATAAAAATCCATTAAGCAGAAACTCAGTACATTTCTATTGCTCTCTGTGGCTTAATGCATGTTCTTCTTCCAAGTTCCATCAGGTGTCCTGGATGACAGAATGCAGAAAGATTACGAAAACTTTGTTCAGTTCCATGTAGATGATTTTACGTCTGGAATCTCCTACAGGCCCACTATATTTGAAATGCAGCCTCCACTTGAAAACACTAGAAAATCTGAACCATTCTGTGATTAAAAAAATCTGAACCATTCAGTGATTTGTTTGAAATATGCCATAAGCCCCTCTCGCAACTGTTTTCTTCTGAGCACAAATTCCTAAAGGGAATGGGAAATGGACATTTAATAAAAAGTGAAGTGCTCCCATAGCCAAGGACAGTCCCGTGCAACTCCTGAGCTTTATTACAAAGCTTTCAAATACTGCTTTCATTTGCTTTTTTTTTTCCTGTGGTCAAGAAAAAACCCCTTCGTTTTGAAAAATACACATCAGTTCCCATGGGATGGGATTTCAGAAATATGTGACTGCAACTACAAAGTCATATGTTCCAAAATAGTAAAATACACCTCTTTGTTGTTCTGATTTGTTAGATCCAGACTTGGTCATCTGCACAGTATACCCACTGGAATCTGTGGGCCTCATGGCAGGAATTACAAATGCAGTATTGATTTCAGTGAGTCTGCTTTTAAAATATCTAACTGCACAGTCCCGAGGCAGGATACACTGATGAAGAGGTAAAGTGAGGGAGAGGCATTAGATGTTTTTAGGTTCTCCTAGTTATAAGTTCCATTTAGTCAGTGTCCCCATGGCAAGGATACTGAGAGGCAAAAGTGAGTTTGCCTCATGAGAGTTCCCATGCAAAGCCCTAATTTGGACTACATGAGGGACAAAATCCTCAAAACTGAAACAAAACAAAACAAAAAAAACACCTTTCCAACTGTTTACACAGTGAATTAGGAGGCAATCACGTATTATTCTGATTCATGGGGACACTCCCGGGTTATTGGAGGAGGAGGATGGTGATTGTGTCATTAGCGGGCGGGGTTTCATCTGTGCTAGCTATTCCTGCTGTGCTTGCTTAAATTGCGCTGAAGGGAAGTGATGAGGGGGTCAAATCACTGTCATTTGCCTTCTCCCACACGCACACAGGCATGCACAGACACGAGTGCTCACAGGGTTGCAGAAGCGAGAACTAAAGGATTCAAGCTGCCTGTTGCCTCCTTGCCTTAGAAAGAGGTGCATATTAATTAGCTCCTTGCCAGCCAGGCTGGCGATCTGAGCCTACTGGCGCTAGGAAGCAAAAACTGCCTCTCACTGTCAGACGACATTTTAGGTCGGTTGTCTGGCTCCCTTCTTGTTCTCTGGCTGGCTGTCATGCCTCAAGGGTGGAGGGGGAGCCCTCCTTCTCCAAACACAGGTCTGTGCTTGCTGTCATGCAGATGTGCGCACATCCACTAAAAGCTTCCAATCAGGGCAAAGGGGTGGAGAAAAAAGGATGCAGTTTCCGTGATGCCAGGGTTTACTGCGTTTCCTTGGGGATGGATGAATTTGAACTGAACCCGTGCTCTCCTCCACCACATGGGGACATCTTAATCCGAACTACAGTGTGGATTAAAAATGCCCTGAATCAGCAGTGAGGTAATTGGAGCCCATGGGTACGAGCCCACAGACTCTGCTTGCAGAAGGCTTAAGTGAGCCAGTTTGGTCTAGTGGTTAAAGAGTCGTACACTTATCTGGGAATGCCACGTTTGATTCTGCACTACTACATGAAACTAGCTGGGTGACCTTGGGCTAGCCACAGCTCTCTTCTGAACTCTCTCAGCTTTTTCAGCCACTTTGAGTCCCCTTAAATGGGCGAGAAAAGTGCGGTAGAAAAGCCAACTCTTCTTCTTCTTCTTAACACTTTCAGAAGCTCCCAAAGCCACAAACTCCTTGCAGCAACTATGGCTGCCAGAAGTAGCAATCACATGAATTGAGTAACCAAAGTAATATGTATGTGTGAGTAAATTTCCTCTAAAGGGAAAATCCTTCATTCTCACCTACAGGTGATACTCCGCTTTTTACCTTTTTTGTGATACCACAGCAGCAAGATTAATCTTTTCAGATGCTCATACCCTCCTTTCATGCTTGGCATGAAGCATTCCTTTCCCTATGCTGTGACTCATTCATTCCCAATCCATCTCCATACCTCCAATTGATCACCATACCCACTTTGCACTATGCAGAGGGATGGAATGCAGCAGCCATTTTCTCTCCACTTTTGGCAAGCTCCTGCACCACTGTATGACTGGATAATCACTGAAATGGTGAGATCCAATTAACATTTGAGCTAATGCTCATGCTCATGTTCTCTGGTGAAGTTGACTTCTTGTAAGTTCTTGCCCATTTGCCCAGATAGACAAAACATGTGGACTAACATATTTCACAGTGAAAGTTTTTAGAAATACTGTTTTTTAAACCCCCAGTATTGGGTGCATAATGAACAACTACAGTGCAGTATTGAAAATCATATCTGTTAAATTGAAAGCTGCTGCACATTAAACATGTACTTTTCAGCCTGTCTGGATGCACCATGAGTGTGTGAATGTGTGTGGACATGCAGTCAGCCATACTTGAGCCTACTGTAAAAAGTGGGTGCAAGAATCCCCCAAGGGCATTTTTCTTCCCTGCCATCAGTGGTCTCTTTCTCAGAAATGTGATTTCTTAGTATCACTGATGTCCTCAAGATTAAGCTTCAAGTCCCTTGACCCAGTTCAAATATGTTTATAAATAGCTTTGAACCCTATAAATACTGATTGGAGTCACTCTTCTTTCATTTACCATGCCCTAGTAACCTCTCAACTGGACTATTGCAATGCACTCTACATGGGGCTGCCCTTGAAGACAGTTTGGAAATTGCAGCTAGTGCAGAATGCAGCTGCAAGATTGCTTACAGGAACAGCTGGCCAAATCCACATCACACCGATCTTAAAATAGCTGCACTGGCTCCCGATTCGTTACCAAACCTAATTTGAGGTGTTAACTTTAATGTATAAGGCCCTAAATGACTTGGGTCCCAAATATCTGAAGGAATGCCTTCTCCCATACCAACCTGCCCGTGCCCTAAGATCTGAGGGGAAGCACCTCCTCGTTGTCCCACCACCCTCAATAGTAAGACAGGTGGGCACTCGAGAGAGGGCCTTCTCAGTAATGGCCCCCAGGCTGTGGAATAGCCTCCCCCTTGAGGTGTGTCAGGCCCCTTCACTATATATGTTCAGGAAAGGGGTGAAGACGCACCTCTTTGCTCTGGCCTTTGGCTAAATGTGGTACACTGCAGTCATTTTTGTTTCATACTGTTTTATATATAGGGTTTTATCTTAAATATGTCTTTGTTTTGGTTTTTTAATATGCTGTTACCCGCCTTGAGACCTTAGGGCATAGGGCAGGATATAAACGTAAAATATAAATAAATAAATAAATTAGTACAATACTTTTTTTTGTTCAAATACAAAAGGCAATAGTTTTGGCACCTTTACAGCTAGTGAAACCAAAATAGATTTATTTTTGTTTTTCATTCTAGTAATGAAAATTGTAGTAATAGTTAAAGAACGCATCACCCCCTTAGGCTATGCCCAGAATAACTGAGTATAGTATTTCAATTGTTCTAACTAAAAACAAATCTCCTTTCTTAAGGAAATAATTAAAAAAGAGACACATACACTTATATTTAATGATTATTATGTGGTGTTATTAAAAAAAGAAGCCTACAGAGATGCGTTTATGCAAAATTTTAGGAGCAAACTGATTTTTTTTTTAAAAAACTCATACTTTTGGTAGGCCCTTGGCATGGTTGACACTCATGCATTTTTATTTATTTTGTAACAGAAAAAGTGCACAACAAGGCAGCCTCAGTAGATGAACCAGCAGAATGCTGGAATTTAGCAGGCTTTGCTTCAACACTTTCAAAATGGAAGCAGGGTGAGAGGGCTCAACTGCTGTTATATTGATCTAGGACTAAGAAGGAAAGCATGTTAAAGAAAATGTATTATTTTCTTTCTTTGTTTAAAATGTTTATATCCTGCCCCCTATCCTAGGACCTCTGGGTGGCTTACAATAAAAAACCCATATACAAACAACCATTAAATGTGTACCTCATTAAAACAGGATTAAACAGGATAGTTAGTTAAAAGTTAGAAGTTAAAATAGTGCTTGAGTGGATTAATGTCCCAAGGCTTCAATAAAGAGCCGAGTCTTTATTTGGTGCCTAAAAGTTAGAAGAGTTGGCACCAATTGGGCCTCCAAAGGAAGGTCATTCTATAAGTGAGGTGCCACAACTAAGAAGGCCCTCCCCCATGTCCCAATACAACAGATTTCTCTAATATAATGTCCATGAACTTAAAAGTGGGTTAATTGAAGAGCATTATTCACCAGCACAACTGTAGTGTTTTCAAAATTGTAAGGACATTGTCTCTTCTATCAAATATTGGCTTGGTTCATTCTATGGATTCCAGTGGAAGGCCTTCTGCATACATTGCAGAACTTTGCAATTACCATCTAGAGATATGCAAATCTGGTTCATATTCAACCTGTTTAAATTGAACTGAATGGTTAAACTAAGGTTGTTTTCGCACTTTGCTTCCTATCCCAGGGAGGTAAAGGTCTGGAATGCTTTGGACATCTGCACTTATGGATGCCCAAAGCATTCAACACTTAGTTGGCACCGTTGCTAGGACAATCCAGCAATGCAGGGCACAGTTATCCCTGCATTGCCCGTCACATGCCTCATATGCACCTTGTCCACCCAGAAGAGGTCCAGGATGTAGGATGCAAGGCTGTACTAGCCCTGCTGCTAGTATAGTTGCGGAGCACGTGCAGACCTATTTCTAGGGAAAAAGTAGCTCTGCACGGTGTGGATGTGCCATGCAGGAGTTCCTCCCATCCTTACCTGTAAAGAAAGTGTGAAAAAGTCCCAAATTTGAATTGAATCTAACCACCCCCTGTTCTAGAGAGGCTGGTTTGATTCAAAGCAAACCAGTGGTGTTAATTTGAACTGGGTCAAGCTGAATGTTTCCATTCAACCCGTTTGACATCAGACATCAGAGTCATGAAAAGTTAACATGAGGGAACTACTACTCTTGCAAGTGTTAATAATGGAAACAGACACAAGGGGGGGGGGTTTCCACTGACCTCCCTTAATCCGGATCCAAGATGATCTCGATCTAAGGAATGGGTCCTTCAACTAATCCGAATCTAGTAGATCCGGATTAAGGGAGGTACCTGATAGCAATGGGTGCTAACCTGCCCACAGTGGAAACACCAGAGCACCCATGTGGCGAATCCAGATTGACCCACGTGGGGCCCGCCCATTAACCCAGTGTTTTGGGGGACAGGAGGTGCAATCTC
Source organism: Aspidoscelis tigris stejnegeri (assembly GCA_023333525.1). Lineage (NCBI taxonomy): Eukaryota > Metazoa > Chordata > Lepidosauria > Squamata > Teiidae > Aspidoscelis > Aspidoscelis tigris. The sequence goes on along the minus strand of JALMGA010000003.1, from coordinate 48,051,734 downwards.
CATAGACGCTCTGGAGAATCTTCAGAGATTCTCTGGAGTGGCTCCAGAGAATCTCCAAAGCTTTGTCATAAGCTCTGGAGATTCTCTGGAGCGATCTGCCGCAAACTTCGAAGATTCTCTGGAACGGCTCCAGAGAATCTCCGGAGCTTAGGACAAAGCTCCAGAGATTCTCCAGAGCAATCTGCCACAAACTTTGAAGATTTTCCAGAGCCTTTGACAAAGGTTCGTAGGATTGGCATTGCTCTTGTGTGGGGTCCTCTTCGGAGCCTATGCTATTTTTTGGAGCCGGCTTCAGAGATTGTGCACAGGCTTCAGAGCTTTGGGTTTTGGGGCACCTCCCTCCCCCCAATGGGTGCATGCCTTGGAGCCGCCCCTATACCCCATTGCCCAATTGTGGTGAAAACGTGCTCCATATAATCCGGATTTGATGCCTGAAGACTCCATTGTAGACACCTTTAATTGAGTCTACAGGAAATCCAGATCATAGGTCCTGAATGACCCATTCAATCCAGATTTCCCAAGAACTGGTGGAAACAAATGTGGCTCCAATGGAGTCTGCAGTGGAAATGGGGCCTTCCTGTTCTGAGCCTAATGGGTCAATGGGTCCCTAATGGGTATTAATGGGGACTTAGTGCTAGTGCTTTAAGAGATGTTTCTTATTGTTAATCTAAGCCTGTTCTTAACTATACACAAAAATATAGGTGACAGTATTTTCTGCTTCTCAGAAGAAGTCTCCTATTTCTGAGATCTCAATACAGTTCTAAAAAATCAGAGTGTTTGCTCCTAAATGTCGCACTACACCCTCTCTGTTATAGGGTCAGTTGTTTGCTTGCAATCGCAGTGTCTCATAAGATTCCTTGAACTCTCTTGGTCCAAAGGTCTCTACACCTTTCAAAGAACAATTTTCTAGTATGTCCTGTGCAACTAGAGTGTCCTGGCTCTTTTTCACCCCCTGCCCTTCCTTTTCAGTCTCTTAGGCTTCTCAACTTATTGAGGTTTTCTGACCCTTTTTGGTGATTTCAGCTCAGGTCTCTTGCCATGTTTAGTTGGCTGATTATATATCTTCTTCTTACACCGTATCTCACAACTGTGTTGGAATTAATGTATCCAGAGCACATTTCTGTACTGTGAAGAAAGTAAGGGAAAATGAAGCATGTGCTATATGCTCAGCATAAATAAAGTGCCTTTCTGTACTTACTGATATCCTAATATAGTGCAATGCCTAGATGCCTTCTGGCCTTCTCTTTTCCAAACCCTGGTGTAGACTATAGGCCAGTGATGGCGAACCTTTTGAGCTCGGTGTGTCAAAATTCACAAGAAAACCTAGCTTAACTCGGGGGCTGTGTCACTTCTAGAAATATCCATAATTTTGTGATATTTGAGGCTCTAGTAAAAAAGTTATATTTTTGATATATGTATTTTATTAAAAGCAAAAACAAATAATTCTTTACATTAGTGACTTTTGTTGCTAAATCTTCAATTGAAAGTTGGTATTTTGTACACCTCAAGAACAAGCAAGCACTACACACCCAGGTGCCAGGGTGGCCATGTGTGTCACCCAAAAGGACTTGGTGTGTCACTTGTGACACGCGTGTCATAGGTTGGCCATCACCGCTATAGGCCTTGCTCCCTGCTAGCCTGCTCCATCTGGGTGGAACATAGTCTACCCTAGGCTGTCCAAAAGAAGTCTTCTGTTATCTTAGGAGGAAACTGGTCCAGGAGGGTGTGCAGAAAGGTGCATGTTTCTGTGGGCTGGTTTAGCAGGGAGATCCATTTTGGCGGTGCACAAAAGTGCACCACCAAAATGGGACCCCTAGGGGCTCCAAGCCTGGGAACTTTAGTTCTTATCTTGGGCTGGTCCCCAAGATTGCATTGATCTGTCCCAGAACATCTGCCGAAATGTGGACAGCTTGTTAAAGGACAGCGGGAGCTGTCCAGTTGCTGCAACTATTCCAGCCTTGCCCTGACTTGCTGGCCCAGGACAGGACAGGCAAATACAGAAATGCCCAAAGATTCCTTTAAAATTGTTTATCTGTATTAATCATTCCCTGTTTTTTCTTACTTTTCTTTGGAGGAGCGCAGCATCTACTCCAGCAGAGATTAAAATGGTCCATGTGGCAACTATTGTTTTCTTCTCTGATGCTGTCACAATTAAATAACTAATAAAAACTAAAGTCCCGTTTTGCTTTTGTTCATTTTCTCCAGGTCCTGGCCGTAGTTAATTCTAATTTATGCTCTGTCTAACAAGCAGTCCCAGTGGTCCAAACCTTATTTAATAACAATTCACTGTGGGTTGTCTAATTATCACCTCAGATTATTATTATTATTATTATTATTATTATTATTATTATTATTATTATTATTATTATTATTATTATTATTATTATTATTATTATTATTATTATTATTATTATTATTATTATTATTATTATTATTATTATCAGTTACACACAGCAAACAAGATCACTATGCTGGATTTCGTATTATATCACTAGTCGGGCACTTCCCAAACACCTAGGACTGCATGATGTATTGGCGAATTATGCAAGCAGACCCCAGTAAAGTGGCTTTTTGTAGTTGGCAGATGGATATCTTGTCAATGCCAATGGTTTTTGGTGCCCACTGAAATCTTTTGGCACTGCACCCAGTGTGCCAAAGATGACTGGGACCACTTTCACTGGTTTTCGCCAGATTCACCGAAGTTCAATTCTCAGGTCTTCATATCTGGTGAGCTTCTCCAACTGTTTCTCCTCAATTCTGCTGTCACCTGGAATAGCAACGTGATGATCCACACCTTCTCTTTCTCAGTGATTGTAATATCAGGGCTTTTATGCTCCAATTTTCGGTCAGTCTTAAGCCTGAAGTCCCAGAGTAGTTTTGACTGTTCGTTTTCAACAACTTTTTCTGGCTTGTGATCCCACCAGTTCTTTGCCACTGGCATATGATACGTTTGGCACAAGTTCCAGTGGATCATTTGTGCTACAGCATTGTGTCTCTGCCTGTAATCAGTTTGTGCGATCTTCTTGCAGCAGCTGAGTATATGGTCAATTTTTTCATCCACTTCTTTGCAGAGTTGGCATTTTGGATCTACTGATTTTTAAATTCTGGCTTTGATGGCATTTGTTCTTATTGCTTGTTCTTGTGCAGCAAGAATCAGTCCTTCTGTTTCCTTTTTCAATATTCCATTTGTAAGCCAAGACCAGGTCTTATCCATGTCCACTTTGCCTTCAATTTTCTCCAAGAACTGTCCATGCAGTGCTTTATTGCACCAGCTGTCAGTTCAGCATTGAATTGCAGTTTTCTGGTACTGGTTCTTGGTTTGCTGCACTTTGATAAGATTCTGGTTGTTGACTTCAATCAATGAGAAGCTTCTGGTTGTTGACTTCAATTTCTGTCACGTAATCTCCTAATGCATGCTTCTCTTCTTCCGTTTGCTTCACTTGCAAAAGTCCTCTACCACCTGCTTTCCCGGGCAAGCACAGCCTGTCGATATCATTACGAGGTTGTAGTGAATGACTAGTTTAGGCAGTTCTTTGACACTTCACATCCAACTATAGTTTAATTGTAACCCTGAGGTCCCAGTGAAGGTTACAACAATTTGAAGTGCAGATTACCCACTTCTTTCTAAAGGACTGAGGCTATCCTGGAGAAGGTTCCCACAGGGGTCTTTATCCTTTTACCACTGCCAAGAGCATAGCAGATCTTAACGAGCCTAAAAGTCTGTATGGGAGGGCAGACCATGGCCTGGGCCCTACCATAATTTATACTAACATGTGGAAGCAGGCCCCTATTCTGGGATATAATCCATGAAGTAAAAGCCTGAGCTCCCAGTCAGATCTATCTCTGGCTTATCCTTGTTTGAAGAACTTTGTAGTTATTCATTTCCTTGTCTTGGTTCAACATGCTACTTGTACTCATAGATAAAATAATACACATGCCCACTGGTAGATGATGGAAAATAATTTTTCATTTTTGAGAATTACATGATACTAATAATGTGAAACATGCACATACCCACAGAAAAGAGGGAGGGACAGAGAGGGGAGGAGGGTATAGAAAGAAACTTATTCATGTTTTCCATTTCCTACGGGCTTAACTGCTAAATTTTTATCTTCATTCACTTCCCAGCTCATGTCCCCTCTACAAAATTAAGCCTTAATCTTCATTCTTAACATGGGCATCTCATTTGCAGGATGCAAGGCCTTGCCTGGACTCATTACAGGAACATTTGTTCACATATATATTAGTATTATTGCATGTATACAAAATTTTGTTCGCTATTCCACTTGTGATAACTTTGTGTTTTAGGTCTTGACTGTGCCTATTATTTTGCTGAGACCATTAGTGATAAGTAGCAATAAATAAATATTGCAAATAAACCGACAGCTTGTGCCTGTCTGAATGAAAGATAGTGTAATGTCTGGGACTGTGGCCATAAATCCAGAGGTCTCAAGTTTCACCTCACCCATCAACTTACTAGGTGGTCTTAAGGGAAACTCCAACTGCCTCAATCCTGACTGCCAGCTCCATAGCAAAAATAATGGCATGCTATATATGGCTATTATAAAGATTACTGGAGATAACCAATATGAAATACTCTGATTGTGATCTGAAGTGGCACAAGACTGCTGCCTGGCTTAAGCTAAGCCTGGTCTGGTGTATCCCAGTGGAAAGCCATGCATGCCACCTTGGCTTTTTTGATGGCAGAAAGGTAAAATAAATGCACAGAAATGATAAATTTTAGGCAATAAATAAAAATAATGGAATAATAAAGTTCAAATAGAAAAAGCACAAACTAGAAAAAGTAGGAGTAAATTACTAGCTCTGACACATTACATAAAAAATCTGTTTCACTTGACCATTGTAAAAGACCTTCTCTTATTCTCTTATTCTTAATCTGCTAAACCTAACCAGATTAAACTACTGCTATATCTTTCATTAACTGTTTGATGTGTGCAAGTGTGTCAGCAACATGTCTGTCTGCTTAGCACTTTCACTTCTAGGTATTAGTGTTGTCTTACAACATAAAAGGATCCAAACATATAGGAGGAGATCTGCTGGACTGAGCCACAACCCATATAATCCAACAGCCTGTCTCATGACAAAGGCAAAACCTTCACTTGCTCTCGATTCCCTGCCAATGGCCTTTGTACGTACCCTACCTGTGTCTCTAACCTGGAGACAGTATCTAGGCATCAATCTAGTAGCCATGGATTTGTCTAACCCTTTCTTAAATTTAGCAAGGTCAGTTGACATCAACATTTCTTCTGGTAGTAAATTCTATAGACTGATGACTCTTGTTGATCGTAACTCTTTTGCCTATTGCAAATAGAAAACTGAATATGTAAGTCTCTCCTGCCAGTAAACAGCCTCTCTACTTGCTTTTTATGCAGCGCCTCCATGTGGCAATAGCTGTAATATGGGCACTAAGAGGTCCTAGGCTAGACCATATGGATACTGGAAGAAGAATGGCCCCCGGAAGTATGGTACATATGGTGCCCTGATGTGTGGATATGTCAAGGTTCTCACAAACTAAACCTCCAGTTATTGGTAAATAGCCTCTTTCCCTTGTGAATGGTGAATGATAAGGGAGTAAACCCTATCAGAAGTTCCAAAAGGAGCTCAAGGGTGGTTGAATTGACTGCGTGTTGCCTTTCTGAGAGGTTCCGCAGCCAACCTGAAACCAAATCTTGGATCACATTAACGACACTGACAGGAAAACACTGGGCCCTTTCATACTTACCTTTAGAACAGTATAGTGCAAGGCCTAGCCCACTCTCCCTTTTACACTCTGGAACATCACTGAAAAGGTCCTCTCCTGGGTGCCTACTCCTTTTACTGCTGAAGGTGGTGAGACAACCAGGAGGACCTTCCCTCCAGATCTTAAGGCACGGGCAGGTTGATATGGGAGTCATTTAGGGCCTTATAAATTAAAGTGAACACCTTGAATTGGGCACGGTAGCGAATCAGCAGCCAGTGCAACTCTTTTATGACCGGCATGATGTGCATCCTTCCTTCTGCCTCTGGAGAAGTGCCTACAGTGCCACTGTTACTGACAGTGAATGCTCTTTTTATAAATGCTGACAAGGACTGGTCTTATTCTAGCTGTGTACTGACATAGCTGAGCACAATTAGAAAACAAAACCAAATCCAAAAATGGAACTTGCATACTATAGACAAGCTAAGAAAATGCAATAGGCAAATAAGAGATGGAGTTGCTAAACTACCAGAACAAGAACTTTCTCAGCACATCTGTCCCAACTAATTTAGGCTTGATTGAATTGTTCGTAGTTATTTTTCATGCATATACTTATTTTGTAATAGCTGTTAGTATCCTTTTCACTAAATTATGCACATTTTGCTGTTGATAAGAAAATGTTGTTGATAAGTACCATTTTTCATTTTCATGGATATATGTGCTAGGAGATTTTCCTATGGAATTTCAATATCTACATCCTGACTAGGAAGGCATCATCATCTCTCGGGGGAAGGACTCGGAAATATCTCATCTGTCATTTTAAATAAAAAATCTGTTGTGTGACTTGGCAATGGTTTGAGACATTCAGGGGAGAGTTTGAAGCTGCACCTTCCTTAGAAAGTTTAACCACAGGATTCTTTGCGTGGAAGACCAGAGCAGAATTCTATCGACTCAGGAATGAAAAGAAGTGTAATTCAGGCCAACAATGCCATGCCATATGTAATGGGTTAAAAAAAGGACCTTGGATGAAGTGTAGGGGTTTTTCCATGTCTACAAGACTAAACAGAGTTTATTACTGAAAACAACCTCTTGACTCAATGGGAGAAGCATTTTCTGTGAAAAGCCCTTGTGTAGCCAAAATCCTTCTAAAACCAATAAACATTTTATCATCTCCTTCAGAGCATATCCATAACAGTGTCAGGAAACTGGAAAGCCTTTTCAGATAATAAACCCCTTAATTCTTCACTTGCTGCTCTGTGATCAAAGGGTAATACCATGTCATCCCATTCCCTGTGCAAGAGAGATTATCAGACTTCTGTCTATTGCCTTAAAAAGGGTATCGTCTCTCATATACAAGTATTACTGAAAGAAAGACAAAAAACTTTGCCAATCTAGTGTCTTCTAAATCCCATTTGAGTATAATTCTTACAACCCCTAGTCAATGGCCATGATGTCTAGAGCTGACACCTGAATGGCACCATGTTAGCTATCCATAGAAACACACGTTAGTTTAGTGTTGCAAGAAAGGAGAGTAGCCAGCAGAACTCCATTAAGATTGAAACTTTTCAGCTTTAGACTCTTTGCAATGGGCGTTATTCTGGATTATTTCATAGAATAGGGTCCTGCTATTTGCATGCTGGTACAGATTATGGTGAGCCTTGAGTTGCATGTATATCTGAATTATTTATTTACATTAATATCTCACCCTATAAATTGGGATCTCAGGACAAGTAGCAACAATTAAAATTAACAGAAGCAGATTTAAGATAGAAAGTAGTCATAAAGTAAGCAGAGGTGTGTGGATGCTTCTTAGTCAAAGGCCTGGTTGATGGTGGACTCACCAACCTTCTGAGCTTATAGTCTTTCTTGAAGATGCACAGACGAGAACTGAGTGAAGAAGGGAAATGGTTAATTCTCATTGACCATTTTGGTAGCTTTCTGTAAACATATTTGAGAACTGATAATGGGACATGAGAGATTTAAGACCTATCCTTAATATGCTTGGTGGGAAAAGAGAAGAATCTCACCATCACCAGCTGCTTCTAAAGAGGAGGAGGTGTGATTTTTGGTCAGAACTCCCAGCTAAGAGGCAAGGCTAAAGTAGAAGGGGAGAGAACAAATCCCGCGAGAGACAGAAAGCAGTTGTAAGAGACATGGGGAGGAAATTACAAGATTACAACTTGCGAACCAAACATAAAACATCACAAAGTAGCACACTGACTACTTGCTTGTTATAACCCACTTGTTGAAAGTATCGGTTAACATTTTACAATCTGCCTTGATGCACTCTGCCTCTGAATTCCAGAAAATATCTTCAGCTTAGGGAATTTCAATTCCCTGCATGTTTTGTTGTTGGCCGCAAGCGTGTATGTTTAAACAGCCTGGTAGATGCACTTGTGCGTGACGAAAAACAAAAGCCATGTTTTTTTGTGGAACAGTTGCTTACCTGAAGGAGTGGGAAGGAGTGGAACAGTTGCTTACCTGAAACTTTTGCTCAGGAATCCACCTTCTTTTCAGTCACACTACTGAATTTGTGCAACATAAACATCAAAATCTTCTACAGGATTTCAAGGTCCTATTTCTGTGCATGAATTAAGGGGAGGGACAGTGACTTCTCAGAAAGACCTTTCCTCAGAGTCACAGAAAATGCCAACAAAAAAGCAAGTGGGATCAGCAGTAATTAAGAATTAATAAGTAATTAAGAAGGGTGACTTATGTCACTACCCAGCTGACCATTTTAAAAAGTCACAGTGAAATAATAGGGGTGTACAAAACACAGTTTCAAATGCTTTACAAAGCTTTTGACAGAACTATGCCCTTGCTGACAGGCTAGGTTTGCTTCCAATTAACAAACCTAGCCTTTTAGTGAGGTGAACAGTTACTTCAGCTCACCTTGGTCCTAACTGCCTTCCTGACCTTTTTCAGAGACTGAGGGGGAAGGAAGCAGGATAATGACATCATCACATGCCCGGATATGATTTCGAGCCTACTGGGGCTTCCATCAATTCCTGTTAGGCTTCCAAAAAAGCTTTTTATTGTTTAGAGAGCTGAAGGGCCCTATGCAGTGATAGGAAGCCCTGTCCAATTTAGCTTTTGAAAAAGGCTGAGAGAGGTAGCCAGGAGCAAGGGGGATCAAGATAGCCATGCACCTTGTACTACAATCAAGTCTGGTAGGTGGAAGCAAACTCAGACCTTAATCTTATTGTAAGAGGGCCATGGCTCTTTCAAACACTTAGTGAAGCATTCAAAAAGGCATTTTGCAAAAGTAGTTGACTTTAGAAGTTACTAATATATCTAAAGATAAATATGAGTGATCATTATGAGAAGATCTCTTTTGTGTATGCTTTCTTATCCCAATGTGTAATGTATGATAGGAAGCACTGCCATTTAGCTGTTTTGCAAATTCTGTGACTTGTGGATAGCAAAAATGCTAAAAGGACAATTCATTTCAGTGGATTTTCCAATATTACCTAAAGGGTCCTCGTCAATATTGTGGTATCAGTTGCTGCATGTTTTGTCACACGAAGCACTGTTTACTGCATCATTTCATGTCTGAACAAATAAAATCTACATAAATTTTGGCATTCTGAAAAATCATTTGTTTGTGACGTTCCTCTCACAGACAGAGCGGCTCAAATGATTCAATATTTTGTAGAAATTAATTGATTAAACATATTTATCTTTGATAAACTCTGTGTGCTGTCTTTATTTTTCTTCGTAGTCTGTAATGTAGCATTTGCCTGGCCGCTTCAACGCTTCCTGCTGTGCAGTTCGTCACTTTCCTTTTATATGTGTGAAGAGGTTCTCAGTCTTGCCAATAGTGGCACTAAACCTCCTTTACAACTTCACCTCCCTAAGAGCTGCTGTAGTCCTAACTGGCCTGTCTCTCAACTGTGGCTCTAATAAATAAATAAAAGCTCTTTAGTTAATGCTCTTTTGGAATCAACAAGAATACATTTATTATTTACAACTCCAACTCCGCATATAACATCAGGTAAGTCTCTTTTAATCAGAACAAACATTTCAGCCTGCCTATCTCTTTCCCTTCTTCTTAAGAGATCTGCCTCTCTACTCCTTGTCTCAAGAGATCCGCCTGCCTATTTTCCTAGTGTGGTGATCCCTGGATCTATGTGTCTTACTCCCTCAGGATGACATGAGCTACAATGCAAACTGCCTAGCCTGAGAGACCTCAGAACAAACAACATAGAATAACATAGAACCACATAGAACATCTGGCACCTATTGGGCTAGCCTTTTATATCTCTCCCTGGTGAGCCCGCCACCTCTGATTGGCTGGTAAGGGCTGATGACTTGCCCCTCCACCCTCCTATTTTGCTGAGCGAGCCCCGCTCCTGCTTACCTGCATCTGTTACCAAATGCTTCCAATCCTTTTAATGGTATAGACTGCTTTTAGTTACAAAAACGTTTTAAATTCGTTTTAACTTAGCTTTCCTTAAATATACACTGAAATAATAGTGGGCACCACAATGTGATGACATTTCCAAAGCTATCAATGTATTATCATACTTATCTTCCAAACATGTTGAACAAAAGATTGATTGTCCCCATCATGTGTTAATCACAAGAAGGAGAAGGCGTATATGGAACAAAACAACAATTAAATGGCTTCTTTATTCCTCATCATCCAAAGAACAGGCATCATTATTTGAGAAATAGTTTGGTCACAAAATGAGAAGACAGGACTCACTGGGAAAGACTCTGATGCTAAGAAAGACTGAAGGCAAAAGGAGAAAGGGAAGCTGTGAAGCCATTGACTGTGGATTAATTGGGGACCACACTTGAAGAAAGCCAAGGGGGTTATTTAACAGCTATTAAACAAACCAGAAACTTATTTACACCAAGAGTGCTGTTTTTTTTAAGTATTCTTCTTATACATTTACAGTATATACAGTAGCCAACCAGCCTACAGGATTTTTGCTCCAAAATGCATAATCTGCTGAGCAACCATAAAATGGTTAGTCTTCCCAGCAACAACATTCTTTCACCTGAATTTGTCCCACTCACAGGAAGAGGTCACCTAGGCCGCGTCCAGACATGATGAATACATCACAGGAACTACAGAACAGCTGTCAAAATGCAATACATGTCTTACAATGCCCTGCAGCAGTGACGTAACACTACTTACATCATCATTGGCTGTGAAGTTCCCTTTCGTCTGTATTTTCCTGGGTGTTTCGACAAGATCTCACAGTATCTTGTGAGAATTCACCCTCATGCAGGAAACAGCAGTCTTCCCTGCTGCTTCAAAGTATTTGGAGAATGTGGGGATGATGATAGGGATGCCATGCATGATAATAGCAGAGGATGAGATGGATAGGTAAGTGTCATGGAAGCAACAAACATGAGCTCGAGCAAACTTTGGGAGACAGGAGGACAGAAGGACCTGGTGTGCTAGAACACTGAGGGATGAGTCATGTCTACCTCATAGGAAGGTTCATGAAAAGGTTTGTATTCCCTTTTTTCAGATACTGTATCCACTTATGTGACTGGGTCATCAGTAGATAGGTCCTTTTTCTTGCCATTACTGCACAAGAAGGCATGCATTTTCTTCAGCTATTTTACAATATAATGAGAGACAACAAGATGATCAAATGTAGTATTGCTGCAATTACCATTGTTATTTCCTTATTTATCATAATTTTCCAAGAAATGGTCTGAAGATGGCTTAACAAAAAATATGAAAGATCCAAAGGCAAAAGCAAAACTAACAATAACAACTCCACATCAAAACTAATAGAGAACCAATGTAATAGCATCCTCTCATTATGGCATGGTCCAAATGCTCTTCTTTCTCAAGAGCACAGGATCACTATAAAAACACATATAAAACTTGCACAATTTTGAACAATTATTCTGTTTTTCAATCAAGCACGTTTTAATAATTAATTTTACAGCTGTACTCTGCTTCCTGAACACACTAAAATATTTAGGCCATTTCCACACTTACCTTCAGAGTGTCCTCAGCCGATCTGATTCAAGGATCCGTATCTGTCCCATTGACTTTGGGATGGCTGTTCTGTTCTAGTCTCTGCACCAACTGTGAACCCTTGTGCCAGTTTTAGAGCAAGCCCTGCAGGCCCCAATGATCAGAAATGAATGTTCTTGGTCTTAGGACTCATTTTGGCAGCACACATTGTTGCATTGACAAAATAGGTCCTCTGTGGTGCAGTTTACTGCCATTAGTATGACCAGGTGGCCATTTTGAATATGTAGTCCTGTCTGTTCCAATTTATGTTCCGTTCTGTGATGATGGAGCATGCTTGCATTGAGTGGTGCCTCCCTTAGAGTACACCAGCAGTGGGGAAGGGAGGCCCATAGTCCTCTTGTTGAATTGGAACAAGCATAAGTGCAGAAATGACGTGATCACATTAGGTAGGTTCCTTGGCCTTACAGCTTCATGAAGCATATGTATGGTTAAACCAGGCTGTGCTGAAAGGATGCCATAAATACAATGACCACATACAGTGCCTGACAGAAGTTCTGTCGCTTATTCATGTTGTTGAAACCAAAGCTTATAACCTGACTTAAAATTCATCCATTGGTTTTAGAAATGACTCATATGAAAGCTGAAACCCTCCCAAATGAGGTTTTTAAAAAGAAAATAAATTTGCTTCACTGCTGAAATATTGATCATTTAATGAACACAGAAAGGTCAGATTTTGGCTAGACAAAAGTTTTGTCACCTTGTCATATAATGCACCTAATCCTAGTTTACAGCCTCACCTGTGCTCACTAATTGATCGGATAATTGGTGTGTATAAAAAGAACTCCAGCACCCCAGACCTTCACTTGAACTGCAACTTGACCTCTGACAACATGCCAAAAGCCCACCCTGCGACCAGAGCCTTGATTATCAAGAGGCTGAAGACCAGATCCACTGCAGAGGTGGCTGGCACCTTTAATGTGTCTCAGCGTCAAGTACAAAGAATTAAAAAAGATTTGAAGAGACTGGAGATGTTTTTGACAAGCCCAGGTCCGGCAGACTCCACAAGACAACTGCTCAGGAGGAACATTTGTTGTTTCGAAAATCAAAAGCCAGCCCTTCTTCCACTGCAGCAGAGCTCCAACAGGCCTGGTCACCTCAAGTCCCTGTGTCAACTAGAACAGTTTGTAGGATTCTGTCTTGAAATGGCCTCCATGGTTGAATCAGTGCCCAGGAGCCAGCACTAAACAAAACGCTATTAAAAAACCGTGTGGCATTTGCCAAGGCCCACAGCCTACTAAATGGATGGACGCTGGAAAAGTGGCAGAAGGTGGATTTCTCAGATGGATCTTCAGTTGAATTACACCACAGCTGCCACAAATACTGCAGGAGACCTACTGGAGCCCGTATGGATCCAAGATACACCCAGAAAACAGTTAAGCTTGGTGGTAGAAAGATCATGGTCTGGGGTTACATCCACTACAGGGGTGTGCAAAACATTTGCAAGGTGGAAGACAGTATCAATAGCCTAAAATATCAAGAAGTATTAGCTGCCTCTTACATTCCCAATCATAAAAGGGGTCAAATTTTGCAGCAGGATGGTGCTCCATCTCATACATCCATCTTTACATCAAAGTTCCTCAAGGCAAAGAAGATCAAGGTGCTCCAGGGCTGGCCAGCCCAGTCACCAGATATGAACATCATTGAGCATGTTTGGGGTTGGATGAAAGAGGAAGCTTGGAAGACAAAACCAAAGAATCTTGGTGAACTCTGGGAGGCATGTAAAACTGCATTCTTTACTATTCCTGATGACTTCATCAATAAATTGTATGAATCATTACCGAAACGCATGGATACAGTCCTTCAAGCTCATGGAAGTCACACAAAATATTCAATATGGCTCTAATAGCACCACAACTTCATTCACCAATGTTATGAAACATATCTTTGTATTTGAAGTGAATTATTTGTTTGATTTTCACATTACTTTTTGTAGGCGACAAAACTTTTGTCTAGCCAAAATCAGACCTTTCTGTGTTCATTAAATGATCAATATTTCAGCAGTGAAGCAAATTTATTTTCTTTTAAAAAAACTCATTTGGGAGGGTTTCAGCTTTCATACGAGTCATTTCTAAAACCAATGGATGAATTTTAAGTCAGGTTATAAGCTTTGGTTTCAACAACATGGATAAGCAACAGAACTTCTGTCAGGCACTGTATTACCACACCTGTCTAGCGTCCAGCTTGTTCCCAAGGATGCAATCAAAGTGCTTCTTTTACAGAGTGGTAAAAGCTATTCTGAAAAGGGAGAACAATTTTGGTTCTCATGGCCACCGTGTGGAGGGGTAACAGCTGCAGAAATGACCTACCTGTGGCCTAGCTGCATGGCTCCATTAAGCATGGCTTCAAAAATGGTTGACTTCTAGGACCATGTCTGGTGCCATATCTCATGTCCTTGAAAACTTCAGTGCCAGGGAACCTTTATCCCCTCACCTCAAGTTTGTACTGCCCAACACATGTGGGTCATGGGAACAACACAGCTCCCTCCTCCTAGGCCAATGCAAGCACTCTAGCCCAAGAGAGGAACCCTTTCATACCCATGTGAAAATTGCCTATGTCTGAATCCTTTCTAAGGTCTATATACTCCATATGTAATATCACGAGGCAGTTTTTCAACCCCCAAAAGACCACAGCAATTCCAGATGAGCTTGCTAGGATAGGAAGAAGCAGTTTTAAATTGACATTGGCTTAACGAGTTTATACTTTATGCACTAAAAGAACTGCTTCTTCCTATCCTAGCAAGCTCATCTGGAATTGCTGTGGTCTTTTGGGGGTTGATTGTTTCGGTACCTGCTACATACTGTGATGTGTTTCAAGGAGCATGACTGAAAACATTTACAGGCTCTTTCCTCCCACTATAGAATTTGTATGAATTTTTTCCACATGGCTATCTACCTGGAGTACTAACAATTCCTTCTCATCAGTGCCCACAAGAGAAAGTTCCTCAAGCCAACTGTTGATATATAGATATTTATGAACAGATAAAATTCTTAATTTACTAAAAAGGAAACAAATTAAAAACACCTTCAGTTTCATAAGCCATAACACAACAAATTTTTAAATGCAGCAAAAGGAGACTTCAAGTGCTTCAGTTTGCACATTAAGCAGTATATACAGAGACACATTGGATTATTTATTCTGGAACACAATCATTTTTAAATTATTACTTTCAAATATATGGCAAATTTCATTTTTAGACCAGCTTATTTTTTGATTGATTGATACAAGTAATCCATATTATACTTACTAATGCAACATTTTTCAATCCTGGCCTAGGGGAAATGTTTGTCAGTCCTTAGAATTAAGGTATCTGATCAATGAATTACTCATTAGGCATGGTGAACAGCCTGCAAAATATGCATTCAGGAGAAAAGGCAGAATAAATTGAAGACAGGGTGGTACAAAAGCAAAACGCATGTATTGCTACTGCTTTGAATTTTGAAGACTTCTTCCCAGGGTTTAAAACATCTTCCTCATGATGAGTTTCTGAAAAGAAAAGAAGAATTCTTGTAAATTCATTTTTCCCCACCCTGAATTTTTGTTTATAAAATACTTCACATCCCAGGAAAAACTTCATTTCTCCATGAGATAAAAAAGTAATGTCTTTCAGATTTCAAATGATAATATTTTAAACATTTTTAAAATTATGTACTTTCTGAATTGGACCTTATTCCGGATTATATCCTGGAATAGGGATCTGCTGTCTGCATGCTAGTGCAGACCATGGCAGGCCCTGCCCAGAGCTTAAGCTTCTAACTTTAGAATGGGTGATGTTATCTAGGCTTAGACTACAGTACATTTATATTCTATATTTTCTTTGTCCAAGGGAGTAACTGTAAAATCAGGACAAAATGGAAAGCATGATCTGAATCAGAATCTCCACCTCTGGCAATACTGTAGTTAATTTTTTTTTGTCCTTCAGACAATTCTGATCTGCAACTCCCATTATCTTTAATTACTGTGGATGCGGGATCAGACTGATGAATGTTGGAAACCTACCACAGTAGGATGGCCACACTCCCTCTTTTACAGAACCATGTCAGAAACACAGTCCATTATGCATTCTCTCTTAACAGCTGTGAAAAATCAAATGCTGTAGGAAAGAACATGATAACATGTTGTACTTTGTGTTCTAGGAGATGATGCAGCCAAATACTATGTGGCCACCATTGTTTTGTTGGACGTGTTTGGAATATTGCTTTTACAAGTGTCAATGTGAGTTATTTATGGAACTTCACGGTAGCAAGACATCAAGAATTTAAGTCATCTTAGCTGCATACATGGCAATTCACTTACTATTTTTACAGGGTGAGATTCTGCTGCATAACTAGTAACTATAATTTATAACTACCATCACCAATATTACTAAACAGCACTGTGGTATTTACTTGCGTAGTGCTAGCTTGGAGGATGTTGTATTATGTTTACCATTAAAATTGTGTATTAGTGACTACATAAAAAGGTATGCTGGGTAATTATGTATTCATGTATGAGCCGATGCATCAGATTTTCACTTCCTGAGAATCTTGCCTTCAACTTGTCATTCTTTCTGTTCAAAATAGTATTTAGGAACACTCATACAACACACCTCCCACAGTAATCAAGCTATAATATTTCTGATATTTATAAACAAGTCTTTCTCTCATTCTATCATATTCTCATCAGCTTCTTAACTTTATATTTTTCAACTTAATTACTAGCCAAAATGTCTTCACACGTTGGGTCTTTTTGCATTAACCTTTAGTCCAGATGGTATTCCTCCTTTGGGACTCTGACCTCTCTACACACTATGTGCAGACTAGAGATGTCATGTTTCCACTAGCTGCTAATGCGGTGATGGCCAACCTATGACACACGTGTCACAAGTGACACATCAAGCCCTTTTGGGTGACACACATGGCCACCCTGGCACCTGGACGTGTAGTACTTGCTTGTTCTTGGAGTGTATGAAATACCAACTTTCAATTGAAGATTTAGCAACAAAAGTCACCAATGTAAAGAATTATTTGTTTTTGCTTAGTTTTTTTTAGTTAGAGCCACAAATATCACAAAATTATGGATATTTCTAGAAGTGACACAGCACCCAAGTTAAGCTAGGTTTTCTTGCGAATTTTGACACACCGAGCTCAAAAGGTTCGCCATCACTGTGCTAATGGTATGCTCTGTCTGCTCAAGACAGAGCATAGTCCAGACTCAGAAAGTTCTCCTGGTCAGCTGGAATACTGATCATTATCAAGGTCTACTGGTATCAGCTGGTGTATCCGGGGAACCAATTTCAATGGCCAAGTTTTGTTGCACTGCCAAAATGGGTGGCCTGGGGACTCTAAGACTCTTGCCCATCATAGTCAGCACCAAAACTCCTTCAAGCTGTGTACAAATCGGGATCAGCCTGCATGAGCTGGATTTACAAATCCAGAACTGCACAAGGAAGTATAGAAAGGCCCAAAAAGGGTAATTAAAAATGCATTTGGAAAACATTGAAGACCAACATATGGCGGTATCCAGTGTGTGAGAGTGCAGCCAGAAGTCCCTTTGACGGTTGAAAGTCACTTCATGAGCTTCCTTGGAAGTCCATGTGCCGCTGCTGCTGCATGGATTTCAAAGGAAGCTCACAAACCTGATTTCAGCAGGAGGAGGGGCTTCTGGCAGCTGCCATGGCAGAAATAAGACATTTTTACCTATTTCAAGTTACATAGTGTATCATATTAGGGTCCTTTTTCTGCTTCCCAAGCCATTTGTTAAAATTTAGGACTTTAAATCCAGTAGAAATCCCTGAGAGTGATGAAAACTTTAATCCATAGGCCATGGTCACATTTTCACTTCAATCCTTTTTAAAAAACTTTTAAACTCATATCCATTTTTTTTCTGGACTTCCCTCCATCCATTGGGATTTTCTTCTATTTGCACTGACACAGCACTGAAACGTTACAATGTTTTAATCCATTTTCATTATTAAGGGTGTGATCCCAGACGGCAACTAAAGGGGACTGAACAGTACTTTAGCGGGTGGATTCTTCATGAACTGGCCTTCCCTTTTGCCCTACGTGTGGGTAATGTGGGCATGATGCAGAGTTGGTGCCACCCCAACCCTTCCTCCTTCCTCTGCAGCACTGCAAACCCTTCCCATTTTTTCCAGACCATATGTCTGCTTAATCCCTGCAGGCAGGCAGGTAGGCAGGCAGGGATGGGGGACTGGATTTCTCATGCACCTCAGTGGGGTTACATGCATCCAAGTACTCCCCCACACACACACTTTCTTGAACCTTCTTCCATCCTCATTGGTCCACCACATATTTCTTAAAAATGGTTAATTTAGTGCAGAACCACAATGCAAGGGAAGGATGGATAGGCTGATTAGCCACTGTGTAGCATGTTGGGACACCATGCACGCCTCAGATGGGTTTCACCACCTCTTTTATCTCCTTAGTGCCTTTGCCAACTCCCCATAAATGCACCACCTTTTCTTTTTCCAAACAAAGTAACAATTTAGCACAGAACTGCTTCTATGGTCCAGTGTGCGAGCAGGCAGATGGAACAACGAAACTGCCCTCTAGTATTTTTGTGGAAAATGATTATTTTTTTTTAAAAAAAAAGTTATTAAAAGATGTCCCAGTCTATAGTCAATGAAGGATGTGGTGACATGTTTAGCAAGTAAGGGAAGGGAAGGGGCAAGATGATAAGAAGACTCTGCACACACCCCTAGGTTGCATGATGCTGAGTCACAGAATTTTATTCCATCAGAGTCCAGGAGGTGTCGTGACAGTGGAAAGGGGTGGAGACCTAAAAGAGTCTCATAAACGAGACTAGGGGGGGAATAGAAAGTTTGTGAGCACAGCAACCCAAACTGAGGATGAACTGAGGAAGGATGATCAGGTATTGGATATGATCAGGGTTAGTATTTGTTGAGGTTGGCTTGTAAACAAAACAAACTAATTTAGCAAGGTGTGACCACGGCCACGGATCCATGAAAAATACGTTTGTAAGGCCTCTGTGTTCTGAAATATATTTTAGAAATGATTGGCACAAAGAGCTTGTTAAATTTTTAGCTTTCCAAATGCCAGATGCTGTCAGTTCTAGTTAAACAGTTTCTTCTTCTGTTCATAGAGCTGCTAAAACACAAGTAAGGACCATGTAAGATTTTTTTCCACAAACCCTACATTAGTTCTTTTGCTCTTGTTTCAAAGTAGGTTAAGGGCCCTTTTCTTCTATAACTATTCCTAATAAATATGAATTATATTCCACATCTACCCACCTCAGTTAGTGGCAATATCTTTAAACACAAAACATCACATAAAATCATACTTATAATTCTTAACATTGTACAGACAAACTATAATCATGTTTTTCTATAACTATTATGATTTTAGTTGCTTTTATTCTCCATGCTGTGTAAACCACTTCAAGATTATTTGAAACATTTATACACCACTTCCCATTAAAAGATAAAATAACATTGAATATCTGGGGCTGCATTCACACATAAATTTTAACTGCGCTTCAGTTAGAGATCACATGAGCAAAGTGACCAGTCACTTTCCTTCTTTACTATAGCTGTGGTCACACCTTCACCTTAAACCTTCTTCAGTCCATCTTCAGGTCTGACTGCTCACACCTTTTCATTCCTATCCTGAAGAAGGTTTAAAGTGAAGGTGTCACCATGGCTTATCTAACCCAAAAGTGGATTTGTGTTAGATAATGCTGAAAAAACTTCAGCTTGTTACTTTGTTGTTGTGTTCTCTTGCTCTAAAGATGCTTGGATTAAAGCTTAGGTGTGAATGCAGGAGAAAAGAGTGGAAAGGTGTCCTAATGTCCTTTAGTTTCAGTTCATTGTCATAAACATCAAGCAGGGATAGTTATGAAAAAGATATTATTCAGTGTTCTAATACTCTGATTTTGCATGACATTACTCAGTTCATGCACACTGGTGTATAGTTTATTTTCCTGGAGAACAAGGAAGTACCTTCTGACAACCTAGATGAAAATCCTTTGATCCTTCACTTGACATTTATTTTCCATGTAATTCAGAGCAAAACAGAATTTCCAGCAAATCACTGTTATTGCTCTGCTTTTTTTTTTGCTTTCTGCTTTGGCGTGGTTCAATATTAATAGTCAACAGAATATTGAGCATGTATTTGCAATGACTCGAACTAAGATTAAAGTTTAAATGGTTATTTGTATGGAATATATAGTCCTTCAATGACATTGGAGAAAAGAGTCTCTTTATAAAGATTTAATCACTAACTTCATGATCAAAGCAGAGATACTTAATCATTGAGGTAAAGGACGCAGATGCTAACGCAACATCTGTGTGATGCAGATACTTATTTTTTCACTTTATCCCGTTTGAGTGATTAGCTGTATGCCTAGGCCATGACTTCTAAGATATTTTGTACCAACATCACTGCTCTTTCATTAGACTCCTCACAGAAACTTTGTGGTGCAGAAACTTAGATCCTAGTCAGATATGTTTAATTTTGAAAAATTCATTCAATTAGAGTTACTTTTGAAATGTTGATCTAAGCAGAAAGAAACTCAAAGCAGACCCTGAATGCTGGGAAAGAGAAAAGTGTGTGTGTGGGGGGACCCCTAATAAAACAAGTCCCATAAATTAAGATTGTGTAAGAGTATCCTAGGAACAAGATATGAGCTCATAGAGATATGGCAAAATACACCATGCATAAAAAGGAAATCTCCAAACTGGTCTCCTCTCCTTCTGCCATTCCAAATATATGTATATGAAAGTGTTTCCAATCAAGCTGGAAAAATAATTAAGAAATGGACTTTGCTCTTTAGTAGCATCTGCCCTGGAAAGAAACAAAGTGTCTTTTGTGAAATTTTCTCCCCAGAAAGCCTCCTAGGTTTTGAACTGTATCCATGGCCTGGCCTGGAATTAAACCCAAAGCAAGCATTATTGTTCTCTTTCGCTTTGACTATAGCATGTGGGGGGGAAATCCCAAGAGGCTTTAAAATAGTACTGATCAGCCAGGCTTGGCTGCTTTTTTCCCAGGACATGAATCAACTTTATTGCAACTAACAGAAAGCCATTAGTGTTATTGAGACACAGAGGGTACTGGTGAATATAAGCCGAAAGAAAAGGTAAACAAATACTTTCAGCAGCGTGATTACATTCCTTTGCTGTTGTAAATAATTTTTGTGAAATAATTAATTTGCCCAGAAAATATCAAAGCTGGAATACCAGACATTTCTTAAACTACCCCTCGAGTTGTTCATAAATGAAAACTTTCCTTAGCAGCTTAAACTATGTCAGAGTCTCGAGTCTCAAGTCTCAATAACCGGGAACAGAATGACCACAAAGTAACTGAGACAAAAAAAGGAGGGAAGGTTAAAGATGTGGTTACAATTTAAACTAAATGTACATTAGAATGAACAAATAAAATAAAATCACGTAGTGTATATCTGAAGGAGGATCTCTATCTGTACAGGGCTGCCCAGAATGTAACATCTTCAAAGAAGGTCGTTGGAGGTTGCTAAAGATGTGGCCAAAGGGACAGCCTTTTCTCTTATGGCAAAAACAAACAAACAAACAAAAACCCTCTCAGAATTTATTCATTTATTTATTTATTTGCAGAACAGGAAAAACCATTCCAACTCAGCCCTGTGGCTGCTGTGAAAAGAAATGGTGCCCACAGATGTGATATACTTGTGCAATCTCTACCAGAAACCATTATGTGTCAGACCCTAAATGGCTGATTTCCCTTTCTGGAGCATCACTTATTGGCCCTAGTTGGGAACTAAAAAGCTGGAAAATTTCTATTCACCAGCATTAATGTGCACAAAATTTAGAATGCAAGGGCAATACGCCTCCTCAGTGCTGGGCAGAGCAAAGCTTTCTAGCCCAGGATCAAGAATCTTTGATCCCAGCCTGTCTAAAACAATCACCTTCCAAATTCTCCTAAACTACAAGAATCCTTGTTCCATGCCAGTTCTGTCAAGCTGGGACCTGGAGATCAGGAACAACTGGAGGTCCAGAGTTGTGCACCCTGCAACTCTGAATATTATGAGCTTAGTGGTTTCTACCTCTGAAAACATTTTTAGTTTTCTCTTATTGTGGATTGACTATGACTTCTCCCACACTTATGGCGGTAAGTGCTATGAGGAAGCCCAAGAGGCCATGGCTGTCAACTGCCAGAGGCTCCCACTGCCCAGTGAGGGCCCACTGTGTCCTTCTCACAGCAGATTGAACTGATCTGAAGGTTTGCAGTGCATTCACTTCCTTTCACTGTTGTCATATAGACATGCACTGGTAGCAAGAGCAACCCACTTGTCTGCCTCATATAGGCACCCTGTTGACAAGAGTGAACAAGTCTTTTCTGGTGAGATGAAGGATACCTTCTCTATTCAAAGGTCTCAGGCCAGCTATGAATCTGAGTTGTTAAGTCCAAAAATGATGAGGGGTGGGGCATGGGTTATTTGGCCAACACATACCCTGCTGTCCTTGCCTTGGCTGCCAACAATGTGGATTGTACAGTATGTCTTCATCCTAGTAACTGAGCAATGAAGGTTAGATAGACAATGAGTTGCTCAAAGCTTCCTGCAGTAAATGTCTTTTTCCAATAAGATCTCATATTTTCGACATTCTAATAAAACACAACACTTAACATATATTAGTTCAACATGGCACAATGTGCTCATGTATTGCAGATTAGTTAAGATATACCTGCATAATCATGTTAGCAGAACCATCATCTCTGCTGAGTCAACAGGGTCCATTGGCAGATGATGGATCTTCATCGCTGTATCTTCTGTCTCTTTGGGAGGGGAAATGGTCAGACCTGGAAGGAAATGAAATACAAAGATTTCAAAATTAACTGCATTTGTCAGTTACGGTAGATGACATTAATGATCTGAAGGCCTAGCACAATCATAGAATAATACTAGAGGTAGCAGAAAGCAAACAGTTTAATCATGCAACAGGACTGGGGCTGTTCCTGGAGCATCAATTTGGGCTTATTATTGTGCTTTTGCACCACTCTACTGCAGGCTCCTCCTTGCAAATTTTTCAGGAACACTTTGAAAACATCTAATCAAAGGCATATTAAAAAAGAAGAAAAGAAAGAAAAAAATGTAGTTTTCTGGTAGCACCGCTAACATTTCTTAAAGACAAATGTCCAGTATACTAAATGCATATTCTGATGCAGTACATCAGTAGCTGAAAGTGATTAAAAATAAATTTTCACTTGCTCCTTTGAATAACTTACACTCACAGAGAAAGACACTACAACCTGCCACCCCCTTCGCTTAAGTTCCATTAAGCTTCCAAATTATATTAAGATTTGGCAGCTGTGTTACTCTGATAATTGATTTACTCATCTCCCAGCTGACTGCGCACTTACATAAAGTATTTTTATATTAATATCAAAGTGCTAGTCTGACTACTTTGAAAAACAATTATTTATTTAGTTTTCTAGTTAAAGGATTCTTTAAAATCACAAATTCTTTTTTTTTTAAGCTTACTTCTTTGTTACTTCTCTATATAGCTGCATTTTTCTTAATCATGAGCTACAAATGATGCTACATACATATCTAATTTTAGGTCATTTCTGCACTACTTGAGTTTAGGAAGGGGACTAATGACCCCCCTTCAGTTCCACTAGTGGGTCCAAGGGAGGCCCCTCCCACTCCTGTCTACAGAAGACAGAGTGTTGAACAGAACAAATTGGACTAGCCAACCCCCAATGGCTGCTGAGACATCTTTAAACCAGACTAGAAGATATATGGCTGGCAAATGCCTCCGTGGTTGGCATACCACAGTGGACCCATCGAAGTGGCCTGCCTTACTGTACTGCCAGAATGGCTACCCAAGAGCTCTATAGGCTGCCTGAGCCTTCCTGAATACTGAGCCTTCCAAGTAGGCTCCAAAGGGAACGCAAGTTGCAAGAATGGGTAATTTAGCATTCAGCATGTGAACTCGTCATCAGACACTCAAAAGCACTCAAAAGCATTAATGTGAACATAAATGGAGAGAAGGAACAACTGGATTCTCGCAAGGTTCTGTTTTGGAACCAATGAATTTAAATGTATTTACAAATGTTCTGGAATCAGGGTGGACCAGCAGAAAAGCCAAGTTTGCTGTCGATGCCAAATTGTTGAGACTGATTAAAAAAGAGAACGAGATTGAGAGACAGAGTGAAGAGCTCCAAAGAGATTTCTGCACATTGTAAGACTGGCCATCAAAATGGCAAATGCCATTTAATGTGAAAAAGTGTAAAGTGATACACACTGGAGCTGAAAATCCTAACTACTCATATATGCTTACTGGATCATATTGGGACTGAACAGGAAAGACACTTTGGAGTAATGATAGTTCAGTGAAAGCGTTGACACAGTGTGGACAAGTAATTGAAAAAAGCCAATAGCATGCTAATTTTTCAAAATGGTATTACAAATGAGATGGAGAGAATCCATGAAGTTAAATCCTGAATAAATCAGGACAGGCAAAACAGAATTTTGTTACACAATACATAGCTTCAAAAAAAGACTTGGAGCAATTCACAGAAATCAGAGTTATTAGTAGCTCTTAGCCCTGGTGGCAGTAAGAGGCCAGCTGCTGGGAGACTGCAAGGGGAGCAAGCTGTGTACTCATGTCCTATTGGTGGGCTTACCTGTGGAAGTGTTTGGCCACCACGAGAGCAGACAGCTAGACCAGATGTGCCAAAGTGTCTGGTCCTTGCCTTCATATGTACTCTCTAGGAGTTTAATCTTCACAAATTTCCCCCTTTTTGAATGTATTCCAATGTACTTATGGAACACAAGGACTAGAATATGAAATGTTCAATCTAGGAAATGATGCAAGAGTAAGCGCACGAATGCCCACCCTATTAATTAGTCACTATAATAAGTTGGGGGGATAAGAAAGTTCAAGGAGATTAAAGGGTAGCTTCCACTGCTCTTTTATCCTGATCTTTGTGGCTACTGCAGGAGCAATGATGTGTTGCAAAAAATAAAAATAAAACAATCCAAATCTGTACTGGTTTGTGAATGACTGCATGCGCAAAACCTGATTCTTTTCCAAGAAACATACTTGCAGTGCAATCGGCTGTTTGTTAGGGTCAGCATTTCATAATGCAAATGCAGGTAATGTCTCCCAAATGCCAGAGAAGGCAGGACAATGACTAATTGTGGCAAAAACATTCAAGAAAGCATAAGAGCAGACTGGATAAATTAAGACAGCATTTGCATTCTTGGTATCAAATGCCAAACTGCCGTATATAGTTGTTACTAGGAAATCAGGTATACGTATTTTGTGCAAATAAAAATAATAGCTCCAAAACATTAAGCATACTACCCTCACCTTGTCACTGAACCGTAACTTTGGCTTACCATATATTCTAGTTGATGCAAATTTGCATTAAGATTTATATTAGTACTCATTCCAATTTTCATAATGTTTTTGCAGTGTTACTATACACTATTCCCATTCATAATCAACAAACTTACAATTATCACACTGGCATAATGAGTTTTTCTAGTTTTTTAAATATGAATTTTAATTTTTTTTTCTGAAGATCTTCCTACACCCACCTCAGACTGGAAATTGATGCTATAATTAAATATTATTTACACTGCAGGAAGGACTTGCCATTGTATTTCGTACTAAAGTATCTGGAATTCAGAATGACTTCTCAGATTTGCCTATTGTTCAGAGAGCTACCCACAACAAACTCTAGTTACTATGGTTTTTTTTAACAGCACACACACAACTTATGTGCACAGACATACAGCATAGATGCAGGGAGATGAGTGAAGCAAAGTTAACACGGGACCTTTTCTGCACTTACCTGCGTTGTTCTGGGACAGGGTGGGCTGCCCCATCCCAAAATAAGCAACCTATTCCACGCTGGGGCGATTTTCTTCTAGAGCAGGACAGGACCATCCACATTCAGAAGGCCTGTCCTGGTCCAGATCTTGCCCCTTCTTCCAAAGAACCTTCAGAGGCAACGATGAGGCTCCAAAAGCTAAAAACTGAAGTTTGTGGCCTTTGGTGTTTCTAGTTTGGCTGGGTTTGGAGTGGACCCACTTCCAGCAGTGCTTCGTGAAGTGCTACTGAAAGGGGTTCCTGGAGACAGGGGTGTGCTGTCTTCATGCTTGTGTGTTCTGGTATATCAGTGCTAGGCTGGTTGTAGACCTCTTTAAAGATACTGTATCTACACCTATACAAAGCCTGTATACCATTTTTGATGCCCGAGCACACTCTATGCTTAATCCAATGTGAATAAAGCATGATTGGAGTGGGTAGGGCTTGGGCTCGTCTGCACCTTATTCCAGAATTTGTTCCAGAACAATGGACAGTGCAGAAAGGGGCATAGAGGTTGAGCAAACCAGTCCAAACAGTTCAGTTGATGTGAGAAGGACCGCAGTGTGCCTTTTGAATAATGAAAGCCAAAGATGTTTTTTGTTTGGAGAAATCACAGCTCTTACTCCCAACTTCCCATCTGGCTTTAATACACAATTTCAGGACCATTTTCAAGTCAGTGAGCCTGTATAAATATATTTGTTCTTCTTACATTGCCCTTACACCTGCATGTAAAGGTTCCACAAAATCAACAGGCAGAAGAGATATGGCAAGCTGGCTCAAGTGGCACTTTCAATCTGTCAGAATTGGTTTTGCAGAGCAGGAACAGAATGCAAGCTAATGCACTGAAGATCTCCGGGAAGTCATCAGTGTTTTGTGACACATGGCGAGACGCTCCCCAGCATATTCATCTTCCACAGAGTCTATTTTATGGCCTATCCATCATCCAGAGTGGAGCAAACAAAAAAAAGTGTCTTAAGAAAAAAAAAGTAAGATATCATTCCAACAGAGAAAGCTGTACTGCCAGGGAAAGAAATGCTCCAAAAACAGTGACACTCTGAAAACACTTTGCAGTCAAAGGGTGGGTGATGGAAAATGGCATAATGAGTGAAACAGAAAGAGACAGTCCAGAAGTTAAGAACCAGCTAATTATGTGGAGCATTGGTAAGGCCATCTCCACACTCATTTTGCTTGGAACTTCTAACTATTCTGCATTGCAAGGGTGGGATGCTGTTTGTTCCAGGCCAACATTGGCAGCAACGTGGAACTGCCATAGTTGTTCCGGTCCACTCCTGCCCAAGTCACCATCTACCTCTGCCACTAATTCGCCTAGGTTCTATCACTCATCCGTCTTGTTGAGAGCACAAGTGTGGAGCTGAACAGGGCTGTTTTCAGAGGCAACATGCCCATCTCCTATTTTTGAAGGAGGTGTGTAGGCTGCCTCCTTTTTTAAGACCAGGTGCAGAAACACCAATGCCTGGACTAGAACAGATGACATTAGTATAGTGTTCTACAGCTAACCTGGAACAGGGACTGTTTGGATGGCCCTGCACTGTACTAGGCAGCTGCTTGGTCCAGTGCTCCTCATAAAGTCTTCACAGCTGGTCCCCTTATTTTCTTCATTCCTCTTCTTTCTTAATCTGCTTCTGTTTGACTGAATCCTTCTTACTAGGTTCTCTCTACTACTCGAGTTTTAAGAAAGCAAAGAAAACTCTTTGGATTCAGCCTCCACATCACTGATACTGTTCTTCACATGGTAACTGACCTGGATTGAGTGACCTCAGACTTGAGATAGGTCATATTTAGTTTCTTAAAATCAATCACTCAGTCCTGGGTTTTTAGAAATGATTTTAACAGGACTGTTGCAAAAGAGACATTTAAGTATTTCCAACATCTCAGTGCTTCTTGAGCACTCAGATTCTAAATGGAATCAATGAGATCATACCCTGATGACCATATACGGCCAGATCACTGAAGATAATAGGAAAATGTATTCAATTACCTAATTGTGTTCCTTACTTGAAGAGCAAAAAGTAGGAGTGAGAACATGAGTCACAGTTCACAGCCCTCTTCTGTAATGTCTTCTTGTGAATTTTTTAGTTTTTAAAGGAAGTGCAGAATAAAGGTGATAAAATAGAAATGAGACAGAATTTTACTCTTCTTTTTAAGAATAAGGAAAGATCTAGGACAAGCACAACTTTTCTGAGCTTACTGATACAGAAAAGCTGCCATTTGTGAGGTAACACTCTAATCTAGAAATTAGGAGGCACATAAAGCAGCCTGGGTACTCTTGTGTTTGCTGGTTATGGTCTTCCCTAACCAATCTGATACTAGCAAAGGAAGTCACCACATTACAACAGCTTATGCTCTTATCACCTCTAAGTTGGACTACTGAAGTGTGCTTCACCTGAGACTACCCTTGAAGATGACCTGGAAACTACAACTGACCCAAAACACAGCAGTCCCTGTACTTTGTAAAGGATGGAAAAATGACCACATAACACCTCTATGGCACTTCCAGCAATGGCTTTCAGTCTGTTTCAACCCATTTACTTTCAGG
The DNA here is from genome assembly GCA_023333525.1 of Aspidoscelis tigris stejnegeri. NCBI lineage: Eukaryota > Metazoa > Chordata > Lepidosauria > Squamata > Teiidae > Aspidoscelis > Aspidoscelis tigris. Next base: position 48,023,659 of record JALMGA010000003.1, on the reverse strand, counting down.
ACAGCCTCTCCTGACCAAACAGGGCTCAACCTGTGAGGACTTTGCAATGAGTCCTCTTGCAAGTTCTCAGTCCATGTTTTTTTTAAAAAAGGACTCTGAGCGAGGCACAGGGTCTTTGCAGCAGTGGCCCTTGTACTGTGGGATGTGTTGCCGCGTGACTTATGGGTGATAATGTCACTGCCACAGTCTTCCATCTGGCCTACCCTTAGGCTGTTTCTGCACTTGGTCAGCAGTGCAGGACGAAGCAGCTGCCTAGTATAATTTGCCCACATTGGACTAGTGCTATTCTGCCCAAAAATTATCTCAAGAGATTTCTATTTTAAATTGGCTATAGACAAGCTTGAAGAAGTCTATAACTGTACTAATCTCATCTGTTCCAGTCCAGGCATCCATTTGGAACATGGTTTGGAACAAGTAAAATGCCACAACCCCATCTTTGAAACTTATGCAAGCTTTGAACATCATTTTCAAAAACCTGACACTATCTTCAAAGACTGTTCTGCTCAGCCCCATCCTTGTGTACTAGACATGACGCATGAGTGACAAAGTCTGAGCCATTTGCCCTCAGGGGTGGGTGATGCCTTAGACAGGAAGTCAGTTGTGTAGACTGAAACAGCTCTGGCACCTCCGCATTGCTGCTGGTAATGGTTTGGGATAGATGGAGTCCCTTCCCTCATGATGCAGATGGCACCTGCAGTGCTTGGTCTGGAACAGGTTGGAGTGGAATAGTTATACCATTCCAATTGAGATAAGTGTTGAATTTCACCTGTATATCACTACTTTGTTTTAATTTAAAGTTTTCATGGACTCCTATTAGCCACCTCGAGACCTCATGAAGTAAGCAACATGCAAACAAACCATTCTCTATTACATTGCCGTTCTGATACTAAAGCATTGTTATACATTATGCATAATTTGGTGAGGAAATCAAAGAAACAAGGAAGCCTCAGTGATCTCCTGGTTATTTAGCTAAGTGGTGGCAAGGAACATGTGAATGTGTGGGCAGAAGCAACATTTGGAGCAATCTAATCATAGTAAAGCCACTACCAGCTCCCTCCAGGCAAGTTCTGACCTTCCCCAGCAGTCAAGTCTTATTTTCGGAGAATCTCAGCTGCTCTAACAGTAAGAAGAGGTAACTCTCTGGGCTTTCATGCTGATCTTGAAAAAGATGCTTGAGATAAGCCAAGATATTTGTGGGTTAGGGTATCTAACAATAGATCTATGTATCTATTGTGTAGCAGGAGTAGCAGGAATTTTGAAAGCACAGAAATGTAAGGGTTACAAGGTAAGAGGTACATAGGAAATCAGTGGGAAACTTTTGTACTTTTGATAGGATGATATGCTGACAAATGAAGAAAACAATGTTTAGTTTAGTTTCATTTAAGACAGAGACACTAAGCTGCAAATTTCTTTCTAAGTTTGCATTTAGGCAGGTAACCTTCAGCTTATATAATGAAAAATGTACTCTGTAATACTCAGGAAATCTTTCTCTCACATGGAAAAGGACACAGTCCTAGGGTCTTTTCCCACTAGCACTAGAGTACCCATTAACGGTCCTTAATGGGTCCTTAATGGGTACTCTAGTGCTAAGTGGAAAACACCCCTAGTATAAGCAGAAGATTCCAGAGTTAATTCCTAACCTTTGCCTTGATCTAAAATCCCCTGACTTCCATTTTAGCAGCAGAACTCAAGGAATTTGAGCATTGGGGCTCTGTTTAAACAGGGTTCCCCCCCCCTTTTAAAGAGTAAGCATGCAAGTGCACTAGCACAAGTGAAGACTGTCCCCTTTTGTTAGTCTCCCACCCACCACTCCCTATATATGAATTCAAGGACAGATCATTTTGCTTCCCACATGGTGATTGTCAGAGTGAGAGATTCAGGCTATATTCAGACGTAACAAAAAGGAGCACCTCAAAAATGCCTCAGAGAGATAGTATGGGGCCCTCATGTACCACACCATGCTCTGGTCTACCCATTCTCTCACAGGAGAGAGAAAATGAGCAGATTGGTGTGTGAAGCTTTCTCTGAAGTGCCTCAGAGGTGCTTTTTTCCTTGTCTAATCACAGCCTCACTGTGTGGGTGCTGCCTAGCAGCTGCTACCACTGATTCTCGTTTGTCCCCTGTCCTGTGGAAGTGTGGTCTTACACTGTTTGGTGGGGAATAAGTGTAGCGCTGATGCCAAGCAGTTCTTGGACACCATCTGCCCTGACCAACCATCTCTGGTCCTACACAGGAATGCTACTTATGGATACTCCGAGGAGCTCTTCAGCCATATCAAGGGAGAATAAGGGTCAGAGTTATTGTCCTGGTTCAAGACTTTGGTGACCTGTGGATGGGGTTGATCCGGTATGGATCACAGGAACCTGGACACATGTAATGGGTGGTCCCTGTCTAATTCTCTGTGCACCTCTTTGGGTGCTGCCTTCACTTTTGGGTACTGCTAATTGAGGTTTTAAAGAACTGGATTTTAATTATACAGCAGCAGCATCTTGCAGTGGTTTGACTGCAAGCTACCTGGAGGCATCAAGGTATAGGATCAAAATGTAATGCAGATAAAATAAAACAAATAAGTAAAGGCCTTTCCTTTTTGAGAAAGAAATTGCAGAGAATAAAGTTACTAAAAAAAGAATGCTGGTTTTATGGCAAAAATCTGTGAGAAACAGGGAAACAAAAGATTCTCTGAAGACTTGGCACAGAGCATGCTGTGACCAATACTAGCACAGGGATCGTGTCAGCAAAATGTGGGGTTCATGGGCACAGAGCATCACAGGGTTGGACAGAAGACTGGGAAGGAGAGTGGATGGATTTTGCATACTGCTCGGAAAGACCTCATCAGGCAAAACTGCAAGTCCGATTGATTTCATGTGTGCAAAAACCTCACTCACACATTCACATACAGGAAATTCAACATGTGTGATTCAACTTCAAGGTTCTTTTTTAAAAAATGCCATCTTGCGTTATGTAAGGGCATATGCACAGCAGCCCTTCTGGAGGCAGTTAAAACACAGTTGTTCCAGAAACAGCCTATGGAGGAATTTGCTGCATGTGGTGCATTCACTCCTCAAATGCTCTCAAAATCATTTTTACACATTATATGCAACAGAGTGCACTTTTGGAGCGGTAGTGCAGATGCCAGTCACCGGCATGTCACCGACAGCAATATCTGCAGTGATGACCCAGAATTATTATTAGTTCTTCTATCTGGCCTCCCTTTTCTTCCTCATCTTTGACTCATTTTCTTCCCCAGAAAATTGGCAGAGCCTCTGAGGAGATCAGATTCTGGGATCAGGGAATATGACAGTGGTAGCTGCGCATCTTCCAAAAATTGTCTGGTGCTCTTTATTAATTTAGACTCCTATGAATATCAATGAAAAATTGAAGAGACCAGCGTAGGATGCCTGTCTGATGCAAGATGAGAAGGATTTGGCAGGTTTCAATCACTATGCACTTTTAGTTCTGCATTTTAAAAATGTTCATACATAGAAATAAACATATTTCTGAGAAATAAATGAATAATTTAGATTTCCACAGATCAGGGCTATTAAGAAGCAGAATGCAATAATGCTTAGGTGAGCAAAGAGGCTTAAACCTCTCTACCAAGCCTAGGATCCAGCTGCAGATAGAAACCATTCCCTAACTGTTCAGCATCAGAGTTTTCCCTCTTGGTCTTGGCAGAGCAATCCATAAATATGACATTTGGTGCTGAGTTTCTGCAGGAGTGCCAGGCAGATGACTTGTGGTTCATCCAACTGCCTTAGGAGATCCACTCAGGGATATTATTTTACCCATATCACGGGAAACCCAGTGAGTGTCTGTGGCAAAGTGAAGATTCAGACTTGGGAACTTGTAACCACTGCACCACTAGGGGGTTATTATAGTACATAGGCAACTTTGAAAAAGAAAATGTATCCTCTAATGCTTCCACTGTACATTGCTCCCATTAGGGAGTAAAAAACTATGAGCCTTTTTGCACTTACAGTGCTGCACTTAGTATGTACCATGGAACAGAGTGGCCCCACTTACCACTACTACCTTCTGTCTGCATTGGATAGAGTGTATCCTGGGACAAGGTGGCCCAAAACAGCAACTAGACTGGGATACCAGTAGAGCTTTTGGAAAAGGTCTACTAGCAGGCTAATGGCTGCTAATCTGCATCGAGGAGATGTGTGAATGTGGCACATGTATGCGCACCACCAAAGTGGGTCCCCTCGCGGCTTCAACACCATACATGTTAACATAGATTATACAGTTGACTGTTTGATCTAGAAGTGGATTTAGTGTGTGAAGTGGCTGCCTAGCTTTCTCCACACTTGTTCCACTTCTCACTCTAACACTGAGTGTCTTTTATTGCACTGAATTATTACTAAAGAATATTCTCCTGATTTATGAAGCAAATTTTCCACCCATGAGGAAAGCACATGGTTTGAGTAAAATTCATCTGTTCCCACTGGACAGATGTAAAAAGACTGATCTAATTCACCTTCATTTGACCAGACTCAGATTTTATTCCTCTTCCTTCATTTTCACCTTCTAAATCCAAAATGGAACTTATTCAGAAGCAGTGTTAGCATTGGAAACATGTGATAAAATGTAACAAATTGAAGATACAGAACCATTTGTTAGAAGTTTAGAGCATGCTACTAAGTAGCTGAGGCAGGAGACATTAAACTCTTGATAGTCCCACATAGCCCCAAAATGGTAACAAAGTTATGGAAGCTGCCCAACCTCTCATCAGTAAAAACTAAAAATTTCAGAAGGGTAAGACAGTTAGGGGTGGCTAGTTGGCCATTCCAAGCAGGAAACAAGATGACAACAGAGGCAACGTAGTTCTTTGGGGACCTGAACTTAGGTGACAAGATTGGAGTAAGTTACATCCTGTAATCAATAGATCTCTGACAGTCAGACTTTCTCATGGCAGGGTGCTTCTCACCTGGAGGGTTATGCAGATTGGATAATCCCAGACTTCCCCTGCCTGACTATCAATCATTAAAGCATATTTACCAAGGACCATATTAAATACATAGAGTATATGGAACCTGCAAAGGCTTGGGGATCACTGGAAAGACTATGGGCTTTTTGACCTTAGCCTCCAGGGAGACTAATTAACCTACATGCAAGAAAGCACGCAAATGTGTGTCTCAGAGTTTATTGTTAAGTCACCTTCTCTTCTAGCTTTAAGTTGATTTCTTGTAAATTATGTTTGCACTGCAAATAATACAAAAGATCTCCTAAGAAAAGAAGAGGTGACATATTGAAAGTAAATATTAAACAAAGATTTCATTTTAATTAGCACCTTCATCCTGGAATGAATGAAGTAGATATTTAATTATTTACCAGAAACTGGGCTAGAAAATATGTACCCAAGTAGATTTTAAAGGTATTAAAAGAGGAGGTTTTAGACCCAAACAGATGAGAGAGTTCCCTGGAATCTCTTCTCTCCTTTTTTGCTCTTGGACAAGACTTCTATGCCTCTGGCTGCCTTCTTCATTTTACAAGCCTCCTGGACAGGTAATATGAATCTTTGGGGATTTCTCTGTTATAGAAAAGTAGAGTGGCTTTGAAGGAACTTTCACTAATTAGGCTTGTTTAAGGAAAATCTAAGTTACTTTGCCTAAGATTTAAAAATAGGGTTTCTCTTCCATTCAGGTTATATTGTTCCTGGTTTATGCTGTGGCTTCTTAAATGTCCCCCATCCCCCCACAAAAAGGTTTGCTGGTTAACTTGGAGTCGGTGAACTTAAGCTGACTGAAATTTGTGCTGATTCCCTATGCTATTTAAAACTAATTATTATAATTTCACTCTTAATAAATGAAACATTATTTTAGAATCTGTTTGGTTATTTCCCCTCCTCTGAGGATCACCTGCCAACTGCTTGTCAAACCAAAACCAATGTCTTAAAAATATTTGAAACCTCCATGCATGGACAGAGCATGCTTGGGACACTTATATCCCATGTATTATCTGGAAACACTTGTGCTTTATGGAGACATTTCTCCTTAGTGCAAATACAATATCTTGTGAGAGTAGGTGGAGGTATTATGAGCCCAGCTACAATGGTGAAGCTCAGTTACATGGTCCTATTACCAGTACAAAATAGCTAGAATGTGTGATTCTGGACATTCAAATATACACGTGTTTATTCATAACCAGCCTTTTTCAACCCTAGGGAGTTGAAAACCACAGCCTGAGGCTGAATAAGCTAAGAAAAGGACATACAAAGTTTTTTTCCCAATAGGATGTCTCCTCTTATAAGACATTGGAACTGACAGATGGAAATATGCCATGTGCTTGTGGTTTAAAAATATATTTTTATTTCCCCTCTTTCTTCCTCTGTTTAGAAGTAATGGCTAGCCAGAAAGTCTTCATTCTGTCATGCTTCATTCTTCAGAATGCAGGTTAAAGGCCAGAAGCAAGGAAGACACTGATGCCTTTCCTTGAAAACCAGGAGTTGAAGCACAGAAAATTCTTAGAGACATGAACAAGCAGCTGATGTCTACCACTGTAGACTGCTTGAACACTAATAGGCATTTTGAAACAGAGCTTACGGTACTTATCCTTGCATTTTCAACAGCAGAAACACAAGTTGGCAAGTCAGGGTAAGTTCAGAAGCCAGAAAAATGTTACTGATGTCAAAAAATACCATCACTTACTAGACTAAAGGAGGAAAATTGGGAACTTTAGTGCCCTGACCTCTATATTAGGGATAGATTTCTTCTTCAGCATTTTAAAACACTAATAAACAAACATAAAATGGCATGAATCTTGTTTTCAGCACCTTGGGTTGCACTGACTGGAGCTATTCCAAAGTCCAGGGTTGTCACAAGAGACCCATGGGGTGATGGTACTACAAGGAGGGCTTCATTAACTTAATCAATGGACTGGACTGTATGGGAAGATTTATTTCCTCAGGTATTTGGGACTTGAGTTATTTAGGACTTTAAACTTCAACATCTAAAAGTGAACAGGCAACTAATGGAGATCTTCAAGCAGAGAAGTAATGTGAGCTCTGGCCAGAACTCCAGCTAGCAGTTCAACGGCAATGTTTTGCATTAGCTCCAACTTTCAAACTATGTTCAGAGGCAACCTCATGTAAGTGCATCGCAGAATTCTAACCTTGAGATCAGAAGAGCATGGATCACCATAGCTAGCTAATCTTACTAAATTACCTATCAGTCTAAACCGTGAGTACACATTTTTGCCCACTACCACCACCACCACCACCACCATCACTTCAGCTTCATGTACACCCACGGCTGTTAACCTGGTTCTTTCCAAGACAGATCAAATAATACCTCTGTCTTTTCTGATGCAGTTTCAATGGACTGGATCTCATCAAGCTTATCACCACCCACAGGCACTGGTCTGGAACCTGAAGTGTTTCACCTAGCTCAAATGGATCTCAGATGCAGAGCTGTGTCATCAGCATACTGGTGACACTTCTTACCAAGCTCCCAGATTACGTTTCTCAACAGTCTCATATAGGTGTTGAAACAAGACCGATCACTGAAGGGTTCCACAGGTGAGCTCCCAAAGGGGTAAACAAAACTCCTCCTTGACTGCTCTATATAATGATCAACTCTGAGAGATACGTTTGCATGGAGATAGGACTGGAAACACGAATTCACAGAACTCAAGCTTCTTAGATTTTCAAAGAGGAAAATGGACTCAGTAGCATCATGTAGGTTCCATGGGGCTGTGAGGGAAATCGAAAGGCACTTCAGGGGAAATAAATTGTGTACGCTTCTGAATCAAAATCTCTAGTCCACAGTAATACTCTGCATTGTACCTGAGTAAGTCATAGAGCATACATATCAATATCAATTGGCTGGAAATAGTTTTGTCAACTGATTTCAGGATCTTCTCCCTTCAACTGGATCCTACTATTTATGGCAAACCTGTTGATTCATCAGAAATACCGTAAATGCTATTTGGCAAAAAGATACAATGTGGAAAATAGTCTAGCATAAGGTATTTCAAGGAACACATTGCAGTGTCCAGAATCAGTTTGGCAATATGTGATGGAATGCTTAGCTAACAACTTACAGATGTGCTTCAAAGATGCACTTCTAATTTTGGAATCTATTCTTTCTTCCGGTTAAAGGTTGACTATCACTGACATACTGAAGAGAAAAGGATAGCACGTGTTTATATTAGTGCTTCAAGAATTAAAAAGTAAATTGCAAAAAAAAGGATACCCTATGGTTTCCAACAGCAATGTAAAAATATTTATTTAAGCCTGGGTAGGTTGGGCAAGAAACGGACAGGGGTTTGATACTGTCCTATGAATACAGTTGTTTAATGGAATATGCAATTTGTACTTCAACTGCTGTTAAGGGAAAAAAAACTGTCCTAGTTGATTTTTGCATACTGAGAACCAAAGGTTGGAGCTCACTCACAAAGATACATAATTGGAGATCAATTAGCTACTAATGGAGGCACCACTTCATTTTGCTTTGAGGAGAAAGGCATGCTGCTAGATTGGCAAGAGATCAGTCTTCTTGATTCCTTTTCTGGCAGTACAGTAAGTCTATATTTAGCTAGCAATTGCCATTTTATTAATGTAACCTAAAGATAAACCCAAGCACACTGAATATTGAGAGAGAGGAAAATCAACCAAGACAGTGTAAGACAGAAACAGACCACATTCCTTGACAACAGAAAAGTGGGCAATGGTGAAGGTGTAAATAAGAGTTTTATAATATGGTGAAACGAATGTATATTGTTATATTTATTAGACAGTGGGCTGGTATATTTTATTAATACAGTCACTCCAATAAATGACACTCAGTATGGGGATATAAAACCAACCAGGGGTCACAGCTCAGGAAGAAAGTCCTGCCCTTCCAAAACTAAGGCTGTCTTCAGACATAACAAAAGGGGTGCCTCAGAAAGACAGTGTGTGGCTCTTGTGTTACAAACCTTTTCTATCACGGAACATTTGAGAGAAGAGGGAGGGGCAGACCGGTATGTGTGAATGATCCCACCTCAAAGCCTTCTCCCAGTCACCTCAGACATGCTTTTTTTCCCACTAGGTCTGATCACATCCTAAGTAAATCCTTTTTGAATGCCTGGAAGCAGATAATTTGAAGCCTAGGTCCATCTTTCTTCAACAGTTATCTATGCTGTTTAAACTTAAATCAGCTCATATGTTGGCTGCAGAAAGAACAAGGAAATGCTTCTATCCAACAACAGATGCTCAGGACTGAGAAGATATTTGTAACGAGGACAGTTCTTTCCTTATCTCTTCTCTAAAGCAGCTAAGAAAATGCCAACTCATCATGTTGCTTTTTTTTGAAGTTTAAATATTGAAGTTTAAAGAAAAGTTCCCATACATCAAAATGTTACAGTCAGCTCTTGTAGAATGCTGTGGGTCCCCCCCTTACTTTATTGTATAGAGAAAAACTAGGTTAAAAACGGAATTGCAACCAAGAGGCCTGACAGCACTACAAGAACATAAGAAATACCCTACCAGGTTGAATCTGTTGGCCCATCTAGTCCAGCCATTTCCTCTTGCTTGGGTTAACCAGGGAAGCCCACTAGCAGGACATGAGCAGAAATGAGATCAAGAAAACCAATATAACTCAGAAACACTAAGGAACAGAATCCCAGGCTAGAAAGTGGCAGGAGGAAATGAGTCTATCAGGGTTTGAGTTATGCTGTGGAGGTGAGGCCAAATCTCTTTGCCCTATCATATTAGTGTATGTTGCCAGATTTTAACACATGCATAAAAGCAAAACTATGCTGTGAAAAAAACCATTATACAAGGGAGATCACACTTTATCAATCACATAAAAGCAAAGCTGTGTATATAAAACAAGGTTATTCTAGAAACAGCTGTACTTTAAGGACATTTAAATGATCCAAAACATGTCACAAACATCAAACATCATCTTGAGCATTCCTTTCAACAATCTCTAGATTAGAGCAGTAGCATCATGCTCATATTTCAACCAGAAATGATGTACTAAACGTCTTTCCAGATTTTTTATTTTCAAAAGGGTGAACCCTAGGTACTCAAGGAGGAAGAAGCTATGGGATAAGGGTGGGTAAAACTGGTTCTAAAGCAAAGTGGTTCAAATCAGTCCCTCCCTGATAAGTTCATTGTCAAATGGAATTAGGTTTAACATTCAAGGCAATATTTGACAATGAATTTGTGAAGGTAAAATCTTTACAGCCCTGTATTCTGTCTCCCACAGAACTGAAAACTTCCTTCCCCCTTCACCTGTCCCGCCTTGTGCATTTGGCATGGCTATTTGCACTATCCAATGTAATACAATGTGCTCCTTTCTTTTTCTCCAGTTGTAGATGTGAACCAAAAATAGAGGAATCTGCATAGGAAAGTGCTAAGGACCAATTTCAGCAGTGCATCTTAAACTAAGGTCCGAGTTCCATTTTAGGGGGAAAAAAGTGATGTACCCACCACATCACTTCCTCCCCCTCCTAAGGCCTGCAGACTAAAAATCTTTAACAATACCTCTTTTTTCCTGCCTAAAGGCCGGTTTCTCAGAATCTATTTTTGTGCCACAAAAATATTTACTTGTGCCAACTACTTGCAGGAAGGCAACACTTATACCATCTGCAGCTTGGGCAAGAGCATCTGAAAAATCTGACTGGCTACTGCGGGTGACCAAATTGAATACTTGATTGGATTCATGCAACTGGTTTATGTGACCTGGATAGTTTGAATATTGCCCCATTTCCTTTTTTAAAAACTCCATTCCCTGCATGAACAGCCCAGTTTCCAACCTGTCCTGAAGGTAGAATTTGGGGGACTCAGTGGCTTTTTTGTAGTCTTTTGGCTTTGCCCTAAAACCTACTTGCTCATTACTTGAATAAGTAAACTGAGGGTCCTTGTTTTGCCAAAGCCCATGTCATCGTTTCTACAAGAACGGATTCTGGCTGTTGGTTTGCACTGGAGTCCACTATCTCCTTCTTGCAACAAGAGACGAGCTTTGGCTCATCCCTGCAAGAAACTGCCCAGCCCCCTTGTGGACTTACTTTATTCATCTGGTTGGCAAGCACAGGAAACAAGCTGACAGACAAGACAGGCTGTTTTTTGCTAGTGACACAGTACAAAAGAAGAAAGGGCTTGGTAGGTTAAATATGTTTTCTCATTTTCTGTAAATGTCGCTAGATTGCTTCTGCCAACAGTTTGAAAATAGTGATTCCAAAAGGATATATGAGCTCAGGAAACTGTCTCACTCAGACTCAGATCTCTGACCTATTTGGCCCTCTTCAAACAAGCAGCTTTCCAAGATCACAAGCCAATTTTTCTAAGTTCCTTCTTTCAGGTTTTTAACTAGAGATGCCTGGTTGAACCTGGAACATGTACTTTAGCACTGGATTGTGTCTGTACAGTCACACTGTAATAATAGTTTTATTATTTTCCCCACAGCAGTTTTCAGTCTGCATTTTCCTCGCAAATGCCTATCTTTAGTTACTTTCAGCCCAAAGCTTAGGCTGTAAGATAATAATTTATTCCAATTTCTCTAAGAACAGCCGGTGTTCTTCCATGTTGGGGCTGACGGGAGCTTAGAAAGAAATATCATCCCGAGGATACCACAATCATTTCTGTTCTCTAGTAGAGCTCTGTAATCCAACTGAAAAAAAGCAGGCTAACAGCCACTTTAGTACTCACCATGCCTTTAGCTGCACCCCTTGCAATATCTTTTCAAAACCAGAGAATGCTTCTCAACATAGGCTGCCTCCATACAGCAACAGAATAATCCGCTGGCAAGAGATAATGTGATATATTGATTCTCCTACCACCATCCCTTACTAGCTAGATTGTCTTCACACATTTAAATTAAACATGCTTCTAGGCTTCTGCTATGCATGGATGTGTTTGCTGTCATTTCCATGTATGTGCAGACATCTGTTTCAGCCTCCATGCATGTGTGTTGGATGGCGCTACAATGGTGGCTCTGTTGAAGAAGAAGAAGAAGACGAAGAAGAAGAAGAAGAAGAAGAAGAGTTGGCTTTTCTACCCCACTTTTCTGACCCATTTAAGGAGACTCAAAGCAACTGACAAATCTTCCTATTCTCCCCACAACAGAACACCCTGTGAGGTAGGGTGGGGCTGTGAGAGCTCAGACTATCCCAAGGTCACCCAGCTGGCTTCATGGAAGAGAGCTCCCTAACCACTAGACCAAACAAGGTCAGTTGGCAGCCTAAAAAGTGCTATTGCTAGTACTGTGTTTTCCAGCAATAGTAAAAAGCACCTGGGGGGGGGGGGGAAAGTGGGGCTATGATGGGGTTCCCTACAATACATGAGGCAACCCCACCACAGTGGAGCTGTAACTGCACTATATTCCACCCCCCTGAATGCAGCCATAGTAAAATATTTTAGGCTGGCGTGAATGTCAGGCTAGTTTGAACTCATCTCTGTTTCTGATAAAGCTGAGTGACAAAAGGTTACAAACAGGCAGTGGTTTCCTTGCCCTCCTGAAAAACAAGCTGCTCACATCAGATTCCTCACCGTTCAACACTTTAATTTCAAGATCAGTCTAGCAATATGAGGGGGTAAAGTGGGGGTAAAGATGATGATTAACAGAACAAGCATTTTTATGCACGATTGTCAGGAAAAGTTCAAGGCTGTGACTCATCCAGTCACTTGGCGGGTGCCAGCAGTCTGTCGACCAGCCTTTGAAAAGGCATCACATTAACAATAAGGTGACATATCCATGATATCCTGCAAACACAGTAGGGGCTCAATAATGGAACTGATTCATCCATCACAGATCTAGATACTGTATAATACACATAATTTCTGTTACGACATACACAGTTTTCTGACAGAGTAAAAACAAGAGAATTCAATTACTTTGCTACTAGCACGGTTTTCCAAGGTCAAAATTTTATCAATGGTTTACTTCTGACCTTTGTATCCTGCCTTTTCTTCCCAGGACCATAAGGTACTGCAGATTAAGCTGAGAGGCACTGACCAATCCTAGGCATACCAGTGAGATCCCATGGGTAAGCAACAATTTGAACCCAAGAACTCCTACGGCCTTTCTACATGACAGGGGCTATACCACACCACGGTGGCCAGAGTTAAGCGACCTGGCCCATGATTGCTACTGGTCTGTGCCAAGGGCTGCCTGCAAAGCTGCTTCCTGGCCTCTACAGTTGCCAGCCTTAGCTGTTTCAGCCAGCTAAATGGCAGCAGGTGGATCTGCCACAGTATTAGGTACGACAGGTCGTGCTGTCTACACACAAGCTGTTGCTCTGGTATACCAGATGGAACAATGTGTAAACCACTTACAAGTGGTACATGCTTGGAACAGGCTGTTTTTGCACTGCAGTCTACTCCAACACCTTATCCAGTAGACTGTTTCATTGTGTGGATTGGTCTACTCAGGGTAAACACAGTCCTAACTTCTAGTTGAACCTTCTTGCTACTAATGTGGTCGGCATTTTTAATCAGTGTAGTGTCCATAAACACAAGGTGAATCTATGTTCACCCATGATGTGTTTAAAAGGAACCTTGCTGCACCCTTGATCTTGTGCTTGTTAAATGAAAACCAGTCTTATAAATACCCCATGCTTTCCTGCCTACTTCTGATCAGCAAAATAGTTCTTTGGTGAGCTAACTAGCACGAGATAATTTGGGCCAAAGAAGATGATTGCTGCTTCATAAGTTTGGCTGAAGGTTTAAATACAGTATGTAAGAGTGAAGAATGTATGAAAACATGTTTCCTGGGCTCAAAATACTTTGGGGCTCTTTCCCTCAGAATAATGTGAACCTTTGTAAAATAATGTAAACCCACACAACTCAAAAGAGCAGCAAAATGTGTAACAGTTGTCACCTTCATATACACAGTGAAATGGGAACTCTGTGAGCTAAGGAAAGGACCTTAACAACAATTTCAAAAAAAATCCAATTTAATTCTTCAAGGGCAGCTATTCATATAAGTCTACACAGAATACTAGGATTTCACTCCTCTCCTTCAAAATACTGCCCTATCACTCCATCATTTTCAGAATGAAGTAGAAAAAAGTGAAGTCGCTATTCATCATGTGTTCAGTTTCTTATAGCTGCTTTTAGAAGAAGGTTGTTAAGCAATTTGATTCCAAGGCTGCTATTTTCCCATTATCTTAATGCATGGAATGGGGTCATGTTGACCAATTTGCCAAAACAAAGTGAATGTAATAAATACACATCTTATCCTAAGGCTATTATTGCCGGTTTTTCCAGAGAAGCTGAAACAGATGCAAATACAAAAGACATATTTACTCACTGGATTTATATAGCCGATTTATATAGCCACCTAATAAGCAAAGTTCTCTGGGAAACTCACAAACACAGAAGAAAATGGAAAATTTAGAACACTCAAAAATACTTGAAAACAAGCCAGCAAAATTAGAACAACAAAAGAGAATGGATTAAAATCACATCATTAACCCTTGCGTTCTAAAACACCTGGTGCCCAATGCATGTGATCATAGTGCCAAAAACAAAGGCTAAAAGTAAAGCTAAGGGCAAGGCTACCTTGATGGAACTTTGTTGGAGAGTCTGTCTTCCTTAGGCTGCACCAGCATGCAGAAGGGAGACCCTAAGATGCTTTCTGTGGACTTGTCCTAAATTACTTTTCACTAGGAAGAATGTAATTCTGTGCCACCATTTTTTTTCACTCATTACCACCTGGGACCTGGTGGGTCAAAATGTATTCTCAGAAATATCAGTCAGAAGATATAATGGCTACTCAGAACTGACACCAATGGAGAAAAAGATGAAGTAAGGAAATGGCTACAGCTTGCAGGGCATTCTTGTAATATTTTTGTGTGTTGCAACATGACCTCTAAAGAAAATTCAATAACATGAGTTGAACCCTGAAGATTCAAGACACAAGATGGCTGAAAGTTGTTGGCTCTCATTTGGTGCCCCATTTGAGGTCCAGATAGATGCCACCTCTAACTAGCCAATCATCTCTTACTCTGAAAATCTAGTGTAATATATATGCATGTTATAAACATAAGCTTCAACAAAAACTGATCAGATCATATGTGAAGATATACCAATACATAATATGTCATGTGTTCAAAATAGGCCCTCAGTTATGTAATAAACAGTGAGCTTTTATATTTCCATCATTGTAACATGCCTTTATGAAGAAAATAGATATTCCGTATCACTGATGTTTCACAAGTTTCCAAGGCATATTATTTAGAGAATATTAAAGGCATTTCCAAGACAAAACATTCAATTACAAGTCTGCCTACCAATGGATTTTCAGTCTGAGGCAGCCTCATGGAGGCTGGCATTTGTTTAAGGTATGGGACAAGATACAAATGCAATCAGTCAGTCAATAAACAGACAAATAAATATGTACTTATGTAAACTTTCCATAGACAAAATTTTAATAACTTCTGAATAATCTTTTTTTTAATGTGAATTTGTATAATGAAACATACATATCATTCTGATTTCATGTAATAAAAACGTTTCCTTGATTTTTGTTGTTTTAAGAGATGGGCCAAATTCCTGTGTTATATTTCACCATTTTCACCCAACTAAAGCATAGGGTTTTCAGCTAATTTTTCAACTTTATATCTTCCAAAACAGCTTTGGCAAGCATTCACAAAAACAAAAATTTCTAATATCTCCATGGCCATCTTAGAGCTAAATGTTCTGTTATTAGGAAGACAGAGATTACGATCTAGTCAAGTAGAGATAGACAGCATTAAGGTCTGAGGTGGCTACTAAGTTAATCTCATAAGTACAAAATAGTATGCATAAACAAAGCAATGGATAAATCAAGGACTCAGCTAACCACTAGACCAAACTGGCTCACAGACCATCTTCAATGCTGGAACCCCTCGAACAACAACAACAACAACAAAAAAAAAACAGCACTGGCATTGTTATTGAAGCCAAAATTATAAAAAAGATGAGAAGGATCTCTTTAACTATTAATTATTACTGACATAGTAAATAGACAATATTGGTAACAATTTTTGCGCTCTAGCCAAGGCGTTGCTAGTTTGGTCAATAATTCATCAAATGGTTAAAACAGTTTTCTTCAATATTCTTAGAAAAACAAGCAAAGTGCTGACTGGTACACCATATATTCCACAGTTTTTCAGCAATCCACCCCAAATAATCTTTTGGACCATCAATGGTTCTGCCTCTGTTTTATTTGTTATCTGTGTTTCAAATTGTGATTGCTTTAAAAAAGAGAAAATAGGGAGTGGAATTTGATCAGTGCCTCTTTGCCTTCATTATACGACAATGTTTTCTTTTTAAAAGAGGTTACATTGAGAAAGCAAGCAACAGGGCAAAAGCCAATGACTACAAATTAAGTTCACAATGGGGAATCTTCTCCTACCACCAAAACCATTTAAAGCACTTAGGAAATTCACAGTACTGAAGCAGGACAAAAAGATTGAGATCTTAATACAGCTGAAACGCTTAATAGCTTCAGCAAATTTTCCTTGAATTCATAGATAAAACTAGAGGCACTCATTCTGAATGTCAGAAGCAGAAACAGCCCTTTAGCAAGGCACAACTGAAGCTGTTCCTCCACATTTGCTACTTTCACAGCTGTGAGATTGTTATATCCACAAAATAAGCTTTGTAATGCTTCTTTGGGAGTGGCTGAAGTGCAGTGGTAGTGCAAGCTACTTTGAAAGCAGAGGGTCAACAGTTTAATCCTCAGCCTCTCCCCAGAAGTAGGTGATGGTAAACTACTTCTGTATCTCTGCCAAGAAAACTGCCAAGATTTGGTTACGCAGTCAACGAGAGTTGATCACAGCTCAACAACAACAAATCCTTCCTTGTTAGTCTTAGGTAAAAAACTTAGGTATTCATGAGTTTTGGGCAAAGACAGATGCCATCCAGGTTTGGGGAACAGTATAGCCTGGTTAAGATGTCTGCATTCCTGTGGATTCCAGCAAAAGCCTAGTGAATGGTGTTGATAAATAAAATACCTTTTTTGTAAGATTTTTTTTAAAAAAATCTGTTTCACAGAAGCAAGGCATAGCCTGCTAGTTAAATGAACAATCAGAAGAGCGATACAAGATAGTCCTTTTTCAATTTTTGGCAAAAGCTGAATTAGACAAACAATTAAGCTGTTACTCAAAAGATTGCTGTTTTCCAAAAACTGAGTGGAAAAACATGTAGTTTTTAAATTAATATTCTCCTGAAAGTAGTCAATGGCCCTGACCCCAAGCAATTTAAAGCCCTCTAAAAATCTTTTGCCTCTGAGTGCCCCCATTCCTGGCTTTTCAACGAACTTCCAGCGCTACAAAAGGAGGAAAATCTGTGACAAAAAAGTGCACTTTAAAGAAGAGTTCCAGCGCTCTTTTTGGAAGTTGCGGGTTTTCCTGGCAGCATTTACCACAAGGACCCTCCGTGGCAAAAGGGGTGGGGATTGCCGCCTGTACACACAGCCATAAAACATTCACACATCTCCCAGAAGTGCAACAGCTTCCCTTCCTTTCCCTTTCTAAAGGTCAGAACTTTCAAAGAGCCAGAATTGCGGAGAATTGCAACATTGTTATCAGGTGTAGAGTGGGTGGATTGCTACAGTGTAATGGCTGCTGTACGGGTAGATTTTGACAGCGATCAGTGGGAAAGTGTTGAGAGTGAATGAGCGAACGATCGCGTGTCCGATGGCTGCAGCCGCTGCCTTTGCTGGCACGGGAAGCCATTTCAGGGGGCGGAGATCTGGGAGAAGAACAGAGAACTGATGGCTATTTTTCCTTTAAACTTGTCAGGGGTTTCTTCCTGGTTGTGGCCACGCAGAGCGCAGTCCCTCCCTGTTCCTACCAGTACCCTACCAACAAGAGAGGGGCCGGGGAGAAAAAGATGCGGGCAAGCAAAACACGCTTCTGTGGGGACGGAAGGTGCATTTTAAACACACGTTTTGCTGAGCCTCATGCTGACGCTTATTCCGAAATTGCACGGCACTGTTAAAGTCCACTTGAATAGAGTGACAGTAGAGGGAAACTAGAAAGGCAAATGAGTCATTTGGGGATGCAGCCAATGACAAACAACTTCTGTATTTCTGCCAAGGAACTGCACGGAGGTGCCCTCTAAGGTGCCCATGTAGTTAACCACAAGTCAGCTACAACCTGGTGGTACCCCCAAACAAAGCAAAAGATTAAATACAGTTCCTACCCTGTTCAGCTGAAGGAAGAGATGAAACAATAGCACATAGGTATCTGGACTGTGCCTATCTTCATTCAGGGCAGTGGTCACATCAGGATAAGCTATTACTTAATAGACTGCACAGCTTTTCTCAAATATCTGAGTTTAACCGAACTATGAAAATGAAATCCAACTTCAGAGTTTAGGTTAGGTAATCACAGATGTCACTTACACATAATCAAATCTGAGACAATACCAGCCTCTGTCCTGAGGTAAGAAGCAGGAACCACTGTGCATACAAAGAAAGGCCTCCATCAAATGTACCTGCCTTGTGAGAACAAGTGCTAATTATTAAGCTATCTATAATCTCTGGCCACTTGTAAGAAAATCTAGAAATACCGCTCAAGTATGGATATACTTTCATTCTTCACAAAACAAGAGGACAAGTAAAAGCCTGCCCTTTGCATAAAGAAGTCTCTCACTCACATTCCTAACACATATATTTGAAAGGGTTTAATCAGGCAAAAGAAGAAAATGGAGAATAATTCTTTCACTAGAGACCGCTTTCTGATGAGAGTGTATGGAATCGTGCTGCACTTTTCTCCATATCAAAAACGACAGTTTAAATCGTTCAAGGCTTTATGCAATTAACACTAAGCACCCTTCCCCATTCCCAGTAGTTTAAAGTAACGTTTTCAAAATCCCATAAAAAGATTAATATGGATTTTACAAATTTGAATACCCTTATTGTAAACACAGCTAATAAATGAATATTTATTTATTTACAACATCTGTATACTGTTTCTTTTTAAGTGAACCTCAAAGTGATTTACAGAAGAGGCTGAAACCAAAGCACATGCACATGTACACACACAGACAAACAAATCAACAGTAAAGCATACTTAAAACTGAGAGGATTAGGGAAAGGAACAAGTATTCACATAGGGAATGCTGAAGTAAAGAGATGGGACTTTAATAGGCAGTTAAAAGCGGTAAAAGTAGGGATGTCAGAAATAAAAATAAGCCAGGTCTTTTTCATTTTTGGAGAATAAAATCTGCATGGATTTACCAACCTATCACAGGCTGCAAAAATCCATTTGAAGGGCACATATGGTCCTCATACCACATCTGCAGTACTGTTGGTTTAAACATTTAATGGAAATATCTCTAAAATGGAAATACTGCTCTTCTGAGCAATTCATTAAACTAAAACGTATGAATTTTATTGCATTGAGATAAACTGTATGTTAGAGTACAGTTTAAAAAGAGCAGAAAGGGGTAACCAGAATGAAGAGACTGAAACATCTCACTTACAAATTCTGGCTGCAATGTCTAGGCCTCTTCAGCCTTGAAAGACAGCATTTAAGAGGTAACCTGACTGAAGTTTATAAAAGATGCATGGTGTGGATAAGGTGGATAAAGCAAAAAAAATCCTCTGTCTCACAACACTAGAACCAGGGGACACTCTATGAAGTGTTAGAAATAGTGGGTAAATTACCCTAAAGTGAACAGACTTGGTGAAGCTGCAGAAGTCTTATTTTATACTTTCTTGCAAGCATGGGTGCCCTAAACAAAAGGCACACCTCAATAACTAAAACATTCAGCTTTTATTCCTACCCAGAACAGGAATTTGTTTCCCTTTTTATCTCATTCTGTGTGTATAATATTCTTGTATTGCCTAAACAAGTCAACTCCTTAATATGTTCCTCCACCTGTTCAAACATTGCATGTTCATTATTCTGGAAGATATGCCTCCCCTGAGCATGAAAGTACATATTCATGGCTTAGGCTAGGGACAAAAGAGAAACTAAAATCTAACTTCAACCTTGGAGAAAATACAATCAATCATTTGGACAGCCTACTCCCTTATACACCGAGTGGGAGTCTATTCTTACTATCCTTAGAGTGTGATAAGATGCAAGCCTAAGAACAAAGAACCATTAATGAGCAAATTTATGAGCAAATTTAATTTGCAATCCATGAACAAACCTATAAAATGCAAAGCATGGCCTTGCATTTACCTTTAGTCTATTCCATTTAGTTTGTAGAAACAACATACTCCTTTTCTCACAGAGAGTTAGGACTGACAAAGGGAACCAAGTTTTCACCCAGAATGTCTTTGGAATTTACTACCAGAAGAGGTGGTGACAGCAACTCCAGGCTGGAGAGGCAGGAGGCCTCTAAAGGCCATTTGTAGGGAGTCCAGTGCAGGTGAAGGTTTTGCCATCATCTTTTCTTTGAGATGCCCAGAAGAAAATTGTTGAACCACTGTGTGAAACACGATGCTCAACTAGGTGAGCTTTGGCCTGATCCAGCAAAGCTCTTCTTATGTTCTTAAAATCCAGACATGCCCCTTTATTTTCTTTGTTTCTCATTTGTTCCTTCTTTTCTACTAAAATGGGCACTACGATACAATAATCTCAAATCTGCATTCCAGTTCCTTGTACTTCAGTCAAGGCACATCCCTCCCCAGTGAATAAAACATTGCACGTCCCCCCCCCCCCCAGTTCCCTCACAAGCAGATCCCTTAATGCTACTTCAGCTTTTCTCTGCAACTCACAAACGGCAAGGTGAACAGAGAAAATTACAGACATAAAAACCATGCTGTGCTGGCAGCTAAAGAAAAAAGGTGCTTGCCATAGTTTGCCCTTTACCCAATAACACTATTAATTGGTTACTAAGACCAGAGTGTTTAGTAATCCTGGGTCTAGTCACCTTGGGACTTTCTCAGCAAGCATTTTATGCATTATACAAATTTGACTGCAGTGACAATACATGTAGCATTAATGTTGTCTAAGCTGATTCTGGAATCTTCCCTTAACATTCATTCTCTGAATTTTCTTGTCCTCCCCCCTCCCTCAAACAGTTTTCTGTTCCTTCTAACACTAGTAACATTCCTTTATTGTTTCTCCTACTCTTGTTCAAGTGCTCACATCCATGAAAAGGGTTATAAGCAGACCTGCTTGCAAGCAAGAAAGGCTCTTTCTGCACTGGACTTTATTCTGGTTTATCTATTTTTTATCCCAGAATAGGTATCTGCCATTCACATACAAGTGCAGACTACAGAAGGCCACAGGCGCTGCCTGTCATAGTCTGCACCAGTTTGAAGATGGCAGGGTCCCTATTCTGGGATATAATTAGAATAAGGTCCAGTGCAGAAAGAGCCAAAGTAATATCTATTATGTCAAGTTACAAGTTCAAGTCTTCCTCCAACCTGCTGGTATGTGAATATGAGCTACTGCTCATAGGAACTTAAAAATGCTCTGCTGCACTGGACCTGTAGCCTATCCAGTCCTGTAGCCCACTAGACTACTGGCAACCAGTTGCATATGGAATTCAACAAGTAGGAAGAAAGTGCATAACTCCTACATATGGCTCCATCAAGTTCCACAGTCATCAGAGTTATCAATGTATGATGGCCCTGTGTTACATGAATTTTTTCCAAATCTCATTAGAAGCCAACCAAGTTGGTAAAATTAAAGAATTAAATATGTTCTATGTGAAAAAAAATTGTCTGTCCTGATGCTTCCAAGATTTTTCTTAGATGACCCCTAGTTCTGGTGTTTTAGAAAAGAACATATGCATTCTGTGCACACCACACAAGTGTTAAAAAGCAATAGTCCCACAACAGAATCTTGGAGTACTCCATTTGTTACAGCTGTTCAGTGTGAGAAACATTCAGTTACTTGCATCCGCTGCTTTCCATTCCCTAATCATTTGCTTATCTGCAACACGACCTGCCCGTTAATTCTATTGCTGTTTAGTTTACTGAGAAATATTTGGTGTAGGGTTTTTATCAAAAGCTTTTTGGAAGCTTTTGATAAAGTTGAGTGACCACTGTGATTCACATTGTTTCTTCATCCTTTCAAAATCTTTTTAAAGATGGGACAGGACTTTCCTTGAGCAACACCTGTGCTACTAAATGTTTGGTAATTATATCATTAATAATTATTTGCTCTATGGTCCCCGGAACAGGTGTTAAGGTGACAGGGCTATAATTTCCTGGGTTTCCTCCTGAATCCTTTTTAAAAATTAGTGTGAGATTGGCCATATTCTACTCCTCTACCCCAGCAGCCAACCTTAGCAATAAATTGCATGTTTTTGTTAAAAGGTTTGCAATCTCACCTTTTGTGTTCTTTAATAACTCTTGCTTAAATGCCATCTGGGTCCAGTGATTTGTTGATTTTTAATGTATGAATAAAACCTACCAATTCTTCTACTATTTGCTTTTGCTCATTTTTCCATGATGCTAAGGCTCTCCCGAGCACCATGGTATAAGAGGAGAATGAACTCTTCCGGCATTTCCCTATTTGCTCTCTCTCAAGAGACCAACCTCCCTGAAGTGTCAACAGGTGACAATACTATGTGACTTTTTTCCTCTGCCTCTCAATGAGGGAATTTCATTTTATAATACAGCAGCCCACAACAGTTCTTTGCAAAAAAGAGAGAAGATGAGCTGCAACCTTTCCACTAGTGGTTCCTATCCCTGTTCAGATTCTACAATGACTATACAAAACATGGGACCAGGCAAGGATGGGAAAACAGATTCCTCTCCTTATCTGCTGGAGGGAGAATTATGGCCTTAGATTATGTGTCTCCTGATGAAACAAAAGCCATTAATCCATTTAGACAGTTTTTAACTTGGCCAATTTATAATACTGGAACTGGCTAGGAACAGATATTTTGATTGTGACACAGCTTGTTCAGTTACAGTACTCAGATTATGTGACACAGTCTCTCCAGCCAGATGACTGCAACAAACACTAGTTGCTTGGGACTGTGAGTGAGAAGAATGCTACTGGGCTCAGATCCTACTTTAGAGTCACAAAAATGTTTTGCTAGCTACTGCAGGAAGAAGCTGTTAGTGTGGAGCCCAGTCATAAGTTAGCAGAAATAATAAACCATCTTCGAAGTATGAAAGTTTCTTTGTTTGGACATCTTAGAGTGTGAGACCAAAAACTGTGAAGACTTCTAGCCCCAAAGCATAATTATAGCTAATACTTTCCTACACAGTTCACACAGCACAACAGTTGAGTGAGAACTCTTATCCCATTAACAAAACAGAGCCAGAGGCAGATGGTACAACCTTGAAACACCATAAAGACATCTTCATCTTCCCACTATTACTTCTGTTCTTCCGATCAGAATAGTAGTTAATACACATATAGGTATACAAAATAACAAGCTTAAACATAAAATAAGTACAGGTAACAGTAATATTGAATATGAATGAATATGAATACAATAATGATAACATAGATTGAATATGATTATGCCAAAATATTGAACAACAGGAGTATTCAAATGAATGCTTTCATTATTGAGTAATGACTGACAATACAGGGGAAAAACTACATCATAGCCACTAGGACTGACAACTGGGTTGCATCCAGATGTCAGTTATTCTGCTATATTTGGCCAACATCTGGATGCAGCCTTAGTCAAAGACAGTGTTTCCCAAAGTGTGGTATGCCTACCCCCAGGGGTATGGGAAGAGTTTGGTGGGGGTACGTGTATATGTACCAAAAGAATAAATAAATAAATATATTTTGATTTTTATTAAAGCATATGTTTTTTATGAGGGGTACTCAGCGTTATAAATATTATACAAGGGGTACACATATGTCAAAAGTTTGGGAAACACTGGTCTAAGACAACAGGACTTATGACAAGTTCATTGGTCCTTCCAATGTCTTTGAAAGGAAATCACTCTTTTGTTTTTAATTTCCTAATGCTTTTGATTTGTTTTGAAACTTAACGTTTCCTTTGGCACAGATTTTTTAAATGAATGCACTCTTATATCCTTTTATTTTCCTACTGTTTTAATGAAATACTTTTTTATTTAAATTATTCTGACTGTTAACTTCCCATGTTTCCATCTGGGAGCTAACATAGGGGGCCTTTGGCAAAGGTAGCGTACAATTTTTCTAAAATCCCAGAATAAATGCAAATACTTTTAATCTGTAAAGCAATTATAATCCTTATTTATATATTTATGTATTCCTTATATCTGTGATCTTGCAGAATGAAATTCATATATCTGCTCACTAAAACACCACTGCAAAAAAAATAAAAAATCTTGAATATTTAGAGAAATCCTTTTTATATTCCTCAGATATTTTGGGCGAGCTCCAGATGGTGGTTAGATAAACCGCTAGGAAGCAGTAATATGGGATATTGCCTCCATGGCATTATTGCTTTCTATCAAGTACATCTAGCTATTTTGCCAGCACCGAATACGCAGAAGTGCATGTCCACACCATGGTGAATGTGCAGCTGTTTGTTTCAGACGCCATGCATGTGTGGTGTACAGAACTAAAACGACTGCTCCACCCCCAAGGTAACTTTTGGATAGAACTATGGAGACCTACAGAGCAAAATTCTTCTGATAACTGATCCTAAGAAGTAATATTAAGTTCATGCCATCTTTGGTTCTTTTCACAGCTTTCTCCTCACCAGCTGTAACAGCAGACGAACCATAGATCAGATGGTGCAGACACAGAGAAAAGAAATCTTCATGGATCTGTTTTCTGTCCTGCAGTTTTGCTTGAATCAATGAAACCATTGTGGAGGCTGGTGAGACAGGGGACAGCCCAGTTTACAAGGTCAGGTCAGACTCAGTTTATAAAAGGACATGTCATTTTACGCACACAAATTACAAGTGATGGAGACAGGGCTAAAAAGCAGAGATAAATAACAGCAGAACAATCTTTGCACATTCAAATTAGAGTAGACATCTCAGTTAACACACTAAGTGAACCATCCCTGAACTATAACTCTGGCAAAAGGGACTGGACAAAACACCTTAGGATCTTGGACTGCTGGATTTTTTGGGGGGGAGGCTACCTGCACTGCCTCCTACCAGTGTATCTCTTTTCATTGGAGAAGTATGCATCAGAGGAAAGGCTAAAACCAATGCAGTGCCTGACTCTTTTCCTGCAGCAATGGTTTCAAAAATTCAGTTGGGATGTAAGGAAATGAAAAACCTCTGTAAGTAGAATGAAGTGGCTCTGCAAGGAAGTGAATGGCTTGGAAAAGGGGATGAGGAGATCAAATACTGTAGTTTATTGTTCATTGCTGATGTCTATAGGTACTTTTTTCCTAGCCGTTTATTTCTCCTCCTGTACACCTTCAACATATTACAATTCACATCAGCTCTTAAGAGACTCGGTATTATTGGAACACTGAACATCTGCCATCAAATTATTTTTTTCTCTTGGTTCACTAAGCAGAGATTCTGCATCACTGAATGAGAGAGTGCATCCATAGACAACAGACCTGCTATTGGAATACCAGATTTCCTAGCTAACTAGTGTGCATACATGAAAAAGTCTCATGTGGTTGGCTGTAAAGGGCTAAGACTGCTCCACAAATAAGGTAAAAAGCCCTTTCTCTTACCTGACAAATACAAAACAGGTAATTTAAGACTGAGATAGTAAGTGCTCCATTCAGTCCTGCCAACAGCTGAAATCAGGGCAAAATATCTATACTGAGCATAGGCAAACAAGTCAGATACATTGTGATTTAATTATGCTGTCAGAAGCAGCAGTCCATCAAGCAGGAATGATTGATTACTGATTTTTCCCAAGACAGAACAACATTTTCTAAATGAGCAGAGAGGTGCACAACCCAGAAATCACATATTGCCCTGTGCTCTCTTCCTGGATCAATGGGCTCATGGGCAATGCTTTTAAGTGTCCATTTAACTGATGTAAATGACACTGAAACAATCCAAAAGTGCTAGTGACATCTGCATGAATGCAAAATGAATTCATTATGATTGGCACCATTACAGCGAACAGCAAATGTATTCATAACAGCAAGACATTTAAAAGTAATGGGTTTCCAGATTCCTTGTCCATAAAAGTGATAATGAGGAAACTGGTGTATCACATAAATTAGAGAAAGACTTACAAACTGGCAAAGTGCCACTTCAAAGAATGGCAAAAGGACTTCACGTGTTGAACCCCTTTTAGGAAGAAGACAATTACACTTTGTTCCAAAGGCAATTTCCCAGGGGCATTAGCTGGGGACAGAAAGAGGAACTTTTCCCTGTAATTAGCAGATACATTTGCTACTTTCTAATTCTGATTATGCCACAAGCGCTAATTCTATGATTCTCTTGTCTAACAATGGCCAACATATAATTAGAAAGTTCTCATCTTTTATTTTTTATTTTATTACTTATACTATTTATATGGCTGCCGTGCCCATTACTGGTGCTTTTTGGATGGTAAACTAAATACTAGACATAAGTAATATAGAATGTTTTAAGAAAAACTAAAAGAACAGTGAAAATACAGATTTACTCCTTAGGAATCATATATGAATTTTGAAAAAAAACTTTTTACCAGACATATAGAGCCATAATGATGGTGTTGAGAGACCTTTAAGGGCCAGGACATCATACAGTCTGTGTGCCATCACTAAGTTTGCCCTTTTCCTGTGGTGAGCCATCCTACTTCATCAAGCAAGGGCACTTGAAGAAGGGTCTCTACAGAAGATGTTAGGTTGTAGGTGGGTACAGATGGAATAAAGTTCCTTCAAGAAACCTGACTCCAAACTGTTCAGAACTCAAAGATCAGTAACAGCACATTAACCTTTTACCTTAAGTAGTTGTACAAAAGAACCTAATACACATGCAATCACAGCCCTACTTTGGATGACGTGCAGTGGTTCAGGCCTTTTAAAAATACAGTTCTGTGTACAACACATTATAGTAATCTGGAATGTTGTGGCAGTGATATAGCTAGATACCAACAGATCCAAAGAATAACTGTTACAAATCACAGAAACC
Source organism: Aspidoscelis tigris stejnegeri (assembly GCA_023333525.1). Taxonomy (NCBI): domain Eukaryota; kingdom Metazoa; phylum Chordata; class Lepidosauria; order Squamata; family Teiidae; genus Aspidoscelis; species Aspidoscelis tigris. The sequence goes on along the minus strand of JALMGA010000003.1, from coordinate 47,996,771 downwards.
ACCTAGGCTGTATCTGCACTGGGTTGGTGGATTGGTCCAGCAACTTTGCATTGCAGACTACTGGGAGCTCATGTCAGTGGAACACTCTATCCACTTGGGATGAACTATTGGTGGATCAATCTAGCTCTTCAAATGTGGACAGCAAAGCCTGGCTCATCTTGTCTACCAGAAAGTGGCCCCAGCAATGAACTGCTTCTGGCCATCTTTTGTACAGCTTTGGCCAGCAATGTCAGAGCCTGAGAACTTTCATATCTGGCCTCTGAAGCTGGGGCTTGTAATGCAGATAGCGCTTGGTGTGGGATACTGACTTAGCCACTGCTCAAGTCTTGACCTGGGTTGATCTGCCCTTCCAAGCCAAGACTGGCCCAGCACAGCACTGGATAACACGTGCCATGAAAAAATGGTCTTGGACTCCAAATATAAAGCTGGATCATTGAACGATCCAAGCCTGCAACGAGTATGTAAGGGGGCATCCAGACTTGTTAATACTGTGCAGCAAAATGTGTAGTTGTGGTATGTGATGCCCCCACCGCAATCAATAGATTATAGTGGTGACACATTATCCCATTGCTACTGCAAATGATGACAAGAGCAGGGAGGGAAGCTCAAATCTGATTGGCTGCCTCATCCTAAGTGACAGCAGAAGCCAACTGAGCTCTCGCAGCTTCCTGTGGAAAGCTACGGAGGTGCCTTTTGGGTCGGAATGGCGTGTCATTGCTTTGCAGCAGGTATGCTGCATTTTCCCCTTAACTGCAGATTTAATCCACAAGTCTGGAGGGGGCCCAGATCCATAAAGTTTACTTGGATGAGTGAACTATTTCTGTTGTGGCTAGACAGAGTTTCTGTTTACTCAACTTTATTCATTCCAGTACCTTACTAAAGCACTGAATTACAGTATCTGCTGCATCATCTGTGTCAGACAAAGAAAAAAAAACAGATAAAGTTGTATCAGCAGTATCAACAGTCCAAATCTCCAGATGACTTCTCTCCCTCATTTTGTGTACATGCTGAAAGGTACGGGGGGGGGGGGGGGAATGAAGCCCTGCTAAGCTTTGAACTGCCAAGTGTTCCCTAACATCACCTGCTTATCTACATAATACCAGATACAGCAAAGTGGTATCACCAAACGTCACCCAGAAAGCCTATCCAGAAATCCACCACACTTGATGGTACTGAGGATTTCTGGGAGATCTTGCTTCCATCTGTCATTTACCATCCAAAGGTCACTCAAATGACAACTAAGATAATTTCAGTCTTGATGCTAAACTGACATCAAGCTCCTCCAAGCACTTTGCCACAAAAATGGACAATAGCTACCGCAGTTTGTTTGGAAGCTATTTAAGGATCGTTTCTTTCAATGAAGTTTATATCACTCCCTTCTTTCAATGAAGTTCACATCACGGCATTTTTCCTATATTTAATCAGCTATACAGGGCACATATGCATGCTTTTCACAGAATAAATAAGGCACTTTCACCTTCAGATTCAAATAACTGAATCTCATCCACCAGTAGGGATGTGCCCAAAAGTACTTTCATTCAAATGTTTAAAGTGGTTAGAGATCAAGATTGCTTCTGACTTCCTCACATTCCTAGCTATTTTCTCTCTGTCTCTGCAGCCCTCACCCACCCACCCACCCTCCCTCCCTCCACTTAGCTTAGCTTAGCTTACTTTAGGAGAGCGAGTGCATGAGGAAACACAAACCCTGTTTGGGCATTTGTGTATGGTAGAAGCAGAGTGGGGGGAGGGCCATTTCTTAGAAGAGAAGCCAATGGACTTGAGGCAGGAAGGGGGGCAGACAACTAGCCTTCAGTAGCAGACCATGAGAAGAAAAGCCCACAATGGAGGGAGAGAGAGGACGGAGTACAAGACAAGAGCCTTGCGGGGTGACAAAGTGGTGGAGGAGGGGTCTGGCAGAGGGTCATGGAGGGAGGTCCAATGGAGGCCCATTTGACCATCAGTTGAGGTGGCTGGGTGAAAGCAAAGTCTTGATTGTCTTTAAAACTATGTAGGATCCTTTTTCTGCCTCAGCACAGGGATAAGATGAGGAGAGGGACAAGATGAGAAGTTGATCCCTCTCTAATATTTTTGGACTATAAGAAGAAGAAGAGTTGGTTTTTCTATCACGCTTTTCTCACCCATTTAAGGGGACTCAAAGCTTCTGACAAAGCTTTCTATTCTTCTCCCCACAGCAGAACACCCTGTGAGGTAGGTGGGCCTGTGAGAGCTCAGAAGAGAGCTGTGACTAGCCCAAGGTCACTCAGCTGGCTTTGTGGGGGAGGGTGGAAGCGAATATGGTACTCCCAGATAAGAGTCTGGCTCCCTAACCACTAGACCAAACTATCAGCCTGTGTGAGAGATAGTATTAGTAGAACAAGTTCATATCTACCTCTTGGATGATAGCCAGGAGGTCCTCTCATTGTCCCAGTGTTTTGTTCATTTGAGAGCGCATAGCCTAGGCCATTCATGCCAGAAGAGGTCTGTTTGGGTGATGAGAGTCACAAGTCAGGGAAAGGATGGAAGCCTAGGGAGGAGATTTGGTGTAAAGGCCATTGCACATCCATATTGTACACCTGCAAAAACTCAGCCTTGCCTGTTTCCACTAGTTCCAGCATAGACTTAGTAATAGATAACCTGACTGTAAGAATTTTTATCTTGGTAACAGTATAGCTTGGGGGCTGTGGGGAAAGTGTTGCTAAGAAGCTAAATGTTATATCCCTATCTGAACCAAATTGCTTGTGTTCTGTTATAGAAATAAATAAAGGAACTTGCTGTAGGCAAGCCCAAGTCTTGTTATTAAGTTCTGCACCTTGGGTAGGGATTCTGAAACAGAGAAGAAAGGTTCAGAAATTAAGTGTTAAGGCTATGAATCCTTCTACTCTCTCAAACTTCAGAATGTGGGGATGCCTGCCAACCATCCTACTGGCTTGGTGGTGCTGTTTAATGTCAGGTCAGTCCAAAATAAGTCATCATTCATCCATGGTCCAATTGTGGATGAACAGGTTGACCTGGAAGTTGGCACTAGTGCAGAATGTAGGTCAACAGTGGCTGCCTCTTTGCTATCGAGAACATATAAAACCCTACATATAAAGCCCTAAATGGCTTGGTCCCTAAATACCTGAACAATGCCCAAATGTTAGGATCACAGGGGGACGTACTTCTTATTGTTCCACCACATTTGAAGGCTCAAGGTTGGCCGCCTACAAAAAGGCTTTCTCTGGGAGTACCCCTGGGCTGTGGAATAACTTCCCATCAGAGATATACCAGGCACCCACATTTTCATCACCCAGGTCTTTGATGTTTAAGTCTTTGGTCCTGTTGAAATGGGAGCATAGTTTTCTTTTTTTTAGAAAATTGGTTTAAAATTGAAGAGTATTCTATTGATTTTATTTATATGTCTTATGTTTTTATGAATGTTGTAACTTGCCCTGGGACCTTTGGGTGAACGGCAGGACCAAAACAATCAATCAAACAAACAAATAAATAAATTTAATTTGTAATAGTTTGTAATTTATTTTTATAGTTTATTCATGTCCAACCTACCTGTAATTATTTCGCCCACATAATACATTTTCAGCTGAATTGTACCTTAGAAATAAGTTTTCAATATGTAAGCTCTATCTCCTTGGTAACCTGTTCCCTTGTTGAACTGTAATAATTTCTTACAGTGTTTGAAATCTGCCCTCCTGTATCTTTACCATGTTACTTGTAGTTATATACTTAAAAGTAGTATTAATTTTGAAGTATCATACTCCACTATCAAGATTCTTTTTTTATTCCCTCTGTGTTCCTGGTTTTAGGTGACTCCAGTCAAGATGAAAGCTGTGCAGATTCTCCACAGCCACTCCCATCTGAAAGAAGCTGTGGTGAGATTCTGCAACCACTTCCTGTTGGACAGAAGGGATGCTTGATTGCTCACAAAAGAGCAGCATTGAATAGGAACACCACAGTCAAAAGCTGCTGATTAATCAGCAGGATTTTCTTACTTTGGGGCTGGAATGCTGCACTGCTACTGGAGGCATCCAAAGGCTGTCTTGGCTGCTTCTGTGTGTGGAACAGTCAACAATTTTGGATACATAGGGACCCTCTGGTTTCTCCTCTACCTGCACCAAGCCCGACAGGTATCTGAATTTCTTCTATAATACTGACTCCACTCAATCCTGTCTCAAAGGCAGTCAAACCAGTTTGATCCCTTCTTCTTCTCTATGACAAAGCACATTATTTTAAAAAACAAACCCTGCACTATCTGATGGGTGTATCATGTTTCCTGCTTTATAATATAGACTAAGTGCAGTAAGTGCCTTCAACCAGTCCTCAAAAAAGATATTTCTGTACCCAATTTATTTGTGTGTGCATGTATTCAGAATTGCACAAGAGCTAAAGAGCTTGGATTAGTGTGAAGTACAGTGGTGGAACTATTACTATCCACAACACGGAAGTCCTGTGCTATTAATGCAGTCTAAAAGCATTTTAACCTTTTTTTCTGTAGCTTCCCATACTGATCACTCACATTCAGCTTGTGATAAGACAAGCAAGATAATCTTTTCACATAGACTGCTGTCATGCCAGTATTTCCCTGTATGCTTGAATTCCCATCACTAGCAAAATGCCACATTTATCTCTGTTGAATTTCATTTGATAGGCTCAGTCCAGTACTCCATTTCAGGAAGGTCATTTTGATTTTTATTCTTCTCTTTTGAAATCCTAAGCTGTTTCTCTCCATTTCATGCCATCTCTAAAGGATCATCTTCTTCCCCTCAACAAAGCCCTGGTGATAATGCAGATAGGCCTTTGGACACCCCTGAATGAAATTCCCACACACCTGACTGACAAATTATTGACAAGCATTCTTTCCAATACAACTTTCCATCCTTTTTGAAAACACAATGATCTGGCCCAACTTTAATCATTCTGCTCATTAAACAGTCACAGGGACCTTTGTAAATGCTTCAGAAATACATTCACAGTTATATACTCTGATCATTCATTCCAATGTACAAGAGCAAAAAAAAAAACATTGGTAAGCCAGCTTGGTAAGACTTTGGCAGTGTTCAGAGATAACAAAATAGGCAACCTTGAAGTGACTCAGGGACAGTAGTGTGTGACCCTGACATTCCCAGTCCTTCCCTAAACAAGAATGTTTCCCTTTCTAGCCCAGAATGTTCATGAGAGGAGTAAAGGGGCAGCCTGGTGTGCAAACAATCTCACCTCGAAGCCTTCCTAAGCTGCCTCAGACAAGCCTCAGACATACTTGATTGTTGTCGTTGTTGTTTTGCTGTGTCTGATCAGAGCCCTGGTAACCCAACCAACACATCCTTGATTAATGCACCACAGTGATGGAATACTTGCAAGGTTATATACTCCAGCCCCATACAGTTGCCTTGGTTGTCTCTGGAAAGAAGCGTCAAATCACTGTCACCACGCATATAATAGGTGTTGTTAACTTCATTTTTTAAAAAAAATCCACCTTAAGGAAAGGTAATTTGGTATTTATTTGTTGTATTTCAAAATAAACACTACAATTACAAAAATTACAAAGTTTAAATACAAATAATCAAGAAAACATTGCCACTTGGTAAAGAAGGAACTCATCTACATTAATACTAAGAAATTTCATGAAAAAGTAGGGCCGATGGGCCCTGCTGTAGTCTGCCCTAGCATGCTGATAGCAGGTCCCTATTCCAGCATATAATCAGAAATAAGGCCCAGTTCAGAAAGGTCATATGATTAGAATATGCTGGAAGTTATTTGTACCTTCTGTAGACAATTTCATATTGAATCTTCACTGGGGAATATTTCCTTGTCTTGCTAATTGCTCTTCTGAGTATGTCTTTGGAGAGAAAGTTCAGGCACTCTGTGCAAACACATTTTGCTGTACAGATTCTGCTGACAAGCCTGGCTACATGAATTGTTGGGACCACAGAAGTATTGACTGAAAAGTGAATGCAGCACTTAGAAGACTAATGTGTACAGTCCAATGTTCTCAGATTCATACAGTTTCCTATATATTGATTGCATTTGCAGCCTAATCTAAGGGCAGCCAGAGTTCTCTTGTTCTTGTTCATCCTCTTGGCAACACTATGATTTATGTCATTCTGATATTACAAATGGGAAGTGAGAGTGGCAGAACACCACTTTTGTAGTCAAGTTCAGTTTTACACTCGAATTATAAGTAAAGACTGACCTATATTAGTACATGAACAGTGCAGAACATCCTAATTTTCTAGACATACATATATTTAGGGTGGCTTCCAGGCATTCAAGTTGAAGGTAGCATTAGAATTTCTTTAGTAAGAGATTAACTGTCCCAGTTCCTTTCAAGCTTTAAAGACTTCTCACAAGAGGAAGCACTGTAGATTTGATATTGACTCCAGATTCTTTTTCTATTGACAACTCATTTACTAATTTTTCTGAATTTTTTATCACCAATATAAGTGATTTGACCTAAAGAGATGACATATTCTGGAATATAACTAAACAATATATATATAAAAAGAAAAATAGAGTTTTCCTGCACAAAATCCCTAAGATGAGTCAGTTAAACCTCACCTCCAGTTCTCATAAAGTGGATAGAAATCCATAATAGCAAACTTAACACCTACACTATGAAAAAGAAACAGTTTCAGCACTATCCAATTATCCAATTTCTGGCTTTTCATGACACAACTTGGCTTTCCTTGTCTAATCAAACCACTTAATGGAGTTTATACCAGTAGTCCATAGACAGTTCTACACTCTGCTATAGTAAAATAATGCAGCAAACAATAGGACTGCTATTACCATTTTAAATGTATAAGGGATTATAAAAGATATTTTTGCAATAAAAATCTAACTAAACTAGATCTGCACCAAAAGAGTAGAAATGTCATTTTTTAAAAAATAAATGCATTTAAAATTGTGTTTGTCACAAGATTCATTCCCCCCAAAAAACCTATTTTCCTAAACTCAAACTACATGCTATTTCTTAATTTATTTTTCCCTAAATATTCCTTGTCAAATTATAGCTATGTCTTACATGCTACACTGTGGTAATAATTCAGATAGATGAACATTATCTTCCCCTAAAACAAGCCTCATGTTTGTTAAAATTTGAAAAGGATGGAAGGCTAGACTGATGTTAACTACAAAGAAAAGGAAGGGATGCTTTACTCTATCAGCAAGTACTCAAAAATTGAAAGCAGCTTTGTTTTCAAATTTGTTAAGGTCTTCTCACAGAAAGCAGACTATATTCTCCACCCATTTTTCAACACATCTGGAATAAAATGACTATGTTCATCCGCAGAACACACCGATACATAAAAACATCTCATCAAGAGAACATAATCATTATCATTATCATCAGTTATCACTCATTCTACCATAACGATTAAGTGACTACTCAAATTCAGTTTCAATAATGAAGCTAGAAATTGATATAGTAATCACATCAGTGTGCTACCAGTATTCCTTACCAGGAAGTGCCCTAAGGGCCTTCCTTCTGCATGTTAGTATAGAATACAGGAGGCTCTGTCCACTACTGGTATATGCCATCTGCATGGGACAGAGTGTGATCCAGATCAAAGGGCCCTTGATCTGGATCACTAGTAGGTCTCGATATTGAGGTCTACTGGCATACTGGCTCAGCCTAGACCAAAACATGATTGTGTACAGAAGATGCATGTCTCCATGTTCTGGTTGCAGGAGGAGACATTTTGGAAACGTGCAGCAGTGCACCACTGAAATGGGTCCTCCAGTTTGTTCCAGGCGTTAGGACCTCATGTGGGCTGCTCTGAAACTCACAAGGGGGCTGGGCTGGAACCATTGTTATGTGAGCAGTTTTTCTTCTAGCCCACAGTGATCTGAGCCAGCCTCGGGGACAAATCATTCTGTCCCAGACCCACTATTATAGATTACACAAGGCAAGTGAAAAAGGCCCCAAGAAAGCAAAATTGGAAACAATACCAGCCCTGTTCTCACACAAAGATTTTCTTCCATTTCCATTATCTGTAGTACTCAGGACAAATGTAATGCATTAATGCCCAATTGCCATGTGAATTCTTTGCAAATGAGACACAATACAGATGGTCCAGAATACTCTTTATATTAACTAGAGGGTTTAATGTAGTAGCAGGATGTTAATTCAGGATCACCCATTGAGTTTAACCAAAACATTAACATACGGTAAGTGAAGGGAAAGGTAATGTACAAAACTGCTTATGTCTGAAAGCTGCTTTACAAATTCTGGTCACTGCACATTAATGGGAATTTAGTCAAAATTTTGCTTTTGAGGAGCCTTTCTATTATAATTATTGAGAGCATTTTAACTTAGGGGGAAAATCTTACTACACATTGATTGCTTCCCAGTTCAATATAAAAACTTCTTTGTTTACAGTTTATTTCTCTATCCAGATTAAAAAAGAAAATTAAGAAAAAGATTAAATTTCTTTACTTGGTCATTCTCAGCTAGGCAGAAAACACATGCTTTAAAAAAGAACCATTTACAGTCCAATCCAACATATCCTAATTTGTATCTAGTAACCAAAATACTGCCTTTTAAGCAGCAGTAAACTTTGACAAACAAATCAGAATCGAGGCGTTTTATTTTTGACAGCAGCAGAAACCAAAACTCTCAAAGCAGCAATTCTATTGTTTGCACCAGCAGCAAATATTGTCCTGAAAACCTTTTTCAGTATTTCAATGTGTGATATTTCTTATCCAAATTGTTGCTTAATTATTGACACTTCTATAGAACAGCTAGGAAGAAAACAAGAATAATTTAGGATTATAGGAATAAAGGGCTACTGCTCCTTCCAGACCAGTAACATTTTGAAGGTCCAGGGTTTCCAACACAGAAAGATAACCGATCCACAGATGCTGAGAAATGAGCCAAGAGCTTCTGCTAAAAAAAACCTGAACATCAGTCAGGCCCTCAAACTTGGGGTGCATCCAAAAACACCCCTTGCTCCACCTTAACTTCAAAGTTCCTTCCAGTCCTCCAAACTCGAGGAACAAAAGCTTCAAATTTTCAGCACAGCTGCTTCCTTTTGAGCAGACAGGAAACTGCATCACTGGCAACAGGAGCACAAGGAAATGCATGTAAGCGTGCATTTGTGGAGTGGGGGAAGGGAATGCCAAACTCCTACTACGGGGGATGGAAGCAGCAAACTTTCTTTACTGCTTCGTCCCATTCTGGAGGTACACTTGGTTGATCAGGTTTAAAATTCGGAATGCTTTGTCCTAATGTCTTACACCCTGAATTGCAGTATCTTCTTTCCTAACTAAAAATGCAGAACATTTAGAAGGAAAAGGGTTTTACACTTCCAGAACATGTAGTTTATGACTTTATGAGCTCCTCATGCAGACAGCACCAGGACTCTCATATACTCACTGCCATCTGTCTCTTCCAGATTCAGGATGTATAAAGAAACAAAAAGTTTCTGAATGTGGTCCAGAAGCTCACAAATGCACTATGGGAGCTTTGAAAATCTCAAAACAACCCCTCTGAAAGAGTAGTTCAACCCCCAAAGGGGTTGTGACCCACAGGTTGAGAACCATTCTAAACAATATCGTTCACTAACAATATACACCACACAGGAACTGGTCATTCATTTTGACTCATGAAATAGAGAAATGGAATATAACAGTAGTGCTTTTCCAGTCCTTAGCCTGGGGAGGCAGAAGGGGGCAGCCCCCCAATTTCTTTTGCCCCCCAAATTTTTTAAGAGTTTTAATCTACTAAATGTGAAAGCTCTCTAAAAAAGGTGATACCTCCCCTATGTACAGAGGTGGCTACAAGTGTGGTTTGTACCCAAAATTATTGCTCCACCGATGTTAAGGGCATAAGTGAAAATTGCTTCTTTCTCCTTATCTACCACACGTGACATCATTTGCCACTTCCAAAAGCAGGAATGTAGGTGCAAAAGATGAAGGATGGATATAAGAAAGGTCCATTCTATCAACATTCTGTGACTATTCAGAGAAGGAAAGATTCAAATCAATGTATTTCTTTATATGAAAGGACAAATATATCAGCCTAACGGACTCCACAACGTTGACCCCTTTGCTAATCTTATTAGGAGACAGGATTCTGGGCTCTTTAATGCCCAATGGCAAATTAATGAGATCTCCTTGAAATAATCCCGTGTCTAATATACAGACAAAATTACATTTTCCAGTGTAATTATTATGTCAGTCAAACACTCAGTTTCAGTATTAATTGCTGCTTTCCATATTCCAACAGTAACTTCTTCGTCAGGGAGCAAAGGTCAACTATCTAGAAAAGAAATGGCTTATACTGTAGAAGGGAAGGATTGATTTTTTTTAAAAAAGCAAATGATACAATGGAGGTACAAAGGCAAAGTTAACTACACTCTAAAATAAAATACCATACAGTGAGGCTTTGTTAGCAGTTCTCACGCAGCTCCCTTTGCCTGAATCAGCAGACCCAGGAAACAGACTACTGGACTGGGCAGAAATAGGTAACCAATTTCTAGCAGACATGCCTCACAGGAGGCAGGATGATACTCAACACACTTAGGAAATGGCTCAACATCATACAACCTCTCCCTGTGATCCTATCAAAACACAAGGCTTCTTGAGATTTAAGGATTTTGAGAACTTAAATCAGAGGTCAGCAAGGGAGAAGATTATTACCACCTATACCTTGAAAGTGCCTTATAACTACATGGAATTGTGAACAAAGGTTGTACCACAGCACCAAGGCCTGGCCCAATGCAGCTTTCAGCATTTGGGGGATTAACTGGCATCAAAAGACAAGTGGAGTTAGCTTTATAAAGCTCCTGATTCTGAACTGACTTTATAACCGAGCTGTACTAAGAAGAAGAGTTGTTGTTTTTCTACCCCGCTTTTCTCACCCATTTAAGGGGACTTGAAGTGGCTGACAAAGCTTTCTATTCTGCCTAGAACAGACACCCTCTAAGATAGGTGGGGCTGTGAGAGCTCAGAAAGAGAGCTGTGACTAGCCTAAGGTCATCCAGCTGGCTTCATGGAGAAGTATGGAATCAAACCCAGTGACTATGAAATATGAATCTGGCACTCTAACAGGCTCACTCCAATATTAGTTTTTCATTATGTTATTTCCAAAATGCCTGCCCAACTGCCTCCAAGTTCCTAGTAAATTTTATGACTAATTTCCTACACACTTCGCCTAACTAATTCTGAATGTTGCCCTGCCTCCATGAGATCTGGAACAGTTGTTACGCTGGTCCTATGATGGTGCTTTCTTCGACAGAGAAAAATACAACCAGAAACGTTCACCAATATTACAACTTTCAGTAGTTCAACTTTACTCAAAACATTTCAAGTATGTGATCCTTGCTTACCCCAACAGTGCTATATACAAATCTTATTCCCTTTTCCACTCAAAAACGAAGTGATACATGGCTGCATAACAGTTTCCTAGCACTAAAATGCATTGCAAGATATCAAATATTAAGTCCCCAGACTCCCAACAAGGGGTGTTTCTGCATTTGCCTTCAGTCAGTTGTACCAAGTAGGCTAGACCCTGCTAGGATGGATGGCTCCTGGCACAGAACAAGGCCACCTGCACTGAGATGACATGTTCCATTCCAGCCCCTGCACCAAGTCCAAAGCTTGTACCAGCTTTGGAGCTGGCACAAGAATCCTCCAGAATCTCTGAATACTGGGGGACCCACTGCAGTAACTCACATTGTTGTGTCAATATAATGGGTGCCATGGCATACTGGGCCACAGAGGTGTGCCATTTGCACACTTCTCTGGTTTAGTATTCAACCCCCTAGTAGGGATATGACAAATATTCATAGCATTCATTATTCATATGAAGTCAGACAAATTCAGACGTTCTGAATGTTACAACATCCATACATTAACATTTGTACGAATAGTTTGGACATTTGTAATGTTACAGGATACATGTTAGATACATATTGTATACGTATTCGTTCATGCTGGATAAGTATTTGTTCATATCATTCATTCATTCATTCATTCATTCATTCATTCATTCATTCATTCATTTCTATCCCGCCCCATACCCGAAGGTCTCTAGGCGGGTAACAACGAATCAAACAACATATTTAAAAACATATTAAGAACAAATTTGTATGAATACATTTGTATTGAATAGAAGCCTACCACATTCGAAGGGGGTATATTCAAACAAATATGAATTTTCTAACATTTGATTCATTATGAACCAAATGTCAAAAAACCTATTTGTGCACATCCCTATCCCCCTTGTACACTAGTAGACCAAACCAGCCTGCCATTTTGGACCTCCTGGTCCAATCTGTGCTCTGTCTTATGTAGACCAAGTGTTCTAGCAGTGGGTAGGGCCTCCCTTAGACCACACTGCTTTGCAGAAAGGAGACTCGTACTACACCTGCTGGTCGAGGAAGTGCAGAATCACCCAGAGTATAGCTATCCCCCCATTATGCAGAGGGTGTCTATCAAAAACAAAGGTTGTATAATGTGAATCTATACTATGTGTTTGAATGACAGAAATGGAGAACTGTGAGCTGAGAAACAGTGGCAAAAAGGTTTGTTGACTTACATTGATCATTGACTTCCACTGAACTTGCCCACTTGCAAAGCAATTATGTCAACCTGAATAGAGAATTGATTTCTAAAGGCAAGTTAACGAAGGAAAAGAACCTGCATTAAAAAGAACATAGCACAGCCATCCCAAACAGGATCTCCCATGAACTGCAATGCATATCAAACAGAATGCACAGTACAGCACAGCCAACCCAATAGGAGTTCAATGGCAAACTGAGGAGGAATGGCAAAAAGAATGACTCCTTCCTGCTCTTGTCCTATCTCACTCTCCAATGGTCTGAAGATTTTCTGTACTATACCAGGACAATTCTGGAATAAGCAGCAAGTTGCAGCGTTCCCCAAAAAGTTGCCCTTTGGCATTTTAGTACCGAAAAGTACCAAATATTCTGCTACAGCACTGGGTAAGGCCTAGCTCAATGGTAGAAGAATGTGCTGAAAGAGGGAGGTTGTATGTACTTAACATCTTGTAGTAAATTCTCTCTAGTTGTAATCTGTTGCCTTATGCACTACTGCAGTAACATATAAGGATTATAGTTGTATGAAAGTAAGCAAAATGACAGTAAACATTCTGGGTTACCTTTCTCATGAGACTATGGGCCTGTTCTCACTTGACTTTAGTTTGGAATACAGTATATTCCAGAAGAGGGCCCTACTGTTAAAATGCTAGTGACTGCCAGAGTCTGCATTAGCATGCAGTCAACAGAGCTCTGTTCTGAGATATATTCCAAAATACAGCCAAGTGTGAACAAGCCCTATGGCGGCAATAAGGAAAAGTTAAGTAGCATATTACCCAAACTGTAGGGACCATGACAAAAGAAGAAGAAGAAGATACATTAGAAGAAGGATGTGGACTATGGACACCAATGGTTCCTTGGGAATGAAGGTATCAAAATGTGTTAAAAGGGGGGAAAACAAATAATGAGATTTCTTCACAAAAAAATTGCATGCGATTTCAGAACAAAGAATATGGAACAGACCCTTCGTCCTAAGTCCATTTTCTCAGAAAGGGAACACCACAAACTGGGGGAAATTGGTGCAAGAAGGAATAAAGGAAACATTAACAAATACTACCAGGCCAAGATGGCATTACCAATAAATTAATAAAAAGGACAAAGATAATATTGCAGACCTCCTACAAAAAACAGCTGAAGGTAATCAAGGTAGCTCCAGTTTTTCAAAATAGGCTCCAGGGGAGAGCCAGGAAATTAAAGCCTATCAAGCTAACTTTTGGGGGATAACAGTAAAACCACTATTGAAAACACACACACCAAATGTTTAGAGACAGCAATCTTGCTCAGTGATAATCCACAAAGAAGAAAACTATCAGAAGTCTTTGGTCCCTTTTACATCGAATGCAAAGCTCAGGCCATTTAAGTCCACAGGTGAATTGGTTTGGTGCACACTGAGGACAGACAATTCTGAACACAGAGACTGTACTCTCATTCTGAAGCTGATAATGACAGCCCAAGTCATTTCCATACAGCATCCCCACCCGTACTGTGCACCTCAAGTCAACTGGCTGCTTCCCCTGTCAGTCACTGGCTCTTTCCTTGTTCTTTGCAACACTAGAAGAGAAAAATGCTGTACTATGTAGAAACTGCAAATTATCTGGTATGTTTGCTAAGAAAAACTCACCTGTTCGGACAATGCTGAACCATGGGTGGCTCAGACGTGTGTGTGTTTCTATATAAATTCTCCCTAGCAGCACAGCATGGCAGGAAGAGCATAGAGAGTAAATGGCTATGCTGACTTTGCAAAATGCTGTGCCATTTGGTTTGCTTGAAGATACTTTTTATTGTGTCTCCAGTATTTTGTATAGGGAGTGGCTGTAGCCCAGTGGTAGAGCAAATTGCCCGGAAAGCAGAGGATTGCCAGTTCAGTCCCCAGCGTCTTCCCAGGAGTACGCAAGGGGCAAACCACTTCTGTATCTCTGCCAAGAAGACCTCATAGAAGGCCCATGTACGTGCCCATGTAGTCAATCAAGAGTCTGCCACAACTCAGTGGTACACAACAACAACAATTTTGTACTGTTCGTAATAGTGGTTACACCTTTTGTCTTTTGTCTTTTAACCTTAAATAGACATTTTTGTTACATTTGCCTCTCTGTCTTTTATTTTCTCGTTGGTTTTCCTTTGGTTCCTGCTAGAGCATAGTTCACTCAGCAAAAGAACAAGGCATCCCAATCTAGTGCTTACTGTGCCACCCCAATATGCTCATCTTACACGAGACAGGGAGGGAAGGGAGGAAGGCACGTGGGATTTTTCTTTTTAAAATCAAATAAAATCTGTAAATACATTTCTGCAGCTCAGCTTGTCATTTTATGCTGCAAAACAGACTGAAGTGGGAGGAGAAGGGAGAGGCGGTTCAGTCTGTTTCAGCTCCAAGGAAATGGAGGGAGGAAGAGAATGAAAATAGGAAGGAGAAGCAGGCACCTTTGTCTATGCCTTCTCTTTTTCTGGCACTTCTGATCATCAGGTTGGTGAGGAACTTTAATAATCTCATATGGTACCCAGTGTTATAGGATAGGCTGCTCATTGTTTTGGCTGGGTTTCACACATAAGTTTTAATGCATCCTCAGCCCACCTTTAGAGTGAGAGAAGCCAAGTAACTAGTCAATTTCTTTCAGTATTATCTAAACCCCAAATGGATTTTTTTAGTTAAATAATACTGAAAAAAAGACAACTTGACATTTTGCTGACGGAGATTTTGATTCTGAAAGAGGACTGAAGCTGGATTAAAACTCAGGTATGAAAGCAGCTTTTGTACCATACCATAGAGAGAGGAGGCTGAGACTGTTTCAGCCCAACAAGCTTGGAGCATCCCCTTCTAATATTTAATTTAAGGTATGTACCTATTCTCTTCCCCACTTCCAGGCACAGCTGCACATAATTGACTGCTTTGGAGTCTACCCAGCCTCTCCCTCCTCTCCCTTTCAGTGCTGCACTGTGATTGGCCAGTTAGAAGAAGTAAACACACAAGGGGAACAAAACGAACACAGTATGATCCAGACCAGGGAACACACTAATGTAATAAATCAGATTGTTGGTCAATATATGTATTGAGGCTGGAAATAACCCAATTTGCAAATGACCTTTACTTAGAAAGAATATCTATAGGATCTGCCTGGATTATCAAAGACCAATGTGATCTCAGAAGGTCAGCGTAGGACTGAATGTGCAGAAAATTAAAGGCATAGATAATCTTGTGGTTTCTGCAAGGGAAAGTACTGTTTAACTAGCCTTTTATGAGTTGTTTTAGTGTGTTAATAAAAGTAATCTTCAATAGGGTATGTAATCGTAGGGGGAAATGATAGGTCCTATTATGGATGAGGAACTGTTTAAGGAATAGATATCTGAATGCTGAAAGAATCACAGCAGACAAAAAGAAATATTTATTTGTGCAATGCATAAAACATTGAATCCACCATTCGGTGTTTATCAATGGAGTGGTTTCGAATAATTTAGAGAAGTTCACAGCATTCTGAGCTCCCAATGGTTACTAAGTCTAACAGCTTCATGATTACCTTCTGAAGGCGATATCCTGGGAGATTGCGAGGAAACAAAGTTACTAGGGCATGTCTTTTACATGGGCTGCCATATGCATCTATCTGGGCACTGTGAAAATTGGCTACTAGAGTATATGGGACACTGGTCTGATCAAACGGGAAATTTCTTACATTGTTCTGTCATATTTTGATAGTTTCACCTGGTAATTCCACACACTCCCAGAAGTTTTATTTGAAAATAGTTTTGCAAATAGGCATTAAGGATATGCATGAATTGTTCATGCTATCCGGAATTTGTACAAATATGTACAAATTCTGAGATTCATAGACGGATCGAATAGGGCCCTTATCCATTCACTAATTGGATAATCTGGTATTCATAGAAGCTTCTGTTGTGCTGAACCAAATGTGGAAAATGGGCTTTGTGTATGACCCTAAGAGGCATAGAACTAATCAAATCAAACCAACAAATTGTAAAAACTCAAAATTATATAAAATTAAAGTACTGCATAGGTCTGTTGTAGCAAAAAATATTTTGATTTACAGAGTACTTACTGTGCTGGGGAAAAAAAGAAGAGTGAAGTTACACTATGCCCCAGCTGCAGAGGAGGACACCATGAACAGAGAAATAAACTTTTTAGCAAATTAATGTAAAAATAATCATACAAATGCCAGGCTTTTAGACAAGAAGAAAAAGATGACAGAAATGCAGGAGTTGAAGAAGATACACAGGATTTTGAAGGAAATGGTAAATACTTATATTTACACTATAGACACTTCTACTTAAGGTTAGTTATTTATCAGAGCCGCTGAAGAACTTAATTGAAACAACAACCAAGATGGAGTGTATGTGAAGACATGGAGTGTCATGATAGTGTTGATGTAGCATAGAAGAAGATTTCTGAAAAATGTGACCCAAAACCTGCTGAATTCAGTAGTGAGTCTTGAATGGCTTTGTGGAAACCCAAGCGTTGTGAGGATACAATGGCTTTCCCCTTTCTTTGTCCAGCTAAAGTGTTTCTCTGAAAAAAAGTTTCAGTCAGGGGAAGAGTGAACTGCAGAAGCAATGGTACAGAAAGCACTTAAAAGTTGGGCAAGTTGTTAGGCTTAGTTTGAAAGGTACTACACTTTCTTTATCATGAAGGCAGCCATGACTAGTATAACTACTTGTTAATGCCAGATAAAAAGAGTTTGGCTTTTACAATAACAAATGTTTTTTTTTTCTTACTTGTATCTTAGCAAAAAAGAGAAACAGGGAATTGGCATTGTGGGAACTGGCATCTCATCTGGACAGGAAGAATGACAGTCTTAACTTTGGAGCAGGGATAGTAGGCAGAGTTGGTGTGAATAACACTATAGTGGGGAACTCCAACTTCATTCTTTCATTGCCATCACCACCATAATCAAACTTCACTACTTTAGGAAGCCAGATTTTCCAAGTATTACATCTCTTTGAATGGAAATCGTTTTCTTTCATTTAAACATGGGGACTTTTAACCAACTCTTGTGCTTATCTTCATCTTACTAAGCTAGATGTTAGACAAAAGGCCTGCACCTCTGACATTTATTTTAAACTTAGAGCAATACAGATCTATGCCCCCATGCCTTTCAAGCTCTTTTAAAATACTTTTCTTTAATGACTAGGCATCCTTAATGAGGACGCTGCAGAATAGTTAAGAATGAACAAAGTGGTCCCTGTTCTCTTACCAATGTATTTCTGCATGCTGGCTTCCAAAAAGTTCTCTTGAACCAATTTGCTCTGTCTGAAGTTGCCTTATCTGACATTTTGTACCACTTTGCATCCTACGGGGAATAAATGCATAGGGTATGACATACCAACAGCATCTGTGCCCTTCCTTTTCATCTGTGCTGCACTAGTGTAATTACCGGCTTCCCCCCTTTCCGCTGCAATTATCTCCTACACCCCTCCCTTAATGATCAGCTGTGGAATTAAGCTGATTTTCTCCCTCTTTCCCTGTTACCATGACAACAACTGGCCTGCACCTGCCACTGGATGAACAGTAGCACTTCAGCAGGGCGGTGGTGGAAAAACCCAGAGTTGAAACAGTTCATGGTTTCTTCCTAAACGTAAATCATATGCAATAAAATTGGAGGAGAGAGTGAAAAGGGGAAGCTAGGGAACAAAGTGACAGGTTGCTGAATGAAAATACACATTCATTAAGGAGGTTTAAGCAGAGTTTAAGCGAACATATATTTGTCTTGCCTCCTAATCCAGAAACAGTTATGTTATAAAAATGGTTTGATTCAACATACCTCCACAGAACTTGCATACTTATGTGGAATCCACCCTTCTAAGAAAAGTGAAGAAGGATAAGTGCATAGATCTTGGGGCAGGAGATTCCCGAACACTGGGAAGTATCCTGTCTTATTGGCTACACAGAGGGTATGGTACCAAAAGATCAAGAGTTTCTTCTGCTTTATTTCTGCATGATCTTAATTTGTAACAAATGAAGTAAGATTCTGGAGGGGAAAATTTTCAAGCCTAAGTGTGCATCTGCCAAAGTATGGCTGTGGTCACACCTTCACTTTAAACCAGTGGTTCTCAACCTGGGGGTCGGGACCCCTTTGGAGGTCAAACTACCCTTTCACAGGGGTCATGTCAAGTCTCCTGCTGCCCCTCCCTCCCCTCTCCCAGCTGCCCCTCCCCCATGGTTGGGGGTCTCCACAACATGAGGAACTGCATTAAGGGGTCACGGCATTAGGAAGATTGAAAACCGCTGCTTTAAACCATCTTCAGGCCATTTTCTGGTTGCAGTGCTCACGCCTTCCTTTTCATTTCTGTCAATTTCATTTGTGGACTTTAAACCCTGGAAAAATTGCCAGATATACAGAGGGTCTGCCATTCCAGGGAGAGACTGGCGATTGAACAGGCAACCCTGCTTTTCCAGCAGATTGTGCTACCACTGAGCCACTCCCATTATTAACTCTGGATATTAAATGCAATCTGTAAAATTCCAACAGTTGCATTACTAGCATTTAAAATATTAGTTTAGTTAACAGTTTCATCATAACATTATCTTTTTGTTTATAGCCCTGGACCAATATACTTATGACTTTTTAAGGAAGACCTAAAGAAGAATTTCATTCCACCACTGTATGTTCAGATTTAAGCAGTAGATTAAGAATCCAGGTGATTTTATGTTTCACAGCACGTATATGTCATTTATTTGGTGGTTCTGAGCATACCCAGAAGGTTCCCCTGACAACACTGATAAATGTGATGGTCTTCCATTCCTCCTGTTCTGATCCTATTCCCAAGTAATCTGCTGGTATCAACTCAGTCTCCTGAGATAATTAGAAGCATTACAGGACACAATGCAAATTTTACCCAGAATCAGAGGTCTCAGAAACCAAAACGAACAAGTAAAAGAGGCTATTTAACTTTTGGACCTAAGATAAAAAGGTATGTTTATTTATTGGATACTGGCATGCTGTACTGGAAATCTTCATTCTTTTTCAATTACAACAAATCTATACTTTATCCATCTGGAAACGGAGGATAATAATGATACCTATCTCAGATGACTGCTGTGAGCACTCCCAAGATATGAAGCAATTTGAACGTTTTAAGCCTGTTGTATAAATAATTAGGATCATCATCTCATTTTCAAACTGCCTAGAGACTCGCCTGATGACACAAAGGAATATACAGAGCAAGGAGTGTGCATTGATTTCTTTTATCATAGAAGTCCAAAGTTACAAAATATTGTAAAATTGTAGCCAGGCATAACAAATATTGATAGATCAACAAGGTTTAACAAAACAAACCACACAAATGCTGCAATCAGTATAAATGATAAAACTGATTAAAAGACTGGCCTAATTAACCTGTGAAAGTATTTAGGAAAGATTGGACTGAACCCAGTTAGTTAAAGAAAGTTATAGACCTAATAGAGGCTTCCAAAGATTTGAAGACAAGCAAAGTAAATCTTTGCTTATGGGTCTCTTCCCTTTACATACAAATCCAGAAAACAAGCCAGAAAAATGTCAGATGGTGTTTGGTACATTAAGAGAGGGAAGGGAACAGGATAAATGCCAAACTGGAACAAAAGCTATTTGTTTATTTAAGAATTTGGCATATGCCAAAAACATATTTAAAATACAGCTCTCCTTCCCGCTGAACTAGATATAGGAGACAGAAAAACAAGACAAAACTATGACAGGAGGAGGAGAAACAAGACTGAAAACAACAAAACTAGATAGTAGGGAGGCAGGAACCAGACTTGGGAAAAGGACTTGAAGCAAAGCTAATAAATAATGTTGAAGACCTCTTATAGCTATGATCTTTGGTCTACTCTGCACAGAAGCAATTGTGTGTGTGTGTGGGGGGGGACTATATGAAACAATGCTGGACTAGATGGGCTCCTCTTACATTCATATGTATGCTTGAAGAAAGAGTACAGAATACAGATGGCTCTCACAGAAAGAAGGACTCAGGGAGTCCAAAGCTAAAAATGGGAACAGAGTTGGAACTGATAGCCAGTTTGGTCTTGGTTAGAGTTTCAAACACTTATCTGATAGTCTCCCAGTTCATCCCACACTCTCACATAAAGCCAGCTGTGTGACCTTGGGCTAGTCACAGTTCTATTCTGAACTTTTATTGCCCCACCTACCCCACAAGGTGTCTCTTGCAGGGAGAAGAACAGCCACTTGGAGGCCCCTTGAGGGTGAAAAAAGTGGGGTATAAAAGCCAACTCTTTTTCCTCTTCAAATTCTTCATCATCTTCATGAGAAGTCACACACAGGAAACCTAGGCAGCACCACAAGGCACAGAAACAGGAGCAGAAGAGGCTGGCATTCCTTGACAGACTTTTTCTGAAATATCCATCCTGCTCTGTTTCGTTTTTTTTAAGCAGCTACATAAATGCCACATCTACTTTCCAGTGATTTGTAACAGTTCATTCATTTTTTAAAAAAATTAAAAGCCTGGTAAGGAATGTGCCACAAGTGCGGGATATTTGTTTCTCACCCCCTTCTCTAGTCACCTCTGACTCTCTGCCTCTTGGCAACAGACAACTCAGGGTACTTCCAGGTATAAATAAAAATGCAAGCTTTAGGGCAGTGATGGCGAACCTTTTGAGTTCAGTGTGCCAAAATTCGCAAGAAAACCTAGCTTAATTCGGGCGCTGTGTCCCATCTAGAAATATCCATAATTTTGTGGTATTTGTAGCTCTAGTAAAAAAAGTTATATTTTTGATATATGTATTTTACAAAAACAAACAATTCTTTACATTAGTGACTTTTGTTCCTGAATTTCCTTTGTTAAATCTTCAGTGGAAAGTTGGTATTTCGTACACTTCAAGAACAAGCAAGCACTACACGCCCAGGTGCCAGGGTGACCATGTGTGTCACCCAAAAGGGCTTGGCGTGTCACCTGTGGCACAGGTGTCATAGGTTGGCCATCACTGCTTTAGGGCAAAGTAAACGAGCTTCAAAGGGAGAACAGGTCATCCTCACATTCTCCTGATTCTTCGAAGCAGCAGACAGGGTTCTTCTGAGCATGTGACTCACCCCTTCCTCTCTGAGGGACCTGCTGTTTCCTGGGTGAGGGTGAACTCTGGCAAGATCTTGCCCAAACAGCCAGGAGATAAAGGGGAAGGCAAACTGTGCAACCAGTGCTCAGGTAAGTCAGTTTTTTTAACTTTGCAGCATTGGGCTTTGCTTTGTAGGGACAGTGAAGCACTATTAAACCTGCCTAGCACTTTGACAGCAGCTCCACAGTCCCTGTAATGCATACCTCTTGTCTGGACCCAGCTTTACCCACCTGATTCCCACAAAAGTGCAAGGTTCTGCAGGAGAAAGGGAGAATCTGTGAGTCACTGTTTCAGTGAAATGAGCTATTCAAAAAAAGCAAAATCTAATTGTGTTACTGTTTGTGGAAACAATGCAGAACAATGTTTTAAGCTAGAAAAGCATAATTCTGTACAAGCATATTGTACAGCATCCATTTCCGCCCTTATAGTAACATAACTAATAAAAAGAGAAATGGAGGCCGTATTTCAGATGGCGAGAGAAATTATGCCAAGTAAAATCCACAAATTTAGCATCTGTTCTTACACCCCTTCCTAATTCTTAATGTTGCGTCTTTATTTTATCAGTTTTTATTGCAAACAGCTCTGAGATTTTATTTGGGAAAGCAATATATAAATATTTTAAACAAACAAAAAGCATAATAAATAACTAATGACAATTTCCATCCTGCAGATTCACTCAGTTTACTGTACAAAAACCTACCAACTCATCAATTACATGACATTAAAAGAAAGGGGAATGGCAGGGAACATAATTGATGTATATGCATCTATGCAGAAAAAATCCCAAGAATACATAGTCCCCCACCCCCCAGGATTTACACTCCCGCAAGTGGCTGAGTGAATATATCTGGGGGTTTGCTGTCTTCCTGAGTCCTCCCTTTGTGTTGTCTCCCTGATTTCCAGTTAATCAATTTATGCCAGGATAAGAGTGTGAGACACAGGTAAGATGTTTTTCATGGAAAGAACATTTTTTGTTTTGTGTCATTTTTGTATCATTTAATTTAATTTATTCTTTTGTGTTGCTTATATTCTGTGCATTTCTTATTTTTTGTTGTAAAAGCTTGAGCAGTTTTCCTTGGAAAGGTAATATACAAATAAATTAAAAGATAAAAATATACGTAAGATAATGTGAGACAAGGCAGGACTGAATAGTAAATAAATAACAAAGACAAACAGAGATGTTATTTCACACACAGTTGTTGTGGACTGATCTAATTACTAAAAAATATAGGCTACGTCCCCATGCAAGCCATTTGGCAAGCCATTTGGGCACGCATGGGCCGGGTGTGGGTCCAAGAAAACTTCCAGCCTGTCCCCATGTCATTCCCAGCAATGTGGGCCAGGTACGGGTTGGGCGCAGATGGAGGCGTCCCCATGCAAGCTGCACCAAACCCTGGCATGGGCGAGCAGCGTCACCTCCTCTCCGCCCCCTCTCTTCTCATTGGAAGCCAGATTGATGTCAGCCCACCCCTGTGTCACATCCCCCGCCCTACTTAGCGGCACAGAAAGCCAGGACTGGGCTGGGAGGCAAGGAAAAAAAAGTTAAAATAAGGCTTACTTCATAATTATAAATTTATAAATAATTTTAAAAGACCGAAAGCCACTTTCGGTTTAGCAGCAGTTAAGCGCTTGAGCAGTTTTGCGCACCTCCACTCCACTGGGAGCCACGAGAATGCCCACCAAGTTTAAAGGGGAGAAAATCAAGCCTTTATTTCATTATCACCTTGGCGATCAGGAAACAAGGGTTGAAAATTTTTGGGATTGGAACAAAAATCTAGTCATTATCCAGCCTGTCTTGGCAATCGGGAAGCGGGGTTGGAAATATTTCCGTGGAAAATACACAAAAATCAAGACAGTTTCCTGCCTGACTTGGTGATTGGGATTTTAAAATGTCAGCGGCTGTGATCTCCAATGCACAGGGAAGGAAAGGCTGTGATCTCCAATGCACACCCCACTTCCTAATGATGTGAGCGCCAATCTCCTCCCCGGTTAGTCCGCGATCGTCCCATATGCAGGATCGGCTCACTAACCAATGCGCGCCAGACCCTCAAACCAAGCTGAGACTTGTATTTTCAGGTATCAAATTTGGCCCTGTCTGGCACGGTTTGGGGGGATTTGGTCCGCTTTCTGCGGGCCAAATCCAAAACGCATGGGGACGCCCCTTGCCGATCCGGCATTCAAAAACCATACCAAATGTGCATGGGGACACGGCCATAGTGATGACCACCACAATCAGTATCTTCAAGGAGATTTCAAAGAATCACAGAGGATAATTTTATCAGTGGCTACCAGTCATGATGGCTAAATGCTATCCTTAGAATCAGGCTACATCCATACACATGAAAAAAGCATTAAAGACCATAGTGTGCAGATGCTACCACCACTTAGCTGCATTTGAGTCTCTTCATTCTGCTGTGTGTGAAGGCAGCCTCAGAGGTTGCATGGGTTTACATATCATTCTATGGAATTCTTCTTAGGCATCCATAATATACTGTATTGAAAAGCACACTAGTGAGGCTGTTGAGCAGACCAATCTGATGTGATCACAGAATACCTTTGCTAGGGAAGCTGCATGGCCTGCCAGTTTAGTCCTACGATTATGCTACTGACATAAAAAGCCACATCTGTGCTGGCATCAGTTTATCTGTAAGAATTTATTCATGTTCATAGACATACCTGCCCTCAGAAAGGTTCAGATATACCGTAGTTTTTCTGGACACACTAGCTGCTGTGGAAATTCCTTCCACAATTACTGAACGGTGACCCTTCTCTAATGTGGTTCTTAGCTTGAGGAATCAAATATTATTTTCCTTCAGTCCAAATCAAGGCTAGAACATGCACTGTTGAGTTTTTACCACTCACTCAAAACATATTTGTGCATTTAGACATTTCCAGGACATTGATGGAGGAACTATTAGATACCTTGTATAGGATAATATCAGCTTTTGTTTCTTTTTATTTTCCCTTAATTTTCTTTATTAAATTTTAATGAACTGATTTCATCTAACTGTATTTTTTTACTGTCCTAAAATATTCTTGGAATTTTAATGAACACTCAAACAAATTAAATTTGTTGATTTAGCATAGTAAGAAGAATTACATAGATCTTCAGATGGGTTCAGAAAGGCTCTTAGGTAATAACTATTTCTTTCTGTAATGACAATGCAGTACAGTATTTGCAAAGAATTCAATACCAATGACTTTACCTCACTTGGGAATTGGTAGTATTTTATGATTTCACCAAGGCTGTAGGGGCTTTTGGAGAATTACAAACCTGTCTGGTTGCCCTTTGCTGTACCTTTTCCAGTTCCACGATATCATTTCTGAAGTGTAGCAATGAGAAACATATTGTATAAGTTTCAGGGTGTACAAAATACCACTTCAAATGCTCTCCAAAGCATCTGCAGTGACCAGCTCTCTCTTACATACTTACTGAGGCCCTTTCTGCACTGGGCCTTTTCCACATGCCTGCTGTAGGCTGTACTAGCATCTAGACTGCAGGTTCCTATTCCAGGATATAATCTGGAATAAGGCCCAGTGCAGACTGTCAGGGTTTTTTAGATACCTTTTCTCAGCTTGTTCCTAGCTGCCCCTCCTGGCCTTTTTTGGAGTCTGTAGAATCTATGTTCCACTGCATAATAGTATTACTTCACGTCTTGCCACAATTTTGCACCTGCCAGGGTTTCCTCTGACCCTTGCAGGCGTCTAAATGACAGAAAAAAAATGTTTTAAAAATCATTTAGAGGTTTTGCAAGAGCCAGGGCAGGCCCAAATTCACAGCAGGCCATGAAACTTTGTCAGTGATAGGCCTAGGCAGACAGCAGGAGACCTTGACAGGTAACTACAGAGAAACAAGGGCCGTCAATGGACAGTCTCCATGTAAGAGGGGTGTGGCCATTTTGAATGCTTCAAGCAGCATGCAAAATTGTATTCTGCAGACCTTGCCAAGGTTTCATTTATTAACAAAGTCTAACACTTGAAAATATAACTATCCCTGCTCTTTTAAATCACGTTTTCTCTTTTTTCCCCCTCCCCAACTATGCGGGGTGGGTGGGTCATTTTTTTCATCGAACCAGGAAACAATATACTACATGAATGTATTATATTCTCCAGAGGCAGAATTTTTCATTGTTCTTCAACTTTTAGAATATCTTTTAATGAAACTTAAAGTCAAGAGGCTTCATCTGCAGCAGTGCTCTTAAACTCAATTACCGAGTGACATTTCAGAATTAGCAGGTGACATAAATCATCACAAACTGAATGTTTACAAGTTATTGCTGTTGTCTTTAAGAAGGACAGTATGCAAAAAACTTGAGATGCTTTTTGTTCATGTTTTCAGATGCTGAGAAATTAAGTGCCATTGATGTAGCCATGTCTATAGAGTATCAAACGAACCCTGATGAATGTGAATACTGTCAAAAAAGATCTAATCTAATAGCTTGTGTTCAATAATTGTCGACTAGCTGCCTGTTTGAGGATGATATTAGTTCAATAGCACTGTCCCACTCATAAACAATTAAGTATTACTGTGATAGGATTTTTAAGGAATATGCCATTTTGTAATAATGATAAAAAAGGGTCATCTTTCTCCCCGCAAAAAAGAACATTGGTTTAATTAATGCAAGGAATTAAAGGAATTAAAAAGAGGCACTGACAGCATTGCTGATTGGAATTAAGCATGATGTTCCATCTAATTGGAGTAGTTCATAACCAAAATAGATTCCAAGGCAACCTGTTCTATAGCTGTACAATAAATATAAATAAGAATTAACATGTGCCCTGATTCTCATAGACACATCCTGTACTTTGACCAATCTTCCAGGGGTGATTTCTAAAATATCTGAAAATGTCCAGGATTCAGCCAGCTCATCCTGCCTGACTTGCCCACCTCACACCATGTTTATCTGTCTGTCTGTTTGAACAGCTCTTCAGATTACCATTAGAAAAGAAATAACTATATTCAGACAACATAAAGCAAAATCTAAAAGTGAATGCTACTCTCAAGGGCCACTTCCAGACCGAATCTAAATATGCCCACTATATAGTAATATTCTGGAATAAAGCTATTGTAGAATAATTGTTTGTTGCCCAGACAGTTGGGCAACAATGGGGAGCAATCAATCACAATTTTCTGCCTCCAAAAAATGAAGGAAAGAAGAGCACTGCCTGGAGCTAATCAAGTGGGAACATATGGCTGAGGGGCACTCAGGATTGCCACTTTGCTTTGCACCTCAGTATACAGCTTTGTGGAGGGGAGGTGGTGTTAGTGGAGCAGGTATTCTAATGAAGACCCGTGCACCCACCCCCATTCCTACTCAAATAGGAAATAGGAAATTTGATCCTAGTTCCCCTATTTCTTTCTTCCAAGCCCAACATGAACTAGCCTCCCCAACAGGTTAACTTAAAGGTATCCTCTTTTCTTGATATTTAATAAATAATAACAAGAACAGTTGACTTTTATACCCAGCTTTTCTTACCCATTACTCAAAGCAGCTGACAAAGCTTTCTGTTCTCCCCACAACAGACACCCTGTGAGGTAGGTGGGGCTGTGAGAACTCAGAAAGAGAGCTGTGACTAGTCCAAGGTCACCCAGCTGGCTTCACAGGGAGTCTGGAATCAAACCCCGTGACTGCGAAATATGACTCCGGCACTCTAACCACAAGACCAAACTGGTTCACGTTAAATAAGCTAATTAAGAAAAACATAAGACAACAAAACACAAGTCTGCAACAAGCCTGTTACATTATCACCACATAACATGTACTTGTCCACACATTATACTGTTTCCAAAATCCCTCCTCTACTCCCTACAAGTTGTATATCTGTGCTAGTATATTGTAATAACAAAGCCTTAGCAATGCTTAGTAAGCTGAATGCTCACTTCATGGTTGACTGCAATCTTGTGCAAATTCTTTGCTCTCCGATTTATTATGCATGCAAAAAGTGGACATACAATTGTTGAAGGAGGAAGAACATCACAAAAAAGTCACTTTTTAATAACACGGGACAAAGTGGATGCTTTTTATTTTGTCACTGGAAGAAAGCTATCTTCACTTTTGTTTCAATATGCCCAATAGTTCATAATACTTCACTGTTTCTCTTCCGAATTACAAGCACGTTCAACAGTAAAACTGAAGCTTTTTCATGCAGTCACATCATTATAGCTGTCAAAGAAATTTCTTAGGTGAAGTTCTGATTGGAAACTTGTTCTATCTGTTCAACGAATGTGAGTGGCTCACAATGGCACTAACCTTTATGTTGAAATAGATTTGTAGTGATGGCTTCTTGACGGTTACTTAAATTTGCCCATTTTGTATCTTCCTTGATTTTACAGCTACTTTCTTTCTATCTGTTTTAGAAGGCATAGAAGGAGAAAATAGGCAGACCTTTTGCTCGAGTTAGATTAGTTTTGTTCTGCTTGCATGAAGTGATGCACATCATGTCAATCTTAAAAGAGTTCCATTCACTACCGAGACCAATTCAAGGTGTTAACTTTGACCTATAAGGCCCTAAATGACCCAGGCCCCAAATATCTAAAGGAACACCTTCTTCCATATCGACCTGTCCATGCCTTAAGATCTGGAGGGGAGGCCCTCCTGGATGTCTCACCATCCTCAGCAGTAAAAGGGGTGGGCAACCGGCAGAGTGCCTTCTCAGTGATGGCCCCTAGGCTATGGAATAGTCTCGTCCTTGATGTATGTCAAGCTCCTTCACTGTTTATGTTTAGGAAGGCAGTGAAGACATACCTCTTTGCACTGGCCTTTGGTTAAATGGGAATATACTGTCTCTTCCCACTTCACAGACACTGTTATTGTTTAAATATATACTGTTGCTTTAATATGTCTGATTTTAAATGTTGTTACCCTCCCTGAGACCTTTGGGTATATGGCAGGATAGAAATACAAATAATAAATAAAATAAATTTGCAGGATCCAGAGCATTATCGATGCTAATTTTCAATCTTTTCCTGCAAATGATGGAATGCCTCCATTCCTCCAGCCTCAAGTGTCATTCATTCAGTAGGAGCCACTGGGTTAAAGGTCAAACAAATGTTCACCTTTATGAACTGTCCCTAAAAAGGTCTGGTAACTGTTTCAGGGATATTCAAGCTGGTTTTTTTGGCATCACCCATCCATCTTATCCATTGTCTCACCTTGCTTCTACACTCAACCTTGCCAAGGATTGCCAAGGTTGCATCACATACTTCAAGTATAAGTTGATGCTTATTGCCTTCAGGAAGTACTGAGGTTTTATTTGATCCAGGACTGATTTGTTCTTCTTACAGTCCACAGCATTCTTACTAACTGTCTCTAGATCTGTAACTGAAGGCATCTCTATTTTTTCTCAAACTTCTTCTCTATGTCCAACTTCCACAGCCTCCTATCACAGGAAAACCACTGACTACACTATTGGAATGTAAATCATCCACATCATCAGTGAAGACCATCATCTCAGTGCCTACACTTAAGGCAGCTTATGCCACAACTTTCCCAAGCTTTCTGGGATGCCTATGAATTGCAGCAATCTGGAATGAGGAGCCTCACATTTTCTTGTCTGTCCTTCTGTGTAAACTGATGTTCTCTTCAAAGCTGATGGAGCTCTACACCTCTTCCTCCATCCACGCAAATATGGCTTTGATTTGACATGCCCACTCATTTTCCAAATGAAACAAAAGCATATCTTTACTAGGATTAGGTGGTAGTGATGGCACAGTACTTATTTGAAGCCTCAGTTGATGAGTGGGTGGAGAAGTGTGTTGTACGGAATTTCATAGTCTCATTTTGCCTAGATCAAATGTTATGGGGAGCAAAAAAATTCCTGGTGAGCTAGCAGTCCTCATGAAGAAAAATATTAGGGAATATTGATAAAAAGATTATTAATGGTAAAAAAGTGAAATTTAGCTGGTCTACATGATGATGCCAATGCTGATTGTGGTTATTAAGTGCCTACAGTGGCACTTGTAGAACTTGCCACCTCAGGAGCATGAGTTACCTAGCAAGCTTAGGTTAGGGATGTGTATGAACTGAAATTTAGGGGTTTGATTCAAATCAAACGAGATTTTTTGAACAGCGGGGGTGGTTCCGAACATCTCAATTTGCTGCAAACCATGAAATGGCCACATCAGTTCAGCATATATCTAGTTTAGGTAGCGTGCATCTTACCTTTGCATATATATGCATGTGTGAGTGTTTGTGTGGAAGCTAAGGCAGCAAAGTATCTTGGTCTGGTATTGCTTCTGCTTCATGAGAAAAAAAGAAATTTCTACATTTCCACTGTGGTTATATCTATCTTAAAGGTAAGAATAAAAAGAAAAAGGAAACAAGGGAGGTAGGGAATGAGATAGGGAATGAATTGTGGCAACAGTACTCCAAAGACCAGAAAGTATAACCTAGAGTAATTAACTTTCTCATTTGAAAGTTTCCCTGTGGGAAAAATGGCCTTTAAAAAGCAAAGCCTAAGCACTGGTTAAACCTCAATTTTCATGCACATCAACTGGCTCCCACCTCAGCCAGGCCTAATCAGAGAGATAGAAGCGGGACAGATGGAGAGACAATGGACAATTACTCCCTAGTGGGACAGCCTGGCTATTAACTCAGAGCCAATCTGTGTAAGGTGAGTAGATTGGTCCCATTTGTAATTTCAGGTTCTGCTGGGATCCTGTTAACAATGTATTACTGTCACAGAGAGAAATTTAGTGAGGCTAGGGCTTCCTGCTAAAGCTGTAATGTTTAATAGGTGCCTGAAGTTTCTCTTGCGGAAGTACATTTAGTGATACTGTTCTTCATTATGCTGATGGATGTTAGCAAAGCATTAAACAATGGGTGTTTTTCCACAGTCACTTAGTACCCATTTTAGCACCCATTAAGGACCCATTTGAGTGAGAGCCAGATGACCCCATTTCCACCACGGCACCCATTAGGGACACATTTGTTTCCACCGCGCCTCAGGAAATCCAGATCATATGGGTACTTTTTGGCCTTTAATCCGGATTTTCTGCAGACCCCATTAATGAGGTCTACAATGGGGAGAACTTGCACAATCGGTGGCTGACTAAATACTTTTTTGGCTCACTGCACATACATACCACCTCTGAGACAGCTTGATGGTTCATAGTCCCATGCCCAGATTCTAATAGAAACTTCCAGTGATCCACTCTCAATCAGTACACGCAGTATTAAGCTACTCAAAGCAAAATCTGCATGGGTGTTTCCAGTGGTGCTCTAACTAGACCATCACCAGGAATTTCCATAGAGTAGGGATGTGCACAAATATTTGTTACATTCGGTATTCATACAAATTTGGCTGAATTCAGACATTTGTGTACAAATCTAATTGTTATGACACTTGTACATTGACATTTACATTCATATGTTACAGGATACTAATCAGATATGTATCCGTTCGTGCCGGATATTCCTATGAAGTTGTACGAATACATTTGTATCAAATAGAATCCTACCACATTCGAAGGGGGTCTATTTGAACGAATACGAACTTTCTTACATTCGATTTGATACGATTCCATCTAGTCCAACATCCTGTCTCACACAATTCATCTTAGATTAAGTTGTATACCTGCATTTATTTCATATATACACGTATTCACACATTTATGTAGTTTCTTACTTGCACTCATTAAGAATAAAGTATCTTCTTCTTGGAATGCATCATGTCTCCACTGTTCTGATTGTGACTTCAGAGGAAGAACCATGTTACACTGTGCCAACTGCTGAATGCAGTCTCTGCTATATCTATATCCATATCTTATCAAGATAATCTCAACAAACCTGACAGCCAACACATATTATAGAACCAAGGAGTTAATGTACATTTCTCAGAAAGGCATTTACTTTTAGAATAAATTACCTTACTGCCACTGATGTCTCATAGCAAACCTACATGAACCTAAATACACTGAAATCACAAGGGGTCGAGTGAATTCCAACAGAAAGCAAACCACTCGACACCAACAAAAGCCCAGCAGTGTCTCTCCTGTACCAACAGACTCAAGTGAATCAAAATGTCTGTTGAAATAACCTCAGCATAACTCAAGATCTGCATTTGCGTGTTATCCTCATATTACCTTCACGCCTTTCCTTCCTTCAACCTCCATGTGGGTGGATACTTCCAACTCCCATAATGTCAGAACTGTTCCCTGAGAATTGCCTTGGTTTATTAGAACTGATAGGCATGTGCTATACCCACCTGAGCATTCATTTCACTGGCAATCTGGAAACTGTGAGCATTAGGAATGCCAAGTTTGCCTGTCATTATTAGAGCATGACTTTTCTCATACAGAGGAAAGTATAAGGCTATGAAAAACAAGGCCCACAGGGAAGAAGGGAAGAAGCAGAACAATCCATTCAGCCTGTCAGCCCGCACCAAACTCAATGTCAAAATAATGGAAGTCACATTGATAGACTTCATACGGATTGCATCAGGCATTGTCCAAATGAATTCCCATTTCCCTGCTGCAATACTGCAGGCAGATGTACAAAAGGAAATTCTAGCAGAAGTAAATAAGATGAAGCCCAATATAGATCTTGGAAAAACCTTTGCACAAAACAGATTGTGGGGATTCACAGAGAGAAAGGGGGGGGGGGAGCCTGTTTCTGCTTGTAAATAACAGGTCACAGTTAAGAGTCTATAACAGTAATTTTTAGAAAACAAATCTATAGAAAAAATCTAGGGTCAGTGTGAAATAAGGCACAAATCTGAACTTGGATTCAGTTTATAATTAGGTAACTGTGCTACCATGAGATAAAATTCTAACTTCCTGAACCAGTGACTGGATCCTGCATTGCCATCTTTGTTTCAAATCAGCAGTTCATCAAATGTTCAGTGAGGTCACAGCATGTGACTATGAGTCTGCCTGTGCAGCTTTATCAAGTAGAAATGCATTTTATTAAATACAACCAGAAGTATTAATGCTACCATCAGAAATCCACAAATCCACAGATTTGTCTTCCATGTTTTGCATCCAAACAGTTCTCAGCACCTTTTGCCTTTCAACATTCAAGAAAATTTTCTTGTTCTTTAAAAATATTTGTCCACTGGTTTAGAAGCATGTCAGTTCCACTGTATGGCCCTTTCTGCACTGGGCCATATTCTGCATTATATCCTGGAATAAGGACTTGTCATCTGCATGTTGGCAAAGACTATAGTAGGCCCCACTCAGGACCTTACTTAGTCTGTACTAGCATGTAGGTGGCAGGTCCCTATTCCAAGATATAGGCCAGAATAAAGCCCAGTGCAAAAGGGGCCAATGGAGTTATAAGGAACAATGTTAAAAAGAGTCCCTCAATGTTCCTCAAGAAGATTACACAAAAAATATTTGAAGCAACTTCAGGCTTTACAAAAGTAATGCAACGCAAAGATACACAAGAGATGATTAGAATATACTGCCAAAAAGAACAAAAAAACAATATTATGGTTTACCTTATAAAATTCAATTCAATGCACAAACAACATGAACATCTTTTAATATCTTCTCAGGAACCACACATATATTTACCTACCCAAAGATAATGGGGACATCCAGCATGGCTTCTCAATGTTTAGAATAATGAGTGATGCATGCTACAGTAAGCAATTAAGCTTACAGCAGTGCCTCAGTTACTGAAGCAATGTTTTGGTTATCATTTTAATAGAACATTAAGTCTTACCCCATCCCTAATGGATTTTTAGGCTTTTAAGGCAAATTGCTGCAGGATGGAATCAAAGTAGGTGTAAATGTTCTCACCTGGTTTCTTCATCTGTGTTCTGCAGAAAAAACATACAACAAACCACAGTGTTGGGAGCAGCATAGAAAACACTGACTTTTATGTTTAATCTAGCATGAAATAGTAGTATGTGACAGGGCAAAGTGAGCCTGCTCTCTAACGGTGAAAGGGATTCTGCTTTGCTAATGAAAGTCACTAGCATTAGGCTGTAAGGTGAAGGTTATGATTGGGAAGGAACAAAGAGCCAGAGAGTTACAAGGAGTAATAACAGCATAAATGGCTGTGATCAGACATGGCAAAAAAAATGTATCTTTGATGCAACTTTGAAGTAGGATTGTTCACATACTAATATGCCCCCCCTTCTTCTGAACAGGTGGAAAGGAGGCGGCTTGAGAACACAAAGGCCACAAACTGTCTGTCTGAAGCACCTCTGAGGCACCCCTTTGGTTATGTCTGAACACAGTTGTGATTAGTTCAGCCCATGTCAGACCTTCATGCCAGATTCTCTTGTCATTCTGACAAAATGTGAATTGCTTTGGATAAAACCTGGTTAGTGTTTGGGGATAGCATATGTCTTCTACCCAAGGCCTAATGATAGCTAACGTTTCATATCATATGCTTGCTAATATGTTGTGATAGCGAAATAAGAAATGCTTGCAATGCAACGGATACTTGGCTGGGACCTCCCTGTCTTGATCGAAGTACATGAAAAAAGGGAAGGAAGGAAGGAAGGAAGGAAGGAAGGAAGGAAGGAAGGAAGGAAGGTGCTTAGCTTAGAGCTAATTAAAGCTCCCTGTTCTGAACTGAGAAATGACAACTTAAATCATATTTGTAGAAAAGAAAGAGCATTGCATTCACAATAGTCACTTCTATGTAAATATCATGGATATTTTCTTTTTCACAGAGAAAAAGGCAACATTAAGAGAATCTGATAAGGAGACGAAGCATTAATATAAACCTCAATGCTCAAATTTTAATAGGATTTGTTTAAATAGAGAGGGAAGCATGCCTATGACATAATGAAATAGATACATATTTTAACTCATTTCTTATTTCTCCAGTTATTTACTATATCAACTGATGCTTTACAAGGGAAAGTACTATATATGCAGCATAGTACCATACAGAAGGCCCAGAGCAATATCCTTAATATAGAATTTCTCAGATTCAGCCCTCAAAGCTCTTGAGTGAGAAGGAGTTTTAGCAAGTGCTGAGAAGAAAAGGGGAAACTCAACCTTTCATATATAATACTGCTTAAATAAACTAATGATATGGCTCTACAAAAGATAACGATCTTCTTTTTAAATAGTTTACCAAAGATACTTTAACACAACCTAAAACAAGGTCAGCTCTGTTTCCATTTTAATTGCCTTTGTTCCATGAAAATCCATTATTCAGAACCAGAAATAACATGCTTTTTCAGTTTTACTGGGTTAACCTAGAACTCCAAACTCAAGAAGTTAATGTTCATTTAATATTTCATCCATGAAACCACCAGTCATTTCGATTTATTATATGTTTCCCTATTTAGTTCATCCAGTTACAATTCTCCTAGCACTGATATAAAAGGAGAAAAATAAAATAATTACAAAGCTAATCATTTCTTTTTTTAAGTGCTGAACTGCCAAGAACTCTGTGTGGATGTGTCCATGTAGTAATCAGAGTAAACGTGTGATCCAAAGGCATCTCTATGGAAAGTATCAAATATGCATGAAGAGTCAGACATGACTGACAAACTGAACAACAACGATACATAACCATTTGAAACAGTGACAGCAGTTCTAGATCCACTTTCTTCAGCTGCATCATAACCAGCATGCTTGCCAATAAGAAACTGCCAAAGATACAAGTCATCTCAGCTCCAAACAGTGCCTAAAATACATGGTATTTAGATTTATTCTGGAAGAAACAACTTCTGGAATAATTGGTTGACAATTATTCCGGCTTGGCAACCAAGTGTGGTGCAAAGAATAAGTTACAGTACTTATCTGGTCTGGATGCGTAACTCCTGCTATGGTGCAATGTATACACCCGGATATTAAATACCCAGAAGTGCATAATCACTGCTTTGCATGCATTCATGGCTCTCATGTTGGCTCTGGTTTGGCCCCACACACACACAGATCAAAATGGCAGATCACATGAACAACCAAGATATGTGCTCATGAGTTTTTCATAAAGCCCAGGTTGGAGTAATATTATTGCAGGATATCACTACGATAATCTGGGGATTGCCTAACACATATAGCAATCACAGTGTAGCCCCAAGATAATCCTGTCATGCTATGTGATATTTTACTGATGGCAGATTATTTGTCAGAATGAACATATTTTACATTCTGGAGGCTGAGTATAAAATTCCTGGTATGGGTCAGCTTCCACATCTGTCCACAGCAGGGGTGTATAATTCTTCCTATTCTAAGGGTCAATTTAAAGAATGATTTTTGAAACCTGTAAAAGGAGCTCTTGAAACAGCTGCTACTAAAGAAGCACTTTTGAGACTTCATGCAAGTAAGCCAATTGTTCTGGATTCCCTCGCTATGTTTGCCATTAACCTTCAACTCAGCACTGCCTGGTGTGTGTCTGGGTGGTGGTGGTTGCCTCTAATTACCTTGGGAGTTGGAAGAAAAAAGGAACACTTACTGTTTTTCAGCTTTTTAAGATTTTATTTACTACAAATGCAGCCAAAATCAGGGAAATAGAGAAGGAAACGACAAAATGTCCCTTCTAACAATATTCTCCTAGAGTTGATACAGAATGCTGGAAGTTGCTTGGGAACTTCTGGAGAAGCACAGTTTGCAAACTAGGGGTGTGCATGGATGCATTTTTTTGCATTCCAATTTGAGTCAATTCAAACATTGAAATATTCAATTTGATTCGAAAATCAAAAATCCAGATTTTTGAAAATCTGATTCAAATCTGGATTATCTGGATCTGTATTTTTGAAAATTTGACTGGAACTCGAAAACACAAATGTCAGTAACATTCGTATCTGTTTTTCGAATTTGCGCGCATCCCGTTTTTATGTTTGCATCCCGTATTATAAATGCAGATGCGATATACGACGTTCTATTGAGTCGAATTATTCAAAAATTTGTATCAGATTTTCAAAAATCTTGAAATCTGTTTGAATTCAAAAATTCAGATTTTTGAAAATCCAATTCGAATACAAATGTCAATATTACTGGTAGTCTAATTTGAATTGGATTTTCAAATTTTTGAATATCCGTGCACATCCCTATTGCAAACCACTGATTTAGGGAAATCTTTCAACAATTTGATTAATGAGCCCTTTCTCCATTTTTTTTTCCAGTGGTAGGAATGCTGTGACAACCTGGCTTGTCTCAAGGTACCCATTCTTTAAAAGCCATCACGTCCACACGCTCAAGATGTTTTCATTAAACTGAGTAATGAATTATGTATGACACTAAAGAAAGCCCAGTTGCTTTTGTGCCAGGGACCATATGAATCATATAAAATCAACACTTCATGACACTTATTATGAAGCTAGACATTTGGTTTTGGGAAATTATTTGGCTCTTGAGTTCACATCCACATCTTTACAAGACTAAGAACGATAAGATCTCCTTGCCCAATGACTGCTACAAGGATTCCCCCACCCCAGAAATGAAAGCAAGTATAAAACAGAAAGCGAAAAAAAGATGCCAAAGCACAGACAGTGAAAATATTTCTGTGATCTACAGAAATCAAGAACCTTTCCACTGAACCATCAAAGCATTCAGTTCCTTTTGCAAGATAGGTGAATCAAAAGGCACTGATTCACTGAGAATTTTTTTGCTGAGAAAAAAAAATAATTCCAACATAAATTTTCTCAGCTTAGTTTCTGGTAAACACTGTTTCAACTGCCTGAAATTTCATGAAGATACGATATTCATTGGAAACTGAGGTGCAAGATACTGTTGTGTTAAATTGAATTATCATGTATGTTGTTAATTGTA
This sequence comes from Aspidoscelis tigris stejnegeri, assembly GCA_023333525.1. NCBI lineage: Eukaryota > Metazoa > Chordata > Lepidosauria > Squamata > Teiidae > Aspidoscelis > Aspidoscelis tigris. The sequence goes on along the minus strand of JALMGA010000003.1, from coordinate 47,959,492 downwards.
AAACTTTTCCTTTTAACACTATTTTTAACTTTAATTTTTAAAAAAATTCACAAGCTTTGTTTTCTGACTTGTAGTCTTGTTTGAATGAAACAATTTCTCGAACAAGATCTTATTTGTGTTCAAGAAAATTAATACTAATACAGCTAATAACTGTGAGATTATGCCATTTAATATAGCTTTAAAATATGTCAGCTATTATAAGATCATAAGAACAAGCATAGGCAACTCTTTAGAGAAGTTTAGCTCTTTTGTGTTATGCCTCCCTAAAGCCAATAATATATTATGTGTTTTTATTAAGTTTCCTTGCAAGTGATTGCTTACCAAGCTGTTCCAATGTATGAAGTTATTTAAGAGTTAATAGGTGGTCATGGCCTTCACCTTGAAATATATGATCATGTAAAATGGAATGTGATAGAGGGGCTATCACTGATAGCCTGGAAAACCACAGTTATTGATTTTAGCATGTTCATTTTACATTTTGTTTTTAGTGCTGTAGCATGCCTTGAGACCTTTGGGTATAGGGCAGGATAAAAAAATGGAAATAAATAAATACTTATTCATTACTACAATCCATCCCAGCAATTATTCATATTAAACATAAACATGGTTACTAGTGCCTATGGTTACTAGTAAGGATAGCTATATATTACCTCCAGTAATCACCTTATGTGACTTCACATATAAATTATCTTGCTTCTGGGCTTTCTATGGACATCTTGTTCATTGTGGGTTCAAAACACTGGACTAACTAGACCATAGGTCTGAAAAATTGTGCTTCTATCTGGGATTCCTAAATAGCCGTCTGGGCAAAACTACGAAGTCAAAGCAAGAACTCCATTTATATGTTCTGTTCGTGAGGTTCTAGAGAGGTTTGTGTAAACTGGGTTAGGAGGCATAATTTTGTACTTGTTGAACCACTGGTCTTATCCAGTAGCAAGAAATCTATTTTATAATTTTATATTTCTAACACAATTTGGAGCCATGTGGAACTGTTTGTTCTGCAATTACTGTATTTTTATAGCTTTGAACAATAATGTTGACAATTGCACAGCCTGAGTCCAAGTCATTTATTATTAAGATAAATAGGAGATAATTTGCCCTGCCTGATCCTTTCTTATCTCATAGAACTGTTAGCTTACAAAAAGTTCAATTTCTAACTTGAAGAAAAGTCAGTAGAAGTAGCAAAACATCCAGTATGAGTTTATATATTCCTAAAAGATAAAAATATAAATGTTAAATTGTCAATAGGACAACCACAGTCTAAAGCACCTTCCACTCTGCACCATCTCTCGCAGGCTTCTCTGCAAACAATAATCAGGAATACTGTCTGACACTATTGGTACATTCCTACTCAGGAAGCTGTAAAATATATATAATGGTACTTGGTCACCTTAGAAATTTCGAAGCCCAGAATGAGTTCCGGTATTAAGACTATTGTAATTGAGGACATGAGCTCCAGCTAGAGGTTTATGTTTTTGTTTTAATCATATCTGAAGTGGTAAGCCAGGTTAATCTTACTACTTCAGTAATATCAAAGGTGATCTTCCTAACTACAAATGAGCAAATCATCAGGTCCAGTTTGCATGCACCCCTAAACTCATGAAGAACTTGAAAATGAACATGGTTGATCTAATTATTATGCAAATTGTTATTAAAATTGGCCTCTCTACTAGCGGATGGTGAGAAAGTCATTATGATACCATTTGTAAAGAATTCTGAAGAGCCGGGAAACAAGAATGCAATTAACCTAACTCTGGCGTTGGGTTAATTAGTGGAAACGGTTATTAAAGCAAATATTATTCAGTATATAGAGAACAGCTTGATGAAGATTCAAACAGGGATGTTGCAAAGAAAAGTCCTACTTCAACTACCATTAACATTAGCAGTATTAAATAATTAAGTCTTCCAAAGACTGTTTGGCCTATGGAGTAAAGACCACCAATCTGAACGACTTCCGAAGAGAGTTAACAAATGCACAAGAAGCGCAGATGTGAATGGTTGTTATTTGTGATGAGGCAGTACATTACCTTCTCTAGCTCCAGAGGTAATCGACCTCTAAAGACCAGCTGCTGGATTGTTTGAGCAGTGACGATGCTGCTCTCTTAATGGAGTGCTTACAGAGTTCCCCAAAATATCTGGTTGGCTGCTATAAGAAAGTCAGTACTTAGACTTGTGTTTTTACAAATGGTTAGCCGAAGGGACTTTTGATCAACTCAGGATTCAAAAATAAGGGGGGAAGTTTCTCTATTGTTAAAATATTACTAAAACCAAGAATAAACTATTTGCAATGGCATAACTCAGTAGTTCAGCAAGCAGATAGTCATATACAAATGATTTCTGGAACATGGGTTTGACAAAGTTGAAAAAAGCAGAAGGGGAACACAATAGGCAAGGTGGACAGATGGAACATCCTTGAAAGAGATTTTACTAAGTACAAGTCAAGTTAGCAAGTTATCTTCCATACAACAATAATGCAATGGCACCTAATAAGGGGAGTTTCCTATTAATCTTACTTACATATTTTAACTCATGAAAGTAAAACCCAAAGACTGATGACTGAAATTAATCTCTCCACAACATGCCAGTGGGCAATTTAAGTATACAAATCGATGTAAGATCATCGTGGAAAGTCACCTTAGGGACACTGTGGGTGTTTTCCCACTGTCACTAGAAGTTCCCATTAAGTACCCAAATTAATTGCACTGAGAGAAGAAGCATATTCTATGACAAACTTCAATTTTATTCTAAATGCATTTGTCAATCCTATACTTTCCCACCCAAGCCCATTGTAGCAGACAGTTCCAGATTCAATAACCTGTGAAATCTTTTTCTATAAGAATGTGGGTGTGGGTGGGGAAGAGAGAGAGAAAAAGAAACAAACAATATAGTTATGTTAGCAGGAGTAAAATTTTACCGATTTTTACTCCTGAGAATTGAATGTTATATAAATGAAAGAATGTCGGAGAAAAAAAATGTTCATAATGTGGAGAAGCTTGCAAGATAACATTACCCAGGTCTATATTTAAATTACTGCAACCGTAGTTGTGTGGGCTTTACTTTGATAAACACTGAATATGTTTTCTCTATTGTTCTTCATGACAGTGTATCAATGGCTACTAAAATGGATGCCTAGGTACTTCTCCAGGTTGAAGAGAGAGGCAGGATGCCTCTAAAGGCCATTTGAAGGAATTTGACAGCAGATGAAGATTTTGTTTTTGTCTTCTGCTTGAGCAATTCATGGGCCACTGTGTGAGACAGGATGCTGGACTGGATGGATTGTGGCCCAATCCAGTAAGGCTCTTCTTATGTTCTTAATTTTTTTTGGGGGGGGGGGAGCTGTACACAGTTTTACCTCATAGTAATGTCTCTAGAGGCATTTCTGAACTTGATTCCTGTCTGCTGGACACAAAAAGTGCAGAACCCACTAATGTGTATTAGCATTCGCACTTGGTAATGCTAGTATGCATTACAAGCCAGACTAAGCCTTACACACCCCAGAGACTTACCTGTGTCCAAGTGCATGTCCGGGCACTGACATCTTGTTTTTGATGCCTCAACACATGTAGTTGTGACTATGGTCATCTGAGGTGCCAGTATGCTTGTGCGGCATCTCAGATGACCACTAGCACTGGGAATGTTGTGAATGGTTGTGGCACTTGACGCAACAGGTAAGGAATGGGTTGGGAAAGGTGGTAGGAAGGTTGGATGTTACCAGATGTTATGCCATTGTGTACTACGGGGGCCAAGTGCAAACTGGCCTCAGATTGGAGAGACAGGCAGGATGTCTCTCAAGGTCAACTGCAGGGAACTGAGTAAGTGCAGGTTCTGTCTTTATCTTCTGTTTGAGATGCCCATAAGCAATTGGTGGGCCACTACATTGGTGAGTGCTGGACTAGATGGGCTAGATTCCAGCAAGGCTCCTTTTTTTGGGGGGGGGTGTCACATAGGGGAGAATGAATTGCCTTGACTGTATTATTCCTAGCAAATTATACTTAGCTTTATCTATTTTATCCTTCTCTGTTTTTAGTTGGCATTCAGAGCCCCATGAGATGTGCCTGCTCTTATGTCATGGTATATGATATAAGTGATTCAACACAAAACACTGAGCAGCTCAGTTGACAGCTTCTAGAACAGTAATATTTTTAACTGTATCATAAAGGTATCAATACAGTAGGTGTTTGGTTTATATGAACACGTTTATTGAATCTCAGATCACAAACTATTTTCTTCGGGCCATGGCAGTTATAGCCAAAGTCACTAAAACAGCTGCAGTATGAAAGGCAGTAAAAGTACAGATCCTTTTTAGGGCAGAAGTGCAAACCGTATCTTGAAAGAAGAAGAAAAGGAGGAAGGACATATTGAATATTATCAAATCAGTGTTTAATTTACTGTTAGTTCTCCCTTGAAAAACAATGTAAATCTAGACATTACAATGATGTCAAAGTTTCCATAACCCATGAGATACAAAATCAAACAAATTCTTCTACTACTCACTGCTACAATCCCATTATAAAATGAGTGGAAGAGTTGGCACTGTGCCTTTTCAAACCGCCTAAGTCAATTGGATATCACCATAACCACATACAACTCACAGTGGTTTTTCACTTATAATTCTACATATCCCTTTGGTAGTAGTGGATTTGTGGCCATCTTTAAATGCTGACAAGCAATAAAGGAGACTAAACTTCTGCATCCATCATAAAGCTTTACAGCTGTCTGCTCTTAGCTGCTTCATATATTCTTTATTTACCTCAGGCTTGAGCATGGCTAGCTCATTAAATGTGTTCAGCTGCTTTGTGAGCTCTGCCATTTCAGTCATCAATTTTTCCATGCGAACATCAATTTCAGCCAGAACCTCTGTTGTGTGAGCTGTGGCCAGTGCTTCTTGGAGATCCACCAGGTGAAGAGCTCGCTTTTCCTCTTGACACACAAGTTGTCGCACTTTGTCAAACTCTTGTTGAATACATAGCTTCATGGCACCTTGAGTCACCTGAGGTACAGCAAAAATAATGAGCTTTTAATTGTTACTATTTAGAATAAAGGCAAAAACTCTAATAACCTTCAGAAGAGGATATAGAACAAAGTATTTAACTAATTCAGTGCATGATCCATTATCTGTAAAAGATCTAACACAGAAGTTAGTTAAATTGAGCAATTTTAAAGAAACAGGGAAAGCCTAAACCTAGAAAAGAGAATGTATTCAGTACACAAACATCAAGTGTTAATGCTACCCATGCAAACTATTTTAATCCTGAAGATTCACTTTTCTCCAACCAAAGCTGTAAAATCACTACATAAATTCACAGTTGCCAATAATAATCATATACTTAAGAGGTTTCATCATTTTAATTTTCTCTAGGAGTGTAAGTATATGAAACTGAGTGAAATTCGTATCTACAGACTTATTGGGAGATTCTGAAACTTAGTCCCCTATACAGGCCAGTAGCTTCATAGCTGAGGAGAAAAATGACCTTGGGGCTTCCACTCCAGCCCTCTGGAATGCTGGAAACTTTCATCTCCTGAGCCTCACCTCATGTTATGCAGACCTATACTAACATATCTGTGATAGACAATGTCTTGGCCTTGTTATGAGAACCACATTATACATGTATCTGGCAGCATTCTCACCTTAGAGATCTTTAAAGGACTAAAGGTTTGATTTGACAGACTATGCAGTTGGCAACAGTTCTTAAGGGAGGAATAATAACTAGACTGATTTGAATTCAAAGTATACATGTACTACAGAATATGAGGTGCACAATATAAAGTACAAGGCAAATAGAAACAATGTCGACTTGGGGAAAATTTAACTCAATGGTAGTAGCATCTTGATGTGAAAACCAATTAAATGGCAACTTGTACCAAATAGAGAGGTTTTAATAATAACAGCACTTAAAACACTTAGCATGAAAGTTATCAATCCCTGTAGATGATATAAAGTGAGGGGAAAAGAATATAGGTCAGCTAGGCTAGGGTGATATGGAAGATTCCTCTGCCAATCAGAATATGATGCTAGGTGAGAGAAGGCAGATTAGAGGGCAAGAACCTAAGGGTTCAGAAAGCTCCATTTTATAGCTGGAGCTCCTTAATTAATGACCTCTTTCCTGTGATTCACCCAGTTCAAGCCTCCTACACAGTATTGCACACACAAAATCAATTGTCCTCCAAACTACTTATCAGTTAGAGAGCCCAAAATGAACTGCAACTCCTTTTAAACTTAAACTCCTAAAGTTTGAAACTAAAGCTCCTAGTCTGAATCTTAAAATGAAACTAAGAAGAGAAGGAAACAAGCTATGATAAGAGAGAGAGATTACACCTTTGGGGGGTGGGGTCTTCTCTTGATGAGGAATGGGTTTTACAGCTCAGGAAGTGGGACTAAGCAAGGCAAGATCTAGGCAAGACTAGATCAATAGCAGCCATGAGGTGAAGCTCAGGAGTGGAAAGTTCCCAGCATCCCAGAGAACTATCTGCAGGTGGATGCCAGTCACAAAAAAGGCAGATGATCCAGAAACCTCAGGAATAATCAGCTGTACATGCCTCCTTGGACTTGCTGAAGCAAGACATCACAAACAGCTAATCCAGCACTTAAAGCCAGCTAACCATGACCACGCAATGCAAGGTCAGGCAGGCCCAGATCTTGTGAGCAGCAGAACAGGTGAAAGTTTCAGGATGGAAGAGACAGATGGGATAGAGGGGCAGACCTCTTTCTTTGATTACATTTATTTGTTTACATTTCTATCCCGCCCCATACCCGAAGGTCTCTGGGCGGGATAGAGATATACAAATTTCTGCACTCGATGGATCTTGACCAAAGCATGGGGTGATTGATCTTGGCAGGAACAAGAACCCAGTCCACTGATGTAGCACCCTCACACACTAACTTCTAGTGGACCTTGGTAAGGACAAAAGACAAACACAGACTAGTGGTATAGCACGATCACACACATATATACTGTATCTTCTGGTGGCCCTTAGTAGTACACATCCAGGCTTGGGAAAGGCAGCTAGTCCTATATTCCAAAATGTACTCTCAAGGTGGGGAGACAGACATTTGTCATGAAATGGACAACTAAAAAATGTATATGTATTCAGGCATCCCAGGATAGATAAATAAGGTGCAATGATTTTATATCTGGGCGACCACAGTTGCATTACAGGGTGCCTCCAGACATGTACTTCCAGATTCATCCCTTTGCTTCTTTGATCATCTGCAGTATCCCCTGCAATCCCCCCTTCTGGAAGTTATGCTGATAAAATAGCAGCTTTTGAATTTGGAGAGTCCAAGGATGCTGCAATTCCCTTTGCAGTTTCAAGCTTCCTGTCTGCCTGACAGGAAGTGCTTATGGATTCCCTCCGCAGGTTCCCATCATCCCATCTATCACATGGGAGGTGGCTGCGAAGGGAATTTACATTTCGTCCCATGTGGAGGCACTCTTAATCTTGCAACTTTCTCACTCAGGATATCGATACTGCATGTGGCAAGGAGGTTAATACTCATTACTTGAATACCAGGAATATTTGACAATAACCTGTAGGGCTTGTTTTACCAATAAGTAGAGTTCTTTCCACTGGATCAGCCAAAATTTATTTCCAGTAGTAAACCGTGGCTGGATGATAGCACTTGAATAGAAAAAAATGAAGCAGATCCCAGATGGACACTATTTTGGGCACAGAGGAAAATGCAGAGTATTTTTAAAGACACCACTTGCAAAGCAATAGCATTTATTTCACAGCAAAGAAAAAAATGAAGAGAGGGTTTTTATAGCCTGTTTGCTATTTAACAAGGAGCACAGAACCTGGTCTTTCTTCAATTAGGGATATGTTCAGACATAACAGAAGGGACACCTGAGAGAGAGAGTGTGTGTGGCTCCCATGCTCCCACACCTTCTCTAATCCATCTTTTCTAGCACAAAATATTCATGAGAGAGGAAAGGGGCAGAATGGCGTGTGAACAATACCACCTTGAAGCCTTCTCTAAGTGTGTCTCCAGCCAGTAAGTTAAAAATATTGATATCAGAGAAACAGCCTTTAGTCTAATTTGAAAAGTCCAGCAAGGTAGTTAGTAGCACTTGGAGACTAACAGTCTCCAACTGCTAATAACTGCCTTGCTGGGCTTTTAAAAATATTGAGTTCACCTTTACTTCACAGTAAAGATGTTCTAGGGAGGTTTCTTCTGTGCTCAGCTCCTCCCTCTGATAGGCCTGCTGCTTCTTGGGTGAGGGTGAACTCTTACAAGATCAAACACCCAGGAAAATAGAGAAAAACAATACTCCACAGCAAATGCCTTTGTAAGTAGATTTTCCTTACCCTGAACAATTGTTCTACGGTGTAGAGTGACTATGGAGCATTGTAAAACCTATCTGGCAGGTTGAAAGTTGCTGTCTGGATGCAGCCTAAGCTGCTTCAGAGGTGCCTCAAAAATTATTTGTTTTGCTTTTTCTGATTACAGCCTAGGACTATTAGTTGATAAGAAAATAAAAAATAAATGATGCCGAGGTTTTCCTGAAAAATCACCTCAGAAGCATTCTTGTGGGTAAAAGGTTTCTTAAAAAGCTGAATAGGTCAAGGGTAAGAAAAAAAACCAGAAAAACAAAATGCTGAAACAGCTTGCTTAATTCAGAAGCGTTCATCCTATTTGCCAGAAACCCTGGCAGGTAAAAAAGCTACCCATCACTTTTCCTCTTGAATGAAGGTCAGACCTGGTACTTTTAAATATGAAAAACAAACATACATTTTAGATACTTATCTGATTAGGTATTTGTTCGCAATGTTTACATACATTACATTTCAGATTACTTTACATAAACAAAAACTCCAGTTACGGAGAAGAGAATGTCCATTCAGCTACCTAAAGCTCTAATAAGGAGGAAGAGGAAGAGTTGGCTTTTCTACCCGGCTTTTCTCACCCATTTAAGGGAACTCATAGACAAAGCCCCACAACAGACACCCTGTGAGGTAGGTGAGGCTGTGAGAGCTCAGAAGAGTGCTGTGACTAGCCCAAGGTCACCCAGCTGACTTCATGGGGGAGGGTGGAATCGAACCCAGTATTCCCAGATAAGAGTCTAGCTCCCTAACCACTAAGCCAAACTGGCTCACATTTAGAAGAAACCATTTAAAAGGAAGAGCTAGGGTACTGTGCCCATGGCAATAGCATTGTGTGAAAGCAGAATAGTGCCCTAATAACTAAGCCTCAACTGGCTAGAAAACGGGTGTCTGCAGGAGGTAACATTTCTTAAGATAGGAAAAGAGTGAGGAAAAAGAAATAAAACTTTAACCTTGTACCATGCTTGGGGAAAACCCCCTTACCAGTCAATTGGTACTGACAAACCAAATGTCCACATACCTTCTCGTACAAACAGAAACCTTAGAACTGTATTCGGACCACTTATCCCAACCAGGTTGCCTTTAATGGCAGCAGAATGCAATACAAAGAGCAATCCTGGAAAGGACAGAAGCAAACGCCAACATGGTTAAGCTAGATTGCCACTTCTGTTCTTTTGCCTTAAAACCAGGACAGAACACAGAAAAGAAAAAAGGCTCTGAGAATTTTATTATTTAGTACCCTATTATTCATTCATTCATTTAAGACTCTATATCGCCTCCTTCACCAAAAACAGACTCACATGAGACCACAATAACTACATAAAGTACTAAAATACGACATTCCAACCTTCTCTCTAGCAGGACAACACCCAGAGGAAGCTAAACAGGCTCTGAAAACCATTTAATGTGTCTGGCGAGCCTCCAATGGGAGGCTGTTCCAGAATCTGGGAGCCACCACAGAGAAGACCTTCTTGCGAATGCTGTTAAATCATTCATTATTGCTTACAACAGTCTTACACCTACCTGTATAACATATAATTGTCAGGAAAGAGCAATTTAAAAGAAGCATATTGACAGAGAGGTTAAGGTGAGGTGTATGAGGGAAAGACAAGAATTAATTGAATTGTGATTTGCAAACTCAATAATTTTGGGGGAAAATAAGGCAAAGTAGTTCAGTTCAGTCATCTACATACATACGTACGTGCGTGCGTGCGTGCGTGCGTGTGTGTGTGTGAAAAATAGAAAACTAACTTAAATTTCTCCATCAAATACAGATGTAAACAGTGCAAGAGAGACGAGGGAGGAGGGAGAATATTCACTAAACTGATTTCTTAAACTGCATTCAGGCTCCTGTTCCAATTAAAAGTATATTTTCCACTCATGAATCAAGCCAATTCAAAAAATTTCAGATTAGTCATTCACCAGCCTTCTGGCCCGTCTGTTTATAAAGCAATTTTGTTCCATTAGGAGTGATGTTTCTGACAACTGTTCAACAGCTCATTAGTGCGCTGTGCATTTGCCTTTTGATGGTGCTCATCAGGAGTATCAGGCCAACTTGCAGGAACAGAGATGCAGTTAGAGTACAATGGATTCATCAAAAGGATTTTTTAAAAGGAGGTGCCACATCTCAGTAATCAGCCAACATCTTTAGAATGCATCCATTTGTTCTCAACATGAGTAACAGGTGCTGCAGTTTTTTGGCTGGCCTTTAAATAACCCTCCCCCACAATAAAGCCTGAGACAACTTGTTCCATTCAATGAGTATGTTCTCTCTCTGCATTAGAAGACCCTATGTAACCCCTGAGCTACAGTATGAACAGAGGTCTATTTCACAGAAGACAGAGAACAGCACAGAAAACTTGCAGAATACCACTGGGCTCTTCTTAAAGCAGTATACACACCTGCTCTGATCCCAGCCACGCAAACATAGCATCCAGGGAATTTTTGTTCCAGAAATTGGCCATTCCCTGTGAAGAAACAGGCTCACTGATTGTGCATTGAAAACTGTGGATTCTGGCAGCGCCAGAAAAGCAGAAGTAAACAATGTCAGAGTGCTTACTCCTGCTCTACCTTTTTAGTGTTTTAAGGAATGCTTAAGAGTGTGATGTGTACATAAATGAGGCAAAAAATAAAATAAAATTCTGTCCCTGTTTCTGAGACTAGGGTTGCTTGTCCCATGACAACAGGGCTTTGTAAAGCTATGCCCTGGCTTTTAGTTAAAGAAACAGTTTTCTGTCCTCCTTTCAGACACTGTTGTTTTTAGTGTTGTTATTGGTTTTAGTGGTTTCTTTTTAACTTTCTTTTTATTGTTTTTACTGTAACTCACTCTGAGACCTTGATGTGTAAGGTGAAATGTAAATATAAATAACATCATCAACAGTTCCACAACCACACCATTCAAACACTGCTTGATTTCCTGAAGCAGACCACTTTCAACAGAGCAGAAAGTGCCTTTTCTACATCATATTAGAGAGCTAGTGAAAAAATGTCATTTTGCTGTTGAAAGAACCAAAAACATACCAAGAGTTTTGTTCTGGAAGGGCCCCCTGAAGCAGAGAATCGAACTACTGGGTACTACTGAGTCATGGCTGAAACCTGACTGAGTGCATGTAATGCATCTTCATGGCTACCACTATTTAGTTTTCTTGGTAGAGATACAGAAGTGGTTTGCCATTGCCTACATCCAAGAAAAGGCTGTAGATTGAACTGGAAAACCCTGATTTCCAGGCAGTTTGCTTTACCACTGAGCTACATCCATTTCTTTCTTCTTACTAATCCCCCAGAAATGGCCCAAATTTTTCAACTGAAATACCCAATAACCTGGTGTGGCGCCCACCTCCCCAGCCAGGGCAGTCAGTAACAAAACCTCCATTTATTTCTTTGAAGCTTCTCAGCCTTTTATTTTTCTTTACTTGGCAGCATTATTATTATTATTGCCTGGCTGCTTCCCTGCACTGCGCAGTGAGGCTCATCACTTTTCTTTCTAGTTTATCAACAAGAGGTGAAGTGGTTCCACTCACTGCCAAGTGAGGCGCTGTGCTTTCCACTTTCACTATTTAAAGCAACAGGTACCAATAATTGCTACTTGCTTCCCTAACCTTTGCTGTAGCCAAGAAGAACCACTGACTCCTGCTTCTTTAAATAACAAAAAGGTAAGTTTTACTGTTCACACTTCAGGTTTTGTTCAATTCCGTTCAATATAACAGTTCAAATACTTTTCTATTCTTCCTTACTAACCTCCCTTCTAAAGGTTTCACTCTGCCTAAGTCTAGTACAGTAAAACCCTGGAACTATATTGGCAAATTCACTGCCTCTGGGTGTTTAACATTTTCACATGCAACTCCCACCCCAAGAACCCAATCATAGAACAAACACCAGCTTCTGGACTTTGCTTTAAAAACCCCTTGGCACTGAGCATGCCACCTCTGATTGGTCAACCCTGTGGGCTACTCCACCCTTTCTCCTAAGTGAGCTGGGTGAGCCCCACCCCCTGGTTACTTGTCCTTGTTGTCAAACACTTTAAATACAGTGCCATTTAGATTCCTAACGTTACATTTTACACACAGAACACAACTAATACATTTAAAACCATAGCAAAAAATAAGAGGCATCACACCCGGTACTTAAATTGCAAATCTCTTGAGCTTTCAGTACAGAAGGTATAATGCTTAATCCCCAGTATCTCCTGAAATGGAGGCAATGAATTCTACTTCAAAATTATTGATATGAAAACTGCTTGTTTCTGGGCAGAGCAAGAAACAAACAAGCAATTACAGCACTTTTAAAGCATCATTCTCAATAGCTATACCAAGCACAGTGTATTATGCAGAAGCACAGGTGTGGCACTTAAAGTTAAGAGATCCTATTTTAATCTTCAAATATTCAGTCCATCTGGAATATATGCCAGGAGCAATTCCTTGGGGAATTCTCCTGAACAGACTAAAAAGATGAGCAAAAGTTCTGGAAGCATACTACAGCAGTTGTCCCAATGGGACCCACACAAAGTAACTTCCCAGGAGATTACATCTAAGTGCTCTTACTTAAAAGTTGGTCACATCAAGGGGACAAAAATATGTGCAAAGGGAATATACGTTGTTGTATCTAGTAGTTTTGTAATGTTAAAGGACAGAATGTTTTATTAAAATCCAGAAATATAGAAGACTGAAACAGTAGCCTGGCATTTACTTTTTCTAAAGCAAAACTCTTCATTTCTGAGCCTGAAAATTAATTTTGGAGAACAGTACTATAATGACAAAACTGGCAACCAACAAGTAGTAGTATCCCAATAGAAGAAGAAGAAGAAGAAGAGTTGGCTTTTATACCCCACTTTTCTCACCCATTTAAGGGACTCAAAGCGACTGATAAACCTTCTGTTCTTCTCCCCAAAACAGACACCCTGTGATGTAGGTGGGACTGTGGGAACTCAGAAAGAAAGCTATGAACAGCCTAAGGTCACCCAGCTGGCTTCATGGAGGAGTGCAGAATCAAACTCAAGTGATTATGAGATATGAGTCCGGCACTCTAACCACCAGACCAAACTGTCTCAAATTACTCCACAAAAGCTTCAGTTAAATCAGCACATCCATTTATTTGTTTACATTTTTATCCTACTCTATACCCTAACCCTAAGCTGAAATTTGATTTTCTAGGTCTTTCTCTTCACCCACCTTTTGTAATTACTAGAAACAGTTCACACTTTTCAATGTCACATCTAAAGCTTCCAGAGACTTAGTATACTAAATGCTTATGCTTCAGTTTGGACACAGTACCATTCAAGCACAGATAGAACTAAAGCTGGAGTGAAGATTTCTACAAACCTATTTACAGAGTACATGTTTAAATGCAACCCATGTATAAACATTATCATAAAAAGGGTAGAGTCAGCAAACAGATCTACTTTTGACTCAGCAAACATGGGATTTCTTTTGTTTGTGTATATATATTCTAGTAACTTTATTTCAATACACAGAGGTATGTGGAAACTATTCTACAGAAACTGAGGACGTTTGAGTATTTTTTTGGTTGCATGTCAACATGCACGTGCCTGTTTTGGCAAGATTTCCAAAAAGATTACATCAACAGGCTCCAATTACTAATGACAAACCTTCATTTCCCCTGTAGTGTACAGCCACATAGTTTCATATCACAAGCTTTCTGTGGAAATCTCTCATACTCCTAGTAAGCATATGTGACCTACATTTGCTTTTGGTATTCAACAAGGTCATGGCAATGCAGCCAGAGCCTTGAATATGCTAAGAGTGAGAGAAAGGATCTACTTTCCCATACATGAAGGAAAAACACATTCTAACATTACCAGTGGCATTTTCTCTGTGGCAATTCTACTACAAATCAAAAGGGCACAAGAACACAGAGAAAATCATTGTGTTGAGAAGATTACAAATTGAATTACTCTGACAGTTGGAGACACAGAATCTCACACTAAGATCTCCTGCCTCTCTATTGCTTTTATTTATACTTTACTTCATATATGCATTCACGTGCATGTACATGCAGAGAAACAGACCCGAGGCAAGTAAATCAGTGCATTGTTTCAGAATTATCAATAATGAGATACATTATTAAGCTATTCTGGATCTGTTCCTTCTCTCTACATCTCAAGGTTACCAGACTTTCTTCAATGTAAATAAGGCACTTACAGCACAGTCTCAAGTGGGAAACCAATCGAAGAATAAAGGTCCTGCCATAAGAGGCTCTTGGTTGCTTTATCTCTATTATCATTGTAAAGTCCTACAAGTAGGTAGCAAGGACCTTTAAATTAAATGTCAAATGCAATCTAGCACTGGAAACACAAAGGCGTGTTGCCCAAGGGGAGAAAGAGCCTGACATCCTTGCTCTGCTTGTCAAAAGTGCCATTTGCTTCATAATTATCTGTTTGCACAAATGAATCACCAATTGGCAGAGAATAGTGCTAGAAACCTGAAACAGCTCAATGTGAATGAAAATATCACTGTGAATAAGAATACTGTAAAAAACAAAAGAAAGCCTTGCAGTTCCTTCCTTGTTTTTTAAATGCTTGTGTTTAACTGCAAAAAATAAGGAAAGCAACAGTTCAATTTTACTCTTTAAAAACCATAATTAGTGACATTTCCTTATCATGCTATTTAAAAGATGTCAAACATTCTGGACAATGATACAAGATGCTCATAAAGATGTCCTTTTGTATATACTGTCACACCTTTATGTTGGTTTTATGTACTGATTCACACCTCTTCACCTCTTGTAACCATGATGTCAGATCACATAGAGATTGATGATTTATCTGCAAACTGCATTTTATTTATTTAGAATTATATACTGCCTGTACCACGAGGTCTCAGGGTGGACTGGAATAATTAAAAAGCAATATACTGCAAATCAAAAACAAACCCAAAATAGATTTATAATCACAAATTTAATTTAACATTGAAGCATCCAGGAAGGAAGGATAAACTATTCAATTAAACTGAAGTTCAGGGTAAAGGAACATCTTCACCAGGCATCTCAATGCATACAATAAGCGTGTCTGACATGATTCAGAGGGATGACTGTTCCACAACCTTGTGCTATCACTGAGAAGGACTTCCTATGGGTCCCCATTCCTTTAATGTCTGAAATTGATGGCACAGCCAAGAGAGCCTAACCAGCAGATGCTAAAGTATGGACAGATCTATAAGGGAGGTTTTCCTTTAGATATTTGGGTCCCAGGCCCTTTCTGCACTAGGCCTTTTTCTGGATTATATTCTGGAATAGGGACCTGCCCTCTGCATGCTAGTCAGACTATTACTGACCCAGGATAGGGGCTGTCATAATCTGCAGTAGCAGCAGTTTGGATTCACACCCCTCTCCCCCCCCCCCCCCGCATAGCAATATCCTGGGATTTTGCTTCTATATCCTAGGACTATGTTAGAATCCTCACAGATGCATGTGCCAGTTCCAATATGGTTCTGGGGTATTTTCAGGTTTTAGAGGCTTCTGGATACAGCCACAATCATCTGAAGCTTCTGAATGGTCTTCAAGGACAGCCCTCACCTACAGAACATACAATAATCTTATCTGGAAGTTATTGTGGCTCAGCAGTGTCTGTTCAGAAAGGACTATAACTGGATAACCACCTATAACTGGAAGTAGGCACTCCTAGGTATTGCCTTCTTGGGCTTCAAGTATCAGCAAAGAATCTAGGGGTGTTTCCACACTGGCCGCGGAAACCACATTAAGAACACAATAAGGACACATGTAAGACATTTACAAGACTTACCTTCCGCACTGGAGGACACATCAGGGACCCTTTCAGGGAGTCGCTTCCGCACAACGGTGCACGTCCTTAATGGGGGTCTCACCACCGAAAAAAACGTCCTCTGGGAAGACCTGGAAAATTAGGTCTTCAATCTGTCCCCTTGTCTCGATCTGTTTGGAAGCAGGCCGCTTCCACACACGGAGAGGCAAGAGGATGGATGTGCCGGTGGCCCGCCATCTTGGGAGGGGCGGGAGCAGACTGGTCTGCCTCTGGAGCTCCTCCCCCGCATGCTAGCAGAAATGCATGGTGACTGGCAGCTGAATGCTCCAGTCTCACGGCTCCTGGGGTGGCGTCGATGGCACAGGAGGCCAGCTGCCTTGGGGAATGGGTGCTGTGGCCTCCACACAGCACCCAGAAGATCCGGCTCTCAGGATCCATCCTCCTCGTGTGTGTGTGGATATGTGAGGTCTCTTCAGATCCGTCCCTATTTTGGATGGATCCTCTGGAGGACAAATTGCCAAATGGATTTTGCCAGTGTGGAAAAACCCTAGGGTATTCCCATATTTTAAATCTGTGGTAGGATTCTGAAAATTCCAGTATTGCAATCGTTCTGATAGATGACGTATGCCCAAGATTATTGGCCAGGTTTTTGATTATGAAGGATGAGAAAAGAACAGACACCCCCACTGTCATGAAGTTCTGTGTTTTAGACATCAACTGGCTTCATATCATTACTGAAATAAACCTAGAACAGTGGTACAAGTACTGGTTACAGTGTCAGGATCTGAAATCCCTGGGTTTGGATCCCCACTCAGATATGAAAACTTACTAGGATCATGGTCCTGTTTACTGCTCAGTGTAGAAAAGGCCATAAGTCTACATACTGGTCACACTTGATTTTTAACTATTGTCTTTTGAGTTTTTACAAGTTTGTAATGGTTCATTTTGCTTTAATTATACCTTATGCTTGCTACTACTGCCTTCAATTCCATTTCAGTGAAGAATGGTTCTGAAATTTTTCATAAATAATCAGTATGTATCACGCCAATAAGTCTAACACTGTATATCTGCAAGATTTTAAACCATAATAAATTATTCCTATTAGTGTTCTTTGTTTTAAAACCATTAGCTTAAGACACTTCTTTAAAATGTCGAGAATTCTTAATCTCAACAGCAAAATGCAATGCCCCCGTAAAGAAGTCCTGCAGTAAGTAAAAACTGACAGACAAATCATAGCAGAACTAAAACTAGACAGCTTCAGCAACAGATGAAGGCAGGATTAAATGTTACCACTGCTCTTGCTTCTGCATTTTTCAGGAGAGAATTAATGAAGTGGAAACCCAGGTGCTAAAGATTCTGTGTCCACTTTCCATCACCCTACACAAAAACTGTTTTAGATTAGTTGAGTTTTTCTCCTTGAGAGAAGTTATTGGATTGAAGCATCTTTGCTTAAGAACCAGAAACAAATGAGGCGCACAGCACCCCCATCAATATAACATTGAGCAATTTGTAATGTACTGTTTGCACTTAAAATGTTCAGCTCTTGGAACTTAAATTAAATTAATAAAAGGGTATTTAAATGTTGGCAACTATCAAGATGAGTGTGTGAGAAGATGCAGCTCTTGGAACATATCCAAATCCCATTTAGAGAAAGGCAGCTAGATTTTTAGTAGACAAAACCATAAATCTTTAGACACCCTTTACAAGCTTAAAACTAAAAATAACAACAGTGCCTGTGGGACTTCAGCATTTGGATTAATCAAGTCTTGTGATGCTAGTGGGGAATTTGCTACAGGAATAGAATGACTAGAAGATTTTGGGAGCCAAACTTTCAAAGAGGTAGCAGCATCTAGAGATTTTATTTGTTTTTTCTTTCTGATAAGCTATTCTGAGACAATTAAAATAACCTAAAGAGACACTATTATTTACAAGAATATAGTAGCCAATAAACGTGTACTATTAAGGAACAAAACCTAGTATCTGTCAGGTAGTGTCGCAGATTTGGACTGGAGTCAGATCACTTGTCAATCTCAGATAATAGCTGGAGTGTCATTCAGACAAATACATCCAGAGACAAAGTATTTCTTTCCTCACTGGAAGATTCAGCAGCTTTATTTCAGAACTTCTCTTTAAACAGCAAACAAAAAACAAAAACTTGTACAACACAAAGCTACTTATATAGACCATAAACTGCAAGTCATCATGAGGTTTCAGAATGATGTCATCGAATTACAGCAACAGCATACCGAATCACAAGACCCAGAATCACAAGTTGCTGACTCACTGTAACTCTTTAGTTCCTGAATAACAATTAGAATTCAAAACTGTTTGACAGTATGTTGTTAAAACATCCCCATAACTGAAGTTTTGATGAGGTCCTCCTAACTATAAGAAGTATGCAGAATGTCAAACAGTAAATATTTTAATTCAGCCATTATACACTGGTGAATTTTAGTCAAAGTGCTGTAACATGGTATCCTGCCAAAAAGCCTGTTTCTGAGACATACTTTCTCTTCTTCCTCTTTATAGTTGCTGTCTTTGGGGGGGGGGGGGAGAGTAAAAATGTAGCTTTGGAGAATCTCAAGAGTCTATCAGTTGATGCAACTAACGGAATAAGACTTGGCTTCAGAAGGTCAACAAATCATACTCTGTCAACAGAAGTGTATCTTTTGGAGAAGTTCCATTTTGTCAATTCCATTTCTTAGCTGTGTTTAGATTCTGTGCAGAAATTTTTCTTGTCAATCAAGTCTCTCCCTTTTTGCTAAGTCATCAAGTCTGAAGCATCCTCTACAGAGGTTTATTTTTCCACTTTTGCCTGTGAATTCCAGGGTCAGCCATGATTTAATCATGATGAGAGTGCATATGGGGCATACATTATTTTAGTGCAGGAGGGCATGGGAGACCTACAGGATGGGATCGGTGATGTCAAAACAGAAAAATACAGATCATATACAATTTTAAAAGAGGCAAAGAAAAGACAGCTCTTTGGGCCCCTTTGTTCTCCTTTCCCCTTTCTTTCTAACACTGAGACTGTTTTCCTTTCTTTCAGTGCCCTTTGTTCTGGTCCCTATGCTCACTAAATCTTTTTCTTCACTAATAAGATTCTATTTCCTTCTTCTTCCTTTACATTTTCTTTTGTATATTCCCTAATAAAGAGCCTGTTCACACTTATTTCAAGGAGGCTCCTGGGGAGGCTTATCAGCACACTGCCGCTGACCCAGAGCTCACTAAGGCTACACTGCCTTCACTAGCTGAAGACAACTGTTGTCCGCAACTTGCCCAGGGGTAGTTAGTGAGATCTCAGTCAGCAGCATTCTCACCCTCCTCCTGGTGCAATGGTACAAGTGGGCCTGTTGGCGTGCTGTGGCTGTCCAGTCACACACTCCATCCCAATCACCATGGCAATGTCTGGGTATGTGCTAGATGCTTCCATAGCAGTCCAGTCTGCTCAGGGCTGGCCATCCACACTTCAAGTGCTGGTGACTTGAATTTGGGACTGCACCAGCGCTTGAAGTGCAGATGGCTCCTTCCAAATTTGATCTTTGCTTCACTGGAATGGCACTATTTCCAGTGAGGCAAGTGTGGACAGGCCCAAAATAGATAAGCTAGTGAAGACTAGAACAAAGCATACAGGAAAGGCATGCACAATCCTTTACCTACTCCTTAGAAATCAACTCTAGATTGCAGGCAAGAAATTTAGAAGTTAGCTGTGCTTTGATCCACAGAACTTTTCATATTGTGCATACAGATGACATAGAGTACACGTGTGTGCACTACAAGGTCAGAGTAGTTTGTTCAGCTTGTTCCCACAAGCAGGGTAAATTAGACAAGACGTGAGTCAGGCACACCTTCTACCCCTCTCAATTTTTTCTTGCATTTAAAATTGTATCCATAGACTCTGTCACATATTGAGCCTGTACCAGAATCCTGCAGTCCGGACCAGATGGTGACAGAGACCCTTTTTTAAAATTATTTTTTATTGATTTTAAAAGCAATATGAATTTAAAAAAATTCTAACAATATCTATCATACAATTTCTTGTATCTTCTCATAGTATATATTGCCTTATTATTCTGTACGACTTCCCCCATTTCTCCGACTTCCCTTCTTGATACCGCTTGTTCCTTTGCTTCTTTTGTCATTCTTGTCATTTTCCAACTGCCTTCTTCATGTTTAGTCAAAACCTTCTGTTGGCACTTGTAGTTCGTGTAGATAGTTAATAAAAGGGTGCCAATCTAAACATTTATCAAGTTTGTCAATTTGTCCATTTCTGCCAGATCAACCAATTTAATTAACCATTCGTATTCCGTGGGGATCTCCTGCTTCCATTTTTGTGCATATAATAATCTTGCTGCCGTCACCATATATGATACCAATACATTAATATTATCCAAAGTGTTATCTATTATACCCAACAAAAAAACAGTTCTGGTTTAAATAAAAAATGCTTCTTTAATATTAATTTCATACTGTTATAAATTTGTACCCAGTATTTCTTTGTTTTTTTGCATGTCCATCACATATGGTAGAACGTTCCTTCATGACAGAGACCATTTAAAGCAATGGAACTTTGCACCCAAGTCAAAGTATCATTTTAGGTAATAGAAAGTATGAGATTGGATTACCCACGCTCATCATGGTACATCTCCCCTTTGGTCTGCTGACAAGTCTTTGACAATGCCTGTTTTTCCTGTTGAAAGGGCATTTTGTTAAAAGTTTTTCTGCACAACTTAATCCTGTCAACCTGTTAAAGAAAGGTGACTCTTAAAACTGTTAGAGCCTATACCCTAGATGAGATCACCTGCAAGTCTGGCATGATAGTGTGAGTGCCGGACTTGAATAACTGATTGGATTAACACAATTTTAATGCATTTTGGAAAGCCTGAAATGTTGCCCATTGTTTTTTGTTTAGCCCTTTTCCTATCTGAAAACTGTTTTCCTACCTGACCCCAGGGTGTCTTGTTGAGTATAATAGATTTTCCCCTCCACTCAGTATCTCTGGTAGCATTTGCCCCCCTAAAGTCCATAGCATCCCTGGCTTTTGCTGGGTCCACTATGACCTCCTAAGACCTGAGTCTTTGGCTATCACTGAGTCATTACATCCTTCCTGCAACAAAAGCTGGACTCCATCCTGGACTTTGTGTGCTCGTATGCTTGGGTGCCATTGAGCTGCAGGCTAACCATGTTGCTGAAATCGGGAGATGAACCTGGAACTCACTTTCCCTTCATAAGGCTTGCTGTGCATTCAGGAAGCATGCTGACTTGATTCCTTCCTACTTCAGATCACTGCCATTAATTAAAAGGCTAGCCATGTGTTATGTATAGTATCAGACTTTTGGGTGTGTGTTTTTAAGAATCAGACTTACTTGATGTCTTATGAGACTGAGTCTTCAGGAGAAAACAAGACCAATTACTGTACTAGCATCCAGGATGCATACCTCATTTCACCAGTAATGAGTGCCAAGAAGTTCAACAGAGCGCTGACACTTTTGTCACCAATTAAACCTGCTACAGTCTACCCACTAGCAAACTGCTTTGTTGCCTTCCCTGATGACGAGAAGACCCCAAGAAAGGTATAATTGTCCACCAGAAGCATATTCCCTCTTATCTCACTGTTTGATTCATATTAGGCAATCTCTCCCTTCACTGTGAATTAACTCAGCTGCTCTTCTGCCTTTTTTCTCTTTCCAGTTGTGTATTTTACTCTTTTGTTAATGAAAAAGGGTGATTGTGGCTTTAGTGCAGTTGTCCCTGTTCATTTTGGAAACATAACTGATTGTCTGAATGGAGGAATCACAGGAGAAAAGTTCATTGCATTAAGGGGGCCCAACCCGTGGCATCACCTTTCCCCAGCTGCAAAAACTTTTGGAACTAAGCCTTATCTTAATTTTGTTGATTGTGGTCTACTAACAAGTTTTTGGTAAGCCAAGAAAATCCCCATGCTGATGTGCCTTGTTGATCTATTTTGCTTTTGTTGTTCACTTAATTGTGCATTCCACTACTTCATGCTTAGGAGGCAGCAAAAACTTGTGTTACACTTTTGTGTCCCTTTACTGTAGTTACAATGAAGGTCTCTCTCTTCTGCTGCAAGCTGCTTCTTCTGCCCAATCTTGAATATGTTTTAAAGATCTTCTGGCTACAAGCTATCATTTGACTTATTTGCCCAACTCTGAAACTGTTTTATTGTTGCTGCTTGCTTTCAAGTATTGCCATTTGCTATGTAATAAATATATTTCCAGTATGCCTTTTAAACTTGAATAATACTTTTTTAAAAAACAGAAAATTTTGTACTTAGATCAGCCAAAAGTTTCCTTCTTCCTTGGGGTTGGCTCCAATCGGTTATTAGCTAAACCAAACGAGTAATACTAAAAATCCTATATATGAGTATGCGATCAAAACATACATCTAGAGCAGTTCCCATAACAGACCCTGCAAGCATACAGAACACATGGTATTGTATTTGATCACACGCAATGTGTCAAACTTAAACATACGTAACAGGAGAAAAAAATAAGTATTTTGGTTTAATTTCCCTAGCTGTTGGTTATTCTTGTAATTTTCACCATTTACATTTACCTTAACTTTGGCCCAAAGAGGAAAGAAGTTCAAGAAGTCAAATCAAAAGACAAACAAAAATAAAACAAAAGAGTTGGTTTTCAGATTTCCAGTTCATCACATACTGAAAACCTCCACTAAAATATCTCAATAATAAGATCCACCAGGCATGCCACATACTTAGGCATAAGCAGTGGCTACATAGTAATGTCACTGATTTTAATGCACACTTTCATTTCATTTTCTGTCCTTCCACAGGAGTTTGAGTAGTGTGTGTGTATGCATACACTTACAAACCATAATTTAGCATAACTCCAAAAACTTTCTTACTAATTTTGTTTTTTCAAAAGGTAAGTGATTTAGGTTCCAAGGCAATACTCAATTGCTTTGATTTGCCTTGGATTATATTAAAATGACATAAAATAAAACCAGAAATCAATATATTAATAACAGCAAAAGAATAAAACAGGTTACAAATGGAAAGTGAAATTGTACAGAACCAAGTGAACTGAAGCACTCTACTGATGGTGAAGCTCATTTGGCAAGATTTATTGCAACAAGAACTTGTGCTTTTTGGAACAGTAAAATGGTCAAAACACCGTTGTGGAATATTTGGTCTGGCCGTAGTATTTCTTCTTTATGTTGGACTGATCTTTGTAATGAGAAGTTTATTGACCAATATTTCTTGTTGTGAATTATGTTCTGACAATACAGTTAGTAATTTCAGCTTTATTGTTCACAATACAAAATTTAATAGCTATTTAAAAGCCAACAAATTTGAAAGGATTTCCTCTCTCAACAATAATTGTCCTATCTTCTCAGGCAGTATTTGTCAAATATTACCTGCTTTAGTATAACAAATCGATTATCAGAAGTCTCATCAATATGGATTAATTGCCTTGCTTTCTACAAATGAATTGAAGAACCTTTTCATCAGCCAGCAGGTCTAAATCCAACACTACATACAGTAACTCATATTTATTAATTCTATGCTGATACCCACCCCAGTTTAAGTTAAGGACTCATACATCTTTTATTATAGGCCATGACACCATATTACACAATTACCTTACTCTTCACCTTAATGACAGCATTTCTCAAGTTGACTTCATTTGCAGATAAAAGAGAGAAGAATGCAAATTATAGCAGCCACATAGTAACTCTGCTCAAAATCTCTTACAAGAGCACTGAGCATTCGTAAGACATCTAAACACTCAAATTGTTATTTCACTTAAAGCTTAAGTGTTCTGGAATGAAGAGATGAGCAAGAAAATGCTTAATTATTGCTTTTACTGTGTATATTTTTATTCTTGTTTTTAAAGTTTTCAGTGACCTGCTTTGACATTTTTTTAAAAATGAAAAGGGATGGATGGATGGATGGATGGATGGATGGATGGATGGATGGATGGATGGATGGATGGATGGATGGATGGATGGATGGATGTTCTTGGAACAAGTGAAGTACAGAATGGGGAGCAAGAAAATCATTTAACACTCTGTTGTTTACTGTGGTGGTTTGCTTCCTGCCAATCATTGTCTAATACAAAATAGCATTGTAGAATTAATCAACTGGTATGGAAAACTAGAGAGCTTCTTTTACCAGGAGCCAACCAAAAGCAAACAAAACTTAGCAAGGATTTTCAATCAGCTGTGTACACCCCACACTTGAACAGCCTGCAACCAGCAGCAAATAAGGTGGAAAGGGAAGTTTCATAGTAAAACCTAATGTTTGTGAGGGCCACTGCACACTGACGTTCTTCTTTTGCTAAAGTTCAGCCTTCCTTGCTTGCATTCCTAAGGGGCCCTGTGTTTCCTTTAGTCTCAGCATAGATAGCTAGGCTGCGGGAACTGTGTTCTTGGTAATGGTACTGCTAGAAGGACCTTGAGCAATGGTGGGAGTGTTGAAAACCTTGCTGGTAGCCTGTATGATATGCTCTCTTCCGACCTGCATACTCTGTCTTCTGTTATCAACAGTAAAGAGAGGAACATGCTATGAACAAACCCTTGTCTTGCTACTAGTTTCCTGGGCCCCAGGTAGTGATTCTAACAAGAGTCCAGCAGCCAGAAAAGTAAAAATTACTGCTCTCTCCCCTCAGCTTTGCCACTTTCTTGACCGTTCTCTGCTCCTTAAAGGATGGGGGGGGGGTTGCTAGCACTTACCTTGGTTTATGGTGATGGCACATGGCAAGCAGTGGCTGCTTCACTAGAAGAGAGTGCAAACACTGCATGCAGGACAGAGGCCATGGTGTATCCTGGGGATGAAGCATCCTAGAGTGTCCTGATCCATGGCACAAAGGTAAGTGTGAACAGGGTCACTGTCCTTCTTATTGGTTTCAGTAAGAAGTTATCCAGACCCCAGTGACTTAGAAGCCAATGCAGACACACAAATGAGAAGAAGTCCAAAAGATCATCTAGCTCAGGAGATACCAAAGGTTCCCTTGCTACCCTCAAAGTTTCTGAGAGCTTTTTCTCACTGCTCTCTTTGTAATGAGTCTGCAAGCAGGAATATCTTTCTCATCTTAGAAGAGGTCACTGACTTGAAAGAAAAGTGCTGGAAAAGGTTTCGGTCATATTCAAAGAATTTTAGATATCCTCATCAACCTCAGTTAAATAATTGAACTGTATAAGCCATACATATACTGAAATTGCACTAGGAATTATTTTAACCACCTATTAATTAAAAAGTGTCTGAGAAAAGCCTTTATGTGCTTAAAACATTTATCTGCCAGTAAAGATACACAGCATCTTCAAATCATACCCATAACTACTGTATATAATTTCTGTATTTTGAGAAGCAAAGCTGTAGCTTAGTGTGGGTTACCCCCTGTAATGCAAATAATTTTTTGTGAGGAGTGTAAAGTTAAAATCTTGTATGCCAAATGTGAAATACAGTACAATGTTGTAATCCTATTGTGTGAATAAACACAGGTTTTCAGCAGTATTATATACTGAAGGGAACTATTTCTTTCTAGAAGTCTTATATTGAAAGAAGATGATTAAGGCTTTATAAAAGCTATTTCTTTTCAAAGTTTCTTAAAACTGACATGTACATTTTCCCCCTCTCTATACAATACTCTCCATATTATACACAATAGGAAAAAGAAGTTAATTTTGAACCCTACATCTTATCTCTTTTGGGTAGAATTATTATTCCTGACATACACAAGTCCTGCATTTTTCAATTTCATGCCGATTTCATCTGCTACTATATTAAATTGTCAAGTTGCCCAGATCTTTACAATTTTTTGAAAGCCCACATGTGCTTCTTTGAATTGAAGTCTGCTTTATTCTGGGCTGAATAGTTCAGGCACAGACTCTTGCCATTTTGTTGACTGCACCCCTTAGCAGCCATTAGTGAATATAATAAATAATACAGGACCTTGCCTAACTTCCTGGGCTTCTGTGCAGTTTAAAATGCATTATAAGT
The DNA here is from genome assembly GCA_023333525.1 of Aspidoscelis tigris stejnegeri. Taxonomy (NCBI): domain Eukaryota; kingdom Metazoa; phylum Chordata; class Lepidosauria; order Squamata; family Teiidae; genus Aspidoscelis; species Aspidoscelis tigris. Next base: position 47,933,453 of record JALMGA010000003.1, on the reverse strand, counting down.
TGTTGTTGTTTTTAAGTACCTGTTAATCTTACTCCCCTTTCTGCAAATCCTTAAGGAAAATAAAATTTTCATTTGGATCTCTTGGGCTGTATAGAAGTAATGTTTTGGCGTAGAAAATAGTCTAACTTCAGAGACAGATGTTTTTATTACTTTGATTCTGAAAAGCAGGATGTTTTTTGTTCCAAAATATAAACCATGTCCTGCTAAATAGGGCCAGTCAACCATCTAATATAGTAGCCTAGTCTCACAGGAACTAGGAAGATGGTTAAGGAAATCTCACAAGTAGAAGGCATTACCACACTTATCATCCATGGTTTCCAGACCAAATTCAGTACTGGAAGGAGATGTAGCCATCATGACCAGCAGTCACTGACTGCCCTGCAATATATCAAACCGTAATGAATCCCAAGGTTAACTGAAGTCACTCATAAGAAACTGCCATCAGACCACCATCTAGTAATGTTTAGTTTAAATATAGCACTACCCTACCACAAGAGTGGGGGACCCAATAAAATGACTTATAAAATCTGATGGATTCCTGAATGTTCTGAAGAATTTCCAGAGGCTAGAGCTGGTGACCATATTGAAGCCCCTGATGCAGGTCAGGAGAAAGAACACAAGTTGTGTGTAACTCACCATCAAGATAACTCACCATAATCACAACTACACTATGGCAGTGAAGGCTGCGAAAACGGTTTATTATGCAATCTCCATTACATCCTCTAACAGAGATGTTCCACATGGTTTAGGGGCTGTTGCCATCTGCTCCCGGAAATCCAGTATTAGAACCCTCAGAAGCCTGCTGTGATAAATTTCTAAAGTATTTTGAGAATAAAGTTGCTCATCTCCATGATGACTTAAGCATCTCCATTGGGGTATTACCTGAGGTGTCCAGTGAGCTATCCTGTTCTATTTTCTGGGATTATTTTTAGTTTTTGAGGCCTGAGGGCGTGAAGATGCACCTCTTTGCCCTGGCCTTTCGTTAAATGGGAATATACTGTCTCTTCCCACTTTACAGACACTGTTATTGTTTTAATATATACTGTTGTTTTAATATATGTCTGACTTTAAATGTTGTTACCCACCCTGAGACCTTCAGGTACAGGGCAGGATAGAAATACAAATAATTAATTAAATAAATAAATCTTGTGTCCACTCTTCCACTGAAGAGATCCTTCATAATCTCTTTTTCCTACACTGAGTACTCTGCTATCAGCAAACGTGCCCATTTTACTGCTCAGCGCTGCTTCTAGATCATTTACGAAAAAAGTTTAAAAGCTTTGATAATGATTCCCAGCACTTTTCCCAAACTGTACATTAATCTAATGGCCCTTCATTTCCTGTGACCTTCTGGATTTCTTTTTAAATACGGATGTAACTTTGGCCTTTTACCAGCAATCCGGTATGGAAGCTACGCTGAACTTAGCAAGTTTCCAGTTTTTATCTTGTCTGCCTTTTTACACTTGAGTACTGTAATAACATTTAGCTGGATGACATCCGGACCTAATGATTTGTTAGAAAATATTACTGACACATTAAATGCTAACTCATATTTTGTCATTACCATTTGTCTCAGTTCCTCAGACTGTTGCCGGAAAACATCAGGCTCAGGCTCAAGGATCTTCATGGCTTTCATTGTGTAGAGAGGAAACATATTTAACATCTGTTACTTTTCTCTTTAATACAATTTTAGCTCCTTTGCTATCTAAAGGTCCAACTCTTGTTAAGCCACCTTCTGGTTTCCAGTGTAAAGTTTTTTTATTAGCATCTTTGAACTCTGAGAAGTTTGTTCACTCAAAAATGCTTTTGCATTCCTTTCTCCAAACTGTTGTCGTTGCTGCTGCTTTCTGATCAATCCTTTCTACTTTGAAAGTTTCACTGACTGTTCCATCCAGCACCTTTCACAAGGGATCAACAGGCTAGAACTGAAGGCAATTCAAGCCCTAAAAATATCTGGCAATTCCTGGGGCTATTTTACACCACAGTGGTTTTGAGGAAAGAGTGTCCTCCATCTATCTGTAGACCACAACATCTTTGTTTGTGAGACCCATACTTGGCTATTTTGAAAGCAGGACATTTTCCTGTCTTACTGTGGTACACTATGCCAATTTTTAACAACTTTACTAAGTCCCCACCTATTCCATGCTTGCCCTGTTTTGATTTACCATACCCATTCCAGGATTCCCCACCCAACAAGCCTCTTTCTCCCACCATAGGCCAGCTCAATTCTTATATTTATTTCTGTGTGTTCTTTTCATAGCTACAAATATGAGGTCACAAAGGCTATCGTCACACCTCGCTAAAATAATCTGCCTTGAAAAGCCAGACATGACAAACTCTGGCCACACCCAATACCTGATAATCCTTCCTCAGTTCATCCTCAGATTGGGTCACTATGCTCACACCTTTTTCTTCCTGTCCTGAGACTCCTTTACAAGACTTTTTTAGTTGTCACCTCCTCTCCACCGCCATAACACCCCCTGTACTCTGATAGGATAAAAATTCTGTGACTCACCCCCTCTAATCCTCTTCCCTAATCAAACCCAAAAAACTATAATGGCTTAAGACCTGTAAAATTCAGGACTCAGAAAAGTACAATTGAAGTCCACAAATAAAACAGATGTGTGAGTGTTGGGGTCCACAGATGGACTGAAGAAAGATTAAAGTGAAGATGTGACCATGCCCAAAAATTACATTAACTTTTTAAATACTGAGTCTTCTTTATGGCACACATATTCAGACTAGGCAGCACTCAAAAGAATTTCAGGCACTTTGACCCAGATGCTTGGCATAGTTGAAAGGTGCTTTGAAAACATTGTTGTCTGTCCACATCACTGGAAATTTACCTCAGAGGAGGCAAGTATCTAAAAGGGTTTGTAGTACTCATAGACAATACAACAGACGGCCTCACGTTTGCTTTCAACAAGGCCTTGTTGAACAAGTCTCACTTTCAACATGTGAAAGCTCACTCTCAGTATACAGCCTACATATCACATCAAGGAGGAAAGCAATATTCAGGCTGCTGTCTATGAGAAACAGAATGGACTTGGACCCTGTCACTGTTTGAGTGTCTGCAAGCGTGGGATCTTGATACAAAGGTTTTAAAAGGTAGCCACTATGACTAGGGCTGTGGTCATACCTAAGGTTTAATCCAGCTTCAGTTCACTTTTGGAGCGAAAGAACATATCAGCACAGTGACCAGTAATTTTATTTCCACATTATCTATCCCAAAGGTGAATTTTCTGAGTTATTTAACACTGAAAGAAAACAGCTTGTCACTTTGCTGATATTCTTTCACTCTGAAAGTGGACTGAAGCTGGATTAAACCTTAAGTGTGATCACAGCCCAAGAAATTGAAATCAAGAAAAGATGGAAAAGAAAAAAAATATTCTTCAGTAGAGAGTTTTATTAAATATAAGGGTAGCAGTGAACACAAAAATAAAAATAGAGAATGGATGAGTTAGCATCAAAGCAATGCACACAAATACGCAATGAGAGAAACAGTATTAAACTGTAACAATTTCAAAGACATATTTCACACTGTTCCATACTATTTTTAACTAACTGCAAGAACAGAGAAGGAAAACTACTGAAACATACTTCAGGCTAATAGGGGAGAATGACATATGGGAGAATAAGGAAAGGGTATATGCTACCTATATTCGCCTCTGCAGTAATCTTGTTACAGTGGGTTTGCTTTCCCTCTGCAACACAGAACATGTGTGTGAAAAAGTGACAAAGGTTGTAGCTCTATTCTCTTCTCAATACTGGCACACAGTCATTTGTCCTACAATGACAGGAGAAGATAGAAAAGAAGACAAAAGGAAAAGAGAAGGCTGGTGGGTTGAAGGGAAAATGAGTAATTTTTCTTTAGGATGGAAGAGCAGTACCAAGAGTCTATTTTATGATGGAAAATATACCTTGAGCTATCTGTCTGGGCACATGCTTACTAGAATTAAGCAAAGCAAATGATCTCCCACCTGAGAAAATGTGTAAGCAATACTACCTCTGCCAAGGAAGTAATGGACGAGGAATCTACCATCCATCCAATCAGTTTGGCTAATTCAGGCTGCTCCCTGCTAATAGTAAAATAAAAGAGAGAGAGAAATGAGAGAACAAAGGTACCTTTGCACTGGCAACAAAGGACAAAGGGGGTTTAATTGGAAGGAAGAGTGACTTGGATATGGCTCTCGAAGTGCCAGGAAGGGGTAAGCAACTCAAGTCCAAATATCTGGTGTAGGAATATACACACCTTCTTAGCATTTGTATAAAGGGAGCCACTTCGAATATGCTTGGCTTCGAATTTACTTTGAATTTTCTTCAAATACCTTCTGACCCCAGTTACACCTCCAAATCTGCTCTGAATCCATCTGAATCTGATTCAAAGCATTGAATGAAGATTTTACTTTCCATGCAAAAATTAGTCTTCAAATACTGCGATATGAATTGTGAAGGTGATGTACATTTTTTGCCCAACTCAAATTTGAGGGAGTGTCTCTGGCTGCATTGTCCTGCCTCTAATGGAGTTAGGAGAATTAAAATTTGTGGCCAATAAGCTTGGACGTCCTGAGATTGAGTCAAGGTACCCACAAATCAGTCTTGATGCACCAAGGAACACCTTAGCACTCAGTTTGGTCAGATGGTTTTCCCTTCATGGAAGCTTCCAGCAGCACCCTCAAGTTAAGAGTTGTGAGCAGCTCCCCAACTCATAACCCAAATGAGGTGTGGCTTGACGTAGGTTTAAAGATCTCTTTAAAACCTTCTAGATTGTAATAACTACATTCAGCATATGGCACTGTTCAACTTTTTTCTTTCTTATATACTATGTTGCCTCCTCAAACTTCATAAAGGCTGCATCCCCATGCTGGCCATCTGGCACACTTTGGGTGCCGTTTGGGCATGCATAGGCCAGGCACAGGACCGGGAACGCATTTCCGGTGTCCCCATGAGATTCCCGGCAATGTGGGACAGGTATGGGTTGGGCACGGATGGAGGCGTCCCCATGAGAACCATGCTGAACCCTGGTACAGTGGAGCAGCACCCCCTCCTCTCCGTCCCCTCTTTCCTGGGACTGTCATCAGCCCACCCCTGTGCCACACACCCCCTCCTTTAGTGGCACAGACAGCCAGGACTGGGGTGGGAGGCATGGAAACAAGTTAAAATAAAGCTTTGCTCATAAAAATAACTTTAATTTTTTTAAAAAATATCGAAAGCCACTACGAGGTTTAGTGGCAGTAGGCGTTTGAGCAGTTTTGTGCACCTCCGCTTCTCCGGGAACTGCAAGAATGGCTGTAAACTGAAAATCAAGCCTTTATTTATGATTGCCTTGCAGATCTGTGAAATGGGGGTTGCAAATGAAACAGAAATCAAGCCATTATGCAGCCTGCCTTGGAATTCTTGAAATGGGATTGGAACTACCTCTGTGGAAATGGCAGAAAATTTAAAAAGCAAGCTGTTCTCCAGTCTGCCTTTGAGACCAGCATTTTAAAAAAGTTAGCGGCCACAATCTTCAATGAACAGGGCAGGGACAGCAGGCACACCTCACCTCCCAATGACGCAAGCGCAAATCTCCTCCCCGTTAGCCTGCTAATGTCCCCATGTGCGTTCCCGGCTCGCTGAGCAATGCGTACCGGTCCCCCAAAGCGTGCCAAGACTTCTTTTTTTAGGTATCAGATTTGGCACCCTTCTGGCCTGGTTTGGGAGGGGTTGGCACACTTTTCGCAGACCAAATCCAAAAACCATGGGGACAGACAGTGCCAATCCTGCGCTCGGAACCGTACTAAACCTGCATGGGGACAGGGCTTTAGAGAAACAGAAGATGTTCTTATACTAGTCTCCTGTGATGCAGGGGTTGCCAGTTTTCTTGCACTTAACAATCCCATTTTCTATACAGTTCAAGCTGTATTGATAATTTTCCCAACTCCACTGCTGGCTTGAACATGTCTTCTTTGCAGGACCTCAGCAATATTTTTTCCTCACCAATTTCACACATTTCCTTCCCTCTTCTACCACACTTGTCAACCTTTCTCCTTTAAGTAACCCCTACTGATTTCTACTGAAGTATTTATATTCCACTTTTCTACCCAAAAAGTGAAATCAGTACTGATATAATTTTAATGCTGATTTTTAGAAAAGTTAGGGTTGAGATAACTTTAAAACAAATGATAGCAAGAAGTCATAAAATACATATGGATGACATTAAAATTTAAGGCAGAAAATACCTGTGAACAGCAATAAAACTGAAGGTAGCAGCCTTGAAGTAAAACTAAAAAGGGAGGAAAGACTACATGGGACTCTGTTCAATAGTGTCACTCTGCAGTCAGTCAAGAAGTAATACTCTTTTAAAAGATGGCTGAGAATTTATTATTAAATCTATTGTGTCATCAAGAAAATGGGACCTCAGCGCAATCCCTCTCTTCAATTAAATCCCATTTTAAAATCTCACACTTTTAGGTGTAAAAATAGTCACCTCCTAGAGACAGTCAGTGGATCTCACTCTGATTCCCAGGATAGAAAAAGAAGACATCCCAACATCTATTTTTCCAAATCATGGGTGCTTGAGAGTGGCTGTGTTTAGAGACCACCCACATGCCACAGGGTGCAAGACCGAGGGTTCAGACTATAACAAACAATGCCCTCCTTGGAAGTTAAGACTGGAAGACCAAGTAAGAGACATATACAAGGATGCTAGTAAGCTGACACAACTCAATACGAGTATAAAGCTCAAGAAGGGGTCACAGCTATCAAAGAAATACAAAGCTCATAAGTGTGGCCCTTGAAACCACTAAACAATGCTTACAGTATTGACCACCAGGCTGAAGAGATAAACTAAAGAAGCAGAAGCCAAAAGAATAAATTGAGGTATACTCTCAATTACAAGATGGACAGCTATTAAGTGTAGAGTCACCAAGAGCTGAAACTGAACAATACTGAAAAAACAAATGGGAAAAATAATCCTATCATAACTTCAGTGCCTGATAGAGACCCACTACCCAAAGGTAGGTTCCCCCAACTCAAACAAGAATGCTTGAACTCACTGTGCCTTGTTCTGGGAACTATTCATCAAGTTCCTAATGCTGTGCTGTAGCACTACACAGAATGGTGCATAAAGTTCAAGGAAGAGAAAATAATCTTCAATCTGAACCACCAATGTTAGAAGCACTTATTAGCATACTAAGAAACCTGCTTACAGGCTGGGACTTGGCAGGCTAAGTAGGCAGTAGGAAGGTTATGAATCATGACCTACTGCATTGAACATTAAGCTAGTTATGCTGGGATAACACAAATGTAATCAATCACACTGTTTGTAAACTATAACCATGTGTTTCTGTCAAAGTATATAAAGGCAGACTACATTTGAGAAATGTCTCCTGGTACCTCTTATGAGCAGCAATAAAGAGAGTTGCAACTCCTACCTCAGTGTGTCTTTATTGGTGTAACATGCTGAGAATAGACCATTGAAATCACCCAGAACAAAAAACAGTTATCATAAAGCGGACATTCAATAATGGGTCAAGCATATGAAGAATTGGACAGCACCAGGCCTCCAATATGATCCACACATTCTGCTTAAAGAAACTAACAGCAGTGTATGAAAACATAACAGCACAAATGAGTAAAAGATAATATCAGACAGCTTCCACTCTGAGTAGCTAATCCAGGGCAGGACAGCACTAATAATCAAAGACTCAAACAAAGGAGCAGTATCATCTGATTACTGCCCAATAGCTAATGTGGAAATTCCAATTAGGTATCATTGCCACCAAGCTTGAATAGACTTGTATGTTAGAAACAACACCAGATGCCCAAAGCCACCAGTTACTAAAAAACCAAGCAGTCACACTGGATTCAAGGTGCAGAAAGACCAACCTGAGAAACGCATGGATTGACTACAAGAAAGTCTATGCCTCAATGTCACACTTATGGATCCTCAAACACCAGGCACTATACAGGGTTAATTGAACACTAAAAATCTTCACCAAGAACTCAATGGGCAAGTTGAGGACAATACTGGAAGCCAACTCTAAGACAATCACACAGGTAATTAACTATACTATTCTGCCCAAGAACTGAATTCTTTTAGCTACATGGTTACACAGAGTGGTCAAAAGTAGAATCACCTTCAGTCACCTCCTGTAAATTGATGATATCAAGCTATACAGCAAACAAGAGCAAGACATCAACTCATTCATTCACTGCACAAGAATCTATAGTGAAATAATAAAAATGTCATTTCATCTGGAAAAATGTGGATGGACAACTGTGAAAACAGTACAAATAATAAGAATTGAAGGAGCCGAATTACCTTAAAGGCCCATAATAGATATGCATAAGGCAGCTACAGGTACCTGGAGTATCAGATCACATGGACACCATGATGGGGAAGAAAGGAAAACCAAAAGAACCAACTATGTTCAGAGAGTAAGACCCAGCCTTAAGTCCCAGCTCAAAGGAAGGCACAAGATCCAAGCCATGGATACATATAAAGTGGCAAAAGAAAAGCTGCTACTATTAAGACCTGGAAACTCCTCATAATACATAAAGAATTCCATCCCAAGTAAAGTGTCAACAGGTTGTTTATAAGCCAAAAAGAGGGAGGACCAAGGTTAAGGCCACTGTCCTAAATGCAGTAGAATACACCTAAGGATGAAGTGCTAAGATAATGCTTCGGACAACTGTAATCAAGGAGCATGAATGAAGAGCAAACAGTGGAGGTACCATAGCATAACAAACCCCTTCATGAAACATACCATGGGCAGATCATACAAGTGGCTGATGGAAAGTCCTATCAGTGCCTGGGGAAAGAAGGACAGAAAGACAGCACCAACGCACTAATCTCAGCCACACAAGAGCAAGCACCAGGTACAAGATCAATAGAAGCAGTCAAGCACATAGTAGCCAGGCACAAGATGCTGGCAGAAAAAGCATATACAGAGCAGCACAACCAAATTACAAGACCTATCTACAGGAAGATCTGCAATGAGTACACATGAGTACAAGCTGGATATCCCAAAGTCTAAATGGGAAACTTCACAAGAAAAAGGGGCTGAGAACAACAGAGCCAAATCATGTGGAACTTCCATATCCACACCAATCAACCCAAGATCCCAGTAGTACACAAAGGGAAGAATGAAGCAGTGATACTACATATAGCAGTTCCAAGTTATGGTAACATCAGGTAGAAAGATATGAGAAACTGGAGCAATGCCAAAGACTGACAAAAAAGGGACAGTAAAGAGAAGGTAAAAGCAAGAGTGGGTGTGGTAGTGACAGGAGCATTCAGAGCAGTAACCCCCAAGTTGGAAGAAAGGCTTCAACAATACCAGGACTTAACACCAGAGATCTCTGTTCAGAAGAACAGAGACCTAGGAAAAGCTAGGATACTATGCAGGGTCCCCAGGTCTTTGGTAGAAGACCTGAAATTGAATAAAACATACCAAGTAACCACCCCTAAGAGATGAGAAAAGAATTTTTTAATGGACACTTTCCCTTTCTCAGCTTTTCTTGATCTTCCTGGTTCAGATTCAAACTTAATTTCATCAACCCCATCCAACAGCGGGAGTGATCATGGGCAGGTTCAGAGTGCCAGAGATGATTCTGTAATATGTATAAGGATAAACAAGCTAGCTCCATCCATGCCATCTAGACCTTACTTAGAGGAAGGTCAGATTATAAAGGGTATGCATAGCTAAATAAATATTATTTAAAAGATTAAAACCACATTATTTTTAGGAAAGATAATTACCTGATATCTATTTCAAAACATAACATTAATGGGGATAAGGAAGGCATCAGATATTATTTATCTCTAGGCACATATAAAGCTGGATTTTTTTTCTCCTTTTTTGACTGACAGACTTAATTAGATCTTAATGTAATGTGCAGTTAATCATTAGCAAGCATTTTTCTCAAGGAGAAAGGAAAGACAAAAATGAAGCAGGCACTTTAATTTTATTAACTTACTTTGGGGTCTGCACACTTGAACTTTAACCTTTCCACCATCTCAAGCATGGCAGCCTTCAGGTCCACACGTTCCTGGTTCTGGGGAAAAAAAAGAGTAAAGGTCACTAGACTGGGCCTTGCTCCACTTGCAGGGAGAGAGAGAAATTGTGATGTTTCCAAGGGGAATGTGGGGAGAATAGGTGAAAGAGCAGCAGCAATCTTTCAGCACTTTCTATTAGCCAAGTTGCTATGAGACTCTGAATACATTCATTCATTCTTCTGGGACTGAGGTTAAGCAAGCAGACGGCTCAACGAAGAAGAAAAGATGTATCTGCCAGGAGCACTGGGAAAACTATTGGAATGAAAATTAAATGCAATTGCACAGGCCCAATCATTCATAGCTTTTGTCATACAGCTTAGCTTCAAGCAGGCTTAAATCCTGATAGATGCGTAGCATTCTTCATCTACTCCTGAAGCCAAGAATCCAACTGTTTGCAAGGTGTAACTCAGTACACTTCAGCATAGTGACCTTACCAAAAATGTGCAAAGAAGTGGTGACCTGGCTCCATGTTTCATTTATTTTCTGTAATTATTGGCTGCCCGATAATTTAATTCTGCACTTTTGAGCTTCCATTTGTAAGAAGGGGCAGATGGAAATAACTAATTAAAGCAGTAATCAAGAGTTCACACTTCAAGAAAGACGCAAAGCACTAAGCATTTGTAGAATCCCTAGGATATTTGTTTCCTATGCTTAAATTTTCCTCTTTCTAAAACCAACCTGCAGCTCATACTTAAGGGAGTGGAGGACAGGCCTCAGCAAAAAGACAAGACTGAATAAGAGACACATAAAAGTATTCCTTTCTATTTATCCTATGACTTATCTGGACACTTGTGTTTTTATGCACCCTTTCACTTTCTTAACTCAAGATCTGCTTATTTAATCAAGGGAAGATCTAAGAATTAAAAGTGGAATAGGGAGAATGCTACTTGATATTTTCCAATCACACCTTAAAGTAGCCGCTTACAAAACACAATAAGATGTATCTAGATCGGAAAGAACTGTACATCAGTCACTTATCTGTGTGACTGTAAAAAGAGAGTCTAATTCAGGGAAACTCAACTTCAAATGTTTCTGAATTACAGCTCCCAATGTTCCATGTCATCTCCAGACAGCCTGGAATCATGGAAGCAGAATGTTGGGAACTGTAACAGGAACATGTGAGAAGAGTTGCAAGTTGAGAACCCCTATCAAACATGGAGAAACGGCTTATGGACTCAAACTGGTTTTGTCCTTTCAAATTACCCCAGTTTAAGAACTGCAGCTGGTTACATACACAGAGGAGATGCTCTTAATGTTAGGCTTATAGAAGGTAATCCATTACTTTTAAATATCGCACAGCGATCATCTGTTGGGCAATGAAGAAGAAATAAGACAAGTTCAGAAGCACAATTTTAAAATGTTTCTTTCATAGAAAGGAACTGTAAACAAAGAGAAAAACGGCACAGAGAACTGAACAGGAACATTTTTCTTCAGTAACTTACTCTTTATAACTATACTTCCCCACAACACCACTGTTGCCACCGGGATGAACATTAAAAAAAACCTTCCACTTCCAGGATTCTGCCTGATAAAGTACACATCATTTTACTTCCTCATCTGGATTTAAAGCCAGATGTAGTGGCTGAACCAGAACCTGGGAAACCAGACTCCAAAATCTCCTATGGCCATAAAAGCTCAGCTGCCCCTAGGGGGCGTTTTGCACTCACCTTTGGCCCAGGTCACCAAAGGATCTAGAACTTTCCACATGCTGGTGCACTTTACAGGAAGGCTATACCTGCTGGTAGCATGTTGCTGTGCCTAGGATGCAAAACTGGCTGCCTAGACTGGAATACCAGTAGACCAGTTTTAAGCATTGTAAGTAAGGGTGACTTTGCACCTTTGTTTTCTCAGGAAAGCCTCCTGAGGAAGCGAAGATGTGGGACAGTTCCAGCATCTACACAATGAGACACCAGATTTATCTCTACACTCACCAAAGCTTGCTAAAGTGCTGGAGAGGTATGAACTGTTACCATTACAGTGGTGATCATGAAATTGCAACAGTGCGCCAACTTGTCTACATGGTGTCATTGCTTCAGTATTGGAACAACACACTTCTAAGCGCACTTGTGCTGCCCCTCCCCAAGCTCTTAGAACCTCTCCCAGCAAATGGAGCCACACCTGGCTGTGGGGGGCACTGATGCAAAACAAGTAGAACTGCCATGCATCTACATGCTCTGGGGGTACTCCTGCATGCCTGGAGCTGCATGTGGGGAAGCAGCAGCTCCACACAATTTGGATTGTCTGTACAGGAGTTTCCCCAGAGTTCTTTGATGAAGTATGGTAAGTGCAAAAAAAGCCCTAAGCCTCCATTGTTGTAGTTTATATACTGTACAGTGTCCGTGCATTTTGGAGTGGTTGGACTATTTTAACTCTCCCCTTCAGTTTCCGCGTTTACTAGTTTTCTCATTTTGGGGTAGTTTTCTTTACGACAGTTTAAGGTCTCTGTGTTAGTTGTCATGCCCAACTGTATTCCTGGATTGTCATGCCCATCTGTCTTCCTGGATTGATCCTGGATTCTGCCTAAATCCATGTTCACTGCCTCCATAACAGTATCTAACCATCTCACCCTGTCATTCTCTCTCCTTTTGCCTTCAGTCTCTCCATTATGTGGCCAAACTATCTTGATTAGTCCTTCCATTGAACAGTTGGGCTGGTTTCCTTTAGCATTGACTGATTTAATCTTACAGACCAAGGGACTTTCAAGTCTTCTCTAGCACCACAGTTCATAAGCACTGATCCTTCAGTGCCCAGCCTTTCTTAGGGTTCAACTCTCACGGCTGTATGTTATTCTTGGGAAGATACATATCCATGCTTTATTTTGGAATATCCAAAAATAATGGAATAAATAATTGATGTCTTGATGCAGCCTAAGTTAAATGAATGACAATATATTGCCTTGTATTACTTTCTCATTCTTGAACCAATTCAGACTGAATTTTGAAGCCCCCTACTATAACAACCTTTTTCTTTTGAGATGCTTCATTGTTTCCGTCAAGAATTTGGTTAGGAGGGCAATACCATTTCTCTGATATTAACTTTATTTTAACAGCAAGAAAGTTGCCCTGATCTCATTTGGAGGTGAATTCCAGAGAGAGGAGACTTCTCCTGAGGACTCCCTTCATTGCCCTGGCTGCTCTTACCTCTTGTGGTTCAAGAAGATCTAGAAGACAAGCAAGCTAATTGCATAGGAGACAGGTGATGAATTAAGCAACCAATAGACTACACATAACATGGGGAGTGTCGGTGATCCAACTGTGATGCCATCAATCTACCAGCATTTCTACCATGTCAGGTACCTCCTTTCCAATAAGAACCATAAAGGAAGGCCTGCTGGACCAGGCCACAGCCCATATAGTCCAGCATCCTGTCTCACCCAGTGGCCCACCAATTGCTTCTGAGCATTCTCAAGCAAAAGATGAAGGTAAGACCTTCAACCTGCTCTCAGTTCCCTGCAGATGGCCTTGAGAAGCATCCTGCCTGTCTCTCCGACTTAAGGTGATACTTAGCGATTCCTTATAGTAGCCATTGATATGCCTGTCCAAAGTGATGTGCAGCAAAATCACACCTCAAGATGGCAGTTTTCTTCACATACAAAATCTTAACTATCAATGTGGGAGGGGAAAAGAAATATTTCAGTCTTATCTGAGATGTTTTCCATTTGCGTGAGATATAGCTTAAAAGCAAATCATGAAAATGCTGGCCTCTCCCTTCCTTTACATTTTTTGTCCATACACAAGGGAACACAGACAAAAAAAAAAAGCCTGGAATCATGTTATACTAGGTAGGTGCTACAGAGATGGAACCCTATTCAGCCATCCTCATGTCTTTTGTATCTTGCAAGATTTCAGAAACAGTGGATAAGGTGAGCCAGCTAGTGGCTAAATGAAAATTCCTGCACAAAGAAACTATATGCAGGTGCAAAAATTTTGAGACAGCAGAATTTAACATGGGAAGAGGGCTATCTTCCTTTTGCTTTTCTCAAGTGTCACTGCACCTATTTTTCATGTACATCCTGAGAAAAGAAACAGTGCTTTTTCACACTATGTCCTAAGGGGTGGTTTCAGGAAAGTTATCTTCTGAAACACGAGCAGATTGGGTTCAAACCACCCAATCAGCAACTTCTCTTTATACAATCAGGAAGTTGGTGAAGAAACACCTCTTTATCCATCTGTGTACTGTACTGGTTTTATGCATTTTAAGTGCTCTAATCCTGCAATGTGGGCTGCATATAAATGCAAATAAATTTTTTTAAAATATGCACCTTTAGAAGTGAAGACCTTACTTCTAGGAAATCACTATGCATGCAGAGTAGCTTGCAGCAAGAATGAGCTTCTATGAAAATAATAGTTTAAGTTCAGTCTCAATTATGTACTCATTTTAACAACCAATTGACCCTTTGTATTTACAGCATCTGTGTTAGTGATCTGTGACATGTTATGGAAGGAAAAAGATTACCTCCTTGAATCTAGATTATAAAAACTGACACAATTTGATGACTCTGAACTCATATACAAAGAACGGCTGTTTTGGTATATTTACTAAATTATTTTTCATATGCAACCAGATTTGCATGAGTGTCTTGAAAACACATTTGGAACTCCCAGTGAAATAAGTGGGACAAATATGCAGGTAAATCCAGTTACAATGGCAATTGCTGTTATACCATTCTGAAAGTCTTGCCAAAGACTTAACATGCATATTTAATACCAGAGTAGCTTTTTCACTTTTCAGATGTTTTCACATAATATACACTTACTCAAAATAGTGGCATAATTTTGATGGCAGCGGCACTGCTGGTGGGGATGCAAATGGCCTTTACAAATATGTTTCAAATCTGTGAGCTTGACATCCACTATGGGCATGCTGTTCTTGATGCAACTGGTCAAAAATTAATATTGTTTAGCCCATGGGTTAGAAAACTATCTGAATCTGTGCTACGTCTTTGAACGAACATTTAAGATTCTTATCAATACGCATTCATTGCCACTATTGTCAGCAGACTGGGAGCATAAGGGATCTGTGAAAGTGATCAAAGTAACGATGAATTATACAGCTGCTCCAAACCCTTCCATTGTCATTGTTTTGCTTCATTTTTGTTATTACAGCATCTCTCAGTCTTCATATCTTCCCTATATTTACGCATACTTGTAACAAGGTAGAAAGTCTGTGTAAGCCATTTACAGTTTAATTAAATGTGACAATTCTTTATTCCCTTCCAGCACTGGGAGTACAAAGATCAGATACATAGATGTTTTGCAGGCTCCAGGAAACACAGCTCTGTATTATTACATGAAAACAAATAAGTTCTCTAACAATAACTAGCGGCTATTGATCATCCTGGAACCTGGTCCAAAAAAGTGCAGTTTATTGCCTGTTTGGACATCCACTACCATCTCATATGTTCCAGGTTAGCTTACAATGGCCTAAAGTACTGGTGTACACATTACCATCCACTGCACACTGCAAGTCTATAATACTCAGACAAGTATGCAAGGAACATTTTATGAGGGGTGGAACATGCATTTGCCATCTCTCATCATGGGTGTCCACATGCAGCTCCTGCAGAGGCAAGTGGGCATTTTCTGCTTCCTCTGATGTTTGGGAAGTATAGCTAATCAGGCCTTGAACTGACACCAAGGTAAGGATTTCCACATCACTGCAAAGCCTGGTTTACCACCCTTAACGCATACCAGACACAAAAAGCAAAACCCATCTCATCTCTTTATACACCAATAATATCCATTCAGCAAAACTGAGTTTCTAGTCCAGGGTGCTCCCTGTGCTCAGCCATGCAACCTCTTACAGCCCAAGGTTTGAGCACATTTACATTTACAGAAGAGATATATTTACTCCTAGCAACATGATTAATTGACAAGAAAGAAACCAACACATTTCCAGTTCTATGCTGGCTTATGAACGGAAATAAAATGACTATGGATCTTCTGTATAAAAAGAAGCAGCAACTAGCATTTTCCAAGAATGCCATGTCTGCACAGTACACAGTATCCTGTGCCATGTTTGGTTGGATCAGTGCCTGGAAAATAAGAAGAGCCCTGCTGGATCAGGCCACAGCCCATCTAGTCCAGCATCCTGTCTCAAACAGTGATCCACAAATTGCTTATGGACATCTCAAGCAGAAGACAAAGGCAAAACCTTCACCTGCTCTTGAATGCCTGCAAATGGCCTTTAGAGGCATCCTGCCTGTCTCTCCAGCCTGCAGGAAGTACCTAGACATCCATTCTAGTAGCCATTTATACACCTTTCATCCAGGAATGTTTAACCCTTTCTTAAAGGTATCTAGGCTGGTTGCTGTTACCACCTTTTCTGGCAACAAATGCCACAGATCAAGAACAGTCTGCACCACAGGCAGTCCAGCTCAACTTCAGAAGCCAAACGAAGATTTCCAACCTCTGTAGTTGCCAGCCAGGATGTCTTGGCCAGGTACCCAGAAGCAGCCCACTTCCAGTGCCACCTCCAAGTGCCTGACAAAATTGTGTTGGACTTCTCTACCCTGGTACGTCAAATCACCTATCCATGTGCCATCCAAATAAAAGTATCTGGCCCAGTATACTAGCCTGGAAAACTACCCGTATTTTCCGGTGTATAAGACGACTGGGTGTATAAGACGACCCCCAACTTTCCAGTTAAAATATAGAGCTTGGGATATACTCGCCATGTAAGAAGACGACACCCAGCGTATAAGACGACCCCTGACTTTTGAGAAGATTTTCCTGGGTTAAAAAGTAGTCTTATACGCCAGAAAATACAGTATGTTGACTACTTACAAACCTTCCACAGTCAGAGCGAGCTATGACACCATTTTCAAACAGTACCCCAGTCCAACGCTCTATCTTATGCAGATTCAGTGTTCTAACAAGTGTTGTACTTTGTTCTAGCCCTTCCTAGGCAGACACAGTGCGGCCTCCCAGTAGATTGGTCCACAACGTGGACAAAGCATTCCAGTGGGCCTGCTGCATCCATCCATCAGCTCACTGTAGAAAGCCCCTTAATTTACAAATAACTGAAAAGGAAGGGGAAAAACATAGTTGAGGCTCATAAAGCAATATGCTATCGAGAAAGTAAGCACAGAATATACTGGTACACAGTTAATCTACTCTTCTTCATCCATTACTAACCCGAAGATATTGGGTGTTTTTCCACTTAGCACTTAATGGGTCCTTAATGGGTGCTTAATGAGTCTTTAATGGGTACTCTAGTGCTAGTGGAAATAAACCCTAGCACTAGAGTACCCATTAAGGACCCATTAAGGATTAATTAAGAGTCCTTAATAGGTCCTTAATGGGTCCTTATAGGGTACTCTAGTGCTAAGTGGAAAAACACCCATTTGAGTTTACAGACCCCCTTTACTTCTGTCCCAAATATCACACAGTTTCTCCCATCCCATCACCCTTTGGCCAAAGAAGCTCACTTTATGAACAGAGAATAAGAACATAAGACAAGGCCTGGGGAGCAAACCAAACTTCATAACTCAGATTCAATTAGTTGCTGCAAAGCTGCAATAATAAATGATCAGATGCCTATCACTTGTGAAACTGTGAAAATACACAACCACCGTGACCAATGACTGATTGCTTTCACCCACTGATAGTCCTCTACCCATGGCTAATTTCCGGAAGCCAGGACTTCACCTTGTTGCATAACGTTTTTTAAAAAAATACCAGTTAAAAATGAATAGTATTAAAATGATTTGTCCTGACTCTCCAACATATAATTTCATTGGATAAACAAAGTATTGGTGTGGTGAGGAGAGGGAGGGACTCTATCACTTTTTGTTAATTGTGCATCATTTTATAGAACAGAACATAAGAGGAGCGCTGCTGGATCAGGCCATAGCCCATCCAATCCAGCATCTGTCTCACACAGTAGCCCACAAATTGCTTTTGGGCATCTCAAGCAGAAGACAAAACAAATCCTTCACCTGCTCCCAAGTCTCTGCAAATAGCCTTTAGACTGAGGCACCTCGTCAACCTGGAGGCAGTACCTAGGCCTTCATTCCAGTAGCCACTGATACAACTGTCCTCCATGAATGTATCTAATCCTTTCTTAAAGCTGTCTAGGCTGGGTAGTAAATTCCATAGACCAATAACCCTCTGAGCAAAAAAATATTTAACTCTCCTGCATTCACTGAAAGCTCTCAAGGCAGGTCATAACAGTAATAAATAAATAAATAAATAAATAAATAGCGCAATGTACACCTTTGCAGCAACCACACTGACTATTCTTCTGGTTGATAATTTTAATAATACCTTCCAGGAGCTTTTACAGAAGCTATTAATGGTTTTATTACTGTTTCATCTCCTCTCTCATCCAGTTTTTTAAAAAGCTTTTGCTATACTGACCTCTTTGCAGACACTAAAGCCGATCTTTGTGACAAGGTATTTATTTTTGTTAAAAGACTGCCATTTTCAAATTTGACTTCTTTAATCACATCTAGGTATATATCATATAGTGTGCAGCCAGATACAGCATTTAAACAGTTTAGAGGCCTCTTATACTTGTCCTGACAAGACTTTGGCTTTCATTTTCTGGGATTTCAGCCCATTTCAAACAGTTAACCCATTTTATTTAGGAAAGTGGGGACGTGCAGGTAGGCTATTTGAGGCAGGAACTGTACTTTTGTGGGTATTCTCCCAATTTCCTCTCATCCAGTGACAGACTTCATTGTGGGCATTGTACTCAGGAGGAGAAGGAAAAGAAAGAAGAGGAAGAGTTGGTTTTCCTACCTTGCTTTTCTCAGCCATTTCAGGGGACTACCCACAACAGAATGCCCTGTGAGGTGGGTGGAGCTATGAGAGCTCAGAAGAGAGCTGTGACTAGCCCAAGGACACCCAGCTGGCTTTGTGGAGAACTGCAGAATCACACCCAGTATTCCCTGATAAGAGTCTGGCTCCCTAACCACAAGATCAAACTGGTTAGAACATTATTATTGGAGTGGGAAGAGAGAACAAAAGAGGACAGACAGTGGAAGTTATGCTGTCTCCTCTTGCTCTTCTGTCCCTGCAAGGAAAACAATGAAACACCCATTTTCTTTTCTTATCTCTGCAAGTAGAAGGACAGCAGTTTTAGGGTAAACAGCGCAATACAGACTATCAGTCTCTTTGAAAACAGTCCAGTGGTGGGGATACAGGCTTGCTGGGTACGGCTTGGCTGGATCTGTTTGGGGGCACAGTCTCCTTACCTCAACAATGACATGTTTCACCATCACGTTTGCCATCAGCGCCACACAACTTTAATGAGGGACACATGCCACTATAGATTACTTAAGAGGAGGCGGCGTTGTGCCATTTGCTATCCACTAGCTTCACTTCCATGAATTCCATTGATTCATTCACACATTTCACTAAGCTCCCCCTATTCCACACTGCTTTGAATTACACATTTGTACAAAACTGCAATTACAAAGAAAAAGAAACTGAGATATGGCCTTCAAGAAGCTTCCCTGTGTGAAAGATGAGGAACTGAAGTTGTGCTTGGGTGGATACAGGCTGGAGGAGAAGGAACAAATAGTGAATGGCCAGTAATGCCACCAAGGGAATCCGTGTTCTGATGCAGAAGCAGAGAAATATAGAGAGTGGATGACTTTCCCACTCCAATGAAGTCAATATTTGAATGCTGAGAATGCATCCAATCGCTGACGACAGAGGAAGAGGAATCTGGTGAGGAATGGAGAAAGGTACCTTTTTCCCATGCCAAGCACAGGAAAAAATAAAGAATGAGAATGAGCAAGTTTGAATTGCGTCCATGTTATAATACAAACGTAGTAACAACCAGAACCGATTCTCAATCCTCTTTTCCCCAAATATGGATTATCCCTATACTGTCTGACAGGCTGCAACAGAATCAAGTAATTTATAATACAGTTAATACAAACCTGCTGTAACCACTTTTGCTTTCTTCACTATTTGTTTGGAATTCCTGGAGTTATGAATGTCAAACATTTAACCTTCTTTCTAATAACATAGTATTACAAGCATGAAATGTGCTAGAAGGGAATGGTTAAGATTGCATGGGCTTAAGTTTGAATGGAAAAAAAAATTAAATTATCCAGTTAGAAGAAGTGAAACATATAATTAAGTTTGATGGTAATGGTTAATAGGCAGGCGTAGATCAGCTTGTTGGTTTCTTTGTCACACCATTACAGTTGATATATACTAGGCTAAGCTACAAAAAAGAAAACTGGAAAAATCTTGTAGTTAACTGATCACATTCTCCTACTTTACTTGTCAAAACATACAGGTTATTCTTTGCCTTTAAAACCACTTAGCTAAAATCTGCTTTACTGACTGCTTTACTGCTTTTACAAGCAGACTAATGTTTAAGTATTTGAAAAATGATTTGATTTTTGTCTTTGTTTGTTTGGTTTTAAATTAATACCCATCTTTGGGGGGGGGGGGGAAGGCTCAGTGCAACATGTTATTCTCTGTCCCCTCAGTCTATGAAACATAATTGAGGCCTATTTATTTTTTCCAGTTCAAATATCACTAGAATTCTTGTAAGGGTTTTTCCAAACTGCCAGCAACACCTCTCTTATTGCTCCTCACCAACCCTTCAAAGTTTATTAACCCCTTCATCACTTATGCATCACACAGAAGCAACAAAATAAAAATGTGTGTTGGATAGCTACCAGGTTCAGGAATCTAGCGGAATCTTCCAAAACATACATTTGCTTCTGTTAAATTGTCATCTTCTCATTTAGGATTCTCACACTACCAAAAAGTCTCAGCAGCTCCGTGGTAGCTCCCAATCTTAATGCATTAAAGAACTTTTTTCTAAATATCTAGTTGTGTTTATATAGCGAAGTTACTTCAGTTATTGTTTTCAGCATCAGCCAAGGTTAGAGAACTGTGGTTTATAAATATGCCAATCTTCTCAGCAGAAAACCTCTTTAAACTGACAGGCTAAGAAAGACCATACTATTGATTTACCATCTACCTTGTTGCCCAACACCTTCCCTGATTTAGGCAGCAAAGGTGATTGCTGGTGTAATTCCATAGGACTCCAGGACAATTATCTTGGAGGAACTTTAACGTTCATGTTGAAGGAGCTAGAACACATAATCATGCCTACTGTGTGGCCACATAAAAGGCTTATTTTACAAACTCCAGTGCTTCCTCAAGTTACCATCCAGTATTGCTCAGAGTGCCAAGAGGCTTTTGTCATCCTTCCCTCAAAATCCAGCATGAGAGTCATCTGAAGCCTGTTATAATAAACCATAAGGCACTTGAAGGATAAAATTGATCCCTTTTTTGACAATCAGAATGCCACTGTTGATACAGTACCTGAAAGTATCCAGGAGCCATCTGGATCACTTTTATAGGATAATGTTCAGTTTTTAGGGCACCACTACCCATCCTCTTAACACTTGCTCCTCTTGGCTTATTAGAGTGAGATATGAGGGGACAAGAAGTTCTGTGAAGAGTGTGGTGAGAGCATCCTTGCAGGAGAAAGTCACAAACACCTCTTTTTTGAGAAAGTATTATTGGGGTAGTTTTGTGCAGCTGTAGGCACTCTTGGTAGAAAATTATTATCTTGCTCCATTTCAATCTGCGTTGAAGCATGGCTTTGGAAGAGAATCAGGCTTGGGTGCCCTGATGGATGACCTTTTCAGGAACAGAGACAGAGGACAAACTGCTTTGTTGATCTGCTTGATTTCTCAGTGGCTTTGGATACCACTGACCACAGCATCATTTTAAATAGTCACTGTGAATTGGGAGCAGGTGGCCCTGTATTGTAGTGGTTCACCTTGTACGGGGGGGGGGGGGGGCGGGTGATCACGCTGGATGACTGTCCCTCTGGGCCTGGGGTACTATTTTAACACAAATTCTGTTTAACATCTATCTGAAGCTGCCAGGCTCTGTAATCAGGCATTTTGGGGTAGGTGTCAGCAATATGTTGATGACAACTCTGAGACAGTAAATATCTTGAATCAATGCCCAGATACAGTGATGTTGGAATGAGGGGCAATAAACCATTGAAAGGTGACAATATGGAGAATCTTTGTATAGGAAGTTCCCAAGGTGAGCAAGAGGGGATTTTGCCTATTCTAGATGGGATTCCACTTCTTCAGAGAAGCAGGTACATATAAGTGGACACCTGCTGGATCAGACCACAGCCCATTTAGCTCAGCATCCTGTCTCACACAGTGACCCACCAACTGCTTCTGCGCATTCTCAAGCAGAAGACAAAGGCAGAAACAGGTCGCAGAATCAGGCACGATGCCTCTAAAACAGCGGTTCTCAACCTTCCTAATGCCGCGACCCCTTAATGGAGTTCCTCATGTTGTGGGGACCCCCAACCACAGGGGCAGACAGCTGGGAGGTGGGAGGGAAGAGTGGCAGGAGACTTGTCGCGACCCCTCTGAAAAGGCAGTTCGCCCCCCAAAGGGGTCCCGACCCCCAGGTTGAGAACCACTGCTCTAAAAGCAGGGATTTCAAGGCAGGGGAAGGTTCTGACTTGGTCTTCTGCTTGAAATGCCCAGAAGCAATTTGTGGGCCACTGTGTGATCAGGACAGAAGACCCAGGATCCAGACCAGAGACCCTTTGATCCAGATCAAGAGATTGGGGCAGAGAAGGCCACAGTTATGAAGCTTTGCCAATGCTCAGAACGAAAGAAAAATGACAGAAAAAAATGTTGCAAGCATCCCAAGTTGATGGCATATAAGGGTACAATCCTACCTACAGAGGTTTAAACAGAATGTTTAAAGTGCTTCCTTTTTGCATCCACTGGGGCCAATGCTTTGGGTACTAAAACGACCCTTAACGTTTCCAGGCCCTATCAAATCAGTCCCCGGGCAGGCGGTGGGAGAGCAAGACACCGGATTCCCGCCCCCTTCCTCTGCTACGGAGCCGGCGGCACGCGCGCCGCTCCAGATGCGACTTACCCGGGCAGCTTCGTAGGCGTCGTTCAGCGTGATGATCTCATGCTGCCGGTGCGCGCCCGAGAGCGCGCACACCACGCAGACGATCTCCGCGTGCTCTCGGCAGTACAAAGTGAGGTCTTGCCCGTGCTCGTCGCATTTCTTCCGCTCCGACTTGCGAGTTTCTCGGACGGCCTCTTTCGCGGCGACTCCCCCTGTCCCGGCGTCCTCCCGGCGGCTTCCCGGCGCCCTCCTCTCCTCCGCGGGGACGCAAGCGGCCGTCCGGTGCGCGCCGTACTTCCTGCCGTGTTCCTCGGCGTGGAGCTGGCAAAAGGCGAAGCCACAGTCCTCGCAGACCAGGACGGCGCGCGGGGCTTCGTCGGGCTCGCAGGCGTCGCAGGTGCCATCTTGGAGGCACAGATCGCCCTCGCCTTCCGGATAAGCAGAAGCCATTTCCAGCCTGCTCCGGGCCGCCGCCGCCTCGTGCAGTTCCGCGCGGGGAAAGACGAGCAACTTAGACGTTGAGTCGGGGGAGCGGATCCGGCTGGCAGCTATGCGGCGCCGCTGCGGGGCTCTGGTTTCGTGTCACTATCTCACGCCCCCCAAGTTTCCCCGACCTTTATATTTCTTGAAATGCCCGTCAGGTTTGCCTGGCGTTTGAGACCGAAAACGTTTCGAGTGCGCCTGTTTTATTTAACGATCTCCAAGCTGGGCGCGCGCATTCACACGCACACAAAAGCCGGAGTTTCACTTCTGGACTGGAACCCAGGCCAAGCCCGTGTGCCTCTCTGGGGGTGTTTTAACTTCCTGAGTCATTTAAAGCGGCAATGGCCTCCTCTCCCTCCCGCCCTTCCCTTCCCTTCCCTCTCCGGTTCCGAGGGGCTCTTCTCTCCTCAGCTGGGAGTCATTAAGGTCGCGGGGGCAGGAGGGACATTTTCTTCCTTGTGGTGAATTTAAAAAGGCGCGCGAGCGTTTCGGGGCCCCGCTTGAGCCTCGAGTTGACGGGCGCGTTCAGTTGTCTGTCGCTTTGAGCAGAGAGCGTGGAGCCTAATTGACTGGCCTGGCAACGACCAGCGAAAAGCCTTTTGAAGTCTTGAGCATGTTTTCCTTTCTCTTTGGATCCGAGGAAGGGGAGGGGGGAGTAAATTGGCAGATCCTCTTTCTTGGCTTTAGGGAGTCTTCGAAACTAGGATTTGCCGTCCTGATGCGTGTTTTTGATGTAGATTTGCTTCAGCGGCCATCTGTGGCAGAACCAAGCAAGGATGGGGTTGGAATTAGTCCCTTTTCTTGCTCTGCAAAGTGAGCCTGCATCTGGAGGCGAAGGATGCCTCTGGGCACTGGTGCAGGAGGGAGAACCAGGGGGCTGGAGAAGCCACAGGTAGAGAAGGATAAATTAATTACTTCCTTCTATTGCTGTCCCCTACCCTGCACGTTTTCCTTCTCTATCCAAAGCTTGCATCCAGACCTCCCCAAAGAGAATAAGATCAAAGAGTTTTTCCTGGGGTGATTTACGATTTTGAGTTATTAATCACTTGGTACTAGAAGGCCTGTAGCCAATTTACAGCAGAGGTTTTGGGGTCCCGTGGGCACATTTGGAAGTTTGAGGATATGTCACGACTTTGGTTTCTTCCTTCCGGTTGCAGGTTTCTCCCAGCAGTGATTGATAAGTGAATCAGAAAGTAGGAGAATGCCCTGGCAAGTCCTCAGAAACACTGGATGCTTATTTGGATATTTCAGAATAAAGCATAGGCGTTAAAGAATATCCATGCTTTATTCCAGAATATCCAAACATAGCAAAATAAGTAACTGATGTTTGTTTTTGCACTAAGATCCTTAAAGTGATAGTCAGTAGGCTTAGAACACCTAGTTGCTGGTCATACCTCCAAAGCATGTTGTATTGTTATTTTTACTATCAAGTCAGGATTCCCTCTGGTGACCTTAAGAGTGCATCCATGCAGTTATTATACCTAAGTCCCTTTGAAAATTCAATGAGTCCTTCTTCCAAATAGATTCTATAAGGAACTGCCCATTGAATGTGGAAGATCTGGGCTCAATAATTTTTTGAGGGCTGTAGTACATTTGAAGTTCTTAACACGTGCAACAGATCTTCTGTTCTAGTTGCTTTTTTCCTTCAGGCATTCGGAAGGGGGAGGTTCCAAAACTTTGTGAGCATCATTGCATTTATGGACACCACAGTGGTGATGTCTACAGAAAATAGTGTATTTGTATAAATAGCCATTGAGTTTAAATACTGTAACTCCATAAAAACTTGTTTATTTTGCCACAGAGAAGTCCATTGCTTCTGGTAAGAAACATGATTCAGAAACTTTGGTCTTTTCTGCACCGGACCTTAGTCTGGATTATATCTCAGAACAGGGACTTCTTATCCACATGCTGGTGCAAACTATTAGCAGGCCCTGGAAGGATGCATGTAGATGGAAGGTCCCTATTCCAGGATATAATCTGGAGTAAGACCCAGTGCAGAAAGGCCCTTAGTTTAACAATTTCCAAGAGGACCCATACTGGTGGTTTGGCTAGTACTTTGCTGAATTCTAAAGTGGAGATTCTAGGGCTCCTGATACAGTTGTCATGTTGGAATCAATTGGTGCCCGTGGCAAATTTACAGTTATTATTAAAAAGCTGTTTGCAGAATTGTTACATTAACTGTGTTCTGTTAAAGTCCACAAAGTGACTGCAGGAAATGTTCAGTCACTGAGCAGCTCATGCTACAATGGCTAGTTGCATAATTTGATCAATATGACAACAAACACACAGGTGTGAGTTCCTTCCCTCATTACATGTATTGGCATATGGGTAAGATATTTAAAATGAAGTTTATACTATGTTAGTGACTGGGATAGACAGTACAAGGCCACAATTCTGTTCAAACTCACATGAATATGAATCCCTCATAATTATGTACACATTAGCTAATCTTAAACTAAAACACACACAACAAAGAAGAAAAGGATGGTGGACTTCAAGATGCTGGATGTCCAATTGTCCCCAAAAGCCAGTTGCCCCAACTGCATTAAGTCTGGAAATGTAAGCACAGTGAACATATCTAGTGCTAAATCTGTACAAAGGAGTACAACAAACTATGGATAGAGGCTTCTCTTCTTAACGGATGAAACTCTCCCCAGCATTTCTCATGTTTTTCAGCAGCTATTCTTATTTGTATAGATCCTGTTTAAGTCCCTGAAAGACTTTTCAGTTGAAATTCTAGAGACTGAACGCCTGTTTGCACCTCCCTTGTGGATCACTTTGACCTGCTCCTGGGGAGGCCCATTCACATGCCACCACCATAACAGAGCTCCCCTCCCCAGTAGATTAATTGCCAAAGTATCAAGTATTAGCCATGGAATGAGGAACAAGATTCCTCACAATGCAGTGCCTCCCAATCATCATAGCATTTCCAGCAGGATACAGGAGGCGCTGTGTGTCACAGGCTTCCGAGCCCATGAATTAAGGAGATACTCTGTTCTTGATGGAGTTGCACTCCTCTGGAACGGATAATTGCACAATTCGTTTCTCTCACTTACAGCTTAGATGGTTGGTCAGGGTTGCCTGCTTTCAGCTAGAACTGGTTCACCAACTGCTGCTATTTCTGGACAACAAATGTTTAGACACAGTAATCAATTTTCTGATAAATCCTGTACTGGGGTACTAGACTTTTGCAATGTGCCCAACCAGTGCCTTAGGTTCTGTTGGAAAACACCCTTCGCGGTGCCACCATCTACTGAAGTTAAAGGACTGGAGACCCAGGCATTGAACTGCTTTTGATAGCCCCTAGAATGTCCTGTCTTTTGCGGGGCATCAGGCACCATCCCCCTGTGCTTTAAGGCAGTTAGGAAAGATGCACATTTTTATCCATGCCTTTGACTGAAGACGCAGTTAAGAGCATAAGAAGATCTATGCTGGATTGAACCGCAGCCCATCTAGTCCAGCATCCTGTCTCACACAGCAGCCCATCAAGTGCTTCTGGGCATTTTCAAACAGAAGACAGTCAAAACTTTCATCTGCTGTCAAAACCCCACAATTTTCCTAGGAGTACTGTATTGTTTCTGGTTGATTTTAATTCCTACTCTTATGTATTTTAATTGTTGTAATCCACCCTGAAACCTCGAGTTTTAGAATGGATATAAATGAAATAAGTAAATGCTATTGAGAGAAAGAGTTTATTATTCGGGGACAGGACAAATAGCTTATGGCATGAAACAATAACACAAGATCAACACAGTACATTATCCCTCCCTATATAAGGCCAATCTTGTGCTGGATTGAGTGATCTGGCCCAAAATTGGAGCTGTGGCCAGCAGCCTGCATCAAGGGCTGTTCACATTATGGAAAGCCCATCACAGCCTAACTTTGGAGACAGAAAAAGTTCCCAATGTCCAAAGCTGCTGGCTGGGATAGCTTTTAGCTGGGCTTCCAGAAGTGGGACATAGGGTTGTCAGGTCTAGCTAAAATTAGCCAACTAATCAGACACATTTGGCTTTGTTGTATGGATAGGGAACATTAGTCTGACTTAATTAACTGCAACTCTGAAGGAGCCTGGTGAATCCTGGGAATGCTTCAGAAATCACTTTAGAGCAGGCTACAGCCCATTTTTGCACCATAGAACAACAGAAAGGTCAGCAACTTGGACATCATGTACCTCAGGGGCTGCTAGTGCAGGCCAGCAGCCTCATGTGGACACAGCCTAAACTGCTTGGCCACGGTTGCACCTTAGCATTTTAATCTGGATCAGGAAAGCAGCCAAATCCAAGCTGTTTTCGTCCTGGAACAGCTTGATCACAACTTTCTGCTGCTGTCAGAGGGAATTGCAGCAAGGAGGCAGATCCGGGCACAGAGCAAAGGGAATCACAGCAAGGGGGAGAGAGGAAGCAGATCTGACAACAGAGCAAAGGGAATTACAGCAAGGGAGGTGAGGAGGCAGAAGAAGAACTGTCATTTCAAGGGGGAGGGGCAAGACTCAGAGCAGCAGCATGCCTAGGTATCATTTTCTGGGCAGCAGGGAAACCAGAACGGTGGCCTCCTGGAAGGAGATTAAAACATTAATGCTGTGGTGGCCCGAATGAAGAATAATCCAAATAGAGGGAGGAAAATCCAGGAAAAAAAATAGGTTGGCATTTAAAAATGTAACCAAACAGGCTGGAATTCACGCTGAAGAAGAATTAAGGTAAGGGTGTAAAGTTCCATGTAAAACATACAGGAAAAAAGAGAAAGAAGAATGGATTGTTTCCTTTCTTTGAGCCTTTTCTCTGGCTAGAAATGAGGAAGACCATACAGAAATATATGGTGTTTTTTCCCCAATAACTGAGCACTACTAAGTCATCATGGGTCTAGCAATGGAGCAGAAAAGACTGTAGACCTCTGGGCTAACATTACTGCTGTGCGACATGTTTTCAAACAGCAGCAGAGAAATTCACAGCCTTTCCCCCTTGTTTGCTTACTGTGGAAACTGAAGAACTGCAGTCAATCATAATGACAAGCACTTGCTCATAAAACACAAGAATAAAAAGTTTGCATGGTCATTCCCATCCCCCTTTCCCCATTGCCATGTTTATAAACTGTTCCACTGAAATCTCTTCCTGCCGGTGTTGGGGCTTCAGGCATTGTGGGATTGATCCTTTGTAAAAGGTTTACAAGACACTTATTTCCCTTTGGCTCTCAATGCGTACCTCCGCCATTCATGAGGAGTCCTCTGTTTGAACTCTGAAGCTGACAGATGTTTTTGTGGTATCTTACTGTTTAAAAATGTGTTGTCTGTATTGCCGGAAATAACATGTTTTGAAGTGAACAAAAGAGGATAACAGATTTTTTTTTTGGGGGGGGGGGGTTATGGTTGCCAGATCTGAATATTACAAAAAAAAAAAAAGAAAGAAAAGAAAGAAAGAAAGAAGTAAAAACTACTGCAACATTTGTTCAAGGAAGCTACAGTGTTGTGAAATGCAGGCAGTCCATTGTGCTTGTGCCAGGCCTATGATCTAAAATTACAGTATTTTCAAATATTGTAGAAGTATATTTGCAAGGGATTCTGAAAAATAAGCAGGTTAGGATTTTATATTGCAGCTGCCTCTATATTTGGACTTAAATTTCTGTTATTAAAGCTCGGTGTCACAACTTGGAACTGTCCATATTTAAATCTGTACCATAAATCATATGTCTATAAATACATTACATCTTTGAGTTTCTTTTTTTTCAGAAGAGATACATTAATTAGCAGGTTGTTTTGCTACCATAGGAGCATCCATTCTCAGCAAATTCTCAGGATCAAAAATCTGACTGCGCATAGATCTTATGCAGAGCCTTTGCACAAAAAGTCACATTCATAGACCGAGTTGGGATCCATATAACGGCAGGGCAGTCTTACCATGTGGTAGAAGAGCACTCCAGTTGTAGCAGAGGAAGAGGTAGCATAAGTGCTCTCTGTCTTTACAGCATTCTTAGGAGCACTTATGGTGGGACATGTGCTGGATATATGTGGGAACTACAGCCCCCATGCTGTATCTATCACACACCCACTGCTCCATGACTATGCAGGGATATGTGAATCCTTCACCATTATAGCCTATTCACAGTGCCACAACAGTGTGACACAGATCCTGCTCCAGGGTTTAAAAACTTCTAGTGAACTGCTTTCCCTTCTAGAATTGGAACTGGTGTTTGTCTGCAGTATACAATATAAGTCTTACAAGATGAGTTGTCTTCATTTTTATTTTTTAATCATTGAACGAGCTGCAGCCAAGACACATGTAATAGCATGCATAGAGCCAAGGAAGGAGCTAGATTGCTAAATCCCAGACTAAATTTTTGATGGTTAGGTCATTAAAATTATGACTGTTTTTGTCATCCCATAGGCAGCTGTTACAGGAACCACTCCAAGCTTCATGAACTGTACTTTATAAAAGGCATCATACTTACATAATATATAGAAGATATTGGGAAGACACCAGATGGTGGATTAAAGCCTAGTTGATGAATCTTATTCTATAAAACCTTGAGAATATACACGCTTGGATGGAGGGGATAACAATAGGGGGGGGATTTCCAGATGTCTTAGAACATCAGTCCCTCACAAAATACCAAGAACTCTTGAAATAATAGAACCCACAGACATGAGATGTGTATGAATGTTTTTTCAACATTCTGCCAGAATCAAATCGAATACTCGAAAATCCGATTTGATTCAAATTTTTCAGATTTGAATTTAATAAGATTCAACTCAAATTTACCAAATTTGTTCAAATTTTTTATTCGAATCTGCACATATGAATGTCGAAAACACTCGTATGTGCAGGTACGCATCTTACCCACATCCGTAAGCATCTGTACACATCCATATGCATCCCGCAGTTATCCTGTATGGAACCTGTTATCCTGTACGGATCCACACAAATGCGTACAGATGTGGGACAGATACGGGTCTTCAAGTACGCGTTGTGTACAAACCCATACGCATACGAATGTCCTAATAATTTGAACAAATAGATCCAAAATTTGACATTCGATTCGAATGTTTACATTTGAATTTTGGGACATTCAATTAGAGTTCAAATTCTGAAATTTGGCAATTTGATCGGATTTTGAATGAATGCCTACCAATATTCGTGCACATCCCTAACACAGTCATAACTCATATGTTGTTTAATCCTTGGGGGGCCCTCACAGATTGAGCCCATTTATGGGATCTTTAAGGAATTCTGGCATTTCCTTACAAAGTGGGCCTCTAGATGACCATATGCTGCTTCCACTCCGCATTAGACTGAACCTCCAGAAGGTTGCCATGGAAAGACCCTTTTCTATTGTTATGTCTCTGCTTAATAGAAGATCTATGCAATCTTGTGTTGAAGGAGCATGTGGCAGACTTCCAATCCTCTGGCCAAATGTCCAAGTTGTCTTCCAGTCTTGCCACAATGCCAGCAGATTGCTGACATTTTTAACATATCTGGCGACTACCTATATGAGTGAACTGGACACCCAACTCCACTTAAGACTGAGGAGACAATTTGACACTGGAGTAATCCTTTGTAGGCTGTGACGGACTGGGTGAGAACCAGTGATTGAGACTGAAGCTGGACCGTTCTTCAGTCCAGGGTTTGACTTTAATCCTGATCCTAGATTCAAGATTTAGATGTATTCTTAGGGTGTTTTTCCACTGTCACTAAAAGTACCATTAATGGGTACGTAATGACATTTTTGTACCCATTAATGGGTATTTAATGGGTACTTCTAGTGACAGTGGAAAAACACCCTCAGACTTCAAGCTGTTATCAGTAGATGCTTGTGTGACTTGAATGACTAAGAGGTTTATGCTCATTGTTGGATGGTGCTCCAGGTCTGGCCATTCTTGAATAGACAACCTGCTTATGGTAGTATGATCACTAATAACCTCTTGTGGAGCCTCCAGACATAGGCTAAAACCTGTGATTCTCCTGGGACTATATTGGAAATTCCAGAAATAAATGTGGGATTCCCAATATAGTACAGGGATAGTGAAGTGATAATCTGTAAATAAACACTATCATAGGGAATCCAGCAATGATACCAGGTTTCCTGCAAGAGCTATACTTACCTTGTGCCTGTCATCTTGTTTCATTATAATCCCACTTGTACCTACCTGAAAAACAACAAATGGCCAGGTGCTTGGCTGGTTTCCAGGTTGCAAAAATGGGAATTATAACCATTGCCTCTCATGTCTGGAGGGGGTGGCAAGAAACAATCACAGGATCTTCTGACCCTTGACAGCCTCTTCCTCAGCATCAAAGTCTTTTCAGTAAGTCCTGTCTTCTCATTGTACAACCAAAGTATTTGAGTTTCAGCTTCAGTATTGTCCTTCTAGTGAATAATTAGGGTTGATTTTTTTAAAATTATTGACTGATTTGAACTTCTTTCAGTCTAAGAGAATCTCAAAGTCCTTTCCAGGACCACAGTTCAAAAGTATTGATTCTTTAGTGCTCAGCCTTCCTTATGATCCAACTCTCACAGCCATATGTTACTGCTGAGAAAACCATGGCTTTGACTATGCAGAGCGGACCTCTTTTGTCAGAGTTATATCTCTACTTTTCAATATATTGTCCAGATTTTCCACAGCTTCCCTCCTAAGAAGCAAGCGCCTTCCAATTTCATGGCTGCAGTCAACATCTACAATGATCTTTGAGCCTAGAAAAGTAAAACCTGATACTGTCTCCATTTTTTCCCTCTCTGCCAGGAAGTGATGTGATCAGATGCCATGATCTTAGTTTCTTTTAAATAATGTTGAGCATTAAGCAGTTTTATGCTCTCTTCTTTCATGTCACAGTACCCATCCAATGCCTATTTTGTTCCCATGGGCAGAATCGGTTCTCACAAGTGCTCTATTTGGACTGCAAAACTGGTACCGACCAAGTTCACTCCTGGCACTGCTGTGTGGAAAACCAGTGGAGTAGGAGGAGTTGGTTTTTATACCCCACTTTTCTCACCCTTAAAGGACTCAAAGCAGTTGACAAACCTTCTGTTCTTCTCCCCACAGTAGACACACTGTGAGGTAGGTAGAGAGAGCTGTGACTAGCCAAGTTCACCAAGCTGGCTTCACGGAGGAGTGTAGAATTGAACTAGAGGACTATGAGGTAAGAGTCCAACACTCCAACCACAAGACCAAGTAGGCCTGGCCTAGCTTCTTCTTTGGAACACAGTGGCATAGGAAGACTCTAGAAATGATCAATTTATGGGACCATTTCTTTTTCAGTGGCCCCAGGCAAAATATTTTATGCTGAATAGTTTTGTGTCCCATGCACTCAAAGTTAGCATGAGGCAGGACATATAGGCCAAGCACACCTGTCTGCTCCTGAGCTCAAATCCCTGGCTCAGGAACACCCCATGCAATGCCCGGGCAGAAGCTGCCACAAGTGCATTTGGCTGGCATTATTTAATTGTTTTGGGCAAGTTGTTCACTCTAGGACAGTACCTTTCTGTCCAAAATTCTTTTTAAGTTGGTCTGTTATAAATGATTTGTGCACGTGTGTGTCTTCTGAAACTTTTATGACTGGGCCAGAAGTATTAAACATTTAGACTTAATTCTTCTCTTGGCAACAAGAAGTTTCACCTGTAGACTCTGAGCCATTTACCTGCTTCTGCTAAATGAATTTACTTCCTGTCTTCTACAGAGAATCCTTTAGTAAGTTAAGTGAGCTATCCTTTTTATTTAAAAACGACTACAGTTTCCTTGTGCAGTTGTAGAATTAATCATAAAGCCATTTTCATTCCCTGCCACAGTAATGAAAAGAGTAAATTCAAGCAAGGAATGAGGATCTTGTTTTTAATATACAGACTATAATGCAGATGACTTTTTTCATGCAATAGCGGCAGTGAGACTTTATGACCATTTTCATTTTAGCGGGCAAGCCCCTGAGATCACCTAATCTGATTTCCTGCTGTTTCCATATTAACTGATATCTTATCTTATTAGAGTGCACTGCAGCAAAATGCAGCGTCTCCTTGTTGAACAAATCCATTTTTGAAATGTTATGAATGAAAAAGTCACAGCTGTCACTCAAGTTCCATGCCTATGGAAGGACATAGCCTACCAGAACTAGCGAAGAAAGAGTTTAATTCCCCAACATGCTCTTCTGACAATATTCTAAATAGGCTTCTTTGTGTTGCCTCAAATTGCATACTTACTGTTCTTTATGCTCCTTTTGCATCCAGCCACAAATGCACACAAATGTACAAGTCTATTTAACAACTCTAGAATCTGTGGTATTTGTTCTGGAGAAAATGATTATTTAATCATCATCTTCACTAATTATTACTGCAAACTGCTTTATTGTAAGCAGCAACATCTAAAAAGAACACTGAGAAATCCTATCCGTATTTATGGACCTTTAGTGTTTATCCAAGTTAGCTTCCCCAAAAAAGAATATTGTTATGTTTTTGTATATTTCCATTTGCCCCTCGTTGTCAAGCATGTTAAATTAGCATCTGAAAATAAAAGTGCATCCCCTGCCGAGGTTTTATATAGCTTTTATATAGCTTTATATCTTTATATATAAAGATCATGAGTGCTAGTAAAAGGCATTGTGAGTTCATTTTTGTGGATATTTGTCAGATAATTCAGCGTTTTTCAAACAGTTATTTAGGGAACACTTTATGAGGCTGGGTCATAGAAGAAAGACCACTAGGTCCAGGAGGTTCTATTACTGTGCAATTTCTAAGCTCATGTGGATCAAGGTTTTGAGGTGTCATTCCCATCTTGTGTGAACAAAGACTGTGGCTGCACATTTCACAGCAGTTTGATCCTAGTGAACAAGCTCTCTTTCAGAGGAGCTAGATTTTTCTTAGCAAACTTTAAACCTTTCCTAAGCATCCAAAGAATTCCAGCATGCTTTGATTAAAACCTCCTGAACTAGAAAGACCATGTGCAGCTTTTAAAAATAATTCTGTTCAGAATATTTTAGCAGGTGTTCCTTTCCCATTCCTACCTGTTGGTTTCACATGCATATGTATCCTTACTTTGACACTAATGCAGCCTTGAATTGAAATGGCAAGTGAGGGGAAGAGAAGTGAGGCTGCAATGGAAAATCCATCTCCAGAAACCATTTTTTATATGCAGTGGACCAACTACTAAACTATTATACTAGGAATGTGTGATCCTTCCTTCCTTTGTATCTGGTTCCTTTTTCATAACTGTATTTTGAAAGGACTTGTAAGGCTGCCCCCAGACAGTGGCTGAATAACCTGTTAGGAAGCAATAATGTAGGGTATTGCTCTCATGCCATTATGGCTTCCTAGTCAGATAGCGCCGTGACCCAGCACTGCCCTTGTGTTTCTGTGACGCACACATCTGGGTATTCACACAGCGCCAAATACCTGCAACTGTGCACTGACACCACCGTGCATGTGTGGGTGTTCAGGTGTCAGTTTCGGCCTCCATGCATGCACAGTGGATGGAGTGACAATGGCAGCTCCATTCAAAAAGTAAGTAAACGCACTATTTCTGGGAAACTAGTAATCAGCACCAGATTTTCCAGCAATAGTTTTTTTGTGTGTTTTAGGGTAGAAATAGGGTTATGATGGGGTGGCTGGTACCATAATGCTGCTCTGTGTCCATTATCTGGATGGGACGTATTGCATGAATAGCATTAGTATCTTATGTGTATCTGCCCAAAAATCAGCTTCTCAAATTCCCAGATTAAGTATATATAGAAATACACTCTTGGGCTCATAAAACTCTCCCTGTATTATAAAGCCCAGTGGAAGAAGACATCATTACTTTACAACTCAACTGATAGCTTTTGGGGAGGTTTAGATATTCCTCCAGGTCAATCTGGGCCAGGTTCATTTCTTCAAGCCACAAACAGTCTTCTTCTTTCAATAGGAATATCCAAGAATAGGAATAGAAATGCAGAAATAATTGGGAGGTGAGAGTGTGGGATTCGACACATTCAGAGGACCATGCTGTGTTGGATCCACAGTCATGTGACATCCGTGACTAGCACAGCTGCTGATCAACTGGCCGGAATGGACAGCTGCTTGACATTATGTATGGCTGTCTTTGTGGCCATAGATCATGCTACACAGCTGTAAATTGACACACAGTGCTATTTGGTGGTGCAGTGTTGCCAGCTTCATGTGACAGGTCCTAGGAGGGACCATTGCTTTAAGGGGCTCATTGCTAGGAGAGGTTCATTGCTACCTATTCTGCCTTCTTGCTGGAAAATCTGTCCTGGTGGTGAGTTTTCCAGCAATAACATATTTATTCACCTTCTGGACAGAGCCACCATTGTCATGCCATCCACCACACCTGCTTGGAGGCTGAAACAAACAGCCACACTTGCACACTAGTGGTAACATGCACTTCCAGACATTCCAGACCAGCTGAATACCCAGATGTGTGTGTCACTAAAATGCACAAAGACAGTGCCAACCACACAACTGACTAGCAAGCAGTAATGATGGAGAAGCAATACTCTGGATTATCCCTTGCTGGTGGGATATCCAGCCACTGTCTGCAGGTGGTCCCAGTAATGGATCAGCTAGTAAAAAACTTATTTATTTTGTTTGTTTGAATTTTAAAATCCCACCCTATACCCAAAGGTCTCAGGGTGAGCTCCAGCATTAAAAGCCATATTAAATGAACATATTAAAGACACAATAGTGCTTGAAAGTGGGGAGGAAAAGCTGATTTCTTATTTAGTCAAACAAAATGGCTTTTGAGTGCCTCCTTCCTAAAAGGGAAGGAAAGCAACTCCAAACTCACTAGCAAAATTCTCCACTTCCCCAGCTGATCAGATCACCATTCTTATGCTTATTCGGCAGCACAGAAAGCTAGAAATTACATTTTACTTACTCCTCCCTTTCTTTATCTCTCACAGCCACATGCATACACATAGTGAATTAAGTCGGTGAGAGAAAGAAAAATGTTTTATTTTGTTTGAAAGCAGAAAACAATCGGAAGCCAATCCAAAGAGTAAGCAAGGCAGGCAGGCAGTGCCCACAGTATTGCAAACTTTAAATGGGCATGTAAGCAACTGATTATAGGGAAGGAGGGGGTGAAGGGATTATTCCTGATGGTAATATAATTGCAGGAAAAATCAAACTACTTTGAAACTGGCTTGGCTTTCTGCTGGGATCTGTCTTCTCAATATTTACCCCCTGCCTTATTTCATTTCACATGTATTAGGCTACCCTTAACACAAAGAACAGGCAATAGCTGTTGTGATCCAACTGCTACTGTTACCCTCCTCTGCAACTTGATGTTTTTCTGAAGTGCTTGTGTGTGTCTGTTAGAGAAACCCTGATTATTTTTTCACACAAATGCTGGAAATCATTCAGAACTCACTTTCTTGTTCTTCAGCCCATAAAAGAAGCGCTTCACTGCTGGTCCTCTGAAGGCACAGAAGAGGTAGGAGCTATAGCCAGATCACATTGGCTGTTTTCTGTTCTATGTATGAGAGTGAACTATAAGAGATGTAAAATGAAACAAGGCAAGGAGAAAGAAGAATAGATGAGATTCTGGGCTTGCTTTCTTGGTCTTCAGTTCATAAAATTAGCACAGCAGCATTTGAACTCCATCAGCCTGAGGAGCTGACAATGGCAGTGAAGAATTGTCTCTCTCAGCAGGGGTGCTGCATGGTTTTACTGTAGTGGAGAAAGCACTGTGACTGGGGAGTTCCAAAACAATAAAAAAAAAGAAAACCTCTTTCCCTACCAGAGAACACCCTTTCCAGGCCAGCCACAGATAATCTGAGCCAGCTAGACTAACTGGGGACAAATGGATTACGTGGATAAAATCCACTCTGCAAAACCATGAAGTATACTAGGAATACTGAGAGACCTATGGAGAAGGACATATTTAAATGTAAGGGGGGGATAGTTCAGGTAGTTGCACATCGCTCATTAGTCACAGGCAAAATTAGGATAAAATTTTGTGTGCAAAGGTTTAGTAATTTTGTAGTAAAATCCCAAAATGTAGGATAAAATAAACATGATATGAAACATAAAACTGATTGATTTTTAAAATGTTATCACAAAACAGAAAGAAAAACTATTTGTCCCAACTTGTAGTTTAAAGCCACATGAAGTACATGTTGAGTCAGTACTTTCATGAGCAGGCACAACCATAAGAGTTAGCTGAGTTGGAAAGCTTTTGGTCCTGAGATAACATGTTTACTAATATAAGATATCAGTGGCCTCAGAGAATTCATTCTTAAATATTTGGTGCCTAGTTCTATTGGGCATCATTATGCCTCTTTATAAATCTATGATGAAGCCACATTTCGAATATCAGGTAGAATTCTGGTCACTACACTTCAGAAAAGATATTGCGGAACTGGTAAAAGTGCAGAAAACGGCAACCAGAATGATCAAGGGGAGGGAACACCTTCCTTATGAAATCAGGCTGCAATATCTAGGCATCTTCAGCCTTGGAAATGATGTTTAAGAGAGGAGCCAACTGAATATATACAATCAAGTATGGTATGCAAAATGTCAATAGAAGGGCAAGATAGCTCCATTTTCTTTGCTGAAGTGGCACCTGCCCCTAACAATTGGCAGGGATCATACAACGCAGCGAGGACTGAATTCCATGAAATGGCAGCTATGGAAAGCCCTCAAAAAGCAGAGACAGAGGAGAAGAACTTCCCTTCCATTGCTCCTTATCTGGCAGGACCCATAGCATTGCAGGGGAAGCATTTTCAAATAGATAAATGGGGAGGGTACTGCTTCCCCAGCCTTTAATGTGATACGGGGTCTGCTGCTGGCATCCAACATCTGCAGGGTCACTCACTGTGATGAACCCATACTCCTTATATTACCCAGAGCAGAGGTACTTGTAAGTATTACGTATATTTTGAGTAATTAACAGTGACTTTCTCTTGATAAAAACATGGTTCAAGGAATATTTGACTGGCTGAAAGAAATAAAATGACAGTATAGCCCAAACCTGGCAACAGTGACCTTGTGTGTAACATTGATGCAGTCTGCGTTAGTAATGTACACAAATGGTTGTTGTTGTTTTTACCTTCAATTCATATAGAATCGAATGTAAGAAAATTCATATTCATTTGAATAGATTCCCATCAAATGTGATAGGATTCTATTTGATACAAATGTATTTGTACAAATTCATACAAATATCTGATACGAATGCATACATATCCAATACGTATCCCGTAACATATCTGCTCTGAAAGTGCAAATCTGCCCTGAATCCACTTTGCATCCGTTTTCAATCCATGTTGAATGCAGTCTGGGTCCATCACAGATGTTACTGGCACAGCCACTTTCCCACCTCCCCAGTTCATGAAAGTTCTGAAGCATTTGTACAAATACAAATGTCACTGTACAAATGTCATAACATTCAATTCATATACAAATGTCTAATCCATATGAATTCGTACAAACATCAAACGTTACAAATATTTGTGCACATTCCTAGTCCGCATTTCATTTTAGGTCACCCAGCTGGCTTTGTGGAAGAGTGTGGAATCAAACCCCATGATTACAAGATATGAGTCTGGCATGCTAACCACAAGATCACAATCCACATTAGGGCCCTTTTCTTTTCCAAGACTCCACTCAATCAGGGATTAGGGTTGCACTGATATGCAGGTGTGTGTGAAAAAGCTTGATCATAATTGTAATCTGGATCTGTGAAGTTTGTTTTTATTTTTAATTTTGTTAGCCATCTTGGGGTTTTGTGTGGAAGGTGAGCCATAAACAAAGAAATACCTCCAAAGTGCCCACCACTGAAATTCCCGTGTACCTGCAGATCCAGGTGCGTAGGTTTCATTCTCTTGGAACTGCGAGCGTGGGAGACAGGCAGAACAGTGTACAGGCTGTTTTTAGTAGTACTGTTGTTGTTATTATCTGCTAGAAGCTGAATTAATTCAGTTTTAAAACTAACAACAACTAGGCGCACACCTCCAAAGTCCCTTTGATATGCATGGCAAATTTCATTTCTTCAGCATTTCATGGTTACAAGGCTATGGTGCCCACTGCCTTTAACAAGGGAGTGATTCATTAACAGTACAGATAAATTTAACCACATATCCTGTTCTCTGTGTGTTCTTAAGTCTTTTATAGACCAAACTGAATTACAAATAAGCAAGTAAACTGCTAGAGATTTCCATTCAGCTGTGTTCCTGAGGCTTCTTCAGCAGTAGAAAAGCCATTCTTAGACAGAACAAGAAACTATTTGTTTTAGCATGCTTCATGCCCCTTTGGCTTTCATTTAAGAATTCTATTCACCCAAGTCTGCAAATTCTTGACTCAATTTCTTTTTACTTTTTCCCCCCTCCAAAAGACTCTGAGCCGAGATTTTTTGAACCATGCTCTAATAATTCATTTAACTTGTGATTTGAGCAAGGCTTTTGCTTGGTGTTTTCAGCAGGATTCGAGAACAAGAGATAATTGCACAAGTCATGAGAAACCATAATTTGAAATGAGATGAATCCATTTTGAAGTTGGCTTGCTGAGGTGGTATTTTTTCACTTCATAAACAATTTCAAAGGCAGACAGTCCAGTGTAATTTGATTTAAAAAAAAAAAAACACCCATGCATCTGTACTGTTACTGAAGCTATGTAAGCAAAAGGCTGGGAGACAGGATCCACACAATGGGGAGAAGCACTATACATGATTAGCACTATTCTTTAATGCAGAAGCATGCTGTCTGCATGCTGCCTCTCCCTCCCACTATCAGATAGTCTGATCTAACAGTGTGTGAGGGAGAGTAATGCCTTTGAACCCAGGAAATGCCCCCCCTGGCCATTCCTGTGTGCAGGCTAAGAAGAGTGCCCCCTTCTTGAGTCACAACTTCCTATACAACTGGCAGTGATTGCTCAGGCTGCCTAGAAATGCTAAGAATTGATGGAGCTAAGGCAACATCTGCATGGTCCAGTAGCACATATGTGTGCCTGGACTGTCGGGTGCACACATTCACTAGCACCACAGAAGGTCATGGTGTTAAGATCACAGATCAGCAACACAGGCAGAGACAGCTTAGCCATGTTAGAGAGTCTTTATTGATAGAAGATTATAAAGTGTGCATCTCTGTTCAATGTAGGGGATATTTATTTGACATTGATAAGGCATTTAGTCCTCTGTAATCAGCACACAGCCTCAGGGACCATTAATACCAGATTAATACCAGGACTACCAAGGGTGACATGTCCAGCTGAATGAATCATTGTCTATTAAGACTTGTAACTCTACCAGATCCACCTGAATCATCAAATACAATTTAGGCTTGAGCAATTTGACACCTAGGCACAGTCTGGGGGCCACAGCAAAACTTGGGGGACTCCCACATCCTAGAGTGTCAGCATCCTCCTGGCCATCCCATCTGGGCCCCTGGCCATCTCTCCTCCAGCCCACTGGCCATTAGCTACTCCTGAACCTGCACCACAGTTCTGGTTGTCTGCTGGGGCACCAGCCACTTCCTCATCTTCGAGTCTTTGCTGCCCCTAGATCAATTTCATCTGGTGCATCATGAACCTCACCATGTCTTGGAGTTTGTGCATATTACTCTTGTGTGCCCATAATTTGCTTCAGGGTGCCTGACCCATTGCCAGGTCTCTTCCCAAGTAGATTCCCCAGCTAGCTGTCTGCTGGCTGTGCCATTAAAGTGCAACTTGGTTGTGGTTGGCCAAGCCTTATTAGGTTTTCATCCTCGCTGGTGTTGTCAGACTAGATAAAATACATAGAAGCTGAGTTCACACCTAAATTTTAATCCAGCTTCAGTCCACTTTCAGAGTGAAAGAACACATCAGTAAAGTGTCAAAGTGTTTGCTTTCAGCATGATCTAACTCAGAAAATCCACCTGTGGGTTTGATAAAAGTGGGGAAAAAATGACTGGTCGTTTTGATGAGGTGTACACTCACTCTGGAAGTGGACTGGAACTGGATTAAAACTTAGGTGTGAATGCAGCATGTGAGGGACAATGTTCTGACTACTTGTCTGGGCATCCTGGCATCAAGGTATGATGAGTGTCAGTGTTGCTCATCCTTCTTGTTCTTGCTTCCCTGTTTAGGTGAAGAATAATCAGTAACAGAAAACAAAAAGAGGACTGGTATTTACTTGCTTTGCCCTTTTCTTTCCCAGAAGAAAAAAGAAATATAAGGTCTTTCCGCATTGGCTGCCAAAAAGTGGATCTAAGAAGATCCATTTTTCGGTGAACCATCCTCCCCAGGATCCGTCCCTAATAGGGATAGATTCTTGGAGGCCCCGTGCATCCACACACGTGCGTGGAAGAC
Source organism: Aspidoscelis tigris stejnegeri (assembly GCA_023333525.1). Classification (NCBI taxonomy): domain Eukaryota; kingdom Metazoa; phylum Chordata; class Lepidosauria; order Squamata; family Teiidae; genus Aspidoscelis; species Aspidoscelis tigris. Next base: position 47,891,798 of record JALMGA010000003.1, on the reverse strand, counting down.
AAATCTGGCAGGACGGATCGTCTGGGTGCTGTGCAGATGCCACAGCACCCATTTGAAAAGTCCACCGGATTCCCGCGCCACCAATGCCACCCCCGGAGCCGTGGGACTGCAGCAGGCAGCTGCCAGTCACCGCATGATTCCAGTGGTGCACGGCACGTGGGGGAGGGTGGAAGGAGGCAAGCTGTCCTGCTTCCACCCTCCGCAACATGGCAGCCCCTGGGACATCCGTCCCTTCGCCTGGCCATGCGCAGAAGCATCCTGCTTCCACACAGATCCAGGTGAAGGGACAGATTGAAGACCTCATTTTTGAGGTCTTTTTTTTTCGGTGGCAAAACCCATTTTAGAAATGGATCTTGCTTGCCAAAATGCTGAAGTGGCCGCTTGGAAGGGGTCTCCAAAAGGTCTCCACTGCAGAAGCCTCCAAGGTAATTGTCTTAAAACCACCCAGTGCAGAAACACCCATAGAGATTCCCTTGGTCAACAGCAAGGGGAGGGGAGGGGAAGAAACAGCAAAACTACTTGGCCTTAACCCTGTGGAAAAATCTCACAGCAGAATGTGATCTGCAGTACTGCCCTGAAATCAGAAGAAAATTTTCAGGCTGTGGCTGTGGTCAGACATAACAAAAGGGATGCCTCAGAGAGATAGTATGTGGTCCTTGTATTCACAGCTCTTTTCTAATCCACCTTTTCTATAATGTTCAGGAGAAGGGGGAGGGGCAGACAGGTGTGTGAACAATCCCACCTTCTCTGAGGTGCTGCTGAGATGTTTGTTTTGACTGATCACAGCCTGTTTGTTTCTCCAAACCAGCCCACTCAAGGAAGCATGCAGCAAAGGAAGGCTTTGCTGTTCCAAGAAACTTCTATCTGCATAATGTAATCTCATCATTAAAATTAAATTGAAACTTTAGTTAATGCTAGAGTGTGCTATACTTGTGCTTCTGAAATGGGCCTCTCTCTCTATTGCGGAGTTCTTTCTCCTGCAGCCCCCCTCTCTTTCCCCCATGTTTGTGTTTCCCAAAATTGTATTAACCTCATGGTACAATAATTGTGAGCTTCTAGGACAATATGAAATGCCACAAGATAAAAAATGGAAAGTAACATTCTGAGAAATGTGGCGGTATAGATATAAAGTGCACAAGATGCTTCAAAAGCAATTTAAACATCTAATTAATTCTGGCTATACCTTTTAGATAAATATTATTAACCCAGTTTACAGACAGAGAAAATGGGCCAGACATACTAAAACACATTTGTCTGAGGCTGATGCAGTGAGGTATTAATATCCAGTGCATTTTAGCAGGGTGCCTACTCATCCTTCCATTGTTGCACAGATTATGTCACAATTCATAGCATACGGATTGCTGTCTCAGCCAGTTCTTCTATCAGATTTCCTGCTTTAGCTCAAGGGCAGCCAATTCATAAAGGCAACATAGGCAGAACCATACCCAAGCAACTTACAGCTTAAATCTGTTCTCCCTTTCTCCTTCATTCATGTATATTTCACATCAGAGTTGACTAATGTGTGCATTGTCCACCATAGCCAGCAGGGTTAATATTTTAAAAAATCCAGCTTTAATAGTGGCTGTATTCACACATGTGGAAAAGTGGCTTTAGAGTGACCTAGGCCATAATCACACCTTGCTGAAAGAGTCCGTCCTGTTAAGAAGCTGAACTGAAAATGTCTTAATCCTGTTCACACCCAGTTCCTGATAATCAGTACTCAGTTTGAGCTGCAGTGCTCAAACCTTTTATGCCATCTCCCTGAGTCTCCTTTACACAACTCTTTAGTTCTCCACCCTCTTGACTGCAGCAACACCACCCGCTTTCTGAAAGGGTAAAGTTCTGTCAATCAACAGTGGCAATGGGGGTGTTCGAAGCTGTGTGGTGCTGATGGCAAATACAATGTTAACATGGGGTACTGTTGGAATAAGGGGGTCTGTGCCCCCAAACAGGTGCAGCTGAGGCATTTCCCTACCTCCACAACTGTTCCTGAGAAAAGGAAGAGGATGTACGCTGCAGTTTGCCCCAAAGTTGCTGGAGCACTTTTGATTTTCAGTAAAAGTCCTCTTTTACTGTAACAAAACCTTGTTTCTCTTGTATATTGCTGAAGGAAAATGGAAGATACACTGTCCTTAGAATTGTATCATTTATACTCTTTGTTCCACAATTTCTCTTACTCCCCCTCCCATTTTTTTTTTAATCCTTCCAGATTTTCCACAGAAGAAAGAGAAGAAGAAGAAGAGTTGGCTTTTCTATCCCATTTTTCTCACCCATTTAAGGAGACTCAAAGCAGTTGACAAAGCTTTCTATTCTTCTCCCCACAACAGAACACCCTGTGAGGTAGGTGGGGCTGTGGGAGCTCAGAAGAGAGCTGTGACTAGCCCAAGGTCACCCAGATGGCTTCAGTAGGAGGGCAGAATCAAACCCGGTATTCCCAGATAAGGGTCCAGCTCCTTAACCACTAGACCAAACTGGCCAAGCACTAGAGAGTGAATGAAAAAATATGATCTATTGCTTTAACAGTCTAGTGCAAAACAGATTTATATTTTAAAAATGATGGACAGTGTCTGCCAGTGGGGATGGGTGGGGCAGGATGGAAGAGGGCACCATCCTAGGAATGATGGCAAGCAAACTACTAATTAGTTAGCAAGCAAAGAATGATAAGCCTTGCCTCCCTCGCAAATATGGTACCTTCTGGGAGTTCAATAGAAGTAGAAAGGGATGCAGTAAAGACAGAGGTGTGCAGAAAAATTGTGCATGTGCCAACCTCAGCCAGGCATTGGGCAGGAGGGAAGGCTGGATCCGCCCCTCCCGGTACAGTCAGCTACTTCTAGCCTACTTCCCTACTCATACAGGACAACTGAAAATGGACTGGCTACCCAAGACAGATTGAGTCCTGTGCAAAAGTGGACTCTGGAGAAGCCAACCTGAGGAGGGACAGTCTACTCCCAAGACAAACCAAGGGGGGGGGGATGTGAGCAATACGAAGATGACCGGAGAGCATCTTGAACTATAGGTATGATCACAGCCTTAGAGGTGTGTGTGGACATTGGCATTTCCTTCCCACCTCTAATCTACATTAAAGACCTTCAAAAGTACATTTTCTGGCCTTTAATGTGGATTAGAGGCACTAGTGTTCAAATGATGCCATCTCTAATCTGCTTTCAAGCCACTTTTGAAAAAACTGTGTGGATGCAGCCAGCGGATGCCTATGCTGACCACTTCCTTTTAGCTATCTTATTTTTTGTGCTACCCTCCCAATGGGCATTATCTGTCACACCACAAATGTCTAAAAATAAAACACACATTAGAAAAACAACTCGTTGTGCAGGGACAATAGAGGAGCAAGTTCAGCTAGAAATCCTTTTTCCTGCTGACAGAGCTTTCTTTTCCACATGGATTTTGCACTCTGCTTACCATGCTTTTTTCCTGAGCATTCTATCCAAAGAGGAAAGTTATTTAATGGCAGATTTCACTTTGGATTAGCATATAGGTCATGTTTATCTGAGAGCCTGAGAGCTGCTGCAGTGTAGCACCTTTATCTTCCTAAGACATACTGTGGAAGAAGAGAAAGTCGAAGTTCCCATATTCCTTCTAAGATGTTTCAGGAAATAGGGTCAATGTGGGTTTCTCTAAGATAAACCAGTGCTTCTCAGATTCCTGGGTTCAGGTCACATTGTAAGGCCCCTGTTGTCTCAAAAATAATATAAAAATGGCTGTTAGTAATAGCAATGAACACAATTGTAATTTCTAGTCTCTTGAACCTGGTGTTTTTGTTTGGTATTCCTGCTATGTCACGATGACTTTTAAACTTCATCCGGATGTTTCTTAATATTTGGATAATTCTGAATGTAGCATGGATAATCCAGCATAAAATGTGTCTGGATGTGCTTTATTATCCAAATAATGTGGAATATGCAATCGCTGTCTGGATGAAACTTTAGTCTATCTTAGGGATTGACAAGGAAGGCAGCTGTACCCAGGTCATTTTCAGCTTGGAATGGCCTGTCCACACCTACCTGCTGCTGTCACTGCTGCCACCAAGCCTCCAAGGAAAAAGGTAAGCTTCAACTGGGGGGGGGGGGATGCTCAGTGAAATGGAGGAGCATTGCAGGAGGGTGAGGGGTCCAATTGGGTGGGTGGCAGTGGTGGCAGGAAGCAATCCAATAAAGTGGGAATGGGGAGTGTTGCAGGAGGGTGAGGGAGCCAGTGGGGATTAGGTTTGCACAGTGTGAGAGAGATGCATTGGGGAGGGACAAAGGGACCAGTGGGGGGAGCTGGTGGCAGCAGTGGGAGAAGGTGATGTGATGGGGCGGTGGCAGCAGCGGAGACAGAGGCAACATGACGGTGGGGGGGTAGCAGCATTGATGGGGGGCTGGTTGGGGGGGCTGCACACAGATAGGGCAACGCAATGGGTTTTGTTGCAGGATGTGACAACCAAGGCTTGCAACCAGTCCTCACCATACTACTTCAAATCTCCCTTCATCAGTTTGGGCTTTTACAAAAACATCAGAGTCTCTGTTTTCATGCCTGCCAGATGGCCCCAGCCTCACACTATCTCACCCTCTCTCCTGTCTTCCATCTACGTAAGACAGAAAGGGTTTCTCTTCTTGCCGCCTTTTGCTGCTTTGTACTCTTTACACTGCTGCCTCACTGTCACTTCTTTGACATTCACTACGCAGATGCCATTTTAGTTTAAACACAAAGTGCTCTATTGTTTACAACTGCTTGTGCAAGACAGGTTTACTGCTTAACAGTTTCAGTTACAACAATTGTTACTCTCTTCACTTTCATTACCTATCAGGATTCACCCTGCCCACTTATAGGCTTCAGACAGACCCAATCTGATACCACACACTTCTTTACCCCACATGACATAACAGATATTGAACCTCTTCCTACAACTGTTAAATCCTCTTACAGCCTCCCTTCCCTTCCATTACTTGCTCCCATTGGCTGCATCTCCGAACGTGCTCCCCCTCCTTCTAGATTCCTTAAGCCACGCCCCCTCCCAGCAAGCCTTAATAACTCTGCTATGACAGAGCTTATCTGAAACAACTCACCTCTAATCTGGGTCATTACACAGGACATGCAAGTATTTGATTTTGGGGGGATTTTTCAGAAATATCCCACCAATTCCATGGGAACAAATGGGAGGTTTCCAAAATATTTTCTAAAAATCTAGCAGGCATCTGATCATTCCAAGAGTTTTCCGGTGTGCTCCCCCCTCCAAATGCACATGTTGTGAGGTAGGGACCGGAAAGAAGGCCCACACCCATCTCCAAGGCAACTGGTTCTGCCAAACCTTTCATTTTTCAGAAAACTCCCATTGCTGAAAGTTTGCTCTTTTTGCATGCCTATTGCTCATATCCATAAACAGCAAAGAGCACAAAAACACATGGCAAGAGTTAAGTCCCTTGTCAAAAAACCTGAAGTGTTTTTCCATGAAGTTATTTTGGCAAGGATACTGGAGTGAGTTGCCATTTCCTTCTCCAGGAACCAGACTTTTCTCAGAGCTCTACACTATGGCCTTCTGTCTTAGGTGGCCCTCCTCAGTATAGCTCATAGCTTTGTTCTATGCAAGCCCCTCTGCCACAACAAGACACTGATCCATGGAACTTCTGTTCCTCAACCCACAATATCTTTTGCTAAAGAAAAAATGTCATTCAGTATGAAAAGTAAGCTATACTATAGTATGTCTATGGCACTTTCTGCACTTGGCTTTAATCTGGAATATATCTCAGGATAGGGATCTGTTGTCCACCTCCTAATGAAGACTATGACAGACCTTGGGTGGGGCGTGCCATAGGATACACTAGCATACAGACAGCAGGCTCCTATTCTGGAAAGGGCTTATATCAGACCTTTCAGTGTGGAAAGGCCTTATATCAGACAAACAAACGCTTCAATAATATTTCTATAGAAACTTTGGCTGCATCCCGATGGAAGGAATACTGTATTTATTTATTCAGTGATGCATTTCTATCCCACCCTATACAGTCACAATATATATAAAAACAATGGCAGTGTCTGCAAGTGGTAAGAGAAAGTGTATTCCCATTTGACCAAAGGCCAAGGCAAAGAGGTGCATCTTCACTGCCTTCCTAAACATATACAGTGAAGGAGCTTGATGCACCTCAAGGGGGAAACTATTACATAGCCCAGGGGCCTTCTCAAAGATGCCTAACCCCTTTACTATTGAAGGTGGTGGTACAACCAAGAGGGCCTCCCCTCCAGATCTTAAGACACGGGCAGGTTGATATGGGAGTAGGCGTTCCTTCAGATATTTGGGGCCCAAGTCATTTAGGGCCTTATAAGTTAAAGATAACACCTTGAATTGGGCTCTGTAGCACATCAGCAGCCAGTGCAACTCTTTTAAGACCAGCATGATGTGTATCCAGCCAGCTGTCCCAGTCAGCAGTCTAGCAGCAGCATTCTGCACTAGCTGCAGCTTCCAAATCATCTTCAAGGGCAACCCCCTGTAGAGAACATTATAGTAGTCCAGCCTGGAAGTTACCAGGCCATGGATAACTGGTCAAGTCATCTCTGTTCAGAAAGGGCTTCAACTGGCGCAACAGCTGTAGTTGGGAATAGGCACTCTTGGCCATGGACTCCACCTGAGATTCAAGTGTCAGCGCAGAGTCCAAGGGCACCCCCAAATTCCACACCTGTTCCTTCCAGATCATTACAACCCCATCGAGGACATAATATAATGCCATCATGACACTGCTATGATTGGGTTGCCTTACATATCACAGGCAGCACCAACACAGCCACCTTTTTCAACCTTAAAACACACTTTTAACTGTTGAAGGGAAATCTAGCACTGGTCGCAGGTTTTCAGCAGTGCTTTTTGAGGAGACTTTCTTGACAGAGCAGCAATCCAAGCTCTGTCCAGCACACACATGTGGAGGCTGCAACAGCCAACCATGCATGCACAAAGGTGGTGGCATGTCCATCCAGGGATTTGATGGTGGCCCAATTGCCGGGATTGCACATCACCAAAACACGCAAAGATAGTACTATGGAAAGCACTGTTTAGATAGGAAGCGATAATAGCCAGGAAGCTGTTGCTATATCCAGCTGCCATCTCTGTTTCAGGCCTTTTCTTTTCATTTGGGTGGATGATCAAACCCTAATCACGTATTTCATGAATACTCAGCAAATAGTTAATTTGTGGCTAATAATTGCAAATGTGTTTCTTGAAATTCTAAGATGTTACAATCTTCCCATTTATGAAAAATTTGCCCCAAGCTTCAAAATGCTTGAGGCCTTTATGTCCATTTGCAGTGCCAGAAAAATCATTTTGTTTTGTTTCAACCCTTAGTGCTTCCTGCTGCTTTCAAAGCTTCTATGCATTTGCATGTGATTCAGTGAAAGAACTGAGGATATATTTTTTTTCAATCAAACAGTGAACTTCAGAGGAGTCCGGCAGAGATCAAATGACTGTGAAGGTGACACCAATCCTTCATAGGGACAGCAGTGTGTTATCACAGGGAATGAACATACTGTGCATAATTGGTAAATGGCCCACAAAGGGATATCTGCAGATTAATAACAATCAGGTTTTAAGATTGTTTCTTGAAAAAGGTTAGTGTAGGAAGAACAAAGGTGGTGAAGCAAGCCGAAGAAATTGCACTTCACTGCTTTTAGGTCTCATTCTGCTGCTCTGTCAATTTTCTTTATATTAAGTGAGCTTTAAGCCTCCACTTTGCACAAATGAGACTGTGTTGCCTTTATCATCGTTAAATATGTGGATACATCCAGATGTACATAAATGGTTTCTTCACTGTTAATGGGAAATCAGTTGTTGTTACTAAGCCTTTTTCCTTTCCTTTTCTTTTTTTAGAAAAGGAAAAAATATAGATTGAATGAAGCAAGAGTAAGGGCTGGCAATCAGATGACAGTGATGTATGTTGCCCTGCAGCTTGATAGAACTGAGGCCTGGACAGAACCAATGCAAATAGCGAAGACTTTATCGGATGTCATTAAAGAGGGACTCAGCACTGGAAGTATCCATGAGCAGTTACATGGTGATGAAGATCTTAGCCAAATTTAATCCCAATAGACAGCAAGATCTGAAGGTGCCTCCAGATGTGGTTTAAAAACCATGATTTTCCTAAGACTATACTGGGATTGCCACACAGTATAGTTTGCAATACAGTCCCAGAATAGAACACCCAAAAGTAGCACAATAAGGGTACAAAGGAAAATCCAGTTCTGACACTGAGTTTTCCAGGATTTCCTCCTTCTATTTGGCAGTGGTGACAAGTGGCAATTACAAGGTCTAAATAAGATCTCACAGTTTTCTCTCACTGCCTAGAGATGCCCTTCAGGACACTAATCATTGCCTCTCAGCATTTAGGCTGCATCTTCTCAATGTTTACTGTCCTATATTGTATAAACCTCAAATTCTCTTTTCCCCTTACTCTGTCTGTGGGTGCCTCCAGACTTAAAATTAAAAATATGAACTTACCTTTAGTGTGAAGCAAAGAAGCTTCACAGGGAGAACAGACTGTCCCCACATTCTCCCTATTCTCCCAAGCAGCAGGCAGAAGTATTTTGACCGCATGGTCAGGCCCTCCTTCTGTCACAGGCCTACTGTTTCCTGGTGAGGGTGAACAGAATTTCCCAAACACCGAGGATAATGAAAAGGGAGGAAAACTGCACAGCCAATACTGGGGCAAGTGGGAGTTTTTTGCTGTGCAGCATTGGCCTTTGCTTTGCAGAGACCGTGAAGCATTTCAAAGGCTGTCTGGCAGTTAGACAGCAGCTTCACAGTCCCTGTGAAGCATGCCTCTTCTCTGGATGCAGCCTACTTTGAAAAGGCAATGTCACTTGTCTCAAGGACAACCTATGTGTGGAGGCAAAACCATAGCCCCAAAAGCTGTATGATGGGGGAAGTGAGTTTGGTGGAAGGAGCTCAGCAGTTTGAAAAGAACAAAACCAAAGCTGATTTGTTTTTTGGTTTCCCTGTCTTGTATATTGTACCAACTTAGTCGTGGCAGTATTAGGAAACTAGCATAGTTATGGGACTATCACTTCTGCTGACAACCCAAAGTAACAAGGCAGCCCAAGGCAAAGTAACAAAGAAACACGGCAGAACTCTTTGGTTCTGATTCTGGTTCTTGCTTTAACCACTACCATATCCCCATGATAACTTGGCATGTTCCCAAGTATTTCCCCTATTTAAAAGCCGTAGATTTTCCCCTTGTGAGTAGTATGATTTGGGCATCTCACTAGGAGACTGGGAACTCTATCCCTGTACCAGGCCCCTTTACCAAAAAGGAAGTCGTCTGTCACTGTGTGTCTACCCTTCTCTGAGGTATCCTGTTCCTTTCCACGTATGGCATGCTACAGAGAGTGTGTGTCAGAATCCCTACCCGGGGCCAGAACTCCAAAACAAGACACAGAGCTGCTCACAGCAAGTTCCTCCATTTATTAATAACAGAAGACAAAGTATAGAGTGCAAGCTAGGGAATAATACTCTGACTCCCAGTAGCACTTTCTCAGAGCCCCCTCCTGAATTCAAGGCCTTGAGAAAGATAAGGATTCCCACAATGAAGGAATGGTCGACTATCTGCTGCTGAGTCTACAGTGGCAGCCAAGGGAAACCAGAATCCACAAAAAAAGCAAGCAGGGATGGTTTTGTTTGAGCAAGAGCACAATATGGACAGGCAGTGGCCCTTACACTGGGCCAAGTTCAAAATTCTGTGTTTGGCATATAAGGCACTGAAGATTATGAGATTAGGGCATTTAAAGGAACATATTCTCTGTTACAAACCAGAAAGAGCTCTGAAATCATTGGGAGAGATCTCATTACTGGTGCGAAAAAACCAGAATGTCTTCTTGTAGTGGCCCACACCTGGCCTTTTCAATGGTAACAATTACCTTGGGGAATAGTCTCCCTTTCAGTGTTCATAAGGTACCTACAATGGCAGCTTTTAGGTTCTTGTTAAAGATGTATCCCTTCATCCCTGCTTCCCAAGCTCCTGAGTTGCTGCCCAGGCATCAAGCAATGGCATCCTTACACTGTAGGCCACTCCAGCTCCTCATCCCATGCAGATATGGCATTCCATGGGAGGCACGACCTCCTGGTGGACTGGTCCATCAGGCGTATGGGCTGCTGGTCCATAGTCCAGTGTGGACACAACTTCTGTATCCCAGAATAGTGGTCAAACTGCTCATCTCAAAAAAAGCTGTACAGCCATTTTTTTGTCATTTAAAATTGTCATCTTTTTTATCCACCCTTCTTTTCATGTTTATAGTACCATTAGCATCCTAAAAATAATGTGTTTACAGCCATGTGCAACAGCTGGGCTTCAGGCATACCACTGCAAACACTGCTACTAACAAAAATTCTGGTGAATACATACACTTATTGCATATTTGGTTGGCATAATAAGAATAGCCTTTTCTTTTTTCCTGTGGATATTCAAAGGGCTGAATGGGCACATATTATGCAAGGAGACCTTGATTAGACTACTGTAAGCTAGAGCAACATGTGTTTTCTTATATTCCATCACAGATGTCAGTGTAGATTGTGCAAAGAAATACAAACTTCAATAGCCAAAGTGGAAAATATCAGCCCCTTTGATCCTATGTAACAGAACAAACTATGAAACCCTTTTCATTATCATATGGATACTTTTATAGGACTGCTGTCAAACCTCTGTTCAGCTTTTTCAAGCCCTTTGAAATCTGTTGATAAGAGGTGCACCGCTATCTAAGTGGAAATCTCCTTTCTGAATATTACTTCGCTGTTGAATTCCAGATCGTGATGAGTTGCCATGAATAATCATCATTATTATCTACGGTTTTCTCATCCTTTCACAGGAGTGCTATTCTGTTAATAATAAAACCAATAAAAATTGTAAGCAACGAAAATATTAAAAGATGACTAGATAGTGCCACAACCAAAGTTATTGGCACGCGATTGAATCCATTTGTGAAATATATAATTGTTCTCATTTTATCATTATGAAAACAATTAAATGTTGATGAATTTCATGATCTTCTTGATTTCTTTTTTCTCTGGTCAATAAGAAGTTCCTTCCCAGACCAAAACAAATTCTCCAAAGGATAAAGAGCATACTGGTATTTGCTGTTAACTGAAAGAAACTTATGATCATCATTAAAGTGCCAGCTCACTGGAAAATAACAATGAATAAACTCTTATTTGCATGTGTATCATAAAATCGCTCGAGACTTTCAGTATATCATCGTAATTGGTGTTCAAGGCTTCTGGAACTTCAGATTAAAAGGGATGTAACCTCTTAGCTATAGTGACAGCATTGGGACGAGGGAGATAACTGAGATACATGAAGTGGCAATGGTTGTGGGTTGAACAGGACACATTAAATTTCCACTTACTTACCCTCTCCCTAAAAATTATACAGGTATATCAATATTCACATAACTAAGCTTGAGTGGTCTTCTTATTTTTAACTATTCTTGGAGTTCCTTTTCTAGTTACAATAGATTTTCATAGGCACCCATGAGCATGTATTATTGTTGTTACTGTTGTTGTTAACTACCATTTATATAGTTCTCTTAGTATACATAGCACTTTACAATTCAAGATGAAAAGAAGCAATGTAGTAAATCCTGCCAGTGGTTTACAATCTACAAAAAAGATAAAAGTAATTAATAGTAAAGTAAGCCTAACTCTGTAAAATCATGAAAACTAAGGCAAGACTCCAAAAATTGGGACTTGAAAACAGTAAGAGAAGTGGCCAACTGCAATTGATGAGGAAGACAATTCAAGGGGTGGAGGGCATTGAGTGAAAAGTGACATAAACAAGATAGAGATGATGAGATCCTGGGCTGAATACTCACTGAGCACAATGCTGTGGGAGGCTGGTGAAAACTAATTAGAGCAGAGGTCTTCAGCAGGGTGCTCAGCAAGCATTGATACGCATGTCCCATCTTTCTTTAGTCTTGTGAACTTACTGAAAGAAAACTAGAAAAAATATTTTCTGTGAAAGATAGTTCTGCCTCTGCAAAAAGTTTAGCCTGCTCCTTTTTCTGGCTCACTGGTTTTACTAGAGGGAGAAAGGCTGTGTCCACATCTCAATGGCACAGGGCAGCCAAGTTAGTCCGTGTCCCCATGCTAAGGATACTGCGAGGTGAATGTGAGTTCACCTTGTGAGAGTCCCCATGGAAAGCCCTAATTTGGGCTACATGAGGGACAAAATCCCAAAAAGCGAAACAAAATAATCCCCCTTTATAACTGTTCTTGCCCTGAATTACGGGGCAAGAACAGGTTATAAAGAGGGCATGGGGGCACTCCTCGGTTACAATCTCAGGATTAGTGGGTGGGGCTTTGCTGTCCTTGCTGCTAATGCTGAGATCAAGGTAAGGGCTTGATTTACCCCAAACAATAGCCTGACAGCTGCCCTGTGCACGAGCAGAGCTTCACTAAAATGATTAAAGCAGACGTGGCTTTTGCATCTGTTTTAATCATCTTACTGGAGCTCTGCCCTGCTCTTGACAGCCTATATACCCACCTGACAGTTGCTCAGCTGACTGCAGGGCAGCTGCCAAGCAATCATTTGGGGTAATTCAAACCCTTACCTGGGCGAGGGGGAGTGGAGAAACCCGCGGCATCCCGATGCAGGTTTTTGCTGCAGTATTTATGGAGACGGGCGGGTTTGCCTTGAACCTGCCCTGTCCTCAATTGCCATTGGGAATCTTTAATGTGAATTAGATTCACATTAGATCCACTGCGGGGCATTGGCAGCCCCATGGGGATGCAGCCTTGGAGACACTTTCTCCTGCCTACATGGTGGGGTGAGTGCCAGTCAGATGACCATGCCTTGTCCCTTGCCATCCATCGAACTGATGAGTTGTCAGCTCCAAATTTAGAGGACCTTCCATCACACCATAAAAAGTCTTTTGGGTTGCTCTTCCCATATGGCAGTGCTGAGAATGACTGAAGAGGGCAAGTGATTAAATCTGGTCCAAGGAAAGATTGTTCAAAGGGCCATTTTAAGGCCCTCCAGCCTCTTCACAGGGTACCTCTGGTATTGCAGCATTCCTAGGCTTCCTCAGGGGATCCACTACCAAAGGTATAAAGTGCAAAGCTTGTATAAAATGGATCCTGAGATTCAAAACCAATAAAACATTATATATGTAATAAGAAGTTTATATAATTACAAATAAAGCCTTATAAAACAAGGCAAAATATATAAATACCAAAATGTACAATATATAAAATAGAAAAATTTCAGTCACTCTGCAGAAATTAGAGGGGCGCTCACAGAAGGCAGATTTAAAACACTCAGCAGGGTAATGGGAAGATAGTATAAATTAGAATAGAAACCAGCCTCTCTGGAGTTTGTTAATGTTGCCACAAATCACTACTCTAGAGGTAAATGGGGGTATGTAATGTAGCAGAACAGGGCAGAGTGGGCTGAGGACGATCCACATGGACACCAGCCCAGTCCAGCCTACCTTTGAAAAAGAAGAAGAAAAGTTCCCCAGGTCTGAAGTTGCAGGCTGGGATATTTGAGCAGCTTCTCCAGAAATGTCTCCTAAGTGGGCCATTTCTAGAGCTCAGTACAATGTCACTGGGCTCTGGAATGGGCCATGAGCTGTTCCTGCTACTACTGCCTGTCTGTGCAGTGGTGGGAGGAACTAGGATCCAGCCTAACCCATGCCAGGACTGTTTCTAAGTGGTCCCCAAGTAGAGCACTCCCTGGTACGTCCACACATCCAGGGCAATACAGACACAACACCCCAAGGGAGTCCAGGGGCTTTTGTGGAATGTAGCAATGTACAGCCATCTCAGGCCCTGCACTGGGCTTTAAACTCAGTTATATTTCAGACTAGGGCCCCATCATCTGCATGATAATGCAGACCACAGAAGGTCCTGACCAGGGCCTGCTACAGGGCAAATTCACACTTTGCTTCCTGTCACTGGGAGGTGACGTGCTAGAATGGTTTAGGCATCCACACTTCTCCATGCCCAACCAGGGCAACCTGGCAACACAGCATGTAATCACACCTGCACTGCTGATCATGTGCTACCCTTGCACCTCATGCACAAGGAAGAAGTGCACAAGAAGCATGAAGGGCTTCACTAGCCCTGCTCCTCACATAGGCATGGAGCTGCCTTATACCAATCAAGCTGTCACTTCAGCTGTCTGTGGTTTCAAGCAGAACTTTCCCAGCCTTACGTGGAAATGCCAGGAAAACAAACCAGGGATATTTGCATGCAAAGCATTTGCTCCACCCCTGAGAAGTCTGGCTCTTTAAAGCTATCTCTGACTTTGTTCCCAGGGAATCTGATGGTGAATAAGAACGTTTAAAGGAAAGTACTTATCTTCACTATGTGTTCCTTCAACATCTGTAAAAACCACAAAGAAAATATTACAAAGGCAGCCTGAGTGTTGAGTGCCCTCTTATCTAAAGGAAACTAAACCCTGTGGCTTTGTCCTTGTAACAGCTCCTTGAATAAAAAGTCTCACAGTACCCTGTTATACATTGGTGGTGGACACACATTTCTGTGGTGTGAAAATTTACACATGGGTGTACAGGCAGTCCTTCAATCTTAAAACACACTAATTAACAACTTAAGGAAGGCACATCTAACAGACTTAGTTGTTACTTAAGCTTCCAATGAGGAATCTAATATTCTGAAATCAGCTGAACATCTCAAACTGGAATGAAAGCTGTCAGTCATTAAATAACATTTTTCATTCACACGGTGACAGACGTTCCATTAACATCCTTAATGGAAGTCCCTCATCCATATCACAACTGTCAAATCTCTCTGATTTGCTCTTCCCCAGGAAAGAAGATGGCATAGAAAATATTTTTCAGTATTGCAGAGGCAATTTAAGACAGCTTTTGTCAGCTTAGCACCCTTCACTTGTTCTGGGGGTACACTTTCCATCAGCCTGCCTGACTATAAAAGAGGTGTAATCAAAAATATCTAGAGGAAGCCAGACTAGGAAAGCTACATTCAGCATTCTTGATCTTTTTGGTGGCTTAGGCTGCATCCTAATGCTGCTTATTTATTCAACTATATTTGGATATTATGGAATAAAGCATGGATTTAGACTGGAATAGGACAAGACAATCCTAGGCTGGGGAACATCAAAGTCAGTTGAAGCATTCTTGTTCCATCCAGCAGTGTGAGCAATGTGAATGGCATGCTTCCTGATTCATTCCTAGCGATATCTTCTGACATCAGACATCCCATTCATCGTTAACCACAATTGGGTGATGGCAGGATGAGCACTGTAAGTGGTTGTGTCTGGATCCTAGGATTGTGGTTGGAGGCAGGTTCAGAACAGCAACCCCTCGCCTCACAACACCTGGAAGTGGTGCAAAAGAACTACTCCGAAACCATTCCAGACACCACAGGAGTGCTTGTGGACAGCATTTAACCTGTCCACAGCAGGTAAGGATCAGGAAGAGGCTGGGACACTTCAAGAATGCTGTGGGCAGGCAAAAAGTGTCAGGGGTCCAGTGAAACTGTCTCACAAGTAAGTGTGAAAATGGTCCAAATCTCTAATTGTGATCTACAGTTGTGGTCTCATTATTCACAATTCTAATATTTGCCAGTTTTGTGTATTTGTGACTTCATAATATTATTGACTTTTTGTTTCTGTGAGCCCTTTTGTACTTAGCTGAGTTATTCCTTATGATGACCCATGGCCAGATAGAAAAAAAGGACAATGATGATAATGACAAAAGGCAGATTTTGATGCTTTTAGCACTTACTCCAGCCCTGAAAGCAGGAAGTACGCTATTCACATTCCGTCTCTTCTCCCTCTCACACTAATCAAGCCAGGGAACTTTTGTTTCCTGCTTTCAACATTTCTGTCCAGGTCTATTTTGAAAGAAGTAGCCAGTAATTGCCATTTTCTTCATCTTTGAAAACAGGGCCAGGCAAACTGCCAGCAAGAAAATAGGGCCAGGTGAATTTGTCTGGCTGTTGAGCAGGAAGGTGGTAAAAACTGCTGTCAGAGTATTTTTTTTCCAACTCTGTGTGACCCAATGGGGGCAAGATTATGCTCTGCTCACACCCTTTGGGGCCCCCATGGTACCATAAATGCACTGTGCAGATCTGGCCTTCAGTTAGCTGAGATACTTCTTACAGTTGTGATTTCAGGCACTTCTGAATTGTGGCACTCCTGACTTTTTTCAGCTGTGACTTATGGCACAACTGAGACGGGCATTTTGGAGGGAGTCTGAAGCACTTAGAAATCAGTTGCACTTTTTTGCCAATATTTTCTGTGGCTTTGGGAGGCCTCAGAAGCAAAGTGTATCTTTTTTAGTTCTTCTCATGGAGTTTTCAAATGATTCATTCCTCCAACCCTCATTTTCTCATAGGCATGGTGATTTAACAATAGGAAATGTGAAATTGACAAAAGTTTTCTTGAGACCTAACACTAGAAAAAAATGGACAACTGTAATTGAAAATATACCCTTGATTGGTGCCTGATAATCTTTTTAATTTTAAAAAGATGTGTTGACGGTGGTCTGCCTCCCTTTTTGTCTCAACTGATCTGGCTTGCATTACTCAGACTGCTCCACTGACTTCAAGGCTCTGAAGTTAGCCTGTCAGGTATTTCATTTCTTAGCAGAGAATTTAAAACATTTTCTTCTTGCAATGAACATATGTTTCTAGCCCGCTTATGGGCAACTGTTGTGTTGCTAATATCTCTGAGCAAACTCTGAATGAGATATTTCATCTCCATTTGCGCATAATTAGTCAGGCCAGAGGTAATACCAGGTATGCATTGATTGCCAAATTATATGATTTAGGTTCCGTATAGACAATGGGAATAATAGATACCATCTGTCACACAGGATTCCACTTTCCTTTAAGAACTTTCTGATATTCAGATACAAGTTTTTTTATTATTATTATTTTAATGGGAAAAGTGTACTTCTATGGAGGAAAGTGTGTGATTCTACTTTGTATTTTTTCACCACGCAAAAACTAACTATGTAATCAGCATCTTCATTGTATCTTGGTAATTTACAAATTCATTTACATTAAATTAATTAATCAATAAAAAGAGTACAATTGGTCAACCAAACTTTGCTAATTGGTTGGCAGTTTTTTAATAACAGATTTCAGAATAGTTTCCCCAGAGCAATGGCAAACAATACCCAAAGTTTAAGTCATTTATCACTTATTAGGATATTAAAAAAATACCCATGGTCTGAATGAAAGAAATGTTGATCTGTGATTTCAATGATCCTTGGAGCCTAAATTTATTACAATTATTATCTAATACTGTTAGTATATTATTACTTCAGCATAAAAGGGGTTAATATTCTCTGCATATTAGCTTTGCAGTATGGGTTAATTCTGCTGTAATAGTTTGTATGCTGTTTCTCTCTCTCTCTCTCTCTCTCCAAGTAGAAAGATGGATGGTAGCATCTTTAGACATGTATATCTGATGTAAATAAGTTATAAGACTCACAAGTTATAGATAAGTAAAGTAATGTTGAAACAAATCAAGAAGTTGTATGCTTCAAGTCTGTTCCTCAACATGCTGTCTACTAAAGTATAGTCTACTGAGAGTAAAAGAAAACAGTTTTTAATGAACCTGTTGATTTGGGTGGTTCTAAAAGGCAATGACACAGCAATTCATAAATGCCCATAAACACACAGACATAACTCTGCCATAGATTTCTGATTTCTGAAAACATATTTGTCATACTCCTAGATGCCTGGTGTTGGATGTGGACAGACAGCAACTGCTTTTTAATTTTTCCAGGCATGGTTTATTTATTTATTATTCTTTAATTTATTATTTACACTTATATCACCCTGTACCTGATGGTCTCAGGACTTTTCATAAATAAATTATAACAGTACAGTGCCAGAGCATCAGAGAGGAAACTAACAGCCAGGTGTTTGGATGAAGAGATCTCAAATGGCTGGAAAGATCTGGTGTATTTCTATTAATCTTTAAATATCTGTACCTGGGTATGAATTCTGGTCCTAGTAGAAATTCCTGCAGTTGTGAATCAGTTTGCCCAAGAGTATATGTATGCTGTGATTTGTGATTTTGAAAATGGCCTTGTTCTTGAAGAATAGCAATGGGGGAATACACATAGGGAAGGAATGCCAAGGATCAATCTTATCTCTAGGGCTTTTTAACATCTAGATGAAGACACTTGAAGCTTCCATAAGGGATTTACACTGTGACACCACATAAGCATAAGTGCCTGTGGAAGGAACTTCCACCATACTGGTCTCATTACTGTTGGCCAGGATCTGCTAAGGCTCCATTGCTGCTGGGTGAGCAACCTTATGCTGAGCATCTACACCTACACCTCTGCAATGGCACAGCAGCCTTTGGGTGAGCTGCAGTTCATTTCACCACAGCAAGGGTCACTACCAGTGCTGAGATAGTGGCTTCAGTGCCATTTCCTGTGCATTGACTTTTAGGAGCCTTTCATGGACTCCAGGGCCCTAGCAACTCAACCCAGCTTAGGAAGTCAAAATGGGGTGATCTGGAGGTCCAGTGAAGGCATCTAATGCTGTGGCTACACCGTTCTTAGTTTAATCCTTGTTCAGTTGGGCTTCTAGCCCCATTGGTCCCACCTTTAAAGGTTAAGCTGTTTCCCCCCCAGATTTTCTTCCCTTCAAAGGCACTTTCTTCTTTTTGACCAATACACCACTAAAGACAACTTAAGGTTTTAATCCATTTTCAGTCTGAAGGGTGTGATCAGGAGAGGAGGAGTTGCACTGTACTATTGAGAGTTGGCAATATATCCATTGGCCCTCTCTTTTGCCCAGCATCTATTCATGTGGGTGTTTCCTAGGATGTATGACATTCTCCCTCTTCCTCCTCCTCTGTTTTAGGTGCCTTGTAGTTTTACTATACACCCAGGGCGGGGGTGGAACCTCTAAGGAGGATGGAAGGGTTTTGATACATTAGGGGTAAAAAGAGGAAAGGCAGATTGGTATGGTAATGTGTGAAACACATTAGCAGTAAGAAGGAGAGAGCCAAGGGATACAGCCAGAAGATCATTTGGATGCCCCTCACCCCCTTGGCCTTCCCATGGAGATGCTCTGGGAATACTATTGAGGAGGGGGCTGTCTCTCTGCACTTACTCCAGTGGGCATGGGAGAAGAGCCTCCATTCAGCCCATCTGACAACCCTGCCAAGTAGGGCAGCCTTCCCTAGACACTTGTGGTTTTTTTTTAAATCATCTTTGTAGCACAGCAATAAAAATGAAAGAGGTGGATAGCTTGAGAGGCCACTGTAATCCTTAAGCAAGACAGGAAAGGCGTGGGGGCAAAGCAAGTCGATTTGACACTGTGAGCAACAGGGCAAGATCCAATCAGAATGCAGGAGGCATGATGATCGAGCTGTAGCTGGACAAGAGACCTGTCTGTAGGAAACAGAGGATGCAAAGAAATCGGTGTGAGCAAAGCATCCCAAACTGAGGGTAGATCAAAGCAGGATTATCATGTTTGGGGTGTTAACTGCAGTGTGTTTTCAGTCTGTATTGCCAATAATCCACACCAAAATGTTAAGGTGTAACCACGGCCTCAGCTGTAAACTGAAGAAAAAACTTTAGAAGGAATGCCATCCATATGCTTGTGACCCCCAGCTGTACCTAGGCATTCTATCTGAACAGGCAATCCAAGTCTTTAACCACTATCTGTAGGCCATAAATGGTTAGCTATGGACCAGGGAGCTGAATATGTATCAAGCCAAGGCTGAGAATCTATGTGAATTCAGCTTTTGCATTTTGAAGAAGGTACAGATACATGCAGGTGGGTTAAATCTGCATTATTTTATAAAAACAAAATACTGTATTTTCTGGCGTATAAGGCCCAATCCCCAAAAGACTTATTAGCCCCTCTCGGCTTCCTCTGCTGTCACTCTGTTATAGCTGACTTTAAAAGTCCCCTCCACTTCCGGAATAAGCGCCCCCATGGTAGCCGCGATCTAAACGGACTTTCCGTTCCCATGGTAGCCGTCTTCTCTTTCCGGGCATCTTTTTCCCCCCGCCCCCTCTCTTGTTAAAAGGAAAAATAGCCAGATCTCCGTCTCCTGAAATGGCTTCCCGCCCCTAGCAAAGGCAGATGATCGCTCATTCATTCACTTTCAGCACTTACTTTCCCTCAGTTCTCTATTAGAAAAGGCTTTCTGCCCCAGGAAAGTCAGCGGCTGCAGGTATCAGCAGCGCGATCGTTCGCTCATTCTCTTTTAAGGCTTTCACAGATCACTGATAACAATGTTGCAATTCTGAGCAATTCTGGCTCTTTTTACAAAGGAAAGGAAGCGAACCTGCTGCATTTCTCAGATGTGTGAATGCTTTTTGGCTGTGTGTGCAGGCAAGCAATCCCCGCCCCTTTTGCCACGGAGCGTCCTCAAGGCAGATATAGTGAGCAAAACCCGCGAATCGCCGAAAGAGCGCTGGAACTCTTCTTTAAAGTGCACGTATTTTATTGCGGGTGTCTCACGTTCCTAAGCTCCCTAAGCGCCTTGTAAAGTCTGGAATGGGGCCGCTCAGAGGCAAAAGAAGAGTTCCAGCAGACTTTCAATTGCATGGGGAAAGGGCCTAAGACTACTTTTTAACCCAGGAAAATCTTCTCAAAAGTCAGGGGTTGTCTTATACGCTGGGTGTCATCTTCTTATATGGCGAGTATATCCCAAACTCTATATTTTAACTGGAAAGTTGGGGGTTGTCTTATACACCCAGTCGCCTTATACGCCAGAAAATACGGTACCCCTCTCTCCATACTATGTTCCCTGTTCTCGTTTTCAAGAAAAACACACGTTAAGCAATTACATCTTGTTGCCCCTAACATGATGGGACTTTTTTAATTGCATTTTTTCCCTCTTTGATTCTCATGTATTAGGAAGAATGGGGAGGAATTTCCAAGGCCATGGTTACAGCATACCATTTTAATCCATGTTAGGAAGGCAGCTGTATCCAAGCTGCTTTCAGCCTGGAATAGCTTGGTTACACCTTCTTGCTGCTGTAGCTGGTAATCCTCAGCTAGAATGTGGGAAGGAGGGGAATGCTGTGCTTAATGGGGAAGTGTTTTGGGAGGGTAAAGGGGGGCAAGGTGACAGGTGGGGTGGGAGGAGGGAGATCAGAGTGGGGGCAGCAGTGATGGGATGGGGAGAGAAATTCAGGACAAGAGGGAGGGGTGGGAGAGGGATATTGCGGCAGGTGGAGGAAGACCATTGTGACTGCAGCGGCAAGAGGAAAGGAAATCAAGGCAAAAGAGGGGCAAGGTGAGGGAGATTGTGATGATGGGGCAGAGAGGGGACTTTCATGGCAAGGGGGAGGGGGAGGGGCAAGACTCTGAGCAGAGGTTTGCATAGGTATCATTTTCTGGGCAGCAGGGAAGCTGAAACAGTGGCCTCTAGGGGATTAAAACTTTAATGCTCTGTGGCCCAAATGAAGGAAAACCCGAATACCTGGAGAAAATCCAGGGGGAAAAAAAGCTTGGCATTTAACCAAATGAGCTGGATTTCAAGCTGAAGAAGGGTTAAAGTAGAGGTGTAACCACAGTCCAAAAGAAACAGATTCAAGAATACAGTTTTATCAGTACAAAAACTCTGAAAAAAGCAAGCTGATAACATGAAGACAAAATTCTTAAATTAAAATCAAAGAAAATGGCAATGAAATCAAAACACTTCATAAACACTAGATAATTTACTGGAGGATCTATGTAAACAAGTTACAATGTTTCTAAACTTTCCTTACAGACTTGGCAGAAAAATAAGAGCATAAAACTGTGGAGCCATAATAACCCTGTAAGGAAGACTTAGAAGCATTGCAGCTTCTTTTGTCTTCAGCAAATGATCAAGTCTGTGGCTTTGTTAGCATGACACAGGGCCTGTCCAGATAGGGAAATAGAGCACCCTCATAGCACTGCCATGGTGGGATTGCACTGCAACCCCACCATAGCCCCGCTGTACCCCTTTTAAAAAGTGCTAAAAACTATTGTTGGAAAATCCAGTGGTGATTGTGGGTTTTGCAGCAAACTGCTTTTTGTTCAACTGGGGATTATTGTTCCATCCACTGCACATGTGTGAAGGCCAAAACAGGCAGCTGCACATGCCTTCGAGTATTTGCTATTGGCCAAATGCTGAGATGCACATGGCACAAAAATCTGCAAAGACAGCAGTGTGTCTGGCACTATCTAGCTAGGAAGTGGTAATGCCAGGGAGCAATACCCTGCATTATTGCCTTCTAGTGGGATATCCAGTCACAACTTCAGGTACCTATACTGTATACATGGACCTTTGAATACATGGACTTTCAGGTTTTCTTTAGAAAAAATAAATAAATTAAATCTGTGTTTTAAGAGTGCTTTATATATTTTATCTTTTTCTTATTGTGACCTGCCCTAGATCCTTTTGGGTATAAATTTTGGAGTTAAATTAAATATTAAATTTTCCTGTGCAAAGGAAGGGAAAGAATTCAAATCACAGTGGGGAGTGCTCTGGGAGAACATCCACATTTTAAGTACTGGGGTAATCCTGAGTCTGATCATTGGCACTTGGAAGTGTGAATAGCCGGTGCCACGCACCCCAGCGTTCCAGTCAGTGCCTGCCCTCTCTAGGAGTAGCTTGGCCCTGTTAGGATCCTGAGTTCGTGCAACGGCCGAGTGAGTAGTACAGTGTAAAACACAGACACGGGTAGCAAGCGGTCTGAACAGTAAACTAGAACAGGTTTATTATTATACACAAGCAATACTAGAAAGGAAAATAAGGTTCAGGTATTTGTTGGTTTAAGTCTTTGAGTCTCTTAAGGTTACCAGCTTCCCAGCCTATCAGCTCCCCTTCTTAAAGGAAAATAGTTCCCTTTTTAAAGACAAGCCTCTCCACGTTCCTCACCCTGCTCAGCTCTGCTTCAGCCCAAGCCTAGCCAGTGTCCTAGAACGCAGCTCTGGATGATCACAAGGCCCAGTCCGTCCTTGCTTGACTGATCACCCTCTGGTCAGTTGCCTGCGAAGTCTTCCTCCAGAATCTCCCAGTCAAAAGACCACTGGTCAACTACTGGTCCGGCTCCTTCAGGATTCAGCTCTTCTTCTCCTTTCAGCTGTTGTCCCAGCACGAAGACGTAGTCTGCAGTAATCTGTGTTCCTTTATACCTTTTTCCCTGTGGCCCTGATTGGCTGTCACCTCCTAGGGAAAATTGCTGCAATAAAATGCTGCTGGAAACTCCTGATAGAGGTGCCTGTTCCACATGCCTGATTGGTGGGAACTCCTCCTCTAGCCCCTCCAGCACTCAGTTCCCCTGGACAGCTTTTCCCTCCAAAAATCAGCTGTAGCCAATCCTTGCACTCAGGCCTGCACAGGACTTCCCGCCCTTTTTGCAGCCCAAAAACCAGGGCTTGCAAAAAGCTGTTTGCAAAGAGGCTGGCTATTGCAGCTTGCTAGAAGCCTGCAAGGCCAGAAAGCAAAACAGTTTGCAGCCTGTACCCAGAAACCGTCACAGCTGGTCCTAGCCCAGTCAGACCATGCCAATATTTATGGCAGCATCTAGTTCATGCCAAGATGTTGCCATGACAATCACAGTGAGGAGCCAACCTTTCTGAAGCTTCAAGATAGATTGAAAGTTACATAGAAAATAATGCTTTAACCATATCTGATCACACCCTTAGGCTCCGTCCCCATGCAACTTTGGCACGGTTCCAAGTGCGGGATCAGCGCTGTCCGTCCCCATGGGTTTTGGATTTGGTCCGTGAAAAGCGTACCAAACACCCCCAAAACATGCCAGAAGGGTACCAGATTTGGTACGTGTTTAAATAAGTCTTGGCACGCATTGCTCCATGGGGGACAGGCATGCGTTGCTCAGTGAGGCAGGAACACACATGGGGACGATTGCAGGCTAATGGGGAGGAGATTTGCATTCACGTCATTGGGAGGTGGGGTGTGCTTGCTGTCCCTGCCCTGTCCATTGAAGATCACGGCCGCTGACTTTTTAAAATGCCGATTGCAAAGGCAGGCTGGAGAGGCTTGGTTTTTTAAATTTTCTGCCATTTCCATGGAGGTAATTCCAATCCTGTTTCAAGAATGCCAAGGCTACAAGCATGACACACACCCCTTGACTTATCTCCCGATTTGCAAGGCAGGGGTGGGTAAGGAAGGGCTTCATTTAGCTGAGTGCACTGAGCTGAGCAAAATCTGTCAAGCCAGCTGTCAAGCGAAGGAGCGCATCCTTGGTAAATAAGGGAGGAAAAGCCGCAGCTTCAGCTGCTTTCAGAGGCTTCAGGGTTCTCCGTTTTCCAGGGTGGCAGCCTTATTGCCCCCCTGGAAAAGGGAGAACACTGCACCCTCTGCCTTCCCCCTTCACAATCTGGGCTGGAAAAGCCTTTATTTCACTTTGGAAGTAAAACCAGAAGTGGAATAAAGGCTTTTCCAGACCAGATCATGAAAGGGGATGGTAGAGGGTCCAGTGTTCTTCATTTTCCAGGGGGGCAATAAGGTTGCTACCCTGGAAAATGGAGAATACTGAAGCCTCTGAAAGTGGCTGAAGCTGCCGCTGGTTTCCCTCCTTATTTTACCAGAGATGCACTCCTTTGCTTGACAACTGGCTTGACAGATCTTGTTCAGCTGAGTGCACTCAGCTAAATCAAGCCCTTCCTTACCCACCTGTGCCTTGCAAATCAGGAGATAAGGCAATCTGGCTTCCGATGAGGGGAGAGGGGACAGAGAGGAGGTGGCACTGCTCCCCCGTACCAGGGTTCGGCACACTTCTCATGGGGATGCCTGCATCTGCACTGAGCTCATACCTGTCCCACATTGCCAGGAATGCCATGGGGATGCCCCAGATGTGTTCCCAGTCCTGTGCCTGGCCCATGCATGCCCAAACAGCACCCAAAGAGTGCCAAACAGCTTGCATAGGGATGGGGCCTATGCCACTCTTCAGAAGGCAAGAGACAACGCCCTCCCTAGCTGTGCGACTGCCCAATAGTATATGAAAATTTCAGAAGACATGGATGGACATATTGTAATTCACACCCTGCAGAAAAACCCCATGCTGTTTCCCAGCCCACTTTAATGCATCACAGATGGAATATTCTCTCTAAAACCCAGGATACCTTTGAACTCATCTGTGAACATGGAGTCACTTGAAAACTCAAGTCTCTCTTGCTGCTTTTACAACATGTGGAAAGTCCCAAAGTCTCCTTTAAGGGCAACCCCAATTTTCATCAAAGACGCCTTCCCAAATTTGGCTTCTTTGGGTGCATAAGCAACCATTTTCTCAGTAATAAATTGGCTTTGACCTTGTAATAAGAGAAGACATTTTAGCTTTAGTTGAACTACTCAAATTATAGGAAAGCATATAAAATTCTAGATTTCAGATGGCAAATTATTAGCAAAACAGCATTCTCTCAAGTACGAAACATGAGTCCAAATGAAAAGCGGGTACTAAATGATTGCAGACGTTCTAATTGCAAAGAAATATGAGCCTCCTGATTGCTGAATGTCCATTAAATAAAAATAATATTTGAAGGGAGATTATGAGTGTGGCTGTTTTACACCTGCAATAGCTTCTGATGCCGCAGATTTCTGTACCAATTTAAGTGAAAAGGAGGCAATTTTTATTGGTTTCTTCTTTCCTATTCATGTTCCCCATGTTTCCTGAAAATTTGAAAAACTATTCCAGGGGTTTGCTAGACCATCCAAACAACATGAAGGAGACTGTAGGACAAAAAATGAAGCCAGAAATATCTCCTGCATCCTCTGTGTTTCTAGTAATGGATGCATCTGTTGAAGTAAGAGCAGATCTATTCTGTAAACAGATGTTTTGTTTCAGGAAGCAATCTGCTGTAGTAGGATTTTTAGAGAGATCTGCCTGAAGCACATATTATAGGAAATTATGCCTGATTCAAGAACATGAGTGCCCCCATCAAATCCACTGTACATCAGTAAGACAGCCTAGCATAAATTATGGATTTGGGGTTACAATTCCAAGGCTCTCAAAGAACGAATACTTTTTTAAAAAATTCCTTTTTCCTACCACCCTCTTTTAGTATATCTATGCAGCATAGGAAAGAATAGACCTACCCAATTAATTTTTGTGAGATGTGAATAAAATGGAATCATGCTATTTTAGCCATTCCTTTGCAAGAGAAAGATGTCACAGAGATGGAAAATATGATAATTTAGGTTTTCCGCGCAGTTAACTGATTGCACCTCATGTACCAGATCTACACATTGTGATTCTACAAAATTGTCAAGCAGAAATGCCTGTCAAGCTTCCCTTCTTCACAGCATCTGCCACAGAATTTACTATTCCTCTTGCATTCTTTGCCTAGATGGGCTGCCATTTTCACCAGCTGCAATTTCAGTCTGATCAGATAGTATTAAAACAGGAATTGTCCCTGTACTCCCAAGGTCCACAAACCTCCAAATACGTGAGTGACCTAAGTTTATCAGTGTTCTTGTTTGGAAATCAATATGCTTGTCTGGAGAAACTCCCTATATCTACTACTTCGTTCATTTTTTAAAGTCTTCCTAAATAAACTACCATATTGGACTTTGGGGGCTGTGCTATTTCTAAACACACTTTTATCGTATTATAAAACAGCCTTTCTGCAAATAGTCCCAGGGAAGGATTGCTTGAGCTGTGAAACTTGTATACAATGTAGGATTATTTTAATTATTTGACGCTTTTAAAAAATATAATATTTATTCATCACGTTCAGCAGTTTTCACACAATCTTTGAACAGAAACCAACCTCCTTGACCACAATTGTCTGAGTGATCTTTCTTGTTACAACTAAGAATTCTGTCAACATCATAGGAGTTTGCTGATCTGAGCAGAGGTCTGCAGAGCTTAAACGGTGGTTCTGTTCAGATTCAAAGTTCCTCTTGAACCAGCAAGGTGAACCTACTATACGCCACATGTTTAACATGAACAGCTTTTAAAAAAACTTATATATATATAAAAATATGATAGAAATACCAAGTAGTTGTTCTTTCTTCAGTCTTAACAAATTTATATACTGGTACTCTCCCCCAAGCTCCCACCCTCTCCTTCCAGTGACCAATAACATAATCTCAATTTGTGAGGCTATTCAGTACTTTCCTTACTTTTTGCTTTAGTGCTTCCTCTGGTTCCTGTCTATTAATGTACAATGTAGGGTTATTATGCCCTGGGGCCTTCAGCTGTTGCCATCTTGGTCACCACCTACTGCACTGCTTTAATGAAGATGAATGCATTATAAACCATTCATTGTTTTGTTTTTTAAATACTTCAGTAGTGGGTCACCACCCAGACAAATTCTGCTTATGGGAGCCATCTCTGTAAAGATGTAATTGTGCATTGGGAGCATAGTAAACCCATAACTCAACAGCTGCAATGCTTACAGGTAGTTTCCTTAAAAACAACTAAGCACTACTTTGCTGCTTATGGAATTTAGGATTCTGAAGGTTTAGAATGCAATCTTTAGATGGGATCCAGTTACTGAATCAAATCTAATATGACAGGGATCCACATTCTGGTAACTTCCAGATTAGACTACTATAATGCACCTTACATGGATCTACCTTTAAGAATGGTCTGGAAACTAGAACTAGTGCAGAATGTAGCAGCTCAACTATTGGTGCACATCAGTTTGGACCTGAAATATCTGCACCGGCTGCCTATTTCTACCAAGCCCAATACAAAATGGTGATGTTAACATATAAATTCCTAAATGGCTAGGGTCCAGGTTATCTGAAGGATCAGCTTTTCCCATATAGATCTTCCTGAGTTCTGAGAGCTCAATGAGGGACTGTTGGAGGGAGTGTTCTTGTAGCTTCTCCCTCTCTCAGAGCAGCAAGTGGCAGGAACACACAAAAGGTTCTTTTCTGTCATGATTCCCAGAATTTGGATCAGTGTCCCCTTGGACGTTCACCAGCTGTATACACCTGAGGTGAATTTGCACTTCAAACGTAGTATGCCATTCGTCAACCTCTGGGCAGGTGTACGTGCACTTTCAGGAGGCATTTACAGACTAGAAACATACCCTGCCTGCCCATAGGTTGACGAATGGCATACTACTTGTAGTGCACAAAACTGTGCATCACAAGCACACTAACCCTAACATAACATAACCAAGAACTTACCTGGAAGCATCCAGCGATGGGAATCTGCACTATTTCCAGCCAAAGGGGGTATCTGAGCTGCCAGATGACCCCCTGATGTGACTACGCACCCTGCGGAGGATCACACACATGGCCAGACACAGATCATGCATAGGCTAGGGTATTGCTGACTAGTGCTTGCAAATGTGAGTGCTAGTCAAGGTTAGTCTATAACACACCTTTAATGGGGTCTACACAAAATCTGGATTATAGGTCCTGAAGGACCCATATGATCCGGATTTCCCAAGCTGCAGTGGAAACAAATGTCTCCCTAATGGGGTCTGTGGTGGAAATGGGGTCATCCAGCTCTGAGCCAAATGGATGCTAAAATGGGTACTTAATGGATGCTAAAGTGGGTACTTTCTGCCAGTGGAAAAGCACCCATAGTCTGCATTAGCATGCAGACCACAGACTCCTATCCTGAGATATACTCCAGATAAAGGCCAAGTGCGAACAGGCCCCTGGATTAGCAGTTAACCTGTTTGAAGAGGTTTACACATGTTCTAATCCATTCTGTTCTGGTTCTGCTTTTGGTGCTTCCACACCTGGTCCAGAACAAGGAAAATGCCACAGCCCCGTCTTTGAAGCTTGTGCAAATTTTCACCATCATGGAGGTAGGCACACTATTTCAAATATTTTTCTGTTTGCCTTGATGAAAGAATGATGGGGCCTTGGCCAGTCACTCGCAGGAGTGGGTGGTGCCTGGGCAGGGGCTCAGTCATGTGTACTGGAACATCTATGATGTGTCTCCATTGTTGTCAATGTTAGTCCAGGATGGATGATGTTTCCACCTTCACAATATGGATGAAGCCTGCTGTGCTTGCTCCAGAGCAGGCTGGAGTGGAATAATTAAACTGCTCCAAGAAAGGTGAGTGTGGAAATAGTGTAAGACAGTCTGTATGAGGGATTACTTTCCTGATTAAAAAAGGGGTCCTCCTGGGACCTAGTCCTGACACTGGAACAGATGGAAAAGATTCCATTGTATCAGGAGTATCTCCTTCAAATATATCTATAATTTATTAGTCATGTGGTCCTGTGTTTGGAGGAAGGAATTCAAAACTATGTGCCAGCCTAGCAATTTTTAAAACGCAATATTAGCAATGCAAAGGAAAATGTTATTTGAAGAAGACAGAACTTTCAGAAGCCTGAAGGTGACATAGCTACGAATGAAAACAGCTGAACCAATATGCAGACGCTTTAGAGAACACAACTGAAAGATCCCTAACTTAATTCAAAAAAAAAGGGGGGGAGAAGAGAAATTGTGCATTGGCAGCTTTGAAATAGAGTTTATTAACGCATCTCTTCCCCACAGCAGGACAAAAAAGAGAGAGAGATAGCAAGACAGGCACATTAAAAAATTATAATTCCTACAACTGAAATGAACAGGCGCAGAAACCAACCACCTTTCCTTTGTGTGTTTAGATGCCAAGAAATGAATATATATTCAGAGCTCTTTTGCTAAATGCACCATCTGTGCCATTAGTCTGATAATTCCACTTTCTCTAAGTGTCTGTGTATCTGCTCTTTCCTAGGATTTGGGAAAGCTGTGCTGGGCCATGAAAAGGCTTTTTGATAAGAGAATGGGAGGAACATCAACCCGTATTCCCCAATCTATTGGCATATCCAATATACAGTTGGGAAATCTTTTGTCTATACATCTGGAACCCAGTTGTTGACCCCTAATGCATTTATCTGACTTTTACATCTGTATATACAGTGCATATTTCCAAGCATACTTTTGTCTCCATCACAAATCATCAAGGTTTTAGTATGAATCTCTATGCTTAAAATACCATGTGTGAAGCAGCTGCATTTTAAAAGCTTTTGGCTCAGCCCTATGCATGTTTAGAGAAAAGTAAATCCAGCCTCTTTAACAGGGCTCACTCCCAGATAAATGAGCAGATAATCACAACATCTCAGAGATTTACTTTGTTTCTCTTAAAGAATGAATCACACTGCATATGTCCACATTTATCTGATGAGAAAAATTCCAGCTTGATTTCTTAGCCTGCTAGATTTCAATGAGGAGGATTTTTCTTTTGTACCCCGTAATGTAGTATTTAGGACTATGCTGCTGGTACTAACAAGAGGATGGAATTGCCTGCTAAATGCTCCTGAACATTTTTAAATCCTCACATCAGACTGAGAAGTGTGACTAGCCCTTGCTCCCCCAGAAAATCTTCCCAATTTGATTAAAAGATCTTAGTACTTTCAGTTCTCAGAAGATCATTTTGAACTGTGGAAAGAACACAGGCTGTGGTCACACCTAAGGTTTAATCTAGCTTCAGCCAACCTTCAGAGTGAGAGAACACATCAGCAAAGTGACCAGTCATTTTCTTTCCACATTATCTATCGCAACGGTGAATTTTCTGAGTTATTTAACACTGAAAGAAAACAGTTTGTCATTTTGCTGATATGTTCTCTTGCTCTGAAAGTGGACCGAAGCTGGATAAACCTTAGGTATGGCCACAGCCAGAATGTCTTCCTTCGCAAATGTCTCCCATGAGTGTGGAAACTATGCTCCCAGCATACCACATAGAAACTATGCTCCCAGTAAGGCTACCCTTGTACCTGCTCCAGATCCTTTAACAAGTGCAAAATGCAGGAAACAGATTGCTGGGCAAGAACTCTTGAACAAACATTCAGTACACCTGTGTTTAAACAATTGGACTTGTTGCCAGTTTAAATTCAAGGTTTTCTATCATTGTTGCATAGGCCCTAAACAACTTTATCAGGTTGCTCAATGGATTATCTTCCTTACTGAAGACCCATAAAATAAACTAAGATCACTTTGTTGTTTTCCGTAACTGGGGCTGCTGTGAGGTGACAACTACCTTCTGGAATTTTCATGACCACTGTTGTAACTCTGCAGCCAAAGGAGTTAATGATGTCAATAAAACTGCCAAGTAGAGAAGGAACCTGTAGATTAGGGATCACATCTGCTTTGTTTTCAATAGAAGACCCAAACACAAATGAGATTTTCATAGGCAGAAATCAAATGGACAGGGTTCAGTTTAAACTTGAAGACACGTGAGAGATGTTAACTTCAATTCAAGGGTCAAGTGCACACAGAGTAGGCAAGTAACAGCACACACAGAGCATCAAATGGAACTGAAGAATTGTTCCAACACACAACTCCAGACAGACCACAATTTATGGACTATAGTTCCTAAGGGCTTTTCTGCAGTCCAGCCCATGATGAGCTGGACTGCTGCTGGCCCACACTAAGGACTATCTGCATTGCAGAAAGCCCAGCCCAACTATGGAGGCCAGGACAAAAGTCCCTAGCCTTCATAGCTGCTGTCTTGGGCTGTTTTTACCAGGTGCCCTGATGCAGCATACCTCTGGCATGGCTTTTGGGTACCTGATGACAAGGCACTGGAGACTCAGCGTAGTATACCAGTCCGGAATGCTGAACTGATCACTTATAAGTGGTCCAATCTTGGAGTGTGTTAGGGCACCATTTTCATGCTGTAGCTTGCTCCAGCACTTCATCTTGTGCACCAAGAAGTGTGATTTCCCAGTAGACTGCTCCACAATGAAGATAAGGCATTCTAGAATCCCAGCAAAGGCAAAGGGGTGCTTTTATATACTGAGACCAAAAAGCCCAGCACTAATTTGTTTAGCATCTGAGAGCAGCACTGGAAATGTGCCACTTCTGGGCACCCAGCCAAAACTGCCTTGGCCAGCAACTTTTGAGGTTAGGAATGAAATGAGGAAGTTGGGTTGGGCCCCCACAATGCAGACATTCCTTGGTGCAAGCTGCCAGGAGCTCTACCCATCATGGATTGGGTCACATATTTTGGCTCAGCCCAGCATGAGATTACCTGTGCCATAAGGAGAAGATGACAATACACAGTCTTGGCTGAGGGTCATGCTGGTATGAAACAATGGGGTTTTTTTCCACTAGCACCAAGTACCCATTAGGGACCCATTAAGAACCCATTAGGCTCAGAGCAGGAAGATCCCATTTGCACTGCAGACCCCATTAGAGCCACATTTGTTTCCACCAGTACTAGGGAAATCTGGATTAATTGGGTCCTTCAGGACCTATAGTCCGGATTTCCTGTAGAAATTGGGTCTACAATCCGGTCTTTGGCCATGAAATCCAGATTATACAGTGCACGTTCGCACTGTGATCACACAATGGAGTCTAGGGGTGGGTTCAGGGGTGGGCATCCATGCCCCCAAACCCAAAGCTTCAAAGCTGGTGCCTAATCTCTGAAGATGGTTCCAAAGATGGTTCTGAAGAAAACTCCAGAGAACAGCACAGACTTCAGGGCTTAGTTCATTTCTACAGGACCTTTCTATGGAGCTTTGGCCAAGCTCTGGAAAATCTCTGGAGTGATTTGCTGCAATCTTCAAAGATTCTCTGGAGCTGCTCCAGAGAATATTCAAAAATTCTCCAGAGTGGCTCCAGAGTTTGCTCCCCTGTGTTCATCGCCCCCCCAAAAACATGGGGTGATGGACAAGCCCAATTTGGTAGAGTCAGAATTGCCACATGGATGCTCCAACAATTCCACTGCAAGCATGCCTAGCAACCATTGCTATCGGGTTCTACACTGCTCATGGAGATGCATTGGGTACTTCCTTAGATCTGGATCTACTAAATCCGGATTAGTTGAAGGACCCATTTCTTAGATCCAGATCATCTTAGATCTGGATTAAGGGAGGTAAGTGGAAACACACACACCCCAATATGTGCTCCTATTTAACCGCTATGATTTTCTCTGCAGCACCAGAAACCAGAATGCAAACAATACTTCTGTCTTTCTGTAGTCCAGAGATCTGTAACCTCCACCCAGCACAGCGGCTCTGCTGCCTTGTTTTTAACGGCTGTGAAATTAGAGCATGGTTCTCATGCAGGCATGATCTTGTTACTTAGTGCCCTGTGACAGTAACCTCAAAGTAAAAGGTTTTATTGTCTAGTCTACTATTGCTCCTGATGTTACACAGCATACGGTTTAATTATTATACTAAGACTAGAATAAGATAGCACAATCTTCAAAATGCATCGAGGTCCTTAGATGATTTGCATAGTCAAGCACATCTTGGGAATGCAGTGAATGCACATTGTTTCCTTACCCTATGAGAAGCAGCTAAAGACCCTTTCTACATGGGGCCTTATTTTGGATTATATCCTGGATTAGGGACCTGCCACCTGCAGGCCCCAGCAGTGGGAATGTGCATGAATATTCATAACATTAGTTATTTGTACCAGTTCAGACATTCATACATGAATCGAATGTCATAACATTTGTACATTAGTTAAACTGGGGACATTGCAAAGGATCCAGATTGCATTCGTCATGGATCAAGAGTGAATTAAAAGTGGATTCAAGTCGGATTCGATGCTTTCAGAGCATGGATATGCTATGGATACATATCGGATATGTATTCATTTGTATTGAAGAGAATCCTACCACATTCGAAGGGGATCTATTCGAATGAATACAGATTTTTTAACATTCGCATGCCAATGAGCAGGCCTCCGTTCTGTGATATAATCCAGAAGAAAGCCCAGTGCAGAAGGGGGCAGAAATTTCTGCATTGTTACTGAGATAGGTTGTAGTTGCTACATCTTCAAAAATGCAGTGGTATCACTGCGGAAAAGGCAAAAATGACAAGAAATCATATCATTAAACTTTTCTTTTTCTCATCGGAGTAAAAGATAAAGCCTGCAAGCCAAACTGAGCCCCAGTGAAGCTGCCATCTTTAGCTATTGCCTCTGGAGACAGCTAACATTTCTGAACCTTTGAGCAATCAAAATATACTTGATGAAAAATACAAACTTCCTTTGCAAATACTATACTGAATCCTACCCTATCTGTGCTAGCAGTGACAGCAATCTTCTGCCAAAGGAGCTATGGGGATTCATGATGTATCATAATAGGTTTATAGAAGTTGTAGCACTTGCAAGATTTCTTCCCCCTGCCCATCTTTAGTTGGGTAAGTGTACATGGAAGCGAACATTCAGGCTAGCTATCAGTTTCTCCTCCCCATGCCCTCTGAAGATATCTCAGCTTTCAGTCTTTAGAAGGACGCCCTCAATAATACCCATAGAAAAAGACTGATGATCTAGAAAGAACTGCTCTAGAGAGAGGAATGTGGGGTGGAGTACAGTTGCATTTGCACTCTTTATATGCTAATTATTATTATTTAAAAAACTGTTTTTTGTGGCTAAAGACTGGTAACCATTTCAAGACAGAGAAACCAATATATATATAAACACATATATATGATGTCCTTGTACGGTATATTTCGGCATATACAACGACTATGACCCCCAACTTTTCCAGTTAAAATATAGAGTTTGGGATATACTCACTGTATAAGAAGATGACACCTGCCGTATAAGATGACACCCGACTTTTGAGAAGATTTTCCTGGGTTAAAAAGTAGTCTTACACACCAGAATAAGGTAAAAGGAGCACCTCCTCCCATATAGATCTGTCCGTACCCTAGAATATATGAGTAGTTGGAGGGGAAACACTTGGAAAAGCATTATTGGTTGAGACCCTCAGGTTATGGAATAATCTCTCCACACAGACGTGTCAGGCACCCTCACCATGTATGTTTAGAAGTCAGATGAAGATGCATCTCTTTACCCTGGCCATGGGCTGAGGTAACAACATCCTCTCCCCTTACAGTCACTGTTGTTATTTTAGTAATGCTTTATATCTGTTTTTACTTTGATATTATTGTAACCTGCCTTGAGACCTTTGGATATAGAATAGGATCAAACTATATAAACACACACACAACCTGTTGAAGAAGCACCACTTTATCCTGGTCTTTGACTGGGAAATTTCAAATTTCCCCATGGAAATTCAGTCACTGTTTTAGTCATTCTTTTTATCTGTTTTTATTACGATTTTATTGTGACCAGCCCTGAGACCTTGGATATAAGGCAGGATAGAAAAAAAATAATTGTACAGGCTGCAATTTATGGTCCATTCTAAATCCTTAAGTGTTATTATGCACTTAACCTAGCACATTCTGATGCAGATAGAAACCATCCCATTGTTTCTGTGATATTCTGGTAAGTACCTGCTACATCTTTTAAATGAGAGTCCAGATATATCCCAGAATATTGGGCAATTATTGGATTAATAGTTCCATGTAAATATCGTGATAAAAGAAGCAAAATAAAAAAGCATGGTACAACATTTCAAATTATCCTTCTCCATAAGCATGCACCTTACATTTAGAGGAATTTACTGGTATCTGCCTTTTTTACCTATATTACATGAAATGTTCCATCTAGCCTTTGTGGCTATTACTCAATAAATGAGCATGGAAATTATCTGAAATATGGAACACCACTCCTTGCAGAATCCCAATAAAATTTGCTGCTTTTTTTT
Organism: Aspidoscelis tigris stejnegeri; assembly: GCA_023333525.1. NCBI lineage: Eukaryota > Metazoa > Chordata > Lepidosauria > Squamata > Teiidae > Aspidoscelis > Aspidoscelis tigris. Next base: position 47,856,346 of record JALMGA010000003.1, on the reverse strand, counting down.
TAACCACACTGATGAAAGTCAGTTTTGGTTGTACTTTTTAAAATTATACCCTTGCTTTATCTATTGCTGTTATGTATTTATGCCATATATGAGCAGGACATTTCCTGAGACCTAAACCATCCTTTGTTACAATAAAAATCACATTTGAACACTACTTTAATGTAATAATTCTAGATCTAAACATGCTGCCACCACTGGGAAATAGCTAATATTTGCCATGAACAAAGCTAGTCTTCTGGAAATTTAATAAGATGCCAAATTCCTGGAATTAAATGTGAAGTTTTCACACATTGTTAGACTGTGTCATGGTGTGATTGATCACTAATGAACAGATTATATAACTCTAGAATATATGTTCATTCAGGCTTTAAGAGTGTGCCACATTAAAGCCACATCTTTGCTTTACCGTGGCACTGACAGAGAGGCTAATGTGTCTCAGCCATGTCCACCAAGCCATGTCTGGCAGACTGTTCTTGCACTGGTACTGCAGCTTCTTTTGACCATCTCCCTAAACACCCAGCCTTCTTCCTAGGTAGGATGGCAGGATTACTACACACATAGTATGAATCAAAGTCCTCAGGTACACATCAGTCCCAGGAATGCTGGTCAGAAATGACAGTGAAACCAAAAATACCAAATCTAGGTGCTGTAAAGTTTATTTAGGGAATTTATTTAAGGAATTTATATCCCACCCTTCACTCAAAGGTCTCGGGGCAGGCCACAACAAGAATAAAAGAAAGCGCTCTCATGCATCATGATGGAAAGCACTCTCACTTGCCTGCTCCTTCCCCACTGATGTGACGTGCACATGATCAGGGAACCTGTAGACAGAGCATTAGCAAAGAGAGGTGAAGCTGTTATGAGTCCACGACACAGAGACAGCCTAAATGACATTCACTGAGGATATTACTGAATGAGGCCACTCAGCTTGCAACTCATGAAAATTATGCAGGTTCCAAAATCTCAAGAGAATAAAGAAATTTGTTTTAGGGCACTCAACAATGATTTAACAACTAGATTATTCAATTGTCACTTAAATAGGTAGAGTGAGCAACACGCCAAAAAGTGAAGATTTAATTGACTTGCTTGCTACTGAATCTACAGTCAGGCACTGTAATCTTTTTAGTACTATTATGACCACTGGATACTAATTAACAGTTGTACTAATATTCACACCTAAGTTTTAATCTGGCTTCAGTCTACTTTTGGAGTGAGAGAATGCATCAACAAAGTGATGACCTGTTTGCTTTTGCAATTAACTTTGGGTTAGATGTAGAAAGAAATGACTTATTATGTTGCTGGTGTGTTTTTTCATTCTGAAGGTGGACTGAAGATGGATTGAAACTTAGGTAAGAGCACACTGTCATGCTGAGTGCTTGGTTGCTTTTCATGTGCAATATAGGAATGTGGTTGGTAATATTGTCAATGTGTTTTGCACATATGGAAAAATGGAAATGGTGCCATGTAGAGCTGAAGTCATTTGGTCCCTATCTGGCAGTTGTAATTGTACATTAAATGTCGCTCGAGTGTCTTTGAGCCATTATAGGAGTTGCATGTTTGGGGTGGGGGGTGTTGCATATAATTATGTTCTAAGGTTGTTGACAAAATGTTTCACAATGAGGCCCTGTGCCATTGCAAAGATCCTGCAACCTCCTTTAAAAATACAACTCTGTAAAAACAAATCTCTCAGTGGCTACTAGAATGGATGCTTAGGTACATCCTCCAGGCTGGGGTGACAAGCAGGATGTCCCTAAAGGCTGTTTAGTGGGATTCAAGAGCAGGGCCCCATCTTCATGGATCTTTATTGTCTCTCTATTGTCCCTCTATTGCAGCAGACTTTAAAAATGCTGTTCAATTCCAGAATAAGCATCCGCATGAGGCTCAGCAAAATGCGCGTTTAAAACACACCTACAGTTCCCACAGAAGTATGTTTTCTTTGCCCACATCTTTTTCTCCCCACCCCCTCTCTGGTTGATAGGGTGTAGGCGGGAATGGGGAGGGACTGCGCTCTGCGCAGCCACAGCCAGGAAGACAACCCCCGGCAAGTCCAAAATAGCCATGGGTATTCACAAGTTATCTCCCCTGCCTGCAAAACACACCAGAAACATCACTTTGGGATCCAGAGCTTGCTTCCAAACATAGTGATCTCACTGTAAAAATCCACCCTGTACAGCAGCGGTTACACTGTAGCAATCTACCCACTTCACACCTGATAACAATGTTGCAATTCTGCAGAATTCTGGCTCTTTAAAAGTTCTGACCTTTAGAAAGGGAAAAGAAGGAAGGTGCTGCACTTCTGGGAGATGTGTGAATGTTTAAGGCTGTGTGTGCAGGCGACAGCGACGGCAGAGCCAGGGTGCTTTTTTCGGAGATCTTGTGAGAAACATAATGAATTGCTTCCACAAGATCTCCGTCCGCCTACTGTTTTCTTGCATTCAGTATAGATCTTGAATACTGGCTGTGGATGAGAGGCAAAAAGAGAGAGAGAGAGATTATTCTATTTGAAGAGAAAATGAGGGAGAAGGCTGAAAAAAGGAGGAAAGATGGGACCGTGGCTGGCAATCCCTGCCCCCAAATACCTCTTTTCCCATGGAACATCTCCATGCTAAATGCTGCCAGAAAAACCCGTGAGTTCCAAAAAGTCCGCAGGTAGTCTTGTTTAAAGGGGGGGGGTCTTCCTTCTGTGCATTTTCCTCCTTCATAAGCATTTTGTGGGCCACTAGTTTGGGACAGGATGCTGAACTAGATTGGCTGTAGCCTAATGTTATAGGGTTCCTCTTGTGTCCTTACGTTCTTAAGTCTAAGGAAGAAAATTTTGCATTCCAAATAATTTGGCAAAGGGCATCCCAAACACTATTTCTCCTCTTCTCCTGTCTAAACTCCATTTAATGTTTCCTCCACTTCCTAAAAATGCAGAAACAAGTAAATTACTAGGAAGCCATTGTACCCAGGATGCTAGTAAGAGACCAATCAGTAGAAAGTTAGAAACGTGATGGCTTCTTTTGAGTTAAAAACAGTAAGGTTCCCAGACAGTGAAAGCTGGAATGCCAGGAATGTAGTTGACTAAGAATGTACAAAAGAGCTCTGTTTTAAGGAAATAAGTGAAGGCGTGTTCTTTAACTTGACTACAGTTCAGGAATTTATCTCTCAAGAGACACAAGACCCCTGGTACTAGCAGCATAATATGCAGAGAATCCCACAGTATTTAATCAACTATTCCAAAGCCTTTGGTTGATGGAATCACAGTCTGGGTATTGTTAGCCCAATGCAAAAAAGAGATTTAGGATGTAGTCACATGTGTTTTACTCATTGACTATCTCCTATTGATTCCAATCCCAAATGAGGTATTTTCATTTCTGTGCCAATTGCTCTTTTTTTTAATAATGGCAATGAAGAAAGGATGTCAAAGAGAGGTTTAAAAAGGTGTTAAAATGGCTGGCTCGACTAACTGGTTCTTCCCTGCTTTCTGTTGCTGGATTACTCTGTCAGTATGGCAAGAGAAAGTCAGCACCTGATCTTACGCAAGAATGCAACAGAACTGGATATCCTCAGCTGTTCCCCAGAACAACAGATACTTTAGCTTCTTTGACACATTTAGCTTAGCACGCGTTACACCACAATAGATTTTTATTAGATCAAGTGCAGACACGCGTTATGGGAAAGGCAGCTGGGTGGAGTCCTGCTCGTGCTGTGCCTATGATCCTACTAAACCTCATTTGAGCAGGACCAGTAGTAACACTCCAGCCAGAGCTCCAACCCTCCCCCTCCAGTTGCATTTCACCAGCTGCCACTCCAGACCAACAGCAGAAAACTAACCCACAACTTTCACTTTGAAAAAGCTGAGTTTTCACCACAGAAGGAGCTTCGTACCTCTTTTGAATTCCCCACACCCCAGCAAAATAAGTTGGACTAGAACTTTTCTCCTAGTCCTTTAGCCTTCCATGTTAAAAACTGAAGATTCATCCAGACAGCACATATTCCACATTATTTGGATAATCCAGAGGAAAGTACATTGAGAAACACTTTCAGCTTATCCAAATAATAAAAGTGCAGTCTGGATGAAGCCTGAGATCCCAACTGTAGCCCAAACCTAGGATTCCTAGGGCCCTTTCTGGATCTGTAGGTTTGGAATAGCTGGGTCTATTGATCTGGACTGTGTAGATCAGGGCCGTCTGCTGTGAAGCTGGTTTGAGACTCTTAGCCTTTAAGGTTGGAGGAATGCTTTTTGGTGGCATATTATGGTCCACCCCTGAAAAACACCCCCCTGGAGTTCTGGCGCATGGAGGTGTGCTGTCTGCATGTCTCCCATATTTTAGAACAAGGCCCTCAGCCCTCTTGTGGAGCCAGTTAAGCAGGTCCACCAGAAATCTGGTGCAATTTCGTATGTCCCTTCCTGAAAAAGGAGTGCAATCACCCAATGTCACTTATACCCCCACGCGATTGGTCACTCACCTGTGACTGATCCCAGGGCTGTTCCTCTTCAGGGCACCAACATTTTGGTTGCAGCACCCTCCACAATGGCACGTCAGCTCTGTCACCTTGACGATGCTGATGCTCTGCGCACATGCAATCACATCTATGATTCTCCCAGGTGCCAGTGTGCTTGTGCAGCACCTCAAACAACCCTGGGACACCGGAAGAGGTGTGAATGGTTGCCACCTGGGTGCACCAGGTAAGCTTTCAGTTAAGGTTGGTAAAGGTGTGGAACATGATTAGGGAACTTCTGGGAAGGAAGGAGCATCTGGAGGCTGTAACAGCCTCCTCAAGGTGCAGATGCTTTCCCCCAGAAGTTGCCTAATCATGCACTATGGGTTATAATGTGAACTGGCCTCTGGATTAAGGGCCTCTTAACATGGGTCCATCCAGTACAGGCAGGGCCAGGCCAGTGGGGGTGGGGAGGGGGCCTCCCTGATCTGCATTAACATGCAAATGAGGAAGCCCAGGATCCAGGCTAGGAGGTTCTTTAAATCAGATTAGGTAAGTGCCTAAAGGGGCTAAATCTCAGCTGAAGGAACAGCAGAAACCAACTGAAGCATCACAGCAGCAGAGACCAGCATCAAGGGCAGAAACAGCAGGAGCACATAGGTGGAAAGATTACATTGCAAGCCCTACCAAAATCTATTTGCATGTTCTGAATCGCTCATAGTCAAAGCAATATTCCATCTCCACAAGAAGTCGTTCCCCCACCACTACCTGCTTGCCATCATTTCTTCCCCCAACATCATCTGCTTAAAACTACTCTTCCACTTCCAAGCACTCTGCCTACATATAATTTGAAATAGTCACCAACCATCAAAGTGGAAGCCCTTGCTTCTTTTTGAAAGGTGCAATTATCTAGGACTCTGGCAGGGCTGCCCAGACGTTTTCATCCATTAAGCAGTTGAAATACAATTGTGTTGATACTTCCAGAAACATTTAAGTAGAAGGGAAACCTTAGGATGTTTGTTATCAATGCTGTTTTCTCTTATGGATGATTTAAAATTTATGCTGCCGCTGTATTATTTAAATGCATTTTCATTAGATGAACACATCTGAAATGCCGCAAATGGAGAGACTTACAAAGCGCGTGCTGACAAATGGTGCTAAAAAGAATGACACAGTTAAATTCTATATTATCATGTAAATAGCAAAGAAGCACCACATGGGACCCTGTGCATTGTGCTGAGCGATAAAAAGCAGCGAGCTATAAATAAGAGTTAAATAAAGAGAACTGTCAATTGGGGCAGTGGAGTGAAAAAACCTTCTAGGGCAGTAATAAGAACGGGGAACAATGCTTAAGTTAACAAGCCCTGTGCATTTTCAAGTCCAATGTCTTAACATTAGTTTTAAGAACGGGCATCATTATTCCTTATTCTCTTAGTCAAAGAAGCCTAAAGCTCAAGATTATTCAAACAGACACTGTCACTTGAAGGATCCATTGTTCCTGCATTTGAAGGATCCATTGTCCACACACTTACTATATGTGTACCTACAGGATGTACTTTGGTCTCCAGTCTGCAGAAAAAATACAACCCTCCAGGTGTACATAGATTAGATTCTTATCTGATAAACACTTAAAAGACTAGAGAAGTAATGTACTTTATTTCTTGCTTCACTTTTTTCTATCTTTTTTTTTAACCAAGAAAGCTTACTTGTGTTCAAGTGCTGCCCTGAAATACTACCTCAAAAGATTCATGGGATGGTAGGAACCAAATCAGGTCCAGTCATCTTGGTGGGCCTCCAGAAGATATTAAGCATTCAGAATGATCACATCTGGCTAGTCCCAGGAATTTGTCCCTGTTAGGCATACAGAGGAGTTCTGCTCACAGTTTTCCATTGCTAGATTATAGTATTGAAACTCTAATGCAAATTATTCTATAGGAAAAAAGAGACAGAGACAGAGAAACCCCTTTCAGATAACATTTGACTCTTAAGCTCCTCAGCCCCTAGCCAGTTCAACCAATCTTCAGGAACCCAAAAACATCTGCAGGGTAATTATAATATACTTAAACTCAGCTTCTGTACTTGCTTTCACCAGAGTCAAAACAGAAAGTAAGCAAAAATGAAGTCAATAATTCTAGCAGGAGTGAAAGACTTTTCCATTTGTTACTAGTTTCTCAGGACAGAAATTGAAAAGGAATTAACAGCTGTTGGATATGTCATGTGCTCCCAGAGATGCTCTTATTTTATAATCTCTGGTAGTTCTGGAACAGGTTTTCATCAAAAGGCAAGCTGCAAAGACAGCCTATGATGAAACTTGAACTGGCTTCATCAAGTCAATTTAAACACACATGGAGTGATTTTCCTGGAAATCTGTACAAGGACTTGCGCAAATTAGAAATAGCCACAAAATGTGTGCTGCAAGATCCTTAGTGCACATATGGTTTTGGATAAGAGAAAGTCTGCAAAATTAGCTCTAAAGGCAAGGTTCTGCTTCCCTTTAGCAGCAGATGGAATAACTCTGTCACTAACTCTCCTTTGACTTAACATCCGCTAAAATGATGAAAGAGAAAATTTGTCCAAGAAAACACTACTGCCCATGATATAGGAAAAACCAAAACCCTGAGCACAAAAAAGGCAAAACATTTACACATTTTTACTGAAATATCAATTTCTTTAGTTATGTTACAGAAGAGCTTAAGAACATATATCATGTACCTAGAATGCAGACTTTTTGTAAAAAATAAGAACATCTTTTTATTAAAAAGAAGAAGGAAAAAAGTCAACGTAAAGTGCATGAAACTGATTTTCCTCCAGATTAATGCATCAAAAAATTACTACACTGACAATACTATAAACCTGGGAATCCCTTTCTCCTCCATCTCCCCATTAGTCAATTATTTCACTGTACAGTAGTGATTACATACAAAAACAGACACACAGTACAGCTAAGGGGTTCTGCCAAGTCCTTTGCACTAGCCAGGGTCACGCGCTGTCCAAACATTGCTTTATTTTGCCCGCCTCTCACTCAACTTTTCGCACTGTCCCTACCCGTTCTGGCTGGGAAGACCCCTGCTTGTGGTATTAATTACTGGGTTACAGATGATTTTTTCTTCTATTTTAAAATTAATAAGCCTGTTATTTTGGAAGGGAAAACAACGGGGAGATCTCTGTGTTGGCTAAGTCTGCTGTGGGGAAAAAATGAGCTGATTTTTTTGCAACTAGGACAAGAGCCTTTTGGCCCAGCCTTTCAGAAACAATTCTTAAAAGACTCCTAAGAATCATTACGGGGAAGACACACTGCAAACAGAAAACCAGTGTGATGCTAATGCTCTAAAATGTGCTGCACGCCCAACATCCACATGTCCTTTGCACGAGACTTTCAACGGCCTTCCATACAAACAACTAGCTGGGTCCACACCCATCCCTTTACAGCATCAGGTAGCTCCCTGGCTCTGACGGCATCTTTCAGAATACTTTCTGCCAGTCTCAACCATACAGACAACGGTGATGAAAGCATTTCTATCTGGCCTAGTTTTGAAGCAGACAATGGAACAGGTGCATTGAAGGCAGTGCCACACCTAACCATCGGCGAGCTGCAATTCTGCCGCCTTCCTGCTTCTCTCCTGCCTATCCACACCCACCAAGGTCTCTTCTGGGGACAAGAGGGGACCTCCGTCACCCAGAGTGCAAAAGGACTTCACTGGGCAAACTGGTTTTACTTCTGGGACTGGAATTTAATCTGCGAATGTCAAACAAAGGGACGCCCCATACCCACTAAAGCATCACGGCAGTCAAATACCTGGGAAGCATAAACTAGTGGGTGTAACTGCCCACCCTCGCTCCTAAAAACCTCTGAATCGCTGAACTCCCTTTAGGAGGCTTTGTCCCTTATTCCTCGGAGAGGGTCCAGCAAGACTTTGCGACTTCGTGGCAGTTGCCCCCAATCGAGCCGCCCATGCCACCAGAGGAGGCGCCGCCGCCACCGCCGCCCCCACGGGCCCCCCGCCTGGACGCCTCTCTCCTTCTGCCCATCGCTACTGTCGGCCAGACAGGCAGGCGAGGCGGATCACAGCGAGGCGGCCTTGGCCTTGCAGTGCAAGATGTGCTTGTGGACCAAGTCGATGCGGTCCTGGAGCAGCTGCGCCTGCTGGTCGGAGAGGAAGCCGAGCGCCTCGGCGAGCGGCTCCCGAGTCCGGTAGAGGCGGCGCAGCTCGGCGGCGGCGTTGCGCAGGCGGTGCATCTCCCGCACCCGCTGGGCGGTGGCCTCGCGGAAGACGCAGACGGAGCGCAGCAAGGGCTCGTTGTACTTGTCCCACATGGCCAGCAGCCGGTAGCCGTGCGCCAGGCCGGCCTCGTTGTCCAGGAAGACCAGCCCGCCGTTGGGGGCGCGGTGCAGGTTGCTGGTGGCACGGTGCATGACCCGCGGGTCCCACTGCAGGCTGAAGAGGTTGCTGACCAGCCGGTCGAAGTTGGCCGTCAGGTAGTCGAAGAGGATCAGGTCGCTCCACTGCACCAGCTCCACGAGCTGCGCCTGGCTCAGGCCGCGCAGCGCCTCCCCGGCCGCCAGGGGCTGCAGCCTCGTCCTGCCCGCCGTCGCCTCGGCCCGCCAGGGCGCGGGCGCCACCACGTCGGTCAGGTTGTCGACCCAGCGCGCGAGGCTCACCACGGCGCCCTCGGCCCAGTGCGAGCCGCGCAGCTCGTCGCGCACGGGCGCCCACCGCCCGCCGCCGCGCGCCGCGTCCACCCGCGCCAGAGCCAGCGGCGGCAGCCGCTCCTGGATGCCCAGCAGCTCGGCCAGGTGGTAGGAGAGCGCCTCGCCCTGGATCTGCTCCGGGTTGATGCCGTAGCGCACGCAGGCGCGGCTCCCGTCCGAGAGGCGCGCCAGGCGGTTGGAGCTGCGGCCGCACCCGCCCCGCTCCAGCTCAACGACGCGCGCCGACCGCGCCGACCGCAGCCACGAGGCCGCCGCCGCCGCCGAGAAGCCCGGCGGCACCTGCGCCTCCAGCGCCCGGCTCCAGAAAACGCCGCCGCGCACCGGCGAAGCGCCCAGCAGCGACTCCCCCGAGCCGCCGCCGCCGCCGCCGCCCATCGCTCCGGGATGCTCCCGAGGCGCCGGAGGCTCCTGCCCGCTCTCGCCGCGGCGCCGCTCCCGAGGCTCCCCCGCCGGCTGTCCCGGCAGCGTCAGCAGCGCTCGAAAAGTTTTCTGGGCGGCGTGGCCGGCAGGGCGGAGGAGGCGACCGGGAGCCGCCGCCGCCGCCTCGACGCCCTCAGCTCGCGCTCGCCCGCCGGCCGCGGGTCCCAGGGCGCCCGGCTCTCCGAGGCGCCCGCTCCAGAGCGCGAGCAAGGAAGCCAGCGCGAGCATCCAGACGACGGCCACGGAGCCCGGCCCGGCCAGAGCCGCCCGTTGCATTCTCCTCCTCCTTCCTCCGCCGCCGCTCTCTCAGTCCGCTGTTAAGGGACCCGGCGGCGGAGCGGCCCCGCGGCTGTCCCGGTTGGCGCTTCCTTCGCCCATGGCGGCGGCGACCCCCGGCTGAAGAAGCCGACGGCCGCCGCGTCCGAGCGGCGACGATCCCTTCCCGTAGCGCCCGCCGCTGCCCCCGATTCGGCAGCGGGACCGGCGTCTGCACCGAGACCCTCCAGCGATTGAAATTCACGAGCAGCGAGACCACGTGGGGGAGCGAGGGGGAGTGCGGGGGCCCAGCCCACCGCCCGGCGTGGGTTCCCGCTTAAAGCGGCGACGGCCTCGCTCGGCGGAGGCTGGTGGGCCCGGCTTCGGGGAGTGGCCGCCGAGCGGGGGCGCCGGCAAAGGGAGAGAAGGAGAAGGACGGAGCGCCCTCCGATCGTCCCGGGCGGCGGCGGCCGCTCGGTTCCTAATCCAGCCGTCCGCCCCGCGCTGCTCTCGGCCGCCCTCGCCGCCCCGAAGTCGGCGGATCGGCCAGCGCCATCCCCGGCTGCGCCGCCTCCGCCCACTCAGTTTGGGAAACACAAAGGATTTGGCACGCTTGGAATAAAGGATGAAAGCGGGAGGGAGGCGCCCGCTTAGCTCGGGTTTCACTGCGCTTCTCTTTGAGACGGGGAAGCGGCGCTTGGGTGAGCGCTCAACTGGGGGGCTGTTGGGATTCCCGTAAGGAAACGGCTTCGTCCTCGGCGATCTTCCACTGGGAATAAGGGCTGGAGGGCGACTCGGGAGACTTGGCCGTACCGTTAGTTTTGCCGCCGTCTTCCCCTCCGTGCCCCGAGGGGAAAAGCAAATTGCAACGGGCGACTGCGACAGCGTCCCATGCATGTTCCCTGGGCGATCCTTCCGCCTGTGCCCAGGGAGACACCCTGTGCTTGGCGCTGCACGAGGCAAGTTTATGGGGTATCCTAGTGTCAAGAGGCAATGGGCACAAAAGCTATTGCACGCTACCGCAGTTCATTGCAGCCCAGATGGGGAACAGCCTAATTCAAAGCGGGACGCGTTTCTTTCCTTGCTGGGGAAGTCTGGAACCTCGGCTTTTAGCAGGATTCCATATCCTTGTCATCATTTCTGGCTCTTTGTTTTATGTTCCATGGAGGCTGCAAGTATTATGCCCGTATCAGCCAAGCGAGGAAATCTGTTCAGTGGAAACACTTTGAAATCTGTCAGGGATGCTGTTAAGGCTTAGCTGGTACAGAGTCAACATTCCTCTTTAGCCTCTTGTAGACTGAGCACAAAAAATAAAAAAGAGATTAAAAACTGTGGGAGCTCATGAGCTCATTGGGAGTTGCTCTGCGATCCTCAAAGCAAATTCTGCTACATTCAGAATGGCTTTCTTGTGATTTCGCTGGATTTTAGCATAGAGCAGCTAAAACTAGTAGGAATTCTGAACACCTGTCCGACCCATCTTCCCTTTAGGTTGAAGTCTTCTATCTCTTTTCCTCTTTTGTGAATTGATATCCTTTCGCCCAAAAGGCCAGATTTATGGAAGCTGTTGCTTATATAAATCAACATTCTGGTATCATTTTCCACACTGGGCCCTATTTCAGATTATATCCTGGAATAGAGACCTTTCATCTGCATGCTGGTGCAATCTATCGTAGGCCCTGGGTAAAGTAAAGGCCAGACTAAAGACTTTCCAGAGGCTCACTGATTTAACAAACCCTCATTTTTCTCTTGCTTTCTTTTACTGTTCTTTGGGACTTATCAATGTGCAAAAAATAATGGCATTATGCTAGCATCCCTGTAGGACTGGTAGAAAGACCACATGAGATACTGCCTCAAAATACAAGATTAAAGACAGAATTTCCTGCACTAGCTTAAAAGTGGTAGATAGCACCTTGCCAGAAGATCTGGATTCTGATGTGTGCTGTGTAGGTTTGTGATCAGATTGGGCATCTACACAAAAACAGAAGAACCAGGAGGAGGAGGAGGCAACGGCAATAGGTTTCCAGATGGCTGATTTGAGTATGTGTCAAAGCTGACCTGGCAGCTGTCTCCCCCATGGTTTCCCGCTGGAGCACTCTGTGGCACAGTTTTCACACTGGGGGCTGTGTGGTCAGAGTGTTCACATGTGGACTGCTCTGCTGAGTGGATTCCGTCTTCCTCAGTGGTAGCCAGCCCGCTCCACAAGGACTGCGTGGAAGCTGCCATAGAGTCTCAGGAATAGAAAGGGCTGAAAAGATTTATCTCATTGTAGTCCCTACTCAATGAGGAAACACATAAGGCTTCTCCGTGTGATGAGTAACCAAACTCTGCTTGAAAATCTCCATTGTGAAAACAATTGCTAAGGCTGAGATCAGACACAGTAAAAAAAAAAAAGCAAATCTGAGAGAGCTTACAGAAGTTTCAAATGGGATTGTTCACACATCAGTTTACCCCACCCCCCAAAAAAATTCTGTGCTAGAAAGGGTGGATTAGAGAAGGGTTGGGAACATGAGGGCCACATACTGTCTCACTGAGATGCCCCTTTTGTTCTCTCTAAATACAGCCTGAGTGAAGCAGTCTGTTCTACAGCTTAACTACAGCCAGGATTTTCTATAGCCAGAATTTTCTAGTTTTCTTCTCTTTATCTTAAAGGTCAGCATATTGGTCCTAGTCCTGTCCCCCAAAATACAAAAATAAATTAATTTGGCCCATTTAACATTTTTAGGCAAACTATAGGCCTGAAATTCCTAGGTATTAGGCCTTACAATTTTAATTTATCAGGCTAATGTGTATCATGGTTCACCACATACTATGGTAGGATCATTATGCAGTCTTTCAGCTGTGCCTCTCTGCTTAAGGGCAATCACGTTCTGACAGTTTCCAAATAACTGTATAGATACAGGATGTAGTTTTGGGACAGATGCAATCCATTAGAGAAAATAATTCTTCAATGTGGAGGCTGAATTTGAAGTAGTTTCTTGTGGAACGCAGGTGTCTCTTCAATGGGGGTGGGGAAATGACATCATTAAAATCTGGCAATACAACTGCTGCTACATGCATAATGTTTTGTGACCTTTAAGAGGTTATACTCATTTCCATGTTTTAGGAAGATTATTTGCCTATTATTACATCAGTAAATGCCCATCAATTAGCCTCATTCTTTATCTAATTTCTCATTATATAAGAATTTACTTACATTATTCCATTTCCAATTTTCTGACGGAACATTCAGAGGATGCCTGAAGCAAAAATCTGCTCCTACTGACATTCAAAGGTAAATGTTTCATGTATTAGATTGGCTGTTGATGTGTTGGAACCTGTTCACTCTATACTCAAGAGGTCTTGTTCTGTTGTAAAAAAAGGCTGATATATTTCTGCTACATTCTCAGAATTCCTAAAACTCTGGATGAATCCAGTTGAATTTACCTTTGTGAGATGACTGTGGGTAGTATGTTTGTTTTTCCTTTCCATAAAATGCATTATTCAGCGCTGTATAACTTATTTGTGCCATTCCTTCCTGACCTAAACAAAGAAGAAGAGCTGGCTTTTATACCCCGCTTTTCTCAGAGTGGCTGACAAAACTGTTCTTCTCCCCACAACAGACACCCTGTGAGGAAGACGGGCTGTGAGAGCTCAGAAAGAGAGCTATGACTAGCCCAAGGTCACCCCACTGGCTTCATGTTGGGTGTGGAATAGAACCGGGAGACTAACTAACCACAAGACCAAAGGCCGCACGGATGAAGGTACCACATAAAATTTCACCCTAAACTTTAACTAAGGCTTTCATAGAGTATCAGGTCAGGGTTCTTGTATTTTTAACTGTTGTGAAATTTAAGCACATTTGACTTATAATATTGGCAAAGCCTGCTAAAAGTCCTTCTTGAACATGGCTATGTTCTATATGTCATCTGTATCTTTGGCTCTTTCTGCACTTATCCTTGTCCTATTCCAAGATGTGATCCAGGGGTCTGCTTTGTGCACAGTAGCATAGGACAGAGCAGGCTCTTCCCGCTCCTACTATACTTTGTCTGCATTGGCCAAAGTTAAAGACTGGGAAAACATGCCAAAAAGGTGCCATATCCTAGACTTGCTGTAGACACTGACAGTGAGGTTTCCTAATAGTCCAGGGATTGCTGGAATATGATGGGAGACCCTTTCTGGTAACACATAAGGGCCCTTTTTGCACATGCAACAAAGACACCATTAGGAACCTGATAGGTACACAGTGAGTACACATCAGTTACGTGCCTTCCGCACACACGACCCCTTAAGGATCCCATTAGGACCACAAATCTGGATTTAATGGGATTTTCAGGCCCTTAAATCTGGATTAACACAAGACCCCATTAAGGTTGTCTTCAATCCAGTCTTCCGTCATGAAGACTGGATCACAGAGTGCACTTCTGCATGTATACTCAGGCAGTAGGGTCCAAGAGTGGGTCTAGTGGCTGCCATTTGCAGCATGGCGGCTTCAGCTCTGCCCCTCAACACACTATGTAGGCCTGTATGTCCTTTGTAGTGGCTATGTAGGCATCTACAAAGCCATGTCTCTCTGTCACGCCCACTATAAGCGGGAGTGACCCCTGACTGATGGCTAGGCAGGCCAATCATGCCATGCCACTGGCAGACCTTCCTGCTTGGGCCTAATTGGGCCTAATCAGAGCCTTGGGATGGGTGCTACGGTGTCCCTACAGCAGCCTCGTTTAACACCCATTGCCATTGGGTGCCAAATGCCTCATGAGGACCTATGGGAACCTCACTATGATAAAGTACTTGGACCGGTTTCCCCGAGGACAGGATCCCAAAGATCCAGATTTTCTTAATCTAGATTAAGACAGGTACGTGCAAAAAGGCTGAATGAAATACTGTTGGAAATGGGCTGGAAATTGGCCCACTTCAAAAAAGACTGTCCCAGAAACTGTGAAGGTAGGAAACAGACATTCCCTTACCCTGAACTTTGGCTAGTCTATCCTAGGGATGGGCAAATAATATTCATGTTCAAATTCAAACAAATTTGTACATTGAAAGGGGCCTGCATTCATAAGGCCCCTTCTGCCCTTGAATCAAATGCAACGAGCCTTCTTCAGACTTTTGTCGAAGCTTCAACAAGGACTGGATCTGCCCAGCCCTGGCCTTGCTTTCCCCTGGCCACATGCCCTTAACTATAAATCCATCCTCTTCCAAGGCTCAGCTTGACCTTTGAAGGAAGGAAATGGGCTTTATGCATGTCCCTAGTCATGGGCCATCATGGGCCAGACTACCTAGCAAGGGGTAGCATGATGTGGGGTAGCCCACACCTTGTGGAAACAGCTTTTAATTGAGGTACAAAGTCAAGGAAAGCTAGCCTCCATACATAGGCATTTGGGATGTATACAATTGCAAAAGGATGCCTTGGCTCCTGTTGGGTCTATCATTACTGTTCTGCACAGAGGATTCAACCCACTGGGCACAGCTGGCTGGCTTAAACTGGTAAATCCTCCCTCTTCCTTCCTCAATCTCAGTTTGGGGAGTCTGAGCAATCAAGAGCAATCATAGAGCTCATTTTTAAACAGAAGAGGTGACTGCATTGAAAATAATTTTTGAAAATAGTATGATGCTCCTCATAAGAATGTCACCAAAATCTTGTCTCCACTTTCACCGTTTTGAATGTACTACCTTCTTTCCTTAGCTGATGGAGGATCTGTGAAGGTAGGGAATCATGCAACAGCCTCAGCCAACCGTTCAAGTGCTAGCAGTGTGCGTCAGTAAAGCCTCCCAAATGCAAGTTGGATGCTGAATATTCAGTAAGTGTACATGACTATCTACAGTTTAAAGTTCTTCACTATTGATGTTATAATTACATAATTGCTTCCCCCTGTCATATATGAAAATGTATTAATCTACTAACCCCAATTCATTATTTACACAACTAATAAAAGCATTTGGTGTTTAATATAAAATGACAAGTTTTACAACTAATTAGACACTAATATTATCCTGGGATAACATGCTGTAATTTAGGGCTCCATCAAGTGGAGAGAACTGGAACTTGGAGGGGGCCTGAGGTAGCATTTATTTAGCACTTTTCACACACTAATGTTCCATCCATATGATCAATGTTTCTACATCCTCATTAAACATTAGATTATTTCATTATTACATGTAGAGGATAATGTTTTTAAAAAGCCTCCATTTGCCTCAGAGATGGAAACTAACCCATTTATTTATTTACAGTGGGTGTTTACTCAGAAATAAGAATAAATTCCATGGTGTTCAAGGAACTCCCAAGAAAAGTAGCATGTACGGACACATACACTCCCTGGATAATGCAATGGTTGAGCAAACAGTTCGCCATGCAGCTACCCTACAGGATCCTGGTTCAAAAGTGGTCAGAACACCTCACTCACCTACCCTACCTCAGCTATGAGAAAAGAAAAATAGAGTCATGCCAGCTCGTACATCATTCAGATTAATGAGGGCTAGTGTTCAGATGTATCAAAAGGGGTGCCTCAGAAAAACATATGCCAACTACAGCATCCCAGTTTGCAGCTCAAGATGACTGAGCAATGGCCATCCTTGCATATCACAACTGGAGATTGACAGGCCACAAGGAACATGTCTAAGCCACAATAATGCTGATGAAATACTAGAAATGCAGCCTCCACACACCCCGCAGAAGAAGGTGAAAAGATCTCATCACAATCACAACCCATGCTGCAAGGCATAGCTGCTGAAATGAAAATATTTATTACGAACAAGCTTGTTCCTGTCAACCTTCATGCTAGATTGCCTAAGCCTAGCCCAAACTACTTTTGGATGAGATACTAGCAGATGTCAATGCAGCAATGCAAACCATCCCAGCTACCACCATAATGAAATGAATGAATCGATATACGCCACAGTAACAGTGAGTCTAGCAATGCTTGGCTGCAAGACCAAGAGCTCAAATGATGATAACAAACAGTGCCCAATTTGGAGGCTAAGACTGGAAGTCAAAATGAGAGGTACACACAAGGGCATTAATAAGCTGGCACAAATGAGAGGTACACACAAGGGCATTAATAAGCTGGCACAACCCAATGTGAGTGTAAAACTCAAGAAGGGGTCATAGTTATCAGGGAAATACATAGATATGCCCATAACCAACAGCTTTGAAAATGCAAAACAAAGGCTTAAGGTATTGGCCACTAGACTTAAGAAGTAGAGACTAAAGAGCCATCAAAGGGATGCTCAGCTACTTTGGAAAAGCAGACACCAAGAGCAGAAACTTAACAATACTCAAACATAGGAGGAAATGAAATTTATAACTGCAATGCCCTGTGACTAATAGACCTGAGGACCCATCACTGCAATCTCCAGGAACAGGCTGGTCATTTGCACCTCAAGCACTGCTGGCCAGACATGGAGCTAGTTTGCCAGCCTCGTATGGCTGTTATTTACTTACTTATTTGTGAGCCAATTTGGTCTAGTGGTTAGGGAGCCAGACTCTTATCTGGGAATACCGGGTTTGGTTCCGTTCTCCCCCATGTAAGCCAGCTGGGTGACCTTGGGCTAGTCACAGCTCTCTTCTGAGCTTTCACCGCCCCACCTACCTCACAGGGTGTTCTGTTGTGGGGAGAAGAACAGAAGCTTTGTCAGCCACTTTGAGTCCCCTTAACTGGGTGAGAAAAGCGGCGTAGAAAAGCCAACTCTTCTTCAACTCTTCTACTCTTTTTATCCTGCCCTATACCCAAAGGTCTACAGGCGGGTAACAACATCTAAAATCAAACATCAATAAAACAACAGACTCTTAGACTGATAAGTGTGAATGGGTCCACAGTTAATACCGTTTGGAAGATCAATGCTTAGTTGGGGCAGCCTAAAGCAGTTTATCTGCAGTGTTGGTTCATAATTCCTCATCCCCATTGCAATTCATTCTTAGCTCTTTGAAAAGACAAAATAGGTTGGAAAGCCTATTTGTCTTTTCTGTCTCCTTCCTGGTACACCCACACACTCCTGATGAAAGTTTATGGATAGTTTCAGTCATATTACTACCTTTGCTAAACCTCTGAAGTCAACTTATAGGCTACATTATGGAGAGAAAATTCTAGTTATTTTGAAGGCCCCAAAAGTTTTTGAAAAAAATCTTCTTTGCTGGAGCTTCCTACTTTTCTAGCATAGTTTAAGGTCCAGTGAGCAAAAAGCTGGCATGCTTATTTCCAATGTCATGGAAGAAAGCTATTTTTCACTTCAATTTTCCTCTTCCTGTAAAAATGGTACAGTATTACTAACAGCTTGTGGCCAGTTGCTGTGCCACCAATAATGCTGTACTTACTCCACCTACAGGCTGAAAGTAAATGTGTCTTTAGTCCACTGATATAAAAATGAAAGGCTTTCAAAACTAGAAGAGGCTTTAAATTACTATTTAATTCTTAATCTCTATTACTGGAAGACTACTTGTACAAGAAAGACAATTTGTCTGACCAATATTATTGCTCTTTTGTTTTATGCTTATCTCCCAAACTTGACATATTTCTGTAGGTTGGAATTGTTGGGCACAGCTGTGTATCCATGAGACAGGAGTAATTCCAGAATGAAGCACAGCCAGCTAACCTGCACTTGACAACACTTAGGAATTTTGTTCGGTTGTGTGAATGTGACTGTTACACAAATAAGCAATTACATAGTGTCAACTTACTTGTCACAATTTTGGGGTCGTTATGACTTGTTCCATAGTTCTGCTTTGAACCTTTGAGATACAGTTGTGATATCCATCTGCAGAGGATCTGAACACTAGAAGAACCAAGTGCAACTGACAGTCTCACGGACCTTGCCACCCTTCTTATAGATATTGGTGAATTATATAGTTTGCCACATAAAATTTGGCACACCATTATACTTTTTTTTTTTTTTTACAAATATCATTACAATTGCAGTCTCCTCCTCCCCAAAGTTTGGGTGTGGGTTCTGAAATTTCCAAATCCCATTTATATCCGAGAGAACAATTTAATTGTTTAACTAATTATCCCCCCTTATTGTTTTTACATAATAGATGACCTTATTCCATCTTTGTTTTGTACTTTCTTTAGCCTTCAGTTCTCCATCTTTTCTCCTCCTTTCCACAAAGAACCCAGATTTAACCTGCTCCAATATATAATACTATTTTTGAATTGACCAAGCACTAGAATAGTTCCTTCTTTTAACCAAAACCACTGATGCTACCAAAATCAAATACATCTTTTCTTTCAACCCCTTTTCCATATCCCTGGAATATCTGAATTTAAAAGCTGCTGTTTAATCAGCAGCTTTTATCTTTGGGACAGAGAAATTGTGAGGGATACTGCAGTCCATCAAAGCAGTGAAGGGACTTGGCTGCTTTCCGCATGCCTGGTAAATAATTTCAGGTATTCTGCTCGGCATATGCTCCAAGTAAAATACCTAAGGAGAAAAAAACCCTGGTGACTGACAAATGGAAATATAAATTGACTCAGGAAAATGGACACAGGAGACGTGGTGATGGGATGGGCTTAGTTGCCCATTCTCTCTGCCTAAGGAAATGCCTGTGTGATCTTTATACTGTAGAACCAATATCCATAAAATTCTTCATTTCTGAACAGCAGTTCAGTAAACTGAGAACTGGCTCCTGATTAATACATTTCCTGGGTGCAGTTCAGTTCAAATTCAAACCAGCCTGGCTTCATGCCAGTTCAGTACTAGGGATGTGCACAAAGGTATTTTCCCCATTTGCTTCAATGTCTTCAGGCAAAGGGGAAGTGAATATGAGGAGGGAAAAAGGAACCTTATGCCTCTCTGGAGGAGTGGCTGGTTTTGGCTGCTTTCCCAGGTGGCCCCACCTCCCAGTCACCCACCGCTACTTTTCCTGATGCCACCTTGCTGTTGTTCCCACTGCCTGTCCGGAGCACTAGTTGCTAGCCTCAGCGATGCACCTGCTGCCTGTTTGAAGTACACCAGAGAGCATCCGGATGTTCTGGCCAAATATTACAAAGCTTCAGCTGAAGGGCCAATAGCTTCACTTCTTGCGCAAAGGATGACCTACAGATGTGGTCCTGTTCACCTTCACGCATGAATGCAAAGGTGATGAAAATCTTTGGCACTTCCCTATTCAGCACATTTCTAGTACAAAGCATACCTTACGAGGAGCTGTCACGCCAAATGGAGATGCTTCCAGGTTCAACCACCTGAGGGAGAATCACACATCCAAGTATCCTGGACAGGAAACATCATGTAGCACAGGCCTATGTTGTATTCTATTAGTGTCACACCACTTCTTTAATGCCTGAAATAATTTTTTTTCTAAAAAATTGTCTTTTGTTTCATTTGAGCAATGAAGCTCAATTCTGCTACAACTGTGGGGAATACGGAGGTTTTGTCTGAAATGGTAAAGTGAACAAAGAGGATTTGCCCTGGTCTTCATGAAACAGGAAGCTCTAAGTGAGAAAATGCAAAATGCCTGCCCAAGAGATAAACGAAGGGGAGAAAAATACCTTTTGTTGGTTGCCCTGAGCATATATACATCTGACACAAAGAAACCTGCCCTCTTATACCGGGTGACTAAAAGTATGTCAAGAAACAGGAAGGTTTGTCCATAGTGACATCGGAGGCCTTTTCGCACAAGGAGTTCTGGAATGTGTTGGGATGCAGCATTCGCTCTTGTGGGGCAGCCGGATCCGTTCCAGGCCGCCCCGAGTGTCCCGACACGTCGTAGATGCATTCCAAAAGCAGAGCACTAAAAAATGCTCTACACACGTTCCGAATGATCTGGAATGCCCCCAGCTGCCACAGACAGCTGGGTCCCTCCCCCACCCCCCAATTGGCTGCCTTGCAGTCAGGGGTGGGGAGGCCAGGTGTCTCCCCCGCCTTCCTGCTTACTCCTGGGGCCCTAGGGATTGGCAGGACCCCCCCACCCTCACCCCCTGGGTTGCACGCACTTGTGCATGGCCTCACCTGCAGGCTGCCAGGTCAATTCTGGCTGGAATAAGCTGATGACATTCTGCACATGCTCGTGGGGGCGGGCCCTCATTGGCCGGGCACCTGCCTGGCCTCAACTGGCCATCTGCGCAGGTGCAGGTGCCTGGCCAATGGGGGGCCACTCCGCGAGCATGCACAGAATTTGGCTGGCCTATTCCAGCCAGAATCGAGCCCGCTGGGTGGGGAACCCACCACTTGCATGGGCCTGATCCAGGCCAATGCAGCTCACAGGAACCCAGGGAAGGGGCCCAACATGCCTCCCAACCCCTGGCTGCAAGGCAGCCAATTGGGGGAGGCTGGGGGAGGGTCTTTTGCCCGTACGCATTGAAGCCACTTTCCTATTTGCACGTAGGCAGGGAAAGGATGCATTCAGAACGTGTCTACTTGCCAGTATAGATGGGGAAAGTGGCTTCAACACGTTTGGGCCAAAGCGTCCTAATGCAAAAACGCCTCAAGCTCTCAGTGAAATGCATCTCTGCTCTTCCACAAAATATTGTGACTTGAGGGGGGCAGGTTTGGGGTGCACTGTAGTATTTTGTTGCAGTTGTGGAGCTTCAAGATGAAAGACTACCTTATAGAATACCCTATAAGAAGCCCAAAGTTATTCTGGCTGGTGTACAGTCAATCCATGCCACGGCGTCTCAAATGCCTTTGATTCTGTATGCTGCTGCTGGGAATGGGGGAGGATGAGAGATTCACAATTTCATGATGCAGTGCCACCTGTACCAGCTGTCCTTTGTTTCTTGTTAGGTGATGGTAGCTATGAATAACTGTGTCATTCCTCCCTAGCTTTAGGCTCATTTCACCTCCTGGTGATATGCTACAATCTGACTTCTTTAATCTGCAGTTTCTTAATTCTTAACGGACACAATCAGATGTTCTGTTGAGGATGCTGGTCGTCACAATTTGCATTCCCAGACAGGAACAGAGCCATTATGCAAAAAAAAGCTGCTTCTTTACTCAGTAGGAAACTGGGGTAGTGGTTTTAAAAAGCAAAAGAACTCAAAGCTTGACACAGAGGGCCTGTCCCCAAGGAATAAAAAGTCTGCCAAGACTCTCCTTTTGCCTCTGAGCGTCCCCAAGCCAGGGTTTTTAACGAGGTTCCAGCGCTACAAAACGTGGAAATCGCGCGACAAAATACATGCACTTTAAACAACTCTTCCAGCGCTCTTTCTGTAAGTCGCGGGTTTTCCTCGCTACATTTACCTTGAGGACGCTCCATGGCAAAAGGGGCGGGGATTGCCGCCTGCACACACACAGCAGAAACACAAAAGCAGCTTCACTTTCTAAAGCTCAGAACTAAAGAGCCAGAATCACGCAGAATTGCAACATTGTTGCAATCGCTGTGAGGTGTGAAATGGGTGGATTATTGCTAGGGGTGGATTTTAAAGCGATAACAGGGAAAGTGATGAGTGAATGAGCGATCGTGCGCTGGACAGGGAGGATTTTTGAAAGCAGTAACAGGGAAAGTAGTGAGAGTGAATGTTTTCCAGCACGAGAAGCCATTTAAGGGGGGAGAGGCAGAGAGCCGATCGCTGTTTTTCCTTTGGAGTTGTCAGGGATTGTCAGCGCTCGTGCGCTGGACAGGGGGTGGATTTTTGAAAGCAGTAACAGGGAAAGTAGTGAGAGTGAATGTTTTCCAGCACGAGAAGCCATTTAAGGGGGGGAGAGGCAGAGAGCCGATCGCTGTTTTTCCTTTGGAGTTGTCAGGGATTGTCAGCGCTCGTGCGCTGGGCAGGGTGGATTTTTGAAAGCAAAAACAGGGAAAGTGGTGAGAGTGAATGTTTTCCAGCACGAGAAGCCATTTAAGGGGGGGAGAGATCTGGGAGACGAACAGAGAGGCGATTGCTGTTTCTCCTTTGCACCCTATGAACAAGAGCAGGGGCGGGGAGAAAAAGATGCGCGCAAAGAAAACAGGGATCCTATGGGGACGGAAGGTGCGTTAAAAACACGCATTTTCCTGAGCCTCATGCGGACACTTATTCCTGATTTGCATGGCACTTTTTAAGTCCACTTCAGTAGAGTCACAGTAGAGTGACAGTGGAGAAGTAAATAAGTCTTTTGGGGACTCAGCCAGGGCTTGTCCCCAAGGAATAAAAAGTCTGCCAAGACTCTCCTTTTGCCTCTGAGCGTCCCCAAGCCAGGGTTTTTAGCGAGGTTCCAGCGCTACAAAACGTGGAAATCGCGCGACAAAATACATGCACTTTAAACAACTCTTCCAGCGCTCTTTCTGTAAGTCGCGGGTTTTCCTCGCTACATTTACCTTGAGGACGCTCCGTGGCAAAAGGGGGGGGGGATTGCTTGCTTGCACACACAGCCAAAAAGCATTCACACATCTGAGAAATGCAGCAGGTTCACTTCCTTTCCTTTGTAAAAAGAGCCAGAATTGCTCAGAATGGCAACATTGTTTTCAAGGGAAGCCTTAAAAGAGAATGAGCGAAGGATCGCGCTCCCGATCCTGCAGCCTTTTCTAACAGAGAACAAAGTGAAAGTAACTGCTGAAAGTGAATGAAAGTGACTAAGAATGAGCGCTCATATGCTTTGCTAGAGGCAGGAAGCAGTTTCAAGAGACGGAGATCCGGCGATTTTTCCTTTTAACAAGAGAGGGGGCGGGGGGGGGGATGCCTGGAAAGAGAAAACTGCTACCACGGGGATGGAAAGTCCGTTTAGATCGCGGCTGCCAGGGGGACGCTTATTCTGGAAGTGGAGGGGACTTTTAAAGTCAGCTATAACAGAGTGACTGCAGAGGAATCCGAGAGGGGCTAATAAGTCTTTTGGGGATTCAGCCCCAGAGTGGTCTTTGAGAGCAATCAAGGGTGCAGTTATATGTTTGGAGACCATGACCTTACTACTAGAATTTAGAACTTGGCAGATCCGTTTCTACAGAATCATGTGGCTTGAACAAAGATGAGACAGCCAGCATACTCCCTTGTATTGTCTTTTGGTCTTGTGGTTAGAGTCCTAGACTCGTATCTTGTAGTCACGGATATGACTTGTTCCTCACTCCTCCACAAAACCAGCTAGGTGAACTTGGGCTAGTCAACAGCTCTCTTCTGAGCTCTCACAGCCCCCACTTACCTCACAGGGTGTCTCTTGTAGGAAGAAGAACAGGAAGCTTTGTTAACTGCTTTGAGCCAAGATTTGGTTTAGGTCACAGTGTAACAGAGGTCACAATTATCAGCCTGGGATTTAAAAGATCCTGAGGTGGAAAATCTCCTCCTAACTGGCAAGCAGGAAAATGAATTGCTTGCATTTTCTTAGCACTTGTGTTATCTTGACTATTTCACATATCCCAAGGTTGATGCTGGAGAGATGTTTCTGAAGATATAGATTTTATATCTGATATTGTTAAAGGAAGGAAGAAGGGAGAAAGAAAGCAAGACAGCTAAGTATGAAAATAACTAAAAATATGGTTGCGTCCAGACTTCTTGATCCTGCGCACATGACAGCTAATACTTTGCAGTGGTGTCGCTTTATAGTGACGCTACAGTGAATTTACTTAATGCTGATATAGCAGCAGTCACTGCGCGGCATTAAGTAAATTCAAAACTTCTTGCCAGTCTGGACAGGATGGCGAGAACAGCCAATGAGAGCATGTGACCGCACATGCCAGCCTCACTTCTCATAACCTCTGAGCAAGAAGCTACGGAGGATGCTTTTAGGGTGGACGGCAAATTGTCAATGTGCGGAAGGTAAGCTGCAGGTTTTTATTCTAACTGCAGATTTAATCCGTTAGTCTGGAAGGGACCTAGTTCACCTGC
The DNA here is from genome assembly GCA_023333525.1 of Aspidoscelis tigris stejnegeri. Classification (NCBI taxonomy): domain Eukaryota; kingdom Metazoa; phylum Chordata; class Lepidosauria; order Squamata; family Teiidae; genus Aspidoscelis; species Aspidoscelis tigris. The sequence goes on along the minus strand of JALMGA010000003.1, from coordinate 47,831,830 downwards.
CATTACTCAACCCTTAAGCCTAGCATGCATGGGTCCATGAAGAAAAACAAAACCATAAAGTTAAAACAACAAATTCAAATCAGAAGTAAAACAAAGAATGTGAGGCCGCATCCCCACGACGTCGTTATCTCGAATTCAAAACGTTTTGATTTCGGGCCGTGTACACGTCACTTCGGCTTAATACGGTATTTCCGTGTTAAACGACGTTATCCCGATTTGAAATAAATCCTGATCTCAACAGGTCTCACTCCGGAACATGCCCTTGACACGTGTTTAATTTTTTACTGTGTGGACAGTATCGTTCCGGGATGAGATTCCGTGTTAAGGCTGTCCCGCCCCCCCCCCCCCATTGCACTGTAACCAATGGCTGAACGTATTAGAAGCACGTCATGTTTAGGGTTTCCTTAATTGAAAAAATCCACCCTCAAACACCCACTATAAACCTCCAGTCCTTAAAGATACACTGTATCAATGTAAGCACTTCACACCTTAAAAACAATGTTGCAGTTTTGCGCAATTTCAGGTCTTTGAAGGTTCGGAACTTTAAAACAGGGAAAGGAAAGCCCTGGAGCCTGTATTTTAAAAGCTGTGGCCCTCCTCCCCCCTTCTTTGCCATTGCTGCTGCTCCTGTGCATCAGCAAAGTGACCATTCATTTTCTTTATCAGCTGCTTTGAGCCCCCTTTAACAGGTGATTACAGAAGGTTTGTCAGCAGCTTTGAGCCCCCTTTAACAGGTGATTACAGAAGGTTTGTCAGCAGCTTTGAGTCCCCTTTAACAGGTGATTACAGAAGGTTTGTCAGCAGCTTTGAGCCCCCTTTAACAGGTGATTACAGAAGGTTTCTCAGCTGCTTTAAGCCCCCTTAAGGGTGAGAACCAGTTTCTCAGTTTGCTTTGAGCCCCCTTATGGGTGAGAAGGCTTGTCAGCCGCTTTGAGTCCCCTGAAGGGTGAGATCAGAAGGTTTGTCAGCCGCTTTGAGCCCCCTTCAGAGGCTACTTTGCCTCTGCCTGTGGTTACACCTAAGGTTTAATCCAGTTTCAGTTCACTTTCAGAGTGAGAGAATACACCAGCAAACTGACAAGCTGGTTTTCTTTCAGGGTTAATAACTCAGAAAATCCACCTTTAGACTAGATAATGTGGAAAGAAAACTACTGGTCACTTTGCTGATGTGTTCTCTCACTCTGAAGGTGGAGTGAAGCTGGATTAAACCTTAGGTGTGACCACAAGCCAAGGTTTTAATCCAGCTTCGGTCCCTGTGAGGTGGGGGGCGGCTGTGAGAACTCAGAAGGGAGCTGTGACTAGCCCAAGGTTACCCATCTGGTTTCATGGAGGAAGAAGAGTTGGTTTTTCTACCCTGCTTTTCTCACTTATTGAAGGGGACTCAAAGCAGCTGACAAACTTTCTGTTTTTCTCCCCACAACAGACACCCTGTGAGGTGGGTGGGGCTGTGAGAGCTCAGCAGAGATCTGTGACTGGCCCAAGGTCACGCAGCTGGCTTTGTGGAGGAGAGTCCAGCTCCCTAACCACTAGTCCATCTGTTTCATTTGTGGACTTTCTTCCCTTCAAGCATACTTTCCTGAGTCCTGGTTTTTATTGGTCTCAATCCATTATAGGCTGTGGTCACACCTAAGGTTTAATCCACTTTCAGTCCACTTTCAGAGTGAGAGAATATATCAGCAAAGTGGCAAGCTGTTTTCTTTTAGGGTAAAATTTACCTCTGGGAGAGATAATGTGGAAAGAAAATTACTGGTCACTTTGCTCATGTTTTCTCGCTCTGAGGGTGGACTAAAGAAACAGCTTTTTCCTCCCTACGTTCAGGCAAAGTTATGGCTTTAATATGTTTAATATGAACACATTAAAACCAATGTGTTGTGACCCGCACTGAGACCCTTGTGTATAGAGTGGGATAAAAATATGAATGAATGACACCCCACCACAGCCACCCTATGCCTCTTTAATGTTTAAAGCCCCGGTCCTTTGATGCAGAATCTCAGCTGTATTCCTTTCACTTTCTAAAGGTCTGAAGGTTTGAAATTGTGGAAAATTGCAACATTGTTAATCAGGAGTAAAGGGGTTCCCTGAAACACTGTAGCCGCTGTGTGAAGGCTGTAGCAAAAGTGTCTGATTTTCTAGCTGTCTCCCTTGCCAGGAGGGGAAGGCTAGCTAGGCTTTCTCCGACTGGGCTCCCTTTAGCCGAAGTGGATCGAGACTTCTCCTTCTCCTCTTTTCTTTTTCGCCCCATCCAGCAGCAGTGGAGTGGGGCAAAGCTGCCCACGCCGCAGTGCCAGAATGGGTGGGTAGGTGGGTGGGTGGATGCAGCCTGGCTTCTCGCTTTCTTCTTCCCTCTCTCCTTCCTTTTCGAAGGCAGCAGTAAAGAAATCTTTCAAAATGAGGCACTGAGAGATGACTTAGCCCCCTCCGTGAGATCCGCTTACAATTCCATGCTAAGGGCTCATTTACTCTGGAGTAAGAAGTCCCACAGAATGTATGACATTCCCTTCTGAGTAAAGGGGCTTGGTATAGCATTCTTCAACACAGACAAATAAAAATAAAAACTCTTTTAAAGGCGACAGTTTTAAAGTCCTTATGCATTTCTCCTGCCCCACAAACTAAAGGTCCAGAGCCCGTTCAGACGTGCGGGACGGGAACTTGGGAACGTAGCAGAGGTTCTGGGGCTGGCACCTGCGAGAGTACCTCTGTGTGTGTGTGTGTGCACACATGTGCTTATTTTTGTAGGAATGCTTGGTTATGATTGCTTCTTTTGGCAGTAAGGCACTCTGCGTATGCTCAGTGCAGCTTTCCTTTTTTGATGTACCATATACACCGGCTTCGGGAGGGCGGGAGATGTGAGATGCTCATGCAATGTCTCCCCCCCCAGGTACCCCTCCTTCCTCTCTCTCTTTGGGAAAGGGGGGGCTTCTTAGGAACCCCTCCCTCTCTCCTCTCTCTTTTTGGGAAAGGGGGGCTTCTCTCACTTTAGAATCCCGTCTGTGCAAGGACGACACCCCCCCTTTGCTAGTCCCCCCCAAGACTCTTTTCCTTGGTGCCTTAGCAACGCCTCCCTTCCCCTCCCCACCCCCACCCAGCTGCTGCTGCCCCCTCTCCCCCCATCCTCATCTTCCTCATGCCCCCCCCATTTGGCTTCCTCCGTTCCTCCCCGTTCCTGATCGGCGGCGGCTCCGTTCTTCCCCCCTTCTCTTTTTCCTTCCAGCTCCCTCCCAAGCAGCCAGCCAGTCAGTCCCCCACCCCATCCCCAGCTGCCCTCTCCCCCTCCCCTCTCTCTCTTTAGGGACTAATTTTCCCCTCTGCCGTGTGGGAACCACCTAACACACCCACTGCCGCCCGTCTCTCTCGGCTCTCCTCCTCTTCTAGCCTCGCACCGAGGGAAGAGCAGCCAGCAGCGGAGCGGGGCAAAGCGGGCAGGGGATCCCCGGTGGAGCATGGATGACGCAAAGGGAATGGAGGGTGGGATCCTCGGATGGAGCACCAATCACAAGAGAGGGGCTTGGCAATGGCGGGAGGACAGGGCTGCAATCTGGACTCCCAGGATTGATTCCACGTTAAGGCTGCAGAAGAATGCTCTCGGAACCGGATCAACTTGCAAGTCGTGTGGACAGCTTTGTTCCGTTTCTTTTATTTCGAATTCTTTAAAATGAAATAACTCATGCCGTGAAGATGCGGCCTCAGTTATAATTTCAATAGTTGACTTTTGATTTTAATGATAACAAGAGGAATTTGACTGATGCTGAAGTTACTATGAGATTTTTTCCTCTAGTACAAAAAATTACTATATCCACTAAACCACCCTGCAACCCTTATGTGCCCATTTGACTTTGATTTTGTTTAAATTTGCAATAATTAGCATGATTGGTCATCCAGACTGAGGGATGAAGGTGCACTGCTGATTCTTGGCATCTCTGGTCTCCTGGCAGTTCAAAATTTTCTTCTGCTGCCTCAAAATACCAGGTGTTTTTTTTCTTTTTCTAAGTAACAATTATAATTTTAGCTGTTTTTATTCTCTGTGTGATTCCTGCTCTGTTGAGTTATGGCACTATCCAAGAACTGTGTGTATTTTAATTATGAACCTCTGCAAGAATGCCAACTGATACAGCCTATTGATCTATAGTAATTTCATTTGAATGATAAGAGCGGGCTTCCTGTCATATCAGCATACAAAATCCTGTCGTATGGTTGCATTAAAAGGATTAATTTACGTATCATACTCTATGGAAGATTATAGTGTCAGTGTACATGGTGAAAAATTAGACAGTTATCTGCTCCGAGATGTTTACGTTGAGCTGCTTCCACTTCCAAAGATATTCTCCTCTTCACGGGAATTTACTGGCTTTTCTAGATCTTTTTATAGAGTTCCCATTTCCTGAAGACATACCTGACTTAATTAGGATGTTCACAACTGACATGGTTCTTAGTGTTTTTCTTATCAATCTGACAAGACTGTGACATGGAGACAGTTCCTCTAGGGGTCCTTCTAGGATCTTTTCAATAATCTTCAAATCTGGCTCGGTTAGAATGCTAGGCCAAAAACCCTTCTGTTTCATGGAAAGTTTGAAATATGCATATATGAAACAAATGTCTTTTTGACATTAACCAAGGAATTTAAGCCCCAGATACAGGATGCTAACACTCAGTAATTTATATACAAGAAAGTCTCATGTTACACAACACATCATAGGTAACCATGGCCAACAGCCATCTTAAGCATCAAACCAGATCAAATGAGTTTTGATCTTCCTTCTTGGCAAGGATCAGGCCTCATCAGCTGGTTTGATGATATGCAGTCATTTGAGAGGGATATGCTCACTCCTCTTCAAAGACGATCTAGAAAGGTAAAAGAATATTTATATTTAGTCTAGTGAGAAGCACCAAAGACTCTGCCATATGTGTTTGGTGCACAGTGACTGCACTGTGGAAAGTAGGTGCTCATAAATTACAGTTTTGAATTTCAGGCCTAAATTCACATTTGGTTCACAGCACAATTTGTTTCAGTAGACTCTATGTTCAACTAAAATAAAGAGATAGAAATGGGGCTGCATGGATCTGGCGCATGGTATTAGGATCTTAATGTCCTGCTGGTCTGGTATACCAGTCAGTGCAGAATTATTCTATATTTAGTCATAGACGTTGCTTACTTATTCCACTATATTGGCTATTCTGGAATATCCATGCTTTATCCTGGAATATCCAAATATAGTAGAATAAGTAAGCAACATCTGGATGCAGCCATAGAAAGAGCATTAAAAACTATATGTTTAGAGTCACACGGTGTCAACCGGAAAGCTAGGGAAAGGAAAGAGTTGCATAGCCAGCCTTCTGTGTGCTTAGAAAACTTAAAAGTATAGTATAATTATGTGTATTATTCCTGCCATGAAGATATTCAGATAGTTATCACATATTCTCCTGCGTGTGAAGTTTGAAGCAACTCTCTTTCAGTATGATCAAAGAATTTTTATTAAAACACACATGAATGCAACTTCTGTGCCATCACTGAATACAAAGTACTATAGTTGTCTTTTGGGAGCCAGAGCTGATTTAAAAATATAAGGGGCTCTGTCAATTTATCAAAAAGGTATATGGTTTTCCAGTTCTTGTACAGTTGAACAGGTTGACTGGAACACATGCTTTAAAATGAGAAATTAATGATAAATTCTAATAAAGCCACAAAAAAAGAAATTCAGGAAATCCTTCCCGAATTCTTTTTAACTGCCCTTGCTACTTTATGACATCCTATTTGACTATAAACCTGATGCTCATGAAGATGAGTTGTAAGCAATTTGAGTTTGGATTGCTGTCTTTGCTGAGCTTTTTGTAATAAAAGCCAAGCCCAACATGTGTGTATTTGTGTGTAAGGTACCCATTGTCTTAAGTGTTAGAATAGGAGCAGCCAGACTTGGTAATGCTGAAGCCAAGTGTGGCAGTAACCCTTGATACATAGGAAGAAGGGATCATCTTTATTCACACTTATACAAGATGGAAGTACTAGAAACAATGGTATGAAACTTCAAGTGAATCAATGCAGTTTAGATATTAGAAAAAACTTCCTGACAATGGAATAGGTTGCCATGGGAAGTAGTGAGCTCTCCTTCGCTGGAGGTCTTCAAGCAGAGGTTGGACAGGGATAGTTTAGGGAATCCTGCATTGAGCAGGGGGTTGGACTCGATGACCCTGGAGGTCCCTTCCAACTCTAGAATTCTATAAGGATCTTTACCCTGTGATTCTCTGTCCCTTTTCCACACTGGACCTTATTCCAGGATATAACCAGGAACAGGAGTCTGCTGTCCACATGCTAGTGTAAATTAAGACAGTCCCCACTGTATTCCTGGATATAACCTGGAATAAGGCCCAGTATGGAAAAGGCCTGTGATGCACCACTGGGGAGGAGGATAGCAAGGGGGGACGGCATAACCAGGTTTTCACTGGTAGCATTTGAAGTCAGAAAACTTTGGCAAAGGAGTTTTGATGCAAAAGGTACCAAAGCCTTATTTGTCAGTAGTTTCCTGACTCCAAAGGTTACCAGCTAATAATTTTTTATGTCATCTTGCACATTTACATACTGATCTTAGATAATCCAGGCAATATTTGGGTGATACTTTGCAGCATTTTCCTGCCATTTGGATCAGGAGCTTTCTGTGAGTTAGTCTCAGGTGCTCATAGCACTAGTTATCATCCCCATAGGCGAGAGAGGTAGTTTGATCTAGAGGTGAAACTTGCTAGCCATCCAACCCATCTCTGCACTCCAACAGTTGTTAGGGAGTGAGACAAAGGTAAAATGAGGGGGAATCTATATTGAAAACAAAAATGTTGGCACAGCTTCAAACTTTCTTTTGCACATCAAGATTCAAATATTCTATATTCAAATAAAAATCAGACCTATACCACCCCAACACCAATTTATGGAAGGTCATGTAGATGAAAAAAATTACATGCTGGAATGAAATGTAAAGGTCTAGATATATATGTACAGCTGAAAGATATGAGGGAAGATCTTTATTATGATGGCATATAATAATGAACTGTATATGGGTACATATACAAAGTTAATAGCAATAATAAATCACAGTATAGACCAGACAAATCATATAATGCACATTTTGATCACTGCTATCACTGTCTTTTACTTAGGCAGCACAACTCTGTTGGAAGGAAGGCAGATGTTTTCAAATATGTCCAGTAAAGCCAAGCATCCAGTGTATTCATCACAAGTTACAAAAGCAGATGTCTGGACGTGTGTGTGTGAATGTTAACTGAACTCTCACAGTACACACAGAAACTCAACAGTCAATGGCATTCAAAGCAATTAGGCCACACCATACAGAAAGAAAAAGCTCATCTGGCTAGGAAAAACTAAATTTAAGTTGCAGAGAAGCATTGGTCAGTGCAGAAGTAAGGAGGGGAAAGAGGAGAAATGTACATATGCAAGGCAGGCACTTTTTGGGTCCAGAAAAGCGGCTGCCCCTGGGGTGTCCAAAGGACAGAAAAAGAAAAGCTAGTGTTGTGGACTTTAATGTGAATTAAAGGTAGGATGAGAACACCAGCAGCTACCACCTCTCAGCCACTTACAAGCCACTATATATTTTTTTTTTACTGCTTGTGGATGCAGTTTAGAGAGACGGAGAGGCATTTTGGAATGAAGTATGTTTGTCACAAAGAATGGTTCTCTTTTCTACTATGCCATGAAATCCAATAATGCATGTAGTCTGTGCGTGTCTGACACAATACCAGGAAAAAACCTCCTGTTCAGGAGAAATAGGCTTCATGATTTTTCCTAAGATGTGAGTAATATGTCTCCTTCTCCATCATTGCTAGCAACAGAATGAGGAAGCCTTCACCCAGCACTCACTGTCCAAGGATTAGCAACTTACACAAGAGGCATCCATAGTCATAAGTTCTTTGGTTATGTGACCATAACTCCAAAGCCTGGATAGACTGTATCCCCCCACTGCAGTGCATGTCTGGTCCTAAAACCCAATGCAAATAGGGAAGAAGAACTGGCTTTTCTTCCTGCTTTTCTCATCCTTTTAAGGGGACTCAAAGCAGCTGACAAAGCTTTCTGTTCTTCTCTCCACAACATAACATCCTGTGAGGCAGGTGGGGCTGTGAGAGCTCAGAAGACAGCTGTGACTAGCCCAAGGTCACCCAGCTGGCTTTGTGGAGGAGGGCAGAATCAAACCTGGTATTCCTGGATAAGAGTCCAGCTACCTGAAGCTTCTGAAGTCATAGTTACATGAACCACCTCTGCAGAGGAGCTAACTCAGGAGTGTCTCCGCTTTTCTAGGGGCCTGGTTTGGTATGAGGATGGCTGACGCCAGCACTTTATGCTGCCTTCTATGACCAAAGTTGAGCTGGATGGTTTGGGCTACCCGCAATGCATACAGTCCTTGGCATGAGTCACCAGCAGCCTGGGCCATCATGTATTGGATCACTTCATTTGACTTAGCATAGTGCAGGACAATTCATACTATGCAGAAATGGACCAATTGCCCTAAACTGGGACAGCTGAAAAGAGTTGGTAGAGCACCTTTCAGGTTAATAGCTTCCCTAATCTGGCTGGAAGTTTTGCTTGCTTCCTTCAAGCAAGCTATTGCCCCTGGAACAGAGACAACGACCATGGTCTTATCTCCCCTTTGAGCCTTCCGTCCATCTTCAGGTCTGAGTGCTCACACCTTTTCATTTCTATCCAGATTATTTGATGGACTTTCCATCCTCCATTTGGACTTTTCTGAATGGAGAATCCAAAAATAAACTGGATAGAAATGAAACGATGTGACCTCTCAGAGCTGAAGATGGACTGAAGAATGATTAAAGGGAAGGTGTGACTGCAGCAAATCAAACTGGATTTGTTAGAGTTTTTGCCGTTCAAAGAAGCCTTTAAATCCTTGTCCCCTTTCTATTTCTTCTTGTTCTTGACAGCAGGGCTATTTTTGCACTAGGGAGGAAGACCCCATTAGAGACCCTTTAGGAACTCGATCGGTACCGATCCGGAATGCCCTGTCCCCACGCAAGACCCGTTTAGGGCCTCATCAGCACCCCATCCTGAAGGCCCTTAAATCCGTAATGGTGTCCACAATCTGGTCTTCAGCCGTGAAGACGAGATCGGAGGACGTGGGTCCACACAATTTACCAGGCCGATGGGGTCCAGGGGTGGACACAGCATGTGCCATTTGCAGTGGGCTGGCTCTGGCTGTGTCCCACTGTTCACAGCAATGGATGCCTGCACGGTTTCTGCAGCTGTCTTTGGAATCAGGCACAGGCTCCGTAGTAGCTGCATAAGCGACTATGAAGCCATGCCTCCCCACCCTGCCCTTTGTCGGTGAAAGTACGCCTGGATTGACAATGGCGCTGGCCAATCATGCTGCACTACCAGTGGCCCTTCTGGCTCTGGCTGAAAGGAGCGTTGTGATGGGTGTTACGGCATCCGCATGGTGCCCTTGTTTGGCACCCATTTCCACTGGGTCCTAGAGGGCCCATGAGTATGCATGGGGCCCTCTCCAAGATGCAGATCTTTCCGGACCAGATTCCAGGGAGGACCCCATCTCAAAGATCCAGATTTTCTACAGTAGATCAGCCTTCTGCTGCCTTGAAGCCAAAATGATTATTTCTTCTCTGTCCCTTCTTGGGTTGCATTCCCATTTCAGAATTTAGTGCTGAATAAAATCCTCTAAAGCTGCAGGAACTGGGAGAAGGAAGGGACTGGCAGCTGAAAGGACAGAGTACTACCTCATTATCAAACAGCCAGGCCATCGGAGGGGAAATCCTGCCTTCTCATTTACTGACAGGAAACTGGACAGACTTCCCCTAATAAAGCTCTAGCATCCCCACTTGTATTTAAAAGAGGATTATTCCTTAATCCCATAGCAAGAATTGTTTTAATGAGCTTTTTTATTGCAGTTTTGAGTGATTTACTCCTCGGAAAATGCCAGTCTGTAATGGGGCCAAATAATTTTTGAACCATTTTCAGAGCTCAAGATAGCACAGGTGGGAACACCTCCGAGCTGACAAACACTACTGCCTCTAACACACTTTTGAACCACAATAAAAATGCATTTGGATGCAGCCTTATTCTCCATGGCTTTATTTCCTTCACTAATGGCTACAACAAGGGTGATAGACTGCATCTTGATAACACTCTGCAAGCACTTGCTGCCTTCAAGCACTGTCACAGGTGCTGCGTACTCAGGTAGTGGAGCTAAGATTGATTCACTCAATGGCTCTGTGCAGGCATCACACCTGCACTTCTGGGTCCATTTCCCATATGATAGGACACCCTCTTTCCTGGGGACGTTGATGTTTGAAGATTTCCTGCTCCAGAGAGAACAGGGAGGCAAGGTATGTGGCAAATGGATGTCACATATCAACCCCTGGGACTGGAGAAGGTGCTTCTGCTCTGAAGCACTTGCTACCACTATGATTTGGATGCAGCATTAGGGTCTTTCTGCACTTGCTGTAATTCCAGTCAGTGAGTGTGGGCCATGCAAAGCCCTTTAGTCTGCCAAGGGATGATTTGGAATAGCTCCTAACCTCAGAACCCCAGGGGGGCTTATTTTGGTGGTGCACTTTGGTGGTGTCTTATTTTACAATATATTAACACTTTTTCAAATTTTTAAATCTCGAGACACTTCTTAAATTTTTCTGGTTAGGAAGAAGACCCCAACAAACAAACAAACAAACAAAAACAAACACTTTCAAATGTGATATGGGAAGAGATATTTTCTCCTGAGTGAAAATGTTGCTTGTTTAACCATGTGTTAGCTGGGAGCCAGGCCAGATGCATAGAAAACACAAATAAACCTTTCTAGAGGAATGGGGGCATTTTGTTTTTGTTGTGTGATTTTTTTGTTTGCAAATGTCTTTGAACTGAGCCTCTGAGCAGTCTATAAACACTTTAGAGAGGAACCATGAAATAAATCTGTGAAGAAAGAGGAGAAGGAGGGGAAAGAGGGGAAACGGCCCCACAGAGCACAAAGAACATAGAATGTGCTGTGATAACCATCACTGAAGCTATTGTCTGAATCATAAAAGGAGACAAACTGTGAAGATATAAAAAAGCAGGAGAAAAGAAGTACTGGCACTGTGCAGCCTCTGACAAGTAGAAATGTTTATTTTTCTAAGCCAATGACAAGGATTTGAAAAAGAATGAGTACAAGTATTGCATGTCATCTCAGCAGCCAGCCTGGGAGTTTTGGGAAAAAGGAGATGATATTCGAAAAAAGGTTGCCTCAGTAGAAAACATGTTCCTCTCATGGGATCTTATCTCAAAGGAAAAGATGGCAGCCTTGTTCTGAGAAAGGTCAAAAAGATAAGGAAAGGCATGTGGTAGAGAGGACAGGATGTGACAGTGAATGTTGGACCCTTTCTGCACTGGGCTTTATTCTGGAATAGAGTCCTGCTTCCTGCATCCTAGCGCAGATCCTAGTGTAGACTACAGCAGGCCTTGTCTTGCAACTAGAAAGTGAGCTTGAAAATGGTTGTATTATATATAATTCACAGTGTAGTATAAAGATGGTGGTTTTATTATGGAACAGAGGCAATCAGCCAGTGCTTTGGCTAGCTATTATGAACCATTTTGTGAGCTTCAGCCTATAACTCTCTGACACATCTTCCTACCCTCAATATTTCCTTCAGTCAGTAGTCTGCATATAAGGTGCCTGTGTGAAGCCATTAGGAATCAAAACTGAGCATCTTTGGAGAAAAGAGGCAAGATGACAAAATGAGAATGTGTAGAATAGGCATTAAAGGGTTAGATTAGATGCCCCTTGCCGCCCTGCCATGCCACTGCCTCCCTTCTATGCTCACCTTGTCTGGGGGGGGGGGGGGGTTGGCAGATGAGTTGGGTAAAAATGGACAGTATAAAGTACTCCAAAACAATAATAAATGACATGAAACCTAAGAAGTAGGAGAATTCAGTGACATGTTTGGATTGCAACAAAAGAAAAAAAAACAACTTTCAAGGAAAGCTGCTATTGTCTGAATTTTGTATTATGGTCAGAAAACAAAATAATAAAATACTATCATTTATTCATTTTTTCTATGCAAAAAAAGTAATTTTTATTGTTATGAGCCTTACAAGTGGGATTGACCTTATTATGTAAAAACAAATACCGATATGCATGTTTCTATCTGTAATGATAGTTAATGATAATTTCTGTTAGGAAATTTGTATTTGTTTTTGCATTTGTACTTGTGTTTATATACCACCTTTTGAAGAAAAGATCCCTAAGGGGGGGAATCATTACAGTAGGAATATACAATTCAATACATAAGAAAAATGTGCAAGAAATTGATAGTAAGCTATATTATATTCAGTAATACAAACAATAATATATACAATGCAAGACCAAGAGAACAAAACAAAAACAAATTAATTGGTAGTATTGTAAATAGGAACAGCAGCCAGCTCAGGTGGTTTCTTTCCCTGTCCCAGCAAGAGCAGCCACAATTTTTGTGGCTTTCTGGGGCAGGGGCTGATGAATATCCATGCACATCCCTAGTTACAGACTGACAGGGATGATCATTCGCTTTCCTTAGTACAGGCTGGAGAACTTTGCACCCATATCAATGCAGTTCAGAAAATATATGTATGTAGTAAAGTTTGAGAATTTTAGGACTCACAGACATTCAAGAAAAACCCTTGCTGAAATAGGCCAGTGGCATGTATGTTAGAATACAACTTCACCATTCACAGATTTTATATTTTTATTACCTGCACTGATAAGAGTTAATTAATGTGTCATTTAAATGTTCCTCAGAGTCAATGCGAGGGAAACGGAATAAGGCAGCATCGGCTGAGATATAAGGGACTACAGGATAGAATTACAGTAATGGAATACTGGATAGAATTGATATACCACGCTAATAGACCAAACACAGAGGAAAAGTGAAGGAAGGAAGGTATTTAATAGCTTCTCCATCCAAGTTAACTGAATGATATGACATTGGGGGAGAAAGGGGGGAAGACGGATAGTATAGTATAAATGTGATTTTGTTGTAACAAGGATAACTGTAATAGTTACATATTGTAAGAATTGTGTGTTTTCTTTTATTTGAAATAAACACAACATATTTTTTTAAAAATTAATGTGTCATTTATGTCATCATGGGCTAACTGGGTGGTGTCTCTGCTTATTATAAAGGCACTCACAAGTGCATTTTTGGCCACCACTGAAGATATTCAATTTCTTGCCCTTGGTGAAAGTGCCTTGATGACATCATTATCAGTAGCCTCCACGATCCAGAATGAATATGTGGGAGTCCTCCATGTGGTATTTGAGGCCTTTTTGCCAAGGGGTCTGCCCTCAGTCCTTGTCTCCCTCAAGGAGACACAGCCTAAATAACAGTTTTGCAGTTAAAGAGCCAGTTTCTTCACGAAGAACGAGGGAGTTTTAGTATTAATTATGAATTAACTGCAGTTTGCCACATTAGATAAAAGAAACCTGCTGCAGTTTTTAATAGCATTCTTGTTCCTTCTCTCTCGAAAGTTACTTTGTGGATGACCTGAAACAGCTTCCCTTAGAGCAGTGTTTCCCAAAGTGTGGTACACGTACCCCCAGGGGTACGAGAAGAGTTTGCTGGGGGTATGCGTTGCACCAGAGTTTTGTGGGGATCACGTGGGAATATCCACTGCACCGTGCTTAGCTGCGCCCATAGAACAAGGAAAGAAATAGGCACGTATCACAGTTTTTACACGGGAACTGGGGCCATCGTACATCGTATTGCAACTCATTATGGTGGGAACTTATGCGCATCCTTCGCGCAGCTCGGGTTCGGCCATTTTTAACCTGCGGGAACATTAACAGTTGACGTTGAGCTGTGGAACTGTTTAAACGCCAGAGAATTGCAGTGTTATCTAACGGTCTTGTGAGGCGTGACACAGCGTGAATATACTGCTCTTCGTTACAGAGACAACTTACTTCTTTAATAGTTAGTTCCAGGCACCTGTTATCGTGCTTTAGTAAGTTCCACTGATTTTGATTATTTTTATAAAATACAATTTTTATCCCTAATGTTTTTTATGAGGGGTACTCAGCGTTATGAAAATTATAGAAAGGGTACACATATGTCAAAAGTTTGGGAAACACTGCCTTAGAGCAAAGCCTGATTTGAGAAATGTTTCAAACAAAAGATACTTCTTTGACCTATGTGTGTTGCCTGAGCAGACTTTATCTGGCATGTGTCATGTATTTCATTGCAGAGGTTTTGTTTATCTATTAAGAATGTTACAGCCCCTCCCAACTGTGTAGCAGGATTCTAGCCATCCAATTTGGCAGCCACACAGCAAGATTGCACATGCATTGCACATGTAACTGACCATAGCAAAGAATTTGCAGACAGATGCTGAGGATGAAAGCAAAACAATTTGCTGAGACTTTGGATAAGTTTAAGATATAGATAGGATTGTCTATCATCTGTAAATCATCTTATATATGTATTCTTTTAACAACATACAAGTAGTAAGTTTCATATCTTTTATCCACAGTTTCTCCCACTGATCCATCTGATAATTATATCCAAAGTTCCTTCCCCATGTAATCATACAGTCTTTAACCTGTTCATGTTCCATTTCAATCTGGAGTACTACATCAAACTGATGGACTTGGCAGAGATGATAAACTACCACATTTACTAAAAGATAGAACAACAGATAAGTTTACGAAAGACTGGAGCCCTTTTATTAACTATCTTCCCAATTATTATACGGATCTGCGGCATGGGTAAATGACAACACAAAGGACATGACAGCCTTTCAAGCCAACTTCCTGAGGACCATCGCAAACGTGCCTAGATGTGTACCACAAGCAGTGATACTACTAGAAACAGGGCAACTGCCATTAGAAGCAGAAGTTTGGCTCACAGCAATCAAAGATTGGTTTACAATATACATCTTTCATTCAACAAATCAATTATTAAAAGAATTAACAAATGACACCTTTGTCAGTACATGGCATAAGAACATAAGACAAAAGATCGCTCAGCTTGGTCTATCTCCAGATTATCTTTTCCAGTTGGGTCAAAAAAAACAAACGCCTTCATGCCCATTAAACAAAAAATCTGGGATATTACCACCCATGAGCGTATTGCAAGAGCAAATACCACCTGCTCCCCATTGCATATAGGCCTAAATTATGAATATAAATTAATCATGCCATCGTACCAAAAAATTTACATGTAAAAAGATATCGAATTGCTTTCACAAAGGCTCGACTAAATGCCCTACCCTCAAACGTACTGAAGGGTAGATGCGAACATGTCCCCTTTACCCATAGAATCTGCCCATGTGGCAACGTGGAAACAGTGGAGCACATTCTCCTCTTCTGCAGTTTCTATAACACTGCCCGACAGGATCTGGTGAAGCCCAGGCTGAGTGCATACCCAGGAAGAACTACCTCGGACTACATTAAATGGTTGCTTAGTGACACAAACGCCGTGGCAAAATTTCCGGCCATAGCTGTCAAAATAAGGGAGCAATCAGGAAATGAAACCCGGTAACAAAGTGAATCGATCTGAGTCACCCGTGTTTGATCACATGTTTTAACTCTTAACTCTTACGTATATATATATTGTGTTTTTAAATAATTTACTCCTTTTTGTAAGTACTTGTGGGGGTGCAGTTGCCCATTCTGGCTAAGAAGTAAAAGACAACTGTTGCTACGTTGAAGTTACTAGGCCAAAAGGAAGCATTCCTAAGGGCACTGTGACTTTGTTAATCTCTAATGCAAGGTTTTAGGAAGTGATAACACTAGGCATAACACCTCTTATCATTTGTATAACATCCACTGTGTATGTATCAACAATGTACAGTATTCAAGGATGGTAACATCTTATCCGGTGATGCCAAATATGGGCATCCCGGGGGAAATTTCCATTCAGAAATGTATTGTGTAACTAGGCATAAAAAGCCTGTAAATCTTCAGTAAAGAGACACTTTTCACCTGGCAACCATCCTGCGTGTGAGCATCAAATCATTACTACAAGTACTTGTATTTTTAACATTTGATATATCTGGTCTGTAGACTGTATAAATAAAACTACTACTTATTAACTATCTACAAGAATTGGAGGTAATGATGGATGGTTTCAACTAAGAACTAAGTGTTCAGCTGAGAAGAATGAAAAGACATTAAGGGGAGCTAAGAAACAAGCGATATGAAGAAAGGCGCTGGAAAAATGGAGGAAGTCAAGAAAAGAATAATGAAGAAATGTAATAGTATGATATGGTGATAATGTAAGAAGTTTTTAAGTTGTTCAAAAAAATTAATAAATAAATAAGAAAAAAAAGATATGGATGGGATTGTCTGAGAATTTTCCTAAATTTATTCCAGAATTAAACTCCAACCAAACCTAAACCATGTTTTTCAGATGTTGGACTGACAGGAAAACTTAGTTATATGGCCTGTTTGTACTTACTTGTTTGAACTAACCTCATTTGAGGTTTCCTTTCCAGTGAGACTAAGATGAAGCACAGGGGAGCCTTCCACACTTCAAGTGCTGGTGCAGTCTCCACCAGCCCAGGTATTGTTGGATTGCAATGGCAATGGATGTGGCAACATCTGGTGTGTGGCTGGATGTTGTTGCCCATGGTGCATAACTGTGCAGCAATAGGTCTGCCACCACAGTGTCACAATCAGATGAGAATGTGAATGTTGCTGACTGGGAGCTTACTACCTGTTCCTGGTCAAGCTGTGGGCAGGATTTTCCTTGTTCACAGCTCGTGAAGACCGAGGCAGCTTGAGTGAGCTCTGGGATGGTGGTGGCGATGTGGCATGTGGATAGGCCTCCCCAGGTAAGTGGGAACAGGACCATAGTAGGGATGTGCACAATTTTACCCCATTCACTTCACAATAAAGCAAATGGGATGGAAAGTTTGATTCATGCAAGTGACACCACTTCAAATGTGCTAGGCTTTGAATTCGCTTCTAAGGTTCATCAAATGTTCATCTATCCCTGTTATCACCAGTTGTGCTTCTGAATCTGCTCTGAATCTGCTAAGAATCCACAAATTCACCATTGCAAACAAATGCACAAACTTTCTCTTTGCATAAGAATGTCTGCCTTTGAATGTAGCCAATATTCAATTCAAATCTGAAGGTTCAAAGGTTCACAAATCGTACTAATTGCAAAGGCGATGAACATTCCTAGCTCATAGTTCAGGCTTATTTAGTTATAGTAAGCCTGCTTTGCAAATCTGCCTTTGTAGTACTGGGCCAACTTAACTCAGTTTACATCACTCTGAGTTATGTGTAGGAGGATGATATCATTCTGTGAAAGACAAATGACACTTGGATGATTTCCCATTACTAATGTCTAGGATCAACCAAGTAATGAACAGAGCAGAGCATTTTCAGGAAGCCTGAACTTGCATCTTGCCAGATCTCAAAGCACCTTTTTTAGTGGGCTAAAAGTCTCCTCATAAACACATTCAGTTTATCACAGACTCTAAGTGCTGAAGTTCCCTCTTCTGCACAGCTATTTAAGGTCCAGGGATCCATATTCACTCCATTAGAGCAGCCAGCTAGTGACAAGGACACTTGCCAGTAATGGAATTTCAGCAAGTTTAGCTTGTCAAGCAGACCTCTGCTGAAATTCCCCATTGTACACAACAGTTACAAGTGCTGAAGTCCTGTTGGCCTTTTCCATCAGGCCACTCTTCTGTTCATCACTGGAAGTTGGAAAATGACTAAAACGTATAGACAATTGGAGAAAAAACAACAACCCTGCAGATTACACCAGACAGAGTGATTGCATTAGCAATGATTTGGAGCATGGAGTAAACTGGAGGTGCGTTCCCAAAGGCACTAAAATCTGGACTGCATTTGAACTCAGCATTACATCAGCAAGTAACCCAAATTTGGCAAGCCCGTTCCTGTTTCACTTCTTTTCCCTGGATTTTCTGAGCACTATCCTGCAGAAATCCGGTGGTGGTGATGGTGGGGACCCTGGTGAAAATAGGACTTTTCTGACAATCTTGCAGTCAAGCCCACTTTTCCCCCCTCTCCCCTCTGTTGCTGGCTTGGGTTTTTAAAGAGGCAAATCCCAAGAGCAGCTAATGATGCATTTGTTTCAAGGCAAGCCATTCTCTCCCCTCTCCCTCATTGCTTCAGAGGCAACAGAGAAAGCTGCTAACAGTCGGATACATTGTTTTCCTATCAGCTGATTTTTACAGGCAGGCTGTTTTTTTGTTTTTTTACAGTCTGCTTGAGCTCAGGGAGAGGGTGTGAAAATGAGAGAAACCGGAGGGTTTAGAAATCAGAGTTTAATTTATTATTATTATTATTATTATTATTATTATTATTATTATTATTATTATTATTATTATTATTATTATTATTATTATTATTATTATTATTATTATTATTATTATTATTTAATGGCAGCTTCTAACTCTCTGGAGCTTCAGCTAAAGTGAAGGCTGCTTTGAACGGAAGCAGTGCACTGGGTGAGGGTGGGGATTTAGAAGTCCTGGGAATGGCTATATTCAGATTATCTCTCTGTGAGTGGGAACGTCTATATTCAGATTAGTCTCTTTTAGTCCAATTTTTTTTTAAAAAAAGAGGACCAAATAAGCTAAGTGGGAATGCACCCAGGGACAATTTAGCAACCCCTACTTCCCTTTTTTCCACTCAGTATCATTTCTTCCTAATATTGTGTTTCCCTGTGAAAGGAAGACATAGGGCTTTTGCAACACAATGGAAATGATCACACAAGATCTTACCAGAGGAAAATCCTGAGGGCCAGGCTCAAACAGCTTTCTGGACATTTAACTAAGAAACCCAGAACAGGAATGAATATTTGAGGCCGGCTGCGAGCTGGCTATGTGTAGTGGAAACAACTCTTCATACTGACTCCACTCTGGCTACATAGAAATGCTTATGAACATAGATTCTTGGAAATCCTCTTGACAATGGCTTGCTTATTTCCTGATGGACACAGTATACAAATTGAGTACATATAGTTGGAAGAATTCTTGCTGTGTTAGAGACTCTATCAGCTACACCAACACTGTGAATACTTGCTTCTGTTTACATGCCCCCTTTCCACAGGGCAAAGGAAAAAGAATAGCTTTGTTTTCTATCAAAGAACTTTTCCTTCTCTGCTGAGCTGTCTGTTTCTGTGCAAACCAGTATAGGACCTATAGGTAGTTAGAAGTAAAGTAGGGCTGAAAACTCTGTGTCCAATCCAGTTCATACTGAATGGTGTTTCCTCCTACTTCTTAAATGGTATGGCTTATGGATAAGAAGATTGTTAAAAAACACCAAAGTCTTGTTCCTACTCATGGAATAAAAACGCTATTTACAACGCTATTTACAATGCTATTTAAAGCACTTTAAAATGAAGCAAACTAGCATCTGGCAATTGCAGTCAACCCAGAAATGTGTCCCCGCAGGAAAAGGATTAAAAACATTTCCAAAAAACACATTGGGGAAAGTGAATCTTTTTTCTCCCAACCCTCTTTCCCCATTGGGTTTGATCTGATGACGTGGCCAAGGGTGGGAAATCCCAGCTGCCCCTCCCTCCTGAACCTCCTTCCTTTCTTCAAAAGGGTCCAAAGACACAAACACCTAGGAGATCAAAAAGCCGGCAATCAAGCCCCCTCGATTTACTACTAAGCCAACAGCTGCCTAACTTAACATTCTTGTGTAACGTTGTTCCGAACGTGTGTCTCAGCCTCAGTCCCCATTCGGTACAGCATGTGAAGTAACTCTCCCTCCTCAAGTTAGCAGAGGAGCACACTGCACCTTGAATGCCTTCGCTCCAGAATAAATCCCACTGAAATCAATAAAGATGTTTTTGTTTTGCCTGATGAAAGTGCACATACCTATCAATCTACTCTGTTAAGCAGGATTACTCAGGAGTAAATCTCTCCAAGTTCATCTGGAACTGGAGCACGTGGCCTTGGGGCTCTGTTATGCTAAGCAAATCTTTCACCAAGGTTCCAGCTTCATCCAAAGCTTGCTATCTCTCTCAGCACTGTAAGTTTAGCTTAGACACCTTCACACATGCGCACGAGTGGCTTCTCCCTCTCTCCTCTCTCTCCCCCTTCCTTCCCCACCACCAATCATCTCCTGGGTGCTGCAAAAAAAAAAAAAAAAAAGTTTGGAATGATCTTTCACTTTTGGGTTTTGGGATCTGGGCGGAGGATCGTAGGGCAAGAATGCATGAGGGAATGGGTGGTTTCTCCTTTGCTGCTTCCTGATTTCTGGGCGAGGGGAAAGAAAGAAGCCGAGATTGAAACAGGCACCAGTGGTTTGCAAAAGAGGCAAGGAGGCACAATTGGTTAACTAATGTTTTTAGATCAACGACGGGTGCTATTCTCGCCTTTCCTGCCTCTTAGGATATGCTGCTTTTAAAATACATAATAATGACATAGATTTAAAAATAGATAGATAAATAAATAAAAGCTAAATGCTCTTTGTGGCCCTCTCGATTTACACACACACATGCTGTCTGCTCCGGCTGAGAGACCTGCCAGAGGGTAGAGGCACTGGCAGGGATGGCGGGAACTGCTGGGGACGCCAAGTGCTCCTGCACGCGCGCGCGCACACACACACATTTGCATATTCCCCCGCAGGAGCTGGGCAAGTGAGTGAGTGAGCAAGCAGGCAGCGCTGCCACCGCGGCAGGCAGGTGAGAGGGTGGTGATGGACTCAGGGCTGCCAGTTCCTTGTTTCTCCCAGTTCCTGCAGCTTCCACCCCCTTTCCCCTTTTAAAGATCAAGGAAGGAGGTTGGGAGGGAAACAGGCAGAACTGCACAGGCAGGACCACTTGGGGCAAGATTTCTTGATCTTTAGGCATGCATGTGTGTGAGAGGAAGCATGGATGGGAAAGGAAACATTGTTATAAGGTGTGTTGTAAGTGGATGAATTGTTACAATGAAACCGTCTGCTGTAGAGGGGAAACTTGGCATTTTAACTGACAAGGGGCTGTCGTACAGGGTGAAATCACACCCATTTCATGACACATCTGTCCCAATACTGCTGTAGCATTCCCACAGCAATAAGGAAGAAGCATTTTAAAAGCAAAAATGAAAAAAAAACCCTACCTGAAATAACAGGTGTCTATTTATTCCATTTTTTAGCCAAATAATCCTCAAAATACCCCTAAAACTGATTGGGAATGGGGACGAAGAGGATCCAAACCTCTTTTTCATACAGTAACCTTGTTTCAGGTATTATATCTCCATCAGGTATCACAAAAAGAGGAATTGCTGCTGAAATACATAAATATCCCAGTATTATGTTGCTGATACTTCCGGTGAATTCTTCCTCCAGAAAACAGTGTGGGACTCAAGGAAAGAATTGCATAAAAGCAGGAGGGAGTGACCAAAAAGGACCTAATCTGTGTCCTGGTACTTCTAGTAATAAAAAGACATCTGGATTCATATTTTGCTGCCTGTACATTTGATGAATAATAGAGCTGTTCCTAAAGTGTGAGCCAAAGTGGGAAAAGTTTCTGGATCCAGAAATGTTTTGGTTTTTCTTACTGTGGCTTGGACAGAACAGTCTCTGTTTTTAGTTTTCGTCTTGACAAGAGCATTCAGTTGAGATCAATGAATGAGAACCTCAGTGGCACTTCTGGAAGTTCTAAAGCTCCTATTGTTCCCTTTTCCTATTTTTTTAAATACTTCTCTTTCTTGATTTAGTGCCACTGCTCATAGGCACAATGACCTAAATCCCAGCCACAGATTTTTACAGTATTTGATATGTTTCACCTAAGTTTCCCCTTGGCAGAAAATGGTTGGAGTCCCTAGTCTGGAAAGTGCGTCGGAATAATCTAAAGGGGGAGAGAAAGGAGGCTGTGAGATGGAAACCCTAATTACTATGACAACAAGAAAAAATAAACAAAACTTAAAGGAGGTTTAGTTTCTTTAAAAAAAATACTGGCACTATAATGTGACAAAAACAGGCAAAACTCTGGACTTAATTTGAAAGAGAAAAAATCGGAAACTGTAACTATGGCATTGTTAGGAATTTGTGAGGAGGATTCTTTCCCACCACAGTCACAATATGGCCAGATATTTATTTAGGCAAACCCGCTCAACATTCCAAAACTTCATATTAATTTATATGCTGTTCTTAAAACTACTTATATTCACCAAACAGCTTAGCTGTTAAGTCCTTCCCAAGGATAAACCCCCTGGTTTACCTGTTCCTGGGATCCCGAAAGCAGCATCAGGAGAAAGATCATTTGCTGCTAGAGCTACCCTCACTGGCAAAAACAAAAGACTGGAGTAAACAAAACAGTAATCCAAAATAGCAGGGAAACTATGTAAAGTTATTCAGGTACTAGGGAAGTCAAGTGACTTAGGGAACATAATTCTAAACTCAAACATAAACTGTGAGGGGAAAATACACAGCTGTACCACTGAGATAAGTGATAGTGCCATATGATAGGTACCCCAAGACAGTGGTGCTCTTACAGCTATTGTGGGAAAGTGCGCTTCTATGAAAAGTTCTGGATGATGTGATGATATGGACAGACCAAAACCCTGAGAAAGCCTGGTCACCAGTTTGGCCAACACTGTAGCAAACCTTCCTCGTTTCATAACAGTGAACACAGACATGGATTGTGTGGAACATAAAGCAAGAAAAAAAAAACAAAAGTGTTAAAGAGAAGTGTGGGGGGTGAATGGGAAAGGTATCTTTGTGGATCTGATGGGCTATTTTAACTCAGATGATAATGCAATATACTGTTCATACTGAAAAAGAATGGAGTGGCATGATTACTCAAGAACATAAAAGCATAAGGAAAGTCATGCCACAGCCTGATCTCATGGTGGTCAGCCCTGGAAGTCTATGAGCAAGACACCAGTACACAGTTTCCTGTCTCTCAGCTATTGGTCTTAAGCAGTACTTATACTGTACTAGAAGGAGTCCTAAGGCACCATGGCTAGCAGCCATGAAAGCCCTGCTTTCCATGAATTGGTCCAAAACATTTTTGAAGCCATCCATGCTAGTGACCAACATCACACACCATGGTAATCAATTCCAAAGTGTGTTCTGATTTTTCTACGATTCAGCTTCACTGGGAAAACCCTGGTTCTATTACATTGGGAAAGGGAGAAAAACTTGTGTTTATACACTTCATCTACACGTACATAGTTTTATAACCCTCTCTTACATCTTTTCTTATTCACCTCCCCTCTAAACTAAAAAAAAAACCCATAATGTTAGAACCTATCCATGTGGGAAACTTGCTCTAGTCCCTTGATCATTTTAGGGCCTTTTCACACTTGGTCTTGTCCTGGAATAGGGGCCTGCTGTCCACATATTAGTGCAGACTGTGGCAAGCCCCTGGAGAGGCCTAACATAGTGTGCATTAGAATGCAGACAATATATCCCTGTCCTAAGATAGTGCAAGACCAAGTGCAGAAAGGGCCTAAACGGCCCTCTTCTGAATATTTTCTAATTCAGCTCTATCCTTTTTGAGAACCCTGCTCAAGAACAATGCTGTGTTTGGCTATAACTCAACAAATATTCATATCTATTAGAATCAGTGCTTTGCCAATAAACATTAATTTTAAACAAGGGGACACAGTCACTATAGATACAGTGGAAGAAAAGTGTGAAGGAGTCTACAACAAATTGCAAGAGAAGCTACATGCACTATTAAGAAAGTGACTGAGAAATGGAGGACCCACCAGGAAGATGTGACTTTGGTAGAATACTAAGCAGATGTACTTTGCACAACTGCCAAATTCAGTATATTTTGAAAAGATAATTTACTTGCTCCAAACACCTGATTCAAGCAACATAAACATAGACTCTAAACATGGATATTGGCTTCATCTCTATTGCATGGGAAAGGCACCTTAATTAGGCTTTTGGGACAGCTGGCCTCCAATAGGAGTAATTGATACTGGCCTCACTTAAAGTGTCTTTGCTGTGGACACATAGCCTTTATCTGATGGAAAAACTTCAAAAGCAATTAGATCATAGAATATAATATAGAATATGGAGAAGTGCAATTCAATCAACCAGAACATTTCCAGGTGCAGACTGTGCAATAATCCATGAATTACTCCTGTCAAAAACAAAACAAAACTTTGAAAATTAAACAGATCTGGTGTGTCAGCAAGATATGATCTGGAGTACATACAGGCAAAAGTTCAAGATGAATGTAAGAAACAGATTCAGCTTGCTTAGACTGCTGTTGGAAGCAATATACTAGGAAACAAGAAGAAAAATATTCTCAAAATCTTTTAGAAGAGTCATGAATGGTTTTCTGAAGAAGGTGTCATGAACAGTTCATTTTTAAAAATCTGTTCTGATTCTTTGAGGATTCATCTTCATTGCTGAACCTTTATTTTAATAATTTTAATAATAATATCTTGCTAATGATAAAATATCATTTAATCTCTCTGTCTGAGAGGGAAGAAGCAACAGGTTGTACTTCTACTAAGAATCTGTTTAGCTATCCCTAGCCCTCAAAGAAAATCCTCTTAAACCATCCATTATGTATAATCAAATTTACCCTGCCTTTCTGCATATGTGGTACTTCACAAACATGCTATCTTTAGAACTCTGTGGCCGTGTCTTCATTGCAACCTTATCTCGGATTCAAAACGTTTTCAATCCTCGGAGTCCGCATGGCAGTTTGGCTTAACACGCTTTCCCTGTGATAAACGATCCCAAAGCATGGTGAATCTCAATCCTGATTTCAACAGGTCTCACTCCGGATCGTGCGCTTGATACGTGTTACATTTTTTACTGTGGGGACCCTACCATTTTAAGGGATGAGAATCCATGTTTAGGGTTTCTCTCTCCTAATAGCTTGCTTCCAAAGACAGTGATTTCAGTATAAAAATCCAACCTTAACAGCAATCGCTACACTGTAGCGATCGAACCACTTCACACATCTGATAACAATGTTGCAATTTTGCACAATTCTAAAAGTTCTGACCTTTAAAAAGGGAAAGGAGGAAAGCAGCTGAAGTTCTGTGTGAATGTTTAAAGCAAAGGGGCTTTAGTTGCTGCTGCTGCTGTGAGCCCTGAGCAATGGGGAGAGGAGGGGAAAGAATTGCTGGCTGCCCGCTGCCATTTTTCCTCCATCCATGGAAGCGGCAGCCACCCAGCCACCCAACTAGGCTCCGTGAAGGGGTCCCTTATGGGTGGCATGTCCATGCCAGGAGGAAGAGGGCAGGGCAGCCCTGCAAAGCAGCTTTTAAAAAG
The DNA here is from genome assembly GCA_023333525.1 of Aspidoscelis tigris stejnegeri. Lineage (NCBI taxonomy): Eukaryota > Metazoa > Chordata > Lepidosauria > Squamata > Teiidae > Aspidoscelis > Aspidoscelis tigris. Next base: position 47,806,650 of record JALMGA010000003.1, on the reverse strand, counting down.
TAGCCACTTGAGTCCCCCTTTGAGTCATGTACACCACGTACGATCCTCAGAATCCAGATCGAACGCGATTTAAGTTAAAAGTAATGGGAACAGGCAAATTCGCGTTTGCATCCGGTTCTGTTATTTCAGTTTAGGGAAAGCGAAATAAGCTTGCTGTGGGGATTCGCCCTGTAAGATAATTAAATCCAAGTGATAGTGACTGGCCTATGGTGCACACATTTCTATTTATTTATTTGCCTTATCTGGTTACGTATTTGATCATTGATTCAATTTTCCTTTCTTTGTAATTGTATTCATAATGTATATATAGAGTGTAATCTGTAGCTGTTTTTTGAGACATTAAATGCCTCTTTTAAAGTAGGAATTTCATTAGGTTTGCCTTTTTCTGTAGTAAATACTCATTTCGCATTTCCTTTTGTGTTATCCTCAGATGTTTGGAAGCTGTTATAATAGGTCATAGTTTGACTTTGGAGCGTACCTTACTTTCTTTTTGAGATTTTTAGGAGTTAGAAAGTGGAACATATATGAGCTATATGCCCTGGAATGTCCGTTGCTCAGGAATTTAATGGGCTACTGGAATATGCAAGCTTTGCCTCAGGTTTCAGCACACACTGTGAATTTTCAATATGGATTTTTCTCTTGCTTTAAAAGCACCCCTACACAAAATGGATAAGCCCAAATAAATTATAAGGCAGCTTGCAAACAGTTAAAAAAGATATAGAAAATCGTGATCAAGGCAAAGTTAAATATTTTTAAGTCTCATTGGTTTCACAGGAGGGAATATGTGAATATTGCAAGGTGAGAGAACTGTGGAACAAAGCACGTTAATATGATGGATATGGCAAGATACCATTTTCCTGCTTTGAGGTGTAGCAGGAAGAAAATTCTAGCCTCTCTGAAATTGTTTCATGGAAAGATTGTCTTACAGTGGAATCTCATTTAAAAAAAAAGTATTCTGAACAATTTGATTTTTTTTCACCAAGAGGATTTTGTAAGATAAAGGCCAGCTCCACACATGGAATAGATAGGGAAACTAGAGTTCTAGGGTGGTAGAGGGGACCTGCCCTTCGTTGGTGAAAACAGAGAATCACATTTTTGAATACATCATGGATACCCCTTAGCCAGGATCTACATGATGTGTTTAAGACAACATGCAGAAGGGAACAGGGATCTCACAGTCTGTCAGGCACCGAGTGACCGTTACTCCTTAGAGAAACAGAAAACACCATAGGAGTTGCTGTTCACACAGAATGTCAAAACAGACTAATGGAGCTTTCTGCCATCATCTAACCCTACCACTGTAATGTGAACAGAGGTAGCTGCTGCAGCAACCTATCTGTTGTGTGATTTACTCAGGGCTATTTAGGGCAGTGCATAAAAATGATTTGGGGACGATTTTCTGCACTTTGCTAAATGATCCCAGACAGTGAGAGGAAGGAAGAGAAAAGCTGCATGAGAAAAATGTGGGGGGGGGGGGAGGGGAGGGAGCTACCCTCCTACCCATAAGTCTCTGGGTTCTCAGGTGATGGTTGGACCAAAATGAGTCCCCAGCAACACCAGGGGAGGAACAGCAGGTGTTGACTGCTGTGGATGAAACATCTTGAAAATGTTTTCTTTAGGCTTCATCTATAGACTATTACAGGGCAACTAAAAGGTATAGAAAAGGTACAGTGGAATTAGAAAAGGTACAGAAAAGGGAAATAAAAATGATTAAGGAGCTTGAACACCTCCCTTGCAAAATTAGAAAGATTATGCCTGTTCAGCCTTGAAAGACAGTGTTTAAGAGAGGACCTGATTGGAGTATATAAAATCATGCATGGTATAGAAAGGTAGATAGATAAACATCCTTTATCACACAACACTAGGTCCAGGGGGAGCTCTATGAAGGTGATGGGTGGGAGAGTCAGATCAGACAAAGGAAAATATTTTTTCACCCAGAAGGTTTTCGGTCTATGAAATTTGCTGTCAGAAGAGATGGCAACCAGCTTAGACAGTTTTAAGAAAGGTTTAAACAAATTCATGGATGATGGGTGTATCAATGGATGCTTAGGTACTTCTTCTAGGCTGGGGAGACAAGCAGGATGCCTCTAATGACCAATTACACAGATTCAAGTTCTCTTCCCCTTCTGTTTGAGATGCCCACAGTGAGCCACTGTGTGAGGCAGGATGTCGGACCAGATGGGCTGTGACCCAATCCAGCAGGGCGCCTTTTAAGTTCTTATGTACTGTAGCTGTGATCATTCATTTCACAGATGATCCCTTGTTCCAAGAGCCTCACCTACTGTTTTGCCAGGTATCCATGTCACCAGACATGCAGACTAGGATGTAACCAGTGATACTGAAGAGAGGGTACTTCTGTGAACTTGACTGCCTCCAGGTACCTCCCACATCAGCTCTGCAACCACAACCATCTTTTCTACCACTGAAGCTATTATGGGATCCATAGACGATGCTAGATCTGGCAGCAGAGTGGACTACAGACCTGACCCAGGGCTGTTCATGAAAAATAGGATAGATCATCGATGTGATCTGATGTTCAGAAGAGGTTTTATCCAATGGCATATGCCAGTAGAAAATCAATGTGATGTTGTAGTTAAATGGCCAGGTTTGGATCTCTTTTTTCAATATGAAATTCCTCAAGTGATGTTTGGCCAATTATTGTCGTACCTTAATTACATGGCTCTCTATGCCTTTCCTATTTCTCCAGCATGACACATATTCATTACATTTATGGCAACCTCCATTACCAAGTGCAGGCATGGGCCCTCCTCAGCATGGCCTGGCCTAGTTGAAAAGGAGATGGGAAGCTGCCTGAGACCTTTGATAGGTTATTGGAGCTTCAGCTGTGGTAATTCAACTTAGCTGTATCTCAGCTATGATGACCAAGTAAAAGGCATGCTTTTGTAAACCTCCCTAAGCTACCATAAAGAAGAATGGAATATAATATATAATAATAATGGTTATTATTTTCCTATGCCTGGTAAACACACACACACAGAGGGAGAGAGAGTGAATACTAGCAATCACTCCTGAAATGGGATGAATTATTTATTTGACTCATTTCCTGTTTTGTCTGGAAACATTTCACCCAAATGTAGCTGTTATTATTTAATGTTTTTCATTGTTTTTATGAGAAGAATTCAAATCTCCTCTAGAGCCCTTCGTTCATGTGGAGTTAAGAAGTATTGTCTGAAGAGCTAAAATCCTTTAGCTGATCATTTGTAATTGTGCTTCCAAGCAGACAGATTTGATAGGACTAGACATCAGGAATAGTTTGGTTTGCGCAAACAGACATGCTACATATCACAGATTTCCTGCTCAAAATTTGAATTATAACTCTGCTCAGTTTTATTTCCTTTCAGAGGAGAATTTACTGCAGAGGAAAGCATGTGACAAAACATCTTTATATTAAAGTTTTTTTCAATTTCTTGTGAGCAATGTTGCTTGAGGGAAAAGCCAACATAAATTGCCGTATAATAATGATATAACCATACATTTCTGTTATTACATATTTAGATAAGGATTGACAATGTGGGGGCAAAGGACATCTTCCTGTCCTTAAGGGCTTCCATGGAGCCCAGAAAGCTTCTGAGCCCCATTGGGAAAGAGTATCATGCAGAGTGGAGCAAGTGTATTGAAAGACGATTACATCTTCAGTTCCTGGCATCTTCCCAGAAGGAAATTCCAAACCATTTCTAAATCAGCCAAGGAAACTGTGTGGAGGTATCTAATATAGTCATCAAGAGTTAATGCCAACTTAATAACCCCCCCCCCAAAAAAAGCAAATAGAAAGGGTCAGAATTGTGGTATGATCATAAAATTGTCCCTTGAACCAAAGACATTCACAAACGCTAAATTAAGGCAACAGAAAGAGACACTGAACTCACCACTACTGGCTTTGGTGTCATTCTTGTCATTTCTAGTTCCATGACGATGATGATGATGATGAAGAAGAAGAAGAGTTGGCTTTTCTACCCTGCTTTTCTCACCCACTTAAGGGGACTCAAAGCGGTTGACAAAGCATTCTATTCTCCCCACAACAGAACACCCTGTGAGGTAGGTGGAGCAGTGAGAGCTCAGAATAGAGCTGTGACTAGCCCAGGGTCACTCAACTGGTTTCATGGGGGAGTATGGAATCAAACCTGGTATTCCCAGATAAGAGTCTAGCACCCTAACCACTAAACTGGCTCACTATCATTTTAAGCCAACTAGTTCAGACAGATGCAGCTCAAAGATCATCATGGCATATATGAAGAGATGGTTAACGAAACACTTTGGTAATGAGTATGGAGCAGGGTGCAGCTCAGGCTGCTAACTTTGCTTTATCTCATCAACTCGAGGGCAACAATCCATGGTCTAAGAATGCATACTAGTGTGTACATGTGTGTGTCCATTTATCAGTCTGATTCCAAACTGAATGATAGCTCTGACTAGGATAACAGTAGCTGAAATAGAGAACTATTCTACATATACAAACTGTGCTGATAACAACCGATGGTCCATCCTCAAAGGTGTCCATACTCCCTGCAAGCTGTTATTTTTGGGGCTGCTGACTGTATGACCCAGGGTTTTAACACATTTTAGGCCAATGTGCGGGATGGGTAGAAGTGTGGCAAGAAGAGTACTACAAAAGAGTGCTGCTTTTGTAGCAAGCTCCTTGTACCGGTGATGTACTGTTCACGTGACTGCCAATGCTCCTAGCCATGTAAACATCATAGCTGGGAAATTTTGTTCCCCTGCTGCAATGTTTCCAACTGGGACTGTTTACCTGAATACAGGAAATTGCCCCAGTGAGAAACAATGCTTTCCTTTTGCTCTCCCTCTTTAGTGCTCAAGACAGGATACCAGTTGGATGAATGTAGGAACCTATGCCATGGATGTGCAGAAATGTGCAGCCCCTGCATTAAAATTATACTTTTTCATTGCGTTACAGTTGAGAGATATCCACACATATGAAATACGGTGTGAATCTTTAAGCATTTTCTATGCTTATTGAGAAAAAGGATTGTAAAAATCTAACAAATTGTTTTTTAAAAAAAGAAAAGAAAAAGAAAGAAATGTTTATAGCTAGCTAATATTGCACTTTATTTCAGGTTAACTAGAGGCTTTTTCACACTTCAGCCTGACGGCTGAAGTGCTCTAAAACTGGTACAGATGGGGGACAGCTTGACCATTTGCTTTGGCCGGTAAGGGATGCATTCAGGAGGCCTGTGTGAATAGGCCTCTGGGCTTTGATCCATTTTGATTGGAGTGATACTTTTTCCACCAAGCTGAAACAACTGTGTTTTGGTCCTTATTCTCACAGCTGTGAGTCTTCATTGACTTCATTTTAAAGATGCTTGTGGTTTCTGATATCATTTATGGTAATGAGTCAATATAAACAGCAAGTGATGATTTGCAATCGGCCAAATCTGGATAACAGGAAACAAATAATGAAAAACAGCAAATAGTTGCTAATTTGCCTCTTCTGTTTTTTTTTTTTAAGACTGAATGAGAAATAAAATGTCTTCAACTGCTGCTGTAGTTTCCCATAGGCCAGGAAATCCAGCAAAATTTCTCCAGCAATCTTGTCAGGTGCCTTGATCCTTGCTCTTGAGTAAATCTTGAGCAAAGAAAGAATTTTTCTTGCATCCAAATGAGAGATTGTTAGAATGGAAGAATAATTTGTGATAGGAAACTATGGCCCTTTCTGCACTGGGCTTTTGATTGGAATATATTATGATTCCACACCTATTGTCAAACAGACCACTTTGTCTGCATGGGATGAAGATGTGGCCCAGAATACAGTAGCAAAATAGTGCCATATAGTGATCCTGTTGTGGACCTACTTAAAGAGGTCCACAACCAGATGAGAATCCCTACTGCAGACTATGAAGTGTGTGCAGACTGCATGCCCTTGTAAGTTGTAATACTCTAGGAACCACTTTGGTAGCACTTCAGGAAGTGCTACCAGACATCATTCCACCTCTGAAATGGGCCCTTGCAGCAATAGCAAAAACTAGGAATGAAAGTTCCCAGCCTTTGAAGACTCCATTCTGGCTTCAAAACTGGCAACTGAGCTGGGTCATGATGAACTGTCCAGATGGAGGCAGCCCCTGGAGCAAGCTACTTCTAGCCCGCTCCAGTCTGGTCTGCACTCACCAGACCACTATGTGGACCAGAACAGACTATGTAGTGTGGAAAGAGCATTGTTGGACTGGGCCAGATATGCATTGGGATCATGCTGTTGTGCCACAGAAGCCATAGCCTCCTACATTATGGTGGTTGCACAGCACCTGTGCCTGGCCCTTTCCTGGGAGCAGAATTCATACCAAAGTGTACTCCAGCTATTTCCTGCTACCATCATTCAGATAAGCTACAGTGGCAGGAACAGACCTAGCCCTCTTCAGTGATATTTCATCAAGCTCCAGAAGATGGTCCAGTTCTGGGGCCATTTCTGAAATTGCAACTAAGGGCCCATCCCCATTCTGAAAACATTCTGAAATTATTCTGAGGCCACCTCGGGAGCGACTACATGCAAAGCCCTAATACAGGCTGCAGGTTAGACAATACTTGTCAAAAAACCCCACTTAGGAAGTGTCCTCCTTTTGAACTAGGGGGCTAGCGTGTATTGTCCTGGGGTAATGCGAACGGTCCCGCGTTATTTGGGGCGGAGCTTGGCGGCTGCAGTATTAGCGGGCAGAGTTTCACCTCTGCTCCCTGTTCCTGCCATGCGCGGTGCGATTGGGATTTCTTTAAATAAATAGCAAGTCTGGGACCTGAATTGGGAGAAAATTTTGAGCCAGTTGCAGGTGGGGGGTGCCCGCTGTCATGCCCGCTGTCATGTGGATGTGTGCACCTTCACTAACCCAAGCAAAAGGAATGATCTGCTTTTAGTTATGCTTTTAACTAACTTTTGGTTATGCTTTTAACTGTGGCAGCCAAGGAAAGGAATGATCTTTGTGTTCGTGGAGGTGCAACTGACGTGTTTGCCTGTCATTGCTGCAGCTGTTTGCTTGTCATTGCTGCAGCAGGCGGGATGGGTTATGGTGACATCAACCTGGCTTCCTATCAGGGGAGAGGGTGGGTGGGGAGAAAAAGATGCAGGCTTGCATGGGGACAGGCATGTACGATTTGAATCCATGTTGCCCCAAACCACATGGGGATGCTTTATTGCGAGTTACAATGCGAATTTTTATGACATGTGTCATAAGTGAAGCAACCGGCTTCCATGGGGATGTGTCCTAAATGTCTACAGCCTTCAACGCTGAACCTGGGGATCTTTGGTTTTTGGCTTCAAAAGCCAGAGTGGGAGTCACTGTACAATTCACTTTGTCACTGACCCAAAATACTTTTTTTTAGGTTAGTAGCATTCTCTGTAGCCCATGCCTGTGGAGTGACCTATAGACTTGCCAATCCAGGAAATCGATTGACCTTATGGTGGAATTCCTGACCTTTTGACAATTCTAGAGTAACATTTTTCATGAACCTTATCTATACTCTTCTCCGGATTTGAAAAGTTCAGCCTGACTTTTAGAGCACATCTTTGGAGAGTTCTAATTTCACAATTTACTGTGAATTATTTGCCTTGCTTTCATCCTCGTGACTTCCCTTGTCAGCTAGACCACTCTGCACTCTTTTGCCTTGTGTTGCCCCAGTTTCCTGATCCCCATATCCCAAATGGTTTTAATATGTTCATTATGTATATTCACTGGTTTTTAATGTTGAGACCTTTGGGTATAGGGTGGGATAAAACCTCAAATATCTATATTATATATCCTTGGTAATTAAAATGACAATTTTATTAGTAAATTGTACTAATCAAAACCATACAGTTGGCATAATTGCAAATTGTTGGTTTAACTATATTCATAAGTGGATATTTTGCACTAGCTTCAAGTCAGGCCCAGGACAGAATCTAGCTAACCTACAGACAATGGCAGCCCATAGATTGGCACTTATTTTGCACTTCCCTTCCTGTATCATGGATGGGAAAGGTGCATGATGAACTAATGTTGACTAGTGCTCTCACTTGTGAGTGCTAATTGATGACAGCTCAGCCCTCGTGTGACTGATCACTCACATATGTTTGATCGCCAGGCCAATCCTCCGCAAGACACCACCATTTTGAGTGTGGCACCCTTTGTGACTGCACATGCATCAGCGTAGTTGTGCAGTTGCAGTTGTGTCAGGGGATCATCTTTGGTCCCAGCATGCTTGTGTGGGACCACAGATAAGCTCCTCAGCCAGCAGAAGTGCAGATGGTCACCAGCTGGACACTTTCAGGTAGGTTCTGGTCATGTGGGGTAAAGGTTAGGTGGCTTGTGGTGCACAGTTTTGTGCACCACAGTTAGTTCAGGATTAGGCAGCATCTGGGAGGGCAGGGGGTGCTTGTAGGCTGTAAGCGTCTCCTGCAGGTGCAGATACACCTACCCAGATGTTTCCTAATTGTGAACTATGGGCTGAAGTGCAAATTGGGCCCAGGTCTCTGGGACAGAGGATAGGAATGAGAAGCCTTGCTTTCATCAATTTCACTTTGGTGTGACAATGTGTTTAGGAAGATGAATGTTAGACTTCCTATTGGCACCTTGCTCTACTCCCTCCATGATTCCCATCTGTGAACTGTTACTGCCAACAAGAGACAAGTATGGGAAAAATAACTTTAAGTTGCTGCTTTGTGCATTACTGGGCTGCATTCAAATACTCTCTCCTGTACAACTGTCATTTTATGGCGAGAGATGCTAGAGAAACATCTGCAAACTCCACCCTCAACACAGCATGTGGTCTTGGCTGCCTGCTGTCTATATACTGTGGTATTCTGTTGAGACATCTCTAGGCATGAACATGCTCCTTTCCATGGCCGCTGTACAAGGGTCTTTTTTATAATTACTTGACTGAAGCTCAGTAGTGGCCATTTGCAATGCAGGCATTAAACTATACCCATACCTGGCTAGCAGCGCATGCAGTGCAAATGGCTGGCTGGATCGCCAGGGCACTGTTTGAACTGGCATCTGGTGCATGGTTGGATGTTGCCATGGTGACTCAGCAGCTGCAAATGACTGTGCAGCTGCAGGTGAGCAGCCCACACCCCCTCACCATGGGGCATGCAGGGGAGGTTTGGATTCATCTTCCTAGGAGCAATCCAGCTATTGCTGGTCATCCTGTGAACTGCTTTTCAGTTGTTTATGCCTGGATCATTACTGGGAGAGCTGAGGCAATTCCAGGTGAGCTATGACAGCAGCCAGACGTGGACAGAACAATCCTGCAAGCAGCCTAGATCACTCCACAGAGTAAATGCAAAAAGGTCCAAATCTGTAGAGGACAGGGGAAGCTTAGATGAACTAAATATTTCCTAGTCTACTTATCTGCTTCCACAATGCATGGACAACAAAGGTGATAATGACTAATTGGGGATTTGTGGCTTGGGGTGTTTCTGCACTTAGCTTCCCGTCCATTAGAGGGGAAAAGTGCATAACAGAGTAACATGTATTAGTGTTCACACTTAGGAACAGTAGTACATGTCAGCCTAAGTCCCACATGTCTACAAACATACCTTCGTCTGGTTGCATGTCTGATTGCTGACAGAACACTTCCATTTTGATTATGGCACCTGGCATGACTACATGAACGCCATCACCATTGCTACAGCAACAGTGATACTCTGTGCATTCACAGTTGTATTTGGGGTCATCTGAGATGCCAGCACACTTGCGCAGTACCTCAGATGACCCCTTTCATCGGAAATTGTGTGAATGGTCCCTGTGTGGACAGGACAGTAAGAAATGGGACAGGAAGGGTAAGGGTTGTATTGTGTTTGATGCTAGTTTTGCCATAGCTTAATGTCTGGGTAGGTGGGGCCCGTTTCTAGGTTGTAAACACCTCCTGCAAGTGAAGATGCACCTGCTCAAATGTTAACCTATTGCGAACTATGAGGCCAAGTGCAAATTGGCCTCTGGTCTCCCAGGTATCCAGCAGTGCCTGTTATGGTAGAAGACACCTCCATGAGTGTGTCCTCTGGGTGAGTTCTCGTTTTTTAGTGGCATCTGCCATCCTCTGGAGTGCTCAACCCTCTCCTTAAGCATTTGAAGGCAAGGGCATAAGAAAGAGCATGGAAGGCTCACACTCCAGCCTTGTGAAGCACAAACAGAGTGATGGATGTGCCCGGTGATGCCAGAGGGAGGGCATTCCAGAGAAGCCACTTGGCCTCAGGTGGTTCCTGCTGAAGGAGTGGATAACTCCCTACACTGACTAGGAAACAGTGGAGGATAAGTTTCCTGGATCTAGACACAATCTGGGAAATTTGCTACATGTTCCCTCTTGTCAGAATGTCTCCCATTTGAGCAAAATGAATCACTGCCACAAACGGAATCTAATCTCTGCCACCTCACAATTAGTTCCTTACGTAGCTCTATGGGAAACAGGATTTTTTCTTTGAAAAATCAGGCCATGGTAATGACCAGCTGTACTAACTTCATTTGATGAGAAAAATGTGACCCTTCTTTCCCTGCTATGATCTTTGGTCGGTCATTCACATGTCTCTGTAAACACAGTACTTGGCTTTGATGACAGCTTGAAAAGTTTAGCAATTATTTTCTCACAGTTAGTACTCCAGTATAGCTAGTACTCCAGTATAGGGTCAAGCATCCTCCAGCCTTTTTTCAGTGTTAAAAGGCTATTTTGTGGACCCCTCATTGTAGTCTTTGGCTGTCCTCATGCTTCATGTACAATTAATGGAGATTTTGAGCTGCCTTCGGAAGATCATAGGCAATGCAGGATCTAAACTAGATCCCATGATTGCCTCTTGGAGCTCTCCACCAAGCACAAGGAGCAATCATGGGCTTATCTTCATGTTTGTTGGTAGTTTTCAGAATCAGCTCACTTGAGGCTACTGGAAGGCAGCCAAGTGCCCACTTCCTTTTGTTCTTTTTATGTGCTTGGCTTGGCTTCCAATAGTTCCAAGTGTGCTGATTCTGAAAGCTGCTGACACAAAGGTAAGTATAACCATTACAGGAGACTTGCCATCATTGCTGGATTTCCATCAGAGGGATATTATAAGTCCTTGGCCCCTTGAAGTGGCACTACATTGGGAAGATCTGCATGATTCTGGAGGGAGAACAGCTCACTCCACTTATAGGTGATACTCTGTGTTTTAGCATTTTCCTGATGTCACAGAAGTGAGATTCTTTCATTCATGTGCTCAGACTCTCCCTCTATGCTCAGCTCTGAAGAGTCCGCATGTTCTTGGGCACAGGTGAATTCTGAGGCCCTTTCACACTTGGGTTGATAGTTCATGATCAGGGAACTTCTGGGAAAGGCCATCTGTACTTGGAGGAACATGTTACAGCCTTCAAGTGCCCCCTGCCTTCCCAGAAGTCCCATAATTATCCACTAGATGTGGAGCAGGAAATCATGATCCACATCCACTCCGATTTTCCCCGATCACTTACGTGTTGCGTCCAGCCAGGGAGCATTTGCACCTCAGGTGGTTGAGGTGATTGCACAGAGTGTCAATGTTGTCATGGAGTCAGCATTTTCAGCAAAAATGGCAGGGCACCCTGAAGAGGACCGGCTTCGCAATCAAATCAAGGTAAGTATTCAACTATGTGTTGAGGGGGAACGGCTAATGTTGAGCGCTAGTCAATGTTGGTTCATCGTGCTCCTTTCCTATCCAGCAGACAGGAAGGAAAGTGGGAAATTTCTCCTCATTAGTTCTTGCACAGTTTACCCAAACAGATGGAAAAACATGGAGTAGCACAATACTCAACAGCAAGAGGGATTAAAACTACTATCTTTAAACCTGGAGTACCCGGTGTATAATGCACAACTAGAGCAGAGAATCACTAAACGTGTCTCACAAACTGAATGCTCAACTTATTAACCTCAATTTTTTTGCTTTGACTGGACACAGACTAAGGGCCTCTTCACACTTACCTTGGTGGTGAGCACACAGTGCTTCACAGAGCCACTTCACAGAGCCACTAGAAATGGCTCCAAATCTAGACTAGGGGCTGGACTGGGATAGCCCAGCATGCTCCATCTGCACCTCTTCTGGGTGAAAGAGGTGCAGGGGGAGTATATGACTGGTGGCATAGGAGCAAATGTGCACTGCATCACTTGGTTGCCATGATAAAGCAATAGCCACTATAATAGCGGTGATTCGCACTTAGTCGGCACCTAGTGCACCAGTTAAATTTTGAATGCTTTTTTCATCCTTACTCTGTTATGCATTCCAGAACAGGAGGCAAAGTATGAAAACACCCAGTGTCTGACATTCCTAATACATTTGCTGAGACCACAGCAATATATATCTTGCATTTGAATTGAGTGTTCACTGTTTACAGTATTGGATTTACTGTAACCCACCTTAAAAACCCAGGGTACAGGGCAGGATAGAAATGTACTCAAATAAATAAATAAATTACATTTCAGCTATGCACTTTAGTCACAGTTGGCTTTTTTCAGGAGCTCAGTGCAGAGAGTCAGTTGATACACTTCACAACAAACTCAGTGAAGTATCATCATCAATAACAATAACAAAAATGTTACTAATGTGCCACGGATGTGTATAAACTTTATAGAGTTCTAAAGGCTTTTGATCGGAGGGCTTATAATCAATAATTCAACACAAGCAAACAACAGAGAAAAAGGAAGAAAGAGACTACGGGGCTAAGCAGGTTTTGTTGTTTTTAGAGTGACAAATACTGAACATAGGAGACTTGCCTTGGGGCAAAGTCACAGAGGTATGAAAAAAGAACTGCACAGATTCTTGCCAAATTCTTTAAATAGTAAAACTATCCTTGCAGACTCCAGGAGGAGGACCATCCTTGTTCATGCCTGTTATGCCTCAGAGCAACATTTGCCACTACCCATTAAGGAAACTGGATATTGTGAAAAGCTGTTTAGATTACATTTCCCATCAACACTAGCCAGCTTGCCACATTATTGCAGTGTTATTTATTCATTCTTCATATCCTTGATATTCTGTCTTATGTCATCCATTGAAACCTCCATGACAGAAGGATTCAGATGAAACATGTATCTCAATAAAGCAGCAAATGAAATACTAAAGCAAAAACCATCTAAAGAGCACAGAAGTACATTAGCATCATTCTGATTATGTGCAGATATATGACTCGCATTTATCCCATTACTTAATATCTAAAATCTTATCCAGTATATTGGTAGTGGATCAGTGTCAGCATTCACAATGCAGATGAAAACAAGGGCCAGCAGGGGTGGGGTGGGGTGGGGAAAATTGAATGATTTGCCTAAAATTGTTCTGTGAATTCAGGGCCAAAGTGATGCTTGAAGCAGCAGGATTTCCTGGCTTACTTTTTTTTAAGCTAACCCGTACTATACCAGGTCAAGCAGGAAAAAAATAAATCTTAATTGAACTATGCATTGCCCAGGCTCATACAAAATGGATACATTGACGCGTTCTGTGTCACAGACCTGCTGCTTGGATTTGATCCTTCTCTATTTAATGAGAGGAGGCAAACAGATCTGCTCAGTTGGTGAGACCACAGTGAAATGAGAGCAATTACACTTCAGACCTAGCTACCCACAAACCTTACATCCCAGTCTAAAAGGAAATCCTCTTGAATTTCATGTCAGGAGACAATGGAGCAAAAACAAATAATGCACATCCGCTATTGGTTGTTTTCTTGACACACTAAAAGAAGTTCTGTGCCTATGTGATTGCTCTTCACAGCCTGTTATTCTATGGTAGCTTTCCTTATTTTTTCTGTGCAAAGAAATGCCCTACTACAAATTTGCTTCCATGTAGGAATGTTCCTGTTTATGTCTATTCTCTGTCCCACCCCATTGCATCTTTCTTCTGTCCCCAGTCACCCTGCTATAGTTAGTTGTGCTGACAGCAGGATTATGTAGCTTAGGAGATCTAAGGGGAGCGTTCCTGCACAGAACTGTGCACTAAAAATAAAAAAATAAAAAGCCAAAAGTGGGAACCTGTTCTCTTGCACAATCTGCAGATATGAGGTAGAATACCACACTGCCATAAAGGACTGGCTGCCGTGACAAGAAGAAATAAATAAGGCTCTATTTATTTATTTAAAACATTTATATATTGCTTCTCATTAAAAAATCTCAAGGCAGTTTACAGAAGAGATTAAAAATATGGGTAAAGCCACACACACAAATTACCAATTAAAACACGTGAAAAACTGGATGGGTCACGGAAAAGAACAAACACTCACCCAAGGAATGTCTGGTTAAAGAAACAGGCTTCTGATGAGCACCAAACAGCTATGAGTGTAAGTAATACTCAAACAGCAGAAGGATGGACATTCCATAGAGAGGGTGCTACCATGGAGAAGGTCCAACTCTGAACCATCATAAGATGGCAGTCTGTAGTTGTCAGACCTGCAATAAGACTTCTCTAGACAATCTCAGGGCTATTTCAGGGTTGTAATAAGGCATTCTTGAAAGTACTATGGCCCCAAGTTGTTTAGGATCTCATATGCCAAGCATAAAACCTTGAACCTGGCCTTGTAGCTAACTGGCAATCAGTGCAATTGCTTGAGCACAGATGAGATGTGCAACCCACAACAACCTGACTACATTTTGCACTAATTGCAGCTTCTGGGACAGATATAAAGGTAGCCCCTCATAAATTGCATTTAAGTAGTCTGAATATGAAATCCAAAATATGGACACACACACACCTGAAAAGCAAGGAAACAGCATGCATTATGAGTTCCCAACAATGAAAGCTGATGCAAGGAAGAAGATAAGAGGCACCTTGCTGTATCAGTCCTAGCCCATCTAGTTTGTCATCCTGTCTCACATAGTGACCCACCAATTGCTTTGAGGTGTTTTCAAGCAGAAGACAAAGGCAAAACCTTCACTTGTTCTCAATTCCCTGCAAATGGCCTTGAGAGGCATCCTCTCTGCCTCTCTAACCTGGAGGCACCACTATGAGGTAAATCTATGTACAGCTACCCTCCACATTCCAGAGTATATTCAGCAGACAGATCTTCCTACTGTAGTTAATGGTGCTCCATATTTTGCAGAGAGGTGTATCATTTTCTGCTAACATGTGGCAGAAATTCAGAGGCAATCCTCTGCGACCCCAGAACTCCCCCTGAAATGGATGGCAATTGTATTCTAGTCAGTCACATCCTAAGCCAGTCAGAAACAACCAAGGACAGCAGCAGATACCCCAGAAGATTAATAATGTGCAGCATCTAAAACTACCTAGCATTTTGTATCAAGCAAGTTTACCTATGAAAATATTTGGGAGTGAGAAGAAAATCTGGCAAGCTGCCTTCCAGAAAAGTCTGATGAGATTTCTGCAGAAAGAGTTACAACATCTGTAGGGGGTACCAAATTTCTAGCCCATGTTTTTCTGCCTGTGCTCTTTTCCCTCCTGCTCCCCGTCTTGAAATACCAAGCATGATTAGATCATGTTCCGAGATTATTGTCTGCCAATATTCATGTTTTAAATCACCCTGAACTATGTGACCTTATTGAAAGAATCTTCAGCAGACAAATATTTATTTTATATCCAGTGACGCCTGTGTTGTGGGGAGGGGTGGGGGGAATTCCAGCAAGTTAGCCATTGAGTTATTCCCATCTAACCCAGCAGTTTAAAACTATCCCCTGGATAATTTATGAGTAGAACTAGATTCTGTGTGCAAAGCTACTGATAGCAAAGTTCAAAAAGAGGGCCTCATAGTACAGATTTATTAGGTTTACAATATATAGATTCATTTTGAGCTACAAATGTCTTTTTAGATTTACATGCACAATTTTTTATTTTAAAAGTCAAGAACTGTTGTTGTTGGCTACCGCCAACTCCTGCTTGTCTACATGGGCACTTCCATCAGCCGCTCTTTGCAGCTTTATTGGCAGAGATACAGAAGTGGTTGGTCATTGCCTACCTCCAGGGAGCGGCCGGGAATCGAGATGGTAATCCAACAGCAACTGATAATTATTCATGATACAGCAGAGAAAAGAAGAATTGTACTGTGTTCTCTCTTGTTCCGGAGCTGATGTAGCTGCTCCTTTGCAATTGCTCTTTGCATTTGTAGTACTCAAGGAAGTACTTAAACCGTAGCTGCAACCCTGATTTCTGATTGACTTGATCCTTAATACAGTTGACAAAAGTATACAACAGCACACAAATTCTGATTCAGACAATCTGGCCAAGAATCATCAGATTCATGTACACTTTGAAGGAAGGGTTTTTTGTTTGTTTGTTTTTGTACTTGGGTACTGCCAATTCATGGCCAATTTCTGATCAAGTGCATGGGTGCTGCTGTGCAACTTTCTTGGCAGAGATGAAGCAGTGGTATGCCATTCCCTACTTCTGGAATAAGATGGGGACTGAACCAGTGACTCTTTTCTTTCCAGACAGTTTGCTCTACTGAGCTGCATGCCCTTCAAAGACAATAACAGCTGACAAATCATCCCTCTTCCCATGTGTCCACATACCTACCTTAGGTTCAGATGTGTGTCCAGGTGCTACCATCTTTGTCCCAGTGGCTGGCATGACTGTACGTGCACAGCACCATCAATGGGACAATAGTGCCATGCGGCACATGTGCACTTGCATTTGGGGTCATCTGAGGTGACAGCACGCTTGCACGGCACCTCAGATGACAACCCCCCCCCCCCCCCCCCGCCCAGCACCACAGAGGTGCAAATGGGCTTTACCGGAGACTGCAAAGGCTCTACATATGCTTCACATGTAGTTTGTATGCAGTATGCTTTTGTGTGGAAGGATCTGTTTCTGAGCTAGAAATGGTCCCTTGATGTCCAGATACTGCTCCATCTGGGAGCGTACTGCATGGAGACTATGGGGCCAAGTGCAGAAAGGCCACTGGACTGCATTTAGTTGGTAGTAGCCACAAGTTAGTGCACCACTAATCCACCACCTTCATTTCACCTGCTGTGTTCACACCTGAATTTGAATCCAGCCTTAGACCCTTATCAGAATGAGAGAACCCATTAACAATGACTTGGCACTTTGTTGATGAGTTCTTTCATTCTGAAAGTGGACTGAATTTGGATTAAACCTTTGGTGTGAACCTCAGGAGAGAAAGGCAGCTACTCAAACACTTCATGGTGAAGAAGGAAAGTATGGCAGGGCTCAAAATCATTGTGGACACCATTAGGCACCATGTTGGGAATCCTTACAAATGCTCCCCATGGTGGCTGCAACTGGCAGGCTTCCCACATATATTTCATCATGAAACTGAAAGATTTCAAAAATATAAACTCAGATATTAGCTCTTATGGATGACCATAATATGCACATTTTTCAAGGAAGCAGCATGAAACAGTTGTCCAGAGGAATGGGAGTAAAGCTCTACAAAAGGATTGAAATTGAGTCGGATGGGAGCAGCTAGGCAAGTCAATTTATTTCTCTGCTTCACACAGGAATATAAACTTCAAAAGCTCTCTGCCCAGGCATCTCTGCATTTGGCCCTTTATGTGCTTTGATCAAGAGCATCCATGGTTGTCTTCTGGGCCTCATAGATCCACACATTAATACAAATCTGTGAGGCCACACTCCCTCTCTGGAATGCTCTGTTCGCTTTAGACAGAACATAAGCCTGGGGGCTCCTGATCAGGATCTCTAGTAGTTATGATTAAACGTGACTACCAATGTACCATAGGGACCTGATCCTGAAAGAGGAGGCATGCCATGCAAATGGTATGTCTCTGTATTTGGGACTACTGGGACAAACTGCTTGTGCATTTTGGCCTAGTTTTTGTTAAGTAAGTAATAAGACAGTGTAATTTGTCATGTGTTGTTAATCTGAAGTTGTATTTATCTCATTTTAAGGCCTCCTAAGTACTAGATGTTTTCCATTATGTTCTAACATAAAGCCACAGAATTTGAAGAGGGTGTGTTTTAGTTTTCTCATGACTGGGGAGAAAACTCCCACCTCAGAAACTTCTGTGAGTCACCTTAGAGGTGCCTCAGAGATGCTTTTTTTTTTTTTTTTGCTGTGGCTGGTCACAGCCAGAATAGAACTATATGCATAGCAATGTCTTGAAGAGATGGGAGTGTTGTAACACAAGATGCACTGTCTAGACACTTAGAAGACTTGAATTCAATTTTCCCCCCTGGCACTAACAATACAGTCAGTATTCGGACAGACAGCAAAAGAGTCATTTGAGGGGTGGGAGTATACAGTCATGCCATTGAGGCAAAAGGCCCACCACTTATGTGGTCAACACCTACCATCCTCCTCAGCTTTGAAGCTTCTGTCTGGCACAGTTTAGTATCTCCCCCCCCCCTCTCTCATGAACATACAATGCTAGAAAAGGTGGATTAGAGAATGGTTGGGACCTTGAGGATCACATACTACTGTCTCTGAGGTGCCTATGAGCTGCTCCTTTTGTTACGTCTGAACATGGCTAGAGCTACTGAAGGAGAAGAAGAGGAAAAATAAGCAACTTGATAAATAAAGGCAGGAGAATATTTGAAGGTTTGAAAAGGATATCAGAAATATTAAAACAATGTGAAAAAGGGAAGCAATTCAGCTGGCAAAGAATCAAACCAGAATTTCGACATAATAACAAGGAAGGACCAATGGCTGTTTCACACCAAACCATATTGTACATTCCTGGACTTACTATACAAACAGGTGTTAAAATGTTTGAGTTCTTCCAAAAGCAGCCAAATATTATAAGTGACAGTGAAATGGTGAATGAAGGAAATTATATGGCTTTGCTCAGAAACAGCAAACAAAATGGAAAAAAGACATGATGATTCCAATATTTCTAGCTAAGAAATAATATCACAACTAATATTAAAAAAGGAATTATAAATCAAAAAGTGGTACCCTGTCAGAATGCAATAGGAAATGAAAAGCTAGAATGCAAAGCTTCCTCAGAGACATCACATTGGTTTTTAATAACTGTATCAGAAACAACATTGAGAGTAAGGGTTCCTCCAGAAAGTCACTGTGCAGCCGCTTTCTTTTTGGCAGATGGGACTATCAAGAGACTGCAGTAAGCTCAGTGTTCCAACAAAACTCTGAAGTAAAAAGCTGCTGATTAATCCACCCTCCATTTGGACTTCCCTAGGTAGAAAGTAGAGATGTACACAAATGTTTTTTGACATTCTATTCAAATTGAATCGACTACCCAAAAATCAGGTTTGATTTGAGTCTTTTATATTTTAACAAGATTGGATTTGTATTTACCAAATTCAAATCTATTCATTCAATTTTTTTATTCAAACCTGCATGTACCAATGTCGACAACATTCATATGTGAACGTATGCATCTTCCCCACATCTGTACACATCCGTACACGTCCATACGCATCCATATGCATCCCATAGTTATCCCGTATGGAACATGTTTTCGTCCCGTACGGATCATTACAAATGCGTATGGGTGCAGGAAAGATGCAGATCTTCAAGCATGCATTGTGTATAAACCTGTACATGTACAAATGTCCAGATAATTTGAACAAATAGATCTGAAGTTCAAAATTCAATTTGAATATTTACATTTGAATTTTGGGACCTTCTATTTGAAGTCTGAATGTTGACATTCAGCCCATTCAATTGGATTTCAAATGCTTACAAATATTCGTGCACATCCCTAGTGGAAAGTCCACAAATAAAACAGACAGAAATGAAAGGGCATGAGTCCTTTGATCAGAAGATGGACTAAGATGGTTTAAAGCGAAGCTACAACCATGGTTACAGTCTATGACGGTGATGGCCAACCTGTGACACGCGTGTCACAGGTGACACGCCAAGCCCTTTTGGGTGACACACCTGGTCACCCTGGCACCTGGACGTGTAGTGCTTGCTTGTTCTTGAAGTGTATGAAATACCAACTTTCAATTGAAGATTTAGCAACAAAAGTCACTAATGTAAAGAATTATTTGTTTTTGCTTTTAATAAAATACATATATAAAAAATATAACTTTTTTACTAGAGCTACAAATATCACAAAATTATGGATATTTCTAGATGTGTCACAGCACCCGAGTTAAGCTAGGTTTTCTTGCAAATTTTGACACACCGAGCTCAAAAGGTTCGCCATCACTGGTCTATGAACATGCTTGCTGCCAACTTCTTTCTCTCTGTTTGGGTGCCTCCATACACCATTAAAGCTTCCCAGCCACTGTGCCATGTATTGGTCATACGATTGGTTGCATGTCAATTGATCATTCATAGCAGCAGCACAGCAGCAGGTAAAATGCATTGGAAAACTCAGTAGCTTTTTACTTCACACTTTCCCTTGCATACTGCGAGGATACTGCAGATGATCGGTTGTCCCATTTGGATGACCCTCCACAGAGGCTCCAGCCTCCCTGCACAACTTTTCCTCATCCCATTGGGATGACAAGAAGTGGCTGTGCAGTGACTTTGAAGCTTTAATGGTGCCCGGAGGCATCTTTTATCTCTAGGTGCTACTAGACCCCCTTGCTTAGATTCAGACTAGCATGGCTACTTCGTTGATTTCTATTTAAATGTGTAAGATACACATAACGTACATTTGCTTACTGAACTGAATTAATATTCTATTCTTCAGTCCCTGTCTGTGTTGGCTTCCCAACATATCAGAAAAGCTCCCCAACCCCAAGAAAGAAGTGGTTGTTATAAGTATTAACACATTAGCAAAACCTGTCTCAGTGGCAGATGCATGACATAACCTTCAGAGAACCTGTTCAGTTTCTCAATTCTTTCATCTTTGTATCTGCCAGCAGCTTTTTACACCCTGCAATTTAGAGCAAAAGCTTATAACTCAGGAGTTTAAAAGCTGTACATAAAAGTCACAGTACTAAGAGGCGGATACTGTGTATAGGAAAAACCCAGGAGCCAAATATTATTTTAGGATTCATGTGTGACTCTAAGGCAATTCCCGTGTTACAGACAGAATAACATAATAGCTCTAGTATTTTGACTGATCTGATCAACCCTATTTTCCCATTGCCTATTGGAGGATCTTAAAATCACACCAGATCTAGGCTGCATTCACAGAAAGCCAAAGCTCCTCTGAGGAAGCTTTGGGATGGATCCCAAGTGGGACTGTTCACATGCCAGTGTGACTCTCTCCTTCTTATGAACATTCTAGGCTAGGAAAAGTGGATTAGACGTGGAATGGAAGCACAAAAGGTACATGCTGCTGTCTCTAAGGCATTTGAACGACTTTTTTTTGGCTACATGTGAACATGTCTATCTAAGACATGTTGTTCCTTTGGGATGAATGAGGATGTATGGGAGAGGCAGATAAAGTGGGAGTGAAAGTGACATTCTGTCCCCATTTCCATCTGCTTTCCCCCCTCTCCTTTTCTACCATAAGACAATATAATTAAAACAAAAATAAAACATAAATCATCCAGGAATGTTTGTGATTCCCCCCTACTACTGACTGAAAAGTGAAGGAGACATCCTCCAATGGCTGGCTGGGTCTGGGTCTAAGCAAGGCACAAATGGCCTGTAATGGCAAAGTGGACACTGATGCACAATGTTAACTTCTGGGACTGGGGGGGTCTTCATACTAGAGCACCCCCCATGAGGTGTTTCAGCAATGGTGGCAAGATCAGCCAAGGTTCTGTTCTGGAGCCTAGGAAAATTAAGGAAGGAAGGGAGGAAGGGAGGAAGGAAGGAAGGAAGGGAGGGAGGGAGGAAGGAAGGTTCTCTAGACTCTGGAAACAGCCCACTTCCAGGACTTTTTCTGGTTATGGGCACGCTCACAACTTCAAAGATAGTAAATTCCCATCCCAGTTACAAGGTTAGGATAAGTCAATTGTCACGCACACAACCACCAGTGCAACCTGTGGTGCCCCACCACATTCCAAATCTTGGCCAGGACTGACCTCCACTGTGTGCATCATGGACCACCATGCATAAGCTGCTTCGGTATTTTTAAAAGCTACCCCAGGGGCAAGAGCTCAACAAAGAAAATTTCCCTAGATAGTGGCATGACATAGTTTAGTTGCAAGGTAGTATGGGGCTTGCGGACTTTCTGCACTAAAAGCCTGTGATCCAAACCAGAGAGTCTGAACCATTAAGGTCTGCTGGTTTGGACCATGGCAAGGTGTTGTCTGGAACAGTGCTGCCGGCTTGATGGTGCTGATTCAGACCAGTCCTGGCACCATCCCTGAAACTCAAACAAGCTTCAGGGGCAGGCTCCAAGGGCTCTGAAGGACTAGGATGAAAGTCCCTAGCCTCAGAGTCTGATGGCAGGCTTTGGTATGCTGCCCAAATGGCCCCCTGGGTAGTCAACAACACAGAGGTGTTCCTTCTGCGTGCCTCCATATTCCAAACCAGGGTCCACTAATATGCTGGCAGAACTCAGTATTGAGGCCTACCATCGATGAAGATTAGGGGCTTTTGTTCTGGAACATGCTTTGTCCTACAAAGGTGGAGCATTCTAGGGCTGCATTCCCACTTGACTTTTTAAATCCTGGTTGGACCTTTAAAATCCAAATTCAGGACTTTTTAAATCGAGAGTGGGCAAAAGGGAGACCCTTGGTGGACTAACTGGTAAGGAAGTGCAGAAAAGCCATCAGTGGCATCTGCCTGGGAGTACTCTGCATCCTTCCTTCCTTGTCCTCTCTCTCAAAGCTTCCAGAATGGGGAGTCCTTCCCAAGCGTCCCACCTGCTGTTCTGCTCCCTCCGCGGTTTGGCCAGACGGACCATCCCGACCTGTGAATCCACAAGCCAGGCAGACGGCAACCTCGGTGTGAGGTCAGGACGCCGAGCCCTCTCTTTGGCCCCGGCACAGCTCCCGGCCATTGGGGCGCTCTGAGGAAGCCTGAACGAAGCCAAACGCACGACGACCTCCAGGATATTTTCCTCAGAACTCCGTGCATGCTCTGGTGCGCGCTCCTCCCTCCCTCCCTCCTTATTTCCCAGAAGGAAGCTTTAACTTTGGGAACGAGTTGGGGAGAAAGAAGCCCTGAAGGAGGCCAGGCAGGCGCACGCGGCAGCTGTACCTAACACACTTGGTCACCTCGAGTTTTTAGTCCCTCACAGGCGCGCTTGGGGGGGGGAGGGGAGAAGTGATGTCAATGTTAAGCTCCCTCGCATCCCATTGATCTCCTCCCGCTAGGAAGGCTGACACGAGTTGACCGGTCTTGGGAAGGGTTAATGTAGCAGCTGAGAGACAGGGGGGGGGGCGTGACGTCGTTGCCTCTCCTTTGGCCGTCTGAGGAGTCTCTCGAAGGTAGTTTCCCCTTCTGAGGATGAGGGGAACGAGCCGAGGTCTGAAAGCCGAGCTCCTCCGCGGCACCGCCGCTAGCTGAGAAGGGCCAGTCAAAGTCGCTGCCCCTCCCGCCGCCTTGCCCGCTTCAGAAGGAGTAGCAGTGCTCCCCTCGCCCCGAGCAGCCCACAACCACCACGGCGGCATGGAAGGGGCGCCCGGGACGCACCTCGGGCTCGCCGTCCTCCTGCAGCTCCTTTTCATTTCCTGCTTGCCGAGAGGTACCGTAAGTAGGCCGGCCGCTTTCCGTGCGCGCTTGACGGAGGGGAGCCCTCTTCTGGCCTTCCGGAGAGGTCAGGGCGCTTGGGATGTCAAGATTGGCTGCCATGGGAAAGAGCGAGCGGGCACACCGGGGATCTTTATTTCTAGTGGGCCCGGGAGGAGAAAGGTGGGAGTCCCAGAGAAAGGTCGCGACAGATCGGGGTGCAAATGCTAGGAGCTCTTTCCTGAAAACCTGTGGCTTCCTTGAGTTGCATGCAATGGTGAGGAAGAAAATACCTTTAAAAAGCCGGTGGTCTTTTGCTGTGGCTGTTGTAAGGTGGAATCATTTGTTCAGCTTGTCCCAGAAAAGTTTCCTTCTTTCCCTAACAAAAGAAGGAAGGAAGGAAGGAAGGAAGGAAGGAAGGAAGGAATCTGACAAAAGGTGTTCCAACCAGCGCTGTACTTCTGCCAATGTTGATATCGGCTGATTGGGACAGGCAGAAACTTCAGCAAGGTTGCCCTCCACAGTAGATGGTTAGGCTTTCTGACAGTTGCGCTCTTGAATATATTGAAACTGTGTCACGGTATTTTATTTGTATAAGGCGTTCATTTTGCCCCTTCCAAGGACCCTGGCAACCTCTCACAGGGTACAGTTATGAGGAAGAGGCGGTAAGGCAAGAGCAAGATTTCAAACGTAAAGGAAAGCTTCCAGCTGCAAAATCGAAAACAAGGAAATCTCTACTGTCCTATGGAATTGTGTGGGTGATTATATGCAAACAGATGCAGTGCTTTTTTGTTCCTGCCCGATCTTATTTTGAGAACTCTGAATATGAGGTGGTTCCCCAGACCCCCCACTATGTGTGGTAGGAATGCATTCTTTGAGTAACAAAACTAGCTTACTACTCTCTCATTAAAGAAAAGAATGATGATAAAATCACATGTACCTAGTAAACACTGTGGCATTCCAAACATTGAAGCTCATTGTGTGTATAAATGACTCCATATGTAAGGTTGCATGTTAGATCTACTGTTCAATTTCAAAGGACTGAAGTCAAAATGTTTTCCCTCTGCAGTTCTTTAGGAGACAGCAGATTCTTCTCTGGACCGTTTGCAGATCCAGCAGCTAGGCTTGCGGTGGGATGCTGTTTGTGCAGATCATGCAAGAATTCAGGTGTTCTCTGTCATGGTTACGTATTTTCAGAAAGTAGATAAGCAGCTCCCTCTTAAGGGCTCATTCACACTGCAGTTTATTACAGCACAAGCTTGAGCCTTCCTGCTAAAGCATTAAAGAGAATTGTGCTTGCATTCAAGTTTAAGAACCCAATACTGCTTATTACCATTCCTGTAAATTAGAGAGGAAGAGTGCCCATGATGAGAGACAAGGGGTGTTTCCTCACTGCCTGCTGTAAATCCAGATTGAGTAGTTCCGTATAAGTGACATCAGTGCTTGCAAGATCTGGATAAATTAGACCTGGAACAAGATGGTGCCATACTGTCTGCACTGAGGATGGCGAAATGGCTTGCGATCCATTCCAAATCAGAACACCATGCAGGCACCATAGCATGGATTGGTAGCAGGGTAGCCTCAAATCTGTCATTGTCTCCACTACATAGGATGTGCAGGGCTGTGCAGAGGCTTTGTAAGATAACGACATTGTACATTTCACTTACCACCCCACCCGCATATGTCCTGCATACGGTCTATGTGTGGATCCCTCTTTCTTAATCTGGAACAGAGCACACGAGAACAAACTGTAGAGTTCTTTTATCAGATCTACTTCTAATACAGATTAGTGGGCCCTTAGCAGGCTTAGAGTCTGGATGTGTTCTATTCCTGGACAGAATATAAGGTCTCCACAGAGTCTTAATCTGGATCACAGTGTGGATGATGCATAAATCCTTATTCCAGATAAATTTATACATGTGGAAACAGCTAAACCATTTTAGTGGGAGCAAGACAAATGAGAGGGAAGAGTGAGAGGGTGGAAACAAAGGCTCTTTCTACACTGGGCCTTATTCTGGATTATATCCTGGAATAGGGAACTTCTGGGGCCTGCTGTAATCTACACCAGCATGGGGATGGCAGATCCCTGTTCTGGAATATAATCCAGAATAAGGCCCAGTTCAGAGGGAACCAAATAGAAAGAAACCCTGAATTGCTTCAGTCAGCTAGCAATGATCAATACTCAGGATTTCCATCTCCATCTATGCAGTTTTGTATACTCTTAGCCTACTTTAGGAGGGTATAGTATTCATAAGCGTTCACAGATGGTTTCAATGTAGACCCTAGGTCATCTGTCGGTTATGTCAATAACACTGTCATAGAGAGAGAGAATGTAGCATAGATAAGTCCAGTGTTTTCTACCTTCACAATAAAGCAAAGAATCCTGGATAAGGGAACATTTTTGCAGCATCTCTACATTTCCTTTCCTCAAAAGATCTCCATCTATGTATGCCAGAGGATTAGATTGTCTGGCGCTAACAGCAGTATGAAACAGAAGCTGAGGGTTGCTGAATACTAGAGGTTTTAACCCTTCCTCTTTTACCAGATCTGGGACTCTGTAGAAATAAAATTTCTCCCTGTGATTGTAACCTGCCTTCAGATATAGCGTGGAATAAAAATGCAAATAATTAAAATAAATATTTAGCTATCAGATGGCAGATGGCAGCAAGGCTCCCTGGATCATAGTGGACTATCTGGAAGTTAGAGGGGAAAAACACAAGTTTTCCATCTGTGGCCCACTGGTCAGCAGTTATGACTGGCCACAAGCCTTCAGCATGGTGGAGCAGTGGCAGCAACAATTATGCCTGGTGTGGCCAATGGCAAAACACCTAAAGGACACAATGATAATGCTATGTCAAAGGCTAAATTTTAATGTATTTCTGTTATGAAGCACCCAGAGAATATTTCTTTATTGGGTGGCTGAAGGAATTTAGTAAGTAAGTAAGTAAATACATTGCTGAGCATAGGCCTAGAAATGGTTCCCAGATTTGCAATTCTGTAAAAACTGATACATGGGAAAGGAAAGAAAAGATACTGTATTTTGCTGTAAGTTTAGAAGATTAGGGAGAAGGGTAGACACAGTCCCTATTGTTCCAACTATAAAACCACCGTAGCTACACCTTCACTTTAACGTGATTCAATCTATCTTTAGGTCTGTCTGCTCACACCTTTTCATTTCTATCAATTTTATCTGTGGACTTTCCATTGAGAGAAGTCCAAGTGGAGGGTTAAAAGTTCACAAGTAAAACAGGTAGAAATGAAAAAGTGTGTGTGTACTGAAGAAAGTTTAAAATAGAGGCCTGTCAAAAAAAGAACAGAAACCTACAAGGAAAAAGTGGATCTTCCCTCAGAAAGAAGGGGATTCTCTTTGCCCTCTTGGGTGGGCTTCCTTAGCACACAGATAAAGTTTAAAGTTATACCATTCTTAGAAGAGCCAAGAAGCAACCCATCAGGTTTTTTGTTTTTTGTTTTAGTTTAGTAAGGAGGCTATTATGTACGCTAAATGATTCATAACACCAGTAAGACTTTCCAAAATAACTAAGACCAACAATGCAAGAAGCTGGTGTAACTGCCAACATACTGCAACATACATTCATATGTGCAGGATATGACCACCAGTGACTCAGTTTTGGAAGTGTATGTATAAGCTAGTTAAAAATGTGTGTAGGGATAATACATTATTGCCATTTACTGCAAACATTTTTATAACGTGCTTCTTCTGCTTTAGATATTAATAAATATGAGTATTTAAGATTGCATTATCTATATAATGACATATAATGGCAAGAAGTTGGATATATGCTAATTTGATAATTTCTGATTAGCATATGGAAACTCACGATGAATGAATTTATTGTGTACTAATATAATAAAATAGAAATGCTGTTTCAGGAAAATACTATTTTAATAGTTTGGAAATCATGCATAGAATTATTGACATTGGTTTCAGATACAGTTTTACCTGAAAAGGAAGTTATTTTGCAACAAATAAGATAATAAATAATAATCCAAAGGAATAAAAACAGTAATACTTTGAAGAAAGTTCCCCTAATTAGAGAGTTAAAGTGGGTGTAGTTAAACAATATACCTGAAACTATTGAAACTTGGGTTTTTTTCTGTACGTATTTTTTCTCTGCTATTTTTGTTAACACTAATTTGTATAATTTCTGCTTTGCAATAATAAAATAAAAAAAGACTAATATGCTATAAAGTAAAATTACATTATACCTTCATTCAAATTTAGATGAATTGATCAAGACTAATGAAAAACTGGTACCACTAGCAGCACTGCTGGCCCAGTCACTTGTGTACATTTGCATACTAACATTGACTGTCTGTTTGCAGCACATGTTATAAGAATTCCTGTTGGGCAGTGATATGTAGGAAGAATCGTATGCCAGTTTGGTCTTATGGTTAGAGAATCAGACTCTTATCTAGTAGACTCCCAGTTCAATTCTGTACTCATACATGAAGCCCACTGGATGACCTTGGGCTGGTCACAGCTCTTTCTCTGAGCTCTCAGACCCACCAAGCTCACAGAGTGTTTGTTATGGGGAGGAACAGAAGGTTTTGTCAGCAGCTTTGAGTCCCCTTAAGGGTGAGAAAAGTGGGGTATTAAAACTAACTCTACTGTTCTTTTTTTTTTAACTATGGGTTTGTGATTAATTTGCTGAGTTCAGGAACATCGGTAGGGAGACTGAATCTCCCAAGAAATGAATTTTATTGAAAATAGAAACCCAGTTCCAATGATGGGGAAAAGATTAAACCAAGCAGGGAATAGGTACAAAGAACAAAAACCCTAGGCTTCTTTATGGTAGAGCAATGATAGTGGTAGTAGCAGAGGATCAAAGTAGAGTTACCATGTTGCAATGGCTAGAATACATCGGTCAGAAGGAGAAAAAATGAATGGAAAACCTATCAAGTGAGAAAGAAATTCTACTGCACATGAACCCCAAGGTAAGGTCTGAGCTGAATCTTAAATAGGCTTTCCTCTCTAACTTGTACCTTTGTCGGGCAAGGAGATATGGGGTGTTTTTCCACTGTCACTAGAAGTAGCCATTAAGTACCCATTAATGGGTACAAAAATGCCATTATGTACCCATTAATGGGTACTTAATGGCTACTTCTAGTGACAGTGGAAAAACACCCATGAACTAAGGTTGCAGTCACCGTTAGTTCCCAAGATTAATAAGTTTTCCTTTGCTGTGGGCCAAAAGGAATAATTAGGGATGTGCACCAATGGTTGTTTTTGTTTGTTTGTTTTGTTTTTTGCATTTGATTTGTAACGAACTGAATGTAGGAAAATTAATCTTCATTTGAATAGATCCCCTTCGAATGTGGTAGGACTCTATGCAATATGAATGTATTCGTTTGAATTCATACGAATATCTGACATGAACGCATATGTATCTGATACGTATCCTGTAACATATCCACTCTGAAAGCATCAAATTTGCCCTGAATCCATTTTGAATTTGCTCTCAAACCATGCTGAATGCACTCTGACTGGCACAGCCGCTTTCCCACCTCCCCATTTCATGAATGTTCCGTAGCTTCATATGAATGTCAATGTATGAATGTTGTAACATTTGATTCATATATGAATGTCCAAATTCGTACAAATTCCTATGAATAACAAAGGTTATGATTATTCATGCACATCCCTAGGAATGATACAAAAGACATAGTTCTACCTGTCCTGGAGTCTTTTTGGCATAAACGGACAGTTGTGTTCTGCTGAATCTATGGCTTCTACTCCATCTGTAACTTTTCATGGAGGTAGCATAGACTATGATTTGGGGTTAAATTGCCCAAGGTTTGAGACTAGCTGTCTGGCTTTACAGACACATAGGAAACTGGATTCTAGTCCAGAGTCACTCCAGGAGTTACTCCAGTTCCTGGCCACTCAAATCTCCCTGACATATGGGCTTGAAGTCCCTCACACACATGATGGTGCTTCCCAGGAACATTCTGCCTCTGACTTGTTCCTGCAGGTTAGGGTTAGCCTCTTACAAGCTGCTGGTCCTCAGAAGTATCCCATGGATTGACCTCAGCAAGTGTCTTCCTTTTAATCTGGCAAAGTGGCAGTAAGGAGAATACTCTGAACAGTTAGGATGCCCCTTGGAATGTGTCTGCTGTCATGGCACCCTTTGGGAGGGGTGGAAATTGGAAGCAGCATATAGGCATAGCAACAACTATTTAACAGCACAGAGGGCAACACAGGTTCACTTGTTAGAAGCAGATGCTTCTCAGGAGCTTGCCTGCAGACTTATAATGCTGTTAAATATAAAAATCCATCAGTAGTAAACAGTTTATCTACATGAAGATCACACCCTGATGTGCTCAGCTTGCTTATGGATTCTTTGGAGCTTTGGGGCTATGATTCATAAGGATGCATTCCAAACAATTAGTTCTGTACCCTGGGTTGTGCACTAGTTGTGTATGGACAATGTCTGTTTAGCATGTCTGCCAAACCCCTTTTTCCCAGTGAGTCACTGTTATGTAACAAAACACAGCCATAAGGCCTTCAGTATAAAAAATATATGGCATAGATTCTTCTTAGAGACAAATGCATGGATACTCAACTTTTGGCAAAACTGGTAATTTTTTGTATAGGAAAAAAATGCACCAATGATGAATGCTTTGGCCTTTCCCCTAATTAAAGAAGAATCCACAATGTTTGTTGACCCACAGAGATACAAACTGATTTTGCTTAGAGATTGAATGCTGTGTCATGTACATAAAATCCAAGGGTTTATGTCATATCACCTCTCTGCCAAGAAAAATCCTCATGTTCCCTATAAGACTGAAATCAGAATGAAACGCATGAAGGTATTTGTGTCTTTTGGAGTCTCTCCCTCAACAAGGAGGCAGCAAAACAGATGAAATATTAATTGGACAAATGCAATTTATAAGCATGTTTTTACTCTGTAAGTAGCAATCATGTGGAAACCCAGCCAGGCCCAGCATTGTTAGCTCTCTCTGCTCCCACCAAAAATCCAATAAAATTGTTCCTTTGAAGTTGGTATTCATATTTCATTGCAAGTTTCTATTAGTGCTAGGCTTCCATAATGTGACCAAGAACAAAAGGAATACAGAAGTGTTTGGAGCAGATTTACTCAGTCCAGTCAAGTAGACACCTTTGAACAATGTAAAATAGCCTTTGACTACACAATGGTTGGGTAACCTGAGATGCCTCCAAAGAGCAAGAGTTAGGCAAATTGCCAGAATTAAGCAGGGATTACAGTCTGAAGACAAGCTATGATCTATTACTGCACTGGTTGTTCTCATTCCCAAATTAAAGTAGCCAAAAAATTTCTACTTTGCCATCCAAGCACATTGGCCAGTTCACAAAAGTACTTCATGTGACCCCAACAAATTTGCTGCATGTTCAAACAATTTGCAGACTAAGGACCAGTTTTCAATATCATCCCACTCAAGTTAAGATGGGACAAAGTGCTGGAGCAATCCCAAAACTGACCACCAGCACTTGAAGTCCAGATGGTCAGTACTAGCCCAGCAACTTCCAGCACATGGTGGGCCACTGCCATTGTGATCAGGATGTGGTACACATTTGCACAGTCACAGCCACTCTGCCCCACCCTCATGCAACATTTGCACCAGAAGATGCTGTGTCTGGGAACTCACTAGGAGCTCCCTAGCAGTTCCTAGTAAAGCTATGGAACAGCAAACATTGTTCTACCACTTTGGAGGGTTGGGGATGCTCCAAGATGGAAGAAGCAACACTGTGTGTGGGAGGAGCATCCTCACCAATCCCAAACTGCCAGCTAAGTGACCTGAATGCTATAAAGGTGACTTTTCAGAGCATTTCAATGGGCTCCAACAATGTACAATATCTCAAAAGTCAGAATTATGTTATGCTATTTCCATGTAACTGGGTGTTGTGTTGGAGGCTAGCAGCTAGCTTCCACATGCATGGCACAGACATGAGACACAGAGACCATGCTTGATGTGGGGGAAAAAACCCTTCCGAATGAAGGACACTGTAGGTAGGCAGCAGGACAGGCTGGTGGCCGTCTATTCACTATCTATTCAAAAGTTCCCCAGCTTTGAAGTTGCAGGTGAAGAATATTTTGCCACAGTCCTGGAAATGACCCCAAGTGTTGCCCATCTACTAGATCTCAATGAAATGTTGCCAGGCTCTGGGACAGGCCTGGGGTGTTGCTGCTGCATTTCTGCATAGTGATGGCAGGAATTTGGACCCAGCCTGGATCATGTGGGAACTACATTTTAGTGGTTCTTTGCTGTTGCATTCCCAGTTGTGGACTCTGCACCTGAGAACAGGCTAGGCATGGGGACTTGGCAGCCACTGTATGCTAAGAACAGTCATGCCCTCTTTTGGTGTTCAATGGCACGTGGACTCTATGGTTCCAACAGTTTGGTGGCACCGTGAAAAATACCATGGGGGAAGGTGCTAGGGTATGCAAAATACTATTTTAAATGGTTTACAAAACATTCAGAATTATCACACATATCCCTTACATGAGGGCCACATTTGTCAAGCAAAAGACTTAGGGCAAGGTGGGCATGGCTGCTCATTGGTTTATTGACCTGTGTGATAGTGTCACTGTTGACATCACTTAGTCTGCAGATTGGGGACTCCTATATGGGTTTTTTATTGTAAGCCACTCAGAGATCTTAGGATATGGGGTGGGATATAAACATTTTGAATGAAACAAACAAACAAACAAATGGGGTGTTCCTCAGCCACTTTCATGTTTTTAAACAATAAAACATCATTATTGTTTAGAGGTCTGGCAGGATTGTGCCCATCTTCTTATAAAGTCAAATTTGAGAGCAAACTTGGTCCTGACATAAGAGAGACACAGCCATTCCAAATGCTCCATAAGGCCTTCACAATGACATTTTGCACACCATTAGTGCAGACAGTCCCAGAAAAATAGCCACACTTGAATGTGTGCATACAGCATCCATCTCAGGGTATGGCAAT
Organism: Aspidoscelis tigris stejnegeri; assembly: GCA_023333525.1. NCBI lineage: Eukaryota > Metazoa > Chordata > Lepidosauria > Squamata > Teiidae > Aspidoscelis > Aspidoscelis tigris. Next base: position 47,774,289 of record JALMGA010000003.1, on the reverse strand, counting down.
CATTGAAACACACCAAAAGACTGCCTGACGCATGTGTGCATTGTGGTGAGAATACCAGTCTGGTTGTTTAAGTAGTACTGGAGCGGGGAGGATGTGGCATGTATAAAAGCATGCAGAGGAGCAAAAGCTGAGCACGCAAGGCAAGAAAGATGAACAATTTTTTAAACGGATATGTTCTGTGTGGGAAGGCAAAAGCTGGGTGTCTGGACACCCAGCATGGGAAAAGCTGGAGAACAGGGGGTTTGGAAGAGCTTGACCTGCATGCATTCAAGAAATTGTAAAACAGCAGAAAGTAGGAGAAAATCTGAGCACCTGCAGAGCATGGGGAATCTAGAAAATAAGTGGGGAAGGCAGGGAAGGCCAAGCCACAACTTGGATGTTCAAGTGGAGTCTAGAGGGGTCTGCCCAATTTTTTCAGAATCAGATCGATGGAACAATTTCCTCCTGATTTGTTTCAGTCACATCCCTAAATATGATTGCTAGTCATATTTGCACAACTAATGTGAACTTTGTCTGAAAAACAAGATCATAGGTGTTCTGCTGATAATCCAGAGAAGTTTCTAGGATTTGGAACTGCAGCCTCTGCATTTTTCTAGCTGTTAGACAAAGTTTATTCAAACTCTCTGGTTCTCAATTTTCTAGCATAGCTCCATATGTATATAAATTATTGAGACTTTCTATCACCATACACTCTGCTACCCTGTAGTTTTGGATAGAGTTGCATTGGAGGTTTGGCATAGGTAACAGTGAGTGAATCATGCCTGTGCCCAGACTGCATGATGAGAAAGACAGATACTTTTTGTCCAAGGAGAAAACATCACCAGTAGTTTCAGTTCATTTTCTGGTATGTTATGGCTGCTAAGCCAGATCATTCTCTCCTTTGGAGGAAAGAGACTAAATAACCATGTATTGTCTGCACAGTTTGCAAAGTTTCAGATAGGCTGCATCCTCACTTGACTATGTTCATCTGGACTGGACTATTTTAATCCGGATTCAGAACTGAGTGCACATTCTGGCTGTTCCCATTTGCTTGACAATAATGTGGGCTCAGTTTGAATACTGCAGTTCCCATCTTTTCATCTTCGTCCCTTGTCCAGGTTTACCGCCATACCAGTCGGACTCACCCCAGAACATAGGGGTGTGCAGAAGGTGCAACTTCATTTTCCAGACTACTGGGGGAGCCATTTCAGAGGTGCATCAAAATGGAAGGTTGAAGTGGGTTCCTTAGTAGCTCCAAGGCTAGGAATTTTTGTTCCTAGCCCTTAAAAGCCTCAGAGGCCAGGGCCCAAACTTAATGCAAGCTTTGGGGCCAGTGTGGGGCCTGGTTTGGAACAGCACTGTTGTACAGACAGCATTGTTTGAAATCACTGTGTGCTGTGCCATGATTTGGACCAGAAGACCCATCTGCTCCAGACCCACTGATCTAGTTCATGGCCCATGAGTGGAAAAAGACTGTTATTCTCCTTTTACGACCACTGGAAGATGAGGTATTTAATTTCCTAAGTTATTTATGCAGTTTGCAAAGTAGTGCTTTCTCTAGTCTGATCTGAATCCATTGTCCATAAATTTCACTAAAGCCCCTAAGTTTACTTATGAGATTAAACACACACACACACACACACACACACACACACACATTTTCTGGAGAACAACACTATATGTTTCTTCCTTCAGTTATTCCCCCCCCCCCCCGTTCCCGTCCCCTGTCCCCCATGAATGAAAACTCCTCAGGTATCTAACTCATGAAAATGATGTACCTCTATAGTGATGGATAAAAATGCCTCTTCAGTTCAGAATACCTGAGTCTGGTAGTGGGAAATTGAATTGCTTCTCTTACCTACTTTCAAACACAGTAAGGGCATGGCTATTTCTTGGCTCACTGAATCTGCAAACGTTTATGTCAGCAGTTAATGTAATTTCTCCCATTGTTCCATCCCAATAAATTAGCCGGTGGCTTCTTCTGTCTTTCTTGTGTAATAAAATAAAGATTAACAATAAGAAGTTTTCAACATAACCCAGATATTTTGTCATTTTTAGGATAATTAAAACCACAGGGCTGGGAGAAAACAGGTGTCCCCTAGTATATATTTGACACACCCACTGTGAGTATAAATATGTTAAATGGATCCAATAAATCGTAGCTGTCACTTTTGTTCTCTGCAAAATGTATATTTAATGATAAGGCCAGACTTTACATTATGTTGAAAAGCATTTAACTGCTATCTTAAAAATAAAAAAGTATCCATGAAGTTCCCAGTCCAGGGGCCTTTCTGCATTTGGCTCGGTAGTTGCCTTGCACCTGCATTCCAAACCAGAAATGGCTCCTTCTGTGCAGAAGTGAACCGTGAGGTGAGTATACATGGTGCACATTACCTGCACATGTGCACTACTGCTGACACTGGGACAGGAAGATGGCAGCGTCCGGACACCACCTGCATTTCAGGTAAGTGCCCAGGTGCATGGTGGCAGTGCTCAAGTGTACTAGCATTCATCAGTGCAAATGTTCAGTACACCCATGGGCAACTTTGCCTTTTCCATCCCCTGGACAGGAAGCAAAGTACGAATTTGCCCCAGACTGAGAGAATGGTCCTGTCTGCACTTCCCTAATTCTAGAATAAGGGCTGTGGAGTAAGCTTCTAGACCTCATCAATCCACATGTTACTGTAGATCTGTGGAGCCCAGCCCCCTGTGTTATGCCCCAACCCAATTACTGGACTCATGCTCTGCTTGGTTTGCCAATTAAGCCACACCAAGGTAGAAAACTGTTTTGATTGCCAGAAATAAAGAAAACCAGGAGATAGTTCTCAAAGACTGGTCTGTTTTCTAGGGATGTGTACACGAATGTTCGTAACACTTAAAATTTGTATAAATTTGTCCAAATTCAGAGATTTGTATTCAAATCAAATGTTGGGACATTTGAAGATTGACATTCGAATTCAAATTGAATGCTTTGATACATTTGTACAAAGCTTCATTATACTCATGAACCTGGGGAGTTAGAAAAGCTGCTGTGCCATCACATCTGCAATGAATCTGGAGTGGATTAGAAGTGGATTCAAAGTGGATTCAGGGGAGATTTGATGCTTTCAGAGTCAATACATAGGAGATTAATATGTGACTTATATTGAACATTTGTATCAAATTTGTATCAAACATTTCTATCAAATCAAATCCTCCCACATTTGAAGGGAATCTGTTCAAATGAATACAAATGTTCTTGTATTCAATTCAATACAAATCAAATGCAAAAACAAACAAACATGCATATCCCTACTATTTTCATCTGTATTGAAAAAAATACTTATAAATACACATAATTACAGTTTACAAATAATATGATTGGTTACATTTGTTTTAATGAAGTATAATTCTACAATGCATGTCTATTGCACCACAGTATGTCATGAGCCACAGCTGCTCTACTTCTTCATTTGCGTGGTAGCCTCCCTTCCAAGACAGGGTGAACAGTATGTTAATAGGCGTCATCATGACCCTTCCAATACTGCTAGGTCAACTTGAGGATCAGAATAAATTCCTGAATGCTTCAGTTATTATTGTGCTCTATTATCAGTTATGAGAAAGAACTTTTGTGTAGTTACAGGATATTTCATTTTTCAGACTGTCTTGGGGCTTCTGAAGGCTACTTTAGGCCTGTAAGTTAACTTTTCTTTGTGGGTTGACTGAATTTTGGAATTTTTGTACCTTACATCAGCAGGTATGCTCCATCTGTATTAAACGGAGTGTAATCCTGATCAGGGAGGCCATGATGAAAAATACTGGCAGACTCCATTAAAGAACTCTACTAGTGGACCAGAGTGCGTCATGGTTCAGAACACAGGAAGGCAAACCTCCTATGGTTGGGTCTACTGCGGGACACATTTTGGTGATGAACTAAAGCACATCCCTGAAATGTACTCCCTGAGTCCAGCCTTGAAGCTTACACATGCTTTCTTTGAGACCAGGGAAGGAGGAGCACCTTCAAGCCTTTTGCTCCATCTGGCCTGACAGAATGTTCACCAGCTACTAAGACTGTCTGAGGTTTCCCCCAGTGTGAATGCGCTTTACATCAAGCTCATGTAGAAAATGCATCCTCCCATTAAGTCTCTTTTCTACCCAACTTGCAAGGCTCCTTTCACAACCCCAGATGCCATTCAGCTCCCCAAGATTTTGGTCTGCCACAGTTCTGTCTGAGGCAGAATCCAGAAAGTGGGAGAGATCTGGAGGAAGTCTGAGGGGTGCAGTGACTGCACATCCTCATATTTATCATCTCTCCAGTCCACCTCAGAGGGGCAGCAAGTGCCCTTGAAGATGATTATCCTATGCAGCATGATAAAGTACTCTGAGGGTGCATGCTGGCTTCCTTCTCTCCATCACTACCATCTGGATAGACAGCAGTGGTGCTTTTTTACTTACTTCTTATGCTTGGTGGATCCCCTAAGCGACATGTAGAAAATGGCCAGCTTCTGGGTCTACTTGTCTCTTACTGGGCTCAGGTTTCAAATTTAGCACAGATGGGAGGAATGTCAACAGTATATCTGCCAACTCTAGGGCAGACCTCAGGTTCCCACCCCTCAGTTGCCTTTAACCTCATTGCAGAGGCTACCTGACACTCATGTTGGATTTGTACTTGCTTGCCTGGTGTGGTATAATGATACCATACAAGTCTGGTATGGACCTAGCACAGTGGTGGACATTCACACTACAAGTGCTAAACTTGCTCTATACCTAGCCAGCAGCACCTATAAGTGCAAACAGTCAGTCCAGGCCTGCCCAGATCACCAAGACAGTGTTTGAAGCAACATCCAGCGAGAGGCTGGATGTTGCCATGGTGATTCGGATGCTGCAAATGACTGCACAGCTGCAGTTGAGCAGCCATGCCCTTTTGCCACATCACACTTGGAGGATGGTGCAAAACCATCTATCCAGCTGCTCCTGCTCAGCCGGAATGCCTTTTAGCAGTCCACATCTGGATTCCTCCAGGGAAGGCTGCAATGCCAGCCAGATTGCTCCCAGTAAGCTGTGGTGGCAGCTGGGTGCAAACATGCCTCACCAGAGAATGGATTAGAGCACTCTAGAAGGTAAGTGTGAAAGCAGCTGCAGTTAAAAAAGTGGGCCGCATTCAAAAGTGTATTTTCTTCTAATATCTTTTCTCTAGAACCAATGAGATAAAGACACCAATAAGGCTACAATCTGAAACATATTTACTTCAGGATAAATCCACTGAATTCAATGGAGTTTCTTTCAGAATAGAGATATATAGACTTACACCAGGGATGGCTTTTGTGGAGCAAGGGAGATGGCACAAACCACTGTTAGGAAGCCTGGCTTTTCCTCCTGAAATGTGTTCCGGTGTGTGGTGGACCAAGATACAGTTTGGGCAGGTGACAGGGGGGTTTCCAAGCTGGGCCTTCCTGGGCCTTAATCACCTTTCAACATTTGATCTATCAAACATTTCTGATTTATACGGTATGAATTCAGCATGACTGATTTTGTCAGAATGTAGCACTACTTTTTTTTTTTTTTTTTGCAAAATAAGAGAAAAAATTAAAAACTTCCCTGAGTCAGTTTTGTTACACTGAATGTGAAATGAGACAGGGTTGCTATATATAGCCAACAGAACAGTAAACTACAGTTTTGCTACATTCCTTTCTTTGTTTCCCTCTGTTATCGCCACACTCCTATCAGGCCTGTCTATTGGTTGAAGGCCATTCTGATAGCTTTGTCAGCTCATTAAATTTCAGTTCTTTGGATGCAGAAACCATGCTAATGGAAAGAAGAGAAAACTTTCAGAGTTACAGTCAGATGATAGATACAATTTTAGCTGTTTCAAGCTAGAATTTGTAAGGACATTGTCAAGTTCTGGAGAGCCAAAAACTTTATAAAGTTGGCAAAGGAAAAGTCTCCTTTTGTTTTATTCACACAACACCGCCTGGCTTTGTTATTTGTTTGTATTGTGCCCTATCCCTGAAGTTCCCAGGCAGCTCACAATAACATACCGTAACTATTAAAACAGATAAAATAGACTATCTAAAGCAGAGACAAGGGTATGCACAAATGCAATTTTTGGGATTCGATTAAATTCGAATAGAATATCCAAAGATTCAAATTGATTCAAATGTTTAAAAATTGAATGTATTCACATTCAGTTCAAATCAAATATGTTTGTATCTATTCATACAAATATTTGATTCATATTTCAAGATACGAATGTTGACAACATTCATATGTGTCCGTATGCATCCTTATGCATCCCGTTTTTATCCTGAATGCATCCTGTTTTCGGCCCGTACGTATCCAAATGTGTATGGATACATATGTAATGCGTACACCATTGCCTCTTTAAGAACTGGCAAGATTACCCTATCTGTCAAGGAGATGTTCTCCACTCCCTGAACACACTCAGTCATACCATGCTGGTTGCTTTTATCAGCCAAGAAACGCAAGGATCCAGAGGTCATGTTGTTGGCTGAACTCCAGCAAGCTAATCCAATGTAACTCGACTAGATCACATAAAAGTTCTCTGCAGTTTTATCACAGCAGGTATTAGGTGGAAACCACCTTTCCTTCGTTGGGCTAGATCTTAAAAGGCCATTTACTACTTGGGGATGCAATGGTGGCAGAGAAGGAACTCATTTTCACTCCCACCACTGCCACCTGATAGGCATGCTAATGTGCTCTAACCCATGTTTGGCCAGGGTGGGTTTCTTCCATCTCCACTTTAGCCATTGACCCTTCTGCTTCATATCCTATACCTCCATGAAGCATCAAGGGCTCCACTGCTACACTGAGGGCACCTAGATGTGATCGAGTTGATGGCCCTGGTCACCTGTGATTCCACAGTGAGTCCAGTGCCTAGGCATCTCTGTCAATCAGAAAATACCCCCAGAGCATTCAAGAACTGTCATTTTCTTATTATTGCATGATGGGTTGTCATTTTAGAATGAATTTCAGTCTGGGGAGAGGATTGTTGCTGAAAGAGGTGGCTGCCCTAGAGTATCTCACTGTTTGTAAAAATGGAAAACACCAGCAGTCTCGTTTCTATTCTGCCATTTAACCATCAGAAATGGCTATACAATTCAGAGAAGGGGAGGAAAAATAGATAATATGGGTTGTCTGTGTTACACCTGGCCAGGGCATGCATACTTCCTCCATTGCTTAGTATGCCATAAAGGCACCTTCAGAGCTCTTTATGCCACTTTCTTGAAATGACACTTTCTCTGATCCTCTGGACATATGCAAGTGCATGTGACAGAAACACCCTCTGGTTCTTCTGTGTCATCCTGTTTCCCCCACATGGATATAGTCTTAAAAAGAAAGTATCAGAATATGCAACCATGAACTGTGAGCCAGTTGGTCTGATGGTTAGGGAGCCAGACTTTTATCTGATAATACCAGGTTTGATTCCGCCCTCCTCCACGAAGCCAGCTGGGTGTCCTTGGACTAGTCACAGCTCTCTTCTGAGCTCTCACAGCCCCACCTACCTCACAGTGTGTTCTGTCATGGGGAGAAGAATGGAAAGCTTTGTCAGCTGCTTTGAGTCCCCTTAAATGGGTGAGAAAAGCAGCGTAGAAAAGCCAGCTCTTCTTCTTAATGAAAACTTCTACCCTTGGCCAGCAGCTCAGTGGACTACATTCCATCAGAAATCATTTTATTCTGTACCCACTTTTTGTTTTACTGTTCTGCAGAGTACACAGTGATCAATGAAAACTGTCCTGGAGCTGAGTGGAACATCATGTGTCGGGAATGCTGTGAGTATGATCAGATCAAGTGTGTGTGTCCTGGAAAGAAAGAAGTGGTGGGTTACACCATCCCCTGCTGCCGGAATGAAGACAACGAGTGTGACTCTTGCCTAATACATCCAGGTATGTTGATCTACACTTGTGGCCTGATTCACCTACTGGATGTTCACAACAGACCTGAATCTGTGTGTGTATCTGTGATGTTCCTGCTTGTGCTTAGAAGAGTATTGCAGCCTCCTTGGTCAGCCAGTTCTTGATGAGGAGTAGTTTTTCTGTCTTCAGGACTGGTTTGTTTCCAAGACAAACGGCTCACTGAACTGGGGAGAGATAATGCATTTAGCACATTGTCATTAGCATGTCCCCCATCCTAGTAATAGAAGCTCATATCAGGAGGCAAAAGTTTCCAGAATTTTACCATGTATACCTGGAAGCCCTCCAGAGGATAAAGTCATTGTTGGCTTCAGTACTGGATGGTGATTTTAGTATCTACAGCCTGGCCCAAAACTGCTGAATTTAGAGAAATGGATCTGTGTTCTTGTCTTATCATCAGGGAATACTCAAATTCCAAACTAAGCATTTAATAAAGGGAACATCATTTTGTTATTCCAATTCAACAGCTTGTGTATATGAAGCTATCATTTAGATTTTAAGAAAAATTCACTGTCTGGAATCCAGGGAAATATACAATAGGTTATAGATATGCTGCACTTTTCCAGCCAGAATTGAACTAAACTGTCTGTTTCCTGCAGTCTGGTGCAAACATTGTTCAAAGAAGCCTCTTAGTTGCAATGTATTCATTCCAATGCACATGCAGAAGTTATGAACCTAGTAATAAAGTACATTTGTAACTTTCAAGCTCCACCAAGCTCTAGATTCTTTTCTTTCCAATTTTTTTTATTTTAATTCATCATTAGGTACCACCCACAGAGGTTTACCCAACATTTAGCATCCAGTTTCCATAAGCTTAGAAATAATATTCTCCAATCCTTGTTGGGTTGTGTGTCTCCCCCCCTCCTATTTTTCATATATTTTAATACTTTTTCTATTAATGCTTCAGAGAACTAATTTGAACTCTACCCATATAGCATCTCCAACTGTCTCTCTTTGATGAAATCAAAAGATAACTGATCCCCCTAGATAATTCTGAATGACCAAGCCCCACCTGTTCTTTCAGGTTATGGATGGGCTCTGAGTCAATGCCAACCTTCTTAAGAGTTTTAAATATGATAACTGTATTGTGCTGAACTGTGTAATGATCATTTCTTCCTAATAATAACTGAAGTTATTGTACACAAAGACACAATAAAGAGATTACTTGGGTGTATTTCCCATTTGTAGATGAAGATGCATTTCCTAATTATACGGCTAAGGTAATTTGTCTTATGAACAGTCACCTGTGAATTTCCGGAAGGTATGTTAGCCACCTGATCACAAGTGCTAAGGCTGCAGTGCTGTTTAAGAGGGGTCAGCATCTAGTATTAGAACACATGCTGCTTTTCCAGGAGCAACGGCGGACCATTCTTTTCCAGATCTTTTGGCCTAGAACTGATACAGATGGATCCCTGGTTTTACTGGGCAGATCTTTTAGCATGATAGGAGGGTAAAATCCACAGATGAAAGAGCCCGTAAGTGCTCCCATGAGACAGTAGTCAGTAGACACATGAAAATCCACTGAATTTGCTCTCTCTCTCTCTCTCTCTCTTTTTTTTTTTTTTTGCATTTTATCTAGTTCAATAAACTTTCATTTATCTTACGTTTGATACACATTCTCTCTATGGCATGCACATGCAAAGAATGAAGATGAAAATAATGTTTTGTTCAAGAAAATTGGGTATAACTATGCTGCCACAAAAGCTGGATTTAGATCAGCAGCTTCCCTCTCTTCCCCCCCACCCAGGCTGTATGATTTTTGAAAACTGCAAATCCTGCCGCAATGGATCTTGGGGAGGAACATTAGACAACTTCTACATCAAGGGCATCTACTGTGCAGAATGTAGAGCCGGCTGGTATGGAGGGGACTGCATGAGTGAGTATTGTGAGTTGAAATCCTTACAGCAGAGAGTTATGTGTGTTCACACATAACAAAAAAAGCAGCTCAGAAACACTCAGTAGCATGTAACTGTCATATTCACATTCTACCTCAAGTCCACCTTTTTGAGCCTGGCAGAGTGGGGTGGGGCAGACTGGCATGTGAACAATTCCACCTGCAAACAAACTCTAATGCTCCGTTCACACCTAAGCTTTAATCCAGATTCAGTCCACCTTCAGGGTGAAAGAGACCATCTGCAAAGTGTCGAGTCATTTTCTTTCCACATTATCTAACCCGAAAGTAGATTTTCTGTGTTATGTAATGTTATGTAATGCAAAAAGAAAACAGCTTGTCACTTTGCAGATGGGTTCTCTCACTATAAAAGTGGTCTGAAAGTAGATTAAAGTTTAGGTGTTAGTACAGCCTAAGGTGCTTCAGGGATGCTTTCTTTTTAAATTGTATTTGATCCAAAATGCTTTGAGCAAGACAAAAGGGAAATACAAAGATTGATTGTGCAGCTGATTCCAATTATAGTAGCCATCTATTCAGAACAAGAGTCAGAATCTTGGACAATGTGGACTCCATTTGTTTACAAACAAATATTTTAACCTCTTCTTGCTGAAAAGTCTTGGGAGGGGCTGCAGTTCAGTGGTAGTGTAAGCAGCCTGGAAAACAGAAGGTTGCTGGTTCAATCCCCAGACACTCCCAGGAAGTATACAATGGTGGACTTCTTCTATATCTCTGCCAAGAAAACTGCACAGAGATGCCCATACAGCAGATCAGGAGTTGGCCATGACTTAGTAGTACTCAATAAGAACTACAAAGAATTAGGACACATAGAATGGTTCTAGCTATTAACAAGTGTCACCCAGAAGTGTATCCTGAATTTTTATTCTCTAAGAAATGCAAAACTATGACACATCAGAATACATACATATACATATTTATATTTGTAATTTGGGGGACTGATGTTCAGAAGGCACTAGCTGGAATCCTGTACCCTCTGCCCACACCAGATTCTGAGCTCATAGCTTCTTCTCCACTGCGATATAGTAGTTCAGTGAAGAGAAGTCACCACCTGAGTTGTAGGAATCCCATTAAGAATAAGAGCACAAGCAGAGCTCCGGTGAAATGATTAAAACAGCCACGCTGCTTTTAAAATCATTTTACTAGAGCTCTGCTCGTGCACATGACAGCACCTACACCTGCCTGACAGCCACTCAGCTGACTGCAGGGAAGCTATCAGGCGGTCGTTTGGGGTAAAGCAAGCCCTTACCTAGGCGATTGTGCACTCAGGCAAGGAGGGACAGTTGTGATCACAGCATTCGTGGTGAGGACAGCAAAACCCTGGCTGCTAATGCTGCATTGTAATGCGGGAATGTCCCCATGCCCCCAGGATAACCCATTCTTGCCCCCTAATTCTGGGCAAGAACAGTTATAAAGGGTTTTTTTAAACTTGATTTTTTGAGATTTTGTCCCTCATGTAGCCTGAATTAGGGCTTTGCATGGGGACTCTCCCAAGGTGAACTCAGTTTCGCCCTGGAGTATCCTTATCATGGGGACAGGGGGTGTGAGAACAGACTGCTGGACTAAATAGGCCACAGGTAGGGATGTGCGTGAATATCCACAGTATTCAAAATTTGTATGAATTTGGCCGAATTCAGACATTCAAATTCAAATCAAATGTTAGCACATTTGAAGACTGACATTCAAATTTGAATTAAATGTTTCAATACGTTCGTATGAAGCTTCATGTGGGATTCATATGGGATTGAACATTCGTATAGAATTCGAATCCCATTACATTCAAAGGGGATCTATTCGAACAATTATGAATTTTCTTGCCTTTGACTCAATAAAAATCAAATACAAAAACAATTTGTGAACATCCTTAGCCATGAGTCCTATCCAGTGGGGCATTTCTTATAGGGATGTGCACGAATGTATTTTTGACATTAGAATCTGAGTACATTCGAATGACAAAAAATCCAATTCAATTCGGATATTAAAGATCCGAATGTCATAAAATCCAATTCAAATCCATATTTAAAGATACGAATGTCAACAACATTCATATCTGTTATACGTATCTGTACACATTCTGTAAAAATCCGTATGCATCCCATATTATCCCATATGCATCCCATTTTAATCCTGTATTTTAAGTGCAAGATACGTATAATCTTCACACAGATTCGTATATGTCAGATACGAATCTACACATTTGAATTATCTGAAAATCCATATCAGAGTTTTGAAAATCCAGTTCAAGTTAAAATGTCAACATTCGACGGATTCAAATAGGATATTCGAATTTTCGAATATCTGTGCACATCACTAATTTCTTATGTTCTTAAAAAGAAGTAGTGAACTACATTTTATTGTAGTATTCCTATCTGACCAGTAGGTGGTGCTCAGAAGCTCTGCTATGAACAAGGAATATATAGGAGATGTAAAATAATTTTGGCTGCATCCAGATGTTAGTTTCTTATTCAGCTGTATTTGAATATTCCAGTACATATTTTATTCTGGAATATCCAAATATAGTGGAAAATAAGTGATATCCAGAGGCAACCTTTATAAGTCTGGGTATTGTACGTGTGTTCCATCTTGCAACTCCCTCTGCCCATCTTGATTCCTTTCTGCTTCATTCAGGTGCATTGCTGTTAATTTATTGATTAATAGATTACTGCTGTCAGTTGAATTACTGATGTTGCACTCTATATGCTGCTTAAACAGCAGTTATTAAATTCGAATTTCCCCCTCTCTTTTGACTGACCAGGTAGCACAAGTTTGCAAGCACTACATAAAAGCTGTGAAAGAAGCCAATCAGTTAATACTGGGCCTTGCTTGTTGCAAATGTTACAACAAATTGCATGCACCTTGCAGAATGTTTTCAATTTAAAATGGGCAAATGGGCCCATAAGCAGAGTATAGTGCAGGCAGGAAAGGGTTGCTTTAAAATGTAGCATTTTCACTTCTCTAAAAATAGGATTGTGAGAGAACCATTTTGGGTGGGTAGGTTAATGCTTGTTTAGAGGCAGCCTTCGGACAACTGCCAGATTTCAAGCTAGAAAGTGGTAATGAAGGGCATTGCTCCCTTTCCAGTATCATTTTATTTATTTTTTATTTATTTAGAAAACTTATATCCCGCCCTTCACAGAATGGTCCCAGGGTGGTTTACAATGAGATTAAAACATATCAAAAGGTAAAACATAATTAAAAATATAACCCCCTTCCTCACACCCACCCCTTCACTCCCTAACAGGACAGCACCCCAAGGAAGCTATTTAAACAGTAAAAGCAGGTAAAAAGATAGGTTTTCACCAGGTGCTGAAAAGTATACAATGCAGGCGCCTGGTGAACCTGAAGAGGGAGGCCATTCCAGAGTCTAGGGGTCACAGAGAAAAGGCCCTTCTGGCTGGGCAGCACTGTCTTTGTGCGTTTTAAGTCACCTGTGCATCTGGGCATCCAGAATGCCTGCGTGTACTCATTGTTACCTCCACATATGTGAGGACAGATCTTTTGGCCTCCACCCTTGTGTAATGGAAGGAGCAATCATGGTGGCTCCATCCAGAAGGTAAATAGGCTTTTCCAGCAACACTTCCTCATGCTTTGTAGAAGGGAAATAGTGGGGATATGGCACTGTATTCTGCCCTGTCTGAGTTGGGCCTAAAACTTAGCACAGCACTGACCACCTTAAGAGAACAATTAGTGAGATGAAGGTGGGTTATGTAGGGAGTGATCAAGAGAATTCTTTAGTATGTGGGGAGGGGAAAGGATGTTCTAAGATCAAGGAGACTGTACATCAGATTATTTGGAATATGGCATAAAAGCTGCGTGAGAGAGATTGGGAGTTTGTTAAAAATCAGATGTAGAGAACTATGGGAGTTTAATTTGCCTCATCTAGATGTCCGAATATCACTCTTGACTTGAGTTCGTTTCATATTCAACACTGTACTGATGACAAGACTCTTCATGGTGAAATGTTTACAGTTTGTTTTGTTGTTTTGTTTGTGCATAACAAAAAGGCAGCTTAAAAGCATCTTAGAAGTGGTAGTTCATGGTTACATTCCATCTCCAATTTGCCTCTAATTTGCATCAGAATTGCATTTTCTGGCCTTGAATGTGCATTAAAATTGGATGAGTGCTCTAGGCACACGGGCAGAATCACCTTTGACCCAGCTCTGGCTGTATTCAGACATAATAAAAGGGGTGCCTCAGAGAGACAGTGTGTGGCCCTCACGTTCCAACCGTTCTTCAAGCCATCCTTTCTAGCACAGAATGTTTAGGGGAGGGGGAGGCAGGCTGGTGTGTGAACAATCCTCCCTTGAAGTACATTTCTAAAACTGTGTGTGAAGGCAGCCTTCACTTTCAGCCAGCTGTGTCTCATTGATTTCAATGAGAATAAATAAACTGAAACCTAAGCACTTACTTCTCCTGGCTTAAAGCCTAGCCATATACTATTTTTATCAAAATCTGCTTTTGTTCTCGGTATTTTGGCTGAGGTGAAAGTATATAAATTATTTCCCCCTATGATTTGAATCCTTTTGGCTTAAGGATTACACATTTTGTTTTGCCTTCCTGAATATGACAAATGATGCCTAGATAGATATTATTTCCAGTAACGATGGCACAATGCCCATACATAAGAGGAACATAAGAGGAGCCCTGATGGATCAGGCCACAACCTGTCTAGTCCAGCATCTCACACAGTGGCCCACCAATTGCTTCTGGGCATCTCAAGCAGAAGACAAAGGGGCAAAACCTTTACCTGCTCTCAGATCCCTACAAATGGCATTTAGTTACATCTGCCTATCTCTCCAACTTGGAGAAGTAACTAGGTACCCTTTCTAATAGCCATTGATACACCTGTCTTCCATGCATTTATCCAATCATTTCTTAAAGATATCCAGGCTGGTTGCTTTCACAGCCTCTTTTGGTAGTACTTTTGGTAGTATTGCCACCTCTTTTAGTAGTAGCTCATCAATACCAGCTGCTCTGGAAAAACCTGCAGAGGCTGTGAGGACTTTTCTCCCCAGTTCAATAGGCTTCCTGTAGGCAGATCCTTGGCTAAGCTCCCTTCCTCCCTAAAAAAGGTTTGATAGGTTTATGGACAGAATCCAGGAGTCTTTTCCATATTTTTAAAAAGACTGAATCATTCTTGAGTTTCTAACAAAATCTGTGTGAAGAAGAAGAGTTGGCTTTTCTACCCCACTTTTCTCATCCATTCTAGAGGACTCAAAGTGGCTGACAAAGCTTTCTATTCTTCTCTCCACACCAGACACCCTGTGAGATAGATGGGGCTGTGATAGCTCAGAAGAGAGCTGTGACTAGTCCAAGGCCACCCAGCTGGCTTCATGGAGGAGGGCAGAGTCAAACCCGGTATTCCCAGATAAGAGTCTGGCTCCTAAACAACTAGACCAAACTGGCTCACAACAACCTTGTATTTCTTGAGATAGCTCAAGACTAAGCACAGCCAAATGTGGTTCTTACACGAAGGTATCCAGTGGGTAAAATTTAGGTGTCAAAATATTGTGCAACCAAGTTATTTAGACAAAGAGCAAATGATAATCACTAAGGAACAACCATAAAAAATCATCAAACAGGATTGAGAGACCTGTGATCCTATATGTTGCTGAACTATATATCCTGTCACCTCTAGCTATATTAACTGGGGCTGATGGGAGGTGGACTTCAACAACCACAACATGTCCTTTAGTACAAAATACACATTTTCGCAAAAGGTATTTTAAGCTGCAGATATGGTTCTGTGGTTCTCTGGAAAACTGCTATATGTTGAGTTTATTGTCATTTTAGGAGCCCTGGCATCTGAACGAGATGGTGGCCAGAGACCATTTGTAGCAATGGAACTTGCATTCGAGCCAGGATCTCATTCAAGGTGGTGAAACCCACACCAATTTCACACTCCCTCCTTCTGAGGACTGCTGACTCTGAATCTTCAAACTGTTTTTTTCCTGATAAAAGTTGTATTTGTGGCCTTGAGATGATCCTGTTATTGTTGTGCAGGAAGGCAATGGTTAAGCTGTGAAGGGTTCACACTTGGACAAGAGGAAACTGCAAGGGTCTGTGGGGGCCCAACATAATACTTGATAAGACTAATTTAACCTGTCTACTTGACCTGGGCAGCCTGAATGTTGCCAAGTTTCTACATTTATTTCTTTCCAGCCTGATAATTCCACTTTCTTGCCTAACCCTATGGCTGAATCTGAGATATAAAAATGTGTCCCCTGTCCTCCTTTGGGTATTCTTTGGTATTCTGAAGTCCAACTACACCCTTAAACAGGCAAAAATCTGGAAGCCACCAGAATGGCTCACCTATTTCCTTATTAGGAGTGTGCACAAATATTAGAAGTTATTTGAAATTCAACTGAAATGATCCAAATTTCAACTTTCAAATTCGAATAGAATGTCCATAAATTCAAATGTAAAGATTCAAACAAATTTTGAATTTCAGATCTATTCACTGAAATTATCCAGACATTCATATGGGTATGGGTTCATACACGATGCATACTTGCAGATACACAACATTCCCACATCGATACACATTTGTACGGATCTGTATGGGATAAAAACAGGTTGCATACAGAATAGCTACAAGATGCATATGGATGTGGGGAAGATGCATATGTGCACATACGAATGTTGTTGAGATTCAAATAAAAAATTTGAATGAATAGATTTAATTGAATCTTGTTAAATTTGAATCGAATTGGATTTTCAGGTATTTGGATCGAATTGGATTTTCAGGTATTCAATTCAATTTGAATAGAATGTCAAAAAAAATCATGCACATCTCTGTTCCTTATCCCTTTTAAATCATCCACTTAAGTCAAGACTATCCCTGTTCCTTTTTTACCTATTTCCTTGCACCTTGCTGCTTTCTTAGATCTGCTAATGTTTCAGTAGAATTCATTCAGGAGTTCAGGAGGAAACATTTTTATGCCAGAAATTCTGTCCTGGCATTAGGCAAGGTTGGAAAAAACAACTTTTATCAGGATAAACAAGCAAGGAAATCCTAAAGAAGAAAAAGTGTAACTGGTATTGACCAATTAAAAATGTAGATTATAATTATTTACAGGATCATATTTACAGGATCTCCCCCTGCCCTTTCTAAATTTTTGGCCTTAAGCAAGAACTTTTTTGTGTCCCAGAAAGAGTTCTACCTCTTTTTCTGGCCAAAAAAAAAAACCACCAAACCCCAACAACAGTGGGGCTGACAATCTTCCAAAATGGATTCTTTTCTCACTCTTTCTTTCCCCAACCCAAGAACAAGGCAGGATTTGCCAGGGTTAGTTCTGAGGGTGTAAATTATTCTCTTCTTTGAAAGTCTTTTGCTTCAGTGACACATAAAAGATCCCTTTGACTGGAAGATGGTGGAGTTAGTTTGCTGATTTGCTGAGAGTAGTAGCAGGGCATTATATAAACCACCCTTGGAAAGTCTGAAGATAGTAAATGAAGATCTGCTCCGGTCACAGGAATGCCTCATGCAAAGAAGATTTGTGGCAAATATGATCATTTCCTTTGGGGGCACAATTTGAATGGCTCTCTCTTTAGTTTTTGGACCACCTGCTTTGTTGGCCAGTCCTTCCTGTTTCCTTGGCAGGAGTGTCCTACAAGTTCAGCCTGTACGGTTCTTCAGAAAAAAGGTGCACTCAGTATTCCTTACACACCACCAACTCTCTGCACTAATTCTTTCTTGTCAAAGGCAGAAGCAATAAAGGGTACTCAAAAGCCCCCTTGAAACGAAAGGGGGAATGTTCTCTGAGGTGATTCAAGGACCTTGTCAATCCTTCTGAAGAATGTTTCCTGCAGCTTTGTCTCAGGTTGTTTTGAGGTAGGAGCCAGCAACAGTGCTAGGTTTTCTCTCTACAGTGTGGGAAGTCACATTATCATGTACAGTGCAGCGGATCCTGGCATATCCCAACAGCATCCTAATGACAGCCATGGGGGCAAAGTAATTAATTCTCCAGCTTTTCACATTAGGAACCAACAAGCCCTGGTGCAGAATGGAACAGTGACAGCAAACCCTTCTGAGCTGTTTGATCAGAGTGCATTTAATGGAGGGTAACTGAGGGTAAACCAACAGGAGTTTTTTTTAAAAAAACAAAACTAAAGAGCAAGCAAGTCTTAGCACTGTACAAACTTACAGGAAATGGAAACAATAAAGATAGAGTATTTGACATGTTTCTCATGTTGGAAACAAGAGATAAATTCTCCTTTACACATACAGGGACACCACATTCAAACAAATCAAAGGTGTGCAGTCACAGCTGATGTACAGTTTGAAAACAATCCAGTGTCCTGCTCTTATTCTGTTCATCTGTTCACTATATGAGATTGTCTACACAGACGAGTGCCACATAGTGTTCCTCTGAGCTGCCCCTTTTGTTATGTCTGAACACGGCATAAGTTAAAAAGCTGACACACCAGTCCACCGATCAGGAATGGTCCATTCACAGTGTGGAAAAAGTGGATCTTCTATTGCGCAATACTAGAAGCTGGGAAAATTCTATAAAACTGATGGGCAGGATAGTTAGCACTGATGAGGGGAAGCATTATTTTATCCAGAGGGTAAGATTTACTACCAGAAGAGGTGATGACAGCAACCAGCTCAGATAGTTTTAAGAAAGGGCTAGACGAATTCATGGAGGACAGGTGTATCAATGGCTATTGGAATGTATGCCTAGGTACTTCCTCCAGGCTAGTGAGTCAAGCAGGATGCCTCCCAAGGACATTTGCTGGGATTTGAGAGCTGGTGAAGGCTTTACTGTGGTCTTCTGCTTAAGATTGCTCAGTAGCAGTTGGTGGACCACAGCATGAAACAGGATGTTGGACTAGATGGCCTGATCCAGCAAGGTTCTACGTTACATTCTTATTTTGTTGTTAATGCCTCATGCAAAGATTTGGAAAATGGTGAGCACTGGCTGGAATCTCTCTAACCACTCTTTGATGGACCAAATATGTTACTGTGGGAACACTAGCTTGTGATTTTTACTGCACAGTGCTGAAAGAAGAGTGTTATATTCCACATTAATCTGTCTCTATCAGTTCCCCAGTACAGTTCACATTAGGTCCCACAATGTAGTGGAAGTAAAAGTTTTCCATTGTACTAAGGCAAGATCATTCTGGCAACTCTCTTACTAGAGTGCCACTGGGAATTGCCATAGAGCAGTGGATACATGGGGTGTGTCCCCATGCATGTTTTGGTCCGAATCGAAATTGAGTTTGGCAAGGGGTGTCCCCATGCATTTAAGATTTGATCTGATTTCCGCAGACCAAATTGCCCAAACCAGGACCAAACTAGGACCAAATTTGTTACTGGAAAAAACAGGTCTGGGTACAGTTTGGGGGTTCGGTATGCATTGCTTTGTGAGCCCAGCCTGCACATGGGGATGGTCCTGGGCTATTTGGGGAGGAGATTGGTGCTCGCACCAGTGGGAGGTGGGGTTTCATGTCCTGTGTTTGCTGTTTCTGCCCTGTGCATTGGAGGTCACAACCGCTGAGATTTTGGGGGCATAAATGTGGACTTTTGGTGTTAAAACTGAAATCATGAGGGGGGTCAAATGGCCTTTGCTGCCCCACAAGACTCGTTAATACAAGTATTCCACCCCCCGTTTCCCAATTGCCAAGGCAGGCAGGTTAAAGGCTTGCTTTTTCTCCCTTTTACACAGAAAGTATTCCACCTCTGTTTCTTAGTCGCCAAGGTGGGCATGATAATGGCTTGATTTTTTTCTGTTTTAAGCTTGCCAGGTATTCTCACGGTTACCGGGTGGAGCAGAGGGCTTTGGTTTTTAAAAATTATTATTTTTTCTGTTCAGTCCTGGCTTCTCTGTGCCGCTAAGGGGGGGATGCGGCATTTGCAGCGGGTGGCACAGGGGTGGTGTGATGTCAGTCTGGCTTCCAATGAGGAGAGAGGGGGGTGGAGAGGAGATGGGGCTGCTCACCCATGCCAGGGTTTGGCATGGTATGCATGGGGACAGCTGAATCCGCACCCAGCCCGCATTATCAGGAATGGCATGAGGGCAGGCAACGTTCAATCTTGGTCCCGCACCTGGCCCAATGCGCGCATAATCAGACCCAAACGGCTTACATGGGGATGCGGCCAAGGATTGTTTACTCAGTACACCAGTATATGGTGCTCTGCTTCCTCTTTCCTTGATGGTTGTGCTCCACCAACAAAAACTGCAGCAAGGGATCTTTGGTTTCTCAGCTGCAAAACTGTTTGTCCTTGGGATGGGAACAGCAAGATTAAGCACTAAAAAAGTGTTTAATCCTGCTTGCTGTTTACTCACTTTAGCAAGCATTTGCACAGCAGCTTGAATGGCTGGCTTCAAGTATGGCCATGTGGACAATACACTCTGCCAACTCACTACAACAGACATGAGGGCACAGGGCTGAGTAGACCCTACATCCTCATGGCTGAGTTGCATTGCCCCACAGTGGTGTACAAAACCTTCCAGAATCAAACACAGCCTATTACAATATATTATGAGAAATCAATGTTGTTGTGTGTGTTTAAAGAGAGAAATTTGCAGTGGGATTTGCAGACCAGAATTCTTTTGATAAAGGCTGCTGAATTTTCCTTAAATCATGTCATACTATTTCTGAGTTTGCTGTAACTTGTAGAACCTAATGGTCTTCTTCCCTTTTCTCTCAGGATGTGGACAAGTTCTCCAAGCTTCAAAGGGTCAGATTTTGTTGGAGAGCTATCCACTGAATGCTCACTGTGAGTGGACTATACATGCTAAACCTGGGTTTGTTGTTGAGTTAAGGTGAGTGGCACATGAATTTCCTCTAACCATTTGTCACAGTTATAGAACCCAGACGAAATTCCACAGGGTTCTTTTTTCTCACTACATCCAGCACCATTAAGATTACTTTATACATAAACTCAATATTTTTTCCCAATGAGCTCTTGATAACAACACTGTTTTGACCACTGGGAAAAGGACTTGGGGTTGAAGTCTCAGCATCTTCACAAATAAGTAGATTTCTGTGTACACTGTTGTTGTATGTAGTACTGTGTTCACTCACCCATGCCAGCTGGACCTATTGCAAGTTGCAAATGGCAAATGTTAAGGATACAAGGTTAGGTGAAATGGGGTGGAATCTAGCCCCTCAACATGCATTCTAGTTGTTCTCAGCTTGCATTCTGATCATTTTGTCTTATGTCAAATGGGGGAAGTATATGCCTTGGTAGAAGCTAAAAAAACTTAGAAGACAAGGATATTCCTGACCCTACCCCTTCAGTCAAATTATGCACAGGGCAGTGGCTTTTTCTGTTAATGTGCCTTAATTATAGGGGTAGCTGACTGCCCTGAAGCTGCCCCAGCTTCTCCCTCCAAGATGGGCTCTGATTCCAGCATTGCCTTTATGCTTAGTCTGCCCAGCTTTATCCACACTGTGCATTTCGATCCAATCCATTTGTTGTCATCTACTTACTGGATTCTCCTTGCTTTAATACTGGCATCTACAGTCTTTCCACAAAGGTCTTCCCAAGAGAATCTGGACACATTTAAACAAATCATGCCTTCCATGTTCTTTGTCAATCTCTGGCTGCTCTACACTAATGTAAATATGCCTCTTTAT
This sequence comes from Aspidoscelis tigris stejnegeri, assembly GCA_023333525.1. Lineage (NCBI taxonomy): Eukaryota > Metazoa > Chordata > Lepidosauria > Squamata > Teiidae > Aspidoscelis > Aspidoscelis tigris. The sequence continues at coordinate 47,752,905 of JALMGA010000003.1, read as the reverse complement.
CCCTCTGTTATATAATTGTATGCATATTTTCATACACACATACAGTTTAAGTTGAGTGGGCTAGCGTGCACATGTAAAAGCAAGTTCTGCTTAAATTCCCTATTGTGTACAGCTTTTAAAGTTATAGGAATTGTGTTGACCTTTTCATATGGTAACCTCATTGTTCACTCTAGATTCTTCATTCAGCAGAAAGTCTTCTACATATGTAGTTTTAAAACACAGTTAAGAGTCTAGAAACTTCAGGATTCTTTTTGCCATCACAGGTTTCTTTAAGCAGGCAAATAAATCTACTTTGAAAATCAGGAAAGCTTGCAAAAATGATGCTACCATGGAAATATTTCTACAGATGCAGCCCTGCTGCCCTCTTCAGCTATACTATATAGTCATGAGTACTAACTGTATGTACTACTGTTATTTCATGCACTGCTTTTCAGAAGCTGGATTTTGGCAGCCATCTTGAAAATAAAAGTGCAAGAAAGTTCAAGAGGAAACACAGAAGAAATTTAGGAAATAAATTATATGAAAGAAGTGCTAAACTGGCATTTGATATTTTATTTTAGATTGCTTGATTCTAAGGGTGTGCACGAGTGAAATTTTCGACATTGAATTTGATTAGAATATTCGAATGTCTAAATTCGTACAAATAGAGGAGAAACAAATATATTAAAATTTGAACTGATTCAATTACATTCGTATCTATTTTTTGATGATACGAATGTCAACAACATTCGTATGTGTCCGTACACATCTGCACACATCTGTACGATCCGTACACATCCTGTTTTTATCCTGTATGCATCCCTTTTTTGTCCGGTACAAATGCATACGGATACAAATAAGATGCATATGGATAAGTATGTAATGTGTACATATCCGTACACATACCAATGTCTAAATAATTCATACAAATGATTCAAAACATTTTATTCAAATGTTAAAAAATGAATGTATAGACATTTGATTCAAATTTCAACGTCCAAATTCAAACAAATTTGATCAAATTTTGAATGTTTTGAATATTCTTGCAATCCCTACTTGATTCTAATTCTGATTTTTTTTAATGTGAAAGGTTTGCCATGCTGAGCCTGGAGTTTGACTACATGTGCCAATATGACTATGTGGAAGTCCGAGATGGAGACAATATTGATAGCAGAATAATTAAGCGTTTCTGTGGGAATGATAGGCCTCCCCCAATTCGAAGCACAGGGTCATCACTCCATATTCTCTTCCACTCAGATGGCTCTAAGAACTTTGATGGGTTTCATGCAGTCTTTGAAGAAATTACAGGTAAGGAAGTTGAAAACTCAGTGACATCCTTCTTTTTTGAAACATGATAACTTGATCCTGTGCTCTTTCATGCCATTTATTTACAGAAGTAGCAAGGGGAAGGGGTCAAGCCTAGGGACAAAGAAGTGCTCCTCTGCCCACTGTTTGTTTCAGTCTGCTTTTAACTGTGAACCACTTCAAAATTTTAGAATGGGGAGAGGTATTAGATGGATGGATGGATGGATGGATGGATGGATGGATGGATGGGTGGGTGGGTGGGTGGATGGATGGAACATTCAGTTGTCACAAAACGTGTAAAATATACGTATGCTATTATAAATTACTATTTTTATTAAACTTTTAATAAAACAGATGATTTTTAATTCAAAAGATACATTTTAATTCAAAAGATACATAATTGTAGTGGTATCCAATTTACAAATCACAGGAATGGGCCTTGCTACAGTAAGTCCTCAGATGATGCTAGGGTTCTGTTCTGGCAAGTTACCACTTTGTAAATCGAGGAATAGACTTCAATATAAAGCTGGGGCTTAGGTGAAGAAAAGCACGATCCTCCACATACGTATACTGTGGTAGATTGGAGCTGTTTTAAATTACATTGATTTGAAAGAATAGAAGTTCCTAAAGCAAATCAATGAAAGAAAGGAAATTGCAGTAAAAGGAGGCACAGCCCAGAGCGGCAGTAATAAAACACACAAATGCCATCCCTGAAACTTCCACTGCACAGATGCTAGCCAGCATGTTCCCACCCCAAAGAAGCCTTCTGCAGAATGCAATGCAGACAGCACAGGGGACTGATATGATTCCAGACGCACACCACCAAGAGTCAAATGAAGGAGGAAAGCTTTTTAAGAATTTGAACTGATGTAAGATTTCAAATCTTACAACTTACGACAACTTCAGTTTTGTAGAGGAACAAGGAACAAGCATGAAAGAAAATGAGACATGGAAAATATTTATTAATTATTTGCATACTTATCCCACCATATACACAAACAACATTTAAAATAATATATATTATTACACACACATACAAACACATATTATGTGTGCAAGTTTGCAGCATAAGGGTATAAAGCTAAAAATATCTCTTTAAATTGGTACCTTCTCCTTCCCAGCTCAGTTTTTTGTATCATGAGTCATGTTATATCCAATGGAGATGTTTTATTTTACTGTTAGATCAGTAACATTGTGATCTCTCTTTTTATTCCATGATGAACTGCTATAGGTAGCACTCTGAATTAGAAGAGGGGTGTTCTGTGCTCTTCTAGCATTCTGTTCCCAGTATTCCATGCCAGCTTCTGTGATACAGCTTCTGTGAAAGTTGTTGTGCAGGAAAACCATGGACCCCAGTTTGAGCACCCCTGAGTTATGGGGCCTACAAAAGTCACCTCTTTGACATTGAACTTGGTGTGGGGTATGTTGCAGCAAGGCCTCCCATGCTCATGGGACTAACATATTCCATACAGGGCAGACTGAATGGATCTTGTTTCCTCTGCTCAGCAGGAGTCTTTTAGTATTCCACTGTTGCCATCTAGCTTTCTTTCCGCCCCATTTTAGCAACAATTATTTAGAAACTGGGTGGTTGCTACAGCAGTAATCTATGCAGAGTGGGCTACAGAGGGCTTACCGATTTATAAGGAAACTTTATTGTGTGCTTTATTGTGAGTCTGTCCTGGCCTAATGTGCAGCTGAAATGAAAAGCTTTTAAAAACACTCTTTTGCAAAGCATTAACCTGGCCGCTGACACTGTTTATGAGAGAGAATGTGATTTGCATGGGGAGTGAAGATGGTGGAGGCTCAATGAAGCTGTAAAGATGGAGACCTCTGGCAGCCCAAACGTACAAGATACAGCAGTGTGAAATTGTTCTCTCCACAAAAAACACTTGAGAGCTAGTGAAACCAGATGAACAGAGTTTACTTGGCCATGCTCCCGTGTGAATTGTTAAGAATGGGCTGAAGCACTTAAGGATGGTGCAGCAACCAAAAAGGGAATGTGTGATAGTCTAGGATACAAACATAAGCCTTCTGACTAGGATTTCAATCAAAATCAGGAGGGGCTAGCATTAAAGTATCATGTGTAAGAGATGAGGCCGTTCAAAGTTTGATGTTTGGGCCCAGCTTGGAGTTTGGGCCAGCTTCAGTCCACTTTCAGAGCGAGAGAATACATCAGCAAAGTGGCAAGCTGCTTCCTTTCAGTGCTGTGGGGAGAAAATTCAACTTTGGGATAGGTAATGTGGAAAGAAAATTGCTAGTCACTTTGCTGATCTGTTCTCTGGCTCTGAAGGTGGACTGAAGCTGGATTAAATGTTAGGTGTGGTCACATATCCTGGACAATTAATGTTCATTGGGGCACGAGAGAATATTTAACTGCTTCAGTCCTTTATTTAAGTATCTGACCAAATTAAGTCCTTTAGTAGTTAATCAGTGCCTTATCTTCAATCAAACGTTGTCTGTGATAATAATTAAACTTAATGGAGCAGAACATTTGGAAAGTGAAGAATGATTTTTTTAAAAACCCTCAAGAGATTCATAGCTCCATAGACCTCATTTAGTCTTTAATCAAATGAGCATTCACTGAAGAACTTATAAACATATTTTACAAGAGTAGATAAACATAAGAAAAAAATAATAGAGGTGAATAAAGCTGTCTCATGCAAGAAACTGAAATTCCCCATCTACATTTTTTTCAGCCTGTTCTTCTTCTCCATGCCTGTATGATGGGACATGCATCCTAGATAAAATTGGTGGCTACAAGTGTGCCTGCCTTGCTGGCTATACTGGAAACCGCTGTGAAAGCTGTGAGTATATCTCTATGTTTGTGAATATAAATATGATCAGAATGTCAGTGTTTTGACGAAACCTAGCAACCGCTTCATATTTCTACCTAAAGCGATTAGGCTGAAAAAGGCTGGCTCACCTTATATTCTCTGTTCAAACGCTGTGCATAGGAGAAGCTGAGAAAAGGGCACTGAAGATACTCTTTGGTGGAACAAAGCTGGATAAGTTTAAGTGAGCAGCTAAAAGAAACAAAGGGCATTTTTCACTTGATGATATATCAGCCCAGCAAGGAATCAGGGGGTTTCCTTCCTAACAATGGTGAAGTCTAAGTACACTCTATTCACCTAGGGCAAACCATAGACCAGACTAGTGTACTCTATCCACACCAGACTAGGGAGTCCAAAATGGCTCCCTGGTCCAGTCTGCCCATAAAGATCTTTAAAGTCTACCTAGGAGCCCCTAGGAGCTCCAAAGACCACCAGCTAGAGGAGGCAGCATGGGGATGCTAGCATTTCCATTCCACCTCTAGTCCACAATAAAGGCTAGAGAATGCATTTTGGAAGTTCATTTTCTGGTCTTTAATGTGGATTAAGATGGTAGCATGGGGACATTGTCACTTCTAAGAGTTTTTTGAGGTTTTTTTTTCTGCGTGCAGATACAAGCACAGATAATATTTCAAAGAAAATGAATTGTGAAATAAGTACAGTGAATTATGACCAGTACAAACCATTCAATTTATAATTTGTACTCAAAGAAAATGAGGACTGAGATAAGGTATTTTAAATACAGAATTATCTCAGCAGTATATTGGGATTGCCACACAAATCCATGGCAATCCCATCATAGTCTCGGAATATAGAGGGAAATCCTGAAATATCCCTATTTTGGATTTTGGGAAAAAAAATTGATCTTGGTTTTTCTGAAATAGTGATATGACTTACTCTGGTGCTCGCTTCTGGGTTTTTCTTCCCCAGACAGGAATAACCACTGTGCAGGCGCAGGGGCAAATCCTAAATGAAAATATCCAGCACTGTGCAACCATGAGGGAAGATGCTTGTGCAAATCCAGGTATTTTGCTCTTCAGTGCAGTGCAGGAGAAGCACCAGAATGATACAGTCCTTGCCCTGCAATTTTGACCTGCCATTTGGCAGGGATGATGAGAGGTCATTGAGGGTCAACCCCCCCCCCATTTTCCTGTCTCCATTATGCAGTAAAACCACCTTAATCAGGTCCTCAGGGCAGTTGGTCTCCATTGGTACTAATAGAAACTGAGGACAAATTGCACTTGGCCTCATAGTAGACGATGGGGTAGCTTCTGGTAAGGAGCATTTGCACTTGCAGGAGGTATTTTCAACCCCAGACAGTACCCCAGTGTCTACTAGCAGTGGTGCACAAAATAATGCACCACATAGGGATGTGCATGAATATTCAAAAATTTGAATATTCAGTTCAAATCTGCCAAATGTTGACATTCAAACTTAAATTGGATTTTCAAAAGTCCGAATTTGCACATTTGAACTCGAATCGGATTTTCAAAAATCCGATAAGGATTTTCGAATAATTCAAATGTGTAGATTCGTATCTGTCATATATGAATCTGCATGAAAATTATACATATCTTGAGCTTAAAATATGGGATTAAAATGGGATGCATGCAGGATAATATGGGATGCGTATGGATTTTTATGGAATGCACGCAGATACGTATAACAGATATGGAAGCTGTCGACATTCGTATCTTTAAATACGAATGTAACATTCGAATGTATGGATTCGGATGTTATGGATTCAAATTGGATTTGTTGATATTCAAATCTACTCGGATTCAAATTTCAAAAATACATTCATGCATACCCCTAGTACCACTCGCATCCCAACCCTTACCAGAAGCTTACCTATCTCATCCAGCACTGTGATCATTCGCACCATTTCTGGTGCTGAGTCATCTGAGGTGCCGCACAAGTACACTGGCACCTCAGATGACCCAAAATGCAACTGTGTGTTTGTGTTATGGCACATCACTGTCATTGTGGTGATGGCACACACACAGTTGCGCCATCTGGCATGAAGAAGATGGCAGCAGGGATGTGTGCGAATATTCATAACATTTGATATTTGTATGAACTCTGCCAAATTCTTCAAACCAGAAGAATATAGTTCTGTTTGACAGGACAAGTGTTATATCTGCTTAGTTCTATAAGGACTGCCTGTATCCTTATACAGTTTATTTTTCCACAGAAGGGAGGCATACTATCAATTTAAGATTTTAAAAAACATATCTATAGGATCTGTACTATTTTAAAGACCTTGTTAAGGTTGGATTTGCACAATAGAAATCTTTGAAAATGTTCTACCTGCCCTGCATCCAGTGTAGCTGAATGGAGCTGAAACATTTAATGAGCCTACAGGATGTCCCGTGGCTGTTTTAAAACATAATACATTATTCATCTTGTTCTTTCAGATGCTAATATATATATAAAACAACCTTGTTTTATTTTTCAGAGCAGCATTTTTGCCTGAAAATGATCTCTTCCTTCATACTTTTTAGAATGAAGCCAAGAATATATTTCTATACCATTTCTACTCAGGGCCTTTGAAGGAAGGCTGATACATTGTAGGGTTTCATATTGAGGCTTTTTTTCCTGACAGATAAAAGGAAGAGGTTTTAGAAAGGAGATTTAAGGTGCAATGCTGTGCTGAAAATCCAACAGCTGTGAAGCTTTAGGATTTAGTGGAACTCCTGCTGTAATGATGGAACACCAGATAAATACTACCCACAAGACAGACATTCCAGCAGAATGGCCAATATATTCTACTGGCAGATTCAGTCTTCTGAGAAAGATTAGTTGGGAGAGCAGCTGAATCGAAATGAAGATAAGGTGTATAGGATGGCAGAGAGAGGAGGCCATCTTTCCTGTATTCCATATGGCTTGCCTCTGCTGCAACATCATATTATTGGTAGACTTCTTCCATCCTGAGCTCATCATGCAGATATTTTTTTTCTACTGAGGGCTTCAGTTTGGAGGATGTGTATGTAACCAAAGGAGGGGGAGTGATGGGGGAAGGGAAAAAAGATGGAAAGAAAAGGATGTAGTTCCTTAGACTTATCTGTGCTACATTGCTAGTCATACATAGGAACGATGAGCTTGCTGACTGCTGCTGGAGTTGTGTGTTGTTTGTGTTGCACATGTTGATGTGGTAAGTAGGGTTGTGCAAAATCCTGCTTCAAATGCTTCATAGACCAGCCATGTCTTTTTTATATTGGGGTCCAATTTGCTAGTTGGGGTAGCTACAAACTCAGCTCCAAAGCAAGGTGGGTTCTTAACCTCAGCTTTCCTTGCCCCTGGATGCTGCTCCTTGTCTTTTTGGAAGCTGGGACAGAGCAGAGTCAGTCAACAGCTGGTGGATTTGGTTATTTAGAGGCCTGGCAGGGGCTGGAGGAGGGCCTGGTAGGTCAGAAGCAAGGCTGAGGGGAGGCCAGGGGGAGACAGCCAGGTTAAGTACATCTGAGATAAATGCTGACATCAATTCACCTTGGTCAAAATCAGTGGTCAAAAGGTGCTCCAACTAGCAAACTTGAACCTGCATTTCGCACATCCCTAGTGGTGAGACACCAATAATGATCCCACTCACAATTCATCTGTCTCCATTTCTGGGGTGCTCAGCTGCCTTAGAACTATAGTGGCATTCTCTTTCTTGGGCAGAGGTTATTGAATGTGCATTGATTTATAAGCTGGGTGACCTTGGGTTAGTCACAGCTCTCATTCTGAGCTCTCACAGCCCCACCTACCTCACAGATGTTTGTTGTGGGGAGAAGAATAGAAGTTTTGTCAGCCACTTTGCGTTCTTTGAAAGGGTGAGAAAAGCAGGGTATAAAAGGCAAGTCTCCTTCTCTTACCAATAGAGAGGTGTGGGATACGAAAAATAACAATAATTTTGTGTGGATTTGTGTCCATCTTTTCTGCACTTTTATTATCTGCAGTTGCATTTCAAACTTGGGCATATTAAACTGCAGCCCAATTAATACATGTGAAGAGTGGGAATTTGGTCTTCCCACAAATGTAGTCTTTGCTGTTAATATTTAGCCTAACTTCTTGTAAACTGACCTCCATGTGCAGAATCTGTATTTGACAGAATAAGGTGATTAAAGGAGTCTAACATTCAGGGCAGACTTGTTGCTTTGGGGGTCCAGGAAAGACATCTGTGCCACGTAACTGAGATATGGTCCAAGTCTATGTAGTCCCAAATGCCTGCATGGTTTTTTTTTTTTTACTGTTTCAATGTGAGGTTACAGACCACAATTTTCAATTATAATTAACCTTTCAAGTCTCTAAGGTGCAGCAGGTGCATAAGAGAGAACTAGTGACCTACAGCTAAAGGGAATAGACGGTTTAGGAAGTGACTTAATGAGTCAAGGCTCACCTACCAAAGGAGGAGTCATTTTGTGTGGATTTGCCCCTTCTCAGACTATAGACCAAGGCCAGAACATAGCAGAACACAACTCCATCCAGAACACGATTTAGAAGCCAATGATTTTAGAATCCATAATCCAAGCAATTGCTTACTCTGTGCTTTCTTAAACCCCTACCTCAGTCACGTATATTTGAAATTCAGCCCTTGATTTGACTGAAAGAGAGACAGTTCTCGTCCCATCAACCCATGAAAATTGTGTGCTGAGTTCCTCTCATGGCAGGCTGGGTATTCTGGCTCAGTAGGCCTCCTGGGGAATTGCTGGCCTTTGAAGCGAGGGATTCTGACCCCCTTTTTGCTCGGGGACTTCCTGCCACCTTTGTCTAAAACAAAGCCTAGCAAACCCAAGTCCTTGAGTAAATGCTGGGATCTTCTATTAAATGGAGGGTTTCATTGCTCAGATCCAACTCCCAGTCCTTTGCAGCTTCTCACTCTTTCTTGCCAGCTGAGCAGTGTCTCTCCTGCATCCTAATGAAGAATGTCCATTGAGCTAAATTGTGGCCGACTGTGCCATCACTACCAGCACTAACCACAGCCAGTATCAGCTGTCAGTGACAGTGTCAGCCTGTGAAAATGTTCCCTGGCTGCCTCTGATGTGCAGTTGTATTTGACTCTTGTCCAGTCTGATAATGCAGGTGTACACAAGGCTTTGAGTAAGGAAGGACTTTGAGGCTCCCTTGTTTTTACTGGATGATAACTATGATGGTTTTTCCAAAAGGAACAAGAGAAATGCATTGGTACATTTCATGGGATTACGTGAAATTGCTGAGATTTACCATACCTCTCTGACATCTGAGAGAGGCAAACTGATGCAATGCATTGCCCCTAGGGTGCCGAGACCCTGCCTGGGTATGGATAAATTCTAAATATCATCAGAATGAGATTTTATGGAGGGGGGAATTCTAATACCCCTTCTGATCTGATGGTAGGCATTGCCCAAGATTCAAAAATCAGCTTAAAAAATATCCAGTACTACTCTGCAGGTCGGGATATTTGCATACATTTCACTCAATATTTCATTACTTGTTACTTAAGTTAACAGATTAAATTCTAAAGCTTATAAACAAGATGATGCAGGAACTATTGGACATAAGCTCACTGGATGCCATCGGCTGACTGCATCTCTAGAGAAGCAGAGATAGAATATTATTTTCAATCTGTTTGCTAATGACTAGAGAAAATCTTTGGCAATCCCTATATGGATTGTACATTAACCATTCTCCTCTAGTGTAAAGTAAATTAACATTATGAATTAAATATACAATCTGAGCTCTATAAATGAAACCCTCAAATATTAACAGCCAGACTAGATGCAGTTAAGCTCAGTGTTCAAGTCACAGAATAAAGTGCTCTGGTTGTGGAGTGTACAGATAGGTATTGCAGAAATCTTTCCAACGCACACGTAACCTTTTCAAGTGCTTTTTGCAATGCCAGAAATATAACACTAAAGGCATGGAGTGAAATATTTCCCATCCATATGTCCCTTTTATGCTATATTAGACTCATCTTTCCATTTCTATAGAACAGGAGTAGTTATTTCATGCAGAATGTAGAAACTTGCTTTATACCCATTACCTCAGGCTGTGACTCTGCTGTGACTCTGAGAGGTGCCCAGTAAAACATCTTCTGCCACTGTGTCTCCATTTGGGTTGGCCATTTGGGTAGTCATTAGCAAACATTGAAGACTGTCCCAAAGTGATCTGTTGAGCTTGTGACTCATTCTGTTTCATTAGCATCATACCTGGGAGTGTAGGGCAGCAACAAGTGAGGATGGTGGAGATGAAGAGGAGAAGGAATGTATATCAACCTGATTGCTGCTGTAGTTTGGCCAGTGGGCCAATCTATTTGCCAAATGGTGTCCTGAAGTGAGAAACACACAGAAGGTCCATGTGGTCTTTCCATCTTTCTATTTTGAGCTTCTTGCTTATTAAGTGAAATGTCTAAGGGACTGAAAAAAGTTTCTTTAGAAAGAATCAGATGACTTCTTGGCATTCCATATTGTAAAACACTGGGTATACTGCTTAATGTATCATATTACGAACTGGGAGGTAAGTTTGTTTTAAATGTAGACAGAACTACTAAAAAGTAGAAAGCCTGCTATGTTCCTGGAAATGTCATTAGGAAACCTACTTTTATACTGGCAGCATGTAAGATGAAACTGAAAAATTGAATTATGGAGTTGAATAGACAAAATAATGTAGAGAGAAGTTTGAAATTTCATAAGTTCTGCAATTGAGTCACCAAGAGATCTTGAATGAAACCCTATAATGGCTTCCTTTTCAATCTCCCGGAATCAAAGGATAGTGGAAACTTGCTGATTATTAGACTACTTTTATTACTGCTAAAATGAATGCATACAGAGTAAATCTGAAGGCTGTTAGTGGAAACTGGAAGAACTGGATAGGGATGATAACCATGGCCAAATTATTTCTACATTTGATTATTACAACATCCTATCTCTGACACTTTTTAAAAATTGTTTGGAAAACTCTCAACATACAAACTAATACTTTATTGTAAAGTGCTCCAATCATCTTAACCAAGATTCCTTCAGCAGGGAAAACTTCCCATCTCCTCTGATCACCCCTTTCCTCCTCCAGTTCCTTTATAATAACTGCAGTTTTGATTGCTCAAATATAAGGCAAAAGTATCAGTAGACTCAAAGGAATTCTAATATCAAGTAAAATAAAAACAAAAGACCTCAAGGAGAAAATGGAACTAAAAGGGATTGACAGAATGTGCATGCATCAGATTGACCCTGTTCAGTTAGTAGTGAACCCAAACACGGCATGGGTGAGCAGTTTACCACCACCACCATCACCCAAATTCATAGCCAGCCACCTGATTCAGATTTAGGTTTACCAAACCACACCTGTGACCTTCCACTTTCTCCTTCCATAGCATCCACAGACTCTCTCCTCTTCTCACACTAGCACCTCACCTGCCTGCCTCACTCAGGTCCCTGCAACCAGACATGCAGTTCTTCCAAAAGCTGGTTGGTATACTACATCCTGAAGGCCTCTGCAGCACCACCTTCATTTGTACCCTTGATACATCTCCACAGATCCATTGATATTGGTAAACATGGTCTCCATTCATCAGTGCCAGTGACTCATTGATGATCTGAGAACCCCCTATGTAGCACTATTGCCATACACTGACAGTCCCTTTACAGTTCTCTTATGCCCTAGTTTCCAATGTATGGAAATTATTTGCATGGTATAGTTCAGTGATGGCGAACCTTTTGAGCTCGGCGTGTCAAAATTCGCAAGAAAACCTCGCTTAACTCGGGTGCTGTGTCACTTCTAGAAATATCCATAATTTTGTGATATTTGTAGCTCTAGTAAAAAGGTTATATTTTTGATATATGTATTTTATTAAAAGCAAAAACAAATAATTTGTTACACTTGCTAAATCTTCAATTGAAAGTTGGTATTTCATACACTTCAAGAACAAGCAAGCACTATACGTCCAGGTGCCAGGGTGACCATGTGTGTCACCCAAAAGGGCTTGGCATGTCACCTGTGACACGCGTGCCATAGATTGGCCATCACCGGTATAGTTTTTTTAAAAATTCATTGAGTAAAAAGAAAACATAAACTGTACATAAAGTGGCATCAATCTTTCCCCATACAATAGCCTAAGACACCCCCTAGAAGCACAGGTTGGGAACAATAATCTTTCTCTTATCCATTCTGTTCATAATTATCTATTGTTATTAACTCATAGGAGATTTTAACAACTACTGATTTTCTTTTTTACATTTCTCTTTCTTTCAAATGTACTACACTTGATCTTAGCCAGAAGGCTGAGAGAAGTACTGCAGCATGTGCTATAGTGGGCTCACAATTCTTCTTGAGCCATAGCTTAACTTGCATTGGATAGATACAACGCTGGCTTCTCAGGAACAAAACCATGAGTAGATTTTTGGGAACTCTTAACTCACACATATGCTCCTTAATTCATTGTAGGATTCAGCTTTTCAGTTGTATCAGTATTTTTGCTAATGATAGATAGCCAAAACATCTGCTTAACATCTGTCCGTTAGCTCGCATCTATGTACAGTTGAAAATTATAGGTTGATAAGAATTATGGATTCATATCATCCCATAGGATAAACATTGATGAAAATGTAACATGAACCTGAGTTTAGTATCAAAATTGAAAAGCAGGGCAATGCCCATAGTAGAAGTCTGAAAAATGGAGCATATGAACCTTCAGGGGAGAAAGGAATGGGTCTGGGTGGATCACTTGGGAACTCCTAATTTCTCAATCTGGAGAGCTTGTTTTTCTAAACGGGTTACTAAGACTATCTTCACTTTGAGCTCAGTGGAGAAAACTGGTTAAAAGTATAGGAAGAAAATAATTATAATGAAAATGATATATCTTACTTAAGTAGTATTTATTTATGCATTATTCTGTTTTCCATTTTATCTTGTAACAGTTCAGTAAAGCGAATGGAGAGGAAGTAACTTGACCAAGTGAGTTTCCACAGCTGAGTGAGAACTTGGATCCTGGACCCTTTCTGCACTGGGCTTATTCTGGATTATATCCTGGAACACAGCCTGCTGTCTCCATCAGCATGCAGACGTCAGGGCTCTATTCCTGAATATGATCTGGAATAAGGCCAAGTGCAGAAAGAGCTCTGGTCTCTCAGTTCCTAGTATGGCACAGTGTCCAATCAATCATACTGGCTTTTGTTCACCAAATTCCTATTCCCGTTGGTGGCAGCCTGAACAGCCAACAGTCAAGAAAGGAATGTTTGGCAATCGAGTGAGACAACAGGTTAGGTATCCCTGCAACTTTCTCTTAAATGATTGTGTACTGTGATGTTAAAAATGCACCTAACCAAGTGACAGCATTTCGAATACTGCCACAATAGTAATGTTAGATGCATAAAGAAAGCAGAGAATGATAGGGAACTTTATAACTTTCATTCAACCTGCTGAGTTCTATAGTACAACGAGTTAACAAGATAACTGGAAAGGTTGTATCCAAGAACAGATTTCTAAGGGGCTGAAACAATGCTGATAAAGATCAAGTGGCTAGATGTAAGCAACAGCCCTCAAATTGCCTCCGAATGAATACCTCACTGTGGCTGACAGAAGCATACTTCTGCATGGTTACTGACTCATTCACAGAGGCATGGAGCTGGAAAACATCAGGGAGGGCTCCAGTTGGCTGGAAAGGCATGAAAAGATTTTCACTGCTGTTGACATTACATCATTGCTTTATTCTAATTATTCCTGGCTGGTGGTTTAACTGTAGAAAAGATAGTTTGCTCATGAAAGGGTACAGTCCGGGGCTCTAAATCCACTGACAAATACCATGAGGGTAGATGGCTACTATAGGATTCTGTTTCCTGTCATGAAATATACTACGTGCCAATGAGTCACTGGAGTCATATATTGACAAGTGTGGCAGAAGTACCCTGAATGAACATCTGTTGCATTGGTTTACAGGGCCATTAATATGTTCAAATCTGCTAGGCTTAAAATATCTGTTTCCATGCTGCACTCAAGTTGTAAAGGGACTGGAACAACAACAGGAGAAAGAGCTAATGCATCACCCCAGTGTGTTTCCTAAACACACTTTTGGATATCTGTTGTGCCAAATGTAACTAGATGCTGCATAGTGCATACTCAAGCAAAAAGGGCAAATTTGGTTAATGTAGAAATTTTGAATGATTGCTAATTTTATTTTTAATTGTGATTCTTGCATTGGAAATGGTGTGTGTGGGGGTGTCTTTTGTCCTGAACAGTAGTATAGAAAATATGAAATAAAGAGGACCCTGGAGTCCTTATTTCTTGTGAAGGAAGTTCAATTCATTTGTTTAAAACATATTACATTATATTTCCAATCACAATTCATTAGAACAACTGATCATCAAGGTAATTTGCTTGTGCCCATCAGAGTGAAGTTATTTGATTAGAGGTTAATCAAACCGAAGCAGATTCATCAGCTACAGTCTTTGCTGGACACATGCTGCTTATCCACAGTGAATTACATCTTGGTAACTTCCAGGCTGGACTTTTGTAAAGTTATGTGTGGCTGCCCTAGAAATCATTCAGAAGTTGAAACTGGTGCAGAATGCAAGCCCTGCCAAGTGGATACATAACAGGTCAGTCTTAGGCCCTTTCTGTACTGGGCTCTAGATCTGGATCAAGAACATCCTGCCTCTGTTAGGCCAACTTTACAGGCAGAAGATGAAGCCAGATCCAGATGAAGAGACCCTTGGTTTGGATATATTGTAGACCTGATATATCAGGTTTACAAACTGGACTAAGGTCTGTATTCCAGATCACAAAGGCATGCAGGTTTCCATGATCGGAAATGACCAGAAGCTGTAATTCAACAGCATGCCATAGCATGCAGCCCAGAAACACCCTCCCCCAATGCCCTGAGGCTAGGAACTTTCACTCCTAGCCATTGGGGGCTGGGAGGGTAGCTGCGAGGCTCGTGTGATCTGGTAGGCTTGAAGCAGATTAACAGATGCAGATGATGCTGATCCGGCCCTCAACTCCCTGTGATCTAAATCAGTAGATACTGTAAATCTGGATCTCATGCTCTGCTGAGGTTTTAACTTTGCTTTTAGAAGTCCTAAGCAACTTGACTCCAAAGGGCCAAATCTTCCCTTCCTGTATTTTGCCTTCTGCTCAAAGTATTTCAACATGAAACATAAATGAAAGTCATTTATTTCTCAGTCCCAATTCAGGGACATCCATCCACAAATAGTTTGCATTACAAGTGAAATCATCCAGTCCACCAGAGAATGAAAAAGTATTTCTCTATTCAATGCAAGCTCATTACAATGTTGTTGTGCACACATTTTGCACAAGCAAAATTATGGCAAAATTGATAGCTACAGATAGGCAAGCTGGTGGGCAGGAAAATGTTATGATTTTGTGTAGGAATGTGTGTACAAAACAGAAATAAGTCATCTCAATAAGCATTATTTTCCCCACAAGTCTGCATTTATACCAACCTCAGGGGTTCCACATCTTCAAATATAGATCATTTATATTCTCCCCCGTTCTATTTTCTTATATTGACAAGAAATAAGTTCTGGTCAATTACTGGCCTACTTCTAGTTTTGGTTATCAAATGTTGAGCTTGACAGTTTGAAAGCACTAATCACTCTGAAAGGCAGAGAGGGGCATATGGCATGGGTAATAAGGGGCAGGACAAGGCATTGCATCAGGCAGGGTTTGTTTTGGTCACTCCTTTAATATAAGACATCCCTTCTCTAGATGCACAAAAATGCATCTTAACTTCCAAGTCTAGCAACAGTTTCCTTGATAGTGAGTGCTTGCTGCTGATTGGCCACTCATCTGCCCAGCTTTCTAGGGCCCAGATTCATCGCTCATCTGCAGCAGCCATTTCACTAGGGATCTGCACGGATATTCAAAAATTCAAATATGCAATTTGAAT
This sequence comes from Aspidoscelis tigris stejnegeri, assembly GCA_023333525.1. Taxonomy (NCBI): domain Eukaryota; kingdom Metazoa; phylum Chordata; class Lepidosauria; order Squamata; family Teiidae; genus Aspidoscelis; species Aspidoscelis tigris. Next base: position 47,736,936 of record JALMGA010000003.1, on the reverse strand, counting down.
CCGTCAAATGCTGACATTCAAACTCAAATCGGATCTTTGAAAATCCGAATTCGCACACTCAAACTCGAATCAGATTTTCAAAAATCCAAATGTGTGGATTCATATCTGTCGTATACAAATCTGCATGAAAATTATATGTATCTTGTGCTTAAAATACGGGATTTAAACAGGATGCATATGGGATAATATGGGATGCACACAGACTTTTATGGAATGTGTACAGATATGTATAACAGATATGAATGTTGTCGACATTCATATTTTTAAATACGAATCTAACATTTGAATGTACAGATTCAAATGTTATGGATTCAAAACAGATTTTACGACATTTAAATATTAAATATCCGAATCTACTCGGATTTTTTGGCACTCGAATCTACTTGAATTTGAATGTCAAAAATACATCCATGCACACCCCTACATTTCACATGCTGTGAATGATTGGCTACATTTCCTTCCTTTGTGCTTATGTAGCTTCCAGCTCAATCTGACTAAGAGACAAAGCCACCTTCAGGGTTATTTTACCCAAAAGAGGAAGAGGCACTGATTTCCAGGTTTTGAGGTGGGGTAAGATGAATTGAGGTAGGAAAAAAAAGTATGTCCTTAAAGTCTCTAGTTTGCCCAGAGGGTACCTCTTTAGGAGTGTCTGATCAAACCCATAGACCTTCTGTGTTTCTGGGTCCTTAGGGAGGTTTTTCTTTTTAAGTCATCAGGAGTAGTATTCGACTTCTGTAGGTAATTAGAGACTTCCCATCTTCCTATGTGTGCATGATATTGTTCTGAAAAGTTTATTAATTGGCTTTCTCAGGCTACTGTAGGAAAAATTCCCTTCAAATAGACCTTGAAAAAATCTAAGGTACTGGTTGTTGAGGGAAAATATTACTCACCACAGATGGCTAATAAATAAACACGCAACGGAACAGGTCAAAAGGATTATTTACTCAAGAGCAGTAGTTCATCATGCACCATCCAGAGGCCTTTTCGCACACGCGGTTTTGGAACGCGCGGAAGACAGCCCGGGACGCGGCATTCGCATTGCCGCGACCGGGTTTGTGTCCCGGCACGTCCCGGGCTGTCTTCCACGCGTTCCAGATGCAGAGCACTTTAAAGTGCCCTGCATCCATTCCCGCGCGTACGAAGCGTCCCGGCGCATTCGGGGAGAGAAGCGTTCGTGCACGCTTCTCTGCCTGACAGCCGCGGGCACACCTCCCCCGTCAGCATGAGCCGAAAATTGGCCCAGCAGCTGATGGCGGTCGGGCTGATTGCCTTCCTTGCCGGGCTGTGGAAGCGATCGCGCAGCCGTGGCGAGGCTGGTTAACAGTGAGGGGACCCACGATTCGAATCGTAGGACCCCTTGCCGTCTGCCAGCCTCGCCGGCGCTGCATGATCACTCCCGCAGCCTGGCAAAGAAGGTGATCGCCCTCCGCGGGGGGGGAGCTAGGCCCTTCCCGGCCCCGGTGGCCCCATTGCGTCTGCCGGAGTCGGGGACCTGGGAGCATCGGCTTCTTGTAGCCCCTTTCCGGGGTGGCAGGAGGCCGATGCTGGGCTGGCTGGGGGCGAGGAACCCCTTGGGCGACTGGGGCGCGTTGCTCTGGTCAGCCAAGGGTCCCCCCCACCCCTATTGCGACCGTCAATGGGGCGCGGGCGCCCCGCAGATCAGTCCCCCACCCCCTACTCCCCAAAGCCCCCACCCCCCCACCCTCCAAGCCCGATCGTGCCCATCTTCGGGGTGTAGGCGCCTACACCAAGGCACCTACACCCCGAAGATGATTCTCCCCCCACCAGGGCCCCGGGAGGACATGCGCGCGACGCAGAACCTACCTGCTCGCTGTCCGGCCTTGGAATGAGGCGAGGAAGCCAGGAGCATGCACCACGTGGCCCAGGGATGCCCCCTATTGGACAAGCAGTTCACATGAACTGCTTGTCCAATAGGGGGCCTGGCCGAGCCATGTGGTGTGCACTCCCAGCTTCCTCGCCTCATTCCGAGGCCAGACAGTGAGCAGGTAGGTCCTGTGTCACGCGCGCGTCCTCCCAGGGCCCTGGGGGGGGGGAGAATCATCTTCGGGGTATAGGTGCCTCAGTGTAGGCACCTACACCCCGAAGATGGGCGCGATCGGGCTCGTAGGGTGGGTGGGGTGGGGGCTTTGGGGAGTGGGGGGTGGGTGGGGAGCTGATCTGCGGGGTGCAGCCGCTGAGATCCAGGCTCCCACGCTCCGCAGATGGGCAGGAACAGGGTCGGGGCGAAGCCTTTGGAGCCCGGAGCCAGGGGCTCCGATCTCCAAAGGGCTCCTGCCCCACAGGGACCTTGCCCCTGCCCCGGGGAGGGGGGTGCAGGTTCCAGGGAGGGGGATCTGTGGGGCTTAGGCACCTGATTGGGGTGCCGAAGTCCCGCAGAGCCCCCCCTCACGCCACGAGATCCAGGCGGAGGTGCTTTTACTCTGCTTCCAACGTGGAAGCAGGAGTGAAAGTTTTCCTTTTCCCTGGCAGATCGCAGGCTTAGAGGGGTGGGGTGGGGCACCCCCTGCTGCAGGTGGGCACCCTCGGGGCCTCTCAGCAGCAGGTGGGAGGGAGCCCCACACCCCTCCCCCCCGGTGATCTGGCCGGCTAAAACTTTGCTTCAAAGTGAAACTTTGAAGTCAAACTTTGCCCCACCCCTCCAAGCCTGCGATCTGCCAGGGAGAAGGAAAACTTTTACTCCTGCTTCCACGTTGGAAGCTGGAGTAAAAGTTTCTGATGCCGGGATGGGGATGGCGAGGGGTAGGGGGAGAGTGAGGGGAGGGGGAGGGCCTCCCTCCCCACCCGATCGCCCCCCCCTCCCTATCGCCCCCCTCCCTATCACCCCCCCTCCCTATCGCCCACCCTCTCTGGGCATTGGGGACAGTGCCCGCGTGCAGGGGACCTACCTTCCCGGCGTCTTCGCTCATTGCAAGCCAGGACTCCAGGAAGGTAGGTCCCCTGCGCGCGCAGAGTCCCAATGCCCGGGGTGGGGTGGGGGCGATCGGGTGGCGGTGGGCCCCTCCCTCTCCCCCAACCCATCCCAGGGTGGGTGCGGGGTGAGTGGGGGGTGGGGGTTAGATGAGGTGGGGTGGTGGTGGGAATCATCTGCAAGGTGTAGGCGCGTAGATCCATGCGCCTACACCCCGTAGACGGCAGCGATCAGGGTGGCGGGGTGGTGGGGAAGCCTTCGGAGATCGGAGCCACGGGCTCCGATCTCCGAAGGGCTCCTGCCCCATAGGCAGCTGCTCCAGGGTGGGTGCACGGATGCCCGGGCACGTTTGTGCCGGCTGCACAGGCCCGATCCGGCCCCGTGCAGCCGGCAAGACGGCGGAGCAGCTGGCTTGACAGGGCTGCCCGCCCCTTGGGTGCTCGCACCCAATGGGAGGCAGCCTCGGCAGCCGTCTCCCCGCCCCTTGCCGCCGTTTGCCGGCTAAGACACTTTGGAACGCTTTTACCATTCACACGCAGGCGTGCCGGAACGCGTTTACACGCGTTCCTGCGCTCCTATGTGTGAATAGTCAAAGCGTCCTGAAGTGTCTTAGGCTTCCCGTCCTACACCTGTTCCAAATGGAATGGATGTAGTGCGAAAATGCCTCTGGTTACCCAACTGTAATTTTGTAATTATAAGGACTGAAGGTTTAAAATCTGCCCTTTTTCTTTTCATACCAAGAGAGGGCAGTATCTTTCTGCTGCTGTACAAGCATTTAATGGAAATCTTTCAACAGAGCTTCACTATGGACCTTGTATTTGAATTAAGGTAGCATCTCAAAATCAGACAAGATTTTTCAGGTCTTTTGAGCATCTCTGAATTGTGTTCCAAATTCAGTGGTATATCCAGAAAGTGGGCAGTGCCTCAAGGAACCATAGCATGGTTGGGGCCCATTTGCAGTTGGCCTTAAATTAGTGTATTCAAAGAAGCTTGGAGACTATTGCCCTTACTTACAAGAAGTATATTCATTAGCTCTTGGATAAAAGTAGTAAATCAAAAGCTTCTTCCAGTTGGGTTGTCTTCCAATTATTAATTCCAAAGAAGATTCAAAATGGCAAGGTACCTTACTAAAGAAAGATTATGGGACTCAGATGGCCAAAAGATCATAGTAAATGCCAATGTGTCCTATTCACAATGGAGCTTAGGTTTGGGCTATCCAAACACTTTAAACATTAGTAGATGCAGAATCACATTCACTAAAGCTAGGTTAAATTACCTTCACAAATTTTGAAAGGGAGATTTGAAGAAATTCCCTACTCCCAGAGATTTTTGTCCTTCTAATTATTTATAATAATTTATATAAATCATCTAATTTATTATTTGCTAACTAATAATCGAGTTTGTGGAACATGTCTTTCTTAACTATAGGTTTTACTTGTGAATCTGGCAAGATTTAACCAGTACTAAACTAAAAGGTATTATCTGTGAGATCCTTAGCTGAATGTGCAAAATATTTTCTATCTGATAAAAATTGTAAGATGACTTTGACACCACCAATATTTTTGGCCATTGCCTTCGAAATAACAAAATAAATAGTGAAATAATGATAGGGTTTCTTATAAATGTCTGGATTCGTGCTAGGTTAATACACCAGAAACCATATTAGTTATTGGAGGCACTGTTTTCAGTTGCAGAAGTTCTGTTCCTTGAGATATTCTCAGTCAGTTTTGAGGGGAGGGGAGCCCCCTAGGACAACCCATCTGTATTTTGGGGATTAGGTACCATCGGTATGCTGATGATATCCAATTGTCCATCTGAATCCCTCCATTGCATCTGAGAACAGCCTTCACACGAGCTAGATTTCATCAACTCAACACCATAATGAGACTTGGATGTTACCAGAATATTCCACACTGTGAGAGATTCTGTGTTTGTGAGGCACATGCTTTAGAGGACACAATACATTTTCTTTTGGAATGTCCTTATATAACTAACCCCTTTATTTGTTAATTGCCAGTGGCTAAATTACAGAGATAAAGTTCACTGGCTCTTAAGAGGTTGTGATAAATTTATCACAATAGGGGTTGCTTTGTTCATTGTGAAAGCTTCCAGAGTTCATGGTTCTTTTTACACAATCAACTAAAACATTCAGATAATGATCTAATTTGATTTTAATTAGAAACTACATAACTATTTTATTAGTACCAATATTTGGTTTTTATATTTGAATTTTAGTACTGTACCTATCACTTTTTATGATATGGTCATTTGACTAATCATTAAACTTACTTACTTAATCCCAAGTCAAAAATAAGGATATGGCAGCTTAATTTAAATTTTCACAGCATTAAATGGGTGAATGTAGACAACAGTTTAGAGTTTAGGAAAGATGATGTAAAAGGAGAGTTTTGATGCATTAATTTTTCCTCCTGTAAGAAACGGGGACCATCTTTCCTTGATTTGGGTATAGACAGATAAAACCTGCATTCTGTTCTGTTGAACAGAAAGTATATTGTTGAGGGCCAATGACCAGACATGTGAGATCCATTTATCTCAATTAAGTTGTTTTGCTTCTTCCAATGATAAGCAATTTCAGCTTTAGCTGCTGTTAAAAGCATTTTAATTAAATCCTCATCTTTTATATGCAAATTTTTGTCAATGAAAAGAAATAGGAAAACTAGGCCCAAGGTTGGTTCTAAAATCTGAGAGGTTATTGTATAGATGTCTTGTTGAATGAGCTTCCAGAATTTCTGAATAGTTTGACATTCCCACCACATGTGTATGTATGTTCCTAGAGCTGGACAACCATGCCAGCAGGAAGAAGTTATGGACTTATTTATTAGGTGGAGTGGTAAAGGAGTTTGGTACCATCTCTAAAGAATTTTCAATGAAGTATCTTATTCTTGTTGAAAAATCAAGGATTTATAAAATTCACACAGGATCATCTTCCATTCTTTTTTTGTCTATGTTTATAGAGCAGTTCTTTTCCCAAAATGCTTTAATGCTGAAGTGTTATGTGGAGTTTGTCTATAAGAAGTTTATAAATGTAGGAGGACATAGCTTTTTCTGTTTTTGAAGGATAACAGTCACTTTTGAAGTGCCATATTTTTGTACCATTTATTACATGAATTTTTAATAGTATTTTTGTTATCCTGAATTCCATTCAGGGAATTAGATTTTTTAAGGAGTTCCTTCAGGGAATGAAGGCCTTGATCTTCCTAAATAGACCAAGTGGAGAGATTGGGGAAGCTGTGTTAGGGAATGATGGTAATACGTGAACATGCGGGGTCAGTTTTTTTGCCATTGTTTCCATGTAATAAGTATGCAGTATGCCATAGGTAAATCTTGAATTTCAATGAAAGACTAAAATGGAGTTTGCACTCCATAAAATGGTTTATTGGGATTCAGATACCAAGATACATGAAGCTCTCTGCTTTGTGTACCATATCTCTGAGATAAAATTACTGAATGTCAATGTTATACTGAAGATGAAGAATTATTATCTGGCTATGAGGCATATTATAGATGAAATGTGGATGGATTAACTTAACTTATATATTATTTAGCTGATAATGATGGAGACAGAAGAGAGCAGAAAAAGAAAAATGGGATTTATTTATGTATGGACATAATGGAACAATTGCAAAGACAGTCAGGGTTTGTAAAGATTAATAGGATAATCTTCAGTGGAAAAAAAAGTGACTTAAATAGGTAATCTAATTTTTTGTAGCAAACTATTTCTAAATGGCAAATAATTCAAATGTGAGGAACATAATTAGAGGAAAGAGAACAAAATTTGCTGTGGGATATTAATAGTTTAATGTTTTATTCAAAAATTTAGATACTCTTCCTCCATTTATTCTGGCATGTCTAAGTTCTAAAAATAATGATAGGACATAAATATAATAATAGAATATTAAATATAGTAATATAAAAATATCAAGGCATGTCTAAGTTGCAAGTTATCCTGAGATCCATTTCTGAGCTGAAAGTTGACTCATAAATAATTTTCACACATAAAAAAGACTGGTATTCAGTTTGATTATATTACTCAGGAACTTACACAAGTTTGATTCCAGTGTGATTCCATTATTTTATGCTTTGACCTTCCTGAGACAATAAAAAGGTCCAGTATTTCACCACTGTCTGGGGCAACCAGTTCTTCTAGGTCACTCTTCTTCCCCGTACCTTACCATGTGGGCCAAGTGGAGTACATAGTAGGTGAAAATGCCCCTTTCTTTCTATTCCATTATTGGGCCCTTTCTGTATCTATCTTATTCCTCCCTAACTGTCCATTTCTGTTAGCAGAATTTACCACAACTATATTTCCCTGGAGATTTTGGCTCCTCGTGTTCTAAAAAGCCTCAATAAACTCAGACATGAAAGCCATTAGCCTTGAGTTTATTAAGCGTCCTTTCACAACAGATTCCAAAACCAATGAAGCAATTGAAGACATTTTAGTTATGGGTTCCATGTTATGGAACATCATCCTATTTGAGGTACACTGGGCACCATCTTTATCTATCTGTTGACACCTGGTCAAGATGCTTTTTTAAATCTAGATCTTTGGCAATGAGAAATTCTTATTCTGTGCTGTTCTTTTATGATGCATCCACATGCAGTTAAAAAAGAGTAAATCAAAAATGACTTAGTGTTATAACTGCTACACAGGTAGGGGTGTGCACAAATGCAATTTTCTGAATTCAGTTTGATTTGAATCAAATATCCAAAGATTCAAATCAATTCAAATGTTTAAAATTCAAATGCATTCACATTCAATTTGATTCAAATACATTTGAGTCTATTCGTATGAATTTTCAATTCATATTTGAGGATAAGAATGTCAACATTCAATGTGTCTGTACTCATCCCGTTTTTATCCCTATGCATCCCATACATATCCATAATAATGTACATAATGCATATGTATCCGCGCACATACAAATGTCCAAATAATTCATATAAATTATTTGAAAGATTCAAAAATTGGTTCAAATGTTAAATTAGAATTTAGAGACATTCAATTCAAATTTGAATTCAAATGTCTCTAAATTCTAATTTAAAATTTGGAATACTGATGGCCACATGACTACCTCTAAGCCACTTTTTTGGTGTGTGTAGCTGCAGCCTCAGCTTTTGTTATTTTTATCTAATTGTTCTTTTAATTTTATACATTATTAATTTTTAAAAAATTACAAAGAGACATTACAAGGAATGTCACAAGAACTTTGTGTGTTGAGAAATCATCTCATATCCCACTCTCCCTCCTGATCCCAAGGATATTTCATCTACACCTAGTGCCTACTTGTCTAGTAGCTACAATACTCATCATGTTTGCCTTTCTTAAGAAAATTCATAGCAATGCCTCCCAAACAGTTATCCAAATATGTAGCTTAGAACCTACCTCATTTTGCCACACTGCAGCCTACATTTGCATCCAAGTCAGGCAACCACTACCCTGACAAGGAGTGCTACTCACTGTCTGACCCCTCAGCATTAAGAAATATATACCTTCACAGCTATGAAATCCTGTTGAAGAGGTGACTTTTCTGAGTCTTCAAGCTGAGGTAAGGGGGGGGGGAAGGTGTTTTTTAAGTGTGTCTGTTTGCATCCTTAGAGACAGCACTGTGTGGCCCTCTTATTCTCATTCCACCTTTACTCCACGTTCTCCAGAATGTTCTTGGGGAAGAGGGACAGACTGATGTTTGTTTGTTTCCCACCCTATACCCAAAGGTCTCACTTGAGAACCATCTTAAAGCCATCTGAGAGGTGCATTTTATTTTTACTGTGTGTGAACACAGCCTAAATTGCACAGTAAAGGGTTATTAATAGAAACTATACGAAATCCTTGATATTTTTGTGACATTTCAGCATTTTGAAGGCTACCTACTGTTTAACTTTTGTGCTTTTCAGCTTGAAACCAGATGCACTTAGCGTTTGGTGCTTAGTGCTGTTCTCCTATTTCTAAGGAGTGATTTCATCATTACGTCTCTCCTGTTGAAAGGCATAAGATGCCGTTCTCCAGCACTGCTGGCTACCCAGTATTTATGCTTCTAACTACATGTTTTAGTGAAAATTACATAGTGTGTTAATGAGTTTAAATATACATTCTTTTGCTTGGCTCTCCCTCTTAAAGTTTACAGTGTTCTAAGGAGATAACTTTACTCCTCCTTTTTCTCTGTAAAACTTCTCTCAGGATGGAGCCACTGCTGGAAAAGTTAAATTGGCTTTGAAAACAGGAAATACTGATAAAAGACAATTTTAAATAAAACTTACAAAGGGGCTTATCCTTAAACTTTATAGAATGTAATGTGGAAAGCCAGGGCTAAAAACCTCAACTAGGTTCATTCACCTGTACATGCAATGAAAGAAACCATCTCTATGGAGCACACAAGAACTTTTCTTTTATAACCAACTTCAGAGTTTTGTCTTGCATAAAGCTGAATGACCCTGCACAAAATGCTCTAGGAGAAGGAAGAGATAGAAAATGGGTTATAAGTCAGCATGTATTGGCCTCATTTCACAAGATGAAAAGATGAGAATATTCTTCTTCTGCTTCAGTCAGTTGGAAGATTAAGGCAGTGAATGCAAACTACTGCTTTCATTTGAAATTACTGCAATTGATTAGTCAAATAAACTGTAACAATGTCATAAAACTATCAAAACACAAGAGTATACAAAAGAATGAAAGTTTATAAATAATACGAACAGAGCACAAATAAACTAAGATTCTAAAATCAGGGAAAAAATCTATAAAACCTTGAAATTTAAAATAGCCTAAGAACTGCCTAGTGTATCATCTAGAGCAGCTCACCTCACCCTCATGCATTGTAGAGATGATTCTATAGGGTGGTGATAAAGGTAGGAAGCAATTAGTTGGCTAATATAGTGTTGGCTTGACTCCCTTCAACAGCATTGGATTTTATCCAGTCTGACAGTATTCTTCTAAATATGCATGTCCATCTTTGTGTACCATGTGTGACATTGTTGATGTAGGTGTATTTGTTAAAGAGAGCAATAATCCTGGTTATCACAGTGGAAACAATAAATTATTTGGTATGTCAACAAAGTTAGAATTTCATGTCATTGTTAGATACGACTGACTTGGGCCAATCTGTGGTGACTGCAAGGGCATCTCTGTGTAGTTTTCTTGGCAGATACAGAAGTGGTTTGTCATTACCTTCTCCTGGAAGGTGTTGGGGTCAAACCTATGACTGTCCCAAGGTTGGAAAGACAGGTATGATACCTCTCAAGGCCATTTACAGGGACCAAGAGCAAGTGAAGGTTTTGCCTTTTGTCTTCTGCTTGAGAAGGCCCAGAAACTATTGATGCCCCCTGTGCGAGACAGGATGCTGGACTAGATTGATTTTGGCCAAATCCAGCAAGGCTGTTCTTATGTTCTTATGAATATGCACATGCCAAAACTGACTGTGTAGTTGTGCTCAATTATAACATAGAACTAAGGAGCAACCACTGAAGAAGGTTTATACCAAAATACTCTAATTAAAGCCATGGTCATACCTTCACTTTAAACCTTCTTCAGTTCATCTTTAGGTCAGACTGCTCTCACCTTTTCATATCTATCCGTTTTATTTCTGGACTTTCAATCCCCCATTTGGGCTTTCCTGAGGTACTGAAAGGTAGTCATTTGTTAAAAGTTTTCTACTTTATACACAATGGATCATATATGGTATAGTGATGATCACACGAAAATAAAGTGACTATTCCACAAAATTGCACAGATAGCTCTATGTAGTCACCAAGGTCAACTCAGTTTGAGATCATCTTTTACCTTTTTATTTCTTCAGCTTTATTAGGTTAGTACATTGAACCATGAATTAGTGTCTAAGATGAAAGGTAAACTAGGTAGATTGTAATAGAGACCTGATTTTTTTTTGTCATGCACATACAACAATTGTGTTTTTTTCAATCTCCTGTGATTCTTTTTTCCTAATATTTTTAAATATTTTGTTGTAAGTAAAAAAAAATTAACCTAACACAGTCCTATTTTTGTAATAAAGTGGATTTTTTTGAAATATCTGAACTGTCAGTGGTGATGTGTAGGACTCCAGGTGCTCCCGCTCATGGTTTTGTGGAAGGAGATGACTTTAAATACGGCTCCCAGGTTTACTTCAAATGCAACCCAGGTTACACCTTAAAAGGCAGTCATGTTGCCTATTGTCAACTGGATGGAAGATGGTCAACACATCCTCCAGTATGTGGTAAGGATGGTTTATATCTTATTCTATTTCAAAAAGTGTGCTTTTTTTTTTCTTTTAGAGGAATATATATATTCTGTCCCATCCCCTGGCACAAAAGCCATATTATGTTAGCACCTGGCAAACATCTGCTTGGAGGCTGTTCCAAAGTTTGGGAACAAACCATTCCACTCTCACAACTCTGAAAGTAATGGAACTACAAGAAGGCCCTCACACTGGCATTTTAAAACATAGGCAGTTCTGTATGAGAGAAGGTGTTCTTCAGCTATTTAGAGTCTAAGCCAATTAGGGATTTATAAGTCAGTGTCAACACTTTTAATTGTTCTAGTAACTAGTGCACTCCTTCAAGACTAGTGTGATGTTTATTCAGCCAGAAAGTCCCTTCAGCAGCTGGGAAACTGTGTTCTATTACTAGTTCCAGCTCCTGGACATTACCAAAGTGTGGACATTGTAGCCAGTTGTCCCATCCAGGAAAGGTTGGAGTTAGCAAAACAGTGCTGGGTAAACACCTCAGTCTTTCCAATACTTTGCCTCAAGGATGGTATATTAGCAACTGAGTTGTGATTAGGGATGTGCACGAATATTCATAACATTTGTTATTTGTACGAATTTGTACGAATTTGGATATTCATTCACAAATTGATTGTTTTTATATTTGTATACTAACATTTGTATGAATACGAATGTTTCTGGACACTTGTATGAATAGTTCAGACATTCGTTAGATTGGGGGTATGGAAAAACGGAGCGCCAGTCACATCCACAACAGATCCAGATTGCATTCAACATGGATCAACATCAGATTAAAAGTGGATTCAGGTCAAATTGTGTTTGAGGGTGGATATGTTATGGATATGTATCAGATATGCATTTATTCGTATAGGATACATATCTGATACATGTCAAATATTTGTACAAATACGTAAAAATAGATTTGTATCGAATAGAATTTTACCAAATTTGAATGTACAAATACGGATTTTCAAACTTTCAATTAGTTATGAATCAAATGTCAAAAATGCATTCGTGCACACCCCTAGTTGTAATTAGATCCAGAGATGTCTTCTTAAGGAGAGGGAGGGCCACAGCCTTCTTACTTGCTACTGGCAACTCTGCCTCTTGAAGTGAAGCGTTTATCACTCTCTGGACCCATCCGGTCATACCCATTTTAGCTTTTGTTAGCCATGATGGACAAAGGATAAGGAGACAAGTAGTTGGCTGAATCCGCAGATTGTAGTAATTGAAACTGATCCAAAGTAACAGGACCAGATGGTGGTCTGGATACCTGCATGAGAATTATGTCCAGCTGTGGAATATAGTTTCCTGTGAATCTGAGCAATTTTGTCCTAAAAGTGCCTTGAAAACCCTTCATAGCAAACCTCTGAGGTGGCATAACCACTGCAGCTAGGGGACAATAGCCCTTTAACCACCCAGAACAGCTTGTGAGAATGCAATAGAGGTGGAGGAGAAGTAAGCCTTCTTTCCCACACCAGTGCTCATGTGGTGGCCATGATAATGTGCTCTTACCCATATTCAGTCAGATTCACAGTGGGATTTACACCACTTGCACTCTAGGCTTCAGCTTTCATGCTATGAGTTTTCATGTGGTTCTCAGTAAATGAGGGAACACCTGTATAAAAGTCTGTATCTGCTATTGCTTTCAGTTGTGACAGTTAACTACAAGTACTTAAAGACTTCCACTTAAAAATGTCACACCTTATCTTTCTCTCCCCATCTACCAATAAATGTCTTTCTTTTCTTGCTATTCTTGATGCAGCCTAGCATGCTCTCGCAAGCAAATAATTTCGTGCACCATTTTCTTTTTTGTTTAAATATTGTGACAGATACCTTTCTCTTAGAGCATAGCTAGACTTGCCAGAGACAAAAGTGAAAACTAATCTAGCTATCTCCCTTCTGGCAAGGAAAAACTAAGGCTGGAATTACCAGCTGTTTAAAAAGTTTATTTGCTGCAAATTTGGAGCAAGCCTTCTGCTGGATGAATCTCTCCAGAAATAGGCATTTGTACTTGATGTTTGAACCAGAGGCATTTTCGCACTGCACGTGTTCCATTTGGAACGCGTGTAGAACGGGAAGCCTAAAACACTTCCGGACGCTTTTACCATTCACACACAGGAGAGCCGGAACGTGTGTAAACGCGTTCCGGCGCGCCTGTGTGTGAATGGTAAAAGCGTTCTGAAGTTACTTAGCCGGCAAAGGCCGGCCAGGGGCGGGGATATGGCCGGCAACGCTGCCTCCCATAGGGTGAGAGCACCCAAGGGGCGGGCAGCGCTGTCAAGCCACTCGCCCCACTTCGTGCCGGCTGTACGGGGCTTGATCGGGCCCTGTGCAGCTGGCACGAAGATGCCCGGGCCCCCGGGCCCCCATCGCGGAGCCTGGGGCAAGGTCCCTATGGGGCAGGACCCCTTCGGAGATCGGAGTTCCTGGCTCCGATCTCCAAAGGCTTCGCCCCGACCCTGTTCCTGCCCATCTGCGGGGCGCGGGCACCTGGATCTAGGCGCAGGCGCCCCGCAGATCAGTCCCCCACCCCCCCACTCCCCGAAGCCCCCACCCCACCCACCCTCCGAGCCCGATCGCGCCCATCTTCGGTGTGTAGGCGCCTACACTGAGGCGCCTACACCGCAAAGATGATTCCCCCCCCAGGGCCCCAGGAGGAGTTCACTACTGCTTGTCCAATAGGGGGCCTCGGTGGGCTGCGTGCTGCGCCCTCCCGGCATGCTCCCCTCAATCAGAGGCCGGACAGCGAGCAGGTAGGTCCTGCGTCGCGTGTGCACGCGCGTCCTTCCGGGGCCCTGGGGGGGGAATCATCTTCGCAGTGTAGGCGCCTCGGTGTAGGCGCCTACACACCAAAGATGGGCAAGATCGTGGCTGGGGGTGGGGGCTTCGGGGCGTGGGGGGGGTGGGGGACGGTAGAGGTGGGGGCGGGGGGGACCCTTGGGTGACCGGAGCGATGCGCTCCGGTCGCCCAAGGGGTTCCTCGCCCCCAGCCAGCCCGGGATCGGCCTCCTGTCACCCCGGAAAGGGGCTACAGGAAGCTGATGCTCCCAGGTCCCCAACTCTGGCAGCCGCAATGGGGCCACCGGGGCCGGGAAGGTCCTAGCTCCCCCCCTCATGGAGGGCGATCTCCTTAATTGTCGGGCTGCGGGAGTGATCGTGCAGCGACGGCGAGGCTGGAGATGTCAAGGGGTCCTACGATTCGAATCGTGGGTCCCCTCGCTGCCAACCAGCCTCGCCGCGGCTGCTCGATCACTTCCACAGCCCGGCAACGAAGGAGATCAGCCCGACCACCATCAGTTGCTGGGCCGATTTTCGGCCCATGCTGACAGCGGAGGCGTGGCCGCGGCTGTCAGGGAGAGAAGCGTGAGCGAACGCTTCTCTCCCCGAACGCGCCGGGACGCCTCGTACGCGCCGGAACGGATGCAGAGCACTTTAAAGTGCTCTGCATCTGGAACACGCGGAAGACAGCTCCGGACATGCCGGGACGCAAACCCGGCCGCGGCAATGCGAATGCCGCACCCGGAGCTGTCTTCCGCGCGTTCCAAAACGGCGTGTGCGAAAAGGCCTCAGCAGTCAACACTGTTGAAGAGGCAGCTCTTAAATGTAATATTAAAAACTTCTCATCATTTGTCAACCCATATTTACAGATTTGCATCTCTTGTTTGCTTATATTGATTTTTAGTCAGAACTAGATGGACTTAAAAGTCTACTTCAGTATTACTTGTTCCATATTCATTTGAGGGGAGGCAAATATCTGTAGCTGTAGGGAATTGATTAATATATGCCATTTAGAATAATTAGATAGCACAATGAATTGCATAGCTACTATACCAATGTCAATATTCTTCCGATATTCCTTAATGGAAAAAGAATCTAATTACAACCTTGTGGGTCGTTGAATCACTAATTCCTCTTGTCCAATCCTTCTCTTGTGAGCCGTTGCTTTCCTTAAACTCAAATAATCATTGCACTACATTTTATCTAATTGGATTTCTTGGGGTGCTAAATCTTATAGAGCAAAATCTGAGAAACAAGAATTCCATGTTACATATGTGACACACAATAGCATGCACACATTGATGCTACATCCAGACATCCATTACTTATTCCCCTATATTTGGGTATTCCAGAATGGACTAGATTACAAAGCTTGAAAAGTCTTGGGCCTCAAACTTCTAATGGAAAGCCTTCTCCCATATAGACCTTCCCTGACCATAAGATCCACTGACAAGGTCCTCTTGGATGTACTACCATCCTCAGCTGTTAAAGGATCAAGGTCAGGTGAGAGGGCCTTGTTGGTAATAGCCCCCAATGTACGTCAATCTTATTAACCATATGCATTTACGTGTCTGGTGCAAACATACCTATTTACCTTAGGTTTAGGGTGAAGAAACAGTCTCCCCTCCCCTTGGTTGTTGTTTAGTTTGCTGATTTTAACTGTGTTTTACATTTGCTTTATTGTGACCTGCCTAGAAATACAAATAAATAGATAAGTAGGTGGCTGGTGTTTAGAATGCCTGAAGAAGGCCAGAATTTCCATTTATTTATTTATTTATTTATTTATTTGTTCAATTTCTATGCCGCTCCTCTCCGAAGACTCGGAGCGGCTTACAACAAGTCAACAATAGTAAAATAGTTAAAACAATGACAGTTAAAAACAAAACAATAACGCCAAAACACCCACCCTCATACCCATTCCCGAAACAGGGAGGTCTTAACAAGCTTTCTAAACTCTAGGAGGGTGGGGGCGTTTCTTATAACGTGCGGGAGCTCATTCCACCAGGTGGGGGCTGCCACCGAGAAGGCTCTCCCCCTCGGGGTCGCTCTTCCACACTGTTTTAATGTAGGAACTTTCAGGAGCCCCAGTCTATGGGTCCTGACCGGTCGGAGGGACTCATGAGGCAGGAGACGGTCTCTCAGATATACTGGTCCTAAGCCATGTAGGGCTTTATAGGTTATAACCAGCACCTTAAATCGGATCCGGAGACCAATAGGCAGCCAGTGCAGCTCGCGGAGTGTTGGTGTGATGTGAGACCGTCTAGGAAGTCCCACAATTGCTCTCGCGGCTGCATTCTGGACCACTTGTAGTCTCCGAACATTCTTTAAGGGCTGCCCCATGTAGAGAGCGTTGCAGTAATCTAACCTCGAGGTAATAAGAGCATGAGCGACTGTACGTAGGGCCTCACGATCCAAATAAGGACGCAACTGGTGCACCAGGCGAACCTGGGCAAACGCCCCCCTTGAGACCGCAGCTATATGATGGTCTAAACTAAGCTGCGGGTCAAGGAGGACTCCCAAGTTGCGAACCTTCTCTGAGGGGGTAATATGTTCACCCCCCAGGTAAATGGATGGACAGTTTGAAATGTCCCTGGGAGGCAATACCCACAGCCACTCCGTCTTGTCGGGATTTAGTTTGAGTCTGTTCTCACCCATCCAGGCCCTGACAGCCTCCAGACACTGGCACATCACTTTCGCTGCTTCGTTGACTTGGCATGGAGTGGAAATGTACAGCTGAGTATCATCAGCGTACTGATGACATCCCACCCCATGTCGTCGGATGATCTCCCCTAGCGGTTTCATGTAAATGTTAAATAGTAAGGGGGAGAGCACCGACCCCTGGGGTACCCCACAAGGGAGCAACCTAGGGGTGGACCTCTCACCCCTCACTAACACCGATTGCGAGCGATTAGAGAGGTAGGAGGAGAACCACCGTAAAACAGTGCCTCCCACTCCCAAACCCTCCAACCGCCGCAGAAGGATACCATGATCGATGGTATCGAAAGCCGCCGAGAGGTCCAGGAGCACCAGAATAGTGGACTCACCTCTATCCCGGGCCCGCCAGAGATCATCCATCAACGCGATCAAAGCAGTTTCCGTGGAATGGCCAGATCTGAATCCTGACTGAAAGGGACCCAGATAATCGGCTTCCTCCAGAGCCCCTTGGAGTTGCAGTGCCACCACCTTCTCCACTACCTTCCCAACAAAAGGCAGGTTGGAGACTGGACGATAGTTGTTTATAACGGCTGGATCCAGGGAAGGCTTCTTGAGAAGGGGGCGCACAATTGCCTCCTTGTAGGGAGCCGGAAAGGACCCCTCTCCCAAAGAAGCATTCACAATAGCCTGGATCCAGCTCCGTGTAGTCTCCCTGCTAGCCGAAGCCAGCCAGGAGGGACACGGATCCAGCAAACATGTGGCGGAACTCACAGCTCCAATGGCCCTGTCTACTTCATCAGGTGTAACATGTTCAAAACTATCCCAGATAACATGCTCAAGACGTGTCCCTAGTACCTCGGTATCTATGCAACAGGAGTCTAGGCTCGCCCGGATCTTTGCGACCTTGTCCGCGAAAAAGTTGTTAAAGTCCTCGGCACTGCCCTGCAAGGGATCTGTCACACCCCCTGTACTTAGGAGAGTGCGCGTCACCCTAAACAGGGCCGCTGGGCGGTTTTCCGCGGACACGATTAAAGCGGAAAAGTACGCAGATTTTGCCGCTTTAATCGCTCTCAGGTACCTCTTAACATGCGAGGATAACCTGGTTCGCGCCGACTCGGACTTACTGCGTCTCCACTGCTTCTCTAGACGTCTACGCAGGTGCTTCATCCCTCTGAGCTCCTCTGTAAACCAAGGAGCCTTCCTCGGGCCAGCGCCTCGTAGAGGTCGCATAGGCGCAATCCGGTCCAGAGCCCTCTTAGCGGCCACATTCCAGGCCTCCGCTAGGGACTCTGCCGAATTGTGGATAAGGGAGTCCGGAATAACCCCAAGCGCCGCCTGAAAACCCACTGGATCCATCAGGCACCTGGGGCGGAACCATTTAATAGGCTCCGCCTCCCTGCGGGGGAGGATTGGCTTCCGAAAGTCAAGTCTCAGCAGATGATGGTCAGACCATGACAGAGGCAATACTTCTAAGCCCCTAACCTCTAGACCATCTCTCAACTGCTCCGAGAGAAATATCATGTCAGGGGTGTTTCCCCCCTCATGAGACGGACCAAAAACTATTTGATTCAGGTCCATGGTTGTCATGGAGGCCATGAACTCCCGTGCCAGCCCAGAGGATTCCCCCAGAGTCGGCAGATTGAAATCCCCCAGGACAATTAACCTGGGGAACTCAACCGCCAACCCGGCTACCTCCTCGGCTAGCTCGGGCAGGGCAGTTGTCACGCAGCTAGGAGGCAGGTACGTGAGCAACAAGCCCACCTGAACGTTAAGGTCCAGCACCATGAGGAGGGACTCGCAACCCCTGATCTCGGTAACAGAGAGCCTGCGCAGACCAAGCGACCTTCGGGCTATAATTGCCACTCCTCCCCCCCTTCCCTGGGAACGCGGCTGATGCCATACCTCTTTATTACCCATTTTGAAACTTATTTTTAAACAAAATGGCATTTTTATTAACATGCTTTTGAAAGTCTAGAGCTGCAATGCAAAATATGAAAGTGCATGCAATCATAATAATAACTATAGTCTGATCTGTGGTATATAGCAGATCAGTTTTCATGAGAAAACACAAACAAATATCTCAGGTACCTCCTTCCCAATGGCATCATTATACTTTCAGTGGCTTTTCATACCTTATAGTTTTATTTTATTGATAGACTGCAGACCGTCACATTCCCCCCCAAAATACGGGGGGGGGGGATTGAAAATTCTTCTTTAAAATCCAAAAAGCTATATATTGTGCTTAGATTATAAGAAGAAAAATATGGCAAAATTAGAACCAAATACCTTAATACTTCTGGATAGATTTTGCATCCAATTCAAATACAATGTGTTTAATTCATCTGTGCCCACGGCAACTGTTTAACATAATACTGTAGTTTGAATCCCCTTGTTGATATCAAAGAATGTGTGAAATGAGCTAGGGTTTTCTCCAAAGTTTAGTATGCAAACACAGAGTATTCTTGAACCCTCCTTTCTCACAAGTTTTTTTTAAAATAAGATCCATCTCTTCTGAGCCTCTACTGGCATTGAAATGAGGAAAGGGGGAATGGGGATCTCTAAGATGGAACAAAGTGTTTTGTGACAGAGTATTTGGACAAATATTCTTGTAAAATATTCAAATTGTTCAAAATAAAAATTAAAAAAACACCATAAATGAAGCTTCCCACTTGCTGGATGTTATAGCCAGCAAGCATTATTTGCCAGGGACATTTTGAGTTCACTTGATATCACTTGATTTTAACTAGAATTGTTTTTTTAAAAGTGCTAACTTTGGCAATGACTATGAAGGAAACGTGAACAGTATGACCCTTGCTGAACTGGGCTGGAATAATTTCCCAGAATCATATCTCAACACATAGTCTACACTAGTATGTGGACAGCAGGTCCTTATTCTGGGATACAATCTGGAGTAAGACCCAGTGCAGAAAGGACCTATGATTTCAATATTCAGTGAATATATGAGTTGTTGAATAATACGATTATGTGGTACTCAGGATTAATACTTACATATTATTGTAGATGATGATGATGATGATGATGATGATGATGATGATGATGATGATGCATTTTCCTCGCCCTGATTCTCATTAGTCTTAGAGGACAGAAATTGCTCTGATCCCGGTGCTCCTCTCAATGGCTACAGGAAATTAATGGAAGACTCTGCATTGATTAATGGCCGTTACGTAAAACTTGGAACAGTCATTACATTCTTTTGCAATAACTCCTATATTCTCAGTGGTAATGAACAAAGGACCTGTCAAGAGAATGGAGAATGGTCAGGGAAGCAGCCAATCTGCATTAGAGGTAACTGACAATTTTCTTCCTAGAACTTCTAAGAACTTATTACTTTTTTGTCTTATTCTGGCTTAATTTTACCTCCTTTTTAAAAAAATGTAGCATCTATTTCCTATCAACACAGGGACTAGCTGGAACTTAATATAAAGTTGAAAATTTTGCCATTCTTATCATTTGCTGTGTCCAGTAAATGAAGCATAATGGCTGTAGCAAAAGTGTATCAGTATGTTTTAAAAAATATACAAACTCCAGAATCAATGGTAAAATCTAGGTTTCTGTCCAGGTTTTAAGCAAAACCTGAAAACTGAGAATCTTGCAATTTTAACTAAAGGCTGGTTCACTTTGTAAAGAGCCTGAGCCAGCCAAGGACCAACCTGTTTGGTCCCCAAACCTAGAAATAATCAGGTGTACCAATTAACCAGTTGGTGGTTTTATCAAATGGTTTTCAAATGCCTCAGATGCACCCTACCTCTTCCCCATCCCTATAATGTCCACCATGTTATCCCAGACTCTTTCTCACTCCCTCATTCTGTCCATAAGTCCTAGGATATTCCTGGCCAGTCCTCATTCCCCAAATCCTGGGCTGCACCTTGCCCATCTAACTCTCACATTCAAGGGGTATTAGATGGTACCCACTGGAGGCATCCTGACTTCTCTCAGTCTGCTAAGCCTTCTGGAGTAGACAACTAAAAGTCTTCCTAGAAGGCCTAGTGCATGGATATGTGTACATTCACTTCCATAAAGGCTGCAAATGAACAAATCACATTCAAGGTCTCTGCAAGAAATGACTATGAACATGTCCATGCAGTTGGCCTTCTGAGAGGTCTTACAGTTCTTTCCTCCAGAAGACCCAGTCCATGACTAAATGCCTGACAACAATGGAATGGTGTAGGGGTATGGAAACAAGATGTAGATGCAAAGGTAGGATGGTAAGGTGTAGGCCAGGGTATAAGGAAGTGGGGGAAAGGCCAAGGGTGCCCTGGGGAATGGTAGGGCACAATCAAGGAGGGGAGTGAGGCTGGGTTGTGAGGCTGGGTTGCAATGTGGGGTGAATTCAAACTGATTAACTATTCATCAAATTCTCCCTCCAGTTTAATTTTTGGACAGATCACCTAACTTCTGGTGTGCCATAGAAAACCCCATACTGAACCACTTCAGCAAATACTTAATCTAAATGGTAACAGTGAGCCAATGAGGACTAAATATTAAAAGATTTCCTCACCAAGATATCCTTTTAAGATCCATCCAATAAACTCCCCTGTTAAGATCCATCCAGCTTACTTGTTTTTTCTGGCTAACAGTCTATAATAATGCTTGCTATTTTCTTATTTTCTGGCACTTTGTGCCTATAAGGGCTAGCTTACCTGTCAGATTTTCATTCAGACTTCAAGTTTCATTTGTTACCTATTTTCCATCCTGCCAAGTCTTAGTGCAATCCTATATGTATCTTCTCAGAAATAAGGCAGTATTAAAACCAAATACTATGTCATATATGGCTTGCTCCTCAACGTGTTCTGTTGGTTATTAGTATCAAGAAAGGATGAACTGGAATAAGAACTGAACATGAACAGGGTACAACTGCTTATGAACATCATATTTCTTTCCAGCATGCAAAGAGCCAAAGATCTCTGACCTGGTGAGGCAGAAAGTACTCCCAATTCAGGTTCAATTGAGGTAAGAGCAGCTGAGAATATGGAGAATGTTGTCCTTTTATGTGTGCCCATGGGATTGTGGCCAGGTGCCTAGGTATCATAGGATTAGGGTTCAAGAAAAGTTATTTTCCACATTCTGATCTATCTTTGGTTGAGCAACCAAAGGGTGTTTCTGCATTTGCCATCGAAAAGCAGATCTAAATAGATCCGCTTTTCGGTGAACAATCCTCCTGAAGATCTGTCACTATTTGTAACAGATCTGCACGTCTGCACGTGCGCAGGAAGGACAGATTCCGGAGGACAGTTTGGAGTGGGTACTGTGCGGATCCACCAGCACCCATTCCAAGCATCCTCCGGCTCGCGTGCCGGTGACACTGCCCCCGGAGCTGCGGGACTGGAGCATGGAGCTGCCAGTGACCGGTGCATGAGTGAAGGGCTTTGGAAGCAGGCAGTCCTGCTTCCACCCTTCCAAATATGGCAGCTGCCAGAATCTGTCTCTTCCCCTGGGCAAGTGTGGAAGCGTCCTGCATCTGCACACATCCGGGGGGAAGTGAGGGATGTAAGACCTGATTTTTCAGTTCTTACATTTAATCTGGATTTCAGTGGCAAAACCAATTTTAAAAACTGGTCTTGTATGCCGAAATGCGGACGCGGACTCTCAAATCTGGTCTACAGTGTGGATGCATCACAAGGTAAGTGTTTTAAATCTTACCTAAGAGTAGGTTAATCCGGTTTCCGCAGTCAATGTGGAAACACCCCAAAAGAAAGAGTTTGTATGGACAACACCAGTCTGTAGCCCTCTAGATGTTGCTAGTCCTCAACTGCCATAAACTCCAGACAATCTGACCAACAGCAAGGAATTATGGGAGATATAATTCAGCAATATCTGAAGTACCATATTTGGCTACTCATTGAACAAAGTTAATATTCTAAAACTGTTGGATTATTAGTAAACAGAAGGCACTGAATCTAATGGATCCAGCCAGGAAACAGCTACTGGGCATAAATGTTTGCCCAATCTGTTAAAGGCTTTAATTCAATCAATCAAATCATGATAAGGTTTTAATTAACACAATGCAGGAATGCAAAGAGATTATAACATTCCAAGACATTATTACCACTTGCCAGTGGCCAGCTTCAATCTGGGTGAAATTTAATATTTTATTAATATTTAAATGAAGAATAGGCATCTAAGGTTGCTACTAAACATGGATTGATAGAAATAGTAAAATTAAATTGGATCCCATCAGTGTTGTAATAAGTTTTGATGGAAGTAATTTGAGGAGCTCCTTGTACCGTAGTAATAATCGTAAAGTCTTTTTCAGCATGGACGTGGACGCAGAAGGAGCAGGATGCTTAGTATTTGTAGGACACCATTTTTATGAAATGTGTCATACAGGTCCAACATAATTTCAGACTGCGCTCACATGTAACTAAAGAAGTTCATTAAAAGTGCTCTTAGAGAGAGTAGCACATGTCTCCTTTTTTCTCATCTTACCTCTAATCCATCTTCTCTAGCCTAAAATGTATGTGATAAGGAGGCCATGTGAACAGTGCCACCTCCAAATAATCTTGAAGTCATCTCAAAGCCACCTCAGAGGTGCTTTTAAAAAAACCTGCATCTGACAGGACCCTTTCCAGTTGCCCTTTCACGAAGAACTGGCCAATCTTGAGGTGCACAAAAACTTGCCTTCCAAACAATTTATCCATTAGGACAGCAGTCAGCTCACACCTCCAAGTCCAGCAACAGTTTCTTTTGCAAGAGGCACTAGTCTCTGGTTAGTCTCTCATCTGCTGAGTTTTCCGTGGCCCTGATTGATCTTCGTAGAAGGAAGCTGTCTATAGAACTACCTTAGTGCCTCCCATGGTCTTTTCAGTGGAAAACAAGTCCGTCAGGATTACAGGAGGGCACTCTCTCTCATGACAATAATGTCTATTGGACAGCAGCTTCAGCACTGGGTTCTTGTCAGCCACACTGCACAGCTGAAGGATCATCAGCTACCTGATCATTTCCATTAGCCCAATCACTCCAGCCTTTGCAGCAAGACAGGAACAATGCTGTCTTCATGGCAACAGCTGCTCCTGTCTAGCCACTACATGTCCTTAAAGCTCACACAAGCTTTGGAGCCAGCATCTGCATGCTCTGATGGGAACCCCCAAGGGATCCATTTAGACAATGTGCCTAAATTGGGTCCCCCAGTAAACTGGAATACCGAGCCATGCAAGTTCTGCATGCTTCTGCAATCCAGATTACCCCTTGCTAGTACTGGTAATCTGGACCTGGGCCCTCTCAATCTGGATTACTTTCCATCTGATACAGGTGGAGCATACTAGCAGATGCAAAAGGGATGCTCAGGTCTAGATCTAAGGTAAGTATAGAAGGGCCCAGCAATAATTAATGGGATGGAAAATCTTTCTTATGAGGAAAAGCTGCAGTGGTTGGAGCTCCTTGGTCTAGAAAGGAGACAGAGTGAGTGAAGATGTGATAGAAGTGTATAAAATTATGTTTGGTCTGGAAACAGTGGATAAAGAAAGGTCTTTTCATTTTCCCAAACTACTAGAACAAGGGGCCAAACAATCAAATTAAAATCTGGACAACACATAATTAAACTCTGGAATTCACTACAAGATGTAGTGTTGGCTCCCAGCTTGGATGGTGAGGATAAAAAGGGGTTGGATTCATTTATGGGAGTCAGAGCAATCAATTGCTATTAGCCCTCACAACAGAGCAAATATTTCTGTAATGGGAGTCAGTTTGCCTTTGAAAACCAGCTGCTGCAAGACTGTGAACAGAGAAAGCTGTGAACTTGTCTTTTGCTGATGGTTTTCCTTGTGCCGTTTGGCCACAGCGAGGACAGTGTGCTAGATTAGAATGGCCAAGGGTCTGATCCAATGGGGCACTTTTTATGTTCTTAGTTAAGCATGATTAAATGCTCTTCAGTTATTGGAAAACATGCCCAAGTCTGATCTGAATTCTGGACAATGGAATCAATGAAGTATAAAGGCGCAATAAATTATTTCAATGGAGCCTTGGCTTTTCTAAAGGTTCTCTGGATGGCACCCATAGGCTATCACAGAGTACAACTAAAAATACTGGTTGTAAGTGTTTAATGTAGCTTTTGATAAATACACAGTAGTGCTTGTTTTTGTCATGTTCATGATGATCCTGTGTTCTTTGTTCAACACAACAGAGAGACGCCCTTGCACCGACTTTATTCATCTGCATTTAACAAGCAGAAGCTGGATGTCTATCCAACGAAGAAGCCATTGCTGCCATTTGGGGAGCTACCTCCAGGCTTTCACCACCTTCACACACAACTTCAGTATGACTGTATTTCTCCCTTCTATCGTCGCCTGGGAAGCAGTAGGAGAACCTGTCTGAAAACAGGGAAATGGAGTGGAAGGGCACCTTCATGCATCCCAAGTAAATTATTACAAAGCAATACCTTTTAAAATAACAAAGATGAAGCACGAAAGAGGTGGTTGTTGCCTTCAAGAGTTGATGACAAAGAATTCCTAATCAGAATGTAATGATTAGTTGGCCATGTATTTTAAAAATTCTGTTCCTCGCCATCAGACTTAGTGTGTGGAGTTTGGGGTAGAACCAGTGAACTAAGCCATTGGCCATCTGCCTTACAGTGTGTTTAGAGCCTGTGTTTTTATGAAATTTGACCAGAAAAGAGATTATATCCGGTCCAAGGAACTGGATTCAGCACCTTCTGCCAAAACAAGTCATGAGGCCTTTTGGGCATGAATGCCAGGACAAAAACAAATGCAAAAAATGTTGTTCAAATGAATATAATGATTCATACTGACTTCTATGTCAAAATATACCTGAAATTCCTCAGCATTCAGCTGATAGTAATTATATTTCCTTCCAGGACTTGGAAAACCTCATTAAACATATAAATAATCCAAAGTACGATCTGCGTAATCTCTTGCTTTGCTTTTTAGTTTTATGTCTTCAGTTATGCATGTCTTTTTTCTTATATACCTGTTTAATGTTTTATATGTAGTTACTAGTATTATGGCCTGCCTTTCATTAAATGGTAACAGAGTAGAGAGCAAAGTTGAAAGCAGGTTAAAAAAAAAAAGCTTCAAATAGTGATGTGCCAGCATGCGATTTGTGCTTGACCTGTCAGTCCCAGCTGTCTCCACCACCATAATCAGAGCCACTTATCTGCTTCCCAACTGCTCAGCTGCTACCATTTTAGGCCCCTCCATGGGCAGGCCTGGAGGGCATGTCATAAAGCAGTATCTGTGCACAGACAAGAGGTGCATTGAGGCATGTTTCACTTGTGCGATAGCACATGCCCCAGCCCCAACCGTAGCTAAAATGGCAGCAGCCACACATTTGGAAAGTGGGTACAACCCCTGAATCACTGGTGTTCCAGGCAAGTAAGGTAACAGTGCCAAAGAGAGCATTTGACCATCCCAGGCTTCCACTGATACTCACTGAGGCATGAACAGCAGTTCAGCATAGGGATGTGCATGAATATTCATCACATTCAATATTTGTATGAATTTGGACATTCGTATACGAATTGAATATTACAACACTTGTACATTGACATTCATGTTTGAGCTAATGTTTCGGAACATTGGTGAAATGGGGAAGTGGGAAAGCAGCTGTGCCAGTCACATCTGCAATGGATCCAAAGTGCATTCGACATGGACTGGGAGCAGATTCAAAGTGGATTCAAGGCAAATTTGATGCTTTCAGAGCAGATGTTACAGGATATATATCAGATATATATGTGTTTGTATCAGATATTTGTATGAATTTGTACAAATACATTTGTATCAAATAGAATCCTACCGCATTAGAAAGGGATCTATTCGAATGAATACAGATTTTCTTACATTTGATTCAATGTGAATAGAATGCAAAACACCCATTCATGCACATCTCTGGTTTCAGATCTATCAAAGACAAAATCATAGGATGGAGGATAAGGGTAAAATACATATTTGGAACAGTATTAATGATAGTCTTGCCCACTGGGAGTCAGTCTAGATTTATTTATTTATTTTATAGTCAATGAAATTTACACATATCTCCACTGCTTACAACTTTTATCCATTAGCTTATTTTTAAAAGCAAATAAATCCTCTCCATCAACAATCAGAAATTTATGGCAGTGAAAAGAATACATTTGAAAGAACTGAGGTTGGGACAGAACTTATTTTTAAAGGAAATTGGATGAAAGGCCACCAAAAGGACAGAAGGCTCTCATATCAGAATATTGCTGACCAGGACCTGGGGCTTATAAGAGACATTGCTCATTAGTTTATCCCTTGATCTTTCTCCTAATTTTCATATCTGAAATATCAAAAATGCCCAAGTGGGGCTTGTTATACATTCAGGTGGTTGATGAACATGCACCTTTTTAACACGCCTTTAGCTGGAAAAGTTACTTCTTTCAATTTTAATTACTTTCAGTTTTTATTTCTACATGTTTTACTCTGGTAACCTCACTCTGGAGGCATAATTTGTCTTCAGTGCAATGAACAGATGAAATTAAATTCACAAATTTAGACACTGATCATTTTAAAGATTTAAGAAGTTCTCTTTTTCCCTCTCCCCTGACAGTCTGTGGAAAGTTAGAGAACACCACCCTTCAAAAACCATCTGCCACTCGATGGCCGTGGCAAGCTGCCATCTATAGAAGACCCAATGGGGTGAAGAGTCCCAGCCACAGAAAAGGAGCATGGATACTGATTTGTAGTGGAGCCCTGTTAAATGAACGCACAGTTGTTGTGGCAGCTCACTGTGTCACAAACCTAGGGAAGATCACAGTTCTTAAAACAGCAGATATTAAAGTTTTGCTTGGCAAGTTCTACAGAGACGATGATAGAGATGAGAAGACCGTACAGACCTTGCGCGTAAGTAAAGGTGGAAATGATCTTTTTGGTTCCTTGGTTTTTCTTTTTCTTTTCTTTTTTAAGTTCACCACATTCAATTTCTGCATTAATTTCTGTTACCTCACAGCAAGAAAGAAATAGGGAGTAAAAGTCATGTATTTATCCTAATTCAGCAGTATTTGACCTTCTTTTCACCACTGAGCCTCTTGAAAAACATTTAGTTACCCTACCTTCTTTCAGTATCTTCAAAAAATGACTGCCCCTCCCCTAAATCAAGTTATTTTTTTGCCAAAAGACAGAAATACCAAGAAAATGCCAGAATGCCAAAAACTCAATTTACCAAACTTTTTTTTTCTCAAAAAAGCAGCTCAGAAGGCCATAACATTTGTGGAAGCCTTTGAGGGCCGTCTATGAGGCCTTCATGGACCGCTTGGGGTCTGCAGGCCAAAGGTTAAGAACCTAGATGGGATTAGAACCCAGGTGTTGCATACTACTATCTCTATGAGCCAGTTTGGTCTTGTGGTCCGAGTGCCAAACTCATATCTCCCAGTCACTGGGTTTGACTCTGTACTCCTCCATGAAGCCAGCTGGGTGACCTTGAGCTAGTCACAGCTCTCTTTCTGAGCTCTCAAGGCCCCACCTACCTCACAGGGTGTCTGGTGCAGAGAGAAGAATAGAAATCTTTGTCAGACGCTTTAAGTCCCCATAAATGGGTGAGAAAAATGGGTAGAAAAGCCAACTGTTCTTTGCTATATATAAATGCAGCCAAAGACATTTTTGTATACTTCATTTTTGGTATGAGGTGCTTCATAAAATTTGTGAAAATGGGAATATGATAGGATGGCTAATCAGAAAAAAATTAATCATTAAAATACAAACCTTTCTCACCCTTATGGGTGGATGAGCAGAAAAATGCTAAATCCTAGGTAAGGAATTAGTCCAAGTTCTGACCTTCGGTCTGGGAAGTTAGCACTGGTTGCAAACATTAAAGACAGAGCACCAGTTGTCCTATGACCACTACAAAGGTGTGGTTTTGCCATCCATTGCTGTATAAATACTGTATTTAATGAGTAAATAAAATTTGATGACTGTTTCCAAACCGTTTCCTAGATTTCAGCCATCATTGTACATCCCAATTATGACCCCATACTGCTTGATACTGACATTGCTGTCATTAAACTTCTGGACAAAGCCAAGATTAGCAGCCGTGTCCAACCCATATGTCTGGCATCTGCAAGTGATATTGATGTGCCTGCAGATCACTTGCAAATAACCATCACTGGCTGGAAGATCCTGACGGACGTTGCAGACCCAAGCTACAAGAATGACACAATCCGTACAGGGACTGTTGAAATAGTGGACTCTCTATTGTGTGAGCAGCAGTATGAAGAAAATGGAATCCAGGTCAGCGTCACTGAAAGCATGTTTTGTGCCAAGCAGCATCCCACTGCCTTTTCCAACATTTGCCCTGCAGAGACTGGAGGGATTGCAGCCATATCTTTGCCAGGAAAATCATCTCCTGAATTAACCTGGCATCTCATGGGGTTAGTGAGCTGGGGCTATGATAAAACATGCAGCCTAGAACTCTATACTGGCTATACACGGGCAATCCCTTTCAAGGACTGGATTGAGAGGAACATGAAATGAAATACTTGAACAACCACAAGAAGAGCTCTTCAGTTAAAAAAAATGTTAAGTACAATAGTTTATTTCACAGTTTTTTATGCTTTAGGTTTTTCATCCCATTGAATGGCGTGTTTTGAGGGATACAGCTAAAGCATTGAGCCTCAGAAGTTTGTCAAAGAGCCAAATTGTTCAGGCAGGCTCATCTGTGCATTGGTTGTGTGTGTGTGTGGCAAATAGGTTAACAAGCCTCAACGGCCCCTTTCTTCTAGTGGGAAAAGGTTCCTCAGTTATAGCCTCAACATGAAAACCAGAAATAGACGCATTGTCTCTGTATCCAAGTCACCTGAATAAAATCAGAGGAATGGCTTTTTGTCAAAGTTCAGAGGACGGAAAGAGGTAATTAAGAAGTTAGAACTTGATGTGGTTTCTTTAGGCTGTAAAGATTGGCATACTTTATTTTGTATTCCTTTTTCCTTTTGAGTACTTTACACATCCAAATAAACATAGGTTTACTTTGAACCTGAAACAAACCTTTGGTAAATGAGTCTACTTGGTATATCTCTTACCTTTTGAGAGGCCTTACATGACTACAAAACCGTAGATTTGCATTCTCCAGCTTGATACCCAGGGGGCTGCCAGAGGTTTTTCTGTTACCCAGGATTGAACTGATGTTGCATTGAGCTGGACGATTCATTTTATACTTAACCTTTCTACATAAAGTTTAAACATGTCCTGTACTGCTCCACTGACATCCTATCATCCCTTCCGTAATGAGCCAGCAAAGAGGAGAAAGAAGATCCACTACTCAGTGGCAACCATTTTGTAACTGGGGTTCTGCCCATGCTTACCTTACAGGAGTGGTTCCCAATGTTCCTGGGACAGTATGTCCACATGCTGTGCCTTTACCATCATCCTGGAACATCTTGGAGCTCACTTAAGCTGCCTTGGTCTTTACTATCTGTGGACAAGTAAAATATTGTCCGTAGCTTGACCAGGAGCAGCTAGTGAGCTCCCAACCAGCAACATTAGCACCCTCTTCCGGGTGTGAATGAAATGCAAACAAGGCCATGGAATGTTTTCTCCAAATTCCATAGAGGTTGGGAATCCCTGTTGCAGGTACTATAATTAATTCAGTTACTTGCTGGTAGGGATCAAATGCAAGAAAATTCGTACTCATTCAAATAGATCCCATTCGAATGTGGTAGGATTTGTATTTGAAGTGAATGTTCAGTCCCATATGAATCCCATACAAATACATATGAATAGCATACAAATCCCATATACAAATCCCATATGAATCCATTCGAATTTTTGAACATCAGTCTTCAAATGTGCCAACATTCCATTCAAATGTCTAAATTTGGCCAAATATTTGTGCACATTCCTAATCATTAGCAAATGTTGCCATGGGCACAAATCTTCACTTATTTATTTAAAATATTTATTATATCTACTGCTTCCCATTAAAGTATCATCTCAAAACATTTTATAAAACCATGGAGTTCTGTGTTTATATGTTGCTAACAGTGAACAAAATAAGACAATTTCACCCCAAAGAACACTGGCCCATCAAAATCAACTCAATCTTTACTAGAACATATTTTGAATTACTTAGATTTAGTTCAGTATTTTTCACTGAAAGCCGTTTTGCACCTTCACAGGGAACCTGGGAAGAAAGGAGATAGATCTGGCATCTGCACTTTGGTATGTTGGATCTTTCCCAAATTTCTCCAGTGCTTCCCTAAGCTTAGACCTAGCCATGTTATTTTCACTTTTTTCTGTAGTCATGCAACCCATCTTGGCTTATCATATACCACTGGTTTTGATAGAAACTAAACATGGCCAGAATCCCCATTTAAAATTTATGATATATACAGGCTTGGTGTATACTGGCAAGAAGAATCTGGTAACTGACAAATCTAAAAAAATGGCTAGACAACTTTTGTAAGTTATTTTTAAAGTATAAATAGATTCTACTGTGATATATATCTTTTTTCCATGAACAATATCTTTACATAAAAGTCTTGCATAGAATCAAGACCCTTTTAAGTATGCAGCAGCTATCAATATTCTATGCACCGCTATCAATGAAATGTCAGGACAATTCACGTTTTCCTGGGTTATTCAAGTTTACTGCACTTCACTAAGTGGGAATGCTAATTGGGTCCTCGACCAAAAAACACAACAGATGTAGTCTGTAAATTAATTGAATAGGAAGGAATTAACTACCAGTAAAAATTTCTCTTTTCCACTTACATTAGTTATTATATTTAAAGGTTTTTTTTAAAGTCTTTTTTAAATAGCACAATGATGTGTTTGTGGATTCTTCCCTTCCCAGGCTGTTGGGGGAAAAAAAGTGAAAAAGAAGCTTGAGAAAGGAAGTTAATTGTTTACTATGGCATGCCTTTGCTTATCCAGGAGTCCCCTCCATTCATAAGTAAAGGAGGGTACGTCTCTGTCTCTCTCTTTCTCCCTTCCTCTACCCCCTCAAATACTTCACCATAGCAATTGCTGCCTTCAACCAAATGAATCCCTGAGAAGAAAGCAAAGAGCATTGCAACAGGAGTACTTCAGTACCAATGTGCTTCGTTCAAACTTCAGGCTAATCCTGAATACACTTGGGATTTATTTCTGAAAGAAACTCTGTAGAACCAGGCAGTAATTGGGTGCTTCTGTCTCCATTTCTGAAATTATATTAAGAAGCTTTTAGTTTGCTTTGCTATGTTTAATTAATTTGCTTCTTGCCAACTTGGTCTAGTGATGAGGGAGCCGGACTCTTATCTGGGAGTACCGGGTTCGATTCCACCCTCCCCCATGAAGCCAGCTGGATGACCTTGGGGTAGTCACAGCTCCCTTCTGAGATTTCTCAGCCCCACCTACCTCACAGGGTATCTGTTGTGGGGAAGGTTTGTCAGCCATTTTGAATCCCCTTAAATGGGTGAGAAAAGCGGGGTAGAAAAGCCAACTCTTCTTCTTCTTCGCACACATAGAAATGGACTGCACTCCCCCCTCATTTCTGTCTGTACCGGTGATGGCCAACCTATGACATGCGTGTCACAAGTGACACACCAAGCCCTTTTGGGTGACACATATGGCTACCCTGGCACCTGGGCGTGTAGTGCTTGCTTGTTCTTGAAGTGTACAAAATACCAACTTTCAGTTGAAGATTTAGCAACAAAAGTCACTAATGTAAAGAATTATTTGTTTTTGCTTTTAATAAAATACATACATCAAAAATATAACTTTTTTACTAGAGCCACAAATATCACAAAATTATGGATATTTCTAGATGTGACACAGCACCTGAGTTAAGCTAGGTTTTCTTGTGAATTTTGACACACCGAGCTCAAAAGGTTCACCATCACTGGTCTGTACAGAGTTGCACTTACCTTAGATTCACATTATGAACCTTCTGCACATTAAGGGTGGATTATGAGAGATCCCACCCACCACTAGTACATTTCATCTACACTAGACAGAGTGCAGTCACTTTCAGCACATTCAGCAAATCCCTACTAGATACTTACAGGCAGAAAGGTTAGGTCTGATAAAGCAAGAGGAAGTATTTTTCATTCAGCATGTCATTGGTCTATTGAATTTGCTACCAGAAAGGATATGGTGGCTTTAAGAAGGAACTGGACAAATTCATGTAGAACTGGTGTATAAATGGGTCCTAGAATGTATGTCTAAGTACTGTCTTCAAATTAGAAAGACTAGCAAGATGTCTCTAAAGAGTATTTGCAAAGGAGTGGAGAACAGGTTAAGGTTTTGCCTTTGTCTTGTGTTTGGAATGCTCAGAAGCAATTGGAAGGCCATTGTGTGAGATGGATGCTGGACTAGATGGGTTATGGCCTGATCCAGCCGGGTTCCTCTTATATTCTTATACAGCAAGAACTGGCAAAACCCTTAACTGAGATTCTGAATTATCAGGTAGGATGAAATAGTACTCTACTTTACTACTAGTATAGTAGTAAAGCTCCTAAAATGAGTTTCTTTTCTAGTAAATAAACATTGACTTATATGCCATGTATTTATAATTAAGTAGAATTCCAATACTATTAAGTGCATTGAAAATTTATTTGGATAAAGCCAAACTTTTCATCCATTATTAAAAGCAAAAAAGACTCAAAAGAGATGATAGGAAACTAGGAATGTGCAATCACAAAGAATGCATGATCATTTCACCATCAAAGCAAAAGAATGATAATTCATCTTGTCAAATTGCTTAATTAAGGAACCAGTTTTTTGCATTCATTTTTGGACGTTTTTGTAAAAGAAAATACCATTTTTTCCCACTCATGACCAAAACCACAATAAAACACAAATGTTCAGTCAAGTTCTTCATCTTTGCAGATGGGAGGCTGGTTTGTTTAAAGTTAACTTTTGGATATTCAGAAACCTGAATTTTTGTTTCATATCTGTCTGCAAATATGAAATATTCAATTGAATTTGCGAACATGAATTGAATTTTACACATCCCTAAAGCAAACACACAAGTGAGCCCGGTTTCTTGGCAGGAAGGAAAAATGTGGAACATCTAACTTGCTGCTAAGTTTGTTCTGCATGGCATAGCAAGCCACTTGTATTATTTACCTGCATCCCACCCTTATCATGGCCTAACAGTGCTTTCTGTGCTCACAGGTGAGTACATCGTCTACATTACTTCAAACTATTGTAAAACTTGGTAAAATTTGGAAGCTGGAATTGGTGCAATAAGCCACAACTAGTCTCATAGTGGGAGCTCCCACCATAGTAAATAATTTTACTAGCTTCCTTTTGCTTCTGGATCCAATTCAGAGTGCTACTGCTGACACCTAAAGCCCTAAGTGATTTGGCACCCTAATGTTTTAAGGGTCAGATCTTCCTATGCCAACCTATATCAGATCTACAGTCCTTGGGAGAAGGTCAGAACTCCAAAGAGCTAGAATTGCACAAAATTGCAACATTGTTATCAGGTGTGAAATGCCTGAATTGCTACAGTGTAGCAGCTGCTGTGAAGGTTGGATTTTTACACTGAAATCACTGTCTTTGGAAGCAAGCTATTGGGAGAGGGAAACCCTAAACATGGATTCTCATCCCTTAAAACAGTAGGTTCCCCACAGTAAAAAATGTAACATGTATCAAGTGCACGAACTGGAGTGAGACCTGTTGAAATGAGGGTTAACATTTACAACGCTTTGGGGAGATTTAACACACAGAAAGCGTGTTAAGCCAAACTGACGTGGGGTCTGCGAGGATTGAAACTGTATCGAAACCAAATCAAGCTTGTAATGGGGATGCGGCCTTCTTCTTCTTCAATATGTTTTTTCCTTCTATACGTTTTCGAAAGTCCCTTCACTATTCAAAAGTAGCCCCCTCCTTTAAAAAAACAGAGAGTTAATCTATATGGTTGCTTCCCACATAAGCTGTGCTAAAAATAGTAAGGTGGGGTAGCAATCATCTAGGGTTTCCATGTGCAAAAAGATGAATAGAAATACTGATAAGTGGAAAAGAGTTCATTCAGGCTGTGTTCACACACAGTAAGAAAACCACTTCTGAACCAAAAATATAGGATTTTTCCCTGAGAGTAGGCTCTGTGCCTGAAGACTAGAGAAAGCAAATGTAACACCAGGCTTCAGAAATGGATCCAGGGGTGATCAAGGAAATTACAGACCAGTAAGTTTATAATCAGTTCCAGGTAAAGTGGTAGAAACCATCATTAAGGATAACATTAGTACAGACATGGCCCCTTTATGTACTTATTCCAGAATATATCTCAGAATAGGAACATGCTATCCGCATGCTGCTGCCCAGGTTCAGCCATACAGTAATCTGCACCAGCATGTGGAAGGCAGGTCCCTATTCCAAGACATAACCCAGAATGCGGCCCAGTGCGGAAAGGGCCACAGAAGAGCAAATACTGCTGAAGGAAAATCAGCATGGTTTCTGCAAGGATAAATCTTGCCTTTCTAACTTGCTAGAATTCTTTGAGAGTGTCAACAAGCACATGAATAAAAATGATCCACTTGACATTGTCAAAACCCTTTCCGAAAGTCTAGGCAAAGTCCCTCATCAAAAGCTCCTGAATAAACTCATAAGACATGGGAACAGGAGAACAGGTCCTGTCCTGTCCTGTCCTGGATTGTAACTGAATGAAGGACAGAAAACAGAGAGTAATAATAAATGCCCAGTTCTCAGAGTGGAAAGAGGTGAGAAGTGGCATCCCCCAAGGTTCAGCATTATGACTTGTGCTTTTTAATTTATTCACAAATGATCTACATATAGGAGATAGTACATTTTGCTGACAACACTAAATAAATCAGGGTGGTAATTAATCAGGCCTCTCATCACTGGTGAGTGGGGAGCCCTGTGGCAAATGTACTTCACTCTTAGCAACTGTAAAGTAATACACATTGGGACAAATAACCCCAATTGTATCTAAAAATTGATGGGAGCTGAACCTTCTGGGACAGACCTGGAAAAGGATCTTGGGGTTCTGATGGACCGCTCAATGAAGATGTTAACCCAGTATGCAGGAGCAGTGAAAAAAGCACATTTAATGCTAGGGATAATTAGAAATAGAATATAATTCTCCAAGCATCTATGCCGAGGTACATCCAGGTTGGAAAGACAGGTAGGATTCCACTAAAGGACATCTGTAGAGATTCAAGAGCAGGTGAAGATATTGCCTTTATCTTGAGAATGCCCAGAAGCAATTGGTGGGTTACTCAGTGAGACAAGATGGTGAACTGGATGGGTTGTGGCTCGATCCAGCAGGAATCCTCTTATGTTCTTCTGGTCTTAGTTGACCTCTATGAAAACAAATACTAGACTTATCCAGGAACATTCTTTGGGAATGGGGAGTGTTATTTTTAATTAAGGGCAGATTTAGTATAAAAATGAAAGCAAACAATAAGGAAGAAAGTAAAATACTTCCGATTTTTTGTATGATACCATTGATTCTGAGTTGACTTGATGGAGATTTCTTGGCAGATTAAAAAGTGATTTGCTGTTGCCTTCTTCCATGGAGATACCAGTGATCAAATCTGAGACCCCCCCCCCCTCCCCACTTCTTTCCAGGCAGTTACTGTATTCCTGAGTTGTGGCCTATTTCTGTGAGCAGACACAGAAAACAAAAAAGCATCACTGAGGCAGTTTACAGAAGGTTTCAAGATGGGATTGTTCGCACACTGGTCTGCCCCTCCCCTTCCCCTGAACATTCTGTTCTGGGAAAGGTGGATTAGAGGCTTGGGAACACAAGGGCCACACACTGTCTCTCTGAGGCATCCCACTTGTTATATCTAAACACAGCCTTAGAATGTAGCAGCAAAGGGCGACAGGCTCCCCATCCATGCTTAGAAATATTCCAAACTACAGCAGAATAGACAAACCGCAAAGTGGTTATTAGGGCTGTGCATGGATATTTGTAGCATTCATACAAATCTGGCCAAATTCAGACATTCAAATTCGAATAGAATGTTGGCACATTCTTTGTATGGGATTCATATGGGATCGAACATTTGTATCGCATAGAATCCTACCGCATTAAAGGGGATCTATTTGAACGAATACAAATTATCTTGCATTCGATTCAATACGAATTGAATTTTTAAAAATTGTGCAAATCCCTAGTGGTTATTGCTGTAATGTAGGCCAAAACTCACACAAAACAATGCACTGTATAGTCCTTTAGCAAAGAATTTGGTAAAACCTGATAAAACCAAACAACAGAGATTCTAAAAATGAGGCACACTTCGTAAAACTACTTCTGGGGCTGTTGATTCCTTCCTTTAGTAAAGCATATACTTTCCCCATGCTTTAAGTACTTCCTATGGTTAAGTTTCATGGAACTCTGCTTGAGATGCCCATGAGCATTTGGTGGGCCACTGTGTGCGACAGGGCATAGGACTAGGTGGGCTGTGGCCTGATCCAGCAGGGCTCCTCTTATGTCCTTAACTCTTTGGATTCTTTTTTCTGCATGTAGAGCTGATAAACTACTCAAACTGTGTATTCCTTATATAGCCTATATAGTCCTTTATTCTTTCTTTTGCTGTGTTGTAATGAATTTAAATCTACTGACTTTCCCCCCAGGATGTCCATTAAAAATAAATGTGAGGAAATGTAGTAAAATGTCTTTAACTTCCAGAGAAAGGCTCATTCCAGAAATTATCTGTGGTTGATTTGATAAACATTGATTTACCATATTTCCAACAGAGGTCAGCAGAGCTTCAGAGGATTATTATTTTTTAGTCATTGGAGCCTATGGCTGCAAAGGAATTTTTAATTTTTAAAGATAAATTGTCCTAACATAGGTGTGTTCTCATAAGTGTCTTCTGGCTTAAAGAAACTTAACTAAACAGTGCAGGAGGATTTATAGATTTTTATTTTAGTTGTGATGGTTCATTCTAGCTATCAAGCAGTCTTGTGTTGCTTTGAAGATTTCATGAGAATATAAGAGAAGTTCTGTTGGATCAGGCCACAGCCCGTCTGGTCCAATAGCATCCTTTCTCACACAATGGCCCACTAATTGCATCTGGGCATTCTTGAGCAGGAGACAAAGACAACATCCTTACCTTCTCAACTCCCTGCAAATGGTCTTTAGAGGCATCCTGCCTCTCTCTCCAACCTGAAGGCAGTACCTAGGTATCCATTCTAGCAGCCATTGATACACCTGGCTTCTATGAATTTGCCTAACCCTTTCTTAAAGCTATCTAGACCGTTTGCTGTCACCAACTCTTCTGGGACTTACCCCCAAAAGGACAAAATTAAAAGGTGTGTAAGTTTGCGGATACGGGGCACCGCTTTAAGTATTAAGTTTACAAAAAACACTTAAAACCTATAGCCTAGATTTTCTAGCTAAGATATCAGCACGAAGGCTAGTTCCCTGCTACATCCTTTGTTGATCCTTCCACATCTGCCTAAGGAGGGCAATTGTGCAGTTAAGAGGACTTTAGCCTGCAAGCCAATAATACTCCTTTCTAGGACAGGCATCCCAAGGGAAAGAAAAACTATCGTGTCTGTCTGGATCAGGTATCTACTTAAAACAACAACAGCACCAAGAGAAAGGCTAGCAAAAGACTAGGCTGCCCAGATGGAAAATAAGCCCCAGCAAAGGAAACCCAGTTAACTCCGTTGTCATTCTGCATTTGAAAACTCCCTCCCCTGTCTTCCCTGACTAGAAGAAGAGTCGGCTTTTCTACCCGCTTTTCCCACCCGTCTAAGGAGACTCGCTCAAAGCGCCCGACAAAGCTTCCTAGTTTGTTCTCGAACTAGACTAGAGATGCCAAAAGCCTCTCTGCCCATCTCTGGAAAGCCATCGAGTGTCACCCGTTCACGAAGAACGGGTAAAGGAACACGTTCCTCTGCAAGGCAGAGAGAAACGCCCACAGGCTCGGACGGGGGCGCGTGTGCACGGGCAACCCGTGAAGCCCCTTTGTCTCGAGCGCTCGGGTCTTTGGGGCTCCGTCGCCCCGCCCTTCCTTGCGAGTGCCAATCGGACACCCAGGCAGGCTTTAAAGGGCGAGGAATCTGACAGCAAGGGGTGGGGACCGGAGGGCCGGGCTGGGCTGGCGACGCCAGTTAACCCTTTCCCTGCTCGCCACGAGCAAGATCTCCCATTGCTTTAATCCCAGGCGGTATTTGTGACAGTACCGGAAAACAATCGCGAGCCTTAAACTGCAAAGGCAGCACGGCGTTCACCTGGGTTGCCCGGAGCGCACGGCTAAGGCTTCGTATTCGCCCCGCGATCCTCGAGGGGTGACGCTCGCGGGTGCCGAGGCACAATTATCCCATTGAAAAAAAAAAAGCAGGAAAGAGAAAGCGTGAGGATCCCCGACTGGAAGAAGCTGATGGGGAAAGAGGTCCCTTAGTTAGGGGGCTACAGGAATGGGGGCCGCCGGGGACTGCATGTTAAATCGGAGCCGGCACAAAGCGCATCGTCCGGCTGGACCGCGAGGCTGTCAGCTAATGCGAGCCTTCGAGGGAAAAGGACGCGAACGGGAGAGCTGGAAACAGGCGCGATTGTGCCTGCTTTGGGAATCGCCCGGCTAGACAAAGCCCAGCCCCCCTCCCTCGTGGGATCGCCTTCCTTCCTTCCTTCCTTCAGAAGCACGCGTTCGCCGGGGAGGGCATTTCTCTCCCCCCCCCCTTTATAAATAAAGAGGCTGGGGGATTTGCAGGAGTAGCCACAGCGAGTGATGTCAGCCCTCGCCTAAAATAGAGAGGGATAGACTGCAAATCCATAGTTAAACCTTCCAATCCAGCCTCGGCCAA
This sequence comes from Aspidoscelis tigris stejnegeri, assembly GCA_023333525.1. Lineage (NCBI taxonomy): Eukaryota > Metazoa > Chordata > Lepidosauria > Squamata > Teiidae > Aspidoscelis > Aspidoscelis tigris. Next base: position 47,697,649 of record JALMGA010000003.1, on the reverse strand, counting down.
CACCACGGCAATGTGAAGCCACCCACCATCTCTTCCACATACACACAGCCCAGCCCGCCCCCCTCCGCGGTCTGACTCCGCTCCCCCCCCTTCGCGCACTCGCAGCCACCGCCACCCTTCCCCGCTAGCCAGTCCCCCGAGCGAGGCGAGAAAGCCGAGCGCGCGATCAAAGCGCAGGTGCCCCCGCTGCACACGAGCCCGGCGACAGCGCCCCTCTCTCCTTCACGCCCCCCCCACCCCCCGCGACACACACAGAGAGGACGACGCCGGGCCGCTCCTGCTCCCGCCGCCCCTTTCCCCTCCTTCCGCCGCCGCGGCTCCCCTCTCGCTCCCCGACGTCCCCGTTCCCAGGAGACGCCGAGAGTCTCCCTCCGAGCGGGCGGGCGGGGAAGGCGTCCCCCTCCAGGGCTCCGACCGATCTCCGCCGGGCGAGACGAGCTCCCCGTCGGCGCGCCGCCTTTCGGATTACCCTACACGGCGGGAAGTCGCCAGGTTCGCCGGCCGCCTCGGCACACTCGGCGCGGCGTGGAGCCCGCGGATTTCTCGAGGAGACCACGGACGAGCGGGGCTTGCACGGGACCATGGCGTCGATGGACGGGTGAGGGGGCGCCCGGGCACTCCGGCGGGGCGGGGGTTGGGGGTCTCGGCGGCGGGTTGGATGGCGAAGGGGAACCGGACGCCTTTGGAAAAGGGGCATCTGGCGAGGGCGCCGCGATCCCTCGGCGGTGCAGGCGGCGGAAGAAAGCGATTCGCCTAGGAGGGTCTCCGGGGAAGGCAAGCCTCCTTTGCCGCGCCGCTTAACTCTTGCGAAGCCTAAACGCTGGAGCGGACGAGAGGCGCCGCTGTGCCACCCGTCTGGCAGGCTGCGAGGTCTGCGGGGGAATCCACGTGCCTGCCTGCCTGCCTGCTGCCCGGTTGGCAAAACTACTTCGAATAGTGCGATCTTGGGTTTTTTTCCTTGGAACGGGCATCACGAAGCCCAGTGAGACGTGCGTTTGAGCAGGCAATTTAGAGCGCCCGTCCCGTTGCCCTTTAAGAGCCGGCAAGTCTCGGGGGGATCCGCTTTGCGAGTCGACGCCGCTCGGTTGCGATCCTGGGCACAGTTTCGCAGTCGCGGGCGAATCTCCGGAGCCGTCTGGCCGCGGTGCATTTGCTTGTGTTTTGCGCTGCCCACCGCCAGGGCTGGGGTCTCCTCCTCCCCTAGGAAGAGCAGCCGAAAGGAACGGCTGCGAGCAAATCCTATGGGATTTCGTGAGAGCCGTTCGACGTGCGCGCAAAGGGGAAGAAATAAAAAAGTTCACGGGTCGCGAGGCCGGGGTTGGGCTTGGGATCTCTGCTAAACCGGCACGCCTAGGGCCTCGCCTTCTTAGAAACGGACCCCCACCCATCCACCCCCACCCCCCACCCCGGCGTCCCATTTGCTCTCAGCTGTTCTGGTTTCTCTGTGGAAGTGGATAAGGACCGTCTGGGGCTCCCGCGATTTTCGCCTACTATAATTGGGCGTCTGGGCTGGGCGATCACCGCTTGATCCGCGCGGCTTGCTGTCAAGTTGCATCAGAGTGATCTGCCCTGGACGGGATCTTGCGAGGACAGGAGTGTAAAAAGAGGCTGTTTGTTCCGTCGAAGGTGTGGGCGAGCGCGGGTCCAAAGCCGAAAGGCGATTTAAAGCGACCTGCTGCAGCTCCATTGGCAGGCAATTCCGGAGTCACATTACTAAGGAGACCCGGGGACGGGGGAGGCGGGGGAGGCGGGGGGTAATTTTAAGCTGGAAGTTTCTTGGAATCGTCAAGACTAGTAGGTGTATGTGTGTTTTGGTACACCTGGAAAATCACCGCCTGCTAGTTCTTAGTATAGCAAATTCGTGACAGCGCAGTTCTCTTTGTCTCTTTGGCAGTGATGCTGCATCCTCACGCATTAAAAAAAGTAAGTTGTGGATGGTAGTGTTCCCATCCCATTGCTGATCCACATTAAAAGCCAGAGAATGCACTTTTGGAAGTAGCATTTAATGTGGATTTTAAGGCACTGGCATGTTAATGCTACCACCTGGAGCATGCCTTTTTAAAACAAACAAACAAACAAACAAACAAACTGTATGTGGATGCAACCTAAATCCTAATGACTCCTGATCAAGTCTAGAGGGCTGCAGTCTTAGCAATGGAATTTGACTGAAGGAATCTGAGCATCCTGATTGCACCTGAGTGGTTTAGAGGCTCTAAAGAGGCCGTTTTTCTGAAGAATGGGTTGCAGACCACTGGTGGGTCTCCCAGAAGTTTAGTAACAGCAAGGACACTTGCAGTCATGCACCCTGTGAATTTTTATATGGGGGGGAAAATTATGAAGCAAGGAGACAAGGGTAAGTTGGCCACCAAACCTTTAGGATGCTGATTAGTGGGGTCTTAGATCACTGGGGATTGGGAAACTCTCACTTATGGCGTTTTATTTTCATATATGCTGGGTTAATATGGTTTAATTTAATGTTAGCAAAGGTAAATTAAGAAAGCTAGGAAGAGAGGCAGATGGCAGAGGACTTTGTTCTGTCAATTTTCAGCTGTTAAGTCATATCCACCTCTTCGTTGACCCCATGGACCCTAGCATGTGAGAGGCTTTCTGTCCTCCACCATCTCCTAAAGCTTGGCAAAGCTCTGTCCATTGCTCCCATGATACTACCCATTGATCTCATTCTCTAATCTCCTCTTCTTTTGCCTTCAATTGCTCCCAACATCAGAGTCTTTTTCAATGAGTCCCATCTTCTCATTATGTGTGGTGGTCAAAGGATCTGAGCTTCAGTTTCAGGATGTGTACTTCTAATAAACAGTCAAGTTGATTTCCTTTAATATTGACCAAATTGATCTCCTTGCGGTCCAAGGTCTTCTCCAGCATCAGGATTCAGAAGTGTTGATTCTTCGGTGCTCAGCCTTTCCCGTGGTCCAGCTCTCGCAGCCATGCATCACTATTGGGAAAACCATATCTTTGCCTCTAGAACTTCATTCTAGCTGCCTTCTTGAATGGATGTGTTCTTTCATTACAGTATAACAGGATTGTGAATGTAATTCCCAAGGATGGAGTGATAGCTTGAGGGCTTCTCTGACACCCATGAATGAATCAGTTAATATGCTAGAACTAGAGGTGATAAGTTTAGGAGGGGATTGATTTTGAATTATTTACACCTTCACTTCCTTGGGAAAACCTTCCAAGGAATTGAAGATGGGGAATAGCTACAGCGTCTGCACGTTGGACACTGGATCTATCCCTACCCTCATCAGTGCTTCTCTAAGCATTGGTTAGGTGTGAATTGTTGCCATTACAGTGGTGGTCCCAGAACTGTGGCAATGGCACCAATGTGATGCCATTGCTGTAGTGATGGGACTATCTAGTGTTAACCACACTTGCAACCATGTCTCAGGCTCCTTTTGAACCTCTCCCAGTAGGGAGAGGTGTGAATGGAGCCACATCTGTCAGCAGGGAGCATTGATGTAGAGTAGTTGAAACTGCTCTATGTCTACATGCACCAGAAGAAGTCCTTTGCACATGGAGCTGCGTCTGGGGAAGAAGCAGCTCTGCAAAGAGCAGATGTTTCCATGCAGGACCTCCCCCAGAGTTCCCCCTACAGGCAAGCATAAAAATAGGTTATTAAGTTTTCCCAATTTTTCTGGGGAAAAAAAGTACTGGGATTAAAAAAAAAAGTGTACACCATGCAACCTCATGTGCAGCCTGCTTTGCCCTTCAAGACTGATTACTCTAATGCTGTACAGGTGGCTGCCCTTGAAGATCTTTTGGATTCTATAGCTAGTGCAAAATATGGCAGGCAGAGATGTGATCAGCCTTTCTAGTCATTGTCACTTCACTCCTGTCCTAAAAGAGCAGTGGTGGTTTCCTGTTGATTTCCAAACCCAGTTCAAAATTCTAATGTTAACTCATAAAGCCCTACAATTAGGGACCCAAGTGCATGAAGGTCTGCTTTCTCTTGTATCTGTTAAGTTCTTCGAGAAGACTTGGCTTTTGTATCGCACTTTTCTTACCCATTTCAGGGGACTCAAAGTGGCTGACAAAGCTTTCTGCTCTTCTCCCCACAACAGAGACCCTGTGAGGTAGGTGGGGCTGTGAGAGCTCAGAAGAAAGTTGTGATGAGCCCAAGGTCATCCAATTGGCCTCATGGGGGAGAGCAGAATCAAACCCAGTATTCCCAGATAAGAGTCTGGCTCCCTAACCACTACACTAAACTGGCTCTCCTAGTCATACTCTTTCTCGTGGAGTTTTATGGGATAACTTCTTGGAGTAGGGCATTCTCCCTTGTTCTCCCTATTATGGAACCATCTCCCCAGTGAGATTTGCCAGGCCTTCACAACTGATTCATTGATGTACCTGATGAAATCACATCTGCTTACCCAGGCCTTTGAAGAATAATGGGGACCCTATATTCTGATTCCTTCCATAATCACCTCTGTATGCAGAGATTTTTATTTCTGTATTGATCCTCTTTATTGTTATTGTGTTTATCTTTATGTTTATTTTCCTGTATTATGCAATTGTGTTTATGATACACTTCCCTGAGTATAGGGATAAGGCAATAGATAATAAATAATAATTCAAATCACCACCATCAAACCTTCAGATCTTTAATTACAACTGGACCTCCATATCCATTGATCCATTAATCACAGTTTCAGTTTTCCATGGTGACCAGATCAGTCCCCCTCCCCCGGCTGGCACTATTAGGCCTGCCTGAAGCTTCTGAGAGGCCTGGGACTTTTTTTAAAAAAAAATATTTTTTTGTTAACTGTGGTAGTACCTGGAACATTTCCCCATGGATACGGAAGTCCAACTGTATTACAGTGAGATGATCACCACTGTTTTAACTGGATGGCATTCTTTTACTCAACTTAAATGTGGCTTAGGTCTGCCTAGTGGAATAGGTTCCTATACTGCTTGAAGAATTAATGGAATACCTAAGCGTCACAGTATAACCCCAAGTCACTTAAACTTCAGGGATATCAGTCTGTTCAGTTAGGGAGCATAAGCGATTGTGATTCAGTTTCCCCTGCTTTGGTGCAAATGAAAGTGACATAATACCTAATATGTTTCAGGGAATATAAAGTGTTAAATGTATCAATAAAAAGGTAACAAAAACTGTTTTAAAACCCCATATGAAACTTTCAACTCTTTTCATCCATGTCACTTGGTGTAAGCTGTGCACATGTAGTCCAATGGTTGTAGAAGTTGTACTATAGGTGCCTCAGATCAACTGTCTGTTCTCAGTGTTTTGGACTAAGAGTTATTCAAGTTGTTGTATCCAAGTTTTCCTCATTCTTTCAACTTAAATGTCTTTCTCAATGGCAAAAAGTAACCATGAGCTAGCTATTACCAAGTTCTTTTGAACTTAAAAGTACACTGTAAGGGCAACAGCAAGATAAGCCTCAAACAGGGAATGACTACAGACAATACTCCCTTCTTATTAGTCCTGACGGATTCTTCTCTAGTTCTGCATTTTGCTCGTGTCACTGCTGGTAGTGTGACGCAGTACCTGCAGCCCATTCAGATCGCACACCTAGTCCAGCTCCTAGAGGATGACACATCCATATGTACCATCACAAGAAGGTTTAATGGGTCTCCTAGGGGTGTGCATGAAGCCCATTTCCCACATTTGGTTTGGCACAAACCAAATGTGGGAAAATTTGGCTTTGGACGAATCTCACCCCTGTGAATATGGGGATATTTGTATTTGTGCACAAATATGCTTTAGAATATTTGTGCACAAAACTAATAAATCTCCCCAAGCCCTCCATTCCCACCCCCTCCCCACTTACCAGTTCTTGCCACTGCTGTGCCTCCTTCTAAGGCCTTTTTCCAGGCTCCGGAAAGCCTGTTTTGCATTCTGAAGAGCACGGAAAGAGGCCTGGGACAGCACTAGAGAACATCTGAGAAGGTAAGGGGGAGTGGGAGAGGCCACAGGGGGAGGTTTAGGGGGGTTGGAGGCCATGGAGGGGGAGGCCCCAGGACATCCAGTATCCGCAGAAGCTTCAACTGAATCTTCTATGAATACCGGATAATCTGATCCGTGGACGAATAGGGCCCTACGAATAGGGCCTTACTCCATCTGTCCACGAATCTTGGAATTTGCACATATTGGTACAAATTCCAAATAGCACAAATATTGGTGCACATCCCTAGTGTCTCCTAGCACAGTCTCAAAAGCATGGAGCAGATTCCAGGATACAAGCCATTGCATGAGGAGAGCTGGACAGGGCCATAGATGGCCATCAACACCACATCAGGACCAGTATCTGCTTCTTTGCATGAGGAAAAGAAATATTAGAGTCCTACAAAATGACCTCCAGCAGGCTAATGGTGTCCATGTTTCTGACCAAATTGTCAGAAGGAGATTACATGAGGGTGGCCTAAGGGCCCGATGTCCTGTATTGGGACCTGTGTTCATAGCCCAGCTTGACAGGCATTCCCTTGAGAATACCAGAATTGGCACTCCATTCCCTTTACATGTGAGAACAGGTTCACATTGAGACATGAAAGAGTCTAGAGATGCATGTTATCCTTCCTGCAACATCATCCAGCATGACTGTTTGGGCAGTGGGTCAGTAATAGTCTGGGGAGGCATATTTTTGGAGGTTCATACAAACCTCCACGTGATAGCCAACAGTACCCTAAATGCTGGGATGAACCTTCAAAACCACTGTCAGACTTTTCATTGGGACAGTGGGTCCTAGGTTCCTCCTGGTGCAGGACAATGCCCAGTCTCACGTAGCAAGAGCAGGTAGGCAGTTCCTGGATGTTGAAGGCACTGGTGCCATTGACTGACCCTCATGTTCCCCAGACCTGAATTTATTTTATTTTATTATCTGCATTTTTATCCCACTCTATACCCAAAGGTCTCAGGGTCCTTTTCACACTTGGCTGTGGGAAGCCTTGGACAAAACGTCCCTGAGTGCACTAAGCATCTGCACTGTAACCAGGCAAACCTCATGACATGACGCATCACATAACCCATCATGTAGGTGTATAGCGTGTCACAAAACGTGTCAGTGCACATCACGTGACACATCATGTGCTTCTCCATCATCTCTTCCACCTGGTTACTAAAGCCTAACCAGCCCTGTACTAGTGCAAGTGTGGAGCACATTTTCATGCTCCACACTTGTGTTGTCAGCACTTGCCAGCTCTGGGGTGCTATGAACGTCCAGAGCCATTTCTGGAGCAGAAAAGACTCCATGACGTGTGTATGTTGCATCTTGGAACTGACCACACCTGCACTCCACAGATAAGTGTGAAAGCCCCCTGCTGTGGGAGGAGATTCCCCAGGACACTGTTTTGGAGTGCATCTAGGCACTACTGAGTCACATTATGAATTGCTGTGATGAAATTCACACAAACTGGATCCACCTGTAATTTCAATATTTTACTTTGTTTTCGGTGATGATTTCAGTTTCCATTGACTCTTGGTATGTTATTTTGTTCTCAATGAATTACATAATTTATACCAGTAAAGATTTTCAACTTGAATCTTTCAATTCATTGAGATCCAATGTGTGATGTAAGTATATATTGCATATGGAAATGCAACAGCTGTATTGTATTTAACTAAATTTGCAAATCAAGTCAGTTACTCTTCTGAATAGTTAAATTCTTGTCCTGAAATGCCTAGATTATGGATCATAAATAATGGGAAATTTCAGCTTTTGTCATCTTTTAGTTGTGCTGACTGTGGTAAATGAGCACTGAAAAACCAAAATCTGGAGATTCTCTAGTAAATACCATAAAACATACCTGTTCACCCAGGCATTTGATGTTTAGCTTCCTAGATGTCATCCTGTCAGGCGGGGTGGGAGGGACAGTTGTATTTTATATGTGTTTTAAGAATGCTTTATGCATTTTATCTTTTTATTATCTTGACCCACCCTGGGAACTTTTGTTGAAGGGCAGGATATAAATTCTTTTTTTAAAAAAATAGAATAAAACGAAACAAGTTTTTGAAACAAGAACTCCTCCATAAATTTAGCTATATTATGAGTTTTTAATTTTTGCAGCCACTCTTTCATCTATTTGTTTTCTCTATGTTTATCCTCCTCGTGTCTGTTAATGAACTGTCCCAAGAAGGTAAAATAGAATGAAGGTACCTGAATATATGAAGTGTTTTTTGTGTTTAAGATGAGGTGAAGTGATAGGCAGTTGCTACCTGTGGTGTTTTGTTTACACATTCAAGTGAGGATGTGTATGAATATAGAATGATGGTTCATTTCTTAACTGCTGCTGTTGGTGTCAACTATTTATGCGGGAATCTAGAACAGGATGAACATTTCAAGGGATTTGGTCTGAAAATGAAGTCTGTGACTTTCTCCCAGTTCAGCTAACAGTTGAAGTTGCCAGATTGGTTTTTTTTAGCTCCTCAAGAGAGAGCCAGAAATGTGTGATAGCATGAAAACCCCACCAATAAAGGCCTCACAATACCAGTGATTGTGATGGGAAGATGGGAGAAAATGAACATGCTTCTTCACCCCATTGTAAATGTATGCTATCCAACATCTTCTATTAAAAGAAATAATTACACAGGATACAGAAATCCCACAGTGATTCTGCTGACATTAGTCAATAAGGGTGCTTCCGCACATGCCCTTAAACACCCATTAAGGACACATGTGGAAGCATGCATCCGCACAGCGGCAGCTTTTTAAGCCACTTTTAGCACGGAGCATCCACACAGTAACACCTATTAAGCACACATGTGGGAAACCACATCCACACAGCGGCACCCATTAAGAATGGAATGGGTGGACTGCGTCCGCACAGCGGTACCCATTAGAGGCAGATAAGGGCAGCCGCATCTGCACCTATCTGTCTCTAATGTGTGCTTAATGGGTGTTAAAAAAACACCACATATAATGTGCCCTTAAAGGGTTGTTTCGCTGTGAAAACGCATCCGTTTAGGATGTGCCCACACAGCGAAACTGTGCCTACCCGGGGCCCTCCCCTGGCCCACCATGCTTGGCTCCTTGGAGCCAAGCATGGCGAGCTGGTGGACTTCTACTTCACGGCTCGCCCTCGCCCCAGAAGTGGTGTATCGCTGCTTCTGGAGACAGGGGGAGCTTCCCCAGACCCCTCCCTAGCCCCCCCCCCAGGGGACAGCCCACGCGATTCCCTCCTTACCTCTTCAGCATTGCCCCAATTCTGGCCGGGGAATCTCAGGAGGCTGTGCGCCTGCGTGTTGCACACCTCCTGACTGGCCAGGGCTGCTTCTGACAAACTATAGGCCTCCTGGTGTTTTTGTGATAAGAAAGAAAGGTGTGCATCATCCTTGGTGCTTTTGTAGGAAAGGCAAAATAGAAATGCCATAAATAAATATGTTAGTCTAGTTGGTAACCATGTAATTCAGCAGATCTGTTAGACTTGGGTTTATTTGTGGGTTTATTTCATTTGTGCAGTAGGAGATTTGGTGACCTAAATGGCACCTTCCAAGATTATGGTGCTGTGAAAACAAGAACATGAACAGGTTCTCATGATTTGCTGAAGGAGAAGTCATTTTCAGACATGGGGCCAACTGCTCTTGAGTTTAAACTGCTATTGCAGGAAGGTGGTCTGTTAATTCTTCTTTTATTATTATTCTATTGCTTCTTATAGAGAACTTTTAAATGCCATGTGTATTATGAATTTGTCCATATCCAATCAATGATTGCTAATGCACTCTTAAGTAATTCGTTGAGTTATAATTAATACCTGAATGCAACAATGCAATAGCTTGGGATAATTTAAAATCTGCTTCATTTTAGATTGTGTATGCATATAACTAACCCAGCAGATATGCTTTACTAAGGGCATTGGACGTGAAGAAATTGTCTATCAACAGATGTTAGGCAGGGTGGCTGTTGCAACCGCAGTACCAGTCTGAACTTCAGTATTAATTGTGGAAGAGTAACAACAGCAAAGAGATTTTGTGGACAATTGTTTGGCCAAAGTTGGGAAAGAAACCTTTCTCCTGATATAGTGGTATAGTGAGGTTCTTCTAAAGATAATATCAGCCTTTTCAAAGCTGGTGCCTTCCAGATAGTGTGACAGCCCTAGCAGGAGCTAATGAAAGTTCCAGTTCAGGCCATCTGGGTATTCTGGTAATAGGGCAATAGATAATAAATAATACTAATTCACACCACCACCACCACCACCACCAAACCTTCAGCTCTTTAATTATTACAATGATATCATTATCACTGTTTTAACTGGATTATATTATTTTACTCATCAGTGCTTCATACTGGCTCAGGTATGCCTGCTGCAGTACACTTCTATATTGCATGTATAAATGCAACAGCTGTATTTAACTAGATTTGCAAATCAAGTCAGTTATACACATCTTAAGACAATCCTTGTACTAACTAGAAACACCCAGATCATGGATCATAAATAATGGGAAATTTCAAGTTCTTCATCTGTTCCCTTCAGTTGTGTTGATTGTTGTGTTGAAAACTCAACAAGATATGTAGATTCCTTTGTTAATACTGTAAACCCAGACAGCGTTTCGAAACCAGAAGCTCCTCTATGAATTAAGTTACAGTATATTAACAAGTCTTTCATTTTTGCAGGAGAGACCTAAAACACAGCCACTTTTTTTAAATGCACATAGTCAGATAGTACCCTTTCATCTATTTGTTTTCTACATGTTTACCCTTCTCATGTGTTAGTGGTCTGCCTAAGAAAGTAAGAGTAAAAAGACAGGTTCTGTATGACCCGGGTTAGACATCTGCAACACGAGACTTCATAGTGACAGCTGAACATATGAAGTGTTCTGTGTTTAAGATGAGGTGAAGTGATAGGTAGTTTCTACTCCACAGGCTTCACGCCTTGAAGTAGAGATATGCATGAATGTAGATGACGGTTGGGTTCTAAATGAACTCAAACTGCCATTGGGGTGGACTGTTCAAGAACAGGTTGGAATTTTGTTTGAAAATGAAGTCCATGACCTCACATTTCTGTACTAACCTGGGTCATACAGAACCTGTTTCACACATCCCAGATCATCTTGTAACACAATTAGTTGACCACCAAAGCTCGATCTACAGGTTATTGTGTTGCTGGTATCCTAGCATCAAGGTAGTCTTTGCCTGAAATGTGGCATGAGTAACTGTCATGTCTCTTTGAAGTTTTCTGGTTGTTTTTCCAGTTCCTTAAGAGTCAGCCACAAATGTGTGATGGTCTGTAATCAACAAGGGGCCTTATCGTGTTCTCAGAAACCAGTGATTACACCCCACAGATAGGAAGGTGAGAGAGAATGAACCTAAGTCTCCATCTCATTTTGTACAGCCTATATGTGTCAGCAGCTTGAATTTAAATGTACATTAGCCAGCTAATACATTCTCTTTAAAGAAATCAGTATACAATATAAGGAAATCTGTAGTGATTCTGCAGATATTAAACTGCCAGCTAGCACACATCAGGATGCACTTATTCACACCTCTTCTGGATGACAGGGATGGGGAGATGCACTCAGAACTATGCACTGTGTCACCCAGTCACCACGGCAACAACCAGCACACATGCCCGTTGCTAAGGCAACATAGTTGCTGCTAGTATATTGACAATCAATGCTTACCTGGCAGGTAGGGAACTTCTGGATATGTCCGGTACAGATCAGGTGTCCCAAAGTGGATACACCCAATCCATCCCAGATGTTCCCTGACCTTTTGCCTAGCAAGAGTGCAAAAAGGTCCTTAGTAATATTTGTATGTCATAAACTAATCTATACTCGAGAACTCATAGCTATGGCAGTTTGGGCAAAACTGTCTCTTGTTAACATTCAAAGTCAACATACATATTTTAGCAGCTAGAGTTCCTCTCAGAAATATAGTGTATTGTGTAAAGATTAATAAAGTCTTGAAGCTGAGTTTGATCCGTGATAAAACTACATGGACACATTATGGTGTCCGTTACCTAAAAGGCAGAATGTATAAACTGTCATAGTCCATTACCACCCTGAGTACCAGAAGAGCTGTACCAAAAGTAGAGTACTAAATCCTGCCTTTGGTGTACCTCACTGGAGAAAACATCGCTGGGCCAGAGGATGACATGATAAGGTGGTATTTCCCCTGTCTTACTCAGGCAGTGAAGCAAAAAGGCATTCTGGGATGGCCTTTCATCTCATCAAGGGATTTCATCGGAAACATGTAAATGAAGAATATGAATATCACACAAAAAACCCAGAAGCAATCAAAAACATTTTTTGAGTGGAAATATTAAAACATCAGATGGAATTGCAATCTCATTTGCTCTTTTACAGGTATGTTAATTTTGTACCTGTTGATTATTTAAAGCAGTGCTATGGCCCACTTTTTTATTTCTGGATTGTGAGAACTGCAGAGATTAGAAGATATTCTTAAATACCGACAGACCCTTTGTTTCCACGTCCCTCCATCCGTCCCTCCATCCATCCCAGGGTCAGCAGCATGCTATCATGCACAATTTAAGCCCCATTTTTCATAAGATGGAAATGGTGATTACCTTTTCTTTCTTGAAAACAGCAGAGTTGGAAGAACTGTTCTCCTGAAATTGCAGAAGTTTAATGCCTCCTAAGTCAAATCTATTTTAATATCACCAGATCTGACTATTAAATTGGCAGAGCCATTTATGGAAAAGCAAGGAATCTCTGTCCATGTGGCTGTTTGTGTTTCTCAATTTCTGTCAGAGGGCACTGGTGGTCTATGGAACAGAACCACATAGCAGTGATGCAGTTGGAAGTCTTAGGCTATAATCACATGTAGAAATAAAAGAGCCACTGAAGTGGCTTTGAGATGGTCTCAAGAATAAAGGTGAAGTAGTTTACACATGCCAGCCTATTTATCTCCCTTTTGTGAACTTTCTAAGCTAGAAAAGGTGGATTAGAGGTGGAAGGAGAACACAAGGGCCACATCCTACAGTTAAGTGCTTTTGAGATGCTTCTTTTGCTGAATGTGAATGCAAGTTCACTTTCATCTGCCTAAGCCAAGACTTGACCAGGGACGGATTGCACGTTTCAGTGGTTCTACTAGAGTCATAAACCTATCTTTTTACTCTTATCTTCTTAGGCAGATCACTAACACATGAGAAGGGTAAACATGTAGAAAACAAATAGATGTGCATTTTTTCCCATCAAGCTTATTGTGTGTATTCAGCCAGCTACATGCAGATTCCTCCTATAGACGTCTATCAATATACAGAGACGTACTGGTGGAGAAGGCCAGGAGTGTGACTCTTCTGTTCCTTCCATATGTTTTCTGATGGGGGATGTATGGAATACCTGAAGAGGAAGTTTCACTACTGGAGTGGTGCTATGGTAACTGTGGTAACCTATATTTTTCTCCTTAGTAAGCTTCTAAACTGTGATTTGTATCTGGAAAAATCTATAAACATGAAAAGAATTTTGTTCTATGGGGATAGTGGCAGGAGTGATCTGGTATAAGTAGGGTATCTTGCTAATGTTGCTTACTGCTGGTAATGTCAAAGGCCCACAGTTTCCATCTGGTCCATCCAGGATACCTAACATGCTGAGATGTTAGGGCTTGCAGCCAGAAATGCCTTGTAAAAGTTCCTAATTATTTCTATTCAAAACATTTTTATTTGTTGTGGCCCATAGATATCACACAGACATCATTTTATCAACAAAATGTCCAGTTTATCCTAAGGTTGAGGTCACACCTTCACTTTAATCCTTCTTCAGTCCACCCTTGGTCCGCACAGCAGCCATCTTTTTAGTTCAATACATTTTATTTGTGGACTTTCCTCCCTCCTGTCATACCTTCCTGAGTCCTGATTCTTACAGGTCTCAAGCTTAGAATGTTAATCAATTTTTATTTTTGGGGTGTGATTGGGGAAGAGAACTAAAGGAGGCTGAATCGTACCATAATGGGTGGATAATGCAGGAATTTGCCTTCCCTTTCACTCAGTGGGTGATTACACGTTTGCTGAGTCATAGAACGTTTATCCTATCAGGGTGCAGAGGATGTTGCGATGGTGGAGAGGGTACAGATCTAAAAAAGTCTCAAAGGAGTCTCAGGATGGGAAGAGAAAGGTGTGAACATAGCGGCCATACTGGGGACAAACTGAGGAAGGATTATTAAGTATTGCATGTGGTTAGAGTTAGTGCATGTTGAGTCGTGTTTCTTAATAAGATGGACTATTTCAGCAAGGTGTGACCATGACCTGGGTCTCCAGTGGGTTGGAAGATGATTTTTTTAAAGTCAAACTGTTTGTTCTTGTGACTCACTCCTGTCAATGCTGATTGACAGTGTCTAGGGAATCCAGATGCTATTTCTCCCCCACCCCCACCCCCTTGCCCGCAGCACTGTTGGAGACATTTAGGAGTGACAACAGGGCCTTCTACATGCAGGATATTTGTTCTACTTCTGATTATCTTCCTTAGTGGTAGCAACTGGGGGCTTCAGAACAGATTTGAACTGTGCAACTGGTGGTGGCAGGGATCTGAAGCAAATTCAAAGGCTAGCATATTTGAAGCGGTTCCATTCACACAAATGCAAAGGCCCATCCCATTTGTTTTGTTGGGGAAAAATTATAAACATCCCTATGCCCAATCGCTGCAGCAGCAGCCTGGCTTTCCCTCTTCCCCAAAGAAGTTAAGTGCAAGTTAGTACTATAAGAGTTGGTTCTAATTCCACCCCATCATAATTTTGAATAGCTGCAGCAGAATTGCCTAAATTCTTCCTCAGAATAAAATGTCTTTCATTCCATGTATCTTAGATTTCATTTTAGTGATTGGCAGATGCATTTAAACTTAATTCTTCCTAATAGACAAGTGTGTGTGAAAGGTGTTCTTTCCCATGAACCAGTCCATGGGTTGCAGCAGTTATTCCAGTCCTGGAGGTGGGAAACACAGTGTGCGCATACCTCTCCACTTCTCACAAAATTATCCCCCAGCTTCATTTCCACCCAGTATGAGTAAGGGGCCCAGGAAAGGACCCTGGGAATTGGCTATTTTCTGCAGGTCTCTTACTGGGACCAAGGGGTGAGCAATGAAGATAAGTCAGCCATATTGCTGCCATCCATCTGTATGGTGGTGACACAGGTGCCTGAAGTTGGCAAGTGCCCTTGGAAACTTTTTATTCACATTATGGGAAAAGTGCTCCTTGAGGATTAGCTGCAGGTCTCAAGGTGGCACAGACATATAGACATTTAGCCCCACAGGACCTCACAGGGATGCAGCCTAGACAAACTGCCAAGAACTGGGAAAGAGCAGGTTGGCATAAATCATGAATAGTTTCTACCTCAGTTTCCATTCTCTTCCTTGTCTGAATAGAGAGCTGAATCCTCTAGAATTGAAGCTGGTCTGGCCTTCATCAAGCTCAACTATACATATGCCTAATATGTGAAATCAAAGGGCCACAACTCTACTGGAGCTACATTCACACAGCCATTGGATTCCTTCTGGTTTATATGTGCCCCCTTTGCTTTACATATCCATGAAGCTTCTTCTTCCACTCTAAGGCAGAGCACAGGGCAGCTTGACATGAATGCTGAGTTTCACACTCTGATAGCATCCTGCCTCCTCAGTTTGGATCTGGACAAGCATTTGGACACTCAAACCAGATCAGTCAGGTCACGGATTCCCTGTGCCTGAGAAATGACAACTTCATATTTTGCTTGTGGACAACTGAGTGAGTTATGTGGTCACAGAGAGAAGCAGGATGTTGCTTTGAATATTATAAGTCCTCATGGTTTCCTCCAACATGGGAGAAGATGTTCCATGTCTTCAGCTGACTGTATGAAGAATGCTGAGTCAAAGGCAGCTGCCACTCTTCCTTTGCTTCATGTCTTGAAGCCACATCCAAGCTTTCTTGTCTGAATTTTGAAAAGTACTAGTTATTTTTTGGAGAGGGGGATAATAAAAATTAACTTTTAGTTCAAGATTAATTTGCAGGTATCTTTTTACCATGATAAAACCTGCAGCAGTGTTACCAGTGTTAGTGCAGGGATGGGATCTCTGTGACGATGATGCCAATTAGGCTGTGGTCATATTTTAGGCTTAATCCAGCTTCAGTCCACTTTCAGAGTGAGAGGATACATCAGCAAAGCAACAAGTTGTTTTCTTTCTGTGTTAAATAAGTCAGAAAATTCACCTTTGGGATAGATATTGTGGAAAGAAAACTACTGGCCACTTTGTTGATGTGTTCTCTTGCTCTGAAGGGAATCAAAAGCTGGATTAAACCTTAGGTGTGACCGCAGAGCCTGATTGCATCCAGGGCTATCGTCTTTCCAGGTGAGAGGGTCTGGGTCTGGGCAGTGTCTGAACAGTAGGGGTGGTTCCACACTGGACCTCCGAAATATGGATCTATTAGATCCGTATTTCGGGAATCCGTGTTAAGTAGATATAGATCTAGTAGATAAGGATCTACTACCACCCTATTCTGTCTGCACCCGCAGGGGTAGGACAGAATTTGATCCGGATTTGAGGTTGGTGGTGGGTGGCCAGCACCCACCTCAATCTGGGCTCCAAAGGCCCTCCCCCACCTCTTCCAGAGCCAAGCATGGCAATCGGGGGCATCCTATCTCGGGGCTCGCCATTGCCCTAGAAGCCACGGATCACGGCTTCTGGAGCCAGGGAGGGCTTCATCTACACCCCCCCATCCCACCCTGGGGCGAGCGCATGCAATCCCCTCCTTACCTTCAGGCAGCCAGGCCAATTCTGGCTGCCGGGGCCCGGCGCAATTTGCACGTGTGTGCAGCGTGCCTCCCTATTGGCCAGGGCCGTGCGCCTGTGCAGAGGGCCTCCTGAAACCAGGGGCGGCCCTGGCCAATCCGCGGCTTCTAGGGTAAGGGGAGCCCCAAGATAGGATGTCCCTGGCTCCAGATAAGCCAATCATGGAGGACGGGGGGAGGGCCCACTTAAGGACACTTGTGTAGTGCCTTTACTTCACAAGTACCCATTATGTACCCATTAAGACTACCTCCAAGGTAGTGTTCCCTTAATAGGTACTAAGGGGCTCTGAACACCCATTAGAGACCCATCGCGTGAGAGCCAATGCGGAAGCATGGGTCTCTAATGGGTGTTCTAGTGCGGACGAGGTTTTTAAAATCCATCCTTAATGGGTACTTTATGGATACTTAGTGTCCAATGCGGAAGCACCCTAGATCTCCTGAGACTGCACCTTTTGGGCTGAAGCAAGTCAGGACAGAAAGGGACAGAAATGCAGGAAGATTTAAAATGTACAACCTGTCCAGCCTGTGGAATTCAGCATGCTCACTCTATACATTCAGGTAGTTGATGAAGATACATCTTGGTCCCCGTGCCTTAGGCAAAGAAGCACTTTTTCTCCTTCTCTGTGGTTTGCACTTTTACCCACTTTTGATTTTTTTTTTTAAAAAAGATGTTTTGGATTAATTATTAATCATTTAGATTTATGTAGTACCTTAAGGGATCTCCAAGCAGTTGTCAACAAATAAAATGCAAAAGGGGGGAAAAAAGTAAATTGATCCAAACGTAAAACACTCCAAATGAAAAATGAAGACATTTAATACCTTGAAAAAGTTTGTGTCAGGTAACTTGCCTAGGTTGCGAAGAAACCGCTGTCAGAGTGCCGTTTTTGCTTGTCAGGCATGCAATAAGCTGCACAACAGGAGAATTAGCTGCATCTTTTTTACCCATCTGACCTCTTCACCTCCACTTTGCTCACTAATCCTTCAGCAAGGACTGCTTCTAAGGCTGCAAATCTCTGAGCAGCTTTCAAAACAGCTGCTGTTTATAAATTGGGAGGAAAAAGGACTTGTAGTGTGATCCAGAGATAAAAATTTTGAGACCTTGGATATAATACTATTTCTCTCTGGAGAATTTAAAACTCTTGCACTTTCATGGCATGCCAAACTGAGAAATGTAACCTGAATATAGAAATATTTCTGAATAATTGGTAGATTGTTGCTGGTTGGTATAGACTGGTTATGGAAAGACTCCAGTAATCACACAAGCACATAAATTTAATGTTGGGAAATGTGCCACTTTTTAAAAATTAAGTTATGGTTTTTAACATCTTAGCAATACTATAAGTCAGATGACAGTGTGTCACCAGGTGGGGTCAGGGAGTGGTTCTCAAAAGCACTTTTCCTTACCCAGAAATGTTAGATAATAGTTGTTGGATTGCTAACAAATCTGTGTAGGGCAACTAGTTGTAGAGGCTGGTAGTTGGAATTCAGGCATACTTTAAGGAACAGATCATCTAGACCCATTTTACTCTGATATCAGGCTGGGTTATGCCACTGAAACTGCCTATGTCACTTTTGTTGATGATCCTTACCAGGAGAGAGACAGGAAGAGCATGACTCCTGCTGGTTCTCCTTAATCTCTCAGCAGCTTTTGATACCAATGATACCAAAGGCAGTAGGGATTGGTAGTCAGAATCACTGCAGTATGGTGGTTTTGCTTCTGTTTGCCACGTCGACACTAGAGAGCAGTCATGGCAGATCTACAAGTTAGTTCACAAGGGTGTTCAACAATGATCTGCCATGACTGCTGTCTAGTGTCGACGTGGCAAACAGAAGCAGAACCACCATACTGCAGTGACTCTGACTTGAAACTGCTGGGAGCAGTCATCAAAAGTCCCTCCACTCAGCCATTTCTCTTCAACAAATTTTCATTAGAGATGTGCCTGTCTCTTTGCAAATGGATACAATGAGTACAAACTCAACCCCAAACCACCCCCATTTGAACTCAAACTGAACCTAGGAGGTTCGTATTCATAAATATTTTGCCCTTAACTTTTATCTTAGAATGCTCTGCTGCTAGATGCTCCAGGATTTTAAAAACTTGTTTTTAGGTAATGAACAAGTCCAAACCTGTTCAAGTTTGAACTGAACTACTAGTCTGATGTTCATGCACACCTCTAGGTTTCACCACACTTATTATATCACATAATATGGATATATGTTTGGTGAAACATGTATGGCTGTGAAGTTCTCATTTTTAATGGGACCAATTTAATTTGCAAGGTTCAACTCATAAGACAGTTAATATGTCCACGAAGCATACCCACCTCCATACAGAAATGGTATGAATAACAGATTGGGTTTGTAAACCACACAAAATTTCCTGCTTTGGATTAGTATTACTGAGTGCTTCCAGACATGTGGTATGCTGTGGCCCCCCTTAGCAGCAGCTTCTGGTCCACCAGACAGGAGGATTGGAAGCTGTGGCACTCCTTTGCAGTGGCTTCCTGTCTGCTACATGGGAGACTCCGTCACCCACAGTAATGGCAGAGCATTCTAAGGTAAGAATGAAGTTAAAAGATCCTGTTAAATTAGCATCTTCTTACTTTGCTAGAATGTGCTACTGCTGCTGTGGTTTGAAAAAAACTGCATGGGCAGCACGGCATACCACATGTCTGGAGGCACCCATTGACATATTTAGTATATGTAACTAACAAAGGCTGCTAGAATGGATGTCTGGATTGGAGGGAAAGGCAGGATGCCTCTAAAGACCATTTGGTGGGAATCGAGAGCCTTTGTTTCCTACTTGACAAGACCAGAATAATTGGTGGGTCACTGCATGAGACAGGATGCTGGACTAGATGGACTGTGGCCTGATTCAGCAACGCTCCTTTATGTTCTGAAGGACTGGTTTTGTTGACTATATCTCAACTGGGTGTTGTTCTTTTAGACATAATACATCATATCACTGTAACAGTCTGGTTTAATAATAGCAGTCTTTCTTCTCACTACCCATGTATATTTGTATTCAGGACATGAATGTGGGTGTATCTCTTTTCACCAGCAGGTGTATAATCATAGAGTGTGAATTTCAAATGTCTTCCCATTTTTAAAATAACTGCATTTTTTTCCCCTTGAGAAGACCAGGTGGCAGAAGCAAAAGAGATTAGGGTGGCTTTATACAAAGTTCCTACAACTCATCCTAGGTTCTACATGAACATTTTACAGCACTTGGCTTGCAGAAAGAAAGGGAGTGTTATCTGCCTTTACAGAGGCATGCAGATTTATTTATTTGCAGTCATATCTGTGCAGATGTGAGGGTTGTACTGTGATGCAAGGGTTATGCTGAATATCTAGCAAGAAGAAATGGGTAGTAGCTGAACTTCCTTCCTTTAGCTCTGGATCAGTGTGTCTGGAGTAACAGGGTCCACTGATCCAGATTGCCTGAAGGCTGTAATGACACAGGAAAGACTGGAGGCAAATATCAATCAAGAGCAATTCAAGATGCTAAAGTTAGCATACAAGACTAAACAATTTGGCACATCATCCCTTATAGTCCTGCTAGTTAACTAAGACCGTCTGGGGAAACCCTTCTAATAATTACATATCTGGGTGGGATTACAGGCTAGAAATACAAATTTCTCAGTAGCAGCCTCAAGATTATGGAACAACTATCCCAACAAAATTTGGCATGCATTGTGTCGAACACCTTTCACTGTCTGGCTAAAATATATTTCCCTACCCATTTCTTCGAGGATCAGTTGGATTTGCTTTTTATCTGTTCTTTTATTTTAGTATTTTTATTTTACGTTAGCCATTATCTCAGGATTTTGTGGTTTTCTTTGTATACTGCCTCATAAGACAGGAGATGTTTCTAGGTTGTAAACGCCTCCTGCAAGTGCAGATTCACCTGTCCAGATGTTGACCGATCATGAAGTACAGGGTCAAGTGCTGTTGAGAATACAGTATTATAAAGAAAAATCCAGAAATGAGAGACCACCTACAAGCACTCAAGTAAATCAGCAGACTTCAAGGCCCCCTCCAAGGCACAATCTGAATGGTCTGTGTAGACTTGGCTTTAGTCAGAGGATAGTCCTCTGTGAAGTAGGACATTAGACCACCCCATAGAAAATACTTGATTTATAATGTTATTGTACTCTGTACATAATACTGTATACCAATTTACTAAGAGGTCTCTTCTAGCAGACTAGGGGAAACACCAGTTCTTTAAGAAAGACTGCATTACCCTGGAATGGAGCGAAACGGATTCACCTGTGCAACATCAGATCAGAAGCCAGGAACTCACTGCACTGGCCCCTTTTGTTTTTCTCAGAATGCTGAGTTCTTGGATGCCCAATCCAATCCTTTGTGGACGGATTACATGCCACATGCCAGATTGTCTAGCAACATGCCACAACTGTTCAGAAAGCGTGAAAAATCCCACACTTCCTGAAACCCAGTGGTCCCAACCAGAATGGAACACTTCCTTACAAAGTTAGCCTGCGAAGTCTAGGCCTCTTCAGCCTTGAAGATGATATTTAAGAGGTAAGTTGACTGACGTATATAAAATTGTGCTTGGTGTGGAAAAAGTGGATAGAAAAAAAATCTTTTCTCTTTTGCACAACACTGGAACCAGGGGACATTCTATGAAGCTGATGGGCAGGAGAGTTAGGACTGAAAAAGGAAGTATCTTTTTCAAGCAGAAGGTCATTGGTCCATGGAATTTGTTACCAGAATAGGTGGTGACAGTGACCAGTCTGGATAGCTTTAAGAAAGGCTTAGATAAATTCATGGAGGGACAAGTGTATCAATGGCTAGGAGAATGGATGCCTAGGTACTGCCTCCAGGTTGGTGAGGCAGGCAGGTTTCCTCTAAAGGCCAGTTGGAGGGATCTGACAATAGATGAAGGTTTTACCTTTGTCTTCTGCTTAAGCATTTGGTGGGTCACTGTGTGAGACAGGATGCTGGACCAGATGGGCTGTGGCATGATCCAGAAGGGCTCCTCCTTTGTTCTTATCTAACATGGTATTGGGGATGTCTGCCAGCCATGCTGAGACACTTTCATGATGTCACTGTTTTTATCACATGTGGCAAGTCCCTAATATTAATCTGTTTCAAGTATTAAAAGTTTAAACCAGTCCTTTCACTTGAGCTGGAAATTAATATAGAAGACACAACAGCATCATAATGTGATCATACCCCCAGGCTTTGTTAGCAATTTTACTGGACTGTTTCCTATCAGCTCAAGGTGAGATCCAAGCCAATGTATTTTTCAGGGCAAATAAACTGTTGTAATCCTACATTTAAATCTTATGTTGCATTTAAGTGGTTCTGTTTTAAGAAAATCTTAATATTTTGTACTGTATATTCAGTTATCTTAATTGCTTATTTCACATGTTTCTCTAATTCCTTTTTTATAAATATGGTCAAGATAGAGTGTGTGTTTTTCAACAAATGAAATGCTTTAATCTATTTACAGTATAATTATGTACAATTACTGAATTTATAAATGTATGTTAAAAATGGATTGGGAGAAATTTTTTAAAATTTCCAACAGGTGGCAGTACATGCCAAGAATTGTATTGGACATGTTAAATGTCCTGGCTTCATTTTTAGAAAGCATTTGCTGTTTTGAAATAACATTTTCCCTCTACAAAGAGCTTTAAGATCCTAAACATTAGTAAAATATAGATATAAATATTTTTCTTCCTCCATGCATAAATGCTCTTCATTAATGTACAAAGATATGACAAGCTTAATCATTTGGTTTTGGTAAACCTGAACCATTGAGATTTGGTTGACTAAGCTAAGAATTTCTCTAACAAACATCCAGAAGATAGCTGCTGGTTCATAGAAGAGTTTATTTTGAAAGAATTTCAGGGGCTTTCAGGTCTACATCTGATTTAAGTATAAAGTGCCATGAAGATAAATCAGTTGCCTCGATCAACTGAGAATTGGCCACTGATCAGGCACATAAATCCCATTCTATTCCACTAAGGATTAGTAATAAACGGCAAATTCTCAGGGTGGAAGGAAGTAAAAAGTGGGGTCCCTCAAGGCTCAGTACTGGGACCAATGCTTTTTAATTTATTCATCAATGATCTAGAAGAAGGGGTACATAGTAAAATAGCAAAGTTTGCTGATGATACTAAATTATTTAGGGTAGTAAAATCTGAAAGAGATTGCCAAGAGCTCCAGAGGGATCTCTTAGCATTGGGTGAGTGGGCAACCAAGTGGCAAATGTGCTTTAATCTTAACAAGTGCAAAGTAATGCACATTGGGGCCAAGAATCCAAATTACATCTATAAACTGATGGGGTCTGAGCTTTCTGCAACACACCAGGAAAGGGATCTCGGGGTTTTGGTGGACAGTTCAATGAAGGTGTCAACCTAGTGTGCGGCAGCAGCAAAAAAAGCAAATTCAATGCTGGGAATAATTAGGAAGGGAATAGAAAATAAGACAGCAAGTGTCATTTTGCCCCTTTATAAATCTATAGTGAGGCCACATTTGGAATATTGTGTACAATTCTGGTCACCGCACCTCAAAAAAGATATTGTGGAACTAGAGAAGGTGCAGAGAAGGGCAACCAGAATGATTAAGGGTCTGGAACACCTCTCTTACGAAACCAGGCTGCAATGTCTAGGCCTCTTCAGTCTGGAGAGACGGCGTTTAAGAGGGGACCTGATTGAAGTATATAAAATTATGCACGGTATAGAAAAGGTGGATAGAGAAAATTTCTTTTCTCTATCACACAACACTAGAACCAGGGGGCACTCTATGAAGCTGATGGGTAGGAGAGTCCGGTCTGACAGGGGGAAGTATTTCTTCACCCAGAGGGTCATCGGCTTATGGAATGTGCTGCCGGAAGAGGTGGTGACAGCTACCAGTCTGGATGGCTTTAAGGTAGGGTTAGACAAATTTATGGATGACAGATGTATCAATGGCTACTAGAACGAATGCCTAGGTGCATCCTTCAGGCTGGGGGGGAGAGGAACTGGGGCGCTTCTAAGGCCATCTGCTGGGACTCAAGAGCAGGAGAAGGTTTGTCCTTGTCTCTGCTTGAGATGCCCAGGAGCATTTGGTGGGCCACTGTGTGCGACAGGATGCTGGACTAGATGGGCTGTGGCCTGATCCAGCAAGGCTTCTCTTATGTTCTTATGCACTGTGTCCCCTTTTTCTGACCCTTTCTGCACTAACCTCTAGATGTAGATTAAAGGGCCTTTGGTCCTGAACCTGGGCCTCCTGATCCTCATGTTAATCCAAATCAAGAAGGCCCTGGCTCTGTTAGTCCTGCTCCATCTGCACAAGACACAGCCAGATGCAGATTAAGAGCTCCTTAATACAGATCCATTTTAGACCCAATGTATCAGGTCTACAGCCAGACTAAGGGCTGTAATCCAGATCACAGAGGTATGCAGATGGCACACCTCTGTGATCTGGAAGTAGCTGTGATCTGGAACTCAGTGTCACACTTGCACTACTGAAAATTACTCCCCCAACCCTCGAGGCTCGACCTTTCACTCCTAGCTATCGGGGAGGGGTGGTGGCTGTGAAGCTTGTCCAAGCTTTGTGACCTGGTGGCTCGAGCTGGATTAGTGCCATCAGTGCAAGACAGTGCTGATCCTGCCCTCACCTCCCCATGATCCGAATCAGTAAATTGGATGAATCTGGATATACTGATCCAGACCTAAAGCTCCTATGTGCAGAAAGGGCCTCTATCTCAATTAATTACTCTAAATAATTGCCTTCTTATAGATGCAGCAAGTTTGTGAAGATTTTATGCATGTAGATGTGCTTTAGTCCTTGGCTTTATCCACTTCTGAACTCAAGAGGCCCAGGAAACCTTAAGCAGTTCAAAGGGGCATCACATGGTGGGGCAGAGACAGCCCTGCAGTGGGGATGGGGCCACTGTAGCTGAGGCCTGACTATTCAGAATTAAAAGAACAGAGGGCTAAAAAAGGAGGACTGTTGAAATTTACTATCCTTCCCCTGATAGATCAAAAAGTTAGTTGAGGGACACTAGCTGGTTAATAGTCAGTAGGAAAGTACAATTTGAACAAGCAAACAACAACAAAAAATACTATTGTTAAGATCTTCCATGCACTATGAGTTTTAAGGCCTGTTTGCACTGTGGCAATTAGGATAGTCTGGCACACTCTGGAACAGAGCATGTCCCAGAGTGTCCCAGAGCTGCCCTGATTGTCATTAGCTGTTGAGTAGTAAAAACCATTCCAGAGTTTTACAAAGAGCACCTAGGATGCTCCCAGTAAACCTCAAGAGACAGCATTCACATTACTTCAATATGCAAACACAGGTGGGGGGGGGGAGCGGGTGCAGTGTGGCATGGCTGTGTAGTCCTGCACCATGGTCACCAGTCACCCTAACATTGGCACCTCATGTATCACCTTTCTTACAGCAATGCAGACAGTCCTGGATGGGACCATCTGCACTTCTTTTTTAATGCTTAATTTACAATTATAAGTACTACATAATATACCAAACACAACATAAATCTTCAATATCAACTTCCCTCTCCCATCCCTTTGCAGTGGTGTATAACCATTTATATCATCCAGCTCCCTAACCATTAGACCAATATCTGATTTAACATATATTTTTGTCCCTCATTTATACCCTCACCAAGACTGCCTGCACTTCAACAGGACCCAGGTAAGTCTGGGTTCAGTTTGGGATGGTCCCTGTCCCTGAATTTAACCTCTGTGGGATAATATGTCATGGGCCATTTAGCTCTGATTGGGCTCACATTTGACTGGGTGCGGGACCAAAATCGAATGTTGCCCATCCCTATGCAAACTACACTAAACCCCAGCATGGGGGAGCAGTGCCATCTCCTCTCCACCCCCCTCTCTCGTCATTGGAAGCTGGACTGACGTCACCCCACCCGTGCCACCCGTTGCAAATGCTGCATTTCCCCCCCCCCTTAGGGGCATAGAGAAGCCAGGACTGAACAGCAAAAATAATAATTAAAAAAAAAAACAAACCAGCTGTTTGAGCAAAGCTGTTAGGAGGCTTGGCAGCAGTTGAGCAGTTTTGTGCACCTCTGCTCCACCCAGGAACCACGAGAACATCCAGCAAGTGGGAAATCAAGCCATTATTATACCCGCCTTGGCAATCAGGAAACGGGGCTGGAATATTTTCCCTGGAAAAGGGAGAAAAATCAAGCTATTATCCTGCCTGCATTGGCAATAAGGGAAGGGGGATGGAATATTTGTATAAAAGAGTCCTGTGGGGCAGCGAAGGCCATTTGACCCCCCCCCTCATCATTTTGGATTTAACACCATTTACTCCCCCAAAATTTCAGTGGCTGCGATCTCCAATGCACAGGACAGGAATACCGAGCATAGAACATGAAGCCCCACCTCCCAGTGCCGCGACCACCAATCTCCTCCCCAAATAGCCCTGGACCATCCCCATGTGCAGGTTCGGCTCACAAAGCAATGTGTGCTGAGACCAAACCATGCTGAGGACAGTTTTTTCCAGTACCAAATTTGGTCCTGGTTTAGGCGATTTGGTCTGCGAAAATTGGACCAAATAAAAAATGCATGGGGATGAGCCTTGCCAAACCCGATTTCACTTCAGACCGAAACTTGCATGGGGATGCACCCATGGAAGTTAAGTGCAAAAATGTCCAAAGTCACAGCTCTTCATGAATATAATTCTTGCATTCTTAAAGAAAAATAAGGAGTAATTTGATTATATTAAATGTAAATGAAACTGAAGCTCAGTTGATTGTCAGCCTGTATTCTGGCTGTATTCTGTATTAAAGCTTCCTTAATTATCTGGTAGTTTGCTAAGCAAGCACTTGTCAAGTAAACAATGCCGAGTAACTTGAATGGAAAGCTAGATGTAGCACAAGATTAAAGAAAAAAAAAAGAAAACAGATTGTGTGATCTTGAGCCAAGACATACCAAATCCCTTGTTAATATATCTGCCTGTTGAACCCTGATTTGCCCTCAAGAGTACCATCATAAATGCAGGCGTATGTCACAGGAAAGTTGGTGGGGTAGTTATTCCAACTCTTGCAGAGCCTGGTTGTTGGCTAATGGTGCTGCTAAGAAACTTGGTTCCTTCCTCCAATTGTTTGTAATCCCAGAACAAGCAGTTCCCTCGTGTGCTTTGTCCATGCAGAACAGTCCAGAACAGCTGTAAAGGGTCACTACCCCAGATTAGCTGTAGACCTGTTTGAAGAGGGGATTTTCTGTACTTCACTTCCCATCCACAGGTTGGGAATAGTGAATCCCCACTGGCATGCACTGGCATTTGTGAATGCAAAAGCTAGTACATGCCAAACAACCCCCACCCCACCCTCCCAGACACATACCTGGGTCAGGACACATCCTGAGTGCCATCAGCATGGGTACGGGCACTGTCATCCTCTCCTCAGACCATGGCACAGCTTCACCAGCACCAGCACCAGGATGACTGTGACACACACAATTGTGTTTCTGATCACCTAACATGTCAGTGTGCTTGTGCGGCATGTTAGCTGAATGCTGGCACCCGAAGAGGTGTGAATGCTCTCTCCAGTGATCAGGAAAGGTAAGTTTGCAGATGTGTGTGGTGCACGACTTCATGTACTACCACTAGTAGCCACTGGGGAAGCTTCTGGTATAGCAGGAGAGATTTCTGATATGGAAACGCCTCCCGCAAGTACAGATGGTGCTTCCCAGTGCTACCCCCATAAGTGCACAAACAGACAAAGTGCAGATTGACCTAGGTATACAACATTCCTACGCAGCCTTTTTCTGGTCCAGCCATCAATGCCTCCATACCTGGTTAAGTCAATGTACGAGCAAGGGAATCTTATATATATGGCTCTATTTTAACATGTCTGTTTTAAAATGCTGTTACCCGCCCTGAGACCGGCTTTAGGTATAGGGCGGGATAGAAATGTAAATATACATACATGCATTCATGCATAAAAATCTGGAAGGGTTGGGTGGTGTCTTAGCTGGGAAGTCAGCCATGTGGAGTGGAGCAGCTATAGTGTGTCCACACTGCTGCCAAGCTTAGCCCAAGGCAAATGACATTTCGACCCTTGCAATGTAGACAGCGCCACACTCCTTATCCTGGAACACACTTGAGCTGCATCCAGATGTTGGTTACTTATTTTGTTATATTTGGAATATATTCGGGAATAAAACATGGATATTCTGGAACACCCAAATATAGCAGAATAAGTAGCCTCACATAGTTAGACTGCACCAAGGGAGGTGGGTGCACAAGGGCCTCAAACTTGCTGAAAAGCAGATACATGAACAGAGGGTATTTCTCTCTCTCTTTCTCCAGCAACAATTTTTTCCCTACAGCTCCAATGGGCTTAACAATGAGCAGCATTTACAAAATTATTAAGTGTCATTTGTGCCACTGACAATGTTAAGACTGTGGTGAAACAGATTAAGTAACAGAGCCTATTGTACATTCAGGTGACATGACCCCTTTTCACAGTTTTCAGAGAATAGTTAACAAGAGCTGGAATTAGGTTTGATGCTATGTCAGCTGTTCTGTTAGGAATATTATTTTAAAACCTTTCTTTAAAAAAACTTTGTAAAAACTTTGTAACAAGGGACTTTGAACTTCACTTGATTCTCTTAACATGTCAGCAGTTGTTGGCTATTAGAGAGTTAGCTTCACTTTAAGAAATATTAAACTGCAGTTTCAATTGGAAAATTACACAAGGGTCAGAATTAATGAGCTCTCTGGGCAAATGATGTAACTAGGTGCCTTGCAAAGTATCCCACAAAGAATACTGACAATTCATTAAGACTGTACCCAGATTATGGTCTTCTGGACAACAGTGGTTAATGTGTGACTACAGGCACCAAAACCTTGTTTACTGCAGTTTCCTGACTTTAGGCACTCCTGGCAAATTCCCAGTTAATGCAACTCTGCTCTTGCACCAGCTGCTGCTGCTCCCAGACGTTGGTGAAATATAACTCCCATCATTCATTGCCAATAGCAAGATTGGCTGGGGATTATGGGAGTTTGTAGTTTATCAGCTTCTGATAGGCTGTTGTTTGGCTGTGCGAAACACCCCATACCTAGGGGTTTATGGGGAGAAGAGGGAGGTAAAAATCCAAGGCCAGCCTCCACTATAAGGCTACATTGTTATCAGGTGCAAAGTGGCTAGATTGCTACAGTGTAGTGGCTGCTGTGAAGGTTGGATTTTTAAACTGAAATCACTGGCTTTGGAAGCAAGCTAATGGGAGAGGGAAACCACAAACATGGATTCTCATCCCTTAAAACGGTATGGTCCCCACAGTAAAAAATGTAACAGGTATCAAGCGCACAAACCGGAGTGAGACCTGTTGAAATGAGGGGTAACATTTACAACACTTTTGGGCGATTTAACACGTGTAAAGCGTGTTAAGCCAAACTGACGTGGGGTCTGTGAGGACTGAACCCGTACTGAATCCGAAATAAGCTTGCTGTGGGGACTCACCCTTTGTATAATGCCTACAAGATTATCTGCCTCCCTTCCCCCCACCCCCCAAAACAACTGTGTTTAACAACTGATGTCTTGGCAGGGGAGGAGAGAGAAGTATGCATTTCTGCTTTTGCATTTCCAAACAGCAAAGCACAGAATTCTTCCCTTTAATTTGCACTGCACGTAAAAGTTCCTTGTCCCATACCGCATTATGGATGCATGTTTCATGCCTAGAAACCTGAAAAACTATAGAGCCCCTGGAGACGTTGCCCACCAGTGTAAGAGAGGAAATCTCAGCAAAAGCAGTACTTTCTTTTTACAAAACTTAATCATTTACTAATTCTCCTATTTTGTGCACATAAACAGATTTCAACAAGTAATCTCCGACCATATTCAATTTGCTGTGTTTACATTTTTTTTCTAGTTCTTCCCATGAGATTTCTTTTTGCTACATTTTTAAAATGGTCGGTTTTGCATGAATGGTAAATATAGATTGGTTTATTCCCAAAACAAGAAGTTTGTCAGAAATTGTTTCCCCAACAAGATGACTCACTTGATTTGCTTTTGTGAAGGCCACAATTAACGCAGTGTGCATGCTGCCCTTGGAGTACATGAGGAACCACGGTATTATTGTGCAAATTACATACCCGTGTTCAAAATGCCAGTCAATTTAGACAATGAATTAACATATGCCAACCAAATGCCAGCGCAGCAGATGGCTTTGTGGACACCCAGTCTGAGATGTGCAGACTGCGTAGGTGCAAACAGACATACCCAATTATAATATTTTCTATTTTAACAGTGAGCAGAACACTTTCAGGGAATGCATGCCATAAGCATTGCTGAGATCTAGGGTGTTTCTGCACTAGCCAGTATACCAGATCATCAAGCATACTAGGAGTTTCTCTTCCACACCCTGGTATGGTCTAAAGGAGGCTCCAGGGTTCTGGGTATGGTTGTTGGTGCAGTAGACCAGGAGTGGGGAATTACCCCTAGATATCCTCAACATCTGTCTGCATGGAGATCCATTCTCAGATGACGGGTTCACATGCATCGGTTGATTTGGATTTTTATAATGAAGGACAGAATAGTAGTGGTGATCAGTGGAAGCCAAGTTTGTTGATGGTAACAAATAGTGATGAGTGGTTAAAATAAAGGTACTGTGATTTACATTGGAGACTGAACATAAGAACATAAGAGAAGCCCTGCTGGATCAGGCCACAGTCCATCTAGTCCAGCATCCTGTCACACACAGTAGCCCTCCAAATGCTCATGGGCATCAGAAGAAGAGACAAGGGCAAACCTTTGCCTGCTCTCAAATCCCAGCAAATGGCCTTAGAAGCGCCCAGGTTCCTCCTCCCACCACCAGCCTGAAAGATGCACCTAGGCATTCATTCTAGTAGCCATTGATACATCTGTCATCCATATATTTGTCTAACCCTGCCTTAACCCTAACCCTGGATGTCTAAATGGCACATTCTGTTCAATGTGAGCAGGTACACTGGAACAAGTGTTGTACATCAGAACAAAATATCCTGAGGATATACTGTATATAGATTAATGAGATTTGACCTGGCTGGACTGATCTGTAAGATGTAATGGCACTGAAAGCAATACTGATAATATTATGTTGGCAACATATATTGTGACCTATTTGTTTGTTTAAAATGTTTCTATACTGCTTCCCATTTATATAAGATTACTGAAATAAAGCAATAACAATGAATTCATTAACACAAGATGTAGTGTTAGTCATCGGCCTAGAAGGCTTCAGATGAAGGGTTTGGACAAATGCATGGATAATGGGATCATCACTGACAGATGGGCCTTAGTGCCATGACTGGAGATAGTCTATGAAGGCTACATGTTGGGAAACTGTTAGCAAGGCCCGCTCTGCTCATGTCCTACTTGTGTGCTTCCATATGCAACTGGTTATCACAGACTACAAGGTGTACAACCACTATATTGGACCTTGGAGGTGTGTGGATAATGTGCCCCATGGTCTGGTTTATTATGGGGGATCCTTTTCGGTGGTGCTTCAGGAGGCACTTCTGGAAGTGGTTCCACCCAAAAACAAGCGAGGCCAGAAATTCCAAAGGCCAGAGATGGACATTCCCAGCTTTTTAAGCCTTTGTCATGGCTGCAAAGATTTTTCCAGAGGCAGCAGCCAGTTGTGGGATCAGCAAGATGGTCCAAATGCAACTGGCTCTTGTCTCACAGCAGCAAACTGTCTCACCTTGGGGTGGATGGTGTATCCCAGATCCCTCCTGGGATACAAACAGGGAGTTCAGATCGGCCATGAGTCTGATCTAACAGAGTGTTTCTTATGTCCCTGTCAAAGATGGCTGCCTTATTTGTAAGCAAATCATGTTCTATATGATACCATTACCCGTAGAAGAAAAATGTACATGAACTTACAATGCTTCTCCTTAGTCTCTGAGTTTGTTCTGCTCTGCCTCTAGTGAGAAAAGAGGGATGAGCTCAGGAGCCACTTAGAATGCACTACAGAAGTAGTGAGGAAGGTCAGCAGCAAAAGCATATCTCATTGGCCAACACCCCTCTTTCATGTAAATACTTGTAGCCTGGAGATTCCTGATGGGCTGTGAATTGCTAGTCATGTGAAGAGGAGCCGATACGGTAGCACCATGGCTCCAGCCATCCTGCCGCCCTGCTTTTTTCAGTGGGACTTGCTGAAGCTTGAAGCTTGCATCTAAGAAAAGGAGCTGCTTGACAGAATAGCATCCGTTTTGTTTCCCAACCCAGACAAGGGTGGAGCTTTTGAACACACACACTGATCGATGACTAGATGCAAGTACAGGCAGAGAGAGACTCTGGAAATGGATTTCACAGATGCTTCAGGTGATCATGACTGATGAATGTACCTGGGGTGGGGCATGCAGAAAGAATGTAAATTCTTTGATTTTATCAGGGGAAACAGAACTTTATTTGCCCTCAGTGAAAAGCCTTCCTCGATATTGTCTGTATCTCCTTTCACTGTACCCTGTTGCTCCCTTGTTATAAAAATTTATACAAGAAAGGACAATTTTATTTTCTGGTTCAAAGCAAGCTAAACACAGGTGGTTTGAATGTTAACAAGGTAACACATCTTTGAATGTTAACAAAGTAATGCATCTTATCTATAAGGGCAGCACTTAAAAGCTATGAAATAAGGGGCCTATTGGCACTACAGCCTGTAGTGCGTAATTAGGCAACTTCTGGGGCAGAACATCCACACCTTGAGGAGGCTGTTAGAGCCTCCAGGCACTCCCTGCCTTCCCAGAAGTTCCCTAATTATGCACTAGGTGTGGAGCACTAGTTAACATTGGGTGACTGCACTCCTTTCATGTCCAGCAGATGAGAAGGGAAGTGCAAAATCACCCCAATTTGTTTGTTTTTCAGATGCACTAGTTCAGTTGTATATGTTGCAGAGTTTTCCCAGTGAATTGTTATATGTAGGAATGGCTAAGGCAGCATCTCCATGGGCTCCAGTTATTTCACTGCTGAATCGGGGCATCCGTAATCTGCATTGTAGTTCATGTCCCCATGCGGTTGAGGAGAGCGCGTGTTGAAGGCGAATCCACCTGTCCCCAAGCAAATGCAGTAAACCCCTGCATCAGGGAAACTGCATCCTTTTTTCTCCACCCTCCCTCCCCTGATAGGAAGCCCGGCTGACATCACGATGCCCTGTCATGCCCGTTGCAGCGATGACAGGGGAAATCCCTGGGAAACGTGTCCAGGTTGCACCTCCAAAAACACAACACACCATAAATAGGAAAAAAAAAGATAAAAGGGGGGCATAATAGGATGGCAAAGGGGCTCATGGCTTGAAGCCATGGCTCTGACTTTAGCAGATGTGTGCACGTCCACATGGCAGCAAGCACATCTCCACTTGACAGTGAGCCTTGTGTTCACATCAGCCTCCCTCTAAACCCTTCCAGCTTGGATCCATTTTCTTATCCTCTGTTCAACAATGCCCTTCTAGTCCCCCACACCTCCAGCTACTACCATCAACAGTCTCAAATCCTAGCTTTGAAAACCATAGCTTTTTGGCAGAGAATGAATGATCCAGTGCTCATGTGGAAAATCTACCCCTTTACCCATGCAGGCCTTGCCAATCAGGTAGTCAGGCAAAGGGGAGCATGCTTTTAGCCAGAGAGACACTCGCAGGGCAAATGAGAGCTCATTTCAGCTTAATTTCTTTGCTGCCTTAATTTCTTTCCCCAAGCAGTTCCGATCACAGCGCACACAGCAGGGACAGTGAAACCCTGCTTGCTAATGCTCCGATCACTAAACCCCTTCCCCAATAACCCGGGAGCATCCCCATGACTCAAGATAATACATGCTTGCCTCCTAATTCAGAGCGAAAACAGTTGGAAAGGGGAGTCTTTTGTTGCGGATTTGTGCCATTTGTCCCAAACGTAGCCCGGATTAGAGGCTGTTCATGGGGAAGCTCTGAGGTGAACTCAGGTTTGCCTCAGAGTATTTTGATCATGGGGATGCACCCAAGATCTCCAGCTGCCGAAACGCCTCCCCCAGCCAGCAATCGTGCGATCGTGCACTCATTCACAAGTCCAAAAGAAAAATTTACAAGTTCTCTGTTCGCCTCCCCTAGCCAGCGATCTTGCCTCATACACTTTCACTTGCCTCATACACTTTCACTTGATATAAGCAATTCATTACAATGTATCTTGCTGTTTCTCTTTGTGATTGGAATGCCTGCCTACTGTTTTCATATCGTGAATGCTGGCTGTGGATGAGAGGCAAAAAAAAAAAAAAAAAGGAGAGCGAGCGAGAGAGAGCTTGCCGCCTCGGAGAAAAGCCCTGCCCCTTTTGCCACAAAGCGTCTCCAAGCAAAATGTTGCTCTGAATACCCACGTCTTCCAGGAAAGTGCACTTTCAGCCTTCTTTAAAGGGCTGTTTTTTTGCAGTGCATTTTCCTAATTAGCGGTGCTGGAAGCCCGGATAAAAGCCATGCATGGGGGTGCTCCACGACAAAAGAAGATTTTCAGTGGGCTTTAAATTGCATGGGGATTCACCCTGAGTGTTACCATCTCTAAGCTGCTTTTGAGACACTTTTTAAAATGCAGTCTAGAATCCAAAAGGTATAGGCTCCTTTAGCTAAATATTTTTTTCAACATCAACATACTGTAAGTATAGAGATCTCAAATGTTCGTGCATTGGTCAAATATATTAAGCAGAATTTGAAGAACAAATTACTCTGGATACAATTATTTTTTTTAAAAAATCCCCTTTAAATCTGAATTAAGTGAATTGGCTAATTTATGGTCTAAGCCTCCTACTTTTACTTTCTTGTGCCGTGGTTCTTTATTCTTCTCAGTTTTAGCTGCTGATTAATACACTTATTCAATTGTGTAACTAGTTGAATATGTGACACTGGGCCTTTCTGCTCTTGGCTTTATTCTGGAATATATGCCAGAATAGGAACCTGCTGTCTGAATGCTAGTGCAAAATATGGAAGGCCCCAAGTGTGACTTGCCATAGTCTACATTAGCTTGTGGCCAGCAGTCCGCTATCCCAAGATATATTCCAGAATAAGGAAAGGGGGGGGGTGACAGCCCCCGTTCGTATTAAATCAGCAGCCGTGTTGAAAAAGACAAGCTCTGCTGTCCCGGAAAACTTTCTGGCATCTCCGGAGCTGTCCAGCCTTTTCAGGAACTCCCTCCTTCTTCTGCCCGCAGTTTAAGAAACAGACTGAAACAGGAGTTCTCTCTCTTCGCAGAGGTTTATTCTTAAAGGTTGCTGCATGTACAAGTATACATTTCTCCATCCAAGCTCTCGTTCAGCAATCAACAACAATATCACTTAACCAGCAGTGTATAGGCACTTTTATACCTTTTCCTTATCATAGATGGTGACTCACTTCCTGAGTGTTGCACAAGCCTGTGTTGGAAGTGTTGCACAGACTTACACAATTCTTGCTCAATCCAACCTTGCTCAATCCAACCTTGAGCACTTTGTTGATAGTCACGCCTGTGACTCTTAGTTACCTTTGCCAGCACATCCGTGCATTTTCCTTATACGGGCTTCCCTGCCTAACAGACCTAGTGCAGAAAGGCCCGCTAACTGAAGCAGAAATCTTAGTGTTTTTCGGCACATTGTGAACAAAGTAGTAAGGGTGTGGATTTTCAGGGTAGTAAACGCATTTTTTTGCATGAAATTTACAGCTGTCCTGGATCTTAAGCAGAGTAATGTGTGCAACCAAAAGAGTGGTTCAGGGTAGTCTGAAAATGTATTTTTCCATGGCATGTGGATTGTGATTTGCAATCTACTCAGGTCTTCTGAGAAGGTAGGTAAAACCCATCTTATTTATTTATTTTTTAAAATAAAACCTTTTCAGTTGAAATACATGGTCAACATTCGCATGTTCTGTTTGCCATTGAACTAAACATCTGTTTGGTTCGTTTGCTGTCAAACTGTTTAATCAAACAATTGATTGTTTGCATTCGATTTCAAATTGGTTCAAAAGGAAAAATAATTTTCATTGCAAAATAGAAGAAGATACAGATTGTTTGGGCCTGTTCACACTTATCTCTGCAGTATGGATTGGGATGCTCCGGGATGCTCCATCCACATACTGTCCCACCACCTCTACTCTGAAGCACTGCAATCTTCTGTAGCAGTGGAGAATTCTCCCTATCGGTATCATTCACATCTTCTTCCATATGAGAAGCTAAAAGGAGGTAGGGCAGCTATGACTGCAGCTGCACAAATGCATACTGTAGCACACTCACCATGGCAATGGCTAGGTGTGTAGAAATTGCCAAGGCCATTGGCATGACAATTTGGATGGTCTGGGACAGACTGTCCGCACTACAAGCTCTGGTAGTTAGATTAGAGATGGGACTAGCGCCTACAGTGCAAACGCAGGACACTCTCTCTGAACTTAACTGTACTGGAATGATATACTTACATCATTCTAGGCAGTTAAGTGTGAGCAGGGCCTTCATCCCTAGTTTGTTCTTTTAAAAAGTTGCTACTTTTGTTACAAAGCCATTATTCAAATCACCAAGATTTAGCAGCTTGTTCTCCAAATTGATATCACTGTTTGACAGCACATCTGTTGAGAAAAAATAGAATAGATTTGGGACTCACAGGGCCTGTTCACACTCACTGACCAGGTTTGATATACCACACCAGCCAAGTAAGATCCAATGCATTTCCACTTACAAGTGCTAAACAGGACCCAAAGCTGGACATCGGTACTTGTAGCAAATAGCCAGCCCTGGTTGTCTAGATTGTGAAGGCAACATCTGAAGCAACTTCCAGAGAGACTAGACTTTATTAAGGCAATCTGGCAGCCACAGTTTTGCAGCCACACAAACTTGCTGCACTTGGAAATGGTGCAAAACCACCTCCCCGGGATCAATCCACCTGCTTCTGGGTAGGCTGCAGACTGCTTTTTAGTAGTCCATAGCTGATTACTCAGAGGAAGCCTCAGGCAACTCTGGGTTTGCTGTGATGGCAGCCAGTTGGGGACAGATTTGACCAGTGCGTGGGGGAGAGCTTACTACCAGCTAAGTACAGACAGGAGGCCTTTTCGCACACGTGGTTTTGGAACGCGCGGAAGACAGCCCCGGACGTGGCATTCACATTGCCGCAGCCGGGTTTGCGTCCCGGCACGTCCGGAGCTGTCTTCCGTGCGTTCCAGATGCAGAGCACTTTAAAGTGCTCTGCATCCATTACCGCGCGTACGAACCATCCCAGCGCATTCGGGGAGAGAAGCATTCACGCACGCTTCTCTCCCTGACAGCCGTCGGCACACCCCCAGGGCCAGCATGGGCCGAAAATCAGCCCCACAGCTGGCCTCTGATTGCTGATGACCAGCCTTGCCGGGCCGGCGATCGCGCCAGCGCGGTGAGGCCGATAGACAGGACCCTGGCAGATGGGACAGGGGAACCCCGATTCGGTGGGTCCCGTCTGTCATCTCCGACGGCCGACGGGACGTGGCTCCTTCCTGGATGCAGCAGCTCCAATGGGGCTGCCGGAGCCAGGGAGCCGCCAGCATTGGCTTCCTGTAGCTCCTTTCCGGGGTGGCGGGAGACCGATGTCAGGCTGGCTGGGGGCGAGGAACCCCTTGGGCGACCGGAGCACATTGCTCCGGTCAGCCAAGGGTCCCCCGCACCCCGATCTTGCCCATCTACGGGGCGTGGGTGCCTGAATCTAGCCTCCTCCACCCCGCAGATCAGCCCCCCATCCCCCCACTCCCCAAAGCCCCCACCCCACCCACCCCCCAAACCCGATTTCGCCCATCTACGGGATGCAGGCACCTAGATGTAGGCGCCTCCACCCCGCAGATGACCCCCCCCCAGTTTCAGGGCCCGGGGATGGGACGCGCGCACGCGCAGGTCCTACCTTCTCAGCTGTCCAATAGGGGGCCTCAGCGCGCCACGTGGTGCGTGCTCCCGGCATCCTCGCCTCATTCTGAGGCCGGACACCGAGAAGGTAGGACCTGCGCACGCGCGCATCCTATCCCCGGGCCCTAAAACTGGGGGGGGTCATCTGCGGGGTGGAGGCGCCTACATCTAGGCGCCTGCATCCCGTAGATGGGTGAGATCGGGTTTGGGGGGTAGGTGGGGTGGGGGCTTTGGGGAGTGGGGGGATGGGGGGCTGATCTGCGGGGCGGAGGCGGCTAGATTCAGGCGCCCATGCCCCGTAGATGGGCAAGATCGGGTTCGGGGCGAAGCCTTCGGAGACCGGAGCCAGGAGCTCTGATCTCCGAAGGGGTCCTGCGCCATAGGGACCTTGCCCCAGGCCCCGCGATGGGGGCCCAGGGCCCCGGGCATCTTCGTGCCAGCTGCACAGGGCCCGATCAAGCCCCGTACAGCCGGCACAAAGCAGGGCGAGTGGCTTGACAGCGCTGCCCGCCCCTTGGGTGCTCTCACCCAATGGGAGGCAGTGTTGCCAGCCGTATCCCCACCCCTGGCCGGCCTTTGCTGGCTAAGACACTTCGGAACACTTTTACCATTCACACACAGGCGCGCCAGAATGCGTTTACACGCGTTCCGGCGCTCCTGTGTGTGAATGCTGAAAGCATCCTGAAGTGTCTTAGGCCACCCGTCCTACACCCGTTCCAAATGGAATGGGTGTAGTGCGAAAATCCCTAGGGTCACAGTCTATGCTTTTCGTTGCTGCTGGTAATGGTAAGAAAAGAAATATCCTTGCAAATATACATCGTATTAAGGAGTAGGGGTGTGCATGAATGCAATTTTTGGATTCAATTCATTCGAACCGAATATTTGAATGTTCAAATTCATACAATTAGAGAGAAATGAAAGTATTCAAATGAATATTCAATTCGTGTTTGAAGATAACGAATGTTGACAACATTCATATGTGTCTGTATGCATTCATATGCATCCTGTTTTTATTCCGTATGCATCCTGTTCATCCTGTATGCATCCGCACAAATGCGTATGGATACAAATGAGACACGTACAGATACATACGGAATGCATATGTATCCGTACACATACGAATGTCTGAATAATTTGTACAAATAATTCAAAACGTTCAAATTCATTCAAATGTTAAATGAATGTATGGACATTCGATTCAAGTTCTAATGTCAGAATTTGAATGAATTCGATCAAGTTTTGAACATTCTTGCACATCTCTATTAAGGAGGGAATAGGCAAGAAATATGTTTAATTTGCTTACCAAGACTTAATGATAAGTTCAGTCTTATTTTTCTATCCCCCATACCAATACATAACATCTGCACATGATTTACGTTGCTCGTATGGAGTATAAAGACTGTTCACTGCTGTGCCTGCTTACTCCATTCAGGTTTAAGTTACGGTCTCTCTCAATGCTTTTCAACATCATTTCTGTTCAATGTCCAGAAATAATGAGAAGACTGGCTGCTCCACCATGGCCTTTATGTACAGTTACTGAACTGGAATGTATCACACTCTTCACTGATATAATTAATAACTTTTTGGAGGGAGGATACAACGTCTGCTGATTGAATGAGATAAAAAATGATCTGTGTAGGCGAGCATTCATCAGCTGTGCATTGGCATAAGCATCTTTTAGTTTCTAAAAGCCAAAGCCAGTGCGTTGTCCTCTTAGCATTCCCATTTTGTCGCTGCTGCTGATTTTCAGTTTCCCCGTCGGCTAAGAAGTTGCCAGTGTCTATTATAATTTTTGTACCATTTGGCACAATAGTACAAGTTCCATCTTAAGAGGTAGCCCAGACAACGGAACAAGATGCAGACCTGGAATGTATGCCCGTAAAAGGAGAAAAGTGCATTCCCACGATCTCATTTATATAGTAATGTGGTGTTTGCGTATATTTGAGACTAGCATAGACTGAAATTAAGTGAGCACCTCATGCTTGCTAATAGATGTAGGAAATGTTAGGTGTACATTTTTTCTGCCCTTAATTGGAAATCCAAGAGGAAATGAGAGAGGAGCTAAAAATAGGAACAGAACTAGAGATGGGTTCTATATGAATACATTCTTCAGTTGCATTTTTTTTTTTTTGAAATTTAGCCACTTTGGTTCTAAAATACATGTAACTACAGATTTTGGGGGTACTTAGGTTAGGGTCAGATGTGAGCTTTAATCAGATTCCAGGCTGTTGTCACCTCTGAGGGTTCTGATTTTTAAAAAAGGCCATTTCCATTTCTTTTCTGAACCAAACTGGCCTGAACAGGATGTTTTTGCATATAGATAATTCCAGCTCCAAATTGCTTTAAAGCTGACTAATCCATTTAAATTTGTGGTGTCTGATTGGGCAAGAAGACTATTTTGGATGGAACTGGACATTAAAAAAAGTGTGTCCCCACCTCCACTAATACTCAGTCTGTGGGCATTTCCATTCGGGAGAGCACTGGACAACGGCATAGACAGAGCTTGTTCCCTCTTATTGGATTATCTGTTCTTGGGCTGACATTTTGTTTTCATTCCTGCCTCAGATGGGGGCAAAGCAGCACTTGTTCAATGACAGACAGGCAAGAAGGGTTTCAATCAGCCAATACAAATAGAATCAGTTTTAAGGCTTGATTGCAAGCAACAGCTAGGAAACTTTTTCTCCAAGCCAGCCAACTAAACAAAAGGGGTTGGTGGCTTGATTTTGTGCAAATCCAGAGAAGCAGAGGATTGACATCTCTCCCTGTGCCTGCCTGGCCTCCCACCTCACCTGCCACTGAGGCAGGAGGGGGCACTTCCTTCTGAAATCAGAGTGGTGGGTCCTTCACATCATCTGGAAGGCAAAGGGAGAGTCAGAGGCAAGAAACCCTCTAGCATCAGCAGCACTGAAGCAGGATGCTGGGCAGGTGCAGAATGAGATGTCAGTTCTCTGTTTCTCTGGATTTGTGCAAAATCCAGTTGCAAGCCTCTTTAGCACAGCAGCATATTAGTACCAGGTAAATTGAGCCACAGACTGTTGAGGAAGGCATATGCCTTTATAGTTGGGCTTACCAGGGGCTTACCATTTCATGGGTCCCCCAGTGGCTAAGGCCAGGAACTTTGTGTCCATCAGACTTTGTGAAGTCCAGCTCTGATATTTACATGAGGTTTGGGGCTGGCATGAAGGCTGTCCTGAATCAGCCATCCAAATGGGTATGACCGTGTTCCAGGATACCTAGACCAATCCAGCTGATGGATAATGCAAGCTGATCCACTTTCACTGGAGGAATCTACATATGGTAAGCGAAGAAATCGCTGTAGTCTCATGGACTATTCATAATTACTTTTTAGTGAGCACTCATACCCTCACTAGACAGGCCTGTCCACCACAGGGAGCCGCAACAATTTACCAGAAGTTGATGCAGGCTCCCCCAAAGCCATCCAGCAGTGTACTGCTAAAAAGCAGTATACATACTTACCAGGCGTGATTAGCTTACTCCTGGATGCTGTGTCCACACCCTCTTCCGAGTGCAGCATACTGAGTGACCATGGTGGCATGACTGTGGCTGCACAATTACATACAGCATCCAGAACACCATGGCATTGTATAAGCACAAGTCAGATGTTGCTGTGGATGTTGCTGTGTTGACCTGGCCTGGCCTGGCCATCTGCACTTAAGTGTTTCTGGGCTGGTATTCAAGCATTCTTTTAAGTGTGGATGGCCACCACTGTGCTACTACCTTACCAGTCAGGTAAATGTGAAAATGTCCTCAGAATCTGAAATCAGTTTAGTGCTAGCACCTTTCCCCAAGCAATAGCAGAAACAAACTACAGAAGCTCTTAATTTTTCCTTTGTGGTGTGAAAGTAAATAAAGAAGAGGTGAAGTCAAATCATGCAAGCTTGCCCAACTTCCACTTACAGTGGGATTCTTTTTTATGACCCATTCTTTTATGTGAATGGGTCCATGGAGGAGGATGAGGAGGATTGGTTTTTCTACCCCACTTTTCTCACCCATTTAAGGCTACTCAAAGCAGGTGACAAAACTTTCTGTTCTTCTCCCCACAACAGACACCCTGTGAGGTAGGTGGGGTTGAGGGAGCTCAGAAGAGAGCTGTGACTAGCCCAAGGTCACCCAGCTGGTTTCATGGAGGAGGGAGGAATCAAACCCGGTATTCCCAGATAAGAGTCCGACTCCCTAACCACTGGACCAAACTGGCATTGGGTTGTAGCTAAGCTTAAAGGACTTCCATCGGTTTATAAGAAATCATTTTTATGTGGTTTGAAGCACAGGAAAGCAGTCATGTCAAGTGGATTGGGTTGAGAGGGGACTTCTTCAGCTGTCTGCTGACCTTCACAGCTTAAAGGGAATTTGAACTGCAAATCAAGGCCACAGGATAGCAGGGAAGATGCACCGATACATGATGGAAAGCTTTGGTTTCATTCACTGGAATCAGGACCAAGTCTTCTGCATACTGATTCTGGCGACCGGAAGGTGAAAGCAAAACTTTCAGTCTTAGAGGTCACTAGTGGAAATCTGCTACATCTTATGAGTAGGGATGTGCATGAATAGGGGTTTTGGCATTCAATTCATAATGAATCAAATGTTAGAAAATTAGTATTTGTTCAAATAAATTCTGTTCAAGTGTGATAGGATTCTATTCAGTATGAATATATTCGTATGAATTTGTACGAATATCCAATATGAATGCATACATAACCCATATATATCTGATACGTATCTGATATGTATCCTGCAATATAACTGCTTTGAAAGTGTCAAATCCACCCTGAATGCACTCTGAATCTGCTCTCAAACCATTTCAAATGCACTCTGGATTCATTGTAGAGGTGACTGGCACACCCACTTTCCCACCTCCCGCTTTCATGAATGTTCTGAAGCATTCATATGAATACAAATGTCAATGTACAAATGTTGTAATATTTGATTCGTATATGAATGTCTGAATTCGTCCGAATTTGTATGAATATTGAATGTTACGAATATTCGTGCACATTCCTACTTATGAGGTTTCTTTTTTGTTCCTTGCCAAGATAGTGAGTGTGATTCACAT
The DNA here is from genome assembly GCA_023333525.1 of Aspidoscelis tigris stejnegeri. Taxonomy (NCBI): domain Eukaryota; kingdom Metazoa; phylum Chordata; class Lepidosauria; order Squamata; family Teiidae; genus Aspidoscelis; species Aspidoscelis tigris. The sequence goes on along the minus strand of JALMGA010000003.1, from coordinate 47,655,078 downwards.
ATGAAAATAGAGCCAATCTACAGTTAGGGATGAGGTGAGTGTCTGTCTGTGTATGCATGTGTAAATCAGGGCCAGTTCCAGATGCCAGCTATCACACTATAACAAGCAATATTCTGGGGGAAAGCCCTTCCAGAACAACTGCTAGTTGAACAGACAGTGTGGGCCTGGCACTGTCTGTGTGCGATATGGTAATGTGCCCATCCAGGTGTTCTGACAACATGAAATTCCCAGAAATGTGTGATTGCTACTACCACACATATATGGCCATCTTGTTCACCCCTTGCACATGCACAGTAGCCATGACCATGATAAAGGCTCAGTCCAGAAGGTAAATTGTAGTTCTATTTTGGGAAAACTCATGATCAGAGTTGGGTTTTCCCAAAATAGGTTATAGCAGGTTTTCACAAGGACATAGTGGGGCTAAGATGGAGTTGTCATAGATACATGCAACAATCCCACCATAGCTGTATATCCCCCACCAGGATACTTGCCCAGGGCAGCAATTTCACTGGAGCAGTAAAAATCAACACATATGTCCAAAACTTTACTGTGGGGTAGTAACCCAGCACACTTGGATATTTCTCTAGATCTACAGTTTTCTATAGTATTTGTACAGGATTTCTTGTTCTGGATATTCTGTCTATTTGCATAGATCATACTCAGTTCCCTTTTCTAATTCCACACACTAGTTAAATCATATAGTGATATACTGTTTCAGGAATGTGATTATTTCTTCATTGTAATTCTGAAGTTATCCTAAGAAGGAGATGGAAACAAGTAAATGAAATGCAGGTCTGAGCATGCATATGTGCTGGGAAACTGGGAAATCACAAATGATAAGCATGTGACATTGGTTTTCAACATTTTTTTTTGCAATGCAAAATACACACACACACACACATCAAACCCTCTTTTGCAAGAGTGCCTATGAAGGCAGATTAACTGAAAAGGCATTTGGTGTCTTCTTGCAGCTCACTACAAATCTGCACTAAGATTTATCAAGAGATCAGCCTTGTGTCCATGGACAAAGATTAGCTGGGCTTTAGAATAAAACTCTTTGGAAAAGTTCACTAAAAATAAACTACTGTGCATTTATCTAGAGAGGCAAAAGAACTATACAGGGAGGTGATCGTATAGATTATTTGACACTATAGTCAAAAGAAGCACAGACCAGCTTTAAAAAAAGGCATCAAAATGGTTTTCACTCAACTGTTGTTAAAGTATGCATGAATAACAGTGCATGGTTGTTGGCAACTATAGATTGAGTTCTCTGTGTTGCAATTTATATAGTCTGTATTCTAGAGAATGGTTCCAGTTTAGGTGTTTGAATAACCCCCACTGTCAGGTGCTATGCTAAGAATGTATGGTTGTAAGTTGTATGATATCAAGTTGCTTGGAAGAGTAAACAATAGGATTTTGTGAAAATTCTTCCCAGGTAACATAAGGGCTTCAGGAAGGCCAAGATATCATGTGCTGAAGAACTGAGATTGGTTTAAGACTGGAAGACAGTGATCTATGCACAACACGACCTGCCTATGAAATAGCTTGCCACTATTAGTACTATCCAGCAACTACTGTGGAAATAAGAGATAAATTTCAGTTTAGTAAACATGTATACATCAAAAAGAAGCATGCATCGTTCTATTTATTTATTTATTTTACCTTTGATGGGAAAATGCTTTCACATTCTGTGCATTACTGCAGAACACAGAGCAGAACACAGGGATTTGAGCCAGAAAGGTAGAGTTGATGGGCACCATTCCAGCAGCCATCTTCATGACAGTTGCTGATTCTAGCCTACCTCCTGAGGCCTCTGAAAATGCAGACTTGTGTGCGTGCACCATTTCTGGTGCCATCTTCAAGAGCCGATGCTCTGCGCCCGCATGCGCCATGGTCCCTCATTGGCTGGGCACCTGCCTGGCTTCAGCTGGCCATCTGTGCAGGTGTGGGTGCCTGGACAATGAGGGACTGTGGTGCATGCAGGCACAGAGTGTTGCCATCTTACTCACACCAGAGTCAAACTGGCGGTGAGCAGGTAAGGCCCATTCACACCCGCGCACCCGCGGGGTGGGGTGGGGGTGATGACTGGGGGTCCTGCCACCTGCATGAGTCTGATCCTGGCTCATGCAGCTGGTGGGAGCCCAGGGAAGGCACTGGACAGGCCTCTCCGCCCCTGCTCCGAGGCAGCCAATGGTGGCGCCCTGAATGTGTCTAAGTCACTTTCCCATCCACATGTAGGCAGGTAAAAGATGCATTTGCAATGTGTTCTTTGCCTGCCAATGTGGATGGGGAAGTGACTTAGACGCATTCAGGGTGAAGCGTTCTAAGGCGTTTTCCCCGTAGTACAAAAAACGCCTCTGGTTTCTTAGGTGTGCAATTTCCATTGAAATGAAGCTAAAGACTAGTAAACCTCATGAAATGTCAATGTACGGCAATTTCTGTCTCTGTAAGTTAATGGAAATACAACTTTGTGGGTTGACCTGTGTAAATTGGGGGAGGGTGTAGTCTTTATCCCTGTGGAGTGAGTCCTGTCTCCCTTCTCCAGCCATTTTGGGGATTTCATTTTCTTATTTCCATCTCTGCAAATTGTTTGAGGAATTGCTCTCACTTGATTTGATTGGTGGCTGGGATAAACCTATTCAACAGGTTCAGCATTGCAATAGACAAACTGGTTCACTACATGGGATAAGAAATGGAATTGCTGTGTTTATGTACCTTGATAGCTATGCAAAATAGATTGTGAACATGTGTGGTGTGTGGGTCTACTTATCTTGGTGCATTGGTTGGCTACAAACTGTACTGAGGCACAGCTTTCAGGAGGTTTCCAAATGTTGAATTTAGCCCCCAGACTGAAAAACATTGCCACATTAAATGTGCTTCAGTTCCTCTTTCATTAAAGCAAAAACAAATGCACAAACTCTATAAACTGCCAAACTGATGAGTTCTAGTATCACATAAATGCATGCTTAAATCAAAATACCATGTAATATACTAGGAAATGTTAACAGCATGTTTTGGCAGTGGAAAATGATCATATGTCTGTGGAATTTAAAGTTTAAACCAATTGACTTTGTTGACAGTGTTACCACATTTTCCTACCTTGCCTAATTAGCAATATTAAGACAGCAAAACTTCACTGATATTTGTTTTCCTTCTAATTATAGATTCCACACAGAGTTAACTAGTATCAGAGGAAACAGAACTGAAAGCTACAGCCATTAATTTTGTGGAATTTTACAGGCCTTAAACTCCGCACTCGCTCTAAAAACACATTTAAAGACACATTAAAGACATATACGCAACACATTAAGGGTGCTTCCGCACCTGCCACCTCCCGAGGATCCATCCAAAATACATGCATTAAAAATTACCATTACTATCAATGAGACAGTAATGTGTCTTCCTTTGTGTCCTGTAATACAGCTGTGTTTAAGTGCAATGTGTGAACAACAATAGCAGTGGAAGAGGGTCAAAGCTCTGACAGAGGCTGTGATCAGACAAACAAAAAAAAAATATTTCTGAGATAACCTAAAGAACATTTTAAGGTGGGATTGTTCACATACCTTGCTAGAAAACGTGAGTTATAGAAGGCTTGGGAACACGAGGGTCACACACTTGTCTCTCTGAGCATGTCTTTTGTTATGTCTGAACACAGCTGGAGTTAGCAAAGATTGTTCCTGAAGTAACGCCCATTCCAGTCACTTCTGTCAGCTATAGTATTCTGTCTGCACACCTGCCGCTGGTCCCAGTGATGATAACATCAGAGCTGGAGAACTTGTTTGATATTTCCACTTGGTGGTTTTTGCAGAGCACAAGAAATGACTGTGGAAGTCAGCCATTTTCCTGTGCTCTACACAGTGAGTCTACACAGTGCTTGTGGGGGGAGAGAGCAATGGGGAGGACTGTGAAAGCTCATCCCATCATTCTGCCATTATGGCACATCAGCATCCATACAAAGCAGTGAATGCTCCTAAAGTATAGGGCTTAGGAACACTCTTGTGATGCAACAGGGGCACACATGTCTATGTCCTCTGCACTCAAAGCTCAGTTCCATCATACCAAAAATGCCCTGTGTGGATCCTATCTCAGATTCTGCTATAATGGATCAAAACACTGCTCAGGGTGATCAAAAGTAGGCTTCAAAGAGCTTGGCCTATCTCACAGACATGCTCTGTAAAATGATATTGACTATGCACTCTGTGTAAAGGCCTCACAGAAGTGATGCTTGACTGACACTTAATTATGGGCTCAGTTTTACAACCAATTTGCAATGTATGGAATGGCCATTTTGGTTTTCTTAGGAAACCAAATCCTTAAACTTTTCTTCACTTGTTAAAAAAATAAACAGTGCAAATTGCTTCCATTAAGAGTGATAATGGAGCTGTACCAATGGTGCTAATACCTGCACTGCCTGGTCAGACAGTTCTTTTGGTCTTTTCCACCCAGAAGAGTTGTGGCTGGAGTGTACAGGCTGTTCCTTCATGGGTACTCATATAATTGTAGTTACAACTGCTCTACTGCTATACCTTGGAGTTCCTCATGGAGGTAAGTACAAATTTGCCCCCCTTTTTAAAAAGGATAAAATTATGTCATTTAATGTCCCCAAATCCTTCTAGTTTCTGTGTTATTTTAGAAATGGAAGGAGTATTTTTTAATTGCATCTCAAGAATGAAGTGAGAGGCAGAATCTCTGTGGATGCCAGAGGGGCATCCTCTGCATTATTGGGTGGCACATGGGCAATGCTTGGGCCAGAGGTGTCTTCATTGCTGTAGTACCTAGTATCATGGACCAGAAGATCTGCTGGCTCTTTTAGCTTTGATTCTATGAACTGATGGTTGGGTCATTTATTGAGTTGCCCCTATTCTGCTGCATAACAGGTATGGATGAGTACTGAACAGCAGTACAAATGGCCATAAGAATTTCTGCCAAATGTGTAACATGGTTATTTTTCAGACAATTCACATATGTATTTTAGATGAAGAATCTGCAACTAATTCCAGTTTGTGTTCTCTTCATAAAGAACTCACTTGGGAAGCATCAGTGCTGCAAATATAACTTAATATTTCATATATATGCACAGTGTTGATTTTCTGGAGCAAATTTGTTACAAGAGCTGGCAGTAATGGTAGGAACAGTGATTATCACTTGCTCGTATCGGCAGAAGTAGAGATCAATTGCTCGAAAGGTGTAACAGGAAAAAGCTGTGCCACTTACCCCCAAATGTGCCACTTAGTTTTCTAAAGCATTTTTAAAAAATCTGTTGCCAAAAATTGCTTAGGGATGTAAAATAAATCCACACAGATCATTATTTAAGTTCACACATTCAACTATAAAATGAGTGTAATGGAGATATTGTAAAACAAGATAATAGAAAACCCCAAATATTGGATGGTAAATGTTGGCTGAAACAAAAAAAAGGGCTTTTGCTCCCCCATCATAAGAACATTCGAGGAGTCCTGCTGGATCAGGCCACAACCTGTCTCACACAGTGCAGCATCCTGTTTCACACAGTGGTCCACCAATTGTTTATGGCCTTCTCAAGCAGTAGGCAAAGGCACAACCTCCATCTGCTCTCTACTCCCTGCAAATGGTCTAGAAAAACATCTTGCCTGTCTCTCCAGCCTGGAGGAAGTACCTAGCCATCCATTCTAGTAGCCATGGATATACCTTTGATATAGTCTTACAGTATTCACACATTTCCTTCCTTACCTTTTCTTTTTAGTGCATGCCATGTTATGAGACCTGAAAAACAACATTTTCTCCTCCTGTTGAGCCCTTCACTGACAAACGCTTCTACCCCTCCTGCCCTGCCTCATGTCTATGCCCATTGTCAAGGTAAATTATAAATGGATGTGTCTAAAGGCCATTTGCAGGTGAAGATTTTTGCCTTTGTCTTCTGCTTGAGATGCCAGCAGAAGTAATTGGTGGGCTCCTGTGTGAGGCAGGATGCTGGACCAGATGGCCTGCAGCATGATCCAGCAGGGCTCTTCTTATGTTCTTAAATTAACTTTGTTACTGTACAGTAGCAGTAATGAAGGCATCACTAAGGACAACATTGAAACCTCAATCACATTTTGTTTGTTTCAAAACTAAGGCAGATGAATGAACAGCAGCATGAGATAGAAATATAAGGTTATTTTCAAACTGCCTTGAGTGAGATTCCCCCTTGACTAGCTTGTAGCTGAAAATAGTAACAGGGCTATTCAGCCATAAGCAGAAGTAGTACTGTAGAGTCTGTAAATGAGGAAAACATGCCACAAAGATCTTTAGGCTGTTCCCAGGCAGATCCCATTTCTGTCATGTAGTGGATATTGGCATGATTCTTATGAGCAATAGAGAGCCTGAAGGCTGAACAATGAGATTTCTAAGACAGCTTAGATAATCATGCTTAGGGTTGTCTCTCAGAGTACAGTAGGATGCATTTGGCTTGCTTTCGAAACAAGTCCCCTCTTCCTTTGCCCCATGTTCAAATCTAATATAAAAATAGTTCTTGCTTGACCTTCAGAATATTTTAGACTTAAAAGAAGCAGCACTGTTTGTTGAGAGACAAATTGCTCTACTTGGCAGCGTGCCGTTTAAAAGATAACTGGACCATTTGTAAAAGTAGAAATGAAACAGAATCACAAGTAGGGAAAATAAGAAACACACATATTATCTTTAAGTGTCGTGTGTACCAAAAATATGTCTTTGCTCACCTTAAGATCTGATCACATTCTGGAACTTGTAATCCAAAGAATTCTGATATTTATTATTTTTTGTTGTATACGTGGCTTTTCTACTTTCAGGAGGTCAATTCACACTTGGCCCAGTAGTTCATGATGAGGTAACATCTGGGCAGGTACATGTGAACTAACTTGCAGGAGCCATTTCCAAGCCAGAAGCTCCTCCTACCTTACCAGATGTTACCCTGTTGTTTACTAGTGGTGGCTCACAAAATCATGCACCACATGCAACCCAACCTTAACTAAAAGCTTATCTGAAATATCAAGCACCACAACCATTTGAAGCATTTCCAGTGCAAGGGGTTATCTGAGGTCCTGTGCAAGCATGCTGGCACCTCAGATGACCCCAAACGTGACTGTGCATACGCAGAGCATAATTGTTGCTATGGTGACAGCACATGCACAGTCACGCCGGGCTCCACAATCAAGATGGCAGCTCCCTGCTGGCAATCAGACTCATGCCTAGATACAGGTAAGTCTCCAGGTGTGTGGGATTTAGTGTAACATGTACTAGCATTCCCAGGTGCAAATGCTAGTATACAATCTGTCATGCACTTTTCTCATCCAATGGATGGGGAACCAAGTGGAAAAGCAGCCAGGCTTGGCAAATATGTGCATAAGCCATTATGTTTCATATGGTCACTGATGCCTTTCAGTGACCCCATCTACAAGAATATTTTTTTCATGGCAAAGCTTCACCACAGCTCCTGGCTGCTTACATGGGATCCATGAGCACCCAAGGCCATTTTGTAATAGCATAGCAAAGAGAAGTAGAAGTTGCACCTATCACTGCTCTTTAGCATTGCTCTCTATAGCTGGCAGTGTGCCAGAAGGCATGGTTGCCTTGAGAAAGGGTTTTATACACTGCATCCCAGGGATGTGGCAGCAAATCCAAAAAGGACATAAATGATACTATTTTATTTGTTTTTTTGTTTATATCCTGCCTTCACCTTAAGGTCCAAGGGCAGGTTACGACATTTAATAAAAACAATAATAATGTACCTATAAACATATGTTGATACATTGAGAACTTATTTAAAATACAACTTTCCCACTGTGGCAGGATAACATTCAGGGGGAGCTAGAAATCAAGGGTCTTTATAAATCTATGGTGAGGCCACATTTCGAACATGGTGTACAAGTCTGGTCATTATACCACAGACAGGATATTGTAGAACTGAGGGGAAAATGCAGAAAAGGGCAACTGGAATTATCAAGGGAATGGAATAACTCCCTTATGAATTCAGAAGCGGTTCTGCACTTGGCCCCATAGTGTGAGATTAGTCAATATCTGGGCAGGTGCATCTGCACTTGCAGGAAGCATTAATTAACAGCCTAAATGCCCTCCGCCTGCCCAGAGGTTGGCTAATTGCATACTAGCTGACACTTATATAATGTGACCGAAAGCTTACTTTTTCCATCCAGGCAGTGACCATTTGCACTATTTTTGGTCAGGGTGGCCATCCTCAGATCTGTGTATGCACAAAGTGCCATTGTCACCATGACAACCACTGTGGCGCACACACAGTCACAGCCTGAATGGCAGTGCCCTGTGGAGGATCAAACATGCGACTGGACACGGGTAAGTCTCCGATCACCTTAGGGCTAGGCTGTCATGTACTAATGCTCCTAAGTGTGAATGCTAGTACACATTAGTCTCTAATGCATCTTTCCCATCCAACAGACAGGAAAGCAAGTGCAGAAACATTCCGGGTTGCAATGTCTAGGGCCCTTCAGCCTTGAAAGATGGAGTTTAAGAGGTCACCTGATTAAAGTATATAAAATCTTGCATGATGTGGGAAAAGATGGATAGAAAAAAACATCTTTTCTCCATTGCACAGCACTAGAAATGAGAGTGCTCTACGACGCTGATGGGCAGGAGAATTAGCAATCTGCGAGGGGAATAATTATTTTCACCAGGAGATCATAAGTCTATGTACTACTAGAAGAGGTGTGATAGCACTTCTTGATGGCTTTAAGGAAGCGTTAGACAAACTCATGAAGGAGAGGTGGCCACTAAAATAGATACTGCCTCTAGGTGGAAAGGCAGGCGGGATGCCTATAAAGGCCACTTGCAGGGAATTGACAGCCGGTGAAGGTTTTGCCTCCATCTTCTATTGAGACTGACCAGAAGCAACTGATGAGCCACTGTGTGAGGCTGGATGCTGTAGCCTGCTGTAGTCCAGCAGGGTTCCCCTTACGTTCTTAAAATCTTATGCTCAATTTGGGGTTGCACAACATGCACCAAAGTGCAGCACACACTGCACTTTATATTTCTCTTGTGCATTTCCAATCATCATGGTTCTAAAACCAGACGAGTTGTTAACTAACCCTTAACCAAAGCCTCTAGCAAAGAAAATGGTACTTTATTGTACAGCTAGGGTGCTTCCGCATTTACTGCTGGAAATCCAGATCTATTCCATCCGGATTTAGTAAATCAGCTTTAGAGTAGATCCGGATTTACTAAATCCGGTTTGTGGTAGATCCGGATTTACTAAAACCAGTTTAAGGTGGATCCAGATTTACTGAATCCGGTTTAAGGTAGATCCGCATCTATCAGATACGGATCTGCCGACACCCCTTACATCCGCACAGGCGTGGGAAGGACGCCTTGCAAGGAACAGATTCTGCTCTCGCTGTGCGGACGCAGTAGCACAGATTTCCAGATGACTGCCTTAGGAGCGGCATGATTGGAGCATTAGGCCGTCAGTCACCGCTACTTTCCAGCCATGTGCAGGCGCACCAGGGATGGGCTGCCGACCAATCAGCAGTGTGCCCGGGCACCCATGCCCGCTGGGCGGCGAAGCCTGCTTTTTTGGAAAAGAATCGCCACATTTGACAGCTGGGCAAGGGACTGGGAGGTGAGCCACGTGTGCACCAACAGTTGCAGAGTTCCAGTCGCAGCCCTCTTGCCCTCACATCCCGGGTTTGCCGACACCGCAGGGGGCAGGGGAGGGCAGATCACAGCAACAATCCCCAGCCGCTTGGATGCCCCTTACACAGAAGGGAGAAGCAGGATAGGTGAACCACCTCTCCAGAGACTTCCCCTCAGGTGGTGGGGCCAGCAAGGGGCTCCCTCCTGCACCCCGATGCAGCCTGGGGCCGTCATGGCTGCGGGTCCCCTTTCATCAGCCAGACAGAGCCATGGCCATCTCTGTTGGCGATGCCACTGCCATGAGAGACTCCATGCCCCGGCCTTGACGCCGTCGCTACCCACCCACGAGTGGGGCCCTTCCCGCCTGGCCTCCATGTCCAGCTTGTTGTGCCTCTGACGCCGTAACTGGGTGCCTGCCCGATGCGAAGCCCTTTGGGGGAGGGAATTCATGGCTGGACTGTGCTTCTCCCTGCCTTCTCAACATGGCTGCTCCATGCTGCGTCGCCACACTCAACATGGTGACTTCCTGTCCCGCCCCATGTGTTCTCTCTCCCGTCTGTGTGCGGATGCGTCCTGCGTTAATGTGGTTCTAGAGAAAAAACACCCATTAAGACTACCTTCGATGTGGTGTTCCGTTAAACCCCATTAAGCATACATTAGAGGCAGATATGTGCGGACGTGGTTACCGAAAGTGTGCTTAATGGGTGTCGCTGTGCCTAAATATGAACTAGGTGTGGAGCATAAAATTGTGCTCCACAACGTTACCAACTTTCCCAAGTCATTTACCTTCTGTGTCCAATTAGGAAGCATTTGCACCTCTGCTGGATGAGTTTAATACATCTGCCGCACAAGTGCACTGGCAGCTCTGCTGCCCTCCTGATGCGGTTGCACAGAGCATCAGCAATTTCATGGTGGTGGTGCTGATGCACGTGCAGTCATAGAGAATGCCATACTCAGGATGGCAGCACCTTGAAGAGGAATGCCCCCCATATTGATTCAGGTAAGTGACTGATGATGTGGTGAATGGGCTGTCAGTGATTGGCGCTTGCAAGTGCAAGTGCTAGTTAAGAAGAAGAAGAGTTGGCTTTTCTACCCTACTCTGCTTTTCTCACTCATTTAAGGGGACTCATTTAAGTGGCTAACAAAGCTTTCTATTCTTCTCCCCACAACAGAACACCCTGTGAGGTGGGTGGGACTGTGAGAGCTCAGAAGAGATCTGTGATTAGCCTAAGATCACCCACCTGGCTATGTAGAGGAGTGCAGAATCCAACCCAGTATTCCCAGATAAGAGTCCGGCTCCATAACTAGACCAAACTAGTTAAGGTTAGGTGGTCACACTCCTTTCCTGTCCAGCAGATTGGAAGGGAAGTGCAAAATCAGCCCTGTAAGCCTACAGTTGAATAGCCAATAGTCAGTCCTGATGGCCCAAAATAACCTGTCTGCGCTTGGACAACCTGTTCTGCAACAGGGCCTATGCAGCCCCAAAGCTTGCACAGGCTTCAGAGCCTGACACAAGGACACCAATTGCAAGAGGAACCCATTTTAACATCACAGTTTTGTGCATTGCCTCTGCTAAAATGACCCATGGAAGCATGTACCATTCTATAAACCTCCCCGGGGTCTTGTTCTCCCTGGAAGAACAGGCCCAGTGGTATCCTGGCCTAGGCAGCTATTTGGCTGCCTGGACTAGACCATATTTTGTCCAACACAGATGCAGTATCCTAGCAGGAGGCAGATCATCTCTAGTCTTCACTGGAGTGTGGGAAGGACAGAAGAGGCCTGGAAGAGGACTTGCTCCCATGCTAAACTGTCCCCAAGGTGTGGAAACAGCCTATTGCACCTAAGAGCCTTTTCTCACTTTGGGAATGTTCCTGCACAGAGCATCTGCTCTGTGTGGTGCAGATTCTGTTCTGGAGCAGCTGCAAGCATGTGGGACCATCCCCTGGCCCAGATAACTGTAGAGCACTAAAATGTCTGTGGCTCACTGCAACATGTACCCTTCACAGTGCTTCTGTGCAAAGGCTGTGTGAGAGTGGGGTGGCACAGCTGCAGTCACACCCGGTGTAGCCCTGTACCACAGCAACAGCCCAGTGCTCATGACCATTGCAGTGGCGAGTGGGATGCCCCCAGGACAGCAGCATTTGCAAATTTAATGGGCATACCTGAGGCCTATTCGCACTACAGCTTGTAGTGCATGATTAGGGAACTTCTGGGCTTTTACAGCCTCCAAGTGCTCCCTGTCTTCCCAGAAGTTCCCTAATCATGAAGTGACGTGTGGAGCACCTTACCTAATCACTTACCTGTTGCATCCAGGCAGCGGCCATTCACACCTCTTCCACTGCCCTGGGGTCATCTGAGGTGCCACACAAGTGCGCTGGCACTCAGATGACCATAGACGCGACTGCATCGTCATGGTGATGGCACTGATGCATGCACAGTTGCACAGGGTGCCACACCCAAAATGGTGGTGGCCTGAAGAGGACCAGTCCTGCAATCAAATCAAGGTAAGTACTCGATTGCAGGGGTGGTGGTGTGACGTTGACTAGCACTCCATGTGCGGGCGCTAGTCAACATTGGTTCGTCACACTCCTTTTCTGTCCAGCGGATGGGAAGGGAGGTGTGAAATCGCTCCTGATCTTCACTTCCCCAGGACCCTGCAAATTTCCCTCAATTTCATTCTTCTTACAAAAGACTGGAGGGTTTCAACACCATATACTGGGGGCAGTATAACAAGATGGTCATTAAGAAGACAGATATGTGTTGCAAGTTCACAGCATGGAAATCCCAACCCATGCCCCCCTGATTTAGTGGCCATCAACCTTTTTTCATTTCATTTCACAACAGGTACTGGGAAAGGATTTGCCAGTAAAACGAGCTGGCAGGAGGCTTAAAAGTTAAATCCCAGAAATGAAATATGATGTAACAAACTATGCTTGCCCAAAGTTTCAAATTTTATTACATAGATTTCCTTTCCGGCCAATAATCAAAGCCAGAAATACATGTTTTGGAAGACAAATGGAAAGAGATGACAAGCGTTTTTGCTATCTGCCAAGTTTTATTCTAGGTGCCAGTCACAAAATACCTGCTTAATTTATTAGGGGAAGTGTTTTAACACTGAAGCCCAAAATGACTGTCAAATGTGCTTTCTCTCTCCTGACATCAGAACGTGTACTTTGCAGAAATGTGCGCTTAATATATTTCAGTTATCTCTATTTATAGTAGTCTGTACCTTGATTTATTCCAGTAAGGCTTAGCATATTTTGTTTCTCTTCATGTGAATCATGCTAATTAGAAATGTTGGATCATAAAATAAAATCAGAAAAACCAAAAAAACTCATCCATCTCTATAAGGGATTTGGCATTAAAAGCAGATGAATTTCACTTGGGATTCTTTATACTGCAATGTTTGTGTTTATAGAATTACTATTCAAGGTCTTGGATCTTGGAGATGGATTAGAAATTAAAATGAGCCTGAGTTTCATCATAACCTCCAGCTTTAGTTTGTTTCTGGGTTTTCTACTTATAAAATTCTAAAATGAGATGAAAATTAGCAATATTATAGGATATTGTTGTATTAGTTCTGATAATTGTCAAACAGTTTAGAATGTTTAGAATGTTGTTATCAGGAACTGAAGTGTCAATGAGTTGGCAACTCATGACTCAGAGTCTTGTGATTCAATCTCATGGGGTGGGGGTGTCCCCATGATCAAAATACTCCAGGTCAAACCTGAGTTTACCTCGGAGTGTCCACATGGCAAGCCTCTAATCTGGGCTACATGCGAGACAAATGTCACAAATCTGCAGCAACCCCCCCTTTCAAACTGTTCTCGCCCTGAATTAGGAAGGCAAACACATATTAACTTAAGTCATGGGGACACTCCCAGGTTATTGGGGAAGGAGTTTAGCGATTGGAGCATTAGCGGGCAGCGTTTCACTGTCCCTGCCCTACGTGCTGTGATCACAACTGGGGATCTCTTCAAAAGTGAGCTCTCATTTGCCCTGTGTCTCTCTGGGTACAAGCATGCCCCCTCTTGACTGATCACCCGGTCTGCAATGCACTCAGCTGAGTAAGATCAGCTGTCAGCTGCAGCTTCAATCAATGAGCCGGGTTCTCTTCCTATTATGCCCCCCTGTTATCATCTCTTATGGATGCAGTCTGTGGTTTTTGATTGAAGCCGCAGCTGTGTTTCAATTATTTTAGCAGAGGTGCGCTTCTCCACTTGACAGCGGGCATACCTCTGTCTGACAGTTGATCTTGCTCAGCTGAGTGCATGGAAGCTGTCAGATGCTCATGTGCTATATCAAGCACCCACGTGTGCCTTGCAGACTGGGCGATCAGGCAAGGGGAGGCATGTCATGCTTGTACCCAGGGGGGAGGAGGGAGGAAAAAAGGATGTGGTTCCCTGATGTAGGGGTTTACTGCAGTTTTCATAGGGGCAGGTGGATTTGTGCTGAACCCCCGCTGTCCTCAATCACCTGGGGACATCTTAATGTGAACTACAATTTGCATTAGGGCTGCCCCAAATCCACCCCAAAGTAAACAGAGCCCATGGGGACAAGCCCATGCTGTTGCAGTAATTAGATGACATCATTCTAAAACCTCATGATGATGACTTGCAGTTTGTGGGCTATAAAAGTAGCTCTGTGTTGAACAAGTTTTTAGTTTTTAGTTTGCTGTTTAAAGAGAAGTTTATATCAGAAAGGATTCTGAATTAAAGCTGCTGAACCTTGTAGTTCGGATTAAGATGTCCCCATGAGATGGAGGAGAGCACGGGTACAGTTCTAATTCACCCGTTCCCAAGCAAATGCAGTAAACCCTGGCATCGGAGAAACGGCATCCTTTTTTCTCCACTCCCTTTGCCCTTATTGGGAGCTTTTAGCGGACATGTGCACATCTGCATGACAGCAAGCACGTGTGCTTGGAGAAGGGCTTGGGCTGGAGGGATCCCCCCTTCCCTTCCACCCTTGAAGCATGACAGTCAGCCAGTGAATGAGAGGGAAGCCAGAGAACCAACCTAAAATGTCAAGGCTCCCCAGCGCCAGTAAGCTCCAATCGCCAGCACGGAGTTAATTAGTAAGGAGCTAATTAATATGCACCTCTCAGTCTGTGAGCTCCGATGAGTCAACCTCCAACCAGCCCAGCCGGCAAGGAGAAATTAATATGCACCTCTTTAAGGCTCGGAAGCAACAGGCAGCTTGAATCCTTTAGTTCTCCCGTTCTGCAGCCCTATGAGTGCTCGTGTCTGTGCATGCATGTATGTGGGGGGGGGGGGGGGGGGGAGAAGGCAAATGATAGTGCAAATGACAGCCTCCTAATTACAGCCATAATGAATGATAACCCGGGAGCATCTGCATGACCCCAGGACAATATGTGTTAGCCCCTTATTTCGGATGTAGTACACTTGCAAAGTGGGTTTTTTTTTAAACACATATTGTCTCACATGTAGCCCATATTAGGGCTTTGCATGGAGACGCCCCCGAGGCAAAAATAATTTTTTTTTTATGGAGACGGGCCCTTCGATTGTATTTAGACATAACGAAAGGTGCTTTGGAGGAGGAGGAGGAGGGGGTTGGCTTTTCTACCCCGCTTTTCTCACCCATTTAAGGGGACTCAAAGTGGTTGGAGGTGCCTCATGGAGACAATCTGTGGCACTTGTTCTCCCAAGCCTTCTCCAATCGACCTCTTCTAGCACAGACTGTTTAGGAGAAGGAGAGAGGCAGACATATGTGTGGACAATCACACCTCAAGGTTGTATTACCTCAGATATGTTTTTATAAGACTAATTAATAAGACTAATAATTGTCTTATTCATTCAATACTGAACTTTGTACCAACTGAAGAAAGAATACAAGTCTACTGGATTATCTTGCAGTTCAATTTTCAGTGCATGGACAGCGTAGGAAGGAAACAAACACAATGGTCATTTGTTTCTGAATTTACCTGCAGTTGCAGTAGATGAGGAACCGCGGCGTCTGGATTAGCCTGGCCCGCTGATATGGATTGCAAGACAATGTCGTCTAGATATGTTGTTTTTTAATATTGTTGTTGTTGCTTGCTGTGTCTGATCACAGCCTTAAGAGATGGTAGGCGGATTGGATCATTCACATACCAGATTGTCCCCCTCCCCATGAATTTTCTAGAAAAAGTGGATTACAGATGAGATAAGAGCATGAGGGCCTTACACCGCTGTCTCTGAGGTCCTTCTGAGATCCTTTTATGCTATAATCTGACAAAGAGGAACAATGCTCATGATACAGTATACTTGTCTTCCTTCTTTGGTTCTCTGATCTTTAGCTGTCACTGCAATTGTGGAGTATCTACAGTATCATCACATCCCACACATCTCCAGAATAAACCAATGCCTGAATCAAACTTAATGACCATAACAGATGCCCTTGAGAAATCTTCATGCAGCACTGCATGACTTGAACTTAGTGAAACTGACTTTATTGCCTTGTAGAAAATCTGATCAGATCAGTTTTCTTCCAAATGGGAATACTGTAAGTCTTAAAAAAATGTATGTAGCCATTGTTTATGTAGGAAACGAAAACCAATAAGAATTTAAATGCTTTAGGCACTGAAATAAGGAGGAATTGATACTATCGGGAAAAGACTCGCCTGAGCATTTTGTATGGAATTTCTTTTCACTTTGCTGAATACGGTTTGCAACGGGGGCAGGGGAAGATTCTGAAAAATGAATGATACTTAGAAACACACAAGGGTTTAGAAAACTATAATTTATAGTAACAATGCTGTGGATTCAGAAGAGTGTTGCTTTGTTTATTAACACCATGTCATGAAAAACAGGAATGGTCTTTGCCTTCCACTTATTGCGGATTAAAAAAATTGCAGGGCAGAATGGCCTTCAGGCTTAAGCACAGCATCACATACTAACTCATTTAACATAAAATTCCAGATTTAATTACATCCAGTCTTCGTGCCAGAAGGAAGGATCAGCCCTATATGGGTCTTTTAAAGGACAATAGAGGATTAAGAGGAAAACTGAGGTGAGAGACCCTAGCGAGTCTCTTCTGCTTTACACTTACTGTAATTACAGCACTTGCTAAATTGATCCTGGTTTTTAATTTAAACCAGGCCTCAAGTTGGTATTGTAAGGTAATGAAAACTGGTGCGGTAGAACTGTGGGCTGGTAAGCAGATGTGAGTGGAAAGTTTGATAAGAGAATTAGGCAATATGCAGAAGTTGCAGTGATCTTCAAATATAAACAAAAATGCTATGGATCTAATTCCAGGCTAGAATGAATTTCATGGACTATGTTCTACAGTGTACACCACCTAAGGGAAGACAGAAGCATTTTTTCCCCCTGTGTTGTGAGGACTTTTTCCTTTGTGTGTAGTATATGCATCAGATGTTAGCTGGAGCTGCCTCCAGGCACCCTTAGAGCTTCACAGCCTGTGTGCTGCCACCAATCAAGTGACTGGTCACATGACAATTGATTGTCCACAGTGGCAGTGCAGTAGCAAGGAAAGCATGATATAAAAATCTGTTGATTAATCTCATGCTGGGAGGTTAAAATGCAGTATTGATCATCCTGTCTGGATAATGGGACATAGCTCCATGGTTTCCTGTGTCCTGTCAGGATGACTGGAAGCAGCTGTGCAGGGACTTTGAAGTATTAAAGGTGTCCGGAGGCACCCTAGGTCATGTGATCTCTTGAGAACTTACTATCTCCTTCTATACTAGTTTGAGGTACTGCAAAAGACAGTTTGTGCTGAACAAGGCCACTGATGCTGTCTGGTGTCCAGCAAATTGTCCTGCCTTGTAATGTGTGCTGTTTAACACTGGCTCCTTTTCCTAACAATTGCTTTTGTCTTTGTAAGCCTTTTTCTTTTTCTTGTAACCCCAGTCCTAATCTTAACAGTCTCCTCTCTTCTTCATGTTTCTTTCCAGTGTTAGAACCATGACATACCAGACATGAGGTAAATCTCTTAAGAAAAATGAGAAGAGAACAAGGAGATTGAGTGAACTGAGTTCTAAAATGTTCCAAAATCTTACTTTATCTGATGCTGCTGTATAAAAAGTTAGTCAGCAGAGATGTTCTGTGAGGGTAAAGTTCATGAATCTAAATTCTGCATTGGAAATCACCCAGAATGAATTTTAGGCCTTGACAGGGCCAAAAGACATGACTGTTACTGTGACCTACAGAACTCAGATCTTCAATGCAAGGTTCTAAGTGTTAACTTATCTTAAGAAGTCAGGCTGCATTCAGACAAGGAGTAGGAGATGCCATAAAAATAGCACTGTAGCAACAATTCCCCTGCCACATGACCAGTTGCTGGAGCAATGCTGCATGACCTTTTATGGATATTCAGCATATTTGACATGCTTTACACCTGTGAATATAGATGACCGCTCCATTACTGGGCCGACAGGAAGTCTCATGGACAGTTGGAACCAACACAGGGGGGCAAGCACTACCAAAGTGCTTGAGAAGTGCTTTTGCCTTCACTTTCCTTCTCTAGGCCTTTCTGCAGCCCCAGAACCGACTGCAGCTGACAAGTATACACTGCCATTTAAATGCAATGTTGTGAGGACAGATTCCTATTGGATTTGTGACTCCATCTTAACAGACTTACTCTGAGGGGTACTGAAGAAGGTGTCTTGTTGCAACTCATCAGTCTGGAGGAACAATCTCTGGGCGATTTTGCACTTCCCTTCCCATCTGCTGGACAGGAAAGGAGCATGATGAACCAACATTGACTAGCACTTGCACTTGAGAGTGCTAGCCACTTAGAGCCCACGCCCCGAGAGATTGATCATTCCCCGCTCCTGGGGCTGGTCCTCTTCAGCGCACCACCATCTTGACCGCGCATGTGTCAGTGCCATCACCATGATGACGTTGATGCTCTGTGCGGTCACAGTCATGTCAGGAGGGTAGCAGGGCTGCCAGCGTGCTTGTGCAGCAGCCCTGTTGACCTCCTTGTCCAGCAGAGGTACAAATGCTCACCAGCTGGATGCAACAGGTAAATGATTGGGGAAGGTTGGGAAGGATGTAGAGTATGATTTCGTGGTCCACAAGTAGTGCATGATAAGGGAACATCTGGGGCACTTGATGCCTCTGTACTCCTGAGGTGTATTAAAACCCTTGTATGCCCTAGGCACATTTATCTGTGTAAGTCCTTCATGGTCAACTTGAGAATGATTTTTGAGACAGTCAACAAACTGTGACAACAAACTGTGCAAAATGCTTGCCAAAAATTACAAAGGGAAAGCATTTTAAATGTATATTACTGTGACATATTATGTGTTAACTGCTATCTATTTTGAGTGCAAGTACATTACTACTAACTACATAAGCTGTGTATATCAACAATACAGTTCAAAGTTGACGCAATCTGAATGCATAAGAACAAACAAAATTGCTTTGTTGCTGAAATAATTGGCTTATTAGTTCAATACTGAACTTTGTACCAACTGAAAAAAGAATACAAGTCTACTGGATTATCTTACAGTTCAATTTTTAGTGCATGGACAGCGTGGGAAGGAAACAAACGCAATGGTCATTTGTTTATGCATTTACTTGCAGTTGCAGTAGATGAGGAACAGTGGGTCTGGATTAGCCTGGCCCACTGATATGGACTGCAAGACAATGTCGTCTAGACTCGCACTATCACCATTGACGTTGCTCATGTGTATCACCCATCCTGTGTGGTCTCCAGCTGGCTTGGAGTGCCTCTAGTGTTTTTTTTTTTCCTTTTTAGTGTGTGTGTGAGTGTGTATCTACATTCCTAGCTTCAGGACCCTGTTACTGCTCCACTGCAGGAGCTGCACCTAGTCTGTCTATCCACACTTTGAGCACTGCTGGCCTAGTATGGAATGGATAGATAAAATTGGATGTCACCAATGTTGGCACTTCCAAAACTCCTGATAAGGTTTTTTGTCCATTATTTTGTGTTCTTGGTTGCATTATTATTTCATTGTAGAAAAGTGACTAGTATTGTACTACCAACAGCAATGGCAATGACCACTTTAGAAAAGAGTTTAAGTAAACTTTTGCTGGAAGTATTGAACTTTGTAGAGAAGGTACTGAGGTCTCTGTTTTTCCGAGAGGAATTTTTTCTTACCTATGACCAATGACAACAGCTGGGCTATGTGATATTTTAATTCTCTGAATCAACAAGCACAGCTGGTGTGTCTGAGTCCAGGAAAGAAATGAAAACATAAGGAGATTAAAGAGGCATGTTGAGTGAGAGACAAAAGGACGTATATTGACCTCTGTTAACTCAGGAAAGCTTCTTTGGAAGAAGGCAAGGATATTATGAGGCTGAGATTCCAACCTGGTACTGTCTATGTGGTTCCCTTTCAAGTTATTCTTACTAAAACGTGAAGAATTATTGTAAAAAATGGCATTATAGGGAAGCAAGACCCGTAATCTGTCTAGATCCTCTCCAGTCCTGTTAATCACTTTATCCTAAGTAAAGAGTTTGACCACCGTGAAACTTCTGGACTGACTCACAGGACTTCTTAACCATGAGACTATTCAGGCCAGGTCTCCATACATGACTTGGCAGATGCCTGGGCTTGAATGCCTCAGTAAAAGCACCCTCCTCCTTTGCAACAGGGGTGGAATATTTGCTGTGTAAAAGCGAGAAAAATCAAGCCATTATCCCGCCTGACTTGGCAATTGGGAAATGGGGTTTGTGTGTGTGTGGAATATTGTATAAAAGAGTCTCATGGGGTAGCAAAGGCCATTTGATCCCCTCATTGTTTTGGCTTCAACACCGTTTACTCCCAAAAAATCTCAGCAATTGTAGTCTCCAATGCACAGGGCAGGAACGGCAAGCACAGGACATGAAACCCCACCTCCCGCTGACGTGAGTGCCAATCTCCTCCCCAAATAGCCTGGGACCATCCCCATGTGCAGGCTCAGCTTGCAAAGCAATACGTGCCAGGACACCAAAATCAGAAGTGCAGGAGATGACCCTTGCCAAACCCGATTTTGATTTGGACCAAAACGTGCATGGGAACGCACCTGTTGAGATCTTTACTGTATCAACACCAGGCGATGCAGGCACCCATTGAAGGAATGGGAGGGACCCTTCTTAGGAGGGAATGATTTTGGCCCTAGGTGGCTAGGGAATGTGTCATACTCTTTGGCAAGTGCTTCATGCTACTGAAAATGGAGAGGCCACATCCCATGGAGTCAAGCAGAGACATGGCCATTATATTTAATTATTTTGGAAATATGAACTTAATGCTGATGCATGACTTCCAGTATATTCAGTATTTTCAAATTACATTTTACCCATTGCCAACCTAGAGTCTACTGTGTGTTTTAAACCACAACTCACTTGGCAGAATATTCATTAGATATTAAATCATTTATTCACTCCCACTGAAAAAAATAAAGGCCAGGGGATAGCAGATCTGGTAGCTATTTTTAGAGTGATTGAAAAATGTTTGTATGTAGTAAAATTAAGCCCTGGAGTTGCATCTATGTATTCTTGAAGTATTGCCTTACTTTATTATCTCTTCTTTCCACTTACCTTTGTAAACTGCTTTTAGAATCACTGAGAAGCAGTCTGGCTTTGGAGGAAATAAACAAAGCCAAGATCCATGTCAAATACATGATAGGCAAAGAGTGTGTCCAGACAGGGCCTATATTGTGAATGGAATGCACATTTGCAATTGTCTCTTCAGATAGCATTATATTGATCTTTCATCATTGCACCACAGTATACAACCATTACAGTGCATTTTTCTCAATATGGTAGAAAGAACTCTCGCTGCGCAGTATGCAGTTAGATTGCATTATCACGCAAATACAGGTGGAATGACAAGAATTACAAACAAGAAGTAGCTCGTATGAGAGGCAGAAGTTCAGCTCTAAAACTGATTGGCTGTCTGAACCCATGTGATGGTGTGCGACGCCTAAACCCTCAATCCTTCCATGGTTCCTTAAACAGGAACTGTTTAATTTTTAGCTGGGATGATCCGTTTTCCCTTTGCATTGAGTATATATCAGTTTATCACTAAACTGCAAATTTGAATAGATCTGTCCAAGGAAACTGGACATATTAAATCACCGAATGGACTTTTAATTTTAGAAATATTCTAAGGCACCATTGTTAGTTACAGCAGTGAGTAGACTCACTGCAGAAAAAAAGAATAATCTATTCCAAATCAGCCCTGGGTGGGAGGCTGGTATAATTGATTAGGATGGTGACAGCAGCAGCTGGTATATGCCTCGTGCCACCATTGACTCCTCTGACTCCTCAGATGGGGAGGTCCCCTCCCATGCCAGCCAAAAAAAGGGAGAGACGCCTCAGGGGCCAAACTTGAAAACTGATTCTGTCCCCTCCAAAAGTGGAAGGCTCAGGCTCAGACGCTGCACCCTACCCGGACCAGAGTTGTCTCCAGAGACAATGAGGCCACCTGCAGCACTCAGCACGCCTCCATGCCAAACAGTTGCATCAGTGGGGGCAGGAGTCTCTGAGTCCTACATAAGAAACACCCAATCCAGCAACCTCTGTTGCAAACAAATAATCTTCTTGGCAACCCCTGACTCGTGTGAACTCTGATTCCTGACTCCTGACTGACTGTCCTGCCCCCTGTCATCAGTGCTCCTTCCTCGGAGGATGAAGAGGTAGTCACAATGTCCAGCCAAGCTCAGGCAGGCTACCTGGACAGGCAAGATGAAGAATGCTTTCCACAAGGAGCTAGTGAGGACGCTGAGCCTATACTTCCAACTGACAGCAGCTCAGGCTCAGAGCACGCTGCGCAACCCCCTTCGCTGACCAGTCTGAGACGTGAGCATGAACAGCTGCATAAATCAACTAGAATCCATACTCCTCACATGTGAAAAAGGAGGCATGACTCTGACCTGCCTATTTAAGGCGGAATATTCTGATAAGCTTTGTTGCACATGTTCGTAAAGCTGCATCTCCAGCATTTCGTGACCATGCTTCTTGATTTACTGCTCAACACTCTGATCTTTGACCCTGGACTTCTCTTGATGGCATGTTTAACTTTAAAGCCCCCAAGGTACTTTGATTTGGATTTTGCTGCTTGCTGACTGTAGCTGCTGCTGCTCTTCTGTGCATGTGCGTGTTTTTGCTCTCTGTACCTCATTGGCTGGAGACATGACACTGACCTCCTGACTTATGACGATTCTCTGGTAACCCAACTCTTGGCCTATTTGACTACATGTACTCTATATCGCTGAGGTTTCTGGAAACTGACTTGGTTTCTTGCTGTGTGAGTGCATGTGTATGTGTTTACTGCTGCTGCCCGCTCTGGACATGACACAATGGGCCTGTTGTTACTGCCACTGCTAGTAAGGAGTGAGTGTAGGACTTTGAGACCAAGCAAACTAGAAACCCTTAATAATATCCAACTAGATCTGCCGTATATACCCACACTGCTTGTGGCATCAGGGCACCCACTGAAGGGGTGGCACCTAAGGGGGTTGTCGCCACGTTGGATGGACCACTTTGAGGAAGAGAGGAAGCAGAAGATTCATATTTTTAAAAGTTGGATATGGCAAATATGTAACTGCTTCTGGTCTGCCTTCCAAATAGCAGAACTTGGGGAGGGTTGTCAACCTGGTTGAATGCCAGGTTAGTCTAAAATAAAACATCAGTCGTCTATGACATGATTATGAATGAAGACGCTCATCATTACTGTTGAACCCACAAATATCTTTGGTATTTCCCAAAGCTGTGGTGGAAGAACTGGAATCGTGGTGATGCACTTCCTTTGCTGAGTCTGAATGAACGTCGGTTAGAGCACTTTATCCTGACTACCATGTGTTAATGGTAGTGGCAAAAAATAGTTTCTCTGTCATCAGCACATTCTCAAGCAGCCATCCAGCAAGCTTTTTCAGGTGAGATGATACCATACGAGACCTGCTGTATTTGGCTGAGGGAATACCATGCAGGTAGCGTTGCTGTTTCAGATAATCTATTTTATCTGTGGATGGAATGCTTATTGCTGTTTTCACAGCTATTTTATTGTGACTTGCCCCAAGCCTTTGGAGTATAGGGCAGTAACTTCTCCAAACTCTGGATTCAACTTAGCAATATTAGTATAGGTGAAAAAGTAATCCATTAAACATCTGTACTTTCACTTGATCAGGGTGCAAAGTTATTCCACCTGCATAGCTATCAGCATAGGTGAAAAATTAAGCCATTAAACATCTGTACTTTCACATGGTTAGGGTAAAAAGTTATTTCCTCCATATTGTGTTAAACAAGATCAACTTAGTAACAAAGCACAATTTCTTGAATGTTTAAAATGCCCAGGGAGCAAAGTAATATAAGTGATATTATTACCAGACTTGCCTTTTAAAATTCTGTTTAACAAATTGAAACAGAATGTTCTTTCCTAGATCTCTTTAAAGGTCAAGTAACTGTAGCAAGAAGTGTTAGAATTTTGTATAAAACCACATTCTCCAAGAATACATTTTTAGACCTTGCATATTCTTATTGAGTCCTCATCCACCATTGAAAAAGTACTTTTATGGCAAGAAAATACTATTAGTGGACAGATCTCTACGATATGGATAATAGCTCAGAAACTTCCATTATTTCATATCAATAATAATAGGAGATCAGGACCATTGACTTTTGTACTATCTGCATGATATGATACTAGCACCATGGAGTGACCCCAAAAGTGTAGAGTCTGCATGATTCTGTACTCACTAGTTCACTATCCATACACATAGCAGTGGAAGGCACTGTCAGAAACACTTTGGACTTTACAGCCCTATTTTCAAAGACAGAGAAAATAGCCAAATTCCAAGGCCAGGGTGCATCTTTTAATATGCTCAGGTAAAAATGTCAAAGCCAAGGAACATTAGCTCTTCAAGTGCTTCCTATATGGTGAAATATGGCCTGTGTCTTCAGGAGTTGTGCATATATCCTGCCTATATGATGAAACAGGAAGTTACTGCTTGACTCTGTTCCAGTGGTTCTCAACCTGTGGGTCGCGACCCCATTGGGGGTCGTGCAGCCATTTCGGCGGGCTCGCCGAAAGCTCCCGCAGGCCCCCCACATCCCCCCCGCCACGCCCCCCGCCGTGCCGCCGCTGCTGTGAGGAGAGATCAGCGGCGGCGGCGGGTGGCAGTTGCCTTCGAGGCGGCAGCGGGAGCATCCCCGGCGGCACTTGAGGTGAGGCGAGAGAGGCAAGGAGGATGGTGGCGGCGGCAGCGACTGTGGGCAGCCCCGGGCGGCTGGGCTGGCCGCTGAGGGCGGGCGCCCGCCCGGTGCTATGCCTGCCTGCCTGCCTGCCGGGCGGCGATGGCGGTGAAGGGCGCCATACCCACATCGCCTGGTGCCTCACCGCCCACCCCCTTCGCCCGCTGGAATCCGGCATCGCTCCCCACCCCCCAAGGAGGAGTTGTGGGTCGGGGAGGACCGAACGCGACGCCAGCGGCCCTGGCCCCACCCCTGGCCCGCCCCTGGCCCCGCCCTGCCCCTGGCCCCGCCCCTGGGGTCGCGAAGGCATTGGGAGCTGCATTGGGGGGTTGTGGCATTAGCCACGTTGAGAACCGCTGCTCTATTCCATTTGTATAACCCAGCAGTCTTATCACTTTGCAAACATTTAAATCTAAATAAAAAGGTAAAATGTAATTTTGACAACCCGAAGTGAACTAGAGAAGGCATTGTTTCCCAAAGGCAGATTCCCAATGTGAGAAAGATTTTATAGATACTGGTTATTTGCCATGTCACCCCAGTTTCTTCCATTTTCCCCAAGCCTCATATGTATTCTAGGTGTGGCCTGATAATCCAGGGCATCACTCTTATTGACTGTGCCTTTTTGCTGGGAATCCAGTAAGGAAAGAGGGTCATTTTGTGTCATTTGGTTTTTGCTTAGCCAGATGTTTATTTGTTGCTATAATGAGGGATCCATCATTTTTTTTCTTTGCCAGATTCCCATTCCATTCTAGCCGTGACCTTGCTGAAGACACATAGGCAGCTTCCGCATGATCTAGAAGTTTGCTAGCAAGCTCTTTGAAGGCACAGTGACTTGGGAAAAGGTGCTGGCTGTATGAGCTTGACAGTGCTCATATAATACTGCAAGATAAGAGAGGCCCCAGAACTCTCGGAATGCTTCATCTGCACTGGATAAAACAACAGACCAGGATACATCACCAAAATGGCTCTGTATTCTTCCAAAATACTCCATAAATGAATTATTGTCAGTGGTCTGTGCAGAGAACACATGGCCTGTACTCCCACTTCAGTGGCCAGCACCATTTTCCTGGACAGCCACAAGTGGCACTGGAAGTACCCACAGTTGGGTGCCTGACTAAAATGACCACAGCCAGAAACTTTGAAGGCTGGAAACATTTGTAACCAACCTTTGAAAGATGGACCAGACTGGGCTGTGTGAATGCAGTCAGCCCTTTGTGTGGCCGATGGCTAGCTCATCTAGCATTGGGTGGACTTTGAAGACTGGGATGGAATGGCGTGGGACATCCTCTAACATGTTAAAAATGTCCTTAGTATTTGTGGCTGAAAAAGACTAAACTGAATATCTGCACTGGATTATTAATAAATTGGCAGTTTTTGGATAGTTGTGTGAAATTACTCTGAATGCAAGATCTTTTGACTGACTGAACATACCTTGTGCTCAGTTGTTGTTTTTTTAAATGCTTTGGATGGATAATGCTATCCTTTATGACTTTTCTGGCCTCTTGGTGTGTTAATGTGGCTGTATTCAAAACTCATCACTGATGTTGAAAAATAAAATCAAAATATTAGGAGGTGCTACTGATCATTATTACGTATCATGGAGTCAAGCTGGACTCTTGGGCTGTGTCTGTAGGCACAAAAAAGAAAGCATTTCAAAAGTGGCTTGAAGGTCTGGGACACACATGTACAGAACTGAGGAGTAGATGTGATCTTTGCAGTTCCATTCCCTGGGTATCCGAAAAAGCCCAAATCACCCCAAAGCCAAAGATAATAATAATATTTTTGGGGTAGATTTAGAACACAGCTTTCCAGCTGTTAGTGAAAACAAAGCAAAATAAAATGGCTTCATCTGTGTCTGGAAGGCAGAAGACAAACTACACGGGGGAACATTCTCAGTATAGGTCACAATCTTCTACAATACCGCCCCCCCCCCCAAATGAATCAGAACTTGATGAAGAAGTGTCTACTGGTGCACAACTTTCTCAATTAGCAGACTTGTAGAAGTTAATAAAGGGATGCTTATTATTTATTCCACTGTTCAGAGCATAGAGCTGAGAAACTAAACTCAGTGGTTTTGGAAGTGAAAGCTACAGCAGTCTTTGATTTGGCAACAGATCAGAACTGGATGATCTTGCTAATGAAATAGTAAAAAAAAAAATCCAAATACTTGATCTCCAATCCTACTCCAGACATTTGAATATTTGCTTTTGCAGTGTTAAAGAGGGGGTAGAAAAAGCAAGCATGATTGGATTTTATCTCATGGTGGGCCACACTCCTCCTAGATATCAAAGTTGAAAGATCTGTCATCCAAAGATCATTTAAAACATTAAGGTAAAGACCTGATCCAAGTAACCTTTTGAGAAATTCTAACTAAACCCCCAAACCTTTCAAAGCCCAACAGCTCAACTCAGTTGGAAGACAAATATTCCAAGTAGGGGTGTGCACGAATGCAATTTTTGACGTTCAATTTGAATTGAATATTCAAATGTTCAAATTCGTACAAATAGAGAAAAATGAATGTATTCTAATTTGAATCTATTTGAATACATTCGTATATATTCGTATGAATATTCGATTCATATTCGATTCAAATACATCTGTATGTATTTGTACACATCCCGTTTTTATCCCGTATGCATCCTGCTTTTGATGAACATTGGGAGAAAAGTGGTAGGCATTTCAAAGTGAATACAAAGGAGGATGCTGAACATACTTGATCACTTATAAGATCAAAACTGCAACTTGAAGAACAACCTGGGAATTCTGTGAATGCAGTCCTGCCCTGTGCTTTTTTCTGGTGGTGACCCAACCTGGCAACTAGATAGATCATGCCTGCAGAGAGAGAGAAAAAAATCTGTGAATGACACAACTAACATCTATTTGTTAGAGTTTGTATTTCATACAACCTTTTGAAAAAAAATGCCCAAGATGGTTTACAACAGAGTAAAAATGCAATAATCTAATGCAAGAATATATTATTCAATACACACAGATGAAAAAATGCATTTTAAAAATTACAGTACTGTGGAACTGACATTTGAAAAGTCTACTGTTTTAGTTTAAACTTAACAGGACATTATTTTTAAGTAATTAAGAAATAACATTAGCAGAGGCCCCACCTCTCTTGGAAAACTTTGCTCTAGAACAAAAACAGTAACACAAAGTACCAGAGCAATTGTCTCTTTTAACTGCTGTGGCAATTGAAAATACTTTCCTATATTTCCCCTTCAATGTATTCCCATGACTACACCGAAATAGGCTTGCTCATTATTCTTGACATACTAAGCCCATTTTTACATGGCATTTGGAAAGTAAAGTCCAGTTCCAGTGTCCTATGATAAAAGTGTCAGTGTTTTTGGTATTAATTCTAGAAGGTGTTGTATGAAGAGCACAATCTTCACAAGCATGGAAGTAAATCTGTGCTTCTTTAACTGAACTTCTAATAGGCTTACAATTGTAGAATCTGTCTGCATCCCCTTACACAGAACTGGACCCCTGGAGAAGACCTGAGGTCTTCAGGCCTGCCCTTCAAGTCTCCAGCTCACCTCTGAGGGTCAGAAAGCACCCTGGGAGACATCTTTCCCATAGTGCAGGAAAAAAAAACCACTGAGGCTGCTTGGTTATCTCTTTTCCTTCACCCCTAGATGAACAGCAATGCTGGGGTGACTTACCTTCATTGCCATATACCTGGCCCTACTGTGGGAACCCCAGAAAACGAGCAGCTTCAGAGGCTGTGGAACAAAAGTTCTTTAACATCAGGCCTTCAGGTCTGGAAGGGCACAAATCACATGGATATATATGCAATGTGAGGCAGAATTCACAGATCCCTCCCCTCACTGTGGACATACAGGCAAGCACTTTCCTGCAGATATCCTTTTCTATGACAGAATATATTGCTTTCTGCACCATCCTGCCTGCCTCTCTGTTTAATCCCCAGCTCCCTGCAGAAGAAGCTAGACGGAAGGCATTATCTTTATCATCACAATGATTCCTTGCTACGGCAGCAGCTTTCTCACAGCTTGTTTTCATTACTTACTAGGAGCAATCCCATTAAAAGCCATTTGGATATGAGTCTATGAAAGAACCCTCACCCTAAATCCCTTCATTTTTGAGGATATGCTACCTTTTTGTAAGATGTTAAAAGGATTACAGAAACCAAGTGTAGCATAATAGAATATCTTGTGACAAATTATTTTAGGTCCTAAAGCTTAGTATGTAACAGCTTTATCCTTTTTGACAGCTGTTTCTTCGAGCAGTATATATGATCACAGCACAGCCTGATTTGATGAGTGTTTGCCATCTGGTGCAACCAAAACTGTGTCTCCCTCCCACTTTTTCTGTAACAGAACAAAGCTTTGAAAGCTAGTCAGTGCTTTTTTCCTGTAACATCAAACATCTTCTAGCTCTGTTGCTTCCACAGTTTACAAATATTTGTAAAAGTTTCGCTCTTTGCCTTTTCGTCCCTTTTCATCCCACTATAATCCTAGCCTCATTGCACACTCCCTTCCCACATTTTGATAATTTCCTAACAATGAACCAGTGACTGCGACTGTCTTGAGGGGGGAGACACAGCAAATGCTGCTTCTCCAGACAGCTCCAAGGCTGCCAGAACCTACTTGTAAAGGCTGGTTTCTTTTCAGCCTCCATGACAGCAGGTCGCATGGTGCACATGCCTGTCAAATTCATCCCACAGTGGAGATGTGGCAGCTGCAAGACAAAGCAAAGGCAGAGGGCTCCTTCAGAAAGCAAGCTGACATTAATGCAACCTGTTCCCTCCCAGAGCATCTTCAGGAAGTGGGGAATTGTATAACCCCCCTGCCCTGGGAGCTTCTCCTATCATAAGAGATTGGAATGCTAAACTAAGAATCAATAGATAACCAGAATAATTGGCAACTTTTCCTTGGAGTACAAAATGAAGCAGAGCAGAGATGAATAGTGTTTTGTCAAGACAACTTTGTAGTCATAGCAAACATTCTTTTCCATGAGCTCAAAGGGAGACTCCACACACGGACCTAGAACTGCTCTTCATCTACACACACTGGGGGAAGTCCAGCATGTTTGGAGCTGCTTCTCAGGAAGAAGAAGCTCTATACAATGTGGATGGTTCATGCAGGACTTCCCTTGGAATTCCTCCTATAGGCAAGGGCATAAAGGCTCTAAGAAGAGATGGCAAGAAACCATGTAAGAAAAATCTTATCACCAATAATCATGATACTATGGCCACTTACCTAGAGGCAGACATTCTGTGCAGTGAAGTCAAGTGGGGCTTACAAAGTACTGCAGAGGTGATGGAATTCTAGCTGGATTATTTAAATCCTAAAAGATGATAGAGTTAAAGTGCTGCACTCAATATGCCAGCAGTGGTCACTGGATTGGAAAAAATCAGTTTGGTCTAGTGGTTAGGGAGCTGGACTCCTATCTGGTAATACCGGGTTTGATTCTGCCCTCCCCCATGAAGCCAGCTGGGTGACCTTGGGATAGTCACAGCTCTCTTCTGACCTCACAGGGTGTTCTGTTGTGGGGAGAAGAATAGAAAGCTTTGTCAGTTGCTTTGAATCCCCTTAAATGGGTGAGAAAAGCAGGGTAGAAAAACCAACTCTTCTTTCTTCTTCTTCTTCTTCTTCTTCTTCTTCTTCTTCTTCTTCTTCTTCTTCTTCTTCTTCTTCTTCTTCTTCTTCTTCTTCTTCTTCTTCTTCTCCAGTAAAGAATATTCAAACTACCAAACAATGTATTTAAATAAGAGATTTCTAAAACCTCTTTCCATTAAAAAATTTCAAAGACGTTTATAGAGCACTAAAAACAATAAAAGCCACAATTAAAGCATGTTAAAAACTGAGTGGGCTAATTCCACTTATTTCATACTCTAGGAAGGTTATCTTCAAGATCCTGCAAGCTAGGCTTCAACAGTATGTGGACCAAGGACCGCCGAGTGTAAGCTGGTTTTTGAAGAGGCAGAGGAAGTAGAGATCAAAGGCCTTTTTGTACAAGGGCCTCTCGAACGTGAGTACAACACCCTGAGACAGAGCATTCGCTCTGCTGGGCCAGCAGTTCCACTTGGAACTGCCCCAGCCCGTCCCAGGGTGCTCACTTGCGTTCTGGGTGTAGAGCACAAAATCGTGCTCCACACCCAGCCCAGGGCATTCCTGGCTGTCCCACAGCTGTATGGGAGGAAGAGCATTCAAACTCTCCCTCCCAAACAGCTGTGGGCCCTGCCTCTGGCTGCCGCTATTGGTAGATGGGGCCCAAGCTGTCAGCGCTTCAGACCAGATCTTCAGCATCCTTGGGCTCTAGGTGACCCGGAAACACCCTCCCCCATGGCACACCCTCAGGCTGAGGCCTAGTGGGGGTGCACATGCACACACGTGACATACCTCATTGCCACCGGTTCGAAGTGGCGGGCCCGGCTGGCAGCACTGAGTCTGCACGTGCCGCCGGCTCTGATTGGCCAGTTACCTGTGCCTGCGCAGAACGGCTCCAAACTGGCCGTTCTGCGCAGGCATGGGTAACTAGCCAATCAGGGCCAGCAGCGCTCACAGACACACCCTGATGCTGGAAATACTGAAGACAAAAGGAGAATAGGATGGCAATGGATAAGATGGATAGATAGCGTCATGGGTGCA
Organism: Aspidoscelis tigris stejnegeri; assembly: GCA_023333525.1. NCBI lineage: Eukaryota > Metazoa > Chordata > Lepidosauria > Squamata > Teiidae > Aspidoscelis > Aspidoscelis tigris. Next base: position 47,623,699 of record JALMGA010000003.1, on the reverse strand, counting down.
ACAAATGTGAGATTTTGTAAACGCTGGGAGACAGGTTAGGACAGAAGGACCTGGCATGCTATGGTCTATGGAGTCATAAAGAATCAGACATGACTTAATGATTGAACAATTGTTCAATGCAAATAATTAATTTACTACAATTGAGGGTTGGTAGGATAGGGTTCCTTCTACTGCTAGTTACTAAATGGAATAAAAAAACAAAGCAACAATTTAATCATCACTTTCCACCTTGTGGAATTGGTTGTGCCATAACAATGGAAGAACAAACTTAAATGAACTCAGCATTCGTGTGTTCTCTATTTTTCCCTTAAATACTAAGCATCTTTAAAAATTGAGATGCCTTGTCATATTTACACTGAACCTCTTTTAAGGATGTTGTAGCTTAGTTCTCCACTCTCCTAGAATTATCCTCAACCATCTCAAAAACAACTTGCACAGTAATATCAACTTCATAAAATGTTCACTGGGTGTTTCCTGTTGCAAATTCTAAAGTGCATTATATAAAGATAATCACTGTGTTTTTTCTTGCAAATTCTAAAGTGCATTATATAAACATAATCTGGGATGAAACATAAGGCAGAAGTGAAAGGGCTAAAAGTCAGCTTGTAATAAAACTTATGGGACATGTCTTTCCTCAGTAGACTTCCAACATTTTCTTTCGTATTAGTGCTTACATCAAATGTAGATGTCAAAAGGAAAGCACATATTTGCTGTGAAGGCCTACATAAAAAGTTATCAGAACTATATTCAAAAGAAGCAAAGTTTGAAAACAGTGGAAGTTCCCTGAGGCAAATGTGAACATTCAAATAATTTGGTTTTGTTTTTTAAATTAAAACACCTGTTAAATCTGAAACCCAATTCAATTGTTGGAAGGCTTTGCTAATCGAAAAGCTGGCTATATCAAAAATGTATGGAAGATAGAATCATTAGGCAAGGAAACACACCTGCAGTTTGAAGTGACACAGGAACTTCCGTTCAGCACAATTACTTAGGCATGGACAGCCAGGGTTGGGGTGTGCTTTTTGCTTATTTTGCACCGCTGATCTGCTAGGTGATATGAGGCAGGCTTGAGTTTAAGTTTACAGTGTTCCCCGTGGTTTTTCTGACAGCAGCCACTTGACTTTTGTGCACCTGTGATCCAGCAAAAAACCACGGGAACGCTGTAGACTTAAAATCAAGCCTGCCTCATATTGCCTAGCAGATCAGGGGTGCAAAAGAAGCCAAAAAACACACCCCAACCCATGACGTGAGCTGGAAACTCCTCCCCGTTAGCCTGCAAACATCCGCATGTGGGTTCCTAGCTCACTAAGCAAGCGCACCAGGCCCCCCATACGGTCCCCTGTTGGTGTTGTATGGGGGGATTTGGAACTCTTTTCGTGTGCCAAACCAAAAGCCCATGCGGACAGCCAGCGCCAATCCTGTTCTTGGTATTGTACCAAATTGGCATGTGGACGCCCCCTAAGAGAAGAGCTGTTTCATGAGGCTTTCCTATGTTCTAGTCTATGGTTTATACTGAACTGAAAACTACATGAAAGGGGTAAGTTGGAAAAAAGCAAGTGAAATAAGGTTGTATCCTGACAAAAGAGAAACTTTCTGGACAGGAAGCTCCTGGCTGCAGGAATCAGGGAATTCCCCTGTTCTAGATGGCTATGTGTCCCCTCAGAGTGAACAAAGATCTAGCTTGGGACACTTTTAGATTCAATAGTCACTGGAGGCCCAGGTAACTACTGTGATTAGAAGTCCTTGTTATCAGCTATGCCTTGATCTAGACTGGGGCAAACTGGCCACCTCAGTGAAGGCAATCCAGAGAAATGTAGTAAACACAGTAGGGGGTTCCAGAATTTATATGTGATGGCATAATATCCCTGAAACTATGTATAATTTGACCCACAGCTTCTTAAGATAAGGATGGCCACGCTTGCTTGGAGCCACTCTGAGACAGAAGTGGCTCCATAGTGTGCAGGTGCACATCTGTCAGAACATGTGTGGCCATCCTGGCGTGCCATGTATGAAAGGATCCTATGTTCTTTTTTATTCACAAAGATCCTGGTACAGGGCCAGGGCATCTGTGTTCATATCTGGTAGTGATGCTGTTGTGTGAAAGGGCTTGTTCACGCTTACCAGTTGAGGATGTTCAGAGATGCTCCATTCACATGCTGCAGTACTGCCTCCGTCCTGGAGCATCTTGGATGCTTGCTGATCTTTTCCAATAGGTCTAAAGCTAAATGGAATAGGGAGCCCTTAGGCTGGTTCTGTACCAGAATGGTATTGGTCCCATGCCAACAGAATGAACTAGGGAACAGCTTGTTATGGAATACCAGCCAAGTGCAGAAAGAGCCAAAGACTGGAAACATGTTCAGAATTGGTACGGAGGTCTGGAAATGTAGTCCATTGACTGTATGATCGTCTTTTCCTATTTGAATCTCCCAGTACAAGGGATGCACATGAAAAAATCTCATGTTTGTTTCATTAATGAAGAAAAAAAAATCTCTTACTTCATTTCCCTGTGGAATAATTTAATTAAAAAACCCAGCATTTTCAAAAATTTTCACAAACATACCATTTTTTCCCTTTGCCAAAAGCCCTTTTCATAACCAAAAACATAGCAAAACACAAATGTTCAATTGAATTGTTCATTTTCATAAACAGAAGACTGGTTCATTTCAACTGAAGTTTTGGGTATGTGAAAAAACACACATATTTCTTTCAACGTGAATGTCTGTGAATATGAAATATTCTATTGAATTTGTGAACACAAATTGAATTCTGCACTCCCTTAGCCTGTACCCTCGAATGTGCAACAGACTGTGTCCTTTAAGTTCTATTCTTTCATTTTAAACGATACATTATGAAAGACATGTGTTAAAACTTTCCCAGAAGACTACCTAAAAGCCTTTGGAAACCCCTGACACGTTTTGGAAACTTGAACTGGGGAATCGCAAAATAATGGGCTTTATGCTCTCTGTCCTTCGTGTATCCCATCCTCTCACACATGTACATACACACTCAACAACCTAGGCAGGAAAAATGCTGACTTAAAGTTACAGTGTTTTTATATTTCTCATTGGAATATTCTCAAAGCATTTCAGTGGCAAAGCGAAAAACAGCAGCAGCAAATACTTTATTCCAAAGTGATGGAGAAGAAATTGAACTGATGGTGATAGATTCTAGTACCATCCCCCAAAGAAAATTGGAGAGAAATATGAGTTGTTCTGAATGTAGGAGGAAGATGGATGGTTCCTCAACATTCACTCGCACACAGCAAAAAATAATAAAGAGCTGGAAGCTCTGATTTGAAGGGAAGATACTTGCAGGAAGCTAATTTGGGCCAAGTGTATATTCCTTCTACTGTTCAGGACCACATAATAATGCCGTGAACAGATTTGTTTGTAAGCAAGTTTTGTTGGCTTGCAGCATGACAGTGGGTTATGCAGATTTGGGATTGTGGGCATGAGAAACTTAATTTGTTAAGCCTTGTAAGCATCTGTGGCACCACCTTGTGTCCTGAGGTTCAGAAATCTAGGAGATAAAAAGACTATTTATTTATTTATTTACATTTATATCCCGCCCTATACCCTAAAATCTCAGGGTGGGTAACAGCATATTTAAAAAGCAACAACAGACATATTTAAGATAAACCCATATATATAAAACAGTATGAAACAATGTCTGCAGTGGGGGAAAACTGTGCCACACTTAGCCAAAGGCCAGAGCAAAGAGCCTCCCTGGAGAAGTGAGAAATCTCAAGCCTGTGAACCCCCTCTTCCCATCTTGGCTGACAGGAAAGACACTTCACTTCACTACGGGAGTGAAAATCGTAATGGACTGAACTGTGCCAACCAGGACCAAATTTGGCGGGAGGAGAAAACAGGGCAGGGGGAAGGGGCGGAAGTCTGATGGCGGGGGATGACAATAGAATGGGGCAGGGGGCGGTAAATGGCAGGGGGCAGTGTTCCCATTACCTAAATATTCAGATTCCACTGTGAGTCCTGTTAAAATCTGAATAGCGATTTCCCGGATTTTTGGACATTAAGTCCGCAGAAATGGGGAATCTCATCGTTGTTTCAGGATGGTGGGCCCTCAAGCCGTATTCAGGCCTGACCAGACAGCCAGTGGAAATGCAGCCTATCTGTTTTATTTGTGGGCTTTCTGCCCTGGGAAGTCCAAATGAAGGATGGAAAGTCCTCAAATAAAACAAAACTGAGATGTGAGCATTGCAATCTGAAAACAGAATGAAGATTTAAAGTGAAGGCGTGATCATGGCCTGGAGTATGTGGAATGACAAAGGAACATATCTGTAAGTGATGGCAATTCAAGAAGTAACTGAAAACCATGCACTTTTCAAGGTTCTGCTTTTTTTAGTTATCTGTTGATAAGAATTATTTTGGCTCTCACGAGAGATTCTAGGTGTATGGGCTACTGTGAGTAGGCTGTACCTTGTCAAGGCCAAAGTTCCTGGATAAAATCAATGTAATAGCTAAAGATGTACATAAATACAGAGTCAACATGACTTTGGAGATGTCCCAAAACTCTGAATAGCCAGATATCACTTATTTATACTGCAATAGATCGATTTGCTAGTATAAAGCATGTACAGAATTATCACACATTGTTTAGACGTTAGATCAAAATCCTGCATTTTATCATTTGCCACAGCAGGAGCGTGACTTTACTGTGAGGTTTTCTTTCCACATGATCTAACCTTCCTGTCATGCTGTACAGGTGACCAATAACATCATAGGGAGCATTTCTGGGTAGTGACAGCTTAAGCTGAATTCTTATTATATTTCTTGTGTAGTAATGCAGACAGGGCTGCAATTACAGAAAAACAGGATATTGCACTATGATAGTTAATTTTACTGGTATAATGTTAACCTAGTAAAGCAGGTTTATATTCTTTTATTGTTTCAGGAGCACCATGGTCACATCCGTCAAATCAGGTATAATTTCAAAATAATTAAAGTATGTGATGGTTTTGGACGCAGCCTATCTTTCCTTTTGTAGAGATGGGGAATCAACTCCCAGATCTGGGAGTTGTAAACAACAGTTTCTCTTTTTTGTAATGATTCCGTCTCAGATTACTGATTTTTAGCACTATAACCTGAAGGCCAGCTCCAAAGCCCATAAAAGCAGCCAGAAGAGGGAAGCACCATCTCCGCCAGACCGGTTGGTGTGTGTTTGTGTGTGGCTCCCGTCCTGCTAGCCATAATTATAAATTAGAGTTTACCAGTTCGGATCTAAAAATAAATTGCAGCTTGTGCTTTAGTTGAAATAATTGTTTTAATCTGAAGTGTGAGCCTGCAGCTTGCTGATGTTATGCTAATCAGTGACCTGGAATAACATGAGTAAAATAAATATATTTCTCAACTCATCATCAGGGTTGCCTGTTGTACCTACAGTAGGGCTCATTATATTTTCAGATTTAACATGGGTATTGTCAGACATCCAGTTTTTTTCTCCCAGCTCCAAGAGAAAGAGGCTCAGGAATTGGTACCGACACTGGGTGGGGTGGGGTGTAGTGCCATTATGGTGCTGCTATGGTGGGGTTGTCTCACATATTGTAGGCAACCTCACCACCCCCAATCTGGCTTTTTGCTATTGCTAGAAAATCCAGAATTGATCTTCCAACAATACTGCTTTTTTTTAGGTTAGTCACCTACCTTCTGGACAGAGCCTTGTAGCTCTGTCCACCATGCATGGCTATGTTCACATCTGAATTTTAATCCAGTTTCAATCCACTTTCAGAGTGGGAGAACGCATCAGCAAAGTGACTAATCATCATCTTCACTTTATCTAACCAAAAGATAGATTTTCTGAGTGGAAAGAAAATGGCTAGCACTTTGCTGATATGTTCTCTTGCTCTGAAAGTGGACTGAAACCATATTAAAACTTGTGTGGAGGTCAAAACAGGCATCCATGCATGCGCGGAAGTGATGGGAAGCATATTTGGACACTCCAGTGCCCAGAAGCATGAGTCATTTAAATTGCATAAAGACAGTGCTAGCCACAATGCTCTCTAGCTAGCAAGTGATAATGGTGGGATATCAATGTCCTGTGTCTGAAGGCAACCTTAGTTACTTCACCATGATTTCTGTCCATCAGGAGAACTCTCCCTATAGCAGCATGATTCTCACCTGGAGTGCTTTTTGCTGCATCAGAAACATGGGCTGAATTTGCACTTCAGCCCATAGCCTGCAATTAGGCAACCTCTGGGCAGGTGCATCTGCACTGTCGGGAGGTCTTTACAGACTAGAAACGCCCCCTGACTGCCCAGAGGTTTGACTAATTGCGTGCTAGGTGTAGAGCATGAAATCGTGCTCCACAAGCTTACTAACCTTTCCCAGGAACTTACCTGATGTGTTCAGCTAAGAGGAGGGGGAGCAGACTGGTGATAGAATAAAGGCAAATGTTTGTTCATGTGTGGGGTGTGCTGCTAGCAACTAGTGCTTGCACTTGCAAGTGCTATTCAAGGCCTGTCCATGGGGTGGGAAAGGTAGTGTGAAATCGCCCATGGGCATTAATTGGCCATGTCCAGTGAGGCAAAATGCAGGCAGGAACTGGACCCAATCATACCTTTTTCCACAGTTATCCACGTGTAGGTGGTGATGGGTGACTCATCCTTGCTTGCTGTGCCATGAGTTTTTCAAAGAGGATTGCAGTAAGGACATGGGGGGAGGCATATGGTGCAGTACATAGGGAGACCAGTGCCAGGCTGGTGTGGACACCTGTTCCCTTGGCTGTCCTTACATTTGGATGTAAGAACATAAAAACATAAGAGGAGCTCTGCTGGACCAGGCCACAGCCCATCTAGTCCAGCATCCTGTCTCAGTTGCCCACCAGTTGTCCATGGGCATCTCAAGCAGAGACAAGGGCAAATTTTCCTGCTCTCAAATCCCAGCAAATGGATGTGCAGGCCTCTGGATGTCTGCAGGGGGGGGGGGGAGGGTTACCCAGATGACCATGAAATTGGTAGCAACATTGATTCACCAAGGGGGAAAAGGGCTGAAGCTTGATTTATCTGACTCTAAATGATCTGCTTCCTTCTGGCACATCTACCTGGAAGAAGAACAGAGAAAACCTAGGGCATTTTCCCACAGTGGGTTTCCAGGTGTGTCCTAGATGCTTCTGATAAAGCTGTGGAACAGTTTTTAGTGCTCCACAGCTAATGACGATCAGAGTAGCTCTGGGACAGAAGCGGCACTGTGGTGTGTGCATTCCCATAGTATGCCCAGCCATCCTCATCACCACAGTGCTAACAGGCCCCTGGTGTTCACATTTTTAGTCCTGTTCATTTAATACCCTATATTGCATAGGATGTTCTCAGTGCTTCAGGTGGTACGTATTATTCCTGACTTCTAGAATTAAGCTGAAACCTGTGATGAGCACACAGAAACTCTTTCCTTGCAGTGTCTGCTGCTAATTGGAGAATACCACCGCCAACTTTGGTACAGTGAAAAACAATCTGTTCAGGAATTAAGTCACAGGATGTGCACAAATTTTTTACCATTAGTTATTCATGTGAATTTGGACAAATTTGGACAGTTGTATATGGACAGAATTTTACAACACTTGTACATTAACTTTCGTACAAATACGAATGTTTTGGAACACTTGCATAACGTTTCGGAACACTCATGAAATGGGGAGGTGGGAAAGCAGCTGTGCCAGTCACACCTGCAATGGATCCAGAGTAAATTCAGTATGGTTTGAGAGCAGATTCAAAGTGGACCAGGGCCGATTTGACGCTTTCAGAGCAGATACATTATGGGATACGTATCGGATACATATGCGTTCCTATCGGATATTCATACAAATTTGTACAAATAAATTCATATCAAATAGAAGATCTATTTGAACGAATACGAATTTTCTTACATTTGATTTGTTACAAATCAAATGCAGAAACACCCCATTCATGCACATCCCTAACTGGGTTTACCGAGTTCATTTTCATTTCAACATTAACATTGGGAGCAGCAGCACAGATAATATGTGTCCCAAGAATCCATTTGCTCAGTGCCGTGACCACTGCCCAGCACTGTCCTGCCTAATAGTATTTACCTCAGAATCTCACTATTCAGTATACTATGGCCCAGTATTGGCAGGCAATCCCCTGCGTTCCCCCCTTCCTGTTTCTTGAGAATATAAACAGGAGGCTTTTCTTCCAAGCGGGCTGCTGGCCTCGCTATATTGTTTCAAATGTCCTTAAAGGCACAGTACTCTTTCACCAGAATACTGTTATTGTTTCGATTCAAAGCCATCAGTCAAGCACACTTTAAAGAGAACAAACGGATATTTGACTTATTGTAACAATCTTCTTGAATGGCAAACAGTCTTGACTTCATACACAGAACTCTGAAATACTTTTTACTCTTAAACAGAACACACTGTAATCAGAACTCTTTAACCTAACTGCCTTCAGGTAAGCTACGAGCCCAGTTCCCCCCTGCCCACTCCTTGTGAGTTACCCCAGGCAAAGAACCTCATGCACTCGTCACATGTCCTTATATAGTCACTGCCCAAGCTATCATCCAGTCCTAATTGGCTCTTGCACGGAGCTAGCTTCCCCCGCCCTCAGGAACTTACCTTTACAGACAGTCATCACACTCAGCATATGGATAAGTAGACTTCGGTGAGATTGGTGTGCCTTGGGACCTAGTGGGGCTGGTGCACATGACTGCAGAGCCTCTATCCATGTTTATTTTGTGTGACATGCAGTAGAATGGGGGTGCAAGCTGTCTCAAAGTAGACCTTAAATAATATACAGAATTAACATTGCATATGAGCTAGCAGACTTATGGTTGTTGCATATCTTGTTTTGAGGCTCATTTAAAAGTTTTTGGCCTCATTAAATTACATTTTTCAGTCTCATTAAAAAGTTGGGGGTTTTGTACAGCAGCTGTGATAAGGCAGATGGTAAAGTTTTTGTTTTTGTTTTTTAAGAAAGTTCTTCCTCAGATGCTTTGGAAACTTGTTAAATAAATGCTTTGAATCAAAGCTGATTCCACATTACTCATTCTAAATGGAAAGTGCTAAATTGAAATTCAGTGTAGAGAGCATTGGCTCATGCTGATCTATGCATTTTTGGGATATGCGCTAACCTTGTCAACAGAGGTTTTGTTTCTCTTCCTCACTACTTACATTCCCTCTAGTCACTTACTAAAGCTGTGTTTTCATAGCACCATTCTGCTCTGAATGCCCCATTAGTGTGCAGGGTTCATATTTCCTTTTACACAAGGTGCAGTGAGTGTGCTGGAGGAATGCTGGGTCCATACAGCACTCAGCCAGTAGGCATCCCACCCTAGTCCTGTAAAAGCAGAGTTGGGCCCTGCCATAGAACTGGCCATCTTACACCATGTGTCTGGTCATTGCCATGGCAATTGCATTGTGGTGTTGATTTCCACAGCCTCAGCTGTGCCACCCTGCCCATTCACCCTGTGAATGGATTGTCTGTTCCCTGCATGTACCATCTGGCTGAAGTGCAAGAAGGCCTCAGGTCCAAAGATAGGATAGGGAAAGTAAGCCCTTTCTTGTTTCTTTTCTATTTCCCCAATTGTTCTGCTGGTTAGGAAAAATAATTATCTTCTTAGCATTTTCAATCTCTTCCTCATTTCTAAACTTCTTCAAAATGGCCTAAGAAGAAAACTTCCTCCTCACCATCACAGGGCAGCCATGTCGACAGTTCACATAACAGTATCTTTTAAAAAAAAATATTAACAGTTTTCAACTTCCATTTGACTCAACAAACAGTGGTTAGGAGAATAAGATGTTAATTTAACAATCCCTCTGATTATTTAAATAACCCTCACTGGTTTTCTTTTATTTTAAAAACTGAAAATACAATTTGTTCTAGGCTAGACTTGGATGTAGAAAACAATGACATACTACACTTTTGTTCTGTTTTCAAGAAAATCACATGCATTGAGTTGAGCTTGACTTGGTAATATTTTTATCTATATCAGTAACATATGGAAGATTACAGGTTTAGAAACTAATTTAAATTTGAGGTGGGGGTACTTGTTAATTTATTGTAAGGCAGCTAGTTGTATTAACTGTATAATAAACTGTAATATTATTTAGCCATTCAACAAAACGCTTTTCAACACAATGAAATTCCAGTATGCATTACTGTAATTTTATAACTTATCAGTAACATTGATTGCCTCCCGCTCAGTATCATAGGCAATTATTTGTTTTGTTATTATATTGCATTATGAATGAGGTATGTGGTCACTATTGCCTTTGAGTGTCATAATTTTGTATTTGGATGGTATTTTGAATATTTTTAATTGGTTTTACAATATATATTCCAACCATCTATATTTTCACCAGTTAACAGCATTATGTATTTCCATTTTTGCCCTCTTAACCTCACTTTTCTCCAGTCTCCCCCCACCCCTTCCCAGCGTTAGGTTGGCCTTCTTCTTAACTATCCACTGAAATCAGCTTGGATATCATATTTACAGTTCTCTTCTTTTTTAGTGCCAACAACATGCCAAAGCAAGTAGAAGTACGGATGCACGAAAGCCACCTGAACCCAGTGGAAACCCGGCCGAAGAACATATGTGTGCGGCTTTGTCATTCACTTAGAAAAAATCTTCTTCTTTCACTCACTGTTTTTGGTATGTAATGTCATTGCTTTTGTAAGGCTAACTTCTTGTATGAAACATATGTTTTAGGGATGTGCGTGAATATTTATAATTCATATGAATTCGTACAAATTCATACATTCGTTTACAAATTGAATGTTACATACATTGCCATTCATATGAATAGTTTGGACATTTGTAAACTGAGGAGGTAAGAAAGCGGCTGCACCAGTCACATCTCCAATGGATCCAGATTGCTTTCGACATAGATTGAGAGCAGATTAAAAGTGGATTCAGGTTGCATTCGACATTTTCAGAGCAGATTTGCTACAGGATATGTATCAGATATGTATTGGATATGTATGCTTCCATGTCGAATATTCGTACGAATACCTATGAATACATTTGCATCAGATAGAATCTTATTACATTAAAAGAGGATATATTTATACAAATACAGATTTTCTAACAATTGATTCATTACGAATTGAATGTCAAAAAAACCATTTGTGACATCCACAGTATGTTTATCTCTAGGTGTCCTAACGATGCTCTCTGGTTTACACGTTCTTCTACCTTCTCCTGTCCAAAACATCTTGCTCTTTTGAAGACAGTTTTATCCCTTGCTGTCTCGTAAGCTTGAAACTGCTTCTCATGAGTACCTGTATAATGCCACTATTCTTTTACTTCAAAAAATTCACCAAAACCAAATGTTTAATTAATGGCCATTTCTGCACACACCTTGTTTTGAGCAGTCCAACTATCCTGGTCCATTCTGTTCCAGGATAAGATGTGAGACACTGACTATATTGGGAGGATACAAATATCGCTGGCTTTGGTCCAACTCCAGCAGCAATGTATCTCCATCTCAAGCACTACTCAGGCCCCTGTCACTCCCCCATCATGCCCAGCGCACAAGGGCAGGGCTGAATAAAGCATCTTCAAAGGCAGTGTTCTTACCTCCATGCTGGGGTTGCAATACTGATCTTTGGAGGAGATGCTTAGACTTTGAAGATCCTTCTTTCAGAATAGGTGTAGGAGCACTGATGACTAGAGTGGAACCAACAGTGTGGAATGGTTGTAGACCTCTTTAATCAGGTCTGCCTGTAAACTGGGGTACAGATCCCCTGGGTAGAGCTAGTCCAATATGGACCAATGGGCTTTCCACACCTCCCTTTGTCCTGGTCCAGTGGATAGCATGGTCACATTGAGGGTCTGTTGTTTCTGCACAGTCTGCAGAACAGAGAGGCCACACCTCCTACTAGTATGCTCCATCCTCATTGGATGGAGTGTAGATTGGACTAGGTAGTTGAAAATGACTGCCCAATCTGGCATACTGGTAAAACTTTTCAAAAAGGTCTATCAGTAGTACAAACCAGACTACAGGCATAAACCAGTAAACCTACCAGAGGGGACCCTTTAACCTGCACCAGCTTACAGAAAAGAAAGGCCCATAAGTGGACCACACAACCCACTAGTCTGTTACAAGAATAGGTGTGAAAAGGCTTTTTGTTTGTAATTCAACAGGCTGTCACCTACATTCTGAGTTAAATTATTTTTTATATAAATTTCACCATCTCTGAAGATGAGACCAAAATCTCTGTCTTATCAGGAGAAATAAACAAAGCGCTGAAGAAAATGGTTCCTTTGCCTCTTCTTACAGTCTGCCAGTATTGTTTAGCTCTTTTGCTGTACATGAGGGAAAAAGGCCAGTGATACACTGATCTAGTTTTCTGAGTTGCCTTCTGGGTATTGTAGCTTCCAAATATGGAGCAGTTTGACATTTTAGTGTGGTTCATTGGCTTTGTGCCCAGGCTTGCTAGATTATGTATGCTTTTTTTTTAAGTTACAGTACCGAGTCTATGAGCCTAACAGGCAAATGCATTGGCCTTCACAGAGTCTGCCTTTATTTATTTGAGCTCGAATGGACAGCTGCACTATTATTATTATTTTTATTGGATTTTTATACTTCCTGGCTACTGCAGGCTTAAGGTGGTACAGAATAAAATCAATTACACAGATTAGCCAAGGCTGTAATATTGTTGGGGAGTTTCAATGGTTATAGAAATACCAGCTAATTCCCCCTACCCCATATTGAGGGTCACACATAAGAAGTGACTTAGATATGATTTTTGTTTTGAAAGTGAGTCCCCCTCCCAACTGCCTTTTTTCCCCAGTCCACATGATTGTAGAAGACCAACATTAAATGTGACTAAGGTGCTGTTCACATTGGATTTTCCTCAGCAGGAAGACCCAACCACATTATTTGCTGATGAAGCTGCAATTTTGGTCATGTAGTCAACAAGGCATTTTTTCCTTTTCTACCCTGTCTCTTTTCTTGCATGTTTAGTGCTGCTGAGGGAAAGGAGATACCATTTAGCAAATGTGATTCATTGAATGAGAGGAAAAAAAGGTGCTTTTAATAAAGCAAATCTCTTTCTCTTCATGTTCAGTAGGATGAAATTCAAATTGGCACATTAGATTGAATTTTTCAAATCTGTAAACTTTTGCATTGAATCGAAAATCTGGTTGTTTGAACATCCAAACATTTGATCAAAGTGAACAAAGCTCCTATTTGCCAAAAATGAATAATTGATGAAATATTCTGTATTTTGCTGGGTTTTAGTGATATAAAGGACTTTTTCAATGGGGAAAAAGTTACAAAAAGCATTTGAATCCAGCTGTGAAAATCCAGCTGTTCAGTTTAATGATTCTGCAATAAAATGAATTTTTGGCTGTTCAATTCAATAGCAAGACAACTTTGATTTTTTTTTTAATTCATGTCCTTAATGTTCAGCAATAGGGCCTTCCTGAATTTATCTTAGATCCGCATTAGAAATGGGGCCAGAGGCCTCTTTCTATACATTAGGATATAATACAGAAGTCTCCATCTGCACCAGATGTAGTTAGTTTGGAACTGGAGCGCCTAGAACTGGATCTCCAGTAGACCTTGATATTGAGGCCTACCAGCTTTCTAGTGGGTAAAAATCTGGATCAGGGAAGCAGGCAGAAAGCCCATGCCTTCATGTTCCAGTTTAACAGAGGAACCATTTTGGCAGTGTGCTTTAGTGCACTTGTGAAATGGGTTCTTTAGGACTTCTTTGTCTTTCCACCCATGGGAAGCCCCTGCCAGTGAAGGTAGATTACTCTGAACTAGAGAAAGCAATAATCTAGCTTCTTTATTCAAATTTATATCCTTCCTACAAAAAGTTGCAATTCAGTCTTGCATAAAACAGTTTTCTTTTCCTCTCCAGTAGTACTGATGTCATTGCACAAATCTAGTTATCTTTCAAACTGTGCTATGGTGTGATTCCCTCATTAGATGGTGAATAAAGCCCGGGATACTCAAATGTCTCTTTGCTTTCTCTTTTCTCATTTGAACAGGTGTCATTTTGGGCGCGTTATGTGGGGCTCTCCTTCGCATGGCAGCACCTATTAATCCTGATGTCATCATGTTGATAGCCTTTCCAGGAGACATCCTAATGAGAATGCTAAAAATGTTGATTCTCCCTTTAATTATCTCAAGTTTAATTACAGGTAAACACTGTGTATAGAAGGTTTAAGAATTATGTTTTGTGATAGATTAAGATGATCAGATTATGCTCACATCTGTTGCGAGGGGTTAGTAGTCATACTTTGTCTTGTCTTTCTCTCTATTGGATCATTATGCTTCATGTGTCCTAATTTGCTTCTGGAAACTCAAGCACCTAAAGCACACTATGCACTTTAGCATGTGATGTGGAGGCCACCCCTGGTCCAAAGCAAGTGCTCGGAGCCAGGAAGGGGGCAGGCAAGTCAGAGAGCGCCAGAATCTGCATCTATTGCCACAGCCCCATCCCATCTTTCTGCCAGAGCAAGAGGACTTTGGTTCCCTTAATACAACCTTCAGACCAAGAGGAATTCATTGGTATGTCCAGAAATGGCCTTAGAAGTGGGCAGTTTCTGGTTCTGTCCACTTAGCATGGTGGTAGCTGGAGTGGACCATGACCTAGGAATGTGCGAAAGATCATGTGGTCTTCCTCTAGGGCTCCCCTGGACACACTTTTCATACTCTAGCCACCAAGTTCATGCAGCCAGTATGCTCCTTGTGGTCCAAGGAGGCAGGTGACATGATCCAAACAGACTGTGCAGTAGATGCTTAACAATGCTCATTACTGATTTACACTGTGGGTGGAGCAAGTGAGTGAGGTAGAAAAATGTAGTAGTTATTCTTAGTGGTGGCCCATGTGCACTGCTGGAATGCACAAGAGCTGGATTGAGTATCCACTCCAAATCCTCTTTTTTTATTTTGGTAAACTACATTTTGTTCTGCTGTATGTGGAAACACTGTTCAGAGATGTCAAAGCAAGATAGCTCCACCTTGATTCCAATTTCACAAACTTCCTGCATCCTCTGTGTGTGTGTGTGTGTGAAGTCAGATCAGACAAGAGTCAGATCAGACAAGATTTGCTGCCAGAAGTGATGGTGAAAGCAATGAACCTAGATAGCTTTAAGAAAGGGTTAGACAAGTTCATGAATGACAGTTGTATCAACAGCTACTAGATTGGATCCTCCTAGGTACATCCTCCAAGCTGAGGAGATGGGCAGGGTGCCTCCAAAGGCCATTTGCTGGGATTCAAAAGCAGGTGAAGGTTTTGCCCTTATTTTCTGCTTGAGATGCACATAATCAATTTGTGGGCCACTGTGTGGAACAGGGTTCCTGTTATGTTCTTAACCTTCATCTGCATGCACGCCCATGCACCCACCCACCCACAAATATACATTGTTTACTGCAATTGTAACCTGCTATGAGCATATTACGAGCAAACAAAGCATATAAAAACACTAAGAATCATTGTAATGGAAAGAATCTGCAAATTGTCCCAGCATGGAATAAAGGGTATACCCTTGACACAGTTAACTGCTCGAACAAAAAAAGTAGAGGAAAATCCTTTTTAAGGGTCAGTTTGGTCTTATGGTTAGCGTGTCGGACTCTTATCTGGAGGTCTGGGTGACCTTGGGTGAGTCACAACTCTCTTTCTGAGCTCTCATGGCCCCACCTCCCCCACAGGGAGTCTGTTGTGGGGAGAAGAAAGTTCATCAGCCACTTTGAGTCCCCTTACAAGGGTGAGAAAAGTGGGGCATAAAAGCCAATCCTTCCTTCCTTCCTTCCTTCCTTCCTTCCTTCCTTCCTTCCTTCCTTCCTTCCTTCCTTCCTTCCTTCCTTCCTTCTTAAATGTGAAGCCTGATAACTATCTTTGGCCTAGTCTGCAGTCCTTGGTGCAACCATCTGTACATTAATTCTTTGCAATGTATTTTTCATGCAGGTCTCTCTGGCTTGGATGCTAAGGCTAGTGGGCGGTTAGGCACAAGAGCAATGGTATACTACATGTCCACAACCATCATTGCAGCTATATTGGGAGTTATTCTGGTCTTAGCTATTCATCCTGGCAATCCAAAGCTCAAGAAGCAGTTGGGCGAAGGAAAGAAGAATGATGAAGTGTCCAGCCTTGATGCCTTCTTGGATCTTATCCGAAACTTGTTCCCTGAAAACCTTGTACAAGCATGCTTTCAGCAGGTGAATAACCGTCCTTTGCTCTCCACTAATATACTGTGTGTGAAAACTATGAGTTGTAAACGAGTTGTGCTCACTTTTGATCTTTCAGTATGTATCATGCCACACAGGAAAGTTTCTGCTGAGAACTGAGCACCTCCAGCCCATCTTCTGAGTAAGAGAACATATCAGCAAAGTGGTGTGGCATTTTTGTCCTAACTTATTTAAACAATTTTGCTTTGGCTCAGCAAAGGTAGTGGGAACTTCTGTTCTGCATGCTGGTGCAGTCTAAAGGGACCCCCCCCCCTTGTATGTTTGCTGGTCCAATAGATTGGCCAGTGTGGAATCATCCTGGCTCAGGAAAGAAAATTGACTGTAAGTTTGCTGATATGGTCTCTCAGCTTTTAAAGTGGACTGAATGTTTATTAAGATTTAGGTGTAGCTTGGCCCTGAGTTATTCATTGGGCCTTTTCACACTGTGAAAATGGGGGCTTTGGGGTATGCTTCAGCATTAGGGATATGCATGAATATTTGTAACATTCAATATTTGTACGAATTCATACAAATTCAGACATTTGTATTCAAATGGAATGCTAAGACATTCCTACATTGACATTTGTATTCGTAGGAATGTTTTGAAACATTCCTACAAATGCTTCAGAACATTCATGAACTGGGGAGGTGGGAAAGCAGATCCAGTGTGCAACAGATTCAGAGTGCATTTGACATGGATTGAGAGTGGATTCAAAGTGGATTCAGGGCAGATTTGATGCTTTCAGACTGGATATATTATGGGATACGTATCAGATGCATATCAGATACCTATGACCTTGTATCAGATATTTGTACGAATTCATACAAATAAGTTCATATCAAATAGATTCCTACCACATTCAAAGGAGGTCTATTTGAACAAATACAATTTTTCTTACATTCTATTCAATAAGAATTGAATGCAAGGAACTTCCCATTTGCACACATCCCTATGCAGCATGGAACATATACAAACCATGGAGATGTTTTTGTCTCAGAGCAGTTCCAAGTGTGTCTTCATTATTGATGAAAATGATTTTTTTGTTTGTTTATTTAAGTTATTATTTTCAAAGGTTGTGGAATATATTAGTGTTCTTTGACAAAAAATATTTGTGAAACCTTATTCTTCAGCATAACCCTCAAGGAATATACTGCTACGGTGACCACGGTTGAACAAGAAAAATAAATTAAAAAGGAAGTGTCAAAAATAGTCAGAGTAAACCTTTAGTGGGTGTTTTAAATTATTTGGGATTGAGAAATTTGATTGGATGGGAGATGGGATGGGAGATGGGAGGAAAGACATGGGGAAAAAAATCTTTCCCTTGCCTATTCTGTGGGTAAACACTCCAGGCTGTGCTCATATTTCATTGTAAAAGCATAACAACGTTATTTTATTTTCAGAGGGTGTATGTATGTCTCCATTTTGTGCACGCTTCCCACTCTGCTTGTTGAGAGATGTATATGAACTGTTTTTCCCGAAGCTAAGTTATTTGGCAGCAACATGGACTATTATTTTAATGAACCAAGCAAGCACTAGTGCCAAAACATTTTTAAAAATCTTCTTCGGTGTGCTCATTTAAGATATTTTTAATACCGTGCTGTCTGAGGTTGTAGCTTTAGATCACGTTATGGGGTGGGTGGGAGAGAAAATAAGGTATTATTACAAGAAGCAGCCTTATTTTCTCTCTCTCTCTCATGCCACCCCTTTTAATGGACTATTTAAGGAAAAAATCAAAATGAAAAACAACATATTTTTAGATTTCTTTGGCAAAAGGCAAAATAGAATATTACAGCCAGATTCAAGATGTTAGTTACAGAATCTGCATGAATTATGATAAATTGAGAAGTAAATATTTAATATCCTCCTGGGTAATAAATGGAGTAATGGTCCAAAAGTTGTTGAGCTGTGTTTTGTCCTGCAAACCCTTAGGACTTTTCTACTTTGTGTCTGTAGACTGACCCAGCAGAGCCTCAGGGATGCCTGCTCCTCACCAAATGAGGCATTGGAGTGGGTCAGGGTGTGGGCCGTTTGTAAGCAATCCATGCAGCATTCCAGCTAATATGCCAGATCAGCCACTCATAAGTTACCCAGCAAAAACAGTCCCAAGCTAGGGATGTGCACAAATATTCGTAACATTCAAAATTCATATGAATTCATATGAATCCGGACATTCAAATTCAAATCAGATGTTGGCAGATTTGATTTGAATGCTGATACATTCGAAGAGTGACACTCAGATTTGAATCGAATGATTCAGAACATTTGTACAAAGCTTTGTTACATTTGTGAACCTGGGGAGGTGGGAAAACAGCTGCACCAGTCACATCTGCAAAGGATCCAGAGTGGATCTGAAGTGGATTGAGAGTGGATTTGATGCAATCAGAGCGGATATGTAGGGAATTCATATTGGATGCATAGGGCATATGTGGGGGATTCGTAGCAGGAATTCAGATTGTATCAAACATTTGTACTAAATTTGAATCCTACCACGTTTGAAGGGGATCTATTAGAATGAACACAAAATTTCTTGTATTCAATTCAATATGAATTTTAAAAAACCATTTGTGCACATTCATCTAGTCTAACATCAGGAGCGTTCTGAGCAAGCGCGTTGCCCTTAGTAGACAGTGCGCCTGCTCAGAACGCCTCCTGAGGGCAAGGGCTGCCAGTAGCAGCCCCAGCCACTGAGGAGGCCTGCAGGATGCAGGCACGCTGCATCCTGGACACTGACCCTCAGAAACTGGCCAACACTGACGAGGTATGGAGGGGATTTGCTGTTAATCTTGTTAATCTTGATGCAGAGTTGATTATCTTGTTACCTGGTTTTGGTGTTTGCTCCTGCTCGGCTACCGGCAACAGCTTCCCAGCTTCCGTTGCGCATAAAACAGACACAGTCTTCAAGTTATCTCTACTTGAAGCTACGATTTATTGCTTGAAGGTTAGATGCTATTTACAAATCATTTACAGCTTTAGCCCGGCAAGGTTACACTCCGATCCATGTGTTGCAACATGGCTCTCTCCTTCCAGACTACATACTTTGAGAGATCAACACAACAACAACGACCACGAGAACCTTCCCAGCAGCCTACGCTGCACCTTATACAGGATCAGCAACCGGACGTTGCTGCTTACAACTTCCTGTAGTTGTGTGAGCTGTCTCCCCCTCCCATTTGGGGTTACGTGCCTCGAAGCACATACTCTGACCTTGTAGCATATCTACTGCCTGTCTTTTCCCAGGAGACAGAACACACTATCTTTGGTTGTTTTCAAATGCACATCCGAACGTTTTTTTTTCTTTACTCTTCCACAAACCAACAATTGCCGCGCTCCTCCCAGGGTGGGCTAGGGTGGGCTTTAGGCAAGCTCACCCTGGCTCCAGAAGCAGCAATCCGCCGCTTCTGGGGCGAGGGCGAGCCACGGCAGCAAGGTCCCCCGGCTTGCCAGGCTTGGCTCCGGTGAGCCAATCGTGGCGGGCCGGGGGAGGGCCCTCCGTCCCGGATTGGAGACGGGTGCCGTGCCTCCGCACGGCACCCGCCTCTGATCCGGATCTACGCCATGTGTGTGGAGGCAGGGGTGCGGGGTAGATCCGCATCTTTTAGATGCGGATCTGCCTCGTTAAACCGGATGTACCAGTGATCCGGAGTTATTAAAACCGGTTACCCCAGGAGCCGGTTTTAATAAATCCGGGTGCCAGAGATCCGGTTTAATTAGCCCCTGTGCGGAAGCAGCCTTAAAGACTAACAGACTCCCTTCCTTACTGATCCAGACTAATACAGCTGTGATTTGATTCTAGGAGTGAGCAAAAGAGGTTTTTTCTCTACCCCCATTTTTCACATCAGACATGATTTTATAGATTTCATTCAAGTCTTTCTTAAACACTACCCCTCAAAGCTAAAAAGCTCTTCATACTGCATATGTCATTCCAATTTATTTATTTATTTATTTATTTATCTATTTATTTATTTATTTATTTATTTTCTATCTCGCCCTATACCCAAAGGTCTCAGGGCGGGTTACAATATTATATTAATCTTAGACAGGTCCCTGCCCTCAGGCTTGCAATCTAAAGAGACAAGAAACAAAAGGAAAATGGTGTGGGAGGGAACAGGGAACAGCAAAAAGCAAGCACTTGTTCATTTCTTATTGCTGGAATTTCCTATTCTCTTTACTTTGAATTTTCTCTTCATTGATGACTAAACCTGAGACCTTCGGGTATAGGGTGGGATATAAATAAATAAATAAATAAATAAATAAATAAATAAATAAATAAATAAATAAATAAATAAATAAACCAGATGATGGTAGAGATGGTCAACCGGCATCTACTGAGCCCCGCCCTGCTCAGCCTCAGGACCTCAGTTTCCCTTTTCTGCACCTTTTCCAGTTCCGCAATATCCTTTCTGAGGTGTGGTGATCAGAATTGTACACAAGATTTATAAAGAGGCAACATGGTACTTGCTAACTTATTTTCTACACACTTTATAATTTACGCTTAACACTGATTTTGTTTTCTTTCACTGTCACTGCACACCAGTTTGACACTTTCCTTGAGCATAACTTTGCACTTACTAAGGTTAAATAAACACAAACAGAAATCAAATTCTGATTCACAATGAATGGAGGAGGGTAATAGTTCAGTGAATTGACTTGTAGGCCACTTCCTCTTCCGCACCACACACTATGCTGGCTTTCTTACACTATGCTATTCAGGAAAAAAAAGCCCCTTAGGCTGTGTTCCCACTTGACTATTTTAATCTGGATCAGACTATTTTAATCCAGATTCAGGACCGAGTGTGCATTCTGGCTGTTCCCATTTGCTTGAGGATAACACGGGCTGAATTCAAATACAGCAGTTCTCAAACCACCCAAATTCCCAGCCCAGGGAATTAGGATCTTTTCATCTCTGCCCCTTGTCCAAACCCTGTAAACATGCCCTGCTCAGAATCAGCTGATCAAAAGAACAGACCTAGGGCAAAGCAATCACTCTCCCTTTCAAATCAGACACTCCTTCCATTCATGTTACCAAGAAAGCAGCAGCTTTGCCAGATTTAGCTAAATGAAAGGACAGCGAAAGTATGTCTATCCCTTTCAAATCAGTGAGGGGTGAGAGGAGAATGGAGCTCGTGGGTTTTAGCATAGCTTTTAAAAAGCTTCCCTCTGCAATTTTTAGCTGCTACAAATGTCTCTCTCATAATTGCAGTGGCATTCACAGAAGGGAGAAACCTGTGTTCAAAGATCCAAGCCTTTTTTTATCTCCAAGACTCTAGCATTGCAGGAATGAGAGGGGGAGGGGGCGATGGTTTCCTTCTGTGATTGTTAGCTGCTACAAATGTGTCTCCCATAATTACAGTGGCATTCACAGAAAAGGGTAACCTATGATCAAAGATCCTACACTTTTTTCTGGGACTCTAGCATTTCAGGGATGGGAAAGGGGCAGATCTTCTCAGATGTGAAATCCCACCCATCAGTCCAAAAGGCATATCTCCTCCCCAAATAGTCTGGTAGCATTCCCATAAGGAAAAAAATGTGGGCTGGGTGCCAAAACGGGACTGAGAAAGTTTTTCTGAGGACTTTTTTCCTGCAGATTTTAGCAATATAGTCCTCATAAACTGGGATCAGATGATCCCAACAACTGACTGGATTCACATTTAATCTTGTATGGGAGCATACCCTTAGTATGTAATAAGTTCTGCTGTTCTCAGGACTTCATCAGGATTAAAAGATGAAAAAAATCTCAATAAAAAACAACCAAATAAAAGTATGCAAGAATGTTGGCTTGCTTTAAAGTTTCTTGCAGTTACTCAGACATTTTTTATTCTGTTGCTTGCTGCACTTCCAAGCCAGATTGTTTTTTAAAAGTCGGATTCAGTTATTTATTTTTCAAATAAGACTCTGAGGCTGTGGTCACACCACAACATTTAAAGATTGGAAGCCATTTTGAGCCCTCTGAAGCCAGGTGCCAAGTGGGGTTTCCAGCTTTTCAAAGGACTTTTTTGACTGGAAGGAGATGTGCTAAATTTGAGTAATCCCAGCCACTGAGTCCAAATTAGGCATGCAATTAGGCAACATCTGGGCAGGTGCATCTCCACTTGCAGGAGGCATTTACATATGAGAAATGCCTCCTCCCTGCCCAGAGGTTGTCTAATAGCATTCTAGCTGTGGAGCACAAAATTGTGCTCCACAAGCTTACTAGCCTTCCCCAGAAACTTACCTGTTGCATCCAGCAGTGACCACCCACATCTCTGGTGGACAGGGAGGTTAACGTAGCTGCTGCACAAGCATGCTGGCAGCTCTACTAACCTCCTGACATGACAGCAGCTACACAGAGCATCAGTGTCATCATAGTGATGGCACTGATGCACACACAGTCATGGATGGCAGCAGCCTCAAGATGACAGGCCCTGGGATCGATCACAGGCGAATGACCGATCACATGGGGTGTGGGCTGTTACTGACTAGCGCTCACAAGTGTGAGTGCTAGTGTTAGTCAACAGTAGGTGATCACACTCCTTTCCCATCCATGGACTGGGAAGGGAAGTACGGAAACCTCTCAGGTCTGGCAAAGTCCTTCCCATGCCTCCTGCTGCTGCAGCTTTGAAGATTCGGTTGCTAGAACACATGTACCATGCAGATGGCATATCTTCTGACCCAGGCTCAGGATTTAGCTTCCCAGATGGGGGAATATAGTGCCCTTACGGTGCCACTATAGTGGAGTTGTCCCACCACCATACCCCACTATTTACCCCCTTAAAAATGCTAGAAACTATTGCTGGAAAAATCAGCACTGGTCACGAGTTTCCCAGAAAGCGCTTTTTACTTACTTATTTATTTATATTTATATCCCGCCCCATACCCGAGGATCTCTGGGTGGCTTACAACATTATAGCTCTGTCCATCACACCTGTTTGGAGATTGTAACAAATGTCCATGCATGCAGGGAGATGGCAACATGCACATCCAGATATTTGGGATGGCTGAATGATTGGATGTGTACATCACTAAACATGTGAAGCACTGTCTAGGTAGGAAGCAGTAATTGTGAAAGGATTATTACTTCCTAGTGGGATATCCAGCCTTAGAGTCCTGCCATCGAGATGTCTCTTTTGCTGATTGCATAAGGCTTGTAAGTGTATTTTGATATGTATCCACCCATGTAAAACCAGTGTAATTGGGAAGAAACATCACTTATTCTAAGAAAAACATACTTAGGGATACATTGTATGCTGCTGCTTCTATGATATGGTTGTGACGAGAAGTGTTTTGTTCTAATGGCAGTATTGGATTAGTTCCCAATCCAAAGAATTTGGAAGAAGGCAGGAAATTCCAAACTCAAAATCTGTTTTCGATTGAATTTGCATCCTGTGTTTTGATTCTTTCAGATTCAAACAGTCACTAAAAAAGTGCTTGTACCTCAAGAGCCTGAAGAATCTCCCAATGTTACAGACTCCCTCTTTGCTATGATGAATGAAACAGAAGTTCCTCCAGAGCCCCAAGTAGTCATTAAAAAAGGCCTCGAGTTTAAGGATGGAATGAACGTCTTAGGTATGGTAACAGAGTTAAACAATTGCAATTTCCTTGATGTCCACTGTTTGTTTGTTTTGGTACATGTTCTAAAACAGAGGTGGCCAAGTTATGTTTATTACACCTTAGTTCCCATAAGCCACAGCCAGGCTGAGCCATGGCAAAGAATAATGATAATTGTAGGTCAGGAAAAAGCATAGCCTGGGCTAACCAGATTCAAATGTAATTATGTGTACTTTGTTGTGAGAAGACTGTTTTTTGAAACATTTAAATGTATACTATCTCTTTACTGGGGAAATAGAGAGATGAGACAATCAAAGGAGTGTCTTATATCTACAAATATTTTTTCTTCATCATTGTCACCTCCAGAAAGATATTCCAGAATATTTGTGCTTGATTACAGAAAATCAAAATATAGCAGAATAAGTAACCAATGTCTAGGTGCAGCTTTAGGCAGGCATGACACCACAGAGGGACCTGGATTGGCTGCCTCAACAGATCTCATGAGCCTGCATCCATTACAGCACCATTGCCCCAGGAAAGTGCTTTTCCCGCTTTCTGCCAGAGTGCCACCATTCCACCATTGTGTAGATTCACTTGTGCCATTTTCTTTCCAGCAATTTGCCTAGCTCTTAATTTTGAAGATAAGAAAAATGAACAACTTCTGGACCATTTCTTGCACCTTTCAAAATAGGCAAGAGCAGAAGAGTTGGAGTTGGGGAATTTTGTTCTCCAGCTTTGATGTTAGTGTGGGTGGGAAGGGGGTATGAACAACACATTGGCAACTTCCAGAGCCAGAGCAGGCACTACATCCTATGAAACACCATCTTTCCTCATCCATTGGGAACCTAGTACCTTTTGGATGTTAGGTATTAAATTTCCAAAACATTTAAAGGATGGTAGAGTGACAATGTAAAGTTTCAAAAGAGAAAAGATCATCATTACAAAACAAGTTAAAATCCCATGAGGTCAGCAACACTGCCAAGTACATCTGAGATTATTATAAATCATCGTTCTAGCATTTGATAAAGAAGTACCCTTAATGACTTAAATGACTCATGTGGGAGACTTTTCAGTTTCAGCAAAAGTTAGATTACTTTGTTGTTTGCTTTTTCAATGTTTTTGTCCTTATGAGACATTGTCAGTTGGATTCAGGACAGAATACTAACAGTTCCTATGGCACTACTCAAATTCTTTGATTCCAGTGAGACCAACAAGAGTAACTTCTCATGGGAAGTCAACTTCTCTGTTGACCCCCAGTTTTTGTTTTTCCAATTTTGTGACTGGAAAGTCATGCTGACTTTTCTTGAGCCCTCCAGGAGTCAAATAACAGTAGGAGTTGAGAATGCTACAGATTCTTCCATTGGATATGTACATACAGGTTGCACCCACACAGCCATTTTCACAATGCTTTGGGTGTCTGTGCAAAATTGTGTGAGCAAATGTTACATAAGAACATAAGAGGAGCCCTGCTGGATCAGGCTACAGCCCATCAGGTCCAGCATCCTATCTCACACAGGCTGCCTCCAGACAAGCGGAATAAATCTGCAGTTAAATCTAAAAGCGCAGTATACTTACTTCACAGTGTTGACCAGGTGTCCCAATGGGAAAGGCAGCTCCGTAGTTGAAGCAGCCAATCAAATTTTGAGCTGCCTTTCCTGCTTAGCCAGCATCTCATCTGCTTTTCTCATCTTCCTGCCTGCATTGGCTTGAAGCTCTCGATTTTCTTTATACTGTGCAGTGTGTGTTGTTGAACCAGCATTATGGTAAGTGCACAGTCCCAACTGTATAATGCGATGCCACGTCGGTCATCATGTGTGATGGCTCAATCGGGATTACACATTCCAGTGCTCAGTATAAACATGTCTGGACACAGCCACAGTCTCCCATCACTTGCTTTGTAACATTCTCAAGCAGAAAACAACAGTGAAATTCCTGTTTTGAAGGGGGAGATGCTTGCATGTGGCCATAGAAGGCTGCAGATTTAGAGGAGTATCAGGGAATTCCAATGAGGCAATCAGAATATCATATTTTATCATATATACACTATTATGACTCACCCTGAGGCATTTTGGTGATCAGCAGGATATAAATTGTTTAAATAAAAGAAATAAAATAGTTATTTGTCCTCCATTTTAGTCTCTCCTGAAAGGTATGCAAAGTTGGTGGGAACAAAGTATAAATTTGAACATGATAACTAACACTGCCCTGCTATTGTTGTTGTTCTATAAGAGGGGAAATCTTTTGAACATATAGCTGCTTTTAAGAAAATAAATTTAAAGAAACATGTTTGATTCATTGTTTTAAAGCCTCAATACTTTTAATATTCTAGCATTCTTTTAATAGGTCTCATTGGGTTCTTCATTGCATTTGGAATTGCGATGGGCAAAATGGGAGAACAAGCTAAGATGATGGTGGATTTCTTCAATATATTGAATGAGATTGTAATGAAGTTGGTAACCATGATCATGTGGTGAGTCAACATTGTTCTTTGCAAGTTACAAACTGAATATCATTTTGTATCTTTTGTCACTTTTTGCAGTTATTATATTGATCTGAAGCCCCACTATTATTGTTGTTGCTGTTATTGTTATCTTTTTAAATTAGGGTTGTGCATGATTTTTTTTTCCTGTTCTCTTTACATTGAAGCAAATGGGATAGAAATTGACATTCGGGCAAATGGAGCCACTTTGAATGTGCTAGGATGCAAATTTGCGTTAAATTTTCATTGAATCCCTGCCACCCAAAAGATACAAAAGCTTTTTCTTTGAATATAGCCAATATTCAATTCAAATGCAAAGGTGGCAAACTTTTTTTGCCCGTCCTTATTTTTAATTTTTTAAAATCACATTTAGATAAGGGTTTCAGTTTCTCCAGCAAGAGTTGGTATGGAGGGTAGCTAACCATATTGGAACTGAGATTCATTCATTTGTTTATTTATTTATAAGGTCTCAGGGCAGGTAACAACATTTAAAACCACGCACACAGACACAGACACACATATATATATAAAATAAGAATATATATTAAAAGAATAGCAGTGTCTGAATAGTGGGAAGAGAACATGTATTCCCATTTAACCAAAAGCCAGGGCAGAGGTGTACCTTCACTGCCTTCCTAAACATGTACTGTGAAGGTACTTGATGCACCTCAAGGGGAAGACTCTTCCATAGCCTGGGGGCCATCACAGAGAAGGCCCTTTCCGGGTCTTCTGTTTTTACTATTGAAGGTGGTGACACAACCAGAAGGGCCTTCCCTCCAGATCTTTAGGCACAAACAGGTCAATATGGAAGAAGGCGTTCCTTCACATATTTGGGGCCCAAGTCATTTAGGGCCTTATAAGTTAAAGTTAACACTTTGAATTGGGCTCTTTTAAGACTGGTGTGATGTGCATCCAGCCAGCAGTACCAGTCAGCAATCTAGCAGCTGGATTCTGTGCTAGCTGCAGTTTTCAACCCGTCTTCAAGGGC
Source organism: Aspidoscelis tigris stejnegeri (assembly GCA_023333525.1). Taxonomy (NCBI): domain Eukaryota; kingdom Metazoa; phylum Chordata; class Lepidosauria; order Squamata; family Teiidae; genus Aspidoscelis; species Aspidoscelis tigris. Next base: position 47,596,552 of record JALMGA010000003.1, on the reverse strand, counting down.
AGCCCCATGTATAGCACATTACAGTAGCCTAGCCTAGAGGTTACCAGAGCATGGATAACTGTGGCCAAGTCATCTCTGTCCAGAAAAGGCTTCAACTTGCGCACCACTCATAGTTGGGAACAAAGAGTTTAGCAACAAAAAGTTTAATGGCTGTTGGGATATAACATCCACTGTCAAAGTGATGTATTTAACATGCTCAGTGTTCTTCCCATTCAAATATAACTTTGAGGTATTTGAAGCGGATTAACCTATTCTGTAGCATGAACATTAGATTACCATTTGTTCTTCCTAGGTCAGTTGGTAAAAGTTAAATGTTTAGTTTTACTAATACCTGGTAACCAAATGCTCCTCAGCATAGTGGACAGTAAATTAGCTTTTTAAGGTTGTTTTAGGGCAGTCAACATTTGCAGTAATAGGACTGTGTTATATACATATAGCAAGATGGGAAGATATCTGTTGCCAGTTTCAGTGAATATAAAGCAACATTCTTACACCCTAAAATAAAGTAATCGACATGAAAAATATGTGTGTCTAATATACATCCCTGTTTGGCCCCTCTGTTGGTAGAAACAAAATCAGAAAGATAGTTTGCTGAGTTACATCTCAGGCTGCGTCTCATTACGTGGTGGTGGAGACTTCCCTTACTCCTGGGGTGGCACAGCTCCATTCATGCCCACGCTGAAGTGTCTGGAAGAGGCACTAATATCCCCAGGGCTGAAAAAGGGTATCCTAGAACTTCAAAGTTACCACCCATTTAATCATAGGAACATAAGAGGAGCCCTGCTGGATTGAACCAGAATCCATCTGGTTCAGTCTTCTGTCTCACTGGCCCAACATTTGGTTTTGGGCTTCAAGCAGAAATCAAGGGCAAAACCTTTGCCTGCTCTTAGTTCCATGCAAATGGCCTTGAGGCATCCCACCTGTCATGTGACTGCATTTCACACATGCTCAGTGAGGTGACTGAAGGGGTTGCCCATGCATGGATGTTACTGGCAGCAAAAAGATCCAGCTGTATCAACTAGGGCACATTTTTGCATTAGGCCACATTATACTCCAGAATAAGGCCCTGCCATCCACATCCTAGTGCAGACTTATGGGAGGCCCCACCTAGAACCTGCCATAGTCTACACCAACATGTGGATTAGAGGATATAATCCAGAATAAGATCCAATGCTGAAAAGGCCAAAGTGTTCCTCATCCCCCACCCTCAGCTAGCTAACTGTAGTAAATGGAGCAGTAGCCTAACTCTCAGTCTGGTAGTAAATTAGGGACCTATAAAAGTAGTCAACTGTCAATAGGCATTTGATTTAATTTATTCTGGAGGTAAATCTTGGCAATAGAATCAAGGGCAGTATTAGAGTCTCTTTTGGGCCCTGCATGACTTCTTCATTTGCATAGATAGGGACATTTTAGTCTAGGGAGACCAATTACTTTCTTTCGTATCTAAAGGTATGTTCTGTTCCCTTATTTATGACTAACTCTTTTCCAGTAGCATTTCTGATTTATGAAACTCTAGGGCAGTGCAAACCATAAAAGAAAAGAAAAGAAAAAGAAAAGTTGGGCATCACTTCAGGGTGCTTTCTAATCCTTTTGTAGAAGAATACTCTCAGTGAATGTCTCAAAAGTACTGCACGGTACCTGAGGAAAAGGCTGTGAAAAATAGTAAACGTGAAACATTATTAGATATCTGGTGGACTGGCATCCATTTACTGATGACTTTTCACTTCAAATCTCATGGTTACTGCTTTACAGCAGCTTCATTTTAATTATTTAAAAGCATGGGAGATTTGGTTTCAAGGTGTTGAGCAAAAAATACCTGCCTATGGTATTGGTCACAGAAATAGGAGCAGAACTACTGCAATGCATACCACAGTCAGGGAGATCAAAAACTGCTAAGAGATCAAGGAGAACGAACAACAGTGTTGCACTCACACATCTTTCTTCTAATAAAAGTAATCAATCAGGGTGAGTAAGTGGGAGTCAGTCCTATATCTAAGCTGAAAGCAAAATTGAAGTGGTTCCAGATAATGTGCTTCCTCCAAGTATGCCTAAAGTTGGAGCACCACTACTTTCTCCATCACCTTTCCCAAAAAGGTTTGTAAGTAAATAAATGATAGCTGTCTAACACTTCTGGATTAAAGGAGGCTCTCCTGAACAGGAGCTGCACCACTTCCTCTTTAAGGACCAGTGGGGACATCACTGTCCCACAGTGAAGCATTCACCAATCCCTGAAACATCTTAGTCACTGCCTGTCAACTAGCTTTTATAAGCCAGGACCAAAATGGGTCAAGAGAGCATGTGGTTGACTGGTCCTCCACAACCAGCTTCTTTGTGTCCTCAGACACCTTTAATGAAGCTGATCCAAAATAACTCGACCAATTGTATTCTGGACAATTCCATTGCACTATTCTTAATGCAATATCCAATTCCTTGTGTATTCAAGATATTTTGTCCCTAAAATTGCAAACTTGTCACAGCAAGTCCCAAATTGTATCAACTCTTCCTTCTTCTGGCCTGATATTGTTAAGTTTCAAAAGAACTCTATTTCAATGCTAATACAAAATACTTCATTTTCACCATCATACAGTAGATCAGACTCACAATGGGATTCATGCCACTTTCACTCTATCAGTCCTCTCGCTGCATTATCTGTGGCTCCAAATAGCATCATGGTGCTTGAGCGTAGCTCCAAGGAATATCCTGATGCATTTTAGAGTGATCATGTCAATGGCCCTGCTCATCTTGTGATTCAACAGCAAAAGGCTGTGTCTCCACTCCCAGGTGGAGGCATTGGACGAGAAAGGAAGGCACCTCATCTCCGTTTAGGAGCAAGGAAGTGCCAAAGAATTATCAAACCAGAAAAGAGACCATTGTATTCTCCATGAGATGCCTGCTGCTACCAAAAATAGAGGTTAAAACCATGTAGAGGTGCCCTGAAGAGGTTGCTGCCACAGCAAATGATACATCCATGAAAATGGATTGATTGCTAGCTCCCATCAATGGATCTTCACCAACTCACTCTTTCGCAAACCCAAGTCAAGAGTACATCCAGCGAGGGCCATGAAAACCTGAGCTGGACCACACCAATGCCATATTTGAGATGGTCTCTGTCTGCTTAGACTGGGAGACTGCTGAGCAGTGGGGTAAGATGTATGTCAGGAGCTTCCATATCTATGGTTTAGTTTGCTGCCTTCATAAACTGGAAGGGTGTTTGTTTTTTAGAATCAGTAACAACATGTCTTTCTTGTATTGGTTACCAGCACAGTATAGCAGGTCTATCTCTCTATAGTAAAATTAGTTTATTATTCTCAATCAATTCTTAGTTCTTAGTTTTTAAATGCAATAAAAAACCACTTATTTATTTTTTTCCACGATTAAGAAAATGCATGCTTTTTGTTGGCTTGTTTTAATTAGGCATCTTCTAAAGCAGAACATGAAATGCAGGATTGTTTTTAAAAACTGGCACAAAGTGGTAACTGGTTTAGCAATGAATGCTAGCAAAATGCAAATGCGACAGAATTAGGCTGTTCTGTTCTTCTGTACCCTAGACTAAATGAAGGCATTTTCTCTATGTTGCACAGATACGGACATTTTGTTAATGTTCTTGCAATCACATTCTGCAGCTTAAGGGAAACACAGTCAGGGGTTGGACTACATTTCGGGAAAAGTTGGTTATGCTCTTTGAAAACTGCTGTCTAGAGAATGGCATAGCTTTGCAAATAATGACGATGGCTGGCTGTAGAAAACAAAAATCTTTTCTCATCAACCTGGTAGGTAAACTAGGAGACAGTGAATATTGTCATTGGAGATCTCGTGACGGAGGGGACACACTCAAAGTTGACACAGTGTGCACAGAAGCTCCAAGCACTGACCACAGGTCTATTCACACTACAGCCTCTAATGAAGAAGTAGTGAACCTCTGGTTAAGAACATCTGCACATATTGGAGGCTGTTACAGCCTCCAAGCATGTCTGCCTCACCAGAAGTTCATTATTCATTGATTAGGTGTGGAGCACGAAACCGTGCCCACACCTTAACCAACATTTACCAGATACTTACCTGCAGCATCCAGGGCAGGGGCTTTCACTCTTCTTCCAGCACTCCAGGGTTGTTTAAGGTGCCGCCCAAGGAAAACTATTTTAGTGGCACGTTTTGGTACACTGCTGAAATGGTTCCACTGGTAGTCTAATAACCAGAGAGGTGCCTCCTGCATGCCTTTGTGATCTGGACTGGGCTGGTACACCAGTAATTCTTGATATTGAGTACTACTGGTAATCCAGATTAGGGATCTCTTGATCTGGATTATGTGCCATCCTGTGTCAACAGAGCAGACCAACAGTGGGCAGGGCATCTCTGATCCACATTAATATGTAATCAGAAGAAGCCCTGAAGCTGACTATGAGAACTCCAGGTAAGGAATAGAGGTAAGGGCAGAAAGGCCTGTAGGCTAGAGGCACATTCAGTGAACAGTCATCATGCCTTGATTTGAGGTGAGTATTTATTACAGTTAACATTTTTGAAAGGGTGGAAAGAAATAGTGTTGGTTGGTGATAGATGAACTTTTTTTTTTTTTTGAAGATTTATATTTTCTCTGGGTTTTACCTCCCTTTTATATTGTTCTTCTATATTTGAAATGTTGGATATGCTGTGTAAATTCCGGTACTATAGAATTTTAATGTGACTCGCCATAAATTTCATTATAAGCATATCCCTTGACACAGGCAATAATGCTAAATGCATTGGAATCCTAAATAAAAGTAATCATTTTAATTTGTTTGGCACTTTGGATTTTGTTATTCTCTCTTAGCTGGACTATTCCAAAACTGCCCTGTTCTCTTTATTCACTTTGCAGCAGCTGTTTAACTGATACCTGCATTGCACAGTCAGCTGGCTCAAAAATGCACTCATGTCTCATCCACCTTTTTTTTGCCTAAAATGTTCATGATATGAGGGAGGAGCAAACTGGTGTGTGAAGAATCCCACCTGCAAATCATCTCTAAAGCATCTCTAAGACTGAGGCCAGGCAGGTGCATCTGCCCTTACAGGGCACGTTTACAGCCTAGAAATGCCCCCTGCCTGCCCAGGTTTTAACCTATTGCAAACTAGTGGTGGTGCATACAACCTAATCTTTACCAGAAACTTACCTGATTCATCCAGCCAATGACCATTCACACCATTTCTGGTGCTAGGGATCATCTGAGGTGCCACACAAATGTCTTAGCACTTCAGATGACCTGAAATGCAACTGAGCATATGCAGAGAGTCATTGTCGCCATGATGATGGCACTGGTGCATGGGCAGCTGTTCCAGGCACCACGATCAAGATGGTGGTGCCCTGTGAGCAATCAGACATGCACCCAGACCACTGTAAGTTTCTGGACATGTGGGGGTTAAGCTGACATGTACTAGCATTCCCAAGTGCGAACACTAGTAGACCTTAGTCTGTGTGTACTAGTGTTCCCAGGTGTGAACACTAGTATGTATTAGTCTGTTATGCACTTTTTCCACCCAATGGGATAAGTGCAGAAATGCCCCTGCTTTATTGGTCCAGGAGACCTTCATGGGTCAAAGAAGGGTGCCCACTGCTGCTCTATATCCAATTTTGGTAGCAGTGAACAACTTGCAGGGCAGTTTCTTGGCATATGCACCATTCCACTCTTCTTCCTCATTCTAAAATGGAGACAAGGATTGTCAATTTTATTCCCATGATGCATCTCCCACCCAAGTCACCTTTGCTTGGAAGCAGAGACGTGTCCTATGCTGTCTCAGAGATGCTTTGTTTGTACTTTTTAAAACTGTATGTGAATGGAGACTGTGTGCATACAAATGGCAGTTTGGAGCATTTTTGCTACTTCTCTAACACTGCTATGTTTTTTGCGTATCCCTCCTAGGTATTCTCCATTGGGCATTGCCTGTCTCATCTGTGGAAAAATCATTGCAATCAAGGATTTGGAAGTAGTTGCTAGGCAACTTGGGATGTACATGGTAACTGTGATTGTTGGCCTTCTCATCCATGGAGGAATCTTCTTGCCTTTGTTGTACTTTGTAGTAACAAGGAAAAATCCCTTTTCATTCTTTGCTGGCATTTTTCAAGCATGGATTACTGCTCTAGGCACTGCTTCAAGGTATTTCACATAAAATATCCATATTTGCAGAAAGAGTGCTCTATTTAGCATTGTGTATTGTCATAAAACAAACAAACTGATATTTCAGGTTTTACTAACTTAAATCAAAGTTAAAAGTATCCAGTTTAGATAAACATCCAGGTTAGTTCAAATCTGAAGAAAATATTTTAAGTTACCCACCTCAGATATTACATGTGTGTCATTCCATAGCACTGATTGTGATCACTGGGCTAAACACTAAGGCTGTATCCAGACAAGCACATGAAGGGATCATTGGTGGGGTGGGAAGTGTAGTACACATTGCCCTGCATACATGGCTGTTGCTGTAGCAAGATACACTTACTTAGCACTTAGTTAAGTGTTGGGTAACTTTGGGGTGGGCAGGGCTTCAAAATGCAAACATCCACCTCCATCTCTGATCTTCACTTCCTTGAGACAGTATCTCAGAGAAGTGAAGTGAAAAGGCCCCGTATGTGCTGTAGTCTGTCTGTCTATTCAGATGCCTTTCATGTGTCTGTGTGTTTGCACTGCCTACTGAGTATGTGGGCAGGAACATGGATTGGAGTGCTCCAGGATGCTCTGTCCACACACTGTAGTGCCACCTCCATCCTGGAGCATCCCAGAGTGTCCCAATCTTCTGTAGTTGTGAAGCGGTAAAAACTTTCCCACTGCATTACTGAGAATGTCTAGGGTGCTCACAGTAAGCTCCCAGACACAGTGTTCCTAGGCATGTGGGGGCAGCTGGGAAGCTTGCACAATGGTACCGATCTGACCCATGCCTCTTCCTGATCTGGATCAGCGGGTGTAGTTATTTCAGATCGAATGATCCAGATCTATAGCAGGTAAGGGCAGAAAGAGCCTAATCCAAAGCACTAAAGGATAAAACCCTCCCAATTGTTGTGTCATTCCCCCCCCACAACAGACTAAGACCTTAACTGTTATGTATTCCGACATCAAGAAGTAAATTGGGCTACGAAAGCTGAGACTGCCATCCACCTGGAGTATGAAAAGAACTGTCTTGGATATAGGACAAAATATGAACATGATGCATAACTTCTTCCTTCTCAGCTTTCTTTTACTTTATCCTTCAGTGCTGGTACATTACCTGTTACATTTCGCTGCCTTGAGGAGAACCTGGGGATTGATAAGCGGGTAACAAGGTTTGTCTTGCCTGTTGGTGCAACCATTAATATGGATGGGACTGCCCTCTATGAAGCCGTGGCAGCCATATTCATTGCACAGATGAATGGAGTTATTCTGGATGGTGGACAGATTGTCACTGTCAGGTGGGTCTATTGTCACATGGCATTACAAATATGACTAAAGTTATAAGCTGTCAAAACAGTGTCATGCAATATTGCTCAACACTACACCAAACCAGCACAGTGTTTTGTTTTGTTTTTTCTTGTCCAGAAGTGCTTTCCTGTAAAAAATTGTACGGCTTTTAGTGGAAACTCCACAAAATCCAGGGCAGACTTCATTTGCAGTTTCCACAGGCTGCTGACAAGTACAGACACTAGTGCAGGTTTACATGGCCGCTGCATAGCAATGGAAGCACAACTTCCAAATACAAACCATGGGTGAATCCCCCAAAGACTTATTTGGCTCTCTGAGTTCCCTCGCTGTCACTCTAATCAAGCGGACTTTAAAAGTGCCGTGCACTTCCGCAATAAGCGTCCGCATGAGGCTCAGCAAAACGCGTGTTTTTAACTCAGCTTCCGTCCCCACGGAAGCCTGTTTTCTTTCCCCACATCTTTTTTCCCCCGCCCCCTCTCTTGTTCGAAGGAAAAATAGCCAGATCTCCGTCCCCTGAAATGGCTTCCTGTCCCAGCAAAGGCAGATGATCGCTCACTCATTCACTTTCAGCACTTACTTTCACTCTGTTCTCTGTTAGAAAAGGCTAGCCGTCCCTGCAAAGTCAGTGGCTGCAGCCATCGGCAGCGCGATCCTTTGCTCATCCACTCTTTTAACACTTTCACAGATCACCTGATAACAATGTTGCAATTCTGGCTCTTTTTACAAAGGAAAGGAAGGGAACCTGCTGCATTTCTGAGATGTGTGAATGCTTTTTGGTTGTGTGTCCAGGCAGCAATCACCTCCCCTTTTGCCACAGAGCGTCTCCAAGGTAAATGTTGCGAGGAAAACCCGCGACTTCCAAATAGAGCCCTGAAGGTCTTCTTTAAAGGGCATGTATTTTGTCACGGATTTTTCTCGTTTTGTAGCGCTGGAAGCTCGTTGAAAAGCCTGGCGTGGGGGCCCTCAGAGGCAAAAGAAGATTTTTAGCAGACTTTAAATTGCATGGGGACAGGGCCCATGACATTCCAATGGGCAAGACCACCTGAATCCTCATAATCCTATCCAATAATCATTTGCATAGGGGAACTTGAACTGGATCAGGTATCCCAGGACTAAAATTCTCAAGGCCAAAATACAGGAAACATTTTAACCAGTGAAAAGATTCACAGGCTTTGATGTCTGGTGAGTAGGTGAGGACCTGTGGAAGTAAATGGTGATGCCCTTTTTGTCTTTGTTGCCAGTTCAGTGCAGCAAACGAGGCTTAGATCTGATGCAGATGTAAGGGGGGGCTTTTCACACTTTGGAAGAGGGGAAATCGAGAGATGTGCTGGGGCAGAGCATTCACACCATGTGGAGACGCTTCCATCACAGAAGTGTCTCCATGCGTGCCAGAGCATCCCACGCCCAGGATCCTGGTGGAGCACAAAAAATGTGCTTGACAACTATACTAGCCGCCAAATAGTAAAGGCTGACACACACCTTTCACACTTCTTCTGGGTGAAAATTTCATACACAATATCAACACATTCATCAGAGCAGGGGGGGTTAACAGTAAATTACAGAAAGCAGGAAATTATTTAGCAAATTTGAGCTAATTTTCCTTTTAATGCATAAATACCTAGCATAAAAGTGGCAATATTTTTTTGCAAAAATTGGAAAGGTGTCTCCAGGCACACAGGAAAGCAGCAAAGCCCCTTCTATGCTTTGATTGCCCACCTGTTTCAAATTCATTCTGAAACATGGAAAAAGAAAATATTAGATGCTGTTCTGAAATCATAGGAATGCTTGTCTTACTGTAAAAGTTGATCAAGCAATTCCAGTGGATCAGCAAAGAAGTACTAAAGCTTTGGTCATGTGCAGCATAAGTGGCTCAAATGAGCCTTAGAGATGGTAGCATGCGGTTCTTGTGTATTAATTCAATCTCTATGTGACCTTTTCTAGCCTAGGATGACCATGGGAAGGGGGAGGAGGACCAGACTGGTCTATCATTGATCCCACATTGGAACCATCTCTGAACCACCTCAGAGCTGCTTCTTTTTTTTACTGTGTGTGGATGCAGCCAAAGAGCAATATCTAGCATAACAAGCAGATGTGTTGATTTTTATAGCCTGACAGCTACTCTTGCAAGTGTTGGAGCTGCAAGCATTCCCAGCGCAGGATTGGTGACCATGCTTCTCATCCTTACCGCAGTGGGTCTTCCCACACAAGATATCAGCTTACTTGTTGCTGTCGACTGGCTCCTGTAAGTAACAGCAAAGAATCCCATCACTTTTCTCAAAATAGTCACAGCGTGGATCAGTTTTCACTGATCCATTGATCAGCATTAGCCAAAGCTTTAGCCCTGGCAAAAGTAGGTGATAATTCTCTCAAAATAGGTGCCTTCTAGAGAAGAAGCATTCTTGAGTTGCACAAGCCATAGCAGCAACATTTTAAGGGGGCTTTTATGTGAATTATTCATGAAACACGTGCAGCAAAATTATGCATGATGAGGAATACTGTTTCAGATTGCTTTTATTACCCAGGAAATTGACTGTTGATGACTTATAAGAATTTTTAAAATGCTGGTTTCTAGGCTTAAATGTACTGAATTTTGCATGCAGTTGTTATTGTGTAGCAAGTTGTTTATCTAGACTTAGCTTTAAAATGGTATAGTAGCCCTTTTCTGGTCCTCTTTGTTCCACACCCTGGAGTGGCAGAGAGAGGCCACTCCCCCTGCTAGTATGCTGTAATTGCACTGGACGCAGCATAGCCCAGTCCAGGCAGTCAAAATGGGCACCTAGATTGAGATACCACTGGATCTCTTTTAAAAGGTCTACCAACAGTCCAGATGCTGCTAAACTGGCTCAGGGAAGCATGTAGAAGGTCACTTTGGGCCAATTTAGCAGGAGGACCCATTTCAGTGGCACACCAAATTGCATCACCACAATGGTTCTCCTTAGGGCTCCAGCACCAGGACTTTTCATTCCTGGCTGCCAGAGCCCTCACAGCAAACCCTGAAGCTTGCATGAGGTATGGAGAGATGTGGGACCTGTCCCAAAACAGTCTGTGCAAGTGCAGACAACCTTTCCCCAAGCCAGGTGGACTGCTCCAGCTGGGAACTACTCCAGTGAAAGTAGTTCCAACTAAAGTGGAAGTCATCTAGCTCTCACAAATGTGGGAACAGCCTAAGGGTGTTTCCACACTAGCTGTGGAAACCGGATTACCCACCCCCTAGAACACATTAAAGACAACATACCTGAAGTGGCTTCCACATTTGCAGAAGCCACATCCACATTTCGGCGTGCAAGACTGGTTTTTAAATAAGGCCTGAAAAATCAGGTCTTACATCCGTCACTTCCCCCTGGATGTGTGCAGATGTAGGACACTTTCACACATGGCCAGGGGAAGAGATGGATTCCAGCAGCCGCCATGTTTGCAAGGGCGGAAGCAGGACTGCTTGCTTCCAGAGCCCTTCCCCCACGTGCTGGTCACCGTCGGAAACACACGGTGATTGGCAGCTGCATGCTCCAGTCCAGCGGCTCCAGGGATGGTGTCGCTGGCACGCAAGCCAGAGGACAGATTGGAATGGGTGCTGGTGCATCTGCACAGCATCCACCCCAATCTGTCCTCTGGAATTTGCTCTCCCTGCGCGTGTGCGGACGCACGGGGTGTCCCTCTGATCCATAACAAATAGTGATGGATCTGGGGGAGGATGGGTTGCCGAATGCAGCAAATGCAGAAGTACCCTAAGTGTCTAGGAATGCACAACCTTGCACACTTCAACTTTTACATATATGCAGCATTGACCAAACATATGCTTAAATCCTGTTAATTTGCCACATAAGAGGGAAGGTGCCTATTAGGAGCATGAAAAAATTCAGTCATTGGATCTCATATTAGCATTGCACAGAATTATAAGCATTGTTTTTACAACAATAATACAAAAATACTGCATCCTATTTCTGATAATAATATTGTTAAACGGGGACATGGAGACCATGTGAAGTTATTAAATGCACATTTTTGATTAGAGGAAAAATTGGTCAATTTTTCACGCAGTAAAGGAATGTTAAATTCGAGTGTGTTTTTATTATTTCAAGGAAATATTTGAAGGTTTTTCTTTGACGAAGTATTTCAGCCTTTTGCTGGATGAAACACACAACAAGTAGATAAAACAGATTCAGTATGCTTGTGTCCTGGACACACCAAAAGGATGTAGCTTGCTCAATGTACAGAACCTAACTTGACTCCACCTCATTGGAAACCCTTACCCACCAATGCAGTGATCAGTCCATACAAGTTGCCAGTCTTTCAAGGTTCTCATCACTGCGCTCTGGCACAAAGGCAGAAACCTTGTACTTTATCACTCAGACACGTAGGCAGGATATGTATTCATCCAAAAACACTTTGCTTGAGTATGCTTTCCCTGCACACAGAAGTAATCTGCAGATAACACATTTGAAGTGAAAAACTGCACATCATAAGCAGAACCACACCTTTAGAAGTGATTTACCCATAATGTAACTTGTGTGTAGCTAGGCTCTAAGAGCTTTCCATTGTGCTTTCTGAGATTTCTTTAAGTGTTGGTTTAGTTAACATTATGTTCAAACAATACCTGTCCCCTGTGGCAATTCCTGTGGTGAGTTCCACTGAAGAGGTTTGCCTTTTGTAGAAAAGGTCAGATGGAATAAGAAAAGCCAAAGGCAACACAAAAGAAATGGAACTTTTCAGAGCCTATAATGACTTGCAACACAGTAATTAAGGAGGACTTCAACCTTCCTTGGGGAATTAGTTGCCCTTGATTATTTTAAATACCGTTGTCATCATAACTTTGTGTGTCATGATGAAATGCATGTCTCCAATGCATTTTTGCATTTAAGGATCAGAACCTCATTTTAAAAAATATGCTCACGGAAGTACTTACTGTACACTATATATATGAATTAGACTACTAGTTCTCCCATTTAGCGCAATAGAAAGTCAACTGCATTAAGCAGTAGCATGACCAAAGAAGCAATGTCCTCATGACAACAGGGGAAAACTATGACTCTTCTATGCATCTCTCCATTCAGAGTTTTCCTGTGCTATCCTATGAACAAGACAGGAGCTACCTGGTGTATTTTCTTTAAAGGACTCCAGAAAGCCATAAAAATTATTTGCACCAGCAATTTTGCTCATGCATACATTTTGGCAACACAATTGGTTTGTTAAGACATGAACTTGAGATAGGACATGTGTCCACAGCATGCCCTCCAACGCTGTGTAACACGTTGCAGCTTCTAATTGATGCAGTGGGACTGGCTAGGGATGAATGGGTTCTTTTTGCATTTGATTCATATCAGTTCAAATGCAAAAAAATTCATATTCATTCAACTAGATCCCCTTCGAATGTGGTAGAATTCTACTCAATACAAATGTATTTCTTCAAATTCGTTTGAATATCCAACATGAACGAACACGTATCTGATATGTATCCTGTAACATATCCGCTCTGAAAGCATAAAATCCACCCTGAATCCACTTTGAATCTGCTCTCAATCCATGTCAAATTCACTCTGGATCTGTTGCAGGTGTGACTGGCACAGCCGCTTTCCCACCTCCCTGGTACACCAATGTTCTGAAGCGTTCATGTGGATGTTCTGAAACATTTGTACAAATACAAATGTCAATGTATAAATGTTGTAACTTTCAATTCATATACAAAAGTCTGAATTGATATGAATGTTGAATGCTGTGAATATTCGTGCACATCCCTAGTCCTGGCTGATCAGGAAGACTTTAAGTATCTAGCTATACTAGATAACTAGAGTGCAATCAGTTCCTCATGATTTTTGTAGGGAGAGAGGTAAAACTTTCAGGCCATGGTCATGGCTTTACTTTAAACCTGTTTCAGGCCATCTTAAGATCTGACTGCTTACACGTTTTCATTTCAATCAGTTTTATTTAGGGACTTTCCATTTAGGAAAGTTCAAATGGAGGGCCCACAATTAAAATGAATAGAAATGAAAAAGTATGGAAACCACATGGGCTAGAGTGGATTTCTGTATCTCTGTAACTGCCAGTGTACTGCTGATAAGTAGTGGCAGCAGGAGTGACCCAGGCTGATTCTGGAACTTGATGATATTTGGCCAGGTTCCAGAAGATGTCTCACTTCCTGTAGAGCAAAATGCCCCCAGCTTGCAACTTCAGGAATGGATAACCTTTGCTCCTGACTTTGAAGCTGAGGTGGGCACGCATCATATGGATGGGCATTCCATGTAGCTCTCTGCATTCATGACCATTTTATGATCAGGACCCTTCTCTTATGACACCCATTATGACATGGATGTGGAAACTATGGGTGCTTCTGCACTTACCTCAGTAAATCCGGATCTACCTCTTCCGGATTTAGTAAATCTGGTTTCCAGTAGATCCGGGTTTACTAAATCTGGATGCAGGGTAGATCCAGATTTACGAGGGTATCAACTCCCTGTCCTTCCGCACACGCAGCGGAAGGACGACATAGGTCCAGATTTGAGGTGGGTGCTGTGTGGACGCACAGCACCCGCCTCAGATCCATGCTCTGGGGGCCCTCCCCCGGCCCGCCACGATTGGCTCTGCCAGAGCCGAGCATGGCGAGCCGGGGGTTTCTGGCCTCATGGCTCACCCTGGCCCCAGAAGTGGCAGATTGCCACTTCTGGAGCCAGGGGGAGCTTCTCCAAACCCCTCTCTAGCCCACCCAGGGGGGAGCGTGAGCGATCCCCTCCTTACCTCTTCGTAGTCACACTGATTCTGGCTGTGGGCTCCCAGGAGGATGCACGCCTGCATGCTGTGTGCCTTCTGACTAGCCAGGGCAGCTTCTGCCAGCGCCTGCCCTCAGGAGGCTCTCTGTGCAGGCACGCTGCCCTGACCAGTCAGGAGGTGGGCAGCACGCAGGCGCGCAACTTCCTGGGGCGTCTCGGCCAGAATCGGGGCGACAGCAAAGAGGTAAGGAGGGGATTGCTCACGTTCTTCCCCTGGTGTGCTAGGGAGGGGTTAGGAGAAGCTCCCCCTGGCTCCAGAAGCGGCAATCCACTGCTTCTGGGGCGATGGTGAGCCACGAAGTAGGAGTCCCTGGTTCACCATGCTCAGCTCCAGCAGAGCCAATCATGGTGGGCTGGGGGAGGGCCCCGGGTAGGCACGGTTTCACTGTGCAGATGCATCCTAAACGGATGTGTTTTCACAGTGAAACACCCATTAAGACTACCTTGAATGTAGTCTTAACCTAGACCCCATTAAGCACACATTAGAGACAGATAGGTGCAGAAGCAGCCGCCCCTGTCTCCAATGGGTACCACTGTGCGGACGCGGTCTACCCATTCCATTCTTAATGGGTACTGCTGTGCGGACATGGTTTCCCACATGTGTGCTTAATGGGTGTTGCTGTGCAGAAGCTAATCGGCCAAAGTGTCCTAAAAGGGTGCTGCTGTGCGGTTGCAGCTTTCCACATGTGTCCTTAATGGGTGTTTAAGGGCATGTGCGGAAGCACCCTACCTCTGAATCTAGGAACACTTGAAGATCACATTAGTTCAGCCCCTTCTAATACTAATGACACCTTCTGGGATTAATCTTACATAAAACCCTATAATTCAAAATGCTATGTAATTTATCCTGATAATTCAATATAACTGTTTCAGAAGTATGAAATCCACACAGATAGGATGCCTGGGCATTCTAATGTTTAGTAAAGATAGTCCAGAAAAGGCTAGAATTCCTCAAACACAGAAAGACCGTCCAAATGATAGCCTGGTCAATGCTTTCAGCAGCCAGTGAGAACTTCAGAAAAACCAACAAGGCCTAACCAGGAACCTTATGGGGGTGGCAAAGAGGAGAAAGAGGGAGTGAGTTTGTGTATGTGAAACTGTGGCTTCCAATCAAGAGTATTCTCCTACTGTTCAAGCAAATGAGGCACCAGCATGCAATCACTACCAAGTTTGGAAGTGTGGGATGTATATAATCAATGATGATATACAAAAATGACCACAACAACAGATATGTAGAGAAAAATGACAAGATTTAAAATTAAGGAGATTTCTGGTGAAGTGAGCACATAACAATCTTAGGCACACAACTGGTCGTTATGTGCTGATCTAACTACTTTGGAATACCATAACAGTTGGTAGCTGAGAGTGCAGTGGGAAGACTGAACATTGAATTGGGGGCTCACCTTCACTTTGCACATAGCAAGTTGTGCTTTCCTCTAATGAAGCAATACTGCTGTGTTGGATCAGAGCCCAAGTTGCAGTGATAAAAATATCAAAGGAAAGCAGAAGATTGTTGCTCAGCCCTCCTGCTGCATCACTGACAGTTACTGTTGGAATGGCTATGGCTCATTGGTAGACCAAACTTCCTGGAAAGCAGAGGTTCACTAGTTTGATTCCCAGCTCACACAAAGGTAGACAGTCACAAGTATCTTTTGTATCTCTGCCACCGAAACTGCATAGAGGTGACCATATGCAGTTAATCAGGAGTCAGACATGACTTTGATGGACCCAACAACAGTTGTTGCACTAAAGGTCAAATGAGCTTGTGTTGAATGACACATTACAACATACAATTGTGTGCATTCTGTTTGTCTTGACTTTTTTTTAAAAAAAGAAATGTATTCTAAAATTTCTAATGATGAATCAGCTGAGCAAACAATTTACTTGCCTTTCTTTAGATTTTTTCAAGGTACCTGTGATGTAGAACATAACTGTAAAAAGATAGAGAAAGAACAAAAATAGTTTTCAAGATTACCAAAAAAGCTATTATTTATTATTCAAAGTTGAATCTTAGAAAACTAAAAGATTTTCAACTTCATAAAGATTGAATTCACATTATTCTATTACTAGACGTTTTCGCACGGGGCTGAACGGAACGCGGAAAAGACAGCTGTGGACACGTCATCCGCATTGGCCGCGCGCGGCTTGCGTTCCGACGTGTCCGCAGCTGTCTTTTCCGCGTTCGAAATGTAGAGCACTTTAAACTGCTCTACACGCGTTCCAACGCGGACGAGCCGCCCGCAGCCGTTCGGGAGGAGAAGCGTTCGCGCCTGCTTCTGTCTCCCGAACGGCTGCGGGCGCGCCTCCGACGCCGCGCGGCTTTGACAATCAGCTGTTTGTCAAACAGCTGATTGTCAATCTGCCTCCGCGGCTGTCTGCGCGCCCCTGGCCGGCGTTTGCCGGCTAAGGCAGCTTCGGGCGCTTTGAGCATTCGCACCCAGACGCTCCGGAACGCGTTTACACGCGTTCTGGCGCGTCTGTGTGTGAAAGGGGAAAGCGCCCGGAGCTGCCTTAAGCTTTCCGCCTGAACGCGTTCCATTTCGAACGCGATGCAGTGCGGAAATGCCTACTGTGTTGCTTTGTTACTGGACTGCAGTGTCTGATCCCAAGGCCTTTGTTGCACTTACTGTGGATCTGGATCAAGGAACCTTTTAATCCAGATCACAGCCCTCCTTATCTGCACATTAATGTGGATCAAGGAGGGCCTGGGCCTGCTGGTCTGGCTATATCTGCACTGGATGGAGCCAGATCTGGATCAAGGAGATCTTTAAACTGGATCTCTTATGGATCTATTCTAGTAAACCATCAAAAAACAACACCCAGGCTCCGAGGCTGGGAACTTTCATTCCTAGCTTTCAAAGGCATGGGGGGATCAGAGGGGGGAGGCTGAAAAGCTCATACAAGTTTTGTAACCATGGGAGATGTGTGCCAGATCAGCACCAACAGTGCAGAAAGGGACTAAGGCTGCTTTTACTTGTGAGGTGAGAGGAAGTTACTTCTATGAGAAATTGCCCATACAGCATCTCAGCTTCCCTTCAGCAAGCCAAACTGACACACTCTGGTTTGACATGTGAGCAATCTGCAGGACTTTACTGACATTTCATAGTCTTTTGTGGCCATGGTGCAATGCATAATTTTCCTCTTGTGGATATTAGGAATAAAAACCTAAGAACTTCAATGTGGAAATCTTGCAAGTATTCAGTACAGTATGAAGGAAGAGCAAGACATCCAAACAAAAAAGGGGAAATTTAAAGAATAGTGATATTTGCCAATAGCTGGATTTAATCCAGCATCATTAGTAACCGCCAGGTACTGTGAGTGTCAAAATGGAAAACTGACAAGCTTAGCAAATGTCACAGAAAGGTCTCTACCACAGACTGCTGTGCTGTGAATAATAAGGAGTTAAGGGGGGAAGATCTTGTGTAAATGAGCCAGATTCAGCTTGTATAATGCTGCAGGTTTAGCAGCATTATACAAGCTGAATCTGGTTCATTTAGTCTAACAAAAAGAAGACTGAGAGGAGACATGATAGCTGTCTACAAATACCTCAAGGGTTGTCACAAGGCAGAGGGATCAGCCCTTTTCTCACTCTCTCAAGGAAGGACTAGAAACAATGGGGTGAAACTGCAGGGGAAAAGATTTAGTTTAGATGTTAGGAAAAAATTTCTAACAGTAAGAGTGATCAACCAGTGGAACAGGCTGCCACGGGAGGTGGTTGGTTCCCCTTCGATGGAGGTCTTCAAGCAGAGACTGGACAGCCATCTGTCTGAGATGCTTTAGGAGATCCTGCCTTGAGCAGGGGGTTGGACTCGATGACCCAGGAGGTCCCCTCCAACTCTACCATTCTATGATTCTATGATTCAAGAATATCTGATTTCTTCTTCTTCTTCTTGGTGTTCTATAAAGGTAAGGCTGGATTTTCACTTACCACAATAAGGTACCCTCTTGATTCTTGAAAGGCAGCTGCTGACACACTATCTCCACAGGTGCCTTTGAGCGATCAGGTGGGCTGTTTCCTGGTGCAATCTCTCATGAAGGCACCTTCATTGTAGGGTGGTTTCTTCTGACCTTGCACAGAAGTGCCACATAAAATGGTGCCTCCTCGCTCTAAAATGGAGACAAGGAGGGTGCTATAGATGGGGCATTTCCTGCCATCTGCCCCAAAAGAAGTCATCTCCATTGCAAGTGGCAATGTGGCCTCAGTCTAAAGGCATAGTTATAGAGCTTCTAATATTTATGCTCCAATAATTGGGGCCTGGAAAAGAAACTGACGGCCACAATGAGTGGCCTCACAGAGAGCCATCTTGGAAAGCAGGTGGCATCAGGAAACTAGATTCTACATTGCTTAGATTTAAATGTTCAAAAGCCAACAGTGGTTACATATCATACAAAGAGTGGGAAGACTCAGACTCCATTCACATGGCCAAAATATTGAATCCTCTGGGGATCTGGGGGAGCTAGGTGGAGGAATGATTCTGCCTTTCTTGACTCACAAGACTCCCCAAGGAGCAATGAAGGTGGCTACTCAGGAAGTCTATTTAAGTGCTCTGAGACTGCTTTGTCACTTCGAGCTGCAGTGCAGATGTGTACAGCAGTTAGGAGCTGACTGTATGGGCAGCACAACTACATCACTGAATGGGGACGACTTTGGGCATAACTGATCTCTAGCAGCAATTTCCATTGGATTGTGGGCTTTCTGCTGCATTCTTCATGGGATCCAGGATGGCACATAGGGTGGATCACATGCACACTACCGCAGAGGCAGCTCTACATGCTATTCCAGATCACACAGCCATGGGTATACTGCCTTAGACAAGTCATTTTACACTGGGCCTGGAATAGGAGCCTGCATCCAAATATGGTGGGTCCTTATTCCAAGATATAATCCAGAATAAGGCCTAGTGCAGAAAGGGCCTTAGTTCATATCCCTACTTAACAGATAAGCTTACTTAGAACCATTTCCTTCTTTCATCATAACCTACCTACCTCATGGGCCTCTTTTTAAGACAAAACAAGATGTGAACCGTTAAGTTGGTTTCTAAAAGGCATGTCAATTTAAAAAAATACAAATGCATAGCTACATAATATAAAATACAAATACATAGCCATAGTCTACTAGTAGCTAATTAAAGATTGCACCAGTCTTTTTTCATTTCTTTTCTTTCTGTAGAGACCGAATGAGGACATCTGTCAATGTGGTAGGAGACTCATTTGGAGCTGGCATTGTCTATCACCTCTCTAAAGCAGAGCTAGAAAATATTGATGCCCATCACAAAGGCCACGAAGATATTGAAATGACCAAGACACAGTCAATTTATGACGATCTGAAAAACCACAGGGAAAATAACTCAAACCAGTGTGTTTATACAGCTCACAACTCTGTCATAATAGATGAGTGCAAGGTACCTTTCACGTTTATGGACATTGAAACTTGCATCTAGCCCAATTATCTTAATCTTCTTCTGATTCTTAACCTGCATGTGGTTTCCTTTGGAAAAAACAAAAACAAAATCAAAATCCTAACTAATTATGGGACACTAACAAATGCCAGACATTAAATCTGTTTATTAGTTTCAGATGTGGTTTCATATTTTGTTTTGCTTTGCTTTTTGAAATTTCATTTAAACTGCAATTGCATGCAATGTTTACAGATACTGTTGTGTTCCACAGTGTGTTATGGAAAGCACTTTGATACAGGAGTTAAAATACGTCTTCATGATCTTCTAGGTCTACTCCTCCAATCACATACCTGTAGAAAACTAAGCAACGAGAAGCCCATAGCTGAGGTAGATTTTGGGAAAAGAGAAATATGCATAACTGCATTCAAAACAAGCCATCTACCAAAATATTCTCAACCAGAAGTCTTATTCACATAACACTACTGTGTATTTGTGTGTGAGAGGCCATGTTCACACTGGACTCATTTTGTAGTGGAAGCTCCCGCCTCATGCAAACAATCCTGCCGAATTGTGCACCTTTGTGCAGAAGTTTTGTGTACTTTAAAAATAAGTTTTATTTTTATTTTATATATTTACTAAATATTTGGTGAGTCTAAATGGGGGCCAAATTGTCAATGTGTGACCAAGCAATCCCCAGTTCCAAAGCCTTTGGGGATGTGACAATGGCAGAATGTAAAGATTTTCCTCTCTCTTCTGTTCCTCCTTCCTTTTCTTCCTGACCTCTATGGCATTTATGGGACTGATGTTGCTTAAATATGGAGTGTCAAGAAAAAGAAGACACTGAAACTTTTGTAGATCCACAGCCTCTTCCAAGCCTCCCACCACCCAAGCCCCTATTTCAGGCCAGAACATTGGCATAAATAAGACATTTTTTTACAATGGATTTAGCCCATTAGTTATTAAGTGACCTAATGACACAGTCCACACAAAGTTTCTTTTATACTTCCCCCATCAGGAATCATGTGGATCTGCACAAAAACCATTTGTTCCATGGGGTTATGCACAAAGGTTTCCCAATAGATTATGTTCAAATGCTGCACTTTTAAAAAATTAAAAGGGGGGGGGGTTCTAAATCCTGTGTGTGTCTGTTTAGAATAACTGGAATGTTATTTGAAATAATTATTAGCTGGGCCAAGTAAAATGGTAATCTAGTATTTTTGTGTATGTATGCTTTCCATGATACACTGTACAGACCCATGTGTTGTACAGACATCCCTTGTATAGCATGGTTTTGCATAGGTTTTGTACAATGGAGCTTTCCTCAATGAATGCAGTCCAAGAGACATGCAGTAAAGTTCTGTGCCATCTGCAGTGTCATTGACGTACATTGGTAAGCAGAAGTCTTCCTTGGCCTCAGTTTTCCAGGGCTGACACTTCCTTAGGTAACATTGTTTTTGCACTCCATGAATTTATAAGAGGGATGCCTGTATATTTCCAGTAACTGGGAGTTCTTGCACTGATCCAGCCTGTCTGTGCTTCATTTTCATTTCAGACCATTCAGTCCATCTTTGTGATTTTTGTCTAATCCAGTCTGTAAGCAAATTGTCTTGAGAAGGGACTATAACAAGAATAATCTGACCAAGAGTGAAATTAGTCTAGGATGCTGTGGGTGTGAGATTGAAAATGGCTTCATTGGACTTTAGAGATAAAATTGTTCTCGTTACCAGAGAACATAAACTAGGAAATGTGTGTCCTGTTCCTTTTTCTGCTGAAACAGCCTTGAAAATGAATTAAGAAATTTTTCCTTTTGGATTTGATGAACTGTTGGTCTCCAGGATCTAGGTGTATGGAAAAGGTTACTTATTCCACTATATGCTTTATTCTGGAAAATCCAAATACAGTGGAATAATTAACAGAAGTCTTGAAGCAGCCAAAGACAGAATCTCTGCTCCTTTAACAGGGCATAGAATGGGGAATTCTAGAAAATGTTGTTTTTATTTCTATTATTAAAACTGTAGTGCCTCAGTCATTTCTCTAGGGGATTCTGTCCCAACTCAGCACTATGGTAATAGAACACAAGCCTAAGATTTGAAATAGGAATAAGTATATTAATCAAAAACAGGCAATTGTTTCTGAATTCCTCCTTGCAATTGGACCTATCTGGAAAACTGTGCTGAGTCATGCTTTCCTTAAGCCAAAACAACAGCTAAAGCTTTACTTGAATGTGCTCCCAATAAGTTTAAAACACAGGTTAACACAGGTTTAGGTATAAACGTAAAAAGGAATTGCAGTACAGGAGACTGCTGTGACTCTGGTCAGTGGTTTTTGTTGTTGTTTCTTTTTCCCAGTTACTAATACAATGGCATGTAATTTCTATTTTTATATATTTAAAACATCTTCCTAGTTCATAGTTTTATACATGTTTTATATGTATTGTTATCAAACTATGTTGAATACTATGGCGTGAATTTTCTTTCTGTATTTTTCATCCTATTTCACATTGCTCCCTTTGTAGACCATCGTGTAATTTGAGCTCCATCTATGTGGTGCATTCTAATTTTTATAATGCACGGGTTTCCCTTTTAATTATCTAAGAAAAAAAAGGCTGGCTTTGTTCAATCACGAGTGTGTTCTGAAAAGTTCTCATGTCCCACTGCTTCCATGCATCCAGTTTCTTCAACATGTGGAATGTAAGTCCTGTCTTTAAGTTTTCATGAAAAGCTGGGGGCAGGACATGGAAGGTAAGCTAGAAAATAATGGGGTTCTATTTAGAATTAGGCAAAAGGTTCCCTTACTATGTAAAGGCCCAGTTCATTTCTGCTGAGTCAACAAGTATATTAGCCATTTTGGCTCATCTAGCCATGCATCTAGCCATTGGAAAAAATGATGAATGGCTAGGTGTGTAGTTGTTAAATATATATATATATATTTACCTATATATATATATATACCTATTGACTGCTGAGATGTTGCTTACTAGCCAGTATTTCCCATGGAACCATTGGCCATTCTTGGCCTTCCACAATTTCTATTGAGTTGTGCAACTAAGGCTGCAAATGATGGAAAATGAGTGCCTGGTAAGAGCCCTGGTACAAGTGACGACACATTCCTGCCCCCATTGCATCTATAGGCAGCCTCTGGGGTAGAAAATCTGTCCTTGTTGGTGGTCTGCTGGTGAACCCAGAATTTGACTCCAAGGATCGATTCAACCTTCCTGTGTTGTTGTCACTACTATCCAGGGACTTGAGCAACTTACTGAGGTTGATTCTGGCAGACGTTAAATCACATTTTCCAGAATCTTGGAAGATGTGAGATTCCCAGGTGAAATAGGGAGGCACAAGACATATAGATAACACATCTCTTGGCCCAGTGGCAGAAGATGGTCCTTTCTTGGCCATCAGGACACATCGTAAAGAGGAGTGGTTCAAAATCAGCTTAGAGGTGGTAGAACCACATAGTGTTGCTCTAATCCATTTTAAAGACAAGAACATGGACTTCCAAAGTTCGCCAGCATCCACATACTACCACCTCTAAACTGCTTTAGATCTGCCTACTTTTAAAAATGTGTATTTTTTATGTAAAGTTCAGACTAATTTTAGAATTAGTTGGTATGACTATAATTGCACCTTTTAAGAACAATTTTTCTGATAGATCCCTTGAGAAGAATCATTTCTGCCATTTAACATTTAGTGTTTTGTAATAATTATAATATTGAATATTGAAAAAAGTTGGAAAGGCAGAACTGATTCAGTACAAAATAACACATATGTATATTTTTACACATGGATTTAATGTAAATCTTGTAAATAGCAAGCTACAGCTTATATTTAATGCTGATTTTTCCTTGCAACTGTGCCTTGATCTTTAAGTTAGGTGTTGATGGTAATTGCTTTCAGGTAACCCTGGCAACAAATGGCAAATCTGCAGACTTCAGTGCGGAAGAAGAACCTTGGAAACAAGAGAAATAAGGGAGGAACTTCACTGATCCAACTTTATAAACCCTAGAAGTTTTCTTATGGTAAAATCTGCTATCAAGATTCAAGAGGTTTTCCCATTTAGCATAAAAACAATCTGCATATATTATTCTGTTAACATAGAAACTGCTTCCTAATCTGATTTGTTCCTTTAGTATCTTTGTCAGATAATTCATAACCATATGACTCAGTTGTGGTACTATTTGAATGGGAACAATTGTGTTTGAGAGAGAGATTTTTTTTATTGGCCATCCTCTTTTCACTCAAGACATAGAGAATGTAGACAGTGCAAAGAGGAGTAATTTTTAAAAGAATTCATAATAGCTTGTTCCATAGACTCAGACTAATAAGCATTAGGGATCGTGTGAACCTAGCAGTATTTTGCATTGCAACTTCTACAATATGTGTCAAATAGTAATTTGGTGCATTTTGACTACACTGTGGACTGTAATATATTACCACTGTAAATGCTTGACACAAGATTTATTAATACTTGGCATATGAGGTCCTTAGTTATCTGTTCTTCATGTTACCATCAAACTGATGACTCTGCATTCCATTTCTGAATGTGTTAAAATTATCCAACTCCCCATACACTATCTATATAGTCATCCCAGGGAATTGCCTTTGTGTCATAGGAGGTCCCACTTCCGTTCTAATTCTACAGTCTCTAACAATGAAGGTCTAGAAAAAGTGACTTGCCATTTATGATAGAGTTTGTCCTGTGTGCACTGTTTATAAAAAAAGAATTAATCCTGGGGCAAGATACATAGTTTTTCCATGCATATCTGTCTGTTGATTTCACTAGGAGCTTCTTCCAATGGGTAATGTGGGAATAAGAAATTAAACAACCAACTCCAGGGTGTGTTCTGCTCATCTCAGTGGATATACAGGCTTAATTAGACATGAAAAGAGAAGCAGAAATTGGATGTGCATTTGTGTAAACCCTTCAAGATATAGTAACCATGCATACCATTGACAGCACTGGCACTAGCACAGCAAAACACCTTCACTTCTCATCTGCTAATATCTTACCCATTTGTTGGGCAAGATATTGTTGTTGAGATCTGTGGTGAGAATGAGGTGCATGCATTTCGATGAGTAGAAATGTTATTTTGCTAAATAATCTACAGTACATCTGCCAACCATTTTTATACTGGCTAACATGCACTATTTAAATGTTGTATTTTAGGACCTTGCTGTTCAGTTGAGTTTCAGTCCTCAGCATCTTCATAGATGAAGGCTACTTGGTGTTGACCCTGAAGGCAAAATAATGTCTTGACAGTTTTATACTTGGCTGTTCCCACACCACATACCTTGGTGGGTGGTGTGGAGACTGTTATCTGGGTCTGTATCAGGTGATTCAGAACTGGACAGGCTTAGGCTGTGGTTGCACCTAAGGTTTAAACCAGCTTCAGGTCACTTTCAGAGTGAGACAACACATCAGCAATGTGAAGCTGTTTTCTTTCAGTGTTATCAGAATATTTGCCTTTGGGATAGATAATGCAGAAATAAAATTACTGTTCACTTTGCTGATGTGTTCTCTCACTCTGAAAGTGGACTGAAGCTGGATGAAACCTGAGGTGTGACCACAGCCTTAGAGGAGTATGCTGGAAGCTGCCCTCAAAATGGCTGCCTGTCCTGACCTATTTTGGGAGGTTGGGAATGAAAGTTCTCAAGCCTCCAAAGTTGCAGGCTGGGGGGACTTTAGTGCTGCACCTGGAAATGGCCCTGTAACTGGGCAAAATGACATCAGGCTCCACATGTTGTGTGGACTGATCCATCTGCTGCTTCCTGTCCATACACCAATGTCTGCAGTGAATTCCACCCTTGGGAACACAAGGGAATATTTTTTCTCTTTCTGAAGTCCTCCTGGGCACAGATTTTATGCTGGGGAGCACTCCAACTGCTGTGGTGAATGGAAGCTATGGTTTGAGGAGGCAGTGGCACTGTACAGAAGCTGCCCTTGTTTCCTTATAGTATCTCACATTTGGTCTTGGAGGCAGAGGATTCAGATATGTGACACATGATCCCATCAAATGGCTCATTATGCCTTCTTCTCTACAAATAGATTTGGAACAAAATTGTAAATTATCCTTAACCTCTCTGGTTCTTAAGATATGTTAAAACCCTAGAACACTCCACACGAAGCAGTACCATTTATTGCGACCATATGTCTGCTGGCTGGTCAAAGCAGGAAAGATCAAATCTGCTTGTAGCAGAGATTTTTCCTATAAAATTGTACAGGTCTGAGGGATTTTTTGTAGGCCTCAACAGAATCTGCATGCATGCAGATAAGACTGTTGATCATAAAAGGGTATGTGAGGATATATAAGTTCTGGAAGGTGTGTGTGGTGGGGAATGAGTTGGTAGGAGCAGTGTTTGGTTCATCTCTACCTATGTTGCTTAATAGATGGCACCAAGGAAAGTATCACCATGGGAAAGGAATGTATTGATGGATTTTCAATTCTACTATATTTTTCATGGAGGACAAACACTATTTTAAAAATGAATTATGGAGACCCCTTTGGTTCACCATGCTACACGATTATTAGTGAGATACCATGAGGACTGCTAATTGACAGTGGGCCTTTTTGCACTTAGGCACTTGGAACATCTGCACTGCATAGAGCTGCTTCCATTCCATAAGCAGCTCCAAGTGTGTGGGACCATCTCTCAGCCTAGATAGCTCCGCAGCTATAATAGTAGTGTCTAGGATGCTAGACACAGTACACTCCAGCATACACCCTTCACACTGCTTCCGCGGGAAAGGTGCAAGGATGCCAGGCAGTGCAGCCATAGTTGCATGCAATGTTGCTTGGGCACTGCAGCAACAGCCAGCATACATGGCCATTGCCACAGTAAGGCAATCACTGCTAGTATAGCAGCATTCACACTTAACTGGCACTTAGTGACATGCCAGATATAGTAACGTTCACACTTAACTGGCACTTAGTGAAGTGCCAGATGACTTTGGGATGGAATGGGTGTTCAAAATGTGAACATCTGATCCATCCTTGGTTTTCACTTCTCTGGGACAGTGTCTCAGGGAGGTGAAAGAGCAAAAATGCCCAGTGCTTCCATCTTCCTGTAATTTTATCTGCCCTTAATCCCCCATTGGAAGAAGAAAGCATGGTTCTGATCCAGCAGTGTGATTTATTATGCTCCTGTTTGTGTCAAGTATTTCAGATATTCTAATATTAATTAAATCTTTGTTCTGAGGGATTAGTGAAATGGGAAGGGATTCTCTTAATTAAGATTAATTCCATGCTATGTACATTTAGGCAGAAAGATGCCATTGGGTGGGGGGGGACTTTTTTAGTAGTTTAAAACTCAGGGAATTTCAGTCTTATGATATTCCTTATCAAAAATATAAAAATTGAGTGGTGAAAGCATCACTTGATGGGGTTTTAATTCTGTGACATAGTCCTGTTGCACTAGCCAGCTAACTTAATCATCTGCAATTCTTCATTGTCATCTTGTATGGCACTTATCCAACATCAATCTGGTCGCTCAGCCATTTTTTCTTTCCTTTCTTCTTCTTTTTAAAAGCATTTTAGGTGTCTTGTGTTAATGCTGAGTGGACAGTGCTTTTGAAAATGCTGTGAATCTCATACTTTACTTTCTCTTTCTAGGCTGGGGCATGTGACCTCCTTATATTTTCATATGTTTGTTTTTATGATGCAACATATACCATGGAACACATGTCAGCAGCAATTATTTATGCATCTTAATGTTCCATTGATAATCCCTCGCTTCCGGCCTGTGCTGCTCAGACTTGTGATAGCTAGCTGGAGAGCACCATTAACTGGAAAAGCAGAGTTTATAGGAAGGCATAGCAAACAAACTGAAATTTAATACCACCTCAAACACTTTTCCAGTTAGAATAGGAAAGCTTGTGTTGCTTTCCTAAATTCATAAATCTTCATCCCAGGTCCTGCCTTGCAGTTGAATTCTGTTAGCATTGTGTAGAATATATTTGGCACTTCTACTTCTTTCCCTACCACTAATATTGCACCAGCACTTTGGATGAGAGTTTATTTGCTCAGGTTCTGCTTGCTGAAGTCTTTGCAAATCCTTTATTAAGATCTGACCTTTTGAAATGCTGATTTCCTGCCTCATACTATAGTCTAGAGAAATTCAGGATGTTGGGCTCCTTGCAGATAGAATCCACCAAAAGCTTTGCCATTCTAGCATTCCATCATTTGAAAAGTGATGAGCCACTGGTGAAGAGGTAATTTTGTATTGTTTCTGTGCAGTCTTTGTACTTTTGTTAGTCCCATTTAAAGACTTCCATAAGTGATTACTTTCATGTGAAGGGGGGAAATCTGCTGATGGTCCTTTCCTTCAGAGTAATGTGTGTGTGTATGGATAAAGCAGTCATTGTATTTGGTTGGTGACAGACTTTACAGTCTTTTAACCATTTATCATCTCTCCAGATAAAAAGGAATTTCTCTTTTCATCCTGTCTTTTACAGCTATCCTTTCTGGGCCTGTTCACATTTAGCAGGTGGAGTGGTTCCAATCCACTCCCTGATGAGGCCCACCTACCTACCTACTGGTACCACCACTGCCTGGTCCTAACTAGCTGCGCACAACTAAAATGTTGTCCATAGCTTAATTGGGAACAGTAAGAGAGCTTACAGGCAGTGTTCTCACCCTCTTCTGGGTGCAATGCAATGAGAGTGCATGCCAGTACATCTGCAGGTGTGCAGTAGTGCACTGCATCACAATCACTATGGCAGTGTTGCCACAGCCATTGCCATGGTGATCAAGTCTGCCTGGGCCTGGCCATCCGCACTTCAAGTGCTCGTGATCCAGACTGGGACTTCACTAGTCCTTGAAGTGAGGGTGGCTCCCACTGTGCTTCGCCTTCAGTTTACTGCAATGGTATCGTTATACTATTCCGATGGGAGAAGTGCAAACAGGCCCTAGGTTTCTCTTAATGCATCACTTTGGGGCATCAAAGCAGTTAATCATTTGTTTTTAAATGCAGTAGCACTAATCACATAGCTCTACTCTACCTAACCTCAGTGCTCTGTTTTGCAGTCCAAAAGTAGAAAACCTTGTGATGTGGATTGAGTAAGCTATATAAGAAAGGCAAGGGAACTAATGCAAGATAACATGGCACTCCAAATGTAATTGCATAAATACAGAATGAAGCTGAATGTTGATTGCTCAACATTGGCCAGAATTAAGTCCTTCTCTTTCCCACTGACTTTTCACTTAATTTCTGCAGGGCTAATTTGGATTCACATAATGAACAATTGGACCCCCATATCCATGGCAGATAGGTTCCATTTCCTACTGTGGTTATGGAAAACCATGGATATTTGAAACACTGGGAAATCACACTCAATTCCCCATGATTCCTGTGAAACTAGTTAGGGGTGTGCACAGATGTATTTTTTGCATTCAAATTTGAGTCCAATTGAATATCCAAAAATTTGATTCAGTTTGAATGTTAAAAATCTGAATGTCCGAAAATCCGGTATGAATCCGCATTATACGAATCCATACGTTCAAATGTTTGATTCGTATTTAAAGATAAGAATGTCGACAACATTCGTATCTGTTATACAAATTTGCACGCACCCCCATATGCATCCCGTTTTATCCCGTATGGATCCCATTTTTACCCCACATTGTAAGTGCAAATATGTACAATTTTTATGCAGATACATATACGATACCTACAAATCTGTACATTCAAATCATTCGAATATTTGTATCGGATTTTTGGAAATCCGAAATCTATCCTAATGTCTAACTTCAAATGTTTTTAATCCTATTTGAATTCGAATGTTGATATTTGTCAGATTTGAATCGGATTTCTGAATTTTTGAATATTCGTGCACATTCCTAAAACTAGTATGGTTTTCCACTCACTTGCCGTAGTTGTATATTCTGGTACGTATGTTTCTAAGATGATTTGATTATTTCCCCTGAGCTGGTTGTTTGAACCAGTTCACATAGAACAAGGGATGTTCAAAAGGTTTGAGCTTGAATTGAACAGATTTTCTATTAGGAAGAGACAGTTTAAAAATGAAAATAAAGGAGGGTTGAATGAACCGGCTCAAACCATCCTGTTTGAATGCTGTTCCAAACAAGGGGTGTTTGAAAGGTCTGGGTTTGAACCAAATGGACTGTTAGTTCAAAGAGACAGTTCAAAAACAGTTCATATACATCTCTACAGTAAATGGGGAATGTAAAACAAGCTATTTCAACTAAATGAAAACATTTGTAAATCACCAATAGGCTTATGAGTGGTCTCTGAGTAGCATTAACCTATGGAAAGGATTTTTAAAAGAGGGACTTCAGTGCAGTTTTTACCACAGCTGTATCCATACGCACTAAAATAAAAGTGAATCAAAACCATCTTACATTATCATCTAACAGATGATTAATGTCTGCATGCTCAGGTCTTAATCCACATTAAAGACCAGAAAATGAAGTTCCAAAATGCAATATCTGACCTTTGATGTCACTTAAAAGTGGGATGGGAATACTAGCATCTTCATGCTACCATCTCTAAGCCACTTCCAATACGTTTGGGTTTTTTTGTAGTTTGTGTGGATGCAGCCTATGTCTACTTCTTGCTCCCCCTCCCCCCGCAAAGTGCTACATTTTGGTGATCCCTCATTGTGTCTTGCATTGAAAAGTGAACGAAAGGCTTGGTGCACTCTGTCTTGCACCAAGACCCTGTTGCCCCAGCTTGGTGGTTCAGCCTGTTCCCCGATGGCTTCACAATGCAAACGGAATTATGCCATCTTCACTTCCCAATAAGCAACTAACTGCAGAACATGAAAAAGATGTATATGGGGGATCCCGATGCCCCACACATGCCCCACACATGCCTCATTGTGTTGAATGCTGATTACCCCAGGAAGACAAGACTTAGGGGCCTTTCTGCACAAGACTTTAATACAGATTAAGGGTCCATATAGGCCTCATAAATCTGCACTAACATACAGATCTATGAGGCCACATTCCTCACTGGTCCACTCTGTCTACATTAGACAGAGTGTAATCCAGATTCAAAAGGCCTTAATCTGGATCACTGGTAAACTTGCGTAATCAGGTCTACCAGTGGACTCATGTGGCCCAAAACCAGAGCATAGGAGGTGTGCAGAAGGCCTTTCAGAGGTGAGCCAGTTTTGTCTAGTGGTTAGGGAGCCGGAATCTTATCTGGGAATACTGGATTTGATTGTCCCCTTCTCCACAAAGCCAGCTGGGTAACCTTGGGCTAGTCATAGCTCTCTTCTGAGCTCTTACAGCTCCACCCACCTCACAGAGTGTTCTGTTGTGGGGAGAAGAACAGAAAGCTTTGTCGGATGCTTTGAGTCTCCTTAAATGGGTAAGAAAAGCAGGGTAGAAAAGCCAACTCTTCTTCTGTGCTGAAAAGTGTCACATGAGCTTCATGGCCATATCGTAGATTCATCTAGCACATGCCTTCTCGTGGTCAGGACCAGTAGGCCAACTTATTCCAGACTCCCTGATCCCAGAGAAGTGCAGGTATGTGGAGAAAGGGCCTAGGACTGAAGTCTTGTAGCTGAACCCACATATAATATCAAAAAAGGTCAAAAGGGATTTGGAGGTGGTAGCATGCAGATATTGTTCCCATGACGTGTCTAGTCCACATTAAAAGCCAGAGGTTGCATTTTGACGCCTTTAATGTAGATTTAGGTACTAGTGTGCTGATGCTATTACCTAAGCTGCTTTTGAGCCTATTTCTTTATTTTTCTTTACTGTGTACTGATGCAGCCTTTGTTAACCAAGCCCAGTGTGTGTTAATCTACTTTTAAAAAACATTATATCTTACTTATTGCTAGAATAATAGGTACATAAAATGCAATGAAAAAACAGATTTGTGCACAAGATATATACCAGGGATTCTCACTCCTTTATTAAGACAAATCTTTATTTACTTAAAGCTGTCTTTTGACAACTATGGAATGAAGTTCCATTTCAATCAATGGCAAAATATCTTTAGGGTCAGGGATTTAAAATAACAAAATATGATATGACATCATTCAATAAAGCCTGGTTCAAAGATATTTCTTTAAGATGAAAATAATGGAAACAGTTCATATTGTGAGTTTTTCACATTAATAGATAGTATTTTGTACATAACTTAGAATACTTCACAGAGACTTTTGTATTTTTGTTTTCTATAGCTTTGAAAACGTCTTTACGAAATGTGATTACTAGCTTATTTTTTTAGTACAGTGCTGTGGATTCCAACATTCCATTTTCTACTTCTTCCAAATGACTTCCAAGTTCCTTTCATGTTCCCCACATTTTAAAAAATCTTTCCTTAGAGTGAACTGTAATTTATGGAATGCATGGAGAAAATACATGATTCTACTTCTAATTATATCTGCAATATTGATGTAGCTATTCATGTTTTGTGCACCAATACATTTGTTCCCAACAACTACAGTGTACACTGAATTAACACATTTAATAACAGATGTACAGATATTTTCTTATAATATTTACAGACATGCAAATATTTTCTTATACAGCATTGTAAGACAGAAAAATCAAGCAACAACCCATATCAAAGGGAAGTTAAAGATAATCTCAAAACATATAGAGGAACAAAAAATTACCTATGTTGTATTAAATTAACATAATTGGTAAACCTTATTTAAAATTTAAGAAAAGCACAAATGGGAATTAAAGGGGTGTTCAAATGCTGCATTTCATTATGGAACAGTATTGTTAACAGCAATCTAAGATTGTTCTGATTAACAAATGGCTGAACCATTATTTTTATATAATCTTATGACTGTTTACCCAAGAGTAAGTCTCACTATGTTCAATGGTGCTTATTCCTTAATAAGTATGTCTAAAGTATGTCTTAATAAGTATGTCTAAGTATGTCTAAAATTGCCGCCTTAACCTATTCAGCAGAAGAAATCCAAATGGTTTCCAGTTTGCAATACAGTATACAAAGATACTGAATAACTCATTCATCCTGAATTTACTTGTTAAATATAATGGTTTTGCAGTATTATTTATTTAAAAATATTTGTACCTTAGGACTGTAACTTTTGAATGTCCTGATGTGACTGTGAACAGGTTCTGTGGAACAATGTCCCAGTGTCTACTACATACTACATACGACTTGCATGACTGAAATAAGCATTTCTATTTTTTTTATGTTCTCAATTCTTTCTTGCTAGATCAAGTTGGGAACGAGACCTGCAGTTCTCTCACCGCCCCATTTACCTTTACCAATTCTCTTTTTGTTCATTTTTGGCTGCTTGAAAAATGCAAGCAAGTCTGCAACAGGCAAAGTTAATTCAGAGCCACAGCAATTTAATAAATAGGGTTGATCTTCAGCAGATCAGTTAAGTAGATATCTTCAGATAATGGCTGATATGTATTTAAGTGTCAAAGACTACAATTTAAATCTTCTACCACCAATACTGAGGGAAATTTATATGGGGAAGAAAATTTTGCTGATGGCAGTAGGCTCTGGTAGCAGCAGTGTTAAGAAAACTGCATTTTTGGTCATCTCACCAAAAGATCCTTGATTTTTTTGCTATCCTAGTGTGTAGGCTGGGAAGGAAGCAGGGAACTGCCAAATCCAAATCCTAATTTCACTGTCGATTGTACTTAATGGCATGATGACATTGTTTCCACTGTCTAAAGGATTTGTACATGAATCTGGATCATTTTTGTTCTGGTGGTTGGTCAAACAGAATTTGGATTCCATAGAAATGCTGCTGGCCTGACTATTGAGGAGAATCTTCCCAAATCTCCTTGGATTGTACTAACCTCCTAATAAGTAACAATTGCACTTTATTAATACCTGCTAGTTTTGATTGCAAAGAAATATCAAGAAAAGGCACAAGCCTTATATCTCTCTCAGAAGCATGACCCATCAAATTCAGTAGACTGTAGGCTTTGGGCGTTCACTTAAATAGGTCAGGGCAGAGCTGGTAATTGAAGGATCATTGAATCTAATACATAGCCAAGCCTTTACTATCAGGACTGTTATTTGAAGGGAGGCAGAAGGGCAGGGTTAATACTTGTTAGTGTTTTGATTATTATAGTATTACTTGGTTTTTGAACTTGGTTTTTCAAACTGTTCTCTGCACTGGGATTTCAGCTGAGGAGCAAAAAACCCCAAACCAACACACATATATACGCACACACCTTTCCCTCTTTCTATAAACAATGGAAAAGAAATTCATAACATCAGATCGAAGGCTGGTTTCATTAATCCACTGGTGGGCCAGTATATCAAGGAATTAGAAATACACTGGGTCCTTCACATTCATGGCTGTACCCTAATCTATTTCCTTGTTACCTCTACTTATTTCAGAGTTCCTGATATTAGTAAGGCTAGGGCCACGGGGAATTTCACGGAGGGGGAAGACTTCTATCTCAGCCCTCATTCTACCCTATAATCTCCCACCAGAGGCCAAACAAGATAAATGAAGGAGAGGGATGGAAGTTTTAAAAGTGGAAAAAATTGTGGAAACTTGGCCTGATGTCTTTGCCATTGTTCAAATGGACCAAACTTCCTACCTGTGGGACCACTAGCACATATAGAAATACCTCCTAATTTATAAGAAAGCAAACAGGTATATTTTTAACTGATATGAGTGTGATTGGTTTGCCTTTAAATAGCAGCTAATAAGAAAATATTTACTATTCAAGCACACTGAAAGAGAAATACAT
This sequence comes from Aspidoscelis tigris stejnegeri, assembly GCA_023333525.1. Classification (NCBI taxonomy): domain Eukaryota; kingdom Metazoa; phylum Chordata; class Lepidosauria; order Squamata; family Teiidae; genus Aspidoscelis; species Aspidoscelis tigris. The sequence goes on along the minus strand of JALMGA010000003.1, from coordinate 47,562,300 downwards.
ATTTTGAGATGCTTAAAGAAATAATATACCAGTAGATACTGCCGCTTTTGGCACAAGTGCATAGCACACAATAGATGTGTACTGAAACCATCAATGATCCATGAAACAAGTTGTATGCAGCTTGTGAGACTTGTTGAACATGCCTTGCATTTGAACAAGCAAATTGTATAGATGATGTAGCAAAGGTGTCCATATTTTATAATCCTCTCCTACTTTGAAGCAAAGTTCTTGAATATGCTCATCATATCCTAATGTGGTCCAGGAATAAGGTAAAATGGTGTTCAAAGCATGACACTCTCCTAAATAACCTGTTTTGGTGCGTTGCTTTCTGCATGAAGAACAGTGCCTCTGCACTTTGTGTAGATAATATAGGCTGTCTTGATGTGATTTCTATGGAATTGTGTATACCGTATTAATAGTTGTGCAATTGGATTTTAATTTAATGTCAAGCTGGAGTAGAGATTTTATAATAGGTTGTTTTTTAAGTGGGGGTTTGGCTGCTATGTCGGTGTTTCTAGCTCCGGCATTTAATGGAACAATTTCCACAGACACATAACCATTTTTATACAGTGTGCTGACACATTATGAGTTTCAGTGATTTGTCAAAACCTTCTGCTGCAGCCAACTCATTGTAAATATGTGAGCCTTTGTTTTTATATGTTTAACCAGCAGCATGAGTGTGCGTGTGTGTTTGTAAATCCCTGGCATTTAGTGAATGTGACTGACCATCTGGATCTGCTGCACTATGAATACAGTATCATTGCTACATTAATGAATTAATGTAGGCATATTGTTATTCTAAGTTGGTACTATTAATATATTTCTGTTTACTTGATATGTTGAAACTACAGAGACATGAATCTAGAAAGTCACTGCGTCTCTTAGGACCCTGCTTAGAAAAATAAAGCCAACCATATTGCACACTTTGTTTTGTATGCCATGTGGGTTTTTTGTTTTGCAATTATAAACTGAATTCTGCTGCTTGTCATGGCATCCACAGTCATCGAAAACTTCAAGATTCCTCTGATGTTTCATTTTATTCTTTTGCTCACTGACTACAAGACTCTGCAAAGACTGATCTTACCATTCTCGAAAATTAAGGCTTATGAGTTACGATTTTCAACCATATGCAGTAGAGCCCTGGGAAGCCATAAGAACTATTGGCTACTATGGAAGAACTATTGGACTTTTCTTTCCTCCTTTCAAACTATTACAAAATAAACCTGCAACACTACTTTATGTTGATTTTGAAAACAACACAGCTACTTAGATTTTTGGTGTGTCCTTTATGTGTTGTGCTTATATACTGCACTTGATTCAAATGTTTTTCATACAATATTATTCATAAACACATGAACAAAACATTATTTGGCTAGATGAATCCAGAAAAAGCCAAAACGTTATTTAATTAGTTGGGGAAATCTTTTATAATCTGGATAAAGGTACATGAGTAAACCACCTTACACTGGATGTAAAATCTTGTAAACAGCTGGAAATATAATTGGAGGATTCAGTGTTGCTTTTAATAAAAAAAAATAGTGGCCTGTTTATGGTTTTAATTAAAAAAAAACTAGTAGCCTATTCAATGGGATAAACTAGCCTGTAATAGAACCAGTTGCTCTTATTTCTTGGGGCTTTCCAATAATTCATTGTATCTAGCCATTTATGAAACTTGACCATACCAGTTTGAAGGCCAAATGATGCATGGATTCACAATAATTAGGTACAGAGGGATGATTAAAACAGTCCAGTGATCTATGCATACTGGCTTCTCTCCCTTGTCTGGTTAAGGGTGCAGCTTCATACACATTCCACTAGAAACTGAGTAAACCTAGTAAATCGAGTAGGGTGTTGAAGTAGGTATGAACCAATCGCATCATTATAAGATCATGGTTTGGAGATGTTCTGGGTTTGTTTGTTTTTTACAAAGACCATTTCTGCACTTGGCTGTATTCCAGATTATATCCTGGAACAAGGACCTGCCATCCACATACTACAACAGGCCCCAGATAGGACTTGCTATAACCTGTACCAACATGGTGACAGAAGGTCCTCATTAGCAGATATAATCTGGAATAATGCCCAATACAGAAAGGTCTAAAAACTCCCATAACACTGGAGAGAATTTTTTCCCCATATTTTATCCTCTGGTTCTTCCTAGCGTCAGTACTGACATGGCTTCTGTCTAATGGAAGCCACCATTAAGGACACATGAAGAAGTACATAAGCTTGGCCTTTGACTTCAGTGAAAAATGTTCATCTGGGAATCAAAACGAAGCATTGTACAGAGAATGTACTACACCTTGTGTAAAGACTAATGAAAGCAGATACAAAAACTTACCTTTTGGTTACCTTCTTGATAACTATAATAGGAATACCTGCTTTACTGAGCGTATCTTTTGTAGTTTGTAATTCTGAGTCTCCTAATCTTTATCCGTATCTAATTTAATAACAATTTGCTTTCAGTACTTTCTGATTGTGTTAATTGATTTCTGTGATGTATGTATAAAACTGGACATTCTTTATAAACACAAGAAATTAAAGATAATTACAGTATTTCATTAAGTATTGTTTATGTACATATCATCAATAAATGTGGATTCATAATTTTAAAGATTAGAAGGACTGTGACCCTATTATTTGCATGTTCTCCTTGCCCACAAAATATGATCTTCCTAGGCAGGATACTCGCTACCCAGGAATATGTTAACAATAAAACAAACCCCGCATGGTTTAGTGTCCTAATGGAGTTTCTTCCTTTCTTTAAAAATGGTAAGTACGAGCCAGAATATCTTTTAAAAGGTTATGTGCCACGTAAGTGCAATCATTGGGTAAGTGCAATAGCAGAGCACAACTGTAGCTGCATCACCTGGCCCTGCACACCTTTGACCCAAAACAGGTGCAAAGAAGTATAAGGTAGCGTGTCCCAGCCTGTGTCCTAGCCAGGGAACAGTTTGAAACCTACGGAGCCACTTCTGGAATGGAAGGCGATTCATCCAGTGTGTATCCCCCCTACCGGGGATACCCGGACTCCTGTCTTCAACAAAATGAAAAAAGGCTCTATGTTCGGACAAGCAGTCTAATTATGTCCTTCTTGCGGACTTCCAAGTGCAGCTGACCGGCCACTTGTAACAGGTGGCTGTATTAGATCATTTCTTACATTCTAGTAAGTTAAAACATTATTTTGCTTCCAAGAATATACACTGAATAATATAAGACCATTTCTGCACTTACTGTGGTTAATGCAGATTAAATAAACCAGGCCTTTTGAATCCGGCCCTTGAAGAATCTGGTCCAATGACAATGGGTGCTAAACAGGGCTGCCGTGTGGACATCACAGCACCTATCCTAAGGCCCCAAATAGGCCTGTGCAGGAACTGCTACCAGTGATGTGGCATGATTGGCCTGTGCAACTGTCAATCAAGAGTCGCTTCCATTGACAGAGGGTGTGGGAGACAGCTGGATAGGTGCCTATGTAGCTACTACCTTGCTGGCCATCAGTTGTGTAGCTCGTCTGTGTACTTGTTCTATGAAGAGCAAACATAGTGGCTGCATAGCCCCACCCCTAGACTCCACTGACGCTGCATGTATGCAGATGCGCACTCTGAAATCTGGTCTTCCAGGCACAGGAATGGACTGCAGACCCTTTTAAGAGAGTCTCTACAGCTAATCTCGATTATGGGGCCCAAAGACCCCATTAGATCCGTAACTTGACAATCATGTGAATGACACGATCCCAATAGGGTCCTAATGGGGCCCCTAATGCTGAAGGTACATACTGAATGCAAACCAAATCGGTCCCAATCAGGTTCTTCATGGAGTCTCTGGGGCCCATGCAGAAACAGCCTAAGCCAACCAATGAGACTAAAATGTACAATGTGATTATTAAAAGATTTACACTTTTTAAGGTAGTGAAATGCACTGTTGTTAAAATGTGAAAGTATCACTATAGACTTAATATACACTGAAAGACACTTTGACCTACATGTACTCTGCTAGGATTGAAACTGTTTGGAGTGTTCCTTGGAATTCCGTTAAAGAAGAAAATGAAACCCAGACATGAAGAGGTAGTGTCTTAGGCTGCAATTACACTCCATTTTTTATTTGTTTAATCTGTTTTTAGGCTGTCCTCTGTTCTTGGAGATTGCATGCCAAAATGTGTTTCCATTTCTTCTCTGGAAAACATGCCCTCACCATGCCTCTTCACCCAGTCAATGCCAGCCACAATCTGGTTGTGCTACCTCAGAACCACCTCGCCTCACTTCAGGAAGGGTGTCCCATTGATGGGCAAGTGAGTATTGGGTGCAAACATTCAGAAAACGACCTGAGTCCACTAAACCAGACTTTCATGTTGTGATGTAACTAGGCTAGCCTGCTACTATGCAGTAACTATGAACTAGCATAGAATAATGAAAGTCACAGACTTTATTTAGCACTGAAAAGAAAAAAGAAACCACAGTTCATTAGATTTTAGACAATAAAATTTATTTACTATATAAAATCATTTTTCTTCTTTCTTGTCTAGTAAAAGATGTTATTTAAAATCCACGGAATTTTGGACAGATTCGTCTTTTTGTGTTCAATCACTGCGGAACTTCAAGGAGTGACTAGGATTTAATACACCTGGCTGATTCTTACCCTGATCAATGTTGAGTCCCTAGGAATCAGGGTAGGTTTGGAATCTACAAGTTGGGATGCTTGTGACTCCATTAAGATATAATAGGGGAAACTCAACAAAAGGCAGGAAGGCATTCAAAGTTGGTATTCTACTGTATCACACAGCAGAACAAAAACAGGAAATATATGATGTTGGTAATGTGGTAGTCACCAATATGAACTGAGCAAAATTCTGTAATATCACAAAGAGGGAAAAAATAACCTTTTAATCCTTTTTTTTCGTACCTGACCATTAAAAAAAGAGAAAGGAAAAATGTATGCTTAATAATGCTTCAAAGACATCAGTAGCTCTTTGCATTTATGAGTTTTAGTCCCAGTTCTGTGTATTTTTGTTTTTCCTCTCGGACATAATTGGATCACACCAATCTTTTACATGCTGCTCTTCAAGGCTACTTCTTGTTGGTTCTGCGTCTCATCAATTGCCAGAAATTCATCATGTGGGCCTATTTGATCCTCTGGCTTCTCATTACGTACCAGATGCACCATTTCATGAGATTTACTGGCTTCTCCATTTAATCCACCCATGTTCTTCTCATCTATGCCACCTTTGCCATTGTTGATGATAAGTTTTTGCTTCTGCCCACATCTAATGAAAATGAGAGACAGGAAGTTATACCACACAACTACAGCAGATTGATTCTACCAGAATTCTCCTGAAAATTCTTGGGAGATTTCCTCTGAAAGTAAAACATCCTCACTCATTTTAGCACAGACATACTCAAATAGCTGTAATCACTGCTCAATGAGCTGCTCTAGTGCAATGAAGAAACCAACATGAAAAGAGTTTCCTGTAACTTATTAAGCAAATTCCAGCAGCAGAGGGTGGCATGAGCTGATCAAACTACCTAATGAAAGCAGTTTGTAGGTACAATCCTTAATACAAAGATGTCTTGTTCCCTTTGGGCTCATTTGATGTACAGCACAAGGACAATCATGGTTTTGAACCCAGAATCACAGGCTTCTGGGTTCAAAACAGCACGGTATAGCCTTTTTGCTCTTCATCTCAGACAACAACATTCCTTGGACCAGCTAATAAGGATCAGGAAACCTGTCTGAGCAGATGTCTTATTGAAATCATGCAATGGCTGTCACACAGGACATATACCATTGGCAACAATTAGCTGAACAACAGTATTAGAAAGTAGCCTTTAACCAATTGTTCTGAAGGTTAACAGTGTGTGATTTTAATAAGCAGAGTGAAGATGAAAAACTTTCACATCAAATACATTTTATTAAGACATGCTTACGTTTAGTATAATTTTTATGCCACGTGGTTATAGGTGTCTCAAAGCAATGAACAACATAATAAACAATGAAGAGTAAAACCCCTAAAATCATAAAGAACATTATATATAATAGGGATTATGGGAGTTAGAGTCCCACAGCATTTGTCACATGCTAGCATGGATCCTCATTTTAAAATCCAGTACATTTAACCTCTGAGTATAATGAGAAAACACTGGGTATGCAATGAGGTACACTAGTCCTCATGATATTGTCTGTTTTGGGATCATATTTGGTTTCAGTTATCTGCCTCTTAAGAAGACATAAGAATTAAAAGGGCAGTTGGCCAGCTCCTACCAACCTGATCAGAAAGCAGCATAAATGCATAAAACATAAATAAGATCAAAATGGCTGGCTGGCTTTAATTGTGTTTAATGGTTACGCTGGAGGAAAGTACAATTTGTGTCGGAGATAATATCAGTGGCACAATAACAGGAATATCATATAGCCTGCTGCTTTGGTGGTCATCCTTAGCAATTCATGTTCAGGGAAACAGATCTGTAGAAGTCCTTCCAGTTTCAAGATAATCTGTTAAGAAGCCCTTATAAATAGCAAGAGCTACATTAAGTGTTGAATGGAAAGTCTGATGGTGTAAAGAACAATACTGCATAGGAATCTCGAATTTAAGATTTATGAACAAAAGTAAGTTGGTTGTGGTCAAACATGAAATGGCAAGACTAAGCACTGACACCATGGGAGTCAATGAACTAAAATGGACTGGAAGATGAATTAATTCAGATGACCATTACACCTACTACTGAGGGGAAGACTTTCTTAGAAGAAATGGAATAGCCCTTGTGGTCAATAAAAGGATAACTAAAGCAGTACTGGGGTACAACTGGAAAAATGACAGAATAATTTCTGCAATGAATCCAAGGCAAACTATTCAACATCACAGTAATCCAAGTCAGTGTATTCTTAAAGAGGCTTAAAATTGACCAGTTTTATGAAGATCTACAACTCTTTTCAACACTACCACCAAAACGGATGTCACTTTTATCGTAGGGATTGGAAGGCTAAACTAGGAGATCAAAAGGTAACCAGGATAACAGATAAGTTTGGCCTAGGAGCACATAACGAAGCAAGGTAGAGAGGTTAGTAAGAGTTCTGAAAAGACACGTAGCTGGTTATAGCAAACACTCTTTTCCAATAGCCCAAAAGGCGACTCTACATACACAAATCACTAGATGGTCAATAATTAGATTAATTATATAGCCAAAGACAGAGAAGCTCTATACAGGCAATAAAAACAAGACCAGGAGCTCACTGTGGCTCTGATCATGAACTTCTTATTGCAAACTTCAGACTGAAGAAACTAGGGAAAACCACTAGCTTACACAAGTATGACCTAAATAATAGCAATTATGAATATTAAGTGATGAATATATTTAAGCTATTAAATTTGGTAGAAGAGTGCCTGAAGTACTATGCACAGATTCATAATACTGTACAAGAGCTGTCTCCCCTCCCAAACAAAACTGGAAAGAAAAAGAAGTCAAAAGCAAAATGAGTATCTGATAAGGCTTTACGAATAGCTGGGGAAACAAGAATAAGGATAAGGAAAGGCAAAGGATAAAGGGAATGGTATATCCAAATGAATTCAGACTTCCAGAGAACATCAAGAAGAAATAAGGCCTTCTTAAATGAGGAATGCAAAGAACAGAAGAAAACAAGAAATGAGAAAGACAAGAAATCTGTTCAAGAAATTTGGAGAACAAGGGGACGTTTCAACATGGTATGAAACTAACAGAAGTTCAAGAGATTAAGAAGAGGTGTCAAAAATATATAGAAAAGCTATACAACAAAGATAATAACATCACTAAACCAGAGCTATACATACTGAAGAGTGAAAGAATGGGCCTCATTTACTTATTAATCTGGATCTAGCAGCTGCTAAGAATGCATGGTCTCCACAGGACTAGTATAGGTCCAGATCAGAAGAAGGAGAGTTTGCTTTTCTACCCTGCGTTTCTCATCTATTTAAAGGAACTCAAAGCAGCTGACAAAGCTTTCTATCCTTCTTCCCACAACAGAACACCCTGTGGGGTAGGTGGTGTTGTGAGAGCTCAGAGAGAGCTGTGACTCGCCCAAGGTCACCCAGCTGGCTTCATGTAGGAGTGCGGAATCAAACCCGGCATTCCCAGATAAGAGTCCAGCTCCTTAACCACTAGACCAAACAGTGCTAAGGATTTACTAATCCAGATTAGAGACAGGTGTGGTAAATGTGATTTACATCCACGCTAGCATCTGCATGAAGAAAGGATCTAGAAGGAATGTGGGCATGATGCTGAGTGAAATGCACAATTACAACATGACTTGAAAGATACCTCCACAGAGCCTTTAAAATAGCAAATGAACTGATGGCAACAGAGTCTGCCTGTGAAGAAGCCTTGCATTCATTGTGGTGTCTTCATGTTGCCTTTGATTGCCCTGACTGTTCATTGGAAGGAGAAATGCTGAAACTGAAGCTCAAATACTTTGGTCACCTAATGAGAAGATAGTATTCATTGGAAAAAACCCTGACACTGGGAAAGATTGAAGGCGAGAGGAGAACAGCATGACAGAAGATGAAATGGACACATTGCTTCATGGAACTATGAGCATGAGCAAACTCTGGAGAACAGTAGGGGACAGAAGGACCTGGTGTGCTATAATTGATGGGATCACAAAGAATCGGATATAACATAGGGGGCGAATCCCCAGAGCAAACTTATTTTGCTTTCCCTAAACCGAAATAATAGAACCGGATGCAAACGCGAATTTGCCTGTTCCCATTACTTTTAACTTAATCGCGTTGGATCCGGATTCTGAGGATCGTACGTGGTGTACGTGACTCAAGGGGGGACTCAAGTGGCTACTTTTTAAAAGCCGCTTTTCGGGGCTGCCCTGCCCTCTTCCTCCTGGCATGGAAGCGCCACCCATAAGGGACCCCTTCACCGAGCCTAACTGGATGGCTGCCGCTTCCATGGATGGAGGAAAAATGGCAGCGGGCAGCCAGCCAGCTATTCTTTCCCCTCCTCTCCCCATTGCTCAGGGCACAAAGCAGCGGTGGCAACTAAAGATCCTTTGCTTTAAACATTCACATTCAGCTGCTTTCCTCCCTTTCCCTTTCTAAAGTCAGAACTCCAAAGAGCTAGAATTGCGCAAAATTGCAACATTGTTATTCCAACCATCAAGGTGTAAGTGGTTCCATCGCTACAGTGTAGCGATCCCTGTTAAGTGGATTTTTACACTGAAATCACTGTCTTTGGAAGCAAGCTATTGGGAGAGGGAAACACTAAACATGGATTCTCATCTCTTAAAATGGTACTGTAAAAAATGTAAAATGTTTCAAGTGCACGATCCGGAGTGAGACCTGTTGAAATCAGGATTGAGATTCACCATGCTTTGGGGTGGTTTAACACGGGAAAAGCATGTTAAGCCAAACTGCCGTGTGGACTCCGAGGATCGAAAAAGTTTTGAATACGAGATAAGGTTGCCGTGAAGACACGGCCAGGGTGTTTTTCCACTGCAGCCCTTAGATCTGGATCTAAGAAGATCCGGATCTAAGGAATGGGTACATTTCTTAATCCGGATCTAGTAGATCCGGATTAAGGGAAGCACCCAGTGTGTTTCCACAGGAGGTGTAGCACCCAACAACCCTGCTGTGGAAACAGCTTTGCACCCATCTGGGGAATCCGGATTGACCCACAAGGGGTCGGTCCATTACCCCAGGTGTTTTGGGGGGCAGGGGGGTGCAGTCTTCGAAGCAACTTCAAAGTGATTTCAAAGTGAACGTGAAGTCAACTTCGAAGTGACTCCGAAGTGACTTTGAAGCCAATGTTGGGGGGGGGGGTTCCAAAGGTGCATCCCCTCCCCCTAGCCTCCTTTGGACCCCATTGCCTGTTTCCAGTGGAAACAGGCTCCCTTTAATCTGGATTTTCTGGGAGAAGACCCCATTGTAGACCCCTTTAAGGGGGTCTACAGAAAATCCGGATTAAAGGCCAAAATGTACCCATTAGAACCGGATTTCCCCAACGGCAGTGGAAACAATTGGGTCCCAAATGGGTGCCGTAGTGGAAATGGGGTCATCCAGCTCACACCCAAATCGGTCCTAAATGGGTGCAAAAATGGGTACTTTTGACAGTGGAAAAACACCCTTAATGACTGAACAACAACAATGGGTGACAAGACTAGGGGAATCAGTTACAGATGCCCGATACTATGATTCTCTAGTTTCTTCTCTACGGATAATAAAGAGTTCACATTGAAACAACCTCTCAAAAGAGGCTTAGGGATCTACCATTTCCATCAGACCTCTAATCTATCTTGGAAATGTATTTCTGGCTTTTAAGGAGCATCTAGGCACAACCATGTGGAAACTACCACCATTAATCTGCCTTTGAACCACTTTTTTTTAACATGCACAAATGGAGCCACAGAATTTTGGCCTGGCTGAATGAAACATAAGGAGTTTGGGTGGGGGAGGAAACAGTAAGAGGTGACTATGCTTTTACTTCCTTCCCACAAATATCTGAAGAGAAAGCTCAAAGATGAAGCTCCTGAGCAACTGGAGAAGTTCCTACATGTTAAAGAACAACTTGGGCATTTAATTTTTTTTCCCTTCAGGCACATGGTTACCTAATAGAAATATAATACTGAAAACAAGGCACTGCAAGGGAATGACAGTCATGCTGCACCCTTTAACAATGTGTAGGTCGGGATAGGGTGTTTTTCCACTGTCACTAGAAGTACCCATTAATTACCCATTAATGGGTACAAAAATGCCATTACGTACCCATTAATGGGTACGTAATGGGTACTTTTAGTGACAGTGGAAAAACACCCATAAAGTGCTCCTTTATATCCTTTAACAGCCTGAAGAATTTCTTTCCTCATGAGACATGAAGAATGGGGTGCTCCATCTCTCTTACTGGCATTCAATTCCTTATTGCCTAGAGCTGCCAAGCAAAAGCATTTAAATCTATGGTTATCCTTCAGCTTACAACTACAGCAGAAGAAATTTATTGCAGAAGGAATGTACTACAGATCAAATGTATTTAAGCACTTGTTTCTCTACAAACCATTTGAAGATTGCTTAGGGACTCAGTAGAGCACTTTATTTCTTCAACATATCAAGGCACTATTGTCAAAACTGGAATATTATTATGAAAATAAGGTTGCTGGGAAATATCCCTTTAACTGATCAATTTTTAGGGAAAAAGTAATATATTGAAAATCATAATGGCCCGGTCAAACTAACTGATAACCAGGCCCTTGTCAAAGAAGACTCCAGCTGCATTGTCCACTACTAACACTAAGAGTAACTCTAAAGTATGAGAATTCAGACTTTCTGTGGACCACCTGAATGGAGCTCAGGGAATGACTCTTCTGCTGATGTATCTATCTCACAGCCATAAAGTAACTTCCAGGCTGAAGAAACAGTAGGTTTGCAGTGAGTTCTTAATTGCAAAATACACCCACACCTTTACAAGGCCAGGAAGTCTTTACATTCAGACTCAGTTATGAAGCCATAACTGAGTCTTGAGGGTGCAGGGTCACCTCAACTCTGTCACCCCTAATGCAGTTGATACACTGCTTGAGTGTAGTGTCTCATCCAACCACAATCCCTTCATAAATGCTTGTTAGACTGGGAGTAAGTGCTCACTATTTAATCCGACTCTTCAAAAGGCCCAGGTACTGCTATGCCACTATCACTTTAGCAGACCTGGCTAGTCTGCTCCTTTTGCTCCTAGGGGCCCTGTGTTATAAAGACATTTCCTGTGTTCAGTGACCGCCAGCAGAGAACATCATAACTGGATACAAAAGTTACCTGGCCACAATATTTGTACAGCTTGGAGTGGCAGGTGAGTGGTGCGAATGCCACCACTCTGAAGAGCACTGCAAGCATAGCACCCTTCTTATTGCAATTTGGCAGCACTCTAGTTAGAGCATTGCTGAGAATCCCCTACGTGTACTTTGTTAGAGTCACCGAGACAGATTTCAGTTTCATTTCTTCACTGTTTGAATGTGACCCTTCACTGAGTGTTTCACAAAGAAAGGAACCGCTCCCTTCACATCTTAGAACTTTCCAGCACTAAGTCTTAAAAACAGTTCTGGCACCGACAAATGGAAAAATACAAAAGGTATTTCTTACCTCCTCCTACTGTTCACAGCAATGCAAACACCGAGTATCAATGCCAGTGCCAAGAGAGAAGCAACCACAATAAGCCATTCTGTTGGTGGGATTTGTGAGGGGGAGGAAAGAAACATAGGAGCTTTTACTTGTTTGTCTGACTCAACAATTTATATTATTTCCGAAATATTCCACTTTGCTTCCTTAAAGTATTCACAGTCATATTCTTGCCAGGGCTGGTTAATACATTAATTAAACCTACTTTTTCTAAGCCTTCCAATTATGTACAAATGCATGTTGTTATCTGCGCGGGGGGGGGGGGGGGAAGGCTGCTGACTACATACTCTCTTAGAGGGACCTAAGGCTGTGTTCAGACATAACGAAAGGGGTGCCTCAGAGAGACAGTGTGTGACCCTTGTGTTTCCAACCGTTCTCTCATTGATCTTTTCTAGAAAATAATGTTCAGGGAAGGGGGGAGGGGCAGACTCCTAAGACACTTCAGAGATGGGTTTTTTGTTTTGGCTTTTGCTATGCCTGATCACAACCTAAGAGTTATTCATAAAGCTGTATATACATATAGTTAAATACCACTGGGCGCTTTTGGGTAGCTGAATGTGAGGACATCCCCATTCCCTTATGATTTCAATTCAAAAGCCATCACTTTTGACCCAAATACAAGATTTCTGAGGACAAATTACTGAGTAGCAAATTGGCCAATAGTGCAGTTTTTTTTTTATAACCAGTGTGATATGCTGGCAGTCGTGGCCAGGAGTTCTAGTCAACTGTCTCGATGGTCCATTCCGCATTTGCTGCAGTATCCAAACCATCTTTTTAGGGCAGCCCCACACAGAGTACATCACTGGCAGGTGGGGCTATTGTTATTAGTGTGTAAGCCACTCTAAGAGAGAAAGGGCAACACAAAGTTAATCATCACCGCCACCATTCTCGTCATTTCCTCCTCAAATAATATGCTTGGCCACTGAGTTACAGACTCAGCCATCTCAGTACATGCATTAAGAAGTTAAACATAACCCAAGCCAACTTCATGATTTTTTTTAAAAAAAGACAACAATATAAACCTTACCTGGTATGTCAGCCTTTCGTGGCCGACTTTCTGGAATTAATGGTGTGACTGCTTTCCGGGACACTTTGCTTCCATGCTCATCTGCGTTGGAACCTAGATAAAATGTATAAATAATTTCAACATGTAAATTATGTCTTTATTATATTAATCTAGAAACTAGAGCCTTTTCATAAAATAGTATATGATATTGCTGAATGACATAGTTCATCCTCTCCCAGAGGTGCAAGGGACAGGAACAAGCAAGAGAGCTGTTTCTGCGGTGGTTCCGAGCTCCACAACAGCTTCCCTCTGAAGGTTTACCAGATGCCTATGTTACATGGTTTTCAGTGCCTAGTTAAAACATACCTCTTCACCCAAGCCTTTGATGTTTACCTTCCTCTGCATGTTGTCCTGCTGGGGAGGGTAGGAGGGAGGGCTCTGTTTTTTAAAAAAGTTTTAAGTATTGAATATTTTATCTTTTCCTTATTTTAACCTATCCTAGGACCTTTTTGTGAATGGTATATAAATTCTTAAATAAATAAATGAAGTTCACAAAGTCGTGTAGGTGGAATAATACCTGCTCATAAGTTGTTGTTTCATTAAGATACATTTGTACAGTGAATATTTGTGTTTCATTTAATCTGAGCTCCCTCGGATGAATTGACAGGGGACACAGCTGGAGAGCTATTTATAGTTTTTGCTGCACCCCCTATCGGGTGTGATGGTTACTGCAAGAAGAGGATAACCCAATGGTATTCTGCTTGGAGCCATCCAGAACAGAACTTCACATTAGTATGACAACTCTCCAATATGACCCGGTACTGAATTCTTTGGACTATGGTTTCGTAACTTATATTCACCAAGCAAAAGTATCAAAATTTTGCTTCTGTGCACCTCTGTGTGTGCATCTGTGTGTACATAAATGTGTGCATACAGCAACATAATACTGCTAATAATTTGAGCTGTGCATATATCACGATATCTGCCTAATGAACCACAAGATTTTATAGAAACAAATACTTGTTTGGCTTGCACTCTATCAAATTACAGTAATCTAATTTCCAAATCATTTCATTTTTTTAAAATACAGTATTGAAGATTTATGGTAATAAAACATTGATAAAGTCAACTGCTATGCTTAACTCTATGCTGTTCTGTTTCAGATCCTTTGTAAATGTCAGTTGGTCCAAGTGTAATAAATGGTCACTAATGATCCAAAAGTACCAAAGTCTAAAGAAGACAATTTAGGCTGCCCCAGCATGACTGCAAAACATATTTCATTACAAGAGATTAAAATGAATATCTCAGAACATAGTAAAATATATTTGGTACATAAAATTAGACACAGTGATTTAGGAGCTGAGCAGCACAGAACATAGTACTCTCTAGATGCCCATCAAATGAGTTTCAAGATTGCATAAGATACACTGAGTACAAACAGGGATGATTAAGTGTAAATCTTCACCTTAAAATCACAGTATATGACCATTCACAGTCCTATCCTGATTACAATATTAATTTCAAAAACCAAAGTATTCAGGCTGATTAAAACAGAACTCAAGAAGCAGGACATCAAATAAAGAAAATTAGAAAAATGTAAGGGGGTGTTTGTAAGTTTACTTCCTTCAAGACCTCCAATGTAAGGTAGCATTTGAACCCTTCCAAGAAATGGATGGATGAACATCCACATGACAGTACTTCCAGAAAGCTTAGCAGTAGGACTTCAAACAAGTGTACTGGTTGAATCACAGTCTTTTCCACTCTGTGGCTGGTGACAACAGTGTAGGTAAGAGTCCACAGACACAATGGGGGAAGGCAAGGTGTAATTGGGGTAGTGGAGTGACTCAGTTGTAGAGAAGGGCACAAACTGGTGGAAGGCAGAATGCAAGCTGAGAGGAGAGGCTATCACGGGATGTGATTTGGGGAGGTGGCAGACACATTAGGGAACGAGAGAGAAGCTGAGGTACAACATGGTGAGTGCACAAAATGTTCAGTGAATGGCTTAGCTGGTTCCAAATATCTGAAGGAGTACCCAGCCGCTATGATCAGAAGAGGAGACCTACTATCAGAGGTGCAAAGGATGGTGGCACACAAGAGGGCCTTTTCTGAGATAGACCTCAGGCTCTGGGATAGCCTTCTAGGAGAGGTATGCCAGGTGCCTATATTATATGGTTTAAAAGTCTGGTACAGTGACTGGTGAAGGGCAAGATATTAATCCTCAAATAAATAAATTTGGTAGGTTTTAGGATCACTAGAGTAAGGTCGTGATAGGAGTGAATGGGTACCACAAAGTCTGCCTAAAGTCTTGTTTGTCAGGCAAAGATTCATAAATGGTTTTCCCCTGGCTACTTCCAGGGTGAGGAGAGGCTGGGGTTCAAATCTGTAACCTCTGCTTTCCAGGCAAGTTTGCCCAACCACTGTTAAACAGTGGAATTCAAAAAGAGATTTTGACCAATTCATGGAAGACAGGGCTGACAGAGGAAGTAGTGTGTCTCTAAATGCCTGCTCCTGGGAGGCTATTAGCAAGGCAAATTGTTGTGCTCAGATCCTGCTCATGGACTTCCATAAAGCATAAGCAACTGAGTGGCCATGTTAGAAGAGGCTGCTGGACTAGTTGAGAAGCTATTCTGCTCCAGCAATACAGTTCTTTGATGTCTATTTCTTTCCTGTGGCAGCTGTTTTATTATCTGACCTATATATCCTTTTAATTTCATTAGCTTGAAACAACAGTTGTGACATGATGTGTCAGATAGGAAGGGATGCCCCCAAAGCATTTGAAAGCAATTTAAGTAGTAATATTTATATAATGATTAATTCTATAATAATTCCAAAACATAGGGAAAGACAGGGAAAAGCAGAAAAATCAACAAATTTGCCTTACAAAAATCATACAAAAAATGAAACTACAGTAACAGAACTACTTAAAGATAATCACATCTACTGAGAAAAAAAGCATTCGCTGAAGTTACAGAATTCAAGCATGCAAAGAGAATATAAACCAAGAAAGATTCCCATCGAAAAATGGTCGTAATTCCACACCACATTTGCCCAGCATTTGATGTATAAAGTAGTAAAAGATTAGTTCATGTTCCAATAATGTATAATTCTTACTGTCAGAAGATGGTGTTGGAAGTCTGTCAGAAGCACTGTCAATTTCAGGAAAAACTCCAGGCAGTGCAGAATTCTCAGTATCATTTATAAGATGTTCATCTTCGCTACTCCATCCAGGATGTGATCCATACATTTGAGGATCTTGTGTTGATTCTTCAGAGAACACCACTGTTGCAATGATGGTTAATCATGACTTTTATACTTATGGAAGTAAAATGTTTTCTAATACGATCTATTGAGACCTTGCACCCTCTTGCCACACCTTCCTTTTTTGCGAGCTTTTATTTAAACAGCTCTGGTATGTGAACCACTTGGCAAAATATGCTACAATAAAGTCTGTGTATATATGAAAACATCACATAAGGAAACCCATGAATTCCTCCTCCTAAAAAGAAGTTCATTCTAATCTATGTGTAAGTGACTACATCCAAGACATAATAGGGATGTGCACCAATATTCGTAGGCATTCGAAATCAAGTCAAATGTGCTGAATTTCGACATTCAAACTTGAATAGAGTGTCCCAAAATTCAAATGTAAACATTTGAAGTGAATTTCATGCTTTGGATCTATTCATTCAAATTATCTGGGCATTCGTATGCGTACGAGTTCATACACGATGCATACTTGAAGATCTGCATCTCTCCCGCATCCATACACATTTGTACAGATCTGTACGGGACGAAAATGGGTTGCATATGGGATAACTATGGAATGCATACGGACATGTATGGATGCGTATGGATGCGTACGTGCATATACGAATGTTGTTGACATTCGTATGTACAGATTCAAGTAAAAAATCTGAACAAATAGATTCGAATTCGGTAAATATGAATCTTGTTAAATTCAAATTTAAAAGATTTGAATCGAATTGGATTTTCAGGTATTCAATTTGATTCAAATAGAATGTCAAAAAAAAATAATTCATGCACATCCCTAAGATATAATAATTATTATAGGTCTTCATTTTAGAAATGTTTTTTTCTACCAGTCCTAGTACCACTACATTAGGAAGTAAAATATTCTATAAAGATAGCACACAGAAAAGAGAATACTACTTCACAACACTGCCATCTTCAACCACCCTTAAAATCTTGTAGTGATGTTTTGCTGTCAAGAAACATGCCAGACTATGAAAAGTACAGTATGCAAGTTATTTAAAAAATCCCCTCTATTTTGTGAATTTATATAAGCTTGAAAAACACAAATCCAGGGAAACAAACTATACCCCAAAGATATATGTACTGGTAGTGAAATCATTACTTAACAGTATCTCAGAAAACTATCCATTTGCATAAAATAATCTGTTTTTAAAATATTATAACACCAGAAGTATTTGGAAACTCTGATATACAAGAAAACTAATGACCTCTCAGCACTAAACAGTAATTCAGTATAATAAGACTTTTCCACACTCTGATGTGGGATAGAGATGCCCCATCCACTGCTAGTACACTCTGTCCACATAGTGTATACAAAGTGTATGCTGCCTGGTACAGTGGTAGATCTTTTTTAAAGGTCTACTGACAGTCTACTCATCAGTTAACTGCCCCATGGAGGTGTGCCGAAGAGTGCACATCTGTTTTCCAGTTTAGCATAAGGACCTGTTTCAGTGCTGTGCCAAATTGTGGCCGCCAAAATGGTTCCTCCAGGGGCTCTTCGGCCAAGAACCTTTGTTGTTGGAGCCCTTGGAGCACCATGGGGGATATCCTGGAACAGCCATTACAAGTGAGGGACAGCTGGGCCAGTCCAGCTGAAAACCTTGTCCATTCCAAGGGCAGACAAGTGTGGAATGGCCCTAAGAATATGAAGGAAGTCACATCTGCTGTCAGGAAATCCTGGTGGCACAAAAAGCACAGACTACACAAACCCATGAGATATGAATGCATATATCTGCTAGCCATGTGTTATTCTGACCAGATAATATTGTGTTTTAGAAACAAAATAAAATAAATGAGGCAGCTTATAATGAATTCAGCAAGAAATCACCCTATTACAGAAAACAAGGCATGGGTCTACCAAATGGAAGACTTCAAAACATTCTCTTTTCAAAAAGGCTAAGCCATATAGCAGCCCAGCACCCAACATCCTTGTGTTTTTCTAATTAATTATAGTTGGAGGTACAAGAATTTAGTACAAACATTTTACATTTTATGTGTTTCTAATTAACACACAAGTATATGCGAGATAAGAATCGGTGCAATGAAATGGTCTCACAACAAGGTCTTAACCAAGCTAACAGCTCTTACTTGTATTTTATCAGACTGAAGGCTCATCAAGACAACACTAACTTAATTTTACTTAATGTTAAAGTGACATACCTCTCAGAGTGTTCTCAGGATGCATATAATTTTTATACATACTCAAAACAGACAGTGACATTAGCAGTAGAAAATTATCTCACCTAATATAGACAGGGTAAAAAGTATCCCACCACCATTCTACAGGATACCTGTATGATCAGTTTTATTTTTTTGATTTATTCCTCTTCGAGGAACAATTCCAGGAAAGACAGGTGCTGAGGATTTTGTTGTATAATTGTCTTCACTATCCCTTACTGGTACTGGGGTTGAATCCTCATTGACCCCTTGAGAGATCTCATCTATGGCAACAGTAAAGTAATTGTGAGAGGAAAAAATGTTCCCATCCATTGACATTTATCCTTATCCAACACCAGATAAAATACACATCAGATTCTGGTTTGATGAGGCCTGGCACAATTAAGAGACTGTAGAAAGCACTTAGAAGTAGTACTGTCACTTCCCATCCACTCAATAATGACTGGCAGTGACAGCTGTTTGAGTAACTGATTCCAGAAATTTCGTAATGATGTTTGTGGTACACATATTTGATCTGTGAGCATACAAAGTTAAAATCTTGCTAATTCAATACACTTCTTAATGCCCCATCCTTTTCTTTTTTCTTTTTTTAGAACTGTCTCCTAGCGATCCATTCTCTTTACTGCAGATGTTACAGAATTTTGCTATCGATCACATAATTTCCAAATGATAACAACAGCAAATACCATAATAAATCAGAACCAGTGGTGGTAGAGGAATGAGGTGGTAAAAGTACAAATGGACAAAATGTAATACTCGACACAGAATCACTGTTTTAATCTTGTTCCTTTATGTTCTCTGAACTCTACACATAATCTCAAATTAACAGGTAAAAGTCCCACCATATGGATGAGTTTAACAAGACACAACTCAGCCTGAATCTTCACTTATGTAACAAGATGGCTTTGCTGATTCATAGCTGGAAAATTTACTTCTGCATCTCCATTTTGGAGCAGTGAGGCACAATTTCCAGTGCAAATGGTGGAGCCTACGTTCAAGGCACAAAATCATGCTCTGCAAATGAGGTGTTTCTGCCAGCAATTGTGCTTGAAACTGAAGGTGTGGCAGCAGCAGGTGCCTCTGTGGAGACATAGCCTCAGTGCTGAATGTACTGTAACAAAAGAAGTGAGTCAAAAGTGCTTTTGAGATGGTAGCATATGGCACTCATGTATTCATCCAACTTTCCTCGGCTAGAATGTTCATGAAGGAGGAAGAGGTATGCTGATTTGTGAAGGATCTCACCTGACAACCATAACTAACCCATCTCAAAGACACTTCAGAGGTGCTTTCTTACTTAGAGCTTTGTTATCTACATGTGTAATAAAGCTGTCTAACTCAAGCACGGACTATGATATAAATTTTTATTACAAGAAAATCCAAATGTGGCACTTCACTCTATACATTATGATGAAAAGCACAGAAAAATACCTGTATATAAAACATCATGTTCCTTTTCACCATTTGTATCACTTCCGATTAGTATGCTATCTCTAGAAGCATTTGTGAGATGTTTGTCTTCACTGCTCCAACCTGACAGATAAACAGGACGTTAACAGCCATTCAGCTGAACTTTCATAATCATCACGGAGAGCAAGTGTTCAATGAATCAGTGATGACTGTGGCTGTACCACAACTTTTAGCTCAACAGAATGTTGATCTTCCTCATGACACATCATAGCATGAACCTTCGTTACAAGTTAAAGGGACATCCATAGACCCTTTTAAGGTATTTTTGGAAGACTTCAGAATCCATTTGCAATGTTTTTTTCTGCCTCCAGTGCTGTTTATGGCCTCTTCAGCTTCAGCCACATCACTGTCCAGTTAGCAAACTGATAAGCATGCACATAAAGTGACTGATTTATCAATTGAAATTATTGGCTTAATCTATTAATCCACTAGGAGCAGCTGTAGCTTAGTGGTAGACCAAACTGCCTGGAAAGTAAAAGGCTGCTGATTCGATTTACAACTTCTCAGAAATAGGTAATGGCAAACTATTTCTGTATCTCTGCCAAGAAAATTACAAAGGTGCCCCATGACGGTGACCAAGCGATTAACCAGGTCAGCCATAACTAGGTGGCACTTCTCAACATGAATCCAACAGTGAGCTATTTAAGTGCCTTCACAGTGTATGTATTAGAACCTATGTGCCACTAATACCTGTATGTTCATTTTTCTCTTCATTGTTTTCAGCAGAAGGAATAATTCCTGCAAGAACTTCATCCATTGTGCGGTTTGGAGAATATTTGTCATCTTTACTCCATTCATGAAGCTGCCCATGCAGTGTTGAATCATGAGTAGCATTTTCTTCTCTGACATAATCACTGGAACTCACAGCTATAATAATGATGGTTGGGTAGATTTTTAATATCTGTAATTTGTGCATAACCTTATTTAATTATTTCATTGTCACTGTTACTGATCTTCACTGACATATCATTCAGCAAAGATTACTTACAAATTGGACACACAGAAATCAAAATCCTTTTTAGATCTTTGTGAACTGCTTTCTTTTTATCATTTTTTTATTGGATAAATAGTAGGTAGCTAGTTATCCAGATGTTTCTATGCTATTTGTCTCCAGTGTTCCATAAAAGCTTTACCCCATGCCTAGACAGATGGTGATGTGATCACTGGAGTTCACTGCTGCCATAAATATTGTCATATAGCCATTTATAAACCTAAACCTTCCATATTTTGTCAAAATCCAATGAGCACTAATCACTGATTTCTGTGGTATTAACACTTTGTCTGTATTATGCCATACAAACTACATAATTAACCTATAGTACTTACAAAAGAGTATTTTTATACACTCTTTTTATTCTTGATACCTGTGGGTAAGGATTCTTTTTCATCTGAATTTTCAACTGGAGGAAACACGCCAGGTGTTAAATCATTTACTGATGCATTCACAGGATGCTTTTCTTCATTATTCCAGTCAGGGTGGACTTCTTGGGTCAGCAGTTCTTCAGAAGAATCTTCATGGTCACTGCCACCATTGGAGACCACAGCTGTTACAATATGGTTGGGTCATTTTTTTTCTTTAAAGATGCTTTTGTGCTCTTTAAACAAGCCATTTACAGAAAATTGTCATCTAACTTTAGTATATTATACAAATGATGGGCAGCCCTCTAGCTTTTTTTAAACAGTAGTCCACTGCACTGAGTGACTAAAATGGAGCCATTCCTAATGTGGTTTTGATGGGATACTGAGTACAGGAACACATGAAGTCACCTTACACTGAATCAGACCATTGATCTTTTTCAGTGTAGTTATACTTGCACTAAATGGAAGCAACTTTTCTGAACTGGACACAGGAATTCCTCAACAGGGTAAAGAAATGCACTAGGTTAAAATAATGCCAATAAATACACTGGCCCTTGAGTCTCTTCAGTAATGACCTTGATCATGATCACTAATTTCAACAAGGCAGATTAGACTAACAAATGCAGATTTATAGATTATAACTAGTCATTTTCCCAGGACTATACTGGGATTGTCACACATATTTCTGACAATCCCGATATAGTTCCAGGATATCAAGGCAATATCTTGAAAGATCAGAATTATGAGAAATCCAGCACCAATAATGGGTTTCCCACAGTACTGATTCCTTACCTCCATTTGCTGGGTCTTCACATTATCGTTCCTCTTTCAAAATTCCTGGATCCTCACACACATTTTGAATAATATGCTCACAATAACATGGAGACCCAGAAGAGTTAAGAGTCCAGCATTGTCTCTGAACAATATAGCCTCCCATTTAGCAATGGAGTCAAGAGGCAATAGTGGGATTTAAAGAAAGTTCAACAAACTCTTGTTGTTTGGAGGCACCCCATGAAACAATGCACGCTAAAGTTTCTTAATGCTTTAAGGGATAGTATCAGAGAACAGTTAATTGTCCTGCTGTGTAATACTTTAAATATTAACAAACTTTTTTTTGTCAAAGTCATCCCTTGACATCATACATCTTACAACCCTTCTGTTAAAATGTCTATATCTTGTACACCCATTACATAACAGAAAATCTTTGCACAGCTGACAAAAACTTTTGGATAAATTCAAAAATAATAATTATTTTTAATAATTATGTCACATAATTCACTGCATTTTTATACATATTATAGACACTCTTACAACAACAACAAAAAAGAAACAAAGAAAAAAGAAAATCCAGAATGCCAAGCCAGGATCTACCCAAGTCAAATTCTGTTAGCCTTGGCTGGCACAAGCTTTGCATTGGCCCTAAGTGTTGGCTGCTGCATAAGTGAGGATGAGACCAAAGAAGCAACCCTTAGTCCAGAAACTGTTTCGGGTTCTCTGAATGTTTCTGGACTCTGCCAATGCCACATGCTCTGCAAATGCAGGCAGACACCGCTGCCAGTGTTGGTAGAATGAAGGAAAATTTGTATTTCCTCTAATGCCTTGCCTTTGCAGAAATAATAAAGGGAAAACTATCATTTTTTGTGGAGGTCATGATACCTGTGTAAGCTGTGTCTTCCTCATCAAGCTTGCTTTCATTTGGAAGAATAATTCCATAGAGATCAATTCTAGTAGAGTTTGTGGGATGTATATCTTCACTGTCCCATCCAGGGAGCATGCTATGCAGTAGAGGATCTTCTGTGTAACCTTCCTGCTTGCCATTATCACTGGAGGCAACAGCTGTTGTAATGATGGTTTTTGATATTTCAAATTTCACATCTGCATGATGCCCTGCCTCAGTTTTTACTACATTTTCCACGAATATTCTAGAAGATCTTCCTTCTCCTCATCTTCTTTATTTTTTAAAAGTACTAAAAGTACATTACTTATGACTGCCATGTCTCGTCCAATATCAGGAAATAACAAAACAAGAATCATGTGATCCTATCTAATAAGCCATTTCCTTAATAAAGGAAACAGTCTTGATATATTTCAAAGGAGTTGCGTTAAAAATGGGTAAAAAGGAATGTGCAAACTTTGCCAAAACCAGCAAACAAGCCTATAATTGCCTCAAGTAGAACACCCCTCATATATAAAATCATTTATAATTTTCACAATTCTCCCTGGAGTTCATAACTACTGATCATTATATACATACTATAAAGCTGTATTTGCATGGTTGCTTCCCATATTGTTAGGGAGGTAAATAAATACTATCTGTAGGAAAAGAGCAAACCAATACCAGAGTATTGGCTTCCTGGTCTTTCCCTCCCATTCCACCAGCTCTTTGGTTGGTACAGAGTTCAGTACAATCTTGAGCACAGATTGGGCAGAGATCCAATGGATCAGTCTCCATTTTTTCATTTCTCAGTCTCTGCTAATGTAGCTTGAGGCTTTTCTGCTGACAAGAGTGCTTGCTGATATTGCTGAAGGCTTCAAAGAATATGGTCCCCACTGGGGCAGCGGTACCACACTGGGGGCCTGGCTACTCATCTTCCTAATGATAACGAAACTGCCACCAGCTTTCTCAGGAACCATGCAGATTGCACTTGAAAATTTCATGTAAAAATTTAGGAATATATCCTTACGTAACTGGAGTCAGTAATCCTACCTGTCTAAAAAAGTAATTGAAAAGAGGAACAGAATCATTTAATTCTGTTCCAACTGATACCTGTATGTGAAGACCTCTCTTCATGCTCTTTTTGACCTGGAAGACCAACTCCAGGCTGCAAATAATTTCCAGTTGTGTTTGTGAAATATTGTTCTTCGTTATCCGATTCAGAATGTTCTGTTATTAACGTGGTGTGATTCTTCATGTGTTCTTCATTGTGACTGTCACCAGAAATTTCTGTTGTCATAAAGATGGCTGGGTCAATTTTAAATGCTGTTTTTTTCTTCAGCTACTTTATAAAATGCTGCTTACTTATGCAAAATACAAGAAACTGAAATAAACACCACTTAGCCATTCATTTTAGCAGAGACAGAATGTCTGAAACCAGAAGTCTCTCAGTTTGAATCCCAGTTCTGCCATGGAAGCTCACTGGGTCTTCTGAGCTATGGGTATAAAAGCTTTACTTCCTTCGGAAAGGCCAAGGGAAAACTTACTGACAGAAAAGGGTTGTTGGATGGAGCACAGGTGATATCTTTAGCAGCTCCTGAAGCCAGCCCAGTGCTAAAGGGCAAATCATACTTCATGATCCACCTTCTCTCGCTTGTGAGAAATTATTTCTTTTAACTCTTGTTTCAATGGATCGTGAACAAAATTTTCACCAAATGTATAAGTCTAATTACTACAGCTGTTATAGAATGACTGAATCATTTTGCTAACATGTCTACAATTTCAGGCCAACGCTAGACATTCTAATATTTTCCAAGATCAAATTAAAATATGCATTTATCTACTTAATGATGACATATTTTTCTTTGGGAAACTCTGCCCTAATGAGCTGTGGTAGTAAGACAAATATCTGGATGTATGATGAAACGTAATTTAGCAAAGAAAGAAGAAAATTGTTTTCCTTCTTTTGCCTGTAAGAGGTGCTTCCAAATTCTTTTCATAGTTGCTTTCACTAGAAGAAGCAACACCAGGCAGAACATCATCTTTAGATGAATTTGTACCTATTTTCATTGTTCCAGCCAAGATGCATTTTATTCATCAGTGTCTCATGAGCAGAATCTTCATAGTTAATTCCATCGGTAAGTATCGCAATGATGGCTGAATTAGTATCACATTTTCACAGAATATAACTCATAGCACTTAAAACATTTCTGCTGGGATGGAACTATATTTCATGCTTAATATTTGAAGAGTACTATATTAAGGTTTGCTTTACTGCAGCTTGCGAAAACCAAACTGCTGTTTAGTCCCTTCCCTGAGCCCCAGAGAAATCAAGATCATATCCCTTATAGAGATCAGTAATGGTCTGGGGATGAAGATACCTGTATAAAAGGATTCATTGTTATGCTCGTGTTCATCTGAAGAACTAATTCCAGGTCCTGCCCCTTCACTAGATATGCTTGTGTTACTTTCTTCACTGGACCATTCAGGATACACATCATGGAATGGATTTTGAGTAGATTCTTCATTAGAGACTACATCTGTTTTAATGGTGAAGAATTACATTAATGAATGCAGAAATGCAGCTGCATTTCAATACAGACTTCTGTCCATTAAACATATAATAGTTCTATTCATCTTTAAGCACACTGATACTCAAGGAAATAAGCAGAGATGGCTCTTTAGATGTGTCTCTAAAGGCAAGTATCTTAATTACCTCTTAATGTACAAACACTTTATAAAATACTTGTATGATTATGAGTTTTAAAGTGCTATTGCCTTCAATGTAATTATGGTGATATGCCCAATTCTATAACTAAGTAACAACCTAATTTAAAATAATGAAAAAACCAAGAACGTGAGAGAAATGTGGCAGTTGAGTAAGAGAGGTAATAAATACACGATTCAGCTGAATTTTTTTAGCCTGTACCAAATGGAATATGAAATAACAGAGAAAGAGAGATACTAGATACCAAAAGGGATGGTCCATGTAATACAAAAAAAATTATGTACTATATATTTGCGTATGGTGCTTCTAAACTTCAAACACTATAACTGTGCTCAGTGTATATTCAGAACTATCAATTTCCAAAGTGTAGTTAACAGTCTCACTGCTGCTATATAGTCAAGCAAACTACAAATAAAATAGCTTGAAATATACAGCCAATAGTACTTTCTAGGAAATAAATACTATTGAATGTGGTATTAGTACTCTACAGTATGTAACAGTATAGTATTCCAAAAAGCTAAATACAAATGTTATAAAATGGCACAAATGATGTACACAAACTACCCCCAAAATTAAAAAAGAGATCAATAGTAAGCTCAGGTAAGTGCAGAAAGGTCTAGAGAATCTTGGTTGGCATTTCCTTTTTTATTATCATCACCATCTAGAAGTATCCTGGAAACTTTTGCTGTTCGTGTTGTGTTCTCTTTAAATTGCCTTTACCTTCATATCTGAGCCACAATTTCAATTCACTTTATGAATTCAGTATTAAAAACTGTACAACATCCCTAGGCAGCTAGATTCTTTTAAAAGGCTTAGAAATACTGCCCCTAATACATGTCAAATAAGTTTGTTCCTTAAATTCATTGCTTAAAAAAAATTAAGGGAATACTTAAACATCACAGTATATCCCCAGGTTACTTAGATTTCAGAGATACCAAACTGTCCAGTTAGAAAGTATAAGTAAATGTGAATCAGGTTCACCTACTCTGGTACACATTATGCTGCCTGCAATATCATCTAGCCTGTACAGACTGTAGCATGGATCTGGACTGCCTGGCTAGGTGAGAAGCCTTTACTGACTGTGCAAAGAGAAAATTGTCTGTTCCTCATATAAACAATTCATAGCTATGGTTCAATAACTGAATTAATGATTTCAATTTGAAAACAATGCAGAAAACATTAAAGCAAATCAATTGATGGGATGACCATGATTAATTATAATTGTTTTATTTTTGTTTTTTGAGTTTTAAAAACTGGTATATATTGTAAGTCAAACGAACAAACAAACAAATATTTCTAATTCATTACTATTGGAAAGCCCTGTAATCTTGTCTTAAGGTATCATTAGGAATATGTGCTGATGGATATTTGATGATGCCAAAAATAGACATGTAACAGAATGTTTTAAAATAGCAGCCGTGTGTGTAGAGATGCAAGATTTGTTTGCCCATCTTCCTAATCACCATTTTCCATATGTATATGTATATATATAAGAACACACTGAGATTATATTAAGTAAATCAGTTGGCAGTACCTGTCTGAGAAGACTTTTCATGGTCACTTTCACTTGGAGGAATGGGTATTTTTAGGACATCATGAAATGTTGTATTTGTGGCAGAATCATTTGTTTGTCCATGTTGATCCACAGGTGATAAATGATCCAATTCTTCATTTTCAGAACTTTCATTGAAAAATATTACTGTGGCAAGGATACATAATGCAGAATAAAAATCTCTCCATTTTGGATTTTCCTGATTTACAGATATGGCTTATATTCCAAGTTATAACTTCTTGAATGGGTTCTTATTCTAATCAAAGGACAATAATTCATTATTCATACCAGTACCTGAATGATAAAAAGATTCATCTTCTAGATTTCCTTCTCTATCACTTGTCGAAGAAAATATTGTATGGAATACATCTAATGTGGTGACTGTAGGTCTTGCATCTTCAGTTTCTGGACTAAAGGGAACAGCATCTAGTGGAATCTTAGTCGAGTCTTCCTGCTTGGTGAAATCATCACTGGAGAACACAGCTGTTATGATGATGTTTTATGAGTTTATTATTATGCTTGCTGAATAACCACAAGATCGTTCTTTTTGTCTTGTTAAAATATACATGGCTTGCTTTTCATTTAAGTGCATGTGAAAGAGTAGAAGGAAAGCAGATAAAATTTTGGAAAGTATCGCTGAATTCCCAGTCACCAATTAATACTGCTTCAATTTTCAGAAGTTGACAGTCGTGCAGATAGTACCCACAGATCACCAGCAGCAGGAGGGGGGAAAGGAGTCATCAAATATAAAGGGAGAAAAGAAGTGACAACAGCTTTGCACCCTTAGCTGATTTTTGAAAGGTTTCAACAGAAGACTCTGTAATAAATGAATCTTAAGTTCATCAACTTTCTTTCCACATTTTCTTCTTCTTCTTTTTACTTTGAGATTGTTAATTTTTGGAACATGTTTGCGCTGTGCTTCCAAGCATTATGACCATACTTTAAAGAGAAATAGTGCTGACTTGCAGTTTCAGCTATAAAACATGATTTAGTTGTTCTGACTCATTCTAAGGGTGCTGCTCTCCCATTCCAAGGAAATTAAGACAGAAAAATCTTGAGATACCACCACCAGGATCACACCACCAGATTTCTTCTTTACAGACAGATTTTTTTTTAGAATACATAAAAACCATAATGTATAAAACATTATGATTGGTGTCAAAGAACATGATTTAAATATTGATAAATGAGACCAACGCCACAGAAAGCCTCAAACAGTGAGAAGATAAGCCAGACTCCACTTGCAAGAAGAAAGACCAATAAATTTCATAGTAACGAAAAGTAAAACAAACGTCCTAATAATAACAAAGCTATGCCTTTTAGTTCAAATAACTGCATACTTCAATAATAAGACACAAATCACTAATTAAGCAAGCTGTAGTTCATCCTAATTATCTACTTCTGGGGAATTGATTTAAATCAGTTGTTTAATGTCTACAAGCACCATTTCTTGATGAACTCAAAACAGCAACAATTGCATCTGGGCAGCCACTCAAAGTATTTTAAGAATAGTTTTCTATGACTATGTGCAGCATTTGTATATACTGCACATTTTTTTGCAAAGAGCATTATGTTTATAACAGATGAAGGCATTTTTAAAATACTGCTTTTAGATATGATTAGAGCATGGATGATACATTAGTACATAACTCTACAGATTTCAGGGAACTCCTTTGTCTGAAACAAATTCAGACTGGCACTTGTGACTCACTTTTGCTTATGTAAAACCAAATATCACTTAAGATTCTGGTTTTATGGGTTTGACAGATGAAAAAGAACACATCTGGGGAAAATGCTTTTAAATGTATGCTTCTTTTCTTTTTAAAGTAATCATAGCATATTATCTGCACACAAACTACCAGAAAAAATTGACTGTGTTTCTAATTAACAAACCTCCATTTTATACAAACAACAAGCAAAAAATCCTTTCAAGATCATGTGTAATTAGTCATACCAGGAGTTGCTGAATAATGCTCATCATCACTTAGAGAAACAATTCCAGGTGCCCTCGTGCCATTTGTTGAATATCTGTGCTCACTATTATTTCCAGAATGTGCACCATGTAGAACTGCATCATAGGTTGAATCCTGAAGTCTGACTTCTTTGCTGGAGAGTTCAGCTGTTGCAATACAGTTGAATTAATACTGATTTGAATAAATGGCATACCACCACTTATTAAGATTGGCTCACACTGAAAATTTGAAATCAGACCTACATATTGCCCACTTCATGTATGCATTTTTTTTTTTGGGCCCTAAGAACTCGGTGGGGAATTTGGCATGTGTGTGAAAACTCTCATGTATTCATCATCCCAATAAACAAGATTGTCTAATTACCCAGTAGTAACAAAATCAATTATGTGCAACACAGATACTTTCATGCACCAGCCTAAGCTACTTCCAGACAATAAGAAGCAATGAAGGATCTTTTTAAAATCCAGCAAATGCCTCTTGCTGCCCCATACAAGACACAAAGAATAATCTGTGCATTAACCTAGTGATTCCCAGCCTGTGCTGTTATAAGCTCACATGGAGTTACCCAGAAGTGCACCAACTTTCCTTTGCTGTTTTTTCACTGTGACTTTTAGCTCATGTCTGGAGGCCCCCTGATATTTCAGCATTGAATATTCATTACTAAGTTTTCTATTATTTATTTTATCCATGTTTTTATTGAGTGGTGTGACCCGTCAGATGCCTTTGGGTCAAGGTCAAGATACAAATGTTTAGAAATAAATAAATGCTTAAGAAGTAAGCACTTAACTGCAACTGCAAAAATGGTTACAACTACAAATCATTGCAAATTTCTGCAGTGAATTAGAAACTGTGCCCATACTGTTTCTACGGCACTATTAACCTAACTGAATTTAATTCAACCTGCCCATATCTCTGTCACAGGCAACAGAATTACAGAATGAAACACAATGTTTTTCCTTGCACTTAGTGACATGGGCAGGTCACTAAAGTCAAACTAATTTTTTGTTTTTAGATTATGTCATGGAATAGTGCCACCATAGTCTTTGGACAGAACACTGTTCCAAATCTTAAGACACTCAATGTCTTAAGGGAGCACAGCAGCAGAGCCTCAGGTAAGGGTTGTGCATAGCATCATGACAAATTGTAAAGGCACACTAGCTTGTATAATTAGCTCTCACTTGAGAGGGTACATAACTGCTCCTTGAAGTGTTAGCAGATGTATCGCTAACAAGTTTAATAGATCAACGCAGCAATACAAAATAAAACATTTTATAACAATCAGGTGCAAACCAAACTAAGTTTTCTGATTATAGCTTTTGACCCTGAAAAGCAGTTTGAAACAAACTATGGGCATGTTGACAACTGTAGTATTAAGCAATTAATGAACACTCTCAGTCTAATTACAAAGGCCACATTTCTAGCTCTGAAGGCTACAAAAGTTTAGAAATCATCTGCAGGCCCTTGTCTGTAGATCATATTGAAAAGAGGATTCTCTTTGTTTTCTTTTTAAGAGAAGGGGAGGACATCTTGACTTTTGCTGTTCTCAGTTTCAAATCTAGACTTGCATCTTACAGAAGAAATCTAGTAATATGCATTAGCCACACACGGCAGCCACAGTTACTCCTCCACTGTTATCAGAACTAATCAGCAGAAACAATGCTGAATGATAAGGAATCTTGACCAATATCAGCAAAATCCATTTCACCATTAGGAAAGAATACTATTTAAGGAATTACATAAATGACAGTCAATACATTTTGGATTTTAAATCATGTTCGCTGAAGAAGAACACCAACCTCTACTCCTACGACAAAAATATATCACAAAACAGCTCAATGTGGTACTAATATAAATTTTACCACAAGCTGTACAATTAGAACAAGTTGGAATCGGACATATAAACTAAAGACAATTTTTTTTATACACAGCTGATATGAAAGGCACTTTAAGTATAATGTGCTAAACATGGTGTATAATTAAATGGGATCTGAAGCATGTATTCCATTGTAAAGCACATTGACATTTGGAAAGGATATGTGCTAAGTAGTTTTTTTCATTGTGTTTCTCTTGCTAACATAAACTAACAGAACTACAGAGTCCTTGCAGAGAAACAACAATATAGTGACTTAGAGGAATCAGCTAAGACTTAATATGTATTTTAAGCTTATTTTTTGTTATATTCTAAATGGCAGCATATTACAAATGAACTCTGGACAAGATATGGCTTTTCTGATAAACCTTTTTATTATCCTAATATTATTTCTGAAACACAGTTATTGTATTATTTGCTCTTACTGGTATTTGAAGGCTGAAACTCCTTATCACCACTGGTGCTCCACTCAGGATCTGATTCAGGATTTATGTGCCCAGACCCTTCAACAACATCATTATCTTCTTCATCTTCATCTTCATCATCTTCTTTAGAGCTCTCATCTAATGATTTGATGATGTAAACCTACAGTAAGCTTTTAATTTCCAATCCATTTCCCAAAGCCAGTATTTCTGATTTTTTTCTTGCCATTCTTTCTTGTTGTACTGTTTTCATAGCTGAGTTAGAAGTGAATAACAAATACAGTAGACTGTTTGAGGGGAGGGAAGGAAATGAAAAAATGCAATCCAAATGCATTATTTGGGTGGCAATCCAAATAATGATCAAGTGGGCCTGGAGTCTGAATTTTGACATTTTCCTGTACTGTGGGGAGGAACAGTGAAGTTATGTTGTTGGGCCAGACAGCTGTTTGTTAACATTGCTATTCTACTTCTGATCTGATGGGGTCACTGTGGCATTCCATCACCACCCAAGAAACTATGGGTGAATGGGTAAGTAGGAAAGTGCACATGTCAGGCACAAGATCCTCCTACGAAGCATGGCATGATTTCTTAAATTCTGTCTGAAAAAACATGTGAGCAATTATTGATATCCAAACAAGGACTGATTTAGGAAAGACAAGAGCATTAATGCTATATTCCTAAACCCAGACATTTGCTATTATAGTAACAGCTCCAAAGTAGCATCAACTCGTGAATATTTTCTATTTACAAGTCATACCCTTCAGATAACGACTGTCTGGCCAGAAGGTCACAAATCAAAGAGGAAAGAGCAACAAAACGGGGGAAGAAATCAAATTATTTGTAAAGCATTCTATAACAGATGATCTGTAAAGTTTTTTAAAAAGCCAGGTCTCTAAAAATACTGAAAGTATATAAGCAATGAAATGATGCACATTCAGTACAAAGCTATGGATATGTCAGTGACTGAATTACTAGAACTGCATAGGAAAAGCTTCACTCCACAACTTCTGCTTTTTTCTCAGCCTTCTTTCTACACTAAGGTTCAGTGCTTTGTTTGTTTGCATTTCTATTCTATGCTACTTCCAAAGACCATAGGGAGACCTTAGCTAAAACAATGACAGTGCCTGCATTATGGGGCAACGCTTCTCTTTCCCTACAGAAAGCTTATTACAGATAAAGATTAAGTACAAAACCATCTATTTGATGTTACCATAAATTATACTGCAACCCTCATCAGTACTGATGGGGTAACTTGATACCCCAAGTAATGAAGGCATAGACATATTTTTTCTTAATACTGTACGCGGTTTGAACAATATGGTTATATTGATCAATTCGGGTATTTTTAGGGCAACACCCTAACCTGCCTAATATCATAATATGTTTTGGCTGCAAGGATTAAAAATAAAAGGGATCCCAAACAACTCCACTGGCCACAAATTGAGTATTTTGAATATTAATTATTCAACATTTAGAATAAGATTACGCCTCCTACAGTTCCTAAATTACTGTAAAACTTTGTGATCTAGATCATTTTAGATAAATAATACTTATTTTAAAAAGATTACCCCAGGCTCCTTCAGTTGGATGCTCCACCTCGTTATTATCAGCATTGAGCACCAACCAAGTGTGTGTCCGTGGCTGCTGAGTAGATGTTTCTTCATGTGAACTGAGATGAATGGTGGCAGCTGTTCAGACAATAGCTAAATGAGTAGTGATATTTTTATTTGTTGAGCCAACATTTACCAACTAAGCTACTGTCCAACACCTTCCTGAATAATACTGAACAAACAATAGGTGTGCCAACAATAAGATTAAATAGCGGAAAGACCTATACAAGAGTTTTAACATCTGTAAGTCTAGAGCTTAACTCAAGAAAGCAGGGTCTGTTATAGAGTGGTTCTTTATCCTGACTGCAAACTTCATGATACAAGTGTGTATTCATAAAAATCTGTATAGCTTTTCTATATACTGGGGAAATTAGCATATGGCATGAAAGATAACATGGCAATGAAAAAATAATAGTAAGCCAGAAGCAACCTTAAGAAAGCAAAATAATAGTGCGGAAAGCTAAAAGGAGAGTACATTTAGAGTTTGCCAGGGTTTTGTCCTGCACTTTAAATTGTGATACTTCTACAATCTGTTCTGTTCTTGCAAGCTGTATCACTGATATCCTACACCCAAGAACTTTAATTCTTATGAGAATGAGAAAAAGGCTTGTGACACAGGAGTCACTGGAATATCTGTATAAGCTTATTCTATATTGGAATAAAATAAACACAGAGTTATTATTAGAAGTTGTTTAAGTTATTGTGAATTACAGTTTAAGCTAATAAACAATTACAGTAAGCAGTTAGAAGTCATGGGAATTTAAACTACAGCTTCGATTGAGAAAACCCTCTCCGTACTGGTTAATGTCTGGCTGTATGAAATAATCAAAGGTCCTTTCAGCACTGAGGAGAGGTAGATTGGTCTATTGAATCTATTGATCTGGAACATGGAGAAGTGTGGGCCAAATAAGTGCTATTTCCACTGACGGTGTTTATATGGATCAGGCCTTCCTGAGACCTTGAAGATCATGTGAGCTCCAATGGCTAGGAGTGAAAGCTCCTAGCCTTGGGGTGTCAGGGGGTGATTTTCAGCAGAGTGCTATGACATACCACTGAATGACAGCTCTCAGTAATTCTGGATCACAGAAGTGTGCCATTTGCATGCCTCCATAATCCTAAATACAGCCCTTGGTTCAGTTTGTAGACCTGAAATATCAGGTCTACAATAGATCCAGACTGAGAGCCTCCTTGTTCTGGATTAACATGCAGTTCAGGTGGCCCAGGATCTGGATCAGAGGTCTTTTTATCCAATTCTAAAGGCTAGTGCAGAAAAGACCAAAGATTGAAAAATATTTACCGGTAAGTAGTATATCAAATACGATTTGCTTTTCTCTGAATTAGGCAAACTACAATTGCAATTCTGTGCATATACATGCTTACAAAAGACAGGATCAATAACAAACTGAAGCCTATTCAAATTTAAGGTGCTTTTAATATGTTTTGCTCTTGAATATTCAAATCAGCAGCGGACACAATCTTCCCTGAGAGTTGTCCATCCTGCCCTGGCCTAGGGCAGCTCTGAAGGCAGACTTTGCATCACTGGGGAAACCTATAGGCCCAGGTGTGTGGCCAGGGGAACATAAGGGGTACCTTTTTGCCTTGAGTAGATGCAGCCTTAGTTTTACCATACAAGAAGCGTGGCTTCTTATTGGTACGACCTCCTTTTAGCTGCCTCACCATTTGCCCATCCCAATGGACATCAGCCACCACTGAATTCAATATTATATGCAAATACAAATCAATAAAATATTTTTTAAAAAATAATAATAAACTATACTAGGTTTAGTAACAGAACAGATTACAGTAGAATAACCCATGTTTTTTTAAAATTATTTTTTAGATTTGATTTTGCATAGTCATGATAAGGTCAATCTTTAAAAAGATGACTTCATGTTAACAGGCTTTTGTGACATTGTAGCACTTAGTGCTATGGTGTTTCAATTGGAACCATAAAATGAAATACCAAAGTAGTAGACTTGAGTTATGGCGAAAGAAAAACAATTCAAAATCATGACAAAATAAATAATAGGCAGAGAAAAATCTTTAAAAGACTCACCCTGCTATAAAAATGAAAAAGTCATTAATAACGGAAAACATGTCAGGACTATAAAAGGTTGTTCCAACATCTTGAGCACCATGTTTTTTTGTTTTTTACCTTTGCCTTTGGTGCTTTTTCTACAATAACTATTGTAAGAGTCACAAAGACATTTTCCCTTTTCTGATTATACAGTCAAGTATAATACCTAAAAGCAATGAGTTATACAACTTTCCCCCCTTATCTTGGCAACTAGATCACTCTTTCACATTGATACTTATATGTATTATATATATTTGCATATACATGTATATGTATGTGATTAAAAAATAATATCAAGCACAGAGAGTTTCCACAATACAAACAGAAAGATCCACATGCCCTCTTAGTACCAAAATAATTTTATAGATGACTGAGAGGTCTAAGCATTTCTGACTTTCCAAAGCAATCAAAGAAATAATTATAGCTCACGCCAGGGCAACCTCTTGTCAAACCAGCTTTTACAGTATGACTTTACTGGCTCATGGTACCAGCAAGCACAGATATCAAGAATTTCTGTTGTTCAAATGTTTCAGTTATAGCAAGAAGTAGGCAAACAATAATATTTTGTCAAGGATACTTTTTTTGCTAAGAAATAACTTCAACTACTGTGGGAGTGAGGGAAGCAAAGATGGCCATATATATATGTAATGTATTACCCTTGGTGGAAGATACATGATGTTCTCCTTCGTATTCTTCAGAAGGCCACAATAAAGGGATCTCTTCATAAACTTGCTGACCTTCAGTAGTGTTTTCATGATCTCTTCTATTATTTGACATTTCGCCAGCTGTAATGATGCCAGAATAATGAACCTGTTCAACATATGCTGCACACTAGTTCCATTAATTGTCTTCCATCACCAGCTTCCATCACCATCACCAGGCTCCCTTTAAGTGCAGAAAAGCTATATTCCATAGTCTTGAATGACATTAATACTGCTGTTTGATTTCTTGCTTGTTTAATTAGCACTATCAAATAATCCCAAAGGTGAGAGAATCTCAGTGTGAGGAAAATATAGTACAAAAGAAACACCAAAAGGAAAAAGGACACTAAATGGTATGAATAATACCAGTGTAAAGTCTTAAGACGTAACAGCTGACTATACTTCAGAAAGCCAGGAAACACGCTGTCACATCCATAAAGTATCCATGAGGCAAGTAAAAAGAATTAGGCCTTACTGATATTAGGAGAAAGATGAGCCGAACTATCATACTTATTTTCAACATGTCCAAGTGTTTTGTGTTCCTGTGCGATGTCTTCTTGCGTCTCATGTGAATGTAAATCTGTCATGATGAAGTTAAAGTATTGTAAAGGTTCTTGTTTTTATCCACAGTATGTTCCCATAATTATCCATAGGTGGTTGAACAAAAGTATATTTACTGAAATTTTGTAATTTGCATCACAGTAGAATTTTCCATCTTCTGTAAAGGATTGAGCAAGTTGGTAACTCATTGTGATTTTTCAGCACATGCTTACTTTAGTCCTAGTGAGATTTGCAGACATTTTGTAGGAGGTGGAAAAAGAGAGGAGTATTATAGCTTCCTTATCCATTCATTTACATCACTATATGATGAGATGTAAACCAGATGGATAGAATTTTTGATGTAGTAAACAACTGAAGCAACTGAGAAGAGTAACAGTTCAATGAGAAAAGAAAGGTCTCATTGAAAAGAGAAATAAAGTGTCATGTCTCCATTTCAGTGCAATGGAAAACTCACAAACCAAGAAAGCTGACAAAAATTCATGCTGGAAATTCCATCATGTATTTTTAAGAAATGACAACACAAGTTTTCATGCTTCTGAGAATATCAGTTCTTAGTATTCAGTTTACATTCATGAACCATGCACAAAGAATGAAGTTCATTCCCCAATAACAGTGCATTTTCTTGCACTGTCAACAATCACTGCTGCAAATAAGCCATAAAGCCTATGGTTATTAGAATAATGAAGTGGAGGCAATCTAAACACTAGCCAATGCAGGATGCTGCTTTAGGATTTCTGAGAGATGGCTGTCCAACATATGCTTAAAAATATGGTGCTGTATCTAAAAGTAGACTCTAGGTCAATCAAGTTCTTACAAATGACATGCCAGGAATACAAAAGTCTCTTTCCAAAGTTAAGGTTTCATTCACTCCAAACTCTGAGAGCTATGTAGATATATTGGTGTTTTAAATATATATAAATCAAAGAGGCACATAAATATGACATAAATACATACTCCAATCTAAAATGATATAGTATTACAAAATGTATGATTAACAAAAGTGGACTGCTGAAAGAGAAATATTCAGGAGAAATTCTGAATATCAAAAGCATGATGCATTTCAAAGAGAAATAACTCCTAACTGTACCAAGCCTGTCCAAGAGAATTAAAATGACTTCTTCATCTAAGCGTAAATGAGAACTACAAAGAAAATGCCAGCATTTTTCTTTCAGCCTCAAAATTCAGTACAATTTTATTTTATGGCAAGCATCATAGTAATAATATACAATGTAAACAATACAACTGAGGCAACAATTTAAACTATAGTTCAAATATTGGCATCAATGAAAACATGTTAATTTTATTTATTCACTCATACATTTGAGGAATTAGTTCATCTTCATTAGGTTAATAAAATTAGAATCTAATTTGCCATCCTTCCTAAGCAAGCTAATTTCAATCTGTGACCTGTGTTGACCACTTCTGATACAAGAAAGTAAAATATAGATTACAAAAGCTTCCACCATGAACCTTGCAATGTCCATTTTAAGGTAAGCATCCCAAAGACACAGTATTAGCGCTACTAATTTTGTGCAAACAAAATGACATTTCCAGAGTTAAGCCACAATAAATATGCACACCCACTTTTCTGTTTCTGCAAATGTTTCAATTTTTTTTCCTTTCTGCATGTATAGGAAGGCAGAAACATCAACATATGACACACACCTCAAGAACAATTTTCCCTGAAGAACCCTTATATCCTGTGCACATTCTAGGGGTAACAGCTGCTAACGGACATATCGTACACTCCAATACAAAGAAAAATGTCCATCACAAGGAACTTCAATTAAAATTTTCTGCAACACAGGTGTTGTTAAAAAGAAGCATTAGCATTAATTTAAGAAGTAGAGCACAGGTGATAAAACTGATACAACTGACAGCAAAGGAATACATGTCTGTTTATACAGTAATTCATACAGCCATCATAAAGTAGTAATTTAAACCAGTAATTTTCACACTATTTAGCAGACTGAAATGAACTTGCACTCATTTTATTCATTAGCGTGTTATTTAATTTGTAATATATTTTTAAATATGGTTTTTAATTTGTCAGATAATTATGCATTGTGTCAAGGTTCAGCGGTCGTCCAGCTAACTGAAAAGTGGGCATTACAGTCTCATATATCCAGCACTTCCTCAAAAGAAGGCACTGTTGTGTAATTTCTTTGACAAGGATATGGATATATCCATGAAGGGAGCCAAGTTTTGTTTAGAAGGATGGTAAAAATTTGCTCGAATATGATGCATTCAGCTGAAATGGATGCAAAAATTGGGAAGATTTCCTCATGTTTTCATGTCCCCCAGAACATCTCTCTATAGGGGCATACTCATAAGTTTGGAAATCACTGGGTTAAATATATACTTTATTAATAAGTCCCAAAGTATCCCAAAGAATCCACAGAAGGTTGCACAGTCAACCACACCAAGTAAGAGCTAACAGAAACACACTTTAGTAAAAGAACAAAAAAGCCAATCAAAATGGTGTTGTTAGGTAAAGTTTTTCTGTAAATAATGCCAATAAAAGAGGAAAATTATTCTTGAATAACAATAATAGCTTATGAACAAGTCATATGAAAAACGGTTACTTTATTTTATTGATGACTTCTAAGAAATTTACATACACTGCTCCATACATTTTTGCCCAGGAACAGGATCAAAATAACATTTAAATGCCAGATGAAATCAAAATTACAATAAAATTATAAGATTTCATCACTAAACCATCCAAATCATACATTATCAACCCAACTTCAAATATTTCTTGCAACTTACTTAGAACTTTTTCCTTTTGTTCTATACTGTCCTTCCAAGAAAAAAAAGCTCTTTTTCTCATTTTCTTTGATGAATAACTCAACTGTGTGTATATGCAACTTCCTTCTTCCTGTCTAGCTTAGAATACTTGATATTTCTGTGGTGTCTGCTAACTAAGCCTAAATTTGCTCTTATACTGAACAAAGACCAGCAGGGACATACCTGAAAGACAACATGTTAAACTTCTACCAGACCAAAGAGACTAACTGAAAGAATCTGGGTCAGCCATTACTCTTCAACCAGGTTTTTCATGAGTACAAGATACAGCAATAAGAACAACAGTCACATCTTAAATTCCCCCAAAACAGAATTTAAGTGCAAAAATACATATTTACAAGCACCCTACACTAATGTGTGACACAGTAACACAATGGCTGCATCCCCATGCCAGCCAGGTGGTACCCTTTGGGTGCTGTATTGTCCCCAAGCAAGCCGTGCCGAGCGCCGGCACAGGGAGCAGCTCCACCACCCCCCTCAGCCCACCTCTCTCTCTCTCCTCCAGCCCAGCCCAGCCCTCCTTCTCTCTCTCTATCTCTCTCTCACACACACAGAAGGTGGAATCCCTGTGAAACCCCATTAAAATAATTAAGAACAGCAGAGCGCTGCTCTCATTTTAGCGAGGCTCTGCACTTGTGCACATTAGCCCCAACCCCCATCTGAAACCTGCTCAGCTGTCCAGGCAACTGTCAGGCACTCGTTTGGGGTTGCCCTACACTCAGCTGAGCAGCTTTCAGGCGGGGGTTGGCGCTAATAGTTTCCACTCTGCACAAAGACTGCAAATTCACTCAAATTATGTTCTATTTTTATCAAAGACCTAATTCTAATCATTCCAGAAACATCCAACTTCACTGCACCTTTTAATGTGATTGAGATGCTCCAAGAGTTGCACTGGCTGCCAATTCACTATTGAGCCCAATTCAAGGTACTAAATGACTTGGGCTCCAAATATCTAAAGGAACACCTTCTTCCATATCGACCAGCCCATGGCGTAAGATCTGGAAGGGAGGCCCTCCTGGTTGCACAACCACTCACAGCAGTAAAAGGGGTGGGCACCCAGGACCAGGCCTTTTCAGTGATGACTCCCAGACTATGGAATAGTCTCCCTGCTGACGTGCATCAGGCACCTTCACTCAATATGAAGAGCTGTGAACAGCCTTTTACTCCCCACATTCAGGCACTGCCACGGTTTTAATATGCTTAATATGTTATGGTCTTAATGTGTTTATTTTACATGTTGTAACCTGACCTGAGACCCTAGGGTACTGGGAAGGATAAATAAATAAATAAATAAATAAATAAATA
This sequence comes from Aspidoscelis tigris stejnegeri, assembly GCA_023333525.1. Taxonomy (NCBI): domain Eukaryota; kingdom Metazoa; phylum Chordata; class Lepidosauria; order Squamata; family Teiidae; genus Aspidoscelis; species Aspidoscelis tigris. The sequence goes on along the minus strand of JALMGA010000003.1, from coordinate 47,521,623 downwards.
AATAAATAAATAAATAAATAAATAAATAAATAAATAAATAAATAAATAAATAAATAAATAAATAAATAAATAAATAAATAGCCACAAAAGCTAAGTATCTGCCAGCTGTTACAAGACAGCTCCAGTGAGATACACATGAAATACTATAGCTGATATAATCTCATACACTTACTAGTACTTTCATGATCTGGGGATTCAGAATAGTCATGTCCTTTATGATCATCATATATTTTCGGCACATCATCTCTTTCAACATAGGAAGATGTTGAAGTGGAATAACCTGCATTATAAATTAATGTATATGTTACAATCTTTTTAACTTGGCGATTTATAAACTTTTCATAACAAGGGCAGCAGTATTCTTTCATTATGCTTTTGGAGCCATTTTAGAGGATTTCCCCCTAAGCAAATGACAGCTTTCCTTAGAAGCTTGCACACCGTTGGTAGCTGTAATGCTTAAGTATCATCCATATATGTTTCACTCCATTCACAAAAGTTGATTGAATACAGTGCTACTTTGTGAATACAGTATTGAAAAACAACTTGTGCTTTCCCATCCTTTTCCCCAATTTTGAAAATGCCTGCTTAGAACTTACTATGGCCCTGTTCCCACTGGGACTTTTTTGTGTGTCAAAAATGGTTTAAAAACTGTTTGTCCACACTGAAAATTGGCTTCTTGCACTTTCAGGGGAGTAAATTGAAAAAAAAAATGCACTAAAAAACACCTGATAATACAGGTGTTTCCCATTTTTGCTGCTAAAACACTTTTTCTTTATTCCTTTGGGAATGGTACAGCAGTATTGGGGCAGATGTGTCATGAAACGGGTGGGGCTTCACTCCACACAGGAAAGCCCCTTGCCAGAATTTAAAGTGCTAGAAAGCCTTTTTGCCTTGGCAGAGCACTTCATTTTAAGCCACTTCACACTGATAAGAAGTAACAATTCACCCACTCTACTTCACACTGATGATAAAGTTTCATTTCCCACCCACCCTTCCCCTGTTTCTCCTTATTTGCTGGGCCCCTTTTTCTGTTGGGGGGGGGAGCAGAGGAGGAGGAGGAGGAGGAAAGGCTTCCCCTGCAAAGCAGAACACACACAAAAAAACAACCAATATGGTATCTGCTTTCCCTATTATTTTCCAATGCTTCCTTATATATCACAGTCTTTCCCAAGAATTTTGCTTTTTCATATCTCCGCAAAGTAAAAGGCAGCAGCAGCAGAGAGAGCAAGAGAGCACTATCTGCCCGCTCACTCGCCCGGCCAGCCAGCTGCACTCATGCTCAGTCACCTGCAGGGCATGAGGGGGAGAGATGCCAGGTGGTGAGCAAGAGAGGGGAGGGCCTCTCTCTGACTCTGCAGAGAAATAGCCCGTCTTTCTCTCACAGCTGCTTCTACTGTATTTTGCTGCAGCTGCTGCCTTTTGCTTTGCAGAGGTGTGGCAGGCAGTGCTCTCCTTCCCATCCCCCACCGGTGACTGACTGCAAGCTGGCGGCCGGGCAGGAAGGACCCTCTGGCTCACTGTCCCCTTCTGGGGCTCCTTCCCAGGGTCACAGGTGGTCTTTGGGGCCCTCGAAGGTGCTCTGCTGGGGAATTCTGCAACCCTCCGGGGTTTCCTGCCTCCCACAGCCTCAAGACTTCAAGAAGGCTCTGTGGATTTCCCTTCCCTTGCCCTTTTCTTCTCCCCTTTCCTTTCCTTCCCTTCCCTTCCCATTCCTGTCTTTTCCCTTCCTTCTTCCTTTCCTTTCCTTTCCATTCCATTCCTGTCCTTCCTTCCCTTTACTGTCTTTTCCTTTCCTTTCCTGCCCTTTTTAAAATCCTCCCCAGTACAGGAGAGGTGACATTTCCTACCCTACCAAATGAAAGCAGCTGTGAGAGGTAGAGGCAGGAGGAAGAGGGGTGGTGGGAGATGCAGGAGGGTGGCGGAGAGGAGAGAGAACATGGCAGAAGCAGTTTCTGTTTATTAAAGATATTCCCTTGCATTATTTTTGTTTTATTTTATTTGCGGAGAGAGGGAAGCAGCAGCAGCAGGATTTGTTCTGCTTCCTGTCTGCCTGGAATTCCTCACCCTCTGCCATGTCATCACAGAGTCCAATCAGGAGAGATGGGTGGGTGCCCCGGCTGGCAAAGGGAGGGGAGAAAATATTTCCTTTTCCTGATGCGATTCTGAAGCATTTTCTATGGGGACAGCAGAATCGAGATTGACAGCGATTTAAAGCCACTGGGGTGGGGTCAGCCAGAATGCACATTTGCATCGGATTTTTCTTGTTTCATTTTAAAAGTGTTTTAACAAGCTCAGGTGGGAGCACAACCTATATGTTTTATTATGCTTGTATGCCCTTTTTCTATAAACCTTCAGCAAAGACACAGATGGACAAATGGACACTTTCACTTGCCTAATCCCACAGAATCAGTGGTTAGTTTTTATTAAAGCCATACTTTTTAAAAAACATATATATATATTTATTTAAATAAGCAGTAAGATTCTGATTAACTACAGTTTATATGTCAGATATAATGCAAAACTGCACTTGACTGTGGGGAAAACAGGAGTGAAACCTTTTCCAATCCTTATACCCACAACTGAGGAGTGTGAGGCTTGCCTATGCTTAACATAAAAGAAATGGTACAGAGGTCACCAAGACCAGCTTGACTCTAGAGGATTGTGTGGACAAATCCATGCAGTTTTCTTGGCAACAATTTGTTCTACATTATCCCTTCTGTTTGCAACATTTTAAAAAAATGTCTTATTTTAACTACAGTGAGGCCTCTGTTTCCATGGGGGATAGGTTCCAGGCCTTGCCACTGTTACTGAAAATTGTGGATATTTCAAATCCCGTGAGATTTCATGGAAATCATGGGAAATCTTGCATGATTTTGTGCTGTATTTCTCATTGCCCAAGGTTTAATGGCAGCAGTGCGGGGGTTGGGGGGGGGAGGCTGTCCCAGTCACCACTCATAGCTGAAACCACGGTTACTGGACCAGAGGATAGGAGGAACTGACTGTACTTTTATCAGTTCAGATGGCAGCCCAGAAGGAAGGTGACTTTGCCCAGTCTCACTTTGCCATTCCAATGCTTTCTTCTACATGATCACTATGTTCTTCCTTTCCGTCCCAAGGCATTTGTGCATATTTTTCACAGCAAAATACTATGAAAGAATCAAATGGCCTAGCTACAAAAATAGATAAGACATCCGGAGCTTTGCTTTCAAGATGGTGTGCCTAAATAATACATGACCAGTAGGGGCTTAACATATTTCCGAGTAGTGAAAAAAATGCCCAAAAATGTGCCTTAAAAGCATGCACAGTGGTCAACTAGTCCATCTGCTTTTTCTCCTGAGAGCCTACTTTGCTGTCCACTGCTGTTATGACTACTTTGGCACATAATTACATAAATTGCTCTTACACCCCAATACCTTCATGATGAGGAAAACGTGAGGTCCTGATGATACTGGGATCTGTTGTTCCCCTATCATGTGCAGAACCGCTACCCACACTGCTGTCATCATCAATAAGCGGTGTCTGATCCGTAAATCTCTCTCCCTCAATATATCGTGATCCATCAGCATTGAAGATCTCTGTTGAAAAAGGATACATACTGTAGTTATTCAACTCTGAGACAGAAGAGATAAACATTTGTAGCAAAATGTCTTAGTATTTGCCATGGGCAAGGGACATAAAATTGCCTAGTTATCCAATTTGACATCTTTTCTCTTCTGGCATGGTAAAGAACATAAGCATCTCATTCCCAGAATTATTTGTTTCTTATGACTGGCCAGGAAGTCTGGTTTGTTGAACCAACATGTGTCCTTTCTGTACTGGGCCTTATTCCAGATTTTATCTTGAATAGGGGACTGCCGTCTGCATGCTAGAATATAATCTGAAACAAGGCTCACTGCAGAAAGGGCTGCATACTTAAGGTCATGATTTATCAAACCTCATTTCAACTAATTAAAGTTCCCATATCAATTATATTTTTTTAAAAAAACAGTGTTCTTTTTTGCTTAAACAATAAATCATATTTGTTAACAATAAATATTGTAGGTTGCTATTTCACCTCCTCTTGGCTCTGACAGAGGAAAAGGGAAGTAGAGTGCATATTCAAACTGGCCCAAGTAAACCAGAAGCTCATGAGATATGGCAAAAGGATGAAGAAAATATTTCTACAGATGCATACGTATGTAGTTTGAAAAACACATGGTTGCATTCTTCTGATCTCTTCTGAAAATGTTCCAGATTATTTAGGTACAGTCATTACTTGCACAGTGCCAAAACATGACTTCTGTGCCAAGATCCACATGATGCTTTTAGGGTGCTGTGGCAGCACACTGATGGCACAGGGCTTGCACATTCCTGCCCCATCGTGCCACAGTGGTTGTAGTGGATAAGTGTGGCATCTGCCTAGACTGCCTTTTACCAGCTGCCATCTGGATTTAAGTGCTCATCAGAGTGCTGTAAGAGCAAACTGTAGGAATGTACGTCTGACAGCTCTTACTACCAGTCTGATAATGCTGGTGTTGCCAGTATTCATGTGGACCTTTTTGGTCCACTTTTACTAATGCACGTTGATTATTCATGCATTACTGGAAACAGGAAATAGAAATGAATGGAATGAAAATTCCTAGCTGTGAAGTTTCCACAGCCAGGAGCAGCAGCAGACATGTGACAAGCATGCCATCTCTATGAAAAGCACTTTAGATGTGGTGCTCTTCCTAGCAGCACTTTAGTTACAGCTCTGCTATGAATCCCCTGTGCTGATACATCCTGATTTGCACAGAGTCTTTTATCTGTCTTATAAAATGCAGCAATATGATTCTTACCTATGGTGCTTCCATCATCTGGCCAAATGGAATAGAGCTTTTTCACTGGGTCACACACCTTCTCTCTTGTTTCTTGAAAGAAAATATATATATAATTATTATTTTGTAATGAAGTCAGAACTGCCAACAAAACAATGTCAGTCGTATCTGGAGCATAGGAGCACAGCTTGAGGCTCCTTCTCTACCCTGCACCAGTTTACGGGCTCTATTTGAAGTCTAGCCCAAGCAAGCAAATCTTGTTATGATATGATCCCTTTCAGATCAGATCAAAAGAAGCTAGCTGGTACAGTATGTGTCGGCCACTACTGACTATGGCTATATGACTATATGGCTATGGAGCAGGTTTCAACACAGAACTATGCTATATATATAACAAAAATACCAATTTGCACTAGGAACTTCATGATTGGATAACTATAACATTCTCTATATGAGTCCACTCTTAAAGTTGATCTGCCAGCTGAAGCCTGTGCTGAATGCACTAACTGACAATTTACTACTGAACCAAGTTGAATTTTTTTTTGTCATATACAGTCCTAAGGTTTGAAGGAATGAATTCTAAAATAAAGACCTGTCCATTCTCTAATATCTGCAGATAAGATTCCCTTGGATTTAATAGAATGTACAGATATCTATGTGGCCCCCACAGAATAATGTATGTATCAAATTAGTTCTTCATGAGACCTTCACTGAGGCCTGCTGCCATTGAACTTTGTATAGCCAAAACAGCAGGTGAATTATTTTTCTCCCAGTGAAAAACCTGTTTCCTAGCACAAAGTGATCCCCTCTCTCCTTCCATAAGTGACAACAAAATACATTCATGGAAAGAAACTAAAACATACCTGAAGAATTAAAACAGTACGTATCATATCGGTCAGATATATTTGATGTAAGTACATAAATCCCAGTGTTATTTGCTGCACACAGATGATAAGGAGTCTGTCGTGGAACTACAATTTTGTCTTCTATGTAACCATATCTGAAAAGAAAAAGAAAAGGCATTTGTGAATTGATCCATTATTTTGCAAACTCCAGAACACTGAAATCCACTCATGCAATTCATACCTATTTGGTTAAGATTAAAGAAATGGCTTTACAAAATGAGCAGTTCACCATGATTATTTAATTGATACATTCAGCTCACTATACTATAGCTATTATGATAAAGCTGAAATTGTTACTTTTATACAGTATATCAGGTTATAACGGTAGACTTTCATTTCAGGTAAATTATTTGTTTGGTTTATTTATATGCTGCCCTTCAGCCTAGACTCTTAAAGAGTAGGTAATCTTAAACAAGTCTCTTCCTTTGGGTTTACAATCTAAAAAAGAGAATAACACTTAAGGAAAAGAGGAGTAGGAAGAAAGAGAGCAGCTTAACAGAACAGAAGGGCTTGGCAGAATGAGTCTCTTGAAAGAGCTGATAGAGTGGTCCTGTTTGCCTTCTCCATTTTTAATGTGGCTTTCTGGGATGGCAGTAACAGGGCATCCACTTCCACTGTCTGGGTGTCTCAAACTATGGAAAGACTGAACCTTCACATTTTGTGCTGTGACGAAAGATATCCATCACCAGCTTTGCCCTAGAACATTCTTGCCTTGTTGCCAGCCTGTTTCGGAGCCATATTTTTTCCAGCCACCAATACTCAATAACACTCAAAAAGTACTTAAAACTCACCAAAACATACAAATCCACACTCACAAATCATTTCCCCCCACCCAAAACAACCATACACTTTCTTCACTGCACTGAGACAAAAAGGAATATGATTGCTGGATCGAAAAATGTTCCAGAATGCTGCAGGGCCGCATCCCCACAACGTCGTTATCTCGAATTCAAAACGTTTTGAGTTCGCGCAGTTTAGACGGCACTTCAGCTTAATACGGTATTTCCATGTTAAACGACGTTATCCCAATTTGAAATAAATCCTGATCTCAACAGGTCTCACTCCGGAACATGCCCTTGATACGTGTTTAATTTTTTACTGTGTGGACAGTATCGTTTCCGTGATGAGATTCCGTTTTAAGGCTGTCCCGCCCCCAATCGCACTGTAACCAACGGGCTCTCCGTATTGTAGGCACGTCATGTTTAGGATTCCCTTCCCCAATAGCTTGCTTTCAAATGATTTCATTGAAAGAATCCACCCACTACCTCCAAAGATACACTGTAGCAATGTAGATTAATAACAATGTTTCACTTTTGCGCAGTTCTGAACTTTCAAAAGGAAAGGAAAGGGGAGTCCCCGGGGAACTTTCCCAGCCCACTCTCCCCGCTCTCCGAGTTCCCTCCCGGCCACGGGGGGAAGAGCGAGTGAGGAGCCCCCTTCGCCCTCCCGGCGGTGGGCACGCTGAGCCCGCCCGCCCTCTTGTCCACCCCTTGGCTCTCCTCCTCTTCCAGCCAGCGGCGGCCGCGGCTCTGCAGGGCAAAGTGGCGGCAAACGGGGAAAAGCGGCGGCGGAGCCCCAGGGCAAAGCCGCCCGCACCGCAGCACCAGGATGGATGGATGGATGGCGCGGCGGGCGCCGGAGCCACCGGCGGGGGAGGCAGGGGCGGCCCGGGCTGCGAGCGCGCTCCGGCCAGCGGGGCGAAAGGCGCCAAGAACGCGGCGGCGGTGGCAGCGGTGGAGTCGGGCAAAGCGGAGCGGACACCGAGGAGCCCCAGGATGGATGGATGGATGGATGGATGGATGGATGGATGGCTGCTGCTGCTGCTGGCGGTGGGAAGGGGGAGGGGAGAGAACGGGAATCCCTGGCGGAGCATGGATGACGCAAAGGGAAGGGAGGGTGGGATCCTGGGAGGGAGGACCAATCACAGGGCACCATGACTGGCAATGGGTGGGAGCACAGGGCTATTGTGGGGATTACCAGGATTGATTCCGCGTTAAGGAATGCCACGGAACCAGATCAATTTGCAAGTCGTGTGGACAGCTTTGTTCTGGGTCAGTTATTTCGAATTATTTAAATCGAAATAACACATGCCGTGAAGATGCAGCCCAGGTGTCATCTATGACTTTCAGCAGCAGCAGAGGTAATAGCAAGTCATAGAATTGCTTATGGGAGTTATCGATTATAGGAGGATCTACTACACAGTATTTGCTCAAATGTATGCATTCACATTCAATTTATATTCCACCTTCATACTGAACTTATCGGGAGTGATTTCCACATGGATGTCACTGGGCTCTAAGATTTTTTTCTCTTGCCCTTAGTAGAACCATTGTACTATTCTAACTGATTTTTAGAGGAAGCTCCAAATGAACTTCATGGTTATAGATAAATGTCAGTGGAAGAGTGCATCACATCAGTGAAGATCTATCTGGAATATTTATCTATTCTATTTTCATGATTTCATTCCAACCTAGAAGAACTTGAAAGTCAAGCAGCTTAGATGTACACTGCAACTCTGTTAAGATAAACATTCTCCCAAGCAAGTATCACAGAGATATTCGCAAAACCTGCAGATAGTACATACACAGATGGTGGTTGGTCCCACCTAAGGTTTAATCCAGCTTCGGCCCACCTTCAGAGTGAGAGAACACATCAGCAAAGCAACTAGTAATTATCTATCCCAAAGGTGAATTTTCTGAGCTATTTAACAAAGAAAGCAGCTTTCTCATTGCTGATGTATCCTCTCACTCTGAAAGTGGACTAAAACTGGATTAAACCTTAAGTGTGACCACAGTCACAGTTTGCACAAAGGCTGTATGAGCCCTTAGTCTGCTTTTCAACCCAATAACTGCCAAAGTACCAGGATGCCCTTTCAAGGTAGGATGCAAGAGGCGAATTTTCATATGATGTACGTAGTTTGTTATGCCAGGTTCACATGCTATAACTTCTCTCTTCTATATTCTTATCTAAAAAGAGTTGTTATCAGCCAACTTGTTCCTGCATTACAACTTTCTGGGTCTCAATAATAAGCCAAGTATTTTTCCTTTAAGGATACTGCAGTGATGTTTATTATAGAATGTGTAGAGTTACTTTAGGTGCTCACAGTAAATTTGATACACAGTATATATCTTGCACTAAACATGTGAATTACTATATTCATATTCCACATTCTTTTTTAAAGAAACTCAAATGAGTATATGTGGGTTTTTTTTTAAATCTTATAACAACTTAACAATTAAATTGGGAACAGAAACAGTGACCAGCCAAGAGCTCAATGACATCATGGGTAAGAGAGAAATAAAACCCTGACCTTACAAGTGACAAAGTGGATACTGCAATCATTACACCACAAATTTTCAAAACCTTAAGGGAGCTACAAACAACACAGCTTTTCTGAGAATCTATTCCAGGTTCTGACCTTAGGTTTATTCGAACTTCTGGGGAAGGGCACCTGCACTTGGAGGAGGATGCTACAGCCTCCAAGCATGTCCTACCTTAACCAACATTGACCAAAAGCTTACCTGGAGCATCCAGGCAGCAGCTACTTACACCTCTTTCAGTGCTCCAGGGTCATTTGAGGTGCTGCATAAGCAGAGGGCACCACAACCAAAATGGCAGCAGCCAGAAGAGAACTGGCCCCTGGATCAGTCACAGGTGAGTGACCAATCATGCAGGGCTTAGTCTGTTCTATATTCTGGTTCTGTATTCCGATAACAGGGTAGTATAAAAATCTAATAGGTAAGTTTTATTTATTTAGTGAGAAGATTAGACACTCTTTGAAGCACGATGGGGGACTAATTCATACTGATCATGGATCTGCTGCACAGAGACAACAAAAAGGAGAAGTAAAATGACAAGTGAGAAAATTTTGGATTTATGTACTACAGGTTCTTTGCTCTTTACCTTGTTTCTGCAAGCAACGGAATATTAGCAGTACCTTAGATGCTAACAGAGAGGAAGAAGTTGGTTGCACAAACTTTTGTAGATAATGGGTGTTTTTCCACTAGCACTAAGGATCCACTGAAGGACCCATTAAGGAACCACTAGGCTTAGAGCAGGATGACCCCATTTCCACTACAGACCCCATTAGAGCCATATTTGTTTCCACCGCAGCTAGGGAAATCCGGATCATAAGAGTCCTTCAGGACCTATAATCCAGACTTCCTGTAGACCCCATTAAAGGGGTCTACAATGGGGTCTTCAGGCATCAAATCTGGATTATAGGGAGCCTGTTTCCACTACATTTGGGCAATTGGGTCTAGAGGAGTCTCAGAGGGCACTCATGGGGGGGGGGGACAAACTCATAACTTCAAAGTCCCTCCGAAGCCGGCTCTGAAGTCCCTCTTAAGTTGCCTTCAGAGACTAGCAAAGGCTCCGAAGAGAACACCTAACGAGAGCAGTGCCATTGTCAAAGGCTCTGGAGGATCTTCAAAGTTAGTGGCAGATCACTCCAGGGATTCTACGGACCTGCTCTGGAGGATCTTCGAAGATTTTCCGGCATGTCTATGGAGACTGCACCACCTGTCCCATAAAACACCTGGGGTGATAGGTGGACCCCTCGTGGGTAGATCCGGATTTGCACATGGGTGCTACAGTGTTTCCACAGCAGGCAGTCTAGCACCCACTACTAGATCTGGATTAAGGGAAGTACCCATTCCTTAGATCCGGATCTTCTTAGATCCGGATTAAAGAAGCTCAGTGTAAAAACACCCAATGTCTACTTCATCAGATGCATGATTCAGTAGATTTCCTACCTGCAGGTTTCAAACCCAAGGTCAAAAGCTTGCTTCATCTGCTCCATCGTTGGAATGGTGCTATTAAGAGCACTGCAAAGTGCAATGGCATCTTCTCTTGTAAGGCTATAGCGATGATTCTTCTCTACATGGAAAACACCAGCATATCTGCAACTGATATTCAAACCTGTTAGGAATACAAAAGAGAACAGATAAAAGTGAGACTGGGCATTGCAATACTTTTAAACAATGTTAAAAGATGTTAGATTGTTCAAAAACACAATAATTTTATCAAAACTGCTTAATACTTAACTTAATCAAAGTACATATGTAAGCTGTAGAGGCTGTAGAACAGTGGTAGAGCTTTGCTCTGCACACAGAAGGTCTTAAGCACAGTCCCAAAGATATCCTCAAATGGTTACAAACAGATGGACTCGATGAGAGGGCAAGTTTGCTTTGCAAAAACAGTGACTATGATCAGACAGAATTTGGGGCAGGGATGCCAAAATTTTACACCTGTATGTACCTTGCTTTGCTTCTAAGTCCTGTTTGATCATACCCAGTGAGAGGGTCCACCAAAGAGATTGTTGAAGCAGGAAGAGGTGGGCAACCAGATGCTTTCAGAAAACTAGCCAGACCAGCTTTTGTGCCACTAACAGAGTTTTATCTGCTTCAACAGGTGAACCTTACCATAGCTGATGATTACAGAATAACAGCTGGAAATAAAAGCTGACAGCCCTAAGGAAAGGCACAAACAATACCGAGTTCTTGTTAGCTAATGTAGTTTGGCTAAACACCAAGTTATAGTATGATAATGTAAACATCAATCTGTGCACCTCCATAAGATTCCCACCTATTTCTTCCAGAATATCTCCATTGTTGTATTTCTTTGCAACACACATTATTTAACTGATGCATATGAAGTACTGTAGTGCGTAGTGATGTTTTTATTTCAGGAATTATTCTGTTTTATATTCTAAGAGCCAAATTGTGTTGTTTTAGACAAAAACTATATTGATATTGCTCTCAATAAGCCATTTTTCTTTGAACCACTCCAAAGACCTGTTAGCAGAAAGCAGTTTATAAATGTATACACTGGTAAAAAGTAAACCATGCGCTCTGTCACTATAATTTGTTCAAATGAATTGTTGTAGCTTAATGCATGTTGGCATTAAGCAACTCCTTTTAGCTCTCTTGTTTTGTTAATATAGTTCTGGAAAAAGTTACTAGCTAGCTCAGCTACTACTTTTCTTCAAAATCACTATTTCCAAATTTGGAGCTAAATATCCAAACAAAGATGGAAACAGCTGTCTGCTATTATAGACAGTTTTGAATTCTTCACAGGCATCCCCACCCAATGAGCTTTCTTCCAGAATTTAAAGTAGAGGTTCTAACGAAGAAGGTATACTTTCTTTGAAAGCAGGAGAACTTGCTCAGAATGGAAAACTCTTCAAGGCAGATGAATGTGAATGAAAATATTAATATCCCAAAAGAGCATCATTATCTCAGTTTGGGTAAGATTTTTTTCAACATCTTGGCAATGAAATGTGAAAAAAGAGTAAATACAAGGTCATTCAACCACTCTACCAATTAACTTAGGCCTATCTAAATCTTTTCTTAAATGGATTGCAATTTTGATAGTTATCTGAAAAAGTCAGAGCACAAAAATCTATGCAAGCACTTAGGAATAATGAGTCTATTCAAACTTTTTTTTTAGCATTATTTGAAGTCTTCAGTATTTCCACTATCATGTATAAAGTTAGTTTGGGATTCTTTTGCTATTTCCACACTTAATTGTATTTATCAGGAGATAAACTCAAACTTTGTGAGAATTAATTCAGAATAAATCTACAAAGGATTGTGTTGAATGTTCTAATTGTGTAAGGACCATCACTATTATTAATCAGTCTATTATCAAATTTACAAAAAATCCAAATAACATCTTCGTTCCAAAAATCACATGCTTACTAGAAAGCTAGCAAAACATATTTTTTATCCATGAGATAGGGGGGGAAAGTTTGAACCTCAAGTTTTCTTGCTTTAGTCTTTTTTCAGTTAACTTGAAAAATCATTTGTGAATTTCTAAATTTCATTCACTATCAGAAAACTGTTAAGAGCTAGTATCTGAATGTACGCTGTGATGTAGAAAATAACAGTGCACTGGACCAACATGGGTGAGTCTAATGGAGTAAGCAACAAACACAATTGCCACCAGTGGATGCTATTTATTAATTAGTTAGAATTTTTATTCCACCCTAAAAGGCTGGGAAGCTGTTTAATCAGCCAAAGGGCAAGGTAAATAGGTGTGCCTTTACCAGTCTAATGCGTATGGTATGTGAGAGGAGTGGAAGAGGAGCAAAAATCAAAACATCTTGCAGAAAATCCAAGGGAGACCTCCAAATGCTGATCTTCCCCACCATTGTGAAATGGTCCACCAACCAGCTTGGGCAAAAGCAAGTTTAGGGAACTGCTGAAGTTACTTTCTGCTTAACCTTATAATGTCTGAAACCATAATTCTGCCAGGAAATAATCAATTGAGGGCTAAAATACATGGATGACTCTCCACTATCCAATACATAGGCTGTATTCAGACATAACAAAAGGGACCCCTCAGTGGCACCTCAGACAGACAGCATGAGACCCTCCTGTTCTCAACCCTTCCCTAATCCACCTTTTCTACCACAGAAAGTTTAGGAGTGGGGCACACTGTGTGAACAATCCATCTTGAAGCCTTTTCTGATACATCTTAGGGATGCTTCTTTTTTTTTTACTGTGTCTGAGCACAACCAGTGTGCAGTCCTTAAGTTCCAGAGTTTTTCTAATCCACCTTTTCTAGCACAGAATATCGTGCAATGGGGGATGGGCACCTCAGAGATGCTATTTTTTGCTGCGTCTGTTTACAGCCTTACAAACGTGTGATAGTTAAGTACGGTTGAGTGAAATATCGACTCTGTCACATTTATGCTGAAAACAGAACTGGGCCTTGGCAGCTTTCTTTTTTGCTCTGCCCTTCATAGCTGGCAGGCACTGGCTTGGCATTACCGCTTTCTTGACACCATGTGATGTTTCATAGCTGAAAGCCAATCTTGTTTAATAATGGCTCCTAAGAAAGGCAGAACTTGCACAACATGCTGTAATTGTCCTAATCATTAATCTCACTCAGACCATGAGACTTTGGTGATTCAATGTGGAGTCATGAAATGCCCCTGAGCATGTTTCAGATTTTAATGAGCATGGAAATATTTAACCTACAAGCACAAGCCTTCTTTATCCAAGCCTTTGCCATCTCCTTTTTCTTCCCCTTATACGTATTATACCCAATATGCTTGGCAGCAGAATTTCTTAGTTAGCTATAGGGATAATAAACTGGGGAGAAAGGATGAAACTGAATGAAATGAAGGCAGTGTTTTCCTGCCAAGAAGGGAGCAAGGGCACCACCCGATGACTTGATGTGTCCTAGATGGAAGCTGAGGACATTTTCAGACTGTTTTGCACAAACTTGCAGCACTACCCATAAAATCCTATTACTATTGACAAATATGTGTTGCTCTCTTTCCTGCTAATGAAGAAGTTCCAGTACTACAAAATATTCCATTTCTGGAAAGGTATTTATATGATTTAGCACTCACGGCTCTGATGTGAACAGAGACTTAGATATGAGACCAGAGGCAAAGTCCCAAGCCTGCTGACATTATAAGGATGCAAGAAATGCCCTTCTGAACTAGATTGATGGTTCACCTAGCAAAGCAGCTTTTTCTCACAGCGACCAATCAATTGCACATGGAAACTCTTTTCCAAACCATGTCCAGACAGGTTCTAAAATGTGGAATTGTCTCAGGGCTATATTGGGATTGCCACTCATATATATTGCAATGCCAACATAGCCCTAATATAAGAACATAAGAGGAGCCCTGCTGGATTGGGCCACAATTGCCTACCAATTTGTTCTGGGTATCTCAAGAAAAAGACAAAGGCAAAACGTTCAGCTGCTCTCAAATCCTTGCAAATGACCTTTAGAAGCATCCTTCCTGTTTGGTCTAGTGGTTAGGTAGCTGGTCTCTTATCTGGGAATACCGGGTTTGATTCCACAGATCTCCACAAAGCCAGCTGGGTGACCTTGGGGTAGTCATAGCTCTCTTCTGAGCTTTCATAGCCCCACCTAACTCACAGGGTTTTCTGTGGTGTGGAGAACAGAAAGCTTTGTCAGCCACTTTGAGTCCCCTTAAATGGGTGAGAAAAGAGGGTAGAAAAGCCAACTCTTTTTCTTCTTCTGCCTGTCTCCCAGAAAGATGAACCTAGGCATCCATTCTAGTAGACACTGATACCCCTGTAGTCAATGAATTTGTCTAACCCTTTCTTAAAGCTATCTAGGCTGACTGCTGTTACCTCTTCTGGCAGGAAATTCCATAGACCAATGACCCTCTGGCTGAAGAAATACTTCCCCTTGTCTGATCTAACTCTCCTACCCATCATATCACTATTACAGGAAAAGGAATTTCCAACCTAGGTTTTCCCAGAATAATAATATGGGTTTGTGTGTCTGGAAACTGGCTCCCAAGAGCTGTCATCTTGAAAATGGCACCAAGCACGTATGAGGCAAAAACTAGGCCAAAATGGCCATCAGCATTTGCATATTTCTGGATATTTAGCACCACTGAAATACCCAGAAGCACCTATTGTGCCATCGTGGGAGCAAGTGTCCAAATAGGTAAGACATCTACCCTATGAGTTTGCCTTGCCATCTGGCAGGGACATGAAGAGGCAATTGTGGGATCTAAACAAGATTCTTAATTTTCATCTCGCTTACTGGAAGCAGCCTGTATCTTTTCCACATGTACCTTCAGAAAAAAACTTGAAAAAACCTTCACAAGCTATCTTTCTTTTTGTTCTGTATTTTCCCTTCCGATAAAGGAAAAAACTTGAGAATTCTATGGAAGGAACCTGCCTTTCTCCGGACCCTTGTTGCTTTGCTTTAGAAAAAAATCCCATGTCTGGCAAAATCAGATCACAATGACGCCTTTATTTCCACATAACCTCTTTCTCTATTGGATACTTTCTCAGTTGCAACAGTCTGAAAGGAAAAATAAGTGTGTAAAAGTGATTAATGGAAAATGGTAAAGTATCTTCTCAGCACTAGTTTTGTTTTGTTCAATCTCTAGGGCAGATGTCTCTGGACAGAGGAATGGACAGCTCCGCCAACCTTTAATCATTTCTGCAAATGTTACTTCTTTTCTTTCAGGGTGCGGTGGGAGGTCATAGTGACTGAAGCTATCAAGAGCTTTTAGTATTTATATGCTGGAAATGATCAACAGGAGTTTAGGGGTGAAAGGTCAGCAGAATTGAAATGACACCCAGCTCTTATTTCTCCATAACAGACTGTAGATCTCCTGAACCAATGCCAATAACCTTACAAGACAGACTCTGTAGGCCGAGACAGGGAGTCTCTTCACACTTCCTGGCTTGATGTGGTATAATAATACTATACCAGGCCACTAAGGATCTGACAAGGCAGTGGCCATTCACACAACAAGTGTTAAACTAGACTAATACCTGGAAAGTAGTGTTTGTAATGCAAATGACCAGGCCAGGGCTGGCAGGACCACCAAGGCAATGCCCAAGGCAACATGCATGCTCAGACACTGCCATGGTGATCTAGACACTGAGCATAACTGCGCAGCTACAGTCATGCAACCACACAGCCATCTCCATTTGCCACACTGCATCTGGAAGAGAGTGGACACAGCATCTAGGAACAATCTAGTCATTCCTGGTTTTAGTGTGTGGACTGCTTTTTAAAAGTTCACAACTAGATCACTACTGGGAGATTCCACTTTAGGGCAGCTGCAGCAGCGCCCAAGGATGTACCTTCCCAACAGGTGGTCTGGACCTCACTAAAAGGTAAGTGTGAACAGGCCCAAAGTTAAAAAAGTAGGAAATCTGTTCTACATGGGGTCTTTCAGAAAGAATAGGTATGTACCTTGGGTGTACTTCTATATTAATTACTGTTGCTAGGGTTGCAACTAATGCAAAATGGGGCAGTTAGGCCACTAAGCAGGGTGCTACCTCAAAAGCACATTACTCTGTGATTAAATCACTGCAATGATGCAGTGACCACGTTGCTATGTCATACTAGCAATGCAGCTAGTATGAAAGAAGCAACCCAGCTCCACCTGGACTCCCTCTCAGAATACTCTATTTGTGCTAAGGGGAAATGCCTGCAAAAAGCATGTGATATTTCTAGATCCTATTTGGAAGATATGGTAAACTGGAGACTGGTATCAGCCCCAGTCAGATTAATTCAAATATTAATACTATGCATTGTGGTGTTTATCTTTGATAACTATCAGTTACACATTAAAAGTAAAGGATAAGCTGCATATCTATATAGAATTACAATAAAATATGATAGTAACTCATTAAGAAGCCTCAAATCAATGCAGGAAAAAGACATAATTATTATAACAGAGAAAATATGAGAAAAAAGCATTTCTTATAAATACAAACTCTGGCTGTAGCAAAGTATCAATAAATAAATCACAAAAGCATATAGAGATCACATAAATGATCCCTTCTCTGTCTTCTTGGTGGTGGCATGGATTTGATGTTTAGGGTCTCTATTTTCATCTTTAGTGAGGATGTCCTTTAATTCAATTACTCTAGAAAACTATTTTTAGTAGCATCTTAACAATAACCAGGAAAAGATTGATTTTACACCAGAACTTTGTTTTCTATATAAAGAGATTCCAATAAAAACATCAAAAGGAAAGCTGTCACTGAATTCATGCTTGTAGCTGCCAAAGCAGAAATTGCTCAAAATTGTAAAGATTACACAAAACTAAATAAAAGTGAAATGGCTGCACAGATTATGGAACATGGCTTTTAATGAACTTATAGTAGCTTTCCAGAAAAATATGTGAGACTTGATTCTATATGCAATTACCTCAGAATCTGGCGATCTCTATTGGAACAAGCAGCATTTGGAGATACAAAGGATTTAGTGGGCAGACTGTGTAACTAAATGCCTTTAAAAATACATATAAGTCTGATTTAGGGCTACATGATGGGAGCCTCTATGGGCTAATATATGTTTGACCTGGAGAAACAACCTTCAGTTTTAAGGGCCGCCAAGTTAATGGGGTAGAAGGCAAGGCCCATCTTGCAAAGCTGGCATGGGGACTTCGGGCACTGGCAACCTTGGCCAGGCCATGGGGTGTCTGTGTCAGAGTCATTGTACCAACCCTCAAGGAGATCCCTAGCTGGCTGCTGAACCTCACCTGGTGACCATGGTTTCCCTCTATCTTCAGGAGTTGAGGCCTCACAGAGCCTTGTCCTGGATGGGCCATCCTGAAAAGGGCAAGCTGCAGAAAGCCTGGAATTGTCTAGGCTGCTTCAGGATTAAGGGCAAAGTCCTGTTCAACCTCATCTTTCTAAGGCATACGACACAAATTGGACCTACAGGCCCTAGGATCTTAGGAACCCCTACGCAGGCAAAAGGTACAAAAGGTGTTCTTTAACTTGAAACAGCTCAAAACTAACTCTCATCGCTGGAGTCAGTGTAAGCCACATTTCAAAGATACAGCATCCTATATGGGCAACATTTCCCTTTAGAAAAACAGTACCTATGCAGCATTTGGTGCAAGGAACTACATTTGTAACTGATCACATGTAAAAATACTATGAAGTCACACCTGTGACACTTGCTTACCTCATAAAACAGAAAAGATATATATATATATAAGCTGTTATATATATATGGTACATATTCATAAATTCACCCATTTTCCCCACAAAGAAATTATATTTATTTAAGAAATACACATGTGGTCTCCAGAAACAAGTTGCTTGCAGGTATATGCCAAATAGTCATTTTCATCGCTGCAAACCCAAGCATGCAGGGCTAATCATTCACAGCAGCCTGGCTTTCCATCTATTAGCTGAAACAAGTACATGCGAACATTCCTGCTTGAGTCACTTCTCTATGGTGAATGTTAATAATAAAGAGGATTATTTTCCCCTCTACATTTTCTTTTAAGTACAGCTCTAGTAGGTTTCTCACTGAGGCAGGGCAATACTTGATATTTTAAAATGTACTGCACTCTATAATTAGAAGACTCATAGACACATCAAAGTGACTGTTGCAGAAAAGAGTTTGCAGAAATACTGCTTTGCTTTGTGGAAAAATGCAAAGAGAACTGGTATTTATACATGCACAACTGCAGTTTGTTGCCATAGGGACCAGGAAGTGATCATCTAGCTTTAGGACTTTCCCTTCTTGGTTTTGTGGTTTAGAAGAGAGTGACTGAGATATTGGCAGGATGTGACAAAGCCTGTAAGCGCAGATAATATTAGGGCTTTAATGGAAAAAAACAGCTTTCCTTAACATGATGCCCTCCAGATGTTGCTGGAATCTAACTTTCATCAACTACAGCAAATCTGAACAACGATCAAGGAATGATGGAACCAAAACTCACAATGTCTAGAGGGCACTAGGTTGGGGAAAGTGGACACAGTCTGTAATCTTACTAAGTATTTAACAGGAATTCATGTTTAAGATGAAGTGCTGTATTTTTGTTCTCCAATTCTAAATATTTGTGATTTTTTTTTTATTAGTCAGAATCCCATAAAAGCACTCAAGAACAAGTTTCATTATCTTCACTTAGTCAAATAAATTAGATTTTAAGTCTTAGACATTTTCAGATTCCGTATATTAGGACTGTGGAAACATGGCAAGGCTGAAATAAACTTCAACTGGTTTTCCTTTTAGAAAGCACAGAAGATTTGCATCCCTCACAGTTCACGTAACAGCTTATAACATTTGTGAACTTCAGATATGAACAGCAAAGACAGGACCGGCATTTAACCAAAACATCTGTTTTTCCTCTATGTTCTACTTCCGCAAAGAGTATGTAAACTCTTCTGTTCGGCCTACCTGTGTTTGGGTTTCTTTTGGAAGTATTGGTCTCCAGAACCACTTGATAGATTTTTAAGATGTTGACGGGAGACAAATTGCAAACACAAATCTAACACCACCAAAAGTTAGAGCACATCTCACATAATGGTTATCATCAGGAAGCAAAATGTGGCTTCCCTACCAAAAATGGAATTGTACTATATGCATATAATATCCAGCTAATGCAATGGGACAGTCAGGAGGAGGAGTGAGCAACAGTTCTTCCTTAATGCTTAGTGCTGGGACATTCATGATTGCTTCTGTTTTGGCTGCAGTGCTAAGAACAAAACAAAATATTAACTCTAGATCCACTCCTCATGTGACTTTTTGGGTCTCTCTGTTCTCACTCTTGTAATCTGGAACAAAGCCATCTGCGTGGTGACAGCTATTCCAGCCCAGCAGTTATGCAAATTTCAGAGCTGGACTCTGCAAGCTACAAGAGCCAGACACTTACATTACGGGCCTCAGAGCCCCTCAGGGACCCATTTCAGAGGCACAATAAGGCTTGCCACCAAAATAGATTCCCTGTGAACCACAACATGGAGGCTTGCATCTTTTGCACACCTCTGTACTTCAGATTGGGCCCTGCTAGTATGATGGTAGACCTGATAGATCAGGCCCACCAGTGACCTGGGCAAGGAGCTTCCTGATTCAGATCACACTCCCAGAATACTAGCCTGAGGATGGAGCCTCTCTAACCTGCACCAGCAGGAGTATAGAAAGGCTCTTTGTTTCTCTTTGCAGACACAAAGCCTACTGTGGAAGGAAAGTTACAGGAAGGCCTATCCTGCATCAAAATGTCCTGAAATAACATTCACAGGCATTTCCATTTATTTCCTAATCAAAGTTAGCCTTTTTACCTGCTAATTTCCCTGCCAATAAAAACCTCAGGTAACTTGAAACATTAATAGGCATTTTGCTGCCATTTACTCTTCCACGTCTAAGCCTGAATCATTTACAGCAATCAGACTGCAATGTCAAAATTCTATAAAAAGTGTTTACTAGCCCTGTAGATGCTCCAAAAAGATTCTCCTCATTCTGTTGTAAATTAAGGCTGTGTTCAAATTCAGTTAAAACATCTCCAAAGGGACTTCCAAAGTGCACTAGAGTTGAACTACAAATGAGAATGAAATGACAGCACTAGTGCTACATACTACCTCCAAGACTCTTTTAAACTATCTAATTTGTTACAGAAACTACTTCACTAATCCAGTTGCACTTTTGTTAGTTTCTCAGTAAAGCAGCAGCTCTGTTTCAAGCACTCTCCCCTTCTAAAATTAATTCGTTTTTAAAAAACCACAACAGTTCTAGAGTAGCCTCTACTGAATTACCAGAGACCAGACTATATGAAAAGGTATTTGTTATAACCTCTGTCTATGAACACACCTCGTTCATTATGTCTGGTTCAGTTACTCACAAGTGTCTGTTCCTCATAAGTGAAATTCGGTTAATTACTATCATTTTTTTTAAATTTACTTCAGAATTTATATCATACTCTTCACCCAGAAGTCCCAGAGTTGGGTCAAGCAATGAAATACGTAGAATAAACTAAAATGTATTTAAACTATCACCCACTCACCCATTCTGGGAGGGCAACACTCAGACACTTAACAGTACATGCCTGGGTGAAGAGGTATATTTTAACCAGGCCCCCCAAACCATATAATGTAGGTGCCTGGTGAACCTTCATAGGAAGACGGTTCCAAAGTCTCAGTACCAAACTGCCACCTGAACCAGATTAGAATGGACCTAGATAATCTTTTTCTTCATAGCTACAAGCTTCTCCAATATTTTGTCCAGAAAGAGGATAGTAGTTATTTTTATACCTCTGAGGTATTCTCTGAGGTACTCTTAAGGAGGGGATATACCTCAGCTTAATTAAGCGTTACTGACACCTTTCCCGCCTCCAAAGAGGCATTTATCATTCCCTTAACCCATCTATCCATAAACCCACACAGCTAGCTTTTATTAGCCATGAAGGAAAATGGATCAAGAAAACAAGTGGTCGGTCAAACCCCTACAAGTATGTTGTCCTCTTCACCGAACTGCAATAATGGGAACAGATCAACTTCCAACTCCGGAGTCCAATTCCATGCAAATCTTGTGTGTGCTTGATTTCTTTGGACTAAAGATCAAACCAAGAAACAATAAAAGAGAATATCTTAACCTTAACCTTCAAAGCCCTTCATTCTTTGGCTCCCTCTTACCTTTCCTCTCTAATTCCCTTCCAAACTTCCTCCCGTGCACTACGATCCCCCCACTCCTGTCGTCTCTCCTTACCCCTGGTCCCCATCGCCTGGTCTCGTCTCCATCCTTTTTTCTCTTATTGCTCCTTATTTATGGAACCGTCTTCACAGCCATCTTCGCTCCCTAACCTCCTTGCCAGTTTTTAAATCCCAATTTAAAAACTTTTTTTTATTTTCTATGGCCTTCGGCCCTGATGATTGATCTTATTTACTTGTTTTATTCTAATGTGTTTATGATTATACTATGTATTAGTTTAATTTTACTATTCCAGTAATTTTAACTTTTCTTTATGTTTCCTTTTATTGTATTGTTTTTCAGTCTTGTAGTTTGTTCAGTGCTATGTACATTTATAGCGCTCAAGAAATAAACTTTAATAATAATAGTATAATAATAAAGGCTCTTCAATGAAGAATTTTGTTTGATAGCACACTAGCCAAACTTACGCATAATACAAGCTGCATGAAATACTTCTCAGTTTTGTGTTTGATTAGTGTTTACATTTTTCACCCAATCTGGTTTCTGTTCACT
Organism: Aspidoscelis tigris stejnegeri; assembly: GCA_023333525.1. Lineage (NCBI taxonomy): Eukaryota > Metazoa > Chordata > Lepidosauria > Squamata > Teiidae > Aspidoscelis > Aspidoscelis tigris. Next base: position 47,499,464 of record JALMGA010000003.1, on the reverse strand, counting down.
CTCATACACGCCATATGGTTTACTGTAATCACTAAAAGGCATTGAGTACAGCATAGAGAAAGTTATTCACACCTAAGGCTCATTGAACTAAATTATTGTGGTTTAAAGTGAAACAAAATACTTAACTCTCTACTTTTGATCCAGTGATTACAGTGCTAAAGTGCAGACAACTCAAGCTGCAATGCTAACTTCACTTTTCTGGGAATAAGCATTGTCAAGCATTAAGTGGCTTCTGAGTAGACACAGTAAGCCTTCTGGATTTTATATTCTTAACCTACAACCCATCAAAAGCAAACAGAATCTTACAGAAAACAATGTATTTTTTATTTACATACTGCTCTTCTGCTTAAAACTCCCATACAAATGTTCATTTATAAAGCCATGTAGCACAAACAAGTTTTAAAAGGCACACACAAAGAATAACTAACAAGCAACAGGAAGAAAAGACACCATTAAACTTAACAAGATTAGGCACCCTCCTATATTGAGCAATGCACTTAATTCTGAAAAAACTTTCAAGAGGAAACTTGCCCAGAGCCCACTCATTCTGAGGCAAAAATACCCCAAAAAGATGAGTGGGATTTCAGACAGTCAAGTCATTTTCAGAAGGAGCAGATGACAAGCACTTCTCAGAATTTCCGAGCTAGGGAAATGCCTACTTAGGGGATGGGGCGGAGTTTCAGCACATTAGTGCCCTCTGTGGTCTGTGGTTGCCTCCCTAGGATCAAGAATGAAGCGCAAATCCCACCCCCTACCTCATTCCTTTTTTAACCTAGTAAGACTGACATTTCTGCCTCTGTACAAAAATGTCACTTCCAAAGGCAGCAGGTGTACCTGTGTGTGCTGGAAACCCCACACCCTCAGTGTGCACTATTCACTAGACTTAATTTGGCAGGGTATCAGTTCATTAAACCCAACACTTCTGAATAGGAAGACTCCTGTGCATCTGACATCTAAAAAACCCACTACATTTGGCACCAAACAAGAACTTCTAAGACGAAAAGACTGATCGTATTGGAGCGAATCACTTGTCATAACTTTCAAGCCGCACAAGGGACACATAAAAGAGTCTCAGATAGTGACCATAGGGTTTGGTATCAGATTAAACAAGTTCTACTGTCCCATTAAACACTGTGGTTCCAAACCTGCTATTTAAACTAAATTCAAAAACACAGTGTACCAGGCAAGGACTGGTACTACAATCTCCACCCTACAGGGTACTACCAGTAATTTGCCATTGTATTTTATATTTAGGCTGTAAACAGACAGAGTAAAAGGCCCAACAGACAAACATATACATAAAGCCTCTGATTCTGTGCTCCATTCCCAGAGGGAATCTTGGGGCAATTCACTGGTGGGGTTGAATTGGCCAGGAGACTCTGGAGGGTTCTGTAGCAAATCCCAGCCTGAGAAAAGGTGCTACAGCTGGTCAAACAATCAGGGCCATGGAAACCTGGGCCAGCAGCAGCCAATGAGTGGAGATCATGGAAAGCAAAGACAAAAAAGAAAAGTGAGATAGTGGGGTTTTATGTGCTTATTTTTTAAACTGTGTGACACACTTTCCCCCCCTGCATCTACAGTTAAGTGATCATTTGAAAATGAGTGCCCCCCAAAAGTCCTGTGTGATTGTACCCTAAGTCAGGCTTCTGGCAGCCTCAAAGGAAACTCCACACAGCAGCATTCCAGTAACGGATGTTAGGTTGAGCACACCCAGGCCAGGCTTCAACCAGGACAACGACTGCAGCTGAGCTTCATTCCACTGAGGATATATTCCTGACTACAAGGCTGTCCACCAGCAACATCTCTGTCTTAACTGGACTGAGCTTTAATTTGACATCATGCACTCCATTATCATGGTCAGTCATCAGCTCACCACACCCATATCTCTTTCTGTATATGACATAATGGAAAAATTGAATATTGGATCATCTGTATGCTGATTCTAGCACATTTTATAGCGCCTGAGATCTCTTTCAGTGATTTCATGTAAACACCAAATATAGGAACTAGACTGATTTTTATGCTTTACATTTCAGAGACTGTGAGTCAGTGCTCATCCATCTATAAGAGCTGGTAGAATCCACCATGTAGGAGGTGAGCCAACGTAATGTGATGCCCCCTAATCCTAACTCAGAGGTGCCTAAAAGTCTAACATGACCAAGAGATCTAGAACCAAGTCGTCATCCCTCATTCCTCTTTCAGCATTTATCATCAGACAAGACAATCACAGTTGTGTATGCAATGGTAACAGACCTCAGATCTTATAAAACAGATCGAACCCGCCGTTCTGAACCCAGCGATGATGAAGTGGTGTGCATCCCCGAGTAGGCCAGTGCCCAGGGGGTGGGTACCTGGGTGGGTTCCTGCAGCCTCTATGGGACCCAGTCATGTCACCTAGAGCACGCTGGAACCCAGGAAAGGGACAAGATGGGCCTACCCACCCCTGGGTCGAACCTGACCCAATAGTGGCAGGCTGGGGTGGGGAGCATGCAAATGCTCTCCCTCCTGAACAGCTGTGGGACATTCTGGGATGGCTGGAAACTGGTGGAGAGCATGATTTTGTGCTCTACACCTGGAACGCATGTAGGACACCCTGGGACAGGCTGGGGCGGTTCTGAACTGAACCGCCGGCCCAGCTCTGCGAATGCTTCATCCCAGGGCATCGTACGTGCGTTCAAGAGGCCCTCTGGAACGGTTTATTTTAAAAAATGGCCAGAAAAGCACTGTTGGGATGGGAAACAAGGGAAAGAGCGGAGCAAGAGTACAAATGATACAATTCCAAGGACAATGTACCTTCTATTTTCCTTCAGCAATATGCAAGGGAAACAATGTTTTGTTTCAGTAAAAGGGGACTTTTACTGAAAAGTGAAAGCGCTTCAGCAGCTTTAGGGCAAACTGCAACTGAGTTAGGCTCTCATTTTTCTACAGAAATGGCTATGGAGGTGGAGGAACATGCTGGTTTGAGGTATACCTTGGCTGCATCTGTTTGGGGGAACAGTCCCATTACCTAAACAGTACCCTGTGTTACCATCAAGTTTGCCATAAGCACCACACAACTCCAAACACACTCCATTGCCACTGTTGATTGACAGAACTTTATCCTCAGAATGCTGGTGGTGCTCATCCAAGCTAGAGGAGTGAAGAACTAAAGAGTTGTGTAAAGAAGAGTCAGGAAAATAACATAAAAGGTGTGAGCATAATAGTCCAAACTGAGGACGATCTGAGGATGTACTGTCAGGAATTGGTCATGAAGAGGATTAGTACATCTTCAGCTTCTTAACAGGATGGGCTATTTTAGCAACGTCTTTCAAATACTCTACTTCTTGTGATATGGCCAAACCTAACACTGGAGTAGGTAATGTTGTTACCTACTGTAACAACATTAACATCAAATCCCTGACAAATACCATCAATTTTATCCATAGCTTGGATAAATTCCCAAATTCATGGCTTGGGAATGCTTCACCAATTAACAGAATAGGCACAAAAAGGTCACAGACACAATAATGTGCAAATCTCTGGGTCCAGTCACATTTGGTGCACGTTTACTTGTAGAACAGAGCAGTTCTGCTGCAGACACACTTAATATGCTTAATTTCTCATGAATTAATGGAATGTTTCCCTTCAAAATATAAGTTCTTTCACACAGTTACCTTCAACAATGCTCAGTAATTTTTTTAAAAAAAAAATCAATACATAAGTATAAAACATTGCCATCGGCTCTTCTGCTTTTGCTAATGAACCAAGAGGTGAATACCTCAGCTGTCCTCAACAAGAAAGAGCTATAATGAACGTAAGAAAAATGGAACTCTGGCCTAAGTCCATATGGAAGAATTAGGGGCATTTGTTCTGACTGTACCCATTTGTAAAACAGAGCACTTGACATGACTAGAATCCCTCGCATTTTGGTTTCTAATTAAGTCTTCTTACAGTATGAGCCATGTCATGTTTGAGTGGCATGAAGCCAATCAGGGAAAGGACTAGGAGGATCAATGGATAAGGAGAGGAGAGGAAAAGATCCTGTTTCCCCATGCTGGAGTCTTGAGTGATTTTAGTGGGAACTGCAGTATTCGAATTGAGGCTGATTTACATGAAGCAAATGGTAACGGCCAGAATGCCCATTATGAAATAAACTCAATCAAGATTAAAACCGTTCAGTGGGAACGCAGCCCGAGTGTCCCATCCAAACATTCATTCTTCTAGCCTTCAAGGGGGGGGGGGAGTTGACCTCATGCAAATCACATTCACAGTGCCACATGGCCAATGGATGTTCCAGTTCACGGGTGTGATGCCCACTAGTTATTGTTGAATGTTAAAAGAGAGTTTTGCTGTTTTAAAATAAGAATTTAAAACATGTTACATCAGGGAAGCAGTCTATAGTTCCTAAGCAGATTGGAACTGTGGTGGTAACAGTTGCAGGTAAGCAAGGGGTGGGGCTCGCTCAGCTCATTGGGAGGGCGGTGGGGGCAAGTCTGTTCTTGTCAGCACTTTTGCGGCTGCATTTTGCACTAGCTGCAACTTCCGGACTGTCTTAATCCAGTCTAGAGGTTACCAGAGCATGGATAACTGTTCGATAACAAGTCATCTCTGCTCAAAAGAAGGCTTCAGCTGACGCACCCCCGTAGTTGGAAATAGGCACTTCTGGCCACAGCCTCCACCTGAAATTCAAGTGTTAGCACAAAGTCCAGGAGTACCTCCAGATTACTTGTCCCTTCCAAGGCAATGCAACCTCATCAAGAACAGGGTGTCTCCCAACTACACGTACCCAAGACCCTGTGACACATAGCACCTCTTTCTTGTCTGGATTCAGCTTCAATTTTTATTGAATTTTACAGCCTCCAGACCCCTGACAAGCACTTCAACTGCCTCTCCTGATTCAGATGGCACAGACAGATAGAGCTGGGTATACTGATGACCCCTCACTCCAAATCTCCTGATGACCTCTCCTAGTGGCTTCATGTAGATATTAAATAGCATGGGAGATATGATAGACCCCTAGTGAACCCCACAAGTGAGTTCCCAGGGTGCTGAATCAGTATCTTTCACAGCCACTATCTGGGAACGGCTATGGAGATAAGAATGGAACATAAGAACATAAGAGAAGCCCTGCTGGATCAGGCCACAGCCCATCTAGTCCAGCATCCCATTGCACATGGTGGTCCACCAAATGTTATTATTATAGTTTATTTCTAAAGCGCTGTACATGTACTCAGTGCTGTACAAAAGAAAATTGCAGCAATAAAATATATAATACAAAAACCTGCCCATGGTGTACAATCTAAAAATAAAACACATAGTAAAAATAAATTACGCTAATAAAAACAAACCACAAAACTTCAACACAATAACAGATCAAATTTTAAAAACAGGTCACACCAGATCTGGGTCCAGGGAGGTCCTCTTCAGGAGGGGGCACACCACAGCCTGTTTCAGGGCTGGTGGAACTTCCTCATCCCTAAGAGAGGCATTTAGGGCCACCGCATCCCTCAGAGAGGCGTCTTTAGGGACTTTTGTTCTTTCCATGCTGAGATCTGGCCCAATGGGTCTGGATCCTTCTGGGATCTCATTTTGGTGGAATGCTTTGGTATGCCGCCAATAGTCCAGAAAACAGAGGCACATCTTCTGCAGGTCTCTGAGTTCTGGCCCAGCCAGAGCTGGCATGTCAGTAGATCTTGATGCCAAGGACTACTGGTAATCTATATCAAACTTCCCGCCCCCCAAATTACACTCCATCCTGTACAGACAGAACATACCAGTGCAGATTGATGAGGCCCTGAAGAGGACCATGATGGATCCTGTTCTGGAACAAAGGTGAATGCAGCAAGCCTTTAGTGTAGTAAATAAACCACTGGTTTCAGTTGAATTTTTTTTTTTTTTTGTTGTTGTTAAATAATTTATTTCAGTAAATTCCTCCCCTTAATTTTTAATTTTCAGTAAAAATCACCAAGGGGAGCTCCTCCTTTTTCCTTGCTACTTTTGTGTCTGTTAAACTCACTTTTCACAGATTTTAGAAAGGAAGAACTCAGAGTACTATTATTCAGAAAGGTGTCCCCATAACAAAACACTTATCTCAGGTTAGTTAAGGTATAAATATTTCCCAATATTTTATCCCTGTAATCTCATGAAAATCAGGCAGACAATCAGGAACTTAAAGATAAGCCCATTCTAAAGATCCACAAATATGAAGGAGAAATCTTTTTATTTCTGTTTTGTAAATGCTACAATTCATACTTTGCTTGGAACTCTATTATGTGTCTTAAAGAGAGTGTCCTTGTAGCAAAGCACAGAAAACAGAAGTTGCATAGAATAATACCTTATACTTGAGTTAACAGTGGAACTGCAGACAAGCTAAATCTATGTCACAGACATATCATTTGGTAGACACAGATGTAGCATTATATGCACAGACAATTAAATGTAATAAACTAATAACAGGTACAGAACAATGGTGACATGGAGATACACATAACCAAAATTCCTTGAGGTGATCTAGTAGCCAGGAAGGAATTTTCCTTCTACACAAGAAAAGCTCACAGAGTGTGCTTTTTTTTTTTTTCATTTAGCTTGGCTTCCCAGGAGTGTCTCATCAAGTGATTCATACTGTGACTCTGTACTGTAAAGGCAGTATTTGTCATCTACTGCAGTTTTTGTTCAGAATTCCAGGGACTAGAAAACCACTGAGATCCAAAATTACCCTCTTCAACTTTTTGGACTGCTCAGTAAAGGTCAAACATTACCTATCTTCCCTTTCAATGGACACAATCTCTTTTCTTTTTGGTTTCAGTCAGAAGAGCAAAAAACTGTTTTTGTTCCAGCTTTATTTATTTATTTTCTGCATCTTAACAGGAACACTAGCACTATGATCAACAGGCTTATAAACACTGCTAATACCTAGCTTAGGGATAATTATCATATCTAGACAAATAGATGAAGACATTTCTAATTTTATTATCCTTGGATAAGCATGATAGATATAACACAGAACATTCTAAAATTAAAGCATTTGTTTTCTACTAATCATAATTTTCAAAATTAAAGTTATTAGGAAAGATGTGCTGTATGTCTGTTTTAGAAATTCAAAACAAGGTACTGCCTTGTTAACTTATCAAGGTTTAAATGCTATAATGATTTACCTAGTAATAAGCACCACTGAACTCAGCGGCACTTCTTTCTGAATAGGCATCTGTACTGTATCACTCCTACTTTGAAAGCTTAAGAATGATTCATCTAAGACTACTACATGGCTTGATGGGTAGGAGAGTTAGATCAAACCATTTTTTTGAACCAGACACCAACTGTCTTTCAATTGGATGCTATTACCAACTTTAAGGAAACTATCTTAGGTTTCCATTCCTTGTAAAAGAATTGTCACCTATTCATACCATCTCTGAGCACACAAACAGGAACGGGTTTTAGGAGAAACAATTAGGACATCTTTGCGCCTAACCTCCTAGTGTTGGCTCCCCGGGGCTGAATATAACACAGTTTCTGGATGTGTCAAGCAAAATGGCACTCACAAATCATCTTGCTCTAAGGTGATACATATCAACACTGTATAATATCCTCATTGTACAGTGTTCTTTATTTCACATCTTTGGCAATTAAAGAAAATGCTGCTTCTATATTTGTATTGTATTTATCTAAAACTCTTCTATATAAGCTTTCATTTGAAAAAATCCTGGGGCAATCCACAAGATAACAAAATTATGCAAAAGTAAAATAAAATGAGCATTAAAATTACACTAAAATAAATTATCTATAATCAGTCAAGTGATCTCATCAGCAACCAATTGGATAAATAAATGTTACCCGCCACCCTGTTCCTAGACCAGTGATGGCCAACCTATGACATGCGTGTCACAGGTGACACGCCAAGCCCTTTTGGGTGACACACCTGGTCACCCTGGCACCTGGACATGTAGTGCTTGATTGTTCTTAAAGTGTACGAAATATCAACTTTCAATTGAAGATTTAACAAATGTAAAGAATTATTTGTTTTTGCTTTTAATAAAATACATATATCAAAAATATAACTTTTTTACTAAAGCTACAAATATCACAAAATTATGGATATTTCTAAATGTGACACAGCACCCGAGTTAAGCTAGGTTTTCTTGCGAATTTTGACACACTGAGCTCAAAAGGTTTGCCATCACTGTCCTAGACTGATCTCTGCAAATGGAAGTAAAAATGTAATTACCCTTTTGTCGTCATTGAAACCTGAACTCCATGCTAACACTTGAAGCTCCTGGCCATGGTATCCACCTGAGCTTCAAGTGTTAGCACAGAGTCCAGGAGTACCCCCAAATTACGCACTTGTCCCTTTCAGGGCATAGCCACCCCATCGAGGACAGGGTATCTCCCAACTACACCGACCTGAGACCCTGTGACACACAGCACCTCTGTCTTGTCTGGACTCAGCTTCAATTTATTGGCCCTCATCCAGACCAATACTGCCTCCAGACACCTGTCAAGCACTTCCACCACCTCTCCTGATTCAGATGGTACAGAGTGTCAGAGCTGGGTATCATCTGCATATTGATGACAGATCTCCTGATGACCTCTCCCAGAGGCTTCATATAGATGTTAAAGAGCATGGGAGATAAGATTGACCCCTGAGGAACCCAACAAGTGAGTTCCCCAGGTGTTGAAACCGTATCTCCCACAGCAACTATCTGGGATCGGCTTTGGAGATAAGAGTGGAACCAATGCCAAGCATTGCATCCAACTCCTAAGCTCTGTAGCCTCTCCAATGGTCAATGGTATCAAAAGCCACTAAGAGGTCCAGGAGAACCAACAGGGTGGAATTCCCTTTGTCTCTCTCCTGGAGGAGGTCATCAACCAGGCAACCAAGACACGACCAGGTCTGCAGCCAGAATGAAATGGGTCTAGATAATCAGTTCCATCCAAACATGCCTGTAGTTGAGCAGCGACAGCCCTCTCCAGAACCTTGCCTAAAAAAGGTATGTTTGCCACCAGGAGATAGCTGTTCAAATCTTCTGGATCCAGGGAGGCCCTCTTCAGGAGGGGGCACATCACAGCCTGTTTCAGAGCAGGTGGAACAACCCAATCCCTCAGAGAGGCATTCACTACTCCCTGGATCCACCCAGTCATATCTTGCCAGCTAGTTTTTATCAGACAGGAAGGGCAAGAGTCTAGAGAGCACATTGTTGACCGCACCCAACAAGAAGCTTGTCTGCATCCTCAGGCTGCAATAACTGAAACTGATCCAAGCAAACTGGACCAGACAGTTCTCTTGACACCTCACTAGGACTATGCCCTACGAATCTGAGTGACTTTGTCCTCAAAGTGCTTCACAAATTTGTTACAGCAAGTATTACTTGGCCCTGGCTCATACTTCGAGCTTGGTCTTATCAGGCCATTTACTGTTCTAAAGAGTTCTGCTGGACGGCTACTCAAGGATACAATGGTGGAGGGGAAAAATCTCTTTTTCACTGCTGTCACCGCCACGTGGTCGGCACGATAATATGCTCTAACCCATGTTCGATCAGACTCACTGCCAGATTTATGCCTCCTGCACTCTAGACGTTGACCTTCCTGTTTCATAGCCCATAGCTCCATGGAATACCAAGGAGATTTGCGGGCTCTACAAGCATGCCAAGGGCACTTGGGAGCAATCATGTCAATAGCCCTGCTCATCTCCTGATTCCAGAGAGAAACCAGGGCTTTGACAGGAGCACCAGTCATGCCAACCGGAAAATCCCCTAGAGCATTCAGGAATTGCTTGGATCCCATAGGTCTCCGAGGATGAACCATCTCAATGGGTCCCACTTCCCCACAGAGGGTAGTTGCCATTGTAAGTCTAAACCTCACCAACGAATGATCCATCCATGAAAACGGTTAGACAGCCAATCCTATCAACAGATACTCACCAGTCTGCTCTGAGGCAAAAACAAGATCAAGGGTGTGGCTTGCCATATGAGTCGGGACAGATACAATCTGAGACCGCCCCATGGTTGTCACGGAGGCCATGAAGAACTGAGCTTGTTCACTGAGTATAGCCTCAGCATGGATGTTGAAATTCCCAACACCACTGTGGCAGGGGCTTCCAGCACCACATCTGAGACTACCTCAGCCAGCTCAGATAGTGAGGATGGGCAGTGGGGTGATCGGTACACCAGCAGCATCCCTATTTGGTCTCTCCAGCCCTCAACCCCCATCACAGAGCGAGCTGGCCATCTGGTGAGAGAGATGGAAGTTCGATGGACTACAGTGACACCCCCTCCCCATTAATGTCACCAGTTATTTTATGGTGGTCCAAATAGTGCCAGTTTGGCCAGCCTCTGAAATGGCCAAAACACTCCTAGGCTGACTCCTCCATAGACACAGCACCTTCCTTCTTCCCTGGTATCTGAATTGCACAAACACATAAATCGCTGGGAGTCCAAATATTTCTATAAGCATTCTGTCTCTGATGTGCAGTGCATCCAGAAGCAAAGACAGGTGACATTTCTTTAGCCCACAAGCAGCGACAGTAGTTCTCCCTATTTGTAAGAATCAGCACTACTGTTGCTGCTATGACCATTTGCAATGGTCATGCTGGGTGTTTTCATCTCCTCACAATCCAAGTATTTGGGAACCAAGGTGAATATCTTACTCTCCAGCAAAGCCACTACTCTGTCTGACCATACCCATCTTAAGTATTCCACAACAAAAACTTGAAAGTCCATCAAACCATCCCAAAAAAGTCTCATGTGTCCAAAAGGTATGACACGCTTATTTTTGCTTAACTTGTTTAGTCTTGAAGCAAAGACTTTTGCCTATCGTTACTCCTACACCAGGCTTCTGTAATCTTTGCTGTATTTCATTCCATTAGGTGCAAGATATAGTTCACTCTACCTCTACCTAATGATTTTGTAAGTAATTGGACTCAGCATTTATTTTGAGTAATATCAAACTGAGCTCCTACCAAAATAGGCAACTATCCCTAAATAAACATTACTCTTTCCCAAAAAATCTCATATGCCTGAAGCTCAGGAGGAGGAGATGCCCACGAGCCTTTCCAGGAAAATATGAGATGGCACAATGATCCATGCCCTGACAGCTTCCAAAACTGGACTATCTTAATGCACTGTATGTGAAATTGCCCTTGAAGATGGTTTGGAAGCTGCAGCTAATACAGAATGCAGCAGAAAGACTGCTGACCTGAACTGCTGGACAGATGCATATCACAACAGTCCAAGAAGAACTACACTGGCTGCCAAATCACTACTGAGCCCAATTCAAGGCATCAACATTCTTCTGTAAAGTCCTAAACAACTTGGACCCCAAATATCTGAAGGAATGCCTCTTCCCATACAAACCAGCCCATACTTTAAGATCGGCTGGTGAGGCCCTCAGTGATGGATCCTAGATTATGGAACAGACTTTCATTGTACACACTTAAACAATGTATTGGTGTGGACACACCTCTTTACCCCAGACTTCATTTGAAGAAACAGCTTTCCCTACCCTTTCAGGGATTATTATTGATCACTTTAGTGAGTTTATTTTTAGTTTTAATTAAGCTTTAATACTGATGTAGTCCATCCTGAGATTTCTGAGTACAGAGCGGAAAGATGGATTCCCTTCCCCTCTTGCCCTGTCTCATTTCATTCTCATTTCACTTCATTCTCAGTCACTTGCTCAAACTTGTTGAGTGAGTTTTATAGCTTAGCATGAATCTGAACTCAGATCTCCAGAATTCAGTGTTCACATCATGTATATATTTATTTCCTTCATTTGCATGGCCACCCAAGTTTTCTTAATCTGCATTTGTATGTAAATGGTTTTGTTACCTTATTGACTAGGCAGCTTCAGAATCTAATTAGGCACATCATATGACAACACTAAGTCAACTTTATTATATTTGAAACTCAGGGAAAGAAATAACACTGAGCCAAACAAAATGCAGGCACGCTGCAGAGACAAGTAAGAACAAGATCCTGATTTCAGTTCCGCAGCTGTGTCTATTGGTGGGTTTCCCCTACTCCTTTAAAAAAAGTATGTATAACAACCGTTGCTGTGGTAAACACAGCGAGATAGTCTATGGAGTTCTGAAATGCTTACTAAACTCTGCTCCTTATGATGTTAATATATTAGGCGGTTTGCAACAACTCCATCCAAAAATAGAACACAAGATTTCAGCCTGTATCAGAATCCAGCACAGCTGTGAGGCTGTGGCAGATGCTTCAATGGAAAATGGAAGCGTTTAGGCAATGAAGTCATAGTTTGTCAACTTAAGACAATGATCAGGCATGGCCCCTGGAGAAGCCGAGATCATTAAAAACCCAGCCAGCCACCAATGCCCTCACAGGAAAGGAGCTCAAACAAAAATAGAGAACTTTTGATGCAAGCCCAAAGCTACTATGCAGGAGAATCACAGATTTTAACCTCTTTGGCAACCTTCTATAAAGCTGGAGCTGCTTATGAAAAACGTAAGCTATGTAAGTGCACAGTTTATTTGTGAATAATTGCTTTAGGTGTGTGGGGTTGTTGTTTTTTAGTAAAGTGTACTTTGATTGAGCTATTAAACCTTAAGAAGGACCAGAAATAATAATACAGAACACATTAGTGTTCAGCTAAGTAGCACTGATATCACTTTGAAATTAAAAATGCCCATGCTATTCACAGTTCTAACCAAGAACGTTTGAGCAAGAAATTTAAAAGCACAGCAAGAAAAAAAATTAGAAACCATTAAGTGCCATAAAAGGTACACTTTCATACCTCTGTATGGTTAAATGTTCCCATCAATGAGCACAAACTGATCTATTAGAAATTATTTTAGTTTTAAATGGTCTTAAATGGAAAGTTCATTACCGGGGGAGGGGGGGGGAGATGGCCAAAAGTTTAAAAAAACAGGAGAATGCACACTGAATGCTAAACCATCTGTTGACTTTAAAGCCAATAAAAGCTTTTGTATTAGAAAAGGAAGTAGGAGGAGGGGGTAACACAAGACGCCGATTAAACATCTCAAAAATCAGCCAGCTAATACAATGTTCACTAGCAACCATGTCAAAATAATAACAATAATAACAAAAACAAATAATCCAACCTCCAGGAACAAGGGCTCAGTGTAGAATAAAATTTTAACATAAGTCTCAATGAAATAAATCCACAGATGAATTTGTTCAGCTTCCATCTAGTTTGCCTTCACTAACTGCCTGTTTTCATTGCATCCTTTTTGGCAGGTAAGACCAGAATGCAACTCCTTTTCCTTCTGTTTCTCAGAATTCTGCAAAAGGAGACTTGAGAGAAATAAGTCTATGGCTGTCAAAATGATTCAACTATGGCATACTGGTCATGAATAAGCTTCAGACTTTCACATCCTCTCTGCTATCCTTTTCCTGGTTGCCACTTTAACAAACTGAAAAGTATGATTATCTTTTGTGCAAGCTGGGCTCATTTATCTGTAAACCAGAACTGATAAGCTACTTTAAATGGTGGCTTCCTGATTTGAGTCAGGGTCAAATGTAGGTTTATGCATTCAGGACTTATTTGAAAAAAACAATTGTCTAACCAGGAAAGAATGAAGAGAAATAACAAAAGCACACAAAGCAAGGAAGAAGTGTAAGAATCTAAAACATTTCTTTATGATATATCATTCTTTTCAAATTGCAAATACAGCTGTCAATCCATAAAAGGTTGATAAACCTTCTTATACTGTATTTGCCCACATCTACTCTGAAATCATTGCATGAAGTAACTAATACAGCATGGTCAACAGCCAAAATCACACTACATACAGTACCTAAATATTGTCTATATGTCAGTGTATGAATCAAAGATGAAGTACAGTTTTCACCTAACATTCTACAAACTTCTAACAAGGTAGCATCTTGCACCAGCTTCAACACTTAGCTAGTCAGGGGGCATAAAAACCTGACAATCTTTGGGCCAAGAAGCACCTTCAACAGACAGGGAGATTTGCCAGGGAAAGACCATCGTTTAACTGTGGCTGCTTCTGGTCCTGCTCCATCAGAATACTGCTTTCCCCTGTAACCTGCTGCTGCTCATGGTACTAACTCTTCAGCTGTGGCCCCTTCACCTGAGGGTGCTGATCAAGCCAGATTTTTTACAGGAAAGGCACAATTATTTCTACCTCCTGGTATTCAAACATATTATATATGTGTTTGAATATAAACATAAAGGGAGCCAGCATAACACATTTAAAATGGGAGTAATATAACTTCTTCAGGTTGTTCCCAAATACTAAAGTCGACTCTTGAAGTTAACATCAGAGGCACCATGATTTTCTATTGTTCTCAGGTATGGTTACTTGGGGAATAAACATCATCTTTAGCCACTGCCTCAGTCTGTGAAACCAGAAACAGACATGGATCAAATGTAACTCTTAGATAACCCATCATCTCCTTTTGAACAAGCTGATCTACACTATTTACAAAGGTATGAAGTTATAATATCTAACTTGCATGGATTCAGTGTCAATTTGCTTTTTCACCCAGCCTGTTAATGCAAATAGGCAATAAGAAAGCTATTCCCCTGTTAAGAATGACATGGAGAATTAGACCGGGTTACCACCAGAATATCAATAACATATAACACCAAATCTCCTGATGCTGTTCTAGCAGTGCCAAGAAAATAATGAAATACATAGGAGACATAGGAGACATGGAGAACTACTGTAAAACCACCCCTGAAACCCCTAACTGCCAACAATAATCTGGAAGTACTTCATGGCTGATGGCATCAAAAGCTAAACACAGTCATATTCCCTTTGTCTGTTTCCAATTATAGTCTATCCATCAGGCCCATCCAGATACTCTTAGAGCTATAACTCAAAGCTGTTTGAAATAAATCCAGACAACCCACTTCATAAAAGACTCCTTGATGCTGAGAATCTATCACCCCTCAATCACTCAAAGTTTGATGGGGTTTACAGAAATTTAACATAACAGTAACACCATCCACATGTGCATTTCAGTCCCATGTGGATTACCGGGTGCAGGTCTTGCAAATTCTAGTGCTCCATTCAGCCCCTGAGTGACTTATGGGAAGACAAGAGAAAGAACTGTTGATGGTGCTCTGTCTTCTGGCAGTTGTCTTACACTTCCACATGGCCACATTGATGCTCCAAACTTGTGATGACCACAGGGTTTAGATAAGTTTGAATTAGAAGTTGATCTTAGCTGTGAGTTTATGGAATAGGGGCGTGGCTTGCAGGAGTCCATTGGGAGGGGTAAGTTGGCTCCAAGGAAGAGCCAATCAGAGGTCGACAGTGGAGAAGAGAGTGTTTAAAAAGTCAAACAACAAGTGAAAGGGGTTCTTTTGCCTGGGGAATAAACTCGCTTAGGGTGAGGGTCGGAAAAGAAATGAGCTAGGAGTGAACCCTGAGGGGAGCTGAGTAGCTTAGTCCTTATAGCTTACTTAGGAAGTTAGAAAGAAAATGTAAGAGCTAGTTTTATTCTGTTTACCAAAGATCAAGTGCCTCTAACTGGAGTGTACCAATAAAGCATATTTCCTGTGTTCAAGATACAAGTGCCTAAGTATTGAGTTATTAGAGGTAGTCCTCATCATACACACACCCATGGCTCATGCTATTATCTTTTACTGCTTTAAAAGACAAGCGGAAAGGAGGGGCCTGCCATGGCTAAGCGCCCAACAACACTGAGGCCGTGTCTTCACGGCAACCTTATCTCGAATTCAAAATGTTTTCAATCCTCAGAGTCCGCACGGCAGTTTGGCTTAACACGATTTCCCCGTGTTAAATCACCCCAAAGCATGATGAATTCAATCCTGATTTCAACAGGTCTCACTCCAGTTCGTGCGCTTGAAACGTTTTACATTTTTTACTGTGGGAACCCTTCCATGTTAAGGGATGAGAGTTTCCCTCCCCCAATAGCTTGCTTCCAAAGCAAGCTGTAAAAGCAGCAGCAGCCCGAATAGCAATCAAGCAATCCACTGTAGCAAACAAGCAATTCACGCCTGATAACTATCTTGCCATTGAAAGTGCTGACCTTCTAAAAAGGGAAAAGAAAGAAAAGCAGCTGCCATTTGGAGAGATGTGTGAATGTTTAGCTGTGACGGTGCCGGGCAAAAGGGGCTTGACTTGCCGCCGCTGCTGCGTGCCCTGACCAATGGGGAGAGGAGGGGAAAGAATAGCTGGCTGGCTGCTGCCGTTTTTCCTCCATCCAGGCAAGCAGGACCCACCCACCCACCCACCCAGGCTCCGTGAAGGGGTCTGTTATGGGTGGCGTGTTCACGCCAGGAGGAAGAGGACAGGGCAGCCCCAAAAAGCGGCTTTTTAAAAGTAGCCACTGGAGTCCCCCCTTGAGTCACGTACGTCCTCAGAATCCAGACTGAACGTGATTAAGCTGAAAGTAATGGGAACAGGCAAATTCACGTTTGCATCCGGTTCTATTATTTTGGTTTAGGGAAAGTGAAATAAGCTTGCTGTGGGGATTTGCCCTGAGGGGCTGGCTGTTGAGGCACAAGGCGCGACAAATGTCAACTCCAATTTGTTAACTATGATGGTTAGTGCTGTTTTCCTGTTTGGGTTGATACAACAAAGGCGGGGCTTTATACTGGTCTGGGGAGTTCTAAGACCATGTGAAGATGAGAGGGCCGTGTAAAGGGGTCCAATGCTGAACCAGGACAGATAGTGATTGTAGAGTTCAACTGCTACTTTGCTTTTGCATAGTTTACGAATAACTGGCATTGTGTTAACTCTGAATAAACCAGAACGAAATAAAACCACAGTATTATCTTTGCATTTGGGTCGGTGGCCTAAGAGTCAATGCAATGAAGACCAGGGAAGGAGTGAAACATCTCAGAGGGACATTTGGAGGAAGAAGCCCAAGTCGAATGAAAAACAAAAGACACAGACTTTCAGTTGACAACGGATTGGAGCTGTTCCTGCAGATGCCCAATGTAGACACAGCCACAAACTCCTTTGGAAACTAAAATTTAAGGCAAATCTGATAAAAATAATGATAGTATATTCTTGAAGATGAAGTACCTAACTGTGAAAACTTGATTGTCAGTAAATCCACTGGCCAGTCTGGACAATTCTCCGTTCAGTCGTGCAGCCAATAGGTATTTCAACAGATTACAGCACCCGGTGCCCTTGATATTGTCTTCAACCAGACTGCATTTACAACTATAATCACAGCTATAAAAGCTGCTGCTATGAAGAAAAAAAATCAATCCCACCTGATGGACTACATAAGTACAATTTTTACTATGGCTGCACTTGTGAAATCTATTCACAAGTGCAGCCATATTAAAAAAGAAAAACAAAACAGTTGGGCACAATAGCTCTGAAACCGATGTGGAGTTGTTTCCATTCTGCTATGGGATGGATGCATGGGAAACTCTTCACATTTGCAGCCTGTTCCCATTACAAACTTAAAATGGTTTGGAAATTGTTTCGATCCTCACAGTCCCCACGTCAGTCCCCATGTTAAATCGCCCCAAAGCGTTGTAAATAAAACACTCATTTCAACAGGTCTCGCTCCTGTTCTTGCATTTTAAATGGTTTACATTTCTTACTGTGGGAACAGTACCGTTTTAGTGGGATGAGGATGCATGTTTAGGGTTTCCCTCCCCTAATAACACTCTAGGAACTCCCTACCCTTGTCACATCAAAAGTTTTGCTGCAAGAGGAACCCCAATCAGAGAGAGGGGGTGGGCACCATGACTGGCAATGGGCAGGGAGAAAAAGATACACTTTCCCAAATGAAGTTTTCAAGCGCTTTCAGAATCTGGATCAAACGTGATTAAAGTTAAAAGTAATGGGATCAGGCAAATTCATGTCTGCATCCGGTTCTTTTATTTTGGTTTAGGAAAACCATTTGAAGTGTGTAACGGGAACGGGGCCTTAGACAGAGCTACTGCTTTAGAAAACAAAGCAGGGCCATCAACACATATCTTTAGCTGATGTATTTCACTCATTAAAAGGTACAATGTTTCCTTGCCAATCTGTAGAAGTATTCTGGTTCAACACAGTTCCTTCCATTATACTTTTCATATTTATATAAAAGAATCCTAAGTTCATGCAGATACTTAGGGGGAAAATAAAACATAAGCACTCTTAAGACGTTGATTAATCTCTCCAGAAAGGTTCTGTGATTTGCAATAAGTTAACAAACAATGAAAGTCCCACTCTTCCTCAAAAAGCTTCTCCTCGTGTCTGTCTTCTATGAATTACATTGAATGAGAATTAAAAGACAATTCTCTAAAAGAGGCATGGGCTTATCTTGCCTTCCAGTGGCTTTATATGAAGATCATGTTATTGATATTTTAGCCTCTTCTGCTGTGATTCTGTTGTGGCAAGAAGAGCAAGAGTCTTTTACAGGATTTGATTGTCCTTTGAAATGATCTAAGCCCTTCTTGAAGACAATATCTGGATTTGGAATAGCTAAAGTTAGTCTCAGTGTCAGGCAAAGAACTGGAGGCCTAAGTAAAACCAATATGACCAGCAGCTGCAACCCTAAAACATCAAACCCTGAGGTAGCCATGGTTCCACATTCAGCTATCAAGATAAGGATCTGGAATCTGCTATATCAGAATATGGACTGGGACAATATTATCAGTGCAAAAGAGTGGAAGTCTTATGCAATGAATATCTAACTGTCCTAAGAAAATCCTTTATTGAACAGGCTTGGGTCTTGGCTGCTATGAGGTGAGGTGTAATTCTTTCTCCTTGAGAATGACAAAAAAGGAAAAAGATGTGAAAGTGAAGGACAGATAGAGGGTGAGCTTCTTCTAATTAAACTTTTGTTTATATAGTACATGAAAAGGTCTATTGTCTGCATTGTTTATAGTCTTTAAGTTCTGCACATTCAAGAGACAAGGCAGAAAAAGACTATAATAATCTTGCTACAACAAGCATTCTGAAAAGTCGTTTTTCATTCTCTCTTCCCTTTCCCCTTTCCTTACCCTAAGACAAAAAATAATAATAAATATTTTAAAGAATACAATCACATGAGCAGAGCAGGAGAAAGCAGCCCCCTCCCATACACATTTTTTCTGGCTCTACCCCTTCAATTCCACATACAAAGCTGAAGGTTCTACTGTACCTTTTCCCCCTTCTCACTTACTTTCACATCAGTTTCTCTCTATGCAAATCTACAATGTCAAGGAGTAGTGAGATGACTTTCTCCTTCTAAGTAAGGCTTCTCTTTCTTCCCTATTTTAGCTTTCAATGTAGATGTAGGGTAAACATCAAAATTAAATCACAAGAATTAAATGCCACACTTGCCCTGGATTATTTATCCTGCCTTATACTAAAAGGGAATAAGAAAACATTTTATAGGTTTTTGCATCATGTTGAGAGAGAAAAGTGGTATTCCAAATTTGATGCAAGGCATGAACATTTTTCACAAAAAAGAAGGAAGATCTGATTTCTGCAGTCAGCTTTAGTCCTAATATACCGAAGGCTGTTGCCAAATAATCTTAAATTGCACAATTTTTTAATATCCTTAGAGGGTACTCAGTTAATAAAATAAAAAAATACAGCTGTACTATACTTCACTGTACTCTATCTTCTACTATCCATCTCAGGCATATTCCTTCTCTCCTGAAACATATTTCATTAACAAGATAGACTACCTAAGCACCCAACATGTCATATTCTTTATCTATTAAGGAAACATATAGCATGCAAAGCCAGCTCTCAAGACCAGTATGGAATATTTAACACCATTGGGACACTTAAAACCCTTACTTAATGGTACCAAAGGACCATTAAGGGAAGGAGCCATTTTCACAGTGGCCAACCAGATGCATGGTGGCAGCAGGAATGGTGGCTGGGAATGTTTAGGCAACCACTTAAGAATAGTCT
This sequence comes from Aspidoscelis tigris stejnegeri, assembly GCA_023333525.1. Taxonomy (NCBI): domain Eukaryota; kingdom Metazoa; phylum Chordata; class Lepidosauria; order Squamata; family Teiidae; genus Aspidoscelis; species Aspidoscelis tigris. The sequence continues at coordinate 47,479,660 of JALMGA010000003.1, read as the reverse complement.
CCTGCTGGAATGTTCCTGGATTTCATGCCTGGGAATGGGCCAGGCTCAGGGCTCCTTAGACTGTGCCTCCTAGGGAATGCTCTGGCATACAGACCTTGCAGTTCTAGACCATGCAGAAGCTGCCACGGACACCATGATGGAGACCCAAACATCCTATTTTACTCAGGAAGATGGGGTCTGAATCAATATTCATTCACTGAAGATAACAGCAATTTCAGCTGCTGTAAGCAAAACAAATTTAAGTCCTTTGTCAACACACCCTCACATCCAGCAATTGTCAGGAGATTGTTGAATCAGGACTAAAAGCATCTTAATTATGAAAATGTACCAGCATAAAGGTTATATTATATGCTTAAAGAAACAGTATTAGCATATGGTATTAGTGGCAAAATCAGCAGCCAAAACATTATTTCACTAGCATAAGTGTGAAAACCAGAGAACTTCAGGTCCATATGCTGAATCATATTAGTCTCCTATTTCTCCCATGCACAGCACACATCTTGTCTAGCATCCATTTCTGCAAATCAGAATTCCAGGAACCTCATTAATTCTATCCTCTGACCACTGCACAGGTAAGAAAATCATCTGCGTTCCCTTGGTCCATCGTTCTCAAGCAAAACTTACTGTCGCGGCCGTGACACTCCTTAAGTCATATGTGCTCCCTGGATGGTGTAAAGAGCAGTCACTTCAAGGCTACTATCTAAGACCTCAAAGGTGCAGCAACCAGACAATCTTAAAGGATCTCCTGGTTCTATCGCATTGTTTAAACTATGTCAATTTGTCATATGCAAAAATGACTAAGAAAATCCCACATACATTAATTCAAAAGATCCATCTCATGAATGTACCTGCTGCGCAGTGCTATAACAATGAAAGTTAAGGATCAAAATGATTATTAAAAGCTGCAGCTATTCACATATATAGTTATATCCAGATCGACAGATAGCTATCTGAGGCAGTTTCTCTTAATATGCAAGTTTCCCTACATAACAAGACCTGGTAAGAGGTCCCCCTTAACTATGCCATTTAGAGTGAGATGCCCTTTGGGTTGGTCAAACTGAGAATCGTAACAAGGACATTCATATAAATCAGGGGTTCTTAACCATGAGTCCACAGATCCCTTGGGGAACCGTGGAAAGATTTCCGGGGGTCTGTGAGTTTGAATTGCTGATGTTGAGTGTCATAAAACTATGGTATCTGCCTCTATATTGTGAGAAGGGATCCATGTTTTTCCTGCCACTACATTCTGAGAAAGGGTCCACGGAAAAAAAAAGTTAAAACCCCTTGATTTAATGGAATTCTCATTTTGTGGGAATGAAGGAAGTGCTAACGTTACTGGCTTTTGATGCCAAATTGTTTTATTCACCTATACAAATGGTGGCTGCTAAATTTATAAATCACTTCTGCAGCTCAGAAGGTTTACATACATTTTTGTATATCTGTCGTTACTTTTAGCTGCTTACTCTTTTACATAGTTGCACAATTGATAGGTGAAAAATAAGCTTGTGCTGAACTGCTGTTTGTAAAAGCTGCAGGAAATTCACCTGATCAAGAAACATGGGCATTATTGCTCACCCACAGGGATCATCTACACAGGTGCTGTGGAGAACCTAGGGCTTTTTATATAGGAATAGGAAAGGGCATGGGGGAAATGACATTGATGCAACATCAGGGGAGGTGATTGAAGAAAAGTTGCTTTCTTCCACGGCAGAAGTCCTTCTGATGTCACATCCTGTGGTAGGAGGCAGGGAAAATCCCCAAAGAGTTGTCCCCTTAATGCCATGTGCTTCCAGACTCTATAATGCCCAAAGGCAACTGCATGGAGTGGAAAGAACTCAGCACCCTGGTTGTGCTGAGTGTGTACTACAAGCTGATGGAACAGGAAAATGCTTTCTCCTTTTACTAGTGAGAGGCTTAAAAGTTAAGGTGGGGGCTGGAAGGGAAGCTAGGAAAAAGGCTGGACAGCCTAGTGATTACTACAAATCAGGCTAATGCACAGAAATACTAGGAAAGTAACAATTTAGTTGCCTGGCATTGCTAAGTCAATTGGATGCTTGTTATGAAATATTAAGCATTTCTCAAAAAAGTAGAATAAATCTCATCTAAGAAAATATAGAAATAATAATATTTGGTCAATAGCAACAGATGTTCTTACATTAATTCCTGGCATTGTATCTTTACCATGACCATGCTATAATCTGGTGCACAGATTCATGCAATAGAAAATGAACACGCTCCTTACAAAAGCTATATACAAAAGTATATCTATCATAAATGATCTGTTGTATCATCAGTTAGATTTATTACCTAATATGAAATAAATCACACTGGTGCCGCCTTCCAGTTTTGCATTACTTAAGGTACTGAGTTCTTCTGAGAGCATTCAGTAGTCAATTTATTCTAATTGTCTAGAACCATCGCAACGTGTTGCCATCTTGTTTTGCACCCATTTAATAAAACTAATAATATGCAACTTTTTGAAGTAAGTGTGTGTTCTTTTTATCTATGTCAGAGATCTGCCTTCTAAACACATCTCTTGATGTGCTACATAATAATCCACCCACACCTGTGTAAATGATGAGATTCTAAGTGCCTAGAGAGAAATACTACTCCTACAAAACATTTCCCAATTTCTGTTGGTTTGTATTTTCCCTTGAAGCTAAAATGATATAAACAAACTATTCCATCAAAATGTAAAAACTGGTGTTACTGCTGAATATGTATTTCTACTGATATCTATTTCTATAGTATAATGACCTGCTCATAAGTTGAAGCTAATTTGGAACATTGCTGCATGTTTGATAACTTCTTTAAACAAAGTCTAGGTCTATATTAACATTTTCCCTACCTTCTCCAAAGGACAACAGTGCTGGGGTGTATTAGGAGAAGCATAGAGTCCAGATCACGTGAAGTTATTATCCCCCTCTACTCTACCTTGGTCAGACCTCATCTGGAGTACTGTGTCCAGTTCTGGTCACCCCAGTTTAAAAAAGACACTGACAAGCTGGAGCAGGTTCAAAGGAGAGCTACCAAGATGGTGAACGGTCTGCAAACCATGTCCTATGAGGAACGGCTTAAGGAACTAGGAATGTTTAGTCTAACAAAAAGAAGACTGAGAGGAGACATGATAGCTGTCTACAAATACCTCAAGGGTTGTCACAAGGCAGAGGGATCAGCCCTGTTCTCACTCTCTCAAGGAAGGACTAGAAACAATGGGGTGAAACTGCAGGGGAAAAGATTTAGTTTAGATGTTAGGAAAAAATTTCTAACAGTAAGAGTGATCAACCAGTGGAACAGGCTGCCACGGGAGGTGGTTGGTTCCCCTTTGATGGAGGTCTTCAAGCAGAGACTGGACAGCCATCTGTCTGAGATGGTTTAGGAGATCCTGCCTTGAGCAGGGGGTTGGACTCGATGACCCAGGAGGTCCCCTCCAACTCTACCATTCTATGATTCTATGATTCTATGACATTAATGTGGTCATTAAATTTCTGTATTGCCCTATCAGACCTGGCTTTTGGTTACTGTAATTAATCATCAGTAAATATTAGAACAGGGGTATTGTGGCACTTGGTTTAAAAAATGCAGGAAACAGTGATATGGCTGGTTTTGGCCTTCAGTTTCTTAAATGCATGGCCTGTTAATTCTGAAAACATCTGTCTTCCAACCTGTCAAGCTTAAAAGAAGAACAGAAACAAACAAGCTAACAAAATGCTCATCTCACTGTTACTGGATTTTTTAAATGTTGTGCGATTACTTTTTAAAAATCTACTTAGAACAGGATGTTGGGAAATCAGATTTTACAATGGCATAGTGGCCATGAGACAATTTTACCAAGTAGACCTAGTGCAATTAACTAACCAGCCCGTTTTGCCCTGAGTGTGAAAAAAGTTAACATATGGATAATAACAGACAGGTCTGAAACAGCTGAAGTTGAAGTAAGTTAATGTTAAGTTGATTCAGGGATGTCAGTTATAAGTTATTGACAAGACATATATGGGATAATTTTTTTAAAAAAGTAATGCAAGAAAAAATAGGATATCATATTTTATACCATGTAAGTCGCACTTACAATTTGCTAAGTAATATTGAGGAAATATACAGCAAAAGTGAATCTTATACAGCAAAAAAAATCATTACAAAATAAAGCAGATCCAGGCAAAAACATTAAATAAAGGAAAATAAGTAACATGCACAAGAGAAAAATGTAAAGAAACAAAATAAAGAACAAACTCAACCACGAGCTTTGCTATAGATGTCATTTGGAATGAGTAACTTGCTCTCATTATTTTCACTGTAACATTTATCAAAACTATAAAGGTCCTCAGATGAAGACATCTAAAAAATCTTTGGATCACAATACTACCACTTAATTTTTAAAAATGAAAAAAGAAGAAATGGAAGGGGATAAACAAAATCATGGTTCAGTTTTATGAAAAGTTATATTAAAGAAATACAAAGGAGAGAATAAAATGGAAATAGATTGGGAGAAAGCAATACAAATTAGTAAGGGGATCAAGAAGGTATAGAAATGTCAATAAAAGAAGGATAATTAGAAAGCTAAAACCAAACAAATCTCTCAAGGATGGTTTTAGTACAACATTTTATCAACAATATTGTGAGGTATTAGTGAAAGATTGAAAAGAACTGAACAATTTTGGAAGGGTGGCAATTGTGAAGAACACAGAAAAAGTCAATAGAAGTCCCAATAATAAAATTGTAAAGGAATTCATTATTTTTAGATTTTTACAGACCAATGTCCTTATTAAATCAAAATTTTACCAATTTTACAGCGATGCTGGCAAATAGCCTGAGGTAAATAATACCCAAGTTAATATCTAAAGTTCTATATGATTTTGTTCAAGATTACCACATCTCAAATCCTATACAAACATTTTTTAATATAGTATAACTTAGTAGACAAATAGAAAGAGGTTGGCAATAGTAGTACTGGATTTCTATAAAGCTTTTCATATTGTCAGGTATGAATATTAAATAAAGGTAATGAAGGTGACAGGTTTAAGTAAAGTAAAATCTATGAGGTAGAAGAAAATATCTATCAAGGAGCAAAAACAAAAAAAACTGATTAATGTTCATCCATACAAAGAAACTGAAACAAGGGAACAAAACAAGGATCTTTAATTATTGCCATCATTATTTGTCTTGGTGATAGAAACTTTAGTCAACATGATCAGACAAAATTAAATAATAAAAAGATATATAATAGATGGAATTGAAAAAAAAATCCATACACAAATAGTAATAATAAGAGTTGGCTTTTCAACCCTGCTTTTCTCACCCATTTAAGGGGACTGGAAGCAGCTGACAAAGCTTCTATTCTTCTACTGTGGAGTAGCCCTTCCACTAGTACTGGTGGGCAGAGTGAGCTTCAGCACATGTGAAGCTGTTTCTAGTAAAGAAACAGCTCTGTGACAAGTGGATGAAGCATGTGGAAATTTCCTCCACCTTTACCACTCAGGTAGGTGTGAAAAGGTTCTAAGGACAATATTAAAGAAACTTGAGAAATATTTTTTAAAAAATCAAAACATAAAGTATCACAACTGCAAAAGAACACTACTTATCCTCCAAGATAACCTAGAATGTGGAATCTATGACGTATGAGTCGAATTAACAATAGACCAAAACTCCAGTCATTACAGCTGGTAGACTCTGCAGTCAACACTTACTACTATTATAAAACACTGCACTGGCAAATGGCAAGTTTTACAGAATCAACATGTATAGTAAGGCAGCTGGGTCTCTGTCATAGCTGTCATGAACAACAAAGGCAAATGAAATAAATTTTATTACAAAAATATGCATATATTGCCTTAATTTCATTGTAGACAGGGAAGGTCTGGACTCTGTTTAAAAGATGAAATCAACTGAATGCTGTAATTCGTTTGAGACACAGTCTGTGCCAATTATACACATTTTCTTGGGGAGTCCCACATTAACTATTTCAACAGAACAACTACAGAACCAAAAGCAAGAAGCAGTTCCAACAGAGCACAGAACACATTTTCAATCACTCCCAGCTGGACACCAAAAAATAGAAAAGATTTCCAGTTACTAGCTATTTTAATTCTTAGCAGAGACCAACATATATTGAACAGACAGATGCACTAAACAAGGGGTCCCAATTCCTTCTAATTAAGAGAAAAGGCAGCTGTTATTTTCTAATGAGCTGCAACATGGCTTTCCTGTAAGGTACTCAGGTCTTTGTGTTGCACTGAACAGACATTTGTATTAAATTTGCTAATGCAAAAGGAAAAGAGATTGTGTTAACTGGGTACCTCCACAATCAAACACTGGTAGAGGACTCCTGGTTTCACACATGATAAAATTCTATGAAGGGAAGGAAGGACATGACAATAAGAACAACATGACATCCGGCCAAAATACTCTCTCAGGCTCTTCCTATTGATTTTTGAAGCCTTGATTTTTTTCTGTGTACATATTAATCTCGAGCAGCTCTTGTATTCTGTTATTTACTATTGGTTTGGAGTTTATAAAATGAAGCTATTTCTCTAGCTATTTTAGGCCCTTTCCACATATACAGTGCTATATAGGAAAGACCCAGCCCCCCCCTTCCACACTCTGGTATGGGATAAGGGAGGCTCCCACCTAGTGTGCTCCATCTGAAGGATAGACTGGGCTAGGGCACACAAAATGTTGTACACCAGATCCATTTCAGCAGCATAACAAGGTGAGCTACCTAAACAGACCCCTCAGGAGCCTCGAAGGTCAGGAAATTAAGTTCCTGGTCTTTAGAGCATTTGGAAGCTTCCCACACCAGCACCAAAACCAGTTCCAAACCTTTTACAGGCTTTGGTTCTGGAACAGGGTTTTAAAGGCCACTGCACATCCATCTTCACCAAGACAAGACCTTGCTTGCCCACATTCCTGTTAGACTTGGCTTTCCCATAGCTGTCACCCTAGTCATAGCAATTGATAGCCTTCCAGAGTAGAAGTCCTTGATGAGAAGGGAAGGGGTGATTCTGTGGGAAGTGTTCTAATAAAATACTCCTGCCTTCAATTGATGCCTCTGTCTTCTGGTATCAACAATTAATGGATGAACCTGCTGTGAGCAGTTCTGTGTCTTGTTCTGTAGTTCTAGGCCCCTGGGGGAGGGTGATTCTGACAAGTGGTTGATGCAGAACAAGCTGTCCTAATGTGGATGGCCTTGTCCCACCCTAGGGGTAATCTCTCCCAGGTTAGTAAGGATTGCAGCCTGCCCAGAACAAGGATGGCCTCCATAAGAGAAGAAACAAGATCAGTTTATCTGGAATCATATTGAACACAGATAGGATAGCCTCTGTGATGTTACCAATAGGGATGTGTACGAATATTCAAAATATTAGTTATTTGGATGAAATCGGACATTCCTATAGAAATCAAATATCCGGACATTCAGATTTCTGAATTTGAATGAATATGAATTTCTTAAGTTATCTGTATGAATAATTCAGACATTTGTATCTCTATGGGTACATACGCATCTCATACAACATCCGTACGCATCTGTACGCATCTATGCAAATAGGATGCCTATGGGTATATACGAGATGCATATGTACCTGTACAGATACAAATGTCCAAATTATTTGTACGAATACATACAAAGGTATTAGTATCAAATCAAATGTTATTTTGTTCTTCGGATACATTCAAATTTTCAAATATTCAATTCATTATGAATCGAATTCAAAAACTACATTCATGCACACCTCTAGTTACTACTAATAAAAGGCAAAATAGTTCATAAGACTAAAATACCTGCCTGGTATTTGCCTGGTATCAAAAGACATCAAAAAGGAAGGTACATCAGCTCATCTTCTCTCAAGAGGACAATTTAAAGGATATACTGGCATTAACTTATCCACAGAATACAGACCTTACAAGGCCTTCAATAACATCAAAAGATGTTTTTAAAAAGGTTCTTAAAACAAAAGGTGACTGCAATCATCTTAACTATTTTAACTGTCAAATAATATTTACTGTTCTCAATGATACTCAAACGTTATCGATCCTGGTACCTTTCAGGCATTTTGGACTCTTATCAGCTCCATTTAACATCCTAACTGGTGTTTTAGTCTAAAAATCTGGAAGGTATTTGTTTGGAAAATGCTGCTAAAGATCATAGTATCCTAGTTCACCTTCTAACTATCAGGTTGTCTTGACTTCCAAATGTCAAAGCAAGAGGGGAAATCTCAATGGCAGCAGTGACATCACTGTGTCATTTCCCCCACTACTAGGGAAACCCCTATCCAACAATATCAATATTTTGTAAATTATAGACAAAGGATTTTCCATGTACCTTGGTATAATGGAAGATAAAGCATGATAAATAAAGTTGCAATACTTAAGTATATCTGCCACACCTTTTTACTTTTAAGGGCTACCACCCAGCAGCAAATAAACAATGGGGATAGGAAAAAAAACACTAAAAGTGGGAAAGAATTAGCATCAAGCATTTACTTCCCTTTGGCTGTATTCTCCTCCACAGTTCCACAAAATCAAAAGCATACTTAGTCTCCAAAACAATGTCATGACATGCAGTCTACTGTAAACCATTTTTCTCCTTGGAGATTTTCTGCATTTGCAATGAGTGTACTAATTCCAGAATCACTTTTTTATACTTTTATCCAAGTTGGCTGACAGCTCTGGTATTACTGTAGAATAGCTGCCCAGCTAACTTTCCCTCCTATCTTCCTACACTCACTTTCTGCAAGTTCAAAACAGTTTCGATATATTAACATTTTAACTCTTTGGGCTCACTTTAATCCTTATAAATTTTTCACCATTTATTTTACATAATTTGTATGCCACAAATAACTCCAAGCAAAGGTTTGTCAAGACTATTTCTATGTCAGGATAGTTAATAGCACACATGTATTTTGAGTAAACAAATCCAGTCAGTTTTTGTCATTATGATTCGCTATCAGTTTTCATGTATCAGTCTGAGTTCTTTCTTCTGATCACTTTCCCCTCTGAACTGTTCACTGCAAAGTCCTAAGTTGCAAAAAATTTAAACAACTGAGTAGTATACCCACCAATATTAAGTTCACTTCAAAGAACGTATCTTAGTTAATGTGTTTATTATGTGTAATGGCTTTGAACATTAAAGATGAACACAAACTAAGTTTCCAATAGTAAGCATGAGAGCTCTGTAGACTAATCAACATAAAGTTTGCAATCAAAACTTTTATTATTATTATTATGCTTTGGAACTAACTATTCCTTGACAATATTTGTGAACAGCATGGAAATGCAGTCATAAGAACATAAGAAATGAATAGACTGAATCAGACCTAGGTCCATTTAGTATAGCAGTCAGCTTGCACAGCGGCCAACCAACTCCACAGGAAAGCCCACCAACAGGTATCAGATTGCTCTGTTTGCAGTCTCCAACTAGCTCGAATTCAGAGACATACCACCTCCTACTGTCTTCGGGACTAACAGCTCATGCTAGTCCTGACTTCTATGAATTGGTCCAACCTTTCTTGGTACCATCCAAGCTAGTCATCAAAACCACACTTCATGGGAGAAAATTCCAAAGTTCAATTATGCATTGTGCAAAAAACACTTCCTTTTGATTGTCTTTGTCATTGGGTGACCTCTGGTTCCCATATGGCTCCAGCAGAATACGATGCTTATCCTCCTTGCAGTAGCCACAAATGGCCGATAGGGGGCACCCCTTCAAATCTATTAATAGGAACAGTGCTTGCCCCCTCCCTTCAGTCATTCCTCGGTCGCAGTTTCAGCCACTAGCTTGAGAGAGAGCTAGTAAACTTATGCAGTATTTAACAGCTGACAAGATGAGTGATCAGGGTGAAGTATATTTAACCTCGTAAACTGTCAGAACTTATAAAAGATAGTGATCAAACTGTTAGATCAGTGTTTTTCCCTCAAAAGAGGACACAGATTCTCTGACAGGAATAATTAAACTAAAAGAAAAGGGCACTCTCAGTAATTCTTGGGAACTGCAAGACAAGGCCAACCAGATAAAGTAGATATTTATTGTCTGGGCTCTTTTAAATGCAATTTTAGTGCCTGGGGATATTCTGTGAGTTCGGGGGTCTGTTAAGGGATGCAATTCACTTTCCCAGCAGCCTCTGTGATGGAATGCAGAGCTCTTCCCAACTGGAGGCTGCCATTAGGGGTCCCGCAGCTGTAGAGCGGCTTGGCTGAGATAAAGTGCATACCCATTCCTCACATTGTCGTTGTTCAGCACTGCTATGAGGATTTAGGGAGCCCTAGACTGGAAAGGCTGAAGTGTGTGTTAGCATGCATAGCTAACAGGCCGAGCGGAAGGTGGGGTTGTTAAGAGCCACGCACTCTACCCTACTTTCTATGTAAATTTAAAGCCGCAAAGCATGCTGGATCATGGTTTTGGCAGTTTTCTGTGAGCAAAGAAGGAAAATATTGGCAATGCTTATATGAGTGTTTAAGGTGTTTATGATGGTATTTATTATGTCACGCTAACAAAGGTGCAGCTGAGACTGAAAGACCTATGGGGGTTGGAAACCAGGCAGCTCTAGCAAAGGGGCTAAGTGCTTGGAATCCTAAGCAGGCAAAAGTCTCTGCCAGGGGTTGCACTAAAACCCCTTTACAATAAAGGGCAGCATAAGGGAAGGCATCTACTTCAAGCAGTGCCCATTTAAATCAAGAATCATTACCTACTTGTTAAATGCCGAAAGAGCAAGGAGGGGTTGCTTTTATAGCAAATACCTCATCCTCACAAGATATTTCAATTACAAAAGTAACTGCTTCTTTTGTAAGGGCTGGACTATTTAGAGCAGGAGACAGAGAGAGAAAGAGAAAGCATGCATCTTCTTTTCTCTCTGCTGCTGCTTCTCCACTCAGATCTTCTAGAGGAAGGAATGCAGCAGAGCAAAGCATCACAAGTGTCATCACGATTGTTCTCAATGTGCTCATGATAAAGTTTTGCTGCAGATGCCACAGGGACATCTGTTGCAGCAAATGCAACTAAGCCAAGAGGTAGAGACAATTCAAGGCAGATCACCCTCGCCCAAAGGGCAGAATGATGTCCCAGATGTGAGTGTGGATAATGGGACTGTACAGAATACCACATGTTGGTTGCTGAAGTTAAACAAGGAGAGACAGAGGAGACTTCCAGTTTATTTTAATATAGGTTCTCTTGTAATCCATTGGTCAATTGGATGTTAGTTCTAATGCCTTAGAATGCTCATTCTTCGGCCGCAGGGGAGAACTGCATGTAAAGACTCACTTTCCCAGCAGCTCGGTGGCAGCAAAAGGCCCCTTAGAATGCCAGGTAAACCAGCATTCATACTACGGTACTTTTAATTACAAGCCCCATGAACCTCTGGGCCAGTGCTGTTCATGCCACTTCCTATATTGTAAAGATAATACTTGATTAAAAGCAAGGCCTGCCTTTTTATCCCAAAAGACTGTCACACTGCCTATTTGCTGCAATTTTGTGCGAGTCGGGACTCTCCTGCCACTCTTATTGGGGGCGTAAGCTGCTTGCCAAGTCTGTGCAGTCAGAAATGGCATTTTTTCAGGATGGGGGCATGTCTGAGAGCTACCTATGCCTGCTATAAATAGGCAAAGCAGCTGGCCCAAAGATTTTGGGTCTCAAATAGGAAGCAATGTTATAGTTTGTTCTGCATTTAAAATGAAAAATGCATGGACTGAATGTTGCTAATATTGAATAAGTAATTGTTATTCTTTAATGGCAGAGATCAACAGAGATAACAAACAGCAAATAGAAGGTTCCCCCTAGGTGACTGCTGTTTTGGTGGATTATCTGAAGACATTCTGCTATCTTCTATCCTTTACAGTTAGAAGCTCTTCCCATTTGATGTTGTTCTTACGTCTATGCTTTAACACACAATGTTTAATACAAACATTGCAAGGTATTGCTCTATACATTCTATAGAGGAGGTTTCTGGTGTTGACTGAGGCCTCTGGTCTATTCTAGTATCCTTTGATGCAAAAGGAGATGGCACATGCAGTGCTGTATTGGTCCACGGGTTCTTTGTGAATTTATACATAAAATTATTCTCAGGATGACCACCTAGGACACTCCCAAGGTGCTCCTTTTTTTTTTTTTTTGCCTTTCCCTTGGCATCCAAGAAGTTTGTCAGGCATTAAGGAATATTTAATTATTATGTGTTTTCTTGAGAATATGATAAAAGGTGTTTTTATCTGTGTCCAAATTTACTTCAGTTGAAAACAATGTGGTCACTTCTTTGGCAGTTGTTCCATCTTCTGATAAAGCTCAGAACTTTAACTTTCAGCACTAGCACTTCCAGTTAATTATGTTGTTCTTGTGGGGGGGGGTGTCCCCAAGAGCAACAGAGGAACTGCCACTGAGTTGAGGTGTGTATTGGGTACATTATGTTGTATTTGTTGTGAGGGTCCTCAATAGCAATGAAGGAACTGCTTCTGAGTTGAGGCTGTGTTTTGTTTAAAATGCAAAAAATAAAAATAAAAATCTGACCCTCAAGAGATTTAGTGATTTGGTTGGAGGTAAGTATGTTGGAAAGGCAATTTTCACGCAGAGGGTTTCGAGCACTAATTGAAGAAGTGGGGAATGTCCATAGTGGACCTGTTTGCCATACGGGTGCATCCCCATGGTACTTTTTCCTGTCGCTATTGTCTCTGTACTGCAGCGGATCTAACAAATGCGCGATCAATTCCGAAATAAGCGTCCCCATGGGGCTCAGCAAAATGCGCATTTAAAGTGCACTGACCATCCCCAAGGAAGCATCTTTTGCTTACCTGCATCATTTTCTCCCCGCCCCTTGCTGTTTCATTGGGTGCTCGTGTGATCGTGCGCTCATTCACAAGTCCAAAAGAAAAATTTACAAGTTCTCTGTTCGCTTCCCCCAGCCAGCGATCTTGCCTCATACACTTCACTTTCACTTGCCTCATACACTTTCACTTGATATAAGCAATTCATTACAATGTATCTTGCTGTTTCTCTTTGTGATTGGAATGCCTGCCTACTGTTTTCATATCGTGAATGCTGGCTGTGGGTGAGAGGCAAAAAAAAAAGAGAGAGAGCTTGCCGCCTCAGAGAGAAGCCCCACCCCTTTTGCCACAAAGCGTCTCCATGCAAAATGTTGCTCTGAATACCCGCATCTTCCTGGAAAGTGTGCTTGCAGTCTTCTTTAAAGGGCTGGTTTTTTGCAGCACATTTTCCTAATTAGCGGCACTGGAAGCCCGGATAAAAGCCATGCATGGGGGTGCTCTGCGACATAAGAAGATTTTCAGCGGGCTTTAAATTGCATGGGGATGCACCCTAAGGCTAAATTGTCAGGTACAGAGATTCATGTCCAGGAATCTGGATCCACTGGCTTTAACGGTAGATTCACAGTCCCATGACCAGATGGTTTGCTATAAGCATTCCCAATGATACCGCTGTTACTGCCCTTGCTGAGGAAGATTCAGCTGGAGGAAGGAGTGGTGAATTTGGTGGTGTTCTTTGGCCAAGAAGGCCTTGGTTTTCCATACCTTTTTAAACTTCCTGGAAACTCAAGGAGATGCCTCCAGAAGACAAGTCTAGGATTGCAGGTGATTGATATGATCCTAGCTCCAAAAGGCCCTGAGTCACCCTTCTCTTGATCTTCTCCTCCTCTGTGGAATCCTTCCAGAAATTAAGTGACCATAGTATTCCAGATGTAGTTGCACCATTGATTTGTATAAGGACATTATAACATTTATATATATATTTTTTATGCCTACAATATGATTGACTTTTTTTACTGCAGATGGCCACTGTGTTGTCACTTTCACTGAACTATCATTCCTCCAACATGTGTCAGCTGAGGGCCTTTTTACACTTCGACTTTCCTGGGAAAACATCCCAGGGAAGTGACGTTCTGGGACAGTTTCAGTGTACACACTTCAGGATGCCCAAACCACCTGAAACTTAGCCAGTACTTAACTAGGCACCAGGTAAGTGCAAATCGCTTCCATTAAGGAGGTGATCACATTCCAGAGTGACTAGGCAATGCAGCATGCAACTACGCCTCCACTGCCAGTCATGCACGCAACGCTAACCTCTTTCACCTGGAAGAGCTGTAGATAGACCATACGGGACTATCCCAACCCTGCCAATGGTATAGTTGTAAAGCACTTAAACCTTCTCTACTGCTATACACACCAGGGGATAGAAGCAGCTCAGCATATTGTGTATGCTTCACCTGGGAGAATATCGGAGTTCCCCAGCATGGTAGGTGTGAATTTGCCCTTACATTTGTTCACAATGAATAGCTTCAACCATTTTGTTATGTAACCTGCTTACTCATTAAATGGAATCAAAATCAGCTGGAATTTCAGTTTGATTATGAAAGCTCCAAACGATTATCATTCATTTTTCTTCTCTGTTCTTTTTAATCTGCCTCTTCTCTTCTGTTTAGTTCACTTCTAAATATCCCTTTTATGATCTGGGTTGGGCCAAATAGGACTTGATCAGCTGTATCAACTGTAAAAAATATGTGGTTTACCATCTTTTCTGGCAAAATTTATTACACTGCCATTCTAAAAATATCAAAATACGGAAGCAGAGAACATGCAGCCAGCTGCTACCCATGTTGCAACAGTACAGTGTTGCTCTACAAAGCTCAAAGAACTTACGAGTCATCAAATTTGGCATTCTCCTCTCAGCAAATAGGACTTGGTCAGCTGTGTTAACTGTATATAAAATATGTGATTTACCATCTTTTTCTGGCAATATTTATCACACTGCCATTCTAAAAACATCAGAGAGTTAACTACAGAAAGGGAAGTTAATCTAATAATTCTCAAAGGATAGGATATACACTAAGAGGTTTCCAAGATCACTGAACTACGCATTTCATACATAATTTTATGAATGAGAACTTCTTGAAGATGCCCCCCAGATCACAATTTGGGGTGACTGTGTTATTCCACTATGCATTTGTCCAATGCACTTTGGGGATACTGCTGAGGCACACGCTTCTCACGCAGAATGTCCCACATTCCTTGGCATCTCCCAATTTTTATCTAAAATCATTGAATTCTCTAAGTCAGGAGAGTCAATACTGACCTACACAAACTAATGATCTAAAAAGAAATGCTCCAAGTTCACAATGAAAAATGAAAGCTACAGATATTAATGACTTATTGCATACATCTTTCACTTTGAGTGAATCACCCCTTCAGTGGTCTTCCTGCACCTACCTAGCTGCTGTCCAAGGCTGCTGTCCAAGGCTGTGATCAGACACAGCACACACAAAAGTATCTGAGGCTACTTAAAGAAGGCTTTGAGGTGGAATTGTTCACACACCAGTTTGCCCCCCCCCCCCATCCTGAAGATTCTGTTGTAGAAAAGGAGAATTAAAGGAGGCTTGGGAACATTGGGAACACACACTGTCTCTCTGAGGTGTTGCTGAGTACCCTTTGTGTTATGTCTGAACACAGCCAAAGCTGGGTGGTTTCTGTTTCTTTTCTTCTTGACAATGGAATTTAAAAAATTGCAAATCTGTAGATTAGCTTACTAGTTTCACTTTCAAGATCTTACTAGTTATCTATTTTAAATATTTATATGCCAGCTCCTGTTATGCTATCTCAAAACACTTCATGTAAGAAGAGATGCATCATTTTATATAAAATATGATTAAAGGCGTTTTGTAAAACGCCAACCAACCAATAAGGAGTACAAGAGGAGAAACCAACCAGCTTTACCATTTGGCCTAACTTACTCTATTCTATCAGCATATCAATCACTTATATTTCTTAAATTGTACAGAAAATGCTTTGCTTATTTGGTTATTTCTAAACATATCCCACCCTTTACCAAAAGCCTCAGGGCGGGTCACAATACACAAAAATGAATCAAGATCTTGGTACAAATGCAAAACAATCAAAAACACAGTTGCCCATGCTTTTTATACCAATGAAAAATACTTAAGTTAGTTTTTCCCAATAACTAGTGAACTGCAACTACCGTAATTCCTCACTAACTGCCTTCCAGGCTTAGACCAGTGTGCATTGTGGACATCTAAACAGAGTTCCAAGATATAGAGCTATTTAAAAAATACCACAAAGTCCTCCAAGGTTCAGTCCTGCCATTCCCGTGGCTTAAGAAGTTTGCACTGAAACCTCCCTTAGCCATACCTCACCTTAAAAACTACTTGGTCATGAGCCCTCAGACAATGTGGTCCAGAGCTGGTAGCACAACTGTGTGGACCTGACTGGCAGCTTTTAGACACATCTGCTTAATCACTCTTGGTTGGTTGATTACATTTTTCTCCCACCCTATACTCCAAGATCCCAAGGCAGGTTTTCAGCAATTAAAGCAAAATTAAAAGCACATGAAAACCATCCAATACAAAGGCCCAGGTAAAGAGATGCTTCCTAAAAGACTGAGGTCTTCTTGACATATGCTACCCGTCCTAATGATATTCCCATGATTTCCCAACTCCTACTCCTTTGCTTCTTTCACACCTAAGTTTTAATCCAGTTTCCATCCACTTTCAGAGTGAGAAAATGCACCAGCAAAGTAGGAAGCTTTTTTCTTTCAGCATTATCTAAGTCAGAAAATTCACCCTTGGGTTAGATAAAGCGAGTTCCCATTTAAGGAATAAAATGGAATATACATCAAGAGTCACATTGGGATTTGCATCGATGTGTAAAGCACGTTAAAAGAAAGCAAAGAGCATATGGCAATCAGATTCAACCCCGATTTTCTGTCCCCACTCTAAACACTTAAAATGCTTCCAAAAACGGATTGAGGAAAGCGATCCCTTCCCCTCCTCTCCCCACTGCCCAGGGCACACGGTAGCAGCAGCAACTCAAACCCCATTCACCCACTCACCTCCACAGCCACCATCCCCAACAGGGGTTACCTCCAAAAAAAACACACACCCTGGCTGTGCTGTCACTGCCGCCTACACACACAGCCTTAAACATTCACACATCTCCCAGAAACTGCAGCAGCTTTCCTTCCTTTCCCTTTCTAAAGGTCAGAACTTTTAAAGAGCCAGAATTGTGCAAAATTGTAACACTGTAATCAGGTGTGAAGTGGGTGGATTGCTACATCAAAACTGCTGCTGTACAGGGTGGATTTTTACAGTGAAACCGGCTGCTATACCTTTTAACTGAAAGGGCTGACCTGCAGGGTGAAACCCCAATCCATTTCATGACCTATTTGCCCATATACTGCTCCAGTGTTCCCACTACAGTGAGGAAGAAGCGTTTTAAAAGCCAAACCCAGAAAAAAACACTTGAAAAATCAGGTGTTTCTTTATTCCGTTTTAAAGCCAAATAATCCTGAAACTGATTGCCAATGGGGACGACGAGGATCCAAACCATTTTTAAACTGTTTTAAAATAGTTTTAAGTGGTAATGGGAACAGGGGGATAAAGTGGAAAGAAAACGGCTAGTCATTTTGCTGATGTGATTTCTGACTCTGAAAGTGGACTGAGACTTGATTAAAACTTAAGTGTGAAACCCCTTGGCTTTTCTTAGCTAATATTTCATAGTGTTCACTGAAAAAAGGAAGCATTAAAAATCTGATCTCTGGTGGCTCCCTTGCCATTTATAAGCTATTTATTTCTCCAAGTCTCCTTTGGAAACTTTTCTCATTGTCCATTCCTTCCCTGAAGCACACCCAGTAATCCACAATCACAACTATAATGACCTCACATTTCTTGTCTGGATTGCTTTCTTATGATACTCTCATTCATACTGACCAGATGATTCCCTCTGGCTAAGAATTTAAACTGTATGCTGTGGAAACCTGACTACAAAGTTATTGTTCAGTCATATGATATGTTATCATATGATTAATAGTGATTTTCCTTATAACTTTATGAAATAAAATATTTCTCACTGGGAAGTTATTTTTAACTAGCCCTTCCAAAAACTCATTTTGCTGCATGCAATCTGTGCACCGTGCACTTAGCTATCACTGAATGCAGTTTACATGGCTGCACATTTGAATATGCTACACGTTTATCAGTTAATGTTTCTGAAAAGCTTGCTTTGCACAGTGCCTTAACTGCAAACCTTCTGAAAAGAGATGGTTTTCTCCTTCAGACACCTTGTAGTGAAGCCATCTAGACACGTGGGAACACAGCTAACTGTTCTGCTTAAAAAAAAACTACTAAAAACACACTATTTCACTTCTGCTTCCCATAGTGTTAAATTGGTTTATTCGTAATATTTTATTCTTGTTTCATTTCCGTAAGCCACATATTGTTAATTTCTAACTCAAACACACTAACTTGGAAAAATCAAACCACCTTAATAACAGCACACAAAAATACAATTGTATAAACTAAAAATATTTAAGCATATATACCCATTAGTCTGAATAAAAACCATACTATATAAGTGTAGCTTGAAAATCA
This sequence comes from Aspidoscelis tigris stejnegeri, assembly GCA_023333525.1. Classification (NCBI taxonomy): domain Eukaryota; kingdom Metazoa; phylum Chordata; class Lepidosauria; order Squamata; family Teiidae; genus Aspidoscelis; species Aspidoscelis tigris. The sequence goes on along the minus strand of JALMGA010000003.1, from coordinate 47,461,292 downwards.
TCATGTTCAGCAGAGACAGAATTTCGGATAAAAGAGCAGACAAAATTCCATCCTCTTCTGATTTCATTCAAACCAAAGAATAAAAACTTTATTCACCCTTGCAAGGTAGATTCCAAGATCTTTTACTTCTAAAGATACTTGTAGGCTCACTAGGGAGCCATGAGCTGAAGGCAGATATTGTGATTTTTGCCCATCTTCCAGTCTGTGAGTTGAAATAAATACACCTTCAGGGTTAAGGCAAGCTAAAATAAATGATTCACAAGGAAAACTGGCAGTGACTGGGAAGAGGGAAGGTTCCTACCTATCTTGAGAGGTGCTCTTCCATAAAAGGCATCCTCAAATCCAAATAGCGCACACCAACATCACCCTATGGGCAGGGAATCCCCACCCATAGGCTAGTCATAGCTTCCAAGAATCGGCACCACATTCCCAAAATGCTGTCTGAGGAGGCCACTGGTAAGAGAGGAAAAAGTAGCACTGATGGTTTCACTTTGAAAGGGGCAAGAAAAGGTAGAAGCAAGGCTAGCAGGGAAGAGATGGACAGTCATTTCCTTCCCTCTCTTTTTCCTCTTCCCAATAGCTTAACATTCAGTTCTAAAGTTGCATAAAGGTGGCCAAGCACGCAGCTAGAAGATAGCCATGAATTGGTGGCAACTGAGTCACCGTTTTTGCATTTCACCCAATCTTTCTTCAATCAAGCAGGTGAACATTATTCTCTTACCCTACCAATTCAGTTCTCACAAGAATTCTGTGAGGTAGTTTTGGATAAGAACCAATGTCTGATCTAAGGTTGCCCAATGAGCTCCCAGGAGGAAGATGGGATTTTAACCCATATCTTATTCTGATACTCTAGCCATTGCACATACTAATTCTCTCCATCGTGCATCATGCCCAAGGGCAGAAGGGATTAATTATGAGGCTCACTCCACATGCTAACATTAGCCAAATGACAGCTTCAGTGCCATTTCAAATAATATTTGACAGAATGAGATCAGGCAGGATGAACAATAGGGCTTCTATACATGACCCTTGATATGGCAATCCTGATTTGTGAAACAGTATTATTTTGCAGGGCCCAATGCTTAATCCTGATCCACAGAGTTCATAACAGAACATTAGTAGGCTGTAGAACTTATCAAGGATGGGTCAGAGTAAGAAAAAAGTGCTACATCCAAGTGTATTCACATTCCACAATGCTCTACATGCCATAACTTCCTAAAAACAAACACATATATATTGTCCATTTCCTACCCCAAGGGACAGACAACCTTAGTCTAAATTAAGGCCTTAAAGAAAGTTTCCTGCACCACATACAAGAAGCTTGGCATGTCTTCTTCATAACCACACTGAAGGCTAGCTAATACCACAAGGCGTGGGGAGAATCTATGTCTCTGAAAAGACAAATATCACACAGACCACAATAATTGTAGTCTGTGGTCATTTACAGTCAGTTTGAAAATTCATAAAATAGCACAATATCTGAGGAAAGGATAATAAAATAAGCATTATTACCTTACAGTATACATTACATAAATGTGTTTTATCCTATTTCAAAAAATTTTCCCTTCATGTCTTTGAAAAGTACACACTAAGGTATCAGTTTGCTTAAACAAAAAAAAGTATAAGATGCAATTCTTTAAAAAGTATTTTCCACTGCCATACAGCTCTTGAAACTTTTTATTCTGAATAAAAAACGTGTTTGGAACAGTGCTGACACACCCATTTACAATTCCATGGAACAGCAAGCATTTGTCAATTTAGTTCTTGGCTCTCAGATAATAAAAAAGCACTATAGTTCCTATATCTATACAGAAAACATTTTGCAAGCTAATCAAGGAAGGGGAAGCAGAACAAGGTTGAAAGGAGACTAGATCTGTCAAAGCAGCACAAGGCACCTTCTATTACAATGGGTCTCTGTTAAAAGCAGTTATTTCTCTACAAGGCTTCTGGCTCTGTAGCACATCAAACTTTTAAGAGCGCTTTGTCATTTTGTGCATCTGATTTTCCTGAACACATGAACTACATTCACCCCCAAACAAGCATTTTATTTCATTATGCACAGATGAACTCTGAAAAAGTTAGCCAAGGAGCACAAAGGAAACTACTATCAACATTTTTGCCAGACTGGCTTAGAGCTTGCTTCTAAAATCTCGAAATACTCATTGCCAGTAAGAAGAAAAGGTAGTTAATGGCTTCTGCATCTCCTAACTATACAGCTGCTTCGCTTTCAAACACGACCAGACACAAGAATAGAGCTATTGTAAATCATAAGCTTTTCCTTTTATTCAACTGTCTGTTTCCAAGAATGAAGGAAACAAAAATAAATACCTAACTACAGTTTAATCATCTGAATATGGACCAGATGGGCAGAAACTCCCTCCTTATTATGCTCCAGGATACCTTGTTAACTTTAAAGCTAAGCATTCTTCCCTTCAGTTTCTCCAGCCACAACGTGTCACTAGAAAAACAAACCATAAACGTCAATGAAATTAACTCTCTCGGTAATTCAAGGAGGTAGCAAGGTGGAAGAGTTTTGTGATGTGAAATGAGCTAATCGGACAGCATCGGAGATTTCACTCATAAATTACTTACCTATCTGAGCTGCAGAAAGCTGCAACAAGTAAAATCCAACAGCTGCACACAACCAAAACTTGGCCATTGTTTCCTCTTCGGGTTAATGTGCAAAAGCGAGGAGTTGATTCCCAGCCTGCACAAAGGAGAGAAGGGAAAGGAAAAAAACCCAGCAAAGTCCCAGGTCTTGTTAAGTCTGCACTGAACACCAGCAGCTGAACTTCACTGCAGTTTTTATTCTAATTCAAAGCAACTAGGTAGTGACATAATACAAGGGAGGGGAGAGCTGAATCAAAAGTCACACCCATGTTGTAACATAAGTGACTAGACAAAGGGGAGGAGAAAAAAATACTACTTATGAGTAAGCAGTTACCACCAGCAATTTCTGAAGGCTCTGTAAAGTCTTCATAAGGAAGTCTTACCGGAACGGTCATGCTGAAAACAATATGCATCTCCTCATGCTTATAAGCCGTCTACTCACCACAAAGCCCTCCCAAACCTTATTACAGTATTTATATTGTGCAAAGTTTAAATATTAATTTTCATACCCACCTTTCTTTTGCCAACTTTTCTGAAAAAGACAAGAGGTCTCAAGTAAGTTTAATTTCTCTATAGGTTCACCAGCAATCTGCTTCTGAAACCAGCATAACAGCATATAAACCAAAGTGCACTTTCTTTCAGGGAACACGGTATACAGAAGCCTTGTTTCTTACGATATCCACTTCTAAGCTGAACAATCAAGCTTGTACATAAGGCCAGCAAGTAAGAGGTACAAGGTGAAACAGTAGGTACTGCTGAAAACTTTTTCCTCAGGCAAGCATTTACCATGTCTTTCATTAGCTCTTGCTTCTGAAAAGGTCCTTCATGCTTCTCTCTTTCCACATTTGGCAAGGGGGGAGCAGGGAAGGGGGAACCTAGCCATATGGTATAAATCAGAATTGCAAGTTGCATGCTATGAGCACAGTTTAAGAACAAGGGGAGAAGCTGTAACATCATGCTCAAACTGAACTGGAAATTCAGGCAGGTATATATGTTCAAAATATTATATAGTTATGTTTCCAAGGTGGCGTTTCCACTCATGCCAAAAAAGCAATTTCAAAACGATCTGAATATTCTTTGTCCCCATTACCAGTTCGGTTCAGGTGTTTTTTTCCGTTTTTGTTCTTAAGACGCTTTTTCTTTATTCCTTTGGGAACACTACAGCAGTATTGGGGCAAATCCATGATGAAATGGGTGGGGTTTCTCCCTGCAGGACAGCCCCTTGCCAGATTTAAAGTGCCAGATTTATTTTTTCCTCTGCAGAGCACTTCACACGTTTTCAATTTCAGCCACGTCACACAGATAAGAAATAACAATCACACAAATTTCATTTCCCACTCACGCACTTCACACTGATAACAGACACGCAGTGCTCTCTCTCTCTCTCTGCTGCTGCTTTTTCGCTTCTCTGCAAAGCAAAAGCAGCAGCAGAGTGAGCGTGCTTTGATCCAGGGGGAGCCTCACCTTGCCCGGGCAGGGAGGAGGTCGCCCAGCCTCCGCTCAGTCTTTCTAACCGGCTGGAGCCAGAGTCTCTCCACCATCCAGAGGGTGGATCCAGTGAAGCGAGTGGGCTCTTTGGTATCCCTCCCTCCTTCCTCTCTCTCTCCCCTGACAAGCTAGCCAGTTAGGACACTTTTTTCAGGGGGAACTCCTGCTGGGGATGGTGGGTGTGGAGGTGGAGCAGGTGAACAGGGCTTGAGTTGCCACCGCCACCGTGTGCCCTGGGGGTCTGGGCATAGCTGATGGAGGGGACGAAGGAGACAGGTGGTGGCATCTGCAGCAGAAGCCACTGCTGCCACCTGGAAGTGGTGCCCTCCCTTGGCTCTAGTCTGTCTGGACACTGCCAGCCGGGCATTCACTTGCCGGCCCACCTGCATGCTGCCAGCCAGCAACCTTCCCGGTCCCCTTCTTTCCAACAGCGGCTCCAATGGGGCAGTGGCTGCAGCAGCTCCTCCCCACCACTCACACTGTGTGTGTTTGTGTCTGTGATCGGGAGAAAGGACATGGGGGTCAAAATTGAGGGGCTCCATCTCCCTCCCTTTTTTTACAAATCATGATTCCATGGAGGTCTGTGGGAATCAAACAGGGGCAGCAAAAGCAGGAGGGGAGGGGGCTAGGATTCTCCACCCTTGGCCACATCATTGGACCAAACCCAATGGGGAGAGAGGGGAGGGCAAGGGGTGGGGAGGAAAAAGAATCACTTTCCCCAATGCATTTTTTGGTAATGTTTTCTGTGGGGACATAGTTCAAGGTTGACTGAGATTGTCAGATGAGCGTTGCAACGGGTTTGTTTCGTTTTTACAACCATTTTAAACAGCTGAGGTGGGAACACATCCCAAATGTAACAGGGATCAGAAGGCTAAGTCATGTTTCAGCCATGTTTAAGACAGTCATATTCAGCAGTCAGGACCTTTAAGTCAGTTCAGGGATGCTTCTGGAATCAATTCATTTTGTTCGCTCACATTCGTGTCAAATAGAATCTTGCCACATTTGAAGGGGATACAAATTTTCTCACATTCTATACGAATCAAATGCAAAAAAAACCAATTTGTGCACATCCCTATTTCCAGAACATTGTTTGCCTCCTGGTTGCTTTGCAGGCCTCAGGACGTGAACTGAATGTGGGGACAAAAGAGTTGACAGAAACAGAAATGTTTCCCTGACTTTCCAAATCTGGCTCAAAGTAGCTCAGACTAAAAAAGGGACTCATACCCGAACACAGGTAAGTCTCCAGCTTTGCACTTTGCCTTATGCAAGAATAAAAGTATCCCTTTTATAGGCTACCTATGCTCTAAACATCTGCAAGTGTGGATGATTAAAGCATACTAGAGACTTTCCATCTTGTACTTCCCAGAGACAGAAGGCAAAGTACAGAATGGCCCTAACAGTCAAACTCCGTACTAGGGAATACTTGGTATTTTTAAATGTTATATTCCTGAATCTGTTAAGTTCATCTCCATACCACTCCCTGTGCCTTCTGTGATTGGATGCAATCCTGTTAGTCAAAATTTGGCTTCTCAGGGAAGAGTAAGGCTACCTCCCTCTTCCTATGCCCATCCAAGAAAGTACAAATACCACCCTCAATAGTACTCTTGGAAGATCATACCCTAAAAATACAACCTGACTAAAGCAGAAATATTCTTAAGCACTGGAATAATCTGCATACTGATCAATTGGAATTAGGGGGAGAGGGTGTATTTATTTATTTATTTACATTTTAATCCTGCCCATATCCAAAGCTCTCAGGGCAGGTTACAACATATAAAATGAACACATTAAAACCACAACTTATTAAACATATTAAAAACATAACCGTGCCTGGATGCAGGGAGGAAAAGCTGCTCCCTTACCTAACCAAAGGCCAGGTAAAGAGGTCTTCACAGCTCTTCTGAACACATAGAGCGAAGGTGCCTAACACACCTCAGGAGGGAGACTATTCCACAATCTGTGAGCCATCACTGAAAACGCCCTATCCCAGGCTCCCAACCCTTTTCATGATTGCGGGTGGTGGTATAACGAGGAGGGTCTCTTCTGCAGATCTTAGGGCATGGGCAGGTCAATATGGAATGGCTCGAATAACAATTGGAAAGCCAGTTTTGAGTGTGATCCCTGGAAACCAAAGGCTGCTTGAGACTGTCTTAAACATCAGGTGTGACCGTGGCCTACGTAACTTTTGTTAAGCCATCAGGAAACAGGAATAAAAGAGCATCTGCTTATAATGTCCTGCCAACCTGAAGTAATAATAACCCTTACAATGTGAAATGGCCTTCCTTCTGAGGTGTATCAAGCAATTTCTTTATATATTTAGGCAGTTAGCAGACACATCTCTCTACATCTCTCTCTTTATACATTTAGGCAGTTAACAGATACATGTCCCTGGCTAAAGAGACATTCGGGCTGTGTTCCCACCTGAGCTTTTTAAAATGAAATAAAACCCGATCCAAAAGCACATTCTGTCTAATCCTACTTCCTTGACTTTAAATCGCAGTCAACCCCAATTCTACTGTTCCCACAGAAAATGCTTCAAAAAGCATTGGGGAAAGCAAATCTTTTCCTCCCCGCCCTTTGCCAGCTGGGGTGCCCACCCCTTTCTCCTGATTGGGTTTGATCCCATGATAACGTGACCAAAAAGGGTGAGGAATCCCAGCTCCGCTTCCTCTTCCCTCCTGCTTTTGCTGCTGCCATTTGCGAAACCTTCCAGCAAGCATGACCATGGGGATTGCTTCCAGAGCTCCCCGGCCCTCCTCCAATGCCCCATTTTATGACGTTGCACAAAATCGCCTCCCTAAGCCTTCCCCTCACTTTCTCCTTTATCGTACCTTTCTCCCGCCCACCCACACAGGAATGAGCCAGCCCAGGTGAAAAAGGAGAAAGTGAGGAGAAGCATGGGTGGGAATTGAAACTTTGTTATCAGTGTGTAGTGGGTGAATTGTTACTTGTTATCAGTATGAAGTGGCTGAAAATGAAACTGTGAAGTGGTCTGCTGAGGGAAAAAGGCAAAAGTCTGTCCTGCAGGGTGAAGCCCCACCTGTTTCATGACGCATTTGCCCCCAATACTGTGGTACCGTTCCCAAAGGAATAAAGATAAAGCGTTTTAGCAGCAAAAACGGGAACACACACCTGTATTTTCAGGGGTTTTTTTAATTGCAGTTTTTAGCTATTTACTCCTCAGAAAACACAGGAAACCAATCTGAAATGAGGAGAAACAGTTTTAAAATAGTTTTCAAATTGTTTTATAACGTAAGTGGAAACAGCCTCATTGTCTTCTCAGTACTGTTTTTGCTTGGTTTTAATTTTGTGTTTATGTGTTTTAATTGTTGTCACCAGAGCCCTCGCCCACCCCAAGTTTCACTGGTTCTCACTGATAATGAGGGAGTACCAATAAATATGTTTAATCCTCTGACTAATTTGACTCTGCCTCAGACTGAAGACTGCACTCTGGGCCCTTCTGCACTTGATTTCATAGTCACGGGGGAGGGAGCTCCCTAAAAGTGCTCCACGCTTAACACTAGGCAGCAAGGGTTGTTTAGCCCTGAACGCTCCATCCAGTTGGAAAATGTCCAGGTTGTCCCAATGACGGTAAGTTCTGATGATCTCACCGGCATACTGGCTCCATCATCAGAGCTCTGTGATGGCTGCTGTGTGGGCATCCTTTTCATCTCAGGTAAGATTTGAGCACTCTATCCATCCACAAGTATGGATGGATAGAGCATTCTAGTGCTTTGCTTCCGAGTAACAGGAGGCAAAGTGCAAACTTGCTGTCTGACCAGTAGCCAATTTTACCCCACTATCAAGAAGATCCATTTCCCAATGTATTTTTATGTGTGTCACTTTTTCCTCTTAGGGCCTAGCTAAACCTAAGTTTTAATCCACATTCACTCCATCTTCAGAGAGAACGCATCAGCAGAATGACTAGCCATTTTCTTTCTGTATTATCTAATCCGAAGATGAATTTTCTGAGATAGATAATAGGAAAGGACACTTTGCTGATGTTTTTACTCTCTGAAGATGGACTGGATTACAAAAGCCCCTAGAATTTGGAAAAATAGAGAAAACTTTAGGTAGCAATTAAAAGCAGTGCGGCAGAGAGCTAGCAGGGGAGCACAAGGCTCTGATTAAATCTTCACTCTTGAGCTTTCTTAACTTTTTTTTTTTTTTTTGCACAGAAGATCAAGCTTGTGGCTTGCAAAGACCAAAAGCAAGGCCTCACACCTGCTCTGCCATCCTGCTAGTTCTTTCAACCACTGGTGAGCGGCAATTAAAGGCAGACAATGAGAGCACATAATTGTTGCTGATCTTAATATTCTGCCTTCCTAATTTCAGCATGAAATTAGCTGAGAACAGCTTATGGTCCTGAGGCCACTTTGAATTGTTGCATATACACATAACAAATAAAATGCTTCAGAAGCAGTTCTGTATGGCCCTTGTGTTTTCATTCCATCTGTAATCTACATTTTCTAGCCTAAAATATTCAAGGGGAGAAGGGCAGACTGGCATGTGAAGCAATCCCACCTCCAAATAGTCACAAAGCCACCTCTGGGGTTGTAAAAAAACCTGGGTGTAACTGCAGCCTATGTGTTATTTGAAAATATGCATTGATTTAGTAGTTATAGCAGGAGCGGTGCACTATTGTTCCTAGACAGCACGGCTCAGGAGGACAAAGGTTCTACATATGGAGGACCATCAATTAGTCAGGCCTGCCCTAGAAAACAGCACATGACTGTTCCAAATGTTATTTAGCTCAATAACTACTAATCTCCACTGGTACAGATGAATCAGAAGGCACAGCTTCTGAAATGAAGTCAGGGGTCAAAACATCTAAGACTAATCATAGAAGAGATATAGGCTGTGTTCAGATATAACAAAAAAGGCATCTCAGGACAGTCCTGGGTAGCCCTCGTGTTCCCAAGCCTTCTCTCTGCTCCAGCTCTTCTCACCTAAAATTTTCATGAGAGGGGGAGGGGTGTTAGCAGTCCCACCTCAGAGGGTTCTCTAAGGCCTTTTCTGCATTTACCTGGGTTAAATCCTGATCAGTGGGTCTGGAATAACAAAAAACATGGATTTGGATCTTGTGGAGGGATGGGCTGGATCAATGCCTTCTGTACTAAATAGCAGCCCCCTGTAGTTCCAGATCATGTTACTGTACCATCTGCATGCTTCCATGTTCCCATATTGACCTGCCTGTGTCTTAAGATATGGAGGGGAGGCCCGCTTGGTTGTCCCACCACCTTCAGCAGCTAGGCAGGTGGACACCCGGGAGAGGGCCTTCTCAGTAGTGGCCCCTAGGTTATGGAATGGTCTCTCCCTGGAAGTGCATCAGGCCCCTTCTCTGTTTGTGTTCAGGAAGGCGGTGAAGATGCACCACTTCACTCAGGCCTTTGGTTAGATGTTGCTTACATTTTCCCCCACTGCAAACACCACTGTTTTAGCCGATTCTGCATTGTTTTTATCATGTTGGTTTTTAAATGTTGTATTGGTTATTATTGTTTTGATATAGTTTTTGATATGTTCAATTTTAAAGGTTGTTACCCACCTGGAGACACTCGGGTATAAGGTGGGATATAAATATAAATATAAAAAAAATATGATCCAGAACAAGGCCCTTAGTCCAATTGTAGACCTGATTAATAAGGTCTACAATAGATCTAGATTAAGGGCCTTTTAGTCCAGATCTGGCTCCATCTTGTGCAGGGCAGGGCCTCCTTGATCCACATTAATATATGGATGAGGAGGCCCAGGATTCGGACCAGAGGTACCTAGGTCCAGATCTACAGATAAATGTAGACAGAACCCTAGCCACCTCACAGGCAGGGGCTGTTGTTGCCTTGCTGTGTGTGATCACAGCCACAATTAAGACTGCAATTTTATTCAAACCCTTACCTTACTGACTGTAATGGATTTTTACACAACTAGTAACCAAGCCAGATCTGAAACTGTGTGAGAAAGAAAGGGAAAGTGAATAGAGTTGGCCACCCAGTTCAGATTTAAACAGGTAAAAGTAGCCAATCCAGAAAATCCAGCAGAAGAAATAAATGGCAATACTTCTGGGTTTTGTGATGCCTACTACAAAGAAGGTACACATTACATTAGATTGCAATCTTGATCTTCACTTCAGTTGCTAATTAGAATAAGAAGATGAAAACTTGAATGTTTCCCAGAAGAGAGACAAGACAAATGTAGATTTTAAATAATAATAATTTCCAGTGAATCATTTTATCATTTTGAGAAAAAAAACACCAAAGGCAATGTGACACCTTAAAAACTGATAAATGTATTATTGTCTAAGCTTTCATATACCAAATTCTACCTCATCAGATGTATGGAATGTCAGCCTCAGTTATCTGTAATAGATAGGTGGAAAGAAACAGAAAATGCTAGCAGTGATGTCACAGAAAACTCAAGTAAATAATGCTAAACCTCCTTCCTTGGTTGCTCAATATATATATCAGTCAAAAACTGATTTATCATATTGCATCCTTCCTTCTCTTTAGCAACCTTTTCTCCACCCCATTTTTCATCAGCTACATGCTTTTATGTTTCACAAAGGGACTGATTTTTAGCTGGGAAAATATTATGGTTGATTTCCCCTCACTGTCACCCAGCAGCTGTTTTGATTAAAAAAACAAACAAATTCCCTAAATAGCAAAGACCTGGAACATCTATACTCTTACATTCCTCAACTTTTTATCCATTTTTAACTTTCAATGAGTTTCTTCTTCCTTTAAAAACAAACAAAGCAGCCTGGATTTCATTCTCAACTGGAAATGTGGCATTTATAAAAGGGAGGGGCATTGCCCTTTTTAAAAAAATAAAAGACTAATTTCATGCTATGAATAATAACCATGGCACTAAACAAAAGTTGAACAATTATTTCAAGCCCACATCTGACGTCCAAAATCGCAAGTAAAATACAAATTTATCACCTACCTTCTTCTAATTAGTGCATCTTCAAGCCCACCCAGCAGGACAAGAGACCCAGACAAGGCCACTGGTCTGTACTATGTTGCATGGGCTTTCCATTTGACTGTAACGAGTGCAAGTAATTTGGCATATAAAAAGAAAAGAAAAAATAGCACAAATTATGGATCAGCTGCACCTTTATATACTGATCCAGTTGTCTTCTAGCTTTTTGACTGTCTAGTGCAGTGGTTCTCAACCTTCCTAATGCCGTGACCCCTTAATGGAGCTCCTCATGTTGTGGAGACCCCCAACCATGGGGGCAGAGCAGCTCAGAGGTGGGAGGGAAGGGTGGCGGGAGACTGGTCGCAACCCCTCTGAAAGGGTAGTTCGACCCCCAAAGGGGTCCCGACCCCCAGGTTGAGAACCACTGGTCTAGTGTATCTAAAGGTCTCACTCCTTTATCTAAATGGTATCATACAGCTCAGGACTTGGTGGAAGCATTGGGTAGATGTGATGTCTAACTTTTGGAAGCTTGTAATCTTAATGATTTTTCAAAGAAATGTAGTAAAATTATAGAATAATTTTATAGCATAAATAAACCACTTCTCGCACCACCACCACCACGACTTTTCCCATTCTGGAAAGCTGGACTTTTGTGAATAAAATGTGTATGTTAATGATAACTGGGGGAAATGGCCCTAAAGATTTTAAATAAAAGAGCAATAAATGTTATAGACAATGGTTTAAAACACTGAATGATTATGGAAATCACATTCTGGAAATGAAAAATAGGTTTGCATAAAATATTAATATATTATTAGCAATTGCCACAGTTTTGCCACTAATTTACCTTTTCATTAGATTTCATATTAAGTATTTATTCTTCTGAGATGGAGTGCACCAGGCTATAGCAGCCCCCATGTTCTATCTTGTCCAGTCCTCTGACTGATATAAATGATGGCTGCTACAAGCACTTGTTCATGGCTGTGATCTGACCCAGCAAAAAGGTGGGATTGTTCACACATGCCTGTTGCCCCTCTACCCTTATCTCAACATTCTCTGCCAGACAAAATGAATTAGAGAAGGGATGGGAACATGAGGACCACACATTGCCTCTCTGAGGCACCTTTGAGGTACCTCTAAGAGAGACTTCTCTTTTGTAATGTGTGAACACAACCCATGTATTCTTCACAAGGCAAGACTCACTCAGGTTTTCCTTAAACCTACAGGCCATTCAAGAACTATTTATTTTTCTCTGATGTCTATGAGGTGCAAAACTGCTATCCACCGCCTGACCTACAACACAGAAATTTGTGATAGTCTGCATTATCATGGATGGCAGACCCCTATTCTGGGACATCATCCAGAATAAGGGCCATCAATGCAGAAAAGGTCATAGGCTGTGTCCCCATACACGTTTGGTATGGTTCCGAATCCCCCCAAACCATGCCGGCAGGACCAAATTTGATACCTGAAAATACAAGTCTCAGCACAGTTTGGGGTCCAGCACACATTGGTTAGCAAGCCAAGACCGCGCATGGGGACGATCGCGGGCTAACTTGGTGCTCACTTCATTAGGAGGTGGGGTGTGTTTGCCGTTCCTGCCCTGTGCATTAGAGATCACAGCCACTGACATTTTAAAATCCCAGTTGCCAAGGCAGACAGGATCCTGGCTTAATTTCTGTTCATTTTCCACAAAAATATTTCCAATCCCGTTTTTCGATTGCCAAGGGCAGGCTAGATAATGACTTGATTTTTGTTCCAATTCCAAACATTTTCAACCCCCATTTCCCCGATCGCCAAGGTGATCATGAAACAAAAACTTGATTTTCCCCCTTTTAAACTTGGTGGGCATTTTTCGTGGTTCCTGGTGGAGCGGAGGTGCACAAAACTGCTCAAGCGCCTAACTGCCGCTAAACCTCATAGCAGCTTTTGGTCTTTTAAAATTATTTATACATTTATTACTACGAAGTAAGCTTTATTTTTACTTTTTTTCCCCATGTCTCCCAGCCCTGTCCTGGCTTTCAGTGCCACTAAGGGGGGGGGGGGATGTGGCACAGGGGTGGGCTTATGTCAATCCGGCTTCCAATGAGGAAAGAGGGGGTGGAGAGGAAGGGGTGCTGCTCCTCCATGCCAGGGTTTGGTGTGGTTTGCAAGGGGATGCCTCCATCCATGGCCAACCTGTATCTGGCCCGCTTTGCTGGGAATGACATGGGGACAGGCTGGGAGCGTTCTCGATCTCGCACCCGGCCCATGCAAACCCAAGCAGCACCCAAGTAGCGCCAAACACTTGCATGTGGCCATAGAGTAAACAGCCAAGGAAATGTTGGTTGTTTTCCCACAGCAGAGTAAAAAAAAGGCCACCTCTGTACTGGCCTTGTACAGAGCTGGATTGCTCATCCAGGAAGGAACTTGCTGCGCTTGTCCTTCTTTCTTTGTTATTTTCATGCCAGCAGAAAAGATCCCAGGATAAATACTGCACCAATTGCTGGAACAGCAATTACACACTGAGGTTTCTAAAAGATGCAGGAACTTCTGCACTTTCTTAAAGCCAGCCTTTTGGCAGGATATGCCAGCAGCAGGAGGAAGCTACTGTAATATTTTTGACATTTGGTAAGTCCCTTAAAAACCTAAATCTGCATTAAGCCGAAGTTTTTTCTCCTTAAAAAATAAAGTTAAGGAGAACACATTGTTACTGAAATCCTATCTATGTTGTGTATTGATTATATTGTACCAGAACAGCTGAGAGTAACTCATTAACCAATAAAGCGACATTTATATCATGGTGAAAATATGTGAAAATGATAAATCAGTACCTGTTTTCATCAGAACCCTATCCTGCACTCAACACAGGGTTTGGATAAACAGGTACTGTGTTCTTCATCTGCTCAGGTTTGTGACCTCAGTGTAGGAGGAAAGGGAATGAAGAGCATTTTATGTTTAGAGAAAATAATAGACATTCATTTGTTTCCACTAACTCAGGTAATAACTAGGTATATGTAGTGTTGGGTAAAAAAAAATCACAAATGACTCATAAGATTGACATAAGTAGAGTTAAAAAGAGAATTCCAAGACCTTTTTTAAAAATTAAAACAAGAATGTTGATACAAAGAAAACAACCAGCTATTTTATGCCCTCTAATGAAAGGAAAGTCAGTGGAATGCAGTGGAATGGATACGAAACTCCTGGAATTTCTATTCCAACCCTTACCCTAACCTGTCCTCAAATGTTGTTTTGGAGTAAATTTCATTGCTTGTACATCCTTGAAGACTCAAATATAAAATAACATTGCAGGAATACCCTATCAAAATACTTAGGCTGCTTCCGCACAGGGGCAAAGTAAACTGGATCCCTTGCACCCAGATTTATTAAAACCGGCACCCAGGGGAACCGGTTTTAATAACTCCGGGTGCCCGGTAGATCCAGTTTAACGGGGTAGATCCGCATCCAAGAGATCTGGATTGGAGGCAGATCCGGATTGGAGGCACATCCGGATTTACTCTAGTTTGTACCATGGACACAGTTTCCTGTGTAGAGATGTTTGTAGAGTGCCCTTTCTGGTGTTTGTGGCTTCCAGACCTTCCAAAGCTAAGAGCTTTAGGTACGTATATGTGTATTCATTTAACCTGCCTCCAGATTCTCAATTTCAGATGAACGTACACATTAATCAATTTTTCTGCCTATCAATTTTCCAGTACCACCCACTGCATATTTAAAATATAAACCATAGAGCCATTCTGGCAGGACTACATTCAAGGAAACTAAGAATCAAAGGCCCAGGTGAAGAGAGATGTTTTGACCAAGCACCAAAGCCATATGAAGTCAGTACCATTGGGAGGCTATTCCAAAGCCAGAGAGGCATCACAGAGAATTACAGCTAGCAAACCGTTTTCACGCACTTGAATTAAGTATTTCATTTGAACTTCTCATTCTGCATCCTAATTACTGGTACGTACTGAACACTTTTTTCCCCCTTAATAATAGTCATACTGTGGAACATTTCACCTGGTTCAGTATTTGTATTCTGTCACTTTGTTAACCACGAATTGGTCTTACATTCCTCCTGTAATTCCTTAAAGAGAAAAATGGAAGTTAAAAAGCAAGCACATATTTGTTGTTGATGCGTGTATGTTTTTCTATATTGCTTTATTGAAATCTGGAAGCCATTAAATTTTAAAAATTGCTGGTAGAAAAAGAACGCTGTGTCAGGTTGTAAATATCTTTAACTTTGTAATAGCAATGTAGCACACAAAGGCAATTAATATCTTTTTATGTACAAAGGTTCTTTGCTCTGTATAAGAAATAGGAATGCATAATGTCAAGATGAATGGAGTAGACAAGGTTGGTTAAAGGGCAAGCTGAGTCGGCAGCAACACCAGGTGTGCAGAAACAGAGATTTCCCCTGTAAGAATAAATCAAACCTAATGTAGGTTAGGAACTACAATCCAAAATCAAGAAACACATGAGTTCACAGTACATGATGAGGCTAAATGAATGAATGAATGAATGAATGAATGAATGAATGAATGAATCCAGAATCTGGTAGAAATAATGTTGCCATTTGCAATTGTTTAAAGTTTAAGAAAACAAGTATTTTTGCCTGTCATTGAATAACAATAGCACAAGGTAGACTTCTTTGGAAGTATATGCCACCAGGCCGGCAGCCACCACTAAGAAGTCTGTAGATAGTTTACCTCTAAATGCTGAGAAAGTTGATCCATATGTAGCATCTTCATTATTTGTAGTTTCCCTGTTCAAAGATGTCTTTTATCTGTGAGAGTAAAATGAGATCCTGTCATAAGACCATAAGAGGAGACCAGCTGGATCAGACCACAGCCTGTCTCACACAGTCCAGCATTCTGTCTCACAGAGTGGCCCATCAATTGCTTATGGGCATCTCAAGCAGAAGACAAATTTGTAAGGCAAGATCTTCTCAAGTATTTGCAAATTTTGATAAGAGCCCAACTTTTGGGAACAATGAAATGAGGAAGGAAATTTTATTTAAAATCTGGTCTTATATAAAAATCTGATCTTATCCACAGATTACATATTTGTGATGTTTTCTGAGAAAACCCTCTTGAAGGATTATAGCTCCCTGATCAGCAATACAGTCTATTAAAAATTAATCAGGCCTTGCTCTCATTAATATTGTTCCAACAGTAGGATCATTAAAATAATCTCTCTCTATGGCTGTCCAAATGATATAGAACACATTTTTCATAGAGGTGTATCATAGATATTGGTTGTCTAGAACATACTAGACAACCTGGTTTTAAGTAGAAAATGGTGAATTTCAGTCTGTGAAATATTCTGGTGTTTTATGTTTTAATGCATGGTTTATAATTACTGTACTTTTATGTGGTATCTAGTTTACAACCTAAATGAGGATAGATAAGAAAAATGGAAATATATAACATTATATGAATTACAAGAAATTGAGCTGGGTTATATGTGTGTGGGGGCGGGGAGGTTCAAGATATTGTTCCAACTCAAATATAATGATATACAGATCATACCTGAACCTACAGATGATAAAAACACGTTGCTAAGTTGCCTTGAGAGCATGTGGCTGTAGTTACACTTAAGGTTTATCCAGCTTCGGTCCACTTTCAGAGTGAGAGAATACATCAGCAAAGTGGCAAGCTGGGTGGTTGGTTTTTTTTTTTTCAGTGTTACATAACTCAGAAAATTCACCTTTGGGGTAGATAATGTGAAAGAAAATTATTGGGCACTTTGCTGATGTGTTCTCTCACTCTGAAGGTGGACTGAAGCTAGATTAAACCTTATGTGTGACCACAGCCTATATCTAGAAAAAATGCTGTATAAGCTACAGAGAAGGTGCACAAACAATGTGATATAGGTATTCCATGGAGTTTGCACAAACTGACACCCAAGAAATGTGAACACTGGAAAACATTTGGATGAACTTGGAACAGCTGCATATGGATTCACTGGGGTTGTTTCAGATCTATAATATGAAGCAAATTCCTCTTTGATCGGACCCTGGCCCTTTCTACACTTGGCCTTATTCTGGAATATATATCATGGTAGCAGTCTGCTGGCCACAAGCTAATGCAGACTATGGCAGGCCTCACTTGGGCCTTCCATATCAAGTTCCTGTTCAGAAAGCCCCCCCTGAAAAGGTGATAAGCCCCATAAGCAATAAATGGACATAAAGAAAAGCTAGTTTTATAGATTGTGTTTAAAATTTTACATTGAATTGGTTTGCTCTCTGTTAAGCCACAGAAGCATAAAACCTGAATAGCTCTCAGAGATCCACACTTCACACTTAGAAGATTTTTGGAGATTATCTTTAAGAGCCAACTATGTCCTACCAGGTAGTTAAGAGATTTTTCCATCCTGGAAATACCCAGATATGGGTGTTTGAAACATTCCAACTCTGCTCCATGAAGGACTTCCATTCATTTCATATGGGTGGGCCAAGACCACATAATAAGCTATGCCTGACACGAATATCAAGGCAGAAAGTCACAGAATGGTCCTCAATGAATTACCAATAGCACTGTGATTCTGTTTAGAGCACCTGCCCACTTCCCATTCTGTGTAATTCTGCACGTCTTCACTTGCTATATAAAAGACTCTAGCTATTCACATCTGAGATAAAGACCTTTGAAAATGAACCTGAATTAGCTTGAGGGTTTTTAGAACAAGCAACCATATTTTCTGATGAACAACACACATTTTGCATCTTCTCTTACTCTAATCCTGTCTTTCAAATTCATGTAACTACATGACAAACCAGGGAAGGAAACAAATAACTTTGCCAAGTGTTTGAAAATCAAGCTGTTCTATTATAGTCAACATATTTCACATTAGTTGAGAACAAGCAAGCTTTAATTAAACGGAAACAAAGAGAGGGCAAGGTTACACAATTTGCTTTGTATTGCTTCAGACATCTTATTTCAAACAGGTAGAAATATCTGGAGATTTTGAAAAAATGACAAATTCTAAATGACAGTATTTTAAAAAAACACTTGTACTATTGTGTTGTTAGTGTGATGTTAATGCATATAGTTGTAAGTTTTGGGATCCAGTGCTTTCTCGCATAGCTTTGATCTTGAAATTCCAAATGTAGGATATAAATGTTGAAAATGTGGCTATTTGAACTGAGTGGGACTTATTTCTAACAAAAATGCATAGGGTCTGGCAAAAATTAAATATCTCTAAAGGAGCTTTTCTGAATTGCCTAGAAGGAAATAGTTAAGTTGGGTCATTTTTATTCGTGTGGCAATGTTTGCTTGAACAGTGACACTATTTTTAACAAATGACATGTTTTTCTTTTTAACCCACTAAAAGGTCTACTTTTTTAAAAGTGTTCTTATGAAATTTTAAGTCAACAACTTTAGTCATCTGAGGTTTTGACTGATGTTCATGCTCAAATTTCAAGCCACAGGACGGAAGGACGAAGCCTACACTAATTGATATATTTACCTAAAAATGCCTGAAAATCATATGCAGCTCTTTATGTACTATTTTGCATACATACTGAACATTACACGTGGTTGATTGCTTTGTACTGTATATGTGATTGTGTATAAAACAAAACTTCAGGGAGCACATAATTACAAAATCTTTTTAAAAACACCATAAATATATATGCTTGAGTTCTCCTTGCTGCTGCTCGCTTGAAAGTAAAGTTCTCCTAAAACATGCAAAAGTCAGTCTAGCAGCATGTAGGCACAAGTTTTAATTTCAATAAGGTAATTTACAACTGACTGTCTTAAATTAATATGCATGGGGGTTAATCATACATTGCTTGAAGCACCTATGGAGGCTGGAACCATAACTGAAGACTTAACATAATGAGAAATGTAGGAAGTTTTAATGAATTCTGAATGGCATAACTGGAAGATTCACCTACAAAAAGACAACCAGTTTACATATATTTATTACGTTTTTTGCTCTTCTGTTGAGCAGGTCAAAACTTTTTTTTGCTTGTGTGTTTTGCTCTTCATTTGAGTAGGTAGGTCAAAGAATTTTTTAAAGCTTACAACCCCATGAAATACCCTAGGTTAACAGAAATGACTTGTGTGACGAATTATATTGGTTACCTGAGCAATCATTTAAAATACGAGTTTCAACCAGTAACCTAACTGATGGCGGTGAGGGGCAAGTTTCTGGTTACTTCCATTTGATTTACCTATTTTACATCTTTATCTACCAAAACACTGCTCAAAAAGCTTCCAATCAGAGCCTTCCAATCAGAGCCACATTCACCACCCCCAATTGCCCTGCAATGCTGACGGGTGACCCTCCCACAGGCAACATCTACAACCAAACAGAATGGGTTACAACCATAAAAACAAATTACAATGTACATGTTTAGTACTGTATTCAAAACAAGCTCAGTTATGTTTAGTGCCACTTAACCCCCTCTAAAATATATATGGAATTACTTCAACCCAAATTTTGCATGAATGACTGCCTTTTGCACACAAAAAACACCAAAATAATCTGTAGGTATAATCTGGAATAACAATTTGGACATAAAATAAGTATTGTAATTAACTTGGTGAATTAAAATATGTCAGCCAGGAAAATTGCATATTTCATAATACAAGTACGTATTCAGCTAATCTGAAAACTGATTCTATAAGAGATTTCTAGGTTTTTAGAAAGGAGCCAGCTAGTCTTTGAATAAAGTTAAATATGTTATATTTGGTAAGTGATATATTTATTATATACCAATTCCCATAAACTTTTGTACCAAGTTGCTTTATTAAGATTACTCATTTTCTTTCAGTTTTGCTCAATAGCTAATTTAGCCCATTAACAGAGAGAATTCTATTTTCTTTTGTTTACCTGTTAGTTCTTATTCCTGCACAGTGGGAGGAGACACTGTATGGCTTCAAACTGAATAGACAAAACTCTCATGATTTCAGATGTGACATTTGACTAAACCTGGCCCACCATGTGTGGAAGTAAGTGCCCCACATTCTACAGTCATGCTAGCAAGTTGGGGGGATTGTTTTTGTAATAATAAGACAGTTGTAGGAAGAATTCACACAGGAGAAGAAAGAGTGCTTTTAGCAAACCTCTCTTTCTCCGTTGCTTTAGAAGCAATCACTTCTCCAAAATCCAATCCATGCTGTCTATAAGGTAATGGATGTCCCCGCCTGTAAAATGGAAGTGAGGGAGTTCCCAGCCACCATGTGTAATTTTGAGTTTCTACAACCTAAGTATACATTCAGGGTGTTCATAACAGCTATCTTAGGCAACTTTTGTGGTAAGGATTTCCCATTCTAGATCCTGGAGTTTACTGTCTTTCATATAGCCTTCAGATACAGAGAATTATTAAACATTTAACTTAAAACTGCATTTCTTAAACTTCCAAATGAGCAATTTGAACATGAATAATTGTCTTATTCATCTTTATTATCAACAATCCTGTCTGGCATCTTTGTTCTGTTCCTTTAGATTACCCCAAATATCACTCCAAAATAATATTTTGTCTTTATCAGGACAAGAATCTATGTTTACAAAACAAATGGTTTGTTCAAATTGCTGGTTTTGTCAAAATTGATTTATTCTGCATTCATATCATTTGATTTTCTTCATAACAGCAACAACTTAAGTTCTTCCAAAACTTCAACTGTTTTTAAGAGCCAAGATTGTACCTTTTGTGCAAGCTTCTTTTGACCCTATTATTTTTAAATTTCTTTTTCTATAAATTCATGATATCAACTTGGAGTGTTATTTTGTTTGTTTCATTTATCCCAACTGTTATAAATTTTGCTGTGCTATATAC
The DNA here is from genome assembly GCA_023333525.1 of Aspidoscelis tigris stejnegeri. Taxonomy (NCBI): domain Eukaryota; kingdom Metazoa; phylum Chordata; class Lepidosauria; order Squamata; family Teiidae; genus Aspidoscelis; species Aspidoscelis tigris. The sequence continues at coordinate 47,440,513 of JALMGA010000003.1, read as the reverse complement.
CACTTTCAGGTAATGTTTTTGTTTATTACTGCATTTGTATCTTTCAGCACTTTTGCTAGTTCTTTTCTACTTGTTTTTTTGAAAGATGGAAGCCTTTGTCAATTTTGCTTAACAATTTTGTCTGTTTCTTCTTTGTTTTCTTTGCTTAACAACCTTATGGTTTGGACTGCATCCAGGCTCATTCTATGCTACGGAGGTAATGAGAAGTCCTGATCATCCCATCAGACAGGACAATCAACCTTCCATCTTCCCACCACCATATATGATCATTACTGTGCAGGAGAAAGAATAAGAGCACATTATCTACTTAGATCACAGTATCATCTTAATGCAGGCAGCAGGACTAGAAGCACACACAAGGCGCTGTCTAACCTGATTGGCTGCCTCAACCCATGTGACACCTAAACTCTTGTAGCCCCATAGATCTGTATTTTGTTTTTAATATGTATCTTGTTTTAATGTGTATCTTGTTTTTAATCTGCTGGTTTATCTGCTATTCCCCACCTAGAGACCTAGAGATAGAAATGTAAACAAACAAACAAATAAATATTGCCTGATTTTCTTCAATGGACATTTTCTTTTAATTTGCTACTTTTACCAGTCAATTTGCAGCTGGCTGCCCTGGTTGCTTAGCAAGACTATCTGTGCCCTGTAGATTTTGTAGGAATGGGCTGAACTGCATTTCATCAAACACAAACTGCTGTAAGAAATTAAGGACTTCTAGGTGTCTTCCCAGACAACTTCAGGCTCTTGGTGGCACCCGCAGTGACCCCTGAATAGGTGACCCCTGAAAAGGTGCATGAAACTCATCTTTGCAGGAAGTGTGGCTGCCACCATTATCACCCTCTCTGTGGGTGTGGCAGCATCCCACTTACAGAAGACATAACTGCATAGGTACAGAGACCCCCCCCCCAACATACATCTGCAGTTCCATGATTAAGTTGCACACAAGCATAACTGTTGCCCATGACAATAATGGTGGGAGTCACACTTCCCACTTTTATGTTGTGCATCAAGGAAAAGTTAGGCCTTTTCTGCACTGGGCCTTATTCCAGATTATAAATCTGCGTCAGCATCCAGACGTCAGGTCCTTATTGTGAAAAATAATCTGCAATAAGGTCCAATGCAGAAAGGGCTTTAGAGTTTGCTGTATCCATACTTATATAATGAATAAGAAAAGCACTTACAGTAAACATTTATTGCCTTTGTAAGTGTGACCACTATTTTGGTAAATGAATGGTAAAAGTTAGGTGTGTGCTTCTCAAAAAAGGAAGGTAACAGTTTGCATATTGTAATTGTCACAGATCTGTGAAAAATGCTGGGTTGAAACAAGCAATACAGTATCTCTAAAATATGTGACTGGTTCAGTTGTGAAATTTATTTCGTTCCTTGATTCCCCTCCCTCCCTTTCTGCTCAGTCACATCCCCATTGTAAGACCTAAACTCCTGAATATTCTCGGAAGCTACAAAGAATTTGCTAATGACCTAGTTTTATGAATAATATATTGCATTTAGTACCCCAGCATATCACCATGGTGATAACCATTGTGAAAGGACATAGGAGGGCCAATCCTGATAAGCAACAGAGTGAAGTGACCTGCTTTATTCAGAACTATGAGATGAGGAGGAGGGACAGATCAAAACAAGAACCATAGCACTGTAAGTCTTTTTAAAATGTTGAATCTAGCTCAAGGCAAAACACTTATTGAGCTTGGGCAACAAAATGGCCTAGCCAGAGTTAGTTATCAAATCACCAGGGGTCCAAGTCCAGAAAGGCACTGCTTGACTCCGCTCCCCTTTTTTCATGTAGGTTTCAATTCAAACGAGGCTAATACGAACCTGTCTTTCCCCCTCCCCCCATGATATAGAGAGACAATAGCACGGACAACTTACTGGGGGCAATATCTGCTTGATGTGCTTTAGCACCAGACCAAAAATGGTCCACTTCTGGGCTTATTTCCAGGCGCACTAAACCAAAGAAAGCTGGGAGGGAGGGGAAAGAATGCTTGTCTGCTGGGGTGTTCTAGAAATTCCTAATATCCCTGGTGGAGGTGTAGCCATCATTGTTTGGGATCAGGTCAGATTTAGTCCTTTTTATTGTCATTAGGAGCAGTCAAATCTCATTGGACTCCTGATGATTACATTGGCAAAAGATGGCTACCTTGGCTTGAGGAACTATGAAGTATTAGAGGAAGCCTGCATAAGATCAGAAAGGGTACCTGGAATTTAGAAAAAGCAGGCAAAACAAGCACAGGTCTTCTGCTAAGCAAACTTTGTTGAAGAGAAAGATCCAAAATAAACTTCCAATTACTTTTAGCCAACTGCTGGGGCAGCCTTACACTAATTACACCAACTGGAACTTGCATTCCCAGGAATTAGTGGCTCTGACAATCATTTGGTGGCCTTAGGCCGTATGGGCTGGCTAGAGTTTCAACCACCCGGCATGGCATATAGCTACAAAAACTGTAAAAGGGCTACAAATTGTCACCATGGCTTAGCCGATTCCAGTCTAATCTGCACTGATGTGGTCCCAAATTGGGACCTACCACTACTAAGCCTGGTCCTAGACAAATGTATTTAGGAATACCTGATAGGCCGTCTCAGTCAGTATGAAAATCTCCCTGTGTGTGCAGAGATGGGACCACTGAAGAAAGGATATATGCAAGGATGATTCTATATACTTGTGGTCATATATATTCTCATAGGCTGTGTCCAGACATGTTATATACTGTGGAGGGAATATGCAGGCCCAATCGTTCTGTCAGACACAAAAATTGACCTTTTGTCATTGAGACATAGTATATTATTGGTACTGCACATTTACCTTAGCACAGAAGAAATAACTCTCCCTGTGCAGTATCTAATTATATTGAAGTATCAGCTTAATGCACTGATGAAACCACGCTAAACAAGGAAGTGCAACTCAAAACCTAATTGGCTGCCTCAACCCACATGGTGGCACATCCCGCCTAACTCTCATTGCTCCAATGCTTCAACAAAGAGGAAACTACAGAGCTGACTTTTATGTGAGGACAATCAGTTTTCCCTGCTCAGTAAGTAGACTGCAATTTGTCATTTAACTGCAAATATGACAGCTTTATTATGGAGGCCACCTTAGTTATTGATAGGTGCCATTCAGTCAATAGGATCTTGCTATACAAATTAATATGCCTGCTTAGAATATTATTGAGCATTCTGATATAACTATCAATTCAATTTTGTAAGGGGACAACTAAATTTTAAGACATACTACTATACAATATGTGACTTGGATACTTTGCAACCACAATCAAGCAGATGGAAGTTTGAATGCTTGTTTTTTCTAGAGAGGAGCAAAAAACAAATCCTATAATGTGGTAGTCTCCCTAAATTAATGCTAGGAATAAAGGTCGGAGATAATTCTTCACTTGATATTTGAACTGAGTTCAAAGCTCCACAGTCATTTTGATGGAGAAGCAAAGTATTTTGATGTACTTGCTTCACTAAATCCACCTCAGTACTAGAGCAGTCCGTTTGATTCTAGCAAACCATTTTAAAACCAACAGCAGATTAAAATTTAGTTCAGTATGATCAAAGGAAAGCTTCACACTGGATCCTCCACCCCTCACTACCCCTGTGGTGCCAATTTTCATCACTGGAAAATCCCAGTTCTTAGGCAGCACTGTTTTTGCTCATTTATATGCACTACCAAAATCTCTTTCAAAGTTTCCACTGATTCTCTGAGGAAGTGGTTCTAAACCTGTTCTCAACATGAATTCCAAAGCATTAACTATAGACTCCATAGCTGCTTGATGATTTACTTTAGATCCTGGACCTTTTCCATACATATCACTTGAACTTAGCTAAAAGGCCAAGAAATCTTTGTAAACAAGATGGAAGATGAGAATGGCAGTGTAAGAGCGTCATGCTTTCAGAACTGTCTTTATTTGGAGCAGAATCTAAAAGGATATGTTAAAAGAGCTATTGGCATCTCAGACTAATCTTTTGTTAAAGAGCATTTCTTGATGTACATCTAGAAGATACCTATCAGAAATGCCATTCTGCAGTGATGGAATTTTAGTTAAGAATTTGTCCCAACACTAATTGGCTTTATTCAAGTGGATGTCATGCATTTGCACTTGGATCACAACTTTGTGTTTGCAGGACACAACCTCATTTGCATTTCTAGAGTTTTAAATTTCTGGGCACGCCTGACAAGGGAAGAAAACATGCTACATCAGCACTCTTAACACGTGCATTGCCACATTCACATTTTTTCCACTGAGAAAATTCTATAGACTAGAACCCTTTTCATGGGAAACCCCCGCCCCTTGGGGCAAGCCAGCAATCAGAGACAGCCCTTTTGTCCAGATGTTGGCAAAAGACCCTTAGATCAGGTGTTAGCATGCAGGTCCATATAGCCCTCATCACCTGGAGTTATGCTGCATACAGTTCCTATCATCCAGACTTCATCTTCATGCTGCTACAACAAAGAGGAGAAAGGATCAGAGCTATACTTTAAATCTACCACTTGCCGCTTGCCTCAAGTTTCAGCCTGAAACATCTCCAGTGATACCAGATCCTGATCTTTTCCTTGGCTGAGGCACAGAGCTGAAAAACTTGACTCTAGCTGATATAGAATTGCACTCTTCCTGAGGTCAGCAACTCCAACAGGATTTTGGACCTCCCTCTCAGCCGCAAAGTTTGCTTTCAACGTCCGAGTGTGAGAACCTAATACTCCTGGCTAAGACAGTTTCCTTAGGTTAAACTAGTGAGATCTATCTAGGTCCGTTTTACCCATTCTTTCCTTCTCTGGTACTGTTCATTCATACACGCTGTCAAACCATCCTCAGTTGACCTCAGTTCATTCATAAAAAGCTGCTGGTGTAGGTTTTTGCATCTTGTTTAGTGCAAGCCCAGTAAATCTCAGTAAAAAAGATCAGTTTCAAGGATAACCTGCCACTGTACCATTTCTGATTGCACTTTTCTTGCTTTTTGACATTGACAGCTAGCTTCTGTTAGATTTGCTATTTTGCTATTTTTTGCCTTTTTAAAAATTTTCCTTTTATTTAAATAAAGTTTGATACTGTTTTCAAAGAATATTGGGTGTGAGTGTTTCCCTTTTAACTCTTCTTTATTTAATGGTCTACTGGATCAGTTATCACTGGCTGGGTAGAGCACTTTTCTCCATTAAAACTCCCAGACTCCCCCATGCGATCGAAAACTTACCTTCTATTCAATTGGTCACCGGTCCTCTTCAGGGCGCCACCATCTTGTGTGAGGCACTCTCCACAACTGTGTGCATCGGCATTGTCACCATGATGACACCGACAATCTGCACAGTTACAGTTGCAGTCGCAACAGGAGGTCAGCAGAGCTGCCAGACTCACTTGCGCGGCGCTTCCATTGACCTCCCCGGCCAGCAGAGTTGCAGATGGTCACTGGCTAAGGCGATCAGGTAAGTTGGGGTAAGGGTTGGTAAGCTTGTGGAGCATGATTTCATGCTCCACAATTAATTGATAATTAGGCAACTTTTGGGCAGGCAGGCGGCGTTTCTGTGCTGTAAATGGCCTCCTGCAAGTACGGATGCACCTACCTAGATGTCGCCTAATTATCAACTACAGGCCGAGGTGCAAATTGGCCCAAAATTTCCTACAGAGAATGCTACTGACTTTCCAAGGTTTCAAGCAGGGATTTCTTCCATCTATTCCTGAAGATGCTAGAGAATGAACTTCGGACTAGGGATGTATATGAGTATTCATAACATTCAAAATTGATACAAATTTGGCTGAATTTGGACATTCTAATTTGAATCAAATGTTGGCACATTCAAAGATTGACATTCGTACTTGAATCAAACCTTTCAATACATTTCTATGAAGCTTCATTCGGGATTTGTAAGGAATATGTATGGGATTCGTATGCATTCATATGGGATTGAACACTTGTATCAAATTTGAATCCTACTACATTCAAAGGGGATCTATTCGAATGAATACAAATTTTCTTTTGTTCAATTCAATATGAGTCAACCATAAAAAAAATCGTGAACATCCCTACTTAGGACCTTTTGTAAGCAGATTGGATGTTTATCTACTGAAGTGCTTCTGTTTCCCAACTAATGAAGTCTGAGTATCTGAGTACTGAAAAAGAAAATGTTTTCAGAGCTTTGGCTTCAGAGGTGAAGAGAGGAGGAGACATTTGAATTTGAATCCATACAGCAAAGTGTCTCAAGCCAGCCCTAATCTGCCAGCTATAATTCACAAGCTTCTTGAAAGACTTCTAGCAAATTTTGCTTGTTACCTTTCTGTGCATAAAGTATAGCCTGAACCAGTTAACTCGGAGCATCTCTTATGAGTATTAATCATTCACTGAGTCATAGCTGACAGTTCAGAGTTTGATTCCTGCCTGCTAGCAAGTACATGCCACATTCAGGCTAGAGTTGAACAAGATAAGCCAATGGCAAAAGCATTGTTGCTAAGAATGCTGCCCCTGCTTTCAGTAAGCTCTGAGCTCAACTATGGAGGTGAATGCTCTGTGTTGTGGTGTTTGTGAAAGATTTCCTAACGAGGCCACACAGAATTCCTAAACACCTATTCATAGTTCTGGGACAAGGCTGACAGCATCAGCATCCATTAGACACTCAGCATTGGAAACTGGTGCTGAGCCAAGTCTTGCCTGAGACTTTGCAATAGGTTTCCAAATAACCTTTGCAAACAGGTCATTTATTCTTGGCTCTTCCTTTAGTTAATTAAAACATTATTTTACATTTCTGTGTTATCAGCTTGCATTTACCCATTTTGCAGGGTGTGCTCAGTGGCTGTGGGGAGATGGCCTTTTGCATCCACTGCACCACAGAAGACACCAAACAAATAACTAGGGTTAAAGAATCAACAACAGGCAACAAACGTTATCTGATGAGATTACAAACAGTGATCCCATCTGAGCCACAGAGACGACTGCTCTAAGATCTGGATTTTGGATAGGTTGCCTCACTCAGAGGTTCAGAGGAACAAACTCTCTGCTCCTTCATCCTCTCTGACAGCACTGAGTATAAGATCTTCCCAGGCCTCAGGAAGCTGTCATGTCTTTTGGCATCTGCTCTTAAAGCGCTGACCAAAATGAGTAAGCAGCACCCCAGTATGTCTTAAAAGACACCTTAAGCTTTGCTTAACTGATTTCCTCTGCTACCCATCCCCCAACAGCCTTAAAAGAGAAACTAGAGGTGCCTAGTGACTCCACATATAGCCAAATATTGCTGTATGTCCAGTTGTATATTGTGACAGTTTCTGGGTACAGGCTGCAAACTGTTTTGCTTTCTGGCCTTGCAGGTTTCTAGCAAGCCGCAATAGCCAGCCTTGGTGCAAACAGCCTTTTGCAAACCCTGGGATTTGGGCTGCAAAAAGGGCGGGAAATCCTGTGCGGGCCCTGCTGCAATGATTGGCTGCAAGTGAAGTTTGGAGGGAAAAGCTGTCTGGGGATCTGAGTGCTGGAGGGGGCTAGTAGGAGGAGTTCCTACCAATCAGGCAAGTGGAACAGGCACCTCTACCAGGAGTTTCCAGCAGCATTTTATTCCAGTAGCTTTCCCTAGGAGGTGACAGCCAATCAGGGCCAAGGGAAAAAGGTATAAAGGAACACAGATTACAGCAGACTATGTTTTCGTGCTGGGAGAAGAGCTGAAGGGAGCAGAAGAGAGCTGAATCCTGAAGGAGCTGGACCAGTAGTTGACCAGGGATCTTTTGGCTGGAAGATCTTGAAGAAAGACTTCACTAGCAACTGACCAGACTGGATGATCAGTCAAGCAAGGGCGGGCTGTACCTTGTGATCATCTAGGGTCACATTCTGGTACACTGGCTTGGCTTGAGCTGTGGCAGAGCAAGTCATAGGGGGAGGAACGTGGAGAGGTTTGTCTTTTAAAAAGGGAACTATTTTCCTTTAGGAAGGGGAACTGATAGGCTGGGAAGCTGGTAACCTTAAGAGACTCATAGACTTAAACCAACAAATACCTGAACCTTATTTTCCTTCTAGTATTGCTTGTGTATAATAATAAACTTGTTTTAATTTACTGTTCAAAACGCTTGCTACCCGTGTTTTGTGTCCACACTGTAGTATTCACTCGGCCATTGCACGAACTCAGCATTCTAACAGGGCCAAGCTACTCCTAGTGAGGGCAGGCACTGACCAGAATGCTGGGCATCATGACATATATCCTTCAGAGAAAACTCATCCTTCTCTTCAAAAGGGAATACCATATTTCCTGTACAGGTGGGCAGAGAAGCCTTTGAAACCTGGGCGAGGCATAACAGCATTACTTCCTGACAGTCAAATCTGTCTCAAGGCAATTTTCACCTTCCTCCTTGCTTCATCCATCTGTTTGGGTGTGCCACAATTCCCAGTTTTCTAAATACATTCATTTTACCCATGGAAAACCTGTGTCACAGAAGGAAAAAAAAAGCCCTATTTGCCTTGAAACTGATTTATGTTATCCACAGTGCAAATGATTCTCAATAGCACTGAAAGCACAGATCCACATGGAAGCCTTTGCAAAAATAAATGGAGCATTGAGTTCTATAATGCAAACTATGGAACTGAGCTGAAGATGAACTTTTGGGTCTCAGTGTATTCACTTGGGCCCTGGTCACACTAGTAGTTTAAGATCACCTCAGGTCATCTTCAGGTCGTGTTACTCTCAATTATTTTCGTTTAATTCATTTTCCAAGCCAGCCTACCCCCATTAGACCATTTTAACCAAAGTCCTCATTTTTACAGGACTCAGCCCTCTTCGCTTCCTCAGTTGTGAGTGGGGGATGGGCTAAAGAAGGCTGAACTGTGCTGTGGTCGATGGGTCCAGTCTTTCAGCCAATGTGCATGTGTGGAGTTTGTGAAGCACCTCCCCTTCTCTCCTCAGTCTATGTGTATGATGCCTCTAGTGTTTTTCCACAAATTTAATTTTAAAATAGTAATAATTGAGCACAGAGAAGAAAAGCACATAAAAAGGAAGGGGGGACGTAGAGATGGGGGAGCAGGCTTAAAAAAGAACCACATATACACAGCCCTTGCTTCCTTTGAGTGACACAACATCATCCAAGGTGAAAGGAGATAGATTTGATGGAGCAAAAGGGATGGAGAGAGGAGGCTCAGGTTGATCCCGGAAGCAAAGACAGCCTGAGAACAACCTATAATGTGGCCCAAAGCAAAGATGGACTGAGCACAACCTATAATGATCTAGGTGTGACCAGGACTGGTACAACTGCCGTTCAAATTAATCAATAGGACATCCTGTCTTACACTTGTGTGACCGGACCTTGGACTCACAGCTTCAAAGAGATTTTTTTAAAAAAAGGAAATGAGAAATGAGGTAAGGATTTGCCTGATGCCTGCTTCCCCAGCAAATGGCATGGGTAAGGGACAAGGGGCTCCTGATTCAACCTGAGTCAGACATTTGTGAGTTCCTGCTCCTCCTTTTTGATAAGATGAAGGGGGACTAAAGTTAATTTGTATTTTAATTTTTCCCTGCCACATTTGCTTCTGTAAGTGAAAACTTGAGTGTGCCTACCCAGCCTCTATTATAAACTGAACAGAGGTGTAGGCAGGTGGGCTACCCCAATATCTTGGCAATCTTAAATAGAGATGTAGAACACAGTCTGGTTAGGTAAAGCATAGTTCATTTAATCATTGCCAAGGGGAGGCCAAGGGGTACCTACTTGACATGTTTTTTCCCCCAAAATTAAAGATGATAGCAGAACAAAAGAGGAAAGATCACTTCCAACTAGGGATGTGCACAAAATATTTGTAACATTTGAAATTTGTACAAATTCAGCCAAATTCGGACATTGAGGGTCTTTCCGCACATGCCGCTGAAAACGGATCTAAAAGATCCATTTTCCGGCGGAACAGTTTAAAAAAAGAATCTGTCTCAAATAGAGACGGATTCTCGAAGGCCCCACGCGTACATACACGTGCAGGGCGGCGGCGGCAGGGCCGGATGGGAAAACGGATTGGGGTGGGTGCTGCATGGATGCACCAGCACCCATCCCATACCAGCCCTGCCGGCGCATGCTCAGCTGTCACACAGGGAGAGCGCGTGCTCCCTGTTTGACAGCTGGCCCTGCCCACTGGCCTCCTCCATGGCATGGCCCACTGCCACCTTCCCTGGCTTCTCCCTCGCCAGAGCAGGGGCGATCAGGCCTTTCTCTAGTGAGGGGAAGCCTGCCCACCTGGCCAGGGGTCCTGCGTTTGTGCCCGCGTGCCTTACCTGGTGGCTGACACCCCATTTTTGGGAGTGCCAGGGACAGCGGGTGGCTGGCCAATGGGAAGGGGCCTAGATCCGGATTAAGAAATGTACCAATTCCTTAGATCCGGATCTTCTTAGATCTGGATCTAAGGGCTGCGGTGGAAAAACACCCATAGTTAGCTTCAGGCCTTTGTCACATATTAGAATGAATCTGTGAGGCCCTGCCCATCACTGATACGCTGCATCTGCTTTAGACAGAGAATAATCTAGGTGGGGGGCCTGATGTTGATCGTTAGTAGACAGCTGGGCTCTAACATGGAGGCATTCAGAAAGCACACCTCCATATTCCAGAGTACTGGGGGACCCATTTTGGTAGTGCACCAAAACACAGTCCCAAAACAGGAACCTTCCTTCCTAGCCCATCAGAGCCCTTGGAACCCATACAGGGGCTGGTCTGGACTAGTGCCATCATCCAGAGCAAGCCAAAGTTGTGAACAAGCCAAAGTAAGTGCAGAAAAGCCCTAAGAGCCTTTTTGCATAATTATTGTCCTGGCAGGGAAGGAGGTTTAATAATTTATGTATGCCTTATTTTTTTATTGATTTTTTATAGAATTTTATGACCTGGCCTGAGACCTTTGGGTGAAGGGCAAGATACACAGTTTCATATAAATAAATAAACAAATTTGCTTTATGAAAGAAACCCTAGATGAGCTCATGGCCAAAATGAAAGACTGCTTTTTGTGATAGTGATATGAAAAAAAGCAGGATCTTTGTGGGATCTAAAAGAGATTATTTCAGGAAGAAGAAACTGTACTAAAAGCTTTAAAAAAAAATCATGAAACATCTCAAACTCAAATGAAAATGTTGCAGAACAAATTTCATGAAGTGCATGATATCAATAAGCAAAGAGTCAGTCACAGACACAGGCAATTAGGCCTCAGCAGAAAATGTACTCTGTGGGAAAGGGATGGAAAAATAGGATCTGTTGGAAACACTTCTTGGCAATATCATCACCGTCAGAAGCTAAAAGGGTGGGCCCTCAAGCTGTTTAGTGGAGGTGTGTCTAACACACTCGCATTATACATTCAGGAGGCTGGAGCAAGTTGTGATACCTATTAAAACTAACCATGTAAAAATTAGCAAGCATAAAATATTCTGAAGTGGCTGGGGTATCTGATGGCATGAATGAATCTTTGCTATGCAAAGCAATGCAACTGAAGGCATGGAAGACGTGTTTGATCTTCAGCCATGAGAAGAGTGTCAAACAAGAAAATAATAGGCAGAAGATACAAGGAAAGGACTGAAGATTCTTGAAAATCTTGTGAAGCATAACAGGAAGAAAACATAATAAAATAAGAATGAATGGAACATGATCCTGAGGAAAGGAGGAAGAGGAGGGGTTGTTTAGCAGAAACATCCTCAGTCAACTGAAGCTGCCTCCAGATGGCAAGAGGAAACTGTGGTAATATTGCAAGGCAACATTGCAGGCATGGGTATTTACTTGTCTAATGCTTGCTTACGCAATGTCACGGCACGTACATCTGGGTGTTTTGATGGTGTGAAGTACCTGGAAGTGCATGATTGCTCTCCTTCACATATTTGCAGTGGCCATTTTTGGCTTGGTTTGGCCCTGCACATGCACAGAGGCCATTTCCAAGATGGCAGATCCCAGGAACAAGCATCCAGACAAAATAAATCCTCTCACTATATCTATGCTTGGAGTTGTTTTCCCTGCAGTTATGCTATTACTGGATTTAACTCAATATCCCAGGGCTATCTTTGGATTGTCACAGATGTCTAGATGTAGCCCATGTTAATCAGACACAGGGTCTTTGTGTGCTTGGCCCAGTAGTTGCTTGGTGGTGGTGGGGGAATCCCTGAAACAGAGCATTCACATGTAAAGGACCCATTTCCTAAAGTGAAACAGCTGCTTCCATGTAGAAGGTCCCCCACCCCCTACCCATGGCAACTATGTATGGTGCACTTACTTTGTCCTGCACTGGAGCTGGTAAGCCTCTGGGCAAACCTATTCACACCTCATCTGGTGCTTTCATATCACATGATGTGATGTGCAAGTGCAATGGCATGTTTCATAATATGGCGTGCAAGTTCACTGGCATATCATATGACACAGCATGCAAGCATCCTGGCATATCACATGATGTGGCGTTCAAGTGTGCTGGTTCATCACACTTGCCCTGGCAATGGCATGGTGCATGCACATTGGCATCAGCATTGGGCATTTGTTAGGGAAGATGGCAGCACCCAGACATCCATTTGCATTTCAGATAGATGTCTGGACATGTTGGGGGTAGGGTTCATGTGTACTAAGCATCCACTGGTGCAGATAGGTAGTGCACACATGGGCAAATTCACCCTTTGCTTACCGGGAACAGGAAGCAAACAGTGAAATCACACTTACTTGGGTAGGGAATTCCTGGGAAACTTCTTTACCAGAAGAGGCTCCACACGTAAGAACATAAGCAAAGCCTTGCTGGATCAGGCCACAGCCCATCTGTTCCAGCATCCTGTCAGAGTTTTCTTGCGACCACTCTACTTCTATACTAACAGCCCTGCACACTTCATTGGGACCTCTTCTGGGTGGAAAAGGTACAAATGGAGCTTGTGGTGGGTGGCGCAGGCAATTGTTCACTGTGTCACCCATACCCTTGGCAATGGTGCCGGGCATGTGCACTGTCGCCCCTGCTCCACGGTCCCTTCCTTAGTGGAGGCAAATGACACTTAGGCAGTGCCTAGTTAAGAACCAGCTAAGTTTCAAATGGTTCAGATGCCCAAACCATTCCAGAAATTCACTTCCCTGGAAGTTTCCCCAGGGAAGTCAAAAGTGCAAAAAGCCTCTAAGTCTTCACATTCCAGAAAAATAAAGAAGAAATAAGCTACTTTGTAAAATGTAAGTATCCTGAGAATTGTGCCAACTTTCTCACACAAAACAATTTTCTATTTGCCTCCCACCCCACGTTTTCTCTCCCAATACAGTAATTTATTCTCCTGTAATGTATTCTCATGCCATCCTCTTTTTGTTCATTATATATTTAACTGACATCTTTACGTGATAGAAATCTATTGCAAATTAGAGATTTTAAAGGGTTTCAGTTGATGATGGCTGTTCGAAGTACATTTTGATGGGTTACAGCATTATCCAAAATTGTATCTGGAACAATTTAAAAAATGTTATGGCAACTGAAATGCAATGTACATTTAGTGTACAAGTTGGAACATTATTCTGCTAGCAATCAACAGACTGGGACCAATTCATATCAGGAAGAGGAAATTTCTAATTATGATTAAGAGAGTAGATATTCTGCTGTTTCTTTAAAAATGGCATTTTTATGACTATACATATTTTTTATAATGTAGGGCATTTTGAGAATGTTGAAATATTATTTTACTGTTGTTTCATTTGAAAAGCAGCTATAAACAATTCTAATCCAATCCAAAGGAGTATTTTTCTTTCACTTCTATTTTTAATTATACTTTGAAATTTCAATCCTGGCAGCAACATTGCTCCACTGAGCTTATCACTCAAAAATGTTTCAACTCATTTTTAATTCATCATTTATCCTTAGCATAGATATACAACCTCTGGCACAGAAAATAACCCCTGCCTTCCAAACACTAGGACCATATTTATAGTCAACTGTGACCTGAGTTTCTTGGGAGTAAAGACATCTTGGTGACTGTCCTGTAGAATATTCTACCTTACATACCTGAACTGACACCTAAGTTCCTTATAGGATGCAAAGCTTGAGGAAGCCCATTGGCTTAAGCATGATCTGCACAGTATGCAACAAGGTGCTTAGGAGAATCCCAAGTGGCACAGCAAACACATATCCCTGCAGCCATTGAGCCCGGAGCCTGCCTGAGTTATGACAAAACCCACAGAGGAATTCTTCATCCACAGCATGAAAAACAGCTTTGAGAGCACTTCTTGACCTCATTCCTCCTGACCACAACTATATGCTACTTACCTTACATGCCCAGCAGTTGGAGCCATTAAGGGACATGCAGAAAATGGGCAACTTCCCAATAAATAATGCTTTGATACACTTCCATGAACTTGCAGCAGTATAGAAAAGGACCTAGGAGCCTCCCTTCTGTATGCTAGTATGCAAAAAGAGAGGCCCCTCTCCCCTCGTATGCTCTGTCTCCACAAAATGGAGTGTAGACCAGACTAGGGATCCCAAAATGGTCTCACTTACCCATATACCAGTGTTTCCCAAAGTGTGGTACGTGTACCCCCAGGGGTACGGGAAGAGTTTGGTGGGGGTATGCGTTGCACCGGAGTTTGGTGGGGATCACGTGGGAATATCCACTGCACTATGCTCAGCTGTGCCCACAGAACAAGGAAAGAAATAGGCATGTATCACAGTTTTTACACGGGAACTGGGGCCATCAGACATCGTATCACAACTCATTATGGCGGGAACTTCTGCACATCCTTCGCGCAGCTCGGGTTCAGCCATTTTTAAACTGCGGGAACATTAACAGTTGAAGTTGAGCTGCGGAGCTGTTTAAACGCCGGAGAATTACAGTGTTATCTAACGGTCTTGTGAGACATGACACGGCATGAATATACTGCATTTCATTACAGAGACAACTTACTTCTTTAATAGTTAGTTCCGGACGACTGTTATCATGCTTTAGTAAGTTCCACTGATTTTGATTATTTTTATAAAATACAGTTTTTATCCCTAATGTTTTTTATGAGGGGTACTCAGCGTTACGAAAATTATAGAAGTGGTACACATATGTCAAAAGTTTGGGAAACACTGCCAGATACCATAAAAAAACCATTTTGCCAAAATGCGCCCTCCAGAAACTCTGAAGGCCAGGAACATCAGAGCATTCAGATCCCCTCCACCCATACCAGTTCTGATACTGGCATGAGCTTTGGAAATGGCATGGAGGCTGACACAGAACCAACCATTTCAACACAAATGACCTCGTTCCATGCCAGGGGTGATCTGTCCTAGCTTGGGACAGATTGCTACCGTGTACCAGAATAAGCTTGGTAAGAATGAAGCAGGGTAAGATAATGAAAGTAATACACTTGCATGTTCTGTCATCTAAAAGGTTTCACCAAAATGTTATTTTATAGACTTGTGTTACCATGTGACAACTTATACCTGAGATTCTGTACCAATAAGACCAGCAGTGGTTCAAGCTTGTGTGACTCTCATATTAGTCAAGCAAAAATGATTGTTATAAACCAACGACAACACTTGAACATATTGTCTTTGTGTTCATGCTATTGCCATAGTTAATGGTATCTGGCAACCGCTCCATCCCAAACCCCAACAGCATCTGCCTTCATTCGCCCCATCCTGAATTCATCGCTTGGCCCCACCCTAACTGAATCCAGACGAATTCCTTTGTTACTCATGAGTGTTCCAAACATACAGAGAGAGAGTAGAGTGGACCTAATTTACAGTTCTGAGTCATTTTGCCCAACGTTGAGGAAGGACATGCCAGTGCATGACTTGGAGATACGCTAAGAGAAACTGTGGGCCAACTCTAAGATCAATCCAAAGACTAAAAAAACAAACAAAAATGAAGCCTTTCTCAGCTAGGACATCTTAATTAATGCTCAACATTGAACATTCTCAACATTTTATCGAATCCCGCTTTTTCCTAACTGTACAATTTGTTTTGCAAACAAAATAAAGTTGCAAGTATACTTTATAGAGGAGATCCAAGGAGGAATCGTATTTTTAGCTAACAAAGTTTCCAGTCATGGCACTCAGCATTGCTCAATAAAATGTTCTCAGCTAATGCTTCATAGCTGACAAATAATGGCAAAGGTCGCAGTATGTATGTGCTACTTTATATACAACTGTGCAGCCCCTCTCAACCTGATGTCTCTAGGTGCCACATTTGCAGCATTTCCCCCGAAGAAGAAGAAGAAGAAGAAGAAGAGGCTTTTCTACCCTGCTTTTCTCACTTAAGGGGGCTCAAAGCGGCTGACAAAGCTTTCTATTCTTCTCCCCACAACAGAACACCCTGTGAGGTAGGTGGGCCTGTGAGAGCTCAGAAGAGAGCTGTGACTTGCCCAATGTCACCCAGCTGGCTCCATGTAGGAGTGTGAAATCTAATCCGGTATTCCCAGATAAGAATGCAGCTCCCTAACCCCTAGACCAAACTGGCTCACCACAATATGCCCTCAATAAAACTGGCATTTCTATAATATCTGAAAGTGTAAGAACTACGGGACATGACAGAAGGTATAGCTGGCCTGAATGAAAATGAGGAAGATTGCAGAGTAAGGACACCCCATGACACCAATTGCATTTTATCAGTGGCTACTAGAATGGAGAGAGACAGGCAGGATGCTCTAAAGGCCATTTGAAAGCATTTGAGAGTAAATCTTCTGCTTGAGAATGTTCAGAAGCAATGGGTGGGCCAAGGTAGGAGACAGGATGGTGGGCTCGATCAGCAGGACTCCCCTTATGTTCTTATGATGAGCCCATACCAATGTGGTGCACATGAATGCATAAACATGTATCAGGAGCCAAGGCAGCCTAGTGGGCCCAAAGGATGAATGAAGGTAGTCAAGAAAAAGGTATGAGGGACACATAAGAACATTAAGAGGAGCCCTGCTGTATCAGGCCATACTTGTCTAGTCCAGCATCCTGCCTTGCTTCTGCCTTGCCACCAATTGCTTCTGGGCATTCTAAACTAGAAGACAAAGGCAAAACCTTCATCTGCTATTGACTCCTTGCAAATGGTAGAGGAATCCTGCCTCCTCTCCAACCGGGAGCCAGTACCTAGGCATCCATTCTTGTTATGTTCTCCATGAATTTGTCCAATCCTTCCTTAAAACTATCCAGGCTGATTGCTGTCACCACTTCTTCTGGCCCTATGAGCAAATCTGTTAAGGCAGCAATGGTTATGTCAGGGCTTTGGGAGGACCTTTTGAGCTCTGATGCAACCTAAAGTTGTTTCTACAAAGGCTGGCAGTACTGCAAATTTGTTAATGAGTGATTGAACCATGAACCTGAACCTGGTGAATATACATGCTTATGCAATTCATCCTTCTTCTCCTCCTTCCTGCTTAGCCTTCCTTGTCCATGATTTCTTTAGAAAACATTTTATACCACTGTTCATGGGGGGAAAAAAAACCTTCCAGGATTATCTGAACAAGTTAGGTTGACTGTGCACATGGTGTTCAGTAGCCTTTGAGGGACACTCAAGTTGGCTCACCACCACTGCATCTCCTGCTGAGGGGGCAATGAAGTTGCATGGAAAGACTTCAGTGACTCCCAAAGGCATGAAATCATTGATGCACAAGAACCAACTTTAAGGTCATTCCTCATGCACTGAACCAGACCCCCACTGTGGCAAACCCTACTGCATCCATGTGAAGGCCTGCTGTGTAGGTACAGGGGGCAAGGATGCCCTCCACGCATTAATGCAGAAACCCAATGATGTAGCCGTGTCAACAGCAATGGATCTTGCCCAGGTCCCTTATGCCATCAGAGTGGAGTTGCAGCCATAGAAGTGCTCATAGAATGCAAATCCTAGTGACTGGATAGACATACCATGCAGCTCTTTTGGCAACAGTGCAGAAGTGGATTCCCATTGCTTTCTATCAACTCCTACTAAGTCTATAGCACCTGAATTCCCAGACAGAATAGAATCCTGCTTAACTTCTGAAGCAGACAAAATCTAAACTAATAATAATTTTAAATAACAAAATGAGATGTTAACTGTATAAAACCACTTATTGTTAAAAAAAAAAATTAAACTGCTAAAATGCCGAGCAAGTAATGTGTTCTAAAATAGTTTAGGTACAACCAAATTTAGATATAATCAAATAGCCTGCCAGCAGTTTATATAGCTTGCATGCCTAGACAAATATAATTGCATAACGTTTTTCTTCCTACATTACTGCAAAAGAGGAATGATTCCATTTTTAGGGCAGAGGTGCTCATCATATGGCATACTATGAACTGTAACTCCCATCATCCCCAGCAACTCTGGCCAATGGTAAAGAACAATGGATGCTGCAGGACAGAGTGTCGTGGGAATCTTTCTATAGGAAACACTTTCTCGGCTAATGCAACCATCCATCCATTTTTCAGTAATGCCATAAGCCTTTCTTTATGATTAATGAATTTAGCAAAACTAAATTCTCCCAAAGTTCTCTTTAAATCTGGAATACGATAGCTAAAATGTCCATTCATTTGTCATGATAGTTCACATATTCCAACCAATCAATATTACATTATCAAACTGAGATTAGCTAAAGCCGATCTCCTTAAAAGGTCAGGAACATTCATTGACTGGAAGAAAGCCAGTAGTAAAATCTTCATTCAAGCCTTCATCATTTATTAAATGGGTTAATCACCCACACTCTTAACAAATAATCACGTAATTTCTAGTTCAAACTTGCCCTATTTAAGCAGTTCTTTCTAAATGAGCTGCAAACTTCTTAAGAACAATGATCCAGCCATATTTTCTCCAGCAGTGAACTTGCAGAATGAGCACGAGCAAGGCAGTGAGATATATTGTATGAAAAATTCCAGGGCCTGTTACTTCCAAGTACATCTGAATAGGCATTAGGAAGACTCATCTGCTCTGAATTTGCCTTAAACATTTGAAAGACATATATACTTCTTGCCTTTACTATGTTTAGAAGCTATAAATGCTTTATGTGCATCTTTAAAGAAGTGCACAACTGAACCAGAGTCAGTATGTAGGGCACATGGACAAAACACCCCCATAGGCCACAATATTTTAGGGGATTCAATTTGAAGAAACACCAATAGAAATGCTACTTGAATTCAGCACATTTCTGAAATCGATTATCCCAGCAGCAGTGAAATGTAAGTTCCTGACCTTCAAAGGCTCCACACTAGCTTCAAAACCAGCAGTTGGAACTAGGTTGTGATGAACTGTCCGAATGCTACTTCCAGCCTACTCCAACATGATCCCTGTCCACCAGCCTGTGTGGGTCAGAAAGAAGAAGAAGAGTTGGCTTTTCTACCCCACTTTTCTCACCCATTTAAGTGGACTCAAAGTGGCTGACAAACCTTCTATTCTTCTCCCCACACCAGACACCCTGTGAGATGGGTGGGGCTGTGAGAGCTCAGAGAGAGAGCTGTGACCAGCCCAAGGTCAACCAGCTGCCTTCATGGAGGAGGGCAGAATCAAACCTGGTATTCCCAGATAAGAGTCAGGCTCCCTAACCACTAGATCAAACTAGAACAAAGGGAGAAATTTCATTCCTCAAAGTTGTATTGTCTGGGACATGTAGCTCAAGTGAACAGCCTTCCTCCCAGTCCTAAGCAATAGCTCCAGCCAAAGAATGGACCATGTCTGCACCTGTGCCATAGTCAAGTTCTAGGCTTGAATCATTAAAAACAACGACTGTCCACAAGTAGCCAATTTGCACTATGATCTGTGACCCTAATCAAATAACATTTTGCATAACAATATTAAAAACTCCAGGCACTGAGAGACGTATGTATCTGAGCAGATTTATCAATATCTAGCAAGCAGAATTTGGAAGACAATTTTCATGAATATGGATACTCTTATGCTCTACTAGAAATATATTCTTTAATTAGCAACTATTTGTCTAAGGATCATGGGAAGTAATGTGGTTGATCATTTTGGCCCACTGTGGATCTGTGATTTGGGGCCTTTTTGCACTTACCTGACTGATATGTTATAATGATATCATTCTGATCAGGTTAGGTAATAATGTGATGATGGCCATCCACACTGCGTGTGCTGGATTAGCTGTATACTTGGCCAACAGTGCATGCAAGGTGAATGGACCTGCCAGATTGCTATGGCAAAGTGCAAATCAGCTTCTGATACACAATCAAATGTTATCAGGTTGATCTGACAGCTGTGTGCAACTACACAGCCACAGTTGCTCAGACTTGCCCACTCATGGTCCTGCAACTGGAGGATGCAAAACCACCTCCCCTAGCCACTTCTAGGTAGGGATGTGCACAAATGTTCTAAACTTTTGAAATATGATCAAATTCAATTGCATGTGGACATTCAAACTCAAATACAGTGTCTACACATTCAAATTTAAACATTCAAACAAATTTTGAATGTTCTGAAACATTCATTCGAATGATTTGAAACATTCAAATGTACAGATACGAATTTACAGATACATATCTGTATGCACCTCATACATACCTGCATGCATTTGCGTACAAAATTCATACAGATAGGTAAGAAAGAATGTTGTCGACATTCATATCTTCAGATTCAAATCTAACATTCAAATGAATAGATTCAAATGTATTTAATTCGAATTGGATTTTGTTGCATTCGGATTCTAAACATTCAAATCAAATAGAATGTTTTGACATTCAATTCTAATCAAATTTGAATGCAAAAAAAAAAAAAATCCATTCACATCCCTACTTCTGGGCAGGCTGTGGACTGTTTTTTAGTGGTTCAGAGGTAGATCCAGGGAGAGGTTATTCCAGGCCAGGCCAGCTGAAGCTGTGAGAAAATGTGGATAGGCCTCACCAGCAAGCGGATGGAACCACTCAAACTGGTAAGTATGAATTTCACTTCAATGGAAGTTTTAAAAAAGAAAAACTATTTTTCACTTCTTTTTACAGTTTGCCTCCTTTTCTAGTCTTCTGTCCTTTCTTGTTGCTGCAACCAAAATTTTGGGCAAGAAGTGCCGTGTTTATTAGATGTCATGCTCTGAGATCATAGTCCTAATTGTTTCATGTGACTTCACAAAGAATTCTCCTATCATGGGAGAAATAAATATCATGGACATCCTGTTTACATGGCTTGCTTTTGTTTGGACTTACTGCTTCTGTGGTTTAAATTCTTTTAGTTATATTATTGGCTTCTAAAATAAACAAGGACTGTTTTTGCTTTGTACAACCATCTTTAACAAGAGCTTATAAACTAGGCCCTTTTTATTTTATTTTTAGGAATGTATATCCTGCCCTTCACCCAAAGACCCCAGGGTGGGTCACAACTAATATAACCCCTCTCCCTCCTTGGTAGGACCAGACTCAGAGGAAGCCAAAGCATCAGAGGCTTGAGTGAAGAGGTATGTTTTAATCATTTATCTAGCAGAAGAAGACTGTCCAAATGTTTGGAGGCCACCACAGAAAAGATCCTGTCCTTTGCAACTCTGCCTGGAAAGAGGATTACAAGAAGACCTTTGCCTTGAGCTCTCAGCATTTAATACTCAATTTGAATTGGGGTGCAAAATTGCAAGATGTCAGTTATTTAGTTCAAGAACATCTGTAGGGCCACAGTTGACTATCATAATGAGCTACATTTAATGCCTTATAGGTAGCAAACCCATCTGCTTCCCAGATTGCCACCAAAAAAAAGCTACACTTTTGCCTCCATTGCCTTCCTCTGTTTGCCAGTCTTTCCAGCTGATTTTCTAATCCCTCCAACCTGCTTACATTTTTTTCATTTCTATCTGTCTTACCTGGGGCCTTTCCATTTAGGAAACTTCAAATAGTGGGTGGAAAATCCACAAATAAAACAGATAGAAGTGAAAAGGTGTGAGCAGTCAGACCCGAAGATGTTGTGAAGAAGGTCTAAAAGGAAGGTGTGACCATGGGCCCTAAGATATTTCTACTATACAATTACATTATATTCCTTCTTCTTTGGATGCATTTCTGAGATCAACACAATTTCTACTTGGATTAAATATCATCTCATTTCTTGTAGCAATAGCCTTGAGTATCAAAATGTATAATTACTCTTCCTCCTTAATGTTAACACCCTTCAAATAGGGATGACTCCCTCTTAGTCATCCCTGAGCTAAGCTGAATGCATCTATAGCATTATCTTTCCCATTAGTCAAAAGTTCCAGAAGTTGTAACTCCTTCAGTTTGTCCACCCAACTGATCCCTTAATTGCAAATTTGTTCCCCCATTAAAAACAAAAACAAAAACAAAAAGCACCCAGGAAATAACCTGATACCACCAGCCCCTGGCAGCAATCTGTAAAATAAACTACTTAATAGTGCAAAATCAGAGCATAAAGCTTCTTTATGTATAGTTTTGCATAGTGAAAAGCAATCAAGCAAATAAACACAAAATAAATATAACAATACCTGAGTACAGGAAAAAGGGGACTTGCTTCTTCTGCTGAACCCTAATACAAAGTGACTTGTTGTAGAAATGAGCAGCATTTTATTTTATTTCAAATATTAATATCCTGCCTTTCACCCTGAGGCCTCAAGGGAGTCTACAACATGTAAAAACATACATGTAAACATACATATATAAAACATAAAATTCAGGGGGAGGCCTGGGTACAGAGGAATATTTTAAGTGGGTGCTGAAAACCTAGCACATCTCCAGCCACAGGCTGTTCTAAAGTCTGGGACTTACCACAGCAAAGGTTGGAAGAAAAAGCTAGCACACTTTAAAAACCAGAGGCCTTTTCGCACTACAGCCGAACGGCTGTAGTGCAGTAAGGCTAGCCATTCGGGGATGCTTTCCCCATTCACACCTAGGCAGGTAAGGAATGCATGGGCATGCATTCCTACCTGCCTACATGCAAAAGGGGAATCTGTCCCTGTGTGGCCTAGCCCGAAAAAGCTGTCCAGTCCCTTCCCTGGGTTCCTATGGTCCTGCAGGACCCACCCCCCCAGGCACACACCTCCCTGGGCACAGGTCTACACAGAGATGCACATACAAGAGGTGTTTACCTCGGGCTTGCTGGGCTGGCGACGCTGTGGCCTGCGCACACCAGGCCACTCTGATTGTCTAGCTACAGCTAGCCAATCAGAGCTAGCCAATCAGGTAGCTAGCCAATCAGAGGTAAGTACCACCTGTCTGCGCATGTCCCTGTGTAGGCCCGTGCTTGGGGGGGATAGGTGCCTGGGGGGCGGTGCAGGTCCCAGAGGACCTGATCTGGTCCCCTAGAACCCACTAGAACCCATGGAAGGGACCAGACAGGCCTGCCCAATTGGGGTAGCTGGAGGTGGGGCCCAGAGCTGTCAGGGAGGAAGCATGTGAATGCGCTTCTTCATGACTAGCTGTGGGACAGATGGGAATGGCCGCAAACCCCCCGGGCTTGGTGTAGAGCACAATTACATGCTTTACACCCGGAACACGTGTGGGTGCCCTGGGACAGGCTAGGGCAGTTCTGAACCGAACTGCCCACACAGCGGAATGAATGCTCCATCCCAGGGTGTCCTACACACGTTCCGTTTGTCCTCGTGCAAATAGGCCTCAGGATAGTGGTATTTGCAACAATCTATATGAAACTGGTATCTTCACTGTTCCTGCCCTGGGAGTTCCATTTTGTGGGCTGCTGCTGAATCAAGAATGATTAATCTGTGACTATTCCAATGTGGTCAGAGGCCTGCATGTAATACTCTGCCTATTAGCCATGGAATACTCTGCCTACAAAATTGCCAGCATGGCTCTACTTCATTAGCAACCTTGCCCTCTGTCCCACAAGCTCCAACAGAAATGAATCAGTTGATTTGAGCCACGTTCTTTAATATTCTCAGTTCACACTCAAACAAATGCACACATCCTTTCCTCAGGAATGTGCTTTTTAACATGCACTATTAGAGATGTGCAAATTCAGTTCATGTCTGACCGTTTTGAACCTAACTGAATGGTTTGACACAGTTCAAACTAAAAAAAACTGTCCCTTGTTTGAAAGGTGCTTGTTCAATTTGAACTGAACCAGTGGTCACTTGAACTGAGTCAATCCCCATCTCAGCTTTTAAATAGGGCTTCAAAATGTTCCTTTCATGTTCCTTTTTTTCTTTTTACATTCAAACAGTTCACATACTGATTAAAGTTTGATCAACCAGTTTTAGGGCATCTTAGCTAATTCTTGCCCTCCAAGCTTCTGAAGGTGTTTAGTGAGAACTTAGTTGCAAAACAGCATCTGATCCTACCTAAAACTCTTAAATTAATAATTTTTTAAAAAAATCATTTTCTGTACAGACATTGGTCATGTTTGTACTGCATGGCTTTCCCCAGGGCAGTATGTATCCATTATGTGCTCTGGCAAGGTGCTTGAGGACTCGTGTTTGTGTGTAAAAAAATGTGCCTAAAGGTTTCCACCTTGCACCTTCCCTTCTTATGTCACAGGTTGCCACATCTATGCAAGATGGCAGGAGAACCACTGGTCTCAGCCACTGTGCCCACCTGGGGCTGCTCATTAACGCTGCCTTGCCCAGTGGTAAAGGAGATGAGAAGCTTCCTTGGCCATGCTGCAGCAAGGCCATGCTGATGAACATCCCACTCCCAGATGTTTTTGAAAGGTTAGGGGAGCTGTGGCCTCTTAAGTATGTAGCTACTGAATTTGGAATGCATGAGCCATAAGGGAAAAGGTTGCCCAGGCACACAGAACAACTTTAAGTCCAGTCTCCCTTTTTATTCTTTATTCTTCATGTCTGGTTCAGTTCAGGACTGGCTAGTGTGCAGAGAATACAGTGTGGAGTTGAATGAGAATTGTTGCCTTGTTTTACCTACCAACAGGAGCAATCACTGGAGGAGAAGATAGAGAGAAACCCTCTCCCACCCCATGCAATAGTTTACAGGGTTTGTTCCTATGGCATGAGCAAATGAATTTCTCTGCCCCTGCCAACCAATAATTCCTCCCGGTACCATTTTCCTTATATGTGCCTTTCCTACCCCATCTCTTCCACGATCATTGACCAAATATTAGAGAACCTTATTTACAATACCATATTACAAATTTCATTTCCTAATCAGCAGAATAGCTTTATTACACTTTTGGGCCATATTACTGTAACTGTGTGTAAGAAACAACCCCCAAGGTGTTGATAAAGAGAATTGAAATTGTAGGGCTTTCCTTCTTCTTCTGAGGCATGACGAAGGAAGGGAACTTAAAATGTCTTTCATTTTCTGCCATGCTGCATGAAAGCCTGATTTTTTCTTTTAAAAAAAGCATACTTATTATTGCAAGTGCAGTCCTGAAAAAGCAGCTCCTGCAATTGGCTAGATGAAGTGTGTGGTCCTCAGCTGTGAAAACAGAAGTTCAGGAAGGTTATTTTTCTGCTCTCAAATTCAATTTTTCATTCACATGTAGAATATTCGACAGTAGTACTCTTTGTGGATCTGATAAGAAAGCATTAAATATGATAGTAAGAATCTACTCTAAAATAAATTCCCCAAGAGCAATGGACTTGCTCTTGAGGTAAGGATAAAACTGCAGTTCTAAACTCCACCCACCCACTGCCACCGCCACCACTTTGGCAAGACAGAACCTGCAAGAAATGCAAGATAATGTTCAGCGTAGGAAATAAAATAGACATACTACAGACCAGAGATGAAAGAGGATCTCAGTGAGCAGTGCAAAAGCAGAAACAAGAAGGAATTGAAAGGACTGCTGGGAAATGGATGCCTTTAAAGTTACTGAGCGGCAAACACCAGCTCTCTAGGGCTACTGTGGGACTTTCCGAGTTTTAAGGACTTCAGAGTTCTCTGTTAAAATTACTCCACACAATTCAGAAAGGAACATTGGCAGCTAACTGAAATCCTAAGCAATCTGGCTCCCTGTCAAGAGCATTTTTTCTTTGCCATTTAAAAACAAAATCTACAGCAGGACAGAATATTTGGCATAAGTTCTTTCAGTGTTCCAGACCCCAGGAAGAATCTTTTATTCTCTACTCTTTTAACCATAAATCTATTCCAGTTTCTCATTAAATATTTTAGGTGACCTTTTTTTAAGCCAGAAAATTCTGAAGAGTTATTAAAGAGGAATGGAAAACTTTATAAATAGTTTTCTTTACTAACTGTTAAAATATGTTCTCTCCATGTGTCATGCTGATGCTCAGGAAGGAATGCCCACAGAACTTGGTTCAGTTTTATTACAATATAAATCAGGACAGCCTATCAATATAGGGGCAAAAAATGCCAGCTGTAAGGCAATCAATAACATTATTTTAAAATAAAATAAAATGCGGACTCATTTCTTTTTGTTAATTCTTACCAGGGATGGGCAACCACCAGAATTAAAATTTGGATTGCAAGTACAAATCACTTCAATAATGCATTAAATTCAAATGGATTTCATTTATGCAGAGTAATAAGATCACATTTGCACCCTCAGCAGGTTACTGGGTAGCTTGTTTTGGCACTACTGGACTTAATATACAATCTGCTGGTTTTTATTTATTTTTCACCCCATCATTGGAACCCAGCAGCAAGGACTTTTGTGGGACCTGCTGTAATGGACCAGAAATACAGCCAGGAGGTGACCTTTTTATGGACTGTCACAGTGAATCCTGAAATTTTCGGCTCTGAAGTCACTCTCTTGGCCCCAACTGTAGAATTATAAAACCATACAGAAGGGATCTCTTGAGATCATTAAGTCCAAACTCCTGCTTAATGCAGGATTCACTAAAGCACCATAGATAAGTGGCTGCTGAGCCTCTTCTTGAAGACCTCCAGTGAAGTGCAACTTACGATCTCTTGTGGTAACCTATTCCACTGACTGATTGCCGTTACTGTCAATAATAATACCTAATCTGTATCTACTTCCTTGTAGTTTCACTCCATTGCTTCTCACCCTTCCTTCTTGTATGAGTAAGAACTGGACTATTCCTCTGCAGTGTGACAGATCTTCAAATACTTAAAGACTGCCATCATGTCTACTTTTAGCCTTTTCTTCAGGCTTAATATACCTAGTTACTTTAACTGCACTTGTAAGACATGGTTAGCAGGCTACTCACCATCTTGGTAGCCCTCTATCATTTTTTTTTAAATGAGGTGCTCTACATGAGGTATGACCAAATAGAGTAAAAAGGGATAATTACTTCTCATAGTCTAGACTCTATGCCCCATTTGATACATCCCAAGATGGTGTTTGCCCATATATAAGACTTTGTATTTCCACTTGTTAAATGTCGTTCGGTTAATTTCAGCCCACAATTCAAGCTTTCCCAGATGTTTCTGAATTTTCTCCCTCTCTTCCCTAGTATTTGCAACCCCTACAAATTTTGTGTCATCTGCAGGTTTGATCAGCATCCCCTCAATTTCTTCACCCAGATCATTTATAAAAATGAACAACACCAGATCCAGAACAGAGCCTTGTAGCACCCTTCTCAAGACATTCTTCCAATTGAACATGAAGCCATTTATGATACCCTTTGATAGATATGTGCAAAATTCTGTTTCAGCTTGAAATTTCAACCAAGTGGCTTGAGTTTGAAATTTAATGAAAACAACCAGACATTCGATAAAACAGTTTCTGATAGAATTGAACAATGCAGATGGCAGGCCCCTATTCTGGGATATAATCTAGAATAAGGCCCAAGGCAGAAAGGGCCTTGAATTCATTTAAGTTAGCTAAGTGTTCCCTCATCTTCTTCTTGATTATCCAAAGCTTTGATTCTCATTTTCCTTCAATGGCACAATGAAGGTCATCTAAGGCTACATTTCCTTTCTGAGACGAGAAAAAGTACAAAATAGTAGTTCAGAAGTTCTTTCTCAATGTTTGCCAGTTCACCATTTTCTCCCTGTAAATGTCCTTTTGCTTCTTACATACCTCCCCCAAAGCCTTTTTTGTTGCTTTTGGCATTGCTTGCAAGCCTTAATTCATTCTTAGCTTTAGCTTTCCTTATTCTGCAGTTTCTACAGACTGCATTATATTCTTCTTTAGATATGCTGCCCTTCTCACATTTCTTAAACATTTCTTTTTAGCAAGCTATTAAATTCTGTTTTATCCATCCTGTGCTCTTTATAGACTTCACATTCTTCCTTCTTTTAGAACATGTAAAAGATTGCATCTCCAGAATCTATTTTCACAAAATCTCCCATCCTTCTTGGACATTTCTGTCCTTCAGGACATCCAGCCATCTCCCTTCTTTGACTGAGGGGAAGAAGAAAGACATAGCTTCCAACCTCCAGTCTCAAAATCAGTCAATCCTGCTATGGGGACAGCGAAGTAGAAAGCCTCCCCTGCCCGTCAGAATTTCAGCTCATTGCGATTTGGCTGGTGGAAAGGTCTTCCTGCACTCTCAGAATTGAAGTGAGGGGGTCCCCGGTTTTGAATATGCAAATATTGCCAAAGGAATCAGTAAGTTTTATTACTGGGCCAACACCAAGATCAGTTTGAAGAGCTCTCATAGCCCTTGTTGCAGGATGGCAGGAGTACAGCACAGCATCTGTGCAGATGCTGTACTCTGCATCTGGACTGAATGCACAAGGTGGGAGTGCCATACAGATACTGTGCCCTCACTGCATATTGATTTTGCCTAGGCATGGTTCCACAGTAGAATGAGAACCTATACAGGTTGCGGCTGCTCTTTAACTATGTATGTTCAAGCAGAGTCTGGATAAGTATCTGTTGGAGATGCTTTGATCTAGGGCCTTTTTTCCAGTCAGGTAGGGTAGTAGTGAAGTGATCAGCATCCATATTACACAAGCTGAACAAGGCTCATACTTGGCAAGCAGCATGTACAGTGTGAATGGCCAGACTGGGGCTGGCCAGATTGCCAGGGCAACATCAGGTACATGCTTGAATGTTGCCATGGTGATCTGCATGCTGTGCACAATTGCACAGATGCACTCACATGACCACACCCACTTAACATGCCACACCCCAAAGAAGGTGAGGATGCAACATCCAGGGGCCTTTCTGCATTTGACCTTATTCTGGAATATATCCCAGAATAGGGACCTGCTATCTGCACTCTACTGCAGACTATGGAAGACCCCAGGCAGGGCCTGACATAGTCTGCATTGGCTTGTGGCCAGCAGACCGCTATCCCAGGATATATTCCAGAATAAGGCCAAGTGCAGAAAGGGCACAGGAACAATCCAGTTGGATTGCCCTGGGGAAGGCTGTGGCCACTCCTGGTGAGCTGCAATGGTGGTCAGGTATATACATGCCTCACGAGTTCACCAGTGTTTGTTAGAAGGCAAGTACCAACAAGGCTCCTGGATTCCTGCATGGAGCAAGAGTTTGGACTGAATTGCTTAAATATCCCATTCTAACTCCATGGATTTATTATTCTCTTATTCTATTTCCACTATATAATCTGTTTGATTCCAATGTTGCCTGTGAAATGATATATTTATGACATTTGAAAAAGGTGTTGGCAATAAACAATGAATTTTCTTTGGAGAATGTCATACTGTGTTGCTTCTGATATAGTTTGATATCTAATCCAAATCTTCCTGTTATTCCAAGTTCTTCTGTTTTCTCAACTTGCATAAAATTCTTCACTCTCTTTCCCCACTGCATCTCTATTATGTACATATAAGTGTAAATATTTATGCTTTCCAGTAATCCACTAATTCCAGTATGGATCCTCTTGTTTGTTGGGTTACAGCCAAGTGTACACTTAGCAATGCCCTTCTTACATATTACTGCTACTCCATTCCTTTGCATGGACTCGTGCCCTCAGTAGTATATTTTGTATCTTAGTTATTGATTCCTACATTCATAAGACCTGCAAAAAACCCCAACACCTTCATTTTTTAGTACTGCTCACTTTATCTGGGGCTTTCTTCTAATTCCTGTAAAGACAGTTAAAGAATTGCTGGCAGTTGCTATCAGTTAGTAAATAGAAGATCCTGCACAATAATTTACTATCATATTTATAGGACTTATTTGTTCAAATTAGGAAGGAAATAACAAAGATGATTGTCAAACCTTCTGTCCCTCAAGTAAAACACATATGCATGCATGTGTATACACACACGCACAAGAAATATTAAAAGGCATCTTAGGGTGCAATCACACAGGGCTTTTTTAAATCACCTCTTCTTCTTTTTTTAGAAAAAGTGTCCCATCCCTATTTCTAAATTTTCTTTATAATCAAAGATCACAAAGCAATACAAACATATTTTTAGTGCAGAGGTATCCGTTATGGTGGATAAAGTTAATCTATATAGGTTTTCAAATAAACAAATCAGCAAAGAAAATAGATGAGAGAGAGAAGCAAAGAAATTAAATAGATAAGCAAAGAAATCAGTAAAGAAAATAAATAGATAAGCACCAAAGAGATTGGGATGTTTTTAACAACTGCCATGGGATAATATTCCACGGCAGTTAAGACCAGGGATGAAGGTCAGTATTCACATTGTGAGTGCTGAGCCATCACAGACTTCACCCAGACCTACCTGGGTCTGGCAAAGTGCAAACACACTCCCATGCAGGAGTCTGCCTTGCTGTAGTAATGGGCGTGTTTACCAGACCATTGCTATGGCAATCAGGTGATGTGGTGTGTGACAGTGCAGCCATGCCACACCAATCCCACACAGCCTTTGCACGAAAGTAATGTGAAGGCTATGTGCAGGATTGTACTAGGAGCATTCTAGGTACTCCTAGTGAAGCATGCATTTCAGTGTGTGCTGCCATCCCAGAGGGCCAAATGTGAAAAGACCAATTTACATGTTTTAAGTTGGCCCATGCCTGTAAAGCTGTTCTTGAAGGCAGATATTGTACTTCAATGTCACATGCATACATTGTGTGTTAATATTTCACTCTCCATTTAGCCCCACCACCAGTGAAGTTCTGTACTTCCCATTTCTGTATGTATTAGCAAATGTATTTTGACATATTTCTGCAGGTTATCATACAACTTAGATGTGTAGATACATAACTGAGTAAAAGTTAGCAGAGATGCATATCTGACCCACTTTCTGTGCCTCTTCTGAAAAGAATATAAGGATATATATACTAATGGAACACAGTGCAAGTGAGGATTCATATGTATTGCAAGTCCAATCTGCATAAATCCCACCATTTGCTCTGAACTGAGCAGTTATTGAATTTATTTAACATCCTGAGTTTATCGACAGATATTCCTTAGTGTAAGCTGCTGCTAAATTAACACACTGCCATAGCCCCTGGATAACCAACCAGGATTACTACGTGGAATAGTATCTCTTAGTTTATGTTGCAACAATATTAATGTATCCTTGCTGTCATCCTTTCAAAGAATTTTCTAAGTGAAAGAAATCAGAACATGGAAAATGTTTTAATTTTTTGCTTTCTTTGCTATAGGCTCTGAGGACTTGTGGGTTTTTATTTAGTTTACCTACATTTTCAGTCTTGTCTTGTGCAGGCGCCAGTCCTCTGCTTTCAGAAGGTACTATGTAAACACAGCTCTGTATTTTTGGTCTCTTCATATTAACTCTTTGTAGACAGAAATACCAAGCCTGTAATGTGTTGTATTTTATGCACACTGCTCACTATGCAAGTATAATTCATGATGTGGTTAAAATTCTGAGGTAAAGACTGTCTTGCAAAAAACACACACCCAAAACTCAAAACCCATCTTCTAGCTACTTCAGAAACCTTATCTTGCATAGTCCAAGCTAAATGCTATGTATCTGTTACTCATGCCCAGTTAGACAATGCATCTAAATCTCTCCAGAACACAAGCGTTGTCTGAACACTTGTGAGGTCAATTCGGAGTGGGTTAGAACGTGCTTTTCAAGAGGAAAGGGATTCCCTGAGCTCACACTAAGGCCTTTGCTGCACTTACATCGGTTAGGTCAGAACCGGTGAATCCAAAAAAATTGGATCCACTGTTCTAGATTGATTGGAGTCATGGGCGGGATCAGCAGTGTCTGCATTGCCAATGCTGGCCTACACCTCCCCACAGGTGTGAAGCTCATTGTGAGGCTCACAGCCACCCCTTTTATTCCTCAGAGGATAGGAACAACAGTCTGTGTGTGTGTATTGAGCTATGGTGTCATTGAAAATCACCCTCCCCGCAGTAGTTCTGGATCACAGAAAATGCTTCTGTCTTGCTGCAGACAGATTGGAGCAGCAGGAGGTGTGGCCTCATAGATCCACATCCATGTGCAGATCTATGTAGCCTCGAAGTCTTCTACACAAATCCTTAATTCAGATCAAGGCTCTGTGCCTAAGATCAAGTGCCTCAGGCTATGTTTAGGCACATTTTTAAAAAGACACCACAGAAGTGGCTTAGAGCCAGCTTCAAGATAGAAAATATGGATTAGAAATGGAATGAGAGTGTGAGTGCCACATGCTATGGTCTTTAGGGTGCTTTTGCTGTATGTGAACACAGCCTGAGTGGCCTGTTGTCATTCGGAACACTAATGGCATGTTCTAAGCCACGCAGGAGTTAAAGGGTCACATGGGACACCAAATTTGCATATAGTAACAACCTGCTTTAGTCAAGTAGCTTCTCAAACATATGTTTGTGTTGAGCCTTTTTACCCGCATTGACTTTGCAAATCTCCATAGATCCACATTTTTGCCCTATTACCTACACTTTCGTAGCATGTCCACAGGCAGAGCAGCAGCTTTTCCTCTACATTTTGGCACCATCCAAATTGGTGACTTTGGGTGCCTCAAGAAGGGACAGGGTGCATGACGTCCACACAGGGTGCATAACATCCACACCTCTGACCCTTGACAGTTGGACAAAGCAGTCACTTAAGTCACTTTCACCACCGCCATGACAGTAAGAAATCCTTGGGAGTCAAGAGCTCTCAGAGCAATTTTTCCCACACTGTGAGAAGGGTGTGTGGATGGCACTTGCAGACCCTCCAGCACCTCCGTCAGAGTGCTATATGGTGGCAGGCACCCTGTCCATTTCACTCTCACATCCCTTAGGCATCTTCAGGACACCTGCTGCTGTACATCTGGATGTGGCCTTTATTTTGACAATCAGTCTTTGGCTGTTTTTGCACTGGCCCTGGAGGCCCCATTAAGAACCCTTTAGGAACCTGATCGATACCAATTGGGAAGGCTCTGTCCCCACTGTAGACCCCTTTAAGATCCCATCTAGAGGCCCTGTCCCCATGAGGGCAGGAGCAATCTGGATTTAATGGGTCCTTTGGGCCCTTAAATTTGGATTTCTGTGGACCCCTTTAAAACGGTCCACAACCTGACCTTGAAGACCAGATTAAAGAACATACATCCACACTACTTACCTGTGGATGGGGTCCAGGGGCGGGCTTAGCAAGAGTGGAGCTATGCACACAAGTAGCCCCAGCTCCACCCCACCACTCACAGCTACAGAGGCTTGCACAGGCTGCGTAGCTGCAAGTGGTGTTCCTCCCCAGGAGGGGGTCATGCTGAATTCCACAGCTGCATCGCGGACTGTGTGGTGGATCGTGGCTGCCCACTTTGGCTAGCAGGCATGATTGTCACCTAAATGTGCCCACCTTCTCCTCCCACTGAAGCCCCAACACCAAAATGGCCTCCTCAGGTGTGTGTAGGAGTGGTGGCAGTGGAGGTGCCAATGAGGCGGCAGTCTCGATCTCCGCCACCTACACCACACCCCCAATGCCACTGCAGGGTGATGTGCAGCAGGTGCTTTAATGGGGGGGGTGTGATCGTGCTGGGTAGCCACTGGTGGGGCATGATCCACTGGTGCCACCCGTGCACACTGTTCTACTTCTATGCCCACCCCTCATAGCTATGGAAGCCTGCAGGGCCTCTGTAGATGTTTATGGAACCAGCTGTGCCTCGCCACCCCACCCTCTGTCAGCGGGCGGATGGCTTGAGCAGCATTGGTGCTGGCCAACGGCACTGTGCCACCGGAAAGCCTTCTGGCTCTGGTTCAATGGAGCGTCGGAATGGGTACCCTGGTGTCCTCATGGCGCCCTGCTTAGCACCCATTCTAATCGGGTGCTAGTGAGTCCATGCAGATATATGGGGTCTTCCCAGAGATCTGGATCTTCAAGGACTGAATCCCAGGGAGGACTCCATCTCAAAGATCCAGATCTTCTAGATCCGGATCTTTGAAGCTCCATGGAAAAACGGGGCAAATTACCATCCAAGACTGGATAATATGCATTTACTTCAAATTTAATTCCACTGCTCATCCACTTTCGCCCCAATCATTATATTGTAGTTGTATTTTTGAACACAGCTTGAGAAATATGATTGTTTAATAAAACTTTACTATTTTAGTTCATCACTCCCTGGGGGAAAAAAAAATCCCTGCAGAAATCAGGTTGAGGCCATATATAGTTTGACTGTAGAGATTATAAGTGGGATGTCTAACAACTGTGCTGATCATAACTTGCAATTTTGAAAAATCTGTTATTGCTTTACCGCTTTTCACCACTCAGGAAAATAGTATCAGCTGAGCAACTTGGCATGACATTCAAGAACCTAAAGCAGTGATGGCCAACCTATGACACGCGTGTCACAGGTGACACGCCAAGCCCTTTTGGGTGACACACATGGTCACCCTGTCACCTGGGTGTGCAGTGCTTGCTTGTTCTTGAAGTGTACGAAATACCAACTTTCAATTGAAGATTTAGCAAATGAAGTTCAGCAACAAAAGTCACTAATGTAAAGAATTATTTGTTTTTGCTCTTAATAAAATACATATATATAAAATAACTTTTTTACTAGAGCTACAAATATCACAAAATTATGGATATTTCTAGATATGACACAGCTCCCAAGTTAAGCTAGGTTTTCTAGTGAATTTTGACACACCGAGCTCAAAAGGTTCACCATCACTGGCCTAAAGCCAGCCTTTCTGATGATGATGATGCACTTTCACATGATTTAAAGCACTTTGAAAAGATAGGTTAAACAGCCTTTGGAATGAATTGAAAGCTTGGGCTGGTGGGGGGTTGGGGGGTTTGCCTCCAAAGCAACTTCTGTTCATGTGGTTGCCCCACGCACATCTCTGTGCATATGTTTTGGTTTATTTGCAAGTATGGTGTTTATAAGAATGGAATGACTGTAAAGCAAACTGCTTGGAAAGCAGAGGTTTGCCATTTTGATCCCCAGCCTCCCCCCGGAAATAGGCAATGTCAAACCACTTCTGTATCTCTTACCAAGAAAACCACATTGTCAACCAAGAGTTGGTCAGTTACAGCTCAGTGGTACCCAATAACAACCATGATGACACTTTCCACGTATGGAGGTGTTTTTATGCATGTACATCCTATAAAGCCTCTTGAACTCAGAAACAAACAAAAACCGATATTATAAACAGCTACTAATAATGCCCATTGTGAAACTACTGTGATCTAACAGAGCAGGAAAATTCAGAATTCCTGAACAATAATACTAGATGTATTAGTTTTGAAGAAAAAAGAAAGAGGTAAAAGGAGGGCTTTGTATAAATGCTAAGAAATTTCCATCTGCTGTTCCTCAGCCAATATATATGCTATTTCTGTCTTAAAGCAAATTGCTGAGGAATAAGCATTTACAAAGTCTAATTCAAATCTAAAACCAACAATATAAAATATCACTCACCAAATGGCCTACTATAAATAAGCCCATTCACAAAGATAATTACATACATATGAAGTGTGAGCTGATAACATGCATGGGGGATACTCTGGAAAGAGGCCAACTGCCTTCTCATCAGGGATAAATGTACACAAGTTTACAGGAGGAAATCCAATATCATATTCCCTACACATGGCATTCATTTGCCAGGACCAGCTGTGGGCTGAGATATTCAAGCTGATGTAATTCACCTTAACAAACAAATGGGGTTAGAAGTTCTTTGCATGGAAAAAGATAGGACTTCCCCCACAAATGAAGCAGGACTTTATCTTCACAGGCAAATTACGCTACCTATGATAATGTGCTAAAATAAATTCTCTATGTCATGATGTAATCACCTGCAAAGGTCAAAAATATTTCTGCCCAACCTTCCTGTTCTGTAAAGTTTCCAGAGAAAGTGTAATTAAACCTCTACATACTCACAAGGCCATACACTAAGGCTTCCTGCAGGGTACAAGTTTTTAGACCCACCAGGATTGCTTTTTTTTTCTTTTCATATGGTTAAGGTATAAGACTAGGGTCATTTATTGGCTTTTGTTCTGAACAAAACCCCCAAAAGATTGTTGATTCTAAAAGCATGCTGGATTGGACCAATGATGCTTCTAAATCCAGCAGCCTATTCCGACGGGCTGTGTCCACACTGGGCTGCAGGCCTGCACCAGCAGCCTCTATGTAATACATGATCCACATTGTGGACTGTTCTACTGGGCTGTCAAGGCTGCTGATAGAATGCTCTAACAGCTTTGGAATGGCCTACAGCAAAAAAATGATGTCATACCTCTCCAATGGGAGACTGCTTTAAAGCAGTCTCCGAAGTGTTCTTTGGTGGTGTATTGGACCAGCTGCTCATGTGCTGATACCAATGAGCAGCTGATTTATTTTACTGGATGCAAGAAGCCCAGCAGTATTTTCCCAGGATATCAGAAGCAGCCAAGACAGTGCAGTGCTTCTAGGCAACTGGGTGAAACAGTCACCATTGGCAATTTTGGAGACTGGGAACTTCCCAACCTTTGAAGTTGGAACAAGATGTGTATTCATAATGCAAGTGATCCTTCTGGCTGTCCTTCTCTTGATCCACCCCAAGGCTGGCCCAATCAAGTCCAGGACACTGCAGTATGGTAAATGCACACAGTCCATGAGCAGCTATTTAGTTAACTACATTGTAGACAAGTCAATCAGTCAGGTATAGCATCTATCTAAATAGTTTACAGGAAGGTGTCATCTCTGGGTAATTATGGCATTATTCACATTTATCTTGGTATTGCACAACAAATACAATGAGTGACAGATCAACTAACTTAACTATCATTGTCTTAAGACAGGTGTTCTCTAACTACACAGGAGGTCACCTGAAGCAGAACTAATGAGAGAAATATACCACCATCAAAAACATTTTCTTTTACTTCTTTTTTAAGTTGTCAGGGTTTGTTCCTGCCAGTTCTTCTCTTTTCTGGTTTCTTTTATCATGATTTTAAAAAAACCTCCCCGTTGTGTGAGCCTGACAGGTCTTAGCTAAAAACTACTGTTACCCCTTTTTTTCTTTTTTTAAAACTTCTTTCCACATTTAGTTATCCTGCAGTGACAGCCACTCAAATTGCTTCTAAAACTTCTTTCTTGACTTTCAGGAAGTTGTGGAAATGGAAAAGAACAGATGTTTAAAACTAGTTTTTTTAAAAAATGCAATTTTATTTTAGTCCACACAATTGTGTAAATAATTCATGGCTCTTATGCTGCACCCCAACTCTTAGGACTTCAACTGGAAGTCTAACATGCTTTGACAATTTTTTTAAAGAAGGCAATGGGCTTAAAGGTAAATGGGAAGAGGCAGGGTGAAAGATTGTATAGTTGGATGGTGACTGTCAGAGATGAAGCAACTTTCTTCTACAATAATCAGATCTGTGCCCTTCAGAGATGATATTAGATTAGATTCGAAAGACAGAAGGCTATAATCTTCTGCACACTACTACAACATGTCCCATTTCACTCAGAAATATCCATTTTGGACAGTATTCATCTATGATTATGGTCATGGTCACACCTTCTTTTTAAACCTTCAGTCCATCTTCTCCCTGTTTTAATTCTGGACTTTCCACCTTCCATTTGGACTTTCCTGAATGGAAAGTTTACAAATAAAATGGATAAAAATAAAAAGGTGTGACTATACCTTATATGACTCCATTGTGACTTTTTCAGATAGTTGGTGAAGACTCATGTGGTAAAGAATTTCCTCCCCAACCTGGGTGCCACTAGACACAAAGGTAATAATACTTTTTACACAGCTATCATTTTGCGAAGGAGGAAGGATACTGTGTATCCATGTGTATCCAAGAGTATTCAGTCATGCATTTCACAATGTGATCCATCCTCATAATATAAGTCATTTTTCTCCAGCTATAATCCTTTCGCAAAAATGTGAAAGAGGTAGTTCTTTTCTCTTCAGCATTTAACACACTGAACTTATTTTATGCCCTAATAGAAGTATATGAAACAAATGAAATTTTAAAAATTGATAAATGCTGGAAACAGTCAATATGGTATATGAGAAATTGCAAAGAGTGAAAAAAAATTACTTCACATTTAATGATTTTTCAACAGGAATCTTCAGCAGATAACTTAGCAACTGTCACGTCGCAGGCCAGTCAGGCAACAGGCAAACACTTGCGCAGCTACTCAGTCCCAAGGGTTCCAGGCATTCTCAAGGTCAGTTCTGGTTCGGGGCTGAGGAGTCCAGAGAGTCAGCAAGGGTCAGGCAGGTCACCAGGAGTCCAGGATTTCAAGTTCAGGTAACAAGACGCTGTTAAGATGTTGTCTGCCGCAACTTGAGGCAAGGTGAGCTTGTTCTTAAATAGGAGTCAGAGCCATGCCCACGGTGCAGCTGGGCTAATCGCTCTGATCTCCATCTCACCTGCTTCTGCTGCCTAAGCAGGCAATGAGAGAGCCTTTGATTAGGTTCACTGCTAGTGGATTCATCACCAGAGCTGTCTGGTTGCTCACCTGGGCCCAGCCTTAGCTCTTCCATGCCTGCAGTGCCCTGCTGTGGCTGCTCCTCAGCCTGTGGTCGCATTGCGGGCATATCCTCCTCTTCCGATGAGGCTGAACAGGGCATGACAGCAACTCTGATGGCATGTAGGCCTAACACTGAAGTAAAATATGAACTTTATAGGCATGAACTGACTGTAAATGTTTCAACTGCATTATCTCTTTAGTACAAAACTTTTTCTTTCTTTTTCTTTCTCCTCCAGAAACTCTTAATACTTCACAGGTCATGTAACTGGTCATGTGACCACCAATCATTCATGGCAGCAGCACAGCAGCAATGAAACTGATTAATTATCAGCTTTTTACTTCACAGCCTCCCTCACATGCTGTGTGAATACTGTGGGTGACAGGAAGCTGCTCCACACTCCCTGTGCAGTTTCTGGTCGTCCTGCCTGGACAAAGGAAAGTGGCTGCTCAGGGTCTATGAAGTATTAAGGCAGTCCTTAATGAATATATCTGCATAATTGCACTTCTTTGCAACCACTTTTCAATTTTAAAATAAAAAAAGAGTTACCTTTCTTTACATAAGTTAAGCTCTGCTTCAACTGAACAGCATCCGTTCAGAGGAAACCAGGAATCATTGCCTAGGGACAGCTGCTGTTGAATCACCAGCCTCACTGGTTTCAGATAAAGTTCTGCTTTCCAGCATGTTAAGAATCAATGAGTCAATGAAATCAGGCAGATAACATATGACTTCCTCTCTAGACTTAGCAATGCAACCCAAATAATATTTGTTTAAAATAAACAGTGCTGCAGGAACTGTATCTAGGAATGACAAAGCAGTTCAATATAAGGCGGCTCCTTTAACTTGCCAAGCGTGCCATCAGGTTTGGGATTGCCCTGGTTCTTTAAAGACACAGACAGCTTATGAAAATTCTGTCCCTAATTTTCTTTTCTTTTTAAACGATTTCATCCATGCTTTGCAATTGAGCCAACCCATTAGAGACAATATATCTATTCAGGATTTTTTCTTGAAACACCTGCACCAGCTCAGGGTAACAGTCCAGAGAAAATCTCTTGAGAGAACATGTAATTGTACTCCAATGAGGGCTTTTGCTGTAATTCTATACGAGATTCATTCACATATAACAACCAAAAATAAAATAAAAAGCACTCCATGGCTAAAAAGGCCTCAGAGACTGTAGCATGTGGCATTATTGTTCTCATTCCACCTGCAATTCACCTTTCCAGCCTAGAATGTACCTGATAGGCAGATTGGCATATGAGTGATCCACTTGCAAACCACCCTAGGCCACCTGAGAGTAGGAGGTGCACAGTATTCTAAACATTCACAATTTGAGCAAATTCATTTAAATTTGGACATTTGAATTTGAATCAAATGTCTATAAATTTGAATTTAAACATTTGAATGAATTTTGAATTTTTTAATCTACTCATGTGAATTATTTGGACATTCTTATGTGTATGGATACATACACGATGCATACTTGCCCGTACGCATCTTTTCCACATCCATACGCATTTGTACAGATCCGTACGGGATAAATACGGATGCGTACAGATGTGTACGGAGGTGTATGGATATGTACAGATGTGTACGGGCACATGTGAATGTTGTCAACATTTGTATTTGCAAATTCAAATTAAACATTTGCACAAATAGATTTGAATGTATTCAGTTCGAATTGAATGTGAATACATTCGAATTTTAAAGATTTGAATCTATTTGAATTTTCGGATATTTGATTCGGAGCAAATCAAATCCTGAAAATTGCATTCATGCACACCCCTACCTTATTTTTTTTTAGTCCACATGAACATAGCCTAAGAAGCAATCCAATTCTAGGAATGCTTATTGTTGACTGGCAATAAATTCCCTCAGTTCTTAATCGAAAATGCAGATCACAATGTAACACCGGGAAGGAGGACTGGCGTCAGTGTTTCCCTCTTTTCATAGATGCCAAGCTCTTCTATGCCCCATTCCAATTCTGGCTACCCTTTTCCCCTCTGGTCCAGTTCCCTGCACTTCAGCTGCAATCACGGGGGTTCAAAGTATTCCTCCTTTTCTTTTCACTGCTCTTGCATCTCTAGTAGGATCTAGTTGGGAAGAAGTTAATTAGGTGTAGCTTTACTTGGCATAGCAGAAAGCAAAGGATCTCTTCACTGAAAACTTCTTCAGGCTTCACTGATGAGCTCTTTGGAAAACGCATTATTTATATTCCAGTTTCCAATATAAACACATTATTTATAGTCCATCTGAGGACTTCACACAGTGGTTCTTGGAGTGAAAAACCTATACCAGAAACAGTGGTGATGTGCAGAAAGAAACCTAGGTAAAACTTTAAACAAATGCCTATTTATTTCTCTGTTAAGAAACTTCAAAGAATACTTCACCAGGACTTATAGATTGCTGCCCTCCCTTGCTCAGACTATTTCAGTCTAGTTTGGGCCTGTGATGAAATAGTGGAAAAACCCTTTTGTAAGGAAGCACCTAGAAGCAACAGAAGCTTCTAGAACATTTTTTGTTTCAACATTTTTGCCATCATTCCCAAGCAAAGAATTCAATTCTGTGAGTTTCCTTGGAATTAAGAATTGTTCTCTTGTATTTTTTGACTTGAGAAAAAATACATAAATCAAGGCTGCGTTCCCATACAAGTTTAAATCTGAATCTAATCTGTTTTCAGGATCAGGAGATCCCATTTATTTTTGTATTCCTGGACTTTATGGGTGTTTTTCCACTGGCAGAAAGCACCCATTTTTGCACCCATTAAGGACCCATTTGGGTGTGAGCTGGATGACCCCATTTCCACCACAGCACCCATTTGGGACACATTTGTTTTCACCACCGCTGGGGAAATCCGGATCATATGGGTACATCTCAGCCTTTAATCCGGATTTTCTGTAGACCCCATTAATGGGGTCTACAATGGGGTCTTCAGCCAGAAAATCCGGATTAAAGGGAGTCTGTTTCCACATTAGTTTGGCAATGGGGTCTAGAGGAGGCTAGGGGGAGCCCCTTACATCAAACTTCCAAGTTGAGAGGCACACCAGTTCCAATCATTTCCCAGCAGTGAGAAGCATTTGTGTACAGCAAAGAAAAAGAGTCAGCGAAATACGCAAGCAGGCTAAACCTGGTATTCGAAGAGCTTCAAAGATGACAGCCTAGTAGCCAAGCGAACAGGTGTCCAGTTCAATTTGAACTGAATAAGTAATTTTAAGTTCACATCCATCTCCAAATGAAAGCCAAATCTGAACTTGAAGTTACTTAGATACATGGAAGCAAAAGCCTGCCATAGCCTGTTCGTAGCTATTTGTTTTTGAACATTTGTTTATGCCTTATGACAAAATGGTTGGGTAACTGAAGTCAGTAGTTTTAGTCCTCATTTTTTTTTAAATCCATGAATAAATAGATCTTATATTTTCTGAAGATTAACTGTGTTTGCAGGAAAGATCTATCTGCGTCCTTCCAATGAATGTTATTCCTGTTCACAAAACAAGCAGTTAGTATCTTATCCATTATTTGACCAAGGTGTATGACATTTACTTTATTTATACCCTATGTACCATACATACCTCCAACATCTCTATGATCAAAATAGAATTACCCTTGTAATCGCATATTAAGGTGGTTGATTATCTTGTTAAGATTACTGCTCCTGGCTTCAGATCTGAAGGTGGGGGCGAGATGTACACCACCAAGGGATGCAATCAGTCCTCTCAAATTGCTGCTGCTGAGAATAGCACAATGGCACTTGTTGTGGTACAGCAGGGTATGATGCAGTGTCTATGCAGACACCATGCAATACTTCAGCACTGAATGCACAATGTGGGGCAGTGTTATGAAGACACTGCACTCCCACTGTGTGTCCAAGGTGCAATAAAGGCATCATAGGGACACTTCCATAGTCTGTGACAAATAACTCAAAATGAACCTCAGCAGCATGTAAGCGGACAGACTGTGCAAAACAGAGCATTTTAATGTAGACATATATTCACTGACATGGGTGAATTAATGAAAAGATAGTTGACTGTGAAGTTTGACATAAGTAAGAAATCTGGAGAATGCTATAAATTTCTGATAGGAACAGCTGGAATACAGGAAGTAATTATGTACTTTCAACAGATACAATTAAGAACCTCCTCCTTATAAGCAAACTAAAAAGCACCACTATGTAGTTAGATCTGATTTTCCTTGTAGTGAGCCCCTCTGTGGCTAGGTTCTTACTTACCTTACTGGGATTGTCTAAGCAATTCAGGCCAGAGAAAAAGCAGCAATGGTTAGCACCATTCACAGTTTTTTTTCTTTTTTATTTCAAACAGCTTATATCATTTTACATAGAACTTATATTCATAATCATAAATAACAATTTAACAACAACTTCTGAACTGCTGCAGTGGCCTCTGAGGTGTGAACGTGGTGTTTTTGGATGGGTTATCCTCTCTTACGGTAACCATCACGACCAATAAGGGGTGCAGCAAAAACTATAGACAGCCTTCCAGCTGTGCCCCACTCAATTCATCCTCGGTTGTGTATTAAACCACACACACATTGAATTAGCTTATCCTGAGCTGATGGAATCTAAGGACAAAATGGATTGTTCAAGAAAACTAGATTGCCTTGGGTATGGTTTATGTAGTTTATGCATGGAGCTATCCAGAACAGAACTTCATGTAAGTATGGCAACTCTACATTCTAGCAATCGACATGGAACATTCCACAAGTTAAGTACAAAAATGACCACTGTCCACTTCCAAAATGTCTGTAAAAGAAGATGAAGCTTATTCTTGATAGGTTTCACATTAACTAGAATTAGTTAAGCCCTAAGCTAATTTTGTATTCCCCTTGCAGTTCTGCCCTGTATGCTGTTGTGTTCTTTTTTTTTTTCCTGGCTTGATTTTGTCACAGAATTTGATGCCAATTTTTGTTGTATAATGTATTATGAAAGCTTGGGAGATGTTCTCCTAGCTACTGTTTGAATTCTACTTCCTTTGCAAACCTGGAGCCTCCCTTCTAGTGCAACATAATTCACTTTAGATATTTCTCTTGGACAGTCTGTAACGATAACACAACATTGATTGGCCTAATCGTTCATGCAGATCATGGAAGGAAAATGCTATTATTCAGTGGAAAGTGCAAAACCTTAAGAAAACCATAATTAGATGTGTCAAGAGGTGTAAGCTTGTGAGTTTTAATTGAAACCCACATGCCAGTTATTCCTGAAGAAACAAAAAGACTTTTCATGCAAAAGAGACAATGAGAAGTTGAACTTTGAAAAAAAGGACAAAAATCAATATTGGGAGGGGGAATAAAAGTAAACAGAGACACAAACACCTCTGGGACAAATGCATGTGGGAAAGACAGATAAATAAATGTGAGAAGATTAAATAATGTACAGTAGTTTGAAAAAGTGATTTCTGCAACCCTGCT
This sequence comes from Aspidoscelis tigris stejnegeri, assembly GCA_023333525.1. Classification (NCBI taxonomy): domain Eukaryota; kingdom Metazoa; phylum Chordata; class Lepidosauria; order Squamata; family Teiidae; genus Aspidoscelis; species Aspidoscelis tigris. The sequence continues at coordinate 47,396,651 of JALMGA010000003.1, read as the reverse complement.
AACGATGTTATTCCCCCATAGTTTGCTTCTTTCAGATTTTATGAGCAATAATTAAGTTTTTGCCTCTTACATTCAGTCTGGATTTTAATTAGCTGACTGGTCCAACTCCAGACGGGCTCTCAAAAACTCCATAGCAGTTAAGTAATGTAAGCAGGATTAACCCTTTTGTTGCTGATAAACAAAAGAATTTATTGATCCTAAATCAGGAGGAAACCATTCCTAATATGATTATTTTTTCAGCCACCAGGATCTTCCAGTTTGGGCCCAAGTATAAATTTCCATTTGATGGAACTATGGGGTGGTATATAAATTAATGAAAAATCAACTGAACAAATGAATGAATGAATGAACTCTTATATGAATCAATGGTGTGGTCACATTTTAAATACTGTATGAATATTTGGTTGCTTCAAAAAGGATATAGTAGAATTGGAGAATTTGTCTAACCCTTTCTTAAAGCTTTTCAGGTTGGTTACCATCACCACCAGTTCTGGTAGTAAACTCTAGACTGATGACCCACTGAGTAAAAACAAAACAAAACTTCCTCTTGTTGGTCCTAATTCTCCTGCCCATCAGCTCCAAGGTTGTGCTATTGAGGAAAGAATTTTTCTCCTTCTAACTTTGCCACACTGTGCATGGCTTTATATACTTCAAGCAGGTTACCTCTTAAATTCTGTCCTTCAAGGTTGAATAGGCCTAGATGTTACAGCCTGATTTTGTGAGGTGTTCCACTTCCTTGATCATAAACCTTTGCAACTCCCATTTATATGGTAGATGGACACATTTAATATAGAAATGTTGGAGTATTTCTTTTACAGTTTCTATTGCTTTACCTGTTACAGATGTTCAGCTGACTGGTGTGTAATTTCCTGGATCATCCTGGATCCTTTTTTCAAGATTGGTGTTATATTTGCTATCTTCCAGTCTTCAGGCACAGTTGCTTGTCCTTCCCTCTTATCTCTATTTTTAAAATGTTAAAACTTACGAAACGGTTATGTGTTAGGGATGTGAACGAATATTCAAAATATTTATTATTTGGTTGAATTTGGACATTGGTATTTGAATCAAATGTCCAGATATTCATATTTCCAAATTTGAATAAATAAGAATACCTCAAGTTATTCATACAAATAATTTTATTTATCTATTTATCTATTTATCTATTTATTTATTTATTTATTTGTATTTCTATCCCGCCCTATACCCGAAGGTCTCAGGGCGGGTTACAATATTATATTAATCTTAAACAGGTCCCTGCCCTCAGGCTTACAATCTAAAGAGACAAGATACAAAAGGAAAATGGTGTGGGAGGGAACACGGGTGCTTTGGCGGCAGCAGAGTCCTTGCAAAGGTAAAAACTTTTATTTTATTTTCCTCCTCCATTCCCCACAGGCAAGATGGTTCCTTCATGGCCCGTCTGGTGGCAGTTGGGAGGGAGGGGCCAATGCTGGGAGCTTGATGGAAGGTGCTCGCCCAGCTTCCTTCTCTCTTCCTCTCCCAAGGCAAGATTGTTCCTTCATGGCCCGTCTGGTGGCAGTTGGGAGGGAGGGGCCAATGCTGGGAGCTTGATGGAAGGTGCTCGTCCAGCTTCCTTCTCTCTTCCTCTCCCAAGGCAAGATGGTTCCTTCATGGCCCGTCTGGAGGCAGTTGGGAGGGAGGGGCCAATGCTGGGAGCTTGATGGAAGGTGCTCGCCCAGCTTCCTTCTCTCTTCTTCTCCCAAGGCAAGATGGTTCCTTCATGGCCTGTCTGGTGGCAGTTGGGAGGGAGGGGCCAATGCTGGGAGCTTGATGGAAGGTGCTCGCCCAGCTTCCTTCTCTCTTCCTCTCCCAAGGCAAGATGGTACCTTCATGGCCCGTCTGGTGGCAGTTGGGAGGGAGGGGCCAATGCTGGGAGCTTGATGGAAGGTGCTCACCCAGCTTCCTTCTCTCTTCCTCTCCCAAGGCAAGATGGTTCCTTCATGGCCCGTCTGGTGGCAGTTGGGAGGGAGGGGCCAATGCTGGGAGCTTGATGGAAGGTGCTCACCCAGCTTCCTTCTCTCTTCCCCTCCCAAGGCAAGATGGTTCTTTCATGGCCCGTCTGGTGGCATTCAGACATTCGTATCTGTACGGGTACATACCCATCCCTTATGCACCTGTAGGCATACCGTATGCATCAGCACGCATTGGTACGGGATGCATACGGAGGCATACAGGATGCATATGGGTACATACAAGATGCGTATGTACCCGTACAGATACGAATGTCTGAATTATTCAAATGAATACATATGAATGTGTTCATATTGAAATGAATGTCCAGACATTCATTTTTTCATTATTCGGATACATTCGGATTTTTGAATATTTTATTCATTATGAATCAATTTGAAAACTGCACTCATGTGTACCCCTATTATGTGTTCCATTGCACCCCACACTGTAGAAGCGAAGGCTTTTCCCATATGGCGTAGGCTATGGCACACGTTTCACTGGCCTGTGCTGCCTACCATAGTAAGTAGGTTGGGCTAGCTGTGGCATATGTTAAGAGCTATCCACATTGTGGATGACCTTTCTGGGCTCAGCCTCGGTTGCTGGTTTCAAAGGCTGTGTCTAGCTTTGAAGGCTGAATCTGGCCTTTGTTCTTTTCAGCTCAGGATGTTTTGGACACATGCCCTCTTCTGGTGGACTTCTTGGTGTGTTACTGAAAGGAGGCAGCCAAGTATACCAGACCAGAGGTGTTTTCGCACACGCCAATTTAGTACGTGTGGAAGACAGCTCCGGACACGGCATACGCATTGGCCCAGCGGGGCTTGCGCTCCGACGTATCCGGAGCTGTCTTCGGCGCGTTCGAGATGTAGAGCACTTTGAAGTGCTCTACATGCATTCGGGCGCGCACGAACTGCCCGCAGGCGTTCGGGAGGAGAAGGATTCGCGCTTACTTCTCGCTCCCGAACAGCCGCGGGCCCGCCTCCCCCGCCGGCGCAGGTTTGGCAATCAGCTGTTTGACAATCAGCTGATTGCCGATCTGCCTCCGCAGCGGTCTCCACGCCCCTGGCCGGCCTTTGCCGGCCAGACAGCTCCGGGCGCTTTCACCTTTCGCACACAGACGCGCCGGTACGCGTTCCGGCGCGTCTGTGTGTGAACGGTGAAAGCGCCTGGAGCTGTCTTAAGCTTCCCGCCTGCACGCGTTCCGTTTGGAACGCGTTGCAGTGCGGAAATCCCTCAGGAAGGGCATGTTATCCAAATACTCTTCATGGTCTGGGATACAGGCAACAGTCCAGGTGTAGATTACTGCAGTGATGTCTACCACAGGATCAAGGTATGGTCCATAGCTTTGTTCAGTGACAACAAAGGTTGCTAAGGGGGGGTCTGCAGGTCTGCACTACTGTGGACCAAGCATCCAGTGCAGAAAGGGTTTCCAGCACAGAGCACACCTAGTCCTTAGAAATCAACATAATTATCCCTGCATTCTTGACCATTTCTTCTTTTCTTATGATGGTTCTGGCATTTGTAGCATGAAGAAGCAGTGAGTCCAGTATCAAGACTAAAATTTATTTCATGAAATTCTTTGCTGGGCCAGGCAGGCTATGAGCTTCACAGCCTCTTTCTGTTACCAAAAGAGGAATTTGCTTTTAGAGAGCACAACTATAAGACTGCCATGTATAATATATTATACTGGGTAGAGGGCTGTGAAAACATTTCAAAATTAATAGCAGTGTTTGTGACCTGAATGCAAATTAATAAAGTTATAAAAGATAAAAGAGAATTTAAGCCTTTGAGGTCAACACTTGCCAAGATAAGAATCTATAGTGAATATGTAGGCTGAGAGCCGAATAAAGCACATATTGAATGTGTGTGTGGCATTTTACTTTGTTTTCAGTCATATTAATTTTCATTTTATTTTAACTAATTGCTATTACAATTTCATGTTTAGTTCTTCTGAGTTAAAACCACAGGTCTGCAGGTTTTGTATCACAGAACCATCAAAGGAAAAAGTATTTCTACTTTTTTCCTGTGTACATTGTATTGCAGTTTTGTTAAAAAGAAAGAAAAAGAATCGGGTTAATGATTATGACATATCAGAAAGTCAAGTAAAATCTTTTTTGTAGAATCAGCTGAATTTATTTCCAGGAGTATAAGGAGGATGAAAGGTTATAAAGATCGTTAAAAATACTGCTCAAAACAATTAAAGGGGCACTTAAGCATCACAGTATAACCTCACGTCACTTGAACTTCAGGGATATCGTCCTCTCCAGTGAGGAAGCATAAGTAATTGTGAATCAGTTTCACCTGCTTTGGTGCAAATGAAAGTGTCAGCAGGTGTATTGGAGGGGAAGACAGACCCAAAACAGGGAATGGTTTTGCTGTGGGTGTCTACAGAAAGTGTGTTTCAGCATACTGTCAAGAGCATGGAGCAGAATCCAGAACATAACCCATTATGCGAGGTGAAGTAGACTGGATCATAGTAGGGCATTAGCCCAACTTCAGGACCAGTATTTGTTTCTTTAGGTGAGGAGAAACAAGAGGAACACTGCCAGAGCCCTACAAAATGACCTCCAGCAGGCTACTGGTATGCATGATTATGACCAAACTGTGGCCTGAGGGCCCAATGTCCTGTTGTGGGACCCGTGCTCACAGTTCAATACCCCGTTCTCTTCACAGAAGAGAGCAGGTTCACTCTGCCCACATGTGACAGATATGAAAGCATCTGGAGATACTGTAGTGCACATTATGCTGCCTGGAACATCATCCAGCATAACCAGTTTGATGGAGTGTCAGTGATGGTTGGGGGAGGCATATCCTTGGAAGGTAGCACAAACCTCCACATGATGGCCTGACTGCTGTTAGGTACCAGGATGAAATCATCAGAACCATTGTCAGACTTTATGCTGGTGCAATGGGCCCTGGGTTCCTCCTGGTGCAGGACAATGCCCGACTTCATGTGGACAGAGTGTTTAGACAGTTCCTGGATGATAAAAGCATTGATGCTATTGACTGACCCCCACATTCTGCAGACTTGAATCCAATTGAAAACCTCTGTGACATTACGTATTGGTGCATCCGACAATGCCAAATAGCACCACAGTATGTCCAGGAGTTCACTGATGCCCTGACCCAGGTCTGTGAGGAAATCCCTTAGGACACCATCCGCTGTCTCATCAGGAGCATACCCAGACATCATCTGGAACCTAGCCCTCAACTGGAAATAAAAGTTCCAGAAAAGGGCAACCAGAATGATCAATGGGCTGGAAATCAGACTGCAGCATCTAGGCTTCCTCAGCCTTATAAAACAGCATTTTAAAAGTGACCTGATTGAAGCATATAAAATCATGCATGTTGTGGAAAAGATGAACAGGGGAAAATTATTTTCTTTATCACACAACAGTACAAGTAGGGATCATTCCATGAAGGTGATGGACAGGAGAGTTAGAATAGACAAGGGAAAGTATTTTTTTTTCCACCCGTGGGTCATTGTACCAGAAGAGGTTGTGAGAGGAACCAGGCTGAATAGCTTTAAGAAAGGGCTAGACAAATTCATGGAGGACAGAAGTATTAACGGCTGCTAGAATGGATGCCTAGATTGGAGAGACAAGTAGAATACTTCTAAACGTCATTTGCAGAATGTTTAGAGCAGGTTAGGTTTTTCCATTGATGTGTAGGGATGTGCACGAATATTCAAAATATTCATTATTTGGACAAATTTTGACATTCGTATATGAATTGAACATTCAGACATCCCCCTTTTTTTAGTATTCATAGAAATACAAATAGTTTGAGTTATTTGTATGAATAATTCAGACATTCGTATGTGTATGGCTATGTATGCATTGCATATGTATCCGTATGTATATTTTGTGTATCCGTATACATCCGTACAGATATGTACGGGATGAAAACGGGATGCGAATGGATGCGTATGAGATTCGTATCATTGGATACATATTGAATATTCAGACAAATATATACGAATATATTCGTCTCAGTTTGAATGTCCAGACATTTGTTTTTCTTTATTTGTATGATTTCAGGTATTTGAATATTTGATTCAAATCAAATGTCAAAAATTGCATTTGTGCACACCCCTACCAAGAAGCAATTGGTGGGCCACTATCTGAGAAAAGATGCAGGACTAGATGAGCTGTACCTTCATCAAACAGGTCTCCTCGGGTTCTTTTTAGAAGAAGAGTTGGCTTTTCTACCACGCTTTTGTCACCCATTTAAGGGAACTCAATGTAGCTGACAAAGCTTTATGTTCTTCTCCCCACAGCAGACAACCAGTGAGGTAGGTGGGGCTGTTCAGAAGAGAGCTGTAACTAGCCCAAGGTCACTCAGCTGGCTTCATGTAGGAGGGCAGAATCAAACCCAATATTCACAGATAAAAGTGTGTCTCCTTATCCACTAGACCAAACTGACCTCCTATGGTATAATTGTGATTCAAACCCAGGGACTTACAAATCCTAACCTGACACACTTAGCAGTGTCCTTTCCAATTCTCTTTGAAGAAAGAAATGCTGCTGTCTGTATAATAACAAAAGAACATTTGTGCTACCATCCACTTTCCTAGCAGCCCAGTCTCTCTTCTGCACTGCGCTGAGAAATCTTACTAGGTGCAATCAAAACAGATCTTGCACAGCATATTTCAACATACTTCTTAATGTGTATTTACAAGATACACCAAGGCAACAAGTTTTATTTTTTTTAAAAACATGAATGTACAGCTTAGAGCGTAGATAGCTCATTGAGATATCACTGTCTTATGATTTCCGTTTGCTTAGACCACATCAAACTTCATACTCAGCACTCTGTGATGTCATGAATTTTGGGCAAACAGATAGATAAGCTAACATATCTAAAGGGTAGACAGGAGGAAATAAAGTTTTCTGTAGTGCTGAAAGAATTTCCTTTTTCTTCTTTTATTAAATGTTTAGTATTAAAGGGTCCGTTGTTTTCCATCAAGTCAGGCTGAAGAAGTCCTGGCTAGTGTCCCAGACACAAGTTTTTCTGAGCTCAACACATGAATGATGCCAGCTCTGGCACCAGGATCTTTTATCCCCACCCTGCTGAGTTTTAAGCAAAGATGCAGTCAATAGACCCCATATAAGACACCCAGAGCCCTCATTGTGTTGCAAACCATCTAGAGTAAAAATTAAGGCTGCACTGGGAACTTTAACCTTTACAGAAACAAGGAAGTCTTCTAGAGGTATTAACTTACTGATCTCAGAGCAAGCAAGCTTACACTGGTTAGGAGGCAAAGTAGATGAAAGCTTATTGTTACCTCAAAGGATAACGGCTACCACCCTATCCCAAGGTGCACTGCAAGGCTTCGTGTGCTAAGGCAAACATAAAATGTACACTCTGTTTTTGACAGTGAAATCCATCCTACAATTCACTGGCAGAGTCACAACTCCCAAATTCATATGTATATGCCTTTCCACTGAAACGTCCTATTCTGAAAACTTACCTCGGGAAGTTTGCACTGTACATTCCTGGGACTGTGACTCAGGGAAGTGAAGACCAGGGATGGCAGTGGCATTTGTATTGCAAATGCTTGACCCATCCTAAAGTTACCCTGTTCTTAACTAAGTGCTGGGTAAGTGAGAATGCTGCTGTATTAGCAGTGATTGTCTTGCAACAACAGCCTTGCATGCAGGATTGCTGTTAATGGTGGTGGACAACATGGCCCCTTTGCACAGAAGCAATGCAAAGGCTGCCTGCCAGAGCTACTTAGGACCACAGTTGCTTCTCCTAGGGCAAATTTGCACTTCCCTTCCATCTGGGGGATGGGAACGGTGAACTTGCCCGCACGTATACTAGCATTTGCATTTTTGCATGCTAGTACATGCCATCCTCCCCCCCCCCACATCCACAGACTTACTTGCAGGGTGGACATGTGACCAGGCACTGCCATCTTTGCTCCAGATGCTGGTGCCAGTGTGTGTGCATACCGGTACTGTTACAGGGATGTGCCACATACACGTGCTGGTTCCAGCATGTCATGTGATGTACCAGTGTGCTTGGGTGGTGCATCACATGGCTCTTGTCAGAGATGGCAGTGGTCACCGTAAGTGCACATGTGGAGCATTTAATCATGTCCCACACATAGTCAGCCCACAGTGTCTTCCTGCATGGAAGGATCCGCTCTGAGTTGGGTTGACCAGTGGGCCAAGTGCAGAAAGGCCCCATGTTGTGGAGCACTTTTTAGCATGCCACATCTCAATTTATAAATTATTTTTATGTAGAAACAGGGCACTACAGAGAATAAGGGGAGATAAAGGGAGGGTAAGTCTTGGAAAATATTAAAGTGCAGAAAGGTGTGCAATTATTATATGGTCTAAACACTATATTATTGTTGTACTAAAAATGCGAAAGAAACAAATATTTTAAAATTTTTGTCAGAGAACTTGTATTTGATCATTGGACTTGTCTTTTACCCGAGTCTACTTGAAGGCCAGGAATTATGATGCTCCCAACAGTAAGATGTGGAGAAATCAGTGCTGCTTTATTAAAAGCAATTAAAATGCTGGCCTGCAATATAGTAGTTAAAATGAGGGCTTTTAATAATTTTTTTCCCTGAGTTTGGTCTGAAGATGCTGCTCTGGCCCACTCTACTATTATTTTTACAATGATAGATCTGACATGTATAAATTTATTTGTAAGAAGAGGTGAGGCTACTAGTCGTAGAGAACAGTTTTGCTATTATTGTTAAACAAGGTTGTTTCTTTCTGGGTGAGGATTTTGACCTACAGCAGTTCAGCAGATTTATAATCCTCCCAGGTTTTTATGGAAAAAATTTGAACTGTTAACTATTCCAATATGGGGTGAGTGATGGGGAACAAAAGGCCATTTTTATTAAGACAGCATGATAAATGGAATGCTGTCTAAAATTCAAGAACTTGAGGATGTTTGGAGGCAGGGCACTATTCAAGAGAAATCACATGCAAATGCTTTTGAGTGATGGAAATTTCAGTTGTATTAGTAAGGTTTGCCATCAAAGATTTCTCTGTTTAATACCATAGTAAACTCAGAATTAATAGGTTTGTGGTGTAGATGATTACAGAATCTTTTACTGCTGCAAAATGGTACAGTTCGAATTGAACCAGTTACTCTTGGTTTGGGTTCGTATCAAACTGATTTTTTTGAATTGCAGGGTGATTTGGTTCATATGTGAACTAAACGAACAATAGTGAACCACCCTTGACTCACTAGAGTTCATTAAAACGCTCCTTGGTTCAGGTTCATTTCCAACCAGGTGTTTTGTTTTGTTTAACCACAGCATGATTCAGTTTGCATGCAAACCATACAGTTTGCTGCAGCCAGTTTGGCACAACTCTACTACAAAAGGATTCACAGAGCTGTTGCAGAAGGCTAGGCTAGGTAAAGCTACCTAGGAGAGGAATAACACAGTCATAACTGAGTGAATATACTACACTGTTGTTTGAAAAACTGTACTAGCTGTAAATTCACTACTAGGCCAAGTTTAACGTTTTGCTGGACCTTTGAAGCCCTCCAACTGGGATTGCTATACAAGAGTTGCTCAATCCTAGAGAAATGTGGTAATATATTTTCTGGTTGTTTCGAAACTTGCACCCATTCATGTTGCATCAGTAGAAAGTTTTTTTCTGCCGTAGTGCTCAGCTTACAGTATGGTTTGCCTACCTACCCCAACACAAAATACAGTAGATATTGCTACTGAACTTTTGACACATGCTCAAAGCTTATTTGCTTACCCAAGCATTTGCTGGTCACCAAGGAGTTATTACATTGCTGACTGGGTTTCTTGTACTGATTGTATTAATATATTTTTTCCAATAGCCATAGAATTCACAATAAAGTGCAGATTATTTCTTTCAAAGAAAATACACAAATAACTCTATAGAAATTCTATGGATGAATTAGAATTATTTATATTGAATTCAACTTGAGGACCATCAGTTTGGATGCATTCTTTCTGTGGATTGCCAAATTATGAGCAGCCTGTCATCTAATAATTGAATAAGCGGGGTCATGAAAGTGGGAACATGCTTAAATGCCCCAGAAATATGGCAGAATATCTGCATCAATTGAACAAAGAACCAGGAGAAATTAAAAACAATCTAACAATGATTGGCTGGACCCAGCCTGGAAGGCTAAAAAACCAGCCAAAGGCCAGCAGAATGACAGGGCCAGTAAAAGGAGATGGGAAAAATGTCTGTCTAGCCCTGCACCCAACAAATACTTTCCCCCCAATATTGAGGTCATTTATTTCACCAGTGAAGAGATCTAATCATCCCATTCTTTGCTAATTCACTAGCAGCCAAATTCAGATTGCACAGAACTGAAAGCCATGAATTACATTATTGGTGCAAGCTAGTATAGTCACCTTGGAGACATGGCAATGGCTGAGAATATATTTTCTCAGTATTGGAGGATGCAGGGCATGTGCTAGAAAAAAGCAGTATCTTACTCTCTGGTAGCCCTTACTCTGTAGGATTTCAGAGAGTGTGGATTTTGGCATTCCTACCATCAACCTGTCTTATCAATGGATGCAGTCATATCAGGATTTGCCATGTGGTGGCAGTGCCATGGGAAACAGCTGATCCTTATCTAGAATGGTACAAACTTTTGCTCATAGTCATGACCCTGTGCCTTTTGAAGGTTTATTTGCTTTGATTTTTGATAGCTTGTTCTTTCACTACATTGTTTATGTTTGTGGAAGTGTTATTGAACTTATATCTCACATTAGTGCTGCTGTATCAGTCACCTTTGTTCTTTATGCTGTGTTTACTTAATAAAAAGAGGAGGAGAAGAAGAGTTGGCTTTTCTACCCTGCTTTTATCACCCACTTAAGGGGACCCAAAACGGCTGACAAAGCTTTCTATTCGTCTCTGTGAGGTAGGTGTGGCTGTGAGAACTCAGAAGAGAGCTGTGACTAGCCCAAGGTCACCCAGCTGGCTTTGTGGGGGAGGGCGGAATCAATCCCGGTATTCCCAGATAAGAGTCCAGCTCCCTAACCACTAGACCAAACTGGCTCAACACAATAAAATTGTGTTGCATTAGGTATGTTAGCAATGGGGCAGTCATAAAGAGTTTCACTGATGGTTGGCTGTATGTTTTGCAGGTGAAAAACTAAACTGTGATATACTACAAAAATTTTTTTAAGCTATAGCCAAGTAGATGATGAACTCAATCTGGTTTGTCATCATTTACCAGCCACCCCTGATTTTCTTCTCTCTCTCTCTTTTTACAAGTTCTGTTCCATTTATATTGAAATTATTTTAATGCAGACCATTTTGCAGGTCAGTTTGAATGCACTGCAAGCAGTGTCTGCAGAGAACAGAGGAGAACAATTTAATCTATTATTCCGGTATGTTTGCTTGCACTGCTGTAACTGGAAAGCTCTAATAATTCCCTCTGATTAGGTGCTAGACTTTGTCAATAACAAGAGAGCTTTGACTTAGGTGTTTTCGTTGTAGGACACGTTTTAAGAGAAATACTTTTGCTTATTTAAGTGCACTGTCTGCTGCTGTTTGAAACGCAGTAAACTTCTTCAGAGATTTCCCTTTCATTTAGTACTTCAAAGCAATCATGTTTTGGCTTGGACGAGGCTTGAACTATCTAAAATAATACATGCCAGTTACAAGTCTGAGATTTAACTAATTCTGATGCACATAACTATCTTTTTATGGATGGGAGGGGGGAGAGGTTCAAAGAAGCTAGGGAGCTGTATGAGTATAGTTTTCAGGCAAGAGGTTCTCTTGCTAATAAACCAAAAGCAATCCTTTCCCAGTACTTGGCATCACAAAGCATTGTGAAGTTCAGCAAGACCACTCAACTTGGAGTGGTCAAATGGGGCCTCAAACATTTCTGTGGAATGTCAGATTATGAGCAGTTTGTATCCAGTAATTGAAGGGCAGTTCCATACTTGCTGATAGACTGGACCAGCAAATGTACTAGACCCTTCTGCATGCTAGTGTGGTCTAAAAGAGGCCCTATCCCTTCCTACTATGCTCCATCCACACAGAATGAAGCATAGACCAGACCAGGAGGCCCAAAATGGCAGACTGGTTTACTGTAGACCTCTTTAAAGATGTCTGCCTGCACATGAGGGAATGGTGCATTGGATCAAGGAGGTGAGCAGATGGCACACCTCCACGGCTTGGTTTACCATGGGATGCACTGTGCAAGTGCAACAAGGAATGACGATGGAATGAGTCCCCTGGGTCTTTGGAGCCTTCAGAGGCTACCCACAGCGGCTCTAAAGTTGGTTTGAGCTTCAAAGCCGACAGAAGCTGGAGTGGAAATGGTCATTTTAGTGTGAATGGCCTTGGTGTGTGCCAGGGCAGGGCCATCCACCCTAGTGGGCTCCAATCTGTGGAAGCCAAGTGCAGAAAAAGCTGTTAAGCAATATTTCTCTTTCTTATAACCTTGTTTAAAAGCTGTTAATATGGACAGAGGTTTCAAAGACTAAAAGTGGCTTGGGGCTCTGTATGGCTAAGAGAGCATGTATTCTGGATACATCTGTCTCATCATCGGGTCTCTGCTTTTTCACCATCTAAAGTTATATTTGTGTTTGATAATGAACTGAGTTTTGAATAAATGTGGCTTGCTTTTTGCTCTTTTGCTGTCCAGATGTTGCTGTGATAAAGTTTCTTAAGAAGTGGCTGTGCTAGCTGAGACAAGTTGGATCACAAAATCTGGAGGGCCCAGGCTCACCACTTCTGGTCCCCAAACCTACATTTTCACCCACAAGTCCTTACTTTGAGGTTTCTATAAAATAAGAAACTTATTGTGCTTACACCTATTGTGCTTGGATAGCTGGGACACTGCTTTCTCCTGAGCCAATTCTTGTCAAGAGCTTCATTGCCACAAGTACAATACAATGTAGGTATAATTTTCCATGTGTTTTGTCATGTGTCTTTCTATGTCAGGAGACTTAATTGGCTTGCTACTTACTTGACCCCTATAAAATCTGTAGAACACACTATCACTGTTAGCAAAAAAAAATCCTTTTCTCATTTGCCGAGTGCTGTCAAAACTAACTTCTATAATGCTTCTTGTATACAACAGTTTGGGTTGGGCAGGAAGGAGGCTAGAAGGTACACAGCATAAATGCCATCCTTTTCTTTTCACATAATTTCTGTTTGACTGTGTCCACGTGATAACATCACCTGCCAGTTAGAAGGAAAAGATCTCCCTGCCATAAAACTCTAAGGTAGATGGCCAAGGAGGAGTTTACGTGTGAGGAAAATGAGGAGAACACATTTGGTTCTTGGAAAGTGAAGTATTAGGACAGAAGGCAGAGTTCTCTGTGTTATTGACAAACAGTTATAGCCTCTGGACCTCATTCTGCCCAGCACAAGGAGAAAGGGAGCTAAGTGCTTCAAGGTAGGTGGTGGGATACAGGAAGAAGAATTATTAAACTGAAGTAATAATTTTTACTTCACTTTGGTTTGGGGATGTGCACAAATATTTGTAACATTCAAAATTCGTATGGATTCGTCCAAATTTGGACATTTGAATTAGAATCAAATATTGGCATTTTCAAAGACTTGCATTTGAATTTGAATCAAATGTTTCAATACATTCATATGAAGATTCGTTATGGATTTGTATGGGATTCATATCTAACATTAATATTGAATGCATATGAAACATTCATATCAAATTCGAATCCTGCCACATTCAAAGGGATTCATTTGAATAAATACAATTTTTTTTTTGCATTCAATTTGATACGAATCAAATAGATATAAAAAAAATCAGTGCATGTCCTTAGTTTGGTGCTTAGAAGAGAGGAAAGCCTTATCTGGTTACACCAAGTTCTCTATATAAATGGAGACTTTGGGGTTTTTTCCACAGACCTCCCTTAATCCAGATCTAAGATGATCCGGATCTAAAGAATGGGTCCTTCGACTAATCCGGATTTAATAGATCCGGATTAAGGAAAGTACCCAATGCATTTCCACAGGTGATCTATCACCCAATAGCAATGGGTACTAGCTTGCTTGCAGTGTAAATGCTGGAGCACCCATGTGGTGAATCTGGATCTACCCACATGGGGCCGACCCATCACCCCAGGTGTTTGGGGGGACAGGGGGTGCAATCTCTTTAGACACACTGTAGATTCTTCAAAGATTCTCCAGAGCGGCTCCAGAGAATCTCCGGAGCTTTGCCATAAACTTCAAAGATTCTCCAGATAATCTCCGGAGCTTTGCTATAAACTCCAAAGATTTGCTGCAAACTCTGAAGAGCCTTTGACAAAGGTTCATAGGAATGGCATTGCTCTAGCTTGGGGTCCTCTTTGAAGCCTGTGCTATTCTTTGGAGCTGGCTTTGGAGACTGTGCACAGGCTTTGGAGCTTTGGGTTTGGGGACATCCCCCCATGGGTGTGCCACCCCACCCCCAGACCCCATTGCCCGATTGTGGTAGCAACAGGCTCCATATTATCCAGATTTGATGCCTTTAATGGGGTCTACAGGAAATCCAGATTATAGGTCCTGAAGGACCCATATGATCCAAATTTCCCTAGAACGGGTGGAAACAAATGTGGCTATAATGGGGTCTGCAGTGGAAATGGAGTCTTCCTGCTCTGAGCCTAATGGGTCCTTAGTGCTAGTGGAAAAACACTCTTTGTTATATAGAACCATCTAATCATTTATAACTCTGCTCAGCAAGGAATAGTCATCAAGCTTATATACAAAGAAATACATGTAAACTTACAGTACTCTTGTTTTACAGCTGACACTCACAGTCTCCATATCAGGGATTTTAAGTTTTTTATCTATTGTATTATATTTCTGTTTTGATATGGTCATATGGACTAATCAATAAAATGCATTGAACATATCAGGGAGAAGAAAAGTCTAAAAGATTTTACGCAGTGGCAGTGTACAGCAATATCATGCTACTGTTTGTGGAGAAATATAAATTGGCAAGTGTCATTCGGTAAGGGATTACATCAGTTAGAATCAACAGCTGTGGGAGTTGTGACGGACCTTGTATCAGGAAAGACTCTGGACGGCGATATCTCTACGTGTGCCAGACACTGACTAATTTGCTGACTAATACACTGACTAGGCTTGAGGAACAAAATGTTAAAAATACCCTAAACTAAAATAGAGAAGGAGAAAGTACGATAAAGTTGCAAGGAAGAAATATAATTAAGTTCTTTCCCCCCTCCCAATTATTTAAAAAAAAGGCTTAAGGATTCCTTCAATTAAACATTTTAACACACCACACATGGACTATTTATGTGTACACATTCATCTACTGTATTAGTCCTAGAGAAAATAAAACCTGGCTGCTCTCTGGCAAATATCACAAAACAGAAATGTACAGGCTTTGAGCCTATGATGCAAGCAAACAAAGGGTACTTTTCCACTTTCACTAGAAGTACCCATTAAGTACCCCTTAATGGGTACAAAATGGGTACTTTAAGTGACAGTGGAAAAACATCCAAAGGTTGTTGAAAATGAGTTATACTTGGTAATGTTAATGGCAGCAAACAAGTGAAAGATAATGAACAAGGCAGGTGGATGGAATAAGAGAGGCCATTGGAAAGACCTTGGAAGCAGCATAAGATTTCTTTACCTACCGGCACCTGAAGGTGACTCAACAGCACCCAAACAGTAAATACTGCAGCTACCACAGCTCAGTATGCATACCTCTCAAATCTCTCTGGACACTGCAAAAATCTAATGACGCTCTTGCATGGGACTGATGTGGACCTAGAAATGTGCCTTGGATCCACACACACATGTTGTCCTTTAGTATGTGGGGCTGCTTATTAGCAATTTGGCCTGATCAGAGGGGTGGACAAGGGGCATCCACATGTAGCTGCCCAGCCAAACCAGCCCACTCCCAGAGCTGCTACCAGGAGTCTTGTGAAATGGCACTGGGCTCTGCAAATCTGGTAGAACAGCCCAGATGCTCAGTGATGTCTGCACACGAATGACTGGATTGGCCTACTGCAGAGAACATGTGAGAGACCACTTCAAAACCATCTCCTTTTGGGAACAGTTTCCAGCATCACTGCAACTTCTCATGTGATTGTGGCGTGTTATATAAACATCAAAAACATATGAGAATGTAAAGACATAAGGGAAGCCCTGCTAGATCAGTCCACAAACCATATAGTCCAGTATTTGTCTCACAGAGTAGCCAATCATTTGCTCCTGGCCATTCTCAAACAGAAGATGCTCTCAAATTCCTGATGCAAATGGCCATTAGTAGCATCCTGCCTATTACTACAATCCAAAGGTGGAACCAAGACATCCATTCTGGTAGCTACTGATATGCATAACTTCCATGAATATGTCCAAAGGCTTCTTAAAGACTATCCAGGTTTTGGCAGTCACCACCTCCTCTTGTAGTAAACTCCATAGACCAATGACTGGCTGGGTGAAAAAGAATCCTCTCATCAGACTTAACTTCAGTTTCATCAAGTGCCCCCTGGTTAAAGTGTTGTGCAATAGAGAAAATATTTTTCCCTAACCAATTTTCCCACAGCAGGCACAAATCTATAATATTGTTCTCTCTTAAATGCTGTCTTTCAAACCAGAACAGGCTGATGTTCCAACCACCTGATCATTCTGGTTGCTGATCTGTACTTTTCCCAGTTCCACAATATCCTTCCTGAGGCATGATGGCCAGAATTGTACACGATATTCCAAATATGGCCTCACCATAGATTTGAAAAGATGCTTGCAGATTTTTCTATTCTCTTACTATTTACCCCTAGCTTGACTTTGCTTTTTTCACTGCTGTTCCACACTGGGTTGGCACCTTCCTTGAGTTGTCTACCAGAACCCCAAGGTCCCTTTCCTGGTCTGTCACAAAAAACTCATACCCCATCAGTTTATAGGTAGAACTTTGTCCCAGTGTTCATCACTTTGTACTTAGGATGCAAAGGGCTGGACTTGATGGCCCTGGAAGTCCCTTCCAACTCTATGATTCTGTTATTCTAAGAGCATTTGCCATTTTGTTGCCTACTCGCCCAATTTCAAAATGTTTCTCTGAAGATCTTAACAGTCTTTCAGTGTTTATCACCCTGAATAATTTGACATCATCATCTAACTTTACAATCTTACTACTTACCTGTACTTCTAGATCAGTGGTTCTCAACCTGGGGGTCGGGACCCCTTTGGAGGTCGAACTACCCTTTCAGAGGGGTCGCGACAAGTCCCCCACCGCCCTTCCCTCCCATTTCCCAGCTGGTCTACCCCCGTGGTTGGGGGTCTCCACAACATGAGGAACTCCATTAAGGGGTCGCGGCATTAGGAAGGTTGAGAACCACTGTTCTAGATCATTTATGAGTATATTAAAAAGCACAGTTCCTTGGAGAGGGGAACCCCTCCCCACTTCATTTGGAGAATTGTCAATTCATTACTCTGTTTTCTCTTCCTTTAGCCAGTTACTAATCCAGGATAGAAACGGCAATTTGCAATTGGATAGAATATTGGCTACACTTGAAGATTGACATTTGAATGTGAAGTGAATGCTTTTGTGCATTTGTTTGAAACTCCATTATACTTATAAATGTGAGGACATTCAAATCTGTACATTCAAACTTTACATGAAGCCAGCTGAGTGATCTTGGGCTAGTCACAGCTCTCTTCTGAGCTCTCACAGCCCCACCTACCTCACAGGGTGTTCTGTTATGGGGAGAATAGAAAAGCTTCGTCAGCCGCTTTGAGTCACCTTAAATGGGTGAGAAAAGTGGGGTAGAAAAGCCAACTCTTCTTATCTGGAAGTGCTGCCACCCAACTGCATGATGTGAATCTTGGCAGCTGGCCGCTTTCATCAGTGGACTGTTAGTAGCAGCAGAAGCAGCTGCCTAGTCACCTCCACAGTGGATTTGGATCCAGATGGGTGCAGCTGGCAAAAGCAATTTCATTATAAGACCTGAATGTGCAGATTTGACAAGTGCATGATTTGAATCCTGGTGGCTGGCTAGTTTTCCCAGCAGCATCCAGCAGGATCTGCATCCACACTGTGAATAGCTTCCACATCCGCTGCAAATGTTCCACAGCAAACATTTGCTGAGCATTCACAGCATATATGAACCATATGCAAATATCACATTTGAAGTGGTTACATTTGCATGAATGTGAATTTCCTTCATATTTGCATAAATGTGAAGTGGAAGTGAAAAAATATTGTGTACATCCCTACCTGCTTTATTCTATAACTGATGAGTTTATTCAAGAATTCGTATTGAATAGAATCCTACTACTTTTGAAAGGGATCTATTTGAATGAATACAAATTTTCTAGCATTCAATTTATGAATCAAATGCCCCCAAACCCATTGATTCACATCCCTGTAACATATGAATTATCCTTTGCAGAAACCATGCTGATTTTCCTCCAGCAATGCTTATTCCTCTGTGGGAGGCATCATCTCTTGGTTGACTGGTCTGCAATGCAGATAAAGTGTTACTGAGAAAGTGCTGGCCTGGCCCAGGACCCAGTGAGGATCCTCCCTCAGGAACTAGTTTTTCAGGTGCTTGCTCCAGAGGAAAGACTGGGGAAGAGGAAGGTTAAGCAAAAAGAATATATTGTTATTTAAATTACAAATGTTCCAGCATACTGTATTTAAAACACACCTTGTTTCCAGCCTGTTTCCTGTTCTTTATGAAAAGATTTATTTTTCCTTCTTTGTTGTTATTTCTCCCATTATTACCAACCTGAGGCAGTCAGGAACATAATATACAAACCAATTTTTACACAAGGCAGAGGGTAGCAGGGTATGCATGTTCAGAAAGCTGTATGCTATTTACCGAGCTGGTAGGATAATTTCCAGCAGAGCACTTTGCTTTCTTTTGAGTGCTTACAAAGATTCTGACATTTGGATGAGAGTAAATGGAAGAGGGCGGGAGACTGAAACGATAACACAGAATATAAAAAGATTTTAAAAATAGTGGTACTGGGCATTTTCAAGTCACGAGCCAAGTAAGGTATTCAAAAGAAAGCAGCTGTATTTCTTCTTGCCAAGTGAATATGCATGGAATGGGCAGAGCAAGGAGAAAATGCATGTTGTAACTTCTTTCAACCAATGATTCTGCTCCTGCTGAAAGCTTGGCATGCCCTATTATGCTTTGCAGGATTCGTGTTTTCTTAGGATGTGCTTTTTAATGTTACTTTTCCACAGAAGAGTTTATCTGGGGAGGCAAATTTGTTCAAGTATGCTTGCAAATCATGTTAGACCTCAGATTCCCAAAGTCCACAGTTTATCTCTACATCTTCTCCATTAGAAACCCACCCACTCACATAGGTGTGGTATAACAGAATTAAACTCGTTTGTAAGCGTATTACTCCTTTCAGTAACAGTTAAGTAATGCAACTGTCTGTGGCCAATTATATTACCTTAAAACGCAGGAAACAGTACCTGGCTGTACAAGTTTATCATGTTCTTAATTGTTTAAAACCCAATGAAACTGTGCACCTCTGCCTTCTCAATGTCAGTTTCATTCAATGTGTCATGCTCGGACATGGGTGTGATCCATGCGGTTGTAACAGAAGCAAATGGAGGGAAGCACAACCCTAGACAGTACCACACCCATCCTGAATTTTGACAAACAGTTTTGAATTAAATCTAACTTTGGAATATAAAATGTGACCCTTCATCAGAAAGCATGGTAAATACTTAGTAAGAACTTGTACAGGAGACAGGGCTAGCCAACATGATCGCTTGTTAGTGCTGCAGGCCCATTTGCCCACAGCCCTGGCTTGAAGTGGGGGATTGCCTGTATTTGCCTAGAAAAGTGAGCATTATACTTGCTGTTCCCTCTGAAACTCTTGTTTACCTAACTCCTGCCAGCCCCACACTAGCTCAATTTTCTGTATTTGTGATAATTACGGGTGGAGTGTACTGGAAAATCTTGATGCAAAAGCCCACTGAAACACCAATTTAGAAAAAGAGTCTGAAAGCAATATGATGACCTCTGTGGAGACTGTAATGAAGAAATGCCGGCATTCAAAACAGAATTTTCTTTAGTCATTTGGAGGACCCCAGAGTTTATGTCTTGATTGCCCTCAGTCGGAAGTTATCTGAATAAGATTTGTTTGAACTGACAACAAATCCCCTGGCGTTCTCACAGATTAACATATGAATGCTATTTCTGACCAAACCAGTGATCACTTATTATTCATTCATTAATACTTACTCCAAATGAAGCAATATATATGAAATAGCTCTACCAAGATTGTTTTTATTGAGTTCCGCTGCTTCATAACTCCATGGGCACCTCTATGCTGTTTTCTTGACAGAGATACCGAAGTGGTTTGCCATTGACTACAACTGGGGAGGGGCGGTGGAATTAACCGACAGCACTGTGTTTGCTGTAGCATTGGGCCACAGTCGCCTTTCTCTAGGATTAGCTACATGTAAGTAAGGGACCATAACTCTGGAATAGCTGCAGTAACTCTCAGAGAGAACCGAACTATAGCATAATGGCTCAGAGTGCCCTCTCCTGGGCTAGCTTACATTTGCAAGTAAAATTTCAATAATATAATTACTATTCTAATTAACTCAAAGCTGTCACCATAAATTAAATATCTCCTTTTGAAGAAGTATAGCTTGCAAGAAACAATGTCTGTTGAAACCACTGAAGAATATTGTATCATGCAGGCCACAATCTTTGACTAAAAGAAAGTGCACCATTTTGTCCCCATTTCCTCTGTCTGTGAGAAACTGTGAGAGGTTGCTGTAACTTCCAAAGAATGAACTTTCCTTGAACTTGTGTTTTGTAAATTTTCCATCATGTAAAGCAGGGCAGTAGTAAAAGCAGACGTCATTCTGACCATAAATGGTGGCATAGAGCTATATATTCACACAAATTATTCTGTTTGTTTAAATCCTTTAGAGCAGTGACTACAGTCTTATTTTACAGCATCCACAATGAACTGAAAACCAACCAACAATAAAATGTTTACTAGACTTGCGGTGTTTTATTTTTAAAGGGAAAAAAGGAGTAACAATATGCTGTATCTATTATGAGAATGTCCTGAATGACTGTTTCAGTTCTTCCACTGTCTCAGTTGCAAATTGGTGCAAGCCTTCTCTGAACATCATTCCTAACCAGAATGAAAAAACACAATTAATACACATTTTATTGTCAAAGCTCTAGAATCTATATTAGTAAGCTAAAAATAGTATTGGAACTTTATGAGATGTAAGAAATGTAGGTTTTCAAGCTTCTTTTTCTCCCTGAACCAAGGCTTCCCGATCACTCATGGATTATATTAGTATATTATTTCTAAAAACTAACTTTGATTTGAAAATCTAAATGAGACTTTGTAGAACAAGACTGTTTGTAAAACTGGCCAGCTGATTAGAGATTCAATGAGGAACCATTTGACCGGCTTACAGATCTATGTTTATATGCAACCCTACCAAAGTGGTCTTCAGGTCCGTGTGGAGAACCTGGATACTAACTGGAATATCTGCAAACAGATTGTATCAATTTACTTATCAACTGATCCACTTGGAACAGTCAGGATTAATGCTAAATAGACTGAGGCTGGATCCTATTCAAAATCTTTTACATGTTAGCTATAATTTTAATGAAACAAGGACTTCCATTCACTTTAATAACACTGGATATCCAGAAGGCATTTGATATAGTCTTCCACTTTTACTTATCAAAACTATTACCATATAAGAAATACAATTTGGCTACAAATTTACTAATTAACTGCAAAACATCTAACAACCAAATCTCGCTAGGCTAAAGATAAATAATATGTATAGAGAACAAATAGTCACCTCTTCTAGAAACAATCCTGTATATCAAGAATCGGCATAAGAAATATATGAAAATGAATACTTCCATAATAATTGACCAATACTGCTCTTGAATAGTGTAGCAAAACAAACTGATACTTACTATATTACTCTTAATTTAATTACAGGATCACTCAATGGTGCTACACACTTAAAGAACAATTAACAACAAATTAAACAATTTTTGCAACAGTTTTAAAAAGATCTGATGAAATGAAGCAAGTAATTATAATGCCAAAATCCACTATGGAACAAATGATAAAAATTTCCACTAATTCCATGAAAGGAATAACTTCCCAAATATATAAAATACTGGTAGAATTGCAAACTACTTCTCTACAATGATCAGAAGGTCTACGGGGAGTGAACATAACTGAAAACATATTACAGAATGACTCAAAAAAGCTTATACAAACCTAAAACAGAAGGCAGATATCCGTACAAGTAAAAAAAAAATACTATACCACTGGTGTAAGACTTCCTATCAGTTAGCCACAATAATGAAGACAACAGATACAAGGAATTGGTGAGACTGCTATGATACTCCCATGTTTTGCATATAGGTGATAAAAAGGTCACAAGGTGAGTTTTGTGTATAGTGAACAAGATTTAACTAACATATTTAGGACACAAATACCATTAAACCCCCAAATATGATTTGTCAATTAAAAAAACCTGGGACTTCAACAGATACTATTGCATTACCTACTCTTTGCTGATCAGTATTTAATAACAAAACACTGGAAGTTGCAGATGGTTAAAGCCATGAAAAGTGGTATAAGCCATATATGGGAGATAATGAGAAATGCATTATATTGCAAAAAGAGAGGAGACGACAATGGGAGAGAGGAAATTAGCAACACATATCTGAGACTTGGTGATTGTTAATAGATTGGCTCACTAATCTAGACGTAAATAATATACCTATTATTATTTTCTCTTTTGTATATATACAATACTCTACACCCTGCTTAAATCTGTAAGAAAAAGGTACCGTATTTTCCGGCGTATAAGACGACTGGGCATATAAGACAACCCCAAACTTTCCAGTTAAAATAGAGAGTTTGTGATATACTCGCCGTATAAGAAGACAACACCTGGCGTATAAGACGACCCCCGACTTTTGAGAAGATTTTCCTGGATTAAAAAGTAGTCTTATACGCCAGAAAATACAGTAACTTACTATATTTAGGACACCCCCTTGAATCATTTGGGATTGGAGGAAAGGTGAGGAGGAGGGATGAAATAACATCCAACATCTATTATGTAACACAAATTGAGTTTTGATATGTTATGTATTGAATTTTAATATTTATTGGTTTAATTAGATTCCAGTTACAATATCAATTAAATTCAGTAACTGCATTCTACATTACAAAAAGTTGTTAGAAGTGCAATATTATTTATCTGCCCTGTTAAAAATTACAGTGTCACTTTTATGAGCTCTGTCAAACATACTGATCTTTTTCTTTCATGCAAAGTTTATCCTTTAGAAGATTTGCAAAAATGAAACATATTTCTCTGGCTTTCTGTTAGACATATTAATACAATTTTCAACCACACCAATGACCACTTATTATTCATCCATTAATATTAACTTCAAATGAAGCAATATATGGGAGATGGTTTCATCACGATTTGCTAGGCATATGTAATGGACAAAACTCTGGAGCAGCTGCAAGAATCTTGAAAGTGAACTTAACTGTAGCATTTAACTGGACTGCTCAGAGTGCCCTCTTCTGGGCTAAACTTGCATTTGCAAGTAATTTTTTTTTAAAAAAATAATTACTCTATTAGCATAATTAGCTAACTCAAAGGTGTCACCATAAATATGTACTTTTGAAGAAGTATAGCTTACAAGAAATAATGTTTGTTGTGCATGAAACCCTTGAAGAACTTTGCACTCCGCAGGGCAGGTTTTGACTAAAAGGAAGTGTGACCTCTTGTCTCCATTTCCTCTGTCAGGCAAGAGAAGCAGGCATTGCTCTTGCTGAAACTTCCAAAGAATGAAGTGAACTTTCCTTGAACTTGTTTTTGTTTTTAATAAAGGCTTGTGTTTTGTGAATTCTTTATCATGCAAAGCAGAACAACAGTAAAAGCAGGATAAAGCTTTCTAACCATAAATGGTAGCATACACCTATATATTCATACAAAATAGTTTGTTTACATTCATCAGATTCCAATCTGGTTTTATAGTCTCCACAAAGAACGGGTTGGATGCCAACCAACAATAAAGTGTTCACTAGACTTACAATGGCCTTTTTGTTGTTGTTTTGTTTAAAGTATCTACGTGTGCTGCATCCATCATGAGAAGGTATTTAATGACTTTATTTCTTGCACTAAGTTGCAGATTGGTGCAAGCCTTCTCTGAATGTCATTTATGACCAGAATGAAGAAGCACAATTAATGCACATTTTATTGTCAAAGCTATGGACTCAGTATTAATTAGCAAAAATAGTATGGGAATTTATTTGGATATAAGAAATGTAGGTTTCCAAACTGCTTTTTTTCTGAATCAAGGTTTTCCCATCACTTTTTTTTAAACATATGAATGACTTCATGTTTCTTACAGCCCCCAATGACCTCATTATACAAGCTTATACAAACTATCAGATGACATTTTAAATATATCAGTCTCATAGAAGGGGGCTGTTTGTAGAAGCAGTTAGCGGACTATAGATTTAACGAGAAACCATTTGCCTGATTTACAGTTTGTGTTAATTACGAACCTGAAGTTCAAATCTATGTTTGTGCACATCTTTAGTAAAGAGGTCTTGAGCCATATGGAAAGAAGGGTCCATCTTGTGCTGGAAGAAAAGATCAGTACCTAAGGTAACTAAGTCCAAACATATGTAGGGGAGAACTAACAAAGTCATTTCAGGGATGCTTAAAGCAGATGTGATAACAATTTAAAAAAGTTTCTTTACTAACAATAAATATAACACTTCTTTAAGAGGTTCAAGTGGATGCTGAAAGTCTTAAGCAATGGATTCTGATCCTATACAGCAGGGTTTCCCAAACTGTGGGTCGGGACCCACCTCTAGGAAATTTAACCATATTTGAAATAACTTTTTTGATGTAATTATTTAATTAAGCAATAAAAAAATTGTATTAAAACTTTGTTATTCGAAAAGTCCTTTATTCATATTGGTAACAGTTAAATTTCCTAGTGGTGGGTCCTGAGTTGGTAAACTTATATTAGATGGGTTGTAGCCCAGACAACTTTGGGAACCACTGCTATACAGGTAAAATAAGGGATACTGGTGGAATGTGAGCCTGGCTTCATGAAGAACAAACCTGAGAACAGGAGATCCTGAAATGGAAATGTATTTTCCAGAAACACTGAAGAATAATGAAAAGCTGGTGAGATTATGTTGCAAGGTGTTATACTGTAGGCCTGAGTTAAGATCATCTTAAAGAAACTCCAGAATACAGTGCGACCCAGCTAAAGTAGGATGTTTAATACAGTATCATCTCACAAAAAGCCTCTATATGGATTCATGTTTCATGCGGAAAATCTCTGAGATGCAATCCAGGGGCCACAACATTTTCAGACGCTTAAATCCCTCAGAGGCGCAGAAGAGCTCTGCTGCTGTGAAAAAACTGTCAAAACTCTTCTGCAACAGAAGCAAAAGTATGTTAATTGAAAAATTTCCTCACATGAAGTATATACTGAACTGTAGCAGAATTCCATTAGGGGAAAATCTGCTAGCTGAAAAGGAAACCAAGGGTTATTATAACCCGCCCAGAGACCTTCGGGTATAGGGCAGGATAGAAATACAAATAAATAAATAAATAAATAATAATAGTATTGGATCCATTTGGTTTGGCTTTCCTCTGTTGTTCCAGAAACCTTTAAAAGACTGCATCCATGGTGGCCTCATCCACCAAGATTAGCCATTTCCCACAGGTGCATTACAAGATTTCATAATAAGGTTTACTGATATTGCTTACTGATTGTGGTGGGGAACAATTCAAAGAAGACTTCCAAAGAGACATTTTATCCCGCTCTTATTGAGCTGTATTGTGGGCACCCACCACATTAAATATAAAACTGACCATTACTGGAGAGATGCCCAAGTAGACAAACAGCACCAAATGTAGAGATGTCCTTTTGCATAGAAAAAAAATGGTGTGCGTAGACCATTCAAGGACCATATAACTAAGGGTAGGATTTTGGGCATATTCACTGATACAGAGTGTTTATCTTGCTCTGAGCTACCTTATTCAACAGTGTTTAACAACTGCTAAGATGAAAAGCAAAAGGCTAGTGAACACCTTTGTACTGGTATTAATAGACAATAATACAATTAGTAGTCCAATTAATATGATTACTACAATTATATTGTCTGTCAAGATGAGCATTTTCCATGTATTTTATTCATGTCAATTCCCTGAATTAGGAATAAGATCTCATTGTGTCTTTTATAGATTTCTGGATACAGTTAACTCATTTTAAGGATAACCTTAGAAATTCAAGTTCACTGTTACCTAGCACATTTGAATTTGTAGAATTGAAAAATGCAATTTGTCCAGTGATGTATATTTCATCCTGAAAGACACTAATGTCTGGAAAATTAAATTATATTGAAAAACTAAATTTGATTTCTTACCTCAGTTGCAGGCAAGACTTTAGCCAGTGATTTAAAAAATTAAAATGATCAAGAAACTACAGATTGACAAACATAACACATTCCACTGACAAAGAAGAGCCAAATTTTGTTGCATTTTAATATTATATGCACAATAATTCAAGTCAGCACCAGGCATTAAATATTTAAACAAGTTTTTCCCTTGTACATTTTGAAGTTGTGACCTACTACACTTTTTATCTGTAACATCCCATAAATATACCATCATTAAATTACATTTATGACATTCAGAGAGCCAACAACATGAAAACAAAGGTTTTCAAACACATGTGACTGAATTCTAGGAATAGAATCTCCATTAAACAGCAACAGCATTGAAACAAGCTAACTGTACGTCAGAATCTAAGACCAATTGGACTTTAGATATTTTTATTAAAAATATGCCTTTTACTTGCTTTATTCTTTTTTAAAACCACTTGTATGAAAAATGGTTCTGTTCTTGTTTACTAATATTACAAAATGTTAATTCAAGCATACCCATATTTGACATAGCCATTAGATATATCTTAGAGTACACTGTGGTACTGCTCTTAATTTGATACATTTTGTACATTTGAGAGTTTGTATGAGCATGCAGAAGCAAAGAACTGGAAACCCTAGAATTCTTTGAAGTTTAATTCAAATAAATCAGTTGCTGACTTCCCCACCTCTCATCCAGCATTTATTGTCTTGGTTTTTTTTGTACTTGGTTTTTTATTGGTTTCCTCTGTAGATCAGTTCCCATATTTTGCTAATATAAGGACCAAATCTTCACCATTTTAACTCAAGGCAAGCCGGACAGGATTTTCCAAGTTTGCTTTAAGAGTCTTCAAAAATTTTGAAGCTAGTTCGTCATCTATTACTCTGCAATCACTTGACAGTGTCACTGTCATGAACTGCTGCTGCTGAAGCTTTTCATTTCCTTCTTCATCTATTGCAAGGGAGAGTTCAGTCCGAGCTTGTCCCACAGCTAACATACAAGCTTGAGGAGGGTTGATGAAAGCAATGAAACTATTGACGCCAAACATGCCAAGATTTGTTATGCTTTTTGGAGAAGAAAAAATAATGTGAAAATAGGAGGGAAATGTATGAACGAAAATTTCAAAAAGTTGTTTCTAAAATTACTAAGAATTATGGTATAATACAATATACTACTACAAACATTTAGTCCATTTCTGCACTTACCTGTTTTTGATCTGGATCAGTACATCCGGATTGGGGAGGTATCGGCCGAATCAACATCATCTGCATGGATGGTGCTGATCTAATTCAAACCTCCCTGAGGTTGCAAACCTCATAAGAGCAGCCTAAATAGCAGCCCCCAGAAACCTCCCCAGGCCCTGAGGCTAGGAAATTCCATTTCTAGTTACGTAGGGTGTGGTTTGTGTTTTTTAGAGGCATGCCATAGCAGTCCCGGTAATTCTGGATCACAAAGGTGTTCATTTGGATGCCTCCATGATCCAGATCTGGATTAAGGGTTTTTTCCCACTGACCTCCCTTAATCTAAGATGATCCGGATTTAAGGAATGGGTACTTCCCTTAATCCAGACCCCACTGCCCAATAGTGATGGAAACAGGCTCTGTATAATCCAGATTTGATGCCTGAAGACCCTATTGTAGATCCCTTTAATGGGGTCTACAGGGAATCTGGATTATAGGTCCTGAAGGACCTGTATGATCCAGATTTCCCTAGAATAGGTGGAAACAAATGTGTCTCTAATGGGGCCTGTAGTGGAAATGGGGTCTTCTTGCTCTGAGCCAAATCGGTCCTTAATGGGTCCTTAGTGCTAGTGGAAAAACACCCTAAGTGCCTCTTAATCTGGATACAGTTCTGTCTTGTGCAGATGGAGCTGGACGAATGGGGAGCAGGCCCTCCATGATCTGCATTAATGTGCCGATGAGAAGGGCTGGGATGCAGATCAGATGCTCTTTGGTCCTGATGTACAGGATGGGGCCTTAGTTAACCAGAATACAGCTTTATATATTACAAACAAGAGTATAATTTATAGAATTAAAATGATTACGACATGTACAGAAAAATATAACAATTTCTTTCAGCTCCACAGTACACTTAGGAAAAATCGGTTGGCATATTACATTGTCTGGATTTTGTGACAAATACAAAGACTGCTATCCCATTTGTTAAGTTTTACAAATTTAGAGGGGCAATTTATCTTTTCTTAGAAAAAAATAACAGGATTAAACACAGAACAAAACACTAAGCATAGAGGGAGGGGAAAGCAGAAACAGTTTTAAGCAAATGTGAATGTCATTAAAGGAGCTAAGCAGATGGAAGTCAAGCTTACATTTCTAGGACTGGGAGCATTTTAACAAACCCTAACATCAAAATTATAAAATTAAGCTAATATTGTGTTATTACAAACTAATAATATTCTTTACTAAATATATAATCTGCTCACAGATGTTAAATTTTTGCAATTCAACTTCATTATAAAATACCTAAAAGATCCTCCTTGATATTCTTCAGGTAGTAATTTTCCATCTCTTGCTTTCTTTGTTAAAGCCTATGGAATAAAAATACCAACACAATTTGAAGCAAAAATACCTCTTCACAAAGTAAACGTACTTGCAAAAATAGTTATGTAGATGTGAGTGGCTTCAGGTGGCTGCTATAATTTATGCCTGTTCTTTTGGAATCTGTCTTGATCCCAGGAACAGAAATTTGTGTATGGTAGAGACATTTCTGTGGCTATTCCTCAACAAGCTTCAAGATCTAATGTTATGGATAACTACTATCATTAAATCAGCTATCAGCACTAATGCATCCATAGCCTATAATTAACTCATAAAATACTTTGTCATCATAAAACTGTAAAGCCCAAATTCTACACAACTGCTTCATATTATAAATTAGGGAGAACATCAACCCTGAAATATGATGCAGAGATGAAGGGTGGGATTAACTATGTGTCAATGCATTTCCTTACGGAAGCCAAAAAACTCATAAAAATTATCATCTTCGATGATTTCACAGCATATACTGGATGTCTGAAAAATACACAATGACATCATTGCCTCTAAATGCTTTTTTAAAAAATTACAGTTTATGTTTAAAATTCAATTAATGTTGATTAAAAAGTACTTATGTATATAATAGTTCTTACCAACAATGTATAACATACACTAATCTTCCTTTACTCTTGCTATAAGGATTTTCATTTAGAATGTCTGTGTTTATTATCTCTTCTTGTTATACAAACAATTCTTTTCAAATATTAGGTCTAAAATTTGAGGAAAGGGATTCCTTCCTCTTTTTTTCAGATCAGAGACCATAATTAGTATTGTATCTGATAATGAAATCTGTTCAACTCACATTATCTTAAATCTTTAATTAAATCATTACTTCTAATTACATCATTAATTTTAATGTTATTAATTCTATTTTATTGTTTTAGATAACTTTTTTCCTTGTAGTATTAGGAAAGGCTTGAAACAAGCTACAATTTTTCACATTTCAATTAATGGAATAACTTTTCATTATATTACACATGTATCAATTTTCGCAATAAGGACACTTTTTAGGAATCAATTAGACACAGATCAGAGTGGAAGATTATATATGCAATGTAGGCTTAAATATTCCTGAATAATAGGGCCTATTTGCACTGGCTGGACTGGTATGGTAAGGCTGGCAAGGATCCAGAACAGTAGGGGCCATTCATACTACAAGCAATAAACTAGTACTGTATCTAGTCAGTAGTGCAAATAGCCAGCCTGAAACAATTAATATCTGACACAATATCCCACTGAGAGGCTGGATGTTGCCAGGACAATCTGGTAGCTGCACACAACTGTGCAGCTGTAGTTATACAACCACACCCACTTGCCACACCATACCCACAAGAGGGTGCGAGCCCACCTCTGCTTTCTTTCCTTCTGAAAGAAAGTCCTGGACAATCAGATTTTTTGTGATTATCATTGAAAACACTAACTAGCTACATTGAACAACACATCTAGCTTTTCCAGCCAAGTTTAGTTAGAAGCTGCCATTTGATAAGGCTTGTTCTCTACTTTGGTAGCGAAGCTGGGACCTCCAATTAATCTTGAAATAAGACAATGACTGATGCTTTCCTGTGCTGGTAGGCAAGATGATTTCTCCACAGCATAGACTGGGCACTGCAATGATCCATAACCTGGCCATTCCTGCCTCTGGTAGGCTAGCAAAGTGGGAGAAGGAACACTTCTCCTGCTCCTGGCCAAATTCAAAGTTCCCTTTTTAGATAGGTGCAAAGATGCTGGCCCTAATTTGTTTCTCGTGCTGCTAGGAGGCCCAGGCATGGCCTCCAGGAGTAAACACTGCATTCCAGTGATTGGCTTGGAATGGGCTAGCAGGTAAATGTGAAAAGGCTCCCAGTTGGTTCAGTCTGTCAAAGGTTGGGTAGTAGAGGTAGATCTGCTGTTTCATTCCCCATGGCCCCACTCAGGAGTATCTTTTCGGAGCAATAATGACAGTTACAACTAAAAGAGTTATAATCTTCAACTATAAAAAAGCAAACCTATCTCTTGTAGCCATCTTTTGGATTTTATATCTTACAATCGGAAAGGAAAAAGGAACAAAGATAACTCATAACTTTTATTAGTATCCTTTAAGTTGCAATATTTCAAGAATGAGGAACAAATTGAACTGATAAGAAAAATCTGCCTGGCCCCTTTCTTCTAAAGGCAAAAGCAAAGTTTGAAAGTTACACTCTAGAATAAATGTAAATAATTCATCCACAGAACTACAGTGTTTTACTCCTGCAATTTTTGTGCTCTTTGAGTCCTGAAAAGCGAATTCCAAGATTTATGTTTGTCATACCATTTTAAACCTGTTTCGATTTAGATCAAGTAAAAAGTAATAAGGTTCACAGAAAGCATAGTTGTTGGTAAAGATGTATGAACAAAGGAATATAGGGAGAAACAGATATGGATGAAATAACATAAGAGACTATGAATGTGTTACACTATATTATACTATGTAACCTACTTAATAATGTACTAAATGTTAAATAAATGTTTATAGCCAGAAATTTCTCAGAAAACTGGTTAAAGGCTAACAAGCCAACCAGTTTTATTACCTATCTACCAAGGATCCAATAAAATTTTGAAACACTTTTTAATTTAGTTTTAAAATAAATTCCTATATTAATTTCTTTGTCATACCTGAAAAAAGGCTGCATAACAAGAGCATAAAACAGTAATAACAGTCGTCTCTCTACATAGCTAAAAGGATCATTGATACTTCTATTTACCTAATCCTTGGAATTTAATCTAGTGTTAAATATTACGTCCCATACTAAATTAACTTACCCAGTTTTAATAACAGAAACAAAATGTATCTGTGTTCTGTTCTCTCTTAATACTAGTACCAATTAGCAAAAAATGTCTTTTTAAACTTCCCGTGGGAACTTCAAAAAAGAGACTATTTGCCCAAATGTGGAATTTTTTTTCTAGCCACAAACCAGCAAGACACATGGGAGGGGCTTCCACCTCAGAAGCATCCCTTCAACAACCACTACAGGGCAATACATCATTATTTATGAATCAGAAATCTGACAGTTATGCTATTCTAAGTATATACCTTCCCTTTTCCTTTCAGGGTTTAAGAATCTCATGTGATATAGTGCTTAACGGACTGTGTTATGATTCAAAACAAACTTGGTAGAACTCTATTAATCTGGATTTACTAGGTGACCTTGGGCAAGCCTCAACCTCAAGATTTTTGTTCCCATTTGCAAACAGACACAGTGATTCTGGCCTACATTTAAAAGACAGTTGGCTTTTCTACCCTGCTTTTCTCACCCATTTAAGGGGACTCAAAGTGGCTGACAAAGCTTTCTGTTCTTTTCCCCACAACAGAACACCCTGTGAGGTAGGTGAGGCTGTGAGAGCTCAGAACAGAGCTGTGACTAGCCCAAGGTCAACCAGCTGGAAGCATAAGGGGGAGTGCGGGATCAAACCCAGTATTTCCAGACAAGAGTCTGGCTCCTTAACCACTAGACCGAACTGGGGAAAAGAATGCATAGAAGTTAATTTCTAGAATAGTATTCAAAATGAGCCTCTCTTGGGAACTTTAGATAGATCTGGGCCAGAAACAATTTTGTTTTTAACTTTATTCTTACTTAAATCCCTGAATGCCTGGCAACAAACAAAACAAAAGTGTTCTTGTGGAATGGGACACCACCACAGATGTCTTACATCTAGCCAAAAAGACATTTTTAAAACAGTCTGAGAATATTTTTTAAAAGCATAGTATATATTTTTGGGCAGGACACAATATGTTTGGCTGTACGTATAAGCATTATATGCTCCTAAAAATTACTGTGCAAGTAAAACCTACCTCTATAGAAGCAGCTATTTCCTGAACTCCCTTGTCTGCAGCATCTTTTATGACTGGTGTAGTGAGGCCTTGGTCTGTTGCCACGGCAATAGAAATGTCTATAGATTGCAGCTGCCGGGGGCCCATTCCATCCCATGTCACATTAACATCTGGCATTTGCTGGAAGAAGGAAACAGAGTGAGATACAGCTGCTAAAGGAACCAATTATCCAGTAAAAGAAAAATCCTTTAGAAATTGTGGTAAGGGAGGCATTTACATCTGTGGAAAGAGTTGCCTTAAGGAAGACATGGATGATAATAACAAAAGACCTGACATGTGAGCTAAAAATGGACTTATCTTTTTATACCTAGTTTGTCACAAAGTGCGTGGATACAGTGCAGATGCAGAAATTGTACTGCTGCAGCCAGCCAGAAGGATTACAGACAAACACTACTGAATTATTAACAGATTCCCATCCCATCATATGGCAGTCTCATTTTGCAGATGCCTGGCAAAAAGAACAATGACACTCTGCTCCAGCCATCAGAAAGCACCAATAGATTTTCTGCTCTCACTTAATAAGAACATAAGAACATAAGAGAGGCCCTGCTAGATTAGGCCACAGCCCATCCAGTCCAGCATCCTGTCGCACAGTGGCCTGCCAAATGCTCATGGCATCCCAAACAGAGACAAGGACAAACCTTTTTCTGCTCTTGAATCCCAGCAAATGGCATCAGAAGCATCCTGCTTCTGCACACACACCCAGCCTGAAAGATGCACCTAGGTATCCGTTCTAGTAGCCATTGATACATCTGTCATCCATAAATTTGTCTAACCCTACCTTGAAGCGATCTAGACTGGTAGCTGTCACCACCTCTTCCGGCAGCACATTCCATAAACCGGTGACCCTTTGGGTGAAGAAATACTACCCCTTGTCAGATCCAACTCTCCTACCCATCAGCTTCATACAGTGCCCCCTGGTTCCAGTGTTGTGTGATAGAGAAAAGGAATCTATCCACCTTTTCTATACCATGCATAATTTTATATACTTCAATCAGGTCCCCTCTTAAACGCCATCTCTCCAGACTGAAGGGGCCTAGATATTGCAGCCTGGTTTCATAAGGGAGGTGTTCCAGACCCTTAAAAATCTCAGGCTTGAACCAAAAGCAAAGGAAAACTTAAGAACACTGAAGCCAACTGCTTCCTGGTTTTGTCCCAACTGAATTTTAATAATACCCAATATAGAGTTTTATAGACAAGACAGCAGAATAATGATTGGTTGCTTTTTATCATCAACAGTAGTAGGAAATTGACAAATGTTGGCTAATTGTATTGCAACACTCCCCTTCTACCCTACTAACAGGCTCCTACCTCAATGGTTATCTACACAGCCATTCTACAATGGAAATCCAGAGCCTTATCATCACACTGCTAATAAGGCTTTTTCTTTTGTGCTGTGTTGCACTGGAAGGCTGAAGGCAGAGAAAGGTCACCTAATACTTTTATAGTTTATCTGGGAGTCTTTTGTAACGTTCAGTATGCCATGGAAATGCACTCAAGCAAGCAAGCAAGCAATTCAGGAAAATTGGGGTTGTGTCTTTGGCTAAAAAATGAACTGAGGAAATGAACACAGAGTGCCCAATGCCATCCTTTCTCAAGAATAAGTATAACTACTGAATGAACACGCAGAGGGAAAAAAGGTTACAGTGCATATGACTCATGTAGTCAGAAATAAAGCTCTTGACTTCAGCTCCAAATCCCATTTTGTTCTGTCATTTAATTGATAGTAGGTTAAGCAGTTGCAGGAACTAAGGCTGGTTCCAGACTTGCAGCTTAAATCCACAGTTTAACAATAAACCCAAGTTTACTCACTGCAAAGGGAAAATTGATCATCCTGACTAAATATCAAATGCACAGTTTCCTGTTTAAGAAGATGAGAGTTTAGGAGCTGTGTGCCGTCACGTGGGTTCAGAGACCCAATCATTTTAAGAGTAGCAGTTCCAGGTTTAGGATCCTCTGGTTTGCCATTCCCGCTGTCCCACCCACATTTGCATGATAATGTGCTCTAACGGTCTACTGCGCAGCAAGAGTTCTTTCTCACGCACAAAGGAAAATCAGACGTAACAGTCATACGGCAAAGTGATGACAAAAGATTTACTGTTGTGTCTGACAAGACGATCGGGACTGCCATTCCATTCTCGGTATAGAATGTGTCTGGATGCAGCCTAACATACCAAGATTGGTATGCAAGATTGAAAACTGCTTAATCAGCAATGGCTCGTGCATAGGCTGAGATAACTAACAGAATGGAAGATCTTGCTAAATGAAGATGATAAATATTTATTCATGAGAAAGGATGGCATTAGTAGCTCTATCCATGTCCTCAGTTCATTTTTGAGCCCAAGGCACGACTGCTGTGTAAGAAAACAGTAACTGCGCTATTGAGGAAATGTCTAAACCCCTTTCTCTATAGGGCATTATTCAAGTTTATATTCAGGTGTGGCCTGCATAGCATGTACATGGCAGGACCCTATTCTTGGATATAAGATGGAATAAGGCCCAGCACAGAAAGATCCTAAGAAAAGGTTAAGAAGTTTATTTCAAAACTACCATACGCTGCAGAATTACAGAATATGGGGAACTCGCTTTTTGTGGTCTTGGGACAGAACTCAATATACTAACCTTCAATTAAGAAAAAGCATTAGACAGCAAAATAAATTACATTTTTCCCTTGCGGAGTGGCAATCTGCAACACAGTAATAAAAAAAATTGTTACTTACTTTGAGGGTAACAGCAGTTGCCTTGATAATAATGTCATTTATTGATACTTTGATATCATCTATATAAAGACAGAAAAGAAGAGGAATGATTTTAAGTTAAAGAAGTTCCTCTCCAATTTGCACTGTTAATATAATAAAATTTCAGAGTCAGAATCAAAAGAGATTAATGAACTACTGAATTATAGTACTATAGTATCAAAAACCTCTCATCTTCCTTGCTTTAGTATAAAGAGAGCCTTTTTCAGATATCTAAATCCAGCCAAGTCAAAGAAGTGAAAGTAAAAGTTAGCAAATCTACTCTACTCTGGTTCAGAAATGAAGGCCAAAGAGACACGAGATTTAACAAATTCAGGACAGAAGATATGAAGGTTCATAAGGATATAAATTCTCAAATATTGCTGAGGCACCTCTGCAGTTGAATTCCATTACTTCCCCGTGATTTTTGTGTCTTCACGCATCAGCACCCTTCTTAACGATATATCTAATATAACAGCAATTCTCCCTGCAATTCTGGCTTAACAGAGAGATGCCTTAAAAAAACTTGCATGGCTTAAAAACAAAACAAACAAAAGTATCTTCGTGCACATATACATCTCTGACAATGCCAAAAGGGGAAAGGGGCAGAATGAAAAGGAACGAATCCAGAAATTCAGCACATTTCATTTTGGAGATTAGATGTTTTCCAGTAAAAGCAAGCCACATCATGGGAAAATAGTCTTCAAGTGGCTTCACATGTTTGAAGGAACCTTTACTTGATGCACTAGAACCCAGAGTTGAAAAGATAGTAACCACTACAACATAATTCAGTCAAGTAAATGTATTTCCAGCTTACTCACTGAAATATGGAATATTACACATTCAAAACTAGCTGCAAAGTTAGAACAAAATACACATTCAAAAAGAGGTCTGTTTTGAGTTTAGAACAGTTGTTTAGACAGTTTTGAGGCTTTTGTCTCAGTTTACAGTGACAGTCCGCTGTTTGTTGAGTGACTGACGGTCAGCTCTAGCACAGCCTAAATCAGAAAAAAAACACCCTCTTTCAGCAGTGTTGTACTGCCCTCCCTGCATCCAATAAACACAGATAGAAAAGTGTTTTCTCCACTGCTTTTTCCTGATCAACACTGAGAGCACTTTCCTTGAAGTGCTGAGAGCACTTGAAGACTACACTGTTTAGGGAAGCATTACCAGGCTTTGTGTAATTTAGCCTTCCTATCTAAGGAGATACTGCCTGTTGATGTTTTATTGTTTCCTTTATCTTGTTGCTTCTCCTGCTCCTGATAAACACCTGACTCTCAGATGTATTCCCCCATTTCGAAAGTGAACCTGATAGTTACTCAGACAGGAAGAAAGGACCTTATCTCTCCCTTCTGGGTACTTGCACCTAAAGGAAAGAGAAAGGCCTTTGTTTTCCCAAAGAGGAAAATCCCCACTGAGCCCATGTCAGGTGCAGAAGTACACCTGGAGGCCCCCCTCCCCCCCAAAAAAATACATGGAAACAGCTAGCTTATTAGGTTTGTTTTAATACGGTGATGGCCAACCTATGACACGCGTGTCACAGGTGACATGCCAAGCCCTTTTGGGTGACACACCTGGTCACCCTGGCACCTGGACGCGTATTGCTTGCTTGTTCTTGAAGTATATGAAATACCAACTTTCAATTGAAGATTTAGCAACAAAAGTCACTAATGTAAAGAATTATTTGTTTTTGCTTTTAATAAAATATATATATCAAAAATCTAACTTTTTTACTAGAGCTACAAATATCACAAAATTATGGATATTTCTAGAAGTGACACAGCACCTGAGTTTAGCTAGGTTTTCTTGCGAATTTTGACACACCGAGCTCAAAAGGTTCGCCATCACTGTTTTAATACTTTTTTTAAAAAAAATCCACTCAACCAAGACCGTTATGGTGTGAGTAGAGGAAACTGTCCCACCTCCCAACACAAACAGTTCCTAAGAGCCTCCCCAAAGAGAACAGCTGGCTTATGTATACTCAAGATTATATATACTCAGGATGCCCCAATATGTTCTGAGCTTTGTTCCCAGTCAGAATTTTTTTTAAAAAAAAAGGTTTCTTGAATGCCCTTAAGTGAAATATGAGTTTAACAGCATAACTTGATGTTGTAAAATGGGAGTAGTCCAGAGCAAGCAATATTCTTACATCAAGATTCCAGATCCATTTGCTATCATTAGCTATAATTATGTACTTTCCATGAAAGGCAGGCTTGTAACATATTTTAAACCTATTTTTAAAGTATGAAATTCATCTTTTGGTTGAAAAAATGTAATTCTTAGCATGTAGCAACATTCTTAATGTTTGACAGGGATTTAATGAAATGACAGAAATTTCAGGCAATATGCAGTAAACAAATCATTTTTACATGCCTTCCAACTGAAATGATTTTTTGTAACAAAGAGAATGAAACAGAATAATATTTCCTTGAGCAGAAACAGACAGAACACAGCTATATACAGATTTGACAAAATGAAATTTAACAACATCAGCACAAAATATCCAATTTTATTGAGCATGCTAAATTATAAAAGAATTAGTGGTAATTTATATATGCTACATGTATTGCTTAGTATAACACAAAGAAATCTATTGTAGATCTAAAAATAAAATGAAAATGTCTTGGCTCCTCTTGATAGTCTATGATGCATGAAATGGAATAATCAACTATAAATAGGAAACATGCCATTTCCCACTATTCCTTGGAGGCCTTAAATTACTAGGATGAAGACACTGACAGACCCTGAAATTAGGTTAACAATAAAAGCAGAGCAGGTAAGCAATTTGCTTCATTATTTTAAAAAATCTAAAATATTTTAAAACATATAACAAACAAATTTCGTACAATCAATGATTCTTCCTGAAAATATGTAATCCGTATTTTTTCTGACATACACACAATATCACATATTATTATGAAAGCATGAAAAATCTGTTTCCTCTAGAAGAAGCAGAAATCTCTTATGGCCTATTTTTAGAACCATCCTAAAGGCATGTATGACATTTTTATTAGTTACTGTACAATGTAATGTACTCTGCTGTATATTACTACAGAGACTCTTGGCATTGAAAATTATGAACTAGCAAAAGCACTTCAAAAACTAGGATGAATTTATGTAACTGGATAATATTTAAGAATATATACTAGGGAGCATGCAGAATGTCATGCACGTTTAAGCCTAAATCATTAAGCTTTACTATTACTGTCTGCTTTATCATTTTATGTTTTAATATAATTAAAGTTTTGTTTCTCACCTTGGGACAGCAAAATGAAGAGTGGTTTATAAACTTAATGAAAAATTAAATATTCACTATTAACAACTAATTAAAAACTAATTTTACATGCCGAAGAAGAGATTACTTTTTCCCCTTCTCCAATGGAAACCTTTAAATCTGTAGGACTGTGAGAGAGAGGATGCTGGACTAGATGGGCTGTGGCCTGACCCAGCAGAAATCCTCTTATGTCCTTTTCTTTCATGCACCATCTTAGAGAGATGTACTAAGCAATTGTCATATGATTCCTACAAGAATTTGCTAGACACGTTTCTCCAAGTATCACAGTGAAAAGGCATGTTTTGAAATTTTAGAGAAAGCTTTTTAAAACATGTTTTTAAAAAGGAGTGAATGCCTTGCTGCCTTGACACATCAACCCTTCTCAGCACTATCAGTTATACGCCTTATGACTATTTTCTTAGGGGTTTTTTCCACTTACGTCCCTTACTCCAGATCTAGGATGATCTGGATCTAAGAAATGGGTCCTTCAACAAATCTGAATTTAGAAGATCTGGATCGTGGCAAGTACCTGATGCATCTCCACGGGCAGTATAGCACCCAAATAGCAATGGGTGCTAGGCATACTCACAGTGGAAATGCTGGAATACCCATGTGGAGTGCCTGTCTGTCCCCAAATGCAAGATGCAAAGGCGGCGT
Source organism: Aspidoscelis tigris stejnegeri (assembly GCA_023333525.1). Lineage (NCBI taxonomy): Eukaryota > Metazoa > Chordata > Lepidosauria > Squamata > Teiidae > Aspidoscelis > Aspidoscelis tigris. The sequence continues at coordinate 47,357,231 of JALMGA010000003.1, read as the reverse complement.
GGAGCGATTGGCTGCCACATATGTCAGTCCAGCAATGTTTCTGAGGGAGCGAAGGGCGATGGGGGGAATCTCTGGAGCCGCTATGGAGATTCTTCGGAGTCTGGGGCAAGTCGCTATGGAGAATCTCCAGAGCTTGGCCAAGTTCCACAATACGGTCTGTGCCGATTTCCAGAGCTGTCTCTGAAGTTGTCTCTGGAGAATAGCCGCTTGCTTCAAAGAGTTGGCATTTGGGGTGCCCACACCCCAACAAGGGTGCCCCCCCCAGCCCACCTTTGGACCCCATTGACCAGAGTGCGGTGCAAACACATGCCATCTAATCTGGTCTTCAAGGCTTGAAGACCCCTTTAATGGGATCCACGAGAAGACCAGATTTTAGGGCCTGAAGGACCCATTCAATCCAGATTTTCCTTGAACAAGTATGAACACATCAGGTCCTAATGGGGTCTGAAGTGGGAATGGGGTCTTCCTAACTGGTATCAAATCAGTGCCTAATGGGTCCTTAGTGCAAGTAGAAAAACACCTTTAGATTCAAGAAACAGGTTGGGCCAGAGCAAGTTCTGCCCAAATGGGTAGGATCTCTACTCATACACTCTTCAGTCAGGTTTTTAAAAGCCTCTCATTGGAGCAAATAAAAAAAAATCATAATCCCCCCCTTTACCAAACTCATTTATTTTTCAAGAGCTTCAGCTTTTGCCCAGAGGATATAACCTTAAATGTTAACCACAAACTTTATAAGACTCTGTACTTCTAAGTAACACTCCCTCCATAGCACAATTCAAGTATGAGCTGCTGCACTTCTGTACTTAGGGAAGTGGAGATTGCTTTCCTAACTTGGGGTGTGTGTGATCAAAGACAACAACACATATGAAGCAATTATTACTACTACTTTTTCAAGTAAAGGTTGCTGGTGACGCAGCCGTCTTGTTAGCCCTCAAAGAAGACTGGATAGGGACAGATCATTGCCCTTAGGAAATTCATCTTCTTCCAGACTCTGGATATACATACCTTCAGCAAGGTCACTTAATGCAATGCCACAAGCACTTAAAGAGGCCTGCATTGATACAGCTGGACAGTAAACCTCAATATCTTGACAAAATTATTCTGCATCCAAATCCCATCCAGTATTGCAGGTGTGAGGTTTGGGATTGCATAGTTAGGCACTGAAAACATCCATTATGTAGGTTTAAATATTAAATAATGAGGACTTAGCACTCTCAATTTCTATACAGAACTGTTACAAATGAAGCAGAACTGAGTAATCAAGATAATTACATAAATATATGGCAACAGCAAAATTATTTCAAGCAATTCAATGCCATACAGTGGTGATGGCCAACCTATGACATGCGTGTCACAAGTGACTTGCCAAGCCCTTTTGGGTGACACACACGGTCACCCTGGTACCTGGGCATGTAGTGCTTGATTGTTCTTGAAGTGTACAAAATACCAACTTTCAATTGAAGATTTAGCAACAAAAGTCACTAATGTAAAGAATTATTTGTTTTTGCTTTTAATAAAATACGTATATCAAAAATATAACTTTTTTACTAGAGCTACAAATATCACAAAATTATGAATATTTCTAGATGTGACACAGCACATGAGTTAAGCTAGGTTTTCTTGCAAATTTTGACACACCATACAGCATGGACAAAAAGCAAATTAACTAATTTAAACCTTTCCTTGCTGGATAAAGTAATTTTGAATACTATGCATCATAAAATAAAAACAAAGCTGAACAGATCAGAATAGAAAACATCAATTAATAGAAGATATTTCAGAAACAGTTTAAAAATAGAAGTAGTTTCACCTTTTGCTAGTTTGTTCACTAACTTTAAAACAGCACCAAGGTCACAATCAGCCGTTGCATAAAAGTGAGGTACAGTGGTTTTAGCTTCTGTTAATCTTTTAGCAATCATTTTTCTAGAATCACTAGCAGGAATTTCAGTGAATGTGTCCTGTATCAAAAAAACACACCAAACAACCGATATTTAGGGAACATACATGTATAGTTGGGAAATGAATAATCTTATCTGTTCTAAACCATCTTTGCCATAAATAAAATGTTCAAATGCACTCAGCTTTTTACAGGGGCTAAAATTCACTTTTTCTGATTAATTTATTACCCCCCCCCTCCCACGCATCTTGACCATCTGTAGCTTCCTAGCCAATGTTGTGGGCTTCCTACAATGTAGTGAAACATGGTACAGAATAGTTTTATCCAACTATTTGAAATAGACCATTTACATTTAGTAATATGGCCATCTAATAGTGACTTCTTTGTAATTTTAAACCAATGTTAAGAAGTGTTCTTTCCAAATATCTAAAGATCCATGTTGGTGGATCATAACTCAGTAACAACTTTGTTCTCAGAATGCCTTGAGAGAAGCTCAGCAGCTCTTGGAACAGACATACTTGGCAGAGATCTTACTAAACTTCACTGAGAAAGAGACAAAACTGCATTAGTCGTGAAGTCTAAAACTGTTTGTTGAACTTCGCTGATGCTTCCCAAGGAAGAGAAGTACAAACCCTCACCTTCATTCTCACATTTTCAAAGGCTTAGACTAAAAGGTCACATGCAAGAAAATGAATTTTACTTATTTATACTGCTTTTCATTAAAAACAAGAATCTCAGAAAAGTTTAATAGAGAGATTAAAAACAAGGGTAAACCACACACATAAATGGCAACAATTAAAAACACATTAAAAACTCAGTGGGTTAGGGAAAGCAAAAAACATGCACAAAAGATGACTGAGCAAGAGATAGTTTTTAATAAGCACCAGAAAGCTGTGAATGTTCATTGGTCTCACGTTAATAAGCTGAAAGTAAGATCTTTGGCATTTTCCCAGGTAGCTTACAAAAAGGGACAGGGCTCATTTTCCCACCTGCAAAGGTCTGAGGGAAGCAATATCAAGATGACCTACTGCAAGGACACTATCCAAGATTAGGGCAATGACTGTCACACTGCTCCATAAGTAAAATATGGAATCTGCATCGTTATTACCATGGAAGCACGCAGTCCTGGCACAGAAACAGGTCGTGGAAGAGGAGGTCGGGCAGTTGGAGGAGTCACAGGTTTTGCCATCGGAGCTACAGGCACTCTGGTTTGATCCAAAGTGGGTGAAGAAACCACTGGCTTTGCTTCCACAGGCTTTCCCTTCAATTTTTGCTCCAAAAGTCTGAGAGCATCCCTGTCGTTAAAACAAATAAGTTAAACACTGTTCTTGCCCAATAAAATGCGCAGATGCCACTTCGCAGCAGGTAAGCTGTGATTTTTCCCTTCACTGGAAGGGGCCACTCAGTAAGGAATGGCTTTTCCCCTTTAAATTCTTAGCTGATATTTTAAAGAGCAGCTTGGGGCAACAACTTCATTAACTCTCAGGTGTTAATAACAGTTATTTAATATTCATCTAGCGTTTGTTTTTCTTTTCATTGAGGTAGGGAAGCGTAGCCTTCTGCATGCTGTTCAGCACAACCTGAGTTGTCCTTAGCCAATGTGACTAGTGACTAGTGGAAGATGAGGAGAAGTTCCACATATTGGGCTCAAAACATGTTGTAAATTATGGGTGTTTTTCTACTGTCACTAGAAGTACCCATTAAGTACCCATTAATGGGTACTTAATGGCATTTTTGTACCCATTAATGGGTACTTAATGGGTACTTCTAGTGACAGTGGAAAAACACCCCATGTTGCTTTATTTTGGTCTGTGAAGAAAAATAATTATGACAGTGTATTGATAATACAGGAGCTACAGCTATTTTAAATTAGGAGACTATAATAAAGCTGTAAAATATTACAATCTTCAATTTCTTAATATAAAAAGTTGTAACTATTTAAATGTAGAAGGTGGAGGCAACTTAGAATACCTATTAGAAATTTTATAACACTAGCTACATAACTAATACGTTTTTCAAAGAAAGCAAAAAGATTTAAAATTTCTAGTGAAAACACGTTTTCATTCTGATATTTATAGCACAAAATACTATTATCAATTCCTTAATAACATTACCTGCTTCAGTGGCTTGAGTTAATTAACATATTCAAAGCCCTGTATAAAAGCTTTACAGCAGCAATAAATAACAACAGGGCTAAACAGGGCAGGCCATTTGTCATCCATGAAGATGCATAAATGTACTGAAAAGCACACATACAATCCGTATACATTGTCTTTTAGAAGTCACAGACCCCCATAAAATTTAATTGCTTCCTCTGCAACTTGCATGCTGGTAGTTATGAATGAATTTATTTATGACATACAGTGCTTTACTTAATAATTAAGCAAGAAGGCCTAATCCATTAAACATATAGGAGTTTTGCTACTGACTTTAGTGAAGTACTTCATCAGTTTTGGTACGAACATCTGACCTGCTATGCAAACTTGTTTTTAACATTTCTGAAGTTTGCCAGCAATTTGTTGTAATTTTATTTTATTTTCAAATGTATCTTTTGGATAATGGGTGTTTTTCCACTGACCTCCTTTAATCTGGATCTAAGAAGATCCGGATCTAACAAATGGGTACTTCCCGTAATCCGGAGATCCGGATTACCCAATGTGTTTCCACAGGTGGTCTAGCACCCAATAGCAATGGGTGCTAGCCTGCCTGCTGTGGAAACGCTGGAGCACCCATGTGCAAATCTGGATCTACCCATGAAACAAATGTGGTTCTAATGGGGTCTGAAGTGGAAATGGGGTCATCCTGCTCTGAGCCTAATGGGTCCTTAATGGGTCCTTCAATAGGTACTTAGTGCTAGTGGAAAAACACCCTATTTCTCCCTGTCAGAAAGGCAATACTGTTACAGACCCATTCTTAGGATTAAAAAAAGCACACAAAACATATTCCAAATCTTCCTTATTTTTACTTGGTTTCAATACATCCTTGGTCTGAAATATAGGACAAAGGTTTCTTATACCACTTAACAGGACAGAGGTTGGAATGAACAAAACACATAACCTAAAATTAAGAGAAAACCTAAGCATGCATAAAAAATCAGCAATGTTCACACTTGAATTCTAGACCTAATTCCCAAATAAATTAACATGTCACATAAAACAGGTTTGTCTACTTTTGCTAGTTAGGATACTGTATCAGTGTGCTGTTCTATTAAAATTATGTTTTACTGCCACCTGCAGTTTGCTGACAACTATACAGCAAAAAGATAGTTAAGGGCAGAGCAAAGTGCAAGGCCCTCAAAACAAGAATCAAACACCACATTAATGAACTTAAAGAACAAATATTTTTGCTCTTAACATCTGTCACAATCTCCTTTCCACATTCTCTCGCACAAAGGAAAAAGCCATGATTTACACCGGAAAGTTCTTCTACAAAACTAGAAGAAATCAGTCTTAACCAAACTGCACACACAGAGCTTTCTGCCTGGATGTTGGACTGGTTTTTCTGTCTTTCCACACCTAAGGTGAGTCACTTATTCATGCAAATCACCACTTCCTATCAGGGCTGAGAAGTTATTAACTGATGAAGCTCCCTTCAGCTCCCTTGGCAGCTAAAATTGTTAGCATGGTTCAAGCAGAGGATAGAAAAGCATAACCTAGTTTTGGCAACCAGACTTTCTTAAAGGATGCAATGAAAAAGATATTTTTAAAAAATAAGATGCAAAATATAAGAACAAGTCTTTCTCATACATTAATCAAAGAATATCCCATACACTCAAATGCAAATGCAGAACAACTGAAAATATCAGCAAAAAGAGGAAAGAATAATTTAAGGCTTTATAACATTTCTAAAATGTGAATAGATTTATGTGGACTGAAGAGAAACCAGAATATGCATTTTAACTTTTCTAGACTCTCTTCAGAGTTCTACAATTTTCCAAAAAGACATGGTCTATATTTACTGTTGAGTTTGTCAGTACTCACTGATCAGTGAGTACTATATAGCTTCCTACCTTAACTGTAACAGTGACAGCATTAATTACAATGATTGGCCATTCAGCAAAACAAAACAAAAAAGAATGAGAAGCAAACATACAGAGAAAAACATTTTGTATTTTCTTAAACTATTCTCCAGTCCTTTTGGACTTTTGGAACTCTGTGAAACTGCTTTGGGATTCTGGGCATGAAGTTCTGCTCCCCTCAGGGGTATAAAGTGTTTCAGCCCATGAGAGGGCCTTCCTTGTGATGGGTTCTCAGCTTTGGAATAACCTCCCAGAGGAAGTACGCCAGGCACCAACTTTACATGGTTTTCGGCATCTGGTTAAAATATACACCCTGCCTTTTGTTTCATAGATTTCTGTCAACGTAGTTCTGTCAGGCTATGAACAAGAGAGGTTGGATGGATTATATTTTTAATATGTTTAAATATTTTTACTATGTTTTTAAAAAACTTTGCTATGGGTTTTAGTGGCTTTACACAGTGTATCAGCAAAACAAAAATTCATATACAACTCATTTCTTCCAGAAAATCTTTGCTAATAGGGGATAAAAGCATTTCATTTCTGGTGTTCCGATATAAGGAACAATGTAACAGAGCATGTACTCCTGTTTCCAAAGCGCCACAACCACAGGGGCAAGGAGCTGTGCCTGAGGAGTCCTTGGCACAGCTCCTTTCTAACCTGTGCAACTGAATTTGCCTGCTACCACAACCAATTACTTTTTATTTCCCTGCAGACTAATTAGTAATCCTTACCAGTACTAAATGCCATGCGAGAGCCTCCTTTGGAGCTATTTCTTATCACAGGCCTTCAAATTAAGACCTCACAGCTACCAAAGTCAAAAGGAACTAACAGGAAAAGACAGAAATTATCCCTAAAAGGAAGGGAAAAATCTTTTTTGAATTTCATTGTTATGCAGGTAAGGGACTTCTGATCTGAAGATGCTGCATGCCCTGTGACCAAGCATAAACTTACTACCAGATGTACAGTCGGATCCCCATATCCGCTTGGGATACATTTTGGCTCATACCATGGTTACTGAAACTGTGGATAATTGCGAACAGACCTTCTGGTTCTGGGGTTGTGCAACCCCAGAACCGGAAGTGCTTTTCTGGCCTTCGGAAGGCCTATTTTGACCTCTGGAGAGCTTTGGAATAGGCCACCAGATGCCTCCCGCCTGCCTCTCATGCGCCCCCCCCCCCTTACATTTTGGGACAGGCTCTGGTAGGGTTATGTGCCTATTCCAATGCTCTTCGGAGGCCAAAATAGTCCTTCCAGTTCCGGGTGCTTTTCCCTTATGGTGCCTGCAGGGGTGGGGGTGCCTGATCCAGTATCCATGGTTAACTGAAACCATGGTTACTGAATCAGTGGATATGGGGGTCCAACTGTAGTTTATTTGGTTAATGGATTACAGAACAGCACGGAATCTGTTTTGAGCCAGAGTTCTATGCCACTGAAAGCCAACATTAACATTAACTGCACTCCTGGGATACAGTTGTGCCCACTGCTACTCACCATTCAGAAGTACTGGAATTTGTATCCACCCTTTACTTGGAAGCGCTAGGGCAGGTCAAAGTATATGATAAACCACAGATACTAAAACATATTAAAAATATAATCCATCCAACCTCTCTTGTTCACAGCCTGACAGAACTACGTTGACAGAAATCTATGAAACAAAAGGCAGGGTGTATATTTTAACCAGATGCCGAAAACCATGTAAAGTTGGTGCCTGGCGTACTTCCTCTGGGAGGTTATTCCAAAGCTGAGAACCCATCACAAGGAAGGCCCTCTCATGGGCTGAAACACTTTATACCCCTGAGGGGAGCAGAACTTCATGCCCAGAATCCCAAAGCAGTTTCACAGAGTTCCAAAAGGACATAGAAAATAAAAATGATCAACTTTATGTAAGCACTTACTGATACAGTACTGAGTAAAGATATAAAGTGGTTAACAAGATACTGACAGGATCTAGAAGATGAGGCAAAGAAGGAATGAAGACAAGATTTGATGGTAATGATAATCAATAATTCAAAGAGCACTATTTTCAGTTCATAGAGCATTATTCTCTAAATCATATTTGGCTATGGGAATTGAATTATACTTCAATTCCCACAGCGCTGGATGACATTTCTTCTTCTATCCATTTCAATAGCAACAGAATAAGCACAGAATAAATCCCTATATTCCCAATTTTCTATTACTAGCAACTCTTGCCAAGCAGCTAGGAAATCAATAACATTCATGGTAATTGAAAATCCCTGACCTATGACAATTTTTCCACCGTGGGTCAGCAAAAAAGTTATGCTAATACATTTTAAAGTAGATTCTACACTAGCTCTCTGTTTCTAAGAACAGAATCTTAATTATAGGTGTTCTGGATTGCTTAGCTTTGGTTAATGCAACAGAAACACTGAAACAGAAATATTTGTAGCAATGTTTTTCCTCTGAAAAGAATTTAAACACTGAAGTTTAACATTGCAGGTGGCAATTAAGCAGCAAGTCTTCCCTCTTTCTAATGAGAGTATTTCGTGACAATTTATTCTGCCGTAAGTAGTAATAAAAGTTAAGGATTTGCATGTATTAAAATTTAATGATCTTTCCCAAGCTGCAAACATTCCTGTGTCTTTCCCTCAAAATAATTTGTAGTACATCTCCATAGCTACTAGGAATAGTTAATTAGATATCTTTGTGACCTAAAGGACTCCCACCTGCCATGAACTAGTTACAGCACATAAATTACAGCTACTCTTACATAATTACTAAGCTTCTTGATAATGAGCTGTTATTACAAATGATATAACTTCCACAGCTCCGGTTCTGTATAAACCAGGTCATATTGTGAGCAAAAAATTAATGCATTGCTTTTGTGTGTGTTTTACATTCATCGACCCACGCAGCCTTGATTTAGTATATTACTTCAAGCAGTGTAATAAACTTAATACTTCTCTTAGAACTGCCTGTCATGTGAAATACAAACAGGAGGAAGATACATTTTAAGAAGTCCCCAATACATAACCTGCAAAACTAGTATTTCTGAATTATTATCAATGTTACTTATTCACATATATAGTAGAGCTACTTATGCAACTAGCAAGCTTCAGACTGCAAGGACGAATAGGTACCCAGACCATTGAACTTTACACTGAAGGTACCTGGAAAGACATTCTGGATACAGAAAAAAGCGTCCACTTTGCATCTGAGCTCCTCCCCTCCTTTTGCCAATCTCTGTTTGCAAAAGAACTGCTTCTGAGCACCCAGCATTAAGAGTAAGGTTATTGCAGGTCAAAGCCTTTTGCTTCACTATCCAGCCAGCAGGACAAGATTTAACATCCTTTGATTAAATTGGCAGTTGTTTAATATCTTTATGTAAGAGCTACCTTGGTCCACGCCTGGAAGATAGCTTGCCAACGTTGCATTCTTTACTGTTACTGTTAAAAATTCTATCCAGTTCTCTGACTCACCCAGCCACCTTGATTTGCATACTTGTAAACAAACTCTTGTGACATCTGTCCAGGTCATATCCCCATCCCCGATAGCCAATCCCCTGTATTTTAGAATTTCACCTTTAATCAATCACTTTTGTATTTTGGGATCCAACTTTCAACCAATCAATTTTGCATTTCTGGATCCTACCCTCAAGCCCATCCCCTGCTTGTCCCTTTCTACACTGAGATGAACTGCTGAATACGAACAACAGCAAGCTGGAATTCATTGCATACCACTTTCTTGCCTAAAAAGAAGACCCATCAAGAGGTCATCCATTCTGCCCACAATCCTGGCTAAGACTACAGGCTGCTACCCACTTTATCACTGGATCACCAGAACTCCTCAAATACCCTTGCTCCTACATCAAGCCCAGTGTTGGCCTGAGATCTAAGAAACTGAAGAAATGTACTGCCTCCTTTGCTTCCAGCTGAAACTACTTGTTTCCCTTCCAAAAGCTCATTCACATTACTCAGACTGGGAGAATCTCCCTGCTCAGTTTAAAGGGAAACAAGCGGCTCTGCTATACTGTAGCTGGGTCTTGCCAATCTTAAGCTAACTAGAGTCCATGAATTACATTCAGCTGCATAATCTAATTAACACCATCTGTTCACTTACTACATTTCTGCCTTTCTACAATTTTGACTGACAATTTAACTAGCTTGCACAATTATCTTTCCCTGTATGTTCTGCTATACTGAAGAAGCCTGTTGCCATTAACTCCCTGCTTTTTGAGTCTATATTTATGCTTTTCAATTTTTTTTATTTTTGTTCAATAAAGATTCTCAAATTTATATTATTTCTGCCCAAGAACTCCTTTCCTTTTCCCCTGTCCTTGAGACTCCATGCCACCCAATAGCATTTTGTCCTTGACAGTTCATCAGACCTATCTTTTAGTCTAAAGGTCCCTCTAGAATAACTGGAACTGAATAATTCCCCCTTGTAGCCCCACCCAGCCCCACCACAGTTTATTTCTTTTATAGTCTTGTCTGACTGCCTTGGAACCCATGGGGCCAACTATATGAATGGAAACTTTTGTGTGGCTGTGGCAATCTTGCAAATGTGGATCCATAGTACTGAAGAGCAAAAGCCTTAGACTTTTAATAGCACAACACAGAGCAGAATGGACCAACCTCAGTGCAGTATTTTTATCTTCCTGTTTAGAACACTGGCAGTGCCTCAGGTTATATAAATAAAACTATCTAGCTGTGGAGATAATCCAATCAGAGAGTAGTAACTCTTTCCAGGGAGCAGAAATCGGATTAGGTTTTGGATCAGAGTAGTTTATAATATATGAAGCACTGAGAAACCTAAATGATGAATCCCTCTCCCATTTTATGTACACACTATCGAATTGCAGGCCTGAGTGTCAAGACTGTAAATTAGCCACACAAAAGAGACTAGAGCATTGCATTCCTGAGCAAGTAGAGATGAGAAGAAGCAATCCTGGTCATTATTGTCTTTTAAGAAGTAATCCTGGTCATTTTTGTCTCTTTGGATGTCCTCTAAGTTTAGTATTCTTCCAGTTTTACATAAATATTTATAGAGGCCCATTCTTGACTTAACCCCCATCATCCACCAGGATACTGTGAGACAGCTTTAAAAACATAGCTTTTCTGCTCTAATGGCCCAAGCCACTAACATTTCCCAAAGGATTCTGAGATTTTTTTCCTCTTGGCTTCCACCCTCCTATTTGGGCAAGCCCAAAAGGCCAGATTATCCAGTGTTTAGGAGATTAGATGCAACTTAAATCACTGTGTACTCTTATCTACAAACAAAGATCTGGAATCACACCATTAGTCTAACTTGTGCAAACAACTGTTTAGAATCCTGGGCACCATAAACCATATCTTTATAAGAGAGAGGATCTGGGACCCCAGAAAAGGAACACTTGTACAGATAGTCGCCTACACACGTGTGCACATATACACTCAGAGGCAAGAAGTCAGAGGAATTATTGAACTACCAGCAACATATTTCTTCCTACAAGCAACATATATAACTCATTAAGGACAGAAATATTAGTTTCTCTACTATCTTCTGACGGCAGCATTTCACCCGTGTCTTTTCTTCCCTACATCTGTATGAGTGTACAACATCATAATTCCCTTTTTTTTGAATCTCCCTTTTTCTCTCTTCTCTGATCCCCTTACACCCATGTATTTCTAAAGTCACCACTAAGCTATTTTACATTACACAGATCTACTGTATTTTTTTTAATTTTTGCTAAATTCAATATTGCTTTTGGACTATAGTCTGAAAAAAAAAGTCCTTCTGCAAGTTTCATCCTTCTAATTAATATATTGATTGAGCTAACAAAATGCTCCCATTATACTGTATTTGCTGTGTATCTATGACAGCTGGCTGGATAAAACTCTCAGGATGTTCCAGGACCAGCATGAAAAGATCCCTTGTTTCTGGGTATATATGTGTGTGTGCCAGAAAATGTTTTGGAACAGGTTACAACAGATGATGAAAGGCCCTGTCATTCTTCTGTTTGTACACCTGAAGTTGATTCTTAGAAAGCTGACCCTTCCATGACCTTCATGTTAGCCTGGTGGCACAGTCCCTCTTGACACTGCGGAAAGTTGCAATATGCCTCTGTTCACTAGAAGGCATGGTACTAGAATGCTCTAGCCAGCCGTAGAGCTCCAGTGACGGCACCAGCGCACCTGTGCAGCAACATAACCAGGGCAACCCAGCAACCCAGCACATCCTGACACCTGCACCACCAGTCACATGCTCCTCCTGCAGATCTTCCAACCAGAAAATGTGTGGATGGAGCATCCAGAGCCTTACCAGCTCTGCTTGGGGGATGCTCCAGGTTAAGAAATGGCTCCGTGAGGTACAGATGCTGAGTAAAGTGCAGAAAGGCCTATTGTCTCTCAAAATCTTCTGAGTATGTTCATTCTCCAGAATGCTATTATGGTTATTGAAGAGCTGAACTCTGCTTCTGCCCAGGTGGCAACTGCAGAAAAACAGTCCTTCACACAGTTATAAATACCTTCATTTCCCTCCAGCCTAGCCTACTGTTCACTATTGTTGCAGGAAGCATCCTGTTCAGCCTGGGGTTGACCAAAATCCAGAAGGTATTCAGTGGCCTGCTTAATTATACTGCGGAATGCAAGTTATATGAATTTAAGGTTGATTCTTCTCTCTGCTTTCTTCTGTCCTTTTTTTCTCTTCTTTAAACCATTTTTTTTAAAAATTGTCTTTTGCCTTTGTCATGAATTGATTATTAAGTTTGCTTTGGCTTGAAGGAATCTTTTTTTTCCTCTGCCCACAAAAACTGGTTTCATTTTTTTCTTTTGGTTCAGCTTCTCCCCAGAAGTAGGCAATGGCAAACCACTGCCAAGAGAACTGTAGGCAGGTGCCCGTTCAATCAACCAGGAGCTAGCAATGACTTGATGATACCAAATAATAACAAAAAAACTATAGGCTGGATAAAAGAACATTTGCATGGGTCTACTAATCTTTTGCACACTTTTTAAAGTAGGAAATAAGCAGGAGCTTCTCTGTTGTCTTATTTGCCTACAATGTATGTTTACTGTTCATTCCCCCAGACACCTTTTTTCATCTATCCTGAAGTCATACTGTTCCTCTTACTGAAGTCTGCTCAGTTTCAAAAAGAAGGTGAAAATAAAATCCCTCCTATGCTGCTTTTCTACAATTTGGAAGTTTGAACCTCACAAGCAATTTCGAGCCTCAGCACAAAGCAAGGAGCAAAGTTCAGTTTACGTGCTCCCAAAAGTACTATAGTCACAATTTGTCAAGCCATGCGCTGCATCATCCATTACTGTAGCAACAGCACATCGAACATGGCCATTGTTGCAGTGAAGCAAATGGTTCCAGACAGGGCCATTCGCATTTCACCTAGACCCAGGTACATCTGTGTGATGTTAAGGATAGGACAGAACATCAGGTATCGTGATAGTACCCACAGCACAAAAAGCCCCTATGTTCATTGCCTATTCACTCGCTCTTCCATGGACAGTTCCATCTGTACTATTTCTGCACTTTTGCTCCTCTCTTATTAAATCCCATATTCCACTGCACAGTTTCCCCAATTTGAAGTTTACAGCTTCTCTTCAGACCATTTACTTGAGCCACAAATGGTAAGCAGACTCTTCTCCCTTTCCATTGAAGAGTCAGACCTTGGTTTGCATGTTTCTGTCCTACTGCATGCCTGAGAAATCCTCCATGAACCCACACTGATTCCCTTTTGGGTTATTTGACTGCAGGTTTTGGGCTGCTGGGGCAAGCTCAGACGGCAGAAGCAATCAAAAGGAAGCTTTTCAGATACGCTAGCAGTTCGGAGCGCTTCTGTGTTTGTAGGGTTGGGGCCAAGGAAGCTGAGCCATTTAATACCTGTTTGCTTCGTAGGCCTAAAAAAGCCTCTGCTTGTGGTGGCAGAGTTTGGCTCAGGTCCTTATATATTTTAGGACGCTGGTTGGCAAACTCATTAGTCAGCAGAGCCAAATATCAATAGTACAACGATTGAAATTTCTTTTGAGAGCCAAATTTTTAAAACTTAAACTATATAGGTAGGTACATTGTTATTAACTTAATTAGGGTACTCCTAAGCTGGAAGAGCCACATTCAAGGGGCCAAAGAGCCACATGTGGCTCCTGAGCCAGGGTTTGCCCACCACTGTTTTAGGAGGTTAAGTGGTGGGAATTTTTAATTTTGGTGGGTGGTGGTGGTAGTGAGTGTTTGTAAAATTACTGTTTTAACTTGGTCACTGTTTAACACTGTTTTTAGCTTTTTTTTAGTGTTCTGTTTTGTGGGGATGAAATCATGTGTCTTGGCTGGGTAGGAGAGAGAGACATGTGTCAGGGGGCCACCATCACAGTGGTAAGAGATATGGTGCTTGGAGGCAAAGAGACAGCTTAGGAGAAGCGGTGTTAGACGTATAGTTCAGCCTCCCAAATGGCAGAATTTGGGGAGGCCTGCCAACTGTCCCCCTGGACTGGCAGTACTGCTCTTGAATGTCAGGTGAGTCCAGAAAAGAACATCCATGACTTGATTCTGATCTGGCATGCATTACTGAAGCCTGGGTAGATGAACTGGGTGGCCCTAGCTTTACCCAGCTTTGCCTCCCAGGTTCCTCAGTGCAGCACTGCTTCAGAAGGAAGGGGAAGGGAAGGGGAGAGGAGGGGAGGGAAGGGGAGGTCTCTGTAGTCCATCAGACTTCAGTCTCTCTTAGCAGACAGCCAATTTGCTTTGCAACAGGGTTAAAGAAGCTGTTTGTATTGCTGGGTCAGAGAAACAGAATAAGGATGCTGCTTGTGTACCTCACCCCCTGTGATGTCCACCGGGTCCAGGTAAGGTAGTATTTAAGGGGCTAACTCCAGTCCTGAGGTGGAGAAGGGGGCATGGCTTAGAATCGAACCTCAAGGGAGGGGGAGATTGCTCCTTTGCCTCTGCCCAAGCAGGGATCAAAAAGATCATCAACAGCCAGGCAGAAAGCCATAAAAAACCCCTGAGAGGGAATCAAAGGGTTCTTCCTGGGGCAAGCTCATGGGGTGTGGGTCAGGGAGAAATGGGCTGTACCTAATGGAGTTAAAGGAAGCAGAGTTGGGGGGGACTCTATAAGGAGAGTGTCAACTGAGAGACACTGAAAGCTGTTAAAGGACTTCATTCAAGTCCTGCTGTAAGCGAGTTAAGGTTCACGTGTCTGAAGAGTTAAGTTACCTGAATTGAATACATGCTCTGAGCTGTTCTCATTATTGAGCTATTGTAAACAATAAATACATCTTTGCTGTTTACTTACTTTCATATGGATGTTGTTAATTACCTGTACACTCAGAATAGAGAGGATGAAGGGTTTTGGCAGCCCTAAGTAGCAGAGAAACATTGCTGCAACATCTCGCAGTAGAGTGAGAGAAAAGCCTCTGACTCTTTTTATTCAAGTAAGGGGATGTGTGATGCCAGCATTGCTGCCAATGCTGAGTCAAGTGGGTTGAGAGCAAAGGCAGTTAAAGTCGTTTACCTGATACAGGGGAAGTGTTGGGGATAGCGGGGCGTTACACACCCCACTGCCCAACAACCTCACTACCTAAACTGGCCAAGGTGGTCTCGGATGTGGTGTTGGAAACCCCTGCAACAGTGGTGTGGAAAACTTCAACATCCATGCCAAGGATATGCCAGGATGCTGCAGACCAGCAAACTGTCAGAACTTCCACTTTTATAGAGGTAGTCACACTTGGTGATGATCAGCAGCACACAGCTTACCCTCTTAATTCCTATGGAAGTAGGAAGGTTATACTTAAATTTTACACTGCTTCTGCATTTTGGTCTATGTATTGTTAAACAATGACACAGTGTAATTTGTCATGTGTTGTTGCTCATCTAAGGACCAGAGATTTTTGATAATGTCTTGATACATAAAGTGATAGAATTAAAAGGGGGTGTAGTTTGTTTTTCTTATGACTGTAGTAATCCTCATAAAAGACAACACAAAATGAAACGACAGAACTTGAACTTGTCAAATCTGAGAAACAAAGAGTAAACTAGAGATACAAATGGAGATAACATACTCTTTAGTGAAGATTCCTCGAGGGCCTGAAGGCACACACTTGCTTGCATCGAGATCATGCGTCTCCAGAATGTTACGTGCAGCAGGACTTAATCGGAACCTATACAGAAAGCAGCAAATCTATTTCAAGTACATACATTTCAGAGAGACCACTTGCAGTAAAGTCCACCTATATTAAAACAGGCTAAATGCAAATGCTCCAAAAAGAATCCCTGTTAACACAAAACATTTCAACCCTAATGAATTGTAATTAACTTCCCACTCCAGGGCTTTCATTGAAGATATCACTCCTTTTTACGAAGTAGAAATCATTGTACCACCTAATTTCAAATCCCAACAGGAAACAAAAAATGTTAACTAGATCTTCAGAAATGAAGGTAAGCCTGAAGGGAATAATTGTAATAAAGAGCTATCTGAATTTCTGTACTATCTGTTAACACTTCACAGTGTGCTTTATAATTTTTTAAAAACACTTCTTGTTCAAAAAATTATGAGGAAATGAAGATGAATGAAAACAACTAGCTCATGATCATCATTCAACTTCTATCTGAAGTTAGTCCTATGGAATCCCACCACAGATAAACTGGGGGCTAAACTATAATCTAGCAATGAAATAGTTGCTTTGGAAAGTATTATGGAAAATGCCAATTTACAGAGAAACTCACTGAAGTTTCCCAGAATGCTCTTCTGTTTTAGGCACCAATGAAGGGGCAGGCGCAGGGGTTGGTGTTGGTGTTGGTGTTGCCCCAGTCAAGGAAGGTGTCTCTCCTACATCAGTTGGTATTTCAACCTGCTTCCAGTCTTCTCCTTCTTCAACCATCAAGGCAATTAGTGTTCCCAAACGTACGTTTTTACTTCCTTCTTCCCTCTGAAATGCAGAAAGAGGAGGGTTTTTTTAAAAAATGGAAGGCATAATCAATGTTATATAAACATCCCACCATGTATGCCACCATTAGATCCAAAATAGCAATCGGTCTCTAGGGTGGGACAGATTTCAATTAGATCAAAACAACCCTGTCTGCATGTTAACAACCTGTTCTAATTCAGGCTGTCCGGGGCCTTGGAGCCCCTAGGGGGCCCATTTTGGCAATTCCATAAGGTGTCCTCACAAAATGGGTCCTCCTGATAAACCAGAACACAGAGGTGTGCATCTTCTGCCAGGTCCACTGGCAATCTGGATATAGCCCTCTAGTACACTGCATCTGGTACAGGTGGAGTGTAGAGGCAGTGAGTGGGGTCTCCTGTATTCCATACTAAGATGCAGAAGGGAGGGTACTGGAATCCGTTGTAATGCAGGTTAAGTGCAGAAAGACCCTAGGAAAACTCTGCATTATGGATACTGAAGAAACCTGACTCATGCTCCAATCCTAAGTACATATATCCTCAAACCCTAAAACAGCAGTTCTCAACACTCCTTAATGCAGTTCCTTAGGTTGCGGAGACCCCCAACCCTGGGGGCAGGGCAGCTCGGATGAGGACGGGGCGGGAAGGTGAGAGACTTGTCGTGAGCCCTCTGAAAGGGTAGTTCTACCCCCAAAGGGGTCACAACTCAAAGGTTGAGAACTGCTGTCCTAAAAAGCTTTACTCCAGGCTAATACAGCAGAGCCTATATGTCTTTGCCAGGTATGCTTTATACTTTGTTTCAGCAAACAGCAGATAAGGTAATAGCCGTGAATCTCAGGTTCATCATGTCAAACTGCAAAATAAGGATCCACAAGACAAAATATTTAGTTTTTTTAGAATTTAAATAGAATGTGGAAAGTTACATTAATTATAACTTTTAAAAAATGGGAAAGAGAAGTATGAGGCAAGAAAGAGTCTAGCACACTTCAGTTGTCTATACAATATCCTAGATAATGAACAGAATTTCCATTTAATGAATAGGGTTCTCTTTCAGTTAGTTACTTTAATGGACTTTTATAGGGGATGGCTGTAGAAATTTTCACACAGAGAGCCCTACAAGGAAAATCTGGGATAATAAAGGAAGGAAGAATACTAGTTAAAATGCACCTTGTGATTAACCAACAGATTCAATTTGCACAAGAAAGTAACACATCTTGTGTTGTCAAAGATGTTACATCATGCAAACATTAGCAGCTCCGTTATTCCACACATAAGCCAGGCATTTACTTGCCTGGTTGCCTTTTTAACTAATCAGGTCAGAATCATATCTCTTTTAGGCATCTTGCTATTTTTCAATCTTATTCGCAAGTTCAGTATCAGCAGCAGTGGTACAACATGACTCAACACAAGGAGCAGCAAACGATGACACTACTTTTAATGGGATGCTAATGTGCAACATTCACTTTTGTCATAATAACATCTTAGATGTAGCTTTTCTGCAAAATATGCTGACTTTGCTTAGTTAGCTATTCTTCATTTTGCTGCAGTCCCTTCTTCCCTCATGCAAAGCACTTAGGAGGAACCATAAAGAAAAAAAAAGAATATTTATTTTTTCTCCAACAAGCACCTGCACCTGCAGTGCAACGTCATACAAGCAACGTAACTTTTTCCTCTGCCCAACAAACGCAAACATGTCGTGTAAAAGAAGAAAACTGTCAGAAAGCACTACGTAACGACATGTTTTGAAAGGAGATCACTTGTCAGTGCAGCAAAACAACAGACTGAACAGGTAGATACCACACCCAATTAAAATTAAAATAACTTCACTAGTAATTTATTTTGAATCCTAGAAAATGTATCATTGATAAGTCTAACCTTCTGACAAGCCCCCAAGGAATGGGCTCCAAAACACAAATCCCAAAACAGCTACAGTGGAACATAATCATAATGTTTGGTTTATTAATACTGAGTCTTTCCCTATTATTATTTTATTTTAAACATCTGCATATTACTTTGAAGCTAAAGACGTTTTCTGCACTAACCTGAATTCCAAATCTGTCAGCACTGTATTCCTCTCTAAGTTCTCTTTTGTTCGCACTCTGGCGTGGACTACAGAAGCCTCAGCCCCTGCTAGTACACGCTGTCTACATAAGATAGAGCAAGAATAATATAAAAATATTGAGATCTACCAGTAAATTTGCCAGGCGATATGCAGATCACAGTAGTATGCAGAAGGTACATGCCTCCATGTTCTGGTTCACAAGGGGACCTGTTTTGGTGAGGGCACCAAAGTATGCTGATGAAATGGGTCCCCTGGACTTTGAAACATCAGTAAAACAAAATTTAAAAAACTGAATCAAGCTGTAGAACAATGCCAGATTTTTATTTTTATTTTTTGCTTTTATCACCACTGTATGAGCTGACTATTTATTTCAAGAAAAAGATATACAGATCTTTTTGTAAATAAATAAAATTCACATTGAAGACGATTATATTCCATAATTCCTTCCTCTATAGGCTCCTTCTCTTGAAGACAGTGATGCCATTCTATACTTTCCCATTTTACTTCACTGTCTTTCACTGCGTTTCTTTAGAATAGTGGCAAAATCTTTCTTCCTCCTTGCTCACAGACACGCATCATTACTTCTTTAAAGAAAAGCATCATGCAAAGAAAAACAACCAGGGTCCCTCAAAGTTACTTTTCCAATATAAAAGGAGCACCCCTCCCATGTAGAGCTGTCCATGGACTGAAGTACCTTGGACAGCCCCTCACAGCTGTTCCACCACCATCAGAAGCTAAAAAGATCAACACCATGAGAGGGGCTTTTCTGTGGTAGCTTCCAGGCTATGGAGCAGGCTCTCATTTGAGGTTTGTCAAGCAACATTCCTGCAAACATTTAGGAGATGAGCAAATTGCTTATCTTTACCCAGAGTTCTGCTATCTTCCTCCTTTGTATACTGCAAGGTTCTCAATTAATTACGTTTGAATACATGGTTTGAACCAACCTTGAGATATAAATGAAATATAAATTGGATATAAATGTCAATAATAAATAAATGGACAGGTGGTCCCTTTACTACTATTGATATTCCCACTTAACCATTTCAGCCACTGCCCGTTGTCAGGACTGAGCAACACTTTCAAATTTTTTATAACAGTCCTGGATGCTTAAGGCTAAATTTATTCCAATGCAGATTCATTGTCCAGTGCAACATGTCTGCAGCCACACATAACAGGACATATCACCAGTCTAGTTGATCTGTAGAAATCAGTAAGCCTCTTTCAAAGTCTTATCTTCTCAGAGCCATCACACAGCAACTTAAAGAAAGCCTTAAATCTCTATTAACGCTCAGAAAAGCGGCTAATTTAGACAATATATAAAAGAAAGTCTCACCAATACTTTGTTTCACACTCAACCAAAACACAGTTGTTTTTAATTATGCAGGTCAAGACTAGGTATGTGATTTTTAAACAATACATTTGATTTTTAAATCAACAAAACCTAACAAGAGATAATACTAATTAATTTGTTTCAATGTTCTTAATTTAGTATCCCTACCATTATTTTAGCCAATATGCCATCATCACTGGATTCCATAGTAACCACTGCTTTATCAGTTTCAATTTCACACAGCGCATCTCCAACATTAACTGGTTCCCCTGCAAAAGTAAAAGATAATTAAAAAAATGTAAACACTTTATAGCAGGAGATAAAATTAACCTCAGCTTAGACCTCCAATGTTTCCTATTTTGAATACAGGAAATGTGATAGTTAGCACTGAAGAAACCAGACACTAGTGACAACAGCCCTGTAACCATACACTAAACAGCACTCCATTTTATTTAGTCCTGCAGTTCTCAACCTTCCTAATGCCGCGACCCCTTAATGGAGTTCCTCATGTTGTGGAGACCCCCAACCACGGGGGCAGAGCAGCTGGGAGCTGGGAGGGAAGGGTGGCGGGAGACTCGTCGCGACCCCTCTGAAAGGGTAGTTCGACCCCCAAAGGGGTCCCGACCCCCAGGTTGAGAACCACTGATTTAGTCCTTATCAAGCAAGAGTCAGTGGGCCTTTTTACATCTTTGTTAAATGTAAAGGCTAGCAAACCTCTGGGATGGACCAGGGTCCTATTCACCCTAGGGCCTCGGAATACAATTAGGCAAGCCCTGGGACAGAGCATTTGCTCTGCTGGGCAGGCGGTTCCATCCGGAACCAGCCTGGCCCGGCCCAGGTTGGCATAATGGCATCTGGGTGTAGAGCACAAAAACCTGTCCCAGGCTGTCCCTGGCCGTCCTACAGCTGTCTGGCAGGGAGAGCATTCACACTCTCCCTGATGGACAGCTGTGTACCCCACCCTGCCCCATGGCCATTGGGCCGTTCTGGCCTTCTGGCCAACATCCTCTTTTAAGGGGAGAGGCGAGATCAGGACAGCCTGACCTCGGGTCTCGCAGGCTTTAGCCGACCTGGTCGGGTCGGCTACAGCTTACAGCGACCCATTAAGCACCCCACCCATCCAGGGGCCCGCACCACCCACCAGGCTCGTGCACAATCACTTACCTTTTGGGACCCTCTAGTCTGTTGTGGTGCTTGTGTGGCTGGTCAGGACGATCTGCTGCTCTGAGCGCCACTGCGTGGCATTAGACCGCCCCGCATGCTGACCTGACGTCACAGTGTCAGGTCAGCAAGGGGCAGTCTACCATCACACGCGCCTGCATGCAGAGCACCACATCGCCGTGGCCGGCCACACAAGCACATCAGACCAGAGGATCTGAAAAGGTAAGTAACTGCATGGCTGGAGGGAGGGTGCAAACCCCCTGGGCCAGCTGGTCTTCAGCCTCTGCGGGATGCAGTCAACTGCAGCTGCGCTGCCCCACCCCATACACCCTTTATGCAAAAGTAGTGCAAAAGGGTGTGTGCCAGCCTGTGCTAGCTGAGGAACAGTCCAGCATGCATGGTGCTGTTCTGCACAGGGCTTGTGCCACATGGTGGGGTATACACAGACTTCCTTACTGATCAAAATGTTAAAAGTAGCAAGTCATGAAATCTTTATTTTCTTCCTAGAGATCAAGCCTGCAAATGTTATTCTCCTCATTTTATCCTCACAACAGTTTCATATAGTAGGTAAAGTTGAGGATTTCACAGTCAGGTTTCAACTGTGGTTTCCCAGCTTTAGTGGGACACTCTAGCTATCAGAGCTTGCTAGATCTCTCCTTCTAAGGTTCAAACCTAAAATTTCCAAAACAAACAAAAGACTGCTCCAAAAAACCAGGTATCTTAATTCTTGATTTAGGCTATTCTGCACTTACCTCTGGACTACATTCTGGTTCTCTTTTTGCTAGTGCCAACTAGGGAGGCCCTGTCAGCATCCAGACAGTAATTGCTTAATCTACATTACTTAGATAATCGAGAATAAAGTATGGAAAATCCAGAATAAAATGCGTCTGATATGCTTTTCTATGGATTATCCAAATAATGTGGATGAAACTTCTGTCTGTCTAAGATGGAACATAATACGGATCATGAGGCCCAAAATGGATTCTAGGTCTTGCATAATTCCAGAATATCAGTAGGTTTAGTAAAACAGATCTACTGTTGTACTAGGACCATGGAGATCCATTTCAGTGGCACACCTTGCTGAACCATTAAAATGGGTCCTCCAGAGACTCTGGAGCCAGGAAACTTCATTCTTGGCTGTCAGGTCAGCAATGAAGCTCACTCAAGGTTCAGAGTAGCACAGGGATGCAGATTTAGCCAGATCAGAATCACCACAGGCTGATCTGCATCAAGGCAAGTAAGTACACAAAAACTCTTAGTTTACAGAAAAAGCAATGCTCCTTTGTTTTCCCAACCTGAACCATCGTTAATTCTTGTCAGTATAATGACTGAAAATATTTAGTCTTCCAAAACATTTTTTTTTCATGGAAAAAAATTAAAAGTCTGTGATAGATGGCTAGTTCTACATATGCAAGTCTGATTTTGATCAGCATTTTCTTATGAATTTAAAAGTTTAGCCACATGCCTGTTGCCTCATGATAATAATACCAATAAACTCAGAGTTCTTTGTCAACTGAAGTCTGCCTGGAAAACTGCCATTAAAATTAGACTGTAGTTGGAACCCAGAGAGGGTCATAAATTGTTCTAGGACCAAAAAGTATCCACTGAATACTTTTTCTTCAGAATATGAAATAACAAAGAAGAAGAGTAGTTGGCTTTTCTACCCCTCTTTTCTTACTCATTTCAGGGGACTCAAAACAGCTGACAAAGCTTTTCTATTCTTCTCCCCACAACAGAACACCCTGTGAGGTAGGTGGAGCTGTGAGAGCTCAGAAGAGAGCTGTGACTAGCCCAGGGTCACCCAGCTGGCTTCATGGGGGAGGGTAGAATTGAATCTGGTATGCCGAGATAACAGTCCAGCTCCCTAACCACTAGACTAACCTGGCTCACAGACCAAACTGGACTACAAAGAGGTGATTTAATAAGCTACCATAAAATATAGTTATTTAAATATTTGAAGTCTTTTAAAAATTTTGCCCAAAGGAAACAAAGTGACTTCTCTAAGCCCTAAATAGAATTTATCTCTGCTTTTTTATGAAGCACACAAGCATTGAGCAATTACGGTGGCAATGTATAAAAACTGAGACATGAAATGACATACATGCCTTTGTCTTTTACTTCCTGTAGTACCTGAGGAATTTCAAAAGAAGATAAAAAACTTGTATGGCTTTCCTGAGATTGAGCAGCAAAAACAAAAAGCTATCTGATCTTTAGTTCAATAAACCATCTGTAAAAAGCGTTAGAGGGTTTTTCTGTGATACTTCTGAAAACTAGAGGACTATTTTACTAAAGCTAGAGGAACTAGATCAGGAAAATTCTCTGATGCTTTACTTCAGAAATTTGCTACTATTCTAATGCAGTGGTTCTCAAAGTTGTCTGGGCTACGACCCATCTAATATAAGTTTACCAACTCAGGACCCACCTCTAGGAAATTTAACCGTTACCAATATGAATGAAGGACTTTTCAAATAACAAAGTTTTAATACAATTTTTTAATTACTTAATTAAATAATTACATCAAAAAAGTTATTTCAAATACGGTTAAATTTCCTAGAGGTGGGTCCCGACCCACAGTTTGGAAAACCCTGTTCTAATGCATTTGCTTTCCACATTGGTGGAGAAAGGTAGTAATGCCATCTAGGAATGTCCATAAAAATTATGGACTCCCTGATAAATTTTGATCCCAGACACGGACACACCCCTTGAGGAGTAAATTTAAAAATGGCCATATCAGCACCTTGTTTACTATGGACCCCCACAGATCAGAGTTCTGCTATGTGTCCCTTCTTCCCCCATACTGCCATCACCCAAAATTTTGTTCATGAATGTTGTCTTTAAGCCAGAAAAAAGTTAGCCTCTCTTATTCTAATGTAGTAATCCTCAGCCTGGAGTGCACAAAAATAATCCCTTCATGATACTAGAATCCCATTACTGGGCTATTTATTTACAGTTACATACATTTTGCTAATATGGAGGGTACAATTTACGGAAGTCGACTGCCAAGGGGTACATAAGTGAACAAAGAATATGAACCTCTGTTCTAATGAGCAGTACTTACTCAGAATTGTGAATATACACTTAACAGATATGCTTAAGAAACACCTGTAAAGTTTTTCAAATATGAATACCAACTAGACACATCTTACACCTTTTTCCCAGCAAGGCACAACAAAATTCAGAACATAGATTCAGTCCATGCTATAGTTCTAACGAACTATATTCTACTGTAAGATCCTCATATCTTGGAAAGATATGCAAGATTCCCTGTTTCCATAATAGAAACTGGGATTCAAAAAACATAATACCCAGTGTTAAAGATACTGGATTAACAGAAATAATGAACTTCCAATTATTAGACTGTTTTGCCACTAATAATGGTCCTAACAAACAGTTAATGCAAATTTTTTGGCCCTATGAATCTTCCTTCTTCTTGGAAGCATTCAATTCAACAATGTTAATTTAGCAACAGACACTAGTAAAAATAGACACTATTAGCAGACAAAAATTAGAAAGCAGGGTGATAAACATCATTACTTTATGCATCACTGATGCCACAAATCTCTGAACAGATTTTGTTTCTTTTGAAGGTTGCAAATTATGCCCACAAATACTTTCATTTTTATGGTGTTTTTAAAAATCTAACCCCCAACAAAAATTTCCAGGGCATGACTATAAAAAAAGAGAATTATTAAAAAATAAATCCACAGTACCTTTAAAAAAATCAACTAAACAGCTTAATCTCATGGCACTACTGGTACTCCAAGGAAAAAATATTCTTTGAAGCAGTATAGAGCTATAACCAAAATGCTATATAGTAATATGCTATCAGTCAGCCTTACCAGTCAACTGACACCTGAACTACTGAACATTTTCAGATACAATCCCAGGTACAACAGACTAAAGCTATGAACTAGCTGAGGCTCAGACACTGTTACCAAGAGAATCTACAATGTATATAGATTGTTTTAGATACTGTAACAGTCAATTATGGACAAGAAGCCTTGGATGTTAAGAATTATACTTCAACAGATAGAATGTTGCTATGTTTTCTAATCCTTGGAAAGCTTTTTTTTTAATCTAGCAGTGCTTCCAAACCTTTTATCATTTTCTACTGCACAAAGGCACACAGCATGTTGCAACAACTACATGTTAAAAATGGGCTGGGACAAACAACATAGGAAGTTCTCAATGCTCAAAAGTGATGCTTTAGTAACTAAGGTTTACCTTCTTTTTTTAGCCATTTCACTATGTTTCCTTCTTCCATTGTAGGTGATAACGCAGGCATGAAGATTTTAACAGCAGGGGCACCTATCAAAGGAAAAACAGTCTCAGTATTCTATTTTCAAAGAAATAAGTTCCACTAGATTCTAACAAAACTGCTACAAAGCTACCAAATAAACTCTTGCAACTTCTATATCGTGTGCTGTGACATGTGATCCTTGGGCTGCTGAAGGCCAATTGGTCCTGACACAGGGCAAAGAGCCATAGAGTATGCTGTTGGCCAGGTACAGGATGGGTGTCCAGTCCTGCCCTGTCTTTGGAATAGGAAACATATCTTAAGCTAATTTGAAGCCTCAGGCTGGGGAGAATTTACTGGTGTGCCCAGAAACATCCTCCCAAATGCCCCATTTGTGGAGCCTGCAAAATGGGCACCAGAACCTAGAACACCACACAGATGGATCCACCCACTGCTGCCTGTTTCCATGGCGGAGCTGGAGTAGAATACAGGTCAGGAATGCTCGGGAGCCCTCTTTGAAGCAATCTCCTTCTGGGTACAGTTTCTGCACTCGGGAGTGAACCAGGTGCAATGACTGAGTAGATCCCAGTTGATATGCTCCCGAGAGACCATGCAAAAGCTGCCTAGATCATAATGCTGCAACTATCACTTAAAATGTAGACCAAATTACACTCATAGTGTAGTTCTATGAAAGGCATGCCACAAGTTTAACTTGTACTTTCTACCACCAATAATCATTATAGGCATTGATGACCAACTTTCCCTCTAAGGTATGAAATGGTGCACACATCTGCTTTGTGTTAAGGGACTCTGTGCTGTTCCTCATACTGCCAACTTGTCTCTTAGCAAGTCAACTCACTTCCTTTCAAAATATTTCCAAAGCAAGTGAGGAAAACAGGCAGATAGGCAAGTAAGTAGCAGGGAATGAGCCAGCCAAAGGACAAACTGGCAGGATCAGCTGACAAAATGGAGCAGGCCTCATCATAAAGCAAATATGAGGACAACTGAGACTTAGAGGGACTAGCTGTGGCAGTATAATAAACATGGCCAGGATGTGCTGATGGTTGTGTTATAGTAGTTTAATCTAATGTAACTGGGCCTCAGCAAAATTCCAAGGACAAAGAATGGGAATGTTGGTCTTGGAGGATTTAAATGTGCATACTGAGGCTAAAGTTTCAGACTAGTTCAGAAATTGATGGGCCCCCAAGATAGCCATGGGATTCTCTCAATATATTGTTGGCTCAATGTGTGTTGGTGAGACACACTTAATCTTTGCCTCAGATTGTGAGAGGGATGGTCTAAATATGTGGCTGCTAATGGGTGTTTTTCCACTGTCATTAGAAGTACCCATTAATGTGTACATAATGGCATTTTTGTACCCATTGATGGTTTTATACCCAGTGACAGTGGAAAAACACCCAATGTTACCCTATTGTCATAGTCAAACCACTACTCAGGCCCATGTAGTTGGGAGACACCCTGTCCTTGATGGGGTTGTAATGCCCTGGAAAGGACAGGTGCGAAATCCAGGGGTGCTCTTGGACTTTGTGCTGATGCTTGAAGCTCAGATGGAGGTCGTGGATCTTGCAGACGAATTGGATCCTCAAGTTGCCACCCAGCAAAGTTGTTCTGTTTTCAGCTTTAAGAGTTCAGAATGTGGACAAGATGCCTGCAGCTGTTCAGCTTTGCTCTCTGGATACTTTCCCATCTTGGCTTATTAGACTTAGGCAGGAAAGGTTGATTGATCCTATTTAATACTGTATCTTGGCAACTTCTGGTACTGCAAAGCACACCTGTGCGTATGTGTGTATGTTGGGAGCAGCATGCAGTATCTTACAACCATTCTGCTCTGCCTGTAGAGACAATATCAGAACACTGCTGAGTGAAATTATTTCACTGTAATGAAATGTGCTGTATTGAAAATCAGGTGTATCAATGGCCACAAGAATTGATGCCTAGATATTGCCTCCAGGTTGGAGAGAAAAGCAGGATGCCTCTAAAGACCATATGCCGCAAATTGAGAGAAGGTGAAGGTTTTGGTTTTGTCTTTTGTTTGACAATGCCAGAAACAAATTGAGGGCCACTATATGAGACAAGAAACTGAACTAGATGAATTCTGGTCCAAACCAGCAGGACTCCTCTTATGCTCTTATTATGAAATATTCATTTTAGCCTGGACTTAAGCAATATAGCACAAGTTCAAACAACACCACTCTGTGAAAACAAACACTTAGCAACCACTCTGTAATTTCTCACTACAATATCACTAAGAGACTTTTAGCAGTATGGAATTATAACAAGATTTCCCTGATATAAATATAAATAAATGTTTACTGATTAATCTGAGGACCATATCATTCATAAAAGTCTAAAAATATGTTAGAAAGCTCAGTTTTAACTAGATTATAAATGAGAATGTGTATGTTCATTTTTTATTTCAATATATTCACTATGATGTAACACAATTACCTAAATCTATAGCTCTATTATCACACATTCTAAATTTAGGGTTACCACACCTAAGGCCCTTTTTGTACGGAGTCTTTTTTCAGATTATGTCTCAGAATAGGGACCTGATGGCCACAGGCTGGTAATAATTAGCATATGGATAGCAGGCCGCTATTCTGAGATATAATCCAGAATAAAGCCCAGAGAGCAGAAACATTATCTATCACCAGATGAATATTCCGAGTTACATAATGTCAAAAGAAAACAGTGTCTCACTTTGCTGATGGGTTCTCTCACTCCGAAAGCGGACTGAAGCCAGATTAAAATTTAGGTGTGAAGAGGACATTTCATGTTGACCACATCACAAGCTACACCTGTTAAAACCCCTTTATCTCTATAACAAAAACTTAGCAATTTCCTGACTAAAGACATTCATTCATTCAACTTGTAAGTGGCTTTGTGCTCTTCTTAAGAAAATAACTATTTGGTAATTCTTTTGCTCTCACTAACCCATAGTTCACACCCAAGTTTTAATCCACTTTCAGTCCATTTTCAGAGTGAAAGAACACACCAGCAAAGTGACTAGTCATTTTCTTTTCACTTTATCTAAACAAAAGGTGAATTTTCTGAGTTAGATAATGCCAAACGCAAACATTTTATAACTTTGCTGATGTTTTCTCTCACTCTAAAAGTGGACTGAAGCCGAATTAAAACTTACGTGTGACAAATCATTTTCTTTCGACCTTCCAATGTCATGTGGGAAACTGAGCCAGTTTGGTCTAAGTGGTTAGGGAGCTGGACTCTTATCTGGGAATACCGGGTTTAACTCCACACTCCTCCATGAAGCCAGCTGGTTGACCTTGGGCTAGTCACAGCTCTCTTCTGAGCTCTCAAAGCCTCACCTACCTCACAGGGTGTTCTGTTGTGGGAGAAGAACAGAAAGCTTTGTCAGCCGCTTTGAGGCCCCTTAAATGGGTGAGAAAAGCGGGGTAGAAAAGCCAACTCTTCTTAAATCCCCTAAGTGTGCCGAGAGTGGGACTTACTAGCGCCTGTGTTCGTAACCAGCCAAGAAGCACTGACTCACCTAGCAATTCCTGAGTCTGATGCAGAAACTTGCTGCCCGCCGCCGCACGGGGCAGGGAACCCGGAGCTCCCCGGGCTCCGACTCTCCTCCCCAGGAGCAACTTGAAGGCTCCTCGGCTACTGGAAATCAGCCGCAAGGAGGCCGCCATCTTCCCCTCTTCTCCCCTCCTCCCCTTCAGGCTGTCTTTGCTAGTGCCTGAAAATAAATATACAGAATAGGGTTCACGCTACGGCCTTCTCGGTCCGGAATAAGAGGAATTTAGCAAGAATTCTATTCCTGACGCGTTGAAACGAGGTGCTGCACGTCTGGCTTGAGCGTTATGCTAAAATTAAACAGGCAGAAGGAGGCCGCCTTCTGTTTATTTGGAGGAGAGCACTTATAAGTACCGTTTGGGGTTTAAAAAACACCTCTGTCTTTTAAATCTTCAGCATAGATTCTGCAGCAGTTAAAATAAAAGCCTGAAAACAAGAAGTTGAGGAAGGCCTTTTGGACTACTGCTTCCAAGGCCCTCGCAGCACGCAAATATGCGGCCATGTGGTTAATGTTCATGGGAATTGTAGTCCGAAGGGATCCTCAGCGAGATTATTCTGCAACAGTTGCCAGTCGGTTTTTAACGGTTTTTAGGAAGGTAAAATGTGGCAGCTGCACTCTGAACTGAATTTTTTTTAAGAGAAAGATACTATATGTTCCTGTTCTGCATGACCTTTTAGCGATTTTTTATTCTTTGTAGAACTCTTGGAGATTATATTTTAAAGGGAAGTGGTATATAAATATATTTAAAATTAAATGAATGAAGAAACACCTCGCAAATAGAAGGGACTCCAAAAAAAAAGGCAACCTGCCTAATCTTTATTGTTTTATAACCCTCCTTACTCCGCTGACTCAAAGTGTAGAAAAACAAAGTATTGCCCGATCTAGAGTCTGAAATAGGAAATTTTACTACTTTTCCTGTTACTTTCTTTAGCCTTGGTTGGATCTGTCTGTGTAGAAATGGCCACAAGTTATCTCCTCCAACATTTTCCAGAAGACATTGCAGACACTCGTGTGAACGATGAATCGTTTTAATTCATACCAAGATCCGCTGCGTATACAGAAGCCAATGCGTTTTACATCTAGTATAAATAGATGTAAATATGCATTGATGGTGCTCCAGAATCTATTTGTTATCCTTCGGATTAAACCGCCATGACTATTCTTTTGGGATTAGGAATGAATGAACGGACGTTGCAGTTTTGCTTTCATTTCGTATGCACCGGATATACCAAAGGCATAGAAAACAAATACAGCTGTCTTCAAATTGCCCCTTAAGAGTTTTTTGGCATAAAGACCTGTAAGAGCATCCATGGGGTCGACATATCCACGGAGACACGCGAAATACAACTTCATTTCCTAACATCATCGCCTTCCTGTTCATAAATTGACCGTTCGGAGAAGGAAGCAAAACGATTATAAATACACAAGGGAAAACATCGCGATGTAGGCAGGGCTCACTGGTAAAAATAACACGGAATCTCCCAAGATCTTCTTACTAAATCAGTAGGCTAAACAGGGAGCGTAGATCATCACATTCAGCGTTTTGAATAAGAACGAGAAGGGCGAGGATTTTAAAACCAAACTTGACTGGAGCTCGACTTGCAGCCGTCTTTCCCTTTCGCAAGACAACGGATTTCACGGCGGCTTCCGCGATCTTTTCTCCGCATTTTGCAAGTGGTTCCCGAGGAAAGGCTCCTCCCCCAGCTCCAGGAGACAGAGAAAGGGCCCCGGGTCGGGCCTTTTTTAATGTTCTCGTGTTGTTGTCGCTTCTTCTACCGCCATGGCTCAGCAACGGGGTGACTGTAGCTGTTCATGCAGCAATGGCCTGCGTGGAGCTCAGGTAACAAAAGGCGAATGGCGGTAATTGCCCGCTTTCCCCAAAGGCGGCGGAGCGAATCCGTCCATGAGGCGAAGTTAATAAGCGGACTGAAAAAAGCGCGGCGGCGTTGAGGTTTCCTTCGTACATCTAGGCTGATTCTAACTGAAGGGCCGGTATCGAGCCACAGAAGAGAACAAGCCTTGTGCCCTGGGACTGTTATGCACTTACCTCCTTGAAGTAATGGCCCAGAACCTAGGGGTTGTATTTCAGTAGGTGCTATAGTGGTGCACTGAAATGTGCCCCCTCCCCTGATTGTTGGATTAAAGGCTTCCCTAATGGTGGGGGTGGGGGATGTACTACACAAGACTCTTCATCTATATTAAGAGTCTGTGCCAAAGAGTCTTTAGTTTGGTTTTATGATCCCTTGTTGTCTAGTGAGTTTTCTTTTAATCGATCCTCACAGTAGTGTGGATCTGTGAGTCTCTGTCCCATGCTCATATGCTCTGTCTGCAAAGGATGGAACATGTAACATATCTACCAGGACAAGCAAGTTGCAGAAACTGCACCACACTTATACTAGCCACTGGGCTAGGATAGTTCGGCAACCTCCCATTTGCACATCTTCCAGGTGGAAGAGCTACAGCAGTGATGGCGAACCTTTTGAGCTCGGTGTGTCAAAATTCGCAAGAAAACCTAGCTAAACTCAGGTGCTGTGTCACATCTAGAAATATCCATAATTTTGTGATATTTGTAGCTCTAGTAAAAGTTATATTTTTGATATATGTATTTTATTAAAAGCAAAAACAAATAATTCTTTACATTAGTGACTTTTGTTGCTAAATCTTCAATTGAAAGTTGGTATTTCATACACTCCAAGAACAAGCAAGCACTATACGTCCAGGTGCCAGGGTGACCATGTGTGTCACCCAAAAGGGCTTGGCGTGTCACCTGTGACACGCGTGTCATAGGTTGGCCATCACCGAGCTACAGGGAAACATGTGACTGGTAGCGCATGCGCAGTTACATGCTGCATTCTGTAGTGGCCCTGGCAATGGCACTGAACAGGCACCATTGCTGGAGTGCCACACTGGTTGCTGTCCACACAGCCATTCACCCTATGGGTAAGTTTGGAATGCTCTATCTCTCTGCACTGTGAGCCGGTTTGGGATTACCCTTGTTATCCATATCCCTGCCGCACTCAGGTTTTGGGAATGTTACCCATTCCCAAAACAGCCTTAGTAAGTTGTGTGATAGCATCAACCAAGGAGGCACGGAGTATTGTCTCCTTGAGATAATGGCAGGAAGTACTTGCCTACATAAAGTTTACAGAGTTGTTTGTAGCACTCGAAAGTTCTTAACACAGCCAACAATCTGGTCCCTATAAATTACCTAGGCTTTTTAGATTTTCCTTCTCCCTTGAAGCATGTTCTGTTCTACCACTTTCCTTCCAGTAGTTGTAAATCTTTTTCTTTTTCTAAAATGATGTTATTCTGTAGTCTTGCCTTTCAGCCTTAGGCATCTTTGTTTCTGATCCTTCCTTACTGTCATTCAAAGACAGTAATTAACTTTGACTACCTCCTACTTTACCTTAGATTCTTAAAACTTGTCAGTCTTTTCCCTCTTTCCTGGCTTATATACTGTAGATCCAGATGATGACTCACACAGAAATCTGTTTACCTGGGAATGCTCATAATAATGCAATAATAAGTGTGCTGAAAATCTTCTTTTGCCACGGAGCGGTCCCATGCACGGCTTTAATCCGGGTTTCCAGCACCGCTAATGGGGAAAACCCGCTTTAAAAAAATACCTGTTTAAAGCAGTACTTTCTGGAAGATGTGGGTTTTCAGCGCAACATTTTCCATGGGATCGCTCCGTGGCAAAAGGGGCGGGGATTCTCTCCCAGGTGGGAATTGCCGGCTGGAGAGATCATCTCTCTCTCTCTCTGTCTCTCTTTTGCCTGTCATCCAGCCAGCGATCTATGCAAACAGCGATCTAGGCAGGCATTTTCTCTTTGCTGTTTCTCTTTCCAATCCCAAAGAGAAACAGCAAAGATACATTGTGATGAATTGCTTCCGCAAAAGTGAAAGTGTAAAAGAGCTGGCTGGGTGGAGATCTTGTAAAGAGTGCCGGCTGCAGTCTTCGCAAGCAGGGGAGACGAACAGAGAAGTTTTAAATTTTTCTTTTGGTCTTTTTGAAGGAAAGGATTGCAGGATTGCTGGCTGGGGGGGAGGCGTTTCGGCAGCTGGAAATTCCTTCCGCCTGATCACCCAATGAAACAGCGAGGGGCCGGGAGAAAAAGATGCGGGTAAACAAAACACGCTCCCTTGGAGATGGTCCGTTCATTTTAAATGTGTGCTTTGCTTACCCCCTTGGGAACGCTTAAATCAGGATTGAACCCGCTTTTCTTTAATCCACTTCAGTGGAGGGGCAATAGAGATACAAACTAGTACCATGGGAATGCACCCATAGAGTCTGGTTAAGCTTGGGATTTTAGGCATTCCCTCATGGCAGTGTTTCCCAAACTTTTGACATTTGTGTACCCCTTCTATAATTTTCGTAACGCTGAGTACCCCTCATAAAAAACATTAGGGATAAAAATTCTATTTTATAAAAATAATCAAAATCAGTGGAACTTACTAAAGCATGATAACAGGCGCCCGGAACTAACTATTAAAGAAGTAAGTTGTCTCTGTAACAAAGTGCAGTATATTCACGCCATGTCACGCCTCGCAAGACCGTTAGATAACACTGCAATTCTCCGGCATTTAAACAGCTCCGCGGCTCAACGTCAACTGTTAATGTTCCCGCAGTTTAAAAATGGCCGAACCTGAGCTGCGCAAAGGATGCACAGAAGTTTCCGCCATAATGAGTTGCAATACGATGTACGATGGCCCCAGTTCCCGTGTAAAAACTGTGATACGCGCCTATTTCTTTCCTTGTTCTGTGGGCGCAGCTAAGCACGGTGCAGTGGATATTCCCACGTGATCCCCACCAAACTCCGGTGCAATGCGTACCCCCACCAAACTCTTCCCATACCCCTGGGGGTACACGTACCACACTTTGGGAAACACTGCCCCATGGGATGGGTTCTGCCATACTGCCCTGGGCAGAACTGAGCTGCCACTGGCCTGTACCAATGGCCATCTGCACCGCAAGCAGCCAAGCCCAGCTGTAGAATCTCAGAACAAAAGTTTGGCTGTCTCTCTCCAGGAGTGGTCACATTTGGTATGTTAATCAAAGCTAGACCTAAGTGCCTCACATTACTAAGATTACATAGTCTGTAGCAATAGTTTAGAATACAGTGGTATTGGCAGCTCTTAGGGAATGCTACTAATTCCCATATCTGAGAGCTTCCCACTCAAAGCTCTGTGTCTGCAATTAGGTTTAGGGTTTGTTTTTTCCCTCATCTACTGTGGTCACACCTAAGGTTTAATCCAGCTTCAGTCTACTTTCAGAGCAAGAGAAGACATCAGCAAAATGACCAGTAATTTTATTTCTACATTATCTATCTCAAAAATGAATTTTCTCAGTTGTTTTAACACTGAAAGAAAGCAGCTTGTCACTTTGCTGATTATTCTCTCACACTGAAAGTGGACTGAAAATGGATTAAACCTTACTGTAAGTGCGATCACAGCTATTGGTATAGCACTGAATGGCCTCCTAATCATTTTGAATAAATCCTAAACACTATAGAGCCTAAGATGGAATCTGGTGGGATCCCAAAATCCAAATGCATGAAAGCTCCCAGTGTTCTTTTCTGAAAATAGTTTGGTGAGAGCTACCCTTTGATTAACAGCATCCAAAGCTGCTGAGAGATAAAAGATTATCAACATAGAGTATTCTCTTTGACAAAAGCAGAGAACTGGGACAATGAAGGTATTTCAATGTCAGCTGGTCTGAAGCATTCTTGTTGGTATCTGGCCATGACTGTCTTGCATAGAGAATGTTTGCTGCCAGGGAGCGCCCAACAAAAAGCTCCTCAGGGAGAAATCACATTCATGATATATTGGAGAAGGTTCTTTTCTTAGCAGACTGATGGAAACTGTATATGTGTGTGTAGGCTACATTATGCCCAAAAAGGATATGGATGATGAAAAGATAAGTATAAAGCAACTCAGGATGATGGAATAAACTTGTCTAAAACTATTTTTCATTCAGTCTTCAGGTCCTTACTTCAGGAATTTTTTATGGGTTAAGTCATTACGGTTACTAGCAGAACTGTTTTTTTAAATTCCTTACACAGACCATTAATCTTTGTAATTTCTGCAATAAAAGTACTGAAAAAGGAACCCACATTCAATTCTGAACCCTTGAAACTTGCAGAAACTCTTATTACATTGGTTTATAGATTCTTCTCTGTAATTAAGATATAATTAATTTCCTCCAAAAATAAAACTTAGGCTATGAATCATGAATTATTTTGATATAAAGCAAACTAATTAGTGATTCTGTTGTTGCTATTTTTAGCCAGGCAGTGTGAATCTTAAAACTGGCTCCAAGTGTTAATTTAAATGGAAATGTGCTTCCTCGAAAAGCATGGTAGAAATGAAAGGTGTTTGATGCACAAGCAAACTAAATATCAGCTTTTAAGATGACAAGTTATCTTAATAACAGTGGCTTGAAGGTTTGCATATGAATATTTTATGTATTTTATAAGAGATCACTTTTAAAATTAAAAATTCTATATTTAGATCTGGAAGTTTTGTCTGTGACAATTCAGTGCTATACCCATTCAGACTATCATGTTGGTTTTAGTCTATTTTCAAATAGCTTTGCTTTCCAGCTGTTCCTGAACTACAGAACCCAGCCCCTAGTCTGGACAGTTTCAAGAGATGATGGGAGTTGCATTTCAGAACATCTTGTGGGCAACACCTGAAATAGAACCTAAGGTTTTGTTTTGTTATTGATTTTACAGTTTTCTTTGATGCATGGGAGTGCAGTAATGCAACACAGTACAATATCCATTTAGTTGGTGACTATATTGACCAAAGGCTTGTGCATTTGTTGAGTTTTCAAGGAACAGGAAGCTGAAATACTGATTAAACATATGCTCACAGTAGTTTATTTACATATCCCCAAGGACTGGAAGAGCTAGTCTGATTTAACAGCTGAGACATGAGATGAATGCACACTTAGAGCTATAGTATGCAGTTAGTCAACATCTGGGCAGATACATCTGTACTTTTAGGAGGTGTTTACAGACAGCAAATGCCCCCTACCTGCCCTGAGGTTGCCTAATTGCATACTAGCTGTGGAGCATGAAGTCATGCACCACAAGCTGACCAATCCCTTACCTTTAGCATCCAGCAGTGGCCATCTGTACTTTTTGGATCAAGGGAGACATCTCAGGTGCCGCGCAAGTGCGCTGGGACCTCAGGTGATTCTCTGAAATGACTGTGCTGCCCTGCGGAGGATCGGAATGCAACTGATCCCAGGTAAGGGACCAATCGCACATGGGATAGGTTATCATGGACTAGTGCTCACAAGTGCAAAAACACCCATGGCTTCAGCTCTTAGGATAACAAGCAAATATGGACAGCATTACAGCCCAGTTAGAATACTTTCAAAGAATTCCATCAGAGGAAAGGTTTTATGGAACATGGAGACACTTCTTCAAGTGTACAGAGTTCTTGCAGCAAGCTTACGACATTAATTTAGGTCGTCAGACTTATTGGACAAAAGATATTTGAACATTTTTCAATGTTTAAACATAGAGCATCAAGAGTAAAGACTATGGGGTTTTTTCACCATAATATGCTGGAGTTGTGAAATGTTTTGTAACTTGTTATTAAATAATAAAATATTTCTTAAAAGAAAAAGCAACTTGGGTTTTAAAACAAGCAGGTAACTTCTAGGTTCACACTTTTACTTTTTGTGAGCAGAAGATAACATTAACAAAGTGAAAGTGAAAATAACATTCCCTTTACCTGTGACCCTTCTTTCCCAACACCCCCATAGATTTTGAAATATATGCTAGATTTATCTGTGTTCTAAAATAATGATATGGAGCACTGGTACAGATTAATGGGAAGTATAGTGGATTAAAGCTAAGCCACTTTTTTAAAAATAAAAGGTGAGCAAATGGGTAATTTTTTTCAGTAACATTTCAATCATATGAGCTTACTGATAATTCTCTAAATCCTTGGTGAATCCTTTTGTGCATGTCTTTGTATTAAGATGATATTTAACTAAGTTGAAGCTCATCTTGAAAAATGTTCTAGTGAAATGAAACATTTAGCTTATGCAAATATGCACCATTTTTCATTGCAGCTAAGTGTGTGTACAAAAATGAGACCAATATACAATAATATGAAAGGTTTCAAAGAGGGTTTGATTTTATAGCAGAATTCAGATCAGTAATGATTTGCAACATTAAGTGGTACAATAAATGCATAGTTGTACTGCATTCAAGGGCAATAACTTCCAGTTATTGGCAAAGATGCCCTGAAGTGTTTACTTGGCATCTGCTAAAATGTGGTAAATGAAGAATGACAAATTGCAGTTGCTAGTGATAGTTTCAACAAAATTCCATTTATTATCTATTTTTAACTTAGTTTTGCTCTAGCAAGCTGAATGAGGTTAAGATGTCTATTTTTCTTTTCCAGTTTAAATTTAGATATTTAAGAGACCTATAAGTTGGCAACAGTGTATAGTAGATATTCCATTTTAAGAAGCTACATTATGAACATTTTTTTTAGAGTGAT
Source organism: Aspidoscelis tigris stejnegeri (assembly GCA_023333525.1). Lineage (NCBI taxonomy): Eukaryota > Metazoa > Chordata > Lepidosauria > Squamata > Teiidae > Aspidoscelis > Aspidoscelis tigris. Next base: position 47,319,595 of record JALMGA010000003.1, on the reverse strand, counting down.
ATATATCAGTGGACAAAAAAATTACTGTAGATTTAATGAAGAAGGTCAAAGAAGCCCTCAGGTTTTTATCTGAAACTACTGTAAGGATGGTTGCTGAACCCTATGCATATGTGAAGTCTAAAAACTGTAATCATACAGTCCAGAAGGGAGCAGAAGGAATGACGCCCTTAACCACCTCATTCTGATGGAAATCAAATGCTCCAATGTACTGTATCCCTTTGCACTATTCTAGGTAGTGTTTGCATTTGATTGAATGCTAAAAATTTGATCTACTTCTGTAATTGGGTGACAGTGATCAAACATGTAAAACATGAGCCTTTTGGAGTCTACTTCATTGGAAAATGTTGGGGGTTAAGTCTCTTGCTAAGTTATGCTATATTGGATAGGCCAGTCCTTTCTACAGCAAGCACAGTGAACTTACTGCTGTTCCAAATCCTGTCTCCTTATGATCCATGTCACTTTTACTATTGATGATGCACTGTGACCTTCAATTGAGTGGGATATAAATGTATAAGTTTTTAAAAATCACCTGAAATTTGGAAGGATGCAACTCATATGAACAATGTGGGAGGGTACCAGCCCTTAGTAGTACTTTCTTTCTCTATAAGAGTGATCCAAGCAGTGTGGAAGCCTAGAGATGACATCTGAATACCAGTCATAACTCAGTTTAATATTACTTGGCTGTGGGCAAAGCAAAGATTTTGTTTTGACCTGATCCAGCCAAGTAAACTTCCTATGCTAACTTGACTTTTTTCCTTGTTCAGTAGCTTTTCAAGGCAGTAACTATAAGTTCATAAAAAAACGGAATTGTGATTAATTACAGGCATTCTGTATTAATTGAGTTGCATAAAGAGAGCTATGAAAGCCAAATAGCTCATTCCTCTTTATAGATTTTGTTTATGTGACCCACTTACATCCAACATTACTTTCAAGAGTAGCTTAAATATATCAGGTTGTATAATTAATACTCTGCAAGCAAGATAAGGAAGGTAGGGGCATCTCCCAGCTCCCACCCCTTGCAAGCCCTAAAAATAGATAATGTGCCTGAGAAAGTACTTTGGGTACTCAGAACTGGGTTTTGCTGAGTTCATTGGGAGGCATGTGAAATGTAGTCATATTAGAATGCTTCTTATACTGCATGCTCACCTAGCAGTTTTGTAATCTGTTGTCAATCAAGTTTGAGTAATATGCAGAAGTTACTTTCTGCTTTGTTCTTGAATCTGGCCTTGGGTGGCGAATCTGACATCTACAATCCAAATGTGAGTAGTGGTCAGACTATCCCTATCAAAGTAGGCATGAAACTGATATACCAGCCAGAGGTCGCTTGAACCTATTATAAGCATATTAAGTACAACTTAGTTCCAAACGCTTGATGTCTGATTCTAGTGGCTTCATATAGAAGCTGAATTGTATCAGTGATTAGAAAAGGATCCTGTAGCTAATTCAAAACTGGGCCTGAAGTCCAATTGAAATAGGTCAAGATATTTGGTTTCTTCCGAACATTCTTGCAACTATACAGCCACTATTTTTTCTAACATCTCTCTCAAGGAATAGTATTTGCAGCTAGGCTGTAGCTGAAATAAACTTCTAAGTCCAGGATAGGCTTCTTCAGGAGTTGGCACACCACTCTCTCTCTCTCAAGGCTTGTGGAACCATTCCATCTTAGAAAGATGAGTTTACCTTAACCTGGACCCACCCAGTTATCCCCAGATGACTCATTCTAATGACCAAGAAGAGATATGATAGGGAAGACAACTGTAAGTGACTTCTTATCCCCAGGCATTGGAAATTGAAGAGAATACCCTAAAACTGGAGCAGATGGCAGCCTTAACACCTCACTAGTACTGTATCAGCAGCAGGCTCAATGGAGATTCACTATAAGATTTTTGGTACTCTGCTAGAGAAGGTTGCAAAGTAAGCTTTTTTTTTTTTTACAGCCTTCACCATTATGCAGTAGATACAACTAAGTGCACTTAAGCATGTCCAGTCATCTTCATGTCAAATAGCACATCGTCTGCCCTCTAGCCATCTGGTCTATTTTATTATTCAAAGTTTTCAGAAAACCAAGCGGCAGTGTGTGTTCCAAAGCACCAGAGATGACGTTCAGGCACTATCATGTTGATACCTCTCATGGCTTATTATTTCATAAGTCCACAAGGATCTCAATAGGATCTATGGCTTCTGAAACTTCCACAATAGCATTCAGGAATCCACCATAAATCTCTAGGGGCAGACTGTGTTAATAGTTCTCCATCCGTGCAGGGAGGGAGTGCTGTTACAGTACCAAACTTACCCATACACAGGTTAGACTGTGACAGCAGAATCGCTTTCATCTCCTAATACCAGGTCACAGCCTTCATAGTCTAAGGCAAAAATTTAAGAATTTATATCCTGCCCTTCATCCAAAGGTCCTAGGATGAGCCACAACAATAAAATATATTTAAAACATATTTAATATAACCTTTCCACATAACATATATCATGCTCAGGAATTTCCTGACATATTGCAAGTTTTGTCATATTATTTTAATACTGGCAAATGTGTGCTTCTAAACTATTCTGGCTTGAAAAAACTATTCCCCCAGAATAGCAAAAACTCATATCATCATCTCCTTCATATTGTTTGTACCAGACCGAACTCCAGTTGTTAATTGAATCTCATAGAGACAGAGTAGATTGCTAGGTACTCTATGCATCACACTCAGCCTGTCTATGAGGGCCCCCATATGTTAGTCCCATAAACAGATGACACAGCTCCATAACTGTCATGGAGAAATGAACTCTAGATCTGTCTCAGTCCCATGAATACTGAAGTCCTGCAAACTACTATCTGGGACTTCCCCAGCACCAGCTGTGATCAGTAATGTGCTGTTGTGGCAAATATATCTGAATGCTCATTATTTAGTGCAGGTGGATAAAAACAAAGCATGCAGGCACACACAATCGCTACCATACACTTTGTGGCAATAGGTTGGTGACTATGAAAACAAGCCTCTAGACATTTATGTGAATTTCTGCTGCCCAACACAGCTTATCTCATTTGCTGTTCTGGGAGGAAAATGGAAAGATTTCTGCATATATTATTTTATTCAGTGGTTTTGCAAAGGAACAAACTCCGTGTATTTTGGAGAACATTCCATCTCTGAGCCACTTTGGTCTTGTAGTTAGAGTGATGGATTCATATCTCGTAGTCATGGCGTTGATTCCACACTCCTCCATGAAGCCAGCTGGGTGACCTTGGGCTAGTCACAGCTCTCTTTCTGAGCTTCCACAGCCCCACCTATCTCACAGGGTGTCTGTTGTTAGCAGAAGAATAAAAAGCTTTGTCAGCCACTTTAAGTTGCCTAATTGGGTGAGAAAAGCAGGGCATAAAATTCAACTCTTCTCCCACAACCCCAACCCCACCCCATTTTTGATCAAGTATTTCATCATGGCTGAAGATTTCTTTAAAATCAATTTGTATTTCGTAATGCTTTAAAACAGGAGATTAAATCAATGAATCAAATTACTGTACAATATTCCCAGAGTCGTCCATAATAGCAGATCGTACAGGTGACTTCTCATGTTTCAAAATATTAAATGTGCAACTATTTTCTTTTTTACTTTCTAGGAGAATCTGCATCCAAGGAGTCTGATCCCTGAACTTTGCCAACAATTTTATCATTTAGGATGGGTGACAGGCACCGGGGGCGGAATCAGCATCAAGCATGGGTAAGTTTTGCATTATTGGGCTTTTGTTTTCCTTTTTAAAACAAATTAATGCTCACATTTCCAGATCAGGAGTAGATGTCTGGATGTTGCTGCCTTGTATTCCCTCATCATTACTTGCTATTGGCCAAATATATAGGGCTAATTGAGAAACAGATGGAACAACATAGTTTGGCCAGCAGCTCTTCACTGAAGTTTAAAATGGACTGGGCTTCGTGCTGGCTGAAGCTGATAGGAATTTGCCACGATGCCCAGTGTTCCAGTAAGTGCCTGCCCTCTCCGAGGAGTAGCTTGGCCCTGTTAGGACGCTGGGTTCGTGCAACGGCCAAGTGAATACTACAGTGTGGACACAAAACACTGGTAGCAAGCGTTTCAACAGTAAACAAAAACAAGTTTATTATTATACACAAGCAATACTAAAAAGATAATAAGGTTCAGGTAGTTGTTAGTTTAAATCTGCAAGTCTCTTAAAGCTAGGAGCTACCCCTTTCTCTAAAGGAAAATAGTTCCCCTTTTAAAAGACAAACCTCTCCACACGTCCCTCTCCCTCTGGCTTGCTTCTGCCACAGCTCAAGCCAAGCCAGTGTACCAGAACGTGGTCCTAGATGATCACAAGGCCCAGCCCGTCCTTGCTTGTCCGATCATCCAGCCTGGTCAGTTGCTAGTGAAGTCTCCCTCAGAGCTACAATCCACCCGATTGCCTCCTTCAGAAATCACTCAGCCCAAAAGACCACTGGTCAGCTACTGGTTCCAGCTCCCTCAGGATCAGCTCCTCTGTTCCCTTCAGCCTCAGTCCCAGCACGAAGACCCCTGGTCAACTACTGGTCTGGCTCCTTCAGGTTCAGCCCTTCTTCTCCTTTCAGCTCTTGTCCCAGCATGAAGACATTCTCTGCTGTACTCTGTGTTCATTTATACACACACCCCTGATCCTGATTGGCTCTAGCCGCAATAAAATGCTGCTGGAGACTCTTAACAGAGATTGCTGTCTCTCCAGCCTGATTGGTGGGAACTCCTAGCCTAGCCCCTCCAGCACTCAGATCCCCGGACAGCTTTTCCCTCCAAAACCTTACTCCAGCCAATCATTGCAACAGGGCCCGCACAGGATTTCCCGCTCTTTTTGCAGCCTCTGCCTAGGTCTGCAACAAGCTGGCTTTTGCAGCTTGCAAGAAGCCTGCAATGCCAGAAAGCAAAGCAGTTTGCAGCCTGTACCCCTGAAACCGTCACAACCCCTCCCTTCCCCAAAAAAGACAAATGTACCTGGGGCACAACTGTCCCATGGACATTTGTCTCCCAAGGAGGAGCGTAACTTAACACTCTAACTATCTAATAAACACACTCTATAAAAGTCCAAAGTCTCTGTAACAGGTTTCCCTTAGCTAACTATATTACAAATAAATAGCGTCCAAAGTCTTTATAGAGGATGCTCCAGCGTTGAGCCGTCCTTGGCGCTGTCCTCAGGTGACGTCCTGTCCCTTTGGTGTTGGGCCTGCGCTGTCCTCCGTGGCTCCTCCTCCTGACCTGGGCAGCAGTCTCTTTGGTCCATCCGGTCCATCTGGTGCCACTGGTGCAGCGCTGTCCACTGCCATCGGCCTCTCTGGAACTAGGTGCGACATGGCATCCGCCTTCTGGTCCTCTGCCCTTTGGATCTCGCTCAGCACACCACTCAGGTGTATCAGGTGTGTCCGCCAATCATATCTGGACACCCCAATGTTTGCTAGGCAAGCCATCACCTCCAGGCCCAGCTTCAATTTAGCCTCCTGCTTCACTAACCCTGTGAATCTGCCTGTGAGGCCGTCAGTCGGTGTTGAAATTGGCTTTGGTTTGCCTACATCAGTGAGGTGTGTGAATTCCTTAGCAAGTCCAGGTCTGTCTGCCCAGACTTCCTGGCCCTGCTCTACTAAATGTCGGATCTGGTGGTATTCTCCTGTCAGACCCTCACCCATTTGCACATCACACACACCCTCTCCCAGGTCATCTGCCCCACGCATAGGCAGGAATACATCATTTTCTCCCTCTGTGATGGCACACAGATCCTGGTTCCCTCTATTGCTAACTTGGGGTCCTTGCACACACTCAGCAATTTGTTTGGGATCTGTTTCACATGGCTGCCAAGATACATCAGTCTGCTGCTCTATTTCAAATTGACTGGGTTGGCTGACACTGCCATCCTCAGTCAGCGCTGGTGCCTCTGGCTGCTCTTGCACCAGGGCCACCAGTTCACATCCAGGGGTCTGTTCACTCCCTTCACCTTCCAGATGTTCCTCCATCTTGGCACCCACACTGCCTGCTAGCCCCTGACCCTGCTCCGCTTCAATACTGTTGTCTGTATTGTGGGGCACTGTAGCAGTATCCCTTTCAATTTTGTCCATCCCAAGTTGCAAGTTCTCCTTACTGAAATCAGTATAACTAGATTTCTCTGTCGGGAATGGGGAGATTTTCTGACTCAGCCAGCTATCAATCTCAAACCTTACAACTGACATTTCATGTTTAGCTTCGTTCAGTAGCATGTCTACTTCGCAACGAACCTTTTTCCGGAAAGCAGCTATTTCTTTCCTTATCTCTAGCACATCATACTTCCAGTTCCCAGGCTCCATACTAGCTTCCCTGGATCTGTTTCCTGGAATTGCCCCTTGGGCACCCTGCCCTTGGCTAGCTTTTAATTGGAGAATGGCCAGCTCATGAGCTCTAGCTTCCCTCTCCCTCTCCCTAGCCATATCCATTTCCTTTTTACGTTCTGCAATGGCAGCTTTTGCTCTAACCATATGCAATTCCAATTCCTTTTTTTTCTTCTGCATCTCATAGTCGAGCTTAAGTTTGAGCTCAGTGAGCCCTCTGTCCTGTGCCACTCCTGGCACAGCCTCAGGAGTCCCTGGGCCTGCACCTATGCTTGGCTCTGGGGTTGAAACCTCCTGTTCCACCACAGATTCCATAATAGCTTTCCTTGGTTTGGCTCTGGGACCCTTGCCACTAACACGCCTAGCTGGCAGTCCCCCTAGACCCTTTGGAACAGCCTTAGCCCCTCTCCTAGTTAGCATCAAGTGTGGGACTCCCCACCACTTGATTTACCGTGCTGGCTGCTGATATTTGTAGCCAACACACAGGGAACGTAATTCCCTCCCTGGTTCCGTACTTTACCCAGGCAGATTACCTCCGGAACCAGGTCTATTTGGGCGTAGCCACGTGGTTCAGCGTCCGGCTGGTGACCGTACGTTTTACCCAAAGCAATTACCTCCGGCCACCAAACCTACTGACCCCACAACACTGTGGCTAGGCACGCCCAAATACTAGGGCTGACAGCACAACAGGTCCTTACAAAGTACCCAAAGCCTTTACCTCAGGACCTGTGTCTGCTTGCCCGTACCTACTAGCCCTCCCTGATGTCTAGCACACACACACTTCAGGGATGGAGGAGTTCTGACCCACAGGCACTACTGTAGGGCTCTGTGTCCAGACACCAGACTCATTCACAAAGGAGCCAAACTCTGGCTGCCCTTCTCAATCACACACAGTATTGCTTGCTACTGTAGTATTCTGGCCAAAGCGGACTGAATCAAGATTCATCCCACCGCTGCCACCAAATTGCCACGATGCCCAGTGTTCCAGTAAGTGCCTGCCCTCTCCGAGGAGTAGCTTGGCCCTGTTAGGACGCTGGGTTCGTGCAACGGCCAAGTGAATACTACAGTGTGGACACAAAACACTGGTAGCAAGCGTTTCAACAGTAAACAAAAACAAGTTTATTATTATACACAAGCAATACTAAAAAGATAATAAGGTTCAGGTAGTTGTTAGTTTAAATCTGCAAGTCTCTTAAAGCTAGGAGCTACCCCTTTCTCTAAAGGAAAATAGTTCCCCTTTTAAAAGACAAACCTCTCCACACGTCCCTCTCCCTCTGGCTTGCTTCTGCCACAGCTCAAGCCAAGCCAGTGTACCAGAACGTGGTCCTAGATGATCACAAGGCCCAGCCCGTCCTTGCTTGTCCGATCATCCAGCCTGGTCAGTTGCTAGTGAAGTCTCCCTCAGAGCTACAATCCACCCGATTGCCTCCTTCAGAAATCACTCAGCCCAAAAGACCACTGGTCAGCTACTGGTTCCAGCTCCCTCAGGATCAGCTCCTCTGTTCCCTTCAGCCTCAGTCCCAGCACGAAGACCCCTGGTCAACTACTGGTCTGGCTCCTTCAGGTTCAGCCCTTCTTCTCCTTTCAGCTCTTGTCCCAGCATGAAGACATTCTCTGCTGTACTCTGTGTTCATTTATACACACACCCCTGATCCTGATTGGCTCTAGCCGCAATAAAATGCTGCTGGAGACTCTTAACAGAGATTGCTGTCTCTCCAGCCTGATTGGTGGGAACTCCTAGCCTAGCCCCTCCAGCACTCAGATCCCCGGACAGCTTTTCCCTCCAAAACCTTACTCCAGCCAATCATTGCAACAGGGCCCGCACAGGATTTCCCGCTCTTTTTGCAGCCTCTGCCTAGGTCTGCAACAAGCTGGCTTTTGCAGCTTGCAAGAAGCCTGCAATGCCAGAAAGCAAAGCAGTTTGCAGCCTGTACCCCTGAAACCGTCACAGAATTGTAATCCAAAACATCTGGAAGGCACCAATTTGGGGAAGAATGAAGTAAACTTTGGGGAGTATAAGCTATAAGCCATCTAACTTGGTCTTACCAGAAGAAATTTTTAATTGCAATTCAGCGGCATTAAGAATTTTTGGAACCCAGGTGTGATTTTTGTATCTCCAAAATATGCTACTCCTTGCGTGCTCTCAGAAGAACATCAATAATCTCCACCAGTTGACAAGGGAACATAAAGCAAATGATGTAGTGCACGTTTATTATGGTAAATAGATTCCCTGAAGGAAGCATACTTGTACTTCTGAAAACTTTCTGTTGTTGGACGTTTAGCTCCTCTTAGTGGTGAAAAAGAGAAAGAACAATCCACTGGAGCAAAAACATAAAAATGCCCTGCTGGATCAAACCAGTGGCCTGTTTGGCCCAGAAGATTGTTCTCAGATTAGCTAAGTTGGCCATGAGCACCGCAACTTGTTCTATGCGGCTGTACTAAATGCCATAAAAGACAGCTGCCTCAGCTGCTGGAAGTTCTGCCCAAGAACTGGGTTATCACTCCTGAGGGTGGCTGAGTAATGGCAACCTATACCACCCTGCCCTTTGACAGCCTTTCCTGCCTTGCTAACCACTGATACCTTGGAGGAGGTTCTTCTTTGCAGGACCTTTGTTAGTGGCTTTAGTCTTAAGGACAGCTGCTTATGGCCTCAATTGCTTTAGTTTCTTTCTTTCTTTTCTTTCTCTCTCCCTGTGTATGTGTACTTCATCTAGAATATGTGGGGAATGTGCTTGGGATGGAGTGAGACAGGATAGGAGACTGAGGGTACCATCATACCAGTGATCACAGGAGGTCAAGGGTGGCAAAAGAGCAGGAGGCAGAAACTTCATACCAGAGGGCCCAGGTGGTTCAGTGTTCTCTCTTCAGAATGTTGGTACAAATGTAAGAGAAAAGGATCTTTTATATATTTACGGTGGGAATGTACCAGGGTTCAAGAATTTTAACACCAAATTGGTTCAGAAATAAATAAAATTTTAAAGAGTAGTAAGAATGGATGAAATAAATGTGTTTAATGCACAAAAAAATTAATATACAGGAACTTAGAAGAAAGGACCAATATCTTGTCAGGCTATGGTGGCAAAAATTGGAGAAACCCCAAAAGGAAATATACAACAGTGGTACAATTATTAAACATTATTAATGATATTTGATTTTCTATGAATATGAGTTTCTGAAACAAAGTGAGGGTGATACAGCAATACCAAATGGAAGACAAAGGAATTAGATAGACAGCCTGACCTGGATCCTGGGAATGGAGGGAAGCCAAAGGGGAAAGAGAAATCAATAGAACATCCATATTGAATATATATTATAAATTTATATATGTGATTAAAAAATAAATTGGAAAGATTTGAATAATTAAGCACTGAGTGTCTCTGCTGTGCATGATTCCAGATTTCAGTGTATCGGCCTGTTCACACATGCCTGACTGGTATGGTGGTGGTGGTGGTGGTGGTGGCAGCCATCTACACTTAGGCCGCATTCCCACTTGACTTTTTTAGTCCTGATTGGACTATTTTAGTCCTAGCTGGACTACTTTAATCTGGATACAGGGCAGAGTGCGCATTCCAGGCTGTTCCCATTTGCATGACGGCAAACCAGGCTGAACCCAAATATTGCTGTTCCCACTCACCACCCAAATCCCCAACACGGAGAAGCAGGACCTTTTAATCTCCACCCCTCCTAATGCAAACCCTGTAAGCCTGCCCTGGTCAATCAGCTGAGCAGAACAGACACACACCCTCCCTTTCAGATCAGATATTTCTGGTAACGTTACCTCCATCCACGTAACCGGGAAGACCGCATTTGCACTCAAGCAGATGAGCAAAGGAGCAGAGCGCAAGCGATTGATTTCTCCCTTTGAAATCAGAAACTGACAGCTCATGCGGGGGGAGGGAGAGTGGCTTTGCTTTTAAATTTTTTTTTGCTGCTTTCCAAACTTTGATAAATATGTATGCCTCTGATTGTTAGCACCTACTAGAAATGAGAGAGATCATTTGGAGAGGTTTGGAGAGCAGTGAAAAGGTTTTAAAAGCAAAATTACAAGTCTAGCCGTTCTCCCCGCCCCCGCCCCCCCCCCCCAATTCTGGGGAAATCCAAACCTTTGTCTTTTCTTGATCAGGGCTCTAGCATTGTGGGCATGGCAAGGGAGGGGGAAATCCTACACACATCTGGCAGGTGTTGGCCAGAAGCCTAGATCTCTGCCCCAAGTAGTCCAGGAGTGTTCCCATTTGGGGGGAGAAAGGGGGACTTGGGGACTTGGCTCCAAAAGGAGGCCGAGAACTCTTTTTCTCAGGACTTTTTTTCTGCTGATTTCTGCAGGATAGTCCACATAAAATCCGGGAATAAAAAAGTAAATGGGAACTGGACCCCAAATTCAGATTCGATTCACATTTAAACATCTAAGGGAACGCACCCTTAGAGTCCTGGATAAGATCCATATCGGCCAAACAACAGTCAAAGTGCAAATGACCAGGCTGATTGCCATGCTAATGCCTGTGGCCACATCTAACCCATGCCCAGTGATTGCCATAGCGATCTGAACACAGCGTGCAACTGTATAGCTGCAGTCACCCTGCCATGGCCACTTGCAGCATCACATCTGGAATAGGGTGCAGATGCTACTGTCCAGGAGAAAACTAGGTTGCTCTGAGGAGGGCTTAGCTCACCCTGGGGTGGCTGTGATGATGTGTAGATGCACTTCCCTAGTGAGCAGACTGCTGCTCGTTAACAAGTAATTGTGAATAGGTCTTCAGTTTCTCAAAAAGATTAGGTCCTTTCCCCTCTTTTGTTCTTGAGATGCCTACTCTTAAAGCATACAAAGAACCTAGTGAAGATCTCTCTTTTTACACAGGCATTCCCTATGTAAAAGTTTGCTTTCCACTGACCTCAGTTTTTAACTGCTGTTTTTAATCTGTTTATTTACACTTATTTTTAATGTTTTATAAACTGCTTTGACTATTTTTACCTGGAAAAGTAATATAAAAATGCCCTAAACATATTTTCCTTCATATTTATCAAAAATCGTGTATACCTCAACTGGCTGTAGTCGCAACTAAGGTTTAGTCCAGCTGCAGTCCACCTTCAGAGCGAGAGAACACCTCAGCAAAGTGACCAGTAATTTTATTTCCACACTATCTATCCCAAAGGTGAATTTTCTGAAAGAAAATGTAACACTGAAAGAAAACAGCATGTCACTTTGCTGATGAAATCTCTCACTCTAAAAGTGGACTGAAGCTGGATTAAACCTTAAATGTGACCAGAGCCACTGTTCCTCTGTTGATGGTTCAGAGGCAAAGATTAAAACCGGAGCATTTTAATGAATAAAATGCAAGCAGATAACCCACCACTGAATTTCAGCCTCCTGTAAGCCACAGTGACCCATGGATCAGGATTTTGGGTTGATCATGAAGAACAACAACTTGACTGAAAACTGCAGCCATGCGTTTGCGGCCCCGTGCCATGCTTGTATGAGACAGATTTTTTTTCCTGGCACCTGCATATGTCTGAGATTCTGCAAGAACCAAGGCAATCCCAGGAATTTATGGGTAGAAATGGCAGGGTGTCTAATCAATGGAGTCTCACTCCCTCCTGGCTGCAAAGACTCTACTGCAAGGGGGAGGCAGGAGAGCAAGGGGGGCAGGTGAGAGCTACCTACAGATGTCATTGACTGTAACCTTCTTTTGAGGTGTTGTAAACCTGTCCAAAGCTTACAAACATGTTTATTTGTCATCCTTAGTAAACCTAACTTTACTGTGTTTAGTCAGCATTATGTATGTTTATAAAAGAATAAAGTTTCCATATTGAAAAATGACCAAGAACATATATGTTAACACTCCACATTCTCAGATGAGCTAGGCCTGTGCCAGTATTTTTCAGCAGTTTCACCAATTTCCTCTGCTTTGTGCCTTTTCAATCTTCCTGAATGCCTGCAACTAACATTCTGATATTCTCTCCTAGCAATGAAATATACATTGCTCCTTCTGGAGTCCAAAAAGAAAGAATTCAGGTAGGAGTAACTAGCATTTTGACCTCTTATGTGGCATTTAAAAAAAAAAAGTCTTGTCCTATTTGCATGGAAGGGTGTCCCACAGTTAATGTTGATGCCTAGATTTGTCTAGAGTTGTAACGATGGGAATGTTGAAACATTCATGTACTTGTTTTCCACATTTGGTGGCAGCCCAGTCCTAACCAAGGGATCTTTGTAATTCATTTGAATATTAAGGTATTCTGAGCGCAGAAACCTAGAAAGCAACCCAAATAAATGGAACTTAGGGTGCTTCCGCACCTGCTGCCGAAAAACGGATAAAAGAAGATCCGTTTTTTGGCAATCCGTCCTCCGGAGGATCCATCCGAAATAGAGATGAATGCCAAGGGGCCTCACGTGTCCGCACACGCATGGGGCGGACAGATCCTGAGGACCGGATCATCTGGGTGCTGTGTGGAAGCCACAGGACTCATTTGAAAAGGCAGCCGGCTTCCCGTGCCGCCAATGCCGCCTACGGAGCCGTGGGACTGGAGCAGTCAGCTGCCAGTCACCATGCATTTCCGGGGGGAGGGGCTTCCGAGGCAGACCGTCCTGCTTCCGCCCCTCCCAAGATGGTGGCCGCAGGGAGATCCATTCCTTCGCCTGTCCATGTGTGGAAGCATCCTGCTTCCACACAGATCCAGGCGAAGGGATGGATTGGAGACCTAATATTTTAGGTCTTCGTTTAGATCTGGTTTTCGGCAGCAAGACCCGATTTAGAGACAGATCTCGCGTGCCGAAATGCGGAAGCGGTCACTGGAAGGGTCCCTAAAGAGGTCTGCAATGTGGAAAGTAAGTACCCAAGGATTTAAAATGTGTTCTAAATGGGTCATTAAACCAGTTTCCACGGCCAATGTGGAAACACCCAAAGAAGGAAGCGTTCTTCTGCTCAAATACCATAAAATATGAAGCACTTTTTCTGTACTGTGTAGAGGCCTTTCAGAAGAAACGCGCTGCGATAGTGCAGAGAAAGCCAGCCAGAATTTGTACACACATAGCAGAAATATCTTATTTTCTCTCTTTCTGGCCATTCTTCGATATGGGGGGAAATATTGTTTTTGACTCTTATAACTGATACTTGTGTATTCTGGACCATGAGGTGCAGTAAGGAGAAGGCATTTTATATGTAATAACTGTCGTTTAAAGGAAATATTTTTATATCTATTGGATCACAATCATGAGAATTGTGGTTCACAGTTGTTATGGTCAACACTGTCACAGTTAATAATACTGTGTATAACTAGACTTATAGGGTGCATTCAGACATTGGTTACTTAATCTGCTGTATTTGATTATTCCAATATATCCAAATATAGCAGAATAGTAGTAGTAGAAAAAATTATTTGACTAGTCGTGTGACCATTTCAAAGTACAATACAGTTAAAACAATAAAACAGAAGTCAAATATAGCAGAATAGATAACCAATATGTTGGGAATCTCATCTGGGCTAGCTGAGGATTTCATGGCTGCCCTGACAACCATGGTGCTGCCCCAGTATATCAAAGATACAGTATCCTGCTCAGGCCAAATAGTAGATAATATCCCAATGGTTAATCAGTAATGAGCTGGTGGCTGGTAGATAATGAGCTGGTGGTTGGTAAGATGAGTGTTAATCTTTTATCACGGTCAGATCATTTCCTGCTATAGCTTGGATTAACTATTACTCCTCATTATAGGTCCTAGAGCTTTGGGACATTTCTCAGCTGATAATGGTTGGTGAAGCCTAAAGCAGTCTATGGTTAGAAAGGGATTATGACCTTCCATTATGCACAGTGGTGTGGTTTAGGTGAGGTCCTGATATCTACATAAAATGGAGCATAGTCTAGACCAGGAAGCCCAAAATGGCCTCCTGATCCAGACTGTCAATAGACCTGTTTAAACAGACCCACTGACTTATTAGACAGTGGTAAACCACACCTTGAAGGCATCCAGATAGCATTCCTCTATGGTCTAGTTTAACATAGAGGACCCATTTTAGCGACACAACAAGATGTGACATTGAAATGTTTCCCTGAGGGGCTCAGAGGCCAGTTCTGAAGCTCATCTGAACTTTGGGACCAGCATGGAGGCTAGCTTAGAACAGCTGCCACTTTGGAACAGATTGCTTGATCCAGTCCAGCTGATCCAGATTACTGTCAGATACAGTAAGTGCAGAAAGGGGCATTCTCAGTATGAAATTCTGAGATGGTATAGACCCTTTCTGCACTTGTTCTGGATTATATCCTGGAATTGGCATCTGCATGCTAGTGCAGTCTATGGACTGTTGACAGGATTGCTCCCGAGCCCCCTCTCCAGACCCAACTAAAGGCTGAGGGTTCCTTAATTTACACAGTGATGAAATGGATAGGGAGATTACTATAGCTCAGGTAACACAAGACTTGAAACAAACTTGGGCTGTTTTTGCACATACCTCTGTTAATCCAGATTTAGAAGAATCGGATCTTTGATATCCGGTCCTCGTTTAATCCAGTCCTTGAAAATGCTTATGGCGATGACCCCATGTGTTCTCATGGTCCGTGCTAAAGAGGGTTGCTGTGCAGACGCTGTAGCACTCATCCAGAGGCTCCAATTAGGCCTGAGCAGGAAGGTCTGCTGGTGGTGGGGTGCAATTGGTCTGTGTAGCTGTCAATCAGGGGTCACTTCCAGGTACAGTGGGTGTGGCAGAAAGACATGGCCTCGTAGCTGCACAAAGGATGTGCAGGCATGTATGGTATGTGTGTTGAGGGACAGAACTGGGGCCATCCCGCTGCAAATGGCAGCCTCTAGGCCTGCCCTTGGAACCCATTGCCCCGGTATACATGCCTCAGATCCAGTGTTCACAGTGGAAGACCAAATTGAAGACACCATTAAAGGGGTCTGCCGTTAATCTGGATTTAAGGGCCCGAAGACCCCATTAAATCCAGATTTTGCCGGCACTCATGGGTACATAAGGAATGGGATCCTTATGGGGTCCTTAAGAGGTCCTGTTTGCAGAAGGTATGTAAATGATCCATACCAATTGCGTTCATATCGGGTTCCTAATGGGTTCCTATTGGGGTATTCATTGCTAGTGCAAAAACAGCCTTGACGAAACAGAAATTGGAGTGAATTATCACACGTATAATTGATAGCTTCCTGAGGTAGTGGGTTGTTTTCTGACGCCACTACGCTTCACTGGGGCTGAAAGTTCAGATGGGTGAGGACTTTGTACAGATTGTTTGCAAATAAAGTTTTCCAAAACCACAGCAGTGTTGGTGTCCCAAATGAGCCAGATCCAGTATGTGGTGATTAATCAGCAGTCTGATCATGCATTTCATCACATATTTCAGTTCCTGAGGTTTGAACAGGTAGACAGAGTTTTCTGGCAGGGCAGACAGGGATGGCATATACTCTTATGTGGATTGGGAAAGGTGATGGTTTGACATTGCAACCATCTGGCAACCAGTTATGTTCACTGTACACTGGAAATACCATTTGCATTTCAGCTTTATCCTGGATGGGGATTGTAATAAAAATTATTTATATATTTTCTTTATTTAAGAATTTATATCCTGTCCTTCATTTGACAGTCCCAGGGCAGGTCACAGCAATAAAAAGATGGAATACATTAAATAAACTTAAAATATATTTTAAGTATACCCACCCCTTTTTCCTCTCTGGCAAGAACAGTCAGAACATTAAACATTGAAGACCTGCATAAAAAGGTAATTATTTAACCAGGCACTGAAAACCAAATATTGTAGGTACCTAGTGAACCTTCAGAGGGAGCATGTTCAGAGTTTGGGGCCACCACTGAAAAGTCCTTCTTGCGTGTCATCACCCTTTGTACTCCAGAGGGAGACAAAGCCCACTCCTTGAGATCTTGAGACACAGACAGGTCTCTGTAGGAGAGGGTGCTCCTTCAGATTTTTGCACCTGAACCATTTAGGGCTTTATATGTCAATGTCAAGTCCAAGTAGAAATTGCTTTCAGAGCACAAATTACCATGACCAATTTGTCCCTATCCATGAAAAGTTAAAGCTGCCAAATCTGTTGGATAGGGAAGTAGACACCACTGAGTATCAGTGTCACATGTATTTCAGATGACAGTGACAAACCCAGAAGCACTTTCAGATCATGTACCTGTTCTTTCTGGGGCAAAACATCCTATTAAGAATCAGGTGCTGGACTAAATGGCCATTTTGGACTGCCTAGTACACTTTGTTCTGGTCTCACTTCATCCTGTGTGAATGGAGAATACTAGGAGGGGGCAAGACTTTCCTTATACCACACTAGTGGTGCAGAAGAGAGAAGCTTAGTCCTGTTTCTGTAACAGAGCACAGGTAAGTGTGGAAATGCCCTCAGTTTCAGTTTGTTGGTCCACATCCATCCCATTACTGCCTCTAGGTGTGGAGTTTGTTTCTCTGCTGAATCAGTGCAGATAAACCTCCAAGTTGTCAGAATCTAATCATATTGTATTATCCAAGACCTGTTTTCGTAATTCATCTGTCAGTTTGTAAAAGTACTTTACTGTGATCAGAATTTAAAGTCGTCCTAGAAGAAAGTATATATGGGCTAATGGGACAGAGCCTCTATTTCTTTTATTGTAGCCTGAAGATCTATTTGTGTGTGATGCTGAAGGACAGGACCTGAGTGGGCCTCCGCCACATAAGAAGCTAAAGAAGAGTCAATGTACACCTCTGTTCATGAATGCTTATGCCATGAGAGGTATGTAGCAAGTAATAATATAAATGATAGATGAAACTGAGCTTTCAGGAAGTGACACTGTAACTGAGAGCATTATGCTGCAAAATAATTCTATTATTGCAATAGTTGCAGAAAGAACATATTTTTGAAAAATTCCAATTACTGTATATAGAAAAAAATTACCAGGTGACTTCAGAAATAAAATCATTGACTAGTTCCAATTTTATTGAAGAAATTAAATAGCTTCAATTTTATTGAAGAAATTTAATAGTTACAGTAGAGTTGTTAACAGCTAATGTAGGTTTATATAATAAACTAAAAATGCTTTCATATCAGGAATTCCCAAAAGTATCAGTACTAGAAAGTTGAAAATCACTTGTGCTAAGAAAGGTAACAAATTACTATACCTGATAACAGTGAGTTCCTGGGAAGTCATAAGCTCCCCTCCTAATACTGAGTATACTCTCATTACAAGAATCATGTCTGTTATGTCATTTCATTATACAAGCCAAAATTATAGGGTCTGTGGTCCTTCTCCCTCTTCCTGCACCACAGAACCTATACAGTACTGTAACTGAACATTTGGGTTTTGATAATGAAATGTGGAAGGCACCTTGTCAAATTTTCATGTGCTTAAATATTTCCCCTTTAATTAAAATGTTTTATTTCACATAAAATATTGTGAATTGTTTTAAATATAATGTCATATTACACAATTTTTTCATTACCTTGGGTATCTATTTAGGGAGATTTTTGAGTGAACTTGTCCTTGAATAAGTTAGATTGTTTTTTATCCATTTCAAAAAAACTTGTATGTTATCCAGGTACAGTATTTTCCGGTGTATAACATGACTGGGTGTATAAGACGACCTCCAATTTTTCTACTTAAAATGGAGATTTTGCAAAACTGGGGTGCAGCCTAAACCGAGCCTTGGACTTGGGGAGAGATGGCAGCCTTACCTGTTAATCCCACGAATGTGCTTGTAGCTTTCCTTCTGGCGCTGATGCGAGGGAAAAACTTTGCTCTGATAAAGATTTGGGGCTGCAATGCAGCTTTGGAGTCTGCCTGTCTAGCGCGATTCGTCTATGATCCTGTAGGGGAGGGGGTGTTCCACCGAGCGAAATATGAAGAATCCTACCATCATTTTCTCTTCAAAAGTCTCTGCTTTCAACCCCTCCCCTACTGGATCATAGACGAATCTCGCACTAGAAGGGCAGACTCTTCTAAAGCAGAGAAGAGAAAATGATGGCACGATTCTTCATATTTCGCTCCGTTTAGTTTTTTCCTCGTGTCAGCGCCAGAAGGAAAGCTACAAGCCAGATGATTGGGATTAGCAGGTAAGGCTGCTGTCTCTCCCCAAGTCCAAGGCTCGGTTTAGGCAGCACCCCAGTTTTGTGCTGGCAGCTGTGGCCAGCAGGACCCGGGTGAGGGTATTACTGGTGTATAAGATGACCCCCAACTTTTCAGAAGATTTTTTGGGGTTAAAAAGTCATCTTATACGCAGGAAAATACGGTGTGTGCTATAAAATCCACTCAGTATTTATAAAGGAAAACCAATGTGTAGCTAATGGAGCTTAATGTAGCACCCGATTGAACCCTCCAATCAAAAAGATTATTATTTTTTTTAAATCAATTTGTCTTTGATTACTATTACAAAGAAAACATGTACAAATTGATTGGTAATATGTTGATTATATTAAGAATATATTGGATTATATCAAGAAATGCACAGCGACCTATGCATTTTCCCTGAAGTGTAGCCTGCAAAAAACTAATTGACCTCTCTTCCTTTAGGAGCAGGAGCAGTGATCCATACTCACTCCAAAGCTGCCGTAATGGTAACACTTCTGTATCCAGGGAATGAATTTAAAATTACTCATCAAGAAATGATAAAGGGAATCAAGAAATGTAGCACCGGAGGGTATTTCAGGTAATTTTGCTTTTCCTTTCTTCAACATTTGCTGGTAACATGTATCTTTGCGTTTTGGATATAGCACTCCCCTGTTCTTCATGAGAGTTAGGGTCTGATGAAATGGTAAGAGTCCTGAGAAAAGAAGCTGAAATAAAATGTTTTAGTTTGTATGTGTATGTGTGTGATTCATTTGTAAAATTATCCTAGAAGAATTTTGTTCTCTAGTCTAAAATTTGGGAGTTACCTCATTTATAGCAAATGAAGGTTACAAACCTTTCCTCGTAGATGCATTAAACCCATAGCAGACAAAGGAGTGGCTGTTGTCCAAAATAATTTCCTTCCTTCTTTTTCTCTTGGAAATTTGAGATATACCTATTGCATTGAGACAGACCTATTAAATTCATTTAGATAGACCTATTGAATTGAAATAGACCTGTTGAATTTATTAAAGCTTATACCGTTGTAAAACACAGTGTCTTTGTTGTTGTTTTGTTTTGTTACCAAAATGGCACTATGACATTATTCCGAAGTTGCCTTTAAAAGGATAAGCATTTGGACAGTTAAGCCTTTTAACAAGCCTGTATACCAGCCAATTGAACACTTGAAGTTTTCCAGCTAGAAGCAATCAGGATAAGGCCTCTTGTCTTTAGAGTGACTCCCCATACCCAAGTGACACTGAAGACAATTTGTGTGCATATTCAACTATCTCATCACCCTTGCTTCCCAAATCTTCTAAGCTTAAGCAGAGTTGTGAGTCAGCGCTGGTGTCAAGCAGTAGCACTTGACTACCAATTGTCAGAGTGCAGACAGGAATTTCAGCTATCATGATTCTCCAGAGAAGAGCTAATGCCAGCAACAAGCTGTTTTCCTAATCTTGGGTGAGAAATACACTACTGAGTATTCCTTGGAAAATCTGGGTTTCAGAGTGCTCTGAGCATATCTGGTCTGGCAGAAATTCATACAACCAAACCCTCTGAAACAACCTCCTGGCTTGTAGACTGAAGCTTCCTGTTTTTGTACCCCTTGGCCTGACTCACGGGAGATAACAAGCAGCATGTCAAAGTATCCTTTAATTTAAATCAATCTTCTAGTCATCTTAACTTGCAGCTCCTAGAAGACAGATTAATGTATTTTTTTTCTCTTTTGTCCTTTAGATTGGGAGTGTCCATGGGATACAATGATGCTGTCATGTTCTGAATAATTTCATTTTTATGCATGGACAGGAGAAGAAACTAAGATTGCTGGCTTTACATTCTGTGTTTCCTTTCCTGATCCTTAAGCTATCAGAGGACTGTTGGGGCAACAGAACTAATATGAGCACCTTGCAGCTCATCTCACTACTTTCACTGTGCAGACTGTGCCTCTTTTTATAGCCCATGGGCAATTCTTCTCTGGCCAATATACCAGACCAGCAAACGTTCTGCGAGCCTCCTTTTTGCATGCTGGTGCATTTTTAGGGTAGTCCCTGGGTGGGGCTTTGCTTGCAGTATAGTGGGCAGTGCTGAATTGTCTTATGTCTGTACCTATCTCTAAAAATGTTTCATGTATTCCTTGTAGAGTCATAATGTGAACTGAGAACGTCCTGATTCATAGCTTATTCTTTTTAATACACCACACATGTTCTCATTAAGTGTTGCCTATATCATGAAGGAGATGCATCAGTATAGTTCTTTCAAACATATCTAGAAATCACAATGTCTTGAACCACACATACCAAGGTTAACCTTGTTAGGTTACATAAAGGCATTCTAGCAACCATGATTCTTCTGTTTGAGAGAAGCCCAAACCTACCTTGCATTTCATGTTTTCATGCATAATTATTGTTACTATGTAATTCATTTCATCACCCTTTTTGAATTTTTATTTAAAAAATAACACTGTAGCTGTTGCAGAGTTTTTCTGCACAAAAGCTGTAACACGGATTTTGCTAGCAGATAAGACACGTGTTTGTAGACTGGTTGCAGGCAAAAAAATCTAAGCCCTGGATTTGCTTCCTGTTTTCCTCAATGAGAACTTCTCTCAGCATCTCCTACATTAGCAGATTGTGAGGTCCCATTTGCAGATAAGTGAAGAGTGATTTAACGGATTAGAAAGTATCCATTTTTTATTCTTTTCTCCAAAACATCTGGATAAACTTTGCTGCTCAGACAGATTGCTAATGCAAAAGATATTGTAGTCTTGATCTGTTGAGAGGAAGGTGTCACTAAGTGGACTCATCTCCTGTCTTCTGGTACTGGAGCATGGAATTCTTGTTGAGCAGAGGAAATAGGGTAGAGACATAGATGCAAAGATTAACCTTTTCCTTCTTCTTTAAAGACATAATTATTAGCTGAAGTCTTGGCATATTGTATACCTCCTTGGCTTTTGATTCAAAAGAGGAAGGAAATTAAACTACTCTGGTGATACATATTATCTTCTAGTAATGTCTTAATTTAAAACAAAGTTCAGTAATACCTGTCTCTAATAACTCTAGCATGTTTAATTTATAGTTGTTGTCATACTTTCGGCAGTTATATATGTACCTTGTCAGTTTTAATTAGGCTTGTTACCTTAATCCAGCTTGGTGAAGACTTGAGTGAAGAATGTGCTGCATCTTGTCCGCAGCTGAATTTCTTGGAATATTATTTAAGCATAGAGGTAATCTGATAAAACTTCCAAGAAAAGAATTGTTTGGGAACATAATACTAATTCTTGGAATTCAGGTGACACTTTCTCTTCCTAAATCCCACAAATCTAAGTTGGATTGGATTGCTTGCTTTTCTCCTTATTTATTTGAAAAAAATTACAACCTAAATATCACTCTTAGGTAATCCAAGGGTAGCAAGAAAGGCAATAGGCAAACAAAAAGGACAGGGCAATATAAACAGTCAAATTATAACAATAAAAGACTAGACCAGTGTAAAATTCGATAAAATTATATTATTGGCGAAAGCTTGGGTAAATAAAAATGCCCAGTGACAGAAATTTAACCAAGATAACTCAACTGTACTTCTGAGGAGGCAGCATTCTGAAGTCTAGGCACTGCATCAATGAAAAGAAATATGGCCATTGGACACCCTGCCACATAACAGCAGTGAGACACAGGGTCCCTTTCTTTTAATTAATTAATTGCTACTTCCAAGGCTTTTTTTTATTTTTAATATATAAGATTAGAAACTTATTTCAAATATTTACTATACGGTATGGTAGAAGAATACTTGGATGTGTCTCACCAAAACAATGAAAGGTTTCAGAAACAGTTTTCACACTTTGAGGCTCTACTTGGTCTCACCTTTCTAGGAAAAAATGGATTGCTTTACAAAAATTGCTTTAGATAATCAATCTTATCTACCTTTCTAGTGGTTTTATTGTGACTTGCTCTGAGACATTTGGGTAAAAGGTGAGATAGAAATTTAAATAATTAAATCAAAAAATCATATTTACAGATATGATGACACCTTAGTGGTTCCTATTGTTGAGAATACACCAGAAGAGAAGGACTTGAAGGAGCGAATGGCACAAGCTATGACTGACTATCCGGATTCTTGTGCTGTGCTTGTCAGACGTCATGGAGTTTACGTTTGGGGAGACACTTGGGAAAAAGCCAAAACAATGTGAGTATGATTGGGGAAAATACTCTGACAGGGGCGATTCCTTTGCCTTGACAAATGCTGTTGTGCAGCATATTCCAGTACATTTAAGACAGTATGTCACTTTTCAGTGAAATCACCACAACTTCTACTCACCTGGATTTTATCTTTAATGTATGGGAACTGAATTGAAAATGGGAACTGAGTAGCCTTTTTCCAGCTTCAGTTATTGAATTTATTGCAGCTCTGCAGAGATTATCAAACTTTAATTGTGGTATCCCAATCTAGATTGGGCTGTGCATTGTGCTTCACTGTGCCCAAGAAGGTGACCCAGAAACTATTGTAAAATGCAGTGGCTTATGTATGTTGAATATTTGAACACTTAACTCTTCTGTTACAATAGCATCACTGGATTTCAGTCTGTTTTCAGATCCATTTAAAGATGTCGGTTGTAACCTTTAAAGCCCAATTCTTATAAAGCATAGAGATGTGCCAAACTGCATTTGTATAAAACTAGGGGGGGGGGATGTCAAGCTGAACCCCTTGAAATATTTGTGATTTGTTTCAAGAATGAACAGAGCCAGGGGAGGGAATTTGTCAAGTGATTTGGCCATTTTATATTCTTTCTAGATCATGCCCCAGGATCATGTGCCGCGGCCTTACACATTCCCTGATCAGACCCTGTCACTTCCTGTCACATCTCACCATCCTCCCATCAGATCCATGGGGTGGAGTGGGGCAGAATTTTTATTTTTATTTTCTGTGAACTTACTTTCAGGACCCCATACTGATATTTTAATATATAACAGAGATTGCACGTTTGGACAGGGATGATATGGCAATGCAACTATCAAAAGTCTCAGTTTGAGTGAAGAATTTCTTCATTGTCTTGAGACCTCCTACCCACATTTTCAGTCTGCAGTTTGTTACTGCTCCAGATCAAAGCCATGATGCCTCTGAAAACTGATGTCTTAGGATCACCTGTGAGGAATGGCTAGTATACTGTAGATAAGTTCCTGTTTCCCACAGGTGTATAACTTGTCTTGCAGAAAATGAAATATTGTCTTATCTCAGCAATAAATGACAGAAAGTTTCATTTTAAAAACAAAATCATACAGGAAGATGCAAAAACGTTTTGTTTTATATTTCAGGTGTGAATGTTATGACTACCTTTTTGATATTGCAGTACAAATGAAACAACATGGACTTGATCCTGCTATTGTTCCAGGCAAAGAAAATGGAAGAGTTTAATATCCAAATGTTTCTGTTTAGAAAAACTCTTAATATTCAGATGCATTGCTAAGGAGCTTTAAGCATTGTTTTCTACCTGCAGGCATTGTGCAAGAATGTATGCTTAAATCATTTTAGTACCATTTTCTTATCAGATACAGACCATTTTATGCTGTTTACTCAAATCCTTAAGGCTCTTTAAAGCAGCTGATTACTGAATTACTTGGAACTAACCTTACCCACAATTCAGCTGATGTAAATTTTCTTTAAGATATTCTTTGTAATTCATGCTTCAGAAGAAAACCATCAGTGAGACACTGTTGTGTTAGTATATCTTAAAGAAGCAATCAGTTTTTATTAGGAAAACTTGTCACAGGACCTGAAAGAAATGATGTTGAAACACAATTAGTTCAGATTTTAAATGAGCCTCCTAGAAAAAGCTGTACACAGTATTGAAACAGTATCATGAATAAAAACATGTCTCCAAGAGATGCCAAATTGGAAAATATTTTCCATTCATGTGTTTTCCTCTTAAATCTCAAATATGTTTCTTTGCACCAATTCGGACAAGAATTTGTATTGCAAGATACAAACACTGAATCAACCTTAGAATAATATATAAAAATTGACAGAAGCTTTTAAAGGTCATTTTTACTACTGAAAATCTTTGAAGATTAAATCTAATTCATTTCTTGATCAAACTTAAATATGTATTTGAGGCTAAAGCATGTCCTCATAAGTTCTTATATTATGAATTATTTACATTGAAGTAACTTTGTTTTCAGAATACAGTTTATATGCAAGGGTTCAGTTACATTGCAAATAAACATGAAAAAACTAGATCAGTTATTACTAAAAAACTCTAGAATAAAAAAATGCAAATTTTCATTTCTTTCATTTTGAGAAGCAGTAGATCCTGTTCCAGAAAGACTGACAATTCTATTCTGGTATATCTTTCACATCTTAGAACTCATTTCATCAAATGTGTGAAGTGATTGGCAAGCTCATAATAATCACACAGGTATAAAAGAACATAAATATAAGACTTAAATGATAGTAGAACACAGGAAGTAGAGTTTACCAATTCAATTAGAATGTACATTTCTGAAAAGTATTCATTCATAGAAATAGTAATTGATCACAGTTCATTTATCCCAGTATTTCTTTGTAAATTCACATTAATAATAGGGAAAGATAGCAATGTCTCTCTTCAGAATAGAAGTTTAACATTTTTATGCTACATTTTCTTTTTGAAGCACTTTATGGTCAGCAAGAGTGACCCGGCAGGATGAAATGTTCTTTTTAGAACTTACTACATCCATATTATAGTTCTTTTTAGAACTTACTACATCCATATCCTATTCAATCAAGATTGGCAGTATAGGCCGAGTCACAAGAAAAGATATAGCAGCATGTCAGCATTTACTGATAAAAGATGACGCTGAAAATAGGATCAAGTGACACATATCCATCAAATTCCCCACCCATGTTGCCATGGGCAGCTCTTACATCAAATACCTAAAGTTAACTCCTCATTTTCTCTTAGGCTTAAGATAGCCTTAAGACCACACCGGTTCCAATTATTTCCCAATAGTTACATGCTTATCTCTACAGCAGATGAAAAGCAGAGACAAATATGCAAGCAGGCATAGTTTCAAAGATGACAACATAGTGGCCAAGCTAACATATTACACCTAATATCATGCTCAAAATGATATCCAAAATAAAATACAAACAGAACACTGAAAGGCAAAGTGATAAACCAACAGAATGAGAATAACAACAGTAAATCCTCACATAATTATTTGATGCTGCAGTATATTAGGATGTACTTTAAAAGAAAACTGCCTCTGGAAATGGCTAAAAAAACCCAACCAAATTAATTACTTATTTGAACCAACATTCTTCTAGTATGGCCTGATTATGGAGCTACATGGTATGTAATTGTCCTAATTAGAGTAATTACAATAGGTATAAATTGTATAAATGGGTAGAATCTATGCTAAGCCAGTCAGAGGAGCAAGCATAATTATTAGATACTTTTTTTCTACCATCCTCACTATACCGTTAAAAACCAAATACTGAATTGCCAGTTATATCAGGCATTTATATCAGTTAAAATCATTTTTTTATCATTTCTGCAGGTTAGAATGAATCATAATGGTTAAAACCAGAATACAGCTATCATTTGGAACTAACCTATTTTGAACAAAATAGTATGCATGAAATACAGCATGGTAAAGTGACTCTGAAACTTTGTTTTTATTTGTGTTTAAATTTTGAGTTTTTAAAGGAAAGATACTGTTCATTTTTAAAGTATAAAATGTTTTCAATATCAGGATTTTTAAAAGTATTTTAAAGTTATTTTTGCTGAATTTTACAACAGAAATGAAAAGAAACAGGTACAATTCACATTCCACTTAACAGTATATTCACCCCCGAGATCCCCCCTCCCTCTACGTATACTGATAGTGATATATTAATCATTCTCAGTTGAGGAGGTGCTTCAGTTGTATTCGCATAGGCCATCTGCTCTTTCCAGTCCACGTGTAACACTCAGTGGGACTCCCCCCTGTATATACCAATCTATAATGCAAAGATAGATCAAATTTATATTGCTCCAATATATTCATGTACCAATTTTCCACATATATGCAGAAAGAAACCTTCAGCGGGCTGCTCTACCCTCACCACTGATAATGGTTCCAAAATAATCCCACATTAACATCCATTTAAAAGATGAATATCTATACAAAGTTTTAATTCTATAATCTGTTAAATTAGATACCAGCCTCAAAATTAATATTGGCTGTTTGTTTCAAATTCAACAACTCTTTCAGTTTGGTTTTGAACTTTCTTTTCAAAGAGACAGAGTAAATGGTTCAAACTCAAACATTTTGAACCACACCCTGTTTGATAAGAATAGCAATCGATCGAATACCACTGTGTGTTCAATTCAAACCTGTTTGGTACGTATTGTTTACAGTTATATAGAAAAGGAAACAAGATGCTAACACCTGTGCTCAAAGGCAGACTTTATTAATCTCTATAATGCTCCCTGTGTGTCAAATTATTCATCCCAAAGCAGTGCAAGGATGTCACTGATTTGTCTGCTTCAGATTATATTCAGACTAGTAATTCTCTTCAGTAAGCTCATTCTGTCATGCATCCTGTAGTATTAAAAAAAATTAAAATAGGAAGAGGTATAAAAATGTTGTAAATAAACAATTAATGCAATTTGTGAAATGTTATACTTGAATGTATTTTTATTCCATTTTTATTAATATTGTTTTTTACTGAGACCAGGAAGGAAGGAAGGAAGGAAGGAAGGAAGGAAGGAAGGAAGGAAGGAAGGAAGGAAGGAAGGAAGGAAGGAAGGAAGGAAGGAAGGAAGGAAGGAAGGAAGGAAGGAAGGAAGGAAGGAAGGAAGGAAGGAAGGAAGGAAGGAAGGAAGGAAGGAAGGAAGGAAGGAAGGAAGGAAGGAAGGAAGGAAGGAAGGAAGGAAGGAAGGAAGGAAGGAAGGAAGGAAGGAAGGAAGGAAGGAAGGAAGGAAGGAAGGAAGGAAGGAAGGAAGGAAGGAAGGAAGGAAGGAAGGAAGGAAGGAAGGAAGGAAGGAAGGAAGGAAGGACAACAGTTGGTCCAGTGATTGTCTTTTGGCTTTTGATTATCTTTTGGCTTTTGTGGGTTAAAGATCTAAATTTAACCCTAACTAGGTGGTTTCCTATACTAGAAGCCTGTTTATATGTAAATCTAAGGGGAAAGTCATAGCTAGTAATTTCTTTTAAGTAGTTGCCAGTGTTTCACAGTGACTTGCTGAATGGAATGATTGGCTGTATGTATCATAAAGGAGTGGGATAATTATCCCTTTGTGGAAGCTCAGTCTGATACGCATGGAAGTCCTGCTAGAGCATTCCTGAATGAAGATCTCACAGCCAGGAGAAGGAAAGGCATGGGGGCCTTGCAGGTACTGTTTGGGAAAGGAGCATGATCTCAGCCTAACACATCAATTTAAATGCTCAGTTTGTTGCTGAATCAGAAGTTTGGTCTATGGAGCTCTCTTATCTAGTTATGTTAAAATTACATACTGCTGGAACTTCTAAGATTAGTACATTGGCAACTGAGTTTGCTAAAGTTTTATAGGGAGAAATTTGGGAGTTTATGCGGATACACTTACATCTGGGAGTGCTGTTTCCAGTAAAGAAATTTGCATAGTTGTGATCTGGGAAGACTTGGGGAAACCATATTTTGTCACCAGACTCCTTCATCAAGAGTTCTTTATTAGTCAGTACTACATAATCCTGTGCAATTTAGGACAGATCTGCAGAAACAATTGTATAGCCTAGAAAAAGCCTACAAAGAGCTTCAAGGATTAATACAAATTTGCCTGCACAATGGGTGCATTTTAAGCCACTCAGTAAAAATGCAATCCTTTTGGAGTGTTACTTATCTTGTATGCCACAATGTGTGCTATAAAGGTTACTTGGGTCACAGCTCTATTATGTGGACCAGCCACTAGGTTACGTTGACTTTTGATACGCCTATCATGCTACAAAAATAAAAATCCCAGTCTACACCTAGAAAAGATTCAGCCAAAAAAAGAAACAATAGAATTTCACAACATAGCTAGGTGTGTTTATTTAGTTTGACTGTAAACAGAGGAGTGCCAATGTAGGAGTATAATAAAGAGCAACTTAAGAAAAAAGTACTTTAGTAATTAATGACTTCACATAAATCCTTATGAACCCATCTAAAACTGAATCACTGGCTGTGGTAGCGACTGAGCTATATTTTGAATCAAGTGAATTCTCAGACCTAAGAAACTCTCAGGAAAAAAAAAAACACCAGAAGGTCTGTGAGTAACCCCCTTCATCCACATGCAGTCAAAGATCTGGATCTTCAAGATCTGGATTTCTGAGATGGGGTCCTCCTGGAGATCTGGATTTTGAAGATGCCTGAAGACCCCATTGTGGACACCTTTAATCAGGTCTACATGAAATCCAGATTTAAGGGCCTGAAGGACCCATTAAATCTGGTTCCCCGACAGATGGAGCAGACTCACTGTGGGTCATCTCCGTCGGCTGTAGCTGACCACGACCGCAGAAGAAAGAGCCCTGTAGAATTTTCAGTCACCAACAGCCAACGGCAACTACAGGGCTCTTCAATTCTTCCGCGGTCGTTTCAGCTGGCCACACCGTTTCTCCCTTCGTCCGTCGGGATGTCTGATTTTTATTCCGGTGAGGAGTTTCATACGGTGTTTTGGGGCACAAATCGAATTAGGCCTTCCATGGGGTCCAAGAGGGGACAGGGCCTTCCCAATTGGTACCAGTTGGGTTCCTAATGGGGTCTTAGAAGGATTCTAAGCCCTAGTGAAAAAAGGCCCAATGTTCCTGTTCATACCTGGCAAGGCATACACAAACCTACCATTCTCCTAGCTTCACTGTTAGCTTCACTCTTACATGGATGCCTGAGCAAAACACTTCACAATCTCTGCTTATGAAGCAATCTCAAGCTTTCACAGAGATTGTGAACTAAAAGTGTTAAAAGTACTTTTCCCCTAATGCAGAGACTATTATTTTAATATTTAGGATATTGTTTTAAATATGTTCAATCTTTTAAGTGTTTTATGTATATTATTGTTTTTAAGATATGCTGGTTTATAATCTTTTGTTTTAACGGTTGTTACCTGCCCTGAGACCTTTGGGTAGAGGGCAGGATAGAAAAATTAATTAATTAATTAATGTGATCTAAACCACATAAGACAGGCTTTTGGGCAACTTTCTCACAGTCCATTTTGGCCATGCCAGCTCATCTTTGCATTCCCAGGCCACGGTCTGCTCCAGCTGCCACCATGCAGACAAGGCAGCACAGACAGAGCTGGCACAGAGGCTGGTGCCATTTTGCCGGGATCTGAAATGGCCCACTTCCAGGGTGGGTTCCAAACATATCCCTAAATAGACTTATTTTCTGACCTTTTATAGAAGGCCAGGGATCGCTGCTGTCTTGGGATGGCTGCCAGCATGGTCCTTAAATCATCTCATGCTTCCAGCCCAAAACTCTTGGTTTGGACTAGAGAATATTCTCTACATTGCATGCAAAGGCATCTGATGTGGTAAGTGCCTTAGTTGGCAATCCCCAATGTGAGCAAACCATAAGAATACTCCTAAATGTCACAATCAGCTGTGGGAGAAGCACTTTAGTGGCAAAGGTAAATATGAAATTGAAGAACATGTCAGTGGATAGATGCCAACCTTTGGCATGTTCAAAATCTGACCAGGATGGTTGCTATAATATCAAAGTGGAAAATATTCGACTCTCTGTACGTATAACCTCTGCTCACCCAGAAATATACAGCTGATAGCTCTTAGAGGAGGGTTCCCAGATTTTGCTTCTGCGTGGTAACTTTTGCATTTAATGATTGTGTTGCATGTGGGAATTTAAAAAGGGAAGCTTTTACCACCATATGATAAACTTGTAGGAAATCTTTAGAGAGCTCCTGTGTTCAGGATCTTCAGAAAGCAAGATACGAAGTGATCAAATGTTACACAATAATGGATGAACATCAGTTGGATATATATATCTGCTTTAAGGGCATACATGAAAAAAAATAACAAGATACATATTTGGCTTTCCATATTAAGAAATTCATTCTCTTAAGGGGTCTTAATGTACTGGAGAAGTCTGACAGATGAATTCAACTGTCATTTATTTTGGCAGTCCCCTCCAATTTTTCTTGCAATTACACACCTTAAAATTTGCATTTCTAATCCCTTTAATAATCAGAGTTTCTGTACTAACATGTCTAAAGAGATGCTCTTCTACCACACAGTATTTATAGTAAAAATACTGTTGCAATGACCAGGAAGTCAGTGCTAACACTTGTTTTGTTATAGCAGCATTGATTAATATCTTAAACACTTCCAAGTATGTCTGCAGACACAAGGCAAGTATAGTAAAACTTCTTGTTGGAGAACCTCTTCACATGAAATTGCTTCTAATATCACCATGATCTTGATTCCAGCTAGAACTAACTATGTTAATTATGGCCCTGTTCGCACTTACCCTCTAGTGAGCACGGTCCCCTCACTGGGTAGGTGCATGTTGCCATCATCCTGGAGCTCACCACCCCCAGTCCTAAATACCAGTGGAGAGCTTGACCAGGAGCAACTAGATAGCTCCCAGACAGCAGTGTTCACACCTTCTTCTGGATGTAGTACTATGAGTGGATGTAGCAGTGTAGCTGTGGCTGCTGATCACCATGGCAACGTTTAGGGATGTGCTAGATTTTGCTGTGACTATTGCCATGGTGATCCAGCCTGGCCCCACCTCATCATCTGCACTTCAATTATTGGCGATCCAGTTTAGGGCTTTACTAGTCCTTTACAGATGGCTTCTGCCACAATTGATCCTCGCCTGACTGGTATGGTTTTATTATACCATACCAGTCAGGTAATTGTGAATAGGCCCTATATCTCTTGTAGCTCACTGACATTTATCTGATAGTTATATTTCATTATGAGTTATTTTTTAACCACTTTAGCAATTGCCTTAGCTGTCATCAACCTTTTTAAAAAAATGACTTTTAAGTAATTTGAGGGAATCGGGAGGAGGTAAACACTTTTCACTTTTCCTCCCTTCCATTGCTTTCCCCTATTTCAAGAGTAAAAAGGCAACTGTTCTTGCCATCTAAAGATGAAAGTACAGCAGGGAAAGCTTAGCTGACAACAAAAGAAAGTCCTGAAGCTGTTTGAGGGCCAGCATTCCAAAATCTAATGTTTTTTTAATTTCCATTTCATCCACTAAACTACTTCCAGGCTTCTTTTCTGCATTATTTAAGTAGAAATAGCTAGCACGATCTTTATGACGTTGCTGAACAAAAACTGACAATTTTTTGCCATTGTCAGTTCTGGATGGGGCTAATGGAAATTGTATTTTTTTTCAAAACCCCACAGCCTCAGTCTTATAAAAGTTATTGGGAACTGTAGAATGCTGTAAATGCTGTAAATGGACAAAGTAGCACATGCTGGATGTTGCCACAGCTGTTGCCATGACAGTCTAGGCACACTGGGCAGGCCATGCACACTTCAAGTACTGGTGGTCTGTTGTGGAGTACACTAGCACTTCAAGTGCAGATGGCTCCCTCTATGCCTGATCTTTGCTTCACTGGGATAGTATACTGTAATATCATTCCAGTGAGCAAAGTGCAAAAAGAAGAAGAGTTGGTTTTTCTACTCTGCTTTTCTCACCCATTTTAAGGGAACTCAAAGCGGCTGATAAAACTTTCTGTTCTTCTCCCCGCAACAGAACACCCTGTGAGGTAGGTGGTGCTGTGAGAACTCAGAAGAGAGCTGTTACTCGCCCAAGGTCAAACAGCTGGCTTCATGGGGGAATGTGGGATCAAACCCAGTATTCCCAGATAAGAGTCCAGCCCCCTAACTACTAGACCAAACTGGCTCACCAAATAGGCCCCAAATTACTTTATGGTTCCCCATGAAAATTTTGTCATCCACAAATCTGGAGCACAATTGCATTATATTCATGGGTGTGAGTGAAATGTAATTCACTTGATTAATCCAACAGCAAATGTTCAACTGCAGCTCTCTATAAGTTACTAACAATTCTCAGACAACCTGGGGCTGGCATGAAATATTGGGGGCTGAAGACGGGGGGTATTTTGAAGGCTGTAGTGGACCAGATCTATTCTAAGGGGAAGGATGAAAGGCCTAATTCTTAACCATTTCCACTTCTTTGCATAATCGTTCAGTTCTTTTTGTCAATTAAAACAAACAAAAAGCAGCTGAAGCACAAATATTTTGTCTCATAAAATATGTAATCTATGTAAGAAAAAAGTACAGTGCAAACAGATCCATGTTCTTTTTCAACATTGTGTGTGTGTGTACAAGTTGAGTGATCTGAATATTTATACAAATTTCTAATGACTATCCTTCATACTGTTTTGATGAATTCTGTTTTGTATTATTTCATAATAACTGTGCAATTAACTGTTCACTTTGTGTTATTTTAAAGTGGACAGACTTTGGTGCTTATCTCATTGGGTTACATAAGAGTAGTCTTCCAACATGGGAAACTTGGGAGAAATTAACCCGCTTGTACACTGAGAGGTGCTCTGACACGTAGCAGTATCAGCAAAACAGAACACTGGTAGAGAAGAAAAGTATGAGTACAAAAGAGGCATAGATGAGAGAAGAAATGGAGAATATGAAAAGGTAAGTTGGAAAGTAAAGAATGCTGCTAAATCTCTACTCAAAGTTTTGGAATTCAATAAACATATCAAACTGCACATTACCAATGCATCTATTAGAATTAGCAGAGGAATCAAAATACAGGCAAAAAAAAAATTAAGATCAGATTTGCTTTTCTGATATTTCTGTACCATTCTCTCACTGCTGTGTTTATTAACTTTGATATTGCTATACAATAATATTACCTGTGGTGGTTAACATTATTTGGAGATTGTTATTAACTCTAGTTTCAATTAATATTATGCAATATAAAGGTATATATATTATGCAGATAGTAAATATATTATGCAGTGAGGTTGGTGGGCACCCGGGAGAGAGCCTTTTTTGTGATGGCCCCCAGACTATGGCATAGCCTCCCCATCGAGGTGTGTCATGCCCCTTCCTGTATATATTTAGGAAGGCAGTGAAGATGCATCTCTTTGCCCTGGCCTTTGGCTGAGCTGCTTATATTCCCCCCCTCCCCCAGTGCAGACACTATCATTTTAAACATATTGTATATTGTTTTATATTTGTTGAATTTTTAATGTCTTTTAATGTATATTCTATTTTAATCTGTTGTTACCTGCCCAGAGACATCCTTCTGAACTTTGGAATGTCATAAAGCCATTTTACAAACTTACCACTTTTAACCATAATCTACCCACCCACCCCACTAAAGGTGCTAGTTACATTCACAAGAGGAGTCACAGGTTAGTAGTATAATACCTACTTTCTATATAGTAGGGGGCAGGTTCAACATCTGACATCTCTGTGGAAGAAGGTGAAGCACTTCCACCTGAAAACTTCATAGACATGACAATAATAGAGCTCGATGCCTATAAGCAATTCATGGGCCACTTTGTGAGGCAGAATGCTAGACTAGATTGGCTGTGGCCCGATCCAGCAAGGCTCCTCTTATGTTCCAATCAAGGAAGTTATTTTTTAATTCATGCAAAGTGCGTCACATCTTATTTGTGCCTTAGTTAGAAACCTGTATTTATACGATAATAACAACTGAAGTATTCTTAACAGGCTAGTAAAAGCACAAAATTGGAAACTTGCAAAACACTTAAGTGTAAAGGTATAATAAATTATAAAAGAAGAGAATATGTCTGGAAATAAAGATAAAGATACGGTATGGGAAACCAGAGTGCCATCAGTGGAAGCTGTTCCAAGAATCTGCCAGCAAAGTGTATGTCATGCTTGGTAATAGGAATGGGTGGGCGGGCGGACAGATAGATCTGGGAAGGACATGTATAAATGAAAAAAATCTGTTATCTGAATATTAAGGTGTATGGAAGTTTGTTTTGTGATGTTCTGTATTCAATAAAAACTCAGTTTAAAAAAGTATTCTACACAAGTGTTAACTGTTTAAATTAGGCATTTTTACAACTTTTACAGTATTATTACTTTGCTTTGTTTATTGTAATTTAAATTTATCTAATCAAAATAAACCAATAACCAAAAAAGAAGTCATTCACACACATTCACACAGGCACACACAGACACATATAGTATTCTTAAACCCAAAGCATTCATAGAAAGTCTCATGAGCAAGAGAATTAGGACTCCCAAGGGGAAGTATTTTTTTACCCAGAGGGTCACTTTCAGTCAGAGGTCATCAGCCTATGGAATTTAAAACCAGATGAGACACTGACAGCATCCAGCCTGGATAGATTTAGGAAAGAATTAGATAAATTAAAGGAGGTCAAATGTGTCAATGGCTACTAGAATTGATACCTAGGTACTATCTCTGGGTTGAAGAGACAGGCAGGATTCATCTAAAGGCCATTTGCAGGGATTTGAGGACAGGTGAATGTTTTCCCTTTTTCTTCTGCCACTGTGTAAGACAAAATGCTGGACTAAATGGGCTGCAGCCTGCTCCAGGAAGACTCCTCTTACGTTCTTACGTAAACTTCATCATATAGCATAAATCTTCAATTTATTATACATTGCATTTGTATGCCATCTTTTATCTGAAGGTCCCAGGATGGGTCACAACATACTATAAAAATTCCAGCATTCAAATATATTTCAGATGGAAACTTCCCACCTTCTCTCCCTCCCACCCACTTTGGCAGGACTACATTCAGAAGAAATTATACATCAAAGGCTTGAGTGAAGAGGTATTTTTAACCAGGTGCCAAAAACCATACTTGGGTCCTCAGTCTTGATAGGGAGATATCTTCAAACTCAAGAAATATATCCCCGCCCAGCCATTTCGTCCATATGATTACCTGGCATGCTACCAAGGGGACCAGTAAGTCTCTTTGAACAACAATGGAAGTGGCATCTTGGAAGAGTGGTTTGAATCACTCTAAGAGCTCTTCAAACAGCTTTATAACTGTGGTTGTGCCAGCATGGTGGGGAAGGAGTGTTGCATTTACACAGATGCTATATTCCTCCTGCAAACTGAACACACAATGAGGACAATGCAGAAACTATGCCTTCATGGCACATTCAAGAACCTATGTGCGAACAGGTTCTTTAGTAGTTTAGAATGCCAAGAGAATTTAAATCAAGTTTGGCAAAACAATAGGTGGATGAGGGAAAAGCTCTCAGGAGCTTTATTAAGATCCATCCTGTAAATGAATTCATTTTTCTCTTGTGTGATATTATGAAAATGAAGCAAGAAAAATGTTTTATCTATGCAGTAGTACAGTACATCAACAGAGTTTAGTGGTGCTTACTCCCTGAAAAATGAGGCTAGGATTGCAATGTGAGTCAAGGAGATAATAAATGCATATATTGAGAAGATAACTAGATTTTGGCTGATACATGCATCTTTTCATGTCTTGACGATTTCAACATCTAATGATAATTTGTGTATATGAAAGAGTCATGAAAAAAGAGATTGTGTGAACATTTTTTTCTCAGTAGTCAGCAGAAATATCCTAGTGAAACAACTATGCGGGAGTGAGTCCTCTGATAAATCTTGTTCTTTCTGTTTCTGGTCTCAAAAGAAGGAGTGAGTACTCTTTGAAGATAATTCACTTTCAACACAATACACATTCCAGGAAAGCATTCATGGTTTGTATATTAACATTATGATAACCAGTTCACAAGACTGGGTCTCTGCCAAGCTGGCACTTAGCATGGGGATGATAGGTTCAAGCAGTTCTTAGTCTGTTACTTCTATAAACATATGTTTTCAAGAAGAATGCTTGGATCATTTGTCCACATTTGTACATTTATGAGCTTAGTTCATTTACATGAAAAAATAATGTTAATACAACTTTAATCCAAGATTATTATTATTGCATAAACAAAGGCATGTACAATGGGATCCTCCTCAAAGATTTTAAAATAGAGATTGCCATATATTGTAGATTTTACAAAGGATTCAAAATGGCCACCCTCACTTACACAAGGGCCTTGTCTGCTACTTGGCACCAGAGCAAAGTAAACTGAATTGCCTCAGCTCATCTTGCTCCTGGCTGGTCTTCTCAGCTGTTTTTGGACCCATGAAGGGGCAGGATTGCCTGCCAGCTTGTTGGTGTATGTGATGAAGTTATTATGCAGCCCAACACAATTTTCAGCCTGCTAGGGCTTTGCCCAACTCCTGACAGGCTTCTATAGAAGAAATAACGGCGATCATGGGATTATGCTCCAGGCAAGATCATTGTGTGGCCAAGCAACCAGCCTACAAAAGGTTTGAGAAAGGTAGCCACAAACAAGTAGTCACTTTGCTCCACAATGTGGCTTTCATGTAAGGGAGCATAGACATTCAGAATATCTGGTTGGGATAAGATATAGCAAAAGGAAAAAAGCACTCCTGAGGGCTTAGAGGAGACTTTGGGATGGGATTGTTCACACACCACTCTGCCTCTCTCCTGAACATTCTATGTCAGAAAAGGTGGACTACAGAAAGCCTGGGAACACAAGAGCCACACTGTTCCTCCAGGGCACCCCTTTTAATACATCTAAACACAGACTTGATTTGATAGGGCATTTTGCAGACCCCTTAGTAGATATTATTAAGGCATGACAACTGTATATGAGTGCTGGAAAACACACTGCATCAGGCAAGAGAGGAGCACAACCCACACCAACCCTTTTTAATTTTCTTTGTGTATTCAAGAAATATGTCTGTGGTAGGACAGCACACCAGAATGTGATAAAGTGTTTGTATAAGTTCTAACTTTACTGATGGATAAGAATACTAAATAGTATCTACATATATATAGCTCTTGGGATACTTGTGAACAGCTCAATGAAAGTGTTGGCCGAGTGTGCAGCAGTGACAAAAGGAATCATTAAGAAGCGAATAGAAAACAAAAGCCAAACAAAAAGGGTATTGTCTCCAAAAAGTGTATTCACTGAAAGGGTAAAAACTACCCCACTAGAGATATAAAAAAAACTAAAATGTAAGTATATAAAGAAATATCAATATAAACCAATAAACAAGTATGATATCTAATTACTCAAAGGGTACAATAACCCCACTTAAAAAAAATTAAGTGATAATAAAAACAATGAAGGCAAATTTATCAAGAAATTTATAAAATGTAAAATCCAAAAGGCCAGATACGTATCGACAACTCAGTCTTCCTCAGTGGCCTATATGCATACACTACAGTAATAAAATGCATTTAAAAAAAAGCGAAACAGCTCACAATTGTGATTCTATGTGATTCAAAGGTAACAAATGCCCTTCTGCTGAAAACTGAATCTCTTATATATCCAGCTGGGATAGAAGAGGGTTGATCATGCAGAGACTCATAGATAAGAAGAAACAAAGGGGAAAAAAGGGTGTGGTATTACAAGCTGTAACTGAATTCAAACTAACCAATTTACATTTTCATTTAAACCAAATGGAGTTTCTGATTTTAATCAATGGATCCGCTTAAGTTCCAATAATTGCAATTGTTTATTATTCCTTACATTAGGTATACCACCTATACACCAAAATTTGAAAGAGTCAAAAGGATAATGTAATTCCAAAAAATGTTTGACCATAGGGGCCTGAAACAAGTCAGCAAGTGTCATTTTGCCTCTCTCTATATCTACTGTATGGTGAGGCCACATTTGGAATATTGTGTACAATTCTGGTCACCACACCTCAAAAAGGATATTGTTGATCTGGAAGAGGTGCAGAAAAGGGCAACCAGAATAATTAAGAGGCTGGAACACCTTCCTTACAAAATCAGACTGTCACATCTTGGCATCCTCAGCCTTGAATGACAGTGTTTAAGAGGGAACCTGACTGAAGTATATAAGAGCGTGCATAATATTAAAAAGGTGGATAGAGAAAAATTGTCTATCACACAACACTAAAACCAGGGGGCACTTGATGAAGCTGATGGGTAAGAGAGTCAAATCAGACAGGGGGAGTATTTCTGTATCCAGAGGTCAGAGATTTATGGAATTTGCTGCATGAAGAAGTGTTAACAACAACCAGCCTAGGTGGCTTTAAGAAAGGGTTAGATAAATTTATGGATGACAGATGTAGCTATGGCTGCTAGAATGGATGCCTACATACATCTTTCAGGCCAGGGGACAAAGAGGATGCCTGTTAGACCATTTGTTGGGATTCAAGAGCAGGTCAAAGTTTACCCTTGTCTTCTGCCTGAGATGTCCATAAGCAATTGGTGGACCACTGTGTGGTACAGGATGCTAGACTGGTTGGGCTGTGGCCTGATCCAGCAAGGCTCCTCTTATGTTCTTAAACCAGAATATCGGCTACATCTACATCCACACGCATTTTAAAAAGCAGCTCAAAAGTATCTTAGAAGTGGTGGGAGGTAGTAGTGTTCATATCTGACTGCTAAGTCACATTAAAAGTATTTTCAGTCGTTTAAATGTGGCTTGGAGCATAACATGTGGATTGAACTGTCTCTAAGTCACTTTGGTGTCACTTTTTACTGCAGTTATATGCAGTATGAGACTGTGGTCACAGGCAGGAAAGAAAAACACCTCTGAGGCAGCTCAGGGACAGATGGTTCTGAGGTGGGAACATCACACAGCAGTCTGCCTCTCCTCCCTCTCAGGAACATTCAAAGCTGGAAAAAGGGGGATTCAAGATCGAATGGGAACTGAAATGCCACATGTTATTGTAGCAGAAGTACTTCTGATCTTTTACTTTGTTATGTGTGAGCACAATAATCAATCTTCAGTTAGCCTTCAGAGCAGGAGAATGCATCAGCGAAGTGACAAGCTGTTTTCTTTCCACATTACCTATCAGAGAAAATCTATCCTGATGTTAGATAATGTGAAAAGAAAGTGGCTGATCACTTTGCTGATATGTTCTCTTACTCTGAAGGCTGGCCAAGGGTGATAATGGCCCTACATAACCTTTAATCAGATGTAGCAAAATTCCTTTCACAGCATCAGCCAGAGGTCTTTTCCAGTTCTCCTGTAAGCAAGAGACGTTACAGGAACCTTGGACAGTTCCAGATTTTTCTGCTTCATCATTAAGGTTTGCTGCACTGCAGGAAGACATGTGAACATTTTTAAATGTTTGCTTCACATGAAAGTGAATGTGAACAAAATTCACATTTGTGCAAACGTAACCACTTCAAATGTGGCATTTGGTTCATATCTGCTGTGAATGTTTGGCGAATATTTGCCGCAGATGTGGAAGCATTCGCAACAGATGCAGCTGCCGCTGGGTGTCGCTGGTGAAGCAACCAGCCTCCAGGATTCAAATCATGTGATCAGGTGGCAGCACTTCCAGATAAGATTCAAATGTACAGATTCAACATTTGAATCTGCAGTAAGTTTCAAATGTACAGATTTGAATGTCAAAATTGTACATTCAAATCTTTTCTGCTGCCACCCAATCACCTGACTTGAATGCTCTCTGGTGGTTTTCATCAGCAGCATCCAGATGGATCCCAATCTGCTACAGAACTGACTGGGCAGCCACTTGCAAGCGGCGGCTGCTGAGATGGTACCACCACACTGCCAGGTCAGCAGCAGGTCCTCACATTCACAAATATAACAAAGCTTTGAACAAATGCACAAAAGCATTTGCTTCATGTTTGAGCATATGAAAAGCAGGACCCTATTCCAGTATATATTCCAGAACAAAGTCCAGTGCTGAATGAGCCTTAGAGTTCCTCCATGATGCTGTACAGAGACTATGGTAGCTATTCAGCAGAGACATCCTTGCAAACATTTTAGATCAGGACTTTCTGACCACATTGCACTATTTGGTATCTTAAGAACAATTATTTAAGCCCAGGACAAAATAATCCCTTGAGAACAGACCTGGCTCAGGCAATCTGGGCACATTAAAAAAAAGTTTCCTTGTGCAAATAGCCTAATGTAAATAATTAGTCTTATAAATCAAGTGACTATCTGTGCAACGTGTACAGTATCCACTGCACAACTCAAGCATGTAAACAACATTATGCTGTACTTGACCTAAGATCTTGCCACACCCAGACCACAAACAATCATGCCTTTCATGTTCTGCATGAAAGGATATATTGCAAATGAATTTTGGTACAAAGTTTAAATAAAGAATTACAAAGTAATAATTAACTCAAAGTGTCATTTATTATGACGAGATGGTGGAGCATGGTCTGTCTCTTGTTCGGTTTCTAACAGAATGTACTCAGTGCAAAACTGGTACAACCAGTTGGTGAGTTGCACACAGCTCCCAAAAGACACACTGTTCTCATCACACCATACAATGTTTTCTTTTATGAAGCCTGGCTTTATCAAACATAAAAAAGGGACACCACAGAATTTTATAGCTGAGTCTCATTTTCATATCTGATCATATCCAACGTTGAAATAGTATGCCACAATTTGAAGGAAGATAAACAAAAAGATAACCATGTCGAGCTTTAATTATTTATTCTGACTTATAAACCACCCTTCATTGTAAAGTTCCATGGTTAGATGTGACATCAGAAAAATGGGTCTTCATAGGGACATTGCAATATTTTCACTTCTTTTTTGTGGCTGTTTTCATTCAGTATCCATCAATGTCAAGGATTTCTAATTAATGTTGATCCAGTTAGCCATGAAATAATATAGAAACATTGAGTGAAGGTGTTTTTTTAACATTTCCCTTACTTGCTGAAAACTTTTAAACTTTCTTTTCTTCTCCCCTGAAAAATCTGATGGCCTCATGTGTTTTCAAATATTCACTTTTGCCTATTTGTCTTCTATCTAGATTTGATTTATAAAAGTTTATTATTATAAAATAAGATGATGAATTCAAACATAAGCATATGAATGCAATGTTAATGTCCAAAGGAACTTCAAACAACTTCAAACAATTCAAATTAATGTTTCTTCACAGCCTTTCTACAGGCCTGTCCCCAAGCAATTTAAAGTCTGCTAAAAATCTTTTGCCTCTAAGCGCCCCCATGCCAGGGTTTTTAATGAGCTTCCAGGGCTACAAAAGCAGGAAAACCCGCGACAAAATACATGCCCTTTAAAGAAGAGTTTCATCGCTCTTTCTGGAAGTCACGGGTTTTCCTCGCAACATTTACCTTGGGGACGCTCCGTGGCAAAAGGAGCAGGGCTTGCTGCCTGCACACACAGCCATAAAGCATTCACACATCTCCCAGAAATGCTGCAGCTTCCCTTCCTTTCCTTTGTAAAGGTCAGAACTTTCAAAGAGCCAGAATTGCTCAGAATTGTAACATTGTTATCAGGTATGAAGTGAGTGATCTGTGAAAGTGTTAAGAGTAAATGAGCGCACGATCGCGCGGCCAATGGCTGCAGCCAAGCCATTTCGAACAGAGAACAGAGTGAAAGTAAGTGCAGAGAGTGAGATCTGGCTATTTTTCCTTTGAAAAAGAGAGGGGGTGGGGAGGAAAAGATGCGGGGAAAGAAAACACACTTCTGTGGGGACAGAAGGTGCGTTTTAAACGCACGTTTTGCTGAGCCTCATGTGGACACTTATTCCGGAAGTGCAGGGCACTTTTAAAGTCTGCTTGAATACAGTGACAGTAGAGGGAGACTAGAGAGGCAAATAAGTCTTTTGGGGAGTCAGTCTACGCTTACTTTCAAATTATCCAAAACTGGTGATCCAGTTCAATGTAAGCCATCCCAAGAGTGGGACAGGTGGCTCTGGAATAACACAGTTAACAGCTGTTCCAGCCCAGCTCCCTCACAGTCCCCACAGCTCATGAGACCTTTGAAGCCAGCTTTCAGAAGCCCTGAAAGACACGGATAAAAGTTGTTGGCCTCAGAGCCCCAAGGAGTCCTGTTTTCGCAGTGTAACAAGGCATGCTTCAGTGATATGGATTTCTTCCTATTAGTATGCTGGTCTGATACAGAGCATAGTAGCAGAAAGAAGGGCCTCCTTTATTCTGCATAAGAACATAGAAAAGCCACAGCCCATCTAGTCCAGTGTCCCATCACACACAGTGTCCCACCAAATGCTTGTGGGCATCTTAAGCACAGGCAAGGACAAACCTAATCCTGCTCTCAAATCCCAGCAAATGGCCTTGGAAGCATCCTGCTTCCCCGCAACCCCCCCCCCCAACTGAAAAATGTACTTAGGCATTCATTCTAGAAGCCATTGATACATCTGTCGTCCATAAATTTGTCTAACCCTACCTTAAAGCCATCTAGGCTGGTAGCTGTTACCACCTCTTCTGGCAGAAAATCCATAAACCAATGACCCTCTTGGTGAAGAAATACTTCCCTTGTTGGATCCGACTCTCCTACCCATCAGCTTCATAGAGTGCCCCCTAGTTCTAGTGTTGTGTGATAGAGAAAAGAAATTTTCTCTGTCCACCTTTACTATACTGTGTATAATTTTATATACTTCAATTAGGTCCACTCTTAAACACCATCTCTCCAGAGTGAAGAGGCCTAGACATTACAGTCTGGTTTCGTAAGGGAAGCGTTCATTCTGGTTGCCCTTTTCTGCACCTTTTCCAATTGCACAATATCCTTTTTGAGGTGTGGTGACCAGAATTGTACACAATATTCCAAATGTGGCCTCACCATAGATTTATAAAGAGGCAAAATGACACTTGCAGACTTGTTTTCTATTCCCTTCCTAATTATTCCCAGCATTGGATTAGCTTTTTTTCACTGCTGCTGCACACTGGGCTGACACCTTCATGGAACTGTCCACTTACATGCAGATGGGAAGCCCCTGGACCCCTTCTTAGTCCAGATCTAAGATAAGTGCAGAAGAGCCTCAGTAACCTCTAGGTCACTATCAAAAAGGTCATCTTTTAAATACACACACATAACAAACGTGTAGTAGATTGTATTGGAGAGGTGAGATAACAAAAAATTATATGGAGGAAAATGACATATGTCTTCCACTTGTCCTATATATTGGCATTTGTTCAGATATGCCTTCTCTGCATCATGGTTTTATTTTGTTAAGAGGTTGAGACATCAAAAACTATGGCACAACATAGTTGCAGCAGAAGCAGATAAAGGAGCCTCTAACATGTCACTATGTCCAGATTCTCTGGAAACAGCACAGCTAGCATAACACAAGGAGATAACCCTAGAATGTGATGAATGTCTGTTGGAGAGTTGTAACACCAAACAAGAAAAACTGGGCTACAACTTCAGATCAAGAGTTTCTAGAACTGCACCATGCAGATACTAGTGGCAGAGCTGGTAATGTCCATAACTTCTGCATGTCTTCAAATATATTATCAGTTTCTAAACCCTCCTTCCAGATATTCATTAGACTTCCCTCTATATTCATTTGCTCTCTCAACAATAATTTGTATAACTTTACAACTTCTCCTGATATTCTGCTGTTAATTATATGCTCAAATCTGTTATACTGTTTAGTAATTCTTTTACTTTTTACTATAACTTGATCAAGGTAGATAGATCCAGAGTTGCAAAGCTTAAGCTAAGGGGCATGGAAACAAGGAAGCTAAGGGCTCCAGGAAAGAAAGGGAGATGGGTGGAGCATAAAATACAGGTTAAGACCCAAACCATGCCAATAATGTAATGACAAATAAGCTCACTAGACAGACAAACCAGACATATCTGGCAAACCACCAGGCATGTAGACATGTAATTTCCATGTTGGCCATAGCTCAACAGGAAAGCAATTGCCTGGAAGACAGAGGATGATAGTTTAAATCTCCAGCATCTCACTGGAAGCAGGTATTACAAATGAATTCAACACCTTTGATAAGGAAACTGCATAAATGTTTCCATGGAGTCATATAGCCTTGTATTTTGAGAACAGTCAAAATCTACCTTTTTCTCTCTTGTTCAGTCATTAACCAGACCCAGACTTGGGCAAGAGCAGCATGATGACAGATGGTAAATGTAGTAGCCCTCATCTTGAAGCACGCTGAGATGCTGTTCTTCTCGTAGCAGCAGTGGGCTGTTTGCACAACTAGTGCCACTCCCTGTCTGTCCAGTTTCTAGCTGGGATGGTTTCTTTAAATATAGGAAAATGGACCTGAAAGTAAGAAACTTCCTATGTTCAAAGCAATAGGGCCATCTCATCCACAATGAAGAATGTGAGCTGAAGTCCACATGAGTGGCAGTAGCAAGGTGTCAGCAGCAGAAGAGTAGTAAGAAACATTGTTTGTGTTTTCCCTACTGCTTGGTATTTACTATGTTTGAATTAGCTCTTAGGATGGGATGTGCACTGAATGAGTACAGGGCTGTGTGAGGTCTGGGCAGCTTAAGAATCCTAAGGGATCTCGGACCAGAGTTCCACAGATAACAGCCCTTATGGTGGACATGAATGAGCCCACAATATATTTCTAGAGATGACTGGACAATCCTGTATGAAATTAACAAATTCTAGACCAAGAGTACCCAAAATATCTATCTAAAGCTGTGTTCTGACATGGCATGGAAAATCCTTTTTGTGGGGGAACAGGGATGAAATGTGTGTTCCCATTGTTCCCACATT
The DNA here is from genome assembly GCA_023333525.1 of Aspidoscelis tigris stejnegeri. NCBI lineage: Eukaryota > Metazoa > Chordata > Lepidosauria > Squamata > Teiidae > Aspidoscelis > Aspidoscelis tigris. The sequence goes on along the minus strand of JALMGA010000003.1, from coordinate 47,274,803 downwards.
TACATTGTAACAGGGACTCAGTATGAACTTGCTCATTCTCACTCTTCATTTTTCCCAAGCTCGGTGTGGAGAAACCGTATCTTTTCCTCCCCTCCCCTCCCCTCACCAAATACTCTTCCCTGTGCACTCAGCAACTGGCTACTACCCTGCCATTCAAATCATGAATTCACAGGGGCAGGAAAGCCAAACTCCACCTTCTGTATTTCCCTGTCACTGCATCAGAACATGGATTCCCTTGGCAACATTCATAGTTTCTTCCTTCCTCCCCCTCCAGCCTGGATCCACATAAGCACAACTTCATTTCCACATCTGCAACACAATAAAGGTTCTTTAAGTTCCTGTCTCAGTTTATGTTCTTTTGTTCTTGCAGAGTGCAATGAAGGAGATTTCAGTGACAAGAGGGGAATATGAGAGGGGATCTATATTCATGGCAGTGAAGCCAGTAGTCAGCAATTCACCTCAACCACACCTGCGCCTGCCAAGAAATCCACAGGGGCTGGAGTTTATAGTGGTGAAGGATGTCAGAACCCCTAGTGCTGAGTCAAGGCCTCCTTGGGGTACACTGTGGCCAGGAGTACATGAAGGAGTTCCTGCTGCAAAGTACTCGGCTTGAAGACCAATTTAAAATCAGGAGGGAGGGAGGGAGGGAAAGAGAAAGAAGGGGGAAGGGAGGGAAAAAGGGGGAAGGGGAAGGAAAATAGGAGGGGAAAAGAAGAGTTGGCTTTCCTACCCCATTTAAGAAGACTCAAAGTGGCAGACTAAGCTTTCCGTTCTCCCCAGTACAGAACACCCTGGGAGGGAGGTGGGACTGTGAGAGCTCAGAAGAGAGCTGTGACTAGCCTAAGGTCACCCAGCTGGCTTCATGGAGGAGTGTGGAGTAAACCTGGTATTCCCAGATAAGAGTCTGGTTTCCTAACCTCTAGGCCAAACTTCTTCAAATACAGTTTCTCCTCTCTTCTTTGCATTGGTTATTTGTAAGCCCCCCTAGTGCACGACAGGTTTGGGAAAAACACCTGGGTGAAAATCCCAAGTTCTAAGGAATGAAGTTGCCATTGGGGATGTACACAGATATTTGAAACTTTTGAAATTTGATTGAATTTGTATGAATTTGGACCTGTTACCTGCCAGGAGACCTCCGGGTACAGGGTGAGATAAATAAATAAATAAATCAGACTATGGCAGGACTCACCTGGGGCCTTTCCTAGTCTGCACTAGCTTGCAGATAGCAGGTCCCTATTCTGGGATACATTCCAGAATAAGGCTAAGTGCAGAAAGGCACCTAATTGCATACCAGAGGTCTAAGTGCAAATAGGCCCCTGTTTTCTACCGGTGGATAGAGGGGTGTAGTCTTGGGGCTGGCAGATACTCTAGGACAGGCCGTCCATGAGAACTGTTCTGTCAGTGAAGCAGACAAAAGCCACTTTCCCTCACAGAAGATTAGAAACTCCACAGAAGGGCTGGTGGACACTTGGGGCCTTTCCGCATATGCCGCCAAAAAACGGATCTATAAAGATCCGTTTTCCAATGAAACGTTTTCTCTGAGAATCTGTCCCAAATAGGGGCAGATTCTCGGAGGCCCCACACATCCACATATGTGCAGGGTGGCGGCATCAGGGCCGGATTGGCCTCCCCTGTCAAAGTGGGAGAGCACATGCTCTCCCTCTTTGCCAGCTCGGCCCTCCCACTGGCCTCTGTGATTGGCTCCACTGGAACCACCACGAGGAGGCTGGCAGCCGGCTTCCCCAGGTTCCCCTTTGCCCGAGAAGGTGCGATTGCGCCTTTTTAGGTGAGGGGAACTCACAGCCTACCCACCCCCACCCCGCCTGGGGTCGCCCGTATGCGATCCACTCCTTACCTGCTCACTGCCGGGCCACTTCTGGCAGCAGGAGGCCCAGCGTGCTGGTGCATGCGCCGTGGCTTCCCATTGGCCAGCCACCCTTGTGCCAGAAGCGTACCTCCCACTGCCAGAAACGGCCCGGCAGTGAGCAGGTAAGAAGCGGATCACATGTGGGTGACCCCAGGTGGGGGGGGTAGACTACGAGTTCCCCTTGCCCGAAAAGGCACAATTGTGCCTTCTCAGGTGAAGGGGAACCCAGGGAAGCCAGCTGGTAGCTTCCTCGTGCTGGCTCTGATGGAGCCAATCACGGAGGGCGGTGGGAGGGCCCAGCTGTCAAAGAGAGAGAGCATGCACTCGCCCTCTTTGACAGGCTGGGCATGCGCCGGCAATCTAGTTCAAGGGGCTCTACTCTGGCCTCTAATGCGGAAACCGCTTAAGGTAAGGTCCTTAATCTTACCTTAATGCAGCTCTAAATCCGTTTTAGAGGCCAGTGCGGAAACATCCTTGGTGTCTATGTATAGAGTCCATGTTGTTCTCTTGCTAATGTTTAGCCTTGCTTGCATTTCTAATAGAGCCTATGTTTTCTTTAGTCTCAGCATAATTTCAGTGAAGATAGCTAGGCTTGTGAGAACTGTATTCTCAGTAATGGTACTGCTAGAGAACCTTGAGCAATGATGAGGGTATGGGAAATCTTGCTGGTAGCCTGCATGATATACTCTCTCCAGACCCACATTCTCTGCCTTCTGTTATCAAGGATAAACTGAGGAACTTGCTATAAGCAAACTCTTGTCTTGTTAGTGACTTTCTGGGCCCCAGGTAGTAATTCTGCCGCTCCTACTTTGGAGCTATATGTATAATTTTGTAATTTTTTTCCTGTTTGTTGAAAACTGCCTTGAACAACTTCTTTGGAAAGGCAGAATACAAATAAAAATAGAAGTGGAAAAAATATATAAACAGATTGATATATCAGTTTAAATTTTGTGTAGTTATAAAATTTATTTCCATATCCTCTGTTATGTTTGGGTTTTTTAAAAAGAAATCTTAGCCAAAAATCAATATTGCAAAAATAAAAGTTAAAAAAATTCCAAAAATAAAAGTCAAAAAGAACGATGGAAGAAATTCAAAGTTTATTATCGAGCATAAGCAAAATTACAATAGTTCACATATTGTGCTTCTGTTAACAATGGGATTCTTATTGGCCTTGGGAAATAAGAAGGTGACACAGGCCCAGCAACCAGGAAATGACACTGCATATCAGCATAATGTCAAAAAGGCTATTTGGGTAAACATCTGCTCTTCTTTTGTATTTCCTAACCAACTGAGTTCTGCAGTTTATTCATTTCTCAGGTTACATAAACTGTATTAATGTCAGTGCTAAGTAAATAGTGTGGACATTGGCTTTCTTTGTCATGTAGAAACAGAATGGAATTTTTACATCCCACAGACTAAAAGCCTTCTTCAGTGGGATACTTTGGATGCATTGCAGAGATAAATATTCTTCCTCACAACTGTTGAGAATGCTCTCCTTTGTTTTTCTTGTTACAAGAGCTAAAAGTATTCACTGTAAGTAAGGGTGGGACTCCAGGGGGAGGGCAAGAGAGTGTCATTTCCCTGACTGAAACAACCAATGAGGGAGTAGGGGACTTTCCCCTTTCCATAGCATAGGGAGCCTGACTGAATGTTCTACTTTGGTTTTTTTCCCCCTTTTTTTCCTCAGGGTTTATGCTGGAACACAAACCCGCAATAGACAATTCTGCCTTTGTGCTGGAGTGCAAATCCACAAAGATTTTGTCTTTGTGCACCAAGCAATTTTGCCTTTCTGCTGGAGTGCAAAAGTGGGTGAGAATACTGGAAGACTGACAACTTTGGTCAACCCAGTCACTGCATTAGTGGGGAGGAGTTTCCAAATCACCACGGCTACGACAGCATTGGCACATCCCTCTCTTATCAGGGCCTTGTTTGGATGGAGCCTCAGTTGTGCTGCTTCATCAGCATGGGCTCTACGTTAGGGATGTGCATGAATGTGGTTTTTGACATTTGATTTGTAAGGAAAACCCATATTCGTACAATAGATGCTTTCCGATGTGGTAAAATTCTATTTGATACGAATTTATTTGTACAAATACGAATATCCAATATTCGCACAAATATGTATTGGATATGAACAAATACATATTTGATACATATCCAAGATATGTATCCAATACATATCTAGTAACAAATCCAGTCTGAAAGGATCAAATCCGACATGAATCCACTTTTAATATGCTCTCAATCCATGTCGAATGCACTCTAGATGTGTGCCACAGCTGCTTTCCCACATCCCCAGTTTAACAACTATTTATAGGAATGTCTGAACTACTTATAGGAATGTCCAGAAACATTTGTATTTGTACAAACGTCAATATACAAATATCATAATATTCAATTCATGTACGAATAACAAATGTTATAAATATTTGTGCACGTCCCTACTCTAGATAGATTATTCTATTTGGTAAGATTTCTTTACATGGGCTTAATATCTCACTGTACATTCTGCAGAGAGGATGGCAGGTTGTTCTAAAGCAATCTCTGCTTCTGCAGTTTTTCATTAGGTCAGAGATAACCAAATCACTTTGGGATCTGCAGAATGCTAGGTATACAAGGTCCAATGCAGTTGAGTTGCTGCTCTGATTACTGAATACAGCCATGCTCACTTTTGGATTTGTCTAGATGAGAAGAAGGAAAATAGTTCCTAATGGATAAGCATTATCCGTTTCCACAAATTACTTTTTTTGTAACCAGTACAGAAGAGGAGGAAGGAAATGAGTCCAGAAAAGATCAAGAAAAAGAGCTAGATGAGTAAAGGAATACTTTTTTTTTTAGATTATTCCTAGCTGGGAAGAATCTGCCTTTGCCTCTGCCCTTCCCTTTTTCACAAAGTTCATATTGAAATAATGATCTTAATCCCTAAGAAGCAGCAATATTATTGCTGAAAAAAGTTGCACAACTTGTGGTATGGACTAATGCCATGCATTAGCTGTGAAGCAAGGTTTGACGTAGCTAAAGAACACCAAGTACAATACTACATTTTATCAAAACCAAACAGCATAACAATGCACACAGGTCCCTTGCAAATATATTAGACCCTTCAGATTTCAGCCTGATAAAGCAGAAAAGCAGACATCTAGAGTACAGTAAGTCTTCCTCCCATAGTAAATATATTGAACAATCATACTTTTCCTCTTCACTAAATTCTTGGTCCATCAGTCACAAGAGTTCTGACTGCAATACAAGAGAAGTTATTTTTGCACTACCAGAACAGCTACAAATCTGGAAAAGTGAAGAGTTTCAGCAGAATTTGAATGAGTGTGCTTAAATCTGGAGGAAAGAAAGCATTGCACTGTTATTATTTATTTATTTATTTATTATTTATTTATTTATATTTATATCCCGCCCCATACCCGAGGGTCTCTGGGCGGCTTACAACATTTAAGATTTAGATTTAGAAACCAACATGATACTAAGAATAAGAATAAAACAATACAAAAACAGATTAAAACAGTGGTGTTTGGAAGGAGGGAAGAATAAAGAGCATTTAGCCAAAGGCCTGAGTGAAGAGGTGCATCTTTACCACCTTTCTGAATGTAAACAAAGAAGGGGCCTGACGCACCTCCAAGGGGAGACCATTCCATAGCCTGGGGGCCACTACTGAGAAGGCCCTCTCCTGGGTGCCCACCCGTCTAACCGCTGAAGGCGGTGGGACAACCAGGAGGGCCTCTCCTGCAGATCTTAAGACATGGGCAGGTTGATATGGGAGAAGGCGCTCCTTTAGATATCTGGGGCCCAAGTCATTTAGGGCCTTATAAGTCAGAATTAGCACCTTGAATTGGGCTCGGAAATGAATTGGCAGCCAGTGCAGTTCTTTTAGAACCGGCGTGATATGCGTCCGGTTAGCTGTACTGGTCAGCACTCGGGCAGCTGCATTTTGCACTAGCTGCAACTTCCGAACCGTCTTCAAGGGAAGCCCCATGTAGAGCACATTACAATAGTCCATCCTGGAGGTTACCAGAGCGTGGATAACTGTGGCCAGGTCATCTCTATCCAAAAAAGGTTTCAGTTGACGTACCAACCGTAGTTGGGAGTAGGCACTCCTGGCCACGGCCTCCACCTGAGCTTCAGGTGTTAGCGCAGAGTCCAGGAGTACCCCCAAATTTCACACCTGTCCCTTCCCAGATATTGTAACTCCATCAAGGACAGGGAATCTCCCAACTACTTGGACCCGAGAGCCTGTAGCACACAGTACCTCTGTCTTGTCTGGATTCAGTTTCAATTTATTGGCCCTCATTAAGTCAGGATCAGCATCTTGAGGCTGAATGCAGATGCCCACTAAATTGACCTGTCTCTAATTTCTTGCAACTCTTCCAAAGATGTTCTGAAAGGCTCTCTGTTGCCGGCCAGCCATCCTGTCTTTTATATCCTCTACCTTCTTCTTTTCTAATCCTTGCCAGGAACAATTCTTTCCTCTTCCCCTTTCATATTTCCTCAGGAAATTCATGAATTTTATTTAATCCTGGACTAAGCCATAACCTTACTTTAAGCTGATTTTTCCAACCCAAATCTGAATGCTAACTGCCATCTTTCCCTGACATATCATTATTATATATTAACAATACAAAGAGATATGAAATAATATGTACTTTGATCAAACAAGAATACTATCGTTAGTACTCATGCATGTTCTTAGTCTTTCTCCCACTGAAGGATGTCTAAAATCAGACCTGAACATGGATTAAAATGACTGTAGATAATCAGTTTCTTCCAAGAATGTCTGCATCTCTACAGCCACTACTCTGCTTAACATCTTACTCATGGAGTATTTTTGTCTTGGTGGTAGTTAGAGCACACTTCAGAGTCCAGAAGAACTTTTTCAAGAGTGGACAACCATCATCTCTTTTGATTCTCTTCTAAGGCTTATAGCATTACTCCAGCCCACAATGATTCATTCACTACTTCCTAGACTCACCCAGTCATACACGGACAGTTTGCTTTGGTTGGCCAAGATGGATAAGGGCAAAGGGTGTGCTGTAGGCCAAGCAAATATCTTATCCACATGATTAGGCCTCCATCATTGAAAGTGTTCCCATAAAACCGGACCTGAGGCCAATTCATACTACAGCCCATAGTGCATGATTAGGGAACTTCTCAGGGAGAGTATCTACACCTTGAGGAGTCTGTTACAACCTCCAGGCACCCTTCTGAAAAGTTCCCTAATCATGCACTAGGTATGGAACACAAAATTGTGCTCCACAATTTTACTAACCTTACTCAATTGCTCACCTGGTGCGTCCAGGCAGTGACCATTTGCGCTGGTACCTCTGACGACCATAGACACAATTGCACATGCACAGAATGTCAGCATCGTCATGGCAACAGTGCTGACACACGCACAGTCACAGAGGGCACCGCAACCAAAAATGGTGGTGCCCAGAAGAGGACTGACCCCCAGGATCGGTCACAGATAAGTGAGTAATGCTCACAAATGAAAGCGCTAGTCAAATGTTGGGTGGTCACACTCCTTTCCTGTCCAGCGGCTGGACATCTCACTAAATGAAAAGCAGCAATTTAACAGGCATTCAGATGTGTGGTTTATCCTCAAAATACCTTACAGACCTATTACAACAGGCTTCTGAGGGTTCCAGTACTGAGCTTACTGGGGCAGGTAACAGCAGTCTGCTCACCGCTCTAGAGAGCTCTGCTAGCTGGCTATTTGAGGACTGTATAATTATGAGTAATCATATTACAACGTTAAACAATAGGAATGTCCTGACTCACATTAAACATTAATGTAAAACAGGTTTGGCTATTTTGTATCTGTGTGTTTTCTGCTTATCTGCCAAGCCCTACTTTAATGGAAACAGACCCTGTAATGCAAAAATGTTAGTCAGAATCTAGTGCTCATCCCCACAGCAAGTATCCCCATGCAGAGCCCTAAGTTGGGCTACATGAGGGACAAAATCCTCTAAATCGAAACAAAATAACCCCCCTTTATAACTGTTCTCGCCCTGAATTACAGGGCAAGATCGGGTTATAAAGGGGGCATGGGGACACTCTCAGATTACGAATGCAGCATTAGCGGGCAGGGCTTCGCTGTCCCCACTGCTAATGCTGCAATGGCAATTGTTACCCCTTACCTAGGCACTTAATTGCCCAGGTAAGGGCTTGATTTACCCCAAATAATCTCACCTGACAGCTGCCCTGTCATGTGCACAAGCAGAGCTCCACAAATTATTAAAACAGACACAGCTTTTGCATCTGTTTTAATAATCTTATCGGAGCTTTGCCTTGCTCTTGGCAGCCTGACAAGGGGTGGTGGAGGAGAAAACTGCGGCACCCCGATGCAGGGATTTGCTGTGGATTTCATGGGGACAGGGGGGTTTTCTCCACCACCCCCATACCTGGCTGCTTAATCACCCAGGTAAGGGCTTGATTTACCCCACAACTGCCTGACAGCTGCCCTGCAGTCAGCTGGGCAGTCTGTCAAGAGCAGGGCAGAGCTCGGATAAGATTATAAAAACAAATGCAAAAGCCACATCTGTTTTAATCATTTGCGGAGCTCTGCTTGTGCGCATGACAGCCACTCAGCTGTGCAGGGCAGCTGTCAGGAAAATTATTTGGGGTAAATCAAGCCCTTACCTAGGTGATAAGTGCCCAGGTAAGGAGGGGGGTGGAGAAAACTGTGGCACCCCAATGCAGGGGTTTGCTGTGGTTTTCATGGGGACAGGTGGGTTCGCCTTGAACCCACCCTATCCTCCATTGCCATGGGGAGTCCTTAATGCGAATTATATTTGCATTAAAGGTCCCTCAAATCCACTGCGGGTCATTGGCAGCCCCATGGAGACACAGCCCTAGTCTCGGTGCCTTACCAGCAAGAGGCTATCAAATTTGCAATCTCATTTTAAGCCTCAGATATTGGGGAAAGGGTTAATGGGAAATCTGAACTTCTGTCTTTAATTTATCCCTAATATCACATGTGGAAAGTGTAATACCTACCTGTTTTTAGTGAGACAGTGTTGGGCGTATTTGAATGCTGCCACATTAATTGGAAAGTTGGGACTTCCATGCATGTGTTTTGTTTCGTCTGCTAGTTTGGCATATCCATAATTTAACACTATTTAACAGACTGACAACCTATAGCAGACTGGCCAAAGATGTTTATTTTTCTTTCCTCTTGGTTTTGCTTTGCTTTTTTATACTTTGTTTCCTTACCCACAATGAAATGCACGGCAGTGTCAGAAACGACTAACTCCACCCTGTAGTTCATGGGAAGCCTATATGATGAAAGGCAAACATGATCTGTAAGCTTTTTTGTCATGAATTTTACCATTATACTCCTGAGAGATGAACATGAGAGCACTGGAAGGGGTGCCCGTGGATGGAATGGTTTCAATTATTTCTTTCTTATTTTTTTTCCCCTAGTAAGTTTGAGCACCAATTTGCAATTCAGTTGAAATCTCTGGCAGAGCAAGAACTAATCCTATTAGTAATTAAACTACAAGGAGTTTATTCTTTCTCCCCACCCTTCCTTTCCTATTCAACAAGGTAGTTCTAAAAAGCTTTTAATAATTAAGAACTCTCTGTGGGGATTTGGCTAAGTAACAGAAAAATCTGCCTGGAAGGTGAACCAGCTTTTGGAAGAAAATTCTTTTGCTTGTTAATTGAAACCATATAAACTTGATATTCAACAAGTGTCTGCATGGTATTATTTTATTACAGGAATGGCTCACTAATTAGCCAGGAGAGATGGGACAAGGACTGATTGGTTGAAAACCCCCTTTTCCCATGCTGAACCATGTTCTTCTCCACTGCACACTGGAACTGAAGGCATAACAAACTTCCAACTGATGCTTTAGCCTGTTTTCCCTCCCACAATTCTCAAAGGCCAAACCACCCAACCCTATTGTATTTATATATTAGCCCCATCCTCAAGTGATTTAATATAGCCTGATGCTACTGCCATTATTTTAATAGGGTTGTATTTAGTTTTAAATGTTGTAACCTTCCCTGGGACCTTTAGGTACAGAATGGAATAAAAATGCAAATAATAAGCAAGCAAGCAAACAAACTTCCATGGGACAGTATCCCATGGAAGTTAAGTGCAAGAAAACTTTATATCTATATCCATATCCATATCCATATCTCTATCTATGCATCTATCCAGTTTGGTCTAGTGGTTAGGGGGCTGGACTCTTATCTGGGAATACCGGGTTTGATTCTGCAGTCTTCCATGAAGCCAGCTGGGTGAACCTGAGCTAGTCACAGCTCTCTTCTGAGCTCTCACAGCCACACCTACCTCACAGGGTATCTTTGTGGGCAGAAGAATAGAAAGCTTTGTCAGCTGCTTTGAGTCCCCTTAAATGGGTGAGAAAAACAGGGTAGAAAAGCCAACTCTTCTTCTTCTTCTTCTTCTTCTTCTTCTTCTTCTTCTTCTTCTTCTTCTTCTTCTTCTTCTTCTTCTTCTTCTTCTTCTTCTTCTTCTTCTTCTTCTTCCCCTTGTGCATGTAAGTGTGGAGTGGTTAGAACTGCTCCACACCTATACTAGCAGCAGGGTTAGTCTAGCCCTGCACACAGACTGCATCTGCACCTCCTCCAGGTGGAGCACACGACCGGCAGCATAGGCAGGACTGCACACATGTGTTGTCTGGTCACCCTGTCAATGCTGCCCTGCAGGCACACTGGCACTGTTGCTGGAGCTCCTCAATCACTGCCATAATGGTGGCATTTTGCACTTAGCCGTGGCTTAGATAAGCACTGGCTAAGTTTTGAATGCTTTAGGCATCCACACTTGTGGACGCCCAAAACATTCCGGAACTTTGCTTCCCTAGGACAGGAAGCAGAACACAAATTCGCCCTCAGGCTAGAAAAGACATTGCTAGGTAAATGAAGCAGACACAGCAGTGCATGTGCTTTTTAATGTAATTTGCATAACTCAGTGGTTTCCAGAGACAATGCCACTGCCTTTGGCGAGGTACTATGCATTCCTGTGCATAGTTAACCCATTTTGCAATAACAGAACTTCAGCTTGATCCTTTGGTTGGGACTGAAGAATCCTCTTACAACAGGCTAATCATTTTAGGCCCTTTCCATACTCTTAGGCCCTTTCTGCACAGACCTCCCATCTGTTCTTTAATGCAGATCAAGGAGGCCCTGCCCCTGGCAGTCTGGCTCTTGTCTGCATTAAAGGAACCTGATTAAGAAACCCTTAATCTGGATCTCTGGTAGTACCCTCTTCTCTGCATGCTAGTGCAGAATGGGGAGATCCTGTTCCCTTTGAGTACACTTCGTCCACACTGGATTAAGGTGTGGACTGGGTTTGGGCACCAAAATGGTGCTGTAGCCAAATCTACCATTAGACTTCAACAATCAGGTCCACAATCAGACCAGGGTTTTATCCTGGATTACCGGGGCATGTACAGGGCATGCCTCTGCTATCTGGCACACAAAGAATTGCCACTGGAAGTTGCCACACACCAAAATGGGCCCTCCCAGAAAATCCAAAGGCCAGAAATGAAAAGTTCTTGGCCTTTGTAGGCTAGCTCCTAACTCTGAGGGATGCTCGGTCTTTGAAGCTGGCAGCCAGGACTGGTCCTGTGTTGGCTGCTGCCATGTGGTTGTCCTTTAACCCATGCTAGGGTTAGTCTGGCTCAGCATAGCATAGCCACACCAAGTCATGAATCAATGCAACAGAGAATTCCCACTGAAAAATTTTAAGAGCAGACAGACCCTGGCTCCATTGATAGCTTCTCTTGTACATTAAAATAACTTTGTAAGGGTATCCAATTGTAATAGGTGCTTAGAAGATGACACAGGAATTAGCAATAACATATTCAATGTGCTTGTCTGTCAGTCACACAGGAAGGGATTTCATGCTGAGTGCACTGGAAGTATATTCAGTACGTTAGAAACTAAGCAGTGATTGGTCCATGCAGGATGTCAATCAGGTGTGGGTTTCTCAACCTTTTTTTTTAAAAAAATAAGTACTTAAGCACATAAGTACCATGTAGGGAAATGCCAAAGGTAATGAAAGTACAATTTTCTTTGTGGTGGTCTGTTACAAAGTGATTTCCTAGAAAATGTAAGGGTAGATTTCAGGCATCTTGTCAATCAGCAACAGATAAGGTTTTACTTTTTCTCCCAACTGTTGTGGGCAGCAACACTAAATGACCTTCTTGGGCAATAAGGCTGGATTCAATTACTTTGGCTACTTATTTGCTGAAGTGCATCTGCATTAGATAATTGAGTGCTATATTAACAGAGGCCGCATCCCCATGCAAGCCGTTTGGGTCTGATTGGGGACACATTGGACCGGGTGCGGGACCAAAATTGAATCTTGTCCATCCCCATGCCATTCCCAGTAATGTAGGTGGATTCAGCCATCCCCAGCCATACCGCGCCAAGCCCCAGCATGGGGGAGCAGTGCCATCTCCTCTCTGCCCCCTCTCTCCTCATTGGAAGCTGGATTGATGTCACCCCACCCCTGTGTTGCCCACTGCAAATGCCACATCCCTGCGCCTTAGTGGAACAGAAGCCAGGACTGAATGGAAAAATTCATAATTTAAAAAAACCAAAGCCACTACAAGGTTTGGCGGCAGTTGATCGGTTGAGCAGTTTTGTGCACCTCCGTTCCACCCTGGAACTGCAAGAACACCTGGAAGATTTTTAGAGTTTACACATCGTGGAAGAAAAGCACTATGAAAGAAATACAGCTTATTGTATTAACATATTCCAGTAATGCAATCCATTACTGAGTTTGGTCTAACTCTGTATTGCATGAAGCCAACTCTTAGCTGCTTGCAAGCATGTAAGGTGGATGTCTAAAGGAGCTCATGAGACTAGGGCCCTTTCCACACTTGGCCCAGTAGTCGCCTTGTGGTGTGCTTCAGGATGAAGCATCTGCACCTCAAGGAGTTGTTTTCATACCAGAAGCTACTTCTGTCCCAGAACGCACCTTGTGAGACTATGTATATGAGGCCTGTTCGAACGTGGCTTTATTCTGGAATATATCCTTGAATAGGGGACTGTGGTCCTGCCAGAGCCTGCAATAGCATGCAGACAAGAGATTTGTATCCTGAGATATATTCCAGAATATAGCTAAGTGCAAACAGGCCTCTGTATGTTTAAGTGTTCCACGTGTGCATTACCTTTAGAATCATAGAATCATAGAATGGTAGAGTTGGAGGGGACCTCCTGGGTCATCGAGTCCAACCCCCTGCTCAAGGCAGGATCTCCTAAACCATCTCAGACAGATGGCTGTCCAGTCTCTGCTTGAAGACTTCCATCGAAGGGGAACCAACCACCTCCTGTGGCAGCCTGTTCCACTGGTTGATCACTCTTACTGTTAGAAATTTTTTCCTAACATCTAAACTAAATCTTTTCCCCTGCAGTTTCACCCCATTGTTTCTAGTCCTTCCTTGAGAGAGTGAGAACAGGGCATGCTTATTAATGTGTCCATGGTGCTGGACGGTCACCTGATGTGCCACGCAAGCACTTGTGTGTAGCTTCTCAGTGTTGCCCCAGTGACAGCGCTGGTGTGCTAGCAATGATGCCAGGGCAGGAAGATAGTGGTACCTGCACATCTGCACTTCAGGTGCCTGGACAAGTGGGGGAGGGGTGGAGTGTACTAGCATTTGCAGTGTGAATGCTGCACACATGTGTGGGCAACTTTTATATCCCCTGGTCCAAAAGGGAAGTGGGTAACAACATTTAAAATCAAACATATTAAAACAATAATAGTATATAGTAAAACAACGTCTGCAAGTGGGAAGAGAACAAGTATCCTCATTTAACCGAAGGCCAGGGCAAAGAGGTGTGTCTTCAATCACTGCCTTCCTAAACGTGTACAGTGAAGATGATAGATGCACCTCAAGGGGGAAACTATTCCATAGCCGAGGGGCAGCCACTGAAAAGGCTGTCTCCTGATTGCCCAACCCTTTTGCTGCTGAGGGTGGTGGTACAACCAGGAGGGCCTCCTGTCCAAATCTTAAGGCAGGGGCAGGCCAACATGGGAGTAGACATTCCTTCTACTTCTTCAGGTACCCACAAGCCATTAGTGTTATTTGTATTTCAAAATGCTGCTTTTAAAAAGGTTTGACCTCTTTTAACTGCCAGCACATGCTAGAGAAAATATATCAAAGCACATCCATCAAACTAGATAGAAAGAGTTGGCACAAATTCTCTCATAAGGGAAGCTGCCAATTGAACTATTCTCCAGCATCTTCTGGGAGTCTGAAGGTGTCCTATATAACCCCTGATTGTGAAATATTCTCCTTTATGCTGTTCCTCGCCTCACAAAATAGTCATCCTAGTTAAAGGTACCCAAATTGACTCAAAAAGCAAAATTCATTCAGCACTACAAAACCAATGTTAAGGTGGTGAAAATATATAAAATCAATATAATTTTACTGTATTTTTTAAATATGAAGAGCAATCAAGAAATTCAGCATAGTTAATTGCACAGAAAAGCACTTCTATGGACATAACAGTATCAGGGAAACCCTTCTAGATTGGGCCAGGAAATCATTTGGATCAGGAATAGCTCACTGATTGGGTCTTGAAGGACAGGAGTTGTGCGGACAAAGGGTACATTCCCATAGGCAACTAAACCTGGACTGGATTCGAATTTGGCATCCAGGGTTCCCATTACTTTAGCAAACAATTCAAATTCAGCAACCAGTGTTCCCATTCAACTTCTTATCCCTGGATTTTCCAAAGACTATCCTGCAAAAAACCTGGTGGAAAAAGTCCTGGCAAAAATGGGAGTTTTTAAAATAATTTTGTAGTCAAGCCCGCTTCCCACCCCCACCCCCATATGGGAATATTTCTGGGCTACTTCAGGCACAGCTGTAGCCTCCTGGCTAATGCCAGCCACTTGTAGGAGGGATTTCACAGCTAACCAATGCCAGCCACACATGGGTGGGGTTTCACAGCTAGCCATGCCTGCAATGCTAGCAGAAAAGGCAAAAAGGCAATACAGGAACACAGCAATATCAAGTGAAAAAGTTTTAAAAGTTTTAAGCAGAACCGCCATTCAAGCCATTCACCCCCCCCCCCATTCTGCTTGTGTGCACATGCATTCTTGTGGGCTCCTGAGGCGGGCGAGGAGGAAGGAGGCACCACCACCGCCGCTGGTGTTATTCCCTCACCCTGGCTTGCTGTTGCTTGGGCGGGTGAAGAGGAGGAGGAGGAGGAAGGAGCCACCACCACTGCCAGGCTTGCTGCCATGAGTCACGGCTTGGCTGAGACTTGAAGGGAGAGAGGGGGGGGGGGGGCGCCCAGGCAACAGTGAGCCCAGTGGTGGTGGCTCCCTCCTCCACCTCCTCTTCCTTCACCCAAGCAACAGTGAGCATGGCAGCAGCTCCTTCCTCCTTCTTCCACCTCCTCTTCACCCGCCCAGGTGATAAGAAGAAGCTCAGGGGGCCCCTGACAGTGGCTGAGAGAGCCCACTGCTGCGCTCCTTCACTAGCAACAACCCCCCCCCCCCCGCACAGCAGCCATGCTGTTTTAAAGGCAGACCCCCCTCCCTGCTCAAGCCGCTGATGTGCTTGTGTTCAAACACAGTGAGTGGGAAAAGCCCAAAATGCACACTGGGTCCTGTTCCGAGATTAAAATAGCCCATCGCGGTCTAGGATAGTCCAACCCGCACTAAAACAGTCAAGTGGGAATGCACCCAAAGAGTTCATTGGAAGATTCATTTTGCCTGCTGGAACAACATAGTTTTGGCAAATTAACACAGGCGCACCAAGCAGTGATTCACAAACACCCTCTCACACACACACCACACAAAGTCTGGTGTGCAGCTCCGCCCTTGATTCCTTATATACTGAGAAAGCTAAATGTGTCAGGAATTTCATATTGCTGCAAAGATTGCCTTCTTCCATTCCACTTTCCTAAAAACAGAAACCAGCAGTTCAAAGTTTTCTCTCTTTTTGACCTTCATTTAATCTGCAAGGCACCGCAAATTCATATCCAGATTTTCTTATGAAAAGGTTTAGAAATGACATCCTAAAAAACTGCTTGCAGCCAGAGGGAACAGTATGGGATTGGGCACGCCATCTTTTGATATACAGTATTTTCTTCTCTGAACTAATCACTCACTGAGTTTGCCCTACCTAACTAGAAGCAGTCACTTGATGCTTAACAGGACAGGCAGGGAAATTTACCAGGAGCTGCTTGTGGTGGTTGCGATGTGGCTTCCTTGAATCTAGTTCTGGTGCTTACTTGGTGACCTATGTTTCTCTTCCCACAGTGTTATTGCAAATGCAAAATCAAATGCTTCTTCAGCAGAAGCTCCCACTTTCTCAAGGCAATCTGCATTTAACCTAGATTAGCATCTTAGAATTGGTTCTGTGAAAATCTCTTGCATGTCATTCTGATTTATTTTAATAGACAAGGTTCTGTGTCAGTAACTTGAACTTTAATGTGTGGGAAGAGAAAAACATGACCCACAACTTGAAAGAATGGAGTTTAAAGTTCTTATTTCCCAAAACCCATCATGACTGCATTCACACCTAAATATGTTAATCCAACTTCAGTCCACTTTCAGAGTCAGACAACATATAATAAGAAGGGAAATGCATGAATGGTTTTTTTGGCATTCAATTCATAACTAATCGAGTACCAGCCTGTGCTGCTACTCAAAGCATGCCTTAGAGGCCTCCAAGAGTTAGGACCAAAAGGTCTATGTCCATGAAGTCCTCAAAGATACAATTGTGCCTTTGCACAGCATTATGGATATGTTCAGCATAATCCATTTAAAAAGCCACTCCTTGTAGCCTGTGAATGCTGCAATGTGAGCCATGCACATTCAGGGTGTGTCTCCATGCACATTTTGGTCTGAATCAAAATCGGGTTTGGGAAGGGGCGGCCCCATGCATTTTAGATTTGGTCCAATTTCCGCGGACCAAATCACCCAAAGCAGGACAAAACCCGTACCAAATTTGGTACTGGAAAAAACTTTTCTCGTCACAGTTTGGTGTTGTGGCATGCATTGCTTTGCAAGCTGAACCTGCACATGGGGATGGTCCTGGGCTGTTTGGGGAAGAGATTGGCACTCACGTGATTGGGAGGTGGGGTTTCATGTTCTGTGCTTGCCGTTCCTGCCCTGGGAGTAAATGGTGTTAAAGCCGAAATGATGAGGGGGTCAAATGGTCTTCGCTGCCCCACGAGACTCTTTTATACAAGTATTCCACCCCCGTTCCCTGATATTCAAGGCAGGCAGGGTGATGGCTTGATTTTTCTCCCTTTTCCATGGCAAATATTCAAACCCCAGCTTCCCGATCGCCAAGGTGGGCATGATAATGGCTTGATTTTTCTCCCTTCTGCTTGCCGGGTGTTCTTGTGATTCCCGAGTGGAGCGGAGGTGCGCAAAACTGCTCAACTG
This sequence comes from Aspidoscelis tigris stejnegeri, assembly GCA_023333525.1. Taxonomy (NCBI): domain Eukaryota; kingdom Metazoa; phylum Chordata; class Lepidosauria; order Squamata; family Teiidae; genus Aspidoscelis; species Aspidoscelis tigris. The sequence goes on along the minus strand of JALMGA010000003.1, from coordinate 47,257,545 downwards.
CTGCCAAACCTCGTAGAGGCTTTGCTCAAACAGCTGGGTTTTTTCAATTATTACTTTTTCAATTATTACTTTTAGTCCTGGCTTCTCTGTGCCACTAAGGGGGGGGGGATGCGGCATTTGCAGTGGGTGGCAGAGGCATGGGGTGACGGCGATCTGGCTTCCAATGAGGAGAGAGGGGATGGAGAGGAGGTGATGCGGTTTGCATGGGGATGGCTGTATCCACACCTAGCCTGCATCCAGCCTACGTTACCGGGAACAGCATGGGGACAGACAACATTCGATCTCGGTCCTGCACCTGGTCAAATACAAGCCCAATCAGAGCCAAATGGCTTGCATGGGGATGCAACCATGGTGTCCCAGCTCTAATCCGTACCCATGTACCAAAGAACTGTAGACCAATGTCAATGTCAGAAGCACTAATTAGAAGGCTCCTTCTCATGCAGTCAGCATTAATCAAAAGTCCTTCCCCATGTGATTATATAAGGGTTCACTTGTGCACAAGCACATGTATCTGACTGCACAAAACTTTACTGAATGAAACTAGATCATAGAAAGGTGTCATCATGCTGCTAAAAACTACTTTATGCATCATATAGTTGCTAGATGCTCTCATATCCAACACTAATGGGGGAAGAAAAATAGTTAAGGCAGCTCATAACATGAATTCAGCATAGCATTTATGTAGCTCGAAGTTAGTTATTGCTTCTGTTATGGGAAAATCTTTCCAACTTTAATTACCAAAAGCAGTTAAGAGCTATTATAGAAGTCTAGTGTTTTCCATCTGCTTTAGCTCATCCCTAAGTGACAGGATGAATGCCAGCAGAGCCATTGTTTTTGAACTGCATCGCCAAGATGTTGCAAGTGTTGCAATTATCCATTTTCCTTGTGGTTTCTTTTCATTGGCAACCAAGCCCTTTGAATGATTGAAGTGGTGATGTGCCATTCAAAAGAAGCACAAGGACACTAAAGAAATAATAACAACAGAGGATCAAGTCAGCAAAAGGAGAACTGATTGTGGTATGAATCAGGAGTATTCCTTTTAATAATTGTGATTTTTCTTCAGTTCTGAGGCATAAAATTGCTTTACAGTTCTGAAACCAGCACCCTGAATCCCTTCAGTTAGTTTGTAATCTGACCGGGCTATGATGGTGTCTCCTCCTGATGAGGAGCAGCATCTGAGGGCTGGCATCTTGGTGAGAACACCTTGGTCATGCTTCTGACATAGCAATGAAGACTTTCTTCAGGAAGGTGAGAAATCACTCCTTTCCCAACAGGCCACAGCAAACCATACTGCTCATCCTTGGGTAGCCTCTTGTGACCACAAATGGAAACATGGCAGCCAAAGACTCACAAGTGTTTTAGTTGGTAAATGGGGGCCTAGTCTAACTCACATGAAAATAGTTCAGTATCATGGTGCTTCACTGAAAAAGATGCACCCACATCCCAGCAACTGAAAACAAACTAGGAGAAAAAGAATATAGTAAAAGAAAACGGTAAGAATCTGTTTCTTGAGATGTTGCTTACTTGTTCCACTATATTTGGATAACTTTGTTTTATTTCAGAATATCCAAATATAGTGGAATAAGTAAACGATGTCTGGATGCATTCTCCACAGAAGAAGTCCCTTCATATTATCCTACTCTCTGTCTCACAACCATGGCAAAATCTGCATGTGTGCCATAGGAATGAGCTGTGGAGATCATCCCTAGTTCAGAAAAAGTATTCCAGGCCCAGAACATGGCAAACAGCACAGAGCACATTGGTAGCCATCCACTCGAGGCTGGAGAACAAAAATTTCCCCAGCCTTGAAGTTGCAGGTAGGCAACATTTCCCCGTGGTCCTGGAAATAGCCACAGAAGTGGGCTTGTATTTCAGAGTTCACTGGACTCCAGAATGGGGCCTGGGCTATTCCTTCTACCATCTGCTGCCCACATGGCAGCGGTAAGAACCAGAACCCAGATTAAGTTTGCACCTTACCTCTGTGCACTAGGAAGCAAACCACTAGAATGCTCTAGATATCCGCACTTGTGGATTCCTAGAGCATTCTAATATTACACAGATCACAGAATTCTGCTGACAAATAAGATTAATATACTATTGTAACCCGCCCTGAGGCCTTCGGGTATAGGGCGGGATACAAATACAAATACAAATACAAATACAAATACAAATACAAATACAAATACAAATAAATAAATAAATAAATAAATAAATAAATAAATAAATAAATAAATAAATAAATAAATAAATAAATAAATACCAGCGTGCCTGCGCAGCACTGTCACCAGGCAACCTTGCAACGCAGCACATCATCACTTCTGGATAGCCAACTGGAAGACATGCAGAAGGAGCCATGCGTGCCATAGGAATAAGCTGTTTACACATGATGCAGTTTACAGCACCATGCTTATACAGGATGCGTGGAGCCATTTCTGGTAAAGAAACAGCTCTGTAAAGTGCAGATGCTTCACCCCAGAGTGTCCCCTGCATGCAGAACTGGCTGTAGTGTGAAAAGGCCCCAGATTTGGCCCACACAAGTACTACTTTTAAGTAGTACTTGGGTTGAGTGCTCCTGGGCGTAAAATAAGTGGCCAGAAGCAGACGAAGCATGAAGGCTGTACAACCAACCACACACCAAGAAATGCAAGGCCTTCCTTGAAGTAAAATGATGATGAGCTCATTGTTCTACACATCTGGCATAGATCTCAGTAACCATGTGACTGTTGCTGTATTGCAGAAAAGCTTGGGTTTCCAACTTGTTTGGGTTCAGGTACTCCTCTAAAAAGGCTGAGGACACCCTTGAGTATTCACCTCCACTGGTTGTCTCTCTGGTTGTTCTCTTATTCTATTTGACCCCTGTAGACAGGGAAGGAAGAATGTGCACAGATTTGTGGGAATTGTTAAAATAGTTTCAGGTCACTCGCCCCATATGTACAAAGTGGGCAGGTTTCCAACAAATCCAGTGGTTTGTTAGTATAGTTAATCTACTTAATCCCTTAGATTTTTTTTTTGCTTTCTAACAGTGTCCCAAGGTCAACAAATGAACAGGTACCCACAAATAGCAACAAATTAATTTATTAAAATCACTTAACATAATTCAGCGTAAAAACAGAAACACAAATATGCCTTCAATCTAAAATAATAAAAATGTAATCAAATTTAAAAATCTAGCAAACAGCAGAATTCAAAAGCTAATAAATACTGAATACAGAGTACTTATCATGGGGGGAGTAATTAGCAATTGTCTCCAAAGCTCTTGTAGAAAAACATGGATTTTTACCACGTATTGGAGCTTAGCCTATTTTCTAGAGGGAATTATTCTAGTCTGGGAGCCACCATTTAGAAGGCCCTCCTTCTAGCCCAGCAGTTCTCAACCTTTGGGTCACGACCCCTTTTGGGGTTGAACAACCCTTTTAGAGGGGTCGCGATGAGTCTCCCACCTTCCCGCCCCATCCTGATCCGAGCTACCCCACCCCATAGTTGGGGGTCTCCACAATATGAGGAACTGCATTAAGGGGTTGTGGCATTAGGAAGGTTGAGAACCACCGATCTAGCCAATGATCTTCACCCAGCAATGGAACAACCAGGCGAGCCTCTACAGCAAATCTTAATTGACAGCCAGGACTGTGGGGGTGGAACAGATCTTAATTAAAGGCCCAGATTGTGTGGGTGGAAGCATTCCTTCAGATACCTGGGGTCTAAGTTGTAAAAATGAAGAATATGGAAGCGCAGAGGCAGCCAGTGCAAATCTTCAAGGATTGGAGAGAGATAACACAGAACTCCTGCTAGCAGTCTAGCTGCAATATTTTGCATGAACCCCAGCTAATGAACTGTCTCCAAGGGAAGCCCAGCACATTGTCTTAAGGTCACAAAACCTTTTTATGCCCCATTCAGCCTTGGCAGGGTCCAAGAAAAGGACCAGGAACCACAGAATCACTTCAGGCCATGTGTTGACATTATCATCAACCCCTGTTGACCATGCCCCTATCTCCTGGCCACAAAGGCAGCCTAGAGGGGAGATGAAGCAAGACTGAAGAGAGAAGGAAGAGATAAATGAGTGTGACCTGTAATCTACATCACACTCAATTTCCCTTCACCTTCAGGACTGGGCTTGAGACAGTAATGCTCATGAATCTGCACCCCGCCTTTGATAGGTTTGTAGCATACAAACTCAGTTCATTCACATTTATTTGTTTTGTTTTGTTTTGTTTGCATTTGGAGTCAGCCCTATAACTGAAAGTCTCAGGGCAGGTTACAGCAATATAAAATGAACATCCTAAGAAGTAATAGCATATTAAACTAAGGACTGAATATAGGGAGGGGAAGATGTTCCTCAGTCAGAAGTCAGAGTAAAAAGGTGTGTCTTTATTAGTAAAGATATATACAATGAAGGTGCCTGGCACTTCTTCGAGGAAGACTATTTCACAGTCTGGGGCCATCACTGAGAAGGGCCTATTCTGGGTTCCCACACCCTCAGCTTCTGAAGGTTATCTGCAACACCTCTCACAGCAAGGGCAGTTTCCATTTACCTATACCGCCCATCCCATGCATGTGGGAACAGAGTCATACAAGATGACTCCCCGGTTAGCTATGAAATACTGGTAAGATTTCCTCACTGATAAGCACAATATTGCAAAATAATGTTAAGTTTTTATTTACAGTATTTGTTGCAAATGTGTCCCCCCCCCCTTCTCTTCACTTTTTTTTAAATGACATTTTCCAAATCAGTGGGGCCTTTTTCACACTCGGCATTATTCTGGAATATCTCCCAGAATAGGTTCCTGATCTCTGCATGTTAACACACACTATGGCAGGCCTTGTTTAGCATGCAGACAGCAGGATACTGTTTTGGGATATATTCCAGAATACATCCAAGTGCAAAATGGCCCTAATAAGACAGAGGCCCTTTCTGTAATTACCTGCTTGAAGTCAGCATCAGTGGGTCCAGAATGGCTAGGTCCATGATCCTGACCACAGGAAGGCATAGGCAGGTTCAGACCACATTGCAATCTCAAAGCTTACTGAAGCATTGCACCCACACCTCCATGCCTCCAGGGCTAGGAACAAAAGTACCTAGACTGGGAAATGTATTTCAACAGCACACTATGGTGTGCCACTGAAATGTGCCCTCCCCCAGTAGTCCCAAACAAGGGAGGCATGCCTTCTGCATTCTTCTTGTGTTTTGGATCAGGACAACTGGTCCACTAGTAGATCATGTTCTGCCTGATGCAGGCTGATCTACATCATGCTGATCTATGGCTCTTTCTATACATACCTGTAGATCTAGATCAAAAGGCCTCCAGTTCAGATCTTGGGCCTCATCATCTGTAGATTAACACAGGAGGACCTGCCTCCTGTTACTCCAGCTCCAACTGCAGAAAACAGAGCCAGTTTAAGAGACCCTTAATCCAGATCCACTGTGGACCCATTAAATCATGTGTACAACTGGACTAAAGGCCTTGAACTGGATCACGGAGGTGTGCAGATGGTCCAGTTAATCCAGACGATCAAACGCATGAAAGTGCAGCAAGGGCCTATGAGGTTTAGATGTGTACTATATAAGACCCTTACTCTACATTAAGGGTCCATGCAGAAAGGGGCAGTGTCTGCCCTCAGGCTTACAGTCAAAAAGCCACAAACAAAATGAAAGAATATTGAGAGAAAGAAGGAAAAGAGCAAAATGTGGGTAATGCTTTTTAATTACAAAAATGATCTTATGAGAGATCTTTCCCGCAGTGAAGAAATCAGCAAGCTCCCTGCCCTTGTTCCTTTGTGGAGGCTGATGGTTCTGTTACTTTATTATTTGTCACTGCTTGATCCACAGGTGACAGCATTCATCTTTTACTGGGGTTTATTTAGCAGGGTGGGACACAGAACATTCTCTTTGCAGTGACAGTCAACATCAGCCTAAACAGGTTTGACAGAAATACACATAAATGTATGCCCATGTTTTAGATTGGTCACTATCCAGATGAAAATGTGGACAGTTTTGGAACAATCCTGGCTGAAATGCTTCTGGCTTCATTCTTCTTTATTATTGGGGGGAGGGGGAATGGGGAGAGGGGATTTCTAACAAATCGGTTTGCAATACAAACTGCTTAGGCTGTTGTATTTTAACAAATGCATTGCTTGGGTTCAGTAATTTCAGTGCAATCCTCTCAAATAAAGTCTGTGAACTCTTTGTTTTTATCTTCTGATGTGTGAAATTCTATCTGTGTTAGAGACCTTAGATGTTATGGAACTGTGGTCGGTGTATCCTGAATCTCTGGCCCTGGTCACACCATTACTTTAAATCTTCTTTAGACTTTCCACCCTCCATTTGGACTTTCCTGAATGGAAAGTTCACCAATAAAATGGATGGAAATAAAAAGATTTGAGCAGTCAGACTGGAAGATGGACCGAAGAAGGTTTAAAGGAAGGTGTGACCACTAGCTCTGATTTAAACCCTCAGGTTGTCCCCTATTTAATGTCAACGACAATTTGGTTCCTGATCACTTGCATGTCAAGTGTTCCTTAACTGTGCAGAGAGAAATTATCCACAGATACCAATCTGAATCACAATGTAAGAAAGACTTCTGGGTTGAAACACCAGAATGATCTCTATCATGCATGTGCAAGAGTAAAAGGCAATTACTCTCATTTTTCAAAATGAGAACATTGCATCCAGACACTGCTTACTTATTCCACTATAAATGGATATAAAAGGTGAGAATGGAGTGTGCCTACCTAAACTAGCCAGCAGTAGGGATGTGCAAAAATGTTTGGGGTTTGGGGTTTGTATTTGTTTGAAAAGATCCCCTTTGAATGTAGTAGGATTCATATTCTATATGAATGTTCAATCCCATATGAATTCCATATGAATGCATATGAGTCCCATACAAAGCTTAATACAAATGTATAAAAACATTCTATTCAAATTTGAATGCTAATCTTTGAATGTGCCAAGATTTGATTCAAATTTGAATGCCTAAATTTGCCCAAATTCGTATGAATTTTGAATATTACAAATATTTGTGCACATCCCTAGACAGCAGCTAGCATTATTGTTGAACATGTCTTAGCACTTACAGCTATAGGCGCTGGGAGACAATCTGGCATGTGCAGAGCCACTTCTGGAATAAAGGCAGTTCCACCTGGTGCACATGCTCCACATGGGAGCATCCCCTGACAATCTCACCAAGCCTAGGCCAAATATGCCCTTAGTTCATGGTAGCTAGTTCAGCTATGATAGAAACTCAATCATCTGGAACTGGTTCCTTACAGTTGTACCTAAAGGCAATTAACTTGGGCGTACAAACACAAAGCTTTCAGTTGTAACTTACCCTGCCTCTTTGATCTGGCCTTGAGTTTAGGCTGCACCACATCTACACAGGTGATGGGACATGTCTGGTGGAGGCCCAAAAGGTGCAGTGTTGGCACACCAGGTGTTTGGTAGAGTGTAGACTGGAGCATAGACTGAAGTGTAGATTGTGTAGGCTGCATCAGGAAGCCCAAGATGACCATCTAGTCCAGGATACTGGTAGATCTTTTTAGAAAGGCCTACCATTGTTCTAGACAGTGATAAATTAGAGACCAGGAGCAGTACAGAAGGCACATGCCTCTATGGCCCAGTTTATAAGGGGATTGATTTCCGTTGCTTCCCCGGAACAACCATCCAAATGTGGACAACCTTGTTCTGGCTGGGATATGTGAACCATTCAAGCTGGTGGATTACTGCAGCTGATCATGGAGCAGAAATGACCCCCCAAAATGTAGGTTTTCAGCATATCTGTCTGCTTCCCATCCATAATAAAATTGCAGATGAATTGCACAGACAGAATGCTGATGAGACAGTGATACTGGTTTAGTTTTCTGTCAATCAATTTTTGGGGAGAGCTGATTAAAGAATTCCTAGTACCAGTCTAATTTAATTCAGCACTCAGAAGGTAAACAAAACATCATTCATCAGCTCTTCACTATCAAACACCAATAGCAGCAGAGTTCTCAGGCTCTCAGTCCTCTAATTTCCTGCTTTTCATTGTGCCTTATAATGCTGTGCTATTATTTCATTCTTAAGCAATTTTCATGGAATAAATTTCAAATTATACTGTAATTGAAAAGAATGAAAGAAAGTTGTTTTAATTAGCATTTTAAACAGAACCAACATTTATAGTAATCATGGCACTTTTGTGTTAATCTTCAAGCTGACAAAATGCCTGGCAGCATAATTCTCTGCTGGAAAATGTATGAACAGCAAAGTTGGGTCACAGAATTGGAATTTTAACATATAAATGCATCTGTACGTTACTTGCAGTTGTCTTGAGAACTGTTTTTAAAGCACACCCTGTGATGCCCGCTAGGACCCCTCAATCCCAAAAGTACGTTTTTAAGTTTAAAATGCAAAGTGTGGCGAACACGGTAAGTCCACACGCTTAAAAGTGTCGCCAAAGTGTATTTTCACAAGGGTAAGTAGCCTAAGGGAGGGGCTAGTTGAGCACTCCAAGGGGAGGGGTTGAATTTGCATCCAGGCAGAGCTCAGCCAATCAGGGCGAAGCTAGCCAGCCAGGCCCATATTTAAAGGGGCCTGAGGGAACAATTTCTGTTCTCTGCCTTGGGTCGTTAATCAGGGAGGTTAACGAAGGGGAGAAACGGGCTCTTAGCTGAGGAGGCTAAAGTTAGGGTCCTGAGTCTTTTAGTATATGAATGCTAAGCTTGTGAAGTTATTTAAAAGGAAAGCTAACAAATTCTGAACTGATTGAAGTTTTATTCTTGAACTTGTAGAGTCTTTTGACTTAGTGTAAAAGTGAAAGACTGAACTGCTTGACAGCAAAAGTAACCACGTGTAACTAACTGTGAGAAGAAGCTGACTTTAAACTTCATCTGTATCCAATAAACATATGTTCTTGTTGTTTCAAAGAAGCTTCGTCGAGTTCTGTTTATAAAGGGAGCCAAATAGGGCCAGAGTTCTAAACAGTAACTGTATCCAACCCACTGCTGGAGGTTGGCAAAGTGGGGGCAGGGTGCTGTCTGCTGCAGCATCAGAAGGGAGGCAACATTATTATCAAGCCTAAGAGCAGAGAAAGGCAAATGAAAGGTGCACCTCTTGGAAGGAAATAACAGAGTTTGATTCACAAGTAAACACAACGCTACCACACTACCAAATTAAGATAAATATATATATGAAATAGATAAGGGTGGAGAGTCGGCCTTTACAACTGGTGGCAAGCGCTGGGATTCGAGTAATCCAGTATTAAGCAGAACTTCCTGAAGTAAAAGTTGATGAATTTTGACTCTTAAAGTCAATTAAAGTCAATATCCTGAGGTAAAACACCTAGGGTAAGGTAGGGATATTGACTTGAAAGCAGCAGGTGGTCGTTGCGAGGTATACAACTTTGGGTGATTGGTAGCAACACCACTGGACATTGATGGTAGAGGCCATACTTGATTATATTGTTAAAAAAGCAGCCACGATAGGTGTTTCGAGGTAACAGCTTAAAGGTATATGTAGAAACACCTATTCTAAGCTGCTAACTTGTGTACAACACAATACACAAAGGAAAAGGCAGATTTTGTGAGGTAAACAAAGAGGGTAAAGTAGCGAATCTGCTGTAAAACTGAAAGTAAACAAGTGAATATATTAAAGCAAAATGGAAACCAGAGCCAGAAGGGTAAACCCTGGATTGGGAGATGGGGAAGATGTTGAACACCCCGTGATAGCTGCTCATGAAAATCCAGAAATATTGAGGATTAGGCTTGCTCATGAGAAAGAGATGAAAGAGATGGAAATTAGACAAAAGGAGATTGAAATGCAGTTAGCAAGAGAGGAGAGAGAAAAGGCCAGAGAGGAAAGAGAAAGAGAAAGAGAAAGAGAAAAGGAGGAAAGAGAGGAAAGGATAAGAGAAAGAGAGAGGGAGCATGAATTAGCTATGGCCAGGTTAAAGGGCTCCCAAGGGGAACACCATCAACCAAGAATGTCAGGTAGCCAAGATAAAATTGATATGAAAAGATTTCAAAAGTTTTTGCAAGGGGACGATGTACAAGCTTTCCTCCATGCGTTCGAGAGAACTTGTACAGAGCTGGAATTACCAGCAGATAAACATATGGCTTGCCTGAGACCATGTTTATCGGGGCTGTTGTTACAAATCTATTCAGAATTGAGTGATGAAGATGCTTCATCTTACCCGAAATTTAAAGAGCTGGTCAAGCAGCGGTGCAAACTCACGGCAGAGTATTATAGAAAAGCTTTTAGATCGATTACAAAGAAAGGAGATGAAACTTATGCTCAGGTGGCATCTAATATTAAGCGACTCCTTCTGGAATGGCTTCGAGAAGAAAAAGTGCAGAGTCTGGAACAACTACAAGAACTCATCGCTCTTGAGCGTTTTTATGAGCTTGTCCCAAGCCAAATAAAGTGGCTATTGCCTGATAAGCAGTTTAGAAAAGTGGACGAGGCTGCAGCATGGACTGATATGATGATGCAGGCCAGGGAGGATTGTTTCTTAAAATCGGGCTCACATAACACTATGAATAAACCGTATAAGAGAAGCAGTGATTGTATAAGGGAGACAAAGGGTCCATTACATAAAGAAAAAGTATCACGACAGGAGGGACACAATGAGTATGCTAAAGAGAAGAGTCAAACACTGAGCAGTAAAGATGTAACATGTTATAATTGTTTACAAAAAGGACATTTAAAGTACCAGTGCACTAAGCCCAAAGCTGATGGCAGAGATAAGAAAAGTGACGTCCATACCAGTTATTACATACAAAGACACAAGGAAAGCCCTGTAATAAAAAATGTTAATGTAGCTGGGGGAAAAAAGGCGAATGAGAAACAAAATGGCCGCCCAACTGAGGCCGAGGTGATTGGAAAACAAAATGGCCACCAGGCTGAGGCAAATGAAGAACCAGATGGTTGTTGGGATTCAGTATGCAGACCCGTTATGTGCATAAGCGTTCACAATGCCCCGGATCCTGAATATTTATGGAAGTAGAGATAAGAGGGCAGAAGTTTCATTGCCTAAGAGATACTGGTTCATCGGCTTCAATTATAAGAAGTAATCTTGTACAACCTCATGAAGTTGTAGAGGGAGCTGTGATAAAACTGAGAGGGCTAGGCGGACCGATTATCGAAGCACAAATAGCCAGAGTGAAAGTGACCATAAGGGAATGGACAGGGATACATGAATTTGCCATATTGGATGATATACCGACTCCAGTGCTGATTGGGAACAACTTAGCTAAAGAGATTGAATTAAAAGGGAAAGATGAAATACAAAAGGTTACTGCAGAGCCTGTTATTGAGAGCTTCCAAGAGCCAGATTGCCAGCAGGCAGAAGAAGAAGCGCTACAAAATATCTTGCCTGTGAAGGCAGTAGATCTCAGTGGTACCACTAGACAACAGTTTAAGCAGGATCAAAGAACAGATCCAACCCTACAAGAGTTATTCAAAAGGGATGATCTTAGTGGGGAAGACCTTGTGGAAAGTGATCTGGGGAAACAAATGATTGAAAATAGCCAATTGCTGGAGGAAGACTGTATCTTAAACCAAGCCCTACAGCTAGGTGATATAGAATCTTTATTCAGTGACAATGATGCGGAAGATGTGGCAACAGAAGAAAGGCTTTTGTCTCAAAGCAGCACGATGTGCGAAGAGAATAACACTGAACTATTGGGGGGAGCAGTAACCAAAGTTCTCCTAGAAGTTAACAACAAGATTCAGAGTAATATATTGTCTGACAATAAGAAAGGTGACCTTTGTGGACTCAGTAGTCCAGCAGACACTATTGATGAAGTCTGTGCAGATGTTGAAAAGGGAGATCCCCAGGGTGCTGAAAAACAGTCGCCATCTATAGAAGAAATAGTAGAGGAGCAGGAACAGCATAAGAAAGCTACAGCAAATGATGTTGGGCTCATAAAAGAGATTAAGTTTATTGAATTTGAATTTACAGTTAACAAAGATAAAACTGAAGAAGCAGAACCTGCTCAGCTGTTGAAAGTAAAAGCAGACAATATAGAAGATAAGAAAATTGGAGCAAGAGATTTCAAAACAAGCACTCTAACAACAGTGGAAGAAGAAAAGATATTCCCAGAAAAAGTAACCAAAAGCCATGTTGATTCAGAAAAAGAAGGAGTGAAAATGAAAATTGATGGTCACCCGAGCCCAGAGCATTCAGTTAGACCATTACCTACTGAAAACATAGGCAAGGAATCTGAAATGGGCATGAAAAGGCAACTTGATCAAAAGAGTGCAAGAAGTTTGGAGCAGTTTGAAATTAATGTGTATGGAAAACAACCAAAGCCTAAACTGTCAACAGAGGTTGTCCATCAAAGACCTATAGTAACTAGCACTGAAACAGTTACCATAGGCAAGGAGAAGAAATCATTAGTAAAGAAATTAGAGTATATTCTCGAGCAGACAGTGGCTGAAATTCTGGTTGAACCACTAAAAAGCGAAGAATTGCTAAGTGGAACATCAAAAGACCAACTAAAGCAAACCAAACTTAACTGCGAAGAGGCAACAATTGCTAAATCACTGGCAGGCAGCACTAGAGAAGCTGATACGCTTCCATATCTAACAAGAGTTGAAGTGCAAAGAGCAATCTTCAGTCGTAGGAGCAATGATCAGCTTTTGCACTGGACACTAATTTTACAGAAGAAACTTGGTGAACTTGGAATTGCAAGAAGGTGTGCCATTCAAAGATCATCAGCTGATACCCCGAAACAGCTGACACGCTGTCCAGAATCAGCCAATGTTCCAGCAGGTGACCACAGGCAGCAGACTCCAGAGGAGGCAACCCACATGGAGCCAAGGGTGATCGAGCACCGTCAAGAAGCAGCGCCGGACTGAGCTGAAAACGCTCACGCAGCAGGCTGACCAACAGACTAAGAGCAGCAGTAAAGGCTGAAAGAGACTTTGTGAATAACTGTGGGGGCACAAGGGGATTTGGTTGACTGAATTTGTTGATGTTGATGCATAGTAGTTTTAAAAAATAAATAAATAAAAATAAATATTTATTTTTATTTATTTATTTCCTCCGCGGTAAAAGGAGTTGTGATGCCCGCTAGGACCCCTCAATCCCAAAAGTACGTTTTTAAGTTTAAAATGCAAAGTGTGGCGAACACGGTAAGTCCACACGCTTAAAAGTGTCGCCAAAGTGTATTTTCACAAGGGTAAGTAGCCTAAGGGAGGGGCTAGTTGAGCACTCCAAGGGGAGGGGTTGAATTTGCATCCAGGCGGAGCTCAGCCAATCAGGGCGAAGCTAGCCAGCCAGGCCCATATTTAAAGGGGCCTGAGGGAACAATTTCTGTTCTCTGCCTTGGGTCGTTAATCAGGGAGGTTAACGAAGGGGAGAAACGGGCTCTTAGCTGAGGAGGCTAAAGTTAGGGTCCTGAGTCTTTTAGTATATGAATGCTAAGCTTGTGAAGTTATTTAAAAGGAAAGCTAACAAATTCTGAACTGATTGAAGTTTTATTCTTGAACTTGTAGAGTCTTTTGACTTAGTGTAAAAGTGAAAGACTGAACTGCTTGACAGCAAAAGTAACCACGTGTAACTAACTGTGAGAAGAAGCTGACTTTAAACTTCATCTGTATTCAATAAACACATGTTCTTGTTGTTTCAAAGAAGCTTCGTCGAGTTCTGTTTATAAAGGGAGCCAAATAGGGCCAGAGTTCTAAACAGTAACTGTATCCAACCCACTGCTGGAGATTGGCAGAGTGGGGGCAGGGTGCTGTCTGCTGCAGCATCAGAAGGGAGGCAACATTATTATCAAGCCTAAGAGCAGAGAAAGGCAAATGAAAGGTGCGCCTCTTGGAAGGAAATAACAGAGTTTGATTCACAGGTAAACACAACGCTACCACACTACCAAATTAAGATAAATATATATATGAAATAGATAAGGGTGGAGAGGCGGCCTTTACACACCCTTCCAGAGAAATTCTAGCCCTTATATGTAAGGATGGAGAATTTTCCCCCAAAGAGTTTTGTGACCGATCGCATGCGAAAGACAATACTGTATCCCCCTGCAAATCTTCTACCACCCATGCATCTGTCTCAGAGACCCACCTAATCCAAACTCCATTCCAGAAAGGGCTGCCATTCATAAATAAAGCATTCTGGGCGCATGCCAGTACCACCCTCAACAAGACTTAGGATCAACAGTGGCATCCCACTTAGAAGACTTATGAGAGGGACTCATTTAGTTGGTAATCATATGCAGCAATAAACGACAACTCAAAAGCACCTCGGAGACAGTAGTGTGTGACCCTTACGTTCTCAGCCCATCTCTAATCTGCCTTTTCTAGTCTAGAATGTTCACAAGGGGGCAGACTGGCACTCCCCCTCTAAGCTGTCTCTAAGCAATCTCATAGGTCATGGTCACACCTTCACATTGAACTTTTTTCAGTCCATCTTCAGGTCTGACCGCTCACACTTTTTCATTTCTATCCATTTTATCTGTGGCCTTTTCATTCAGGAAAGTTCAAATGGGGGGTGGGAAGTCTACAAATAAAATGGATAGAAATGAAAAGGTCTGAGCAGTCAGACTTGAAGGTTTGAAGTTAAGTTGTGACCATGGCTATAGATGGTTTTTTTTCTCTTTACTGTATGTGGACACAGCTTTACCTTCAGGTAGCCACGTTGAATAGATTAAGATTTAGGAATAAGCAAACATGGAATTGGACTATATCCCTGATAAAATATTTGCTATGCAAAATTGCACAGCAAACACAGTAGCAAATAATACCACTACTTAGTTTGCTTGCAGCTATACATGGCAATGTTTTCATATATACAGCTTTAGATATGTGAAAATAGATACTAAACAAACTACATGTATTACCAGTGTAAAATATACATCACTCAGATTTCTTCTTCTTAAAATAATTGTTCCTTGCAAGCACAATAATATAACAGTCCTTACATTTGAACAACAATCTGACAGAAGTGTTCATATCTTAATTATAATCTGTTGGTCGCAATTGATAAAACCTTCTGGCTAGGTCTCCGTGTGCTTGGCAAAACTAATGGTGCTTAATAAATCTACTGTCTTTATTTTATTGTTGAGTGAATTTTACCTTTCGGCTGTTTCTAAATCTAGGGAGTCTTGACATTAACTAATGATTTTATAATGGGATAAACATAATAAACAGGCCCATAGCCAGCTCCATATATATGTGGGAGCCTGTCACAAACTTGGGGGGATGTCACAAATTTGGGATGGACTGTAACATTTGGTGGATTAAAATTTAAAAACTTGAGGGGCAGAAATAATTTGGAGGGGCCTGCCCCCCTATCCACCCTGCCCCCCCCCATATAGGATATGCACCACTGGATTGAATTTATGGACCATCTGGTCAAGCAGTCTCCTCTTACGGTGGTTAACTAGCTGCACAATGAAACCCACTAGCTTAAGGGTGATTCCACACTGGTCTAAACGATGGACTAGCAATTATACTAATAGCCCCTCTTCTGCATGTTGGTGTCCTCATCCAAGACTCTCCTTAGACTGCATCCAGACATAACGAGAGGGGTACCTCAGAGAGATAGTTTGTAGCCTTTGTGTTACTGATCCTTCTCTAGCACAAAACGTTGATGAGAGAGCAGAGGGGCAGACTGGTGTGTGAACAATCCCACCTTATAGCCACCTGAGATGCCTTAGAGATTTTTTATTTTTATTTTGGTTGCATCTGAACATGGTCTTAGACGATGTGGAAGGGAGGCTCCTAGTACTCTTCCTGCTCAGGTATACCAGCCAGTGCAAAATTGCCCTTACCTTAGTATCATAGTCCTCGTAAACAATCTAGAGAATACTGGATCCCAAACTATGCCTTTATGCCCCATATAACTTATTTTTTGACATTATAAAATTGTTCCATTCAGGGTGATTAGAATTGGATTGCGGCATCTCCATTGCAAAAGAAAAAAAAGGTCCTGAAACAATGTTCGGATGTAGAAAAGTTATAGATATCCAAATTGCCTCATTCTTGATCAGATGAGAGGATGAAAGATCACACCTGTTAGACATAACTACTTTAATATTGGTTATTGTATTTTGATTGAATCTTGTTTTGTTTTGAACATTTGTAATTTATATATGTATATTTGGAAATAAAGAAATAAAAAGACATAACTGCTTTAAAAGCACATTGATACTCCAGCCCTGTATTAGTGTTATGCTAGCTTAGTTGGTCGGACTCTAGAAAGCGCCATGCCAAGCATAAACAGACAACCTGTGGCACTAGAGATGTCATTATACTGCAGTTCTCATAAGTTACAGTCAGCATGACTGCAATGATGGTTCATGATAGCCACATTTAGGAGGCTTCAGGTTTTCAGTCTCTTCAATATGTTATAGCAATGATGTTAAGAAAAAATCTTTAGGTCTCACCCTATTTTAATATGAGCACTTGCTAGAAAAAGAAAGTAACCATGTCTTTAATTTAAAAAGGTAGACTTCTTTCTCACAGCTGCAGCTTGACTACCAGCCAGAAATAAAATGTCACTCACCCCTTTCTTTTCTATCTCTGCCGTTCCCCATTGTTATGTTACTCCCCCCAAATGCAGCAGAAAATGGATTGGAGTGAATGAGCTGATGGGGATTGGCACCACTTGGGAGTAACCAGGGATTCCTCGTCTGAATACCTGTGCAATCTGTGCTTCTCACAGAACTGGTGGAGCTCTTTCCCCCACTGAAGCTACATTCACCTGGATCCCAGTCTGGGGCCCAGGACACTCATGCCAACTTCTACCATTCTTCTCTGTGTTGACAGCTTCTGTTCTGGCAACCAGTGCATGTTGTAATGGAAGTCTTACTACTCTCATGCCATCCTGATGTCCCAATTCCTCAGAAGCCACAAATCCCAGTAGCTTTCCAAAAGGAACATTGGCTGGGGAGGGACTTTTTGGGGTGATAAAATGTGGCATGATGGCCCTATCATCCATCCATCCATCCATCCATCCATCCATCCATCCATCCATCCATCCATCCATCCATCCATCCGTCCGTCCATCCGTCTATCAATCTATCATCTGTCTGTCTGTCTGTCTGTCTGTCATCACTTGTATTCTGCCTACCTCACAACATCTCAAGGCAATTAATGAGAGTCAATAAAAGCCTTTCAAGAAGAAGGGGAGAAAAGGTGTGGGGGAAATGCAATGATCCACAAATATACATTGGAACAAAACAGTTATAAAAATCCATATAATCCTTCACAAGACCTATGTAACAATGTAATTTTGCCAATATACTTCCAACATTTCTCGAAACAATAAGAAGAAATAACAAGCATGAAAGTAAAACAACACACACAGAGAGAAACCTGCAGCCAATATAACCAGGTAAGGAGTTGCCTTAATAATTATTGTTTTAATCGCCTTCTCAAACTGCATTAGAGTATGGAGAATAGTGGATGAATTTTATTTTCCATTGATACATTAAAAGGAAAAAGGTTATCTATTTTGAATATTTTATTCTCTAGGACCAAACTACCTACAAGTGTTTACATTCAATATTTGGCACTTATGCTATCCTCGAAAATGCCTTTTTGGCTCAGTAGCATTATTCTAAAGTGGTAACACCCAAGGAACATAAAAACAAAAGAAAGCATTGACAAATTCAGCTCATGGTCGCAATTTTTATGCACAATTAGATTATTAATTACATGCCAGAACACATAATGTTAAGATGGGATCAGAAAACAGAGGAAGAAAGGGGGGTGGAATCAGATTCAATGATAATATATATATAAAATCATGAAAGAGAAACATTTTCTTATGTGAATAACATTAACCTGCCTCCACCCATCTTACATAAAGTCAAAAATCTTACATGGCCAGAGCTGACAGTGACAGCTTTGGCAGAAACTGTAGAAAAAGAGCTTCTCCATCTGACTTGCCTATGCAAGTCTTTCGGCAATTACAGAAAAACAACCTTGTTGCAACAAAAAAGTAGCATTTCATTCACAAGTATTAAACCATAATAAATATTAGTTTGCAATATTGGCTGAATCCTCTGATAGTTCTAAAGCTTTCCTACTCAGTGATGCTGCTCACTCTACTTTTATATTGTGACTAGAAAATGACCAAATTTGTCAGATTTGTCAAAAAGTTACAGAGAACAGAATGAGCCAAAAAGGCTTTTTGTAATTTTATCCCTTAAGAGAATTTCATCTGAGGTGAGAAATACACCCCCAGTTTACATCGTTTCAAACTGCAGCCAAGGGTTTACTTACCTGAATTTTATTACTTACAAAACACTTTCTGAATACATCAATTTTGTTCAAATACAGGTTTATCACTGGGCCCTTGCTTAGCGTGCAATAGACCTGGGCTTGTTCAAGCAGATAAAAGCATAGGCTTCATTTATGGTCTTGCTACACCCTTCCTGTTCACGTGGCCTTGATTTACAGGGTACAATTGGATTTGTAATTTATTGCATTTGGATCTTGCCTTGCACCAAGTAGGTCAAAGAAGTATTTTAGCCTTGCTACAAAGAAGGCCTTAAAAAACAGCTTCCTACATCTAACCCCAGGCTGCTGACTTGACAGATATGTTTGCAGCTCAGCAGCATCAACACAAAGGCTACGCCTCAGTCACGTAGCAAGAAGTGCCCTTCCCTTCTCTCTGGGGAAATGGGCCTCTACTGTTCCCCACAGAAAAGTGGCTGAGGATACTTTCTCACAGCCTCAAGCAGGGGAAAGGTGTCTTAGCATCAGGGAGTAAATAGGAGCTCAGTCCTCTTTCCATGTTTTGTGGATAGATGGCTTGTGAAGGGGCAGGTACAAGTGCTGTTCCTTGTCTTAACAAAGGAAGCTGTCTTTTGCACCAGGCAGGCCACATAAATAAAGCTGCTTCCCCCAGTCACCAAAGACCAGGTGAGTGGATCCGCAGCCTCATTGAATGACAGGGTCTTTCCCAGCTTTACCTGAAGATACCAAATCCTAGACCTAGGATCATCTTCATACAAATTTGTGTGCTTTTGGATGTGCTCTGTCACTGACTTTTGACCATTCCCAGATGATGATTAAGCAGAACTGATTAAGCCATTTCGGTACTTACCTTATTTAGATCCAGATCAGTAGATCCGGATTTACTGGACCTACTGATCTGGATCATGGGGAGGTGAGAGCCAGATCCGCGCTGTCTGTACTGATGGCATTGATCTGGTCCAAGTTTCCTCAAGGCTGCTGAGCTTGTACAAGCTTTACAGGGCTCCACACATGCATCCAAAAGCTGGGGACTTTTGTTCTTATCTACCAGGGGTGTGGCGGAGGTGCTATTTAGCAACACACCATAGGATACCCCACCCCTCAAGCCCTGAGGCTAGAAACTTTTGCTTCTAGATGTGGGAGGGTACGGACAGGTGGTTATCCCACACCACCAATAGCATCCACTGGTAGCTCCAGATTACAGATGTCTTGCCATCTGCACACTTCTGTGATCCAGATTGGGTCTACCATAGAACAGGATTAAGGTCACTTAATCTGGCTCTGGCTCCATCTTCTACAGGTGGAGCCAGACTAACAGAGTGCAGGGCCTCTTTGATCCACATTAGTGTGCAGATGAGGAGGCCCAGGATCCAGACTAGATCATGTTGGGCTAGATCATGTGCAGAAACAGCCTTAGATAGCTTTGTATGAATTATGGTTTTCAGATTTTGTTTGCCTCTGTCATCCCCAACCAGTATAGATAGCTATCATGGATAATGGGTATTCTAGCCCAACATTCAGAAGCTACAGGTTTGGGGATGTTGTCTTGGGGCATGGTCACACCTTCCCTTTAAACCTTCAGTCCATCTTCAGGTCTCACTGCTCATACCTTTTCATTTCTATCTGTTTTATATGTGGACTTTCCATCCCCCATTTGGGCTTTCCTGAATAAAAAGTCCACAAATAAAACAGATAGAAATGAAAAGGTGTGAGCAGTCAGACCTGAAGATAGACTGAAGAAGGTTTAAAGGGAAGGTGTGACCATGGCTTTAGTGAAGTGTTATTTCAATATACTGCAAAGCATTAATAAAACTCTTCTCTGCAGTTTATGGCAAACCACTTTTCACTGGATGATCAACGTTCATTTTTTAGAATGAATATCTTGACCATAGTCCTCTGCCAAAGAACAGAACTGGTCAGTATAACTCTAAAATTGAGGTACACAAAAGGGAAATAAACAGTTTAGACAAAGATAACCTGTACAGAGAAAGCCAAGGCACCATAAAAATCAGTCATATTCTATAGATTTCCACAGAATCTTCAGAAAACAGAAGATGGAGTCTTCTACAGCCCTTACTGTGGGAAAGGGTACAGATAAATCTTCATTTCTCTGAGAAGCAAAAAGCAACAAGGCAAATTTTCAGACTCCAAAATAACAAGTAATGCCCTGTGATTTTCACCCTTTACAAACGTCTCTCACAGCATTGTTATAAATCACATTTCTCTTGGAGTATACAGAATGTATTTTCAAAAGTTTTCATAAGAAAAGGAAATACTCCCCAAACACAGCCATACAAGATATTCATAAGTCACAGAAAACTGTACAGTTTTCCCCACACAGGACACATTTCAAATAAAATAATTTTAACATCATTAAACTATAGTGTTCCTTCTTCCCATTTTAAGTAGATTTTCGTATGTTGACTCTCAAGTTTTGTACATAAATAGACTAAAATTGTCTTTGAAATATTTACATCCACTGGAAGTTCCTGGTGGAAATAGTTTATACAATCGTTGTTTAAAAGTTGCTTTCAGTTTTCATTTTCTCTCCAGCCACGAGCATTCTTTCCAAATTTATATACCAATCTTCGGCCATCTACACGTTCAAGAATTTCTCTTTTGTAGTAATATCTGTTAAAAATAAGTCATGAAATGGGATGTATTAGAAATTCTATCACTTCATTGACTGATTTGGCTTCCAGTTAATGTCCAGGCTCCAATCAAAGTACAAGTTTTGTCATGGCTGCTTGAAGGCTCACCCTGTTCCTAATTACATGTGAGATGAGATCAGTAAAAGAAGGTCTGTAAAGTGAGTCCCCACCAAATGAAGTAAAGTGGGCACCATTGTGGAAAAAGCTTTTTCAATGTTAGCATCCATGCTGTGGAATCTCCCCTGCAGATTTGGCAAATCCCTAAAGGCTTTTAGTGCTGTTACTACATGCACAAAGACTCACAAACACACACATTTAAAGAATTTTTTTTATCCATGTTTTAGCACATGGTTTGTAGGCCACCCAGGGAACTTTGAACACTAGGAGTGATATAAATCCAATAAATAAAATTAAAACAACATGTACCAATGAGTGTCTAGAAAGATCATTAAATTATATCTGTGGCTAAAAATAATGAGTTGGAGCCAGGCATGCACCCCAAGACAAGACTGGGCTACTACCAGCAGATGGAAAGAACTGATTTCCCACAAAGCTCTTCTTTTCTCTGGAACCCTTTACTTTCTAAGATAGGAAGGATTAACCCATCCTCCAGAGCAGCTTTTCAGGTTGCCCAAAAGACACAATTGGAAGGGTGAATCAGTATGTCCATTCCATAAATGGAAGTCTTGTTGCAGACAATCTGGATTAAATTCTTTGACTGAATTCCCTATGATCGCATCAAATCTCAATTGTCCCATCTTTTATACACACTTATGCAATCTGTCACAGCAAGAGAACAATGCTTAAGTATATCTTAACATCAGTATACCATAAATGTCTAAGTGAAGAAAAATAACAGGAATTGGCTCTAGTCATTTCCCAGAGGACAGAGTACAATATCTTGTAACCCATGGCCACCACTGAGAACATTGTGACTTTTCTAGCTGCGTAGTAGAGCTTATTCTTCCAGCATCTAGAATATGACTCAGCAATATTTTACATCCAAGGCACATTAGGAGTACTGAGGGTAGGAGGCAGGCATTCTCGCACCCTGGCTATAGCCATTTCCTAGGTCGCTTCTCTTCACCACCAACAGATAGAACTTTTGGCACAATGCCCTGCACACTATTCTTCATTTAGGGTTGTGCTGGCAACCCACAAGGTAGCTAAGGTTTTGATGTGATAGATTTCCAGACCACATTATCATATCAATCACTGGCACTGGATCTATGGAAGCCTGCAGGTTGGGTGGGGCTTTGGGGAACTAGGTTTTTTAGACTTTGCTGTGCATGTCTGGTAGAAGGTCAAAACATCTGCATTATCCTAGCCCTATGGATCCAAAGTCAGAAGTACACCTATGCGTCCCCCTCTTGTTACCTCATGGCGCGGCTGAGTTTCTCATAGGTCATGCTGCTGTTGTTCTTTTTCTTTCCCCACAGCTGAGCCACTGCCTCCGACTTTAAAAATCTGAATACACCTTCAGAACGGTCCTCCCATTTGATCAACCCTGGATTCTTCTCTGGATGCAGAAGAATGTCTCTGATAAACTCCCACAGATGAGTCCCACGAGGAGCTAAATTAAGATGATGTTAAGAAAAATTACAATTATATACATATATGAGCACAAAGACCACATTCACACTTATCTAAAAACTCTGTAGAATAGGGATGTGCACAAATGGGTTGTTTTTGCATTAGATTCATATCGAATCGAATGTAAGAAAATTCATATTCGTTCAAATAGATCCCCTTCAAATGTGGTAGGATTCTATTTGATACTAAGGTATTTGTACAAATATCCAATATTAACACATACATATCTGATATGCATCCGATACATATCCCATAACATATCCACTCTGAAAGCATCAAATCCACCCTGATTCCACTTTGAATCTGTTCTCAAACCAGGTCAAATTCACTCAAGATCCATTGCAGATGTGACTGATGCAGCTGCTTTCCCACCTCCCCATTTCATTTATGTTCCAAAGCTTCGTATGAATGTTCCAAAACATTCTTATTCATACGAATGTCAATGTATGAATGTCGTAGCATTCGATTCGTATGTTATTCTCCGAATTCGTCCAAATGAATATGAATATGAATAATGAATGTTATGAACATTTGTGCACATTCCTACTGTGGAAAGTCTCTTTTACACAACTCCCATCAACAAAACAGAAAATATGCAGACTGGTCTTGGTCCACACTGAGCAATCCAGACCAAGATATATCTACAAGGTGCACCCATGTGCATCATGCAGAAATTGCCAAAATTTCAAAAACAAGACTGTAATTCAAAAGGAGTAAATGTAGTTTGACATTGGAACTCCCTGGATGCCCACATTTAATGCTTTCTGCCATGAAATGAATCAGCAGATTAAAGAACCCTAGTGAAATCGATCCATCGGTTTCATTAACCCTTTCTGCACTGGAGCTTATTCTGGATTTTATCTTGGATACTAGCTCAGATTATAACAGCCCCCCCCCCCCAGTCCCCCTGGACCTGCCATAGTCTTCACCTGAGTTGCCTGGGTGAGCTGTTGCTCGGAGCACGCAGTCCAAGCCTCCATTTTGTTTTTTTCTGCTTGGGCCCTCTGTTGCTGTTGCCACTGCCATGTTTGACAGGATAAGCCTCCCCCCCTTTTTTTTTGCCCCCAGGGGTTCAAGGGAGTGTTCCCCCAACTCTCTGAAGCTCCAGAGCTTGATTTGGGCTAAGCTGCCTCTTTTTCTAGGCAAAAAAAAGGCCAGGGTGGGATGGACCATCGAGACTCTAGTTGCTTCCTTACCATGCGCACATGCACCCTCCTCCATAGTCTGCACCTGCATGTGGATGTCAGGGACCTATTCTGAGATATAATCTGGAATAAGCCCTAGTGCAGAAAGGGCCATTGTTTCCATAAGAATGGGCACTGATAAATAGACTATAAGAACAGGCACTAAACAACTGAGCTTAAAGTTAAATCCAAATGGCCAAGAATGATGGGCCAGTAAGAGGTGTCCAAGAATGATGGACTAGGGCAGATGTAGCTGGCCTAATATATAGCAGCAGCCAGCAGCCCACACCAGAAGCTATCTGTTCTGACACAGCTTATCCTGGCCCAACTTCAGAGGTCACGAGCAAAGGTTCTCAAGCTTTGAAGTAGCCAGCTCCAGTTATTTTTGCTGGGTGCCCAGAAACAGTCATTTCTGGCACAGCTTCCAAAACTGGTAAAATGGGGTCAGGTTTCACATGACAGTTGGACCAGCCCAGCTATCCGCTTGGTAGATAGCAGGTCTGCTCTACCTCAAGGAGTGCGTAGGAAACTGCTTCAAAGTGCTCTCCTACTGGTCTACTCTCCAGCACCATTTTCATACTGAAGAGCAGTCCAGCTGCTGTCAAATTGTAGACAGTCCTATCCCTGGGAGGCACAGCATCCCAGTGGACTGGACTGCCACACAGAAGGTTCCACAAGGTCTTCTGGCTCGTGTGAAGGTTGCCTATGTTGCTATTTCTCCTTGTGATGTAATATGTAAACAAGGTGGGAATAAAGTAGAGATAATGTGCATTTCACAGATAATTTGTGATATCCAGGGTTACATGAGCAAACGTCCTTTGTGACCATGGCAGTCTCCCCACATATACAAAACCAATTTACCCTAGAAAGTTTCTTCCAGCTTTTTGGAATAGGATTTTTATGGATACTTATGAGACTGTGGGGGAAAGATAACACAGAAAAGCTCGATTTTGTGTTCATCTGACAGGCACCTCTGCTACTGTTGGATAACAATGAATCCATTATTTCTATTGCTGGGGTTTTTTGCATGTGCACTATCTATGAATATTTAGTCAACCCTCCCACTGACTTGCATTGCAGTAACACCATCATAATGTGCTTACTGTGCTTCTTGTGAGATTTTGGAAGGTGGTCTTGTGTTCTTTTAATATCTGATGCATCTTCTGTAACACAAAAGAAAGTTTTCTCCTTATGTTGTAGTGTCCAAATACCAGAAACTTTCTAAAGATAATATTGTGACGAGCTTGATATACAAAATCATCATACTGAAATTCCTGTAATGAAATTTCTAATCATAGAATTGTGAAAGCTGCAATGTGATATTGAAGATGCATTAAATAACAAATCCTCAGACCTGCTGGAGGAAAAAAAAACACAGAAAAATAATAAAAGCAGTACATTCTTAAATAACAAAATTTCAGTAGTACAAAAATGGTTTCACCAAAGCTTAAACCTCTCAGTCAATTGGCCCAAAT
The DNA here is from genome assembly GCA_023333525.1 of Aspidoscelis tigris stejnegeri. Classification (NCBI taxonomy): domain Eukaryota; kingdom Metazoa; phylum Chordata; class Lepidosauria; order Squamata; family Teiidae; genus Aspidoscelis; species Aspidoscelis tigris. The sequence goes on along the minus strand of JALMGA010000003.1, from coordinate 47,232,455 downwards.
CAATCTCAGCTGCAGAATCTCTATAATTCAAGTATCATCTGTTTTTGTTAGTGCACTTTGTTGCCTACTATCTTGTTTGGCCTTGATGGATTCTTCTTTATTGCTATTATATGTAATCTTAGCTTATGATACTCTGTCATACATTTCTGGACCTAGCATAGACATCAGTAGACTGATTCATCGCAGGAGCCATCAGAACTAGATGAAAACCACAGGCAAACATCAAATTCCAACTCCGAGTGTGAGGCTTGACAGGCGTAGCACAAATGTTCAAAGCAGTGTTCCCAAAATCATGAAGTGAAGTTATCACATCATAGTATGCCACACTAGGCACTTTTGTCCAGCAGTTCAGGCTTGACAACAATTTCTGGTAGCCAATTAAAACCTCCTGTTGACAGCAGCAAGGCAGCAGCAAGACAGCCAGCTACCCTACCCTCACACTGATCACATTAATCAAATTTACTTATTGTCTTTACACTCTGAATCTGAACAGGCTCTAACAATTTCTGGACCATTTGCAAATGTGCCAAATGGAAATATTCTTGACAGCTAGAACTTGTGTATGTATAAAAAAAGAAGAAGGAGGTAAGTGCTTGTCTACACTCACATTTAATCCAGAATAGGTGTCCCCATAGTCAGCTTCTGGATCTTATTGGTCCACCCGTCGCTGGTATACTCTGTCTGCCAAGCATGCAGCATGATCCAATTCAAGGGGCCTTGATCTGGATCATGGGTAGACATGTTTAAGCATGTCTACCAAAGGGCTAGTGGGCCAGTCCAGAACACACAGATGTGCAGAAGGCATGCCTCTGTATTTGGGACTACCAAGAACCCATTTCAGCAGTGCATCAAATCATGCTACCAAAATTTGTTCCCTGGTGGCTCTGGGGTAGGGATGTGCATGAATATTGGTAACATTTGATATTTGTACAAATTTGTATGAATTTGGACATTTGTACATGAATTGAATGTTGCAACATTTGTAAATTGACATTCGTATTCCTACCAATGTTTTGGAACATTCATGAACTGGGGTGGGTGGGAAAGCAGCTGCCCCAGTCACATCTGCAATGATCCAGAGTGCATTCAACATGGATTGAGAGCAGATTCAAACTAGATTCAGGGTGTATTTGATGCCTTCAGAGTAGACATGTTACTGGATACGTATCGGACACATATGCATTCATATCAACTATTCATATGAATTTGTACAAATACATTTGCATCAAATAGAATTCTACCACATTTGAAGGGGTTCTATTTGAATGAATATGAATTTTCTTACATTTGACTCAATATGAATCAAATGTTAAAAAAACCATTAGTGAACATCCCTACTCTGGGGCTCGGAAGGAACATTCGTAGCCCTTTGGAGCACTTGGAGGCCAGCTCTGAAGCTTCTGTAAGTTTTGGGGGCTGGGGAGGGTCTTGGTCTGGATCAGTACCATCATGCAGATAGTGCTGTTCCAAACCAGACCTTTCTGTAATTCAAGCTATTGGGCCTGGCTGGAGAGGTGAGTGCAGAAGAGTCCAAGGGGAATGCTGGGAGTTGTAGATTAGGCCACAGTTTGAAGTCATTATATGAACCAGAAATGGGGAATCTAAGAACCCACAGATGTGGCTAAATTACATCCCCAATCATGTAGGTTTTTTGGAGGTGTCAGTCCAAATTTCAATAATCCCAGTGTGTGAAGTGAGAACTCCCTGAGGTAATCTAGGCCAAAATTGTGATGCAAATGAATTGAGCATATAAACAAACCAACAGCCACTGATGGTTAAAAAGAACAGTATGATGTGAATTTGATGTCCAGTTACAATTTGGACAGATTAATTCTAGTGTCTCCAAACTGTATATAAGGAGAACTCAAAGGATAGTGCAGTACAAATGTTGAATTAAGCCCTTAACACCCCCCCCCCTCGCTTCACTCTTATCTCTGCCCTCTGATTTAATGAAAGCTTCACCACAAATACCGGATTCAACCTGAGTAACTTTGAAGGAGAAAGGCTATACCACAATCAGGGTTTTTTTTTTCAGGGTTATTTCACCTCTGGTTCCTCACAAGAGATAAGAAATATGATTGGTAGCTCTAAAAACTGGCTTATTCTGATGGCAATAAGGAACTTTTTCTTAAAACTGAGAATGAAGGAAGAGGTACTCGAGACCTTATCCCCTTTGAACAACTAATTATGGATAATAAAGCAAAGGATAGAGGGATATCCTCCACTTTGTATAAAATATTGATAGATCACAATGTAGTATAGCTTCAACCAGTGAAAGGGCTCTGGGAAACAGATTGTGAAATAGAAACTGACAATGAAGAATGCCCAAAAATTCCCAGCAGGATGTTTTCATCATTTAGATCTCAGGCAGAAAGGAGATTAAAAGCATTATTTCAGTAGTACTACACCCCAATTGCTTTGAATAGGATTTCCCCCCACTGTGCTGGAATAAGTGTGGAGAAAAAGGTACATATATCCATCAATGGTGGCAATGCCCTAATGTTAAAATATTTTGGGAAGCTGTTCGGGAAAAGATAAGTGGCATTTTCTCTCAAAATGTTCAGCTATCAGCAGGTATAGTGTTTCTACTCTCTTTTAAAGAACAAGGGGCACACAATCATAACAGGGATTTAATTTGTTCTCTGATCACTACTGCAAAAGCGGAGATTGCTCTCCACTGGAAATCCACAGATCAATTTAACATAGACAAATGGATTAGCCATACGTGGTCTTTACAGATTAATGAGCTCATCACAGTGCAATAGTATAAGATGCAGCTCCTGGAACAACAAGCTCGATTCATCAAGAAATCGACACCTTTTATCACTCAGGCACAAATTGATCCCAGACTTCAATCTTCTTCCTCCTTCTCAGTACCATTTTTGAAACAAAAGTCATTGACACTTTTTCCAGATTTTTCATTCTAGACTGTATTGGATAAATTTTGATTGAATTGTATATAGACTATGCAATCCTCAGAAGTGTACATTTGGTTCATGTTATTGGTTTTTGATGTTTGTTAATAAAGAAAAAAAAGAATATGCTAGATAATGTGATCCTGCCTACTTGAATCCTAGTGTATCTAGGCTGAACATAAGAACAGGCTTTGGTATTGCAGTGTACTTCTAATGAGACCAATCAAATACTTTTCAGATCCACAACAGAACATGAGATCAACAATCCTCCATATCTGTTCCTAAAAAGAAAAGGGAAGAGGACTCAAAAGTAGAGTATGGCCCTTATGTTTTCATCCCATCTCTGGTCCACCTTTTCTAGCCTTCACTAAATGATCTCTAAGCTACCTACCTTCTTTAAAAAAAACTGGAATAACATCCTGGTAAATTGGGTCTATATTCCAATACTATATTAGGAGCACTGTGATTACATCTGGCAAATCAGGGACAATTATTAAATAATTATGAGAATTTGATCCTTTCTGGATGCAGCCTCTGCATTTGAATATTTTGAGAAGGGATGGAGATAAAGGTGATCTTACAAAACAAAGTCTGTGACCAAGCACAAAAAAACATATCTGAGGTGGGATTGTTCACACATCAGTCTGCCCTTTCCCTCTCTCCTGAGCATTCTGTGCTAGAAAAGATGGATTCAAGAAGGCTAGGGAACACAAGGACCACATGCTGTCTCTGAGGCAACCCTTTTGTTATGTCTGAACACAGCCTGAGATGATGCAATCAAAATGCTAGCTCTGCCACATCCTTTGTGAAATCCTGTACAAGCCCATTATCCTCTAAAGTTTGCTTTGAGGAATTCCTCCATGCCATTTTCTTGAAACTAATCTAACACAAAGCAAATAGAGTGGTATTGATGTAACAAATACTTACATGCCTGAACACATAATAGTCTAGCAAAAGTCATTTCTGGGAAAAAGAAAATGCCAAGTAGCCAAAAAGAACAGAAACCAATATGATCAGGAACTTTTGACAGAAAGGACCATCTGTTTTCTAAATGTTTCCAGTTCTAGCACCAGAAAAGATAGAAAATTCCTTCCCTCAGCACCTAAGAGGAGGGTTTGCTCACACTTAAAACATGTTTAAGACCCAAGAACTAGTGACTAGACTAATGTCCTGCCTCCTGCAGCCTTTGCTCATAATGGCTAAACAATGAGAAATGCACAAATAGGATATTAACTCAGTCACACTCTCTCTTCCTGCATTCCCTGGCTTGCTATTCCTGGTAGATGATAATTGCTTCATTTAATTCACAGCAATGTCCATTGATGGGTAACATCCCACCAACTGCCAGTAATCTATGTTGTGTCTGCCTTATAGTTGCGTTATGCCAAAGAAGCATTGAGCCCACACACATTCTTCCAGCTACACACATGTCTAAACAGGAGCCACAGCTTTCCATGAAAATAACCTATTTGCATGTGCAAATGACTTACAGTAACTACCAGCCCCTGAACAAACCTGTCTGAACTGTTTTGTTGCAACACTGATAAGTATTCCGGGAAAATAGCCTTCCATTAACTTCTTCTGGAAGAGGTAAACATGCAAGTCCCCAAACCAAGCTGCTAATTACCTTTGTGCCTCTTCTACTGTGCCAGGTTGAGAGGGCATCATCCCCTCTTACAATTTGCTGAGCTTGTGGGAAAGCCACAAAAATTAATTAAGGCTGATTTTCCACCCTTATGGAGGCAAGTACGTTATGAACTATTAAGCCATCTGGAATTAAGCCATCTGGATACAGATCAAGTGTGGTGGCATCCATTCACACTACAAACCTAGGCAGGGCAGGCTGGATCACCATGGCAACATTTGTGGCAACATCCATGGCAACATCTGGTGCCTACGTGGACATCGCCATGGCAATCTGGTGCCTACTTACCATGCCATACGTGGAAGTGGGTGCATACGGCACATCTAGAAGTGAGCTTACGAAAAGATAAGTGCAAATGGGCCCATGATTCAGTACACCCATGCTCAGATGAGAAACTTAAATTCCAGTCATCCCTACCAACAAATGCTGCTGTATAGTATGGTGTGTGTGTGCAATAGAGAGTTTGACACAAGTCTGAACACCACAATATGCAAAAACTACACTGTACAAAGCTTGCAACTAGTCTTATGCCATGTTTGGTGTCCCAGGGCATCAGTCTGTGGGTTACTGTTGTTTAATACATCTTAGGGATGTGCATGAATATACATAATATTCTTTATTCATACAAATTCATACAAATTCTGACATTTGTATATAAGAACATAAGAGAAGCCCTGCTGGATCAGGCCACAGCCCATTTAGTCCAGCATCCTGTCACACACAGTGGCCCACCAAATGCTCATGGGCATCTCAAGCAGAGACAAGGACAAACCTTCTCCTGCTCACGAGTCCCAGCAGAGGGCCTTAGAAGCACCCCAGTTCCTCCCCCCCTCAGCCTGAAATCAAATATGAATCAAATGTTACAACATTCGTACATTTACATTTGTGTGAATACAAATGTTTCAGAACATTTGTATGAAACTTCGGAACATTTGTTAAATGGGGAGGTGGGAAAGCAGCTGTGCCAGTCCCATCTGCAATGCATCCAGAGTGAATTTGATGTGGTTTGAGAGTGAATTCAAAGAGGATTCAAGGTGGATTTGATGCTTTCAAATATGTTATGGGATATGTATCAGATAAGTATCACATATCGGATACCTATTGAATACATACGCTTTCATATCAGATATTCATACAAATCCGTATAAATATATTTGTATCAAATAGAATCCTACCACATCTGAAGGGGATCTATTCAAATGAATACAAATTTTCTTACATTTGATCGATACAAATCAAATGAAAAAAAAAACACCACATTTGTGTACAGCCCTAAATACATCACCTAAAGGTTCATGACGGACTAGTGTGGCTATAGAGAAAGAACAATTTTCACAAACGAACTGGTGAATTTCATAACAACACAGGTGAGGGCATGAGCATATTATTTGCTAACATTTCTTTGGCTACAGAAAGATTCTGTGCCTTGAGCCTCAATACATAAACACTCAAATCCTACAGAAAGAATGCTGCTGTTCTGCTTGCTCTGGGCAGGTCCATCCAGGCTTGCATGTTCCATTACAGAAAGCTACGCAACAGGGAAAGTGTTTCTGTCATGAAGCTGGCACCACAAGTGATGCTGAACCTGCGGGCTTCCTGTTGAGCCACTGCCCAGAGCACAGAGGCATTGCTGGAATGACTGGTTGGCTCGGCCAAATGTTTATTTCCCTTCTAAGAAAGGCATAGTTTTCCTTGAAATGAACTCAGCTGCTAGAAACTCTATGACCACATCTGAGAGGTTTTCTTGGCAAAAGCGTTGAAGTGTCAGTGTTTTAGGTTGCCTTTTTTGGGGGATATGCCCAGGTTCTTCTGCATCCTAAGCAGATGTTCTACAGCTCTGCTAATCCTGCAGAGTAGTAAATAAGTTTTGTCTTAGTTCCATAAGAATCTCTGTGTGGAAGAAGACCACTGGAAAAAGCCAGGATCTTGTTCCCTGGCTTTCATTAAAAAAAAAAAAGAATAAAATCTAGCATTATGTGCCTATCAGCTTATGAGGCCTTTTTAATCAATCAAGAATTCTTTATTTTGTTTTCATGCCTACTAGCCTGGTCCTGTCCTTTTGCGGGTATAACCATTGAATGAAATCCTAGAAAGGGGAGCCATTTAGTATAGCATACAGTATCAATTGATCAGACAGAAAGAAGGCTACTGTTAAACATTTATTCTTTAGACTCAGGGGTGGAACTTCTATGCATGTCTGTGTGACACAAAAAGGGGGTGCACTGGGTCATGTGGGGGGCAGAGTGCACCCATGTCCTCACTCCAGATGAAGATCCTTCCTTTTCCAACCAGGAAACCACCAAATCAATCACAGTAAGATGCCTTCATAAGGCACACAAATATGATTACTTTAAGTTTCTAAATATAACATTTCTCTGCATGTGTGTTATATATACATATTACAAACCCTGCATCAACCCTGAAAAGCACCTAAGTGCCATTATGCAGACTTGGGCTGGGGAAGTGGAATTAAAATAATACATAGCATTCTTAAAATGTTCTCCAAGGGCTTATTAACATTTGAGTTTGCACAAGGTGCCCAGATTGTCTTTACTCCTTCAGCTGCAGTATAAGCAATCAACACAAAGCAACCAGATCATACTGGCCATACTTCTGCTCTGTTAAAGGACTCTCCAGAGTGAAAATGGCAACTGGTAAGTTAGCTCTTTCCTCTGTGCTGACATGTCGTAAGAGTAATTTATGCTACCTACGGAAAAGGCAATTTGGGGGAAGTGCACGTCTGGACAGATTACCATTGGGGCTCCCAGGGACATGTACATACTGCTCATGTGGATGTAGCCTTAGCTACAGCAACTGTTCCACTGGCAGCAGTATATCAGCAGTATTCTACAAGCATGTGATTTGATCCACCCATTACAAAAGTATCCATTACTTTTTTTACACCTACAGTAACAGGGTTTTACCATTTGTTAAATAAAGAAGACGCTTGGTCATGAAGAGATTTGTGAATTTACAAGAAGTAGGAATTATAACTGATGGATTCAATTAATATTATACAGAAGAGCACAGCCAGGAGAAAAAAGACCAATGAGGGAGAGCAATAAAGAAAGAGACTCAGAAGAATAGAGGAAGTCATAATACAGTTATCAGCTAAATGATATAATGTAAATGTATAAAAGATTCCATTTGGGAAAATAGAAGTTTTATAGCTGTATTATAAGATAATAAAAAATATTTTTGAAAAAGAGAGATTTGTGAAGTCTTCTTTGGAAGCGGAGAAAGAAACCAAAAGAACAATGAAGGTGTTCCAACAAAGTTATTTTGCAAAACTTGAGGGGAAAAGATTTGCATATGATTCAGAAATAAGCTACATATTATTGCAGCATATGGAGTGTCAGTTTTTACGACATGTAGTGCTCTGGCACGCAACCTTCTCTTTCTAGGCTGAACAAGTAAGAGAACAAAAATACCACAACTGGCAACTTGACTGGACCTCAATGCTGTCATAGCAATCTGAAGAGCTGCTGCCAGACATTTTATAAGAATGGGTGCACTGCAAAGCAACAAACATCAGTTACTGAACTACTTTGTTTAAAGTGTGTGTTACTAAGCTAAATCTTGTTGTGCAGCTGCTGTAGATTGTAAGAACTACTATGCATTTTTCTCACAGTACTGGTAAGAGGCTATCAGAGAGCAAGAGCTGCAATATATTTCTAGCTAGACTATTATGGCTTACACAACTGGGAAAATAGAAAGGATTAAACATAAAAAATCCCACCATTTTTGTAGGAATAGAACATAAGAGTAGTCCTGCTGGATGAGGTCACATAGTGTCTCACACAGTGACCTACCAATGGCTTCTGGTCTTCAAGCAAAAGCAAAACCTTCACTTGCTATCAAATCCTGCAAATGGCCTTGAGAGGAAACCTGCCTATCGGTCCAACCTGGTTAAGTGCTAAACGAGAACCTGGGCAAACTGGATCCAGACCCTAATTCTTCTAGATGACCACTGTCTCTTCAGCTCCATCCAGACCTCACTTACTTATTCCACTATATTTAAATATTATTGAATAAAGCATGGATATTTTGCCATACTTTATGATGGAATATCAAAATATAGTGGAATAAGTAAGCAATGTCTGGTTACAGCTTTGGTCTAACTTACCTCGCAGGGCTGTGTGAAGATAAAATGGGAAAGAGCAGAACTTGTCTTTCCAAAGAAGGATTGGGTAAAAGTGGAATAATAATGAGTAATGAACATGCTGAAATCATTTTATTTTAAAAAAGCCAGAAAGACTGGAGAATGAAGGCAGTCAAAAAAGCAGTTATTCTAGTCATCAGAATACAGCCCATTTTTGCAAGAGTCGATAGATATAGGACAATAAACTATTGAGTAAACGGTAATTAGATTAATCAACTTGTGGAGAAATTAGATAACATCTGGCCCCACCCTGACTCTGACACACAACATTTAATGATGATATTCTTGTTCAGATTTGCTTACCAAGAGGCTGGTGACTTGTGGCGTTAACCGAAATTTGGGCTCGGCAGTAGGCTTTGCTCTCCACTAATTCTGGGGATTCAAAACAGAAGTGTCACTTCATGTCTCTTCAAAACAGTGTCGCAGTATTATTTGTAAATGCTCCATAGGGTTATGAGGTAGTTACCTACTGTGCCACCATATCCACTGTCATAGAAATAATTTTCTTCTTTCCATGATCCCATTAAAGATGCATCTTAATCAAAAAAAAGAAAGGAAGGAATCAAACTTTTGTGAACTATTTGATGAAGTCAAGGGTTTAATGTCTCATAATTTGAAAAAGCAATAGGGGGGGTGGAAGGAAGGCAGTAGGAGGACAAAATGTATGAAGAGAGCAAAACACGCTTGTCCTCTGTTATTATTTTCCATGTGACATATGTTTGGGTTTCTTTGCTGACTTGGCGATTTTTCGGCAATATTTTGTCTGGGAAAACTAGTTACAGTATGAGCACAATTTCTATGCCAGTTGTATAATGCTAGAAGTTCACATGCCAGGAACTACACTGAACAAACTTACCTCACATAAATTTATTCCTATTCTTATCATCAAATGGTTCTCAGAGATGTTTAGTGTAGCCTGAATTTGACCTTTGAACTTCTGAAAGCTTCATCTGGCACAAAGGAAAATATGGTAACTTCTATATACACAATGTAAATGTGTGCCACAGAGCACATCTAACCCAGAAAGAACATTCTGATCCAGGAAGGTGGTAGGCAGTACAGCACAGGCTGCCAAGCATATATTTGATGGACCGACCACCCAAACTGAGGACCAAATGTTTCCCTGCTTTAAAGGTGCAGACTGGATACATTTCAACGTACTGCTGGAAATGACTCCAGAACTGGGCGAGCAATTGACACCAGTGGCCATTTCTGCCACTGTTGTCTGTCTGCATCCAGCCCAGCCCATGCAGGAATAGTTTTTAAGTGGTTCTCCCCTACAGTGTCCTTGGACATGGATTTGCAACCCAGAGTGGGCCAGGCACAGGGAGCACATGGCCACCACATGCCATGGGAGGCCATGCCCTTTCATGACTTATGATGATACAGAAATCCCATGGTCTTGGCACACATCTGGCATGGTCCAAAGGGACAATGTAGAAGTTGCCTATGGTGGTGTCTCCAATTATGTGTCCATATTCCTGCAGGAAATGTCTTGGGTGTCATGTCTCCATCTTTGGCATCCTAACATGCCCACCAAAAAGCACAATGCATGCTTGCTTTATTAGGTGCCTACAACACTGGGTATGAAGGGATGGCTATGGAGTGTCCACTGATGCTGAACAGGGCCAGCAGCAGGTTCTTCCTACTCCAATCATGGAAACATGGCCTACATGTCAAAATGAATCTTGAAATGTAGCATATCCATAGGATGCATGGTATTGTTACAAAGGGACAATTAAACTGTACAAATTGTTAATGTTTTCTTCGACCTATGATTTTTTATTTTTTTTTACAACCACCCTATCTGAAAACATTAAGTGAGTCTGGGATCTATATTTCTCCAGTAATAATCACTATTACAAATGAAATCTTACTTGCTAAATCATCATACTTGACCAGGTTAAGAATGATAATATAAGAATTTAGTTGTTCTTCTACTTACCAGCTACATGTTTGGGCATCTCAAATATATGTCATTAAAACAACATACACCCGCTTGTTGTTTGGAAACCTGATCTACTCATTGTTTTCTTTAAAAACAAGCCCTTCTCAAGTAGAAGGATTTGGTGGGATTTTTTTTTTCAATTCGGTATGGTGTTTGTTTATTTCATTTCCAGCCTGTATTTTCTCACAAAGTTAAAATACAATGAAAATCAAAAGAATAATTCCTCTATGAATCTTGTTAATAAAGAAAATCTAGTTGAGGGGAAGACTCATAAATTTTGAAAAAATTATTTTTCAAAAATTGAATGCTCTTAAGAAACATGAGTATGGTCTGACTGCACTGAAGCCATTAACAAATATGCATATATTTTTAAATGATGTGGTCTGTCCTTGCAGCTGCTCAGAAAGATGAATTAACTACTTTCCTTGCTGAGACAGCAGCAAGTGTCTGTTTTTCTCAATCTAATCAACACAAGTATCAGCTATATTCACTTGTAACTGCTACTGCATTAGAGAATAACTATTGACATTGTATCTGGGAAGAACTTAAGGCCTTTTCACACTTTGCCTCTGTTCATTAGGAGGCAAAGCACTAGAATGCTTTAGCCACCTGCACTTGTAGATAGCTCGAGCACTCAAAAGTTACTTAGATTGCAAATGGCTGCTTGTACAGCAGCCATTGCAGAGCTCCAGTGGCAGTGGCAGTGTGCCTGCATGGTGCCATCACCAGGGCAAGCTGGTGATGCAGTATGTCATTGCATGTGTGCTGTCAGTCACATGCTTCTCCTACATGTCTTCAAACAGAAAGATGTGCAGATGGAGTGGCCAGGACTTAACTAGCCATGCCTTTATGGCCAGAGGGAACTCCAGCTCGTGGTGCAGACACACTGTACGGGAGTTCCCCTGCCTGTGCTATTGCACAAAGTGAAAAAGAGCCCTAAATTTGGTAGCAACATACCACTAATCTGAAGATGATCTGCTGTGAATGGCGGCATCACTGGAAATTTGTCTACCTGTTATTTTGAAGAAATAGCAACCATTTGCCTATCACACCACTGTGCTTTTATACAAAAGAAAGCATATGGTAAATGTGACTCTCTTGAATTCTCATTCCAGAGTCCTGAAGAAATAACTTTACAGAAAACCTCACATTTTATTTCTCCAAGTCATGCCTTAAACTGATGGGGGTTGAAACAATATTTCACAGAATGAAAGAGCTTGCTAGTTAGTTTCCTCTTCCTCACCATCCTGCCTGCCACCTCAATCCACGGGCTACAACTCTAAAAAGCTCTCTAGGACCTCTTACAAATTTTCACCCCTCTTTTGTATTCTGTACGTGCCTTTTTATCTTTTTAATCTTCCACAAGAGCCTTACTTAAAAACAAGTTCAAGCTTTAATTAAGCAAACGCCAATAACTTTCTAGGTCTTATGAGCATTTAATTGATTCCCACATACCAGACTACTTAAACAGCCCTTTAAAAGGCTTTAAAAATGCTTAATGCTGATTCAATAATGCTCCTTAACTTTCTTGAATGGGCTATCTTTGCACATAACAATAGCAACATATTTATTTATTTCAAACAGTTTACAAAGATAAAAACAGTTAAAACTGTACAAGTAATTAAAATCAGCCCTAGGTACTTTATTGTTTATTTCTGCCTGCATCTCCATTATACACCAAAGGTGTCTTAAGTGAAGCCGTTTTCATTACTCCCAGTGGATTCCAGGTGTCCTGGGAGCTTAATTAAGTTGTCTGTACTTCATAAGGGAGAGGCAGACTCTATCTAAAGCTATTTAGTATTTTATAGGGCTCCAACATTATATCTCATCACCCACCTGTCTGTTCTGTTTTTACAATGACACTGTGCGATGGATAAATTTCACTTCCACATTGGCCTGCAAAAAAAGCAGAGGGTGCAACTCAGTAAGGAGAAAAGAAAGATGATGGGAGTCACAAACTAGTTTATCTGTTTTAACAACTGAGATAAAAGGTTATGCAACAGCTGTATATCAGCTTCTGTGCACAAATGCTTATCCACATGATTAGCCATCCTCCTGGTTCTTTAGTGCATCCACAGCACTATCCCAAGCTATTCATACTATTTTATGCTCTCATGTTAAAATCTCACTCAGGAGAACAATCTGACAGAGGTGTATCTGTAAATATAGGTAAGCCTTTAAGCAATGGAGCAAAATAATTTTCGTGTTCAGTATAAGAAAAAAAACATATTCATGGACAGGCAAGTCTGAGCATGAGCGGCTACAACTTACACATTTGTTTCTACCTGAAATACTTATCTTTATTCTGTCTGGCTCATTGGAGTGGTATAATAATCCCACTCCACTGAGGCTAAGATGAAATACATAAGAAGTCATTTGCACTTCAGCTGCCAGTGCAGTCCTCAACTGAACCACCAGTACTTGAAGTGCAGATGGCTCAGCCCAGGCACATCAGATTGCCATGGCAACACTGAAGCAACCCAGACATTGCCATGGTGATCAGTCCATGGAAGAAGGTGAGAACACTGCTGACTGGGATCTCACTTGCTGCTCTCAGCTGATATTTTACTTTTCCACATCTAGTGAACATCAGGGCAGTTATAGTGTGGTCTGGGACGTTCTGGGATGATGGCAGGATGACATGTGGACAGGTCTTCCCAGGAGTGGCTGGAACTACTCCTGCAAGGTAACTGTGAACAGCCCCAAGGGCATGCTTCTGGAGCATGAACTGACTATTCAAGCAACAGTCAATTTGCCACAATTAGGCCTTGGTGCCCACCTTGCCTTTATCTTTAACTGCATTGAAGCACTGTTGTCAGAGCATGATCTGAAGGAGAAGCTACTACAAGCAAAGCTGCTGTTTCAAAAGACAGCTCTAGAAAGAGTCTCCAGAATTTTGCAATAACACTTTACTCATCCTAGACAAATCATTTGAAACACTCCTGCCTAAGATCTTTCTATTCATGAGTTGCAAAAGATTCATCTCACATGAGTTAAAAGTCTGACATCCCTAAGCTTTTCAATGCAATAGAAGAAAATTACATCTTTGAGCTTTAGCATGTGTTTACCGTTCCATTTCAGATGATGGAGGTTACTGTAAAGAAGCTGCCCAGCCGTGCCAGCTGCCCGGGTGAAATCTTGCAAACTCATGTTGCATAAATGTTCCCCACTAACATCAAATTCCTGGAAAGGAATACCGGAGGCATCGAGCTGATTGGTATCCAAAAGATGCTGGAGCCATTCCCAGACCTGATATTTGGTCCAATACTGTGGATGTATTTCATGCCACTGTGTTCCAAAAAAGCTTCCTGAGGCTGTAAGGAAAAAAGAATGGTTACTTGCTTGAACATTTGTCTCCTAAAGGCAGAATTAATTATTCCCCAAGTGAAAAAAAAGTAAAATAGAGTGCCTATTGCTTTCTTTCAGTAAGGCCCTGCAAAAATAATAAAACATCCACATTCCAAATTAATAAAAATGGGCACCAATTCAAAACGAGGAGTACAATACCTGATTAAGACAGAAGTGTTCAAGTGCAGCTTCACATTAATTGTGACAATGCAGACATATTTTTTTGGGTGCTGTCTATAAAAACTGTCATCATATTGACATTAAAATGCAGTTACAATGCAAAAATAAATTATAAATCTACATTATTTTAGTGATATCGTAAGGGGAGGTATATATTTGTCAGATCCTTTCATTTTCATTTTTATTTTGTCCATTGACATACAAAGCCTCAGGGCAAAGAAATATGGAGCAGCACCTTCTCTCAAGGTCAGCCTTAAGGGGTTGTAAGAAGTGTGGCCATACAGGGGTGCTACCCCCAGAGGGGCACCATGGAGATCTTGCTTTAGCATGCACACGGCCATGAGAAGAAGAGGACATCCTGCTTTAGAGGGTATATGTTTTATGGTTGCAATGCACAACACTTTCTCCAAATTCCACATTTGCTCACAGAGTTAGAAAAGATGAGGGCACAAGTTCTTCGACTTCCCATCTGAGATGTGAGCACTAATGCCTTGCACTATCATGTCTCTTTAGATTGTAAGCCTGAGGGCAGGGACCTGTCTAAAATTAATATAATATTGTAATCCGCACTGAGACCTTCGGGTATAGGGCGGGATATAAATACAAATAAATAAATAAATAAAATAAATAATAAATATCATCTGTAAAGTGCTTTTGAGACACTTTCCCCACTATATTCCAAGCCTTTCATTTACCATTCTCACATGAAGTCAATATAATAAATGAAGTATCCAAGAAACTAACTGCATATATACCAACTGTTATTAATGCAGCAATAGCCCAGCATGTGCCAGAAGCTGCCACGGTCATTGCTATGGTGATGCAGATAGTCTGGGACAGACCATCCACACTGCAAAGCTGAGATAGTAGGGAGGTTGAGGACAGTGTGAACACCAGCCACTGAAGTTAAGTGAGAAAAGGTCAAAGCTCACTTTATCAGATGCACGGAATGGAGTGCTGAGGAACACGTGTGTTTATGAATAGCAATAAAATAACAATAGACCTTAGGTGCTATTAGACCCCCTTCTTTTAATATTAATCTAGACTAACATGGCTACATCTTGTAATAGTTTATATTATCCATAATAGAAGAAAATATGCTTCAGAATATTCTCAGTTTATTGAAATTAATAAATTATGCATTTACATACTCTTTTATTGCCCAGGCTTTCAGGAAACTAATCCTTAAATAACGTGGACCTTAATCAGACAAAGGCCGTGTCTTCACAGCAACCTTATTTCGCTTTCCCTAAACCGAGATAACAGAACCGGATGCAAACACGAATTTGCCTGTTCCCATTACTTTCAGCTTAATTGCGTTCAATCCGGATTCTGAGGACGTACGTGACTCAAGGGGGGGACTCCAGTGGCTACCTTTTAAAAGCCACTTTTCGGGGCTGCCCTGTCCTCTTCCTCCTGGCATGAACATGCCACCCATAACAGACCCCTTCACGGAGGCTAGCTGGGGGGCTGCCTTGCCTGGATGGAGGAAAAATGGCCTGGGCAGGCAGCGATTCTTTTCCCTCCTCTCCCGATTGCTCAGGGCATGCAGCAGCGGTGGCAAGTCAAGCCGCTTTACAGCTAAACATTCACACATCTCTCCAAATGGCAGTTGCTTTTGTTTCTTTTCCCTTTTTAGAAGGTCAGCACTTTCAATAGCAAGATGGTTATCAGGTGTGAATTGCTTGTTTGCTACAATGGATTGCTTGGATTGCTATTCGGGCTGCTGCTGCTTTTACAGCTTGCTTTGGAAGCAAGCTATTGGGGGAAGGAAACTCTCATCCTTTAACACGGAAGGGTTCCCACAGTAAAAAATGTAAAACGTTTCAAGCGCACGAACCGGAGTGAGACCTGTTGAAATCAGGATTGAGATTCATCACGCTTTGGGGTAGTTTAACACGGGGAAATAGTGTTAAGCCAAACTGCCGTCTGGATTCCAAGGATTCAAAACATTTTGAATTCAAGATAAGGTTGCCGTGAAGACATGATCTTATAGTAAGTTGATGTAAGACTCTAAAGAAAGAGGAGGTTTTGGAGTACCGAATCTTAAACTATATCATGCAGCATCCTGCATGGTATGGATTGCTAAGTGGTTTTGGCTGAAAGACAAAAGACTATTACAGCTGGAGGGAGAAGGGTTAAGATATGGTTGGCATGGATATTTGTGGTATGGAAAATCGAGAGTTAATGCTGATTTTTAAAATCATTTTGTAAGAAATGCATTGTATAAAACGTGGATGAATCATAAAAACAAGCTCTATAGGAAAATGCCATTGTGGGTCTCCCCACACGAAGGGTTATTAAGGGAATTCAGTAATGGAGGATTTTGGTTGAAATATGAAGACATGCTGTACAAAATAGAGGGTGGTAATGAATATGATATAAAAACAAGAGAACAATTGAATCAGGAAGGGATAAATATACAATGGCTTTCTTATATACAATTAAGAGACATATATAGAAAAGATAAAGAGAGTGTAAATTTTGAATGGGAAAAACAGGAATGGGAGACAAAATTATGTAAGGCTGAAAAAGGTATGATTGGTGTGATGTATAAAATATTGCTTCAAATTGAAATGGAACATGAGCAGGTCAAAGAATGTATGATTACTTGGGCCAGAAATTGTGGATATAATATTCAAATGGATCAATGGGAGAAATTATGGGTAAAAGATATGAAATTTACCTCCTGTATGTTATTGAAAGAAGATATGTATAAAATGATGTATAGATGGTATTTAACACCTCATAAATTAGGGAAAGTTTATCAAAATATGTCTACTAAATGTTGGAAATGTAAAAAAAAAATTGAGGGGACTTTTTATCACATGTGGTGGACATGTAAAAAGGCAAAGAAATATTGGGTTATGATATATAATTTGATGTCAAGAATTTTGAAAAGGAACTTTAGGTTTAATGCAGAATTGTTTTTGTTGGGGATTGTAGATAATACATTAGAAAGTGTAAACTCGTTAATTTTGTATACGGTGACAGCCGCAAGATTATTGTACGCTCAGAAGTGGAAGGAAGAAGAGATACCATCGGAAGAAGAATGGCTAATTAAGATGACCGATTTGGCAGAAATGGATAAATTAACAAACTTACTAAATGATAGATCAACTGAAATTTACTAGAGACTGGTCCCCATTTATTGAATATCTGTCAGAGCTTGAATTAATGACAGATGGGTCTGAGTGACGATAAAGAACAAACAGGAAACTAAGGGGAGACAAAGATGCGGAGCAACAAAGGATGGATACAGAATATAGAAGTCAGACAGGCGGAGGAAGTTAAGGGAACTTCAATTAATGTAATGATGGAAAGAGTGTGTAAATGACTTTTCTTTTTTAGTTTGTGGTAAAATTTTAATAAATAGTTTTTTTAAAAAAGCAGTATAGACTTCATAACCACACAAAGGCACACACAAACACACACACACAAAACCCCTTGTGCTAAATGCCACATCTGCTCAAAATCACTCACATTCCCACTGTTATTTCACAGAAGGATTAAAGCCTCCATCCAAATGAAGTCCCTTGTGGGACTGAATAGAACCAATTTTATCTTTTAGCTGGCATGGAGACAAGAGATCTTCAGGCAAAGACACACATCTTTGTGTCATTTTCCTGCAACATCAATGCCATCTGTCCAAACAGAATGAGACTCCTACAACCAAGGATCAGATGTTTAACTGGAGTTGGGCTGGGTATCTGGTTCATGGTGTGATATTCTAGGTCAAGAGCCATGGAGGTGGCCCAAATGCTGTCCCCTGACATTTCATCTGAAGGGGACAGCCTCAGAGTACTTCATCCAGAAGAAAGGATGGGAGACAATTACATCTGGTACAGAGCCTTAGGTCACCCATAAATGCCTATTTGGATGGAACCTAAATAGGATGATGAATGTTGACCAAAGATGGTCTAGTTTACTAAGGTTCACTTCACCTCCATGACAAGAGATCTTTGTAATCAGAACACATTTTGAAATATTTTGAAACAGAGTTTGAAATTCATTTTCAGAGGTATTTTCCATGTTGATTTCAATTTTAGTACCAAAACACTTCATTAATGCATTGGGCTACATTAAAAATCTAACAGATGCGTGACAAACTAATCTATAACAGTTTTATTCAGCAGTGCTCCTTCACTAACAGATGCCACTTTGATCCTTTGGTATGGAGTTCCACAGTTTCCAAAGATATGGCTCAAAAGCAGCTTAGAGGTGGTAGAGTCTGCATGCTAGGCTGTTTTCACCCTTGGGGGCTGGACCATTCCAGGTAGAACCACTCTGATTGGAACAAGAGCGGCCCTACTAGAGTGACCCAGCTATCCCAGAACAAGGTAGTCTGTACTTGGACAGCCCATTCTGAAACAGGCTCCATGCCACCCCAAAGCTGTGAAGGTCCCAATGCTAGGAATGCAGACACAGCAGCCTAGCAGGGGTCAGGGCCTTTTATGTTCTGCTACAGAGTGAGAAACAAAAGGCCTAGAAGGGGCCTAGCCCTCAGACTGACCAGTATACTGACCAATGCAGAAAAGCCCCTAGTCCCTTTGTCCACATTAAAGGCTAGAAAATACACTTCCAGAATGCCTTCTCTGGCCTTTAATTTAGAATAGAGGTGGGATAGGAATGCAATCATTTGCGTAGCAGGATCTTGCAAAGGATATTTTATTTTTCACTGTGTTCAGATTCAATCAAAGCATAGGTTAGCAAAACAAAGAAAGGAATATTATTTATAGATTTATTCCCCCCTCCCTTTCTCTTTCAAGCTGTTCTAAAACGTTCTCCAGTTTTCTGGAAAAGTTAGTGACTAGGGGCTTCCAATAGACAATTTAATAGCAAACAAGAATATTTAACCATATCTTGAACGTTAAATTTATTAGCCAGTTATTGGCTGTTTCTACTATATCCATCAATGAATCATTCAATTTCATACTTTCAACTAAAATAAGAGTTTTTCATATAATTTCATCATTAGTAACAAAGCACAGCTGTATTGGCATTTACTCATCTTTTTTTAGCTTGAAAAGCTGACATGTTGTGATTGGACAGAGAAAAAAAAAAGCATCTCTGAGGTGGGGTTGTTCACACACCAGTTCACACACACACACCTCCTAAACATTTTGTGTTAGAAAAGATGGATTACAGAAGACTTGGGAACATGAGGGCCACACACTGCTGTCTCTCTGAACACCTCATTTTGTTATGTCTGAAGACAGCCTGAGCCAGCATCAGTATCAAAACACACACACACCTGCATGCACCCTGCATGGGCTGCCTGAGGGTGCTTGGAAAGCTCACACAGGCATGCAAAGTGAGCACAACAGCTGGAAGTGATCAGGTAGCACATGGTCATCCCTGCTACCACTGAGGCATCATTGCCTTGCAAGCCACTATATGGAAGCAGGGCCTATGGAATTGTCTCCACAATGCCTTCACTTCCAAATCCATGCCAGCTTCAGGGCAGGAAAGAAATGTTATAATATAGAATGGTTTTTTAAGGAAAAAAAACTATGCTTTACTAAGACCTATCAATAACGTAAAACTATTTGATGTAAAAGAAAACTTTCAATAAATGGACTATTTTTCATGCATTCTCAGCCATAATGCATTTCTAGATGCAGAAATAAATGCCAGGGGATTTCATTCTAGTAGCTTAGCCTTTAATGACAAGCCAGCTTTAATGAGTCTGCCCTATATAGGTGACCTAATTGAAATAAAATGTGGTGTCTATTTCATATATGTACCCAATTAAAAAGTTTCTACCTCACTCAAAATTATTTCTGGTCTTGAGCAGCATTCTTAGGTTCACTGCCAACTACTATCAATAGAACCTGAAAGAACAGGAAAGGAATGGAGAATTTCAAGTTGAATAAATGATTTCTCCAGAAGCCAGGTTGTTTAGATTGTAGGTGCAGAGTATGTTTAGAATAAATGGCTGCAGTTTACATGGTGGGGTTAATAAATCTTTTTGGTAAGCAACTTTACAGATTGCGGGGAGGCAAAATACCACAGTGGTAATCTGACAGAGGTATACAGCTGTGAGAGTTGGGCCATTAGAAAGGTTGAGCACTGAAGAATCAACACTTTTGATCTGTGGTGCTAGAGAGTACTAAAGGAAATCAACACTGACTGTTGATTGGAAGGACAAACACTGAAGCTGAAATACTTTGACCGCATAATGAGAAGATGGGACTCATTTGAAGAAGACCCTGGTGCTGGGAAAGATTGAAAGCAAAAGATGAAAGGGTCAGCAGAAGATGAGATGGATATATATTGTCATGGAACATCAATCTAGAAAAAACTAATAATTTAAACCTAATATTCTACACAAATAGCATGGACTTGATGACATTGCAGAGAAGTATAATACATGTTGGATTTTTCTCTCTTACAGACCACAGAAGTTACTGCTGGTAAATTCTTCCTACCATTAAATGTGGGATATCCATCTGTCCAGGACTGCTGTTCATGGAGAAGACTTGTGACAGAATTAAGACTCATTCTGCCAGTTCCTTCTAAAATCATGATCTGTAAATGAAGGAAACAGTTTATTTAGCTAATACTTCTTTCTCTGCAGATGCCAAGCCCATCACATCAAAAGCAAACAATGCCAAGTGTCACATCTCAAGTTATGAACATGTTGCCACAAACTCCTTCTGGCTGGAATAAAATCTTCCAGGAGCTAAAACAGTTTCATGCTTGATTTTCAAATGCACAAGGCACATTCCTAAAGCCATCCATCCATAAAATAATAATTTGTGATTGAAAGGGCACAATAATAATAATTTTAAAATATTAGTTCTCATTCTGTTACAGAAAAAAAATAGAAAAGAAAATAGAAAGGGGAGATCCCCCTCATTTCCTTTGGCAACATTTCACCATTGTGGACTTTCATTGTTGTATGCTTTTATGGAGGCACACATTCCTCTTTGCTGCTTACCGAAACTAAGGGAGGAGGAGGCCTTTCAACTTTCATTTACAGATGATACTTGGCATAAGTTTCATTTCTCCCAGTTGGATTAGAGTAAGATTACAAAGGTTAAAGAAACAATTTTGAAGATCTAAGTATAGTGGCACTATGCACTAGCCAGATTAGCATATAATAGTTAATAGTATTTCTTCCTTCTGTTGGTTTGGGTATCAGTGCTACGGGATCTATTTAAGCTTTGGCAGTTTTGTCCCCAAGTTAAAAGATTTTGATCTAGAGTTCATGTTGTAATGAACTAGGTATTGCATCAAACAACAGAGCTAACAACTGAATGATGCCTTCTATATATCTCTAAAGATTCAAATCTAATCCTGAGATAGTTAATATTAATTAAATATCGCTATTAGACATTGGCATGCTTGGATGTGGATATTTACTATGGATGACTATGCTCGGTACAGATTGAAACAAATGAAGGGCTCAAATTTTACCTTTACATTTTATGATATGTGGAAGCCATGGTTTAAATATGGGCAGGCTGGTTCTTATTCTTAACCTTTTTCAAGTGTTTTGTTAAATATTTGTTATAATAGAACTTAATGTAAAATAACACCGCACTGGTTATGCTATAATATTGGGCAGCTGTATTTAAAGGAGAAGGTTTGAGGAGCTCCATTTATTGTAAGGCATAACATAAATAAGTAATTATCATTTGTATAGAGAATTCATAAAATAATTTTAAAACAGAAAAATAAACATCATCATAATGATGATGATGATGATGATAAGGGTTTTTGTATGAAAAAGTTTTCAAACACATAACCAAATGTAGATTTTTGCTAAATCATTTTAGTAGCTAGAGGTTCAGAACTGTGTTCATATATTGTGTAATATGCATCATGAATTAATGTACTCCTTGAACTAAAGAGCAACTGAAAACACTGGAAGCCATCGGCACAAAATAAAGCTAAGGAAATAACTACCACTAAAAAAATACCAGTTTTGCTGACAAATGACCAAAGCTTATGAAAAGAAGAATCACAGTAAAGGCCAAAACATATTTGCTCAGAGGTATGTTCTACTGAGTTAACTGGAAGTAATTCCCAGGAAATGCTTTGGTATATGTCAGCTCTAGTATTTAGTCATATGAATATGTGTGTGTTTGTGCACATCTCACTCTACCCAGTTCAGACTTGAGTTCTCCCTTTCTCCTTCCTGCACATTGTATTTCAGGGTTGTGTGCCATATATTCTGTGTGATAAATCTCCATGTGAACTGGCACAAAACTGTGCCCATGCAATGCTTTGGCTGCCATTAGCCTTTCCTGCACTAACTACTGATGCTAATACTTATGTGCATGTGCTTATGTGCATGTACATATGTATGTATGAAGGTGTGCATACTCGTAACAGATGAACTGCAACAAACAGGAACATTAGCCCCTCCTCAAGATGAGATCAGAGAATATGTATGTAAAAATTAGCATTTGTGTGTGAAATACATAGTTAAGCTAAGCTGTTATATTTCAACTGAAAAAATTTAAATAATGTATGTAGCATATACAGTGCCTGACAAAAGTTATGTCGCTTATCCATGTTGTTGAAACCAAAGCCTATAACCTGACTTAAAATTCATTCATTGGTTTTAAAAATGACTCATATGAAAGCTGAAACCCTCCCAAATGAGGTTTTTAAAAAGAAAATAAATTTGCTTCACTGCTGAAATATTGATCATTTAATGAACACAGAAAGGTCAGATTTTGGCTAGACAAAAGTTTTGTTGCCCACAAAAAGTAATGTGAAAATCAAACAGATAATTCACTTCGAATACAAAGATATGTTTCATAACAATGGTGAATGAAGTTGTGGTGCTATTAGAGCCATATTTAATATTTTGTGTGACTTCCATGAGCCTGAAGGACTGCATCCATGCGTTTCGGCAATGATTCATACAATTTATTGATGAAGTCATCAGGAATAGTAAAGAATGCAGTTTTACATGCCTCCCAGAGTTCATCAAGATTCTTTGGTTTTGTGTTCCAAGCTTCCTCTTTCATCCTACCCCAAACATGCTCAATGATGTTCATATCTGGTGACTGGGCTAGCCAGTCCTGGAGCACCTTGATCTTCTTTGCCTTGAGAAACTTTGATGTAGAGATGGATGTATGAGATGGAGCGCCATCCTGTTGCAAAATTTGACCCCTTTTATGATTGGGAATGTAAGAGGTAGCTAATACATCTTGATATTTTAGACTATTGATATTGCCTTCCACCTTGAAAATGTTTCGCACACCCTTATACTGAATGTAACCCCAGACCATGATCTTTCCACCACCAAACTTAACTGTTTTCTGGGTATATCTTGGATCCATACGGGCTCCAGTAGGTCTCCTGCAGTATTTGCGGCAGCTGTGGTGTAATTCAACTGAAGATTCATCTGAGAAATCCACCTTCTGCCACTTTTCCAGCGTCCATCCGTTTAGTAGGCTGTGGGCCTTGGCAAATACCACACAGTTTTTTAATTGCCTTTTGTTTAGTGCTGGCTTCTGGGCACTGATTCGACCATGGAGGCCATTTCGAGACAGAATCCTACAAACTGTTCTAGTTGACACAGGGACTTGAGGTGACCAGGCCTGTTGGAGCTCTGCTGCAGTGGAAGAAGGGCTGGCTTTTGATTTTCGAACCAACAAACGTTCCTCCTGAGCAGTCGTCTTGTGGGGTCTGCCAGACCTGGGCTTGTCAAAAACATCTCCAGTCTCTTCAAATCTTTTTTTAATTCTTTGTACTTGACGCTGAGACACATTAAAGGTGCCAGCCACCTCTGCAGAGGATCTGGTCTTCAGTCTCCTGATAATCAAGGCTTTGGTCGCAGGGTGGATTTTTGGCATGTTGTCAGAGGTCAAGTTGCAGTTCAAGTGAAGGTCTGGAGTTCTGGAGTTCTTTTTATACACACCCACTAATTATCTGATCAATTAGTGAGCACAGGTGAGGCTGTAAACTAGGATTAGGTGCATTATATGACAAGGCGACAAAACTTTTGTCTCACCAAAATCTGACCTTTCTGTGTTCATTAAATGATCAATATTTCAGCAGTGAAGCAAATTTATTTTCTTTTTAAAAACCTCATTTGGGAGGGTTTCAGCTTTCATATGAGTCATTTCTAAAACCAATGGATGAATTTTAAGTCAGGTTATAGGCTTTGGTTTCAACAACATGGATAAGTGACAGAACTTTTGTCAGGCACTGTATAACACTTTGAAATTAAGCATTACTATAAAATTTCTCCCTCACACTAAACCTTTAGGCATATATTTGACTATTTCTTGGAACAAGGATTGCAACAGAATATTTGGTATGTGCTCAAAAGCCATAGATAACTATGTTCCAAAACACACATCATATAGAAATCACAAAATTTTAATTCTATAATCAACCAATCCTATGAAGTTGCAGTAAGGGCAGGTTTTACTCTGGGGATCTGTTTACCCTGAGTGAACTTTTCATTTGGCATCATCTTGGTTACCCCCTTTCCATTTTATTCATCTCTTCCACCGCCATCTCAAACTACTTCATGCCTCAAACTGTTTTGGGAGTCTTGAAGCTACCCAAGACAGTGTTCCACAAACTTGCCTCAGAGTCTGCCCTGAGCGAATCTCTGATAAGATACTGAACTTCCCTACATCCCTTCCATGTCTATGCCAAACAGAGAAAATGAAAGGCAGCTTTAACAACCCCTCAAATTATTCTTCTCATATTTCTTTTTATGTTGCTGTTTTTCTTTTTTAATAAAGTCTCTTACACCTAGTGATCATGTCAGTGTGGATTGACCTTAAATCTCCTCTTATTGCTAGAAATACTTTAAAATTCCATCATTTGGGCAACTGAGTAGCCTTCTGAAAAGCCCACTTTTTAATCTTTAAGAGAAGGTGCTAGCAGCAATGTAACCAATCTGCAGTATAACTACATCCAAAATTTGTGCAACGATTGCTTTGTAACAAAATGTTACTGTATAAAATTAGAATGTGGTGTTCTTATCTGGGGGATATTCTTTCTTTCAGACTATTTAACAATCAGTTGCAATTGCATAAAATATATACCTATGACAAACATTTATATAAAGCAATTTAGACTTAAAATGTACATGCTTTATAGGTTATACGTTATCAAGGGGCATTTTTGCACTTTGGCTCCCATCTCTTAACTAAGCACCGGCTAAATGGAATTGCATCGTGGAACCACTGCAATGGCACCAGTGCACTTGCAGAGCAAACCATAGTTGGCATTAAATATGAACTGAAACCAGCAGCTCTTACACTGAGAGATGTGTAGAGCAGTTTGCCTTTATGTATAGTAGAACAACAGCAAATTCTGCAAGTATTGGACTAGGACCTTAGGGCCTTTCTGCACTGACCTCTATCCCGAAATATACAGTGGGGCAAAAAAGTATTTAGTCAATTGCCACCAATTGTGCAAGTTCTCCCACTTACAAGATGAGAGAGACCTGTAATTTTCCTCATAGGTACAATTCAACTCGGAGAGACAGAATGGGTGGAAAGAATACAGGAAATCACATTGTCTGATTTCTAATGAATTCATTGGTAAGTTCCTCAGGAAAGTAAGTATTTGGTCACCTTCAAACAAGTAAGATTTCTGGCTCTCACAGACCTGTAACTTCTTCTTTAAGAGTCTCCTATGTCCTCCACTCATTACCTGTATTACTGGCATCTCCTCGAATTTGTTATAAATATAAAAGACACCTGTCCACAACCTCAAACAGACTCCAAACTCCACTATGGCCAAGAACAAGGAGCTTTGGAAGGACACCAGGCTGGGCAGACTAAATCTGCAATAGGCAAGCAGTTTGGTGTGAAGAAATCAAATATGGGAGCAGTTATTCAAAAATGGAAGACATACAAGACCACTGATAATCTCCCTCAAACTGGGGCTCCATGGTGTGCAAATGATCACAATAAGGGTGAGCAAAAATCCCAGAACCACTCGGGGGGGCCTAGTGAATGACCTGCAGAGAGCTGGGACCAAAGTAACCAAGGGCTACCATCAGTAACACACTACGCCGCCAGGGACTCAAATCATGCAGTGCCAGACTTGTCTTCCTCCAGTACATGACCGGGCCCATCTGAAGTTTGCTCGAGATCATTTGGATGATCCAGAAGAGGACTGGGCAAATGTCATATGGTCAGATGAAACCAAAGTAGAACTTTTCAGAAAAAAAATCAACTCGTCATGTTTGGAGGAGAAAGAATGCTGAGTTGCATCCAAAGAACACCATACCTACTGTGAAGCATGGGGGTGGAAGCACCATGCTTTGGGGCTGTTTTTCTGCAAAGGGACAAGGATGACTGATCCGTGTAAAGGAAAGAATGAATGGGGCAATGTATTGTGAGATTTTAATTGAAAACCTCCTTCCATCAGCAAGGGCAGTGAAGATGAAACATGGCTGGTCTTTCAGCATGACAATGATCCCAAACACACTGCCTGGGCAATGAAAGAGTGGCTTCATAAGAAGCATTTCAAGGTCCTGGAGTGGCCTAGCTAGTCTCCAGATTCAACCCCATAGAAAACCTTTGGAGAGAGTTGAAAGTCCATGCTGCGCAGCGACAGCCCCAAAACGTCACTGTTCTAGAGGAGATCTGCATGGAGGAATGGGCCAAAATACCAGCAACAGTGTATGAAAACCTTGTGCAGACATACAAAAAACGTTTGACCTCTGTCAATGCCAACAAAGGGTAAATAACAAAGTATTAATATGAACTTTTGTTATTGACCAAATGCTTACTTGCCACCATAATTTGCAAATAAATTCATTAGAAATCAGACAGTGTGATTTCCTGTCTTCTTTCCACCCATTCTGCCTCTCCAAGTTGAAGTGTACCTATGATGAAAATTGCAGGCCTCTCTCATCTTTTTATGTGGGAGAACTTTCACAATGGGTGGCTGACTAAACACTTTTTTGCCCCACTGTATTCTGGAATGAAGGCCTGCTATCTGCATAGTAGTCCAGACTACAGTAGGCCCTGCTTAGGCAATCTTTTACATTGGACAAAGCATAAACTGGGCTAGGGCACCCAAAATGGTGCCCTATGATTTACCGCTAGTCAAGGGCCAGTATAATGGAATGCATTCTTTAACGTTCTAAGGAAGAAAGATGGTCCAGAGAAGGACTGTCCCTCCCTCTGAAGAAAGGAAGGAAATGGAATATTGAACCATCATGGCAGATCTACTTATATAAAGGGCCTGGGATCCTTGTTAAAAGAAAAAGATTGCATAAATGCATTAGGAATAATAAAGCTGGAATAATTATGTTAGATGCTTTTTAAAAAGTTAAGCTTAATAAACGATAATGGATGGAGCAATCAGTTTGAATTTTGAGGAATGAACAAAGCCAGAGGAGTGGTAATTATGATTAGGCATGAGATGAATTTTCAGTTAGCAGGAAAGTTAAAGATGGGAATGGATGGTATGTATTTGTTAAGGGTATAATTAGCAATGTAACCACAACCCTAGCCTGTATATGTGCTCTTAATAAGGAATGGAGACAATTTTTGATAAGTCATGGCTAAATTAAATGTATAATTGAAAGGAATGTGATTGTGAGATGGGACCTGAATACGAATAGTATTCAGTGAAGGAAGATGTCTAGATAGTTGAAAAGGGAAGTAATGCTAAATTAATTAAGAAATTGAATTTAACATGCATTTTTTTTAAAAAAAGAAACCAACAACTGGCCACTTTTTACTCTGGTAGATATAAGGTATATACAGCTTATATTGGCTTCCTTTGATTTAAAAAAAGTCTATAAACTTGTACACTTTTATATCTGAGTAAAATGCAGTCTGTTGTTTGTGTTTATCTTTTTTTTTAAAATGATCAATTAAATACAATTTCTTAATTAACTTAGCATCTCTTCCTTTTGGAAGCTGGATTGTGGAACATGCAGCCTTAATATTGGAAATCAAATAGGGAGAAAGAAAAGGGATAAATGTTGGAGGTTTGAAATAGGAAAAGAGATACAGTAAATATGTACTTTGATATAAATATCAGTAAATGAAGCTATCGATCATTTGGGATGCACTTAAAATGGTATTAAAAGGAAAGTGTTTTTAGTTTAGAGATAAGGATCAAAAACATATTTTAAAAATTATAGAGAAGGATTAATTAAAGGGATAGATAATCTATAGAATATTAGGACTTCAGACACAGGAATATGAAAAACAAAATTAGAAAGAGAAAAGGGAATGATTAATGAGTCAATAGTAGTAAGAAAACCATTATACATAAAATAAATTTCAAGCATGGGACAAAAAAACTAGTAGGATATACAAGGGACAAAAACTAGTAGGATATTTGAGAAAAAGAAGGAAAATAGAAAATAAAATCATAGGGAAAAATGGGGAAAATCGAGGCTGGTGAAGAAAACATATGACAAGTTTCTAAAATAAACTGTAAAAAAGTTACAGTGGCTAACAGAGGGTGTTTAAATATAGATCGGGAATTAAATTTGGAAAAAAAACAATTCAAGGATGATCCAATAGATGAGAAAGAAATTGAGGATTCGATAAATAAAATGAATGGTGGAAAATCACTCGAACCAGAAGGATTCACTAGTATCTTTTACAAAACCTTTATGGATGAATAGCTACCACAAATGGCAAAAGTTTTTAATAAGATTTTAAAAGATCAAGATATCACTAAATGCTAGAAAGAATCTGAAATTATCACAAGTTTGAAACATAACAGGGCAATCTGGAATCATATAGACCAAATCTGGTAAGTAATTAAAATTATAAAAAATTTGCTAAAATATTGGCTAATAGATTGGAAAAATATGTTTTCTAAACTTGTTAAATATGATTAGAAATGTTATTAACACACTACGCACAACATAAGAAAAATAAATTGGGAATATTATTAGATACATATAAGGTTTTTGACTGTCAACCATATGTATTTATATAATATATGTAATCATTTTAAGGTGTGGCGTAATTTTTGTGAAACAGGAAAATTATGAAGCTAATGGGACATGGACAAAAATAAATGGACTTAAATCTAGAAAGATTCTAATGCAAAAAAGTACTAGGCAAGGGGTAGCAATGGAACCATTAATGAATAAGAGTTACTAAGAAGTGACATGATTATCAAATAGGAAGGGAAGAAATTAAGGTAAATTTATTTGAGGCTGATACTTTGATAGTAACAGATTAGCTGGAAAAATGAGAATTCATTTCAGTAATTAAAAAATTTAAGTTAATCTCCAGAATGGTAATTAAAATTGAAAAAAAAACTGGAATACTGTTTCTCAATATACCCCCTGAAGAGCAGAAAAGAAGGAAAATCAGAAATGGGTTTAAAACTGGGGAGAAAAAAAAGATGAAATATACACTATGTGAAATATATCAAATATCATACCAGGGAATTATTATCCAATATGGAAAAAATAAATAATGAATTAAGGGGTTAGCATAATTAGAACTTGAGTATCCTATCAAAATTGGGGCTATGAAAATGATGATTATACCTAAGATTTTAACTAAGATTTTGGTGGTATGGGTTAAGATTTCTATTGATAATTTTAAAAAGCTATTATTTTCTTATACTTGAAGCAAACAACAGCAACATATTTGTTTATTTTTATACCATTTTTTAAACATCATCATCATCCATTTATTAATTTGTTAATTTTGATCATTTCAAAACCAAGCATATACAGTAAATATATAAAGCAGAACTCAAATCATACAAATGAAGAAAAGACACCCTGTTCTAAGTGTCCCCTTCCACATAAATTCAGAATTAATGATCTCTTTAAATATGAGCCTTAGACGATTCTGAACTTTTTGTTTTCTTTTTCTTTGCCTTTCAGTCCTTTTCCTCTAGAATTGCTAATTATGTTAAGAACCATTGGCATCATTGGAGAAATGTTGCCTGACTGGCAGGCACGGTTTCATATTTCAGTCAGATGACGGGTTCATTGTGGATGAAAAGGAAGAAAGCACAGAATAAAGCTTTGCAAGAAAGTGTGTGTGAGTAAGCAATACTAATACCAAGGGAAATTCAGTTGCTCCATCTGCACCACAGTTTCAGATGTTAAGAGGTGGGAGATCCTCTCACTCAGCAGTTGAGGATGAGCCTTTATTTAAAAACAGATGCACACCACTTGTAAAAAAAAATAAGAAATTAGGGATATGCATGAATGAAAAATTCAAGTTTGATTTGCAATTGAAATGAACATCCAAAACCTAGTTTCTTTGTTGAATTATTTGTTAGAATGTTTGGACTTTCCCATTCATGGGCGAACTTGTTTGCAGCTCTTGTATCCCAGTATAAAGACCTATTTTCACCAGTAAAATAGTGCAAAAGTACATAAATTTGGTTGTATGTAGGCTTTCACAGTTGGATTCAATCTCATTTGTAGCAGGTTTTAGGCTGTTATGCTGTGTTCCAGGATTCTTTACATAAATTTGATCAAATTTTCATATTTGCAAGCTGGGAGCACTGTTTGATTTGGTTGAAAGTCCAGCGTTCAAATGTCTGTTCCTTCAACTCTATTTGTGAATGTGAAAATTCAATCAGATTTTTAAATGCAAATTTATTAATGCACATCCCTAATAAGAAATGCCTTAGAGATGCACTTTCTCCTATACCAGAGCAACTACTGTAAGATATTTAATTTATAAGAGTGGTATAAATTGTTTTGGTTAGGGGTGTGCATGAATATTCATAACATTTAAATTTCATGCACGCTCCTTATAATTTGGATTCAGTGCCTCAAAACCCCATTGTAGACCTCTTTACTGGGGTCTACAGGAAATCCAGATTATGGGTCCTGAAGGACCCATTCAATCCGAAATTCCCTAGAACTGGTGGAAACACTTGTGGCTCTAATGGGGTCTTTGTGCTCTGAGCCTAATGGGACCTTAATGGGTCCCTAATGGGTACTTAATGTGTTCTAAGTGCTAGTGGAAAAAAAACCCAGAGATAAATCATTTTTCTCTATCACACATTAGAACCAGGGGGCATTCTATGAAGCTGATGGGTAGGAGAGTCAGATCAGACATGGGAAAGTATTTCTGCACCCAGAGGGTTACCAGTCTATGGAATTTGCTGCCAGAAGAGGTGGTAACAGCAACCAGCCTAGATGGCTTTAAGGAAGGGTTAGATAAATTCATGGATGACAGATATATCAATGGCTACTAGAATGAATGTCTAGGTACTTCCTTCAGGCTGAAGAGACAGGCAGGATGCCTCTAAAGGCTATTTACAGGGATTCAAGAGCAGCTGAAGGTTTATCCTTTAACTTCTGCTTGAGATGCCCATAAGCATTTGGTGGGTGACTGTGGGAGACAGGATGCTGGACAAGATGGGTTGTGGGCCTGATTCAGCAGGGTTCCTCTTATGTTCTTATATTCTTATGACATGAGCAAAGAACATATGATTTGCCGTGAGGAGAATCTGAGTGTGGCTCCTGACATGATATAGAAAAAGGAGTCAAAATGTGCCCCAAGCCAGCATTCCAATACCAGTGCCACTATTTTGCACTGCCATGCCTCTTGGTGTCTAGAAAAGCAGAAGGCTACAGGTTCAAGCAGGTTTTCTGGAATATCCAGTCTCACAATGCATGAATGCTGCACTGGAAGCAATGAGGGACCCAGGCCTATGACCTCTCTGTGTGGCAAAGGCTGTGTAGTGGCAACAGCTGGTAGCTTGGTCAGAGAGCAGCAGCTGGCCTCCCAGTCACCGGCAAGACAAGATGCAGACAAGACCTTTGGAAGGGATCCAAAGACACACTTTCCATCAGTTCAAGAGCAATGAGGAAAATTACTCCATTCCTTAATTAGAATTCACCTGCTGCCCATTTATCCCTTCTCCTGTTTAACCTATCAAATGAAGTAGAACAAGTATGCTACAGGCATAAGCAATGTCCTGCTAGATTGGTACATCCAGCTCACCCATCTATTTTCACAGCAGCCAGCCAATTGCTCTCTGAATGCCTAGTGCATCTAATTGCCTCTACAGTTCATTCACTTACAAGCCAGGTTTGGATGTCCGAATCAAGCCAGTCAGAAAGCAAGCAATTATGCTTATAATGTGAACCAGAGTCACCACTGTATTCACATGATAAGAACACAATATTCAGGCAAATGTGCAGAGAAGGGGGGCTACTTCACTCTTATCATTCCAGTTAATGTGGGGGACACTCAGACACAGTCTATCTGCACCACACAGAGCTGTTTCTTTACCAGAAACAGCTCTGTGCATGCCAGAGCATCCCCCGTGCTGTGTAGGTGTGGAACAGTTAAATGCACACTCCTTCTGCATTCCTTCTGATGAAAGAAGCACAAGGGGAGCACATGACCACCTGTGCCAGTGCAATTATGCACTGCGTCACCAGGTCACTCCAGCAATAGTGCTACACATGAGTGCTGGCGCCATCATTGGGACTCGCCAATGCCCACCATATCAGCGGCCATTTGCACTTAGGCAGCACTTAGTTAAGCGCTAGCTACATTTGAATGCTTTGGGTGCTCACAAGGTGGACACATAAAGCATTCTAGCACTTTGCCTCCAAGTAACAGGAGATGAAGAGTCAATTCACCCAAAAAAAGATGCATCTATAGGACTTTCTGGGTTCAGTTCAGTACGTCTTATTTGACCTCTGCTCCATTTGCAAAACAGATCACTAGTTAGCATGTATTTTGCATTCTGTGCAAATCTACATCTTTTGTAGGTGAGGTTGAAGGTCTAAAAATAAATGTCAGGATGTGATGCTTTTGTTATCATTATAATTCTATGCCTCAAAATGCTCGTCCTCTTTGTTCCTGCCTACTGCATGGCTCCAAAAGCCACAGAAGTATGGGTCTTGTGCCAAAGCAAACCAAAGCAATGAAAAGAGCAAAAGTTCCATGAGCTGTATATAAAGCTTTCTTCAGTCATTGTCCACAATTCAAGATAGCACAGTAGGGAAAAGCAGAAAAGGATTAAAGATTTACAGCAACTAAGGCCAGGTATGCTCCTTGTCATGACTCTGATACCACCCTGGTATCATACTGGTATAGCCTTATAATTCTCAAACAGCATCAGAATATGCATGGGCATTCAGACATGAGCAGTCCTTGTGCCAGTCACCATACACACTCAGTTTGTCACCATGATGCTGTGGATACCACTGAAATACTGGCATGGTATCAGAGTGATGACAAGGTGTGCACCTGGCCTAAAGCAGGGACTACACCTTGTTGTGCTATCAGTATGATTACTGTATCACAGTACCTTGTCCCCATTATGGGGCACAAGTACACATATTCTCACATTCACATTATGTCTGGAGAAACAGCTATGCCCCTGAAGTCATACCAGTGTTAAGCAAAGTATGGGCCCAGCTAAAAGTTGACCATGCCTGGATCAAAATCATTTTTGAAATGATTTTTTTTTTAAAAAAAGTCAATGTATTCTAAGATAATCTGTTTTTGTTATTTATACACAATTCCTATTTGTTGGCAGTGTTAACAGAATGGGTCCATCCTGACCCTGGCAAAAGAAGGCTTTGCATCATTAATAGTGACCCAACCCCCAGGATTTCCTATTTTTGTGTCAGTGGATATAGGGCAGGATAAAAATATAAATAAATGAATAAAAATACATTTCAACTGATGTTGCTACATCAAAGCTGCCTAAGGGTCACTTACAACTGCATGTTTAAAAGAGAACAAAATATGCACAAACATGCACATGCACACAAAGGAAGAGAGAGAAACATACTGAATCACAAATGAGACTCTTGCAGTGCCATCTGTATAATTTGACCTGACTGATTTAGGTTTTTGGCAACTCTGCCAGGCAGTGCCAGCCTAAATGGCAAAGCAATCTAAAAGTCAATCATTCCAAACAAGTTTGGTATGAAATCCAAACCATTAATACAATATACTAATAGATGGATAAATAGATTTACGGCCTGTTTGCACTTACTTCACTGGAATGATATAAGGCCATTTTAGTGAGGTGCAGATTGAGCATAGAGGTAGCTATATGCACTTCAAATGCTAGTGCAGTGCCAAAATGGACCAACGGCAGTTTAAGTGTGGATGGCCAGACCCAGGCAGGGTGGATCCCATGGCATGTCCAGGTGTTGCCATGATGATTGGGAAATCGCATAAAACTATGCAGCCACAGCCATGATGCTATGCTCACTCACAGCATTTCACCTGAAAGAGGGTGCAGACACTGCTGACTAAGAACTCCTCAGCTTCTCCTACTCAAACTGAAGACTGGAATAGACTTCATGAACTCTGGAGGCGTTTTCGCACGGGGCTGAACGGAACGCGGAAAAGACAGGTGAGGACACGTCATCCGCATTGGCCGCGCGCGGCTTGCGTTCCGACGTGTCCTCACCTGTCTTTTCCGCGTTCGAAATGTAGAGCACTTCGAAGTGCTCTACACGCGTTCCGACGCGGACGAGCCGCCGGCAGCCGTTCGGAAGAAGAAGCGTTCGCGCTTCTTCTGTCTCCCGAACGGCTGCCGGCGCGCCTCCGACGCCGCGCGGCTTTGACAATCAGCTGTTTTTCAAACAGCTGATTGTCGATCTGCCTCCGCGGCTGCCGGCGCGCCCCTGGCCGGCGTTTGCCGGCTAAGGCAGCTTCGGGCGCTTTGACCATTCGCACCCAGACGCTCCGGAACGCGTTTACACGCGTTCTGGCGCGTCTGTGTGTGAACGGGGAAAGCGCCCGAAGCTGGCTTAAGCTTTCCGCCTGAACGCGTTCCGTCTGGAACGCGATTCAGTGCGGAAATGCCTCAGGATGGTGATAGTGGTGGTGTTGTGCAGGCCTCCCCAGGAGCTGCTGGAACAGTTCTACAGAGTAAGTGAGAACAGGCCTCTGTCACTGATACCTGCATTACAAACTATAGTTGTTCGTCTGTGTATCTATTAAAGATATAGGAATCTTGATCACCTTGGCTATGAATCACAGTTATAGTTAAATGCCACTGCTAGGTTTTGATGGGGTTTTTGTGTGTGTGTGGTTTTTAAAAGTCTGCTCACAGAAAGAAATGAACTGGTACCCAAACAAACAAGTCACTCTACAGAGAATATTCAATGCCTTTGAACAATTCTGTGTAACTTATATGCTGAAGTATCCTGATTAAGAAGCACTTACCACCACACCTGTTATCAATGCTTATGCTGTGATGCCAAATATAACAAAAAGAGAGAGAACATGCAATCTAGCTATACATGCCATACACTATCTCAATGTACCAGCCTCTATGGAGAATGCCTCCACAAATGTAATTGTCACAAGTATCACAAGGAGAGCATCTCCTATTGACCTTAAACAGTTCAGCAAATCTACATGGGAGAAGGTACAAATATTTGAGCCTACCTTTGTACAACTTGAATTGGAGTTAATGGTGAATTGGCAACCAATGTACTTCACTGTGATACACCTCTGGCCAATGACACCCAACAACAATCTAATGTGCTGTATTCTGCGCTAGTTCCAGCTTCCAGGCCCCACATAGTTCATTGGAGTACTGCAATACGGAGACTTCCAGAATATGAATTGCAGAGTGTAGCTGCATCCATTCTAGTGCCAAGGACACACTCAGTGCCATTAGCCAGGTGTCCACACATCTGGACACCTTCAGGGCTCTAAAGGTAAACATGCATCATCCTTATCAGCTCATGAGCTACCACAACTCCCTCAGAAGTCAACTTACTATCAATCCTCTTAAAATGCCTCTGAGGTTAGGTGTGGTGTCTAAGGGAGATGTTACTTGCCTGTTGCCTCTTCTGTTCTGGAAGGCCCCCAATAGATTAGAAATATGCCCAGAAGTCAGCCATTTATGGTGCATCAGAGGTACAGCATAACAGGTGAAGGAATAATGCAACTGTAAGAAAATTTCTTCTGGCACCTGCATTTCACTAGGGTGGCAGCCACTGATGTAGCCGGTGAATGTATTATTCCTCTTCAGAAAAGACCAAAGCTGGAAATACATCAGCAAGACACAAGACTGGATGCAGTAGTACCCCAAATAATGCCCTTTTTAGGAAAGTCTACCACATCTGGAACTCACTGCATCTTTACTTTCTGAATTCAAGACATACAATATCCTGAAACAAGCATATCCTATTACAAGGCCTTGTATGTGAGACAATGCACATTCTCTCCTAAATATTTTATGCTATAAAAGGACAACTAGAGAAGGGCTAGAAACACAAGGTGTCTCTGAGGTGTCCTTTGGTTATGTCTGAACCCAACCTCTGCATTTATACTGAATGCTTACATACAAGTGTTTTAGAATTGCATCACCAATTTTTATACTATTGGGTCTATATATTATTATTATAAGTTAGTACTATTAACTAGCGTTAGCCTGTTACTAAGGATGTGCACAAATGGTTTTATTGGCATTTGAGTCATAATGAATCGAATGCTAGAAAATTTGTATTCATTTGAATAGATTCCCTTCAAATGTGGTAGGATTCTATTCGATGCAAAAGTATTCATACAAATTTGTAGTAACATCCAATACAAAGGCATATGTATTGGATACATATCCTGGATACGTATCCTGGATACATAACCTATATAAGAACATATACATTTTGATACGTATTCCGATACGTACCCCCAGTTTAACGTATGTTTGAACAATTCGTATGAGTGTTCTGAAACATTTGTATCCATACGAATGTCAATGTACAAATATCATAATATTCTATTCATGTACAAATGTACAAATTCATACAGTCGTTCAAGTAACAAATGTTATGAATATTCGTGCACATCCCTACTTTTTACTGCTTCCAGCAACAGTCATGCATCTCAACTGCCTTTTTCTATCTAAAATGGGGCAAAAAGACAGAACTAGATGGCAAATAACTCCAAATTTGATGGGTGCACAGTGGCTTCATATAGGTCTTAGAAAGCATAGGGATTAGGTTTACTTTGCAAAAGTCCACACGTGAGGTCCCAAAAGGCTGAGTAAAAGTTCCCATTGCCATTCCATGCCTCATAACTAGGAGTGGAGTAACTGTAAAACATATCCTCTGATTCCCAGCCTCTCACACTGGTCTAGTGGGATACTGTAGTCAATGTTATCAAAAGCTGAGAGATCAAAGTGAACAACAGGATTACATTTCCCTGTCGTTCTTCTGACATTTTTTTGCATTTGTGGTTCTAGAGTCTTTACCACTCTGAGAAAGTTCTGCATCAAAAGCATCAGAAAATTAAGATTTCTTTTCCATTTCTACCCCTACATAGTAGGCATGATAGTTTGTTCTTATTTCTCTCAGTCAAATTCACAATGAGATTTAAACCATTTACACTCTAGGTTTCTAAATACCATAGCACTTTGGAACCATCATACTGATGACCTGACTCATCTCTTGGATTCAAAGTAAGATGGCATCACTAGCCATGTCACTTGGAAACTCCACCAAAGCCCTCAAAAACTCATCAAATTCCATAATTCTTTGAGGCCAGACTATATAGTCTTTTCTACACAGGGCCCTGATTCAGATTAAGGGTCACCATGGTCACCTTCTGGACCTCATCAACCTGATCAGGGATACTAATAGACTCAATTAAATGTATCTGCTGGTGGTCCTCACAGGCCCTGATTCAAAAGAGGAGATATGCTATGCAGACAGCACACCTCCATGTTCAGGACTTCTGGGGGATGTATTTCAGGGGTGCATCAAATGCACCACTAAAATGTGTCCCCCGGTAGCTCTGAGGCTAGGAACTTTCATTCCTAGCCTTTGAAAGCTTTGGGACCTGGTCCAAAGCTTGTGTGAAGTTCAAGCCACAGTGTGGGTTGGTCTGGACTAGTGCCATTGTACCGATGGCACTGATCTAGCCGTGCTTTACCATGGTCAGAATCAGCAGGCCTGGCTGTTCCAGACCTACTGATTCCAGTGACAGGTAAATGCAGAACCTGCAGAGCCTAAGTCAATGGATTCCTCACTTGGATAGGGAAAATATTGTGTCATGAAGTCCTGAGCTGCTCTTTAGAAGCTGAAGACCCTCAGACTCTAGCATGTAAAGAGCCTTCTACAACATGTCTGAAATTAGTATGCTTTAAATCAGTCTGTTCTTCATATACAGGGTTCAAACTGTACTGTTAGTTTCCTTAGATGCAAAACCTGTGTGACTTGAAGAGTGCCGATATCTTGGAAGAAAGCAAAAATGTTTAGCTTGAGAAAGGAATAGCTTCTGCATTCAGGAAGCTCAGCTGCAGGAAGCACCTCCCCTCCCCCACACCTGAGCAACACTTTTACTACAATAGAGCAATTATACTACAGAAACAAGGTTGTCAAGGTAAAACCCACGGTAAGGAGAGATGTTTGTTTAATTATTGGCATGGCTTTCTGTTATCTTCTCTGTACCTTCAGAGGGACTTAACCCTATTTTTCATTGGAGTCAAGCACTTGCATGTGTGCATGCACGCACGCCCATCCAAATGTACATGTCTGTGTGTGTGTGTGCATGTACCTGCTTCTTAATTGTACTTACCCACTCAAATAGGCTTTGACTTGCAGGATATTTGAAAAACGAAAGAAAGCATCTGGCTAAATGAAAGCCCATGGGCAAATTTTTCTTTTGGAAAGGTGGTATCCAAATAAATTAAAAAAGGAAACAGGAGCACATTTAATGTGAAAAGAGGGAACTTTGCACTGTGAATGTGGATATTAATATATTTCATAGCAGACAGCAGAAGCTAGCGACACAGTTGCCTCCTCTGAGAAAACAAAGAAATCCTAAGCAAGGATATTTTGCAAAGCCAGTGAGGGATGAGCCATGCTGCCTTCAGTAGAGGGTTCCTATATGAAAAGGGGACTCCTGCTCCTTTAACAATCACATAGAGGAGGACATTTCAGCAGGTGCAGCTTGTGATGCAGGTAACATCAGCTGAAAGAGTAAAAACCCTAAAGAGTAGGAACCCTAACTCCCCCGCTCACATGGTAACCTTAAATTGGAAGTCTTGCTTTTATATTAATGAATTGCCTTTTGACACAAGACAGCATTCAGGAGAATAAAAGCAAGACTTCCAGTTGGCATCTCACCCTTTCTCGGCCACTTTTGCAGTTCTGATCCACAGGCTGCTGCTGACACCAAATCTTCTAGTAGAGAATTCTCTTGGGTTGAGAAAACTATTTACTGGAGTAAACTATTTTGGTCTAGTGGTTAAGGAGCTGGACTCTTATCTGGGAATAGCAGGTTTGTTTCTGCCCTCCTCTATGAAGTCAGCTGGATGACCTTTGGCTAGTCACAGCTCTCATCTGAGCTCTCACAGCCCCACCTACCTCACAGGGTGTCTGTTGTGGGGAGAAGAACAGAAGGTTTGTCAGCTGCTTTGAGTCCCCTTAAATGGGTGAGAAAAGCCAGGTCATTATCTTCTTCTTCTAAAGTTGAACTAGTATAAAATTCTATATTACATTTACACTAATTACTACACCAACTTTTCAGTAAAACCTTTATCCAAGAAATCATTTCCCACTTTCTGATCAGATCTGGTTTCCAAGGCAGCTAACAGGTATTAAAGATTACAACCCAAAATATACATAAAAAGGATCATAGACTGCCCCATGCTTCAATTCACCCTCCTCAAACCATGCCATCTTTAAGCCTCCTAGGTGTGCACTGTGCCAGGAAGTGAACGGAAGGATTGGTATGATTTAGTCTCACATTGTTCCAAATGGCTGCCACCCTGGCAGGTCAGCGGATCAACCAGTTTGGCTATACAAATTGCACCAAGCTGAAAAACAACCGAACTGTTGAGCCAGGCAAACAGCTGCTTGTGCAATATGAAGTTGTGCCAAGCCTGTCACTCACTCCCCAGTACAGAAGGCAACTCAGGAGTTCTTTGAAAGTGCCATTTGGGGGAAGACAAACTAAGGCTGTGTCCAGACTTAGGAATGCTGTGCATTCTGATGCACGGTCAGGATGAGGATGTCACACCTATGCCCGATATTTTGTAGTGGAAGTGCATTATGCCGCTGCTACTTCGAATTTACCTACTGAGGAACGATGAGCACTCGCTCCACCATATCAGGTAAATTCGAAGTTTCCTGCCTGTCTGGACAGAACAGCGTGAACAGTGAATGAGAACTGAGCCTACAGCTCAGCTTCCATTGGCTGCCCCATCCCACATGATGCACGCCTCACTGCGCACACCATGGAAATCTCACAACTGCCAAGGAGGAAGCTGCGGACCTGCATTTTGGGTGTGGACAATGAGTCGTCAGTTCACAGGCAGGTAAGCTGCGAATTTTTATGTAACTGTGGATTTATTTCCACTAGCCTGGAGGAGACCTTAATCATATGCCTAACTGAAAGAGAAAAAATTGAATCTAAACACATAGCCAGAAAAAAGCAAAGCAAAACCATGCATAGCAAAACCATAATAATTCACCCCTTATCTAACATTTCCATAACTCACTCAGGTTGCCAGCTAATCAGCCAGACTAATCATCCATAGACATACAACTCCTCCACCTGCACACCAAAAGAAAGCCAACTATGTCTGATTGTTTGGCTAATTCTAATTTGTTTCTTCAAATCACTGTGTAATGTAAACCATGTTATGCAAATAATTCCACTTTTAGATAACTGTGATTTAGGGGAACCACAGAGATCCAGTCTTGAAGTGAAAGCCCATGGCATTGCAGAGCAAAAACTCTCTACCAGCCAATGGTGCCACAGGGGTCAAATAAATTACATTGTCAAAAGTTTCCAAGTTTGCATTAAACTAGGAAGTCACATTTTATCCGCTGTGGCAAGAGTCACATGGCAGGGGAAGAGGGCTTATTAGCACAGACCCCTCCTCCACTATATAAGTGGCACACACTTTCAAGTGGTGGCATGTAATGGCCACCCAATCCCATCATTGCAGCCACTGAGGGGGTGCTATGGAACACAGGCAAAAGCCCTGTAGGCCATTTCCTGGGTTTGATTATATACAGGTCACTCAGCTGGCCTATACATTTCAAAACACCGCAGGCTGGAACAGAAGGCAGCCAAAACAGGAGTAAGAGTTTTAGAATGCTTACCTCCACTTTGCCTTTTAAGCCCAGAATGAGGGCTTCAGGAGGGATGGAGATGGGATGGAAACTGGAGACTGGCTACATGCAGGTGCCACACTCTGTCAGCACACCCAATGCACCATAAGTTCTTAACATCTCAACTTTATATTCAGCAATGAAGGAAAACATAATCTATCTATCTCCACATAGGCTCAGGCTGTTTACACACTTACTACAGTTAATCTGGATTAAGAGGGTCTGGATCTCCAAGATTTGGTCCTTGCACAATCTGGTCCATCGTATTCCGGATCTTTACGGAAACCCCATATGTCCACACAGGGCATTCAGCGCCCAATGCAATGGGTGCTAAACAGCACTGCTATGCGACTGCCACAGCACGCCTCCTAAGGCCACAATTAGGCCCAAGGAGGAAATTCCACCGGTGGCACGGCACAATTGGCCCAGGTATATGTCACTCAGGGGTCTCTTCCTCTAGGCCTGCCCTGGGACCCCATTGGCCCAACACGCATGTGGAAGCGCGCTCTGAGATCTGTTTTCTATTTAGCCCAGAGACCCCATTAAATCCAGATTCCAATGGCACTTGTGTGGATGAGGTCTTCATGGGGTTGCCGGTGAGGAAGGTAAGTGGAGGATCTGTACCGTATGGGGTCTTCAGGGCCCATGTGTAAATGGTTTCAATCTGGATGAGAGGGGGAGAATGTTTTAAGGAAAACTCCCAATCTCTGTCACAGAAAGCAAAGCAATTCACTTCCTTTTAAGCTGAATTGTTTACTTGCTCCATCAAAAGCTGTGAGGGCTTTCCTTATCACCATTTGACAAGCAATGAGGAAGCTTGCTTCACCCTTCTGGATCAGATTTCGATTTAAGTTCAGTCCTGTGAAGGAATGGGAAATCCTTCTCCCTGCATGAATGACTGTACAATGACATCCAATACAGAGGTGGGAGAACAAGCTTCCTTCACCCGTCAAATGGCAATGAGGAAAGCCCTTGCACCATGCAATGGAAGGTGAGAAGGGTTTTTCTCATCATCATCACTGAAGCAGGGTTCTCTGCTTTGAAACAGAAGGCAGGACTCCCCATGGGCCATTGCTTGTCTTCATAAACAGAAATGGCAGCAGTGAGACAAGATAAGCTGAAGGACACTCTGATTCTGTCAACGCACTCTGCCATTACAGAGCCTTAATGGTGCTCTTAATGGTGGCATAAAGTAGAAACAGTGTGGTGTTTTGAGAGCACAATGAAGACACAATGTCAAGCAGATAAGTGTCATGTAGATTCAGCCATGGTTAGCAGCTCTTTAAATATTGACCACAACTGTTAAGCAAGCACATCTGGAACACTTCATGCAGTAGAGTGTTTTGGTCAAAGTCATTATGAACAAATGGGGCAATCATTATATTGGATTTCTAGTAACAATCATTACTTGAAATGAAAGAATAATTATAGCAAATTATAAATTAGTTGCTCTTAAGCTAGTTTTATATGAAAGTTATTTTTTATCAAGTCATAACATCTAACACCATAAAAAGTCATTTTTACAGAGGTTTGGATCTCTTTTCCAGTTTGCATCCCTTATTAAGATAGTAGAGGTCAGATTCCAAGCACTCACGCAAGTACCCCTCCATATAATTATGACTATTGCAAGAAGACACATGCACCTTTTCTCCTCCCTTATCTTCCGCTAAAAAATCATTCAAATAAACTTTGATTTAATTATACAGGTCAACTCAGAAGTAAGCTCCCTATTTTCATCTGAATCACTATCCATATGGTGCAGATTAGGGTTGGGTCCAGGGTTGTAGGTGAAGATTCTGCCAGTGTTGTAGGACAACCTTGGACAAATGTCCGAGAACTTGTGGCAGTGCCTAGAACCTTGTTGCTTTGTAACTCCAAGCAGCAGCAGTAATGGCCTGCCAGGACTCACGAATTAGAAAGTATGACCAGAAGTCAGTCATTTTCTGATCCATTACATAAATTCCAGGTTGACTTTTCTGCCTTCACGCCACCTCCTTACTCCACCTGCAATGCATCCACATGAGGCAATGGGGTATGGACAGGAGTAGCACTGAAGTTCTTTCTCCTGCTTTCCAACCGTGTGGCTCCTACCACAACACAAGGAGATGCAGAAATCAAATGGAGGCCAGAGTATTTGCCCATCCCATCCTCTGTTTGCCAGGTAAGTCACTGCCGGAAGCTCTGTGGATGATGCCCAAGTATGTGACCAGATAAACACATAAAGGATTGCTGCCTGAGTTCCCTTTAAGTATTTTGGCCTTTTCCCTTTCATCCTAAAGTCAGCCTACTGGCTCACAAAACTTCTTTAATTATGAAAATTATTCGTACATCACATAGGATCTAACTATTAGTCCTACTTCCTGTTTAT
This sequence comes from Aspidoscelis tigris stejnegeri, assembly GCA_023333525.1. NCBI lineage: Eukaryota > Metazoa > Chordata > Lepidosauria > Squamata > Teiidae > Aspidoscelis > Aspidoscelis tigris. Next base: position 47,188,879 of record JALMGA010000003.1, on the reverse strand, counting down.
TGTTTCATGAATCTAATGAATTACAGAATGATGATATAAGTAATTTATCTTTCCCAATTCTTGTTAAATTTTAAATTCTAAAACAAGAAGCTTGCAAATCAGTTCTATGGAATATGAGGGCAGGGCAACAGCATGACTTTAAATCTTTCTTTCTGCACTCAAACTTTGATCCTGTACATATCCAGCTAATCATTCTAGAATCCAGTCTCTAGTGAGTTACAACTATAGACAAGCAGTCAAGTTCTATACTTCAGCCGTGTCCCCATGCTGGCTGTTTGGCACACTTTGGGCACTGTTTGGGCACAGATGGGCTGGGCACAGGACCAGGAATGCATCTCGGGCATCCCCATGACATTCCCGGCAATGCAGGGCAGGTACGATTGGGCACGGCTGGTGGCGTCCCCATGTGAACTGCGCCGAAACCTGGTACAGGGGAGCAGCGCCACCTCCTCTCCCCACTTCTCTCCTCATTGGAAGCCGGATTGACATCTGCCCACCCCTGTGCCGCATCACCCCCTCTCTTAGTGGCACTGACAGCCAGGACTGGGGTGGGAGGCATGGAAACAAGTTAAAATAAAGCTTCATTCATAAAAATAACTTTAAAAAAATTTAAACGCTGAAAGCTGCAGTAGGCACTTGAGCAGTTTTGCGCACTTCCGCTCCACCAGGGACCGTGAGAATGACCGTAAACAAATCTCCTCCCCGTTAGCCTGTGATCATCCCCATTCACTACCGAGCCCAATTCAAGTGTTAACTCGGACTTATAAGGCCTAAATGACTTGGGCCCCAAATATCTAAAGGAATGCATTCTCCCATACTGACCTGCCTGTGCCTTGAGATCTGGAGGCAAGGCCCTCCTAGTTGTCCCACCACCCTCAATAGTGAGGCAGGTGGGGCCTTTTCAGTAATGGCCCCCAGGCTATGGAACAGTCTTCCCCTCGAGGTGCATCACGCCCCTTCTCTGTATACATTTAGGAAGGTGGTAAAGATGCACCTCTTTGCCCTGGCCTTTGGCTAATGTGGCCATTTTTTCCCTCCCTCTGTAGATATTAGTATTTTAATATTTGAATATGATTTTTTTAAAGTATGCTGAATTTTTTGTTTGTTTGTTTGCTTGTCTTAGTTTCAGGATGTGGTGGCTATCCTCTTATATTTAGCAGGCCTCCAAAGAAACCTGGGTGTGGAAACTCATTATAGCTCACCAGCTTTCCCATGACCATCCTCTCCATGCTTAGACAATCTAGGGCAAGGAGTATGGGGAAGTCTGGCTGTGTCAGCCTGCCTGTCTTCAGGGGGCACTTTGACAGTGCAGGCTGTCATTATTCACACTTCTTTTACAGGATACCAGCGGGAGTCCAGGATCTAGATTGGCAAGCAATTGGCTCATTTAACCTGAAGTTTTCTTATTATGTCTTTGAGATTTGCAGTGCAAGTTAACAAAAACAGATGTATGAGTACGGGGATTTGCACCCTTTGTGTGAAGGTGCCCATAATACCAATTGTGCTTTTCACTGGGGCAACACGTTCATCATGGGGCACCTCTTGCCTCCACTAATGAAAAGATGGCAGCTGGAGAAATGCCCATGGGAACCTTAGTTGGTTAGTGAAAATATGTCATTCAATGATTTGTGTGTATCTATTCTCTTCTTTAAAAATTAAAGGAAGCCATTGTTAGTTGGATTAAATGCTTGCTTAATTGGATAGACCAGTTTACTCACTACAGACCTGTGAGATTATGATGATCATCAGGGGAGGTCCTGCGGCAGGTACCACAAATCGCTGAATGTCATCTTTGTGGTGGTACCCACCCTCTGGAATAGTCTCCCCTCTGATATTTGCAGGAAACCTACACTTCAAGTTTTGGGGCACCAAATGAAGATTTATCTTTTTACCCAGGCCTTCCCAGAGTGAACGTTTGTTGTTATGTTTCCCCATTCCTTGATTTTAATCATGTTAGCATGCTTTTTTATGTAACTATTATTGTTTCTGTTTTTGTTCTTCACATTTGTAATCTGCTTCAAGATCTTATTTTAATAATAATAAATAATTTCTGGAGCCTGAGATGGAATGGCTTTAAAAGTTCTCAGTTCACCTGAGTACATGTTTTAAGGTTGCTGTTTATGACTTTGGTCTATCCTCATGTTCCTTTAATTTTGCACCATAAGAATATTGCATGAGACCTCACCCTTCGTATTACCAAGCTGGCGTTATGAAAACCTGTCGTATAAATGTATGACAGAAATGTGTGGTGGGGATCATGCATAAATTGTTGAGAGATTTCATACAAATTATAGAGAACACAGTGTAATCACAGCTTGTTATTTCTGCTGATCAATTGAAGGGAGTATGGGCCATGGCTCTCACTTATTAGAAATGTCCTGTCAACTGCAAAGAAAGAATGAATGGGGCCTTCATCTCCTGTCAAACCACAAGTCTGAGATTCTGTCAGAGTTTGGACATTTAGGTCAGGTTTCTAAGGGATACTTCAGTAGGTGCCAAAGGACTGAATATAATTTGCCAGTTAGTTGTCTGACTCCCCATTACCACCACCACCACCACCACCAATTTCGGAAACAAAATGATTTTTAAATTCCTTCCATTTAAAAAATGGTCTCCTATGCAACCTTAGGGTCTCTTCTTTAACAAGCACAATCCAAGGCCCTCTTACGTTGCTGAAAAGGCACATTACTGAAATACTGTATCCCAAAATATGATGGTTCTCTTTTTGCCACTGTGCCAAATAAGTCTGGGTATCTGTAGTGTTTGCCACCAACACATTTTGTGCTATTTTATATTTGGTACAAAGGCATAAACATTGTCTGACAAAAATAAGCAAATTTTAAAAATTATAACCGACTAGAACCAATCTTACTAAGACATTGCAGTTTTGCTCAGTTTAGCACATGGCTACAGCTCTAAGTGCATTTATTCTGCTGACCATGTGCTTCCTCAGACCAAAATCATCCAGAAAAGATGAGCATTTGCAATTGTCTGCGTGTAGCTTTATTGTCTGAGGGGCACTTGGTGCCTCTTCTCTTCCTGGCCTGGCTCTACAAGTACCCCCGTATGCAGACATAAAAGAAAAGTTGAAACAACTGTTCTAACCCACCGAGGAACTCTCGTGTGAAGGATGGGACATTTGTAAAAAAAAATATATATATATAAATAAATAATAGATGGCAGGGCTTTTTTTGGTTGTTGTTAAAAAATTACATAGTTAAACAGGTACATTCTGAGAATAGACAGAAGTCATCAAAATCTGGCTAAATACAGAATGTACTCAGAATCTTTATACACAGGGAGCTTTCCATCTACAATCATGTTCAGCAGCTAATACCATTCTTAGCTCTGCTGAATGATATTTGCTGCCCCCTGTCAACTGCAGGATATTTAACTTGCTTAACATTGTAATGCTGTCTGTGTTGATTCGCCTCTTTTTGAAAGCTCAGGATCTCAGCCTTAAAGTCTGACTGCGCCTACTTCATGGTAGGTCACCCTTTTCATTTCTTGATCTAGCTAGAGAAGAAGCTTCTACTGGAACGTATAAAAAAGCTTTCCTGGATAAAGGCAAGGACAGACCACACCACACTAAGCTTTGTCCCCTATCCCAATCCCCATTTCTAGCATTCTCAAATTCCTGGAGAGAGGTTTCCTGTGCTGATTTAAATACAAGTTATACACATCTGTACAGTGAGGCTCAGAGACTTTTGACTGACTTCTTGGAATTCAGTTGCCACATTTTATCCCTAACCTCCCCCCCCCCAAGCTGTCTAGGTAAACAGCAGCATCTTATGAGTCTTCATAAAGTGCAATACATGGAGACTGATACCGAGGCCATTTCCTCCAGTCACCTCACAGCATCCCAGTGGAAATGGCCCAAGCCAACCCAGGGGTGATTGTGCATGTGCAGCAGAGAATGGCCAAGGCTGTGGGGAAGACGCTCCAGCAGAGACCCCTGTTACATCAGGCACCTGCCATTGCCCCATGGGGACACTTACCTAGTAGGCTGAGCTCTTGCCACTTGGTTCTGTGTGAAAGTCTCTTTATCATCTGATTAACTTTTTCTTCAAGAAATTTAATTACATGTAAACTTCCAACCCATTTTGGGCAACTGATGCAGTTGTAATTTTCAAGCCCCAGCAGCGAAAGCACCATGTTCTCATCAAATACCGATATAAAAAGTAATAATATGGTCTTTCTAGTTCTGAATCAAGCACCAAAGCACCACTCATCCACTGCTGACTATTCACTGTGAATGAAAACAAGCTGAAATAATTGTAAATTCGTGCCTGTCGACGGGATAAGCTGTATTTCATATAATCTTCATACAATGCTTATCAAGTTATCCATAATCGGCCTTCTGTAGAAGAGTCCACGGTGTCCTCAAGCCTCCATTTTTTAAAATTAATGGTCACTTTCTCTGATAGTACAAGGTCCTTGGCAAACTGTACTTCTGAATCTTTAATAGACCATACTCTATGACAGCACCTAATTTCGCATAATAATTTGTGTTTGTCTGCTAAACTATTGCTTGGCTAAGTTTAGTTTTTCCCTCACAGTATTTGTATGTCTGACCAACTGCATTTGACCAAAGTGTTAAGTAGATTGTAAAAAAAAACAAAAAAAACAGGCAACATCGAGCCTACAGTTCTGGTTTAGCAATGAATTTAGCTAAGGACAAAATAGAATTCCTGATGAAACCAGGGTGGAAAGTCCACAAATAAAATGGATAGACATGGAAAAGTGTGGGCACTGTGATCAGAAGACGGACTGAGGTAGGTTTAAAGTGAAGGTATGACCATGGCCCAGGGAGGAGAAGGAAATGAAAGGAGAGAAGGAAAAAAAGCCCTAAAGCATGTATTTATCTGCATTCAGAAGTACAAAATGAAAAATAAAATATACAGTAAAATATATATTAAAAAATTATGGCTAGTTACAGCAGAATACTATTTTTAGAACTGAACCTGCTCTTATTCCACCATTATATTGATGTCAATTCAGCAGGGCATTCCACAGGTACCAGCATAACTTCTTTTCAGCAAAACTTTCATAAGATTCCTGAATCAAAACCCCCCACAGACATAGAGGGAAAATAAAATGCCACACATTTCATACCTTTCAAGACACAACTGCATATAAGATGGACCTATAATTTGGTAAGGAATGTTAACGAAAAAATAATTTTAAAAAGAGGAAGTAGGGTGATGTTAGGATTTTTTTTAAGTGAATCTTTTAAGGCAAAAAATTCAGTATTTACACAAGCTTCACTTTGAACACGGTTGCTTTAATATTTTGCTGCTGAAATGAGGTATGTTTTTAACTTAACGTTAGCATATTATCTATTTTTAATCCAGTACACGATGCACTTTTTGAATTTTGGCTGAAGGGTGTGTCAGAAGTATAATAAGTCAATCAAATAAAAAGGAGCTACTACCTAAACAAGTTGTATTGTTTTCTATAATAAAAAAAATATGTCTTATAAGATATCTTGAAACAAAAGACTGATTATTCAAGTACTATTACAGATACTCAGCTTGGAATTAGAGGTAAAAAAAAAATCTATAAATAATTTAGATCAAACTAATACACACATACACACATGCATTTATAGATAGACTTTTGCCTTCCAGACTGTCTTCTTCTAAATTGTCCACATAAAAAGTACAAATAAAAATAAAACTGAACAACTGAAACTGAGAGCTTACTGAAGGAAAAAAGTTTTTTTCTAGAATATTGAATATATTCCTTAATTCATAGTTTGTCATTAAAGCATTTCAAGAGAAGGTAGAAAAAACTGTTACTTTAATTAGCACAATTTCCACTGTTCCAAGACTATTCGATGTAAAGTACAACAAAGGCCAGTAGAAACAAGCATACAAAAAAATCCAAATTGAAAATAAAGGTCCTAACTCTGTTTTAGATAGTTTCTAAACTCAAGGTACACTTGCCTATAAATGCATAAACATGGATATGAAAACACAAACGCTACTGAAATAAATACAATTTTGCTTATGAAGCTAGTAATTTTGCCACTCAGTTGTTCTGAATCAGTCCAATTTGTATTTCTTTTGACATGCAAATATTAATAACATCTGTTTCAGATGACAATCATTATAAGGTCTATGAAGAATTATGTTGAACTTGTTTACAGAATCCATCCAGGATGGGTGCTGATCTTATGAGAACATAATAGTGAAGCATTTCTTCCTTTGCTGTTAAGCAGAAAGGCAAGTATGGGTGATGATCAGTTATCATATCACACCAAACCTGATTAGAATGTCCATTATTTCAGTATTAGCCCATAAATATGACTTGAAACACTTGAGAAATAAGGAATTGTTTAGTATTCACCCAGTGATATACACAAGAAGGAGTCAACACTGAAGTTTGTCCTTACAAGCTTTTCTACATTGTTAGCTACAAAGCTAGCTACATCATGATCTATGTAACACAATAGAAGGCACATTATTGTATTCTTGCTATTATCATTATTTATTCACAATAATTTATTTTAACAAAACCAGAAGTGCTACTGCTGTTTCCTGGTGTTTCAGCCAACTCTAGTCCTTCACACAGTTAAAGCACTTAACTTCAAAGGGACGAAGGTGCTTTGGTGCAAAAGAATAGGCAAAATCTTATAATCCCAAAGTCTTCATATTAACATGGCTGGGTTGGTACTCCAAAAATATGCCTAAACTTAATCCATACTTCTGCAACTATTTTTTTCCATCTGGAGCAAAGTATTCTTTTCCAATTAAGTGAGCTGGAAACGCTCAAAGCTCTTACCTCATTTAGCTGCTGGTTCTGTAGGGGAAATCCTTTAGCTTCAGCAGGGAAAGGACTGTTCAGGCTATGCCAGATGTTAGGTAAACATAGGTGGCAGACTATCACTTCAAAAAACTTTGCAGCAGTGAAGATAAATGGTTGTGATATTAATTTTAAAACATATTTTACAATGTTTAGCTGGCCAATTGAGGAATTCCTTAGGTCACTTCCTGTTATTCTGATTGGCTATGCTAAAATTAAACTTTAAAAACCTTGCAGGGATTGCAAACATTTGCATACCGCCTGCCTGCCAACTCACTCACACCTTCCATCCACAAACAAAACAAGTCTAACCAGGTTACTCTTATGTCCCAGGAACAAAAGAGAAAGAAAGAGGCTTGTTAATGGATCAAGGCACTGTGTTTTCCTCAGGTGTGTGTGTGTTTTCAAAACCTTTCCTTTTCTTTTTCTTCTTCTTCTAGCAAATTATTTCAAGTATCTGACAAAAATCCATTAGAAAAAAAGAAAAGAAAGAAAAGCAAACCTAAGAAATCTACCCATCATAGTGAGGGTGAACAGGAGAAAGAACTAGAAAAGGGACTGTACGGAACAGATTTGCATTAGGCACAAACGCAAGAAATATCACAGTCATGGAAAACAGTGTTTCTTTTCCCTAGACTTTATCTCCTCTATCACAGCTTGTCTCTATATTTGTCCTTCTGATGGCTTAGTCTCTATACCTGTGTTTTATGCCCACATCACAGAGAGAGAGAGAGAGAGAGAGAGAGAGAGAGAGAAAACAGAGCAAAATGAAAAACGTGGCACAAACTGAAACCAGCATATGGCTGAAAGGTGTGACCGTGGATGTGACAATCATTGTTCAACAGAGCAGTGAGAATCCTTGGGCTTGGTTTGCTTTTGGAACCCATGCTAGGGGGCAGATTCCAATCCCATGGGTGATTTTTACTTGGGAGGCAGCACAGCCAGTTTACAGCTACAGGAATGGCATTAGGGGATAAAGTAGTTTGTCTGCAAGAAGGTGTACACAGATAGTAATGCTAGCTGTGCTTTTGTTGCTGTGTACCAGAAATGGTGCCAGATTTGTTATACACTCAAGATTCTGTCAGTCTATTTACCTGTCTACCCAGATAGACAGACAGACTGATTCCTGTAGGAATCTGGGGGCACAGGGCACACCCCACTTGCCTGAACTGAATCTGATGTGGGTGTGGAATCAGTGTCACAGCATCCCGTGCTGGTCTTAAGGGTGATATGAGGCTCGCAAGTGAAAGCAGTGTCCACATGCCAGCCAATCATTTCTGGCTGCCAATGAGACATCAGAAAATCAAGCTTACTGGACCACTTTGACTACCTCTCCAGGCACCCTTGGTGTGCTCAGGCATTGTTCATGCAAGTGTAAGGTGACAGGTGAGGATACAGTCATTTAGTTATTAGGCTTAAATATGTACTTCATGGTTTATATGACTGTATGGTTTATGGAGCAAACAATAACAGAAACAGCAATAAATCAAAAAAAAAAGCTGCATATACACAGTACACAGATCACAGGAATAAATATGGTAGGGATCCTGGGTGCGTCCAGACAGCGCTATTTAAATCTGTAGTTTACCAATTATAGAGACCAAAGTATACTTACTGCAGAGGGACTACAGATTGTCCAGACTATTGAATTAACTCCGCACTTCCCTCTTTTCGAGCCTTGGGTGCAGCAAGAATTTAGGTGCCACCTACTGTTTCCTCCCTGTGGTGCTCTGTGTTTTGATGTGATTGGTCAATTGTGAGCCTGCCCATGTCTGCTCTGATTCAGTTAATTGTCAATCAATCATGTTTACTATTGGTAATTCATACTCACTGACAGCTGAATAGCCAATCAAAAATGTACTTTGCTGTAGACCAGTTTTCTATCTATCAGTAGTTAATTTGAACTGAATTTCCTGCAGGTTCTTGCTTTGTAGGTCCAGAATGCAGAAAGCTGCCTAGTAATATGTTAATGTGCAGCAGCTGCCCATTAATCGGTGACTTTTTGGCCGTGTTCCCTTTACAATCTTATTTCGATTTCAAAACGGTTTCAGTCCTCGCAGTTCCCACGTCATGTTGGCTTAACACGCTTTCCACATGTTAAATTGCCCCAAAGCATTGTAAATGTTAATCCTCATTTCAACAAGTCTCACTCTGGGTCGTGCGCTTGAAATGTTTTACATTTTTTACTGTGGGAATAGTACCGTGTTAAGGGATGAGAATGCGTGTTTAGGGCTTCCCTCCCCCAATAGCTTGCTTCCAAAGATAGTGATTTTACTGTACAAATCCACCCCTTAAAGCAGCCGCTACACTGTAGCAATCCAACCACTCCACACCTGATAACAATGTTGCAATTTTGCAAAAGTTCTGATCTTTAAAAAAGGGAAAGGAAAGGAAAGCAGCTGCAGGTTCTGTTTTCAAGGCTGTGACTGTGGAGTGAGCGGGCAAAGGGGGCTTTAGTTGCTGCTGCTGCTGCTGTGTGCCCTGGGCAATGGGGAGAGGAGGGGAAAGAATCGCTGGCTGCCCGCTGCTGTTTTTCCTCCATCCAGGCAAGCAGCAGCAACCCAGCCACCCAGCTAGGCTCCATGAAGGGGTCCCTTATGGGTGGTGCATTCACACCAGGAGGAAGAGGGCAGGGCAGCCCTGAAAAGCAGCTTTTAAAAAGTAGCCACTTGAATCCCCCCCCCCTTGAGTCACATATGCCACGTACGATCCTCAGAATCCGGATTAAGTTAAAAGTAATGGGATCAGGCAAATTCGCGTTGGCATCCGGTTTTATTATTTCAGTTTAAGGAAACTGGATTAAGCTTTTAATGGGAAAGCAGCCTTTACTCAGAGTTTTAGTGGAGTGCTGCACAGCTACTGATATGGATGGAGTGTTTAAAGGTGAATACTTAGAACTTTGTTTTGAATTGCACCTGGCCAATCCATGTCAAAAAAGGAGGAATGAAGTTATCCATTATCTGCTTTTTAAAAAATATTCACAAATGCATGTAAGAAAAGATTCCAGGCTCTGTTCCCAATTTTGGCCTACCTAACCAATAGGCTTCAGCAGCAAAAAAGATTCTTTGACAATAATCTCCAAAATAACAGCCTCCAAAATGACAAAATCTGTGTTACACACCTGAACAAATTGGCAGTATCCTTGCAGAAAAGCAACTTAGAGATGGTCACACAGCAGTGTTCTCATCCCATCTCTAATCCACATTAAAGCTCAGAAAATATAGTTTGAAAGTGCATTCTGTGGCTTTTGATGTGGGCTAAATCTCTAGCATGAGGATGCTACCACTTCTCCGTTCCTTTGAGCTATTTTTTCTTAATATGTGTGGATGCAGCGCTTGGTTCCAGATGCATCTGCATTATGCAGCAAAGGCGCTTAGCAGGATGTAAGGTGCTATGGACCTGGGCAACATGTGGGATTTATTCATTCAAGCAAGAGTATACAGCAATAATCTGTAATGCAAGCCATAATTCAACAATTACAATTTAATTGTTGAATTATCCAACCTCATTGTTGAATAATTTGGATACTGCTTGATGATATGAATGTACCACTGTGATATTGAGTTGCATAATTGTGATTGCAGAAAGTGATAATTATTAATAATAATGCCTTTGCTGCATAATGGAGCTGCAATCTCCCTTTCTGAATGCAAGATTTCCTTCAGATGATTTAATAAAAGAAATACCATTCATATATTTATTTTACTTGCCTTTATAATCCCAACTCTTCTTAAAATAAAAAGGAGGTAAATAAATCAGGGGGGGCACCACATAACAAAGTGAAACAGGAACCATGATTTATAAATGTATTCATTTATTTATTTGTGCACTTGTAGTCCTCCTACTTCATAACAGCTCAAGGTGGCTAACAAGGGCCAATAAAAACATTAAACAACCAGAATAAGAAGGAAAAACCCACAGTGGTATTTTAGCCCTTTCCAATCTGTTGCTTGGGCTGATGCAAAATAGTTCTAGTGCAAAATATCTGGATAGTAACATGCTGGCAAAGACTGGTACCAGTCAAAAGAAGTAACTTCCCACAAGCCTGTGTGAAACACACACAAAAAAATCTGATTTTTTCTCTCCCCAAAACAAAGAAAATATTTAAAATACAGCATCAAGAAAATAAAGGACCTGTTTATACTTAACTGCATGGAATAATATAATTAGATAATTCCACCACAGTTAAGTATTGGGACGGAGGATCCATTTGTGCTGTGAGCACTGGTGTATCCTCCAACTTTACTACCAGTGTCCTGGACCATCTGAACTGCCATGGCCAATAGTGGCAGCAGCATCTGCAACATGCCAAGCCATTGCCATGGTGATCATGATGTGGCATACATTTGTGCAGCTGCAGCCCATCATCCCACAATGCCCTGCCTCCTTGCAGCTTCACACCCAGAAGTATCATATCTCACATGGTATCCAATTTCACACGGTGGCTCAACAATTGCTTTTGGGGTTTATCAAGCGAAAGATGAAGGCACCTACTCTTGACTCCCTGCAAATGGCCTTCCCTTAACCTTGCTTCTAGGGGTGGGCCAAAAATGTTCATCACCTTTGCAATTCATAAGGATTGTGAAGGTTCAAAACTTCACATTTGAATCAATTAACAGCTGTATTCAAAGACTAACTTTTGCAAGCGTGCAAAGCAAAAGCTTTAGTGCCTTCATTTAAAGTTTTGAAGCAGATTTAGAACTGTGACTGGTGGCAGCAGGAATTCAAAGCAAATTTGAAGCCTAGCACATTCGAAGTGGCTCAGTTCTCAAGCATGTAAAGTTCTGTCCCATTCACTTTGACGTGAAGCAAGCAGGATAAACAAATTCGTGCATATCCCTACTTGCTTCAACACTGGTGGAGAAACAAAACTAAAAAGTTTTATGGTGGTAATGACCACCATCTGAGGACGAATTGGGGCCTGTAATGTTCTGCCATGCTAGGAACAGTTTCTGGTTGTTGGGAGTAGGAAATGAAACACATTTGTTTCCTGAGTCAACTTAGAGATGTTAATGAGAGATCAGTTCTTCTTGATGTTTAGCTTAGTTAACAGCTCTCACAAAAGATTGTGGCTTATGGTACAATATCACCTGACACATTTGTAAAACATTCATGTTAATTTTCTTTATGCAGAATTAGTTGGGGCCACTGTGGGCAGGGCTCCAAGTCTCTATCATTCCTTCCTGTTTCCCTTAGATACCAGGATTTTCTTTCCCTTTTTAACCAGGTGGCCATAAACATCAGGGAGGAACACATATTCTCTGGTTGCTATGAAGCACCACACTACTGAAAAGTAAATTGCATAGGTGTCCAGGTAAAGCACAAGAGGATCAGAGTAACAGGATGCGGCAATAGCATTAGGGCAGCCTAGCTGCTATCCTCAAGTCAAAGTATAGTGTCCAGAAAATAAATAAGCCAAATAAAGTTATGGGCTTTTCATATCTATGGGTCAAGTGCCATGAGAAGTTTTAAAAAGCCACCTTTTCTTGGATACTCAAGATAGCATTACTTGTTGTGCTGCAAAGAAAACCAGTTTTCCATCAGTGTTTCATGCAGCAACTGTAATACAGTATATACTTCTAACTTTCTTGTGGAGAAAGGCAATATTCACACATTCGAGTAGAGCTTACTCTTAATGCAGCTATATGCTGTCTGCGTACTGCTGACCATCAAACCCGGGAATATGATCCTGAAAGCAGGGGGCAGTCAATCTTAATGCCAGGAAGCCAAGATCAGTCTTGTTATGGTGGTGGTGGGGGGGGGGGGGGAAGGCAGCCTCTCCTATCCCATCAAGAGACCAGTGATCTTGATGCAAGGGGAGGGGAGGAATGCTGTTGAGATCAAAACCAGGTAGTCCCTAACGGTTACCCAGCTATGATATGATGGCTGTAGTGGTTCATTGAACATAGGAAATAGCCCCATTTCCTGTAGTCAGTGATGACTATGGAGAAGCTTGGTAAATCCCTTTGGGCAGTCATGGAAGTGGCAGAGGCAGGACCATGGTCACAAGTGGAGAATGGGATGAAGAGGTCTCAGAACTCTTATCCTGTTCTGCCATTACATTACAGTATTTGGCAAACACTTATAGGGTCATGAATATGATGTCCATTTGAATGGCACACTCAGCATGTGGGCCTTGCCCCCTATGACACATTCATGGCACGATAGGGAACTTTGCAGATCCTGCCAAAGAAGTGTCACTGAACATAGAGAAAAAGAAACTTATCAGACAACAAAATCATATAAAACTTGAACCTGGAAATCATCCAAGCAGTCTTCTGATCATCAATTGACCAATAAAACTTCAGAGACTATGACTGTATACAGCAGTATTTACTCAGGAACTCCCAGTTTTAAAACATTTTTATGACACTATTGTTTCAGTCTGTCACCCATGCCAAAGCCCTCTAAGCTTCTGACCAAATTCAGATGCATTTTCCTAGACTACATTTCAACATCATAGCTTACAAAAATGTAAAATCAACCAATAGTTATAATTTTGTAAATTGTAAGCCTTAGAGAGGGACTTGTTCAATATTACATTTTAAAATGCCCTCTGGATGCTTTGTATAAGATGAAGTATGAGAGAAAAATACAAGTAAATAACTGGTGTCCAAACCCATCTGTGATATATACTGTAATCAGTGAACCTACCTTGTCTTTTCTTTTCTTTAGGCCATAACTTGTAATAATGCCTCTATTATGTCAATATCATGGTGCCGTGACAACCAGTTCTCTACACATGATGCAATCATGTGGTCAGGCATCCAAGCTTAAGTGGCCCTTATGCTTCAATAAAATGAAATTCACTTCACAGTGACGAGGACTGATGATCAACCTTGGATACCCATGACCATGCTAATGCCACGTGCAGACAAGCAGTTGTCATGACACTGTGATATTGACAGGATATTGGCACCATAGCAAGTTTGCCCTCTTTTTGATTATGTAGGGTTCTATCTTCATATTGCCTGTGGTTCAATTTGGTTTTAATTTTTTTTTTGTTGTTGTTATTAGGGTGCTACTATGAGACTACAATAACAGGGTAGTATATAAATCCATTCAAATAAGTAACTAAATTTATCATGTCATCCATTAGTAATTTATAATTACTTATGTACATGTAACAGAGATTCCCATGTCAAAACTGAAAAACGTAAGCTTTATGGTCCAGCATCCTGACTCACACAGTTGCCCACCAAGTACTCCTGGGTATTCTCAAGCAGAAGACAAAGGCAAAACCTTTCCCCTGTTCTTGGTGCTCTACAAAGGGCCTTTAGAGGCATCCTGCCTGTCTCTCCAACCTGGAGGAAGTATTTGGCATAAGAAAAAGAGGTGTCCACAGTTTGGACTTTTCATTTTATCCATCCTTCCCATCCTTTATGGATTTTGTCATTCTAGGAAGGAAACTCTTAGAAAGACAGCAAACTATGATGCAATTTCCTACAAAAGATTCCACGTCTGAGTTTCACCGTTTGGTGGTATGACACTGAAACTAGCTTTGCTTCCAGAAGTAGGTCAAGAATATACAGGATTTCTTCAGGTGTAGACATCATGCGATACGCAATAATGTTCTGACTCATTTGTGCCAGTAAATATAATCAGATATAGATTTGTCAGACATCCTATTATCATCCAGATACCTTTGACAGAAGGATAGCCAAAAGAGAGAGAATAGATACTGTGGTATCACAGGAAATGTCATTTTTCTATGTCATTACAATAGCAGTAGCCACATTTCCACTTGCCAAAACAGGGACACTTTGTTGTCCGTAAAAGGCACCTGCGGCTATCCCATCTCCATTTTTGGTGGGAGCAGGTTCCTTGTTTTCTGGTGCAGTTGCTAAAAGAGGGATCTCCAAAGCAGGGTGATTCCTCCTCACCATTCATGGAGCTTCCACAGAAAATGGTATCTCCTCATTCCAAAGGACAGGTGAGAGTGGCATCCCAGATAGGGGTATCTCCACCATATTGCCCTCAATAGAGCCACCTCCACAGGAGGGAGGATGTGGTCTATATCTTCTCAAAGCTGGGTAACAGCAAAGAGAATAGAGCTAGCATTTGTGTCTTTGAGTCCCCTCTCCTACATAAAGCCAGCTGGGTGACCTAGGGCTAGTTGCAGCTGTCTTCTGAGCTCTCACAGCCCCACCTACCTCACAGGGTGATTGTTGTAGGGAGAAGAATAGTGGTTTGTTAGCCACTTTGAGTCCCCCTTAGAGGTGAGAAAAGCAGGGTATAAAAACTGACTCTCCTCCTCCTCCTTTACTGACCTCTCACAAATGTTTTTCTTGGACTGATGGTGATTCCTGAACAGAGCTTATTGGATGCTACACAGAGGAGTCCTTCAGATTATTTATTAATTATATATATTCTATAGACTATATATTCTTATAGTCTGGCCATCTCCTCATTTTCCTGTTTCAAGCACCTTTCCTTTTTCTCATCTCCTATGAATATAATACCTGCAGCTGAAGAGAATCTGCTATTTTGTTATATCCATTTTTTCCCTGATCCATTTTGTTGTACCCATATTCAATCTTTAAGGGAGAGTAAAATGTGTGTTATGACAGATGCAGAAAAGCATAGGATGGGATTAAACACAGTTAAAGTAAAGAAAGAAAAAAAAGAAAAAGGCAGGAAGTCTCCTAGGATAAATTTAGTTCAAATAATATTTTTGTGTTTAGCTTTTGAAAGAATTTTGATATGATATGTAAATGCCAGTTCTTCTACGTGAAGATGCTGAAAAGGTACTTCTGCTGAAAAAAGGGCATCAGATAGCCACATTTGCACCAATCAGAAGACTGAGGAGACCTAGAACAAGATTGGATGGAAGTGCCATTCCATTCTTGTTCCATCAACAACAACAGGCAAAACATCTTGGAAGAAGCCACAGTCAATGAAATGTTCCACTCCTGCTCCACCACCTTGCCTCCTACTGCTGAGTAAGTTGGGATAACAGCTCCAGAAAGCAGTGTTTGGGTGTTTTTCCACTGAGCTCCTTTAATCTGGATCTAAGAAGATCCGGATCTAAGGAATGGGTACTTCCCTTAATCCGAATCTAGTAGATCTGGATTAAGGGAAGTGCCCAATGTGTTTCCATGGGTGGTCTGGCACCCAATAGCAATAGGTGCTAGCCAGCCTGCTGTGGAAACGCCGGAGCACCCATGTGCAAATCCAGATCTACCCATGAGGGGTCTGCCTGTCACCCCAGGTCTTCTGGGGGGCAGGGGGTGCAATCTCTGTAGACGCTCTGGTGAATCTTCAAAGATTCTCTGGAGTGGCTCCATAGAATCTCTGGAGCGATCTGCAGCTAACTTTGAAGATCCTCTGGAGCCTTTGACAATGGCATTGCTCTCACAAGGGGTTCTCTTTGGAGCCTTTGCTAATCTCTGAAGGCAACTTCAGAGGGACTTCAGAGGGACTTTGGAGCCGGCTTCGGAAGGACTTCGAAGTTCCGAGTTTGGAGCACAACCCCATGAGTGCCCCCCGAGCCTCCTCTAGACCCCATTGCCCAATTGTAGTGGAAACAGGCTCCCTATGATCCAGATTTGATGCCTGAAGACCCCGTTGTAGACCTCTTTAATGGGGTCTACACAAAATTAAGATTATAGGTCTTGAAGGACCCATATGATCCGGATTTCCCTAGCTGTGGTGGAAACACATGTGGCTCTAATGGGGTCTGTAGTGGAAATGGGGTCATTCTGCTCTGAGCCTAATGGGTCTTTAATGGGTCCTTCAATGGGTACTTAGTGCTAGTGGAAAAACACCCATTTTCTGCTTTTCCTTGAGCAAGTTATCCTATGGGCAGAATATTCCTGCATACAGAATGGGATCTATACAGGTTCTCAATACCTTGAACATGTCTTCAAAGTACTTTAAACAAGCTTCAAAGAAAGATATTTTCCCAGTTCAACACAGAGGATTTTTTTAAAAAAACTCTTTCCTATGTCATTTAAATATATTGGCTTGAATAAGAGATCCAGAATGTCCATTTATTGAAACAGTTGGAACCTTAAAGAGTTTCCTTGGGCCTCTGTACCAGAGCTGTCCTAATTCCATACCAGAGGCCTAAGTGTGAATAGACCTTCCCTTCTATCAGATTGCCAAAATGTGGCAATGCAGCTAGTTATCTGCATCAATATGCACTTTTAAATTTGTATTAAAGAGAAATTCTGAATTGAAATACATATGGAAATCCTGTGTAAGTTTGCATATTATTGTAGAAACAGAATATAATACAGTAGGATCCAAATTAAAATGAACAAACAGAAATGCGAAGACCAGAGTATCAACAAACTCATTGTTAGTATGTTCAGTACATGCACTTTCAAGATAACTGTTCAGCAGCATGTAAGTAAAAGTTTGAGGTTTTTAAAGAAAGTTTGGCGTGTTCACAACTGTTTTTACTGCTTGGATGAAAAAAGTGCAATTTTTAAAAGCTCCTTTTGTGTACTAAACCCTGACGTGTGGCTATTGCATAAGCTATTTTTTTCATTTAACACTGCTAGACTCCGAATTGTTCTGCCTTCTTCACACTTGTGAATATACTTTTATTTACAGCCACCACAGGCAAATACTTTGGAACCGGTTTATCCTATCTCCAGTATCAACACAAAGAATAGTGGTATTAATATGCAAATATTAAGTTTATGATTAACGACTTTAAGATTCCAAGGAACTAAGAGTACTTTTAAAAATATTTGTTTGCAGCAGAGTTCAGAAAGTGCAGTATTTGCTCACACTATTTGAACTTTAAGGAAGAGTGTGAACTAGCCAACAATGCATGAATAAAAAGCCTGCAAAATGGGCAATGGCAAACCATTTTTGCATCTCTGCCAGTAAAATTTCATAGAGATGCCCATGCAGTCAACCAGGAGTTGCCCACAATTCAGTGGTACCCAGTAACAAGGAGGCAGGAACATACTGTACAGGGTACTAACAAAAAGGATTTTGCAATTTTAGCATTTTATATTCATCTTTGTTATTTTTATTAATTTATAATTGTTATATCATTGTTTTTTATCATTGTCTTTTATAGTTGCATTTTGTACTGACATTACTAATTAGTAAATTGAATCAAATACATCTTCGTTATTTAGATCCAGCTTTTTGTTAGTATAGAGAAAAGAGTCCCACTTCTTAGCTGACTTCTCCCTAGATGTCTCAGCAGTTTCGTACAGCTTGTGGAAGGAAACGTTTCCCAACAGTTACACTAATCTTTGGAATGATCCTTCAAAAATACGAGAATCAGTGTGTGTGGGTTTAGAAATTTTGTGTGTCATTCAGAAACACAGCATAGGCTAATGAGTTTCCAGAAAGAGGCAACATAATGGAGAAAAAAGTCTGACACTTCATTATTTTTCACAAAAAGAGTGTAACAGAACAAGAGTTTAAGAAGAATGCACCAGTGCTAATGTAAGCCAACATACACCTGATGATCATTTTCCTTTAAGAAAGAAAGAGATTCTAATCGTATACTCAAAGGTTTCCTCTTCAAATTTAGTGGGAGCTGTTCATGTGCTCTGACTCATGCAGAAAGGACCAAAGTGGAGATCAGAGGGAATTTCTTCTCCTAATTTGCTGAAATGAAAGACACCATCTTCCAATCCTCATTTTGGCCCTTCTGCCAAAGATGGGTCTCAGGTGCCTCTGACTGCATTTGAGGAAGAAGGTTAAATTTTATCAGGCCATGCTTTTTTTTTCTTAAATAATTTTGGAACCTCTGGAGCATAAATGCTAGGAAACTGCTGGTACACAGAGGGACTGGAGGCACAACAGAGTTTAGGAACAGAGAGTAGGGCAAAAAATGATAGAACCAGGTTAGGTACTTCATTTAAATAATGCTAGACTCCTTATACCTGGCTGACCAGACCAGCTGCTCACTGCTATCCACATATAAGTGGCTGGTCTGGTCTACCAACAGTGTACATTAAATTGGGCTGTGGTGCAATTTTTTCACTGGGCATGCTCCAGTGCCACATCCTACCTGGACTCAGCATTTTACCAGGGGATATGGGAAATGTGCTGGGACATGCTAAAATCTCCCCATGAGGGTAGGAAAACTCACAGCTGCCCTCTGGAAGCTGGAGCAGTCACGGGGCTGGAAAATATATATAACCATATTTTCCTTGTAAAGATTTCTTATCAAATTTAAAAACTCGTCTCAGTTAATACCTGGAAGTGGTAATCATGAGAAATTGTGCCAAACACTTTCTTTATGTCCAGTATTAATATTGCAAGAGGCTGCTGCTGCTGCTTCACATAGAACATGATGTGAAGGAAATTTCTAATAGGATCTGCCATCAATATGTTCAGAATAGTCTGCTTTGCTGAACTATGAATTCTGTCTTGAGATATCCTGCTTTTACTGGAAATCCAAAAGTTTCCTATTTTAAGTACCAGTTGCTCAGAAATAACTGGTTTAGGAAGATAATGAATTCTGGGAATCAAAGGCCCCATTCCCATTACAAGCTTAAAACGGTTTTCCTAAACTGAAATAAAAGAACCGGATGCAAACACGAATTTGCCTGATCCCATTACTTTCAACTTTAATCGTGTTTGATCCCGATTCTGAAAGCGCTTGAAAACTTCATTTGGGAAAGCATATCTTTTTCGCCCCCTGCCCAGGCGACCATCCTGAGGCGAGGCGAGAGGGTGGTGCGCGACCCCCTCCCTCCTCCCTCCAGCGGCAGCGGCAGCAACAGGGACCAAGTGAGGGTCAGCCGCCTCCGCCACGTGGTCTCTCATTCTCCCTCCCTCTTTCTGGCAGCGGCAGCGATGGGGACCAAGCCAGGGTCAGTTGCTGCTGCCACTACACAGTCTCTTGTTCTCCTGCTTCTGCCTCCGCTGCTCTGGCACATGCCTGCCACCAACCCCCCTCCCTCACAGATGTGCCTGCACCCGCACCCGTGCAAAGAGAGGCACTCACCCATTGCCAGTCATGGTGCCCACCTCCTCTCTCTGATTGGGGTTCCTCCTGCCACAAAATTTTTGACATGACAATGGCGGGGAGTTCCTAGAGTGCTATTGGGGAAGAGATACCCTAAACACACATTCTCATCCCACTACAACGGTGCTGTTCCCACAGTAAGAAATGTAAACCGTTTCAAATGCAAGAACCAGAGCGAGACCTGTTGAAATGAGTGTTTTATTTACAACGCTTTGGGGCGATTTAACACATAAAAAGCATGTTAACCCAACCTGACGTGGGGACTGTGAGGATCAAAACCATTTCAAAACCGTTTTAAGCTTGTAATGGGAACGGCCTCAAACTAAAAGCTCTCGAGGCTCCCAAACCTGATATGGGTAGAAGGCCTTTGGAGGCATTAAGAAGACTGCAAGGCAAACCATCAGTTGTTTCCATTCTGGATATTTTTTAACAAAATGCAAATATCTTATGATAAACAGATCTAGTATGTTCAAAGAATGGCAGGATCTGCACATCACCAAAATGGCACCATGGAAGTGCTCAAAGGATGTGAGGATTACATGTCCTCACAGCCACTATCAACTATTCCACCATAAGTGCTATCAGTATTTTTTAGTGGCAGAATGAGAGACAACTTTTCAGAGTTGCCACTGTGAAAAAGAGATGCAGAAGCAAAGATGTGAGAAATACATTTCTGAGAACTGGATAGCAGGAAATAAAGTCCCCCATTTGTTGTTGTTGCTGTTATTATTAGTGTATTAGATGAACTTGTAGTGCCAGAAAAGACTATGACACATCCATCTGTCCTCATACTAGAGATCATGGTTTTAGATATTCTCCTCATAGCTACAGGTTTTCTATTTCCTTCCTCACTGTTAATCCTTCATCCAGAAATAACCACTACATGTTTCTCAGGGGCATGTATTTGTAACTGGAACATCATTTTAGAGGCAGAATCCTCAGTTTGCTTTATAAAGAAAGGCTCAGGTAACCTTTTACGCACAGGCTACAGGAATGGGAGGCAGAATGGCGCTCTAGGAAAATCCAGCTGCTCCAACACCAAGACGTAGCATCAGCTTCATCCCTCAACTGCTTTCTAGGCAGTGTTTTTACCTTCTTCCCTCCCCATCTCTTTTTCCTCCTGTGTTGTGTCTCTTTAAAACATAAGCCTGAGAGCAAGGAACTGTCTTGTATTATATATTTAGGGGCTTAAGAGTGTGGTAAAAGGCATTAAATAAATAAATAAATAAATAAATAAATAAATAAATAAATAAATAAATAAATAAATAAATAAATAAATAAATAAATTTGTAATAGTTATAAAATAATAAAACATTATACTAAATTTATAATAATGTACACCAATGGCAATAAACCAACCAACCAACAAACAATGTAACTGACCTATGTCAGAATAATATTTTACTTAGCAGAGCTGTAGTTTTTTGTTTTGTTGTACACATGCCTTTATGTTAATGTAAACATACAGTTCCTTCCTACGTCATCTTTTCTGTCTCCCTTCCCCATGCATATCCAGTGAAGGTGGATTGGCTGACATTGTGCAGAAGGCAGCAGATAATATGGTCTCCTCTTGAGCCAGAAGCTCATCCTACTAGCTCACCCCCTCCTAGCCACCAGCTCTATCTCCCCACCATTCTTCTACATATTTGTAAAGGGGCTTACTTACGCAATCAAACTTCAGGTTTCACTTAGCAGTTCATCGGTGCTGCTGAATCTGCTTTTGTGATTAATCAAAACTTTGGATCCCAAGAGCATGTGAACCCATTCTTGAGGAAGCAGACTTTCTCCCTTTATACTTGCTATACCCAAAGGACCTGAAACCAACTTTCAGCATGTTTTGTCCCGTTATCAATCACATGGTGCCTATTCTGCCCTTTTATATGGATTGGGGACAGGATACATGTGTGGATGAAGTTACCAATATACCAGTCCTTAACTCTCCCACCTCCATTTATGGCTGTGTTCAGATATAACAAAAGGGGGCACCTCAGATGTACATCAAGGAGACAATGTGTGGTCTTGGTGTTCCCAAGCCACTTTTTGTAGCATATAGAATGTTTAGGAGCGGGGTGAGGGGCAGACCTGTGCTTGAACAATCCCATCTAAAAGCCTTTTCTAAGCCACCTCAGAGATGCCCTTTTTTTTGGTGTGTGTGATCTAAGGTTATGTCTTACAAAGGCAAAAAACAGGAAAAACCCAAAACCTAATTTACAACAGCAGAAAAGAAAAGGTTCAGGATAGAAATAATCAAATGTAAGACAGTTTGTACTAAACCTAAGTACAGCAGTTGTATAATTTTCAATAAAAGCACAAGAATAGGCATTATCATCATCATTAATACTTACATTTTGTCTTCTAAGGAAACTGAAAGGCCTTGGAGTGCAGTCCGAACAGGTGTTAATAAGGACTGCTAATTCCTGAACACCACTCCTGCAAAGACTCTGTTTCAAATGCAGCTAGCAGTAACAGAAGCCAGAAACAGCAATACAAGTCCTTACCTTGGCATGATCTGGAAAACAGTAGCTTATTAATTACTTGACTAAATTTTCCACCCCTGATGTGGAGTTAATATTAAGTAGAAGATTATAATAGGATGGGATGGAACTGAATCACTCCATTTTGTTATAAAAACTGGGGCTGATAATAATGCAAAAAAGAATTGATAAGTGTTAATGATTCATCCAGCAAGCTGTCCCAGTCCATGTAAGCATTATGTCAATTTGTAGAAAGAATCAAAAGGTTAGAATGAAAAGCTCGAGCTGGAGAACACAAATTAATCCCACAAGTCCATCTATTGGAGATGATTGGTCAGTGCACTATACTTCCTTTCTGCTGAAAAATTAAGCTGTTGTGTAGTTAGGGTTTCAGAGCTTAATGCTCCTCTGCGGGATAATTTCAGATGATAGCATGAATCTGTCCATGTAATTCAGCATCTTCTAAGTCAGACCCACCACATCTAGATGCCCTTCTACACATTCTGACCTTAAGTTCAGCTTGAATGTATCATTGAACAGTGAACATCCATAACTGTTCTGTTTAGCATTTCTCCATGCAGAGCACAGCTGAGTGCTTCTCATCTTGTCTAAAGCCATTTCCACATGGTCAGGCTATCCTGCACTTTGCTGGCCATGCTACTTAATCTGGCTTATGGTGGGCCAGGTCAAGCATAAGGACTGTTGATATTGTGCATAGCCCATTTGGACTCAACCTCAGCCGCCAGGTTTGAAGGCCAGACCCAGCTTCAAAGGCTTTCAAAGGCCAGACCCAGCCATTGATGTGTCCAGCTGGGAACCTTTGAGCCACTTGGTCACTTTCTGAGGCACTTTTTGGCACACCTCCAAAAAGATGCCAGTCCAGTATACCATACCACATATCATCATACCCTTTATGGTCCAAGATAACAGACTGGTTGAGGACTACTTTAGTGAAGTCTACTGGAGGTCTGGGTTATGGCACCTTTTTGGCATCTCATTCTGATCCATAGTTTCATCCAATGCAGTTGAGCATGCTAAGGGGAGGAGCTATGTTGGTCTGCCAGTGCAGAAAGGTCCTAAGAATCCACAGAAAGCATTCTATACTGTTGATTAATAGTTGATAAATCTGTGGTTATATGGAATTGGATAGGATTGTAAGCACATCTTTGTGCAAGAAAAAGATATTAAGTGAAATAAATATCAGCGCGCAAAATAAATATACCATATCATGACATAAAGTATTGATTCAGAAAAGTTTATCTTTAAGAAAAAATATTCTTAAATTATTAAAGTATTAAAGTTAATTTTGCAAAAATAACACAAGTCCATTAAATAAAATGAAGGTAGAAAGCCAACGGGGAGGGGGGCTTCCCAGTGTTTTGCACTGAGTGTCATATGTATGACTACCGGCCCTCTGGGCAGAAGTCCTGGGTCTGTGGTCAGCGCAATGAACTCCAGGCTCTCAGGGAACGTGTCTCTTCCCTTCAAGACAAGATAGCGGACCTGAAGAAGAAGATAGAGAGCAACAGGGCTGAGGGTGAGGCCTTCAGGGATGCAGTAGGAGCATCCCACTCCATGACGAGCAGCCCTCCAGCTGCCTCGGAGAGTGGAAGCTTCAGGCAGGGAGGACATCAAGCCGAGGAAGAGGGACAGGCTCTCTTAGCTGGGACCCCTTCCTCAGTGGATGTGCCTGTATCCTCTTGCACTGAGGATAGTCCTCCACAGGTAGCGGGAGGGGGGCTTCTTGTAGTGGGTGATTTGATTATCAGGAATATAGAGAGCCGGGTTTGTGATGGGTGTGTTGACCACATGGTGAGTTGCCTGCCGGGTGCAAAGGTTGCAGACATCACGTGACATCTGGATAGGTTAGTAGACAGTGCCGGGGAGGAGCCAGTGATCATGGTACATATCAGTACCAATGATGTTGGGAAGGCAAGATGGAGTGTCCTGGAAGCCAAATTTAGGTTGTTAGGTAGAAAACTAAAGTCCATGACATCCAGGGTTGCATTCTCAGAAAATGCTACCTGCTCCACATGCAGGACCAGCCAGTCAGGCAGAGCTCAAGAGTCCCAATGCATGGATGATGCAGTGGTGTGGAAGGAGGGGCTTAGATTTGTTAGGAACTGGGGAACATTTTGGGACAAGCCAAACCTATACAAGAGGGATGGGTTACATTTGAACCAAGATGGAACCAGAATGCTGGCGCTTAATATTAAAAAGGTTGCAGAGTAGCTTTTAACCTGATCCCTGCGGCAAAGCCGTCAGGAGCTGGGCAGCATCCGGTTGGGAAGAGTGCAGCCTTGAGTGAAGAGGGCTGGAAATATGCACATAATGCTGAGCGAACTGGAGAATTAGTAAATAGTATGCAAGCAAAATGATGCAAGGGGCAGTATAAGGATTCACATGTTCCTCAACGGCAGAATTTGGACCAGGGGAGTGAATACAAATGTATATATGCAAACACTAGAAGCCTTCGAGCTAAAATAGGGGAGCTAGAAAGCTTAGTGATGGATTATAGGATTGATATTATTGGTATAACTGAAACCTGGTGGACCAGTGAAAACCAATGGGATACAGCCATTCCAGGTTACAAACTGTACAGGAAAGACAGGGAAGGGCGACATGGAGGTAGTGTAGCCTTGTATATTAAGGAAGAGATAGAATCTTACAAACTGGAATGTCTAGGTGAGTCTGACTCTTCCACACAAGCAATGTGGGTAAAAATACCAAGCCAAAAAGAAGCCTAACAATAGGGCCATGCTATCTTCCTCCCAACCATACAACAGAAGGAGATCAACAATTGGAGAAGGAGGTAAAGGAGGTATCCCAAAAAGACAGGGTAGTTATAATGGGGGAATTCAACTATCCTCACATAGACTAAGTGAACTTCAACTCAGGAAAGAGAGAGAAAATTCCTAGACTTGCTAAATGACTGTTCCATGGAAGAAATGGTCATGGAACCAACCAGGGGAAATGCACTCTTGGACTTGATCCTAAGTAATGCTCAGGACCTGGTAAAGGACGTCACTGTAGCTGATCCAATTGGGAACAGTGCAATAACCTTCAACTTAAATACAGGGGGTAAGTTCTTAATAAAGTCTAACACAGAGACCTGAAACTTTCATAAGGGAAACTTCCCCAAAATGAGGAAACCAAAATGAGGACATGGAGACAGCCTTGGTTTGGTCTCCCCCTGTCCCTTTTGAGGGCGGGGCGAGACCAGGCTGGCGGTGTCTTTGGCCACCCTGGGCACTACCCACCCACCCAGGGGCCCGCACCACCCGCCAGGCCCGCTCACTTACCTAGTCAGACCCTCTGGTCTGATGTGGTGGTCACGTGGCTGTCTGGGGTGATGCACCGCTCCATGCGGAGGTGACCCCTTTCTGTCAGCACATCAGACCGGAAGCATGTGTGATGGTAGACCAACCCCACGGTCTCTCTCACTATTTTCTCAGCAAACTCTTACCTAGGTCCAATGGGACAGCTGAGGGGATACTCCGACATGGAGCATGTGCACTACATGGAACCTCTTCTAGACCAGAAGTGGCTCTGCGTGTGCCTGTTTGTCCCTGGGATGTATAGCTGTAGAACACTGAAACATGCTCTACAACTTTACCCATGATGCCCAGGGAACATGAGAGGATTCTTGATCCATCAGGCCACAGCTCATCTAGGCCAGCATCCTTTCCCACCCAGTGGTCCAGCAATTGCCTCTGGGTATCTTAAGCAGAAGGCAAAACCTTCACCTGCTCTCAAATCCCTGCAAATGGCCTTTAGAAGTATCCTGCCTGTAACTCCAACCTCATTTTTTTATTTACAGATACAAAATAAATCCCAGTGATATTAGCATTTAAACTGAAAAGCACATGGATCCTCATGACAGAAGCTACTGCTCTATCAGATGTACAAATCCTTACCTGTTTATCACTATACAGACAGACTTTCACTTACAGAATGCTGCAGTGTAAGCAAACCAACAAGACCCAATGGAAATTCACCATGCAGTTTTCCTCTTGGTTTCTTCTGATGAATTAAACCCACGGGATACTTGTAGATTGAGCCATAACCCATATAAGATTGCTTTGTTGGCGTTAGATGACAACAAATATTTATGGGATTCAACTGTTGCTCTCACATTAACATTTCTATGATATATGAAGGCATTTATCCTAGTTCTGGTTTTTGTTTTTGTTTCTCTTGTTTTAAACCTCACATTTAAATTAGAGAGCTAAGAGATAGGCATGTCAGAGTCCAATGAGTTCAGAAGTACGGGAAATGTAAGCATCAGTAATTAAACCAGCTAATTACACCAAGTTCCCACAACTCTAGTGCTGTGGGTGTAAACATGTTACCAGGATTATGTAATGAAAGGCATAACAATATGAGCAACAGCACTTGTTCCCCAGCAAGAGAATTAAAAGCTGAAGATTTACGTTGAATGCACCATTGCTTTGGATATGCATATTCCTTCCTTTCCAGCTGTTCCCATCATGTTTGCCCTAACAGGTTGGGCAGACTCTTTTGAAGCACTACAGAAACCTGCATCTCCTGTGAGCAGAAATGCTGAGCAGTACACTGTGGGCAAAAATGCCTAAACGTGCATTTTTAGTATCTGAAAAAGTGCAAACCCTTGGTTTCATCTTTGAAGGTGATCTTGGAGCTATTCCTGATATAAATATTTCCATGGGAAAGTCAAGGAGCCCTACACGTGGATAAAGGCAAACCAGTAGACATTGTCTACCTGGACTTCCAGAAGGCTTTTGACGAAGTTCTACATCAAAGGCTACTGAGTAAACTCATCAGCCATGGAATAAAAGGACAGGTTCTGTCCTGGATTTGTGACTGGCTTAAGGGCAGAAAGCAGAGAGTAGCAATAAATGGCAAATTCTCAGGGTGGAAAGAGGTAAAAAGTGGGGTCCCGAAAGGCTCAGTGTTGGGACCAATGCTTTTTAATTTATTCATCAATGATCTAGAAGAAGGGATACATAGTAAAATAGCAAAGTTTGCTGATGATACTAAATTATTTAGCGTAGTAAAAACTGAAAGAGATTGCCAAGAGCTCCAGGGGGATCTCTTAGCATTGGGTGAGTGGGCAACCAAATGGCAAATGTGCTTTAATCTTAACAAGTGCAAAGTAATGCACATCGGGACCAAAAATCCAAATTATGTCTATAAACTGATGGAGTCCGAGCTTTGTACAACACACCAGGAAAGGGATCTCGGGGTTTTGGTGGACAGTTCAATGAAGGTGTCAACCCAGTGTGCAGCAGCAGCAGCAAAAAAAGCAAATTCAATGCTGGGAATAATTAGGAAGGGAATAGAAAATAAGTCAGCAAGTGTCATTTTGCCTCTTTATAAATCTATGGTGAGGCCACATTTGGAATATTGTGTACAATTCTGGTCACCACACCTCAAAAAGGATATTGTGGAACTAGAGTAGGTGCAGAAAAGGGCAACCAGAATGATTAAGGCTCTGGAACACCTCCCTTATGAAACCTGGCTGCAACATCTAGGCCTCTTCAGTCTGGAGAGATGGCATTTAAGAGGGAACCTGATTGAAGTATATAAAATTATGTATGGTATAGAAAAGGTGGATAGAGAACATTTCTTTTCTTTATCACACAACACGAGAACCAGGGGGCACTCTATGGGCGCGTCTTCATGGCATGTGTTATTTCAGTTTAAAGAATTCGAAATAAAAGAAACGGAACAAAGCTGTCCAGACGACTTGCAAGTTGATCCGGTTCCGATGGCAGCCTTAACGCGGGATCAATACTCGGAGTCCACATGGCAGCATTGTCCTCCTGCCCATTGCCCACACTCTCTCCTGTGATTGGTTTTCCCTGCCAGGATCCCACCCTCCCTTCTCCTTGCGTCATGCTCCGCCGGGAATTCCCTGCCCAATCCACCCTCCCCCTTCCCAGCAGCAGCAGCAGCAGCAGCAGCAGCAGCAGCAGCAGCAGCAGCAGCAGCATCCATCCATCCATCCACCCATCCATCCATCCATCCATCCATCCATCCATCCATCCATCCATCCATCCATCCATCCATCCATCCATCCATCCATCCATCCATTCATCCAGGCGCTGCGGCGCTGCGGCGCTAGCGGCTTCTCCCTGGGGCTCCGCCGCCGCTTTTCCCCCGCTTTGCCGCCACTTTGCCCCGCAGAGGAGGAGAGCCAAGGGGTGGACAAGAGGGCGAAGGGGGCTCCTCGCTTGCTCTTCCCCCCGTGGCCGGGAGGGAACTCCGCCCCCCCACCTCACAGGGACCGAAGCTGGATTAAAACCTTGGCTTGTGGTCACACCTAAGGTTTAATCTAGCTTCACTCCACCTTCAGAGTGAGAGAACACATCAGCAAAGTCACCAGTAGTTTTCTTTCCACATTATCTAGTCTAAAGGTGGATTTTCTGAGTTATTAACCCTGAAAGAAAACCAGCTTGTCAGTTTGCTGGTGTATTCTCTCACTCTGAAAGTGAACTGAAACTGGATTAAACCTTAGGTGTGACCACAGGCAGAGGCAAAGTAGCCTAGAGGGGGCTCAAAGCGGTTGACATTCTGTTTTCACCCTTCAAGGGACTAAGTGGCTGACAAGCCTTCTCACCCTTAAGGGGGCTGAAAGCGACTGTTCCGAACCTTCAAAGGTCTGAAATTGCGCAAAATTGCAACATTGTTTTTAAGGTGTGAAGTGCTTAGATTGATACAGTGTTTCAGCTTTAAGGACTGGAGGTTTATAGTGGGTGTTTGAGGGTGGATTTTTTCAATGAAGGAAACCCTAAACATGACGTGCTTCTAATACGTTCAGCCATTGGTTACAGTGCGATTGGGGGGGCGGGACAGCCTTAACACTGAATCTCATCCCGGAACGATACTGTCCACACAGTTAAAAAGGAAACACGTATCGACGCACGATCCGGAGTGAGACCTGTTGAGATCAGGATTTATTTCTAATCGGGATAACGTCCTTTAACACGGAAATACCGTGTTAATCCGAAGTGCCGTCTGAACTGCGCAAACTCAAAACGTTTTGAATTCGAGATAACTATGCCATGAAGACGCACCCTATGAAGCGGATGGGTAGGAGAGTCGGATCTGACAAGGGGAAGTATTTCTTCACCCAAAGGGTCATTGGTTTATGGAATGTGCTGCCGGAAGATGTGGTGACAGCTACCAGTCTAGATGGCTTTAAGGTAGGGTTAGACAAATTTATGGACGGCAGATATATCAATGGCTACTAGAATGAATGCCTAAGTGAATCTTTCAGGCTGGGGTGGGGAGGCAGAAGCAGGACGCTTCTAATGCCATTTCCTGGGATTCAAAAGCAGGAAAAGGTTTGTCCTCCTTGTGTCTGTTTGAGATGCCCATGAGCATTTGGTGGGCCATTGTGTGTGACAGGATGCTGGACTGGATGGGCTATGGCCTGATCCAGCAGGGCCTTTCTTATGTTCTCTTATGTACAGCTGAGAAGACAGAAAAATGAATATTTAAGAACATTGTAAAATTAGAGTGGCCAGGTGCTGGAACATGTGTTAAGGGTCATGTGAGTCAATATGTTTCATTTCCAAACCATATTTTTTCTTATTTTTCAAAACTATATCTATTCAATATCTGGGCATTGCCAGAGTCTAGACAATGATGAGACAGCAGAACCCAAATGAAAATGTGACAATTGTATCACTGAGAACAATATTTTTTCTTCTTCTTTTCTAGAAGAGGAGGCACAGTTGTCTTCAACAAGGTGAATGTCTTGAAATAACACCAACACTTCTGGTCCTTTCATGAATAAGACTGCTCTTGGGACAGCAATTTCCTACTCAAAGGTAGATCCTAATGTTTTGAAGGCATTTGCTACCACCCAGTTGCTGGTGAGGAAGCATCTTCAAGAAGAAAGATGTTCATACCAGCAGATTCTCTTTTTTTCCTTCTTTCTTCCTTCTTTCTTTCTTTTTTTTTTTAAGCTGCTGTTTTGGCTTCTTTGTAGCATCATGCGCTTCAACCAAACAGCACTTAAGTATTCTGTGTTATTTGGATAATTAGTAAAGCACACCCAGCCATATTTTATTCTGGATTATCCATATTTGGTTCCAGATTATCCAGATAACACAGAATAAGTGAGTGCTGTCTGGATGAAGCTATGGTCGTGTCTTCTACGCTTAGCATTTGGAATGGCAACTGTGGAGGCAAGTCATGGTGCTGCAAAGACATGGCCACTGATTCAATAAAATGCGACCTAAAGCAACAAAAACCTCACACAACCAAACATCCACAGATTTTGAGGGAAGACCACTGGGGGGGTGATGACACATCCTACTACCTTCCCTCTGGCAGTGAACAGTTACCACCTCGCATTCCCATATTAGGCTTCAGTACCTGGAACTGTGGTTTGGCCGGCATGCCATTCACACCCCACTGCCTTAATACAGTCATTCCACTATTCATGGTTAAATTTTAAAAATTCACAATAAGAGGACTTTGTGATTGCTTCAAACATTCTTTTCTTCTTGCTCCTACTTGCAAGAATTCCTGCCAACTCTAATAAAAAGAATGTTAGACCAAGTGAAGTTTAGCCTGATCATGCAGCCTCCTGTTTCCATGTGGGTGATAGGAGGTGGGAATCACAATGTATTTTTCAATCTGTGTCAGAAAAATTATCTCATGAGTTCATAAACAATAATAAAACAGTAATGCATTTGAATTGCTAAATGAACAATACAAAGTAGAGAATTCAGTCATATAGTGAAAAGCTTGAGCATTTAAAATGAAACACCTGGAGACAACTAATGTAGAAAAGTAAATATTTCCTTGCTCTTTGGAACTGAGCATTGCTCCTGAGCCATGTTGTCTCCTAAGCTAGATCAAAACTTCGCCCTGGCTATTAAAAATGGGAAGGTGGCATTTCTTCTTCATTTCATCCAGCATCTCTCATAGCATCAAAATGGCTGAAAAATCCTGCAGAATAGTATGGGAGGAAAGAACATTTGGATCACCTTCTTCATCTCCAGCAGGATCCATGTGCTGGATCAAACGTGTATCGTGGCTGAAGGTGCCTCTCCATCCACAGGACTGAAACCATGCAGCACAGCAGCCCAACGCTTCATTTCTCTCATGTAATCTATAGCCATTCTAGCATTTTATGTGATGCCTTTGCTCAATGAATTTTCATAACAGTCATTGCTGTTTTCAAGAGGCAGGCGGGAAATGCCATGTGGTGACATCACTGAAAATCCCTAAGCATTACAGGGGGGGGAGAAAGGTAAATGGGATATTCTTTTTGATGGAACTCAAGTTGGGCTCAACTTCCAGTGACTGGGTTCTATCTATTTTCTTGTCAACAGCACATGAGTTATTTTCATTTCCACCAACTAGGATATTTTTCCACTTTCCATTCTAAACTATAGCACCTGAAATTCCCAAATATATCATCATGTATAGTGGAAGACAAAGGGGGTAGGAGAAGATCATGCTGTTCAATGATCACCCTAAAGCCGCGTCTTCACGGCAACGTTATTTTGAATTCAAAACGTTTTGAGTCCTCCGAGTCTAGATGGCAGTTTGGCTTAACACGCTTTTTCCGTGTTAAACCACGCCAAACCGTTCTGAATCTCAATCCTGATTTCAACAGGTCTCACTCCAGATCGTGCACTTGAAACGTGTTTAATTTTTTACTGTGTGGACAGTACCGTTTTCAGGGATGAGATTCCGTATTCAGGGTGCCCCTCCCCCACTCGCACTGTATCCAGTGGCTGGGCACGTCATTGGTGGGTGTGTTTAGGGTTTCCAGACCGGGGCGAGCTAAGCCAGGCATGGAGGATATGATGACCCACCAGTGCCCCGGCTTTTTCCTCCTCCTCCTCCTCCTCTTCTTCCCAGCAGGGCCCTTTCTGAGCAGCCGGGGGCAGCGGCGGCAGTGGCTGCGGCGGCAAGAACAGCCTGGTGAAGCCGCCCTACGTCTGGCCCCTCCGTTCCTTTTTCTCCCCTTTCCGTTCGCCCGGCAGTTCCTCCATGCGCCTTTTCTTTCCCTTTGGCACATTCAGTGGCTATTAATTAAATAAAATAAATTCAAGACACGTGGAGAAAAGCTTCCCGAGGGATCCCTCCTCCCTGATCGATGCCTTAAAGGGTCCCCTTTTAATTAAAAAAGGGGGTGATTGAGGGTCCCTTTGAGAATAAAGAGAAGCCCCTTTAGAGAGAGCGTGAGTAAGATTAAATAGAAACCTCTTCTCCCCTTTTGCCTCTCCGCACCCAGAGAACAGGTGCCTCTGCACCCAAGGATCGGGCACCTTTCTTGCCCCTACACACACACACACACACACACACCGAGTTTCCACCTTGCAAGCCTGCCCTTCACAGAGCAGCGCTACAGTGTAGCAAGGGAACAACTTCACTCCCGATTAACAATGTTGCGAATTGGCGCAATTTCAGAAGTTCAGACCTTTAGAAAGTGAAAGGAAGGGAAGCAGCTGAGATTCTGTATTAATGTTTAAAGGAATGGGGCTTTACTTGCTGCTGCTGCTGTGTGCCCTGAGCAATGAAAAAGCCCCTTGGTCCCCTCCAGCCCAGCCTCTCGGCGTGAGGGAAGTGCGAGTGGGAAAGCGGGATCCAGACTTCTTCGATGGGGGTGATGAGGGAAGAGCACAAAGCTGGAAGAAAAGGGGGAGGGAAAGGTGGTGCCGAGGAAAGGAGGCGGAGAGCTGCACAGCCATGAGGGCGGAGGAAGCAGACAGAATTTTACAAAGAGGCAAAAAAGGCATGGATGAGGGTGGGAGCAGGCAGGCTTTCATGACAGCTGTAAAATCAGACACTTTTGCTACATCCCCCCCCCCATCTCTTGTTAAATTTCCCTTCCAATACATCTGGTTCATTTTTCACCTCCTTCCCCGCCCCTTTCAACCATCCCCATCAGCCAGGGGAGAGGTCTGATCTCTGTTACTTTGAACTAAGTGAGAGGGGCTGATCCTGGGAGGGAGGGAGGGAGGGGGTGGGCACCATGACTGGCAATGGGCAGGGAGGACAGGATTGCCATGGGGACTCCGAGGATTGAATCCGAGATAAGGGTGCCATCCGGATGCCCTCGGGATGCGGATGAATCGGATCAAGTTGAAAGCCGTGGAGACAGTTTCGACCCGGTTCAATTATTTTGGTTTCGGGGAAACAATATAAGGCATCCCGTGAAGACGCGCAGAAAGTTATACCACCAATGATAAAGGATAGCCCAGGGGCATGCCAGAGGGGCAGTTTGATAATCATGCACAATAAACAAACACACACATACAGTCAGTGAAGGGGGAAAGCATTTTCACCAGAAATGTGTCCTGGAAAGGAGGTTGCTGCCCACAGCTCTACCTACCTACTAAAGAAAAAATTGGTCCACCTTTTGATCCTCCAAGCCTGAATTGAAGCATGCCATTAGCCATTTTGTTACAAGAGTCTTCGGTGCACATTGTTTAAATGCACAGAGGTCAATTCTCAATTCACTTTGGAGAATTCTTTCATCAAAAAGAACTGGGATGATGTATTTATACCCACGTTTTTCAGTTTCAAAATCCAGTTCTAGTTGAGGATCTGGGAGGTATATAGTTCACTCGTATGTCTGTTACATTTTTGGCAGTCGTTTCAGCTTACTAATAAAAGCCAGGTAGATTTTTATCTGTGTACAACTCAGGGCAAGGTAGGCTTATGGGAAGATGTAATGGTACAAGTCCAAGATAGCATAGAGTCATACAGCTATGGCAAGTTTTAACACATATCTACTGGATATACTTTCCAAGTCAGAAAAAAAAACTTTCATAAATGATGAATATACTAAAAATTTAAATGTACTCTTTTTTGTGTATGTGTAAATTATCAGTGCAAAATATACTTAAGATTCCTGGAAAACCATAGAGCAATTTCCATTTTAAATGAAGTTATCGCAGAGCTTTTTTTCAATTTGATTCATTACCCTGACAATTTTTACAAGGCATCACAAACAAAAAAGCGGCGTACCATTCCTCCATTTTTAAACTAAATCAGTTCCAACTACTACATGATAAATAAAGGGAGATTTGATGATGTAGCAAAAGGTGCTGGGAGGCACCACAACAGTACTGAAGCACCAAATGCCATTTACCAATAATTATTCTGATTGCCGTATTAATCTTACACACAGGACATGACTGCCATGGTTGGAACTGTTGCCGTACTTCTGACATGTTTTCTTTCCTGTTATTTGTGTGTCTGTGTTACACAAACATCTATTAAAACAGGCACGTACCACCTTGTGATACCTTCAACCTATTTTAATACTGCCAAAATATAACATTATTTCTACACTTTCAAGTAAATTTACACTTATAAATCCATATTCTCATTTCACGATCCTAACTTAAGTTAATAAGACGGCTTACATGGAAAAAGTGGGCATGTGCACCAATATTTGGCACATTTGGAATTCATATGAATAGGTACAAATTTGGATTTGCGGCTGAATCAAATAGGGCCAACATTTGTAGGCCCTATTCATCTGCAAATCAGATTATCAGGTATTTGTCGAAGTTTTGGTCAAAGCTTTACCAGATACTGGATGCTCCCTGAGGCCC
This sequence comes from Aspidoscelis tigris stejnegeri, assembly GCA_023333525.1. Taxonomy (NCBI): domain Eukaryota; kingdom Metazoa; phylum Chordata; class Lepidosauria; order Squamata; family Teiidae; genus Aspidoscelis; species Aspidoscelis tigris. The sequence continues at coordinate 47,154,074 of JALMGA010000003.1, read as the reverse complement.
CCTGTTCCCCTGAGCCTCCCCTCCCCCTCTCCATGGCCTCCTGTTACCCTACTTACCTTGCGCCGGCGCTGAGCCTTTGTCCTAGGCCTTCCAGTTCTGTGTACATAGCTCCTGCTACATGCTCAGAGCCAGAAAGCCTGTTTCAGCCTTCATAGAATGCCGAAATAGGCCCTGGGGACACCACCAGAACCTCCCACCCACCTCCAATACCCCCCTTACCTTTGGGAAAGCAACATGTCTCCAGCCCTATTTCACTCTACAGAGGCTGAAAAGGCACTTCTGGGTCAGTGTCACACAACCCCCATCCAGGAATCATGCAATGTTGACCCAGAAGGCCTGTTTCAGCCTCCAGAGAATTCTGAAAGAGGCCCTGGGGCCTCCTGCCCCCCTCTGGCATGCCCTTTTACCTATGGGGAGTCCATGGTTGTGTCCCCAGGCCTGCTATGGTGCTCTCCAGAGGCCAAAAAAGCACTTCTGGGTCAGCATACAACTCTCCATCTGGGGATCACAATCTCTGGATGGAGAGCTGCGCGCACAGACCTAGAAGTCCCTAGGACGAAGGTGCCCAGCAGTGGCAGCAACTGCGGCAGCAAGGAGGACAGGTGAATGGGGGGTGGGAAGGGAGGAGTAGGATGGGGTAGAATATGTGGGGAGAATATGAAGCTCCCCACATTTGTGGGGGTGGGATTCAGCCAAAGCCAAATTTCCCACATTTGATTTGTCTTAAATCGAATGTGGGAAATTGGTTTCATGCAACCCCTAGAAAAAAGGCCAAAGATACACTGTGCATGATGATTGAGACATTCCCTTTAAAGGCAGAATTTCCTGCAACCCATTTCCTAAACCTCGGTAGATTAGAGACCCCTTCAGAATAGTTTGTGACGCAGTATGACAGAAAGTTGTCAAAATTAGCTTCTTCCCAGTTGTAGTCTTCTCTAACAAAAGACTTTTAAAATCCAGATTATTCAAATTTGCTCTGTTCCGTAGTGCAATGCATATATCACCACATTCAGTGAAGATGGAAGATAAGAGTTCTGAGCCACAATCTGAACCTTAATTCATTATTACTAGGAAAAGAAACATTTGTATATAATTGGGACTATTAGCAGAAAGAAAGCTTGTGGGCAATATTGTGGTCTTAACTCAGAACCCCAGTTTAGGTTTCCTTGCCCCCTCATCCTTTGGACACTGGATGGTGCTTGTAAATGAAAACAAACAAACAAACCAAGTTTGTTGTGAAGGGACACCAAATAATTCATGCTAGTTCCTGAGCTAAGCTCAAGACGGTTGCCGTCTTTCCCAAGTTACCCTCCAACAGGAAGTAAGAAAAGGTTAAGAATACAAACCAGAAAATACCATCTTATTCATATGTAGTCTGTGCCCACCTGTTTCTGTTGTGATTGAAAAGACTGCCTATTTATCCAGTGTGGGTTATGCATAGAAAGGTGACCCCCTCTAAGGGCATCACTCAACATTCCTGCCCCCTTCCTCTCAATAAAGAGCAACCATATCAATTCACACTACTCTGAGCAGGGAGCTGCGTATAATCAATACTGCTCCTCCTTAAATAAAGTGTCATGCTCTGGCTTGGTTGGTGGACATGGCCCATGTAGCCTCTTCACCTGGGTGCCATGGTTCAAAGCCTTGAATGTGGCCATTACCTTGCCCTGGAAATTCACTTCCATCAAATTAGAATTGCTCTGCCAGCAGATTAGGATTCCCTCAAACATCACAAAGTGTAACAGAGAGTTCTTCTTTGTCTAGTACAGCCTTCTGAGATGGTGATGGAAATAGGGAAGGAAGAATAAATTCAGGACGTGCATATAGCAATACAGAGCTATAGCAAACAAAAATGTTAACAGTTTGTAGAACCTGGCCAACAGCAGTTCAACTTTTGGTCATTGGACAGTAGCTATTTCCCCATGCCCTTGAAGTGTTTACTCCCTATGATGCAGATGCTAAATGGTAAGTGGATCTATGTAGCAGCTTATCATATATTTCCTTGTTTGTTTTCACCATCCACAAATATCAAAGGTAATTGTTTGCAATGCAAAGCTAAGGTGACCAAGCATGCAATGGTGACTCTTGTCATGACGTGAAAGCACATGAAAGAGCTTCCTGACAATTACACACAGCAACTGTGAAGTTTCATGAAGCTCTCCTTTAGCTGACTGTCCAGTTCTAAAAATTCCAGGCTGCTGCAATATCTCCTGCAGTCATTATTGCTCTTCTAATATGCTGTAGTCATCAGCATTTCACATGAAGCAGAAGATCAAACACTTGACTTTCTACAGTATGTCTGGAAGCATACACAGAGTGTCCTTTTTTGCACTTGGCAAAATGGGACACTCTGCATATGCTCCCAGACAGACCAGAAGTGTCTCCACACATGTCAGAGATCCCTGTAGCCATGATAGGTGTGGAGAACATTTTTGTGCTCCACAACTTACCTAGCTGCCACACAAGACAGCCCTGCATGCTTTACTCATACCTCTTCCTGGTCAAAGAGGTTCAAATGTGACTGGGTTGTGCAGGAATAGCTTCATACTTCTTTGCCTTGTTGCCATGGCAATGGCACAATGCATGAGTGCTGGTGCGGTTGCTGGGGCACCATGATTGCCTCTTTAGTGGAGGCAATTCACACTTAGCAAGTGTGTAGTTAAGTGTCGACTAAGTTTCAAATCCTGGCGTGGATGACCAAACCATTCCACAACTTTGCCTCCCTGTGATGTTTTCCAAGGGAAGGAAAAGTACAAAAAGGCCCAGGGAAAACAGAGTTCCTGGTTCAATTGCTGCTGAATGACTTGCTACTCAGAATTGGTTTTAAAAGGATGCTTGGCATTTACAGCTGTCCAAAAGGTTATGACCAAAGCGATTTTCACGCCTTTATATTGTTCATTCAAGCTTTGATTACACAGCTTTACATGGTATTCACTTATATGCAGTGGGTTGTTCACTATCGGAAAGATCTGCTCTCTTCTTCTATATGTTCCCTTCAATGAGACTTTGCAAAAGTGGAGATAAATATGTTCCCTGGCATGAGATGAACAGGTTCTTTTAATGGTGGTGGTAGTGGTGATGTTTTCTCAAGTCTGTATCATATCCGCTATTCAGAGCTATGCATAATCTCCCGTATAGACACTGATCTGATTCAGACTACCCTAGGTTGGGTCTCCACTTTGAAATCCAGGTAGTTTCTTCCTGGGTACATGGGGGAAGCACCGTGATGGCCACTGAAAATGGCACTTCCTCGTCTCCATATTTGAATGTGAAGAAGACATTTTTGGTGTCAGTCAAAAGCACTTCTGTTGAAAAGAGAAAATCATGCCCTTTGAAAAAGGTAACTCCAGCAGCAATCACACCTGGCAATGATGCAGCAGAGTAGCTGCTGCAAGGTGCCTATTGCCTGAAATGGTAAGTGGAAGCACAGCCATAGTTACCTTCAACAAAGTGGAACCTTAATCTGGATTAATATCAGATCCTGTTGTTGTTATTGTTTTCATTTTTTTGCTTGGTGCCACTGGGCCAGGCTTGATCCTTGGCGACTAGAGGGACACACCCATGCAAATTTCTTGGCAGAAACTGGTTTGCCATTACCTTCTCCTGTTGGGAGATGCTGGGGATCAAATTTGGGGCATGCTACTTTCCAAACCAATGTTCTTTTACTGAGTTACAGCCATTCCTGCTGCCACAAAAATATTATGCATTGAGCAGGGTTGGCCAGCACCCACAAATGCAGCAAAAAACACTAGCCAAACTGGCAGAATTCTTCAAACTTCTCAGTGCACCAGCAAATTGCAGCCAAGAGTTGAACAGAGCACTGATTTATGGCAATGCCTAGGATTTCAAATAACTCTGATTTTTTTAGCACTCATAAATAAAACAGCTGTTTAGAAGGGGATTTTCTGGATAGATAGCATTTCAAATTAAGTCTACCAGTAAAACTTTGGTGTATCACTAAATAATTACAAGACTTCTCTAGAAATTCAGAACACCACAATGTGATAACACAACCAGAACATTTAGTTTTATCACGTTATAACTGAGGATTGTAAAGTATAATTCATACTTTACAAATAGTTGTGTGAGCCAAAATACATGTATCCTTGAGATATAGCATTAAACAAAATTTGTTCTGCACTTCTGGAAGCAAAAAATACAAAAAGTGGCTTGCATCATCCTGTTTTCATTTGAAACCATTTTGGCGGGAGGGCAGGGGGATTGCATTACTTGTAAAAATGTTTCCAAAGCAGATCTTAAGATACCAAAATGGTACCATGGGAATTTTCCAAGGTTGTAGGGACTGCAGGTCCCCACACTCATTGAGAATTCCTTGTCTTCAAAAGCCCTGGACTTCTGCTTCAAAATGGAGGGCAGGAGAAGGAGCCCTTCTCCTTCCTCGCCACTCAGATGGCTGCAAGGGAATCCCCTAACTTCCATCTGACAAGCAGGGCAAGCTGCTTTCCCCTGCCCCTTGTAAGATTGGATATCATTTTAGAGCTGATCATGCAGGGATGGGTGGGAAGCCCTCCATCCTGAACAATGGGCTGTAAAACAACAACTATCCTCCAGAAGGGGAAGCAAGCTTCCCTCACCCATCAAGTGGCAGCAAGGAAAGCCTTTGTTCAGAGCAGAGGATAGATCCAGGCCGCATCCCCATTACAACCTTATTTCGATTTCAAACTGTTTTCAATCCTGGCAGTCCCCACGTCAGTTTGGCTTAACATGCTTTCCACATGTTAAATCACCCCAAAGCATTGTAAATGTTAATCCTCATTTCAACAGGTCTCACTCCAGATCCTGCGCTTGAAAAGATTTACATTTTTTACTGTGGGGACCGTAGGGTGTTAGGGGATGAGAATCCGTGTTTAGGATTTCCCTCCCCCAATAGCTTGCTTCCAAAGATAGTGATTTCATTGAAAAAATCCACCCCTCAAAACAGCCACTATAAAAATCCACTCCTTAAAGCTAAACTGTAGCGATCTAGCCACTTCACACCTTATAACAATGTTGCAAGTTTGCACAATTCTGAATGTTCTGACCTTTAGAAAGGGAAAGGAAAGGAAAGCAGCTGGTTCTGTTTTAAAGGCTGTGGCTGTGAAGGGGGCTTGAGTTGCTGCTGCTGCTGATGTGTGCCCTGGGAAATGGGGAGAGGAGGGGAAAGAATCGCTGGCTGCCCTTGCTGTTTTTCATCCATCCAGGCAAGCGGCAGCCACCCAGCCACCCAGCTAGGCTCCCTGAAGTGGTGCCTTATGGGTGGCAAATTCATGCCAGGAGAAAGAGGGCATGGCAGCCCTGAAAAGTGGCTTTTAAAAAGTAGCCACTTGAGTCCCCCCTTGAGTCACGTATGCCACATATGATCCTCAGAATCAGGATTGAACGTAATTAAGCTGAAAGTAATGGGAACAGGCAAATTCACATTTGCATCCGGTTCTATTATTTCAGTTTAAGGAAACTGGATTAAGCTTATAATGGGGATGAGCCCCCAGACTAAAGGGAAGCAAATTGTTTCCTTGTTAAGGCTCAAGAGCTTGGGCACTTTGCTTGAAGCCCTCTCCCCTTGCTGTCGAGATTTCACCATTAAAGCTTTGCCACCGCTGTGTCTCCACTGGTCACATGATTGGGCATGTGACGATCGGTTGTCCATGACAGCAGTGCAGAAGCAGGGAAAGTTCATTGTAAAAAGCTGCTGATTAATTAGCAGCTTTTCACTTCTCACTTTCCCCTGCATACTGCAAGGATACTGTGGATGATTGATCGTCCCATCTGGATGACAGGATGCAGCTCTGCAGAAGCTCCGTTTTCCCTGCACAGCTTTCCCTTGCCCCTGTGCAGGGACTTTGAAGCTTTAATAGTGTCTGGAGGCACCAAATGTGTGTTGAGAAAAAAAATCATCTAGCACCACCTGCTGGACAACTATAAACAAACAACAGCATGAAGACTAGACATTTAGCACAACAGTTATACACCAATATACACAGATTGCTAGATTGTCATTTTGTAATTTGAAAACCTCTCCTCTGAGGGACATATGGTAGCTACTGAGTTGTGAACTGACAGTTTAGCTCTTTCCTAGCACTCTTTCATCACGCACAGATTATCTTTCTCTGCCTCCTTCACACTCAAATGTTTGGATTGATGTGTAGTTTGAACTTGTGGCCATTACTTAAAATCACATGGTTTGGGGAACCCATTGCACAAAGGATGCAATGATAATGAAAGTTGGATGTAAAACACTTTGGTTTCTTAAGTCAGATGTATTCTACTCTTTTGCACAAATTTTGCTAAGTCACTTAAGATTTCTGTAGTCTATTATTCACATTCTCACTGAAGCAAAAAATAAACCTGTTTGAACCTCTTACTGTATTAGGAAATTGCACAAAGATTTACCATAGTCCCTAATGACTTATTGCCACATAAGGAGTTTTCTTTGCTTCTCGAATACCTGGCTGCTGTCAGAAAGGAAATGAGAGTTCACTTTAAAGAAAACTAATGTGGGTGTTCAGCTGCAGGAGGGTGTGAGAAGCAACCTCTGACATGCTCCTCACACACTGAACTTGTTGCTCCTTGGAGGGGCATTCAAGTCCTTCTTGCAGGGAATGCAGTGGAGATAGGTACATTTCGATGAGCCTCATACTGAACATATAGAGACCCAGACACAGCATCCAAGGTCTGGCATTCATTTCCCTTCTTTATTCGGCCTTAATTACTACAGCGCTTTTTGCTCTACCTTAGATCCAGATTAAGGATTCATTTAGGCCACATTCTGGGCCTCCAATCCACATGCTGGGCTTGCTTGCTCATCCGTTGGATGGGAAAGGTGCCCGATAGACTGACATTTACTAGTGCTAATATACAATAGCCTAGCCTACACACAATCAGACACTTACCTGGGTCCGGTCACATGCCTGATCTTCTGCAGGGCACTGCCATCTTGGTTGCAGCATTCTGCACGACTGCATTTGCACCAGCATTGGTCTTACGGGAACGCTGGTGCTCTGCACAGGTGCAGTCAAGTCAGAGGTCATCTGAGCTGCTGGCATGCTTGCGCAGCAGCTCAGATAATGACCCCTCATGCCGGAAAAGGTGCAGATGGTCGCCGCTGGACACTCCACGTAAGTTCTTGGTCACATTAGGTTAAGGTCAGTATGCTTGTGGCGCATAATTTCATGCACCACAGCTAGTTGATAATTAGTTAACATCTGGGCAGGCAGGGAGCGTTTGTCGGCTGTAAACTCCTCCTGCAAGTGCAGATATACTTGCCTAGATGCTAACTTATTATCAACTAGGAGGCCAAGTGTGAATTGGCCGGTTAATTCAGATCAAGAAGGCCCTTAATCTGGATCTCTGCTGAACTCATTTAATCAGGTCCAACAGAGGGACCAGGGCCTTGTTTAAAAACATGAGAGGTATGCAGACAGCATACCTCGATGTGCCAGGAGTACCAGGAAGTACTTTTCAGTGGTGCCACAATGTGCACACGCTACCAAAGAGCACCTCCCCCAGCCCTGGAGCTAGGAATTTTCGTTCCTAGGCTTTGGAGGTTGAGGATGCAGTTGTGAAGCTTGCACAAGTTTTGCAGCTGTGGCTTAGCTTACTGTGGATCACATATGGAGCTGATTCTGCCCACACCACTCGAGTCCACATCAGTGGGGCCAGTTATTCCAGACCACTCTTGAGAAGCTTGCTTAATATTTTAAATAATCCAAATAAAAGTTTTTTCAAAGCCTTTGGGAGGAGGAGAGAGAGCAAAGCAACAGAAGAGCTGTGTTTGAAAACAAACAACTGAAGTGCTCACACTGTTGGGCAATGAGCAGATTTTTGCTCAGTGCTTTCTAGGCTATCCAAGCAACAAGTGTGTCAGAGGTTTTGCCTCTAATGAGCAGAGAAGTAATTTCAGTTATTGCATAACATTATCCATGGTGGCTGACGTTTGACTGCCAAGAGCGTGAAGCCCTGTAGGTGAGGCCTCAGGAAACCAATCAGTAAAGATAGTCATTCATGTTCTGTCGTACAGAAACTGGGATGTTTAAGCAGAAGAGATTTAGGCAATGTCCCCACAGGGTGTGGCCTGTCTCAGCAGCATGCTCTGCCAAAGGAGTATGAGGGTGCTGCTTGCAGGAACTTGAATGCCCCTCCAAGGTGCAAAACGTTCAGTGCACAAGGGGCAGTTCTGATTTCATTTATTACCCACCGAACCTGGTTCTCAGGGCTGCAAAATGCACTGTGTTCAAACAAGGGCCTGCTATGCTCTGCACATACTGTAGAAGGCAAGTAGTTCATCTGAGCACAGGGACAGAAACTTGAACATCACAGCCTTGGTAGTGGAGCCATCAAGCTCCTCACCAGAAGACTGGCTCACTTGGCCTTTGGCATCTCTGCTAGCAAAATGAAGACATGCCCATAGTGTTCATATTCTGAAAATACATTAATGGCAGATCCAAATGCCAGTGTGAATTTGCAAGTTTGGTCCACAGAGTGCCAAAGGTGGACAACAATCTAACAGAAGCTTTTTGACTGTGATCTGCAATGATTAATTCACCAAACCGCTGTTTGTGAATTGAAACTGGCGTCTGGATGAAAAATTCTGATTATGCACTCTCACCCTAAAATCCTAACCTATGAGGCATAGGTTCCACACATCAACCTGCAGAACTATAAGGATCTATTGTTTCTTTGCCATCTGCAGCCTAGCTTCTACCGAAGCGCACAAGTAAAAGATACTAGAGTCAAAGCAAACTGCATAGAAGCACAAAATGTTTCCTGATTACTTACTGCCTAGTACATCAGGAAGATAATATGGTGTGAATTAGGTTTAGGATTAGGATCAGATTCAGGATTAAGATTAGGATTGGGATCGGGATCGGGATCAGGTTCGGGATCAGTATCAGGAATTGGAATAGGGAAAAGAGGAAGTATTTTAATATTTTGATTAGAAGTTGGATATCAGGTATCAGATATTTAAGATATTGTGAAAATTACAACTTGGATCCTACGCATCAAACGACTGTTTTTGAAAGCATTGTTCTTGGTCTTATGTGTTCTATGTAGTTTATTCACCACTTGGGAGAATGTACAGGTCTTGTAATTTGTCACTTGTATACAAGTCATTCCTTGTATAGTATTGTGGTTTGGTTCCCACAAATCCCTGTATGTAAGAAAATCAGGTCATTAACTAATTTTGCACCTTGGAAAACTGGCCCATTCTGCATTGGGCCTTATTCCAGATTATATTCTGGGATAGGGACCTGCCAACCACATGCTGGTGCAGACTATGGCAGACACTGCCTCTAGCCTGATGTAGTCTGTCCTAGCACATGGATGGCAGGTCTCTGTTCTAGGATATAGTCCAGAGTAAGGCCTAGTGCAAAAGGGGCCTATAACACCAAGACTGGGACAGCCAATCTACCACTGTAAATCAGTTGCGCCTCAGAGGCCAAAAACAATTTTTTAAAGTTTCTGTGGGCCCTTTCACACCTAATTTAGGACACTGTCCCAGGGAATTTGAGATCAGGGACAGAGGCCCTTGTCATGAATGCCAGTCCCATCCAAAACCTACTTGAAATGTACCCTGCAGCAAGGCACATGTGCACATTGTCATCTGGCAGTATCTGCCTTGCCACAGCAACTGCCATGCATGACTGGCCATTGATATAGCAGTTGGGCAAAGCAGAATGTGACTGTGCAGCCACAGTTGTGTTACTCCTCCTCTCCCCATCACTTTCACACAGAAGAAGGTTAAATTTCCACAAGCTCCATGATTTCTTGAAAAAAGTAGCAGGCCAACAGTGCCATGAAAAAATATTTGCTTCTGTCCTGATTTCTTCTAATTTTCTTATCTGTCACACTTAGGGCAAGTTCCCATTAAAGGAATACAATGCAATATCTATCGGGATTTACATCGGGAATTAAATCGATAGGTAAAATGTGTTAAAAGGAAGCAAACAGCATCTGGCAATCGGATTCAACCCCGATTTTCTGCCCCCCCCCATCCTACCATTTAAAACACTTCCAAAAATGGGTTGGGGAAAGCATTCTTTCCCCTCCTGAGCCTTTGCCAACCCCTCTCTCCCCATTGGCTTTGATCCGATGACATGGGGAATCCCAGCCCCCTCCCTCCTGCCTTTGCTGCCCCTTTGAAAGGGGAAAGCTTGTTGGCAAGGCAAGGCAAGGCAAGGCAGCCTATTGCAAGAAGAAGTATTTAAAAAAAAAAATCAACTCGGTCCCCTCGTCTTCCTTTCCTTCTTAAAAAGGGCTATAGCAATGTAAGAACCTTCAAGCACATAGAGAGCGAGAGAGAACAGCCCTTTTGTCCGAGGCAAAAGAGAAACTTGAAAGGCAGAATCTTCTCATCTCCTTCCCTGTCTCTCTCTCTCTCACACACATGCTGCTGCTGCCTTGTCAGCTCCTTCCTCTTGCCTTTCAGAGAAGCCAAAAACTGCAGCAGTGTGGCAACATTGTTATTCGTGTCCCTGGGTGTGAAGGAGTATTGTGTGAACTGTTACCTTGTGGTCAGAGAGAAGCTGGCTGAGAAGGAAACTGCTGAAGAAGCCCTGCTCTTTAAAAATCTGGCCATGGGCTGTCCTGTCCTGCTGTGAGAAATCTCACCCATTTAATGATGGATTTGCCCGGATAATGCTGTAGCATTCCCACAGCAATAAGGAAGAAACGTTTCAAAAGCAAAACTGGGAAAAAACACTTGAAAAATCAGGTGTTTATTTAATTCCATTTTAAAGCCAAATAATCCTCAAGATAGCCCTAAAACTGATTGTGAATGGAAACAACCAGGATCCAAACTGTTTTTAAACCATTTTACTTGATTGGGGCTGGGAACGGCAAGGATCCAAACTGTTTTTAAACTGTTTTTAAACAGTTTTAAGTGGTAATGAGAACACAGCATTAGTTGTTTAAGATCCTCAAACAAATTTTATATAAGATGAAGACAACCTGAGTAAACATAAAATGCAGATTTCAAATGATCATTTCATTTATTGAAGGGAAAAGTCATCTAACTCACTCCTGTGAAATAATAATTGCTCCTCTAACGTAATAACCAGTTGTGCCACCTTTAGCAGTAGAATTGCAACCAAATGCTTCTGGTAACTGGAGATCAATCTTTCCCATCATAGGGGGTAGAGGAATTTTGGTCTGCTCTTTTTTTTTTTTTTTTTTGCAGAATTGCCTAAGTCAGCCACACTGGAGGGCTTTTGAGTATGGATTCTCTATTTAAGATTCAGCCACAGAATCTCAATGGGGTTCCTGTAAGGACTGACTAGGCCATTCCAAAATTTTCATTCTGGGATTTTTTTGAGCTGTGCAGGAGTGGGCTTGCTCTTGTGCTTCAGATCATTGTCTTTCTCAGCCTTTTTTCTGAGTTTATTAAGGATTTCCCAACATACAGTAAAAAATGAGAGAGAAGGTATATATGGTGACTTCAAAATTTACCCATTAATGATTATAGATATACTTATGCCCCATCATACAAAACAGAATAAATTCAAATTCCTTGTAAAAAGATCACTTTTCAGTCTTACACACGCTCAAATCCTAGTATCGCTATATAAAAATTTGAAACAAAGTTACCACTGAGAGATTATCTGAAAGAAGAAATTTAAATCCTAGCATTGATACATCACCTTCTTTGATACACAGAGAAGCAAAAGGGGTTGCCAACTTTTCAGTTGCAATTTCAATGTTTTAGAATAATGATTCAATAATGATATAAGTCTGTAATTAAATCTTGATCTCTTTTTGGTATTAAAGCTATGTTGGTTTGTTTCCAAGTATCAGGGATGTTTCACTTTAATAAGATAGCATCTGTTTTAAAGGGAGTAATAGTTCATCTCCAAAACTGCTTGCATCTGTGGCACTCCTTGTCACATGTGTTCCCTGGGTGATGCTAAAGAGCAGTCACTTTGAGGCTACCATCTAAAACCTCGAAGGTGCGGCAACCAGACAATCTTAAAGGATCTCCTGGTTCTATTACATTGTTTAAACTATGTGAATTTGTCATACGCTAAATAAATTACAATAGAGTGTCGGCAGTCCATCTGGGCCAAGTACCTTCCCTATTTTTTGATTTCTTAATAGCCTCACAGATTTCCTGTGTTATTATAGATCCATTGAGACATCTTTCGTATTCATCATTTACATAAATAATATTGATAAAATGTGTTTTGTATATTTAACCTATCTGTTTTTAAGTCAGTCCCTTTGTATATTTTTGTGATAATTTTCCTTTTCTTTATGCATTTTATATTCCAACCACTTTCATGGTTTATTGGCAAATCCAAAAATTTTCTGATTTACATAAATCATCTTTGGTTCTACCTCTTTCTCTGACATCATCATCAATCGTCTCTGTATGTTTTTCTGTAATTTTGCTGTGATGGCTGTAGTTCTTGTTCTTTTCTTTTTATGTCTTCAAGAATTAATTTCTTGCCTTTTTTGTTTTGTTTTGTTTGGGGTTTATTGATTGAGACAACCTTACATCCCAGACCATTCAAGACATCTGTGTCCCTGTTCAGAATAATTTCAAAAAAATATTTTAATTAACAGTTTTCTACAATCAAATCATTTTTCAAAAATGTTCCATTCAATCTCCATTTGAAAGTATGCCTTTTCAAAATTTATTGAAACTGGACTGTGGTCCTCCTTTATTGATGTTTCATGGTGGTCTGCAGAGGAAAAGCTAAAGGATTTGTGTAGGAAGTTTTGATGTAAAATCTATGGTCCTTTCTGCACTACCCTATTGATCTGGATCAAAGGACCTCTGATCCAGATCCTCTGTCTCCTAATCTGCATGTTAATCCAGACCAAGGAAGTCCTTCCCCTGCTCTGTTTGTAGAAGATGGAGTCAGATTCAGATTAAGAGGCCAGATCATAGACCTGATATAAAAGATCTACACACTGGGCTAAGGATGGTGTTCTGGATCATGGAGGATGCAGTTGGATCCAGAATGTTTAGCCTACAGAAGAGAAGACTGAGAGGAGACATGATGTGAAAGGCTGTCACAGTGCAGAAGAATGGAAGAGTATAAAAACTGTTTTAAACTGTTTTTGTATCATTTTTATTCTTATTCTTATTCTTATTATCATGTTGGATTTTAAACCTTATGCTGGTTTTATTATAGTGTGATACAATTTTAATGTGCTTGTTCTTAAATGTTGTAAGCTGCCCAGAGACCCTCGGGTATGGGGTGGGATATAAATATAAATAAAAAATAAAATAAATAAATAAATATAAATAAGATGGAAGGACTAGAAGCAACAGTATGAAATTTAAATGGAGTCAATACAGATTAGATATTAGAAAAAACTTCCGGACAGTAAGGGTGCTCAGTCGATGGAACAGGTTGCCATGGGAATTAGTGAGCTCTCCTTCACCGGAGGTCTTCAAGCGGAGGTTGGATCTACATCTTGGTTTAGGAAATCTTGAATTGAGCAGGGGATTAGACTCAATGATCCTAGAGGTCCCTTCCAACTCTATGATTCTATGATCTGGAATTACTAGGAGTTGTCATTCAGATAAAATTATCCCCCAAGCCCTGAGGCTAGAAACTTTCACTCCTAGCTGGTAGGGGGTGGGGCAGCTGCAAAGCTCATATGAACTTTGCCGCATCAGGGAGACTTGAACCAGATTAGTACTGTCAGTGCAGACAGCACTCACCTGACCCTCACATCCCTGCAATCTGGATCAGTAGATCTGGTAAATCCAGATCTACTAATCCTGATCAACAGCTCCTAAGTGAAGAAAGGGCCAAAGTATTCAAATATGAACAATTTGTACATGCGAGGAGCAAAACAATGCAGCTCTTTAAGGGAACCCAAGAAGAGCATGAACAGATTTGAGACTGATGAGCTTCTGGAGGTTTTTCGATATAGTGGCAATTTTACTAGCCAAACCAGAGACTTTGCAATGGGCAATTGACTTGACCTTTCAAATGACCATTTGTTACATGTACATTTTTGGAAAAGGTTACATCAGTCAGACACTCAAAATCATGTTCTGTGTTTTCTCACAGGTTTAATTACAGTCTGTAAAATTACCCTTAAAGTTGCATTGGGCTCATTGGTGATTTGTGGCTGAGTTCAGACCTTTGGTTATTTGATGCTGCTTAAATTCACAGTTATTCAGCAGTGTCTGCATGATGTTGCCCTCATCATGTCCTGATGAAATTACCAGTTATTCCTTTCTTCTCACTACTGCCATGATATCACCCTCAGGATTTGCCTATTTAATCCAGATTTCTCTCTTGCTCTCTCACACAAAGATAAATAAAACTAAACTGTTTCTCATCAAAACTGAGCAGCCTATTTGCCTATATCTGCACCCCATTTGCCACCCATTTGATATAAAGACAACTGAGTCTGATAAAGCTACATACATTTGAGAACAATCAGTGCCTTGATAGAAAGCTGCATGTAAAACACACGTGTTATCATCTTGAGTTATGTAGCAGAGTGAAGCCAGGATATAAATACTCCCTAAATGTTTTGTTTAATTACAGCAACATCCTGCTTTTTGTTAAAAAGAGAGAGAGATTGAAAAAAAGATTTGGGAGCACCTTATTTTGCAGGTGTTTTACAAATATTCAAACAAAAAGATAGGGTATTTTTTTTCTTTCATCCCTGCCCTGACCCACCCCAAAAGAGCAAAACACTCCTGGGAACTTCAAGTAACATTAAAGAGAGCCACTCCCTCCTCCTAAAAATGAAAAAAAGCCATAAATATAAGGAGTAAAGTACTTAAAGGCTGACAAATGATAGCTGTCTGGCATCATCTCTGGAACAGTATGTGCATGTTAATGCCTGTCAATGTTTGGCAAGGATTTGGAAATATCCTAAGTTCATCAGCCTTAGCATATAAGTATATGGAGCATAGAGCAGGAAGGGATGTAAAAGATAAATAATACCAAAAGAGGCATTCAGCTTTCTTCAAGTCACATGTAAACAATTCATAATCTTAAAGATCAAGCAAGATATTAATAGTATTTTTGATCTCCTTGACACAGTTTGCCGGTGTTACTCATTCTGACCACTTGAGATGATTTTGACACCCAAGATGCTATTTAACTTCATGTAGAAAAAGTGTTCTTTTCCTTCCCACCCTTCACCTCCCACCATAAGCCCATAATAGAAGTGAAAACCAAGTAGTGCACGCCTGAAGTATAGATAGTATACTGTACATTAGGAATGGAAGCAGATCACAGCCATGCATAGCTTCCACGCAATTGAAAATGGAGCATCTGCAGGACATTTTATACTCTTACATATACACATCCGTACCCAAACAAACTTTGCTTTTATGGGGCCTTTCTACACTGACAGACGCGTAGTCTGGACCACTGGGTCTGGACCAGCCTGGTCTGCTGGTTCAGACCAGCTCCTAGACCAGCCCGAAAGCACATGTGAGCTTTTGGGCCAGCCTCTGAGGGACCCAAAATTCTAAGAACTTTCATTCCTAACCCTGGAGCCACCAGCAGACACATTTCAGCAGTGAGCTGTGATGCACCACCAGTATGGACTCTCTGGTAGTCCCAATTATGGAGGTGTGCCTTCTGCACATCTCCGTGATCTGGACCTGAGCCTGCTGGTCTCTTGGTAGATCCGTATAAACAGGTTTACTGGTGGTCCCAACCAGGTCCTATATCTAATGAAAATGGAGTGTTCCAGCGAGCGGGAACTCACAGGTCTGCACAAACACATGGACCAATGAGCCCCAGAAGTGGACTTTGCAGCCATTAGTTAAATGTAAGTGCAGAAAGAACCTCTTAACCAGTATAACATTTGATATGCTTTTATGTGAAAGATGGTTCTGGAATATTCCCTAACACGATTCAAGCAAATTGTTTCTAAACATGAAATGGGTAGCAGGAGCTTTCGTGCAGCAATCCATATCCTACAGGCCAGGCTACAACATGATTCTAAGACAGAGTCTTGCAAAAGCATCTAAATAACATGGATTTAGAAATAAGTATTTCCTCCCCCACTCCCCTACTGACCAAGGTGCTTTATGAATCATTTGTTGTACTAAATCTCCAATTGTTAACCACACCGGCTCAGGCAATGGATTTCAAGTCCAGGACATCTGGCAGCAGGTACCAGGTTGGGGAATACCATTTTAATCTCCCTCCCAAGCTTGCATTCCAAGTACTCACATGGTGCTTTGAGCAGGGGCATTTGCTTCTTCCACCTGTGTAGACAAACACAGGTGGGAGGGAGTAACTCAACAGGCATCAGTTGCATCCAGAGGGATTTTCGCACTGCAACGCGTTCCAAACGGAACGCGTTCAGGCGGGAAGCTTAAGACAGCTCCGGGCGCTTTCACCATTCACACACAGGCGCGCCGGAACGCGTTCCGGCGCGCCTGTGTGTGAACGGTAAAAGCGCCCGGAGCTGTCTTGGCCGGCAAAGGGCGGCCAGGGGCGCGGAGACAGCTGCGGAGGCAGATCGGCAATCAGCTGATTGTCAAACAGCTGATTGCCAAACCTGCGCCGGCGGGGGAGGCGGGCCCGCGGCTGTTCAGGAGCGAGAAGCAAGCGCGAATCCTTCTCCTCCCGAACGCCTGCGGGCAGTTCATCCGCGCCCGAACGCATGTAGAGCGAGAGACAGCTCCGGACACGAGGCGGCGCAAGCCCCGCTCGGGCAATGCGAATGCCTCGTC
Organism: Aspidoscelis tigris stejnegeri; assembly: GCA_023333525.1. Classification (NCBI taxonomy): domain Eukaryota; kingdom Metazoa; phylum Chordata; class Lepidosauria; order Squamata; family Teiidae; genus Aspidoscelis; species Aspidoscelis tigris. Next base: position 47,137,408 of record JALMGA010000003.1, on the reverse strand, counting down.
CGGAGCTGTCTTCCACGCATACCGGAAAGGCCTGTGCGAAAAGGCCTCAGGATTGCCTCTTGGAGGACTGAAAATGGACAACTTCCAGTTTTCTGGAGAGTTTACATGTGACAGAAGCATCCACCTGCTACAGCATTCCTGTTACTGCTGTGAGGCTTCAGCCATATATCTGTGATGTGGTCATCTTGAAAGGGGGCCTGCATACCACCCACATGTCACATGCATGAAGCCTAAGATCCATAAACTACATAGGATTTCTAAAACAGAGGAACGTGTAACTCAACCATAGACAGTTTTACTTAAACTGGTGTTTGCACAAGCAGAACTATAAAAGAGAAACTATGAAGAATTGCCCCACTTCTATTAGTATGTCTGTCTCATCCAGTTGATCTTTTATATCTTATCCTGAAGTGAGAGTTTACCAGTTTGCGCTTGTTAAGCATTTCAGTCAGGTATCCTGACAGATTTATGGGTATATTGTTTTGACGTGGGGGATAAAGTTCCCCAAACATCTTGGTGGAGTCAGAATTACATCACAATCTTCTATTTCTGAAACACTTTGGGCAAGGAAAGTCAAAAGACATGGGAATAATGATTTAAACCATGCACCTGGCAGCTGTAAAGGATTAATAGGGGGACAAGGAAGCAATTTAACTATTAATATCATGCCATTGCATACTAAAGCTCTCAAAAACAACGCAAAACAAGTCTCGGGAGTTTTCTAAAGCAAACACAGGTTGGAAAACACAAATGCCCAGCATGTAGCCACAATATTTCCCTTCTTAATCCCTAAAGCTGTGTCCCCATTCAAGATTTAAAGAGCTTTGAAATCATTTTGAAAGCTCATCATTCCCAAAGGTTCAAAAGAATCCACAGTTTCTGAGGATTAAAGGTCCCAAAATGCAGATTATCTATATTCAAAAAAGATCTCGCTGCTAGATATAGAAATTATCCTCACTATTAAGCAATGGAAATGCAAGTGGTTTTTGGGGGGAGAGAATGATGCTTTAGGGTCATTCTTATCAGTTTCCCCTGATCCAATGACAAGCTGTGATTTCCTGTGCCCAGCTCTCCACCATCAGGCTGCCTAAAGGGTGAGGAGACAGAGCCTATTGTAACATTTGTAACAAGGGATCAGTGTAACAAAAATTGGCAGCCCTGTGAAAGTTTGTTGGCTCTTGTTACTTTCTCCCTTCTTCCTTCCATTCAGGTCTTTTACCTGAAGCCCTGCCATTTTGTGCTGAGCCACTGTCATGATCCAGCACAGTAGTTTGGCTGTAAAAGCCTCTGTTTCCCTCCATCTTTCCTTCCCTCCCCCTTGCCACTTCACACTGCTTCAGGGGGAGAAGTGAACAAAGCCTGCAGTCCTTGTGCTTTGTTTCATACCTACAGCATTTTACAGATATCACTGGCAGCCCTGAAGAATTGCTGCCAAAGGACATCATCATCTGAATGAGGGATAGGCATATGTAGGGGGTCGGGTTTCAATTTTTAAATAAGCTTAGCTACTGATAAATACGTTTTGATAAGAGCTAAAGTGTTGGTAAGGCAGGAAATGGTGTCTGTTGACTTAAGAATAAAAAAAATGATGGCTATATGATCATAGAGTGTTTTTCCACCATGCTCCTTTAATCCGGATCTAAGAAGATCCGGATCTAAGGAATGGATACATTCCTTAATCCGGATCTAGTAGATCCAGATTAAGGGAAGTACCCAGTATGTTTCCATGGGTGGTCTAGCACCCAATAGCAATGGGTGCTAGCCTCCCTGCCATGGAAACACCGGAGCACCCATTTGGAAATCCGGATCTACCCATGAGGGGTCTGCTTGTCACCCCAGGGGACAGGGGGTGCAATCTCTGAAGTGGCTTCAAAGTCATTTTGAAGTCATTTCGAAGGCACTTCAAAGTTACTTCGAAGTCTGTGCAAAACAGCTCCATTGAAGTCTGTGCCGATCTTCGGAGTGAACTTTGAACTAACTTCAAAGTCACTTCGAAGTCACTTCGGCGTCACTTCGAAGTTCACTCTGAAGATCAGCACAGACTTCAAAGACGCTCCGGAGCTATTTTGCACAGACTTTGAAGTGACTTCAAAATGACTTAGAAGCTTAGGTTTTGGGGCTTCCCTCCATGGGTCCCCCCTTCCACTAGCCTCCTCTAGACCCCATTGCCATGCAAGCATGGAAAGAGGCCCTTTTAATCCAGATTTTTTTGCCTGAAGACCCCATTGTAGACCCCATTAATGGGATCTACAGAAAATCTGGATTAAAGGCCAGAAAGTATCCATTTGATCCAGATTTCTCCAGCGGCAGTCGAAACAATTGGGTCCCCAATGGGTGCTGTGGTGGAAATGGGATCATCCGGCTTGCACCCAAATGAGTCCTTAATGGGTGCAAAAATGGGTACTTTCTGACAGTGGAAAAACACCCATAGTCAACATGATGCTAGCTAACAGCTGTGCCCAGAAATCATTTTCATTACTTCAAACCAGTCCCATGGCACCCTGGTACTAGGTCTGGCTTCAAACAGTGTGGGTCAGGGCAGTTTCCCAGGCAACAGATTCTCCAAGCAGAGTGACAGTTCACCTCTTCCTCCTACCACTCCACAACTGGTGGAAACTTTCAGAGGGCTCATAATACACCAAACCTGTGTGCAATGTACTTGGGGGAAGTGTGGAGCAGGCAGGCATGATCCCACTAGCATATTCCACCCCATGCTCACACTGCACGGCTTACTGACATAGCCAATATTGTTGTAACTGCATTTCCAATAAGAAAAAGCAGAGTATTTGGGCAACCCATAAATCCAGGCTTCATATTTGTTTACTTGTAAACAGCCAGCCCCTATGCAACTGGATATTCTAGGTGTGCCGAGCTACCCAGTAAAGAAGAGGTTACTTTTCTTTATTGCTTTGAACCTTTCAGATTAAATAATGGAATCTCCAATTCATTTTAACTCTCATCTTTCACTGTGCCGCCTAATCCCTTCAAATTCTGGCAAGGTTTCTCACCCACTTTTTTCATACTTTCATTCTAGAGTTTCTCATCCGACAATCACATTGACCTTCATCTAAAAGGCAATGTTGACACACGACACATGATCTGTGAACATTTTATTCCATTTATATATATTTTCAGACAGCTTCCCACAGCTATATTCTGCTTTCTGGTCAGATTGTATTTAAAAAAAACAAAAACAACTTTTGCTTCCCACAGAAAAAGTGGAGCTCCCAAATTGTGGCTTCATAAATGCTCAGTCTCTTAAGGCCATGCTTGCAATGACACCAATTCTTCATTACTGGTTTTTTTAAAAAAAATCACTGCAGCAATTCATATACAAAACCTTTTTTAAAAAAATTATTTTCATTACTCTCTGCATTGTTGGAAAAAATCAGCTGGTTGCAGAGTAGTGATTTTACATTTCAAAGAAGTTTAAATAGAAGCCATCTTTCTAAAATCTCACTGGAAAGTGAATTTATTTATTGATGTATTGTTTGTAAGAAGTTCAAAAAATAGGATTATGTAGGTCAGCCACCATGGAAAAGTTACCAGTATTGTATATGGCTTCATTGCAGGGATGAAAAACAAGTGGGATACAGAACCTGCCGAAATTTTCACTTACACTGATGAAGGTTAAAAAATACTTTTCACAGTTAACAGATATGGGATACCTTTGGTCACAATTAAGCCACTATAAATACAGGTAAAAATCCCCATCACTCTCCTCAGGAAAGATGGTTCACAGCTATCTGGCGGCAGTTGAAGGAGGGAGAGACTACCTCTAGGAAGATTGTAGAACAACCCAACCTGCTGTCTTTTTTCCAATCCTCTCTCTCACACATAGTTTTCTGGTAATGGGTTGGGGAGAAGCCATTGCTGGGGCCAAAACATCAGAGCAACCCAGCCGGCTCTTCTCAGGCAAGATGCTTCATAGCTTCTAGACTGGTGGCAGTTGGAAGAGAGATGGGTCACTGCTGGGAGCAAGATAGCAGAGCAGCCTAGCCTGCTCATTCTTCTTCCCTCTCCTCAGGCAATACAGAATGTTGATGTGAAAGCAGCAAAATACTTCCAATTATTAATGTCCAACGCTCTCTTTCAATAACTGGAAAAAAAAGTGTTGGTCAATCCAATAACCAAAAGGCAGTGTGGAGGGAGCAAGATGCACTCTGGAAGAAGTATGGTTTCTTTTTATGAGAAGTGAAAGGATTTTCTTAAAACTCTCTGTAGTTAGGCACAGAGTGCATGTAGGCTAACTTTGTTGCACATCTTCAATTCAGGTGAATTATTTGCATGTTTAGACATCTTGCTCTTAGAATTTTATCACCCACTTTGACCTTCATGCTGCAGTCTAATGGAATACTGAAATATGTTGACCTTGATTCAGTTTAGTTCTGCTACCAATGACTCAGGACAAGATTGCATGATTCCTCTTTTACAAAACATGGCTAAAGCTTCTGAAGAACATCAGATGCTGAATTGTGATCAAGTTCTGATTGCTCAATCTAGAGTTACAAACAGTCCTATGCCCAAATTGGGTGCTTTAAGTAACCTAACTGTAGGTTGCAAATTCAGCTTCTGAACACGTACCTCCAACTTGAACATAAAGAAGGTATATTCAGTAAAAAGGATACAATAGTGAATAGAAGAAAAAGTGTACACAGAGAAAATTGCATTTGGTAACTCTAATGATTTGAGATATTTTGGTTATAGAAGATTAAATGTTTAACCTCCAAAATAAACCTTTATAATTTTTAGAAAAAGTGACAGTATTGGAAGATTTCTTTTTACCTAATAAGGAACTGTTAACTGATCAACAACTCAAAGATTTATTGGGAAGAGAAAACTGGCTAAAGTACTTATGATAAAATAATTTATGGGTAAAGTTAAGATGCAGCAACAATTGAGACAACCCTTGAATGGAAGAAATTGTTAAAGAATGGAAAAAAGATAGGAAGTATATACAAATTGATAATGGAAGACGGGAATAAAATAATAGATTCAATAACAGGCATATGGATGTTGGATGTTAATGTAACAAAAGATGAGGTAAAGAAGAAAATAAAGGACATAGCACAATTGAAACATTTGAGATTAAGGGAATTAATGATGAAATTAATATCAAAATGGCATAAAACTCCAGCACAATTATTCTACATGATTCCTAATTTTTCATCAATGCTGGAGAGTATGTGGAATAAAAGGAATATGCAGTGGTTATGTCAAAAACTCTTACCCTTCTGGGATATGATATTTAAAGAAATAAAATAATGGGTATAGGGGTAAAAAATTATCCAGAGGTTGCATTATTCCAGCTATATAAAGGCCAAAGCATACATGAAAGTAAGAAGTATATGTTATATCAATTATTTATGGTGGTATTATCAACTGTATCTGTATCTTGGAAAAATATTGATAAGTGTACAACCAATACAAGGTATTATATATCTGAGCAGTTTAAATATGCTATGATCAGGGTAAAGAAGAATGAGGATTTTGGGAGGGAATGTTAAAAACTTAGTTGAAGACAGTTGGAAAGACTTATGTAGCTATATTGCCAAACCGGAAATAAATAACAACTTGAAGGAAATAATAAATAAGTTTCTTATAAGTAAGTATAAGTATATAGTAAGTGTAATGGGTTTTTTGTTTCTGTTTTTTAGTATTGGTTGTTGTATTTGTATCTTGTATTGTTTTTGAATGTTTGTATTTGTATATGTATATTTGGCAATAAAAAAATTATTAAAAACAAAAAGAGTGTGCAAAACTAAAATAAATTACCGGAGTAGATGACTAAGGGTGTTTTTCAACCGCAGCTTCAGGGGCGGCGCCGGTGGCACGGGAATCCGGCAGACTTTTCAAATGGGTGCTTTGCCTTCCGCACAGCACCCAGACCATCCATCCTGCCAGATCCGGCCTCCCCATGTGTGCGCGAGGGCCCTTCGGATCCATCCAAAATAGGACTGATCCTCGGGAGGTTGGATCACTGAGAAACGGCTCTTCTTTTAAAACCATTTTAATTGACTGGGGGTGGGAACTATGAGGATCCAAACCATTTTAAACAGCTTTAAAGTGGTAATGGAAACTCGCCCCCAACCCAGGTTTTACAGATATATCAAGAGTACATAGCTTGTTTGGATGCCTCCTCATGCAATCCATCTTGTGAATGGCCACCATGCAGGTGGGGTAAAACCTAGCTGAAAGTAGTGTCCACACACTTGTGCAGGTGATGAATGTGTACTTCTAGATATCGAAATACCCAGATCTACAAATCGTGCAATCACTGGAGCCGGCATCCATCCATGTACATGCTTCTGCTCTCCCTATTCAGGTGCCCTGCTGTCTGGGCAACAGATGATAATTCCAGAGGGACTTTACTCCAGAATATTGCCAATAGTGGATTGAGCCACTAACATCTAGAGACAGCGAACGTTCACAAATGAGGACTTTGGGTTGGTTGGAGGAGCTTCCAGCTACACTAAGCACTCCTTATCTCCCCATGAACCACCATCATCTTTCTCATTATTTATTGCAGATTTCCCTTTTCTGAAAAATAGTGGTAGTGACGGCATAGAGGAGGAGGATTCAATTCAAAACAACAATGGGTCAAAACTCTAGTCTTCATTCTGATGGGCTGTGCAATCAACATCAAAATTTGAGTTAAAAGAATCCATCTCTCCTACAGCTAACAGTAATCTGAGCCCATCCTTAGAAGGAAATATTTCTGTACACAGGATCTAGTAAAGCTGTGGAATTTGCTGCCACAAGAGGTTATCGCAAAGACAAACAAGGCAGTGAGTCTTAAAAGACTGGACCAGCATAAACAATAACCTTTGTGGTTTTGCAACCTGAGCTAATGATATAGGTAATCAAATGTCACTCTTCATAGCTTCAGTCGATTGCCTCAAGCAGGGTGTGAGAGATTTTTTCACCCTATCAGCAGCATTTCATAGATGTTTAGGTGTCTTCTAGGGAGTTTCCCATCTTCAAACCCTAAGGGATGAGGTGTTTGGTTGACCTATGGACAAATATGTGACTCTTTTTCTATCATTCAGAACATAAAATGAACACTACCACACATGTATTTTGTAGTTTATCTTGTCCTTTGGATTAAAGAATGCCCATTGAGTCAGCTAAGCCCATGTGTTAAAGATATTGTTGATAAAAACAGGAAGTGAGGCCCTTTCTGTACTGGGCCTAAATCCATTCCAGGAAGGGGTATAAGGGGCTTGGTTCAGTACTACTTTTCTTTTTAATCGAAGGCCAGATATTTCCTTTCTTGAATAGGTACTTCTAAAATTTCATTTTTTTAATTTAATGTATTAAACTTTGTAACATTGCATTAAACAACGTATAGACAGTACATTTTCATCTAATATATTCCAATAAATGTTAAACAAAACAGAACCAAACAATAATTTTTTAAAACCAAAAAGTACAATGTAATCCTAATAGAAATATAGTCATGGCATACTGCCATGAATGAACTCTAAATAGCGGGCTGCCTCAAATGGCTTCATCCAATTTTACATAAAATAAAGTGAATGCTCCTGTAAAACAGTGACTTTAAAAGTCTGAAATGTGAATCAGGAAGTTCAACTACCATGAACTTCCTGATTCACAGTCCGCATCCCCATTAGAAGCTTAATTCAGTTTCCTTAAACTGAAATAATAGAATCAGATCCAAACGCGAATTTGCCTGATCCCATTACCTTCAGCTTACTTTTTGCGTTCGATCCGTATTCTGAGGAACATATGTGGCGTACATGACTCAAGGGGGGACTCAAGTGGCTACTTTTTAAAAGCCGCTTTTCAGGGCTGCCCTGCCCTCTTTCTCCTGACATGAACACACCACCCATAAGGGACCCCTTCAGGGAGCCTAGCTGGGTGGCTGAGTGGCTGCCACTTGCCTAGATGGATGAAAAACAGCAAGGGCAGCCAGCAATTCTTTCCCCTCCTCTCCCCATTTCCCAGGGCACACAGCAGCAGCAGCAACTCAAGCCCCCTTCTCAGCCGCAGCCTTTAAAACAGAACCAGCTGCTTTCCTTTCCTTTCTAAAGGTCAGAACTTTCAGAATTGTGCAAACTTGCAACATTGTTATAAGGTGTGAAGTGGCTAGATCACTACAGTGTATCTTTAAGGAATGGATTTTTATAGTGGCTGTTTTGAGGGGTGGATTTTTTCAATGAAATCACTATCTTTGGAAACAAGCTATTGTGGGAGGGAAACCCTAAACACAGATTCTCATCCCTTAACACCCTATGGTCCCCACAGTAAAAAATGTAAAACGTTTCAAGCACACGAACCGGAGTGAGACCTGTTGAAATGAGGATTAACATTTACAACGCTTTGGGGCAATTTAACACGCGGAAAGCGTGTTAAGCCAAACTGACGTGGAGTCAGCCAGGATTGAAAACAGTTTGAAATAGAAATAAGGTTGTAATGGGGATGCGGCCACAGTAATTGTCTTAGGCAACCTACTTAACTTTCGCCATGAAGCCCTATATACAGTGTAATCTTCAGGGAATAATATAGACCAACCATAAAGAGTTATTGCAAAGATTACTGCAATAACATGTGTTCAGTACTCTGCATGTTGATTGTGTAGCCATGTGTCTTTCAGGAGGAAAAAAAGAAAAGAGAAAAATCAATCATTCAGACACAGTAAACATCAATTCTTTCCAACCTCCAAGCTGGAAAATAGTTACTTGTAAGAAACTTTAGGTCCTTCTGCACTTACATGTCTGGGTCTCTGGATCCTGACCAGACAAACGGCTGATCCTAATCTGCTCTGGATCAGCCTTTGCACCAGCCCCAAAGTTGCTGTGAGCTTTGGAGCCAGCTCCAATTGCCAGTGATGAAAATCACTGGCCTTGGAGTACCAGGAGGACCCATTTCAAAGGTGGAACAAAGTGTCCCCCTGAAATGAGTCCTCCATGGCCCTCATAAGATGGCATAACTCTTTATTGAGATCTAACAATATTCTGGTCCAGACGTACAATATTTATTTATTTATTTATTTATTTATTTATTTATTTATTTATTTATTTATTTATTTATTTATTTATTTATTTATTTGCTTGCTTGCTTGCTTGCTTGCTTGCTTGCTTGCTTGCTTGCTTGCTTGCTTGCTTGCTTGCTTGCTTGCTTGCTTGCTTGCTTATTTGCATTTCTGTCCCGTCCCATACCCGAAGGTCTCTGGGCGGGTAACAACAGATTAAAACAAATTAAAACAGGATACAAATTTAAACAGATACAGATCAAAATGAAATACAGATTAAAACAAGATGCCCATTTAAAAACACCTTTAAAATTCAACAAATTTAAAACCAGGCACTCCCTAGAGCGTTAACAGTGGTGTTATTATAACTGGGGAGGGAGAATAGAACCTCAGCCAAAGGCCAAGGCAAAGAGGTAAGTCTTTACAGCCCTCCTAAATAAATACAAGGAAGGGGCACGTCACACCTTGAGGGGGAGGCCGTTCCACAGTCTTGGGGCCACCACCGAAAAAACTCTCTCCTGGGTGCCCACCAACCTCACTGCTGAAGGTGGTGGGATGACCAGGAGGGCCTCATCGTTGGATCTTAAGGCACGGGAAGGTTGGTATGGGAGAAGGCGTTCCTTTAGATATTTGGGGGCCAAGTCATTTAGGACCTTATAAGTCAGAGTTAACACCTTGAATTGGGCCCGGTAGTGAATTGGCAGCCAGTGTAATTCTTTTAAGACCAGTGTAATGTGTATCCGGTTAGCTGTACCAGTCAGCACTCTGGCTGCTGCATTTTGCACTAGCTGCAACTTCTGGACCATCTTCAAGGGCAGCCCCATGTAGAGTGCATTACAATAGTCCAATCTAGAGGTTACCAGAGCATGGATAACTGTGGCCAGGTTATCTCTATCCAAAAACGGCTTCAGTTGGCACACCAGCCATAGATGGGAGTAGGCGCTCCTCTATGCTCCATCTCATGAAGACAAAGTGTACCAGAGGGAGTGAAGCCTCTCTAATCTCCACTTATGTGCAGACAAAAGAAACTCAGAATAGGACTACGATGCCAACAGATCCAGATCTAAGGTAAACGCAAAAGGGTCCTTAATCTGAATTTGGATTATGGACTGTGAAAAAGTTGATATGGAACTACCTATCTTCTATAATAATTTTTGGTGAGAAAGAAAATCTTTGGAGAAGTGATATGAAGCCTAGATGATTTCTGTATGCATGGGCTATTCCACACTGCACTAACTGGGCTATCCTAGTGGGTCAGCCTAGGTATGGCCCATTTGAAGGCTTGTCTGTATTGCAGACAGCACATTCCAGCTCTGAAGTTGCTGGCCAGGGTCTTCAAAGTTGCCAGCCTGAGCATTTTTGACTGCACAATGAGGAGTAGCACATTTCTGGCAACATTTCTGGATGCCTGGTGGAAAGAGGCCTGGGTTTCATATACTGGCCCACAGGACATGCGGTTTGTATACCCGTTTGTATAACCTTTGACTTCACAGCTATCCCATAATTGTCAGAACATTTCCACAGAAGCATTTTTAAAAGAAAGGAAAGCATATATCTTTATAAAATCCTATGAATATTCAAAACATCAAAAGACCTCATACCACCTACATCTAGATTGTATCCATATGCATGAGAGGGAGTGTGTGGCAATGGCAAGAAAATAGAGTTTGGTTAACTTTAGAAAGCATTTAAGCCAGAGCAGTCCAATCAGCTGTCAGGATTGGATCTGCAGGAACTAAACCAGATGACCTTCAAGGGTCATCCAAACTATGATTCCTATATATAAATATACACAATGATGGTGTTAATGGAAATACGGTATAGGAAGTAATGACCATAAGAGTCTTCTATTGTATTATTGAAAACTATGCTAACAGTAAACTTTCCCTTCACTTTGTGCAATGAACCAAATGAGTTTGCAGAAGATTAGGTGACAGGATCTATGTGATTTAGCAAATAAACATGGCTGATAAACTTGAAAAGGTTCTGTGCAAACAAAACTAGTAAAACATTCTACTCAAGCCAGACTAAAATCATGACATGTCTTTGAATCTAAATACAAATCTATTTGTATTTCCAAGTTTTTCTGAAATCAGACCAATAATTCATTACTCAGTCCTGATCAAGGCACAGAAATACCATCTTAAAAAGGAGCCACTGATTTATGGTAACACAAATTCAGACATATGCTCACTATGTCACAGGATCACATAAATATCCAGTTGCATCTATGAGATGGAAAATTGCCAACCTAGGGTCTGCTGGAGGGAGCATGTGGGCCCACAGCTGATGCTTCCTATCCCATTCTCCAAAAAGGTGATCTTTCTGAAGTGCAGGATTTCATATGAAGGTGATGTGTGCTTCATTATGCCAGCCCATTCCAAATCTTAGCCTGGACGTGATGCTATTTCAGTTCTTGAATCACTGAATAATAAAGCAGGAGATATTGGAAGTTAGACCAAAGAACATAGACATATATTAAATTAAATCATAGTCACTAGGAAGAGTCTTAGGAGGCAAGAAACCTCCGCAAAGGCCACATCTCTGTTTAGCCTCATCTTCATATACCCATGGAAAGGCGGCATAAAGCATCCATACTTTGGTGTCTCTGTTTGCAGTAACAGCAGGTACCTCACAACAATCACACCACCCTGTTTCTGAGAAGAATCACTTTCAAAAGTACCATATTTACAGGATATGATTTCATGCCCTAAGAATGTAAGAGGAGCCCTGCTGGGTGAGGCCACACCCCATCTAGTCCAGCATTCTGTTTCCCGCAGTGGCCTACAAATTGCTTTTGGACATCTCAAGCAGAAGACAAAGACAAAACCTTCACCTGCTCTGAAACCCTTGCAAATGACCTGTCGAGCCATCTTGCCTGTCCTTCCAACCTGAAGGCAGTACCTAGGCATCCATTCTAGTAGCCCTTAATACACCTGTCCTTGATGAATTTATCTAATCCTTTCTCAAAGCTATCCAGGCTGGTTGCTTTCACCACCTCTTCTGGTAGCAATGAATGAAAGTGCTCCGGCAACCACTGGAAACGATGTCTCCAGGCTTTGGAGACATCTTTCTGGATGGCCTATCACTGCACACACACACACCATGTGCCTCCTCCTCCTCTTCTTGTCCCAAGATAATAACAAGAATTATAATAATAACAAAGAGTTGGCAATCATTTGGGGAGAGCAATATTCGGAAAACAATAGAGCAGGGAACTATTAATGTCTACTCCTCTTAAATATGTTAACATTTTCTTCTTAATGTATGACTGTGTATGACACCAAACAAGCAGTCACGGATGCCCTTTGACAATATCTATCATTAGCAAATGCCATGTCAGGATGCCTGGGTGGGCATTTAAAGTGCTTGCAATGAATTGCAGAAAAAGATATTTTCACAGCAGGCGTAATGCTTTTTCAGCTGCCTAAACTAGAAATGATCAGTGGTATGAGAACATCACCATTGGTGGCCTAAAGCGGCCTCATTCCATACTGAAAGCAAGCGAATCTGGGCAAGGGATGCAACAGTGGGTTGAAGTGTTTCCATTTTTGTGTCCTGTGGAAACTCTCTCCAGCCATTTGGCTTTATGCATCACCTCCATGCAGCCTGAACTTTCCAGATAAGTACAACAACATGAAGTATAATGAATAATAAAATGCTAAAGTAACAAAAAGTGAACATTGCAAGTTTATATAATATGGAAAATAAAAATATGCATCACTTGGTGAATGTGGAATAGGTATAGGTGATAGAGAACACCAAAGCTCACCTTCCATTCATATCACTCCTGGATCTGGCATGACCACTTTGGTACATTTGTAAACAACTGATACTATTTGCTTCCTAGAGGCTGGAATACGCTAATAGGCAGTGATGATTGTAAGAGTGACATCATTCTGTCTTTCATCACTGACTCACCCACTCCAAAATTATGATCTGAAAGGTATAACATAGTCCTATATTTAAAGAGAATGAGGGCAAAAATGTAAGACATGCTGCCAATCCTGTTTGAACATTTTATTATCCCCATCATGTTTTACAGACTTTGAGGTCAATATGACTGTCTCCAGACAGGATAAGGGTTATGAAGCACCAGCATGTTTTGAAACTAATAAATCCAGCAGAGGCTGAATCAACCTTAACTTTTTGTTTAGGTGACCAGTTGTACAGTTAATTATAAGTGTGGTGTGGGCATTTAATTTTTGTACTGTGATAATATATTTTTATTGAATAATGTATCTTATTGAAAATCTAAAAGTGCTTTAAAAAAACAAGTTGACAACAAAACCAAGTTGGACATTTTTTCTGTTTGTTTTGTTTTTTAAAAGTTGTTTGAATTAGTTAAGAGAAAAATAAAAAGCTCTTTCTAAAGAGCCGGAAAATTATTATGTGAGAATATGAGAAATATTACATTGTTTCTATTGATGAACAGTTTCATGAATACTGTATACTTACTCAAATTGTTTTATTTCTTTAACATTCTTGCACATTCAGTTGGTCTTTCAGAATTTAGTGCTCAAGAATTTATATAGGACTGTAGCAAAGTAGAAGGTAATTACTTAATCCATCCAGAATCCATTTAATTGTGCAGAAAAAGAAGCAAATAGTTAACCAATTCTTACAATGCTTGTTCTTATACATGGGAAGATCTCATGACACTGATCCTGTACGCCTACAGGTCATTGTCCCCAGAGCAGGGTTGTGGCTGAATGTCAAAGTAAAGTTGCCAAACCTTAATAGTCCAGTGAATCTGTTTTTAAACCCAAATAACCGACAGCGTAAAAGTGACATCAAACTGGCCCCTAAGCTATATGTGATTGAATGCTTCCACAGCAGCCTGGCTTTCATTTCATTCTTACACAGGTTTTGAGGTAATGAGGAAGAATGACTACATAAAAATTATATTCAAAACAGTTGGAAAAGCCCATAATAAATAAGGAAATGATGATGATCCATCAGAAAACGCTTAACTCTGTGTTCACATAGCCAATAATGGCCAACATAGCCTCCACTGAGAGTATCCTACTACAAGAGGGAGGAAAGAACTCTAAAGTAGCGATGTGGCAAGCTGGACTTGAAACTAGCCAGTTCACATCAACCTCACTGGTTCTCTAGATTTTCTAGTGTCCCAAACCAGAATTGAAGTAAGGTGAATCTCAACAAGCCAGCTTGCCTCAACTTGCTAAGCTTTCTCCTGGTCTTGCTTTACCTCATGCCTATCTTCTCCTACTCCATGTCTATCTGGCAGGCCTCAAACTGCCTTCTCCCTTTTGGACTTTTGATCTATAACTCATGCTCACTAGAGAAGGTTTTGTCTCCTTGTGACCTACCTGGAAAGTAGCATAATGTGCTGAGAGTTGTAATCCCAGCATGGTTTCTTGCTCATATGTTTGATGTGACCAAAAGGAAGCAATTGAAGATTTATTTATTTTTTATTATTTATAAAAAGATGTAGTAGCAAACATAAGAAGATTGCCACAACCCCTCAAGCCAGGTGAGTTGAACCCAAAAATTATGGGCATTCAATGAGCACTCCATCTGGCTCACTAGATAGTGGGAGTCTGGCGTGATATGACATAAATCCCTAAGTTTAGGTTTGTGCACATCCCAATGTCAATTTTATTCTCAGAATTCTGGGCTGCCTTCAGTATATGTGGCCCAACTTCCAGAACTTCCAATCCCTTGCTTGGGGGCTTCTGGACACTGAAGTACGATATATCAGAGGTTCAGATGTTGACCTTGGTGGTCCTGCCCTTATTGTGGTAGTAGTTCACTGCTGCACTCCACCTGCTTCTGTCTAGGAATTCTTTGGATGTTTCTGGAAAATGCATCTCTGGCCAGGAAATGCAGCTTTATGGCAGGACTACCTCAGAACTTTGGGTTTTTGGAGTTGGCAGACTTAGCCTGCTTGTCCACACTAGAACAACAGCTCATTGTCACACTCCATAAACTCCCATCCTGGTCCTGCTTGGATGGAGTCACAATAAAACACAATAAAAATGTCTGGAAAATGGTGGGGACATCAGAGATAAAGTTCTGCAAAGTTTGAGCTAGAACCTCCATACTTGATGTGAGGCCCCAGAGGGCTCCTCTGGATTTATTTATTTATTTTGAAATCACCTGCTTCAGTTACATAGGAAAGAATAGTTATTCAGACAACAACAACTACTACTATTCTACAGTATATCAACCTGCCCATGTCTTAAGATCTAGAGGGGTGGTCCTCCTGGTTGTCTCGCTACTCATAGTAGTAAAAGGAGTGTCACCTGGGAGTGGACCTTCCCAGTGGTGGCCCCTAGGCTATGGAATAATCTCCCCCTTGAGGTGCCTCTGCTAATACAGATCTAGCTAATATAGATAAGTGAGGTAAGTGCAGGGCCTCAGTCATGAAATCTAATGCCTAAAATCCAAAAGGGTCTAGCAAGCAAGCACTAAGTGGCTCCAGTTCCCCCTTTATGACCCATTTCTTTCTATTGCAATGAGTTTGTTGGTTCACCAGAAAGTTTTTATATAGAGAACTATGTACATATGTGTAAAATTATTTTATAACTGTTTTTACATAAATGCATTTTTCTTGTGCTGTACAATTTATGTTATCTATTTTGGTATTGTATTTGCATTTATGTCAATACTGTGGTAGTTTTCTATTTGAAATATAAACATAAATATATACTGTGGTACTGTGATTTTTGTGTGTGTCAGCGCTTGCTTGATAGATCCTTTTGGTTTTTGTTCTTGGGATCTATTTAAGGGTACTGTATATAGGAAATCTAATACAACATAACAGGATACTAGATGGCATCCATGTAGTTAACTGGTGAAAGTTCAAATAGTCAAATTCTTGCCATTCTTTGAACCTGTGCTGAAATACAGTGAAACTCTCAGTTGTTGCTTTGCGGATTTTGCTCAGGGGAGCATACAGTGGAAAGATTCATTGTTATGTTCAGAAATAAGTAAAGAAAGTGCAAGTTGAAACTGTCTTCTTTCTTGGCCTTAACGATAGTATGTCAAACATTCAGCTCATGAACACTTCAGATTTCTCCCCCTTAGATTTGAGAGGTGTGTTCAAACGCAGACTAGATCACTGATAGGGACAAGACTGACAAGGGAAATTCGGAGGCAAATATGGTAGTGGGCCATTTTGCGAGAAAAACAGTCAAAGGAACAGCCCCAAAAGTAATAGGACTGATTCCTGAGGCAATTCTGAAGTAGTAAATACCACTTCTTTGTGTCATTTTCAGGTCTGGTAAACTACTTTAACTGACTGATTAATCAGATTTAATTCATCAACTTTTCCATTTTAATGTTACAGACTCCCTGGTTTCAATATAAGATTTTTTTTTTTGAAAAGATAGCTTTTATTAACATTGGTAGGAAGCAGTGCCATCTTTCTGCTTCAACTGTTATACTAAGAATTATAAGGCATTATTTGTGTGCTTTTGACTTCTGTGCAATAGATACTTATCTTTTCAAAACCAACACGGAGAATATGAATCAAACTGCCACTCTTGGGCCATGTCTTCACTTACTGGGCAAGGCACCCAGTAATGCACCTTCTACTGTGCCACATCTCTAGTGACAGAACTGCTTTGCAGTGACCATGCAATCCTATTACCAGGCACAATTGCTGTCCAAGGTGAGAGTTTTGTGCATTTTGTGAGAGTACAATTTTGCTGCCTTCAGTGGAGGCACTTCAGAGTTCCATTTCAAAGAACATCTCCTCACTTGAAAGTGGAAATGAGGAGATATCATTTCAAGTTGCAATAGAGACTCCTCCCCACCAGAAGCCATCTCCATTTTTGAATGAAGACTTGACTTTAAAGAAGTAAAATACTTCAGCTCACATCCCTGGAGTTTTAATAAGATTTCCCCACTTAAATTCATCACTCACATTCCATTCCATCATGAGAAATTTGGCCAATCAAATTCATCTTGAGTGAAATTGTATTCACACGTACCACCCAATAAAGCTGTATCACAATAAAGGTGCCATTGAGGAACACAAAAGCTGGCATAACAATGACATTAGAGCAACACAGTCAAAAGCATTACTTCTCTTTCTTCTGCCCAGCAATTCTGGCAATAGAAAGTGTGTGTGTGGCGGGATCAACTCTCCGTAAGTCTGAGGAGTGAATTTGCAGCAGACACAGACTTCATTGCATTAATCCAGAAGCAAGGAGGGCAGTGGCTGATCAATCAGAGCATGACTGGGAGCAAAATCCAAACATCGTATAGTTATCATGGAAGTTGTGGCAAGAGAGGATGGGCTCACAAACATCTGTTGTCCTGACTGCTACTGTTCTTGCAGTCATTACACAATTCTCCCATTCTGCTGCAGGGGGGCAATACCCATCCCATACCAGTCTGACAGCTACTGGCAAAACAGTGGCAGATGAGTGGCAGGTGTGCACTTAGCTTCCTGATATGTCATCCTGTGAATTGGGAGCCCTGTGGTTGAGTGTGCAGTCTCCCTACCACCACCACCACATCATGCCAGCTTCAAGAGATCACATATCCTCATGCTTTTTTAAAATATTGCCATTCAAGCCCCCCCCACACACACACACAAACCAAAACAAGGACCATGCTTTGTAGAACCGTAAATTTTGTGTGGATGGGGATGCAGCTTTTGCCAGTGATGGTAACGGAATCTCAGAAAGTCAGAACTTAGAGGATGTTGTCTTCTGTTCTGTCCACCACCAAACAAGAAGTCAACATTAGGTGAAGCATCGTAAAAGCCAAGTTGCAGAGACCACCAAAGCTAAAGATGGGAGAAGGGTGGAGGGAAATTCTTGCTGCATTGGAACAGGCATTTAAACTACTGAGTCCTCAATCACTGATTAACAGAGGAAGACTTAGATGGAATCCATTTGGAGCTGGAAGTGTGATAGATGTCACCTCCCAAAAGGGAGAATTGAAGAAAACTAACAGAAAACAAGTCCACACATTTTTAAAAACGTAGGGAAGTAATAAGTAGCTGGGAGAAAGGTCTATTGATTTTAAATTATTTGGTGAAGAACCACAGCTTGTCTCTATCCTGTAGAAGCTTGCAATACAAATAACAAGAGAGAGTAGATGTGCATCATGCTGCATTTGAAATCCAAAGATATCAAAGGGAAGCAGTGCCAAAATACCACACTGGTAGGATCTGAGTTTAGAATTGCGCTGCTACTTTGGATTATTTTACTCAAAGGCCACAACTCCGCTACTGAATGGAGGTGTCACAGATGGAAGAGGTGTCTGAAGGCACCTATTTTGTATGTATTATTGTAAATAATATAGGTTATTATCAGTTTATTGTATATGTTAAAATGTATTCTTAGTATGTGTTCTTGAACTGTACATTCTTACTCTATTGTATTTTTGCTTTGTTGTAGGGATGTGCACAAAGCACACACACACACACACACACTTTGTTTCAATCTGAATCAAAGGGGTATGTGATCATTTTTGTGCAAAGTCCTCTGCAAATGTAGGGGGCTTCACCATTGTGTACAGACATTCATCAAATGTGCACACATAAAGGGAACCCCCCATCCCTTCCTTTGCACCACGTCTTGCCCCCCCACTCGCCTTTTGCCACCACCACCATGACATCCTCCTCAGAGGCTCAACTAGGCCTCCCAGAGGTATGCGTACAACTGAAGATGCTGCCTCCATTCCTGAACTGTGGGAAATCTTGCTAGATTTCCTGAGAATCTCACAAAATCTCATGCAATTCTCTGTGATTCCCAAATCTGGTGGCCTCTTCAGGTGCACGCACACCTCCAGGAAGCCTAATTGAGTCCCTGAGGTGGCTGCCAGAGTCAATGGTAAGGGGGCACGGAGGAGGGATCACAAGTTGGGAAGGAATTATCCGGCCACATTGAAGCTGAAGATACATTCGATCTGTATGTAGGCCACTTTTGATTCGCACAAAAATAATCTAAGCTTCAGATGCAAATGCAAATTTGAAGCTGACCAATATTTTTCACTCATCCCTACTTTGTTGTGTATTTTTTAAAAAAGGTGAAAGATAAGTTGTGTTTGCTGGATAACTGAGTTGCAGCCTAAATTGAACCACTCTTCAGTTTGCACTAGTACTTATTAATGTCTTTAGAAGTCTACTAGGGATGTGCACGAAGCCAGTTTCCCACATTCAGCCAGATCCCAGCCCTATGAATATGGGATGCTTCATGAATTTGCGTGTCATCCTTGTGCAGGGACCATGCTAATCTTCTCTGTATTGTTCCAATTTTAGTATATGTGCTGCTGAAGTGAACACAGGTCATTTAACCTTGCTGCATTTGTAACATGGAAATTTTGTTTCCTTACTGCAAAGGTTAACAGCATCAAAAACTTATAAAAATGGCAGAGAAAGTTGAAATTCTAGCAGTTTACTGGAACAAGGGTCATGCAGTTTACCTATGTAAAAAGCTTCTGTTCTTAAGGCAATCTGACAGAATCAGTCCAAGATTTCTTTTGCCAGAACTTGCTTCTTTTTCAAAGGAAAAAGGAAAACAGTTCATTGCGGAGACATTTTCTTGGAACTAGACATTCCTTTGAAAATAACATCTCATTTGCAAAGACTTCAGATTTACGACTCTGCAAAATACATTGAAATTTTTCCAAAACTAGATCATAATCATATTGCACAACAGACTCTTTTTGTCTTCTAGTGTTTGTTTAAGAGAGAGCCAATTCACACCTTAAACAGGTGTGATGGGCAGCTAACTTTTCACGGGTTTGAGCATCAGCACCTTACAACTCCCAAACCATTCTGACCTTAGCCAGTACTTCCCCAAGCACCCCCAAGTGCAATCGCCTCTATACTAGAAAAGATCACATCACCACCAACGTGTGGTGCCATTGTCACAGTGAGCAGGTGATATGGCATGCACCTGCACTGCCCTGTCCTAGGTTCCATTTCCCCAGAAGAGGTGCAAGTAGACCTGTGCTGGGCTAACATGGTAGGCTGCTAGTATAGTTGAGGAGCAACTACATAGAAGTGGCCCTGTGCAATATGTATGCCTCATGCTGGGGCATACAAAGAATTTTTTGCTTAGTGTGAAAAGGCCCACTGTCTCGTGGCTTGAAAAACTACCCAATTTCATTAGAATACATTAACCTTCTTAGTGATAGCTAACAGATTATGGGATAGTCTCCCACCTGAGGTGTGTCAGGTACCTTCACTTTACATGTTCAGGGGTGCTGTGAAGATGTACTTCCTTGTCCTGGCCTTTGGATAAATAAAAAACAGTTTTTCCTTCCCACTTTCAGGTGCCATTACTGTTTTAGAATGTCCATTTTATATTTAGGGTGCCTCCAGATACTCTTAATATATCACAGCTGCCACCAGTCATGTGACCAGAAATGGGATGATCAGCCATTCTTCACAGCAGTACAGAAGCAGGGAAACTACAAGGTAAAAAAATGCGGATTAATCAGCAGCTTTTTATTTCACAATTTTCCTTGTATGCTACACAGATACTCTGGAGTACTGATCATCCTATCTGGATGACAGGAAGTGGCTCCACGGTGGCTCCACCCTTCCTGTGCAGCTTACACCCATCCCGTCTGGATGACAGGAAGCAGCTGTGCAGGGACTGTGGAGAATTACAGGTATCTGTAGGCACCCATAGTTTTAAATATTATAACTTGCCCTGAACCCTTTGGATACAGGGCGGAATAAAAAAACTAAATAAACTGACAAAAATCCAGTTACTCAGGTTTTGTGTATGCCTACCCCTACATTTGGAAAGGAAACACTGTGCTGCCTCCATGGTCCCAGAGTGTCTGCAAGCGCCCTCCAGCTTCCCTGATGGTGGTTAGCAGTGGGTAAGCTCCTGGCTACAATGTTCTCACTCTCTTCCGGGTGCTAACGCTGCATGTGAGCAGGGCAGCACAGTCATGCACCACAGGCCAATTGCCAGGATAACATCGCGGCACATGCCAGATCCTGCCATGACCTTTGGCATGGCAATCTGGCTGGGCTGGGCTAAGTCATCTGCACTTCACATGCTGGTGGTCCAGTTTAGGGACTGCACCAGCACCTGAAGTGTAGATGCCTGCCTCAGAATTCTGATCTTAGCCTCATTAGGATTAAGTGCAAACAGGTCCCACTGCTGGCACAGCTCTGCCTTCCCAGAGACCATCCTAATGGCTTCCTTCCAAATTGGCTTTGGGGGACCCAGTGCTGGCATGTTAATGGCTAAATTTTGAGTCTCTGTGCCAGCTGCCCATGCCATGTAGGTGCAGGCAGCCCACACAATTTGGTTCAAGAGTTTAAATGGTTATTGCAAGCTGAATCAAAGGGACATGGTACTGTGAGAGTGGGAAATCCTATTGTCCTGTCAGTGCATACTTGTGCACATCTACATCTTGCATGGCCCAGCCTTGGCCTGGATCAAGCAACTCAGGTCAAGACCAGAGCGCCAGCTTCTAGCATGCCCTGTGGATCATATATATCACTGTCATCCAACCCAGGTCAACTTCGGAGGCCAGGAATTAAGCATTAGGCTGTTCTCACCAAGCATCACGAATGCCCCATTTTGGGGGCAATTTCTGGGAGCCTAGCAAAATGGCAGTGGGCCATACACGCTACATGGAGCTGCCCAGCCATTCAGTCCCCCAACAGTAATAGAAAGGGACTCTGCTTTAAACTGGTCTCCCCTTGGAGCAGGCTCTAGTATGATACCTGTGCCAGTGTCCAATGTGCATAGACTATTCCCCAAATGTCATGTGGAAACTACCAACATATCCTGATTTCACAGTAAATTTGATGGCTTTGTTTCTTTCTTCCAAACCCTTAAGGCCTTTCTGCACTTGCTAGACTTGATATGGATCAGCTGATATGGATCAAGAGATGACCTCTGATCTGGATCACTACAAGGCTTAGACCAAAACACTGTGATGGCAGTTCTAGTTTAGCTGCTGCACTTTCCCCAAAGCCTGCTTGAGCTTCAGAGCTGGCCTTTGCAACTTCCAACACCTGGAAACAAAAGTTCCTAGCACAGAGTTCCCAGGGGCCCATCTCAAAATAGCTTTAGGAAAATAGAAAGAATCAAAGAATTAAGCTGACAATTTTACAGAAATGGCATCAAATACTGGTGTAAATATTGCCTTTTGTACACTCATATTCATCTAACTGCTGACATTGCCTTATGAAAAAGGTACCTTCTTCCACCTGTGATGGAAGCATTAAAGAATTCAAAACATTTCGGAAAGAGTACATCAGGAAATATCAATATTATTATCTACAGATGAATTTCTGAATTAAACTTTCTGTTATTATTTTGAGGTTCAAAGCTACAAATTCTACATGACACATTATGTTTTGCTAGCACAAAACTAGAAAACCAATAAACGCTCAATATAGAGTTGATATAATAAAATAATTAAAAAAATAAAAGTCGTTATAGGGTAGCAAGTGAATATGTTACCTATTTATGTGATAACTTACTTGGAGCTCAGGATGCTTCAGCCCAAACACATTGACTACACTTCCCCATCTGCACTGGCAGGCAAAGGACATGTTCCAAACTTGCAGCCAGAGGTGGGGAGGTGAGTTGGGCCCCTTCCCTAGGGTCCTGCCACCTGCATTGGCCAGGATTACACTGATGCAAGTGGCAGGACCCCCACCCAGAACCCCCCACCCCACCCTGGGGTTGCGCGTGTGCATGAACGGTGGTTACCTTCTGCTGCCGGCCTGATTCTGGCTAGAATAGGCCGGGGATGTTCTGAGCGTGCTCATGAGGCAGCCCCTCATTGGCCAGGTACCCACACCTGTTCAGATGGCCAATTGAGGCCAGGTGGGTGCTCAGCCAATGAGGGGACACCCTGCAAACATGCTCAGAACGTCCCTGGCCTATTCTAGCCAGATCGGGCCAGCAGCAGAAGGTAAGCACTGTTTACATGTGCACGCGACCCCGGTAGGGTGGGGGGTGTTGGGTGGGGGTCCTGCCACTTGCATCAGCCTGATCCTGGCCAATGCAGGTGGCAGAGCCCCAGGGACGGGGCCCAACTGGCCTCCCCACCTCTGGCTGCAAGGCAGCCAATTGAGGAAGGCTGAGGGAGGGGCCCAGCTGTCAGAGAGGGAGAGCATGCGAAAGCTCTCCCTCTGGAACAGCTGGGGACACGGCGAACACGGGGAAATGCTTTCAGAGCAGTTTTTTCTGCTCTGAAAACAGAAAGCGTGGAGAATGCTTGGGGACGCTTGGGGCGGTCTGGAACAGATCCGGCCGCCCCTGACGTGTGAATGCAGTGTCTCTGCGTGTTCTCCACGTGTTCAAAAACCCCTCGTGCGAAAAGGCCTTGGTTTTTTACTATGAATATGATTTTATTTATTTATTTTAAAGATGTTTTAAAGATTACTTAAGTCTTAGAAGTCTTATTATTATTTAATTAAAAAAAATAATTATATTTCTATCCCGCCCTATACCCGAAGGTCTAAGGGCAGGTAACAACCTTTAAAACAACAAATTAAAGTCAATTTCAAAACCAGTAATATACATAAAAACATTTAAAAGATTCAGCGTATTAAAATACTAAAATAATAGTATTTAAATACTAAGCATATTAAAATAATACTAAAATGCTAGCATTTGATGATGTATCAATCACCTTTTACATCAGGTTAATTTGAACCTGAACTCGTAATGATGATTTTAGATGATTATGCACTATGAACTTTTATTCTGTAGTGTACTTATATTTTATACCAGTGAAGAAAGGTTTAAAAACAAAGAAGTGTGTGTGGAGGGACTCTCATGAAGGATTGGTTCTGTCCTGTGCAAGTGACCTGAGTGCCAAAAAGAGACATTCTTAAAGTGGGGAGGGGAGGCAAACATGGCTGCACACCTGCTGTTTCTCATTCCTTTTACTATCTGCAAATCCAAGCTGTTTCCCAACTGTCACAGGCAAAAGAGCTGCAGCCTCTTTGTTCTCTAAAATAATTTCTAAATTCTTCTTCCTTCCTGTTCAAAACTTCACTCCATCACCATTTGATCAGGTTTGAATACTGACTTATTTCCTTGCCTGAAATTGTGAGTAAGCCACCAACGACAACTTCAGGAGGTGGACATGGTGGCATTATAATGATAATGATTTCTGAGCTTACACACATCATTGCCTTCACTTCATTTTAGCTTCTTTCCTAATAACCCATAACAATGGACTTGCTTTTTTCATTGCATCTAACTAGGTTCATGTTTCCATTCAGTGGTTAATGATGGCTGACACAATTGCTTCCTGGAACTCACTCACAACAAGAATATAAGATCTCTGTTTGTGGCAATTTCTACGGGTGACTGCGTTCGTTCAGACTGATATCTCAATTAACTGATGATCATGATAAGACCAGCAATTCTGGATGCAAAATGCTGGCAAAGAACATGGACTAGATGGTAATAATGCCCATGTAAATATTGTTCATTTTATTAAATGATATATTTGCCTGAGGGTTTTGGTATGGTGTAATATATCAACCATTCAACAGAACCAACAAAATAAATGTTCAAGCATGTTACAAATCAGGTTGGGCATTTATTAGAAAAATTTGGAGTAAGTATGAAAGTACAGTAATAAAAAGAGGTTCATTCTGCAGCCCTTGTGAAACATTACATCTGCACAGCAGACTAGTCCACTGGGAAATTACCTGTCTGCATGGGAGCTTTGGAGTGGCCCCTGTTACAAAAATGAAAGCACAGCCCACTCCAAGGGAAGAGCCCACTCCAGACTCCATCATGAAGATGGTTGTGGCCCAATATAAGCCTATTCATACTAAGCCCAAGTGTACGAATAAAAAGTACAATTTTTTCAGCCAAAATTGTTTACAATGATAAGCACTACAGAATTTAAGCATTTCATTAAATCTTTGAGGTAAGTGTGAACCTAACAAAGTGTGACGTTTGTTCAGTGTTTGCTGAACTCATGCTGTGTGGATGTTGTGCATAGTTTTGCCCGTGTGTGATCAAACAACTTGTAAGAATTCCTTAGAATGCTTTGATTTTGGATAGATTCTGCTTATATTGGGCCACAACATGACATCCACTTCAATGACTCTGAGGGTGATAGAGAAAAGAGGGTGAGATGTTTACATATCCCTGCAACCTGAAACTCTGTTTCCCAGCCTCACCTCAAAATGTGCTCACAATGTCCTGTCCCCTTGATTTAGTTTGCTGTGACCATTTAGCTCAGCGGTTCTCAACCTGTGGGTCGTGACCCCTTTTGGGGTCGAACTACCCTTTCAGTCATGACGAGTCCCCCACTGCCCCTCCCTCCCCCCTCCCAGCTGCCCCGCCCCCATGGTTGGAGGTCTCCACAACATGAGGAACTTCATTAAGGGGTCATGGCATTAGGAAGGTTGAGAACCGCTGATTTAGCTGCTCACACAGTGGAGGGAGGGTGCCTGCACCTGCATGGCCCAGCTGCCTGGCATAGAGACTGAAAAATTAGCCATAACATGCAGGTGCTGATACACCTGAAGCTCCCTCCTGCCTTTAGCAGGTTTCTACCTGCTATTTTGGCCCTTGTTACGCCTATAAAACAGGACATACTATTAATAATTCCAACTGAGATTGTACCAGTTCTGTTTACACATAGATCGTTATAGGTCATCCTCAGGCCATCCTCCCTCTGGGCTGCATCACTCAGACTTTTCTCCATGATCAACCTGAGCCTCCTCCACAGAATTCTTGGCTCTTCACCCCTTTTGCTGCATCAAATCTATCTCCTTTCTTATTGGACACATTATGTCACTCAAGGGAGGTGAGGGTGTGTGTTTGCAGTTCTTTTTAAAGCCTGCTCCCCCACCTCCATGTACCTTTTGTATGTGCTTTTCTTCTCCGTATGATTAATTTTAATAATAATAATAATAATAATAATAATAATAATAATAATAATAATAATAATAATAATAATAATAATAATAATAATAATAATAATAATAATAATAATAGTGGAAAAATGCTAGATAGATGAATCATACAAATAAACTGAGGAGAGAAGGGGAGGTGCCTCATGAACTCTGTACTTGTACATTGGCTGAAAGGAAAGACAAGACCAACCAACCACAGCACGGTTCAGCCTCCTTTAGCCCGTCCCCCCAATCACAACTGAGGAAGCGAAGATGGCCTGGAATGTCAGGATGAGCTAAGTCCTCTGAAAAACAGGACTTTGGTTAGAACAATCTAACAGGTGAAGCTGGCTTGGAAAATGAATTGAACAAAAATAATGTGAGTAACGCAACCTGAAGACAACCTGAAGTCATCCTAAACTAAAGGCGTGACCAGGGCCGTTGTGCAAATAGGCCAAATTCACACTTACCTGCTTGGAATGCTGTCCAAAGGCCATCCCAAAGCTGGTTAACAGCAGGAATAATGGTTGTCATTTGCATGCTGAGTGCTACTCAGCAGTCACTAGCTGTGGGAATGGCACACCTCTTCTGTTCCTGGCAAGAAATCCTGATGTTGGATGTCCTGCCTAGCACTAGCAGTGATTGATTGTCAAAGGCAGGTCCTGACCAGCAGCCTTCACCTGGCAACACCCACAAGTGTTGCAAATGCACCTGCCCCAAACTGTTCCCAGTGTGACGAGAATGTAGGTGGATACCTGTCTACCGCGGGTTTGGCTCGGGAATAGCTCAGGACGCCTCAAAGACTATAGTGTGAACACCATGTTCCACCAATCTGCCTGGAACTGTCCTAGAGATAAGTAAAAAAATAAAAAGTGCCATAGTCTGTATTTCTATTTTCTGATCTGGACCAATTTCACACTGAAGTTGTAGGGCACCCATCCATCATGTCAGTTTGTAGGTCAGCTGTTGAAAATACATTAAATACTATTGATTTAAAAATGAAACAGATTCTTTCTGCACTGTGCCTTAGCCTGGGGCCTGCCATAGTCTGCACTAGTGCACATATGGCAGTTCCTTGTTCTGGAATATAATCCAGAATAAGACCCAGTGCAAAAAAGGCCATAGCTTTCAACTGAACTAGATGAAACCGAGAGTTTGACTGAGTTGGTTAGGCATACATTTGAATTGTTGCTTAGGATAATTATTAAGGAGTGTGGAAAAACTGTATCCGTTTTTTGAGTAACATGCTTTTAGATTTGCTTTTGAATGCTGAAGAAGTCACCTTGTCACCTTGCAGAACACCACCATAAATACAGTTCTCAAGTCCCCATGTTAAAAGAGAGGTCTGCCTTTGCCTTGCCCCTGTGATCTTTATCCGGATCGCTCTTCACTTGACCTGCAATTTGTATTGAAAGTTGAGCTGTCGTTGCAGCAGACAGGATTTTTTTGGGAAGGAGGCTGATTTAGGAAAGGGACAGATTGGGTGTGGTTCAGTCCACTTTCAGAATGAGAGAAGGTAACAAGCTATTTTCTATCACCATTATCCAACTCAGAAAATCCAGTTTTGGATTAGGTAATCTGGAAGGAAAATAAGTAGCCACTTTGCTGAGGTGTCCTCTCACTCTGAAAGTGGACTGAAAGGTGTGAACACAGCAACCAAGTCCCCTTCTCCCATATCTATGACAGTTGATATATACATGAAAAGAAAATACATTATCACCGTCAAGAGGAAG
Organism: Aspidoscelis tigris stejnegeri; assembly: GCA_023333525.1. Lineage (NCBI taxonomy): Eukaryota > Metazoa > Chordata > Lepidosauria > Squamata > Teiidae > Aspidoscelis > Aspidoscelis tigris. The sequence goes on along the minus strand of JALMGA010000003.1, from coordinate 47,109,843 downwards.
GTGAAATAAGTCAGTGATCTACAGGTGAAGACAAAAAGAAGACAGTGCTTTACAGATAACTTGCATATGGTAATTGAATCAGATATACATATAATTACTAGAAGTCAAAACAGAAATACCTGATGGGGGTGATTTTGATCAAATAGCCTATGTCTCTGCTCAGCCTGATGCCTAAGCACTAGCTCTCAAGACTCTGTGCTTTCAGTGTTTTGATTCACAACAAATGGTCTTTCTAGTTAACTTTACAAAGAGATGGGATATAAATCTGTGATTTGCAAACAACAGTATAAAGTTCTACGTGGATGGAGCAGGGTTACATTATTCTGACTCATGGTGACAGTATCACCAAATAAAAATAAGGTTCATGCCACCAAGCAGAGCTCGGTTAAGGGCACTGAAGGGCCTAAAAGTGCCCTCAGAGCGCTTTTCCTCAGAGCAGGGACAAAGTACTCTGAAGCCATACAGCAGCAGCAAGAGAAACATTTTTGCCTGCTTTGTACAGGTGTTGTGCAACACACACACACACTTTAAGGATATTTTTCAGCACATCAGAGGACTTCCACATTCAGAGCTGAGCACATGCCTCCCCTTTAAGCAGCACTGAGTTTCTGTATTGAAGAGCCTGATAATGCTCTGTTCTGGATGCTCCCTAAATATTGTTTCCCCCACAGGCTTAGACATTGGGTGACAAGCCATCAGGTGCAGGGTGAAGCATCATCCCCATGCACAGGCTCAGCTTGCTAGGCAATGCGTGCTGGACCCCCAAACCATGCTGAGACTGGTTTGGGGGGTTGGTCCGCTTTCTGTGGACCAGTCCAAAATGCATGGGGATGCTCCTTGCCGATCCGTTCGGAACCGTACCAAACGTGCATGGGGATGCGGCCTAAGAACACATCTAGCTATGGGGGAGTCCCCAAAAGACTTATTTACTTCTCCACTGTCACTCTACTGTGACTCTACTGAAGTGGACTTTAAAAGTGCCATGCAAATCAGGAATAAGCGTCCGCATGAGGCTCAGGAAAATGCGTGTTTTTAACGCACCTTCCGTCCCCATAGGATCCCTGTTTTCTTTGCGTGCATCTTTTTCTCCCCGCCCCTGCTCTTGTTCATAGGGTGCAAAGGAGAAACAGCAATCGCCTCTCTGTTTGTCTCCCAGATCTCTCCCCCCCTTAAATGGCTTCTCGTGCTGGAAAACATTCACTCTCACCACTTTCCCTGTTTTTGCTTTCAAAAATCCACCCTGCCCAGCGCACGAGCGCTGACAATCCCTGACAACTCCAAAGGAAAAACAGCGATCGGCTCTCTGCCTCTCCCCCCCTTAAATGGCTTCTCGTGCTGGAAAACATTCACTCTCACTACTTTCCCTGTTACTGCTTTCAAAAATCCACCCCCTGTCCAGCGCACGATCACTCATTCACTCATCACTTTCCCTGTTATTGCTTTAAAATCCACCCCTAGCAATAATCCACCCATTTCACACCTCACAGCAATTGCAACAATGTTGCAATTCTGCGTGATTCTGCCTCTTTAGTTCTGAGCTTTAGAAAGTGAAGCTGTTTTTGTGTTTCTGCTGTGTGTGTGCAGGCGGCAATCCCCGCCCCTTTTGCCACGGAGCGTCCTCAAGGTAAATGTAGCGAGGAAAACCCGCGACTTACAGAAAGAGCGCTGGAAGAGTTGTTTAAAGTGCATGTATTTTGTCGCGCAATTTCCACGTTTTGTAGCGCTGGAACCTCGCTAAAAACCCTGGCTTGGGGACGCTCAGAGGCAAAAGGAGAGTCTTGGCAGACTTTTTATTCCTTGGGGACAAGCCCTATGTGATTTCCAAAGATTTGCTGTGGGATGTAATCTAAGACCAGTGAGTTCAGCTGTTATATACATCTTCATCTTTCTGGACCTGATCTAGAAACACTCTCAGAATGCAGCTGTGTCTTATTACAGTGCCAGTTTCTTATTACAATGCCTCATGCACAGCTTTCAATTTCTGGAAAAAAAAAAAAAAGCTTGCTACCAATGGTAAAGTGAGTGATTAATACTTGTCCTGGGATTTACATCAAACTAAACCATAACCTAGTACTGTCACTATAGTATGGGATCCACAAGAATGTGTGGAGCTGACATTCTAGAGATGGGCATGTAGTCTACATACCACACACTTTCTCAGAACTCAAAGTGAACACTGTAGCAGTAGATCGCTGCCTGCAGAAACCCAAAACCCAGCTAGAATCACTACCATGGATTAGAAGTGTCCCCCACTTCTTCTTTCTTTCTTTCTTCTTCTTCTTTTTTTTTTTTTTTGCCTCTGTACTGATTGCAGATACATCTCCTGCCTTGGTGCCTTTCTGCACTCACCTAAAGGACTGCCTATCATATGCCTTTGAACTGGGTGTTTTATTGTATTTAATTGTGAACTCTTGTGCACCACTTTTAGTCCCTTCGGGGAAAAGGCGGGATATAAATAAAAGTATCCATCCATCCGTCTGCCCATCCGCCCATCCGCCCATCCGCCCATCCGCCCATCTATCTATCTATCTATCTATCTATCTATCTATCTATCTATCTATCTATCTATCTATCTATCTATCTATCTATCTATCTATCTATCTATCTATCTATCTATCTATCTATCTATCTATCTATCTATCTATCTATCACAGAATAGCAGAAGCCCTGTCATCCCTTAGCAAGCTTTGTCCACATTGGATGATGCAAGGGTCTGGGCTAGGACACCAAAATGGTGCTCTAGTCCAAGCTAGAAACAGATTTCAACAACAAGGTCTAGCAAAAATACAGGGACCCTTTTTGTCAGTGCAATAAGAAATTCCAACAGAAGTTAGTGAATGCTGAAAAGGGCCTGGCCAGAAACTTCAAAGTCTTGGAACCACTTCAGAGCCATTGGCTGGGGATGGGCTGGCATAGGACCCTATCCTTGCTCAGCATCAACTATGCTTAGCCTGGGATAGGTTGCCTATCCCAGACAGGAGCATTCTATTCCACTTGAGGATGGAGGGGAGATGCAGAAAAGAACCAAAAGTCATCCCCTGGCAACCACAGGACAGTCAGAAGTCAAATACTACATTGAAGGTGATCTCACAGTAGTACTTGAATTAGGCTTACTATAGGTCCCCCTCATCATTTTTCCAAGGGTCTCAGGGGCTGAATGGGACAGACACATTCATTTGCTTCAGCTTCTAGATGCTCAGAAGACCCCCACATAACAACCATGCAGATGCAACTTTTGTGAGAACATCTTTGCCTGACTGAGGTTGCATCCACACCCTAATGGCAGCTCCAAGGTGGGAAAGCTTGCTCCCACTCTAGAAATGGAGCAGTGAACATTGACACATCCCTGGCTGCCCCTCTCACTGTCTTTGGAGCTGAAATATGAGCTCTGTACCTGAGTTGTTAGCTCCAAATATGAAGAGCTATCCATCATGCCAGAAAAGGCCATGGAATTGGGCCTTTGCTGGCCTGGGGCCTGTGTAAAGCTGATACATAGGCCACTCCCACTGCTGCCATACTTCTACTTGGAGGCAATGAGAGCAACTGAGGATAGCATGGATTTCAGAGTGGTTCCTTCCACTTTGAGGAAAAGCAACACAGTGGATCCCTTCTCAGAGTGCTCTACAGCAGCCCCCTTTGCCATTGGAATGATGCACCCAAGATTTCGTGACAGGATTTGCTGCCATAGGTGTGGACGTTCCCTGATTTTACACCACCCTACTTCCTTTACTTTGAACACCTTTTATTTTCTGTCTGCCAACTACAAAATATTTCTGTTAGCTGTAAGCACTTCCTAGTGAGCAGCTTTGAGGGCAAACGTGTCATCTCAAATCACTGGCTAGGTTCCTTGGAATTTGTTCCAAAGTGAGAATTTCCTTTTTCGCATCTCTGTTTTCCTTCTGTCTGGGGCTCAGTGTGTGGAGTTTTTCTCATTTAATGGGTGACATTCAATAACTTTAAAGATTAGCCAAATGCTGTTATACGTCTGTCTTTAAGGTCGGATGTGGAAAGGGAAATTTACCTACCTTGCTCTCATAAGCCTCAAGCTGAGCTTATATTCTGTAGGAAAACTTTAGAAACCAGGCAGAGGGTGAAAATTGAACTCCTCTAAATTTAAGAGATCAAAAAAACCCAAAAAACCCTCATTCTCCTTTCAGCTGTGTCACACTGTTTATTATCATTGTCATCAAAGGGGGTGTGGATAAGAACCTGAAAAACCAAACAGACCTGTCTGGAGAGCACTCCATATATCTAAGAACTACAAGTGGCCTTCGTTCTATTGTACACCTCAGAGAGCCAGAAAGACTCTCAACGCTGAAGACCTACTTTTGGATCTAACAGTCCCTTGGGAGGAAAATAAGCACTGGCCGCAACACGTAAGCTCCATTTATTTATCTAGTTGATGGGTCTTTAAGGAAGTTACTGGGCAGTGTGTTGTTCACAGGGCAAATCAGATTAATGCTAGCCCTGCCTTTGGTGTTTTCTGCCCTCTGTACCACATTTTGGAGGTGGACATGATTAATTTGTATCAGTTCTTAACTGAATCACAGTAACATGCAATTTGTGCCCTATCATATAATAAACAGCATGGAAGTGCCAGCATGCAACCCTATCTCATTTTTACAGAACTGTAGCAGTCAAAGAGCAAGCAAAAAGCTTACAGCTGCAGTATCGGCTGTACTTTCTTGGCAGTGGGTTCTAATAGAGAAAATAGATCTTTTGTAAAAGTAGTCCAAATTGGGCTATAAAACCTTGATTACTCATTGCTGCTAGTCCCAGTAACCAGTAAAATTAATATAGCACCAGTTAATACTGAACACTTCCAGTAACTCTCAAGATGTAGCGTACAATAATCCAACATCAGTCCAGCCACTGGGATTACAAATTAATGTGCTAGTATGTGTTTTTCTCAAAAACCCGTGAAACGGGCAGTGATCAATTTAGTGCAACGAGTAGCACAGCTCAGATGTAGTGGAAATAAACACAATGATCTTTTATACTGATGAGCCCTCTGGTGGTAGCTGCTAGTATATTAAAGACACGTGGATTCTAAAGACAAAATGAGAAGCTGCATCTAGAAACACTTGCAATCGTATTATCAAAGAAATCAAGTGGATATGTGTATTTTCAACTGAATATGTCTATTTTTGTAATGTTCCCCATCCAAAGCAGAGAAAGGACAGAGGGTCGTGGAATCAATGTGTTTGTACAAGAGTGATTCTGTGTAGAACAGATACATTTTTACTGATGTTCTAGTGAAATAAATTGTGTACAAATTATGCAGCCAAATTCACATATATTTATATCTTACTGAATTTATCTAAAGAGGTTTATACAACATCTGTAGTTTTTACTAAAATCCCAAAGGTAGCAGCTATGTCATATCAATAATCCTTTTGTGAAGAATGCACTGCCAATCTTGAAAATTTTAATTTGTTCTTAGAATCTAAAATTATTTATACAGAATGGCCTAAGCTGTAAGAAATACCTTTCCTTCACCCACTTAAACAACCTTGTACAACAGATACAAGAGAAAATAGTCTATAGACCAGCATATTGTCTGTACAAATGATACAGGATAAAAATTAATATCAGTAACAGTTAATTGCAATAACATAAAAATAATACATCCTGTACATAATATGTTCTGCAGGATGAAAGGAAAAACAAAATATTGTTTTTTTTATTTTGATACTATATAATGATTTATTGAAATGTGTACATATATGTATTATTATCTATAAACTAATAGGAAATTATACAGTTTTCTACTTTTGATGTTGATAATAATGGAAACATATAAAAGGAAGAATTTATGTCAATTTCTATAATTATGTAGTGTATCTTACCTGTAAATACCCTAAAAAAAGAATTGTTTTGTATTCTTCTTGCCAGATTTAAATACCCTAAAACTGGTATTTAAATCTGTCAGCAGAATACAAAACTATTCTTTTTTCCTTCTTTGTACACCTGTATATTTCTATCTTTAATTGCCATACTGTTAATCGATGTCACTCCATTCCAAGTTGCAGGATTTCCAGCAGTGAATTTAGATTTAGAACGTAAGAAAAACAATACTGAAAAGCCATTGTAAAAAACCACAGGCTTCGTTTTACATTGCAATTTTGTACTAGTGATTCCAAACATTATATTCTTATAAAAATCATTTCATAAACTAAAATAAGAGTAGTACACTAAATGTTTACACTAAACAGTGAACATATCAGTTACCAGCCCAGAACCATGCAAGTCAAGTCTATGTTTTGTCCTGAACTTGGTTTAAATATTAGCTGTCGTGGGCAATTATTAAATATTAAAAACAATGCCTTGTAACTGAAAATCTATATATGCCTAACCAGAAGTAAGCCGATATGAGTTCAGTGAGACCTGTTGCTAGATTTTTTAAAAAGTATAAATGCATAATCCTGTCCAGTTGAATTTTCTTGAGGAAAAGAGAACTGAAAATGTTGCTTTGATCATACTGAACTGTGTTGGTTTTTCCTGATTGCTCTCTAAAGCTTGGTTGTCCATAATTTGCACATTACTAGTCTTTAGCCTAAAAAACAAAATAAAGGTTGAGTGGGTAAAGAGAGAGCACTTTTTAAACTGTCCTCCTGCACAAGACTGTTCAATTCTGACAAGATGCTTGTACCAGATATTATTTCTGAAATGAAATTTCACTGAAGAACTAACACTTTATCAAAATCATAGATTCAAAAAATTGTTTTTTTCTTTTTCTGTATCTTGGCACTTTAACATTGTGTCCAATGTTCTGTAAACGATATGAGAGAGAGGTCCCTAGATTCCTATATTCAGATTCATTTTTGTCATATTGGCACACTCTAGGGCTGCACGCAGGCATAGCTTAATTATTCCACTATATCTAGATATCCCAGAATAAAGCATGGATATTCCAAAATTGAAGAAAGAACAAATACATTGTATAAGATATTATTTCGTAATTATTTCTATGGTAGATGTATTCAATAATTTTTTAAAAAGTATATTCCAGACTATTCCTGCTTTAATTCTGGAATATTCAAATAAAACTGAATAAGGATGTCTGGCTGCAGGTTCGTATTCATTTAAGTAAGAGGAAGCCCATTACATTTTTGTTTTGACAACTTCAGTTCCAGTTATTTTAATCTTACTGTAGTTTAACTCTGTCCTAGAAAAACTGCTTGTTAACTCCAAGAGAATTTTTAGAGGCAAGTGAATATTCTGGTATTGGGGTCTTCCGTGGATTCAGTTTCCTCTCCAAATCCTGATCTCCTATTAAGATAGACCATTCAACTGATTATGAAGATCAGAAAATGTTAAGCACTGGCAGGAGGCTAAGGGAGTTAAAAGTTGGTACTGTACTGTGGTAATCTATATCTGAATCAAGCTGGAGATAGAAACTAGCTAGTTAAAGCACCTTGCTTGTCATTTTTAGGAAATACATTTCCTAACTCATCTTCACTTGAAAATTTGTATTAAACGAGGATAGGTATTTTCATGTTCATTGACGTATTAGTTCTTTCTCTTGCTTAAATGTCAGTTGTTACTCAATATCTCTTGTTTTCTGATAGGTAAAGGTTTTATCAGTCCTTCCTATTTTATTTTCATCAGAGGTGATTGCAAAATTAAATTGCATTTACAATAATGTGCCTAAAAACATTGTGCCTTTTGCTTTGTAACCTTAGCCAGCAGTTTTTTCCCCTCTGTTGCTCAAAGTATTAACTGATCGCTATAAATTGTGGTCAGACAAGATTGTAATTCAAGTTGTTATTAAGGTCTGTTCATTTCTTCAAGTAGCTTCTATATATTTATTCATAGATATATACTTGCTTGAGTAATCTAAGTATGTCCATTGTCCATTTAAATTATTTATTTATTTGTATTTCTATCCTGCTCTATGCTCGAAGATCACAGGGTGGGTTATAATAAAATCAGCATAAAACAGATAAATAAATTAGCAAAAACAACAACTGTGCTTGCAATGGGGGCATGTTGTTCCATCAGTAAGAAGCCAAAGTAAAGAGATGTGTCTTCACCAGATATCTGACACCCTCCCATGAGCCCCTAACCCCATAACTATTGAATAGGATGGCACCACCAAGAGATCTTCACTGGTAGACCTTAGGGCATGGCAGATCAGTATGGGAGAAGATATTCCTTTAGATATTTGGGCTCCAAGCCGTTAAAACCCTTATAAGTTAATGTTAATACCTCAAACTGGGTTCAGTAGCAAATAGACAGCCAGTTCAATTAGCAATCTAGCTGCAGCACTCTGGACCAGTGGCAGGTTCTGAACTTGACAGATGCTTGGAGGGCAGCCCCATGTACTGTGAACTGCAATAGTCCAGTGTGGTAGTTACCAGAGCATGGATCACTGCAATCAGACTGTCTCTTTCTAAAAAGAATTTACAACACCTGCCCTCTAGCCACTGAACCCCCTATTTCATCACCCATACCTCCACAGGACCTGCCACCGTCTGCACTATCATATGGACAGCATTTTCCTATTCAGGGCTATGTTCCAGAATAAGGCCCAGTGCAGAAAGGGTTTAAGAAGCTTCCAAATTTGATATTATTATTCATATTCCTTTTGCTGTTTGTTAAAAGTTGAGATAAAGGAGCCTATATTTCCTCAGTAATTTTGTATTGGATAACAAGAATACACAGAAACGTCAAACCGCAGCCTGTGTATACAATAAATCTTTTCATTCTTTTGAAGTATTGCCTCTAGCCACACAACACACATCGTAAGTTTTTCCATGGCAAACTCCGTCAGTAGGATTTTTATTACAATCACATGCAAATACACATAACACCATTGCACTGACATATATAAAGGCTACAGTTAGGTAAGTTCTGGCAATATTAGTATTAAATAATTATTAAATCATGCATGTTAGCAATAATTCTTTGGAATTCCCTTTAAGAAGATAGTATATGAGGCGATCATTTTCATTTTAATTAATTTTCATTTTAAATTTAAATCTAAGCAAAACCATTTCAGAAGATAATATAGGATTTGGTTGCATCAACATCTTCAGTCCTCCATGGAACACAAGGAGGGTTTAGCATGGTTCACAATACACAGTACACTGGGGTATTGTGAGAATGTCAAGAAAATAAGTGGCTGTGTTTGCATGCTACCAGCAACGCCAACTTCCACGTGAATTTCCTTTTGCTTTTCGGGTCAGCCTGGTGCAAGACTTTTTAAAAGAGCTCTCACACTCAAATCCTCTGGCTTGTGTGGGATAACCCTGGGATGGTGACACGCACACATATGCCAGTTGCTATCCCATGCCACCTTCAACACAGGTCCTATATGCAGCATGTGTGTGCCAGTGTGTCTGCTTGAATATACATGCATTGTCATGAGAATGCACCTATGTGTAAGAAATTCACAAACACAGCAAGGAAAGGTGGCATGTAAAAATGAGCTATCAAATAAATGAATGCTTATTTTTACATATATATGTATGCCACCGTTCCTTGAAGTTGCTCAAGGAAGTAAACAAAGTTATCCTTTTCATTTCATTTAATCATGTGAGCAGAAAGACAGTGATAGAAGATCATTCTGTAAGCTCATATATCCCAGAATAGATACCTGCTGACAACATGCTAGTGCAGACTCTGCACTAGCATGCAGATGGCAAGGTCCCAAATCCAGGATGCGGGGCAGAATAAGGCTCAGTGCAGGAATAACTTTTTTGTAGTCTTGTGGTCCCTGTCACATTTGTACCAAATTAGTACCATTCATATTTCCTGGGAAATATTTTTAAGATGTATATTAGCCATTGTGACTATTATTTCCTATAAATGTATCTTACTACTTTTTAAGCAGTAATTCCGAGGCCTTTTCTGTGCTGGGCCTTCTTCCAGGTTATATTCCAGAAAAAGAACCTGCCATCCGCATGCTGGTGAAACTATGGCAGGCCTCTCAAAAGGCCTGTCATAGACTGCATTAGCATGCAGATGGCAGGCCCCTGTTCTGGAATATAATCCAGAATAAGATCAGTGCAGAAAGGGCCCAAACCAGCAGCATGCTTCCTTAGGGACATGTGAAAAGGTTCCTGAGACTACATGAAGAATAAATTTTTAAAGCAAAATTCATCTGGAAAACTCTGTGCATAAAATAAGTAGAATCAAATTTACTGTGAACTATAAAAATAAGTTAACATTCCCAGAGGGGCAGCTGGGGTCTAGAGAAGAAAGTGACAGTTCAGTGCAAGCCTGTGCATGGGTAAAAGTCATGGTAGGCACATAACATTCACCTTCCTGTCAGTCCTGTTCATGCAAGGAGTGGTGCTAAGGGAAAACAACTTCCACTTTCCACTTTTAGGTGCTGCTATTATTTTTAGTATGTTTAGGTTTTTTTAACCCTTGTTTTTAATGTTTTGTAATGTTTCGTAAATATCTTCAATAAATAAAATTTCTATTCTGTTTTTTATGGTTGCAACCTGCCTTGTGACCTTTGGGCATAGGTTGGGATAAAACTACAAGTAAATAAACTCCCCTGAGAGTCACATTTCCACACAGCCAACATCTTGAAGCACCGGAAACACTTCTGACAAAGTCAGCCATTTTCAGTGCTCCAAAGAAGCAGTTCATACACAGTCGCCCAGTAAGGGTGCCTCCAGACATGCTTAAACCTTCACAGCTGCTGCACTGCCACTTCCTATTGGACAGGAGGGACGAATGGAAGCTACGCGAGGAGGGCAGAGTCCCTGCACAGCAGCTTCTCGTTGTCCAGATAGGACAACCAGTCATCAGCAACAGAGGAGAATTCAAGGGAAAGTCCGAAGTAAAAAAGTGCTGATTAATCAGCAGCTTTTTACTTTGGAGTTTCCCTGATGCCGTTTTCATGTGGTTAGTGGCAGCGTAGCAGCTGCAATGCTTTAAGTGTGTCTGGGGGCAGCCTAAGTCGCTTTCGACTCCCTCCTCCTGCGGGACTACTCCAGCCACTGCAAACCAGCCTGAAAGACCATCTAAGGTTTTATTCAGACATAACAAAATATGCAGTTTAAAGGCTCTCCAGAGAGAAAGTCTGTGACCCTCATGTTCCCAACCCATCTCCAATCGGCCTTTTCTAGCACAAAATATTCAAGGGAGGGCAGACTGGTGTGTGAACGATCCCACCTCAAAGCCTTCTCTAGGCTCCCTCAGAGGTGCATTTTTTTTTCTGTGTCTGATTACACCTTAAGTCATCTCACAGAGAAGTCGGAGCAGCTCAAGGACCAGTTGGGAGCATCTGTGTGCTTGCCTAGAACCCAAATTTTTACCATTTGGATGCCTAAGTCCTGCAGTGACAACTAGGAGTGTATTATGTGCCTGTGTAGAAACTGCCTAAGAATAAGAATAAAAATACAGAATCTGTCGCAAGATATACAATATGAATAAAACACAGATGAACACTAATATAAATATGAATACATATGGTTAAATGTATTTCTGCCAAAATGCAGAACACAATGTAAGAGGGCTGGGTGAAAACCAAGAGAGGAAGATAAGAAGTTTGGAAAATACTGTTTTATAACCATTCAGGTTACAACTTTAGAAGTATATTCTATAATTTATGTACTGTGTGAAAGATGCTTCTTCTTGCTGATCTTTAATTTCCTTCCATGCACTTTATTGCACTGGAGAACTTTTGCTGCTGCGTGTGTATTTAGGAAGTAACAGATAGAAGCCTGTGAGTAAACACTTGCAAATAATTATAATATTTCAGGATGATGCTGGACTCAGTAGGCCATAATACCTTCTTTCCAAACCCAATGATATGTGAATCACTGATGTCTTGGTCAGAACTGCTTGGAGCACCTGAAGACAACCACATGCCATATGATCAACAAACAGGTGGGTCCAGAAGTGCTTTATTTAATCTTCACTCAAGTTGTTACTGGTTTTATTGAATACATTTTCCAATTATAAAATAAAAATATCAAACTTCCTTCAAATTGCAAAATAAAAAGGAAAGCCTTACATTTTAGAAAATGTAAAACTCTTTTATTAATTATAACAATGGATTCAACTATCCTGAGAAGTAGATCTGTTTTCTTTACAAATAAAGAAGGCTCACATTCATCCTGGACATTTCTGTATTGCCGCTAGGGCAATCCAGCCACCCACCGCATTTTGCACATAAGGCATTTCAGGTATACACCTGAAAAAGGATTGTATTAAGAGGCAGATGGAGAGGAAAAATCCCTCAGACATTCAAATCATGGCATCAAACAAATGAAAGATAATTGATGGTTATCTAGTTCAGAACTGGGAGGAGGGGGAGTTCATGGGCTTTCTTTTCAAACTGACGCCCTGCAGAAGTTCAAAGTTCAGTTCAAAAATGAACAGAGAAAGGGAAATGTGGCAAATTCTCCCCTGACATCATATCCTGATCCCTCCCTTCCTCATTGGGCCCTGCCCTCCTCCCAGATTGCATCCTGGCCTTCCCTTCTTTACCAATCACACACCACTGGAATACTCTGCCCCCTCAAGACCCTCACCTGAATTGTGCCCCACCTCCCCCTTCCATGAATGAGCTGCCCCAACCCCTATCACTCCCAGCCAACACTCTGCCAGGTCTGTGGGGGCTTTCCTGGTCCCTATGTCACCAGGGACCTATGTCACCTATGTCACAGTGTCACCAGGCATGTGGTCTAGGCCATCTGGAGTGGAGAACTACTAGTAACTACCCTATTTCCCCCAAAAATAAGAACTACCCTGGAAATAAGCCCTAAAATGGATGTATGTAGGCTTTCATGGCCAGATTCAATCTCATTTGTAGAAGTTTTTGGGCTGTTATGCCGTGTTCCAGGTTTCTTTCTCTGAGAACCTAATCTTTTGGATATAGCTGCAATATCCATCTTCAAGATGGGCTGCATTTGAGGGGTTCATGAACTAGCCAGCTAGTTATAGATTTGGGGTGAATGACTCTTCCCAATGCTGTTTTAGGTTCATTATGAACCAACGGGCATTTTACATTCAAGCACACCTCTAGTCATTACCTATTCCATGAGCCATATTGTCTCTTCAGTGCTTTAGGACTAGCCTATCTGTCCTGCCTAGCCAATCCCCAAGCTGCAGCAACTGAGCTGCTGTCCATTTTCTCTCTGTTCCTTGGAATGTTTTGCACAGATATTTGTAATCGTTAATCTTGTAAAGAGGGAAAGCAAATACAAACTGGTTTGGGGGGTGTACTTTTAGTTCTGGTAGTCCAGCTGATATGCTTGTTCATGCTGGCTCCTTGTGGGTTTGGCTGTACCTTTTCCAGCAATACTCTTTTTCTGTTCATAGAAGCTCCTCCTCATGGAACTTCTGAGCAGTCACCACAAGCGATGTGACGACAGGGGCACAGCTAGGAGTCCACCCCTTGGTATTTACTTCCCCTCTTCATGTGAGTAGTAACAGAAGATGATTAACATGTGGTGCTTATCTCCCTCTTTCTGCCTAAAACAGCCGGCTATTAGGGGATAAATGGTGCCATAATATCTTATGATAAGTTTCCCTGTATACCAAAAAATATATAAATAATAATAATAGAGAGCAAAAATATATGGAAGAATGGGCCACTTTCATATCCCAAATACCATGGTCCAAGTTAGGCCGTATCTACTTTTTGTGATGAAACTAGGCTGAGACTGGTCCAACTCTGGAAGGGACCACAGCTAGCACGTCTATGTACTCCAGGGTCAGTTCTAGTGTTAAAACACCATTGGTTCAGTCAAAACACCTTGGTATGACTGCTCCTTTAAAATCTCTCAGGGTTCACCTAGAAGTCCATGCTGTTCTGCTAGGGAGGGAGGGAAGTTACATTTTAAATTAAATTTTAATCTTTTATATGTTTTATTCTTTTTTTCCTGTCACCCGCCCTGAGACCTTTTGGTGAAGGGTGAGATATACATTTCTAAAATAAATAAATAAATGAATAAATAAATAGATAAATAGAAAAGACACTACAGCCAATTTCCCCAGCAATCCTCACAGTGTGTCAACAAGCTTCCAGTTATTGCTTGCTTCAGCAGGGATTCAGGGACAGTTGAACTAGTTTTACAAGAAAGGGAAAGAAGGGCAAGCAAGTTCATTTCCTGTTTTTTCCCAAAGTCCTGATTGGCCTAACCAAAATAATTATTAGTTATGAGTAATCTGCTCTTTGCCACATGCAGATGAGCTATCTCAAATGAATTAAATATTAATTGCTGCCTGAGACCAGCATTAAAAAAACAGATTTCATTCTGGGAAAAGTTGCATAAGGTGAAAATGCATAACACAAGCTTTAAATTTCAATGGTATCCCATTGACTTACACTGGGATTAGTGGTTCAGTTGAAAATGATGATGATATAAATGGAAAAATTGGGCTTCCAGTGCAGGTCGATGGAGGAGAACAGGAGCCTGCACTGAAGGGGGGCAATATATAGCCATACCAGAGATGATCTACCATGGGGAAAATGCCAAACATACAAATGTCACTCTCGAAATCTGCACTGTGCAGGTGCCATGCAAAATGCCAACAAGGACTTCATAGACTGCAGTGCTGAACAACCAGATGTCATGCAAGATACCAGCTCACACCCATTCAGAAAAGGGGTTCTCAAAAACTGCAGTTCTGAACACCACAGAAGCCACACAAGATGCCAATCCCACACACTTACACACGGGCTTTTTGTGATTGTTTTTCTTTTCTTTTTACAGACCACAGTGTCACAATCTGTATCTGTAGCCTTGAAGAGGCATGTTACAATTGTCTTAAGTAAACAAGAAATTGTCAAATACCGGTATAGTTATTATTTACAACCTGGCCATCCAACCGGTACTACTGGTCCTTCAACAAGTGTCACTGGACTTTCTCCCTAGTTGCATGATGGAACTCCTATGAGCCTCTTTTGTCACATTTCTGAACTGGATTCTGAGCAGGAAAAGGCCCAGATTCAAAAGCAAAATTAAATTCTCCCCACCCCAAACAAGCCAAACAGCTTTTCTAAAAACAGTGCATGGTTATGTGTCATCAATGGCCACTGTTGGCATAATTCTGTTCTGTTCCAGGATTGCTGGTTTCCACTGCAAGTTCTATTCCATGACTGTTTTGTCTACTAAAAACACTGAAGTCAAATTCAGCATAGCCAGTCAAAAATCCTTGGGAACACCAAGATTTCCTGAGCAGTCTAGAGATAAGCAAGCCTGCCCCAGAACATTTGAGAGATTGTTCCAAAAAACTTGAACTGCAAAGGCTTCTGACATATACCCATCCATGTAGCCCACAGACAGCATAGGAAATAAGCCATATGTGGAACTTCTTCAGGTACAGTGTATTGGGTGGGACAATCATTCAGGTACAGCATCCACTTTCTGAGGAATTTAGGACTTTCACCTTCTGCTATGGACCTGCTTGACAGCTGCTATTCTGCATTGGTTTATAGTTCAATGATGTTATTTTTTAACCTTGGTTAGGAATTTGGATGGTCTCCTCTGCCCTTAAGAAGTGATTAATGCTTTGCTTCTAACTCACATTTAATTATTTCTGTATAGGTTCACATGTAATTGCAATAACTTTGCTTCATGACAGAGGCATTGATGCACAAAATAAGAAAATCAACGGGAAACCACTAGATTTGGCAAAGTATATTTTCTGTAAACACTTGGTACATTTTTTATTCCCCCAACCACACCTCCTGATTGGCCAGGGCTGCGTGCCTGCGCAGAGAACCTCCTGAAGCCAGGCGTGGCCCTGGCCAATCGGGAGGTGCGCCAGACGCAGGCACAAAGCAAAGTGGGACCCCGCAGCCAGAATCAGCCTGGCTACATTAAGGTAGGGAGGGGATGGCTCATGCTTTCCCCAGGGTGGGATGGGGGGTAGGTGAAGCTCACCCTGGCTCCAGAAGCTGCGATACACGGCTTCTGGGGTGAGGGCGTGCTCTGATATAGGAGACCCCCAGCTTGCCATGCTTGCTCCGGAGGAGCCAATCATGGTGGGCCGGGGGAGGGCCCAGTTAGGGACCCTTTCGCAGTGTGGACACATCCGAAACAGATGTGCCTTAACTGCGGAAATACACATTAAGTACCCATTAAGACTACCTTCAATGTAGTCTTCCGGGAAACCGGTTTAAGGGCTACTTAACACACGTTAGGGACACATTGCGCACAAGCCAGTGCAGACGCATGTGTCTCTAATGTGTGTTGTAGTGCGGACGGGGTTTTAGAAATCCGTCCTTAATGGGTACTTAATGTGTGTTAAGGGTCCAATGCGGAAGCACCCTAAGACAGCTCTGGTACAGATACGTCTACGTGCAAATAGGCCTCTGGATAACTGCATGGGTGCCTCCATTAGGATTCTCTGTGAAGTCTTCTTGGCAGAGATACAGAAGTGGTTTGCCATTTCCTACTTCTGGGGAGAGGCTGGGAATTGAACCAGCAACCCTCTACTTTCCTGGCAGTTTGCTTTACCACTGATGTACAACTCCTCCATTAAATGTCATTAAAAAGGGAAAATCCAGATTCCTCACCCTTTCTCCATTTTTTGCGTTATTCTCTCTGCCTGTCCTTCGATAGGATGCCAGTTGAAGAACTCCAGTCTTCAAGTCACAGAAGAATGATATACTGTTAAAGTTTAGTGAACCATCAATGCATTTTTTGTTATGCTAAAGCTAGATCTTTTGGTAGGAGAGGAACTGTCTGAGTACTGATACATTTACTTCTAAAATAAACTTTTGGTCCTGACTGCACTTTTCTCCCATTGCAGTTTACAGTTCCTCCTGGACATCCATTCACCCACAATGCTGGTCAAGAAACAACGTCTGTGAGTGGTTACAGTTTTGCTGTGATCACTACAAATTGGACGCCAACTGCATTTCCTTTTCCCACTTTAACATAAACGGCCATCAGCTATGCAACATGACGCAGGAAGAGTTCTTAAATGCTGCAGGAATTTGTGGAGAATACCTGTATTTCATCCTACAAAACATCAAAGCTCATGGTCAGTGTGTCAAATATTTAACTCAAGGTTGTTTTATTCTGTGTGCCCCTACAACTGCATCTCCACTAAGGCTGCGCTAAGACAACTTAAGCAAGGCTACTTTCCTTGACTCCCAGGGGAGACAGAATGGAGGCAGTTTATCAGAAGAGCCATGCCTTCCAGAAAAAGCTGTATCCACATCAGCGGGCCGTGCAGAGAAAAGGATGTTGAAGCCCTTTCCAAAGGGCTTTGGAGTCTCTCTGATGTCCCCCAGCAGTAGATCACCCCATCCATTCATGTGTGAATGGCAGTAAGTGGCTGGCTTAGTCTACTGGGCATGAGAAGTAGCCCCAGGAGGGTTCTGCATCCAGGCACCCAGCTAAAAAGACAAAATTTCCCAGCCTTCAAAGTTGGGCCACTACTTTTGGCCTGCATCACAAGCTGCCTCTTTGATTTTGGGCCAGATATCTCAGGGTATGACTAGACATGCATAATGAGACATCTTTTGGGTGAGTTTGAGCCTATAAGGGCAGGCATAAAATCCCTAAAATCACCTTACCATACCTTCCTCATATGGACTAAATTGACACCAAGGGTGCTTACGCACAGGCCCTTTAACACCCATTAAGCACACATTCCAATGTGTGCCTCCGCACACAGGTCGTTAATTAGGACACTTCCGGTGAGGGGTGTCCGCACAGCAAGCCCGTTTTTAATGCGAATTTCGGTGGCAAAACCGGTTTGCTGCCGGAGCGTCCGCATTAGCGGGGGCAAAAAAGCACACTTCCGGTGGGTGCATCCGCACCTATCTGGACTTAATGTGTGCTTAATGGGTGTTTCTTGCACACCACATTTCAAGTGGCTTTGCGCTGTGAATCTACATCCGTTTGAGATGTGGCCTCACAGCACAAGTGTGCTAACCCATGGCCCTCCCCCAGCTCGCCATGATTGGCTCGCCAGAGCCAAGCATGGGGAGCCGGGGGGGCTCCTACCTTTCAGTTTGCCCTCGCCCCAGAAGCGGTGGATCGCCACTTCTGGAGCCAGGGCGAGCTTCCCATAAGCCCGCCCTAGACCACCCTGGGGGGAGCGCGGCGGATCCCCTCCTTACCTTGTTGGCGTCACCCCGAAACTGAAAGCAGGCGCCCGGGATGCAGCGCACCTGCGTCCTGCGCACCCCGATTGGCCGGCACGCAAGTCAAGCAGCGCGCCTTCGCAGAACAGCTCCTGAGGGCAGGGTCTGCCAGGCGCCATTCCGGCCACTCAGGAGGAGTGCAAGGCACAGACGCGCTGCATCCTGAGCACCTCCTTTCAGTTTTGGGGCGATGCCGATGAGGGAAGGAGGGGAACCGCTGCGCTCCCACCAGGGTGGGCTAGGGCAGGCTTTTGGGAAGCTTGCCCTGGCTCCAGAAATGGCGAGCCGCCGCTTCTGGGGCCAGGGCAAGCCCCGGCAGAGAGGTCCCCCGGCTCATCAGGCTTGGCTCCGGGGAGCCAATCGTGGCGGGCCGGGGGAGGGCCCTCCATCCCAGATGGGAGGCGGGTGCCGTGCGTCCACACAGCAACCACCTCCAATCCAGATCTTCGCCGCATGTGCTGAGGCAGGAGCGCGGGGTAGATCCGCGTCTCTTAGATGCAGATCTACCCCGTTAAACCGAATCTACTGGGCACCCAGAGTTATTAAAACCGGTTCCCCTGGGAGCCGGTTTTAATAAATCCGGGTGCAAGGGATCCGGTTTTATTTGCCCCTGTGCGGAAGCACCCCAAGATCAACTTTTACTTTGAGTTGTATTGGGTAGGGAGCTTCATAAGCACAACACAACATGAGAACAGATACTGCCAGCAAGCAACCAATCAGCAATAGAATGCCTAGCAGGTGAGTGGCCAATCAGTGGCAAGCACTTGTTGTTAGGAAGGAGTTGCCAGACTTCAAGGCAAAGGAAGATCAAGATGTAGAAACATGAAGTAGTATTATTTAACTGTTTGAATCCCTATTTTTTTGTTCTTCTGCAGAAGTGGTTCATTTTCTAAAAGGGGTTAATTAAATAAGCCCTGTCTGATAACACTCTCAATCCAAGATGGTACTCACATGACACACATCAATGCATGCAGTGTGGAAATAGCTCAGCTGCCCTAGCAGCCTGGTTAAGGTGCTTTTACTGTGTAAGGAAGATGCAGCACAAAATGCTTATTGAAGGCACTGAGCTAACAGTTACAGCATCTGACATGTTACACTGAATGACAGTTCGGTGTATATATACACACACACAGTTTAAAAGGTGAAAACTGGTATTTAACTGGTGCACTATGAAGCCTACATAATCAAATTTAGCATTACTGAAAAGAGGAAACGGCTTGGATAGGAGGCAAGACACAATGAATACAAAAAAGAAAAGAAGAGGGGGTGAGAGAAACATATACCCAAGGAAAAAAAATTGGATAATGAGAATAAAGAGAAATAAGGAGAATGACAAAGAAGTATGTATTTTATTGGAAACTGAAAAAAACATTTACTTGTATACTTCTGTTTTATGCTTTTTATCAATAGGTATCTCCTATTTTCATGACACTGAAGATACAACGTCACCAGAAAAAGAATGTAAGGGAACTTCTAAATATTTGAACATTTCAAAAGCAAAAGGGCAAACCTATGGTGAAAATCAGTCACAGACTGCATCTGCAGACATTTTTAAAAGCTGCTCAAAACTGGCTTCCAGGTGGTAGTATGTGAATACTAGAATTCTCATCCTACCTGTAATCCAAATTTTGGAAATGGATTAAGAAGCTTTCCATCCATTTATATTCCCCCCTTTACTCAGGGGTCACAATGAAACTAATTAAAAAACAGGAAAAGTGCCTGAAATGAATGTAGTGAAAATTTAGTAGAAACCTTCAGCAAGTTAGATCAGCCCAAATCTCTTCTAGGAAATACATGAAACCAAGGGTTAGTTATATGTAACAAAAGATCGCCATCATCATCATCATTTTACATAAGAACAGAAGAACGTAAGAGAAGCCCTGCTGGATCAGGCCACAGCCCATCCAGTCCAGCGTCCTGTCGCACACAGTGGCCCACCAAAAGCTCACGGGCATCTCAAGCAGAGACAAGGAAAAACCTTTTCCTGCTCTTGAATCCCAGCAAATGGCCTTAGAAGCATCCTGTTTCCCCCCGCCCCCCAGCCTAAAAGATGTACCTAGGCATTCATTCTAGTAGCCATTGATACATCTGTCGTCCATAAGGGTATTTTAAAAATACCCTCCCTCCCCTTTGTCAGGGGGAAAATGAAATAGGAATTAATCCTGATCAGCCTATAATATTTTTGTGGATGTTATACTTGTGACGAATCACTGTATAAAAGCCTTTGGTACAGAAGATACAATTCAAAAGTGTTCTTACCTGACCGTGGACCACTTTAGGGCGATTAAATGTATCATAGGCACACCACAATCCCCCAGCTTTGTTTATTAAGTTTTATTTCAGTCAGAATTACTGCATCATCAGTCAGTATAATTACAACATCCAAAGTGATCAAGATATTACTTTTCATGATCTTCTATTCAACTGTTTAAAGATCCCACTATATCTAAATTTTAATCCATCTTTGATCTAACCTCAGAATGAGAGAACACATTAGCACACACTTTCTTCCTGCATTATCTAACCCAAAGGTAGATGTGAATGGGTAACTGCTTGTCATTTTGCAAATATGCTATCTCATGGTAAAGGGTTAGGGTTACTATTCCTTTGTTCTTATATTCTTGTCTTGCTTTCCTCCATCAAAACCGGCCCTGCTAGAATTGGCTCTATTTGTGCACTATGAAATCCGATGCTGATATTATGACCTTTTCAGCAATGGTCCTGAGGCTATGGAGCAATCTCCCAAAATTGGGCAAGATTTTACAGTCCTTTTAGGAAAAGGAGTAGAGATGCCTACAACTATTGTTTCAACTGGCTGAAGTTATTGCTAGTTGCTTCATTCTATTTCTGTTGATTTCTTTCATTGAATCTATTTATATGTTTTCTTTTGTTGCAAACCACATTGAACACAGATTAGAGCACTACCTAGACAGTGTCTAAATCCCACCATGGTGTTGCCCAGGAAATGGGGGAGAAATATGTCAATTTACCGAAAGTGGCATCCTCCCTCTGCAAGTGGCAACTTCAAACTAAAGTGAGAAGAATTACTTTCCAGATGCCCTTTTGGAGGGGTCAGCATGGGGTGAGAGTCTGACGAGAGTTATCTTGAATTTTGAACCAAAGTTTCCTGTTCCTCAGTTGCAAGACAGCCAGGAATTCCATCCCTGCAAGCCATGTTCCACTTACATAAATGGTCCAGTGGGCAAAGAAAGGTGATTCAAAGTTCTAGCAGTTTGATGGAGACCCTCCTACACCACAACACACTCCAGCAGCTCTGGCTTCTGACAGCCTCACAAGGGGCTACAACTGGATGAAACCAGGAAACGTTATAAAAACAATTTAATAAATTAATGGGATACTTCTTTTGGTGATCCTTATAGAACTGGTAAATACAAGTCACACTCACTCCCTTCCAAGTCTACAGTTTCTGATTCCAGGTTGCATTTGCATAGGATTTTTTTAGCAAACAGACCTGTGGTTTCTGAGTTGTCAGAAAAATAAAATCAAAAGAGACAATGGGATTGGTCCATACGTCAGCACAGAGAACGCCTTGGCTATACTAATAGTTCCATTATGTGGGTTTGTGACTGGCTGAAAGAACTATCCACATGTTCAGTAGATAACATCAGGTGCATTGGTGCGCATTTAGATAAGACTCGCTTTTCAGATCATTGGAACCTGACTGTTAGTGACCTTTTCTGACCTATTTTTTTGCTGCCATGGCAGTTAACAGTCCAGATGGTTAATTGTATCTTTATCTTTATGACAAGGTCGGATTTTTATTCTGAAATAAATCACAGACTCTGTGCATACTAATTTGGCCAACACATCGGCCTCTTTAAATCATGTTGCCACTGACTGTTCCCATCGCTTTCTGAAGAAAACATTCTTTTCCAGATGATGATAAGCCATGTTTGAGGACAGCCAGCATCAAGAGTCAAGAGTTTCAAAGTCACAGTAGAACAAGTAGGTGTACTTCTGCCATCGAAACCTTTGATTCATCTATGGCCTAATTCATCTTGCAGAGTCATGGTGAAATTACTTCCTTTTATTTACCTTCTGTCCTAACGCACAGCAATAGTTTTATAACACAATCACTGAAATACTATGATGCCACTAGGTGGCACCCAGATCTGTCATAGATTACGATGAGAGAAAAGTAGATTATACTGATCTTGACTGGTCTATCCGTAGGTGCGGAAGAATGTAGCTGCCTCCAGTCAAGCTTTTTGGGTCTTTTATTAGCAACTTAGCAGCTAATACAAAACAAAAATTCAAATACAAATTCAGTAGCTTTTCCTATCATTGTCTCATTGTGGGCTCAGCTATGGGGGCAGGAATGAAATCATTTGTGGCCTTCATAGGTGCCAGCTGGATGTATTTTGGCTGGACATCCAGAGGTGGATCACCTCTGGTTATGCAGATCCTGCCAGCATCATATGGGGAAGGAAGCTTAGCACTTTTGGTCTTAGAAAAGTATCTGAACTCATGCCTGTCTGGAACACCAAGCTTTGAAGTATGAAATATTATTAGCAGATATTTCAGCATTGCAGAAAGAAACAAGCATGTGTGAGGAAGCACCCAAGGAAGGGGAAAATTGCCCAGCATAGCTCAATGAGGACTATGTCCTACAGCCACAATATCATTTGGGGACAGAGGGGAAGAATGGAGCAGAAAACCTAAGAAAGCTGTGGCAGTCTCAAGAGAAAACTAAGCAGGAGAAGTCCAGATTACTTTGTAAAATTTCCCCTCAAGTTTCATTTGTTGCAATTGATATTTAGTAGGTGAGATCAAAGGTGAGAGGTGAGAAGTTCTATTTATTCAGCCGCATTTGCCCTGGAGTTATGCCTGTGTTGTAAACTAAAGGGTATTCAGAGGGTTTATCGCAGTATCTAATCAAGGATAGTCATTTCTGTGCTAATAATACCTGCTTCTTCTCCCACTGGCTTCATGAACCATGCTCCCATCTGGAATCTAAAAATTGAAGCTCCTGGGGGGAAATAAGAAAAACACTACAATGAAATCTGTTAATGAAACTCCTGCTGCTTTTCATTCTCAAAGGTCTTCAGAGCTCACATTTATGGGAATTTGTAAGAGACCTGCTCTTGTCCCCTGAGGAGAACTGCGGGATCCTGGAATGGGAAGACAGAGAGCATGGAATCTTTCGAGTAGTGAAATCAGATGCCCTGGCAAAAATGTGGGGACAAAGGAAGAAAAATGATAGAATGACCTATGAAAAACTAAGCAGAGCCCTTCGGTAAGCTGATAAGTGAGATGGGATCATCTCTAGCCAATCTGTGGGTGAAAAAAGTGGATCAAAAGATTATTTGCCAACAAGCCAATGAATGCTACTTAATACTTTAATACTCCTTACTATACTGTACTATTTACCTTGGTAGCAGTTCTGTAATGCTGAGCGCTTTGAACATGGCATGAGGTACCCCACACCACATTGGCCTGGGCTATTTAGCTGGCCCACGATGGGCAAGGCTACAGGTTTCGTGCTACAAGGTCAGTCTACACTACAGACAGCCTGGCCCAGCCCAGCTTTAAAGGCTGAAGACAGAAATTTCTAGCTTTTGAAGCTGATGGCCAGAGCCTTTGCAGCCAGGTGTCCACAACTAGTGTGCTTCCAGGTACTTAACGGTGCTGGGGCCAGTCGTGGTATACTGAAACACTGAGCACTGCTGTCCTTACTAGAGATGTGCATGAATGGATGTTTGGGTATTCAATTAGTAAGGAATTGAATGTTTCAAAATTTGTATTCATTCGAAAAGACCCCCTTCAAATGTTGTAGGATTATAATTGATACGAATGTATTCGTATGAAATTGTTCGAATATCCAAATGCATACTATTAGATACCTATCCTGGATACCTATCCTGGATATGTATACTATACAAATGCATAAATAATGGATGCAGATCCCCTTCCTATCTTATACACACACACACCTCACCAATCCCTCTGTTTCTCCAAACCTGCTTTGCCTCAGTTTTTTTCCCCAGTTTAACAAATGTCCAAACTATTTGTACGAATGTTCCAAAACGTTCATATTCATATCTGTGTACAAATGTTCAAATTTGTCCAAATAACAAATGTTATGAATATTCATGCACATCCTCAGTCCTTACCTTCTCTGTGATCCTGTATACCAAAGTGGAATGATGGTGGACTGCTTTTTAAAGTTCACTAGTTAGAAGAGCAGGAAACAGCACAATTTTGGTGCTGTATCCTGCTCCACAGCTTGGCCCTGAGCAGATAAAGCAGTCTACTGTGGGGTGGCCTCCAGTAAACTGGCCCAGTGTCCATATCATTTGTTCTATAGGCCACACTGGTTTGGGATAATGACTCAGTGTGGAAATAGCCTTCGTGTCTCTCTGCACTTACCTCTAGTCAATTTTAATAAGGGTTTCAGAGGCCTCACTTCTGCATGGTAGTCCAGTTTAAGGGGTGGTCACAGAAGACAAGGCGAGGTCCAATTTGGGATACTCAAAAGGCCTCCTGATTCAGATTACTGATCAACCTAGTTAAGCAGGTGCATTGGCATACTAGTCAGTGGCATACTAGACTTGTGTGTGGACACCTCATCGGCCCAGTATACCAGGGGACCTATTTTGACAGTGTGTCTTGTTGCACCACTGAAATGGGTTCACCAAGGGCCCTGAGGTCAGGAACTTTTATTCCTGGCTGCCAGAGCTTTCAGAGGATGCCTCCAAAGTTCACACAAGCTTTGGGACTGGCACAGAGGCTAGATTGAAACAGCCATGCCAATGTGGTCACACTGGTCCAAGCACAATCCATCCCTGCTTTGGAACAGATTGCTTGATCCAGATCACTGCAGATGTAGAAAGTGCAAAGGCCCTTAAGAAAGGCAAATCCATGCCCAATGTTTAGAAGAAGATAGTGGGACCTCTGGTTGCCCAGGGAAGTTTTAACCTCTGGCAAACACAAACCAGACTGGTCATATTCAACCTCCAACTTCGGAAGAAGAATGGATTGGTCTGTCATAGAGAGTATCATATAACATGGTAACAGAATGACACATTAAAAGGATTTCTTGGTTTGCTTTCAATTTTGTTGTTACAGGTACTATTATAAAACTGGTATTCTGGAACGAGTGGACAGGAGGTTAGTGTACAAGTTTGGAAAGAATGCACATGGTTGGCAAAATGGCAAGTTATGAAAGACACTTCACTTCAGAATTACTGTTGATATATGCAACATGATGACTTTGATCAAAGCAGAGGGAAGTGTTCAATTCCCTGCTTAATAACTGGATAAAATAACAATAATAAGACTTTTCAGTTGGAGGAGTCACCAGGCTTTGGACTGACAGCAATACCAGCATAGCACTTACAAAAATACCAGCCATCTTCTGGTCCAGAAAGTTTTGATATGGTCTGATTGTAGAGCATCATTCTTAAGCAAGAAGAACCTATTGCTGCTGAATATTAAACCGAAGAATCGTCTACCCCAATATTTGATTTTGGAACAATGTGCTATTAATTATCTAAGGACTACATTTACCCTACTCTTTGACAATGAATGTATTTGTACAGTCTTTGTAGAAACAGATGCAAAATGCCTAAGCGGTTTAGGGGTTTCATTTCTATCCTTACGTTTCCTTTTCTGCTGTAAATCTCCAAATAGTGTCATAACTACAATGGTATTCTGCTATTGTTTCTAACAGTGTGCACACAGTATGTAGAGTTTAAAATGCATATTGGCCAATAATGTCCTCAAATACAGGAACATGCAAAATGCTATTTCAAATGGTTCATAAACTATTATTAATAATGTGCCTCTACATGAGGACTAGAAGCCCCCATAGGAGGCTAAGCGAGGACCTTAGCTTAGCTTATCCGCTCCTGGTCCTTTCTGTATTTACCTCTCTTTAATCACAGATCAGTGGTTCCAGAATAGCCTGACCCAGTGATCGGGATTGTGGAGAAGCATGGGTGGGATCAGCGCTGTCTGCACTTGATGACACAGATTGAGATTAATGTGCACCGTGGCTGCTAAGCTTGCAGAGACATTGCAGTCACATCATGCACTTCTGAAGGCTAGGAAATAAGGTTTCCAGCCTCAGGGCCTACGTGGGGTGTATTTTTGATAGCGCACTGTGTCACGCTGCCAAACCATCCCTCAGTAATTCCAAATATGTTCCTATGTTCTGGATCAGGGTGCTGGTCCCTCTGGTAATACTGATTAAATGATACGACCAGAGATCCAGATTAATGCAGATGGAGCCAGACTGGAGGAGGGGGCTCCTTGATCCACATTAACATGCAGTTATGAAGGTCCAAAATATGTCGTGCCTGAATTCTTAATAGAGTCCAGTTTTTACCTGCCCAGCCTTCATGGAACGGGGGAGGGTCAAAATATCATCCCATTGCGACATGTGATGATATTATACAGCAACATGTATTGGGCTTTCTGCATTGGGCCTTTCCAGATTATATCCTGAAATGGGACTTGTTGTTTGCACGCTAGTGCAGACTATGGCAGGCAGGCTCTATCTACAGCAGCGGTACTCAACCTGTGAGTCGTGCCCCCTTTGGTCGAACTACCCTTTCAGAGGGGTCATGACGAGTCTCCCACCTTCCTGCCTCATACTCATTCAAGCTGCCCCACCCTGTGGTTGGGGGTCTCCACAACATGAGGAACTGCATTAAGGGGTCGCGGCATTAGGAAGGTTGAGAACTGCTGATCTGGAGCCTTCTGTATCACGTGCTAACATGTAGATGGCAGGTACCTATTCCAAGATATAATCTGGAATAAGGCCCATTGCAGAAAGGGCCTCGGGGTCTCTTGGGGCTTTCCCAAACCCTGCCAACGCTTTAAAGATTAAGAACCATGTTTATGAAACATTTAGAATTGTGTTTGGTGCACCACTAACTGC
This sequence comes from Aspidoscelis tigris stejnegeri, assembly GCA_023333525.1. Lineage (NCBI taxonomy): Eukaryota > Metazoa > Chordata > Lepidosauria > Squamata > Teiidae > Aspidoscelis > Aspidoscelis tigris. The sequence continues at coordinate 47,082,865 of JALMGA010000003.1, read as the reverse complement.
AGCCACTCTTCATAATTTTATGTGTCTACCACAGGGGAGAAAATTACGCAGTATCAAACAGGTGTCCCATAGAACAGTTCCTTTTGACAAACTATCCAAATGAAAAACAAAAGAGAAAAATCATACCTGAGAGTTCAGTTCTTTCTCTTCCATCACAAAAACTGCTGGATTCCAAAGGAATATGCAGTGAGACAAGTTTTCAAAATAACCCTTCAGACATATTGTACATTGTACATTCATGGTGTTCCCCTAACAGTATGCACTTTAATCCAACATTTTATGGCAGTCTATACTGCATCTGGCTATTTGAAAGGCTGGTAAATTTAGTGATATCTGATGCTTATTTTGTCCTCCTACACTCTGACTATTAAACTTTTATTATGCTTGATAAAACCAATCTATAAATATGTTAAATGTATTAAATAATCTAAATGAAAAGCAAAGTGAGGATTTGTTTCCACATATACATGCATGGACATACATTCTGGTGCAGAATACAGCATTTTCTGGGCGGGGCCTGCTGTTGTCTGCAATAGCATTCAGATGGCAAGCTCCTGTTCCAGGATATAGTCCAGAATAAGGGGCCCAGTGCAGAAAGGGCCAATGAGCAACAGTATCGTTGACTAACCTCTCCATGGTCCAAACCAATGAGTCTGGATCAGCCAGGCCTGCTGGTTCAGGCCACTGAAAGGTACAACTATTTGCACAATGTCACCGGTCCAGATCAGCCCCTGCCCAAGAGGTTGCATGAGCTTTAAGGATGGCCTCTGAAGGATCCAAAAGGCTAGGAACTTTCATTCCTAGCCCCACAGCTGCCAGAGGACACATTTTGATGGTGTGTTTCCAAGTGCTGCTGAAATGGGTCCCCTGGTAGTCCTGATCATGGAGACATGCCTTCTGCACCCCTGTGTGTTCTAGACCAGGGTCCACTGGTCTGCCAGTAGACCTGTAGCAGATGAAGCAGACCAGCAAGGGTGGAGCCTCACAAACCAGCAAGTGTGGGGCTCTAAAATACATACCAATTAAGCTGAAAAGTGGACTTCATTGCCCTTTAGTCCAGATTTAAAGGTAAATGCAGAAATGTCCTAGGTATTTTTAAAAGCACACATTCATTTGGTTTAGGAATCATACTAATTCTACCTCTGAAGGTGTTTTGCATGTTCCAGCAGAAAGTTTTTGGCATATCTTTCCAGCATCACATTTTAAAAGGGTATACAGCACATCCAAGAAGTTAAGACATGGGAGTTCTTTTCACAGATTTTGCAAACATAAAAATACAACAACAATGTTGTAATGATTTGTCATCCCTATGTGGAGACAATAGGTAAATGCTAAGGACTAAAGCCCATTAAAGGCTTGTGCCTGGAAGCTCTAATGCTTCAAACCATCAGACATTTCAGACTAAGAGAAATCTAATTATTAAACAGAACACAGAAGGCTTATAAAATAGACCTCCTGTGAGAAAATATTTGTTTGTTCTTGAGAGTTTTTTGAGCTTATTCATAATTCTGAGCAATTAAGGCATTTTACTTCAGTTGCTGGCCTCAGATTAGCTATCTTTTTTTCTTTATGACCTTTGAATTTTCTGCTGTTTGCGCACCTTACCTTTGCCTTTCCCCTTGCTATAGATCTAGAATGGACTGACATACTTTCAGTGAAGCAGTTAATTTAGTGATGCCTGTTTTTCATTACTTTGCCTATCTGTATTTGAATCAGAAGTCTGGCACTCTCATGCATATTCTGCAATTTTGTCTTGACATAAGGTACACTGAGTGAGCTCCACTCTTCTTTTGTTTTAACTGTGTCCACAGTTCCACAATCAATAACAGTAATTTCACAAGCCCCCAAGAATACTTCTGAAAAATATTTGTAGTTCGGATGCCACACAAATCTTTCTTTTGAAATGAATGCTCCAGTCCAGATTCATTTTTTACTTTAAAAGTCTGCAGCTGCAAGGTGTTGCAGAATTGGGCTGTGCCAATAGATCTTGTTTTGCCAAAAAAACAGTTTACTGGGTGTAAGAGATGCCAGGTTGCAGACCTTGCACTGCTTTTCCATGATCAAATGTCCTTCTGTTTCCTGCCAAATTACACATGAGCACTCTGGTTATACAATAATAGATTGTGCTGGGCCAACAAAAGCTGCATCTGGCTTCAATTCATATGGGTTCCTCCTTTGCCTTATTGGCAGATGCCCATGGCATTCCTTCTTGTTATAGAACTCAGAATAACTATCATATAATTCAGAATCTGAGTTTGCCACACCCATCTCAACACAATTACTAGTCTGTATTGCTCACCCAAATCCCAGATTTTGACCATAACAAACAAACATTTAAATGTCTACCTACACAGCAGCTGGAATTTGAAGAAAGTCACTTTCCGCCTTCCTGAATGGAAAGTCCAGAAATAAACAGGATAGAAATGAAAAAGTGTGAGCAGTCAGAATCAATGTGGTTTAAAGTGATGGTGTGACCATGGCAATGATGTCTGCAAACCATCAGGGAATAGACCTGGAACTGCCCCTATAGTGTTTTAGCAGGTGTCACTACAGCTTTGTGTAGGCTGCAACTCCATTAATTAGAAGGCTAAACTAGTCTATCTAATCAAGAATTGCCAATTCCTAAATCTTCTCTAAAATAGGGACTTTCAAAAATAGTTCCCACTAGAACATAAGATATACTTGTAGGCTGGGTAAGTGCAATAATAATATCTTAAGGCATTCTTGACTGGTTCCATCACGTGAATGATGAAAGTGAATTGTGTTATCTTTTCCTAGGTTACAGTGCTGTATATTATCTGCTGGTGCGTGCCTTTAAAACACCTTGACGTTTGATGGAATTGTGTTAGTATGTTCACATCTGGCACAATAAACAATGTCTATGACGAATATTTTGCATCATGAAATGCAAGAAAAGCTTTTGAAAATGACCCACTATGAAAATTCTGTGGTCTTTTTAAAACCAGCAGTGAAAGATACATTCCTTGTAAACGAGTGATATAGAATGAAGTATCGGTGTGAAGTTTCATTCTGTACATTTCTGACGTTATTTGTATATCTGTTTCAGTCAACAGCTGTTTGCAAATAATCTTTATAAAATAGTGTAATTGTAAATAATGTAGTATTTTTGTAGTGTGCAGTGTATTTTTTATTTGTGTCCGTGTCAAGCATGTGCTTTTATAGAAGTGGAGAACAAGTAAGTGATACAAAGCCCTCATAAAAACTCACATGATGGCAAGGTGTGGTCATTTTATTTCTTGCATGTCTCACCCAGGTCTTTTTTGCATGGGGCCTTATTCTGGATTATATTCTGGAATAGGGACCTGCTATCTATAAGTTGGAGTAGACTACAGCAGGTCCAGCCTGGAATACTAGGCCCCTATTCCAGGATATAATCCAGAATACAAGCCAGCACAGAAGAGGACCCAAAATTCCCTATTACAGGCTGCAGCTCCATTACAAGACCCCAAGTGCTATTTCCATGCCTCTGGTGTATTATCAGCTATACACAATGCCAAGGGATCTGGCAAGCCACACATATGACTCAAGGCTTAGAAAAGGCACTTGAAGCTCAGTGTGCAAAGAATAAGTACCTGGTGCATTGACCTCTTTAGTTTCCTCTTCCTCATATCATCAAAACAAACCAAAACAATTGAAAGTTCATGAGGAGGACAATGGGCATGGCTGCTCATTGATGCACCATGGCCAGTAACAAAGTAGATAGGGAGCCACTTAGGCCAGGCCATGGCCAGCCTGAGATGACAAACGTCTCTTCCCCAAGAACACAAATGAAACTGCAGGTGCTTTATTGTGCCAAGAACTGTCCTTCAGGATCTGTAACCTTTGCCTCAGTCCATGACCCTTAGGAACTGCCAAATAGAATCATAGAATCATAGAATCATAGAATGGTAGAGTTGGAGGGGACCTCCTGGGTCATCGAGTCCAACCCCCTGCTCAAGGCAGGATCTCCTAAACCATCTCAGACAGATGGCTGTCCAGTCTCTGCTTGAAGACCTCCATCGAAGGGGAACCAACCACCTCCCGTGGCAGCCTGTTCCACTGGTTGATCACTCTTACTGTTAGAAATTTTTTCCTAACATCTAAACTAAATCTTTTCCCCTGCAGTTTCACCCCATTGTTTCTAGTCCTTCCTTGAGAGAGTGAGAACAGGGCTGATCCCTCTGCCTTGTGACAACCCTTGAGGTATTTGTAGACAGCTATCATGTCTCCTCTCAGTCTTCTTTTTGTTAGACTAAACATTCCTAGTTCCTTAAGCCGTTCCTCATAGGACATGGTTTGTAGACCGTTCACCATCTTGGTAGCTCTCCTTTGAACCTGCTCCAGCTTGTCAGCGTCTTTTTTAAACTGGGGTGACCAGAACTGGACACAGTACTCCAGATGAGGTCTGACCAAGGTAGAGTAGAGGGGGATAATAACTTCACGTGATCTGGACTCTATGCTTCTCCTAATACACCCCAGGATTGCGTTTGCCTTTTTTGCAGCTGCCTCACACTGTTGACTCATGTTCAGTTGATGATCTACCAGGACACCCAAGTCTTTTTCACATGTGCTGCTGCTCAGCCGAATTCCTCCCATTGTATACGTGCTTTTTTCATTTTTCTTGCCCAGGTGCAGAACCTTGCATTTTTCTTTGTTAAATACCATTTTATTAGTTGCAGCCCATTGTTCGAGTTTCTCTAAATCTTTTTGAATCCTCTCTCTCTCTTCTCTGGTGTTTGCAATCCCTCCTAGCTTTGTGTCATCAGCAAATTTGATCAGTTTCCCTTCAACTCCCTCGTCCAGATCGTTTATAAAAACATTAAACATAACTGGGCCCAGGACAGAACCTTGTGGTACTCCACTTGACACTTCCTTCCATTTGGATGTGCAGCCATTTAAAGCCACTCTTTGAGTGCGATTACTAAGCCAGTTTTGAACCCACCTTATAGTTGCCTTGTCAAACCCATATTTGATCAATTTTTCAATGAGGATCGCATGAGATACTTTGTCAAATGCTTTGCTGAAATCAAGAAATACTATGTCTACTGCATTTCCTTGATCGACCCATTCAGTGATTTTGTCATAAAATGAAATCAAGTTAGTCTGACACGACTTGTTTGATACAAACCCATGTTGACTACTGTTAATTATTGAATTCCTATCCAAATGCTGACATATGTGTTGTTTAATAATTTGTTCGAGAATCTTTCCTGGTATTGAAGTCAGGCTAACAGGCCTGTAGTTCCCTGGGTCTACCTTCTTCCCTTTTTTGAAGATAGGAACAACGTTTGCCCTTCTCCAATCGTCTGGGACTTCTCCTGTTCTCCATGACTTCTCAAAGACTACAGCAAGTGGTTCAGCAATTACCTCTGCTAATTCCTTCAGTACCCTAGGATGTAATCCATCTGGACCTGGGGACTTAAATTCGTTTAAGTTAGCTAAGCGTTCCCTTACTCTCTCAGTGTTGATTTTGTGTCTTGATTCTCCTAGTCCTTCATCAGTACAGTGAAGGACTGTTGCATGTACATTATCCCTCTTGGAAAAAACAGATGCAAAATAGGAGTTCAGAATCTCTGCCTTCTCAAGATCACTTTCGATCACTTCTCCATTCTCTCCCTGCAGACTTCCCAAAACCTCTTTGACTTTTCTTTTGCTGTTGACATATCCCCAAAACCCTTTTTTATTGTTTTTAGTCTCTCTTGCAAGCCTCAGTTCATTTTTAGCTTTAGCTTTTCTGATACTTGCCCTGCAGATTGTACTGATTTCATTATATTCCTCCTTAGATATGTATCCCTCCTTCCATTTCTTAAACATTTCTTTTTTCTTTTTTATCAAGTTTTTAAGTTCTAGGTTTATCCACCCTGGTCTCTTTAGATGTTTTCCATTCTTCCTTCTTTGAGGAATTGTTAATGATTGCGCTTCTAATATTGCATTTCTCAAAATATCCCATCCTTCTTGGACATTTCTATCCTTTAGTACATTTAACCATTTGATCCCTCCTAACCTCCTCCGGAGTCCATCAAAATCCGCCCTTCTGAAGTCCAACTTTGAAGTCTGAGTCCTCTCATGCTTTCCTTCCCTTATTATCCAGAATTCAAGGATAACATGATCGCTGCCTCCTAATGCCCCAGAAACTCTGATATCCTCCACCATTTCCTCTCTGTTGGTAAGAATTAGATCAAGGATAGCCAATTCTCTTGTTTCCTCCACCACCTTTTGATACATGAAATTGTCAGCGAGAGAGGATAAGAACTTATTAGACTTATGACTTTTTCCTGAGCAAGATTCCCAACAAATGTCTGGGTAGTTAAAGTCTCCCATAATCACTATGTCATGCTTTCGTGAAAGTCTAGCCATCTGGTCTAGGAAGAGGTCATCCATATCTTCTGTTTGTCCAGGGGGCCTGTAATAGACTCCTACAATGGTATCCTTTCTGTTGCTCTCTCCTTGAATTCTTACCCATACCGATTCTACTGAGCTTCCACTCTCTGAAACTTGAACCTCTGAGGAGACAATTTCTTTTTTAACATACAGCGCAACACCCCCTCCTCTTTTGTTAAGTCTGTTTCGCAGAAACAAGTTGTAGCCTTCAATGTTTGTGTTCCATTCATGTGTGTTATCCCACCAGGTTTCTGTAATACCTATGACATCATATTTATCTACCTGGGTCAGGATCTCCAGCTCCCCTTTTTTATTTCTCATGCTTTGGGCATTGGTGTAGAGGCATTTTAGTTTGTAATTGATATCTATTGCGAGCTTGCCTCCTCTGTTTTCCTTACAAAATTTATGCGTTTGTTCCTTGGTACTATTTCTGGGAGTAAGAATATCGCCTGGTTTGATTGACTGAGTATTTTTGCTTGACTTTTTGTTACCCTTCCCCTTTTGTTTTAGTTTAAAGCTCTCCTAATAACCGAAGCAAGGTGCTTCCCGAATACATTCTTTCCTGTCCCTGTAAGGTGCAACCCATCTCTTGCAAGGAGTCCGTCATATAGGTAGTTTTCTCCATGGTTCAGAAATCCAAATCCTTGCTGCCGGCACCACCGACGTAGCCACTTGTTCACCTCAAGAATCCTATCCCTTCTACTTTTATCGTGACCATCCACCGGAAGGATAGATGAAAAGACTACTTGTGCTCCCAGTTCCTTTACTTTTCTGCCAAGGTCTTCAAAGTCTCTGTAGATGTTTTCAAAGTGCTTTTTTGCCGTATCATTTGTGCCCACATGTATGAGTAATAATGGGTAGTAGTCTGTAGGTCTGAATAGCCTCGATATGCTATCAGTTACATCTTTGATTCTGGCCCCTGGGAGACAGCACACCTCTCGTGAGTTTCTGTCAGGTCTGCAGATAGTTGCCTCTGTTCCTCTTAAAAGTGAATCTCCCATGACCACTACTCTCCTCTTTTTCTTTGCATTACCATTTCTTCCTCTCCATTCCAGAGATTTCTCAGTGCCTATTGGAGTAATATTTGTGGACCTTGTCGTCGACTCTTCAGATGTGTTGTTCTCCTGACTGAGTATCTGGAACTGGTTGTTTAATTGCAAGGGTTCCGAATGTCTCCTGTTCTTCCTGCTCCTTTGGGTCACATGCTTCCATAACTCAGTTTCTGCAACTACAGAAGGATGTTCTTCTATCCCTTCATTTTGAAGTGTTTCCTCCGTGCTGTCGAGGAAGTTCTCTTCTTCTCTAATCTGCTTGAGTGTCTTGACTCTCTCTTCTAGACTTTTAACCCTTTCCTCCAGGAGAGCCACAAGCTTGCATTTGTGGCAGGTAAAATGTGGCATCTGTTGTGGTAGGGTCAGAAACATGCCGCATACATTGCACGTGACAATACAGGTGTTCTCGCCTTCCATACTGCTTTTAGGGTAAGGATTTTAAAGATGTGGTGCTAAGGTATGAATGATTTTTTTTTTTATCGCACTGTACCTTTTTTAATTTTTTTTGTGTTGTTTTTTTTGTTTTGTTTTTTTAATTTCGCGCGCCGTTAGGCGCTTGGGACGTTTCTATTTAAGCCCTGCTGAGCAGAGTAACTCCTCCTCCCTGAGGGTGTGGCTAATTCCTATTGGTCCGTTGCTCTGATTGGTCTGAGAAAGCTTCTACCTCACGCCGTGTGCTCTAAGAAAAACTTCCTGTTTCTATCTCTCGCCATGTGCTCTGAGAAAAACTTCCTGTTTCTATCTCATGCCGTGTGCTCTGAGAAAAACTTCCTGTTTCTATCTCACGCCGTGTGCTCTGAGAAAAACTTCCTGTTTCTATCTCACGCCGTGTGCTCTGAGAAAAGCTCCTGCTTTCACTTCACCCAAGCTGGAACTGACTAACTCCTCCCACTTGAGCTTCTATTTAAGCCCTGCTGAGCAGAGTAACTCCTCCTCCCTGAGGGTGTGGCTAATTCCTATTGGTCCGTTGCTCTGATTGGTCTGAGAAAGCTTCTACCTCACGCCGTGTGCTCTAAGAAAAACTTCCTGTTTCTATCTCTCGCCATGTGCTCTGAGAAAAACTTCCTGTTTCTATCTCATGCCGTGTGCTCTGAGAAAAACTTCCTGTTTCTATCTCACGCCATGTGCTCTGAGAAAAACTTCCTGTTTCTATCTCACGCCGTGTGCTCTGAGAAAAACTTCCTGTTTCTATCTCTCGCCGTGTGCTCTAAGAAAAACTTCCTGTTTCTATCTCACGCTGTGTGCTCTGAGAAAAACTTCCTGTTTCTATCTCACGCCGTGTGCTCTGAGAAAAACTTCCTGTTTCTATCTCTCGCCGTGTGCTCTAAGAAAAACTTCCTGTTTCTATCTCACGCCGTGTGCTCTGAGAAAAACTTCCTGTTTCTATCCCACGCCGTGTGCTCTGAGAAAAACTTCCTGTTTCTATCTCACGCCGTGTGCTCTGAGAAAAACTTCCTGTTTCTATCTCACGCCGTGTGCTCTGAGAAAAACTTCCTGTTTCTATCTCTCGCTGTGTGCTCTAAGAAAAACTTCCGGTTTCTATCTCACGCCGTGTGCTCTGAGAAAAACTTCCTGTTTCTATCTCACGCCGTGTGCTCTGAGAAAAACTTCCTGTTTCTATCTCACGCCGTGTGCTCTGAGAAAAGCTCCTGCTTTCACTTCACCCAAGCTGGAACTGACTAACTCCTCCCACTTGAGCTTCTATTTAAGCCCTGCTGAGCAGAGTAACTCTTCCTCCCTGAGGGTGTGGCTAATTCCTATTGGTCCGTTGCTCTGATTGGTCTGAGAAAGCTTCTACCTCACGCCGTGTGCTCTGAGAAAAACTTCCTGTTTCTATCTCTCGCCGTGTGCTCTAAGAAAAACTTCCTGTTTCTATCTCACGCCGTGTGCTCTGAGAAAAACTTCCTGTTTCTATCTCACGCCGTGTGCTCTGAGAAAAACTTCCTGTTTCTATCTCTCGCCGTGTGCTCTAAGAAAAACTTCCTGTTTCTATCTCACGCCGTGTGCTCTGAGAAAAGCTCCTGCTTTCACTTCACCCAAGCTGGAACTGACTAACTCCTCCCACTTGAGCTTCTATTTAAGCCCTGCTGAGCAGAGTAACTCCTCCTCCCTGAGGGTGTGGCTAATTCCTATTGGTCCGTTGCTCTGATTGGTCTGAGAAAGCTTCTACCTCACGCCGTGTGCTCTAAGAAAAACTTCCTGTTTCTATCTCTCGCCGTGTGCTCTAAGAAAAACTTCCTGTTTCTATCTCACGCCGTGTGCTCTGAGAAAAACTTCCTGTTTCTATCTCACGCCGTGTGCTCTGAGAAAAACTTCCTGTTTCTATCTCTCGCCGTGTGCTCTAAGAAAAACTTCCTGTTTCTATCTCATGCCGTGTGCTCTGAGAAAAACTTCCTGTTTCTATCTCACGCCGTGTGCTCTGAGAAAAACTTCCTGTTTCTATCTCTCGCCGTGTGCTCTGAGAAAAACTTCCTGTTTCTATCTCACGCCGTGTGCTCTGAGAAAAACTTCCTGTTTCTATCTCACGCCGTGTGCTCTGAGAAAAACTTCCTGTTTCTATCTCTCGCCGTGTGCTCTAAGAAAAACTTCCTGTTTCTATCTCACGCCGTGTGCTCTGAGAAAAACTTCCTGTTTCTATCTCACGCCGTGTGCTCTGTGAAAAACTTCCTGTTTCTATCTCTCGCCGTGTGCTCTAAGAAAAACTTCCTGTTTCTATCTCACGCCGTGTGCTCTGAGAAAAACTTCCTGTTTCTATCTCACGCCGTGTGCTCTTAGAAAAACTTCCTGTTTCTATCTCACGCCGTGTGCTCTGAGAAAAGCTCCTGCTTTCACTTCACCCAAGCTGGAACTGACTAACTCCTCCCACTTGAGCTTCTATTTAAGCCCTGCTGAGCAGAGTAACTCCTCCTCCCTGAGGGTGTGGCTAATTCCTATTGGTCCGTTGCTCTGATTGGTCTGAGAAAGCTTCTACCTCATGCCGTGTGCTCTAAGAAAAACTTCCTGTTTCTATCTCTCGCCGTGTGCTCTAAGAAAAACTTCCTGTTTCTATCTCACGCCGTGTGCTCTGAGAAAAACTTCCTGTTTCTATCTCACGCCGTGTGCTCTGAGAAAAACTTCCTGTTTCTATCTCTCGCCGTGTGCTCTAAGAAAAACTTCCTGTTTCTATCTCACGCTGTGTGCTCTGAGAAAAACTTCCTGTTTCTATCTCACGCCGTGTGCTCTGAGAAAAACTTCCTGTTTCTATCTCACGCCGTGTGCTCTGAGAAAAGCTCCTGCTTTCACTTCACCCAAGCTGGAACTTAGGATTACAAATGCTAGTGACAGTCACTATTTAAAAGTAGCTTCCATGTGCCACTGCAGTATAGTTGTCATAAACCAAGTACAGTACAGTTCTTCGGTTTCAAGTAAGGAGTTGTTTTATTCTGTCAAATGAACTAAAGGGTGTTTTGCACTTGGCCCAATAGGACAGCCTGCAGATGCTCTGGCATGGATTATCCACATGGTGCAAAGCCGCTTCCATCTGGGAGCAACTCCATGTGAGGGGAGCATTCCCCATCACGGATAGCTGTGGAGCACTCAAATGCACACCACAGCTCTACTAGCAGCATCTATGACACTGCTAACTTGTGCAGAGATCTTTCACACATATTTCCACACAAAGACTGTGGGGATGGGGTGGTACAGCTGCATACTCACACACCATGTTGCCCAGTCACCGCAGCAACGGCTCTCTGCGAAAGGCCATTGCGACGGCAAGTGGGATGCTGCCAGACTGCAGCATTCGCACTAACCCTGCTGCAGGGTAAGTGCCAGGTAACTTTGGGACAGGCCCTGCATTTGCCTGTTCACACTTAATTTCCCTGGGACACTGTCATGATATGCAGACATAATAATATTTTACTCAACATGGATGAGCAAAAACACACTATACAAAAACACTACACAGGAAGGATAGCAGTGTTGCAGGCCTGGACAGACACTTAAGATTCTTCAAAACTTAGTAAAATTGGCACAAAGCGCACAGCTATTTCACCTCCGGAAAAAGGCTTATATACATACATTCAAATTGTATGGAAATCCAAAACTGTATTTTGTGACGTCAATAGCTGAACAATCACATCAAACGTAGACAAAGCTGAGTTCTCTCTTGCTGAAAAGAGCATAGAAACTGATGAATTGGTTTATTTATTGTATATCAACAAGAAATCTCGTGGTGATACCACTTTAGACATGCATTCCTTTTACTTCGTCAATTTAACAAAGAGTATATTGTAAACACCGGGGGTGGGGGGAATGTGACTGTTTTCACTCAGAGAGTTAAAACCTTGCTAGATACTAAAAGTTCCAGACAGCATGCGAGTTCTTGCTGCTGTTCTTGTTGGAACTTCTGCACTGAACACCTTGGTGCACGCTGCAGAGACCAGTCTTGGCTCAGAATGCTTGATCAAGGCCAAAGTAGGGCATGGTAGTGCACACCAGAGACTATCTGCTCTGCCACGAGTCACAGCCCTCCACATGGCAAACAGCTGGAGTGACCCACAGCCCAATTTGAGTGCTCCCTGACATGAGCAAAAGAAGAAATATACTCCAATGTGATTTAAAACATATCCTTACACTACACATCCTTTACTTAATTTGTTATGTTTACTTGTAGCATTTCTGAGGAACTCAAGACACCACTATTACAGGCATGCTCTATAACTGCAGGGGGTACGTACCTCTTCCTGCCATCATTATAGGAAACCAGATATATGAAACTGGGAAATCTCACACAATTTCCCATGATTACTAGAAAATTGTGCGAGATTTCCAGGAATCATGGGAAATTGTATGAGATTTCGTGCAATTTCCAACTGTCCAAAGCACCCAGGAAGCCTCCAGGAGGCCTAATGGTACTGTTTGGGCGGGAGGGGGGGAGGAGGCTAGTCTGGTTTACCACAGATAAGTGAAACTACAATTATCAGACCAGTGGATACAGGGGCACACCTGTATTCACTTGTCCATTCTATCCTCACAGCAACTGTCTGAGCTGGTTTCTCAGAGCCGAACTTCACATTCCCACTTTAACTCTGTACCTGGAAGCAAAAGTCACTCTGCGGAAAATACATTTCTCAATAATTAATGTACACTGGACATGAGATCTCAGATTTTGTTGTGATTTCCCCAAATGATTTAATGTACAGTAAAACGTGTGTAGCTAAAGCTCTTATATGTGGCAAAAATCCTCTGAGGATTTTTTTTATATATATAATTGTGAATTATAACAATGGCTTATGATGTTTGACGTTCATAAATCACTCATGCTTGCCTTTGGTAAAAATATTAAATTTCATTTTAAAGAATGTGGGGTGGGAAATACAAGAAACCCAAGTTACACAACCTCGTGTCATTAATTTTTAAACATTGTCTTCATAACTTTTAACAACGGCTTATATATCATGATTAAATACATTTTGTTTTATTTTGGGGCTTGGAAGCAAAGCAATGGCAGATTGCAGGGACTGCCCCTGAGCCAGAATGGTCTGGAGCATTTTCTTCAGGCTAGGAACAAATTCTTGAATCCTCTGCTCTGACACCATTATTGGTCCATCCTAACTTCATTCAATGCCGTGGAACGCAAGTTCCTGGGTATCAAAGTTGCACACTGGGGGTATTCAACCAAGAACCAGAAACAGCCCCAGAAGTTCATCATTTTGGGATCCTGAGAAAATGTTGTTGTACTCTGGTGCTGCTGCCATCCTTCTGCTTGGCAGTGCCAGCTGTGATCCTGGCTCATGCTGTATTTGCAGATCAGTTTTCTAACGTCTGCAAACAGAATGTTCCTGGGCACAGATTCTACTCCTGGGAGCATGCCGGATGTGAATGACATGTGGTTACTGTGTGCCAAACGAGGCCTTAAATCTCTTTTAGCATACAGTGCTAAACAGATAACACATGGTCTTAAAGGAATTGTTGGCACATTCCAAAAAGACTGAGCACATCCTACCAGTGAATCTGTAGTTGGAGTTTTTCTCTCACTATTTCTAAACTATAAGCCCTTTGGGATAAGGATCTATTGTCTCCTTGTTATAAAATTCCAACTAAGTTACAAAATCAGTAAATCATTGTCACTCTCCTCAGCTCCAATTTTCAAGTTTCTAGCACAATAAAAAGAAAGCTTGTGGAAGTTTTAGAGCAATATTGAGCAACTTTTAGCTTTATCTATTTATGCACTTATGGAAAAAAATATTCCGGTTTTTGTGGACGGACAACTTCTGTCATGTACGCTAGCTTCTGGGTTTATCTATTCTTAAATGGTTGTTTTCAGAAATTTAACACCTGCAATAATATGACAGGCTAAAAGACATTTATCTGATGCATCCTGGAATGACTGTTGCTTAAACTACACTTAAGACATGCCTGCTGCTTCAAAATGTATTCTACATGAAACCCCCATCAATTTTGCATTAGGGAGGAAACAGACCAGAAATAGTTCATGCGCATCTAGTGTGCTTGTTCTTCTCGTATACCAAAATAAACAGTGCATCTGATGCAAAAGGAGTTACTCTGCCTTGTTCCACAGCCAGTTGGACACTCTTCCCCATCAATATAATTATTGGTCTGCTCTACAGCCCTTCTCCCCTTTTTTTCTTTTCCACTGTTGTGGAAAGGAGCAAGTTCTCTATGCGAATGCAAAGGAACACTTGGGGTGTGTCCCCATGCACGTTTGGTCCAGTACCAAAACTGGGCTTGTCATGGGGTGTCCCCATGTGTTTTCGATTTGGTTCGGTTTCCACAGACCAAATCCCCCCAAATCGTGCCTGACCAGGACCAAATTTGGTACCTGAAAAAACAAGTCTGAGCATGGTTTGGGGTTCCAGCACACATTGTTTAGTGAGCCGAGACGGCACATGGGGACGTTCCCGGGCTATTCATAGAGGCAATTGGCGCTCACATCATTTGGAGGTAGGATATGCTTGCCGTTCCTGCCCTGTGCATTGGAGATGGCAGCTGCTGACATTTTTTGGGAGTGGAGAAATCCCAGTTGTCAAGGCAGGCAGGATAATGGCTTGATTTTTGTTCCAATTCCAAAAATTTTCAACTGCCATTTCCCTTTTAAACTTGGTGGGCATTCTTGCAGTTCTCAGTGGAGTGGAGGTGCTCAAAACTGCTCAAGTGCCTAACTGTCGCAGCGGCTTTCGGTCTTTTGAAATCATTTATGAATTTATTATTATGCTTTATTTTAACTTTTTTTCTGTGCCTCCCAACCTAGTCCTGGCTTTCTGTGCCACTAAGGGAGGGGGGGGTATGCGGCATTTACAGCTGGCAGCACGGGGATGGGCTGATGTCAATCCAGTTTCCAATGAGGAGAGAGGAGGCAGAAAGGAGGTGGCGCTGCTCGTCCATGCCAGGATTTGACACGGTTTGCATGGGGATGGCTGCATCCGCGCCAAACCCACACCCAGCCCGTGTCACTGGGAATGGCATGGGGATGGGCTGGGATCAATCTTGGTCCCGCTCCCGGTCCTATGCATGCCCATTCTGTGCAAAATGCCATGTATGGGGACGCGGCCTTGGTGACAGCCTGCCTCTCAACCAAATATTCCTTATTTGCAAGAAAAAGAAGAAAATTGAGTTCTGATAATATTTAGATATCTACCTCTTTGCAATGACAATAGTTGTATTATGGCCAGGTCTTGTGGTTAGAGTACCAGATTCATATCTCACAGTCATGGAGTCTTATTTATTTATATTTATATTTTACATTTCTATCCCACCCTATACCCTAAGGTCTCAGGGCAGGTAACAGCATTTAAAAACAGACATGTTAAAATAAAGCCATACATATAAAACAGTATGAAACAATAATGTCTGTGGTGGGAGAAGGCTATATCACATTTAGCCAAAGGCCAGAGCAAAGAGGTGTATACGTATACACTGAAGGAGCCTGAGGCACCTCAAGGGGGGACTATTCCACAGCCTGGGGGCCATCACTGAGAAGGCCCTCTCTCAAGTGCCCACCTGTCTTACTATTGAGGGTGGGGGGATGAGGAGGGCCTCAACAATTCTGACCTCAAATTGGATGGACTCTAATTATTTATTGATTCAAACACTATTGAAACAGCAACTACCTAGCATTGCCCAGAATTTTATTTCAGCAGAAACTTTAACTAAGCATGTTTTAACATAAAGCCTCCATTACGTGAACAATTCAACTGCATGTCTGTCTGTAATCCTGAGTTCATTATTATCAGGTGCCTTTAATAAGGTGTGATTCTGGATAGCTGACAAACGTCACCATCATGACCTCTATTTGATAAGATCGTGCACAGCTTCCAAAGACCTTTAATTAATCTCTTAGATCCCAACCATTAATCTTGGCTGACTCTTCACTCATCTACTTCCTTCACTCTTGTCAAGCATAAATATTTTCCTAGCTTGTCTGCTTGCGTCATAAACCCCAAAACAGACTTTTTATAAAGGTTTGCATAACATCTATGCATATTATTTATTTCCATCAGTTAATGCACGAACACAAGAAATGTTTGAATTATCTAGTCCAGCAATCTCTTCTCACAATGGCAACCAGATGTGTATCAAAGCCTATAAGCAGGGTGTAAGTATACACCCATGCCCTGCTCCTCTTTCCTGGTAGCTGGCCTCTGGAAGCATCCTACCTCCCATGTCACAGGAAGTCACCTAAGACGTTGTGGCTAGTGGCCATTTATAGCCCTATTCTTCTCTACATCGTGTGGCAGAGAATCTCAGTTTAAAAATAAGCTGATTAGAAAAAATATATATATTTTATCTGTTCTGATTCTCTCAAAATTCAGCTTTATTGGGTTACTAGTTTTTTGTTTTGCTTTCGAGAAAGGGAGAAAAACTTTTTCCTATCTGCTGTGTCATATGCAGAATCTCAGTCATTTCAACCTCTCCTTGTAGGTGACTCCCTCTCACCTTTTTGTCCTTTTAGTTGCTTTATTCTCAACCTTTTCCATTTCTGCTTTGTCCTTTTGGAAATGTGGCAGCAAAAACTAGTCTCACTAGGCTATCTACTATTCCCCCAGGATCTTTTCCCTGGTGAGTCACAACCAGGCAGCTCAGATCCCACCAACCTACAGGTATAGTTTTGACTTTTTTGCTCAAATATGCATCACTTTACATTTGTTCACCAGCATCTACCACTTTGGTACTTATTCTCAGTATGTAGAAGTCCTTTGGGAGCTCTTTACAAATATTTTTGATTTTACTACTCTTTAATAACATAAGAGGAGCTCTGCTGAATTGGGCTACAACTAATCTAATCTACCATCCTGTCTTACACAATGGCTTCTGGCCATTCTCAAGCAGAAGACAGAAGCAAAACCTTCGCCTGCTCCCTGTCACCTGCAAATTGTCTTTAGAGGCATGCTGTCTTCCAACCTGGAGGCATCCATTCTAGTAACCATTAATACACATGTTCTCCATGAATTAGTTGATCCCTTTCTTAAAACTCTTTCAATAGTAGATTCCATAGGTTGAAGACTCTGGGTGACAAAATTCTTCCCCTTGTGAGTCCTGACTCTTTGATACAATTTTTTGTTATCTACCGTTCCAGTTCTCAGCTGCAATACCTGAGCTTGGCCACAGCTGAAAGCCCCTTTGCAGCATCATATTCTAATGTTCTGCTTGTGCTATATTCCAGCCAAATACTTTTGCAGAACAAGCTCCAGAACAAAAACCAATAATAGGAAGTTCACAAAAAAGTCACAATGAAACTTTCCTCTTCCTAAAATGGCGGTTTCTTAGGGACAAAAAAGGCATCTTGCAATGGCATATGGGAATGGTTTGTTCTCAGTGCAAAGGAGTTGCCCCAAAATCTTTCTGTGTTGCATAGATATGGTGAAGGTAAAGACATTCTTCAGTTTCAACTTACAGTGGAGACAGCTTGGGCATGAAGGTCTGGATACTCTGAGTTGTGCAGGGATCAGAGTTTCCTTCTCAGCCTCGCTAAAGCGATTCAAAAGCGTGTGCATGTGGCATCTGGCACAGAATTGGCTGATGGAGAACTTATCTGTGGTCCATTCAAATACTTCAGGCTCCACTCCGGATTTTCTCTCAGGGCCAGCCTTTCCCTTTCCCAAGGTCCTCACAAGGCAGTGATACTATTTTACTCATAGCTCGGTAAACCCAATGAACTTCCACCATAGAGTGCGGATTCAAACTACGGGACTCCTAACTTTGACCTGGTGCTCTTCACCACTGTGCCACTAGAGGGCCACACAGTTCATGAGACTCCGTCCCAAAAAAGAAATGTCAAAAGGTATTTTTATAGAAATGCATCTGAACACCTTTCTTAAAATTTTATACATCAGCACAAAATAAAATATTCTGCAACTCAATGCTTTCTAATTTTTCTGCTTTAAAAAAACAAAAGTAACTCCATAGGGAAAAAACTAGGAGAGAAAATTCCCTCTCTGGATTATATTTAGTTTGTTTCCAAGCCTTCAGCTTTCTACTCAAACATAATTTGGCTCTGAGTAGGGAAGAATGTATAGAATAAAGTACCAGGTTACTAGACTGCAAAAGTACTGAAAACATCAAATTGTAAGAATATGACACACACTTTATTATAATAATTTTATTAATAATTTTATTTTGAGATAATGTGTAAAAATGATCTGATAGGCATAAGGCTTTATTTCTGTGTATATGTTTTTGACAGGAAATTAAAAGAAAAAAAGAAGTAAACAGGATCCAATACAACTGTTTCAAATCTAGCTGCTGTAATCCACTCTGTATTAATAAAAGTGATATATTTTAGCACCAGTACAAGCTAATGATTGTACTTAGATATTACTTTTCCAGGTTAAATCTCAAGAAATAGCTCCATCAACATGGTTTTTTTTTTAAATTCAAAGAGTATCACACAGGTTAATTCCTAAGGAGTAACAATTTGATATGTCTCCTATAACATTCATGTCAGAATCATTAGCAAGTGATATAGCTTACCACAGTATAATCTAAGTTATTGTGGATAAATAAGTCAATGTGTTACAAGATCAATTACAAGAATAAACATTCTTGCACAAGCATGTTAATTTGCAGAAGTATGCAACTTAGTCTGAGTTTGGAAGGTAAAAGGCAAAAGGACATTAATTAATTTGTAATCACAAAAGCAAGCTTAATACTTTGCATTGCTGCAGAAGATACTTCAGTGAAAACATCTGGATATTTATTAAGGCTTTCCACAGCTCAGTTTCCAGTTGGATGGACGGAATATGGTGATCAGTCATCAATATGACCAGCCATTGTAGATCACATCTTTTACAAAAGAGATCTTTCCTTTGCAGCAAGGGATGAAGTCTGTGTATAGGTATGAATTGCATCCTAGAAACAAAAAACAACCAACAAATGGGTGGGGGTTGGTAAGAGCTAACAGTTTTGCAATCTATTCAATATATAAAAATTAAAAAACGATAACAAACTACGTTAAAACTAAATTTAAAAATACTAAATCAATATCCAGCAGAACTATAAGGTAAATAATCAATGTGGATAACAGGCCAACTCAACCATGAATCAATGTTCACTGGTATTAAGCTGTTCATATCTGCGGACAACAATCTGCTTGGGGTCATGCTGTTTTCTTTCCTGGATTTCCCTAAATTCCAGGTGCTTCCCGTCAAAACAGTTCTTCCAGATATTGGCCCTGTGAAATGTCACCATTGTGCCACAGATATGAACCAACTCAACACCAATGAACATTGATTAATGAATAGATTGTAAAACTAATTTTAATATATTGTTTATTTAATATAGAATCCCTGAAACTTTTGTGTACTTTGTTAGTTGTGTTTTAGGTATAATAACCTTTTAGGTTTTTTTAAGAGCTGAAAATTTCCCACTATTTAGGAACCACTGTAAAAGGAACTGGTGGCTCAGAAATCCCCTGATTTACCCCAGAACATCTACCAATACTATTATCACCTGCATTCTCCTTGTAAGATGCCAAAGGCAATACAAATCTCCATGTCCCCAAGAGTGAAACTTTTACACCTTCATTTCAGAGAGCACAATATACAGTAACAGTATGCCTAGCTCTTGTAATGCCTTGCCAAGCATTAAAGAACTATGACCTAAAAGACCATTCAAGTAAGCAAACAGAGGATTATTTTAAAATGATGATTTGATAATACGCTATCATTTTCACTGATTGTTATATAAGTAGAAAATAATTGACTAATATTACTTAATTTTTTTTACTTGGCAACAAATATAAATATAATTCTCAACAATATTTTTCCAATATGAAGTTTAATTTCTTTTTGGATTTTTCCGACAAAGTTAACTTTTCACAGATTCAGTTACATAAATCAACAGGGCTGAATGATCAACCACTTAGTCAAAAAAAAATCACAGCTAAACATTTAAAATAACAGGCAACAGGTTACAAAAGACTGGAATAGGTGTGCCATTTGCAGTCAGGCTATGTTAACATTAACAGCCAAATATAATGCTTAGGTGTGTCCCAAGGTGATGCCAGCACTGAAGATTTACATCTAAGAGGCTACAAGATTATGATTCAAGTTCCTGGCACTTTGTCATAAGAATTGCTTGCAAATTCCATATTCTTAGGCCTCATGGAACAACTCTGTGCATTTACAAAGAGACCATACTGATGAGACATTGAGTGCACAGAGGTGAAATGTGTAACTGGTGGGTACAGAACTTACAGAAGAATCTCTGCCTACATAGAAAACAAATTGGCAGCTATACAAACTGCAGGTGGCTTTGTCATTCAAATTCAGGCTTCCACAAAAGCAACCTACACTTTCAACTCATCCTGAACGTTCAGTTCCAACCAAGACCACATCTTCACAATGTCCATTTCTAATTACAGCAATTTATAGCATGAATTCTTTAAGTACATGTTTTATTTTAGCTTCTACACACTTATTTAAATCGAAGTTATCTACATACCTTGTTTCCACCCTTAGCAATATGTCTGTCCAGGTGTGCTTGGATACGTGCACCATAATCAGGATGAACATCGGTAAAGTTTTTCACCTAGAATGCAAAGAATGTTACTTTATACTATATTCCCCTGCATTCCCACTCCTATACCTACTCTAGATCAAGCGGAGAACAATGCCAGTTGTTATCAAAGTACAGATTTGAAACAAGGACAGAATATAGATAAATATTAGTTTTTATTTTATTCAAATAGCTCACTTATTCAATAGCAAGACACAAAGCAAAAACACTGTTTCTTTATATAACTGCTTCTGTTGGTGTACAAGAAACCAAAAGGTTTCCAAAAGGTATCTTATGAGAAAATATATTGATTTATAAAGTACTCTGTTTTTCATCACATCTGCCTATCATCTAAAAAACTGACTATATGCAACCTCTAAGCACAATTATTTATTTCCAATTTTATCCTGCACTATATCCGAAGGTCTCAGAGCAGGATACAGCACTAAAAATAAAATCTAAAATGGATACATTAAAAACAATAACAGTACCTAAAAGAGTGAAGGAGAATCTGTTTCTTCAACTAAAGGACAGGGTGAACAGGTACATTTTCACTGATCATCTGAATATATAAAAGGAAGATGTCTGGCACAGCTCAGGGGGAAAACTGTTCTAGAGTCTGGAGGAAACCACTGAAAAGGCCTTATCTTGAATCCCCACCCCTTTAATTACTGAAGGTGATAAGAGAACATAAGAGAAGCCCTGCTGGAACAGGCCACAGCCCATCTAGTCCAGCATCCTATTGCACATGGTGGCCCACCAAATGCTCATGGGCATCTCAAGCAGAGACAAGGACAAACCTTTTCCTGCTCTCGAATCCCAGCAAATGGTGTTAGAAGCATCCTTCTTCGCCCCCCCCCCAGCCTGAAAGATGTACCTCGGCATTCATTCTAGTAGCCATTGATACATCTGTCATCTATACATTTGTCTAACCCTACCTTAAAGCCATCTAGGCTGGTAGCTGTTACCACCTCTTCTGGCAGCAAATTCCATAAACTGATGACTCTCTGGGTGAAGAAATACTTCCCCTTGCCGGATCAGACTCTCCTACCCATCAGCTTCATAGAATGCCCCTTGGTTCTAGTGCAACCAGGAGGGCTTCCACTGCAGATCTTAGGGCATGAACATGTTGACATGGGAGAAGACACAGGGTACTTCCAGACATAAGTTAAAAAGGTGCAGTAAAGGCACTCCTCAGGGAGAAAGGATCCTCCTAATACTTTGAAGTAGCAGGGAGGATTATTCCGACCATGTAGTCAGCCCCCCTCTCTCTGATAGGGCTTTCATTCTTAGCCCTATGGAGCCCTTGGAGGTTGGCCCTGAAGTTCTTGCAAGCTTCTGGGCTTGTGCAGGAAGTGGTCCAGATTAGTGCCTTCATGCAGACGGTGCAGCAGGCCTCACCATGCTCTGGACCAGTGGCCCAGAATAAGGCACAATAAGTACAGAAACATCCTTGGAGGAAGATGAACCAAACTATTCCTGTTGCCTCAGTCAGCTCAAGCAGTCTTTGCTGCTTCAAGAGCTCTCAAGGCCCTTGAAGCCATGACTAGCCCTTTAATTCTGATGTCTGTGTGAGATTATTCTCTAAAGAAGAAGCAATAAAACTGTCACTGCCCACATTAAGCCCTTTAATCCTCTCACTCAGCCTCTGGCCAGATTTTGTTGAACATACGGTTTTTTCTCAATTCATGTTTCCTGGAAGTCGTGCGAGCGCAGACAGCATGCTCTGAAACATCAACGACCATAAAGCTTGGCAATAATATGAAGATCCAAAGAAATGAATACTAACGTGGAGTATGCTCCATCTGCTTCAAACGGAGGCTCCTGATCTGGATCATTGGGGGACCTGATTAAACAGGTCTACTGATGTACTAGCAAGGGGTGATTCAGAACACAGGGACATGCTTTGTATGCCAGCTTACTGGGGACTAATTTTGACAGTGCAACAAAGTATGTTGCTAAAACAGGTCCCCCATAGACTCTAAGAGTTTGTTCTTGGCCATCTGGGCTTGCAGAGGCCAGCTCCGAAACTTTGTGAGCTTTTTGGCTGGTGCAACAGCTGGGCTGGAACAGACATTGCCATGCAGAATGTGTTGTTCCATCTAGCCCAAGTCCTGCTGTGATCCAAACCAGAGCGTGTCCACATGATCCAGACCCACTGATCAGCATTACAGCAGGTAGCGCAGAAAATCTGTCTGCGACTTTTTTGCATTTGCTTTTTACGATATCTAGTCTTTCCTCTTCAAATTACAGTTTCACAGTCTTAAAATATGGTTGGGTAGACCGTGCCTTCTAAAATTCCTGGGCAAGATACCACAAATACATATAAGAAATGCAGAATAGATTACTGCAGTTTTGCCACTTACAGCTTTCTTCTGAATGAAAAGCTGAGCATCCTTAAGATGGTTAGCAATGTTTTCACAAAGTCTCTCGCGCTCTTCTTCAGTCAGCACTTTAGTATAGAAGTCTCGCACCTTTAAACGAAATGCAAGGCAAGCGTTTTATTCAACCATGTACATTTTGTACTGAGTAACAATCGGTACATCTTGTGACCTAAGCCAAAACTGTTGGAGTAACTTTAAACTTAGTCATGAATGCAAGAAACATATGAAGTCTGTATAACTCTCACCCCAAGGAAGCTCATCTGGGACCAGACAGAACATCTTCTAGGAGCCAGATGAAGACTTCTCTATTCCCTCTGGGTATACAATAATATAGCCTAACAATCAGTATCTCTCTTGTACCATCTGCAGGAGGAATACATGTTATTTTCTTTCTTTTTTTGTGGTACATGCATTTTAGACTAGTTTAAATTATTATTATTGGCTTCTTTTGCCTATCTGTTTTTAGGCTCCATTTCTGTATTTCTTACTGCAAATCACTCCGGACTCTATAGAAAAGCCACCAGCACACTTTAGTAACTATAGTCCATGTGAAAGGAGACATCACAAAGTTTTTGCCTGGCCTAAGCATTTCATTCACTACTGGATCAAACTGCATGTTCTATTACACACACTTTTTAAAGACTCAACTTTTACAGTCCACAGGGAAAGTTTGAGGATGTATCATGGGCACCACCACTTTCAGCTGTCCCTTTCTACCACTGCATGGCTCTGAGCTTTGGTGGCACCAGACAGGACATGACTGGGTAGTGTCCTAGCAATCTGTGCTTTAAACCATGAATTTACTGCCAAGTTGTGTTTGACTCCTGGCTGACTGCAAAGGCACCTCCATGCAGTTTTCTTGGCAAAGATACTGAAGTGGTTTGCCATTGCCTGCTTCCAAGGAGAGACTGAAGCTTGAACTGACAGCCTTCTGCTCTCCAGGCTGCTTGCATTACCACTGAGCTACAAGCCCCTCCCATTAACTATGTACTATCAATGGTGCTTTCGAAAAAGCACCATTAGAAACGCATGGTTCAGATCAAGATAGGATAACTTCTCCCAAATACCCTTACCCCCTCCCAAATCAATCTTTTTTTAAATATTTGTTTTTATCATTTTCATACACCTTACAGCAAGTTTTCAAAATACTTCAGTATTTCTGCTTTGCTTACTTGAGAAACATTATCCTCATTTGCACTGTTGTAGCGTTGTACGTCACCAGCCACGTGTACACGAGACTCTTTCAAACAGGGCTGGTCTTCAGGGCCAGTAAAACTGTTTGGATAATAGTTTGGAGCCCCACCTATAGAAAAGAATACACAGAAAACAAATGTTTCATTTGTACATCAAATGCAGCTATCTTTATGTGGCATCTTACAGGAAACCCAATTACATTAGGTAAGTTTACTATTCTTCCTTAGCATTAATGATAAGCTTCACTTCAAAAATAGGTAAGGAAACCCAGCTAGTGTGTGGATAGTGTCTCATTAAAGCTGTTGCTAAATCCATGATTAATCTCAAAAGATCTTAATTCCCTGCTACTCCTAATACATCCACCATATATAGAAGATTCAGTATTGACCTCAAGTGCTTGCTTTTTGCTGTTCCCTGTTCCCTCCCACCCCATTTTCCTTTTGTTTCTTGTTTCTTTAGATTGTAAGCCTGAGGGCAGGGACCTTCTCTAAGATTAATATAATATTGTAACCCGCCCTGAGACCTTCGGGTATAGGGCGGAATAGAAATACAAATAAATAAATAAAATATTGACAATGATACTATCCTTTGACATGCCTTTATCCTTACATGAATTACTTCAAGTGGGTATAACCTTAATTATTTCCTAACTACCAATACAAATGTTCTTTGATAATCACAGAGTCACAACATTAGGCATAATTTTATTTCAATTATCCCATTATTAGACAGTAAAACAAACAAAATAGATTAAAATGTGTATACATTTGCAAGGTACTCATGAATTTTAATGTTCATTCTGTTTCTTTTGTTAGAAAAGTCTTATATGTGTCAAAATGTCTAGAAGGTACCCAATCATGCTTTCAAAAGAGAAGGAAAAAAACTGTTTATTTTTTGCCATAAAAGACCATTTTTTTCCAACATATCTTCGCCTAAAATCATCCTGCATCCAAAGCTTATCTTATCTTTCCTAAATAATCTTTGGCAAATTATAGGTTGCCTCATATGCCAGGAAATCTAACAGGAAGAAATATCAGGTCACTGATACAGGCCATGGTCTGAGAAACATGTTTAATGGGGAAAAAGGTCAGTCCAACCATCAACCCAAACGTAAGGGGTCTTTAGTTCTTGAGGTTTTAGTTACAATAAGTACGCAGAATACGCACACAGCAAGAGAAAAAATACTTTTAAAGTCAGGTTATTTTTCATTATAAAATCAAAAGCTTTATTAAAACTCAGCAAAAAACTGAAAAACCAGGAAGAGTGGGCAGCAACCAGTCAAAATTAGCTGGCAATTGTCAATAATATGCCAAAGCAGAGGAAAAGGAGTAGAAAACCACCAAACAAAAGGGGCTTCACTTCAAAAATAGGTAAGGAGACCCAGCTAGTGTGTGGATAGTGCCTCAATCAAAGCTGTTGCTAAATCCCTGACTAAATCCTGGTGAGGGGAGGGGAGGGAAGAGTTCTCACTCTCAGCACATGAAGAGACCAAAGGCATGGAAAAGGTCCACACTCCCTTCATGAAAACAGTTTTTTTGCCAGATGGCAGGGCTCAGAGGCTCAAGCTGAGCTTGAAACTGAGCAGCAACAAGGGGAGAAGCAGGTTCCTCTTTGAAATAAGTCAGCTCAAAAGAAAACTACAAAAGAACTTTAAAATGTGATTTTTTTTGAGAAGTAGAGCTACACTCAATTCAGCCATAGAAGGCCAGGTGCGGCTATCACCAAGAAAGTTGGGGAGGGAGGGGGAGAAGGATCTTATGTTTTCTTTCTGCATTATGTTGCAGTGATTTCAGTAGTGATAAGGTAGGGGGAGACCTTTTTTCAGAATGGAAAAACTACAGGTTTTATGGGAGTATGCCGATGACCTGCCATCCACCTGAGACAATAACACAATCAGGTTAAGACCAATGGTTCAATTGGAATCCATCAATTCTATCTAGTATTCCTGATAAGGATCACCCTGGTATTTACTGTTAACAATAGCTGGTCTTGGTTGCCAAATAGTTTTATTATTCTGTGACTTGCCTTTCCCTAGGAGGACTATTTACAGTTGACACTGCAGATTTAAACAGATTACTTTCTCTGGCTAGTTCTCTTTCAGACACTGATTCCTAAGCCTCTGCTCTGGCAAAAGCAACTATTTTGCAATCTTTTTCCTTAAAAAAAAACAACAAACCTGAAATAGGGGTTTGTATTTTAAAATGGCATATTTTGGATTGCAGATTCTGGTCTAATACAGAAATGTCAGGTTTCCTGGTCTTTCCTCTGTATTTGCAGCCTATATGGCAACTGAAATGCCCATTATAAAGTCCAGTAGAATAGTCTGGAGGTGTCTGTACCATGGCATAGCCTTGCCTTTTGTTAACACAGCTCTCTTGAGGTCTTAACATTTCAGGAAATACGTGGTGACGATCACCTGTTTAGAATAACCAAGCCTGTACTGGAATTGTAAATAAGCAAAAACATTTTTCAAATGTTGCAGTTTTTTAAAAAAGACTTATTTCCAAAAGGCACAGCTTGGAAGTCTGACGTACCTTGGTTGTCTGACACACACATAAATCCATCTCTTTGGTAGTTGGCCACTCGAGCTCGGTATGGACAGTTGACAGGAATCTGAAGATAGTTGGGTCCCAAACGGTGTCTGTGAGTATCTGGGTAAGAAAAAAGACGACCCTAGAATAAAATATTAGAAAAATATGAGTAAAGGTCAGTAGGCTTCACTTGGGTCTGTTTCAGATGACACCTTGTGCTTTTTGAAATCTGCTGGTACTCTTAAAACCTTCAGGAATAAATACCCCTGTAAGGATTTAAAAAGTAATATATTTTTAATACCATATACACTACTGACTAAATGTTTTCATTATTGACCATAATTAACAACTCTGATTATTAAATTGCTCCAGCAACAGTGGAGAAAACCTATTTCATCTTCTATGAATTCCTAAATATGTAAGAAACCTACAATTCTCCAGCTCATGAACTACAGGTGCAATAGTGACTTACATGGACCAATCATCTGCTTTGGTTCTTTGCCTAGCTTTATTAGCATTTTGTAAGCCTGTTATACCTTTTAAGCATTTTTAGATATTCAATATTTTAAAATGTAGGTGAAAAAATACAAAGGAGAATTTAAATGAAGACCTTATACTAATCACCTGTAACATTTTGTCAGGACTAGGTTCAATTCCTGGAGGCATGTTGCTTGGATCAAAAGCAATTTGTTCCACCTCAGAAAAATAATTGACGGGGTTCCTGTTTAAAACTAATTTTCCCACTGGGATGAGAGGATAGTCTTTGTGAGGCCAAACCTGCAAAGTGTGAAACAGAATTTGATTACAATCTGTAAGTGGCCTAAATATGTAACTTTATTATTATTATATATGTGTCGTACAAAAGAATAGCAAACCTTGGTTAAATCAAAAGGATTGAAAGGGAACTTCTCTGCTTGTTCAAAAGTCATAACTTGGATATACAAAGTCCAAGATGGACAGTTTCCATTAGCTATCGCATTGTAAAGATCACGCAGGCTATAATCGGGATCTTCAGAAGCCAATCTTGCTGCCTCCTCAACAGGGAGGTTTTTTATTCCCTGGTCGGTCTGTAAATATTTCAATAAAATGCATCAAAAATGTTAATTCTTAATTCAATACTAGAAGCATCTAAAAGAAAAAACACTGAATTCTTAAAGCATGTCCTGACTCAAATGGCAATAATACACTTGTAAAAACAAATTTTATAATTAGGTTGTTAGTCCAGCTAGTTCAATATTTCTATACAAACAAGCCATGGTGCTCCAGAATTTCAACTGGATGTTCCTCTTCTCTGTCAAAGATGCAGGGGCTGAAACTGCTATTCCTCTAGGTCAAGCACAGTTTACGCCAATGACACATAATTCATTTCTTCAGTTTTTGGGAATACAAGAAACAAGCCAGGACCCAGAGATGTAGGTATGTGTAAACTTCACACATGATCTATGAAGCTAGATGCTAAGTAGATCGTTATGCCACTGGCTGAGTTGGCTACCAATTCACTACCGAACCCAATTCTAGCTGTTAACCTTAACTTACAGTACTGTACAAGGCTCTGAATAGCTGGGACTCTAAATAGCTAAATGAATGCCTTCTCCCATATTGAGCAGCATTCCTGACTGTACGCCCATCAGTAGTGGAGGGGAGCAGGGAACTGCCTTCTCAGTGGTTTCCCTCCCTGAGGCGTACTTGGAAACTTCAATTAAAATATTCAGAAAATTGTTAAAAATACACTTATGTACCTTGGATTTTGACTGAAAAAAGGAACATCTCCTTCCCACATTCAGTTATTATGTTAGTATCTTATTAATTTGTTCATTTTATATTTTGTTTTCTGTTGTTGTGGCCCACCCTGAGACCTTCTGATACAGGGTGGGATCAAAATGCAAATAAATAAATGTGGCACCTCACATAACAGGTGACAAACATGCTACTAATTTTTTTTTTAATTTTTGAAATGGATACACAAAAGCCTAGAAGTGGTCTATTCATAAAACAAAACCCACAAGTAGATATTTCTTATTACTAGGTAAAATAACTGGTAAAAGAGTTGGAAACTTAAAAGCAAAAATAAAGCAAATACAATTTCATTCAAATTTTAAGGAGATACTTACGACTGTCTCATTCATGACTGATAAGAGTCAAAGATCTATGTAATATACCACTCACTCACACAAGGACATGTATATCACAAAAAACAATGTTCTCATGTCCTGCTTGTGAGTATATATTTTCATACTGAAAAACTAGAAAGAAAAAGTTACCTTAGCGTGAAATTTGCAATACACAGCATTTCCACTAGCATTCACTAGTTTAAAAGTATGTGACCCATAGCCATTCATATGACGGTGTCCATCCGGAATGCCACGATCACTGAACAGAAATGACACCTAATTATAAAGCAAAATATCTTTAATAAAAGCTAACATAGAATATTTTCAAACAGTAGCATAGGGATCTTTTGGCACAATACCTGCCCCAAACACAATCATAATAGTGGTGTATCCACAACTGTTGCTTTAATGGTCCAGTTGCATTTAACCAATAGCTGTTCAATGGCAAAATATACACATACTGATTTATTAAGGAAATGTTAACTTTCTCAATGATACCACTGATTAAAGATGTTCAGAAGAATAAAGAGCGTTAGGCTGGTTCCCGATGGAAAGCTCCCAGGGGAGGTCCAAGGTGTGTGGTATCTGTACATCAGCAGTGCCCCTGCCAGCAAGTGCCCCCCTGAGTGACCCTTCTGCAGAGTGGGAAAAGGTATGCTGAAGACCCTGACCACACTTAACTGCTGTTGCTGCCACCACATAGGTACACAAGAGTGGCAAGATGAACTTTCCTGTGCCACAGTCCAGACATGCTGAAAATAGTCAACTTTCAGCACCATACTTGGCACAATGGAAAATCTCCCTCATGCTGCATCTTTAGAGCGGGGAAACTTACTTTAAATATGCTTGGAATGCTTGGATAGTAAATATTTTAAAATGTTGCAAGAGAGTGAAAGAATATAAAGAGAATTTAGCTTTACCTATTAACAAAACAATCAGCTTTGAAGAGACTAAGGGAATGAGGTGTGCGGTGTAAAGATGCCACATGCTTTATGCTTAGGGTAGTAGCAAGTGCTCTCACCTAAAAGACTGTTATCCACAGTCATCTGCATCCTGCCTTTGCTTCAGTATTGGTTCAGGCTGCGGGACTGGCAGGAAATAATGGGAACATAAAATCCAGACAGTGAAGCAAAGGAAAACATTAAAGAGAATTAAATGAAAGTACATCCTACCTGATGCAAGGACTCAGGTCGAAGGCTCCAGAAATCCCATACCATGTCTGGATCTTTCAGATGAGTCTGTGGATTCCTCTTTTGACTATGGATGAAAGAGGGAAACTAGTACAAAATAAAAATAAATCATTAATATATATATGACATTAGAGTTAAGTATATACACTTTCTGACACGCAACCTAACAAGCTGAAAGAGTATATGGTACGTCCAAATCAATATTCATAACAGAACATCGTTAAATGTACCATGACACTGAATCTTAAAAACAAAAACCAGTGAAACTAAAAAAAGGACATGTGTACTTATGGTTTGTATTTATGGCCTTCTTTTGGGCATCTCTGTGCAAGTGGCTACCACCATGAGTGGTTGCTAGATCAGAAGAACCACTGGTCAGTCCAGCATGGCATTTTTTTATGTCAATAAACTGCTCTTTTAAAATCATATTTTAGGGCCTGTTAATACTGTACAAGGATCAACGAACATGATAACTGTCCTCCCCATGTCCTGTTTAAGTTTTATTGCAGTGGTTTGAGAAATAAATTGTATAAATGGGTTGTAGTTGGACAAGTAGGGTTCCTGAATTCCAAGAAATTTTAACTGAAACCTAAGCAAGTTTCACTCTTAAAAATAATCTACTTCACAGTCCAGCAATGTAATCCCATGAGGATTACTGGAACACTGTACAGTATACTTTGGTGGGCCTTTCAAGATCACCTTAAAGTGTCAATTAGCAAAAACCAGCAACAGTTATTTGATTATCAAAATAAGATTCAGCTGCCATTTATATCTATGCTAAAGCAACAGCACTGGCTTCTGTTCTATTCCCTGGATACAATCTGAACTATTTGCATATTTGCAATCTGCACTTGCATAGGTGGAAGCCCTTCCAGATTGGAGCAATTCACCCAAAAAGGGCTGTCTGCTCCTGTGTTGCCTGTACCAATACAGGCCCTAGGCTCCCCAATGCCCTTCAAAGATCATGTGAGCTTCAGAGCCTGAAACAAGGGCTTCAGCAGGCAGGAACTAAAGTTTGTGGCCTAAGAGGCCCGTTTTGGTGATGCAATTTGATTTGCTGCCAAAGTGCATCTCCATGCCAAACTGGTACAGGAAGAAGAAGAAGAGTTGGCTTTCATACCTCGCTCTTCTCACCCATTTAAAGGAACTCAAAGCAGCTGACAAAGCTTCCTGTTCTTCTCCCCACAAAAGAACACCCTGTGAGGTAGGTGGGGCTGTGAGAGGTCAGAAGAGACCTGTGACTAGCTCAAGGTCACCCAGCTGGGTTTATGGAGGAGGGCGGAATCAAACCTGGTATTTCCAGATAAGAGTCCAGCTCCTTAACCACAAGACCAAACTGCCCCCTCCTGCACACACCCCTAGGCCACCAGCAGACGTCTTTAAAAATGTAAAAGCCTTTTGGCTGTCTAGACTGGGCTTTGCTATGTCCAATGTGGCCACAGTGTGCTAGCAGGGGGAATGATGAAAGCCCAGAAAGAGAGGCCCGGATACTGGCCTCACAGTATCCCATTTTAATGGGAAGTACAGAAAGGTTACAGTTTTTACAAAGGATGCCTTCTCTTAGGGCAGTTGGGCATACAGAGTAAAATATTTTCTCTCTGACCAAAGCTCATTTTCTAGCATTCTGTTAAATCTGGAGTGGCTCTACTATTTCATTTCATGTGCGCTAACAACAAAGCACTTAATGTTATTGGGTTTTATCCTTTGGGCACTGAACTATAATATCATAAATGTAAGATCTGTGGAAAAAAACACAGCAGTTATTCTATATTTTATGCTTCCTTTCCCCTTTTAATCACATTTATGTATTCTGAGTGCCAATACCAATATTCAGCTTGGTCTAACCTACCAGCATCGCATCTCTAATAAAGAATATTGGCGTGTTGTTTCCCACAAGGTCCCAGTTTCCATCTTCAGTATAGAATTTCATCGCAAAGCCTCGAGGATCACGAACTGTATCAGCTGAGCCTGCTTCTCCAGCTGGAAAGTGAACGCTTACACATGAAAATACTTGAAAAGCAGAAACAGCCCTAACAAGCAAAGTAGAATACACACCAGACAATACACTGTAAAAACAATACACAAACTTTCCAATGTAGTTTTCATATCCTTGAGACCATTTTTTTCCCATTCTGAAGTTGGAATTTAGTATAAAACAAAGCTAAAACAGATTAAAACCAAGAAGTAAATTTAAAATTATCTAGGAGGGAAGGACATATTACTCAAATACTAATTGATGGCTTAACAGATTACAGTAATCAAATCTAACAGAAGAACATCATGGCAAGTGTTCAATGAGTACTGCAAACAGGTAATGCAGTTTTGACAGACTTACCCACGGTAGAGAATCGAATAGCAATTGGAGTTCTCTTGCCGATGTGCTCAAATACCTTTGCTTTGCAGTATTTAGTGATATCATGAGTCACTTCAAAATAGCCAAAAGCTCCTGAAAAGTTAAAAATTCCGTATTTTACTAAAAATAATAAAATTCTTAAAGGCAAAGTTTTAGTAACAATATTACAGTGAAGCGTGAGTGTTTGGATACAAATATTTCTGTTCCAAATAAGGAGATATGGTATTCATGAAGGATGAATTAGAACCAACAGGACGAAATTAAAAGTAATGGGTCTGAGGTTAAACATTAGAGGAAATTTTCTGCCTGTAAGAGCTATTAAGTAATGAACCAGTTTACCATGCACAATAATCATAGACTCCACTTCATTGGACTTTTTTCAAGCAGAAACTGAATGGCCTGTCTCCCCAAGATGATTTAAGAGATTCCTCAGACGGTCTCCTCCAATTCATAGGGCGTGTTCCCACTCACGGGCCAACCCGGTGCGAACGCAGATTACTCTGATTTGGAGTAATCTGGGTTCTGCTGAGGGTTAGGGTTGGAAGCTGGGAACAGCACCGACCGCACATTGGGCTGTTCCCAAACAGAATCCGCAGGTGCGCACAAGCACACCTGCGAGCAGCTGCCTGCCTCCTCCTCCTCAGCTGCCTTCCTCTCACACGTCCCAACTGTCCTCCTGCGCTCGGCTTTAAATAGGGGGAGGGAAAAGGAAGGAAGGCAGCTTGTGTGCACCTGTGGGTTCTGTTTGGCAGGAAGGCAGCTGAGGACATTAAGAGAAGGCTGTCGGCGGCTGCCTTCTCTCCTTTTCCCTCCACCTCTGCCTGCCGCCCAAGACCGCCGCATCCAAGAGGAGGGCAGCAGGCAGCCGCAAGTGAGTAGAGGGGGTGCACAGAGGGGAGGCCGCCCCTTGGATGCAACGGCTTCAGGTGGGAGGGAAAAGGAAGGAAGGCAGCCGCTGACAGGTTCCTCCTCCTAACATCCTTGGCTGCCTTCCTTCCTTTTCCCTCCCCAAGAAAGAAAAGGGTGGCTCAGTTTAAAGCCGAGCAAAGGAGGACAGCCTGCGGCTGGGCTGCACCCCCTCGCTCACTTACCCAGCCGCCAGCTATCCCCCTTCACTCGGCTTTAATCTGAGTCAGCCAGAAAAACCCCTGTAGGAACAGAGGTTTTCTTTCTCCAGATTTTCCCTGGAAAATCCGGAGTGGATTCGGAGTATTGGGGGATTTAATGGAAATCCCCAATACCGAATCTGAATCCACCCTGGATTTTAGTCCCTAGGGGAATAAGCCCATATACTCTTATTCCATTATTCTATTACTATTATTAAACTGCACTATTTATATTAGGAACTTATCCTAATAGGTTAATGGGATAGGACCTTCCCAGTAACTATGGAATAATCTTTCCTCTTGAGAAGAACCAGATACTTTCACTATATATATTCAGAAGACTGGTAAAGGTACACCTATTTACCTTTGCCCGAGGAAACAGCTCCCCCACCCACAATTTCAGGCAAAAATAAACAAATAAAAATATATTCACAGTCTTGAAAAGGGAATACACATGCAGTTTATCAAATACTACATTGAAACCATTTCACTTGAACATAGTTCACTGGGATCCTGAGTTGTGTAACCCCTTCACAGAAGAGATGCATTTCTCTCATTCACTTTTGCTTTCTAAAAAGTGTAAACAATGTCCTGAAGTCATCAGAGGAACTTATGTGCCTCATAAGTTCCAGGGTATACTAATTGTTTTAAGGTTCAAGAAAGGCTATCAGTGCTTGAAAATAAAAATAAAAGTTACATTTGTCTACTACTGGTTAGCATAAGGTAGACTGCTAACCCTCCACAATCAACATAGCGGCAAATATCTGTAGCTCAAGGCTGCTGAAAATGTGTCATTACCCAACTTGGTAGCGACTTTGGAGCTGGTAGCAGGGCTGGAACAGAATGGTTTGTCCAAATGCAAACGGCCACACAGAATGGAGTATAGACCAGGCTAGAGTGCTCAAAATGGTGCCCTATCCTGATTGGTGGCATGCCCCCCCCCAATGGTCTACTATACCACACCAAACAGTTGCAGGGCATGCCATCACAGTGCTCTCCCCCCACCCCCCAGGAGTCCCTGGATTTCAGAGCCAGTGCAGCGGCTTGTGTGGTACAGGCCATCCCAATGCAGATGGCCTTCTCCCACACCAGAAGCAACCCATCCAAACTCATTGCAGTTTGCTAATCTCAAAACAAGGTGGCCTACTCTGTCCCAGGATAGTGGCCATCAGTGCAAATATGACCACAGATTCTGGAAAACAAACACAGCCTTAAATTTTACATTTTTAAAATATAAACAACAGTATCAACAAACCTGCTCCTTTGGCATGTACAACTCTTTCAGGAATCCTCTCCCGATCAAAGTGTGCCATTTCATCAGTGAAAACAACATCCTGAACCAGAAGAGGCCCTCTTGGACCTACTGTCATAACATTTAGCTTATCTGCAACTGGAATTCCTGCTCCTGTGGTCAAGGAATCTGGTTTCTGTATTCAGAAAAGGAAGTAAAAATTACAACAATGGACACAGACCACTATCTATGCTTTACAGTGGTTTGATTAAAATATAGACAAATTAACATGCTTTCTGAAGCTACACGTTAGATCTGTTCCACAGTAGCTATTATCAGGGAACACCAGCTATCATCAGCGAGCAAAGATATTTCAAGGTATTTTCACACATAAAATGAAGAGTAGCACCGAGCTGCACCTCAAATTAATCACTGTCAAATTTCAAAAGCTTGCAGTTACGAAGTACTTAAGTTATCTATATCTCTGCTTCCACAATAACCCAGCAAAATAGAATACTTAATTTTGCAATATGTGAAAAGTTAATGATTTTAATGCCTTAGGTATGAAAAGTAATTAAATACCTTGCATATTTTTAAAGTCTTACAATCCCGTCTTTTATTAACCTATGGGCTTACCCGGGATAAGATCGCTCCAGCTGGTCACAGAAACATGACATCCATGTTGGGACGACTGTTCAGTTCCTGTACTGCTCTGAAGCTCATGCTAGCTTCAGAGCTCCCAGAGGACCTTTACCAGTGGGGCAATTTTTGCGCACTGCTGAAATGAGTCCCCCTGCTAAACTCACCCATGGATATGTGTATCATCTGCAGGTATCCTGTGTCAGTTTACTCATGGGTAGGACAGCAGTATACCATTGTCCCAGTCTAGGCAGTCATTTTGGGCCACTAGGCAGTCAATGTGGATGGAGTATGCTAAAAGGGGGCATGCCCCTCTATTACACACCAGAGTGTGGAGGAAAGAAACCCAGAAGGAGCCTAGGTCTTGCATTATACCAGGTTAATGATAAGTGAAGAGGCCCTATGGCAAGAAGCAGTCAGAACATAAA
This sequence comes from Aspidoscelis tigris stejnegeri, assembly GCA_023333525.1. Taxonomy (NCBI): domain Eukaryota; kingdom Metazoa; phylum Chordata; class Lepidosauria; order Squamata; family Teiidae; genus Aspidoscelis; species Aspidoscelis tigris. The sequence goes on along the minus strand of JALMGA010000003.1, from coordinate 47,047,269 downwards.
GATACAAGAAATATCTCGCTGAATTAGACCACTGACCCATCTAATCCAGGAAAGACCAACACAATGAGCCATCTAATCTTGTAATGGCCAACCAGCTGCAAAAGGAAGCCCAACAGCAGGAAAGGAGCCTTGCCCACAGTCTCCTATCAGTTGACCTTCAAAGGCAAAATGCCTCCTACTTTCAGAGGCAGTCACACTGCTTACAGGAACATTCTCATTATTTAGAAATTTAGAAATTTCTACACCATCTGGTCAGAGTGGAACCCTCACAAAGAGTGAAGTACTAATTTTTTAAAACAGTGTTAAGGTAATGGAGAAATGCAAGTAAAATATAGCATCTTTCTGCACTTGCCTACTAAGATGCTTGCTACCACATTTCTTCCTTGTGGGACTAATTTCATTCTAATCTAAAGCATCCTAAGATATCCCTACCCCAATTGGAAAGGTCTGCAAGTATACTAATGTCAGCTCTTCCAGTCTAGCTGCAGGCACTTTTGCACCTAGTTCAGAACAAGGAAAAACACTACAGCCTCATCTTTGAAGCTTGCATAAGCTTTGAAGATAAGCTCTGAAGCCTGCATAATTTTCAAAGATAAGCTCCAAAGCCTGCACAAGTTTCAAAGATGCGATTGTGACATTTTTCTTTGTACCTTATGAATGCTTAGAAGATCATCTTCAAAACCCAGACAAGCTGGTAGTTCATGCACCAGATGCAATGTTGGATCAACGGGGAAATGGGACAATATCAGGGAAGGGTGGGTAGTGCCTGCAGCCAAAGTAAGCTTTGCCTGCAAGGGAACAGGAGAGGTGCATCTGCATTGCTGCTGGTGCTGGACTGGGACAACGGCATTCCAGCCCTCATAATGTGGATGGCATCTGCCAGGCTGGAATGGAGTAGTTAAATGTGGAATGGAGCAGGTAAGTGTGGAAACAGCCTGAATCTTTTACAGAAGCAAAGGGAAGGTAGCATATGCATATTTATGATTTCCAAATGTATGTATTCACAAGTAAACGTTTATGACCCTCTCTTGCCATTCATGATACAAAATGGCATGCAAACATACATATCCATGGTTTTAGGCCATAAAACAGAGGTCTCTGAGGAGTTTTTGACCTGGGGCCTATTTGCACTTGGGCATATTCTAGAATACATCTCAGGATAGGAGTGTTGCCTGCATGCTAATACAGACTCTGGCAGGTGTCACCTAGGCTGCTCTAGCATGTGGACAGCAGGCCCGTTACAGGATATATTCCAGAATGCAGCCATATGTGAACAGGCCCCTAGAGAGGTCAGAAAACATGTTTCAGTACACATATCCCATTTTGGTAAAACATAACCCCTGTGAGTATAGATTGGGGGTGGGAGAGAGTTCTGTAGGGAAGCAACATATGAGATTTAGCAGCCATATTAAGCAGGGTGAACAAATGTAACTAAAACAGAGCAGATTTAATGCAACTGGAAGTCAAAATAAAAGAAAAACAACAAGGCATAATGCACTCCTAAAATTCACATAAGTGATCTGAAACTTGGTATATAACTTAGAGATATTTTTTCTTTGAAAGTGACTGTAGCTCAATAGCAGAGGAAACTGCCCAGAAAACAGGTCACTGGTTTGATCCACAGCCTCTCCTTGGAGGTGAGCAGCAGCAAACTACTTGTCTCATTTGTAGCAGTTTTGGGGCTTTTATGCTGTGTTCCAGGTTTCTTCTTCTGAGAAACTAACTTTTGTATATAGCTGTGATATCCATCTTCAGAGGTCACCCTTGACTTGGCAAAAAGCTAGACCTCTGAAGATGGATATTGCTGCTATATCCAAAAGCTTCAGTTCTTAGAAGAAGAAACCTGAACATGGCATGACAATCCAAAAACTGCTGCAAATGAGATGGAATCAGGCCATGAAAGCCAACATACGTCCAAACTACTCTGTATCTCTACCAAGAAAACTTCATTGAGGTACCCATACAGTCAACCAGGAGTCAGACATGTCCCAACCCAATTAAACTTACAAATGTCTGTAACTCAGTAGTGGAGGAAATGGCCCAGAAATCAGAGGGTTGCTAGTTCAGTCCCCATCCTCCAAATGGAAATAAGTAAATGTGTATCTCTGCCAAGAAAACTGCTTTGAGATGCCCACTGAGGTCCTCATCCTATAGTCAACCAGTGGTCAGTCATGTGGTACCCAACAACAACTCTTCCAGTAATTTTTTGTGTGTCCCTTAGTAACCACAACTCCACCTGTATGAGCACATGAATCTTTTGGAATAACTTCATAGGAGTTAGCGTCCTTGTACCACCCACACAGATCTACTCAGGCGATAACAATGTTCTGTTCCACCACAGCCATTTAAAAGAAACATGCCACTCTTAAAAATGTCTTAATGAAACTCAAAAACCATTCTTATGACACTGAACTCCCTTGCCAAACACCATTAATGTTTGCTTTTTGTTCTCTCATTATCTGTACTCTCATAATTTTTTTAAAAAAAATTAAAAATGCTTTAATCACACATTAACATCTATACCTAGCTTCTTGATCATGCAACAAAGGAAAGGGACATTTTTTAAAAGTGCTACTCTGGGTCCCCTCCCCATCAGCTTCCTATCCTATTATTACCTAATTGTATACATTAACTAATTTCATGGTACTACTACTACTATTAATCATCATCATTGGCATTCAGTTTTCAATGCTTTTTTTGGGGGGGGGAGGTGGGAGAAGTGAAAACTGAGAATAAAATCTAATGTTGTCTGAGCAAGCCTCCATCTATCCCTTTTCCCTCCAAGTTTCCAAAGTCTGCTGTAGTGGTGTCCCCAAACTTGAGGAACAGGTTTTGGAGGCAACACGCAGCAGGTGAGAGCAAATAAAGAGGCTCTTATGCATTTTAGTTATTGAATACCACAGGGTCTTGTCTGATTCCTGGTTGGCAGAGATACAGAAGTTGTTTGCCATTCCCTACTTCTGGGGAGAGGCTAGGGATCAAACCAACAACCCGCTACTCTCCAGGTCATCTGTTCTACCACTGAAGGGACATTTGCTGTCAGAAGGTCTGATGTTTTTATACAGCTATTATGATTTTAGCCACTTTTTATATTCTATGTTATGTAAAACCACTTTGAGATTACATTTCAATGGAAAGTGATATATAAATATTTTAAGTAAATAAACATTATCCCAAACAGCTGTTCTTGGTATTAGGGAACTGTAAATATCTAAGTTGCCGAGAAATATATCACTATCTGAAACAATGGAGAATAAAACATTTCTAAGACTCCTTTCTTTCTGACTCAAAATTTGATATAAAAAAGAAACATTAGACTGTGGAATGCTGTATTTGGTTTTACACCCTCAATTACTCAAGAAGGACACAGAACAGCATTTGGCAAATGCCAATTTCACTGCCTAATCCATTTTATAGAGTTACTGTATAGATAACATGGACAAGTTCACATATATTGCTATGCATGGAGAAATAGTTGAGATGTAGACCCTTTCTGCACTTGGCCTTATTCTGTAATATATCTTGGGATAGGGAGGTTGTTGTCTGCATGCTAATGCAGGCTATGTTGGGCCTCATCTGGAGCCTGCTGTAGTCTGCACTGGCATGACATCAGGCCCCTATTCCAGGATATATTACAGAATAAGGCCAAGTGCAGAAAGGCCCTATATGGGAGCATTATATATGTTTCCTAAAAGTAAAGCAAGTATCAGTTGTATAGTGGTCAGTGGTAATGACAACCATAAAAAATCTTAAAAGCAACACAGATTAGTGATGTTTCATGAGCTGATAGTTCATTTTTCCAGCTAAACCTACATTTTCAAAAAGCAGTAAGAAATAGAACATTATTTCTTAAATATGCCCAACAGTTTAGCCCCTATTTCAAATGGAAAGCAGTTTATATAATGCATGGCAACAAGTTTGCTACAACAGCTACAATCAGAAACTGAGATCTCTGTTACATTTATAATGAAATGTCACTGGATCATGTTCTGATAATATCTGCAGATGCCAGTAACTGAGTTACAATTTACTACACAGCAGAAATTACCTTGGCCCCTCTATCTCTTGCCACAATCTAACAGAACAGCAATTCAACAGATCCTTTGTGTTATTTTAAGTGCTAAATTTAACACAATACCTAATAACAGCAATACTGATAAGACAGACTAGCTGATGCCACAACTTGTCTTCTTTACTCATGTAAAATCTGTGGTTATCATCATATCATTAATGCCTCTTTCGTAGAGGGACATGTTCTAATAGTTCTTCACAAAATCTGTGATGGGTGTTGCAATCTGATTATTTCTGTTTTATATAGACTTTTAAGAAAGTCTGCCACAAAGACAGCTACTGCACATTCCTGAATGAGTACAGTATTATCGTAGACTGCATTCATATCTACAGCGGCGGGCGCTCGGAGGCACGGTGGTCAAACACCAGAGGCACTGCTGCCATAGACTAATCAGAGAAGGCTGAAAGGTCCTGATGCACCCTCCGTAGGGGAGATTTAACTGGTCTGAAAGCACCAACAGCCCTCAGTTACTCTCACGGCCACCATGTAGACACATGGCTGTGGCAAGAGCAACCAATGCACCTACCCAAATGCCAAGCCAGTAAATGGCCACTTTGAGGGCCTTTTCTAGCACTACAGAAGGCCTTCTGTACTCAGAGTGACAGTTCTGCTCCAGAGCTCAGCTCAACTCTGAAGACACTGAGGGGCAGGTGGTTTAGCCAGCACATGCTCTGCTCTGGGGTCAGGGGTGCACTCTATGCAGCTGAGGTGTGGGCGCAGCCTGACTTTTCAAGTGATTCACATCAAGCTCCGGAAATGGAAATGTGAACACAGCCTGATATCCTAAAGTCACATATCAGTATTGCAAAATGAATTGGAAAACCTGAGTCATACTTTTAGTCCATCTCCACCCAAGCTACAATCCTGTTTCTATACACAATCATATATGTTCCTAATGGCTATACTGGTGTAAGGAAGATCACACTAAAGCATGCCACAGAAATAGGTCCCCCAGGGGCTATGAGGCTAGGATCCTTTGTTCCTAGCCAGTGGAGCCCTTGGAATCCAACTGTGAAATTTTGAGGCCTTTGTGAGAACTGTCAGGACCAGTGTTATCATCCAGACAGTGCTGTTCCAGACCACACCTTGCCAACTATCCCAGACTAGCCAGGCCAAATAACCACATGGGAAGTGCAGAAAGGCCCATAATCTGTTTTGCAATAGAATATCGTAACAAAATTCAGCTTGTGTGTTTCATAATAAGATACCTTTAAACCTTGTAAAGAAATATCCATCAGTCTGGACTTATTCAAATCAATGTGGTTTAATTCAATGTGTCTTAATTCAATAATTAAAATTATCAGGATATTATTTTTACATAACACATTTAACATAATTGCATGAGGTTCTTGATTTAAATGTACATACTCTTTCGTTACTACAATAAACAAAACAAAAACATTTAGCACTTAAGTTGTACAGTACTTGCAAGCAAACTGCTTACATGCGGTAATATCAATCCTCTGCACTGAATAATTTTTGATCTACTTAAAGATATATAGAGTTGGGAAAGTTATAAACCTTTCTGCTGATTTTCAAGCCAGCAAAAGAACCACCCCACCGCATTTCTGAAAAAAGTCCTTAGACCAGTTTGTCATGCTATAGGACTCTGAAATAGAGCCAATATACTTTTGATTTTGCACCTCAGTAATGTTAGGAACTCTTAAAACACTGGTGCTAAGTGCTCACACTTTCTACACTTAATAGGCAGAGCAGATTTTTCTTTATTAGAGTAAACAAAGTTGCCCATCCTGTCTGGACAAACAAGAACCAGAAATGTTGCACAGTTCTGCCACTTAGAACATAAATATATATTTAAGCACAATTAAAATCCCCAAATCTGCTAAGTTGAAAGGGGACTGAATAAAGTCGGTCTGGTTCTGCCAAAGCTACTGGGCACAACAAGGATGTGTTATTTGGTAAAGAATTAGTAAAAGAACAGCCATACTGCTTCTCAGTCCATCTGCAGCCATCAATGCAGTCAGAATGAGGCTACAGAGAGGCAAACCCCAGAAAGTGCCACTAGGAAACATGCACTAGCTAAATAACTAGCACAACTAAACAGATCTAAATTGTAAAATCAGAGAATGATAAAACCACCACCATTAGGACTTTGATTGGCTCTCTTTCAGAAATTATTGGAAATCACTTACTTAGAGATTATGTACATGACTGCTGTGTCAGCATTTAGGCTGCCCTAGGTCAAATCTATCTGATCTTGGAAGCTAAGCTAAGCAGGGTTGAGCCTAGTTAATATTTGGACGAGGGACCTTCTAGGAACACCAGGTGCTGTACATTACAAAGACATCCCAAAGGACATTTCAAATGTTCTGAAAGAGCCCTGTTGATTAATAGTGATCTTGGTATTAGGCCACTTTAACAAGTTTACTGGGAGGTAGGACCTTTGTTCCCTTAGGATTCTGAAGGCTGTGGGTTAAGGTGAAGTGCAGACTAAGATGATACTTTTGATAACAAAAATAAAATCTAAACCAAATGAACACATTAAATCATTCAGTTTACGCAACTTGAGTATCTTTCTCTATAGGGCCTTTCTCCACTTACTTCTAATCTAGAACATGGTTCTCTTCAGGGCCTCTTTTGTCTCCAAGCTGGTATAGACTAGAGAGCCCTGCCTCTACTAGCTTGCTCTTCTGCACAAGATGGAGCATAATCCAGATCGGGAGACACAGAATGGATATCTGATCCATTTTAGATCCATAATACCAGTAGACCTCATTAAACAGGTCTACTGGCATACTAGGACCATGGAGGTCACGTTTGATAGGGTGCCTTGTTGCACCACTGGCTTTCCATTAGGGCCAGCTCTGAAGCTTGGCAACCTTAAGGGCCAGCACAGAGGCTGGTCCAGAACAGATCATGACCAGCACCCGCTTGATCTGAACCAACTAATGTATAAGTTAAAAATGTCTGTAAGTAATGTTAAGGGAAAAAACAGCTACTAGAAAATATTTTCAGTTAGAACCTTTAAAATCTTCAAGGACATATCCAAGGTTCAAAGATACTGAACCTTGGCGATCTGCATGGGATAACTTGGAATGTTGTTATATCTACTAAGGAGATATCACTAAAGAATACAGGATAAAAGTAACAGCTCACTAGGGAATCTGTGAACAAAATCAATTGTTCAGCATGTCTGACATCTCTATATCTTGTTCAAAGGAATTAAAGAGCACATTTCTATTCAGTCATGTTGATTATGATCCTGACAAGGCAGATCCTCAAGTTTTTGACTACTTAGGCTGTGAAAAAATGCTGACAAACGTATTGTTGAAGGCAATATCTTGATAGGATAGTTTAGTGCCTAGCTTCAGACCTGGATTTGGGTGCTAATATTTCTCTTATTATGAAGTGAAATTTCAGGAGAGGGGAAAATAATCACATGGTTCCTGCCAGTAGACAGTTAGGGTGTGTCCCCATGCACATTTGGTCAGGTACTGAATGTGGGCTCCGCAAGGGGGCATCCCCATGTCCAAATCCCCCAAACCGTGCCAGACCAGGACCAAATTTTGTCCCAAAAAGCAAGTCTCGGCACAGTTTGGGGTCCCGGCATGCATTGCTTGGTGAGCTGAGACTGTGCATGGGGATGGTCCCAGGCTATCTGGGAAGATTGGTGCTCATGTCATTGGGAGCTGGGATGTGCTTGCCGTTCCTGCCCTGTGCTTGGAGATCACAGTCACTGATATTTTTGGGGAGTGGAAAAATCCTGATCACCAAGGCTACTAAGGGAAGGGGGATGCGGCATTTGCAGCTGGTGGCACAGGGGCATTTGCAGCTGGCAACCCAGGGATGGGCTGATGTCAATCCGGCTTCCAATGAGGAGAAAGGAGGTGGAGAGGAGGAGGCGCTGCTCCCCCATGCCAGCGTTTGGCACAGTTTGCATAGGGACTCCTCCATCCATGCCCAACCCGCACCCAACCCGCATCACCAGGAATGGCATGGGGATGGGCTGGAAATGATCTCAGACCTGCTCCCGGTCCCATGCATTCCGATCCCGCTCCAAATGGCTTGCATGCGGACGCAGTCTTTGTGTATTTTTGTTTTCTGCTTTGTTTTCCACACACCTTTTTTTCTGCATTGGGCCTTATTCCAGATTACATCCCAGAATAGAGACCTGACACCCACATACTGGTGCTATCTATGGTGGGCCATGCCCAGAGTGTGCCCTGGCCTGCACTAGTATATGTATGGGATATAACCTAGAACAAAAGCTATTGTTAAGATCTTGTTTTCCAGAGAGGAGCTGTCAGAACCATGTTGACATTGTCCCAAGTAGTTTGGAGCAAGCTCAGTCCTGAGAATTTAGACTAGACGAGCCCTTATATAGGACTCAGTATATGGATTTTCTCTTGCTATGTTTACTTTTTAGGCACTGATGCTGATTTTTGCAAATGTTTTTCTTGTATCTTTGAGAAAATCTTCTCAGGGTTCCCCCCTCCCGAGAACAGCCTTTGTGTGCTTTTGAACTTACTTTATGTGTTTTATTTTGCTGCCTCGACTGAAAGGTTATGTCAGACCAAGGAATTAACTGAGGCCTATTGTGGCTAAACTTAAACAGCAAATTTTAATTAGCATAAAGAAATGTTGAAGAAAGTTGGTAACTTTCCGTTCATAGTCCTTTTGTCTTTCCTACCCTGAAAATACGTTTCCCCTCCTTTCCTTTGGATCACCATCTTGCCCTCATGTGGTAAATCATAGATTAGGAACTGGACATGTTAGACTATGATTTTTTTCCCACAAATACACAAGTCTATTTTAGAGTTTTCATATACATATGGGCTTAAGGAGATAATACCAAGTTTTCACTTCATGAAATATGAAATCTAGGTGTCCTGTGTATTATATTCTGCCCATAATATCTGCTTTAACAATATATTATCATGGAAGGTTCACATGATGTACTCGGTGCTGTGCTCAGATAACCTGCCTTCACACTCAAATTAGTAAATGTGCAAAAAAGGAAACGAAATGATCACTGGAGACTGAGATAACTGGCCCTTTTCTGATCCCCGATGGTTAACCTTGGGATTTTGTGGACAATTATATGAAGACCCTGATCTGTGGCAATAAAAACAGTTTCTCTAGTCTCTTCACATTTTGTCTTTTACCTTATTTCTTTAATAGTCAGGTAGAAACTGATTAAGGTATTCCTATTTTCTTTTTCCTTGAGATTTTAAAAAAATATATACTTGCAAAATGAACTAAAATTGTTTGCAATTTCTTTCTCGAGAGATAAGGACCCTTTCTGCACTTACTCTTAAGAAAGTCCAGGAAAGGGTCCAGAGGCCTTTCTCTTCCACACAGTGAAATGGCTTGAGGTCCTACTCCCTGCTGGCATGCTGTGTGCATTGGATGCTGCATAGGATACTGGTATAGGGGCCCATAGAACAGAACAGGGAGGCATGTGGAATGGCACCCATCTCCCTGTTCTGGTTTAACAGGGGAATCCATTTCAAGGCACACTATATTGTGCTGCTCAAATGGTACCCCCTGGGGCTCTGAGGCTAATAACTTTACTTCCTAGCCATCAGAGAACCTGGAAGCGTTCTCCATAGGTCACATGATATTCAGAGCTAGTGCGGAGATAGTCCAAGCAAAGTCTTCTAAGTGCACAAGGCTTTTTCCATGATAGTGAGGACATTCTTGCAGCCAGAATCATTCCAGCATGTCAAGAAAGCACAGAAACAGTCAAGAACCCGAACAGTGCAGATCTTCTGCCGACAGTTACAAAGTTCTTTAAGTGGTCAGGCATTGTTCTAAATACATTTCTCCACTATTAAGCAGCACATACAGAAACTCTTGTACATATTTCCAACTATTTATTTGGTGTTATCAAAAAGGGGAAGATGATTGCCTGCAGTTGACACTTTTGTTTCTTCTAAACTGACATCATCATTTGTTTTTCCTTCCCTTATTTCTTTAAGTCTTTCTAGCCCTGCCCATTTGAATAAAGAAATCTGCCCACCTGCAAAACTGCAGCTTCTCTCTCCTGGCTAGGCAGATTTGTCTGATGCTGTCAGGTATCATTAGACAACTTGCCTTATCTGTAACTTGTTACAAAATTCAGTCTATTGGAGTATTCACTTTAAACTTTAAAAATAAATTTAAAATGCTACCATCCCTATCCAGATATTAGTTGAAAGTTTTTCAAACACTAGTTTTCTTTTCATCTAAATTTTAAAGGCAATAGCAAAAAATTCTGATCATGATTCCACCATATGCCACTTTTCCCAAAGAAAGGTAGGTGGACTCCTCCTAGCAGACACACTTCCACCCTGAAGAAAGCATCTAATTTTTGACAATTAGTATTAGTGACTAACTGTGCAATCATAACCTCGTCATTCATAAACCAAGTTTCATTATGCTGAATGACAATTCCAGAGAAATAAGGTTCGGACTTATATTAAGTTCCTAAAATATTATCTTCATGTTGATAAAAAACATCAATAAGTTTGTTTTTTTTAAAATGGATACTTAACTAGATATTTATGCTCTACTTCCAACTGCTCCGGCAAAAGCCTCAACTTTTATCTGATCAATCCATTGCATAAGCTCTGCTGTTATGCAAACATGTGCATTGACTCTAGAGACTGAAAGATTTGAAAATATTATTAAAAGCTCTTTTTCTGTTCGGCCTACTTTGCGCCTAGCACAATTTTTAATACCTTGAACACTAAAACCACATCTGGCAAACTTGCCAATCCCTTATTGTTCATTATACTCAGGTTCCTAGAAAATCTTGTGAATTTCTAATTTGTAAATATTAAATGTTTGTACCTATGGAAAGATAGCAGTTAGGGGTAGCTGCATCCAAAAATATCATAGGAAAAAATAAAGGGAGATGTTGCTTGTTCCTAATGCCTCCTAAAATGACAGAAGTCACTGCCCATAGATGAAAGTAACTTTCAGCTATCTTAAAACTCAGAAGTGACTAAAGTAAGTAGTGCCAGAACTCAGAACTGTTTAACAAAGACTAGGGGTTTCAAAAGTACGTAAGTTAAAAACTTTCACTTTAGTAAGCCAATAGCCCCAGCTGGAAAGATTGGGCATTTTTACATGTTTTATACCGAATTACAGTGAAACAACAACAACAAAAGTTAGAAAAAGAGTTATAATAGTAACAATATTCATTGATCCATAATGTCATCTTAGGAACTTGGGGAGATCTCGATGCATTATGAAAATATCAAAGCCAACATGTTTGGTGTTGTGTTGTATTGTTCGTTTCTGTCAATAATAATAATTCCTATGATTTGTTCTTAATTACGCACATCAGCTCCATTTGGTCAAACAGTTTTAAACTTCTATGACATCACAGATTCTTACAATAATCTACAAAAATTCCTCAAGTTTATCTACATTTAGTAGCATCATTTTTTTGTAAATATTGGGAAAATAATTTCTTAAAATATTGGGGGAATGATGAATACATATACTACTCCTGGTTTAGCTGAAAATTACTACTAATTCAAGGACGAGTTGATCTATCTTTCATATAGTAGAATCATGATAAGAATCTCTTGGTCTTGCCAATAGAATTTAAGTAAAAAAGAAAAAACTAGTTTTTGAAAAGCTCTTATAATGCCTGGATACGGCTAGCAATATTTTAAATGGATTTTTAAAAGTAATGAGTATATTGTCCAATACATTGAATTCTGTAATGAAATTGATACAGATAAAGCTAATTGTCTAAAATGATATGTCATTGTAGAAACCATAACAATAATTATATATACATATACATACACACATACACATAATTCTTAATTATCCACATCATTCCTATTTAGTAAAACTGTTGAACTTATTTGATATCACAGGATACTTACAATAATTTACAGAAATGAAGCCTCAAGTTTATCTACTTTTACCACCATGTTTCTTAAAATACTGTATTGGGAAAGGCGATTAATACAAAACTACCCCTAGCTACAGATCTAGAACATGTTAAAACATAGGAACTGGTAAGTCCTATCACTTGTATGGATCAGAATAAGGTTAGGCAGGCTGCTTTTTAAATTCTTTTGTAGTTTTCACATGGTCAAGAACAGAAAAAAAAGGTAAAACCCAAACTATGATTCTATCGCTTAAAAGAGAAGTTGTATTTTACAACTTGAAACTGTTCCCAGTAAATCTGATACTATTGTTTCAGTTCAGCATTCTTGAAGTTTCCAAGTACTGCAAGTGAACTATGAGCTTACTTATGGACATTCCCATCCCTTTTTAGCATTATCCATAGGTCAGCACAGCTCCCAAAATGCAATTAAACAATTATTTTTCAATTTTCAAGTCAGCATTAAATGATATGCTTTGGAATGGATGCCTGATCTTTCAAGCACAATTTATGGTTGATTTTGGCTGTCCAGTGTCCAGAGAGACACTGAAGGTGTCCAGAGACAGTTCATGGCCCTTCAAATGCACAAAAGCTTCAATCCATGAGAAGCAATTTTGAAACTGCTTCTCATGCACTGAGCTGGGTCCTCACTGTGGCAAAACATGCCACTTCTGCATGTTGGCCAGCTGAGAAGTGAAGCTTTTGTGACTGCAGCAGAGCCATCAAGCTGTTTGTTGAAGACAACTGGAGGCCATGTGAGTAGTTCGCTATGGTGGAGGTCCTTTCCAAGGTATTCCTTGTGGGCACAACAGAGATACAGACTTTAAACTGAAAACTGAATCTATGCAACAAAAAGAAAGAACTTGCTTTTGATTTTGCAAATTATGAGTCAAGCTGCACTGCATATCCGACTGCCAAATTAACTAGAAAATGCCAGTAAGATTTTGAGATAGCAAATTCTATTTTTAAAAATATGAGTAAGTGGTCTTTTACCATATTCATAACTTCAGTAATATTTCACTGTTTACATCTAAGGCCTCTGCTCTAATCTCACTTTTACAGGAGTAAGGGCCTTGAACATAATGGGACTTGGTTCTGAATAGACATTGCTAACATCCCATTGCAAGAGAAAATTCTCATGTTGTAATTCTTAAGTAACTGATATTGTTATGTGAAACTTTTCAACACAAGTAAATACCATCAATTGCATAACTTGGATCATGATAAAAAAAAACACAGATTGCAAAGTCCAGAGGTTAGTCTTGTTTTGTACAAATAAACCCCGTGTTCACTGCAGTGAACTTTGTTCCTTTTTAAGCAAAGTGGTACCTGTTGCAGAGAATAAAGTTTAACAGTAAAGTGACCACACTTACAATACTCAATAGTGGTTATGAATACGTGTGAAATAATCAAATCATTTTTATTGCTGGTTTTAATCAACAGACAGAGGCTTTGGCAATAAAGCTTGCACACTGATGACTGAGAAAAGCCACATCTACTAAATTCCCGTCCCTTGATAATGATTAATGCTAGAGAAGTACCTGGTCCTTACATTCTGGACCCCCAAGAATGACTTCTCCTCCTTTACAAATAACAGCCACACGCATGATACAATCCAGACTTCACTGCAGGTGCATTTTCTTTATTTAGAGGGCCTCCTTTCCACACAAAGTATATTTTTAAAGACCAATACAAATCCAATAAAAATATAAAATGCATTTAAATATTTAGAAAGTTTAATCCGGTCAGTCCCAGCCATAGTATGGTCAATGGTCAGGGAGCTGTGGTTGCTAGTTCTCCTTTGTGTTGAGTTGGGTACCACTGAGTCGTGAACATAATCTGAGGACCTCAGGGGCACCTCGATGCAGCTTTCTTGTCAGGGATAGAGAGAAGTGGTTTGCCATTGCCTTCTTCCAAGGAGAGGCTTGGGATCAAACCAGCACCCCTCTGCTTTCCAGGCGCTTTGCTCAGCCCCCGAGCCACAGTATTCCTGGTTTGCTCACTATGCCCACCCGAAATCTGAACAATACCTCGTTAACCTTCCTCGCGCCCTGACACGCAGGTCGGGCATTTGGTCCACTGAGCAGAAAACGGAAGCGTCCTGAGCCCGGTAAAGGATGAGGAACGGGGGGACTTTGTGGTTCGGTACCTGCGAGCCTCGCAGCTCTTGCCAGCGCTTCAGCTGCTCACTGGCATAATCTCGATGGCCGGCCATTTTGCGACACCGAACGGGACCCCAGGCGTGAGTAAGGGAAAGGCGCGCTGACTCGAGGACCAACGTCCTTCTCTGGAAGAGGCGAGGAAATGCTGACGGGCGAGACACCCGCGACACGGGCACACGAAGAGACCGTGCGGTGCCAGCCAACCCAGCAGCAGCAGCAGCGGAGCCACCACCCACACCCACCACCCAGAGAACGGCAAACGAGCAGCTGCTTCTGCGGCCGAAGATCAGTCTCGTCGCCTGTGCCAGTAGTTACCCTAGCTTCAGCCAGGCCCCGCCCTTCTCTCCCTCATTGGTCTAAAGTCCCTACGACGAAGTCCTCCTCGGATACCCATTGGCTAAACAGAAAGAGTTCCGCCTCGGATAACCGAAAACCCGATACCCGCTGTAGTGGGGCGGAGGGGGGTGGGTGGGGGAGGCTCGCGGCGGACGAAGACCCGGGCAAGGGGCGTCACGTGCGAAGTGAAGGAAGGGCGAGAAGGGCGGTGGGATTTTGCAGATGCCGGCGGGGATGGGGAGTGAAAGTGAGGGGAACAAGTCCAAGAATGTCGGGGACTTTTTTTTTTTTTTACCAGATTTTGAGCAACACAATCCAACAATAAACCATAGGTTGATAATTATAAACTATAGGTATATATAAACTTTCAGGTATGTATGACAACAATGGTTTTACAGGCAAGTAAAGAGCATTAAGGACATTAATATGTGAACGATTGTTAAACGTAAAATATGTCGGGGACTTTAATCGGTTACTGGATAACATACGGCGAGGGAGCCTGCGGTTGCCACTCCCCTCCTCATTATTTTTAAATTTCTTAAATGAGTTCAATAAGCACCCTAGGGATCGTGAGCGAGGAAATTCCTTTTTGGAGGAAATTTGCGATGCAGTCCAACTGTTTTCGCTCCCTCTCCGACGATTCCCTGGCAAGCAGCTCCCAAGTCCAGCCAGTGGGGGAGAAAGAGACGGCAGGCAGCGCCAAAGCAAAGGAATCCCGCTCTTTCCAGCTTTTAAACTGTCAACAACAAATACTTCGCCTTCTCGAACACCTGCTCCAGTCACGTTGGCTAAGAAGGAGAGTTGGCTTTTCTACCCCGCTTTTCTCACCCATTTAAGGGGACTCAAGCGGCTGAGGAAGCTTTCTATTCCTTTCCCTACAACAGAACACCCTGTGAGGTAGGTGGGGCCGTGAGAGCTCAGAAGAGAGCTGTGACTAGCCCAAGGGCACCCAGCTGGCTTTGTGGAGGAGTGCGGAATCAAACCCGGTATTCCCAGATAAAGAGTCCAAACTGGCTTACGTTAAACCCAAAACAGCTTAACAGAGTTGCAGGAGCAAGATAAACCCCCTCCGCTGGACACACTGGCCTTTTTTATTTCTCCACACACAGGCAAAAAGTGCTGGGCACCAAAAACCCACACTTGCTGAACACAGCACCCCCAATCTGGCAAAAGCAAAAGACAAAGATGAATGCATTGCTGTGTGTTTTGGTTTGTAGGCTGTCATCAGGTGACCAAAGGAATTGCTCCTCCAATTTTGGGGCTGGTTTCTTTGCCCCCTTCCTCCAGCCCTTATGCTGGATCCAAGTCAAGGTGCAAAGAAGGTGTCCCGCCCCACAGACACTTCAAGGCTTTCTTAGTAGGAGGTATTGGCTACCATATAATAATTAAACACTAATAACACTTGCATTGGCCAAGCATGCTGACTCCCTAGCAACAAGTTTGTGAGTTTCCGTGCATTTTACAGCTCATCACTCTTCATAACCATTATTTAGCGTGGGTTTGGTAATCTTACAACACTGTGTTTTGGGCAGAGACAAATTTCAGTTTGTAACTTTTCTAAAATCAAGAGTTGTGGCACTGAAAATGTGGAAATGTTTGTGGGACAATAATCGTCAAAGAAATAGTATACTGAATATACTTTGTTTACAGGTTTGCATCAAGCCAATTGTTACAGAACTGAGCATCATCTTAACATCATTTTCTAATTCAGTTTTGTAACCAATCACTTCAAAGAGCCTGTGGGTTCTTGAAATCTTAAGAAGCATATGTGTTCACACAAAGGTAAAAAAAATACCTCAGTGTGCCTCCAGATGGCAAGAGGAAATTCTGAGATCTTCTTCAGGTCTCACAATTGCCTTTCACAGCTACTGCCAGATGGCAGGAGGAATCCACCTGGGACAATGGCCTTGGTTACACCTTACCCTTTTAGTCCATCTCCAGAACGGATAAGGAAGGCAGCCATATCCAAGCCATTTTTGGCCTGGCCACATCTACCTGCTGCTGTGGCTGCCTTCTCCCACCAAGCCTCCTTGGAAAGGTAATCTTCAGCTGGTGAAGGGCTGGGGGAAATGCTTGGCTTGATGGGGAGGCGTTCTGGGAGGGAAGGGGGGGCAGATGACGGTGGGGGAGGTGAGTTTATGTACAGCCAGAGGGCAGGGGTGGGTGGGTTGCATGCCAAGGAGGTGATGGTGTTATGGGAGAGTAAGGGACTGTTTGGGGAGGGTTAATGTGATTGGTGGGGCAGTGATGGTGGGTCAGAGGGAGACTCAGGGAGGGGCATCAGAGTGGCAGTGTTGGGTCAGAGGGAATATCAAGGCTGAGGAGGGGGTGCAAGAGTTGGAGCAGAGGTTTGCCAAGGCTTACCATTTTCCAGGCAGCAGCAAGAGCAGGGATGGTGGCCTCCTGGCTCTGGTTGTTTCCCTTCACCTGAGTCCATTTGGATTCAGTGCTGGCATAACTCACATAGTGCATAGACCAAATCAGGGAAGGAAAATGTCATAAAAAACAGATGCAGATTTTCACGTGTAATAACCAGATCATTTTAGTAGGGGGAAAGTCACCTTCTCTTTCCATACAGACATTCATTTTGTATGCTCACTGGTTTTTAATGTTGTAACCCGCCCTGAGACCCTTGGGTTTAGGACAGCATAAAAATTAAAATAAATAAATAATACAGGGAGATAAGAGGAGACAACTCAAAGGACAATCTTGCTGGGATTCTCTGGTGCGGACCGAAAAAGGCCAGCTTTCGGCCCCATTTCTAATACACTGAAGTGAGTCCCAGTTGGGTTCTTGCTGCTGTGAGGCCAAGTTCTGCTTGCAGTGGTGTTCTGGGAGCCAGTACAAGATGCAGAGAATGTGTCAAATACTTTCTTAGCTGCCATGGCAGCCCAGAGCATTCTGCCTTCCATCCCTGCATGTTCCATGCTCTTAGAATAGAGCCTTGGTCCAAAACAAATATTGATTTGCTGGATTGGCCTGAATTTAGCTGTCTGCTAAAGATGGCTATAAGCAACAGTTATCTCACTCTCTAGGGATCCCAGAGCAACAACGAAATGCACAAGCTTGTTCATCATTCCATGGCTATTTTCTTGTCCATAAACTATTTTTAAGGTAGAAATGTGAACTTCAAAGCAACTTCAAGAAAGCCAGTATACTAATTATAGACTATACTAATTATGAGCAAGTATGTTAAATAATTCCACCATAACTTTTCAAGTAGTTATGTTGCTTAAAAGTATCAAAGCCCCAAAGAGGCCTAATTACATAAAGAGGCTACATCCACCCCAAGGAATATTTTTCTATCAATTGTTGAGCAGGATCACTGCATTCAAAGCCACCAGTAATTTAGAAAGAATGAAACAAGTTATTGTTAGAAGATAAATATGATTAAGTTCACATGTGGAATCTAAACTGATGAACCAGAATGATTACTTGACATTAAAAAAAAAAGCCACCTCCATTAGTCCCCCTAAAGCAGTGGTTCTCAACCTTCCTAATGCCGCGACCCCTTAATGGAGTTCCTCATGTTGTGGAGACCCCCAACCACGGGGGTGGAGCAGCTGGGAGGTGGGAGGGAAGGGTGGTGGGAGACTAGTCGCGACCCCCTGAAAGGGTAGTTCGACCCCCAAAGGGGTCCCGACCCAAGGTTAACCACTGCCCTAAAGCAGAAAAAGATTTGGCTTTGCAGGGAGAGCTATTAATATAAACTAGAAGAACTATGAAGAAGGAAGAGTTTTGTATGATTTACAAAAATCCAGCAAGAATCCACACATTATCCTTTTCTTGAGCAAACAATCACCTTTTCCAACTGTTAGTTTTAACTGTTCAGTGGCTGAAAAAGTAACTTCTTGGTATCCATTCAAAGCCAAAGTGGGATATTTTTTCTTAAATGCACAGAAAAAAGAATTAGAATATGTAACCATATCTAGATGGTTTAAAAGTACTTGTTGCTGTAACAAAAGCAAGAAATTCAAATAGAAGTATCTACATACGGGCTTTTCAAGGATTATATTCATTCTTAAAATACTAGACATCCAGTCAGTAGCAAAAAAATGCTTAGATCTATGGAAGTATGAGTGGTAAGAAAAGATAAGAAGCGCTCAGCAGAATTCACAAGGCAATCACAATGATGTCTTCAGGATATAAAGCATGTGATGATGATTCATGAATGCCTTCTTCTTGACTGGGCATAAACGTCATCTGAATATGGGTGTCAAGCAGAAGTTTAGTTCATATAGTACCTTATTGTATGTTGTAAGGAGCTTTCTCCACTGATAACAAGGCCTAATTAGGTATACTTCACACCTTTTCTGAATACATTTATTTGCTTATTGTTTTGAACTTTAATTAAACAAGATTATTATGACCTCAGTTCATCTGTATAACATTTGGCATTCCTGCGCCACATTCCTGCACCACATGTGTACAGAAAAATAAATATGTCATTCTAATAAAAAAACTTCCCGTATATTCTCTTTCAATTGTTGCAGTTTTATCAATTTCTTGAATTAATTAATCACTCGTGGAATAAGAAGGTTCTGGTGGACAGCTCAATGAAGATGTCAGCCCAGTGTGCAGCAGTGCCAAGAAAAGCTAATTCAATGCTGGGAATAATTAGTAAGATAATAGAAAACAAGTAAGCAAGTGTCATTACCTCTTTCTAAATCTGTGGTGAGGCCACATCTGGAATATTGTGTACAATTCTGGTCACCACTTCTCAAAAAGGATATTGTGTAACTGGAAAAGGTGCAGAAAAGGGCAACCAAAATGATTACGGGGCTGGAACACCTCCCTTATGAAAGCATTTCCTCACCCAGGGGATCACTGATCTATGGAATTTGCTGCCAGAAGAGGTGGTAACAGCATCCAGTCTAGATAGCTTTAAGAAAGAGTTAGACAAATTTATGGATGACAGATGTATCAATGGCTACCAGAATGGATACCCATGTATATTCTCCAGGCTTTGGGAGACAGGCAGGATAAAGACCATTTGCTGGGATTCGAGAGCAGGTGAAGGTTTTGCCCTTGTCTTGAGGTGCCCATAAGCAGTTGACGGGCCACTGTGTGGGACAAGATGTTGAACTAGATGGGCTTTGACCCGATCCAGCAGGGCTCCTCTTATGTTCTACATACTGTCCTGAATTGGTAAATGGCTATAAGGCAGAAGCAATAAGTTCCTTGGTTCACGAATCAGACACCATATATGGCAATTCCTGTATATTCCTATTGTAAGCAGAATCCTTGCATTAGGCTGTTTTAGCTGGTTGTGTCCAGATTTCCCCCTCCCTTACCATTTGTGAGCATCTTGTAGTGTTTTTCCACTGTGTAACTGCTGTGTGAAAGGGTATAAAGGGCCCTGACTCTTAACAATAAACATGAAACTTCTTGGAACTTGAACATACTTGCTGACAGACCTGCCTGCTAGCTAGTTCATTACAACAGGTGGCTCCCAGCGTGGGGCGCCAGCCTACGGAAAGCGTCTGGCCTACGAAAGGCATAAAGCTATGGCAGAACTAGAAAGATTTGTCCCATATAGACTTTTCCTACCTTATTTTTCATAAATCTTGATTTATAAGCAAGTTTAACCTTTTCTTCTTTTGTTATAAAAAAACCCTTAATTAGGTCCCTATAGAGTTCCAGAGAAAATGGAGTCCAAAGACAGTCTGAAAAGATCTGGACTCATACATCAATATTGATTACATTTTGTTATAGCTGATTGCTTATGTCACAATTTTATGCTACAGATAACTATTGGTCCCACATTACTTATTTTAAGTTAATGGCTGTGATTTTAATCTTGATATCCTAATTTCAGGTTTATCTTCAGAAATTTAGCTTTTTCCCTTCTGAAACAACATGCATTCTTGCAAGATTCTGAGTTTTTTTCCTTCTGAAGAATAAATCCCAATGAGGGATTAAGCTCACATGGAATTACTTAATTTTCCAAAGTTGTGTTTAAGATTCTTTTCTACCCTCAGTAACCCTGCATTTCTGTGCAGAAGATTCCTTCTCCAGGCTTGGGAAGGACTCAATTGCTCCCATGAATTTAATGCGTATTAATTATGCTCACATTCCATTACCAACAGGATGATTCTTTAAAACATCTGAACCAGGTGCTGTTTGAGTAAACTCATTGCTAATTTATCAATTGAACATTCTTATCACGCCACAAGCAGTGAGAACGTTATATCAAATGACAGTTGCCAATCTGACATGCAACTCATTAGAAAACCAAAACATATTTCCTTAAGCAGCATTCTTAAATGGGGCTGCTTAGACTTCCTGTGCAAGGTCAATTAAATCAGCTTCCCTTGCAATTAAAAGCCATTAATGAAATCTCCAAATTGGTTCTCTTCTGTAATTTTCTGAAGATAACTAATCTGTTTTAGTCATATTTTGACAGTTCTTCTTTTTTCCTGAGCCAAGCCACAGATGTGCCTAAAAGACTTGGACACGTGGAAGAATTCACCCTGCCTCTTCCTGAAGAAAAGATCCAAGACCTAAGAATTGTACCTGGGATAACAGTCACACAAGGATTCACCTGTGCCTGCATCAAGATCCAACACCTGGCCACAGCCATCGTGAAGGCCAAGATCTAAGAACTGTTACCTGTGAACCAGCACCTGTGATGAAATTTCATCATCTGTGTGGTCACATGAACTTTAAAAACATTGAATCTCTGATCTGGGCACGGAAAAAGACTTTTGCAAATTTAATTCTTCGCAAGCATTGCTTGTGCTATCTTTACTAATGCTAATTGCTGTTTAACAATTGTATTTTTCCTTTTCTGCATAATTTTGATATTGTTAATTTGGTTCATATTGTAATTGGGTTTTTGGATTGTTATAATTTCCATTCATATTGATTGTATGTTTAACATGTTGGTCCCATATTGATAAGTCATTGCAAACACCAAAAGTCCTCAAAAATGGTTTATAGCAAATTAATCTCATTGAGAAAAGCACATATCTGTCCCATGTTCCATCTTAACATGTCATTTGTGGCATCACACATTCATTTAGGCCTAAAACACATGTTAGAACACCTGTTCTTTATACACAGCATCTTGTTCCTTATTAAGAAATTAAGGCCTAAATTGTTAAACATAATGCCATTGATTGCTGTTAATTTTGGTTCCTTAATGGCTTCTTAACTCCGAAATCTTGCATAAACAAGCTAAGATAGTGTCCATAAATGTCTATGTTTGCAAAAAAAGGAACCTAAGAACTTATCCATACGCTTTATAGAGTCACAGACTCTCAGTTATTTGGTTTGTTGAGTCTTCCTCATTAATTTGGCCATTTCAAAAGCTTCCCAAAAGGGAACACAAGAGTTTACAGAGTCAGAACCAGAATTTGTTGTTGCAACATGTCTTCACTCATGCCATTCATAAATTTGGTTTACCAAGGAAGCGAAGCATTTTTGGCCAGTCAAAGGGACAGACATTGGGTGTTATCAAGCCGGGGCTTGGTGCCTTCTATGGACATATGTAGGGGTATTGGCATTAAGAAAAAAGAAAATCATACACCATAATTAGACCTCAAAATTGTTACTAACCCCTTCTAATAAAACTGGGGTTCACATATTTTTAGGCTCACATTTTATTAAGGGAAAAGACGGGGAATGTGGAGGTGCAGAATGGCCTCTGACTGATGGAGAGGAAAACCCCGAGAGGAGGAGGCTTTTGTGCATGCCCTTTGCCGTAGTTTTCCTTAAAGTTTAATCATGCATCACAAGGACTGATCCAGTTAGTTGTTTATGAATTGATTCGTGGAAACTCTTTGCCCCAGACTGAATGGTACTTCAGCTAGCCAAATAAGCTTCTTCAGTAAGACATCACAAAATAATAGGAGAGAGAGGAAATGTGCGGTGCAATCTTGCCCATTAAGAAGCAAAAGCTGAAGCCACAAGGACAAAGGATAAATTCCTAGGTCACAGCAACTTTGCCATATCTCTCTCAAGAATATAAACAACATAGAGCATTCAAGGATAGTTGTCCACACACATAGTTGCCCCAGCAATGGACTTCCGGTTGGTTCCTTGGTTCACTAATCTGCGACACCATATATGGCAATTCCTGTATATTCCTATTGTAAGCAGAATCCTTGCATTAGGCCGTTTTAGCTGGCTGTGTCTAGTTCATTACAACACAGGTCTGCATGCCTTTTGTATGCAGCATGCTGCTGTTTCATCCCTCTACCCCAGACATTAGATTTCCACTTTATTCCACTTGGGGGGGGGGGGACAGACACCCACCTTTGCCCTTGAAATAATATCCTCTTTCATTCACAAGCCCCAGTAGGGCTTTCGAGTAAGTGCCAGTAACTTCAGTTAGACTTCTGGGTACGGATGTGCAAGATTACACTGTGAAGCACCTTTGACTCATCAAAATAATTCCACAGTTCCTTGGATCCCAGACAAGAAGGGCGTATATAAAATATAAATATGTGTATCTTAAACAGAGCATTATCCTTCCTGAAAGAAGATCAAAGATAAAAGCATCAAAATGCTAAGATTATCTTAGGAGGCTCTACCTCCTAAGGGATTTTACTCATTTGTTAGTAAAGACTCAAAATAGCTGATGATGGATATTAAGAAGCCACACAACTATGCCTAGCGTTTCTGCCAAATACAGACTTGGATTACTCCTTTTTACTTTGAACCTTTTCACACTACTGTAGCATGATTATAGATAAGTGATGTATTTATAATTACTTTGCTAAGTGCAGAAAATGACTTAATTAGGAAGTTGCTTTTTAGTGTTTATTTATAGAAAGGGTAGTTGAAATACATAGATAATGGGTATTTTATATCAGGCTGTGATGGACTGACTAGAAGCCAAATCCCAACAAGACTGAAATTCTTTGGCCATGGTCACACAAGTCTAAAACAGGACGGCCTGTTCATTAATTTGACTTGAGGTCGTACCAGCTGTGTTCACACCTGGATTTTAGTCCTCAAACCATCCTTGACTTGGGCTGCATTGCTCACACCCTTCTGCATGATTGAACTGAGCCTTTTCCACAACTTGGCTCTCTACCCCTTTTGCTTCATCAAATCTATCTCATTTCTGATTGGGTCTATTCATGTCACTCAAGGAAGACGAGGGTTTGTGTTTGCGATTCTTTTTAAAGCCTGCTCCCCAACCTCCATGCCTCTCTTCCTTTTTATGTGCTTTTCTTCTTCGTGCAATTATTATTTTTTTAAAAAATACATTTGCATAAAAACACCAGAGGAATCATACACAAACTGAGGAGAGAAGGGGCGGTGCCTCACGAACTCCACACATGCCAGTTGGCCAAAGGAAAGATGATCCCACCCAGCACAGTTCAGCCTTCTTTAGCTCATCCCCCCACTCACACTTTGAGGAAGTGGAGACATCCTGAGATGCCAGGCCAGACTGAGTCTTTGTCAGTCTTGTAAAAATGAGGACCACAGTTAACACACTAACGAGGGTAGGCTAGCTTGGAAAACGACTTGAATAAAAATAATGTAAGTAACACGACCTGAAGACGACCTAGAGTTGACCTAAAACACTTGTGTGACCATGGCCCTTGAGTCAGTAGTCCCTGAAAGACTGTGTTCAGGATTTAAAATGCTCCTGGAAACACTTGTGGCCTAAGTTACCTTGAAGGCCTATGCAGTTTTCACTTCTGTATCAGCTCTGGCCATTCTGGGATAGAGATCATCTGCCCTCTGTTGTACATGCACTGAGAATCTCTTGAATACTACAATGCACTGTATGTGGAAATACTTATAAATATTGCCAAGAGGCTGCAGCTAGTTCAGAATTATGCAGTGAGGGTGGTGTATGAGCTTGGAAGTCAGTGGCAGGCCATCCATGTGCTGCTGGTGCCCACTGGCTACCAGTGGCATACTGGTACTGAGTAGAGATCTCCATGATTGTTTTTTCTTGTTTGAATTGAATTTAATTGAATGCAAGGAAATTCGCATTCATACAAAGAGGGCCCCTTCAAATATGGTAGGATTCGAATTTGCCGTAGCTGTTCTTTGCTGTCTGAATCTGATTCAAATCCCTGCTGCCAGTCATGCCTACAAATCCCCTACAAATCTGCTCTGAACATTCTGAATCCATTTTGAATCTACTTTGAATACACTCTGAATCTGCTCCAGGTTTGCTGCAGATGTAACTGGGCAGCTGCTTTGCCACCTCCCCATGTTCACAAATACAGTATACCAAAGCTTCAAACAAATGCACAGAATCGATCTCTTCACGTTTGAAAGCCAAACTTTGAATGAAGCCAACATTCTATCTGAATTTCAAAGTACAAATTCAAATGAATTTGTATGAATTTCAAATCTGGCATATATTCATACATTATACATCGTTAGTCCTGACTCAAGGCATTGACTTTACCATGTACAGTGTAAGCAACTCTGCAGTTGGATATCACCCAGTATCAACCGTCTCAAAGTTTGAGATCTTCCACAATGGCTTACATACAACTGTACTTGTCAAACACGTTGGGGAGGCATGCTTTTATCAAATATTCTCCACAGAAGCATCAACTTTATAAAATAAACTTGCAGTTGATGTGAGGTAACATTTTGAGAAGAAAACTAAAAGCATCTCCTCTGCATACCTACCTTTAAATTAGGTTTAATTATTCTATTTTAAAACATTTCAAAGGCACTTTATTTAAAATACTTTAAACTTGTTTAGACTTTCCTTAATACCATGAGGTGGGAAGGTGTGAATACAAAGACAAGTAAATACTTCCGTTGCAAGATGGCAATATATACAGATCAAACTTTACAATCAAACTCTGCTGTGTGAATACATATCCTATACGAACACATACATACCGGATATATATCCTATACCAATGCATACGTATCAGATATGTATCTGATACGTATCCTATACTAACGTATATATATTGATACATATCCGATATGTATCCTCAGTTTAATGATTGTCCAAACTATCTGTACGAATGTTCCGAAACATTAGTATTCGTACAACTGTTAATGTACAAATGTCATCACATTCGATTCATGTATGAATGTCCAACTTCATCCAAATAACTAATGTTATGAATATTCGTGCATATTCCTAATTGGAATAGAATGTAAACCACTTCTCCCTTGAATGAGTTAATCTAAAAGAATAAACAAGGTCATATTAAAAGAAGTTAATGTACTCCCTCCCTACATTTTTGCCTTAAATGTTTTCTGATAGCAAACATTCTTACCATAGTATTAAGATTCCCCCCCACTATTAAAGGGCCATGTACAAATTTTATCCAAAAACCCGTTCTGTTGGACACTGGGACAATAAATTACTGCTATCATATTTTCCCCTGTAATGTAATATGAGAAGGATACATCCACCTCTTAGGCCAGTCTTTGAGAACTGACAATCTATTGTCAGGCTGCCGCCAAAAGATATGACAACTCCCTTTGAACTGAATGTGCCAGGCACTGAAAATTCAACTCAGTCCTTTTTACGGGGAAATAATGAAGGTTGTTTCTGAGTACTGTGTCTTCTGTAAGTAGGCTATCTGAGCTTGATGAAGTTATTAAAGTTTCTCCACCCTTTACACTTTACAAGCCTAGCCCACAGACATTTAACAAAAGTATCTTAATTACAGCCATGATCTAGAAAAAGCCATAGATCACTATATTGTTAATACTGAGTCCTTTATTAGTGGGCCAGGTGTAATTGTCAGATGGGCTTTGATCAGAATGCAAAGCTCAGTAAGTGCCTGGAGTATCTGAAGTATAACAATCAATAAATTACCCTGAGACAGACTTAAGAAATGTACGCAGAAAAGAAAAAGAAAATCAGGAGCAGAGAGTCCAAGAGTCCCTGAGCTCTGGTCTCTGTGTCTTAGAGACCACCAGCTATTTCCACTCCTATACAACCCTCTGGAGGACACTGGGAGAATCAGCATCAGAGTGAGAGGTCTCTATCACCTCTTGCCAAGGGGAATAAGCTATTACTTAATATACTCGCTATAAGACTTATGCAAGCCTAAATTAATCTGCTGCAAAAAATTAAAAAAATCCACAGCCTGTTAATTCTTGTTTAAGTCATCCTATATTGTTACTAAAAAAGAAAAAAGAAAATCTGTACCTTAATTCTAATTGACAGAGATATGAACCTGGCAATAATCTATGAAATGGTTATGTAACTGCTTTACAGTTTTAGAACAGTGATTTCTTAATTCAAACTTAACTTGCTTATAAAGGTACAGATAACTCTTTACCACACTATGGAAGAAAATAAACAAGAGAGATCATTATAAATGTGTAACACTTCACAATGTCAAGTTAACCCAGTTTTCTAGAGCAATCCTAAGAGGATTTAGGTCAAGCAAGATATTCATTTGTAACCCAAAGGCATCACACAAATAATTGCGTAAGATCCTAAGAGAAGCCCTGCTCGTTCAGACCACAGCCCATCTAGTCCAGCATCCTGTCTCACACAGTGGCCCACCAATTGCTTATAGACATCTCAAGCAGAGACAAAGGCAAAACTTCTCCTGCTCTAGAATTGCAGCAAATGGCCTTAGAGGTATCCTGCCTGTCCCCCCAACCTGAAAGATGTACTTAGGCATCCATTCTAGCAGCCATTGATACATCTGTCATCCATGTAGTTGCCTAATCCTTTCTTAAAGCCATCTAGGATGGTTGCTGTTACCACTTCTTCTGGCAGCAAATTCCATAGACCGATGACCCTCTGGATGAATTATGTGCAATGCAGAGATACTGGTATTGCCAATACTAAAAATAGCCAGGAATATACTATTCTGAATAAGCTTAAGTTCAGCCTGCAAGCTTCAGCTCTATTAACAAAGTTATCCATACTAAAAACAACAACATTATCATCAATAACACCAGGGGTGGTAGGTGAAGTCCTGGCAGTATACAGGCTACGCATATCAGTTAATAAATTACATGGATCACATGCAGCGTTCAAGGAAATGCCTGTGAAGCTAAAGCTGAATTTCAATGAAAGCTTAAATCACATGTTATTTCTTGCACTGGTATCACCAGCACTGATTATTATCAGATATTTCTTGGGAAAGCTCATGATATCAACAGTTTACTCCTTTAAATTACAGCTGCGTACTCAAACTATAGCAGAAAAGTGCTCCCTGCCATGTCACTGGTAAACATGGGAAACAGCCCTGAGCTGGGCCCTAGCCCCTCTGGTAGATGGTGCCAGACCAACAGGGAGAGGGGGTCCATGATCCACATTAATGTATCGATATAGAGGCCTACATCTGAAATACAAGGGCCCTTAATTTGGATTAAGGACCTATGAAGAAAGGCTCAAACTTATTTCTTTCCTTTCTTAAATTGCAGGAAATAAGCAGCTTCTTTAGAGCTCTTATGAGCTTTTAACGAGGACAATTAAAAGGAATTTTGTGAGCTGGGACAGTAGTTGTTTTAATGATGATTCCTTTTGCCACATAGCACTAGGAGCTGAGTGAGAATTTTAAAGAGACCCATAGCTCTTTTATTTTCTCTCTTCACAATTTTGTTGCCCATTTAAATCAGTAATAATAAGAAAGCAGGACTATCTATACTGGACCTCAGCCTTCTGGAGCTTCAGAAGGACAGGGCAAAAAGAGTGATAGAGGGAGGTCTAGTACTTCAAGCAAGATATCTTGATATACCAAGGCAGAGCAGCCTTCAAAGGAGACTGGCAGATCCAGTTCAGAAGGCTTTCATTAGATTAAAGTTCTTTACATAACATTTCTTAAAGAAGACAGTAATATCCCTTGGGGGTTATTTAGCTCTGGTTACTGACTGAGGTAATGGTATCCTCTATATACCTGAACACTCATGATGTCTTTCTATCAGGCAATATCTCTGTCCACAAAGAGTTAAGAAATACTGCTAACTGCTCCGCTCCTTCTTTTAATATGTGCAAACGAATATTGCAAAATCTCATTCTACACTGAATGTCCATAGTTTGTTTTGTTCAACTTTTAAGAATAGTTACCTTTTTAGAGAACTCTTCTGGATTAGATTGGACCATGTAACAGAGAACCAGAGTGGAAGAGGCAGTTCCTTTTGTTTCTGTAAGCAACCTTGTAAGATTATCCATGCAACTTCCCAACCACATAAAAAGACTCTCTAAAGACTTTCTTAACCAGTCTTTAATTATCTGAGCTCAGAAGAGTGTTTTACCAGCATTTCTGAAATCTCTGAGGCAAACAGGACTTCATCAGATGACTAGTGCTAGTTCTCTCCACCCCATTCACACCATCCACCATTTCCAGTTGAGTGTTTCTGGAATGCTGACCTCTTTTTTTACCTTTTTATGCCCTTAAGACTTTTCATCACCTGTCCTGGTAAATGTAAATGTAATCTCATCTATTTAATCAGATAATTCTAACAGCCAAGGAATTTAGCAAAGGGGTGAGCAAAGAATCCTCTTGGACTCAGAAGCATTTGAAGTTACATTTCCCTCCAAAATTCATAGTATAACTCTGTTCTTCATGCTCCATTATAAAATGGTTTTTGATGCTACCTTTATTTAGATGGTGCCAGGTTCAAGCCTTGAAACCTCAGTGGAAGAAGGCAACAGCAAACCAGTTCTGGATTTCTGTCAAGAAAACTACATATCAGTCTTCCAGATGGAAGTCCAAAGCAGATGGGAGAGGCTCACTCCTCTCACCATATGCAGATCTTTGTATGTATTTCAAACTCTTGGTCACATTACATGCACACAATTGATGGTGCACTTGGACTATAGCCATAACACTAGAAGTTATATTTTGCCAGACCCCAACAACATACGGCTTTTGGCACCGGATTAAAATATACCTCTTCTACGTTTTCCTGTAGTCCTGCTGGGGGTTAGAAGTGAGGGTTCTATTTTATGCTGTACTTTAGTTATGCTTTAACTGTTACAAATTTTAATTTCTTACTGATGTAATCTGCCCTGGAACCCTCAGGAGAAGGGTGAGTTTAAAATACTACAAATGCATAAATTTCAACAGTTACTAAGAGTTACCACAATCTTTATCTATATCCCGGCTACCATGTTGTCACAAGATAAATATGGCATGGTGTAAAAAGTCATAACGATATTTTGCAAAACAAAGGCATTATTCATTATGGCATTATGTAAAAAAGCCATAAGGGCATTTTATAAAATAAAGGACTCATTCATATGAACACTCATTACATACCAAATAGCCAACAGCCCATTTACACATATCTCTTACAGTGGCTATCCATCTTAGCAGCTTGATTATTGTAAAAGAAACCCTCTTTTTCTCCCTGCAGCAGGCATAATTAAGATGGTGTCTAAGGACACAGTGCATTTCTTACCATGTGGAAACCTCCTGAGGTAATCTAAGGGGGAAAAGGTGACTAAGAAGAGGGGAGGTTTCATATCAGATCCCTCAAATTCTAAATAAGCCTATGTAATCTGAAGTTCTTTGTTCTAGGAATGTGCACAATTTTTTTCATGCACACTTCACATTGAAGTAAATGCAAAGGAATTCACATTTGCACAAATATAACCACTTTGAATGTGGTAGGATTTGAATCCGCTGTGAGTATTCTTCAGATGCTATTTAAATCCAATTCAAATCCCTGCCACCAGAGATGCACCAAAACCCCTCCAAATCTGTTTTGAATCCACTTTGAATCTGCTGCAAATGTGGCTGATAGCCACTTTGCCATCTCCCCACAATTTGGGAATATAGTGCAGCATCAAACAAGTGTACAAAGGCATTTGCTTTACATTCAAGTGTCAGTCTTTAAATATAGTCAACATTCAATTAGAATTCAAAAGTATGGATTTTCTACAAATTCTGAATCTGACCAATATTTGTGCACACCCCTACTATGTCCATTTTACCTCTCTCCTCTGTAAAGCACAGTAATTTTGCATTGATAAGGTTCAAATATGGGCATAAATATGTACATTCAAAGCTAGCATCCCTTTTGTCCTGACATCTTCAAGAGTATGCAATAAAAATAAAAGAGTAAAAGTATGCAGAATCCCCATTCAGCTTCCTATTCACTTAAATCTTCACAGGCACAAGTAGTTGGTACAAAGTATTTTAAAAGTACATGTATTGCCCAAGTCTGAGCTAGTTCAAAGCAGGTTCTGAACAAGAATATGAGTACAAGGGCTCTCACTGAAATCAGTACTATTGCTTTGTTTCTTTTTCTAGCTTTGGCCATGATAGACACGAGAACTTGAGTATGAAGCCTGGAGAGAAAGCACATGTTCCAGCTAGTCTCTGCTAGTCTTTATAGCTTGGAAAGCAGCAGACAGTGGCAGCTGTGTGTTGGTGCAAGAGATTAGAGACGTTTTCGCACGGGGCTGAACGGAACGCGAAAAAGACAGCTGCGGACACGTCATCCGCATTGCCCGAGCGCAGCTTGCGCTCCGACGTGTCCGCAGCTGTCTTTTCCGCGTTCGAAATGTAGAGCACTTTAAAGTGCTCTACATGCGTTCCAACGCGGACGAGCCGCCCGCAGGCGTTCGGGAGGAGAAGCGTTCGCGCCTGCTTCTGTCTCCCGAACAGCTGCGGCCGCCTCCGACGCCGGCAAGGCTTCGACAATCAGCTGTTTGACAATCAGCTGATTGTCGATCTGCCTCCGCGGCTGTCTCCGCGCCCCTGGCCGGCATTTGCCGGCTAAGACAGCTCCCGGCGCTTTGAGCATTCGCACACAGACGCTCCGGAACGCGTTTACACGCGTTCTGGCGCGTCTGTGTGTGAACGGGGAAAGCGCCCGGAGCTGTCTTAAGCTTTCCGCCTGAACGCGTTCCGTTTGGAACGCGTTGCAGTGCGGAAATGCCTTGGATGTCTACAGTGGTTCATCAAAAGTTGTTAATCTCAGATAGAACCCAAGGGTCCACATAGATAGGCCAGAGGGACAAGCATTGATTGTCAGCAGGGTTCCTGCAGAGTCCCTTAGAGCTGGAGATATCTGGTTGACTGGCATCACAAAGCCTTAAGTGCTCAGGGAACCCAAACAAACTATGTAAGGAGTCTGGATTGGAATCTAGTTCACCTGCTTGTTCTTGTAAGAATAGACTATGGGACTCAAGGCCCAACCTCCTTGCAGAATTCTGCAGCTGTGTAAAAAACAACAACCCTAGGCTTTCTGTGCAACATTGGAGAGAACTAATACTTGGAGCGGAAAATACAGGCTTTGGAGAATGCAGCTGCATATTCACCCAAGGAAGATTCCACGTAGATCCTTCCATAACATGCAGGTTAGATTCTGGCAAAATTGTGAGTTACAGTATATGAAACACAGTGCAAGCAAGATAAATTAATGGAAATCTGAGAGTTGCGGAACCTCCCAGAGATCAGCAGGTTCAGGTTGGGGCTTTCCAAGAAGGGGAATGTAGTGCAGCAGGCCTGTTGTAAAAAATAAGGACCTCGCTTTTTAATAAAGCACTAGTAATCTGGGATGTGCACAAGGCAAATTCCCCCATTTGATATGAATCGAATGGGGGGAAATTCAGCTTTGATCAAATCCCTCCTGGGAATGTGGGGGGCTTCAGCTGCGCACACAAACATCCACCTGAGTCTCAAGCAACAGTGATTAATCCAGAAGCAGCCCCAGATCCCACAACCTTTCTTTCATGGAAAATAAGGTGACATCTAACTTCCTAGACTTAAGACCCTATGACACACAATACCTACATCTTGTTCCGGTTCAGTTTCAATTTATTGATCTACTTTCAGTCCACTACAGCCTCCAGGCAGTGATCAATCACCTCACCTGTCTCACTTGACTCAGAAGAGACAACATTTGATGTCATCCATATGCTGGTAGCACGTCGCTCCTAATCTCCTGATGACCCCTTCCAGAAGCTTCATGTAGATGTTAAACAGCTTACGGGACAGAATCAGTCCCTGAGGAACTCCACATGAGAGCTCCCAAGAGGCTGAACAAAAGTTCCTTATTACTACTTTTCAGAGTCTGTTTGAGAGATAGGAAGAAAACCACTGTTGAACAGTCTACTCCAATAGGATGCCAAGGTTGTTGGAATCCAAAGTCACTGAGAGATCAAGGAAAGTCAACAAGGTCACATTGCCCTTGTCCTCCCAATACAGGTCATCCATTGGGATAACCACAGCATAGACCCCTGCCAGAGACCAGACTGAAATGGTTCAAGAAACCTTCATGCATATGACCGGCTTGAAGAAATTCAATACCTATCAGTCTCAGAAAAAAGTTGTTCAATCATTGGAAACACACACAAAATTTCACACTAAGGGATCGTATAAAATTCTGTCAGAGTTCATCTTTGATTAATTTGTAAATTATGAACAAATGAAAATAACTGGAGAAATGAATAGTAAAAGATTTACAACAATAAAAATAATTTTGGATGAAAAAAGAACAATTTTTGGATAGATTAAAAATAAATGCTATGTATCTTTAGTTTCTTTTTTATGTGTATTGCTAATTGATTGTTGGTAAAAGGAATACACTGTAATTTTTTGTTTTGTAGTAATGACTAAGCAATTAAAAAAAAACACCTGCAAATTTCATAATATTTGATTTGTGTAAGATTCTTATTCATATTCCTGGAAGGACCTCCTAACTTCTTTTAATGAAGAACAATTATAAAAATATACATTGGCAGATTTTATCTACAAAAGGATAAAAAAAGTTAACATAGCAACACTCCTTTGAATGCTTGCCGAAAGACGTGTTGGTTGTTCTTGCTGCAACTAAACCCTCCTACTGTTTATAGGTTTGACCTACATTCCACAAAGACGTTTCACTGAAAGTTGTATAAAACAATTGTTCTTTTAAGAGTTATAATTCTAATATTTAGAAACTTGTTTTTTGGTGGATTGAATAAGGCTACCAAAAAGCAAAGCCTGGTGTTTGCCATTGCCTGGGAACAGAACTATCTTTTTGACAGGAGATTTGCTCTGTATCCCAATATCCCAGCTG
Organism: Aspidoscelis tigris stejnegeri; assembly: GCA_023333525.1. Lineage (NCBI taxonomy): Eukaryota > Metazoa > Chordata > Lepidosauria > Squamata > Teiidae > Aspidoscelis > Aspidoscelis tigris. The sequence goes on along the minus strand of JALMGA010000003.1, from coordinate 47,013,920 downwards.
CAGGGAGAAAGATTAAGGGTTACAGCACCCTACTGTAAACCACTAGGAATCGAGGCTCCAAGAGCGCCTTTCATAACAACAGAGGGAAGGAAACAAGCTGCAGCAAGAATACCACAGCTGAACCACAATTTCCCTGAACCACATAAAGTTCCACAACAGATCAAAATGAAGTTCAAAGTCCTCGAAAGGTGGTTTCCAGGGTGAATCTGAACACTTCCCCATAATCTCCCATTGTTCCACATCAATGAGCTTTTTTTGGTAATCAGGCTTGCCTGCATTATTTCACACTAAAAGAGAATTTTGATACACATGCTCAGCTTCAGGGTTCTGGTCAAAAATGATAAATGGTGTGAAAACCCTGTCAGTGGCAACCCATATAATTGGCTTCTGAGGTCAATAAGGAGGGATAAAGCTTCAATTGGAGGTTTATCTTTGATCCTTGTGATCCATCAGTAGTGGAACAACAAAATACAGTTCAGAGAGATCAAAGGCAAGGCTCCAAGCAGAACTTCACTGCCTCCCCACTGAATCTCTAGGGCAGCTTGTTCATTCACAGAGTAGTTCTTCCTCCCTAAATTTTTCTATTCTATTAGAAAGGTTTCTTGATTATCTGCTCCAGTTATGACATTTCAAAAGCATTTATTCTTCCTTTTTACCTTGAGGATTTTCATCACTGCTAGTAGAGATATGTCAAACTTAGGGACAGATGCATATATTTGATTTGCAGCCAATGAGGATTTTTTTTTGGTGTGTGTGTGCTTTTGCTCAGATTCGGTAAAAGAACTCAAAAAAAAATTTCCTGTTTGCTATTGTAAAATAATGGTGCAAATCATATTCCCAGGTTTAGAACACATGACCCTCTTAGCTCCTCTCCCTCTCCTCCATAAGAAACTCATGGCCACCTTTTTCTTAGAGGCTTTGGCAGGAATTTTTTATCTGGCACTCAATTTTATTTATTTACAATGTCTGTCCCTTTGCTTGTGATTTACTCTTTGGAAGACACAAAGGTATCGAGTGTGGTGGAGAGAGCAGGTGGAGATGTGGAGGAGGGCATGGAATGCAGGCTTAGGGAGAACGTGAAGACCAGGGAGAAGGGAGTGAGAAGAATGATTCAGAGGAAAACAGGGAGGAGAGCAGCTGTGGCCTGGTGTACAGTGGCATCTCTTTGGGTGTGTTTCCACTGGCCCTTTGGTCCAGCCTGAATCCGCCGTGAGGGTCCAACATCTTGACACTTTGACAGGATTCCCTGTTTCTGTGGACTATACCATATATCCAAAAATCTGGGGAATCCCTGTTCAGATCTTAACAGTGGAATCCTATTAAAATCCACATATTTATTAATGGAAACACCTCCCATGCTGATCTCCATTGCCACCCACCATTTACCTTCTCCCCACCCCTTTCCTCTGTCTTTCCTCATCTCCCCTGGTGCTTGCCTTCCCCACCCCTATCTTCCATCTCTTAGAGAATGGTGGGGCAGGCAAGCATTAAAGGGGTCTACAATGGGGTCTTCAGCCATAAAATCCGGATTATAGGGAGCCTGTTTCCACTGCAATTGGGCAATGGGGTCTACAGGAGACTCGGGGGAGGGGGCACCCATGGGGGGTGCCCCAAAATCAAAACTCCAAAGTCCCTCCGAAGTCATGCTGAAGACATTTTGAAGTTGCCTTAGGAGATTAGCAAAGGCTCCAAAGGGATTTTTCGGCAGAGCCTGTGCTAATCTCCAAAAGCAACTTTGGAATGACTTCTGAGGGACTTCGGAGCTTTTGCTAATCTCTGAAGGCAACTTCGGAGATTGCACCCTGTCCCCAAGACACCTGGGGTGACAGGCAGACTCCTTGTGGGTAGATCTGGATTTGCAAATGGGTGCTCCAGTGTTTCCACAGCAGGCAGGCTAGCAACCCTTGTTATTGGGTGCTAGACCACCCATGGAAACACACTGGGTACTTCCCTTAATCCGGATCTACAATTTGATATCCACCCTACTAGTGCCTTTAAGATATAGCATTCATCCTGAGATAGCAATCTGGTTTAGAAGGCATTATTGGCCATTACTAATGATTCAACACCGTAATATTAATAAATCAGTCATGTGAATGGTTATACAATTTTTATCAGGACAGCATCTTTCTAGTTTGATAAAAAAAAATTGTAATTGTCTGTTATGAATAAATTCTTTTATTGGTTAAATATTTATAAAACTGGGTGATAGGGCAGCATTGTACCTAGTTGTTGAAAGAAATTTCCTGAGAAGAATCTCTTTTATAGTTTTTTTAAAGTCCTCTTAAGTGTCCTATACATCAGTAATTTGGGAAGAAGGTAAAGAAAGTGTTTGTTAGTTGATAATCGATGGTAATTTTATACTTCTTATTCTGCCCTTCACTTTTCGCTATGGATTTATTTATTTATTTGTATTACCATAGTAATATAAAGCTATACAAACACTGAGTGACTTACAAACCTAAAATGATAAAATGCAATAACCATATAGTATCAGTATAGCATAGCACAGTATAGTTGGGAGCCCTATATCTGCGGGAAATAGATTCCAGGCTTCACTGCAGTTACTGAAAACTGTAGATATTTCAAATAGTGGGTAAATGCACTCAATTACACAATTCCTCAGAAAACTCATGAGATTTCATAGGAACCATGGGAAATCTCATGTGATTTCTCACTGTCCCAGGCCTCCAGAAGCCTCAGGTAGGCTTAAGGGCAGCAGCAGGGAAGGGGGGAGGCTGGTCTGGTCACTGCGGATAATTGAAACCGGTGGATATGGGGGTCCAAGTGTATAGTACTGTAATCTTTTTTCATTGTTAGCTGCCTCAAGTCCTTTCCATGTAGGCAATTTATGCACACAAATAAATCACATTTTTAAAAATAAATACTCTAAGGAATTATTTATGCAGCCAAGAGAGCTTACTTCCAGGTGTGGCTAACTCACCATCTCTTTTTGGAAACAGACAATCTGGCCACAGTAACCCATGCTTTAATAATTTCCCAACTGGACTGTTGCAATGCTTGAAGACAGTTTGGAAGCTGCAAATAGTGTAGAATGTAGCAACCGGACTACTGATAGAATGGCTGGCCAGATATACATTATGCCAATGTTAAAAGAGCTGCACTGGCTACCAATTTGATACCAAACCCAATTCAAAGTGCTAATCTTAATTTATATGTCTCTAAGGTTGTGGTCATACCTGTTTAGTCCAACCTTAGTCTACCTTCAGAGTGAGAGAACACATCAGCAAAGTGACGAGTAATTTTCTTTCCATATTATCTATCCCAAAGGTGAATTTTCTGAGTTATTTTACACTGGAAAAAGCAGCTTGTCACTTTGCTCATGTATTCTCTCACTTTGAAAGTGGACTGAAGATAGATTAAACCTTTGGTGAGAACAGCCTCAATGGCTTGGGCTCTAAATAGCTAAAGGAAAGCCTTCTCCCGTATCAATCTATCCCTGCCTTGAGATCTGTTCAGGAGGTCTTCCTGATTGTACCATATCCTTCAGTAGTTGAGGATCTTCAATTAATACATTATCATAAAAATATACTAAACAAGGTGCCAAACAAAACATGGTAAATGTGGGAGGAAATAGTTTTCTTTCCTGGTTCTTCTTACTTTTTATTTTTTGCTTTGCTTCTTTTTGAATTTTGGTGACAATTTCTCCATAAATTAATTTTAAAAGGATGTCACCAGACAGGCTTAACTTCCAGCAGTAATCTAATCTGTCCAATTATTGGAGAATATCTTATGCCTGCTGCTCCAGGCCTCCTCCCTTTGTCGGAGTTATAGGAAATATTACAGGGTGTATCTATCTAGACTGAAATACCAGACAACCCTCCCAAACCAACCAGCAGCAAAAATCATGGCTAGTCAACTGTGACTTTAACCCACACATGTGTTCCTAATGATACATGAGTGGGGAAAAAGAGAACTGGAATGAAAAACAGCTGGCGAAGAATATATTCTAACAAACCAGGAGAGTCACTGGTGTTATTTCTCCTTGACATGGATAGCATAGAAAGAAAGAAAGAAAGAAAGAAAGAAAGAAAGAAAGAAAGAAAGAAAGAAAGAAAGAACTTACTTTGCTACTTTGCTGGAAGTGAAAACTATTTGGGGTCCTGGAACAAGTGCCCACAAGGTAAGTAACTCATCCCACTCTTTTTGAAGACCCTTCTTTTTTGTTCTAAAATGACAGGATGGTGCTACCTTCCTCTTGAAATGTTTATGTAAGGGTAAACAAAAAACAAGTCATCTGCCTTGTATAGAGGTACCCTTAAAGAAAGAAAGTTTGGCTGTTTCTGCACTTGAAGGAGCTGGAGCACTCTAGTTGGGAGCTCTCCAAGTTGAACGGTTCTTAGTTGGAGCAATCCAGCTGTCCCAGAAGAAGGCTGTCTGCACTTGGACATCTGTCTTGGGACAGGCCCGGTGTTACTCCATAGGTCACATGAGCTTTGGAGCCTGCTGCAAGGCCTCTGACTGCCAGGAACAAAAGCTCCTGGCTTCGGATCTCTAGGGGGTCCCATTTCAGCAGCACAATTGGATGCACCACTGAAATGGATTCCCCCACTCCCATGCCTCCCTGGGATGGTCTAGTGGCCCCCGGACCACAGGTAAACCATTCTGGCAACCTAGACAGGACTATGTGGATGTAGCACACTGGCAGTAAATGTGACTTCTCCAGAGAGTGGAAGAGAGTGCCTAGAAATGGCTAGGCATCACACTATATCATTCTACAGGTAGGTGCAAAAAAGGACTCTGATTTTGCTTTATTTCATCTCAGGAGTACTAAATCTTTCAGAAACCATCCTGAGACCAAAGAAAAATAGTTTTATTTTACAGACTGCTTTGAGAATTTTGTTTAGTGTAACCGCCTTGTAAATTTGACAAATTAATGACAACTGCACAATGTAAATATAATGCAGGGGTTGATCATCACTGAATTGCAAAAGCCATGAATGCATTTTAACTGTCACTGTAGCTGCCACAGAAAACCAAATAATCTTTGCATATGTATTTTGTCTGTCTATCTGGGTGTAGGTAGGGAAAGAACCATGGGTGTGGATGAAAGAAGTAGAGAGAGAGAAGGTGCTACAGTACATCCTCAAATATTCATATAGTCTCAGGCCACGAAGGCTTTACATTTCTTGCTGTGGGAATGGTACCGTTTTAGTGGGATGAGAATGCATGTTTAGGGTTTCCCTCCCCCAATAGCTTGCTTCCAAAGATAGTGATTTTACTGTAAAAATCCACCCCGTAAGCAGCTATTACACTGTAGCAATCCACCCACTTCTCACCTGATAACAATATTGCAATTCTTCACAATTCTGGCTCTTTGAAAGTTCTGACCTTTAGAAAGGGAAAAGGAAGGAAAGCAGCTGTGACTGTGGAGGTGAGTGGGTGAAGGTGGCTTGAGTTGCTGCTGCTGCTGTGTGCCCTGGGCAATGAGGAGAGGAGGGGAAAGAATCGCTGGCTGCCCGGTGCCGTTTTTCCTCCATCCAGGCAAGCGGCAGCCACCTAGCTAGGCTCTGTGAAGGGGTCTCTTATGGGTGGCGTGTTCACGCCAGGAGGAAGAGGGCAGGGCAGCCCCGAAAAGCGGCTTTTAGAAAGTAGCCACTTGAGGTCCCCCCTTGAGTCACGTACGCCACGTACAATCTTCAGAATCCAGATCAAACACAATTAAGTTGAAAGTAATGGGATCAGGCAAATTCGTGTTAGCATCCAGTTCTATTATTTCAGTTTAGGAAAACCGTTTTAAGCTTGTAATGGGAACCGGGCCGAAGTTGGAGATCTTTGATCTAATGCGTTAGGGGGAAAGTTACATAAAATATAAGGACATTACAACTTAAAATCAATCAGTGCCACCAACAAGGAGCTGCCAGAGGCATCCATTGCTGGGTTTCTAAAAGTTTCTACAAGTCAGGTCTTAGAGAAGAAACCAGTATTTTTACTTAGACTTAGAAACAGACTGGGAATCTCTGCAATAATTGGAAGGGTGTTGTTTTAACAACAACTGAGGGTGCGGATTTGTGTCTGCCCTTTAAAATAGGTTTGTCTGTTCCTGCATGCTATCTCCATATCCACATTTCCAGTGCAAAACTACAGTAGTGTGGTGTGAAATGCAGGTGTATCAAATTTGGGTTGTTTTGGGCAAGCAGCTCCAGGGATGTGATTGGATGATGGTAGCACACCTTGGCTGCTGTCATTGGGCATATCTGGGGTGATGGGTGTGGGGATTTGTACACCGACTTTTACAATTGTTTTGAGACTATAAGAAAATGATGTGTGGCTTTTTGTACTTGAGGTTTTGGTACTTGTGAGTTCTTGCTTCCCTGCCAGATCAGAGCTCAGGACAGGTGCTTGTTTAAACTTGGAGGGTGGGAGTGCTTGCTAACAGGCTTGCTTCTGATTTTCTGTACTTTCTTCTTGTCAGGATCTCAAGGTCATTTTTCTCATCAGTGAGTTTCCAACCTTGCTTGCTTTGAAAAAAAAAAGTGTGGCAGTATCCATCAGCTGCTGGCCATACTGAGAGGAGTGGGGAAAACTGAGTGAAATAGTTGAGGAAGCCAGATTTATTAATCAAATAAAATCTGAAGCAATAGAAAGTAGATAAAATTAAAAGATTATTCTTAGAATAAAACCAAAGCAAATGCCAATGAAAATAAAACCATTGGTTCCCTTCCACCCTCCCTTTTGTGTCTTAAAAAACATAGGCCATACCTTAACTTCAAAGCTTCTTTGGTCCATCTCCAGGTTTGACTGCTAACACCTTTTCATTTTTATCCATTTTATTTGTGGAGTTTCGATTCAGGAAAGTCCAAACTGAGAGTGGAAAGTCCACAAATAAAACATAAAAATGAAAAGCTGTGAGCAGTCAGACCTGAAATGAACTGAAGAAGTTTTAAAGTTAAGGCGTCACCACGGCCTAGGAAACTCAAGTCTCTGGGCGAACTAAATGCAATCCCCATTTCCATGCTTAACGTTGTTCCAGATCATGATCTGCTTCAGGACTTCTTTTGTCCACACCTTACAAGTGGACTAGGCAGGTCCCTCCTCCTCCTCCCAGGACAGAGCATAAAGCAGATTAGGGCAATATACTAGGTCGTATATTGGACCATGGAGGTAAGGAGATAACACACCTCCATAGTCCAAAATACCAGAGAGGACCCATTCTGATGGTGCAACAAGGCATGCCACCAAAATGGCTCCCCTGGGAGCTCTGAAGGCCAGAGACTGCCTCCGTCTTTCCTAAGGGCATATGCCCTCTCCAGCTGCCTGACTGTCCAATAGGATGCAAGTTTTTATCTACCCAAATTTCCTTAAGAGTTTTAAGATGGCAGGCTTTGCTTGTCTCTTCAAAAGACATAGAAAGATCAAGGATTGTAATCCACACCCTATGTCAAATGCATGCTCAAGTACAACTTTAAAAATAAAAAAGAACAATGCCCTGGGGCTGTCCTCCCACCATACTTCCATCAGTTGGCCCATAACTTTCAGCAACACCCTTGGCTGCCACAGCCCTGGTAAAATGCCATCCCATAATGGAGAGAGAGTAGCAAGCACACTTCCAAAATAAACTGTGGGTACCATGCTCAAGAGCAATTTTAAACATAAAAAGGGAACAATGATCCTAGGGCTTCCATCAGGAGAGGTAAACAGTTTGCCCATTGCTTTCATCAACATCCCTGGTTCTCACAGCCATGGGAAGATACTGCCCTATAATGGAGGATAAGCACCACCTCACTGGTGTGACTAATAGGAACTGAGCTTCCAAGTACCTGGTCACTACTTAGAAAATCCAAGATCCTTCCCATGTTCTATACTATTTGTGGAAACACCCTGGATCTCTTAAGTCCCAGCCAACAATTTTGCTTACCTTGTTTTGGCAACATTTTCAAGAGCAGCATCATAATGCAAGTTGTTGTTTTTTAATAAAACATGTCTATCAACAGCTATTTATTACACCTATATGCAACCCTGATGTTAAGAAAAGAATGGCACTGAATGATATTTCTAAACATCCAGTTCCTTAGCGAGATCTTTGTTTATGGTTCCCCAAAAGTCTAAAGAATAGTCCCAGAAGATATCATCTACCAGGAACTTTCTTGTTTAGCTGTAATATTATTAGGGCAAATACAACCCATTTTAAAAGGGCATTTCTTGTCCTGTTTTATTTTACTAAAGTTACACTATTTTTCTGTTTTTGTGCTCAAAGTAATAGTGTTATAAACTTCTACTCTTCCTATTGTATAGATAAGGAAAAAAAGGTAAAAGATGGAAATTAAGAAGAATAGAACTAGTTTTTGGCAGGAACTTCAAAGGGCATCTAACTCAGGTTGCTTCTAAACACACTGCAAAACTCGTGATTCTCTTGGTATTGTATTGAAAATGCCAAACATTCCACTGGCATTCCCAATATACTCCCAATTTAAGCAGCCAAAACCTAATATAATTGCTCTTATGGGAAATCCAGCAATGTTGCTGAATTTCCTGTAACAGCGAAGTTTATCTTGATGTCTGTGGGCAGCTTTCACAATCAGAGTGATTGGGCTACCAAAAGCCAGCCAGCCACGTAAAAAAATAACAAAAGGAACTTGAGTCCCTCTTAGGTTGATTGTGAAAGCTGTCAACAGACATGAAGGTAAGCTGGGATTGCTCCCCACATCTGGTGGGGAGCAGCACCAGGCAATCATGGAATCTTGCTTAGATCCTGTGTGGCTTCTTGAAATCTGGAAGCAGATTCAGATACTTACCTAACAAAATAATGTGGGCTTGCCTCCCGAACCATAGCACGAACAGTTTTCTTCAGGACTAACTTTAACGCGGATTTGGGTGCTTTGGTCCACATGTAGCCAGGTTTGGGGGCTTTGCATGGGGAGGGGACGCTCGTTGCTGAATTCTGATTCGATTCAGACTTTATATTGCTTGGGGATGTGACCTAATTGTAGAATTTTATGGATAAATAAAATTCTATCTAGCAAATTTGGAACAGTTTTTTTTAATGTTTAGCATAACAAACTCATTTTCGTCTACCTTTGCAATGCTTGAATAACATGTTAGGACAATTCTGCCTCAGTGTTAGTCAGACTTAAAATATTATACTTCTACTTCCAAAATTACAGTCATTGGTCCTCAGCCTTAGGCACATAATGTTACACCTCCAATTTACCACAGTTCTGTTTCACAACTGCCCACAAATCTCAACCCTCATCACCATGGGTGAAAAAGTACGTATAAAGTAGAGTTGCTCTGTATCCCAGTTCTTTTTAATCCCTACAGCTAAATCATATTTTCTATTGGCTCCCATCTCTTCTGGGATTTCTCCCTTGGGGGTGTCTGAAAATTGTGAAATTGTACTACATAACAGTTCCTGAACTGCAGACAAAAATGTATCCATACTTTACCTTCCCTGGGGCATAAAGCTACCCCACCCATAGTGATGAGAGTTTATACAACTTAAAGCCTACATATGCTATATATTTCAGCACCTGTTGATCATTAACTCTTAAGATAAATTTTGGATTAGGAATTTAGAACACACAGAGATACATATACATACCCACAAGAATCACCAAGGGAGGAGTTAAGATCACAACAACAGATTGAGAAACTGGGTAGAAGGAGCAGGTTTTCTCTGTGTGAATAGCTGGATATTCTCTGCCTAATTTCCACATCCCACCCATTGTTTTAGTATCACTTTTGATGTTATTATCAGTAGTTCGTAAACTTCATTTTTATATTTTCTAAACCATTTTGAGGAACTATGGAGGAGTTCTGGATTTGACATAGATAAAAGTATTAAATACTTAGGGATTGTTTTAACTAAACAAAACATAACATTCCTTCAGAACAAGTATTTTAAAATATGGTCTGAGATCAAAAGATTTGCAAAGATCTTTTATGAAGTTGAATTTATTCAAATTTACAAAGTTGAATTTATCATTTATGGGAAGAATTTCAGTAATAAAAATGAATCTGCTGCTAAGAATGATGTTCTTATTTCAGATCGTACCTATAATTATTAATGAAGAAAAGATTGTTAGTGAATGGCAAAGAGATTTGACAAAGTTTATATGGCGAGGTAAAAAAAATCTAGAATAAAATTTAAACAGATGCAGGACTTAAAAGAAAGAGGAGGAATGGGACTCCATGCAGCAAGTTGAGTTGGATGGTGAAATGGTTTTGGTTGGAAAATAAAAGATTGTTACAGTTGGATGGACCTGATTTGAGATATAGACTGCATAGGAATGATAAAAATAGTTTGAACTTTGAAATGGAAAAACAGGTATGGGAAATAGATTTTTTTAAAGCCAAAAGAGGTATTATTAGGGTTATTTTATGAATTGTTATTACAAATGAAGTTGGAACAAGAACAAGTTAAAGATTGTATAATTATATGGGTGAAAAATTCTGGGTACAGTGTTTACATGGAGCAATGGGGAAAATTATGGACTAAAGATATGAATTTTTCTGTATGTATTGCTTTAAAGAAAAATATAAGATGATGCATGGGTGGTAATGAACTCCTCATAAATTGGCAAAAATATATCAAGGTGTTTATAATAAGTGCTGGGAATGTAAGATAACAGAAGGTATATTTTATCATATGTGGTGGACATGTAAGAAAGCACAGAAATATTGGATATGCATACAAAGATGCAAAACATTTTAAAAGTGAATACTCCATATAAGCCAGAATTGTTTTTATTAGGCATAAGTGGAAATTTGGATAGAGTGAATGTCTTAATTCAATATATAGTAACTGCGGCAAGGATTTTGTATGCCAAAAAATCTTTGGTGGAGGCTTGGTTGATAAAATTAATTGAATTAGCCAAAATGGAGAAATTAACAAATTTAATCAAGAACAGGATTGTGGACAAGTTTGTGAAAGACTGGAACCTATTATTGACTATCAGCAAGAAATAGAAAACCGACTGGTGATTGCTGGATTTGAAGAATAACCAAATGGGGCAGCATACTGAAGGAGAGTTACCAGAGAGCACAAAAGAACATAAGAGAAGCCATGGAGGTCATGTAGAAGTCATTTATAATTTACCAATTAATTGTATATTCCCCGGTGTACTTATGTAGGGGAACCCAGAATTTGATGTTTTATGTTCTTATTGGAAATTAATAAAATTTTAATTAAAAATAATAAAACCATTCTGAGAGGTTTTAAAAGAAGCATATAAAAGAGGAATCAATGTAGAAGACGAGGGGAACATTTTGCTGTTTCAACAGACTAACAAGGTTCCAATTTTTTCTAGTGGAAACCTGAACTTTTTTTTTAATAGGGAATCTTAAATAAAGAACTAGTAAAGTAGAATCAGTTAATGCAATATATGGTAACTGCAGCAAGATTAGTTTATGTACAAGTACGGAAGTTCTAAAAAGTGGCAATGATTGAAGATTAAACTATAACTGATGGCCTTTTATTGATTACCTGTGGATAACCAACTGGTCAAGAAGTAGAAATAGGAGTAGATGTATACGTAGCAAGTCGAGAGGGGGCAAGATTCTTTTTTGGGACCAGTGTTCTTTAACATTTTTTATAAAAGATCACAGCAATCTGTTTGTTCAGGTCCTGCTGCTGTGCTTCCCTGTGTAGCTATCTGGCCACTGGGAGAAGAGACTGCTGAACTAGATGGGTCATGAATCCAATCCGGCAGGGCACTTCTTAAGTTTTTTTATGATAGAATGGGTGTCCCTACAGTCTGTACCAAATTATAAAATTTTGGACATTCATACCAGTGCCTGGTAGATATTTTACTATAAAGTTATTTTTTATGTTTTTCTTATGGTTTCTAAGCTAGTATATTCTGCAATTGCAGGTCTTGGCTCTGACACTCCACCACAGAACAGAGTTTGGTTTACTCAGAACCATACACAACAAAAGGCAGAAATAGGTGAGAGAACAAATGTTTCATAAAGAGAGAAGACAACGCATGTGTGATAACCAAAACAAATACCATTGGGTGTTAGACCTGCTGTGTGAGTAACTTCTCTCCCACATAGCAAAAACTTGGCAGACATCAGCTGTTCCACAGCTGACAGGAATAGTCATAAAAACTGCTGGTGTAGGAAAAGTATGTCTCATCTTGGATATGCTCCTTTGTCAGTTCACGTTGGTACTCTCCTTAAAAGTCAACAGAATGCCTTCAGCTTTGCATGACAGCTGGGTCATACCTTTTTTTTTCATTCTAGGCATTCTGGAATCTTGGTGGACTTTCTGTATTGCTATTGCATGCAAAGTAGAGATGTGCATGAATATTTGTAACATTTGATATTTGTATGAATTTGTACAAATTCAGACATTAGTATGAACACGAACGTTTGGGAACATTCCTGAACCTGAGGTGGGAAAGTGGCAGCGCCAGTCATATCTGCAATGGGTCCAGAGTGCATTCAACATTGAATGTGAGCAGATTCAAAGTGGATTCAGGGTGGATTTGACACTTTCAGAGCGGATATGTTATGGGATATGTGGATTCATATGTGTTTGTATCAGTATTTGTACTAATTTGTATGAATACATTTGTATTGAGTAGAATTGTACCATGTTCAAAGGGAATCTATTTGAAAAAATACAAACTTTCTTACATTTGATTTGATACAAATTGAATGCAAAAAAAAAAAAGAACCCTGTCATACACATCTCTAGTTCAAAGTTAACATGCAAATAATTGATCATTTTTCAAATGGTTCACATAAAGGAAGTTGGATATCCAGATATTGCGCTGCCTTTGTGCATTTTTGTCATGTGTGCAACTGGGCATCTGGACACCTGGAATATCCAGATGTGTATAATGTACATGTGTGGCTAGCTGTTTCAGCCTCCATGCCTGCATAGTGAACAGAGCAACAGTTTTCTTACCCTGAGGACAGAGTGGCAAAGCACTAGGACTGGAAAACCCATAAACCGTGCTGGGTTTTTCAGCAATAGCTTTTCCCCCCACCTTTGAGTTGCTTTGGTTTTCTTATATGGATCTAACCCGATTTACCATGAGAACAGCAATATTTAAACACTGCTATTTAAATATTGAAACACCTCGAGTTGAAGGGCAATATGTGCAAATTTATGTGTGTATTTGTTCTTCGTGTAGTTGGTTTGCTAGAGTGAATGCAACCAAAACTGGCAGGGAATATCATTTTGCACAGAGAAAGTTAATGGATTACTTTTTGACCTAAAATATCCAGCCACCTGTGATAGAGAGGCATCACACCCATGGCCTTTCTGCACAGACCCTTAATCCTGATTAAGGCTCCATGTAGAACGTTTCTAGGCCACATGTTAATGTGGATCTATGAGGCCACGCCTCCTGCTGGTCCACTCTGTCTGCATGAGACAAAGACAGATCCAGATTAAAGAGACCCAAGGACCTTATTTCTGTATGTCTCCATGATCCGAAACTACAAAAGTGATTGTGTACTGTTGTTCCTAGCCTTTGCAGTTGTGGGGGTGTTTCGCTGCAAAACTCAAAGCCAAGTCAACACTGTCAGTGCAGACAATGCTGATCTGGCCTATGCCTCCACACGATCCAGATCAGTGGGTCCACTTATTCCCGATCCGCTGATCTGAATCTAACTAAGACAAGTGCTGAAAGGACCCAAAACTTTTACATTGGACTCCTCATTACCACAGTCAATAGGTTCTGCAACAATGTAGTAAAGTCAATTGGAGTGCTAATAAAGCCACTTCAGTCACAAGGCCTTTGTGCTCATGCCAGCCATGCACCTACAAACAAAAGCATGTTCAGTTCTGCATTCCTTGGCCAACACTAGGTAACTCAACAACTAAAACAACTCCAGCCCAGCAACCTAATGGTACGACAAATCACGCCCTTCCAGGTCATCAGACAGATTATTAAATACTAAATAACCTTCCTCCTCAAGATGATCTGAGTGCACGCAAATGCCTCGCCCAGGTAAAAGGGCAGAGGAGTATCACTCCATTAGGCCTGCTTGAAATTTCAAGTTTTAGAAAGCATTGAACACAGGGTGGGTGGGCAGGCAGCCGGGGGGGGGGGGGGAGAGAATCGGCATCTCCATTTCCCTGGGGAGAAATAACAAACAGGGACAACAAGAGCTTGGAGTGTGTGTGTTTCACCTTTCACCACCAAAAGTCTTTTTCTAGGCAGATCTTCACCAGGCTTAAAAAGAAAGAGGTGGGGGAGAGTAGTACATGGAGAGACCAAGGTGCAGGCTCAAAAGCCAAGAGGAATGGAAAAGAATGCTCCATAATCCTCACCCCCTTAGTGAAAACATTTCTTTCACCAGGCAGGAGGAAAGAGAAAGATACAGATCCTTCTTCCCAAGTGAAGTCAGCCCAAAAAACAGACTTCTTCAGAAACTGAGTTACTCTCTTTCATTTCAGCAGGAGGCTAGAAGTAGCTAACAGTCAGAAAAAATGGTCAGAGATTTCAGCTCTTGTGTTAAGGTGGTGGTGAGGGGCAACTTCATACATAATGGGGCGACTGGATTTACACTCTTTTTCCAAGTGAAAAATGGAAAAGATAGCTCATTGGATGATAACAAGGCTGAAATTCTGACCTTTTGATAGGTCCATTTGAAATGAGTTTAAAAATATTGGTTTTCTTAGCGTGGTGAGCAAAGGTGTGAGTATGGGTCAAGTGATGTCACTGGCATCCAAATAAGATGTTTCCTTCTACCAGGCAGACATGACCAGCAGAAGGTTGTCCTGCCGGACATGCAGGTTTGAGCTTGGTGTCAATGGGTGACATCTATCTGAGACAAAAGCCAATCAATGATTGGAATGTACTTCCAACTATATTCCATTGCTGCTGTCTGTAATTCCTGATGGGAGGCTTTCGGGCATTCCTTTAGCAAAAATTGGTCTGAGAGGACAAATAGCTTTTCATAATATGTCTTTTAAGAACTTGAAATCACACCTGGTCTGCAATATTAAGAATGGACTCTTGATTCAGGATAACTACAGGTCCAAATTACAAGGGCATTAGATTCTATATGTGATTTTAAATTTGATTGTACTGTATAAAGCTTTTTAGACTTTTATATTGATATATTTTCATATATAACATTTCCTGAAACATCTGTATATATTGTATTCTTTGTGTTTTGGGGAATTTTAGACTTTCTATTGTGTTTGGATTCAGGTACTGAATACATCAACTGCTATCAAGTCATCTGAAGGAGTTATGCCCTCTTGGGTTAGCTCGGCTTCTTAGGCAGATGCCTTTTCACACCTCTGCTTTGAGCACAAACAAAATATTTTGCAATCCATCCTTGTCCTTTTTAACCAATTGTGGCATTAGCAATATAATCCCAGAATATCAAGGTGATATGCCTTAATATTACTAGTACAGGCAATCTGACAATGATGCCAGTTTCCTGTAGGAATGAATGGTGCTGCTTACCTGTCTGCTGTCTCCTTTCATTATCATTGCTCTTGCAGATATCGAGAAGCTAGATAAGTGCATGAAAAATAAACAAAAGGAAATTGGACAGGTGCTTGACTGACTTCCGATTAGCTGTAAGAGCAATGATAACAGCAGGAACCAGCAGACAAAGGAAAAAGTCCACAATTACTTCCCATGTCTGGCAGGAGAAGCAAGAGGTTATCATAGAATCTTTAGATGCTGCAGTTGACTTTTGCCATGTGGAGGAACTCTTAAATTGCTTATATAGCATCTTTCTGTATAACATACCATTTTCCAGGAACTAAACCACTACATTATACAAGATTCTACTGTATGGGTGTTCTCCTATAATTATTGTCTTGCTTGATTTGTCACCAAGTCAACAAAGTAATTGCAACACTTGGTCTAAAACATTTTTGGCCAGCCCTCATAGAGATACAGTACACCAGCCTTGGAGTAAAATCCTGTGCAAACTAATTAGAAGTTCAATTCTGTTCAATCCTCTGTTCAAAATCCGTGGGTCCTAAAAGTAACAGCTGAAGTAGGGGTCGTCAATTTAGAGCAGTGATGGCAAACCTTTTGAGCTCACTGTGTCAAAATTCGCAAGAAAACTTAGCTTAACTCGGGTGCTGTGTCACATCTAGAAATATCCATAATTTAGTGATATTTGTGGCTCTAGTAAAAGAGTTATATTTTTGATATATGTATTTTATTAAAAGCAAAAACAATTCTTTATATAGTGACTTTTGTTGCTGAATTTCATTTGCTAAATCTTCAATTAAAAGTTGGTATTTCGTACACTTCAAGAACAAGCAAGCACTACACACCCAGGTGCCAGGGTGACCATGTGTGTCACCCAAAAGGGCTTGGAGCGTCACAGGTGACACACGTGTCATAGGTTGGCCATCACCGATTTAGAGTCTGATGGCTGAATAATGTCCATAAATATTCCTTCTGCTACTCAAAAGCATTTGAGTTCTCAGACTCACTGATCCCTTTGCCATGAGAAAGCATAGGTCACTAATTTTTACTGCTTGGAAAGTCCACATAGCTAAAGGAGGATTTTGGCTTCCTGTATTTTTAAATGACTGTCTCCTTTCACCAACCCAAAAGCCCAAGATTTATATCTGATTTATATCTGATTTCTCCATTGCTGCAATGAAAAAGCTGATCATTTTTCAGACCTGAAGGGTGATCTGGGGGAAAGAAATAACTAGCAGCAGCAGTAACCATAGCACACCTCATATTATAAGCTATTGAAAGACTAGCAATCATTGGGTTAAATTAAATTAAATTAACTTGCAAGGACGGTTCTGCCAACTTTATTCAAATAATCTGGGATGCCATCTACTGGGGAAACAGAAAACTACAGTTTGAATTAAATGGAAAAGCACTTTTTTAGTTTTTTAACTAGTATTTTCATTGTTTAATTGTTAGTTGTGTCTGATTTAGGAATATGTACGAATGGGTTTTTTTGCATTTGTTTTGTATCGAATTGAATATAAGAAAACTTATATTTGTTTGAATAGATCCCTTCAAAAGTGGAAGGATTCTATTCGACTATATTTCTACAAATTCATATGAATATCCAATACAAACACATATGTATCTGATACATACCCCATAACATATCCACTCTGAAAGTGTCAAATCCGCCTTGAATCCACTTTAATCCACTTTCAAGCCATGTCAAATTCACCCGGGATCCACTGCAGACATGACTGGTGCAGCCACATTCCCACCTCCCTGTTTCATGAATGTTCCAAAGCATTTGTATTCTTAGGAAGTCAATGTACAGATGTCATAACATTTGGTTTGTATATGAATGTCTGAATTGTCCAAATATCAAATGTTACGAATATCCATGCATATCCGTAGTCTGACTCTTTATGATTCTATGGACCACATCATGCCAGACCCAATTGTCTTTCACGGCCTCCCAGATACCGTCCATTGCTTCCATAACACTATCTAAACACCTAATGCTCTACTGTCCCTTCTCCTTTTGACTGAAATAGCTATAAAAGAAGAAGAAGAGTTGGCTTTTCTACCCCGCTTTTTCACCCATTTAAGGGGACTCAAAGCAGGTGACAAAGCTTCCAGAATCATAGAATCATAGAATGGTAGAGTTGGAGGGGACCTCCTGGGTCATCGAGTCCAACCCGCTGCTCAAGGCAGGATCTCCTAAACCATCTCAGACAGATGGCCGTCCAGTCTCTGCTTGAAGACCTCCATTGAAGGGGAACCAACCACCTCCCGTGGCAGCCTGTTCCACTGGTTGATCACTCTTACTGTTAGAAATTTTTTCCTAACATCTAAACTAAATCTTTTCCCCTGCAGTTTCACCCCATTGTTTCTAGTCCTTCCTTGAGAGAGTGAGAACAGGGCTGATCCCTCTGCCCTGTGACAACCCTTGAGGTATTTGTAGACAGCTATCATGTCTCCTCTCAGTCTTCTTTTTGATAGACTAAACATTCCTAGTTCCTTAAGCCGTTCCTCATAGGACATGGTTTGCAGACCGTTCACCATCTTGGTAGCTCTCCTTTGAACCTGCTCCAGCTTGTCAGTGTCTCTTTTAAACTGGGGTGACCAGAACTGGACACAGTACTCCTGATGAGGTCTGACCAAGGTAGAGTAGAGGGGGATAATAACTTCACGTGATCTGGACTCTATGCTTCTCCTAATACACCCCAGGATTGTGTTTGCCTTTTTTGCAGCTGCCTCGCACTGTTGACTCATGTTCAGTTGATGATCTACCAGGACACCCAAGTCTTTTTCACATGTGCTGCTGCTCAGCCGAATTCCTCCCATTGTATATGTGCTTTTTTCATTTTTCTTGCCCAGGTGCAGAACCTTGCATTTTTCTTTGTTAAATACCATTTTATTAGTTGCAGCCCATTGTTCGAGTTTCTCTAAATCTTTTTGAATCCTCTCTCTCTCTTCTCTGGTGTTTGCAATCCCCCCTAGCTTTGTGTCATCAGCAAATTTGATCAGTTTCCCTTCAACTCCCTCGTCCAGATCGTTTATAAAAATATTAAACATAACTGGGCCCAGGACAGAACCTTGTGGTACTCCACTTGACACTTCCCTCCATTTGGATGTGCAGCCATTTAAAGCCACTCTTTGAGTACGATTACTAAGCCAGTTTTGAACCCACCTTATAGTTGCCTTGTCATACCCATATTTGATCAATTTTTCAATGAGGATCGCATGAGATACTTTGTCAAATGCTGTAGTTCAGTAAGGCTAGGCCACTCGGGGATGCTTTCGCCATTCACACCTATGTGCAAAAGGGGAATCCGTCCCGGTATGGCCTAGCCCGAAAAGGCTAGTTTGGGGGCGGGACGCAACTCCCAGGCCTCCCCCCCCCATTTGGTTGAATTTGACCCAGGGGCAGGCAGGCTAGTTGCATTCCTTCCCTGGGTCCCTGTGGGTTCTAGGGGACCACAGGAACCCCCCCCCCAGGCACCCACCACCCCAGGCACGGGCCTACACGGGGACGTGTGTGTGCGAGGCACATACAGGTTCCAAAGTGGCATGCCAGGCCGGTGGTGCTGTGTGCCTGTGAACACTGGCCACTCCCTCTGGAACAGCTGTGGGATCACCGGGGACAGCCACAAATGCCCTGGGCTGGATGTAGAGCATGATTTCTACACCTGGAACGTGTGTGGGCACCCTGGGATGGGCTGTGGTGGTTCTGAATGGTACCACCAGCCCAGCGGAGCGAATGCTCTGTCCCAGGACATCCTACACGTGTTCCTCTGGCCCTTTTGCAAATAGGCCTCAGTATTATCAGCTAGGATTAGAGAACACAGAGAACAGTACTGATATAAGAAAATGCTAGTCAAGGAAAACACTGGTTGACGTTGAAACTATTTTAATGAACATATGGTCCTAATGCTCTTTGTGGCAAGCAGCTAGTCTCCAAAGACTGCCAGCAGATGGTTTCAGTATGGAGGAAGGAAGGGTGTGTCTTTTATTCAATGACACATACACAAAAATGTCCTATTGGATGAGTTTCCTATTGGATGAGTCTCCCCACAACAGAAAAGCCTGTGAGGTAGATGGGGCTGTGAGAGCTCAGAAGAGAGCTGTGGCTAGCCCAAGGTCACCCAGATGGCTTCGTGGAAGAGTACAGAATCAAACCCGGTATTCCCAGATAAGAGTCCAACTCCCTAACCACTAGAGCAGTGGTTCTCAACCTGGGGGTCGGGACCCCTTTGGGGGTCGAACTACCCTTTCAGAGGGGTCGCGAAGAGTCTCCCGCCGCCCTTCCCTCCCACCTCCCAGCTGCTCCGCCTCTGTGGTTGGGGGTCTCCACAACATGAGGAACTCCATTAAGGGGTCGCGGCATTATGAAGGTTAAGAACCACTGCACTAGACCAAAGATAAGGTGGTATGAAGAGGCAGAGTTAGGACGAGTTTCCGTTTGAACAATAATATAATAATAATAATATTTATTTGTATACCGCCCTATGGCAAACCAATCCGGGCGGTTAACAGTAAAATGTAAAATATAACAATTAAAAACACCTTATCCCTCCCCCCCTTAAGACGGTATTAAACAGTATAACATATTAAAACATAATATCAATGCATAAAACATATAAAAACTAAAAACCCTGATGTCCCTCTACTGATCCTCAACCATCACTAAGATGGGGCCACGGGAGGAATCAGGGAATCTGGGCCGGGATGGTTAATCTGGAAAGGCCTGCCGGAAGAGATCCGTCTTGACCGCCTTTTTAAAGCTGTCTAATGATGTTATCTGACGGATCTCATCCGGCAGGTCGTTCCAGAGTTTGGGGGCGACAGCAGAGAACGCCCTCTGGGAGGTCGCCGCAAGCCTAGATTTTAGAGGCTGCAGTAAGTTCCTCCCAGAGGACCGGAGAGTGCGGGGAGGATTGTACGGGAGGAGGCGGTCCCTGAGATAGCTTGGACCCAAGCCATTTAGGGCTTTAAAGGTGATAACCAACACCTTGTACTGGGCCCGGAAGCTGATAGGCAGCCAGTGGAGGGACCTCAAAACGGGAGTGATGTGGTCCCTCCTAGATGTTCCTGAGACAAGCCGCAATGCTAAAGATACCCATTAAAAAGTAGTCATGCAAAATTTCTTCTTAGTTAGTTTTGCTGGAATGATGACTAATGTACTAGATGGAAAAGAATATTTGGAAAAGAAAGAAAATAGTGAAAATGCATTAAAATCTGCAGTATATTAGAAATTCAGTTTTGTTTTTAATTTCAAGGACTATAAAATTATTCTGAATTATATCAATATAAGTAGTCTCCAAAACCATGGAAAGTGATACAATCTGTTTAGCACAAATTAGATGCTGATCTTGAGTACCAAGCCCAGTTTTCAGAAAGATTCAGGCTTCAGTCAGACAGGCTGGTGGAAACAGTGGTGATACCACCATTGTCGCATAGTGTCATTGCTGCTCTAGCATTGGAAGGTCTACCCAGCGATTCTCAAGCTGTAGGTCAGGACCCCTTGGGGGGGTCGACCTACCCTTTCAGAGGGGTCGCAATGAGTCTCCCCCTGCCCTTCCCTCCCCTCTCCCAGCTGCCCTGCCCCCGTGGTTGGAGGTCTCCACAACATGAGGAACTGCATTAAGGGGTTTAGGCATTAGGAAGGTTGAGAATCACTGGTCTAAACGGCATTTTACAGCCATGAGGCATGATTTATGGCAGTGATGGTGAACTTTTTGAGCTCGGTGTGTCAAAGTTCACAAGAAAACCTAGCTTAACTCCGGTGCTGTGTCACATCTAGAAATATCCATAATTTTGTGATATATGTAGCTCTAGTAAAAAAGTTTTATTTTTGATATATGTATTTTATTAAAAGCAAAAACAATTTACGTTAGTGACTTTTGATGCTGAATTTCATTTGCTGAATCTTCAATTGAAAGTTGCTATTTCGTACACTTCAGGAACAAGCAAGCACTACATGCCCAAGTGCCAGGGTGACCAGGTGTGTCACCCAAAAGGGCTTGACGTGTCACATGTGACACACATGTCATAGGTTGGCCATCACTGATTTATGGTCACAAATTTGACCAATTGCTCTGTCACTCTGCCAACAAAGGCCATTCAATGGACATTTGATCAAACACAGCAGAGAGCAAGTACTGCAGAAGCACTCACCGAGTGCAAAGTCCTACATTTTCCACTCCTGTAACTTCATGCATCTCTTGTGAGGCCCAAGGTGGATTTAGGCAACTACAGAGTGATAACCATGAATTTCTAATGCCTGATAATAGTCATCTGAAGGAGTACCTTCTCCCATATACACATGCCCTTGTATTAAGAACTCTAGGAGAGGGACTTCTTGTAGTCTTTTAGAAATTCAAGGGCCACCCCTTTTCTATGATGGCCCCCAAACTCCAGAACAGCCTCTTGCTTGTGGTTTCACCAGGCACCTACATTGTTTGGGTTTCAGTGCCCAGTTAAAACATTCCTCTTCACCTGGGCTTTTGATGTTTAGCTCCCTCTGGGTGCAATCCTGCCAGGCAGGGTGGGTGGTGGGAGAGTTATATTTTAAATATGTTTATTTTCTCCTATTGTGACCTACGCAGGGACCTTTTGGTGAAGAACAGGATATAAATTCCTAAATAAAGCATCCTCACCAGCCGCTCTTCCTTTGGCACAGGGAGTGTCCTATTTCTGATTTTTCTCCATGACACTGAATAATGGGATTAGGTTACAACCAGAGACATTTCAGTAAGTTAAAAAAATAATAATCTTAATATTAAGGTTTGTTTGAATGTGGAACTGATTACCTAGAGATATACTTTGAATTCCGGCATGTAGCAGCAAGGTTGGGCTCAGTAGCTTAGACAGCCCCGTTGAGCTCTTACAACTGTTCTAAAATCTTCAAACACTTCAACCCCAGCAAGTTCCCCAGCAAACAGATCATGCACCTTCCAAGTCCCTCTTGGCCTTTATAGGGAAGCTGCCTCTGGTGACGTAACCACAAGTGGCAGCATCCATCGGGGCTATTACCTTGGTGGTTAGCAAAGGATGAGCCCTCTTAGAACTGGTTAGATCCTGGATCATTTTTAATAGTTTTTTTAAACAAATTATCTGGAAAAAAATAGAGTCACAGTTTTCAGCCCCAGAATTTATCTGGTAGATACTGCAAACCACTTCCATATCCCTCTCAAGAAAACTGCATGGATGCATCAATGCAAGTCAGGCAACCTGCCCTTACCCTTTCTTACCCTCTTCCGTGAAGATTATTTAAAACTACACACACAATATAATTGAAAAAAGCAAAATAGAAACAGACTTACGAATACAGCCAGGCATATTTCTAAATGTCTGGCTTAATAAAAAGGTCTTTACATAGCACATAAAAATATAAATGGATGGTGCCAGATAATACAAAACAAAGAGAACTATGAAATATACTTCCTTCCTTCCTTCCTTCCTTCCTTCCTTCCTTCCTTCCTTCCTTCCTTCCTTCCTTCCTTCCTTCCTTCCTTCCGCCTGTCCATAGCATGTGCTATAGCATTTTCATTTCATGTAAACTGCCTTACGCAACCAATGAAAAAACACTGTGCAAATATAAAATACAACTAAGAAAATAATAATTTAATGGCTCCTTCCTCCCCATATTTTCTTTTCACAAAGAGTTCAAGCCTGTTACTTGAAGTGGAAGTCTATACAGACCAACACTCGAACTCAAGTCTTGCTCTACCAGAGCCAAGAAAGCTTTAGCTGGTTTTGCAGTCAGCAGGGACATTCCCAGGTGCCCACTCTGGTGGCAAAGCTGCCACTGCAGGTTTAGGCCCACGGTAGCTATTCACCTCTGCACCTGAAACCCTGTCACAAATATACTGGCTAGAAAACATTTCAAGAGCTGAGATGAGTGGAGAACTAGCCAAGTCGGTAAAGAGTTACGCATTTTCCACCACACCTACACCCCCAATACCTGGTCCCAAATATGTGAGATGATGTACCTTTTGGAAGTTATGGGCCAAATGAGATTTAATTAGCCTTCTCCAGGCTTAGGTATGAAAATGCCTGTCATTATGGCCCAGAGGCAGTCTGTGGATCAAGATCACAAGGCAGCAAGGGAGAGGCAACTGGAAGCTTCACTTGCCTCCCGCAGTTGTGCTTTGACTGGAGACCTGTCCCCTGCAGTCTTGATCCATCAGCTGCTGCCACCACCACAGAAAACAGGACACACTATAACTGGAGGTCCCATTCAACTCAACAGTTCTTACTTCCAGGTAATTAAACACAAAATTCCAGGCTTGCCCATGGACCTTTCCCCTCTAAGATGTAACTCAGTGGGAGAGCAAACTGCCTGGAAAGCAGAGGGTCATTGCTCCGATCCCCAGACTCTCCCTGGAAGTAGGCAATGGCAAACCACTTCTGTGCCCATGCAGTCAACCAGAAACTTAACACAACTCAGTGGTACCCAGCAACACTAGGAAGCAGCAAAACATAACTTTGGTACCCGCCTAATCTAATAGGTGAAGCACAGCTTTGCTGAAAACTCCTGTTGTATACAGTCATCAGTACTACCAGTCATGCTTGTAAAAATACAAAGTACAGTGATACACAATTATCCCATCACCTACATCTCTATTTAACAAGAGTATTAGGAGCAAACAAAAATGCCTGGCACCATCTAAAATGTGTAGCTTGAGCTACTTTTACAACAGTTCTTAACAAACGAGTGGAGAAGACTCCCATGAATTTCTTACCACTAACAGTTTTATTACAACTTAGGTATGCAGCAGTCAACTCAAGAAGTGTAAGCAGGATCAAAACAGAGAACATCCTGTTTTTCCTGTGTATTTCCCTTCTGTTTTAATTGCTGCATTTATACTCTACCCTATCTTCTGGACTCAGTCATCTAAACAACATTTTCACCAGAATCAATATTTTACACTGGGTTTTTCTTTCTTTCTATATTTGCCATTTTCCTATGGTTAAGCATGCTGAAAAATATAGCACCAGGGCTGTATTTATATGTACAATTGATGCAGCCAACTCCAGAGAAAAGCTAACCCAGTAACACCTTGGCCTTCCTGGAGGCCATCTAAACTGGGGTGGCCTGGGTAACATGGGGCAGCTTGTGACAGCTCTTTTGGCCATGTTGTACAGCCATGATGTGGCAAGTAGTCTTCCAATAAGCAGCCAAACAGCCACTGGAAGTCAACTCGATTCAGCTCAAATTCAACAAGGAAAATCCCACTATCTTGTCAGTGCATCCTTGAGGCAACAAGCAGGCATGGGATTTTAAATGCCCTGCACATGTATTTTTACTTATTTAAAGCAACAGCAGGTGGAAAGTTCTTTGTCACCTGTTCAGTTTTCCTGACTTATATTACTCTATTCAACAGTGCATTTTCTTGTTCTAACTCTCCCACAGATTATAACTTTCATTGTTGTTACATCATTCAGTTGCGTCTGACTCTTCGTGACCCCATGGACGAAGACCCCTTCTTCTGTCCTGCCCTGTTTCCTAAAGTTTGCCCAAACTAATGTTTGCTCTTTCCACTACACTGTCTAACCATCTCATCCTCTGGTGTCCCTTTCTCCTTTTACCTTCAATCCTCCCCAGCATCAGAGTCTTTTTCAATGAGTCTTGTCTTTCCATTATGCGGTCAAAGCATTTGAGCTTTGGCTTCAGGGTTTGTCTTTACAGTGATTTCATTTAGTATTGATTGATTTTTATCTCCTTGCAGTCCAAGGGACTCTCAAAAGTGTTGATTCTTCAGCACTCAGCCTTCTTTATGGCCTTATGGTCCAGCTCTTACAGCCACACATTACTAGTGGGGAAAACCATAGCTTTGACTATATGAACCTTTGCTGGCATGATGTCCAGGTTTATCATAGCTTTCCTCCCAAGGAACAAGCATCTTTTAATTTCATATCTGCAGTTATCTCTGAGCCCAAGAAAATAAAATCTGGCACTGCTCCCATTTCTTCCCCCTCTATTTGCCAGGAAGCGATGGGACCAGGTACCATGATCGTACTTTTTTGTTGAGTGTGCAAATCTCAAATTCAAATCATTTAAAGGAGCTCTTACCAGGCTCCTGGAAGGGGTGGGTGGGCACTATGGCCCTTTTGCCTAGTTATAGCCTGTGGATAAAGGGTGGAATAGCATCAAGCAGTTGAGGCAAATAGATCACAGTAGCTTCAGGAAAGTCTTCCAGAAGAGCCCACCAATTGGTAAAGCAGCTTTAGGCTGTGTGTGGCCCTCATGTTCCCAAGCCTTCTCTAATCCACCTTTTCTAGCACAGAATATTTGGGGGGGGGTAGACAATCTCAAGCCACTTCAGAGGCACCTCAGAGATGCTCCTCCTCCTCTTCTATTATGCCTGATCACAGCCTATTATTAGGAAGCATTTTATACCCACAGTTGCCATCCATATAGTCACTAACAAAGGTAGTTTCAGGAGCATTCACCAAAGGTCCAGGGGGTCAGAGATTCTATGCATTGGCCCTGACTGAAAGACTAAACCACATTTGTTTGTGGGGAATTTACTTCCATGTAAGTGTGTTATGAAGGCCATTTTTATCAGTGCAAGTTTGGATGGCAACATGTTCATTCTCTTGCTCTTTTGGGTGTAATTTGCCTTACTTATGATCTCTGTACTATTATTATTTTTAATAATAAAATACCAAAATGAAATATTGGGCTTTGTTGTTTTGCATGCTAATACAAACTAGCATGCAGACAGCAGGCCCCTATTCCAGGATATATTCCAGATAAGGCCAAGTGCAGAAAGGCCCATAGATGCTACCATTATGCTAGTAGGAAAAGGAGAAGATTTAAAGCATTTACTGGCCAAAGTCAATGAAAAGAGTATGAAGATGGGATTAAACCTAAATCTTAAGAAGATTACCATCATGTCAACAGGATCAAACACAAACTAGAGGATGAAGCTCCAGAAAAAGTTGATGACCTTTGTCTCCTGGGATCCATGATGAATAATAAAGGCAATAACACTCAGGAAGTACACTAGCAGTTGTAAGTGGAAAAATACAGCAATTAAAGGTTTAATGAGAATTTTTAAGTGTTGCAACATCTCACTGAACACAAAGATCAGAATAGTTAACCTCATGGTTTTTAGTGCTGTGTTGGACGGATGCAAAATTTGGAAGACAATAAAGCAATACTGGAAACGTCTGGATCACTTTGAACTTCTGTGCTGGAAAAGGCTCCATAGGATACCATGGAAAAATTAAAAGATCAGTGAACTCTAGACCAAGCAAAACTTAAATACAGTCAGACCTCTGTATCCATGGGGGATATGGTCCAAGTCCTACCACACTGAAAAACCATGGATATTTCAAACACAGGGAATGCACTCAATTTCCATTATTCTTGTAAAATCCCATGAAGTTTCATGGGAATTATGGGAAATCTCACATCATTTCATGCAATTTCCTGAGTGCTCTAGGCCTCAGAAAAGCTCCAGGTAGGCCTAATGGCACTGACAAGGGTAGTGGTGGAGGGAGCCTGGTCGAGTCACCACGGAAAAGTGAAACCATGGTAACTGGATCAGTGGATACGGAGGTCTGATTGTATTCATCAGAAGCACAAATAACAAGGCTTAAACTGCCATACATTGGGCACATAATGAGACAAACAAACTCCCTCGCAAACAAGGTGATGCTTGGAAAAGTAGAAGGGAGAATAAGAAGTGGCTGTCCAGATAGTAGGGAGATTGTTCCAATTAGAACAGCAGTCAATAACTCACTGGCAGACCTAAGAGAGATTTTAGAAGACCAGTCCTTCTAGAGGAAGTCAATCCATATGGTCACCACGAGTGGGCTACACATGGCATCAAACAAGCAACAAGTACATTGAAGATGGCAGGCTGAGCTAAAAATCAGAAATCGATGCAACAAATCATACCCCTGGCATCACCTCTTTAAATGGTCTTCATTTAACCACTTCTTCTTTACACAGGCACTGGTTCCAGTACTGCAAAACAATAACCTACTGACCTCCTTACAAAGACAATTGGATAGAACACTCCAAATGCTTTACGCAACTTTAAGTCACATGAAAAGAAGTGGTGTCTCTCTAAAAGGTGGCAGAAGATCATTCCATTTACTCTCAGCAATGTCTGCTATTACTGGTTCCAAGCAGTAAGCTTAGCAATGTTCTGTGAATATCAGAAGATAATTCAGGAAAAAGTTGCAATTTTTTATGGTCTTTTACTAGTGCTATCTTATAACGTTTCTAATGTAAGCAGCATGGTCTATGAGAACAAAGAGATATAGACAGTGTCTCATAGTATCTGCAATATTCTTCCTGAATTACAACTGATAACAAAGGTCGCTTATGCCAAAAGGTGGTGCTCTTGCACTAGCTAAGCACTGGGCACCTAAGCAACCTACTGAATTGCATATGAAAAATGCATAGAGAGGCATCTTTATTTTCATAAGTTGTTCAAGGTCAAAAGTGTTTAAACTTCAAAACAAAGGGCCTTTTCGCACTTTGTCTTAGTCAAGTAGGAGGCAGAAGATTAGTATGCTCTAAGCATGTGCACTTACAGATACTTAGATCATATGAAATCTCCCCCAATCCATCTGCAACTTAACCTGAAGTGCAGATGGGTGCCCAGACATTGCCATGTTCAATCCATGGTGCTATTGCCAGCGAGCATAAGCGGCACCATCACTGGAGTGACCAGGTGGTGCATCACATCATCACGTGTGCCGCCCATAATGTGACCCTCCTGCATGTCTTCCAAACTGTTTGGAAGACATGTGTATGGTGTGCTCGGAGCCTTACAGTGTGGTAAACTGCTGCACAGAAAGAGAAGAAGAGAGTTGGCTTTTCTTCCCCGCTTTTCGCACCCATTTAAGGGGACTCAAAGAGGCTGACAAAGCTTTTATATTCTTCTCCCCACAACAGAACACCCTGTGAGGTAGGTGCGGCCCATGTGGGGAATCCAGATCGACCCCCAAGGGGTCTGTCCATCACCCCAGGTATTTCAGGAAACAGGGGTTTGCACTCTTCAAAGTCACTCCAAAGAGACCGGCACAGACTTCGAAGTGCAAGACAGCCCCGGAGTACCCGCAATGTCAGCGGGAAATCACCCCAGAGCACCTCCGAAGTCTGCGCTGATCTTTGGAGAGACCAGTGGCAAGACTCCGAAGTCTTTGCTGATTGCTTTGGAGGGATTTCAGAGGGAAGTCCGCGCAGTCTGCACTAATAGCGAACGGACTGCGTTGACAGCTCCGGAGCCTCTCCAAAGTGTTTGCCAATCTCTTCAGAGTGACTTCGGAGTCATTTCGGAATGATTTCGAAATGACTCTGAAATCACTTTGAAGCTGGGATTTCAAGGCTCCCCCTAGACCCCATTGCCTGTTTCTCGTGGAAACAGGCTCCCTTTAATCTGGATTTTCTGGCTGAAGATCCCATTGTAGACCCCATTAATGGGGTCTACAAAAAATCCGGATTAAAGGCTGAGATGTACCCATATGATCCGGATTTCCCCAGCAGCGGTGGAAACAAATGTGTCCCCAATGGGTACCGTAGTGGAAATGGGGTCACCCAGCTCACACCCAAATGGGCCCTTAATGGGTACAAAAATGAGTACTTTCTGACACTGGAAAAACACCCTGTGAGAGCTCAAAAGAGAGCTGTGACTAGCCCAACGACACCCAGCTGGCTTCATGGAGGAGGGTGGAATCGAACCCAGTATTCCCAGATAAGAGTCCAGCTCCCTAACCACTAGACCAAACTGAAAGAGCCGTTTCTAGTAAGATGTCTCCTTCATGTGTGCTTGCTTCGCCTGGGAGCCTTCCACGCATGCGTTACTGGGTCAAGTGTGAAATTGGCCCAGTGTCTTCTTTCAGATACGAGGATGTTGTCCTAATCAAACAGGCTGATAATTTCCTCATTCATTTTAGCACATTAGTGGCAGTGATGCAATGTTTGAGAGTCATTCCTCCGTTCTGTAAGTTTCAGTGAAGGTTATGTTTAAGGAGATGAATACAGCTTAGGATTTTCAACTTAAAAGTATCTCAATTGTTCATGTGTGTGTTTCAATATATACATCTCTATGATAATTTGTAGCTTTCCACATGTTGCTGAATTAAAACTGTCAATGGCTTCTCAAGTGTATCAATGGCTACTGCTTCCAGGCGTCAGTTTGCACTACGGCTCATAGTTCATGATTAGGCAACATCTGGGCAAGCCCATCTGCACTTGCAAGAGGCGCTTACAGCCTACAATTGCCCCTTGTCTTCTCATGTGCTGCCTAATCATAAACTAGCTGTGGTGCACAAAATTGTGCACCACAAGCACACTAACCTTTATTGAAGCCTAACCTCAAGTGTCCAGCAGCGACCATATGCACCTTTCCTGGTGCAATGAGGATCATCTGAGGTGCCGCGCAAATGCACTGGCACCTCAAACAACACTAGATGTGATTGTGATTGCACAGACTATCAGTGCTACTGTAGCGATGGTGAACGCGCAATTGTGCAGGACACCAGATTGAAGATGGCACTGCTCTGCAGAGGTTGGCCATGCGATTGAACACAGGTAAGGGATTGATCGTGTGGGGGGTAGGCTATCATTGACTAGCGCTTCCATGGGATGGGAAAGGAAGTGCAAAAGGGTTCCAGGTTGGGGAGACAGGCAGGGTAACTCTAAAGGCCATGTGCAGGGGACTGAGAGCATGTGACATTTTTGTCTTTGTCTTCTGCTTGGGAATGCCCAGAAGCAATTGATGGGCCACTCTGTGAGACGCGGCATCTGAACACTGCATCCGACTGCACACTAAGAAGGCACATTTGTTTGGAAAATTTTCACTACAGTGCTATTTCCTGAAGGCTCAACCACCCACTAGAAAAAGTTGTTTATTTATATAATTTTTTTAACTGACTTATTTATAGATTTTGAAGAAAATAAAATAAGACTTCCAAATGTGGCTTAGGGACGTTCACAAGTCATAGCACAGCAACATACATGAAGTGTCGTTTGTGAGAGCAACTAAGAAAGGTGAAGTTTTAAATGGAATGTTCTTTCGACCTAATGTAGGTTGTATATCTGAATATAAGTAGGAAGAGGGAGAGGTTTAAGTATTGCTTGCACATATAAAAACACATCTGGGGGATTTAAACATGTTAACAATGCAATACGAAGCATATTTACTCAGAATTAAATCCCACGGTTCTACGTCGTGCCTACTCCTGGGAAAGACCTGGGAAGAGAGGACAGGACTACATTGTAATTAATTTTACTATAATAGTATTGCTGTAAGCAAACATGGCTGCTGCTCTGAAGTACATGAAATGTTGTGCCCTTTTCTCTCATTAGTAAGATTCACCTTGCATGAGAATTTGCATGCCTAAAAGTTAAACCATATTCTTCTTGGACCAGTGATGTGATTTAAGAACTACACTGTAAGAAATGTACATTTACGTTGTCTCCCACATTAACACCAACAACACGTGGTACAAAGCCTTGTAAAGCCCATGTGGGAAACTCGCTCACTAAATTCGGTCTTGAATGTTGTTGTGGGGAAGAAAAAATTGGTTGGGAAACAACCCTCGTTCATATAAACGCTCTCACGGTGCAGTTTTTAGAAGACATCGGAATGACACAACTTCAGCCTAACTTGTGAAAACATCGACAGACTAAGTAGTCTAACAAGTTGATTCAGCTGGAGCAAACCCTGCTACCTTTAAGGACGCTTGCTTACGAACCTAAGCGCCAAAGCGACTTTTAAGGGGGAGAATCGCAGAATCTTCGCCGGAACGCATCACATTCACTATGCTACCCAAAGGCTGTGGCCACACCTTCGCTTTAATCCAGCTTCAGAGCGAGACAACACAGCAGCAAAGCGGCCAGCGATTTTCCTTCCACCTTATCCATCCCAAAGGTGAATCCTGAGTTATTTAACACTGAAGCAGCTTCCCACTTTGCTGATGCCTTCTCTCGCTCTGGAAGCGGACCGAAGCTGGATTAAACCTTAGCCGTGACCACAGCCAAAGGGTTTCCACAGAGGACCTACACTGACTTTCGTGCTGCACCTGGCGCTCGACCACCGCACGGCTTTACCTGGGCATCGCCGGAGCTGGACATGATGCGCAAGGCGGCTTCGCTCTTTCCGATCAGTCTTCTCGGGCTGTGCGTGTCGCTTCTGCCCCTCTCTTGGCTCCTTCCCTGATCTCTCCCCTCTCTCTCTCCGGCCGTCTTTCTTTCTTTCCTCTCCTTCGCGTCTTCCCTTCCCCTCGTTTTCACCCCTCCCCGGCCCTCTTCCTCGTCCCGCCCCGCGGCTTGCGTCACCTTTGCCTACCGCCTGCCCGTCTCGGGTTTCCTCGTCCTCCCTCCTCCCTGCGGCCGCCGATTGGTGCGAATTCCCACAAGCGATTTGCATGCCGCCCGCAGTCGGCGGAGTGGAGTCGGTGCGCCCGGAGCAGCCGCCGCCGCCGCCGCCGCCGCCGCCGAAGCGAAGTTAACTCGAAGTGTCTCCGAGCAGGGGCATCGCCGGCGCGCCCGCCGCCCACAGCTCCCCGGACGGGATCCCCCTCGTCGGCTTCGCGTGGAGATCCCTTGCTTCCTGGGTCGGTCCCGCTCCCGGTCCGATCCATCGCCCGGGAAAGGTGCCTGTGCGTTGCTCGCTCCGGATCCCTTTGAGAACGGCCGTGCGGACTCGGAGCGCCTGAAACAGGAGCCCTTTCTTTGATCCCCCCTTGGTTCTCTCCTGCCGGCCCCGGCATTTTCCATCCTTGCCGACGGCGGAAATCAATGATCTCACCCTGACTGCGGAATGGAGACGGCTGGACCCCAGAGGAACCCGAAGGAGCCCCGGGAGCTTCGCCGGGGACTGTGAGGGATCGCGGCGGCGGGGCAGCAGCAGCAGCAGCAGCTCCCCGGCGCTGGCCTGCGGAGGGAAGAGCCCGGCTCGACGAGCGGGATCGCCGCGCCGCCGTCCACACTGCCGCTGCGGCCCCGAGCGGCGCGCGTTTGGGTCTCTTTCCTATGGCCGGCATGTACAGTTCGACCCTGAAGACCCTGGAAGACCTGACGCTGGACTCCGGGTATGGGGCTGGCGATTCGTGCCGGTCCCTCAGCCTCTCCTCTTCCAAGTCCAACTCGCAAGCCTTCGCGTCGTCCCAGCACCGGGGCGCCTGGTGGTATTGCTCGGGCTCCATGAACAGTCGCAATAACAGCTGGGATACTGTGAACACGGTGCTGCCGGAGGATGCCGAGGTGGCGGACGCCTTCTCCAGATGTGCCAAACTGCCCGACCTAGAGGAATACCCGTGGACGGACGAAGACGTGGGCAAAATACTCCGGAAAGGAAAGGCGCTCGTCGCGGGGGGGAACAAGCGGGACTTTACTCCGGAAGCCGTGCGGAGACTCTCCGTCTTACTCCGGAGACCGCTGATCCGGATCTCTCGCGAGGCGCAGCGCCTGAGCGTGATGCACGCCAAATGCACGCGCTTCGAGGTCCAAAGCGCCATCAAGCTGATCCAGAGCTGGTCCCTGTCGGAGAGCTGCGTCCTGGCCACGGTGAAGGCGCTGTCCCTGTACAGCATGAGCGCCGGCGACGGCCTGAGGAAAGGCAAATCGGCCCGCTGTGGCCTCACCTTTTCCGTGGGGAGGTTTTTCCGGTGGATGGTGGACACCAGGATCTCCGTGAGGATCCACGAGTACGCGGCCATCTCGCTGACCGCCTGCCTCGAGAACCTGGTGGAGGAGATCAGAGCGAGGGTCGCGGGCGGCCAGAGCCCCGACGCGGGCGCCGCGGGCGGGGACATCTCGGCAGAAGTCCTGGAGATGGTCATTAACAACGACGCTGAGCTGTGGGGAGTTCTGCAGCCCTACGAGCACCTGATCTGTGGGAAGAACGCGAATGGTAAGCGCCTGAAACGCGTCACGTGTGAACGTGGAATCGTAGCCCTCATCGTGGTCCTCGGTAGGGCAAGCCGGGGCCTGTTCTCTGCTTGGAAAAATATTTCGCGTTCGGATGTAGATCTGTGTGTCAAGCGCCCGGTTTTCATCATAAAATTCACGAAAGTTTTCACCTTCTCTATAACACTCCGTTCACACCTAAGTTTTAATCCGGCTTCAGTCTGCTTTCAGAAAAATCCAACTTTGGATATGGTAATGGGGGGACAAGTGGTCATTACGCTGAAGGTGGACTGAAATTGGATTAAAACAGGTGTGAATGCGGCTACTGGTGTCTGTTACCTGGGCAGGTGGGTGGGATCTTTGTACAACTTCTGAGGAGAGGTGCCTGAAAGATGGCTTTAGGGTCGTCAGTGGAATTTGCTGCTCCCAGAGATTGCCCTGGAGCAGTTAAGGCTTAAGCAAGTACGAAATCACACTGTAAGGGTCCTTTCACAGGTGACTTTGTAGGCAGGTGAGGATTGGTGAATTTAATCATCAACCAAAGAAATGTGCACTTAAACCGGCATTTTGCACCTAATATTGCTAGTAATGAATTCCCAAATATTTGGATAGTCTTAAAAATTAAGTCTGTTTTGTATACTTTCTCCCTGACAACAATAATGCATAGGTTATACAACTATCATCTTCACAGTTAAACCATTCATCCCTTGTTATTTACAAGTTTTGATTCTGTCCAAATGTTGTAGATCTCAAATCTTAGGAATGATTAGAAAGACCAGAAATTGGCAGCTCTGATTCACCACAGTGTAAACACCCTGTGGGGAAGCACTTCTTCGTGATGCCATATGAACTTGCAAAGACCTGAGGAAGTTTCTCATGAGTAAGGAAGGAGCACCTGAAACACTCTGTCAAGGATAAGTGAAACTCACAGTTTTCAAAATCTCAAATAATGGAGACCTATCTTGCTTTATTCCCTTATAGCAGGAGCCACAGACCTTCATACCTTTATACAAAGGGCAAAGCCAGCCTTCACTGGTGACTCCCAATGCCAGCTGGCTGCAATGCTGCTAGGGCTGGTGGAAGCAGTGTGCAAAACACCTGTCTTGTTTCTATATTGATTTCTTGCACTTGGATCCTTGCCTTCCTTCCTAAGAATTCAAAGGGTGGGGATTATTCTGCTGTCCTCCATGTTATCCTTACAACAGCCCTGTGAAGTAGGGCACAATAAGTCACTGTGATCGCCCCAAGTTCACCCCAGTAAGTGTCCTAGTCTGACATTCTAACCTGTATGCCATGCTGGTGCCCAGAGGGACAGTGCTGGAAAGGTCTGTCAGAGACCACCAGAGATCCTGTTTCTCATAAGTCAGCCTCCTGCTGCTGGGAACCGCATGAGCAGAAATTGAGGTAATGGCATCTTCCTGAACTAGGGTGCATCCCCATGCAATTTAAAGCCCACTGAAAATCTTCTTTTGTCGCGGAGCACCCCCATGCACAGCTTTTATCCAGACTTCCAGCGCCGCTAATTAGGAAAATGCGCTGCAAAATAACAGCCCTTTAAAGAAGACTGCAAGTGCACTTTCCAGGAAGACACGGGTATTGAGAGCAACATTTTGCATGGAGACGCTCCGTGGCAAAAGGGGCAGGGCTTCACTCCGAGGTGGCAAGCTCTCTCTCTCTCTTTTTTTTTTGCCTCTCATCCACAGCCAGCATTCACGATATGAAAACAGTAGGCAGGCATTCCAATCACAAAGAGAAACAGCAAGATACATTGTAATGAATTGCTTCCGCCCACCCACAAGTGAAAGTGTATGAGCAAGGTCACTGGCTGGGGGAGGCATTTTGGGGCCAGAGATCTTGTAAACTGCCTTCGCAAGCAGGGGAGACGAACGGAGAACTTGTAAATTTTTCTTTTGGACTTGTGAATGAGCGCACGATCACACGAACACCCAATGAAATAGTGAGGGGCGGGGAGAAAAAGATGCGGGTAAGCAAAAGACGCTTCCTTGGGGATGGTCAGTGCATTTTAAATGCACGTTTTGCTGAGCCCCATGGGGACACTTAATTCGGGATTGAATGCGCATTTGTTAGATCCGTTGCAGTAGAGGCACAATAGCGACAGGAAAAAGTACCATGGGGATGCACCCCTAGTCTCTCATCAGCAGTGTTTGTGGCCTTTGACAAAGTACAAAACAGCCTGGTCTCCTTCTTCCAGATTTTGAGAGAAAGGTGCAATAGTTTTAGCTTTGCAAACTGTTAAGGAATCCTTTCTTTTTGTCTGTCTAATTTCATTGGGTATATTAAAAGGGAATTGCTCTTAGCCTCACCTTTCCTGTAATTCATGCAGTTATGAGGTACAGAGAACAAACTATTGCATCCTGAGCATAGAAACCCCTGGAAAGAACATATGCAGTATACATTGGCTTGAATCCAAGAATGACGCAAGTTCAAAAAGGGCCCAATAGGAATTTTGGTCAGTAGGTTGCTCCCCAAACATAGCTGCCATAGTCAAAGCAGAGCAAGGCAGAGATGAGAAGCTCTTTTGTAGTGGCTCCAGTGTACTTCACTGCCATCAAAAGTGAGGCATCAGTCACCTCCTTCCTTCTCTTATCCCACCTGCGACTGGCCTTCCCCATGCATTCTAGTAGTCAGTTTGAGGAAAACTGACCCCCCTTCTTGCGGCTGTCGCTTGGTGTGCAGTGTGATAGCCTGGAGTGTTTTGTATTTGAGAAGGTACCCCCACCCACTTCTGGACGCATCAGGCTAGGGTTCTTTTTTCCATGAACCAAGAGACAAAGGAGAATGCTGACTGGTCAGTCCATAGCACATTGGGAAGCTTCTGGAAAATGCCAGTCTTTTCCGTAGGTTCTTAAACAGAACTTGCTGAGTCCAATGACATGGTAGATACCTTAATGAAATGCCGTAGCTGACTGATTAGCCAGTTTGGTCTAGTCGTGGTTAAGGAGCACTCCTGCATGAAGCCAGCTGGTGACCTTGGGCTAGTCACAGCTCTCTTCTGAGCTCTCACAACCCCCATCTACCTCACAGGGTGTTCTACTGTGGGGAGAAGAACAGGAAGCTTTGTCAGCCACTTTGAGTCACCTTAAAGGAGTGAGAAAAGCCAACTCTTCTTCTTCTTCTTGCCTTCTATCCTAAAGCTTGCTGTGTTAGCGGCAGTCTGTTAACATCACAAATGTCTTACAATAATCAGACATGCAGGTCCCTTGTCCCATTCTTTTGGGAACTTTTTTGAGTGTTTAAAAATAAATGCTGAAGTATTGCTAACAATCAGGAGGGTGTGGAGGGCCATGGATGAAACATTTGGGAAGGGAACACAGGAGTAATACAAATGTCTGGTTTCATCACGGTGTCTAGAACTGGCTCACATCAGTTTCACCTCACTAGCACGCCCAGCAAAGGGCTTTACTTGAGACATGTTTCTTAGTCAGATTCACTTACCAGCAGCAGAAGAGGAAGCTGTCTCCAGTTGACCATTCTGAGACAGTAGATCAAAATAAAGTTCAGACACATACAAGGTAGGGCTCCAGTCAGAGCCTCGCCCTTATATGCTGCACCACTGGTTTCACTCCCTGAGTCACCACTGGTTCCTTGCTCTTGATTGCACAAGTGAAGTTGACAAAAAATCCTCAGGAGAAGAAATAAAGTGGTCTGAAAATTTGGCTGTGATCAGACACAGAGGAAAAAATATCTTAAGGCTGCATTCACACCTAAGTTTTAATCCAGCTTCAGTCCACTTTCAGGATGGGAGAACACATCCGTAAGGTGCTTGACATTTTGTCACTCAGGAAATACAGCCTAGGGTTAGATAATGTGGAAAGGAAATTATTGGTCTGTTTGCTGATGTATTCTGTCATTTTGAAAGAGAACTGAAAGTGAATTAAAATGTAGGTGTAAACACAGCCTACAGTAACATTTGAGGCTGCTTAGAGGAGCTTCAAATTACATAAACACATAAATAAATACAAAGGTGGGATTGTTCACACACCAGAGTGCCCTCCCCCCATGAGCATTCTGTGCTAGAAAAGGTGGATTAGAGAAGGCTAGGAAAGATGAGGGCTGCACACTGTCTCTTTCAGGCACCTCTGAGGTGACCCTTTTGTTATGTCTGAACACAGCCCTAATGGTTATTCTGTTTAAGAGCATCACAACTTTCTCACACATGGTGACTGTGAGAAAGAGCTCACTTTCTCACATCCTTCAAACTACAATAGGATGGTCCCTGCTACATACAGTGGAGCTGCATGCCAACATCTGGGCTTTATACTACTGATTCAACACAGTCTGAAACTCTGGAGAATATGAGCATTTTGCTGTGGTCACCATGTGAAAAAGACTCAGTGGTTCAGGTCATACTCCCTCCCCCCATTGCCTTTTATACTATGTATTTTACTGGACAGAATACGATAAAATTGCAAATGTACTGAATATGGAGGATATAGGTATATATTTTTTGAAATCCAGAGATGATATTTATATTTATTCCAAATACTGTATACCAATCTCAGCTATAGGCAACAAAATGTATACTCTTCCCCCCCCCCCTTTCCATCCACATTGGCTGAAGTAAAATAGTGGCCAGCATGAATAAAAGCGTTATACAGTACTTCAACTGTGTGGGGTTAACAGTGTCTTGTATCTTGCAGTAATGCTGAGACAGAATAAAAGATGACTTTCTAACTGTGCTGCTGATTTAGAAAGTCTTCAGGGAGAAAGGGTTCTCTCTTGAAGGAGAAATTGTATGAACAGAGGCTCGTGTTACTCAGAAACATAAACAGATATGAAAGGAAATGATTATAAGTATTCAAAACGTTAAATGATCATCTGTGCTGCTATTCATGAGTTGAATACAAAGTCATAAAAGGGGTGATTCCATCTGACAGTGTTACGGGCTTTTTTAAATATATCATTTCATCCAACTGTATCATCTAGTTATATATTCTGGTTCCCTATGCCCCCATGGGCATTTGATTTGATTTGGAGACAATCTTTCAAGACAAGATACAACAATCTAATGACTATAGCCTGAATGTTATAAGATGAAAAAGATTTTTGTGGTAGTTTGTAGGGAGCAAGTAGATGTGTGCACAAGCCAAACCAGCTTGCAAGCCACTGATCTGCTGGCATTATTTAACAGGTTCGTGAAGCTCCCCCATACCACTGCTTAGCTGATGTAAAGCTCAACCTTGCCCTCAGCCCATACCACGCTGCTGCTTACTATGCTAGCAAGGCTTTCCCTGCCTACCCATAGATTCTAAAGTGATCTGGCCCACTATTGAGTACCTCCTAGGCCTACAACATACACACACTGTGCACTACTAGGCCCAACTGGTCTCACAACAAACATGTTTACAATGTTTTAAGGAAGGTTTAAATCAGTGGTTCTCAACCTTCCTAATGTCACGACCCCTTAATGGAGTTCCTCATGTTGTGGAGACCCCCAACCATGGGGGCAAGGCAGCTGGAAGGTGGGAGGGAAGGGCGGCGGGAGACTAGTCGTGACCCCTCTGAAAGGGTAGTTCAACCCCCAAAGGCGTCCCGCCCCCCAGGTTGAGAACCACTGGTTTAAATGCTACTGGTCATGACCTGCATATGTACCCTGTGGGCCTAGAAGTGGGCCTAGATTACAGCTGAGTAGGTGGAAGCCAAGTGTTAGAGTGAGGCATGCTGGGCCTGAGACTAGATAGGGGACATCTTTGCAAGCTGTGCTGAATCAGCTCATCAAATATACCCCGAGTCTGGTTCCTTTGCAAGTCAAAACCTTGAGCTTAGACCCCAGTTCAGGTTATCTGTGAAACTAGCAGGGCTGAATTCAAAGAAAATCAATACATATCTAGTTTGTTGGGAATAAAGGCTGGGTCCAGACACATTTTATACTGCAGATGGAATGTATAGTCCCAATTGTGCTGTCACACAGGATGATCGACCTTTTGTCGCTGCACCACAGTATATAATTGGTACTACACATTTACCTTAGTGCTGGATGAAGAACTCTCGCTGTGCAATATATAGTTAAATTGAAGTATCAGCCTAACACAGGCAGGATGACAAGAAACATTGGCAAGACGCCGCTTAACCTAGAAGTGCAGCTCAAAATCTGATTGGCTGCCTCAACCCATGTGATGGCACATGCCACCTAAACTCTTGCTCCTCTGGGAGAGGAAACTACAGAGCTGACTTCCAGTATGGATGATTGGTCTTCCCTGTGCACTAAGTTTACTGTGCCTTTTGATTTAACTGCAGATTTAGATATCTAGTCTGAAGACAGCCAAAGTTGCTTCACTTCTGTTTTCCCATCATAAGCTGGATTGATGTTGAGTTGTTCTTTATAAATCAATAAATATATTTTCAATATTATTGAGAACAGGAAACTGGGTAATTTAGTCTCTTTTGATTATCTTTTTGGGGGGGTTCAATATGTACCCCTTTTTGATACCACAACATTTTCTTAAAGACTATTTGCCCTTTCTGATGATTTCTTCTTCTTCTGAGAATTAGAGGTTTGGACAGGCCTGACACACTTGCAGGTTTTGAGGACCTAGATCACAATACAAATAAAAACCGATGGTAAACAAGAACAAAATACAATATGAGAGAAGAATGTGGCATATCTGAACATTGATTGTCATTGTTCAACCAATAAATCACCTGTAATTTTAAGTTCCCTTTCAGCTAAAGATTTAAGTCAGATGCTCTCCACTCAGCAATCTCAGATTGGTCCTGTTTCTATGAAATGTGAAGTTTTGGCTCTTGTAATAGAGTTTTCAGGGCAATGACATTTACAGTGGTAAAAACTGTGATATCCATGGAACAGAATTTTTTTGTTAGCAGTATCTAATGAAGCACTTTAGCAAGAGCAGTGAGAATGGAGCAAGCCTCTGGGGGACTCCTTTTAATTGCTCCAGACCATGTTTTGATCGGTAACAGATCAAAACAGAATTCTGGCACATCAAAGGGAAGCTCCCAATTAGAGCTTCCCCCAATACACACTGCTGACGTTCCGCGAACTACAACTTCTTCTGAACTGCTTATCATGAAGCTGATTTTTTTGGGCAATCCTCTTGTTATTGGTGCCATTTCCAAAGTCTATTCACTTGCATCTTTTTAACAGTGTTATGCAGTAGATACAGACAGTGTTTGTGTTCTGAGGCCTTTACAAATTCAGTAAGCATCTGGTTCCCCACAACATGTGGATCACATGATTGTGGACACCTGCCATCTAAGCTTCATCACAGAGATGCAGAAAGAACAAAGAGGGGAAGAGTGTGGTACAGTGACAGAGTGTGTGGTTGTGGTTATGGCTGTAAAACATGCCATCTGGCCTGTTCCCAGTGATAGTAGCTCTGCTCTAGTTATGATGGGGCCTGTCACTTCAGCAACAGGTCACTGCCATTTCCACTGGCCTTCTGATGAGTAAGTCCTTTGGATGGACTATATTCTAGGCCTGCCTTCACTGTCATCTTTAATGGAACTCCTGCATGCAGATCTCCTAAGAGTCCTTGATAGATATGGAACAGGAGATCCATTTGGCTAACAAATACAGGAGTTTGGGCTTCATTTTGTGTTATCAGCAACATCAGAATAGGTAGCTATGATCACCTTGGAGTGACTGTGTCACTGATTTCCTAATAGGAGGAGCACATCATTATAATGTACTGAGTAATTATGGCAGAAGGCATATGGAAACCAATGGCAAAAAGACTTCTGTGTGTTTTGCATAACCCATATACCTATTACAATCAGTAAAAATATTTATTTATTATTTATTTGTGTGTGTGTGTGAACATATAGGGTGACTTTTGGTAGTATTGTGGTGGAAGCCAATAATTTATTTTGATTAATCACATCCATATTCTATTTCTGGAAACAATATTTTGTTAAAAGGCATATTAAAAATAATGCTAATTTTACAAGATGCTTCACAGAGATAACAGAAAAGCCTGGATCTTACAGATGAAGATTTAGAAAATTTACTCAATAAGCAGACATGTAACCATGATTCTGAACATACTTTTATTTTTTAATAGCTTATATTTCCTGAAAGTAGCAAGCGTTAATGTTAGAGTTGTAACCTGCTTGCCTATATGTTTCCTAAATACACTGGTCTCTAACAGAGGTTACTTTGCCATCCACCATTTGGCTTGTAATGATTCTGTTTGCCAAAAAGGATCTCTGACTATAACATGACTTTTAAGGGACGTTAGTGAGCTAAACTGATGGAGCAACAAGTTGCATGAGTGTACTTTGACATTTATAATAGCCTTTTTCTCCTCCTCCTACAAAATGGTCTAGTGTATACCTGGTCCTCTTGGGTGTCCCACTGTACAAGGCACAGCATGTTCTGCTGGCAAAGGTGTTATTTAAGCATCATTCATAACCATCAGCATACTTTTTATAAAGGGCTTGTGCATACAGTTTGTTTCACTTAATTGTATGTTAGTGGTCACAGAAGATTAGCTGATTCTAGTGCTAATAGAAATGTTCATTAGCTTGTGATTGTTTTCAGTGAACAGTAGCTGTTTGTTGCTGTTGAGTTACAACCATGGGTGTTTTCCCACCACGCTCCCTTAATCCAGATCTAAGAAGATCTGGATCTACGGAATGGGTACATTTCTTAAACTGGATCTAGTAGATCCAGATTAAGGGAAGTACCCAATGTGTTTCCATGGGTGGTCTAGCACCCAGTAGCAATGGGTGCTAGCCTCCCTGCCATGGAAACACCAGAGCACCCATTTGGAAATCCTGATCTACCCATGAGAGGTCTGCTTGTCACCCCAGATGTTTGGGGGGACAGGGGGGACAGTCTCCAAAGTGGCTTCAAAGTCATTTTGAAGTCATTTTGAAGTCATTTCAAAGTCACTTCAAAGTCACTTTGAAGTCTGTGCAAAACAGCTCTATTGAAGTCTGTGCTGATCTTTGGAGTGAACTTTGAAGTGACTTCAGGGTCACTTCGGAGTCACTTCGAAGTTCACTCTGAAGATCAGCACAGACTTCAAAGACATTCTGGAGCTATTTTGCACAGACTTTGAAGTCACTTCGAAATTACTTCGAAGCTTAGGTTTTAGGGCTCCCCCCCCATGGGTGCCCCCTCCCCCTAGCCTCCTCTAGACCCCATTGGCACACAAGCATGGAAACAGGCTCCCTTTAATCCAGATTTTCTGCCTGAAGACTCCATTGTAGACCCCATTAATGGGGTCTACAGAAAATCTGGATTAAAGGGCAGAAAGTACCCATTTGATTTGGATTTCCCCAATGGCAGTCAAAACAATCGGGTCCCAAATGGGTGCTGTGATGGGAATGGGATCATCTGGCTCACACCCAAATGGGTCCTTAATGGGTGCAAAAATGGGTACTTTCTGACAGTGGAAAAACACCCCATGTCTGCTTGACAAGGAATTCTAGAAGCAAACAGAGAAAGAAAAATGACTAATAAAGAATAATGTTCTGAGTTCTATAGATAGTTTGAAGAAGGTGCCTTGTATGAAGTCTACCTATAGCAACCAGCACTCCCTACTTTGTTAATATTTATTTATTTGCAATGGTTGCATACTGCCCTTCAAGTCCCAGGATGGGTTGCAGCACATGATAAAATGATTACTAAAAACCATATTTAAAAATATAATCCATCCAATGTCCCTTCCACCCTGGCAGAACTAGAATCAGAGGAATTGGGAATTGACCCAGGTGAAATGGTACATTTTAAGTAGGCATTGAAAACCATTACCAGTATCATGCCTACCATAAGGTGGTGGTTGTGGCAAAAAGAAATTATGACTCTGCTATGGTTGCATCCTTAAGTAGCCTGTTGCAGCAGAGCTTTTTCAAGTGGTGAATACCAAGGACTTTTGCCATCTGAAATACACTGTGACAATTTTGCAGAGCAAAGTCACTCAGTTTTGCAAGGGATTAGATGCCAGGATTTAGAGTAGTCTGCTCTAGTTGTTTTGGATCAGTTTAAATTACTGCAGTCCAAGGATGTGGGCAGGCTGTTTGCCAGGTTCCAGCTGACATGTTCTCTAGATCCTTGCCCTTATTAATTGGTAAAAACTAACCAGAACTAGCATGTCTGGTGATCTGGAGAATGACCAATGCCTACTTGAGAGATGGGGTAATCCCACTGACTTGCAAAGAGGTGGGACTATGCCTTCTTCTCAAGGGAATCTTCCTAGATCCAGATGAGTTAAACATCAACTGTCCAATACCTAGCATAACATTTAGCCTCAGGCTACATTATGGCATTGAAACTGCTTTGCTCACTCTGGTTGGTAACATCCTCTTGGGAGAAAGACTTGTAAGAGCTTCTTAGTTCTCCTTGGTCCCATGTGATGTCGTTCAGGAATGGATTTAGGGCATTGGAGTCACCTCTTGGAAGTGTTATCTTCCATGCTTTTAAACAGATGACACCCAGCTCTATTTCTCCGTTTCATCTGAATCAGGAGAGGTAACTGAGGTGCTTGGCAGGTGCTTGGAGGCAGTACTGGGCTAGATGAGGCCTAATAAATTGAAACTGATTCCAGACTAGAAGAAGAAGAGTTGGCTTTATAGCCTGCTTTTCTCACACATATGAGGGGACTCAAAGCAGCTTACAAAGCTTTATGTTCTCCTCACAACAGACACTCTGTAAGGTAGGTGAGGGTCAGAAGGAAAGCTGCAACTAGCTCAGCTGACTTTATGTAGGAGTGTGGAATCAAACCCGATGACTACAAGAATTGAGGCTAGCACTCTAACCACAAGACTGAACTTGCCTTTTCTCAGATTCTTGATGGGGTTATCTTGATTTAGGATAGGCACAAAATATGGTGATGTTCCTGGATTATCTGCTGATACCTGGAGCTCAGGTGGAGGCAGTGGACAGTAGTGCATACTACCAACTCTAGCTCGTCATCTATGGTTCCTTCTGGACAGGACAGTTTGATCACAGTAATCCATGACTTGGTAATGTCCAGACTGGGCTACTGCAAGGTGACTGTGTGAGGCTGCCCTTGATGACATTTCAGAAGCAATATGATTGTCTACCATTGCTAATAGAGATTGCATCCAAACAGATAGGGTCTA
The DNA here is from genome assembly GCA_023333525.1 of Aspidoscelis tigris stejnegeri. Classification (NCBI taxonomy): domain Eukaryota; kingdom Metazoa; phylum Chordata; class Lepidosauria; order Squamata; family Teiidae; genus Aspidoscelis; species Aspidoscelis tigris. The sequence goes on along the minus strand of JALMGA010000003.1, from coordinate 46,969,601 downwards.
AAACCTGGGATTATTCTGGCACTAGATTAGGATTGCCAAATGTTTATGTGGTATTCCCAATATATTCCTGTGATACAGAATTGAAATCTCAGAAATATCGCTGTTGCAAGTAAAAGAACATTGAACCCATTTTTGATATTGTGATATTGCTTGCTCCGGTAATGTTGCTCGAGGAAAAATACCCATTGCACAAGTGTGTGGGGATGGAGCACAGGAGCAAGAGCCAGACCAGTAAAATCCCAGGTTTGCCTTATAATTTTGCCTGCATTTTCCTCTTGCCATTTGGAGGCACCCAGAGTCAGGACATATAATATGGCAGAATTAATATTTTCTTTTCCAGAAAGGGAAAAGAATACAACAAAGAGAAGATGTAGGACTAGGATGAAAAGGAATGTCATGAACTAAACCTTGCACAAGATCTTAAAGGAGTTCTTTAATGATTTCAGACCATTGCTCAGTAACACGAACCTATTAATAAATTTTACTCATTTATAAACTCCCCCAGTTGATATGGTTGAAGTATTTGCCGACTATAGATATTAAGCACATGCTGTGAAGAATCTATGGAAAAATCCAACGGTATGTTTGATTTATGGTATGTATCTTTTATGTATGTATTCTTTTCCTCACGTTGGGAGCTTAAATATAAAGTAATAGCTGTGATATATTTTAATTATGTTGGTAGGGTGTAGTGTTTTTATTTCTGATGTAGTGCTTTCTTTTAATGACCAGACTTAAAATTATCTTATGCTGCTTTAGAAAGCTTTGGTACTAATTCTTGGTTATGCTTCATGCATTAAGTAGCAAAATTACCTTGTAATGTGTATAATGTATTCAAAACTGCTTTCTGGTTAGATGAACTGAACTAACTGAAGTGCTCATAGAATGTCTCATTAATTTTAATAAGCTATTATTGTTACTGCTGCATTCTCCCTGATTCTGTGTGCATGGCAAAGAGCTGCAAATGTGATCAATAAACTAACAGCGTGGAAGAATATTAGTGAGCTATGGTTATTATATGAACATCATCATGCTATAAAGCTGCTCAGAAACCTAGGGCAGGAGCCAGTTTACTTTTTGGGCAGTTTCACGATATTACTCACACTGCACAGCTGCCAGGGATTTAATGAATCCTGTGTATGTGGAAGAAGGAAGGGCTGCCCCCAGATGCCTTAAGGAACAATGCTTGGGGAATCCCCATCCTGCCTGAAAAGGGGTTTTCCTGGCAGTTACAATCACCTGAATCATATGGATAACAATTGATACTGTGCAAAATGGTCTGGTCTAGTAATTAGGGAGCTGGACTCTTATCTGGCAGTACTGGGTTTGATTTTGCACTCCTCCATGAAGCCAGCTGAGTGACCTTGGGCTAGTCATAGCTCTCTTCTGGTCTCTCACAGCCCCACCTACCTCACAGGGTGTTCTGTTGTGGAGAGAAGAACAGGAAAGCTTTGTCAGCTGCTTTGCGTCCCCTTAAATGCGTGAGAAAAGTGGGGTAGGAAAGCCAACTCTTCTTCTTTCCGTATGATTTATACTGACTGCCTAACTGGGATTTAATATAATTCCAGCAGTCACTGAAAAAGGTATTAAACTAAAATGCATATGGCTTGCTAAGACTTTTAAGCATATCAGCAGGGAAGATATCCAGAATCCAGTGGCAACACCATTCACCAGATGGGGCCACAGACACTTCTGCTACTCGAATCTTTTACAGCTCATGGAAGGTGCATCCCCAAGCAATTTAAAGTGTGCTAAAAATCTTCTTTTGCCTCTGAGCACCCCCATGCCAGGCTTTTGAATGAACTTCCAGTGCTACAAAAGCAGGAAAAACTGCAACAAAATACCTGCCCTTTAAAGAAGAGTTTCATCGCTCTTTTTGGAAGTCGCGGGTTTTCCTTGCAGCATTTACCTTGGGAATGCTCCATGGCAAAAGGGGTGGGGATTGCTGCCTGCACACACAGCCATAAAGCCATAAAGCATTCACACATCTCCCAGAAATGCTGCAGTTTCCCTTCCTTCTCTTTCTGAAGCACAGAACTTTCAAAGAGCCAGAATTGTGGGGAATTGCAACATTGTTATCAGGCGTGAAGTGTTATCAGGTGTGAAGTGGATGGATTGCAACACTGTTATCAGGCATGAAGTGGGTGTATTTAAAGTCACCGTTGCTCTACCGGGTGGATTTTGACAGTGTTCTGTGAAAGTGCTAAGAGTGAATGAGCCCGGCCGATGGCTGCAGCCAGCACGAGAAGCCATTTCGGGGGACAGAGATCTGGGAGACGAACAGAGAACCGATGGCTATTTTTCCTTTGAACAAGAGAGGGGGCAGGGAGAAAAAGATGCAAGGAAAGAAAACATGCTTCTGTGGGGGTTGAAGGTGCATTTTAAACGCACATTTTGCTGAGCCTCATGCGAACGCTTATTCCGGAATTGCATGGCACTTTTAAAGTCCGCTTGAATAGAGTGACAGTAGAGGGAGACTAGAGAGGCAAATAAGTCTTTGGGGGATGCAGTCTAGAGAGGGAGGAATCAAATTTCCCATGTGTCTGAAGGTTCCTCACCTACTTTTTGGATACTAATGAGTGCCCCTCATCTGTTCACTGGACCAGAAGATCGAAGACACCCCACGGAACAGTCGTATTGGCCTTTCAAATCTGTATATGTAATATTGTCTTTTTTTACTCTTTAAAAACTTTATTTTACTGTTTTTAGAATTTCTTACTATTGTTTCGAACCTTGAGGTGTGTCAGGCACCTTCACTTTATATGTTTAAGAAGGCAGTGAAAACGCACCTTTTTGCCCTAGCCTTTGGCTAAATGGGAAACAGCTTTTTCTCCCCACTTTCAGATACTATTATTGTTTTAATATGTTCATATTTATATTTAGTTTTAAAGTTATTTGCCCTGAGACCTTTAGGTAAAGAACAGGATAAAAAATGCAAATAATAAACAAAACAAAATAAACTAACATTATTTATCAGCAAACTTGAGAATATAAGAGGAGCCCTGCTGGATGAAGCCATAGCTCATCTAGTCCAGCATCCTTCCCACACAGAGGCCCACAAGTTGAATCCCATCAAATGGTCTTTAGAGCCACTTTATCAAATACTTACATTATTAAGACCCAGACCAAGCCCTAAAAAGACTGAGACTCCATCTCTGCTTCTGATCTGAGGTGCCCATGTTGTCTGGAGAAAGTGCTCTTTGCCACCGTGCCTCCATTCACAGAGGCACCTCACAGTGATTTTGCAACCTCCTTTACCAGTGCAGTCACTGCATGAAGGTGCCACAATCGACCGCTGCAAATTGTGCTTCCATACTCCAAAATGGAGACATGGAGGTGTCATTTTCTGCAGCAGATTGGGGTGCACCCACCTGAAATGGAGCTGCCGCAGATCAGAATGGAGGCCCAGCCAGAGTTATGCCTGAGAAGATTTTCTGCTCTGATGCTCCACCACTTTGCTGCTTCTTTACCTTCAGCCACCAAGCTTCCAGGCTCAAAGACTATATTAAAAGAATGGAAATGTATGGTCCTCTGAGCATCCTGCTGTTTGCCATTGACTCCTTCACCTTCTGAGCAGGAGCAGAACCCTACCCCTACCCCTGGGAGGATCCTGCCCAACCAAGTCCTTAGCCCAGTGCTCTAGTGCTTCAACACCTGCTTCTCCAGTGTCAGATGCCTCTGCTTTCCAGCCACCCATTTTCCAACCTAACTCCAATTCCTGTTGTCTGATCTGTACCTCTGCTTCACATTGCCTGGTGGCCACTTATGACCTGACAAATACAAAAATAACTGATGACACAATTTACCATACAGTTTGTCATTCCAGTGGCAGTCAAACTGCTACACTTAAATACTTATTGCTTGGCTGCAACAACAGGCAAGATTACTTGCTTGTATGACTAGGATATAATAATTATAACAGCACTGGTGAGAACATTGCTAAAAACATCAGAATCAGTTTTGTGTCCCAGATACAGAGTCAATTTTCACAGTCAACAGTTAGTCATAATTGTATGTCAATCAAATGTAGAAATTTAGTCGAGCCATTGCCAAGCTTGATTAGTGATGTAACACCATAAAAACCAATTTGTCATGAAAACTGTGTCAGAGCAACTCAACTGAAGTTAGGTATGTAGTAATGACCTGGGAAACAATGTTAACCGTGGGAAAAATTATTCAAGGAGAAGGAAGGAAGGAAGGAAGGAAGGAAGGAAGGAAGGAAGGAAGGAAGGAAGGAAGGAAGGAAGGAAGGAAGGAAGGAAGGAAGGAAGGAAGGAAGGAAGGAAGGAAGGAAGGAAGGAAGGAAGGAAGGAAGGAAGGAAGGAAGGATAGCATGGCTTAAGAGACAAGGAGAGGTGGGCACAGCTGTTAAAAGAATAATGACAACCAAATAAGGTGTTTGAACACTGAAACGTCTTGTGTGATTCTGTTATGTGGATATGAGTTTTATACTGTTCTATTCTATCACTCAGCAAAAATGGTCTGGATTAAACAAAAAAGAAGTTCTGTGCAAAATGTGCATTCCATCACTTTGTTGTTATTACTGTTGTTGGGTACTGCTGAATTGTGGCTGACTTCTAGTTGACTGCATGGGCACATTCATCCAGTTTTCCTGTCAAAGATACAGAGGTGGTTTACCATTTCCTACTTCTGGGAAGGTGCTACATATCAATTTATTAAGGTGCATACTGCAACTAAGTTATCACTTGCTGGTGTAGATTTCTGTAAGCCATATTTCCTAGATTTAACACAATCAAAATCTTTAAAACATGATCAAGAAGGCATGAATATCCTTGGTGTTTTTGGACTTTGCTTTTCTGGTATAAACTTACTTGTTCGATCAGTAAAGTTTTCCAGAGTGCCAAGAACATTAATTAAGCTGAGCCTCATGGGCTACCTCTAGACTTGTGGAAGAAACCCACAGTTAAAGGTTAAAGTGCAGCTTACCTGCTGTGCAGCTACGACCTGCCACCCCAACAAAAAAGCAGCTGCGAGAGCTGAGCTGGCACGTGTCCTTACCCAGGATGAGGCAGCCAATCACATTTGAGCTCTCCTCTCATTTGTGTCTTCTTGTCGTTCTGCCAGGACTGGTGGGAAGATTTGAATTTTTGTCATACCATGCAGTGAGTGTCCTCTTACTAACATTAAGGTAAGTGCACAGTAGCGATCTGGATCATCATGTGTGACACCAGATCGTGGCTGCATTCCACTGCACAGTATAAAAATGTCTGGATGCAACTTCACTTGTGTTTAGCCCAATCTTGCACTTCCTCCTACCTAAGAATCTGCTAAGCCACATGTATGTCAAACCAAACCTTTAATACCAAGAAGGTCTTGATCTTAGGAAGTTCTTGATACAGAGTTCTTCTTGTAATAATATCTTATTTTTTAAAAGTAGCAACCATGGTAACCCTGTATATTAAACCTGATTACAGTATAGGTTTGGGATGTTTGGAGTTGTATCCTCCCACTTTTTTATATGATAAAAATTATCCTTCTGAAGCAGAAAGGAAGCTGATATTTTTGTTCCTAAAAACTTCTGCCTACAGTAAGGTAGAATAAAAGGTTCAGAGGGCAATTCATCAAGGAACAGAAATTTTTATTAAGGACTTAAAAGTGGGAAAGTCTCCAGGTCCTGATGGGTTTTCCCCTGCTTTTTATAAGAACTTCAAGAAACAGTTAATGCCTCCCTTAAAGAAATTGTTTAATGGGGTACTGCAGGAGCAACGTATACCTGAGACATGGCGAATCTCATCTATTATAACTATTCCAAAGCCAAATAGTGATCCTTGACTCCCTGAGTCTTATCACCCAATAACACTGGCAAATCAGGACTATAAGGGTGCTTCCGCACAGGCCCTTTAACACCCATTAAGCACACATTCCAATGTGCACCTCCGCACACGGGTTGCTAATTAGGACACTTCTGGTGAGGGGTGTCCACACAGTGAGCCCATTTTTAATGCGGATTTTGTGTCCGCATTAGCGGGGGCAAAATAGCACACTTCCAGTGGGTGTGTCCGCACCCATCTGGACGTAATGCGTGCTTAATGGGTGTTTCTTGCACACCACATTTCAAGTGGTTTTGCGCTGTGAATCCGCATCCATTTCGGATGTGGCCACACAGCGCAAGTGTGCTCACCCATGGCCCTCCCCCGGCTCACCATGTTTGGCTCCCTGGAGCCAAGCATGGCGAGCCAGGGGGCTCCTACCTTTCGGCTTGTCCTCACCCCAGAAGCGGTAGATCACCACTTCTGGAGCCAGGACGAGCTTCCCAAAAGCCTGCCCTAGCCCACGCTGGGAGGAGTGCGGCGGATCCCCTCCTTACCTCATCAGCATCGCCCCGAAACTGAACGCAGGTGCCCAGGATGCAGCGTGCCTGCGTCCTGTGCGCCCCCTGATTGGCCGGTGTGCAAGTCAGGGCAGCGCACCTGCGCAGAATGGCTCCTGAGGGCAGGGGCTGCCAGGCACAGCCCTGGCCACTCAGGAGGAGCGCAGGACGCAGGTGCGCTGCGTCCTGGGCACCTGCTTCCAGTTTCGGGGCGACACTGACGAGGTAAGGAGGGGAACCGCTGCGCTCCCCCCAGAGTGGGCTAGGGCGGGCTTTTGGGAAGCTCGCCCTGGCTCCAGAAGCAGTGATCCCCCACTTCTGGGGCGAGGGCAAGCCACCATGGCGAGGTCCCTCGGCTAGCCAGGCTTGGCTCTGGGGAGCCAATCATGGCAGGCAGGGGGTGGGCCCTCTGTCCTGGATGGGAGGCGGGTGCCGTTCGTCCACACAGCAACCACCTCCAATCCGGATCTTCGCCGCATGTGCGGAGGCACAGGCGCGGGGTAGATCCGCATCTCTTAAACTGGATCTACCGGGCACCCAGAGTTATTAAAACTGGTTCCCCTGGGAGCTGGTTTTAATAAATCCGGGTGCAAGGGATCTGGTTTTATTGGCCCCTGTGCGGAAACAGCCAAAGTGTGCCCAGTAAGAGGAAGGATAGCTCCATGTTGTATTCTGTGCTTCAACTCAGGTTGCATCCACATGCTTTAAAAAAAAAAAGCCACATAAAAGGACAAAAAATGCACTTGCTAAGTCACGTGAAGGAATAATGGATGTTCACAGAGTCTGCAGGATTACGCCTTTAGCCCCACAAACTTTAAAAAAAAACACTATAGGGAGCTATATTAAACCTTTGCAAAACATTCTACCCAATCCTATATATATGGAGCTTAGAGAGGACCTCTTGCTTCTTTTCCCCCCAGAATTTCCTGCTCAACAAAATCTCATTGCTTGAAACAGGGAGAATAGTTCCAGTTAAGTTATTATATTCAGCACAGCCTTATTTGTATAAATGAGAAGAGCTGAGAGGTGGTCAGAGTTACACGGCTTAAAATAATTATTCTTGGCTTCCCTTTTCCACCAATGTCAAGTCCTCCAGGGCATTCCAAAAGATCACTACACAAGCATCTCTTTCTTGAAACTGAGTAGGAAAGTGGGGTGCATGAACACTGGGGGTGGGTTGGAGATTCAGAACTTGGCCATGCTTATCCAAAACAAGCAGGCAGGCTGCAAGGTTTTTCCATGAATAGTGATGGAGTATGGAATCGGAGTCCCCATCCAGACAGGGAAAATTTATGTTATATATCATAGGCAACCCCACCATAGCCCTGCTTCGTCCTCCCTAAAAAATGCAACATACTATTGCTGGAAAAGCGGGTGCTGGTTATGGGTTTCCAGCATAGCACTTTTTAGGCTTGTCACTTACATTCTGGAAGGAGCCGTGATTGTAGCTCTGTCCAGTGTGTGTGCGTGGAGACTGAAACAGCTGACCATGCATACACGATGATGGTGACACGCGCATCTGGGAATTTGATGGTCACCAAATTGCCCAGATTGTGCAGCACAAAAATGTGCAAGACGACAGGAAGCAATAATGAGAAGCAATACCTCACATTATTGCTTTCCACCTCTATATTTGGCAACCGTCTGGAGGCAGCCAGAGTTATAAGCAGGGTTGAGCTGGTTTTCATTTGAGTGAAAAGGTGGCCTATAAAATTGGAGACTTTTGCAGGCTTTATATAGAAACTAAGTAGTGTAGGAGACAGTATCAAACCCAAAATGTAAATGCCCCAAGGTTGAACTTTCCAAGCACTATTTTTTAAAATGGTCCCATAAATAAGATTGGAACTACTGCAGTACAGTGCTCTAGTTATTAAGCTTTCAAAACTTGAGCTATAGTATCAAAAGCCATTGAGATATCAACAACCATCAACAAGGCGGCATTCCCCTTGTCTTGTGCATGTAAAAGAGTGTTAGATGTGGAAACCTTACCAAACATCTGTGTGGATCAAATAAAGCATTATGTTGATCCAAATAAAGCATTAAAAACAGAGAAGATAAAACAGCAATCAAATTAACTGGAAGCACAAAAAATGTGTTAAAAGTTATGTGTTTGAAAAGGAAATATTTTGACAAAGTGAATAAACCAGGAATGCTCTGTGTAATGATGAGAAGGAATTTGTTAAACAGGGAAGGGCTATTTTGAATAATTATATCAAAATGCACAACCAGACTCTAAAGACAAATATATTTTTTGTCAAAAGATGCTATTAAACAATACACAGAGTTACAAAGAAAGATGTAACACCAATTTCTAAAGAATAAAAGAAGCAATTAAAAAAGCTAAGATGAGGGAATCACCAGGACCGTATAAAGGAATGAAGAAATGTTAGTGCATATGTTTGAAAAAGTAATGAATTATTTATTGTGTCATTGGGAACATAAGAAGATAAGAGAAGCCCTGCTAGAGCAGGCCGCAGCCCATCTAGTCCAGCATCCCATTGCACACAGTGGCTTACCAAATGCTCATGGGCATCTCAAGCAGAGACAAGGACGAACCTTTGCCTGCTCTTGAATCCCAGCAAATGGCCTTAGAAGTGCCCTGCTTCCCCCCAAAAAAAACTTTTTTGGAAAGATGTCTGTATCTCTTCAGTACATAAGAAAGAAACCGAACTTCCCCAGTGCTACAGATCAATATCATTATTTAATAATGATTACAAGGTGTTTGCATCCATTCTGACAGAAAGCCTTAAAATATGTGAATCAAGTGATATATCCAGATCAGATGGGATTTGTTCCTAAAAAACAAATGCAAGGCAATATTAGATATGTTATAAATACGACAGAACACTTAAAAAAGAAAAAAAGCACACCAATTATTTTTGGATGCCGAGAAGCCTGAACTGGGATTTTATTGGTAGAGAAGATGGAATGCAAACACTGTTTGGAGGGAACAGTACAGAAGCTTTAATATTAGCTTTGCTCATGGGTGTGTTAGTGAAATATGGTGATGTCTAAAAGACAAAAGGGGCTCAGTCTGTGTTCCTGAGGCACCCTGTTGCCTTCTTCAGATGTGAAGAGTCCTTTGGTAAATAAGCACTAAATAACCATTATGTATTAATTTGTTCAGTTGTCTTTAAAAGATATTCAAACTTGTGGCAACACATTTTCCTGGTACTAAATTGCATACATTTATTTTGTAAGGAATCCCCCCACCCCCCAAGTCCCTGCAAACAGTACATTTTGTTTGGAATATTGTCTCTGGTCTCTCCTAAAAGCACTAAAAACTGTTCCTTGTCCCTGCCCTCCTTCAAGAAGCCAGAGGAAGGTTCTTTCAGGCCGCCTCCAGACAGTGCTGTTTAAATCCACAGTTTACTCATACTTTGAACTATCCTTACTGTGAAGTGAAATTCAATCATCCTGACTAATGTATTAACTCCGCAGTTTCCGCTTTTGAAACCATTGGAGGAATGAGAGCATCAGTGCTGCGTTCAGAGATCGAAACAGTTTTGAGCTGCACTTCCGGGATTGTTTTCTTATGCGTAATTCTTGTGGTTCTGCCTGTACTTGCATGATAATGCACTCTAATGCTATACTTTGTAGCGAGAGTCCTTTCTCCTGCACTAACTAAAATGCGCTATAACAGACATATACTGTGGATCAGTGACAAAGATCAGTCTGATGGATCAATCAGGAATGGACTTTTACTTCGCAGTATAGGACCTGTAGTATAGTACAGTATGGTGTGTGTTCAGATGGGATCTCAGATGATGAGACCAGCAGTGATTTTTCCTGCCTTTTTATCTGGAAGTGTGCTTGCCATTCATCTGTGGCTCCATAGAGTATCTGGCTGAGCATGCAGAATGGATCCCCCCTTCAAAAAATTAAAGCAGTTCTCATTATGTAGTTTTTGAAAACAACTTATCAAACATTTTTAAAAATCCTGTCTGTAAGGGAAGCTTTTCACTTTTTCTTGCAGTTTTATGAAACTAGCTCAACAGCTGAGGAATATACCTTCTTCTTTTTTTAACAGTAGAGTGCTGGAAATCCAAAAGAAGGAAAATTCATATTTGGCATGTGAGCATGATTTCATTATTTATGAGACTTTAGCATTCATTAATCTTTTACACTTTTCCCCCAATATATTTTATAGATAATATGTGAAGCACAGCTTCCACCTTCTTGTAAAATCCTGAGTTATATTATGGATTTTACCTATCCTATTAATTTTAAAAAGTTAGATAGCATTTTTCTCCTGTAGGAAAAGCCTTAGCTGTAATGGCAAGAGGGTAAGGGGTTCAAATGGCAAGAAATAACTTGGAAGAATTTTCTGGAAGAAGTCTGAGAGTTTTGGGGTTAAGCCATGCTTCTACAGAATCCTTGCATGAGGTTGTATCATGCAGGGGGAAGCCATGAAGAGGATATAAGGGAACAAATCTTCTCCATTTTGTAGTCATTTGCATCCGTTACTAGAGAGTAATTAAAATAAGTAAGGAATACTTTTGAATACAGATGGAGAGTTTGCAGGTGCAAACCTGATATACATATGTATAAAAAAGGACAAATGTTATCACTGCTTGAAGCCTTTTTCTTCAATTATTTCACTTCAGACATGACTCAGAATCAGGGTTCAGGACAATCAAGCAGCCCTTCCTTCTCATCTTCACCTGCCCTTCACCACTCTGTAAATGACAGAATTTGATGAAATAAGGTGTATGAGGAGCAATCATTTCTGATCCCTAAAGGCTCTCTACCACCACCACTTATAATAAAGGCTTGAATTTCATTAGTAAATAGTGAGGAATTTTAGATACCTTACAGATTAGAGAAAACCAGTTTCTGTGGTATCCACCCGATATTCAAGGATATAAGATTTTTTCTAACCTTCCAAATATTTTTGGGCTCAGTATTGTTGGTGGGTCTTGCCGTAGTCTACACCATCATGCAGATGGCTTAATGGAGAAGGGCCTTGTTGCTTGATCCTTCACATCTAGGTTTTATTTTGTGTGAGTGGGCCAGTGCTTCCTACTCTAGAGAAATTCCTAGAACCTAATCCTCTGGCATGGCTTACTAGTGCTGAATTACCAGTTTCAGAAAATAAGTTTGGCGAATCACCTTTTAAACCTCTTCCAGAATTTCAGGTGCTACATCAAGAACCTTCCGGGAAATTTCTGTTAGAAAGTCACTGCCTCAACATTGTTACAGTTGTCCAAGAACTCATCAATTATAAGAGATTATCTGTAGATGGATTTTTGAGTACCTTCTGTGTGTGAGTTCTGCTCTGAATGAGACTTGCTTCCATATAAAAAGTCATTAAGATTTTGCATACAAAATGTTGTACAATACTTCTCACTCGCTTTTCAGTTGCCTTCTGTATTTTCTGTCAGAATTCCTGGGGTTATATTCACATTCTTTGTATCCCTGCAGCCAAAACTAGCAGGCCGCCTCTACATTATTCGGCAGCAAGCATAGGAAGTGGCACACAATTATCCATGTTTACTTGTGTGCTGCTTCAGCAACAATGCCCTGCAGGGGTCTGAACCACAGCCCTTCTGGAACAGGTGCAGATCAGTTGCACAATGCTGCTCCCAATAACAAAAGTGCCAATTGCATAACATTACTTAGATCTATCTAAACAGTGATAAACCTCCAGTCTTTAATAACTGCCTAAGAAACAGAAATTATGTGAATTAAGGCTTTTCAGCATGGAAACCGCTTCTGCAGCTGTTCAAAGCCCTATTACAGCCTCATTCATCGCCACATCAACCATCTGATGCAAGTCAGGTACACTCTGATTTTTCTCCATCTGAGTAGTTGAAGCTGAGGGATGAACTCATGACTCAGCAATGCTTCAGATCCAAAGATGGAATCATTAACACCATTACTTGGATCCAAGTGTTATAAAAACACAGTGTGCAAGATCAGATAGTGAGTTTCCCAATTTAACCAATTTTACACATCCTGGTTCATATTGAGGAATACTTGCAGCAGCTGATTTGGAGGATCTACAGTGAAAGGGATTATATCTGATTTGGCGTGAAAAATCTGACACAGGGTTGTGCCAGATCATATTTGCTAAGTGAGCTCATATTTGTCCCCTGGCTGAATTTATGCTTCATACTTTCCATTTTAGAGTCAATATATCTCTATCCACTATCAAGTAAAAACATAATTTTAGCATCTCCAAGACAGTATGTAAGGAATTGGTGTATAGTGAATGTTTTATTTTCCCAACCAAAAAAGTCCCCTGCTGGTTGGATTAAATGGAACCTACAAGCGAAAAACAAAAGAAGGCTTAAACTTTAAAAGTGTTGTCAAAATACCTTTGTTACAGGGCTGCTCTATCTTTATTTCATAAGTGCTTGTTTGGGAAGTAATATTTTTTGGGGGGGTATTCTCTTTTTTTTTTTAAATGACTATTTCCTTTTTTATATATATAACTGGTTACTCACTTTGGGCCTTTCCTACACTGGGGTCTTCTTCCAGACTGTATCCTGGAATAGAGGCTTGCCATCCACATTGGAATGCAGACTATGGCAGGTCATAAGCCACCAGTATGCAGATGGCAGGTCCCTAATTTGGGATTTAATGCAGAGTAAGGCCCAATGCAGAAAGGGCCTTGAAGGGGTGCAAGTGATTTACCTACAAATACTAGCTGTTGTAAATTTGTTAGCCAAAGGCTTTTGTCAGAGAGGTTTCTCTTCCTATTGAAAAGTAGAATAAAGCTATAGCTAGGTTCAAAGTGCTTTGCCTGAGATTCCTCTTTGGTCATTATCAGATGGCCTTATTATCAGGACAGGAATAAGTGTGCGTGACCCAAGGTCCACACATGAATCTGTTCCTGTTGCTGGATGAGCCTACTGCTTTAGGAGTGGGATATATTAGGAGAAGTACAGGTCTTGCACTAGCTATCAGGCTAAAATAACCTGGAGTGGGGGCATATCTCCATCCTAAGGCGTTTTCGCACACGCCATTTTGGAACGCGCGGAAGACAGCTCCGGACGCGGCATACGCATTGGCGCGGCCGGGTTCGTATCCCGGCATGTCCGGAGCTGTCTTCCGCGCATTCCAGATGCAGAGCACTTTAAAGTGCTCTGCATCCGTTCCAACGCGGACGAGGCGTCCCGGTGCGTTCTGGGAGAGAAGCATTCGCTCATGCTTCTCTCCCTGACAGCCGCGGCCACACCTCCGCCATCAGCATGGTCCGGAAATTGGCCCAGCAGCTGATGGCGGCCGGGCTGATCTCCTTCGTTGCCGGGCTGTGGAAGTGATTGAGCAGCCGTGGCAAGGCTGCTTGACAGCGAGGGGGTCCACGATTCGAATCATAGGACCCCTTGCCATCTGCCAGCTTTGCCGCCGCTGCGTGATGACTCCCGCAGCCCGGCAAAGAAAGAGATCGCTCTCCGCGCGGGGGGAGCTAGGCCCTTCCCGGCCCCGGCGGCCCCATTGCGGCTGCCGGAGTTGGGGACCTGGGAGCATCGGCTTCCTGTACCCCATTTCCGGGGTGGCAGGAGGCCGATGCTGGGCTGGCTGGGGGCGAGGAAAGCCTTGGGCGACCGAAGCACGTCACTCCGGTCACCCAAGGGTCCCCCCGCCCCCATTGTGAGCGCCCCGCAAATCAGCCTCCCAACCCCCCACTCCCCAAAGCCCACCCCCACCCCCACCCTCCGCGCCCGATCTCGCCCATCTACGGGATGCAGGTGCCTAGATGTAGGCGCCTCCACTCCGCAGATGATTCTCCCCCCCCCAGGGCCTCGGGAGGATGCGTGCGCGCGACGGAGGACCTACCTCATCACCGTCCAGCCTCCGAATGAGGGGAGCATGCCGGGAGCACGCAGCACGCAGCCCACCGAGGCCCCCTATTGGACAAGCAGTTCACGTGGGCTGAGTGCTGCGCGCTCCCGGCATGCTCCCCTCATTCGGAGGCCGGATGGCGACGAGGTAGGTCCTCCGTCGCGCGCACGCGTCCTCCTGGAGCCCTGGGGGGGGGAATCATCTTCGCGGTGTACGCGCCTCGGTGTAGGTGCCTACACAGCGAAGATGGGCCCGATCGGGCTCGGAGGGTGGTTGGGGTGGGGGCTTCAGGGAGTGGGGGGGTGGGGGACTGATCTGCGGGGCGCCCGCGCCTAGATCCAGGTGCTCGCACCCCGCAGATGGGCAGGAACAGGGTCGGGGCGAACCCTTTCGAGATCGGAGCCAGGGGCTCCGATCTCCGAAGGGGTCCTGCCCCATAGGGACCTTGCCCCGGGCCCTCCGATGGGCACCCGGGTGCCCGGGCATCTTCGTGCCACCTGCACAGGGCCCGATCCAGCCCTGTGCAGCCGGCAAAACGCGGAGCAGCCGCTTGACAGCGCTGCCCGCCCCTTGGGTGTTCTCACCCAATGGCTGGCAGAGCTGCCGGCCGCATCCCCGCCCCTGGCCGGCCTTTGCCGCCTAAGACAGTAAACGCGTTCCGGCATGCCTGTGTGCGAATGCTAAAAGCATCCGGAACTGTCTTAAGCTTCCCGCTCTACACGCATTCCAAATGGAACGCGTGCAGTGCGAAAATCCCTCTAGAATGGAAAGTGAGGCAAAAACAAGAGAAAATAACTTAAAGATCATTTCTGGTATAGGAATCATTCTGAGTTCTCTATAGTGGTCTGGTTAGGTAGCTATATGACAGGGCTGCTGCTCTGAAGAAGGAGGAGGAGGAGTTGGCTTTTCTACCCTGATTCTCTCAACCCATTTAAGGGGACTCAAAGTGGCTGACAAAGCTCTCTGTTCTTTTCTCCATAACAGACACCCTGTAAGGTAGGTGGGGCTATAAAAGCTCAGAAAAAGAACTGACTAGCCCAGGGTCACCCAGCTGGCTATGAGTCCAACACTCTAACCACAAGACCAAACTGGCTCACAACAGTAGACTGGGAGGAACTACTCAGAAGATCTACTGAATAAGCTGGGGAAATTCCCTAAGAGGGAATCACATCCCCAAATTATTTTTATTTATTTTATTTACTTGTTTTTATTTTTAACCCACTCTATATTCAAAGATGTCAGGAGACATGAAAGTTGTACCTCTACTATTACTAGGCAGAACTGTCAGTACCCCCAGTTTGAGGACCGGAATGCTCTTGGACATGGATATGAGCGCACACATCTGTGGAACATAATATATAAAACATTATTGACAAAATTCAAAAGATTCAAAACAAGGATCTTATTAATTTCTTCAAGGTCACATTTGTCTAATGATACAACAGGCATTGTTTTGCATGAAATATACTGGGAACCAAATTCAATACTGCTTAAGAATACACATTGATATAGGGTTTTTTTTTTATGAATGCACTCTTCTTACAAACACTTCATAGAAAAATACAAGCTGCTATACATTAGTAAAGACGACAGTTATATGGTTAGCAAATGTGCTATAGCGTATTCTGGCAAGAAGACTGACAATTCTCAGGGAGCAAAATAAACCATGAGACCTAACATGGCTTGTGTGCACATGGGCTTGGATCAGAAAGAAAATTTTTACAGCATAACTATGTAAAAATCTACTGAAAAGTAGTCCTCATTGAATTAAGTTTGATTTACTCTGAAATTAGTAAGATTACATAAGATGCAAAGTACATTGCAATCCTATGCCTGCCCATCAGGGTGGATAAAAATCAATGATTTTTAAAGAAAAATTTAAAAAATTGGATTTTTTAAATTTAAATTGGATTTTTTAAAATAAAATGCTTTTATTACTATCCAAAGGTTATTCCGTCATAAAATAAAGATTAATTTTTAATTATGTAGAATAAGGTTGTATATGTTTAATTTTTTGTGGTAATTAATCCATTCACAATGTCATGTTCTTCCAGACGTTTTTGTAAGATTATCTCTGCCTATATTATCACAGATGCTTGGTTTGCTTTTGCAGTTGTCAAAACTGAATTTGACTCAGCAGAGATCACATGCCTCTTCTTCACAGCAAAAATGTTATAACCTGAACAGAGTTGAGAAAAAGACCTTAATCCTATTCTTCTACAAACCTATGAATACAGAATCTTCATCTACTTGCATATTAAAGTAGCAAGAATTAGTTTATGTAGAAACTATGATTTAAATCAAGCTTTACTGACTAGTGATTTAAATCAAATCCACCCTGCTGCCCATTCCTTAAAAAGTCAAACGGTAAGACAAGCTTGATTATGGTAGCAAAGTAGGAAAGTGGTTTTGCATGGGAGGAGGGGAATCATTTATACCTGTGCTGTCTGCAGCCTGACTTAGAGTGATGTACCACTATATAAGTGATCCACACAGAAAGATTTTGACTGTAGCACCACCCTAGTATCCTTCATATCGCAAGATGTGCAGCAACCTTGGCTTGTCTCCCGAGCAGCAGCACCTGTCCTATACAATATTCCAAGGGAGGAGTACATAGGCTTCCAGCCTTTGAGTAGTAAGCCAGTTTGGTCTTGTGGTTAGAGTGTTGGATTCTTATCTGGAGTTCTCCCAATTTGATGCCACACTCCTACATGAAACCAGCTGTGTGACCTTGGGCTACTCACAGCCCCCTTTCTGAGATCCAACAGCCCTGCCTACCTCACAGGATCTGGATATGGCATGCTACTATGCAGCTGCAGTCACACTCCAAGGCCTGTTTGCTGTGTTGTACCTGGAAGAGGGTACACATACTGCTGCCTGGAAGACAGCCAACTTCCCACAGTCAAACTGTGGACTGTTTTTTAATAGTCCATAGCTAGTTCACTCTGGGGAAGGGTACTCTAGGGTAACAGCGGGAGCCTGTGGAAGCATTTGCCTAGTGGGGGAACCGCTGCTCACTAGCAGGTAAGTGTGAACAGGCTCTTAGATCCAAGATCTTTCAAATGAATAAGGCACAGCATTTGAGAGGATTCATGTACCATGTTAATAATCATTCTGATAAAATAATATTAAACATTTAAATATACCTTCAAGTAACACACTACATTACTCAGTATTTTCTTATGTCCCTATTTTAAACAGGGGTTTTAATGATATTTGAAACTAACCTCCCTCCCAAAAGCCTCAAATGTATAAGTTATAAGTTATATATTAAAGTTTATTTTACTGGTCATATGACCATTTCAACATTCAATTAAAAAATGTATAAGTTAAATTGCTTCTAAAGTATCTTAATGATCAACAGTATATAATCAAACAAAAGGTCCACTGTAATTCCTTAGCTTCCTAAGCCAGGAAATCATCCTTTTCTAGGTGGGAAATGTCGCTCAGTTCCAGACAGAAATCTTTGCAAGAAATAAGATCAGCGCTTGATAAGCTTAGAGTTCCCACAGGATGTTTCTCACCCAGGTGTACTAAGACACATAGTTCAAAATACAAAACAAAATTACACACATTAAAGTCATATCTTTGAAATCTGAGTTGCAGCCCAGTTACTATATGCACGTTTGGTCTTGCTTATCTTTTCTAGCTTTCCCAGCTGAATTCTTATGTATGGAATGTGTTATACCTTACATTTGTAGCTGTACCTTTAATTAAGGCGCTGTCAGCTTTTCCATGATACAGTCATATACTGAAACATGTCAAGGTTTGTTATTTGGCTATAGAGAAGTTTCACAATTGTCAGAGTTATTTTTGCCTTAGATGTAAAACTTGTTTGGCCACTCAAAATCCAGTAGTAGGGAAGTTAATTTATTTTAAAAGCTTAAGGTAAAGCCTGTGTGCTCTCTGGTGTTGTACTAATTGATCTGGCACTCTGTACATGTGCAGGGACTTTGGCATCTTTTAAGACATTAGGGTTGTTTTTTACACACAAGAAACTAGAAGGCAATCCTTAGGGGAGGTTGAAATGACCAGACATGATCTTAAACAATGTTATGCTTATTAAAGGTGAAATTAGAAAATCAAGTGTTTGATTTAAGAACACTTTTAATGGTGGCAGGAACAGTATAAAATTTCCCTGTCTAGTCAAGTTAGCAAGTTGCAGTCAATGGCCCTGTTCCACTTACTGATTGGACCAGTTCCAGCTAAGGGTGCGCATGAATATTCATAACATTAAAAATTCATACAAATTTGGCTGAATTCGGACATTTGAATTTGAATTGAACGTTGGCACATTTGAAGATTGACATTCAAATTTGATACATTCATATGAATCTTCATATGGGATTTGTATACTATCCATATGCATCTGTATGGGATTCGCATGAGATTGAATATTCATATCAAATACAAATCCTACCACATTCAAAGGAGATCTATTTGAACAAATACAGATTTTTCTTGCATTCGATTCTATACAAACGGAATAGAAAAAGAACATTTGTGCACATCCCTAGTTTCCACCATTCCCTGATAAAGCCTGTCCACATGCTATTACCACCATCTACACCTCATCCAATGTGGATGAAGTGCTTTAGCAGGGGCTGTGACCTCCCTTATACCACAAGTGCTGAAGGGAGGTCTCTGGACCCTTTACTGTAGCAGTACACCAGGTACGTGCGGAAAGACCCTTAGTTTCTTTCAGGTACCTAAGACTAGTTGTGCACTGGTTCATTATCCCTTTGCACCACTCATTGTTAGATATTAAATGGACACATATGTGTTTCTAGAAATTTTGGAGCTGAAATTTTGGAATACAAGTTGTTAATCAGTAGAAATGCCTTAACATACTTTTGAGAAAAACTGACGTTGCTTTTATGTTCACCGTTCAAGATGTGCCATTAGTGATACCTTCCTCAGCAGGCCTATGTGCTGATACACATGTAATACTAGACATTCCATTATTGTGCCTCTGTCACATATCTATTGCAGTGACTGCACATTTCAAGCTATATAGAGATGTTTAGTCTTCTGTTGCTCATTTACTGACAAGGATATAAGCTTTTTCCTCAATGAACAAGAGCCAGATAATTGATTACTCATGAAGAAAATGCATCTGAGGTCTATCTTGTATCTTTCTCAAAAAGCAGAATTGAAGATTTAACCCTCAGATTGTTAAAAGGACTTTCTGATCGTTCAGAAATCTGAAGTTAGCATGTTCTTATTTACTGATCTTCTGTTTATGAGAAAACTTCATGCAGGGACATTTTAAGTCTGTTTAGAAATGGTGGAAGGAGAAAGGGGTTGCCCTCAAGACAAGATATTTTTAGATCACCTAAAAAGGTGAGAACTGAGGCCTTTTCGCACAGTCCTTTCCCGAACACGTGGAGGACAGCTTCGGACGCAGCATACGCATTGCTGCGGCCGGGTTTCCGTCCCGGCGTGTCCGGAGCTGTCCTCCACGCGTTCCGGATGCAGAGCACTGTAGACCTGGCACGAAGCGCGGCGGCTGGCTTGACAGCGCTGCCGCCCCTTGGGTGCTCTCACCCAATGGGCGGCAGCACTGCCGGCCGAATCCCCGCCCCTGGCCGGCCTTTGCCAGCCAAGACAGTTCCGGGCGCTTTTACCGTTCACACACAGGCGCGCCGGAACGCGTTCCGGCGCGCCTGTGTGTGAATGGTGAAAGCGCCCGGAAGTGTCTTAAGCTTCCCGCCTGCACGCGTTCCACACGGAACGCGTTGCAGTGCGAAAAAGCCTCTGATAGTAAGACTGACAATTTAGTAAACACACTTCGGAGGGAAAATAAAAAAAATGCAGTCAGTATTCTTGGTTATTAAATTTTGTTTCTTAAAAGGGGGTGATGGAAAGGTCAAGGCAAACATACGGTAGAAGAATACTGAATTTGACAATTCAGCTCTCTTCAATGTGAAAGGAAAGGGCTTTCCAGGTAGGCTATTAGCAGCAATATTACTGTGTTATTCCAGATGTGAGACATTGTTGGGCCTCTCCCAGCCCTTCCCCTAGAATCTACATTTGTTATTTAGACCACAAATTCCCACACCTTTTTTAAAGTATCAGTCAAAGGAAAAGGCCTAGAGCAGTGAGTTCCCAGATGTTGATGTGATGCTGAGTTGGTGCAGGTTAAGGGAAGTCTAGTGGCTTATTTTCTGTTGTGATGGGGAAACTTTACCTTTCTTTTAAAAAGCCAGAGTTTCCCCGTGATGTCTGGAGACTCCCTTAGTGATACAGTTGTGCTTAGAAGAGTAACACTGTTTGAGCCCTTCATTCATTTTGGTTCAGCACTAAAGCAGAGGCTGAACACAGCAGGAACAGACTGGTCAGAGGGTTTTGTTTCCCTGCCCTATAAGTTAGTAATTCTGTAGAAATATATACCCTATGAAGATATTTAAGATTGGCACTTTAAAGTACGGTATTGCATCATTGTCTAAGCTCTCCCCAATTTTTGTAACCCTTTGTGATGATGAGGCAACTGTGATTCAACTCTGAATTGTTGTTAGGTGTCAGCTCCTGTTGCCTATATAAACAAATTATGTTCATCTTGGAGATCTAAATGCTCTTCTGAGGTCATTCAAATTGCGTTTCTTTGGGTGTTTCCACAGGGTGCACATTGGTGCATGCCATGCAAAGCCAATCTAAGCTTGGATCACGTAATCTGGGCTAGTGACCTGAACCATCCCATCCCAGCTTCAGAAGGTGGGAACAAAAGTTCTTAGCCTCCAAAGTTGCTGGTGTGGAGCTGTTTTGAGTGGACACCCAGAAATAGCCCATTGTCCAGGCTGACAAAATGGCACTGCTCACAGGGGATCAGACCAGCTACCCACAGTGTGGACAGCTGGATTGATCAAACTGTAGGAACATAAGGGGATTATGTTAAAGCAGTCTCCCCTTGGAGAGGGCTTCAATGCCACTTTTGTCCCAAGGCCTACTCCAATGCTTGGTTCCATGCAGACATGGGCTGTTTCTCTGGATTACCCTGGTTAATCCAGATTTAGAAGATCCCGACCTTTGGAAAGCAGTCCTCACTGAATCTGGTCCTTGAAGATCTTTGCAAGGACCCCATGCATCTGCACTGGCTATCTAGCACCTGGCAGAAATGGGTGCTAGACAGGGTTGCCGTGTGAACGCTGAAGCACTGTTCAGGAGGATCCGTTTGGCCCAAAGCAGGAGAGCTGCCGGTGGTGTGGCACAATTGGCCAGCATGGACATCGCTCAAGGCTCACTTCCGTTGACAGTGGATGTGGAGGTCAGGCATGGCTTTGTGGTTGCCTATGAAACTTAGCACAACAACTATGTAGTTGTGCCTACAGCAACTACAAAGGATGGCACAAATTCCTTCATCACAACTATGCAGGGTGTGCAGGGTTCCATAGCTGTGAGTGGCATGGTGTGGCAAATGGCAGCTGCTGAGTCCACTTCTAGATCCCACTGCCCCAGTCACAGTGTGAACGTGTGTCCTTTGATCCGTTCTTCATGGCTGAAGACTGGATTGAAGACACCTCTAAAAGGGTCTACAGTAAATGTGGATTTAAGGGCCTGAAGACTCCATTAAATCCAGATTTCGCTTCTGCTTGGGTTCCTAAAGGGGGTCGTATGTGTGCATTGCAGATTGGTACCAATTGGGTGCCTAATTGGTTCTAAATGGGATCTACATTGCTAGTGGAGAAACAACCCTGGTGTTCCATGGAAACCATGTTCTTCCAGTCAACTAACCCATGATGCACAGGGTCTGCTGTCCAATTCCACCAGCCAAGTGCACATTCTGCCTTTGGTTTCATCTATCCACATTTTATAATGACACTCAATTTTTCTGCCTTACTAATGGTTATTACTTTTTCTATTCCATTATCTCATCCCATACCCAAATTAGATGGATTTCTATTTGATAATCAGTGACATTTCTTAAGAATAAGGCAGGATTCAATTGGTTCTTTTTGCAGTCCATTATATTCTTAGGCTGCAGCCACATGGCCATTTTCAAGAGTCCTCCAGTTGCCTGATGGGCTGAGTGGTCAAATGCTTCTCACTCATCCAGATGCTCCTGGAACAGCAAGAAAGGCACCCCCTATTATTGAATTTGATTCTTGATTGACATGTATATGTGCCCAGCAGCCACAAAACAACTCAGAGTTGGAAATACTGCTGCAGTTGCTTCAGGGGACCAGAAATGTGGCTTACTTCTACGTGCACTTTCAGTCTCTGGCCCTTTCTGCCATGTTTTGATATGGATCAGTAGAATCCTGAACAAGCAGATCTGCTGATCCAGATCATGTGGAGGTGTGGACCCAGTCAGTACCATCTGCAATGAGCCTTAGAGGTCTGCTATCAGGACCAGGGACCCCTAGATCCAGGTTTAAAGGTTCATCCTTCTACAAGGAAGTAAGATGGGGCTCCTGGTAGCAATTCTGGCTGTATTTTTGGGCTGCTACAGGCATGTTCTCAAGGAATGATGCATTAGTAATCCTCTCATACCCCCCGACAGCCACACTAGCATGTGAATGGCAGGCAACTATTCTGGGAAATATCCTGGAATAAGACCTGTTCAGAAACGGCATCTTCTTTCTCCTACTCTTTCTTGGCCCTTCTTTCACTCCTTCTTTAACAGGGTCTTAGTCTTTTTTAACACTGCACTTAGAGTACATATTTCCAACTTAACTGAACATTTAAGAATTTCTGCACAAGCTTCTAAATTACCAAGAAGTTAAGTGTACTTTATGAATTTAACTAAAGCAAGCCATGTTACATGGCTCAAATTATTTTTAGTAAACAAACTTTGGTGACACAACTATAAAATCAGGTATTGGGAACTTATTGCACCTGGGACTAGAATCTGCCTGTCATCCCTTCTTGACTGAAATAACAGTTTAAAAAGAACTCCATGTATTTATATAGCAAAACACAGAAATCCTATCCTGATGGTTTTAATCATAGCTCACACTATGTGGTAATTAGGGGCTCTCTCCTGTGGCTCTGTTTTTACTTAAACATTAGAATGTGTGGAAGTTTCAGTTTTCAAATGGACTTCTCATTAGCACAGCAACATTTACATACAGATTTCCCAATGGAGACAGTCCTACATATATACGGTCAGATGTCTGGCTCAGACAGTATTCAAACCTGGTTAAGGTCAGTTCGCACATGACAGTAACTAGATTTCATGAGCCACATACAACTTTCTTGAAAGATGCAAAAATAGATGTAAATGAAATATAAAACATTGCAATCATGCCAACATGTAGTCTCTGAAGTCGAAACAATAATATGGATTGGAGAGAGGTATCGAAGGGATCATCCGAAACCCTATTAAAAGTTAAATAAGATTTCACCTGAAACAGAAAAGCTCACAACCTGAGTTCCAGACAAGCATCTCTGGGAAGAACATATTTATTTATTTATTTATTTATTTATTTATTTATTTATTTATTTATTTATTTGTTTGTTTGTTTGTTTGTTTGTTTGTTTGTTTGTTTGTTTGTTTGTTTGTATTTCTATCCCACCCTATACCCAGAAACCTCAGGGCGGGTTACAATATTATATTAATCTTAGATACAGGTCCCTGCCCTCAGGCTTACAATCTAAAGAGACAAGATACAAAAGGAAAATGATGTAGGAGGGAATATCATCAGCAAAGTGGTCGCTAGTTCTCCAGAAGCCAGATAAGAGGTTTTGATAAAAGGATCTGACCAGGTTTATATGACAGGAGGCAATCTGTCAGGTGATGTGCCTGACAGTTAGGAGGCATAGTGCTGAAATGCTCTAAGCACCTGCACTTGCAGATCTTTAGAGCATTCTAAGCTTACCTTAAATGCAAAAGCCTGTCTGGGCACAACCATGTTTGATTCCTGGTGACAGCGTCAGCCTGCCAGCAACCAGACAACGCGGCATGGCATGTCATTGCATGTCTGCCACCCATCATGTGACCTTTCTATACCTCTTCCAAACAGGAAGAGATGGAGATGACGTGTCTGGAGTCTTACCAGTTCTGGCACTAGTGCACCCTTGGTGCAAGTGTAGTGTATATGTGGTAAGCTCCCACATGGAAAGATCCAGTTCTGGTAAAGAGACATCTCCTTCACATGTGGATGCTTCTTCTGGGAGCTTACCACACACATACTACCAGGCCAAGTACAAACTGGCCCATGGACTCAATCCACTTAAGGTTTTCAAATTAATCTTTGGCTAGAAAACAGGATGAAAGCTAGCGTAGACTTAAAAACAATGGACAGCATAATGCACTACCTTTCCCCCCTATATATGAGTTAGTTAACATAACTCTCAAATGCAGAATGCTTTGCCTTGATTACACTTGTCCTATAAGAGCTTTGTGTAGAGCCTGGATATTTGAAATATGCAAGACTCTGAACATTCCTCACCATTCTGTCACCCACACATAAGTGATGCTTTTGTTGTATTTGTATTAGAAGTCACCAAACATAGGAGTTATTATACAAAGCATGTTTGTTCAGCTTACCACACATCCCTTCTAAAACCACAGCTGATCTGTAACCATCCTGTGACAAACTGTTGCTCAGCTGAAGAGTCAGTGAGCTCTGCTTTGACTTCTCCCTTTGACGATAAACCAAGGTGGCTTGGTTTATTGGAAACTGTGGGAAATGCGCTTCTTTCTAATGATAGGCTATCTCTTTTGGTCTTAGTGGTTTTCATCACATTGCACTGAGTAATGCATGCAAAAACACCAACACTTCAATCCACTTCTGACTTCCTATTATGCAGAATAATTAGATTGGCTATTTATATTTGCGGAAGATACTAAAGCTTTCTGAGCACTAGATGCTGAGATAGCTTTTCAGATAGTTATGACACAAATCATAAATATATTTAAATTAAATTAAATCTGTTCATCTTCAGTGTATCCATTTGCACGCTGCTAAAAAGCAAGGATATTTTACTGAATGCTTTGTGATTTTTAGAAAAGCAGACAACATTGACCAACAGAACAGCTATCTTGTTAATTTGCATGAGCTAGCCAGCCAACAGTCACTGCAGATTGGGATGGGAGAGGGGGGAGGATTGCAGATCAACAGACAGGGAATGGGAAAGCTTTGATGGGAAGATCATCACATCACAATTTGAGCTACCATGGATCAGTTCATGGAAGTGAAAGCAGAGTTTCCAATCAGGTTCACTTCTTTGACACCCTTCAGTCAATTTGAGCTCATCATTTCAGTATGCAGCTAGAGTAATAGTGCATCAGCAGTTCTGGTTACAAGGGCAACACAGATCCATGTAGGTTCATAGCTGTATATATTATTTCCATTCAAACACAATCCTTCACAACCCCACCCCCCAAAACCATACCAAAGCTTCTGAAAAGGAGCCAGTTTGGTCTAGTGATTAGGGAGCCAGACTCTTATCTGTGAATACCAAGTTTGCTTCTGCACTCCTCCAGGAAGCCAGCTGGGTGACCTTGGGCTAGTCACAGCTTTCTTCTGAGCTTTTACAGCCCCACCTACCTCACAGGGTGTCCTTTTGTGGGGAGAAGAATAGAAAGCTTTGTCAGCCACTTTGAATCCCCTTAAGTGGGTGAGAAAAGTGGGATAGAAAAGCCAACTCTTCTTCTTCTCCTAACACAAATGCAGGATTTTAGCACTCAGAGTGCACTCTGTGAGCCAGCATTTTGCCACTTGGAGCTAACAGAACACAGGCATTGTGCCTGTTTGGTGTGGCTAGTGGAGCAAGGGCTGTAAAGGGCACAGTGGCCCTTGCCCCTGAGCCTCTTCGGGTGGTTCTGGTCTGAATAGCCTCCTGGGAAGGCTGAGATACTCCTGAATTAGCCCCTCCAACTGGAACAAGGTTGCAGTCATAGTGTGCCATGTCATGCGCAAATTTGCACTTTACCTCCCTTTGCTGGGAGGAGAAGAGCTAGAATACTTTAGGCATCCTTACTTGCAGACGGCCAAAGCATTTGAAACTTAGCCAGCACTTAACTGCTAGTTCTTTGTGAATGGCCACCATTATGCCCACCATCACGGGGGCCCAGTGATGGTACCAGTATGCCTGCATGGCGCTGTTCCCAAGGTGACCTGGCAACCCAGTGCTGCCAGTCACTGGTTCCCTCTGCACTTCTTCCACTAGGAATGTCATGCCTCCAGAGCATCTTTAATGCACTTGAGACATATATTTAGTTAATGTTATAATAGACTATTAGTGCAGGAGGAGAAACTGAGATCTATAGCTTTAAGAAAGAAAAGGATTGTGAGGAAATTCTAGGGTCCTATACTGCCTCTCCAGCCAGTTCTAGTTAGTGTGTAGTAAGATTTCAGCCAAGTCAGACTTGGAGAGAGTATTTTCCTTTGACAAAGATAACGTCCACAGAAGAAGAGAGAAAGTCCACAGAAGAAACAGAAAACAGAGAAAACATAGTCTGTAACAGAAGGTTAACCATCAGAGAGGAGAGGGCAAGGTATTTAAGAAAATCTATTGAGAGAAAAGAGATCAGTTTCATGTTATTTGTGTTTGCAACCAGTAAAGCCTTTAAAAAACTTAAAGAATTTGTGGACAAGTCTTTTGTTCAGGCTGTGTTTCCAAGAGCCAGAGGCCTTACTACACCAAAGTTTCATAGCTTTGCTCTTGGGACAAAACAAGGAAGAAGTGCAGGCGGAGAGTGCAGGGCTTTACTAGCCCTGCTGCTAGTACAGGTGTGGAGCAATTTTATTGCCTCATACTTATAAGGTGCAGGAGATGCTCTGGCACACTAGAGCATCCTCCATGTGCAATGGCAAGGTAAGCGGGAGAAGGCTCTCAGAGCAAGGCTGGAACAAAACATAAGCTCAAGCAAGAAGGTTCACTCACTGCCTCTTTTTAAATATTGAGGTTTTTCTTTTGAAAACATGCCATTTCAAGCTAGACTCCATCTGGAGCAAATGTAAACTTTGAAGGAAGCTACAGTAAAAATGTTTTTTAGACTAGGGCTGTGTTCTCACCAAAAATGTCATTCCAGCTTCAGTCCATCTCCTGAGTGAGAGAACGAATCAGCAAAATGATTAGTCATTTTCTTTCCACATTATTTAACCCAAAGGTGGATTTTTAAGTTATATAATGCCAAAAGAAAATAACTTGTCACTTTGCTGATTTGTTTGCTCACTCTGAAAGTAGACTAAAGCTGTGTTAAAACTTCAGTGTGAATGCAGCTTTGGAAAAGGAAGTAGTAAGAATCGTGAAGGAAATAATAGTTCTGGGAGAAAGAATTCACTGCATTTTCCCCCTTCCACCAAATTTGAACACACTGTACAATAACAACATATAATAAAGTTGGGAGACTATCAACAGTTTATCTAGTTTTCACTTGATTCTTTGTGAATCTGTTTGGTCTGCTACCTTACATATAAAAACAGAGTAGTGAACAGAGTCACTTTTATATTTATTGACTAGTTCTTTACTTTGCATTCATTGATTTACAGTAACTACGTCTTCATTTTAAAAAACCGAAATCATTATAGAAAATACATACTTTATGCAAAATCTTGTTAAGATCAGAAATCAGTTGTAAGGGCACAGAATAGGACAAGCTCTAGAGTAGCATAAGTAATCTCAGTTGCTTCCTAAATGGAATATAGCCTGATGTTGCATGTTTAATGTTGATTATTTGATGTTTCATGCAACCAACCAACTACATTTTAATTATAATAGAAACTTTGGAAGCAGGAAGTGGTAAAATGATGTAGCGATAGTAAACGTTCCGGCACTTATACATGACACCACTGGAAACTGTCCATGTTTAGCCAAATTAGCATTAGAATTTGCATTCAGGTTACCATGTGCAATCCAGGTCAGCATTCCTGTATTGTTACTAGCTGAATAAAAGATGCAGTTTCAGCAAGTGTAGCTTGCAGTTCAGCCAGCATCTACTGGAGCTCTCTTCTTTACACATTTATGAAAGATTCCATAACTTGGATTCCATGTAAACCATAATCCAAATGCTAAGTGAGAAAATGGCAGGTCTCTGATTAAGGGTTTTTCCCCACGGTACTTAGTACCCATTTTAGCACCCATTAAGGACCCATTTGGGTGAGAGCTGGATGACCCCATTTCCACCACGGCACCCATTAGGAACACACTTGTTTCCACCGTGCCTCGGGAAATCTGGATCATATGGGTACTTTTTGGCCTTTAATCCAGATTTTCTGTAGACCCCATTAATGAGGTCTACAATGTGGTCTTCAGCCAGAAAATCCAGATTAAAGGGAGCCTGTTTCCACGTTAGTTTGGCAATGGGGTCTAGAGGAGGCTAGGGGGAGGGGGTCCCAAAACCTAAGCTTCGAAGTCATTTCGAAGTCATTTCGAAGTCACTTTGAAGTCTGTGCAGAATAGCTCTGGAGTGTCTTTGAAGTTTGTGCTGATTTTCGGAGTGAACTTCGAAGTGACTTCAAAGTGACTCCGAAGTCACTTCGAAGTTTACTCCGAAGATCAGCACAGACTTCAAAGACACTCCAGAGCTATTTTGCACAGACTTCGGAGTGACTTCGAATTGACTTTGAAGTGACTTCAGAGCCTCTTTAGAGATTGCACCCCCTGTCCCTGGGGTGACAGGCAGACCCCTCATTGGTAGATCCAGATTTCCAAATGGGTGCTCTGGTGTTTCCATGGCAGGGAGGCTAGCACCCATTGCTATTAGGTGCTAGACCACCCATGGAAACACATTGGATACTTCCCTTAATCCAGATCTACTAGATCCGGATTAAGGCAAGTACCCATTCCCGAGATCCAGATTTTCTTAGATCAGGATTAAAGGAGCGCGGTGGAAAAACACCCTAAAATTACTTGCTCAAAATTCTTATAAAGTAGGATTTCATATGAAAACAGAAGGCTCGTGTAGTCCAATAGATGTATAAAGCAGGAAATTTAAGGAGTTGATTCCTGCAACTCATGCTACACCTCTAGCGAATCTTACCTCTATCCACACAAGTACAACACGGGTATGTGGTGGGATATAAATGTAAATAATAAATAAAGATCTAGGAAATCTCATCACCTTTTTATACAGTAAGGCTACAGGAAAGGTGAAACAAATCTAACTCAGGTTACAAAATCAATTATTTTATTTCCGCCTCTGAAATTCTTCTGCTCCTAGCAGGACCAATTCTTGAACACTTGTTTAGGAAGCAGTGGCCAGATAACTGCACATTGCAGCTGCTGGTCTTAAGGACACACACCTAGACAGTTCAGAATATTGTAGCTGAGTACTGCAACAAGAACAAAGATGTGAGCAGTCCATGGCATCTCACCTTCAAGGCCTGGGAAGGTGTGGGCTTCGTACAGAAGTGAAGTGATCTGACACAGTACTAAGGAGCTTCCTATATGATGTTCAGCATGTATGCACTATTTGCATAATACCCACAGAACTTCTTTAGAAGATGCTAATTCTGCACTGTTTTGTGAAATAATTATATAAAAATTGTTTAAAATAAATATTCATTTTAAGCAAAATGAATGTTTCCCTTCCAGTCTAATTCTTCATATTTCACTTTAAGGCATGGCTGGTCCTTTCATTCTAAAGTGTCTGCCATAAAGGGTTTTCTGTGCCTTCAGTGGCATCAGTACTACCTTCATCATTTACTAATTAAGCCCTTAGGGAGTCTTGAGGCACTCATGTATGGATTTTGGAGTTTAGATAATCATTTTATGGATCCATTGGCTATTGTTTTTCTCTTTTAATTGTGTCAGTGTTTAGCAGAAGAGAGTTGTCACCAAGGTCAACAGATCGTACTATGACAGCAGACAGAATAATGTAAAGCAGACCTATTAAGCTGCATTCTACCCCTTTTTTCTTTTTCTTATTTGAGAAGCAACATATATTTAAGATACTAGTTGTGGCAAAATAACTGAAAATGTCTGACAAAGCCAGCATGGAGCTGCAAACATCAAGTTTCACACTGATCTGGGTTTTATAAACTTTTCAGTTTGCTTTGTAACGTAGTGATACCCTTATCAAAAGCTGGTTAACCAAAATTTATGCTGGCTGCGATGCTACTGAAAGACAACAAAGCTGGGTGAATTTAAATTGGCCTAGAATAATCTCTCTACATCAGATTAGAAACACTCTTGAAAACCACTTGTGTATTTTACTGTGTTTGTTTAGTTTGCTTAAAATGTATGTTTTGAACAGTCTCTTTAGGGAAAAAAAGTTTGATCTTGGAGGAACTGAGCATTTTCTTGGATTCCAGAAATAATGTTACATAGGAAACAGAGACATTCCTTTATAAAATAAAGCAGGCAGTGGAAAGATAAGTACCATGAAACTCACTAGACTTTTACCACTAGTTATTCCTACTTTACTGGTTAGTTGTGAGAATAAAACGAGAGGCAGAACAGAAATATACAAATAATGTGTGTCAGGATGTTTAGCTCTAATTACTCCTCAATGTTCAAAATCCACAGACCATTACATTAATTGGCAACAATAATCAACTGCAACAATGTAATTATTGTTAGTCATTTGATTGTTCAGGCAAAGATGAACAAGCCACTTGTTAATTGAGATATGAAAGAACACCCTAATTAAACAACATCTGGGTCAAAATCCAAAGCAGCATCAGACACACTTAAACACATAAATTTCCATGCAATCAATACAGCTCTAACTGTGGCCGGCTAAATACACATTGCAGCTGCTGGCCCTAAGGACACACGCCCAGACAGTTCCAAATATTGTAGTAGAATATTGCAACAAGAACAAAAATGTGATTCTGCATTGGCCAGGCACATAGAAAGCTGTTTCCTTTCTGAGTGTTCCTGTTTCCATTTTGAGTTGCTGCTGTCTGATCCTTGGTTGACATATTCTATCTGCACGCCCTTCCCATTTCTGAAATGATCATGATAGATCATGATTTTAAAGCAATATATTTTTAAGTTGCTTTCCTAAATTTGTCCCTTTTTAAAAAAATTATCTTCTACAACTATTTACAGCAGGCATTAATGTCTGTCCTTCACAATGACAAAATTAATATTTAGCACTACCAGAGCATCAAAGTAAGCCAAATGTGCAGGTTATATGTATTTGACTTACCAAACACTTGAAAAGAAAGAAATATTATAATAATGCAGTAGCTGTGGTATGTATGGATTTGGACTCTTCTCTGTACAATGAGATCTCATTAACTGGTACATTTTTGAATGAAACTATGGCTGTGTTCAGAAATAACAAAGGGACATTAGTTTTAGTGAACATTGAGTAATGTGATAAGATGATAAGAGCTTATCATTTTTAGAGCAAGGGATGATTAATGTGATCTTCCAGGAATCTAGAAGAGGGCTTCTTTCCTGAAATGGTCAAATAGCTCTGAAAGCTGGATATTAAGGTGTCTTGAAAGGAAAATGAGAACTCATCCATGCCCAAGATCCTGTCACTTTTAAATCTCAGGATACCCTTGTTAACTGCCTCTGAAGTTTGGGAGTTTGGTAAAGGACCCAGAGTGAGTTTAATAATTTTTTATTCATTAGCCTCAGCTCTGACATTAACCTCAGCTCGGGTTTATCAGGGTGTAATCACACATGCTAAAACGGGCAACTCCAGGATGCATTTGAGGCTCTAGGGACACACACACCAACCTCAAGCCTCTGTTTGTGCATCCTTTTTGAAGTTGCAAAAATATTACTCTCAGGGAAACACGGAAAATTTGGGGGTGGATGGGGAGGTGGTCCATGATGGCTCCTAGCCCATCCCAGCCTGCTACAGCTATTGACCAATCAGATCAATGAAAAATTGGCCAGCAGCAGCCTGTGGGATGTGAGAAGGGAAAGTGATGGAGAAGGAAGAGACGGTAAGCCACCTAATTTTTTAAATTATGTGACAAGGTTTTTGTCCTCCTTGTCCACAGGTGGGGTGATCCCAGAAAATGTATGCCAAAAAAAAAACCCTCTGTTTTTTTATCACACCCAGACGGATCACACCCACAGTCTGAACTATTTCATTATTGATTAGTGCTATATATAAATATTTTTTAGAATTTATGTTGCCAAATCTATAAAATCTGTTTCAAATAGGGTCAGCTTTGGCTTCAGCATTTGTCTCTAGGAGATCTAACTCTATATACTTAGTGACCTCTTTTTTGGTAAGTGTGGTTTCAGCCTGCTTTTATATGTTGTGTCTCTAAAGCTTTAATTACTTCATGTAATTCTGCTCTGATTTTATTGGAGTTTTTTGTGCCAAGAACTCCAATAATGGAGAAACTCAAAGCACAGCTTTCATCACCTCCCATCTGGTTATAAGTAGTATGTCATCTGTAGTATTCAATTTTACACAATTCTTTTTGAAGCTTTTCTTTAAAATTTTGCCAGTGTAGAAAGATGGGATTGAAACACTAAAGCATTTTTGTTTTATTTTCTTTGGGAAAAATCTAAATTTGTCGAGATTGGAACATGATCAGATAGGACTATGAGTCCAATAACAGCTTTGCGTTGGAAAACCGTATATAATCTTGTCTTGCATAACCGTTACAATTTAGGTAAAGAGTTCTAAAGGAGTAATTTAAGTGCAATCTATTGAACACATAAAAGGCTCCAGTGTGTTTAGCTTTCCTTGGATTATTGTAGAGATCATATAATGGCAGTAAACTGAGATCCCTGTTGTAATGAGTTTGCTTGATGCAAAGCTATACTGATCGTCTAAGGCAGTGGTTCTCAACCTGGGGGTCGGGACCCATTTGGGGGTTGAACTACCCTTTCAGAGGGGTCGCGATGAGTCTCTCGTTGCCCTTCCCTCCCACTTCCCAGCTGCTCTGACCCTGTGGTTGGGGATCTCCACAACATGAGGAACTCCATTAAAGGGTTGCGGCATTAGGAAGGTTGAGAACCGCTGGTCTAAGACATTGCTTATAAAGTTTATTTATCCATTATTTGGGGTATAGAAGGCTACCAATGTGATCTGCAAACCAAATAAGGTGCCAGTGGGATACATTTGAATTTTTTTATGGTGAAAAGGGGCTATGAAGATGGCCTCATCCCTGGGTTTGGAAATACTCAGTGTCATAAATCCTTTTGCAAAGAAGAGAGGATGCAGAAATCTTGGGTATTTGTGATATTAGTATATTTCCTGGATAAGGGTTATACTATGCTTTTGATGCCTCAATAACTCTCAATTTTGTGACAGTCGCAATATTATTAAGACTGTGGTGTTAGGATGCAGGTTCATGTTTGGATGTTCATTATTCATAACTGGGCACACCTGTTCTGGCAGTTCTCTAATATATATATGAAACTTTGATAGAGGGAAATGCTACTGAGAAATAAACCCCAAAGTCCAAAATTTCATTACAGCAGAAACCTCTTGAAAAACTAATTTTAGGGGATAGGAGCCACCTTTGTGAAATAGTCAGGGTACCCATAAGTAAGGAAATCTGAATCTTTTATTCTATCCTTCATACCACAGATGAGGATGAATATCATAAATATTTAGGCCTGTCAGGATGCTTGTATGTGGTTAGTGAAGAAATTCTATGTGAATAAATCTTTGGTCTTGTGGTTGGAGTGTTAGACTCTTAGCTGATAGTCTCCTGGATAGATTCCGCACTCCTACACGAAGCCAGCTGGTTGACCTTGGGCTAGTCACAGCTCTCCTTCTGAGCTCCCATAGCCCCACCTACCTCACAGGGTATCTATTATGGGTGAGAAAAACAGGTTTGTCAGCCATTTGGAGTCCCTTAAGGGTGAGAAAAGTGGGGCATGAAAGGCAACTACTGCTACTGCTCTTCTTGAATACAGAAAAGTGCAGTCTATTTAAAGCTCTGACCAGTCAATTTCATTAATGTCACCTTGGCTGAGGCATAGGAAATGACCGCACCTCTGGGTTTGGAGAAACCCAGTGCAGACATTTTGAGGACTGGTGGGACTGGTGCCTGACCCTGGAATTTCCCTGCCTGCAAACAAACAAAATAAACATTCATCCTTCTCATACTCACTCCTTTCCCAAACTACTAACAAATGTGCTTATATATAATTTTTAAAGCACTTTTGTTTTTTTCTATTTTTTTGTGCAATCCCCAGAATTATTGTGGTTTAAGTTGGGAGGAATCACTGTTTTTACTCATATCGGCATATTTCCAGTTTCTTTTTCAGGCGGTTTTTCCTGCTGTGGCGAGGATAGCTGGGTGAGGACGGCTAGCATCTCCTTATGCCGTGCGTTTGTCATTCCCCTCACGGAAATTAAACACCTTGCCCCTAGTTTTAAGAAGCACACAACTAATTTAAAGATTTGAGGATTAGACTAAAAAAAGAAAATACATACTTTCACATACCTCCAGAATACATAAAAACACTTTGCCAGCGGAAAAATGGCACCTGTTTTACATCTTTCCTTTTAAAAAGAAATATTTGTATAGTCTGTCTTTCATTTGCAATGGTGATAGAAAAACACCTTCAGATCTGTTATCTATTAACAAATAATCCAGAGTTTTTTGTTTGTAGCAATCTTATGATTTTAAAGCAAACTTCATGAAATCTAACACAATTTGTGAGTGTACTGTTTTTGAAGACCAGTTTTAGAGTACAGTTTAGCATTAGTTGAGGAATATTTAGAAACTTAACTAAATGCATCCAGTTACCGTAATTCCCACTCAAAGCAAGATTGAACTGAGGCATAAAGTTCCTGTTAATGTTTTGGGTGCTTTCTTTGGGTGCATTAGTACCACTGAATAGGTCAGGGCATGAATCACTGTTCATATGCAAGGAATGCATTTAGAAAAAAACACGCTTTTCCTTTTGGGTGGAGATTTATTAGGTTCTTCCACTATTAACACTTTATGGGCCATGATTCTTCATTACCATACATTCTCATACATTAGTGAATAATCTGACACATTGCCTAGGCACACTGCCACCATTAGGGCCTCTATCTGCCTTTGAAAAAGACATTTATGGAGTCTGCTGTTGCATTTCTTCCTTGTTTACCTTTTCCAAAGCTGTGGTCACACCTTCATTTTAAACTTTTTAAAGTACGTTATCACAGCGTGTCCCTCGCCCAACCCTCTGCCGCTGGAAGCCACTCAGCCCCGGCACTGTTTACTGCAGCCCTGCGTCATCAGTCACCACACTGTGGTAACTGTCCCTTTCCGTTGTTAAATATCAATGGCAAAGGCTCCTCGCATTCGCTGAATGCTGGCCCCTGTGTACTCTCCCTTTTACTCTTAAAGGCACAGTCACTGTAATGAGATCTCTTGCCTCAACACACACACGGCACTCAGGCGCTTTTAAAGAGAAATGACGTAAAATGCTTGATTGGTTACAACTTCTTAAAGAAGTACATGATCTTCAGTCTTTATTTCTCCGCTGTCTACTATATTCGTCAACACTTGGAGCTCTCAGGACTCGTCTACCCAGATTCTCTCCCAAGTAGAACAATAGCCTGGTTCTTTCCTGCCCACCCCACAGTGAGTTACCCCAGGCAAAGAACCACTGACAGTTATTTCCAGAGCTTTTATAGTCTCTCCCCACTGCTCTCCAGCTCTGATTGGTTCCTTTGCTGAGCTAGCTTACCCCTCCCCCTGGAATACTGTAAGCCACTCCCCTCAAACATTCAATAACAGTTCTCCTACATCTATACCTATCTCTAACTAACTTACCTTTCCCCTGGGGTCATCACAACTATCTTCAGTTATGACTGCTCACACCTTTTCATTTCTTTCCAATTTATTTATGGAATTTCCATTAAGGTTTTGCCCTCACAGTTGCACAGTTGCACATAAAGAAAAACCAGAAGTAAAGGTAGATCCAGACATCACTTACTTATTCCATGATTTATTCCAGAATATACATAGCAGAATAAGTAAATGATGTCTGGATGCAGCCTAAGTTATATCACTGTTTGGCAAAACCTAGATTTGGACTTCTTTAGCCCATAACAGTGATACCCTGGATTTTGCCTCTGCACCCCGGGACTATGTTGGAATTGCTACAAATTGCAAATATGGTGCTGGAATATTCCCAACTTTTAGAGGCTGCCTGGATATAGCCTTAATATATTTATTTTCTGCGATTGTATTATAAGCTAGGAGAAATATGAATCAAATTAAAAAGAAGTCAATATGTGCAGGTTAAGAAAAATTACAAAAAATTAGGCAGAGATTTGTGATCTGTCATATAATGAGGACAACTCTACATTTAATCTTTGATTGCACGTGTGGTACATTTTACTGTTCATTATTTATATTTTTATGGTACATTTCATCCACTGCCTCAGATCAGTTCATGTTTATAAATTTGGAGACATGTACTTGCAGCTATAGTGGTAGAATATTCTTTCCAGCTGCTTGCAAAAACACTTTGTATGGCTTGCTGAAATTCTTTCAGTGGCATTCATGCAAATTCAAGTCCATTTTTGTTTTTGAAATGGCTAGCTAGTTTCATTGTTTTCCAAGTGGAATACTGCCAGAGTGTTCTATATAAGCTGCTTTCCCAAATGAAGAAATGTGGTATATGGAGAAAGCTCAGCTAGAAGATCAAACAGATTATTCATGAGCTTGTATTATTTCAGTAAAGTGCTTATTAGATTTCCACTTACTATTAAATATATAAGGCAAATGCAGTTAGCTTCATAAACTGTGTTCCCAGCATTTATTATTTTATTTGTTTTCATTCATTATATGTTTTACTTTTTATTTCATTTTATTTTTCTTCACTCAGGTTTTTCAATAAAGAACGAATGCCTAGGTCGGTGACGGCCAACCTATGACACGCGTGTCACAGGTGACACGCCAAGCCCTTTTGGGTGACACACCTGGTCACTCTGGCACCTGGGCGTGTAGTGCTTGATTGTTCTTAAAGTGTACGAAATATCAACTTTCAATTGAAGATTTAGCAACTGTAAAGAATTATTTGTTTTTGCTTTTAATAAAATACATATATCAAAAATAACTTTTTTACTAGAGCTACAAATATCACAAAATTATGGATATTTCTAAATGTGACAGCACCCGAGTTAAGCTAGTTTTTCTTGCGAATTTTGACACACTGAGCTCAAAAGGTTCGCCAACACTGGCCTAGGTGCATCCTTCAGGCTGGGGGGGGGGAGGAACTGGGGCACTTCTAAGGCCATCTGCTGGGACTCGAGAGCAGGAGAAGGTTTGTCCTTGTCCCTGCTTGAGATGCCCATGAGCATTTGGTGGGCCACTGTGTGCGACAGGATGCTGGACTAGATGGGCTGTGGCCTGATCCAGCAAGGATTCTCTTATGTTCTTAATAGTCATTTCTGATTAGCATATATTATAGTTAACCAATATTGCAGACGCCTTTCACAAATGTACATGCACTGCAGGACCACAGAACTTACAGTCAGGAACAATAGCCTTTTGAGTTTAGAAACGAAAGGATTAAATAAATGGAAAGATTAGAAGAAGGTACCCTAAAGGTATGTTGTAAGGTTGTTTTTTAAAAAAGATTCATCTTTAGGAAATCAGGTGAATTGTCTTATTATAGAATCAAATTTGCCCAGATTTGTGTGTCTGATAAAAGCTATTTAGGATATAAATGAAAGAAAATACATTGACAAGTGATATGATGCCGAAATTATGAATGTATATCTTGAAATCAGTCCTTTTCCCTCTGCAATTGCCCTACACAGTCACGATGCCCAAGAAAGGTCACCTCTTCAAAATTGAGGATTTCATAGGTGTCTCTTTCTTTCTTGGTTGGGCAGGAAACTATATAAGCAAAGAGGTGGAACAGCAATATGTGGATTCATCGGGCCGCTCTGAAGTCTGAAACATTCAACGTATCTCGCTTTGATTTGTTCCCTAGCACATGCAAGCACATCAGATCAAAGAGGGAATTATGGAAATGCTTTGAAGAGGCCTGATGAATCTTTTTGGGTGCACTCCTTGGCACCAGCCATCCCTAATTAAGCCTCCATTCCATTCATGCTGCGTGCACAAGGCAAGTTGGGCACTCTGTGATTATTGTTAAAGATAGAAAAGGCCCTGATCTGTGTCTTTACAGCATATATTAAAATAACACTTAGGGCGAATCCCCACAGCAAGCTTATTTCGCTTTCCCTAAACCGAAATAATAGAACCGGATGCAAATGCGAATTTGCCTGTTCCCATTACTTTTAACTTAATCGCGTTGGATCCGGATTCTGAGGATCGTACGTGGCGTTTTTAAAAGCTGCTTTGCAGGACTGCCCTGCCCTCTTCCTCCTGGCATGGACGTGCCACCCATAACAGACCCCTTCACGGAGCCTAGCTGGGTGGCTGGGTGGCTGCCGCTTGCCTGGATGGATGAAAAACAGGCACCGGCAGCCAGCGATTCTTTCCCCTCCTCTCCCCATTTCCCAGGGCACACAGCAGCAGCAGCAGCAGCAGCAACTCGAACCCCTTCACAGCCACAGCCTTTAAAACAGAACTTCCAGGGCTTTCCTTTCCTTTCCCTTTTTTAAAGGTCAGAACTTTCAAAGAGCGAGAATTGCGCAAAACTGCAACATTGTTATTAAGGTGTGAAGTGGCTAGATCGCTACAGTGTAGCTTTAAGGACTGGATTTTTATAGTGGCTGTTTTGAGGGTGGATTTTTTCAATGAAATCACTATCTTTGGAAGCAAGCTATTGGGGGAGGGAAACCCTAAACATGGATTCTCATCCCTTAACACGGTACGGTCCCCACAGTAAAAAATGTAAAACGTTTCAAGCACACGATCGGAGTGAGACCTGTTGAAATCAGGATTGAGATTCACAACGCTTTGGGGTGCTTTAACACGGAGAAAGTGTGTTAAGCCAAACTGCCGTGTGGACTCCGAGGATTGAAAACGTTTTGAATCCGAGATAAGGTTGCCGTGAAGACACAGCCTTAGTAACATAAATGTCATCTATATTATTTATTTGTTTGTTTGTTTATCTGTTTGTTTGTTTAAGCCTTAAAGGAATGAGCTCACAATATGTAACTTTGGACATGCCTGCCCTCAGGCTTTCAATTTACAGTGACAAAATACTGAGTAATCTTGATAAAATGTGAGCACTTGTCAACATTGGGTGATTGCGCTCCTTTCCCATTCAGTGGATGGGAAGGGCAGTGCGAAAACACCCCAGGTCAGCATGGAACAGGGCATTTGGATGCCTCACTTGCCTGTGCATTGATCCTACTCTGGAAGACCAGGTGGCAGACATGCTTCGTGGCCTGATTTCCTGCCCTACTCTCACTCCACCAAAGTAGGACCTGGGCAGAGAAAAACATTCTGGTCATTGTGGCACTTTGGCTTTTTGCTCCAAGGACTTTAAAAGTCTCACCCCAAGACTATTTTAAGGAGAAGTGATTCCATCCAGCCCTATCAGGGGATCTCTTTGGATGGAGCCAGAGACAGCTGGTCAGTGAGGTGAAGGGTTGTACATCAGTTGACTCCCAATTCTTTATTACTTTCTCGTAACTTAAACCCTACCAAAGTTGGACAATTTATTTACCTCCACTCCATCTAGTTTCAACGGTAGGAGGATGTATATCTGTTGAACCTGTCTTCTGGCCTAGATTGAGGAGCAACTGTGTTTGCCTCTGTTTTCTTTTCCAGATCATCACTTCATCAGTCTTTACATTAAATTCAGAGACCTCTTGAGGGTTGGACAGACAAATAGTTCTGTTTCCTTTCTGCCTTGGAAGCTCCCAAAGAAGTGATGAGGGGGCTTTCCGATGAGGACATTTGATGTTCTCTCAGACTACTCACGTCAGTAGATTTAATACTAGCAGGCTATCATGTAAAACCATGAGGTAGCCAGGGGATAATTGCTGCAGGGAACCAACACTCCAGCAGTCATCTATCAGCACTTTCAGACCCCAGCAGCAGGTCCAGCTGTATTTGAGGGTTGTTGAAGGCAGCATTATGCTGATGTGGTGTCCCTTTGAGGTGTGTGTATCTTGTATTGAAGAAACCGAAAACAGGCTTGACATTAAAACATTTATTGCCTGTAAGGCAATAAATAACATCAGCCTATGCAAAAATGTGCCCATTTAATTACTGGGTGTAGTGCCAGAACAATCTGAGCATTGTTTAATTGTTTAAGTATATAGTTTGCTTTCATAAGTTTTAAATAATTCACCCTGATGGCAATAGGGCAGAATAGAAGAAGAAATAAGTAACCAAACATTGCTGGCCAAGGGAGTCTAGTACCACTTTCACAGAGAGAAAGAAGTTGGTAGGATGAGCTTTCACAAAATAAGTATCTGTTTGCACTGGCAGTCCATCTGCACGCTGCATCTTCTCTAGTGACCTGAAACATCTGGGAGCTACCTCTAGCAGCCCTGATCATCATTAGCTGTGGACAAGCAATACTGTGAGCAGCTGGTGACCTCCTGGACGCAGTGTTCGCACTCTCTTCTAGATGTGAACATTGTGATTGGACAGTTGTGGTGCATCTGTGGCTGTAGCTGTAGAGTTGCATACCATGGGGCAGTTGCCATGGCAACATCTCAGCAGAAGCTAATGATATTCTAGCTAGGCCAGGCAACCCACACTTGAATTGCCGGTGGCCCAGTAGAGAAGCACACCAGCATTTCAGATGCAGATGGTCTTCTGATTAGAGTGCTGCTGGACTCCTGCCTTCTAGTCACTGGGTTTGATTCCACACTCCTCCATGAAGCCATCTGGGTGACCTTGGGCTAGTCACAGCTCTTTTTCTGAGCTCTTACAGCCCACCTACCTTGTGGGGAGAACAGGAAGCTTTGTCAGTTGCTTTGAATAACCTTAAGTGGGTGAGAAAAGCAAGGTAGGAAATCCACCTCTTCCTCTCCTCCTCCTCCTCCTCCTCCTCCTTCACACCATTCCAGTGAGCAAAGTGCAAATGTAACAGGGACTGATCCCCTTTCATCAGATGCAACTGAGGCTGCATTCACAACAGTGATTTTGGACATTCTTACAGTGCCCCTTGGGCTCAAAGGACAAATGTTTCTAATCCCATTGGGCCCCTGAGGCATAAAATCTACCCACAGACTGTGAAAAAGCAGTGTGAGGATAGCTTCTCCTCTTATTAACCTACTCCCTGTGTGATAGAGCCAGGAGCAGTTTTCACCCAATGCAGTTTAGAGCTGGACCAAATATGGCTGATTTCCAGGGCCATTCTTGGCCTGGCATTAAACCACATTTGGCTGAAACTTTGACATGGAAACCTTGAAGTCCAGGAGGTATTGGCTGTGTATACATGTATCCCATATCAGGGGCATGCCTGTAGACTGCCACCCCGCCAACAGCCCTTTTGCCAGCTGTCTGGATGCTACTACCACAGTTTGTATATAAACTGTATTACTTGGCAATGTGTTTTCAGGCTTGGCTCAGAGTGCCAGCATGACCTTTGAAGCCTCAAATTACGTACAAGCAGGTTACTTAAAAGCCTGCCTGTTCCTTGGGATCTGCATCAGAGGCCTGTTTGTTTTTAGTACCAGCTACTCAATGAAGCACTTGTAATAGGACCTTCTGAGTTAAGACTCTAAATGATGAAACTCAACTTTCTTTGAGATTAGGCAGCTTGAACCCCTAATCACAATTAGGAGGCATCAAAGACTCTCTTTTCTATAAGATGCACACTGGTTAATACCATCCAAGGCTATTATACAGAAGTCTAGATATTCCTGAGCTGTTGTTATCTTTTGGTATTAGGAAAATGGCATTTGAAAAAGTGCTTGTAATATATGAACATGTGTGTTTTATTCAGTGTAAGCCACTTTGTGGAGTATGACTGCCTAAATGATGAAAAATACTGAGATATTCAGGGTGCCACACACTACTGTCTCTCTGAAGCACCTCTGAGCTTCTCTTTTGTTTCTTCTGAACACAGCTACTCAATAAACCATTTGTGAACTCCTTCTGGTGCAGAAAAGTGTTCTGCTATCTCTGTTCGTTCATTAAGTGTTTGAGAAAATCCCTATGATAATCTTGGTTTAGTAAAAATTTGAAAAAACAAACCATGGAATATGGTTTCAGAGTTCCCCTGATTACATGGCCCAAACACCTACATTTATTGACATCTCTCTCTTTTATTCTGGTTCCAATCAGTTTGGGATATTGATCAACTTGCTCTTTTATTCTGGCTCCAATATACCTACATGCAAATATACCTATCCATGTAATCTGCTATTAGAGAATTGAAGCCAGAATTGCCTTACTTCATACCTGAGATGACCGTATAGCAATCTCTGTCTTTAGCAATTGGGTGTTAGGTAGGCACTGTTCCCAGACCTTCCGTAATCCACCTTTTCTAGTATAGAAGGTTCAGAAGAGGGGAGAGGGACAGACTGGTGTATGAAGCATACATACTGTTATTGTTTTAATAATATTTGAGTTTAAATGTTACCTACCAGGATACTTTCGGGTATAGGGCTGAATAAAAATATGAGTGAGTGAGCGAGCGAGCGAGCAAGTCAGTCAGTGATCTCATCTCATCTCATCGCAGTCTCTGAGCCACCTGAGATATACTATTTTTTGCTGCATGCAATTGCAGCTTTAATGTTCTGGAGCTGTGAAGAATTCTGGATACATATTCTGGATCTTTGCAGGTGTGGGTGTGTGACTCCAAACCTTGCATGAGCTTTGAGGCATATGGCATGGACAGTTCAGATCTGCACCATCAGTGTAGATGGTACTGGCTTGTTTCTATCTCCCAAACGCAATCTGTGTAGTAAGTCTTGAGTGTGTTACTCAAGCAAACATTAATCAGTCCAGTGTGTGAGGTCAGCTAATAACGTGAAAGCTAGCACTTCCGGCCAAACATATCAAAACATCTTAGTTAGTATGGAAAGGATATTATTGTTACTTTAACACATGAATTTATTTTTATGTTGTGAATGTTAAAAGTATTCCCACTGAGACATGAGTGAGCCTGACTTAGATTTCAAGTCCATTAACTTGCAAATATTGCAAGGAAAAATCCTTATGAACCCAGAAGGACTTAAAAAATATTAGCCAAAAAAACACTCTGCTTTGATTCCAAAGAGTACAGATTCATACTGTTTCCTTCATTAGCAAATATTTTAAATAAACTGTGTCCTCTCATGCTTAGAAAAATAAGATATTCATGTGTGTCATTCTTAAGAATAAAACATTATGAGAAAATAGGGCAGTTTTTTATTCAGAATTTGTTACACAGATGTATCAGTGGTTACTAGGATGGATACCTAAGTACACCTTTCAGGCTGGGGAGGACAAGCAGGATGCCTCTAAGGCCATTTGCTGAGAAGGTCTGCTTGAGATGCCCATGGGCAATTGGTGGGCCACTGTGTGGGATCAGACTGTGGCTTGATCCAGCAGGCCTCCTTTTATGTTCTTATGTTCTTACCTGTTTCATAAAAATAACAGTAAATCATTAAAAAGTGCAAGTAATAATTTATCATATGTCAGCTAGGATAAAAACATAAGACATTTCTTAGTAAAACTTTTGCAACCTTCAGAAAGCAAGAATAACAGCAGAAGTCTGGAAGAACTGCACAGTGGCATGCTTCCAGTTTGGGGCTTCATTACTAAGTGTGCACACTATGGCCTTTCCACACTTAGGCTTAGAACAAGTAGTGCACCACAAGACCCTCTCCTGGCCCTCTTTCTAAAGGTAAGCTGCTGTGGACATACTGGATGCAGTGTAGCCTGCTCTAGGTGGCCAAAATGGCGACCTACAGTACATTGGGATACTAGTGGACCTGTAGTGGATCAGAGGCCACTAGGTTGGCCCAGGAAGGGCACACACCTCCACTGGCCATTGTAACAGGGGGCACCATTTTAATGGTGCCCCAAATTGCCCCTTACCATCATAGCCCTGGTCATAGAAGCCCTTCCTTCAATCTTTGAAGTATTGCATGGTGGCATGGAGTCTGGCCTGAAACAGGTCATTCACGTGCAGACATCCTTGTTCCAGACCAGTTGGACTGCTCCAGTTGGACCACTCTTCCCCCCATCCTGTGCAGGT
Organism: Aspidoscelis tigris stejnegeri; assembly: GCA_023333525.1. Taxonomy (NCBI): domain Eukaryota; kingdom Metazoa; phylum Chordata; class Lepidosauria; order Squamata; family Teiidae; genus Aspidoscelis; species Aspidoscelis tigris. The sequence goes on along the minus strand of JALMGA010000003.1, from coordinate 46,925,584 downwards.
GTAAAAACAACCCAGAAAGTAAGTTCTATTTGATTCCTTTTTCATCGTTTCCCCCCAAGAAAAGGTATGATACTGACCCTGTTATTTAGTGGTGCTTAAAGGCAGTAGTTGACTGAATGGGAGACAATAAATTGAAGCTGAATCTAGACAAGATGGATTCAGACAAGTACAGACTCTCTATGGGGTTTTGCCTAAAAAATAAAATCACCAGGTGTGTGATCTGGGGATGCTCCTGGATTTTTAATTGTCACTTGAAACACTTGCCTCTATCTCCAACAGACTTGCTAGCTTTGGCCTTTCTTGGGTAACTTGACCACAGTGATCCATTCTCTGGTAAGCTCCAGACTAGACTACTATAATGGACTTTTTATGGAGTTATCTTTGGAAATATTCTGGAGCTGGAACTAGTGCAGAATGCAACAGCTGCTGTTGGGAGTCTCTGGTTGGATACACATCACACCAGTCTTAAAATATGCTACACTGGTTTGCTTATTTGCTACCAAGCCCAATTCAGGGTGTTGATGTAACATATAAAGTTCTAAAGAACATGGCCTTGGTTATCTGAAGGAGTGCCTTCTCCCATGTGGGCCTCATTATTGAAATATCAAGGGGAGAGTTTTCTTGTAGTTTTTCCTCTGTTAGAAACGTTATGGGGCAGTGACTCACAAGAGGACCTTTTCTGTAGTGCCCCCTCAAGCTTTGGAACAGCCCCCCTCTGAAGGTTCACCAGGCACCTACATTATATGGTTTTCAGTGCCTGGTTAAAAAGTACCTCTTCAACCACGACTTTGATTTTAGGTTTCTTTGGGTGGGGAGGGTTATATTTTAAATTTGTTTAAATACTTTATATATTTTATCTTCTTTTTATTGTGACTTACCCTAGGACCTTTTGGTGAATGGAAAGATATAGATTCTTATATAAAACAAAACTCCAGGATATAGTGAAGTCATTGAATTTGAAACTGTTGCAGGATAGCTCCTTTTTGAATCAAATAGTACATAGCAAAGTTTTGTGGTTTATAGTAAAAACTTCTGGAAGCTTTATTGAAAATTTTATAAACTTGGGAAACTTTTAAAACTTTCAAAGCACTGTAACACTGCAGTGTTATTACCGTTTATCATAACAGCTTACAGTTCACTTGATTTTATTTGTGTGTCAACTAATTTGATCACTGTTTTGTTTACTTGTTCTGTCATATAAATTGTTGTCAATATGATGACAGCTTGCCCAGTAAACTTCTAAAATGGGGTGTTGGAAAGACTTGCTTCCAAATGACTGGTGAATGTTTTATTATGTGATGGTCAAAGATCTCTATGACCACTACTTTTTATTATAATAGACTGCAAGCAGTGCTTTGTCAGATGACTGCGTTCCAGAGCCAGTGCTCCCATCTGCCTTTGTAAAAAAAAATCCCAACTCCAGCATTCAGCTTTACTGTGAAAGAGACAAGGCACAAAGCTATCATATTGCTGATGGGAATAAAACAGAAGGCACAGGAGAATGCCAAAGACTGCGCAACAATTAAATTTGCACTCACGGGCTAGAAATATTGCCAGTTTTGGCACTGGTCCCTTTTGTTCCTTTCCAGAAGCTACTTGACTCAGTGTCAATGTTCAATTCAAGAATCTTCAAGCACTAGTCAGTATCTAAATGCAGATTGTCATCAGGGGAAAGTTCCAAGTCTTTGGTATAGATAGTACCTATTACTTACCATTCAAGGCCAGCTATGCAATATTCTGTACAATGTAGCACAGGAAACTGATGAAAACAAATATAGAAAAGGGGTTGGGCCATTTTAATTTTTTTTTGCAGCATTTACTATTGCACTGTTTTCTGTCTTGATAGGACAGCAAAAAATTGCTACATAATCTCTTCCAAACTGTAATGTATCCATTCAGGATGCCAGCCAATCCAACTTCCTTTCAAGAATTCAGTTCTTCCCCATTCGTTTTCCTCTGCTTCAGTTTAATACACACTGGACACATCTAGAGCTATCAGTATTCACACGGAGAGCTTGGAAGGCATCCCAGTGAACCAATAGCTGCATGCAATGAACCAGAAGGACCAAGCATAAGTGGAGAAAATCTCAGTGTGGATCTGACCAAACAAACCTACCATTGCATCCTCAAGTAGACATCTAGCATAACTGTTCCAGGATATACCCATGCTACATTGCTGTGATAAATTTTCAAGGCATTTTCAAGATGAAGTTGCAAGTGATCGGCTGGAGCTATCCAGAACTTGGTCTCTGGTCTTGTTATACTGGATCAATTTCAATTGTTGCAATCTGTGTTCACAAGAGGTTCACAGGGGTTTAGCAACTACTTATCTCCTTGATCTCCATCCTTAATGGTACCAGGTAGAAAGGACCAAAGAAAGAGGGCATTCCATCCTCCAGAGAAAGCCCCAGTGGAGATCTCACTATTGTGAAAGTAATTCCCTTGTAGAAGCAGCAATCTGGGTAGCCAAGTGCTCAGCAAATGATTCTAAACATTGCAATACTATTTATATATGCAGAATAAAGCTCTGTAGAGGTTTCCAAAGCATGGGCTCGTCCCCATGATTGAAATACTGTGAGGTGAACCTGAGTTTGCCTCGGACCATCCCCATGAGCAGCCTCTAATCTGGGCTACATTCGGGGCAAATGGCACAAATCTGCAGCAACCCCCCCCCTTTCCAACTGTCCTCACTCCAAATTAGGAGGCAAACACATATTATCCTGATTCATGGGGATGCTCCCAGGTTATTGGGGAAGGAGTTTGGCAATTGGAGCATTAGTGGGCAGGGTTTCGCTATCCCTGCCCTATGCACTGCGATCGCAACTGTTTGGGGAAAGAAAATAAGGCAGCCAAGAAATTAAGCTGAAATGAGCTCTCATTTGCCCTCTCTGACTAAAAGCATGACCCCCCTTGCCTGATCCCCCAATCGGCAAGGCACACGTGGGTACTGGGGTAAATTTTCCACACAAGCTCTGGATCACTCATTCTCTGCCAGAAAGCTATGGTTTTCAAAGCTAGGATTTGAGACTGCTAATGGTAGTAACTGGAGGTGTGGGGGGCCAGATCAGCATTGTTGAACAGAAGAGAAGAAAATGGATCCAAGCTGCAAGTGTTTAGAGGAAGGCTGATGTGAACATGAGGCTCGCTGTCAAGTGGAGGTGTGCTTGCTGTCAGGTGGACATGTGCAAGTCAGCTAAAGTCAGAGGCATGGCTTCAAGCCATCAGCCCTTTTGCTATCCTATTATCCCCCCTTTTGTCTTCCCCCCCTTATTTCTGTTGTGTTTTGTGTTTTTGGAGGTGCAACCTGGATGTGTTTCCCAGGGATTTCCCCTGTCATCGCTGCACCTGGTGGGACAGGGCATAGTGACATGAGCCGGGCTTCCAATCAGGACAGAGGGGGTGGAGAAAAAAGGATGTGGTTTCCCCGATGCAGGGGTTTACTGCGTTTGCTTGGGGACAGGTGGATTCGAATTGCACTCTCCTCAACCACATGGGAACATCTTAATTCGAACTACAGTGCGGATTAAGAATGCCCCAATTCAGCAGTGCAATAACTGGAAACCATGGGACGCAGCCTACATAAACTGTTTATGGAACTGGTGTGACATTTATACCAGCATCTTTCACATTATTCTGGAAACAACTAATTCTTTACTTTTTAGGGGTTATTCAGATACCCTAGAGAGATTTCCCATATACTTTAAAAAATGTCACAGTGCTGTGTTGAATTAAGCATCTTGATTGATCTCTTATTTCAAGTTACCAAGGAACAGTTTCATAGCTTGGACTGTTTACTCCTTTGGTTTCTCTTTTATTCTTAACAGTGCTCAGAATCTTGCAAGTAATTCTTCTGCTTAGGTTAATGTTTCTGAAAAGAAGGCGCTAATTTTTGCAGAATGCAGTTGTAAGGAGATGGTTCCAAGTTGTGTCCTCCTTTTTTAGAACTGAAGGCGAACAGAATTCATAGTGTATTGGAACTGATTATAGGCTGTTTGTGTACTTACCTTTGTAGGTTGATCCAGCAGGATCAGCCCAGTCTGGAGCATTCCACTGGCAGGATTGACTCCAAAGTGCCAGAATAAGCCTTCCACATTTGGAAGACTATCCAATTTGAGCCAGTTTGGTTAAGTGGTTGGGGAGCCAGACTCTTATCTAGGAATACTGCATTTGATTCTCCTCTGCCCCATGGAGCCAGATGGGTGACATTGGGCTCATCACAGCTCTCTTCTGAGCTCCCACAGCCCCACCTGCCACACAGAGTGTCTGTTGTAGGGAGAAGAATAGAAAGCTTTGTCAGCTGCTTTGAGTCCCTTTAAATGGGACTTGTATTGGCTCCAGAGATCACGCAATCTCCAGAGCCACTTCTAGGTTCACTGTGTGCTAGGATCTGAAGTTGCTAGCTTCAGTTCTCCCTGGAGATCCATTTCAGTGGCACAATACGGTGCACTCCTGAACTGGTCCCACTCCTAAACTGTAATGCTGATATAGACCTGTAAAACACTTTGTCCATCATTTGCACTGCCTAGGCTGGGGCTTGCTCCATCCCTTTGTGAATGGAGCAACCCAGAGATGGGGTATGCTCTTTCTCTTTTCCATTCTAGCATGCTGAATGGAATTGCCTGAAGAGGATAGCTCCACATGAAATGGACTACAGGTAAGTGTGAAAAGGCCCATATTGATGGAGCTCAATGGACTTAGGCCACTTTCAGACAAAAATAATTAGCCCATGATGGGTTAGACTCCAATATGGCTTTCAAATGAAGTCAGGAGAATCCCAAGCTAAGCCACAAGTGGAATCCTGCTGTTCACACTGCCATTGCTTTCCCAGGGGCAGAAGCAACAGTGCCAGAAGACTTTCCTGAGTCCGGAGGGTACACTGAGAGCCAGAAATCAACTGATCATCAGGCAGTCAGTTGGAGCCAAGAGCTGAGGAAATACTTTACATCCCCAGTATTCCATCCAAAGGAACACAGCTGAAACCCTTCAGGTGTCAAAATAGCCCCAAAAGGCATAAATATGCTTTAGATCATACTGGAAGATTCTCTTATAACTGAAATAAACATTCTGAAGGAAAAAACTATAGCACCCTATATCCTGCATCATCCTGCTTCTAGTCTATCTGAGATCACATGTAGCAAAAAAAAAAAAAAAAGCAGCTCTAGAGTAGTCTTCCTGCGTAGTCCTTGTGCTCTCATCTCATACCTAATCTACTTTTTCTTGCCTATAATGTTCATGTAGGAGGAGCAGACTGGTGTGTGAATGATCCCACTTGCAAAGTGTTGCTAAGGCTGTAGCCTTATTTCTGCTGTATTTCAATGTTCCGGAATAAAGCATGGATATTCTGGAATATCCATGTTTTATTCAAGAATATCCAAATGTACCGGTATATGTAACTGATGTCTGGATGAAGCCTGTGCTATGTCTAATCCACCTGTCAGCTTTGTATGTCTGTTTACAGTATGTGAATATAGTCTGACTCACAGAATCATTACTTAATATGTTACAAAGCCAAAAGTCTATAGTTAGAGTGATTTTTATAGTAAAATTTTGCCTGCCTTTGAGCTAGGTGCTATTCTTCATAATATGTGGCAAATTCTGAAGAAATCTAACCTATACTATACAGTGTTTCAAGATTAGTTTACTACCCAGACATAATGGCAGTTCTAATTCTGTTATGTATATCAGCTGGCTTAAAAAAAGAAAAAGAAAAATGAATCCAAATGAAAATTGTGAATAGCAAGAAGTAAAAGACTATAGCCTAAGAGAAACATTAAGTACTGTTGGGAGTTTGGGAGAGGGAAGCATTATATTTCTGTAGTATCTTTTAGAGGCGTTTCTGATATTGTGTCTTTTAGAGGCGTCTGAATTTGCTCCACTTTCTCTGCAAATCAGTAGTCTGCAAATCTGCAGGATGCAGATACTGTAGCTTCAAAGCATAAGGGTTTTTTTTAGAGAAATGAGAGAAAATGAGAGATACAAAAGATCAAAAAATGCTTAAATGAGCAGAAGTTTTTACTTTAGGCGTATCATATCAGGAAGACTGTAAACTTGCAAAGGCAATGCAATAAGGTTACGGAATTTTAACACCATTCTTCTTCAGTTATCAGGGATGGAAGAAAGTGTCTCCAGTCATAGGTCAGTTGTACTGTAATGTGCTGACATGTTCTGCCCCCATTACAGTAGGTTCCTCAGCTGTCGTAATATTTATTCTTCCAAATTAGTTAAATAGGAGTTGACAAATCAAATTGCATGAATGCCTCAGGTCTGCTCCATCAATCACCAAAGTCTGTTTGTCAATTTGCTTACAGGCATGAACAAAACTGGTTCACGCAGATCAAACAGTTTATTTGCAACTGCCCTTCATAAGCGTGTGTTTCATGATGGGAGAGGGAGATGCTGATTGTAATGTGGTCTTAACAGTGGTCAGGATCAGCAGTGTGGCCCTCCTGAAGAGACTGTAATGATAAAAGTACCATAAACTAATGGATAGAACCTTCAAAGGAGTGATCTGGAAATTCCATCATTTTTTAAAATGATATATTGCCCTTCATAGCAGTCCCAGCCTGTGTGTGTGTCTTTAAAATAGTAGTACATGAGTATAAAATAAACACAAAATAAAAGACAGTGTTAAAAATGACTTACAGGCAAACTGGGCCAGTCAGTCTCCAAAAGTCCAGGTGAACAAATTAATTTTTACAAGGTGTCAAAACATAGTCAGTGTAGGTACATGGTGAGCTTCAGCCGGAAGACTGCTCCATAATGTTGGGGCCACCATAGAGAAAGCCCTATTTCTGGCAGTGTTCCCATAGATCTCCCATGGATTTGGGGTTTCAGATTCCTACTTCTTCAAGCAGAGATTAATTCAATTTTCTGTGAGTATACACAGTGTTCACAAATTAGCATTTTAGAATGACAACAGTCTTTTTGAAGGAGTTTCCTTAATACATGGGATAAGGCCCACAGTTTAATAGTAAAGCATATGCTTTGCATAAAATAGCTCTCAGGGCCTATTCATATTTAACAGCCTAGTATAGCACTTCAAGGCCTGGTAAAATCCCATAGCAGGCCATCAGTATTTGAAGTGTGGATAGCCAGGGCAGAGCAGGCCACATCAGCTTGGCAACATCTGTGGCAACATCTGGTACGCATCAGGACATATTCAGTGTGATCCGAATGCAGTTTGTGGCTGCACAGCTGCAGTTGCACCACCTCACCTATTTGTAATGCTACACTCAGAAGAGGGTGTGGACGCTGCTACTGGGAGCCACATAGCCTCTCTCAGTCAAGAACTAGTTATCTCTAGGGAAAGTTGAGCAACCTCCAGAAAAACAGTGGCAGCTGTGTGCAGATACAGTTCCTATTATTATTTATTGTATGGCACACTAGCAGGTAAGAGTGAAAAGGGACTCAGCCTCAGAACTGTCTCAAACCAGCTTCCTATGAAACAGGAAATGAATGCAAATAATATATTTTGCTTACAGTTATTAAACAGTTGGCCTTTAGAAGTATGATGTCTCCATTACTGGAGATAATCATGCTAGACTGATGAATGTTTAGAGCCTTGTCATCCATTTATCCAGCCTTTTTTGATATCATTCTACAGTTTATATGTTGGATTAAGAAATACTTGTTTTCATCTGTTCAGCTTCTTCCAAATTCAACATCATTGGGTGATCTATTATTTTGGTCCAAGGCAGTAGCAGCCAGTGTGGATAGGTGCAGGCACACCTGTTCTTAAGTTTCATTTGAAGTCCAGACCATGCTGGCAAATCCCCCATTTTGAGCTGGATCACAGGGAGATCTACTGGTACAACATGCGTTTCAGTCAAGGCTGACAGACAAGTTCTCTGTGCTTCTATCTGTATATGTCAGCAGGGCCTGCCCCACTAGTGAGCTGGGAGTGCCAGTAGCTCAGGGCACCACTGGGTTTACTTTAGCGTATCTTCCATCTATGTGGGATGGAGGTGGGAGGTACTGTATCAAAGTAGTCCACCTGTAGGGAGCGTATCAGAGTGATTGTTGGGTGACTGTGCCTTTCCATCTTGGCAGCTGAGCTGTGGAGTCCCCGAGGTCACTATTTTATTCTCCATGCTATTTACCTTCTATATGAAGTCATTGGGAGAGGTCCTAAGAGGTTTTGAAGTACCACAAGCTCTATTTCTCCATTACATCTGACTTAGGAGAGACTGTGAATGTCCTGAACCAGTACTTGGATACAGTGATAGGCTGAATGAGGGCTAGTAAACTAAAATTGAATCCTGACAAGACAAACACTCAGTAGGTAGAAGGTTCTCATGTTTGGGTACTTGGGAATTTGCCTGTTCTAGATGGGGTTGCACTCTCTCAAAAGGAACAGGTGCCTAATATTTTCCATTGCAACAATCAGAAGCCACTTCTCATCCGAATTATTAGACACATTGGTCCTGGGTGCACTTTAGTAGGAGATCGGTTTTAAGTGGTCTCTTGCACAGGCTCCATTCTTGCTGCCACAGTGCAGACAGGTGGCAGCAGAAATGTCTCAGGTCTGTTCTGAAGCCCAATAACATTTTGCTGAGCTTCAGAGGACAACTCACTTGCTGCTCCAGCCCCTTTTCTGTTTAATTTCAGTTGCTCACCTCATGCCAGATGCCAGTACAGCAAGAATATCTGGGGACCTGCTGGTGTTTTTAGTGCTGGAACTCCTCAATCCAGTTTTTGACGCAATGCTAAAATTTTAACTATGTATGATAGGTCCCTATGAAATGTTATTTCATGGGGAAATATTTATTTTTACCCATGATTTTAATACAGTATTTATTGTAATCTATTTTTTGTCTTGTTTGTTCATTTTTGCTTTCAAATCGCTCTAAGACCTTTTGGTGAAGGTGGATTATAATACAAACATCTTAGTTTAAAGTTCTGTATTACTACTGCCAATCTAATATCATTAGCACTGCTTATTTGTAAAAGATCATTTGGATTTTATTGGCACTTCTCCACCACTAATATATTATGGCATATGTACCCTTGCACGTACCCTGAGATAAGCAACATTCTCTGAGCTTGTCTTGTCACAAAGTTCTGTGAAGTTTCATGAAACACTTGCTGAGTCTATCATTTGCCTCTTTAAAAATGCAATTATAAAAGCAAGTGTAAGTGTTGCTCTGTGTATTCATGTCCAGTTCATTCTTCATTATGTGTACTTCATGGGGTTTTTATTCATTACTAGCTATATCTTGCATTTGCATTAGGTTCACAATCTTTTGGCAGAAATTGATGGATTGAGGCAGACAAAGGGAAGCTGGAATGAATGAATATTATTCCACGGCCTAGGCAACAGAGGAGATTTTCCTTTTCTTGCCTCAAGCCCTATGGGTTGTGTGATCAGTCCCTGTGAAGCCCTAGGTATAAAAGGGAAAGATTTGACCATGGCCATGGTCAAAAGAATGCCTCCATAGATGCCTCTCACCAAAGTGTCTGAGGGGAGGAGCTAATGCCCTGGAGAAGGAAAAGCGTCTTAGGGGCAGGCACGAGGAATTACTCCCAGGTACCTACCTCACACCCTGACCCCTTCAGTTGCCTCACTGCATTTTGTCAGTGACTCTCAAGACAACTGAAGTGGCCTGCACCTGCACACATAGTCCGAGTTGCAAAAAGGCTCTCAATTTCAGTCTCCATGTGTAATCACTGCTGTTCATAAATATATCCTGACTGGTAGCAACGGAGACAGTGAACCATTTCAGCTAGGCCATGGTGACTAGGACCCTAACCACCTTAACAAAATAAGAGGAGCCATGACCTGTCTTGTGCTGGAGAAGAGACAGCCTAGTTTTTGAGTCTTAGGACTTATTCATACTTACCTTGCAGGAGTGGTTTCAGCTGCTCCTGGAGCACTGTGTCCCACACACTATCTCTCCACAACCATCTTCCAAGAGCTCACTTAAGTTGCCTTGTTTTTAATTAACTGTGGACGAGTAAAATCCTGTCCACAGGCTGACTTGGATCAGCTGGTGAGTTCCTTGTCAGCAGCATTCTCACCTTCTTCTGGTCTGAAGCTACAAGTGGATGTGGTGGTGTGGCTATAGCTGGGCAGCTGCACGTTGCATCTCACTGCAACGTCTGGGTTGCTGTAGCCGTTGCCATGGCAATCTAGCCTGCCCCAGCTTGGCCACCTGCACTTCAAGTGCTAGTGGTCCAGTTCAGGACTGCAACAACACTGAAGTGCAGATAGCAACCCCCACGCTTCATCTTCACTTTACTAGAATGGTATTATTTTTTCATTCCAGTGAATGAAGTGCAAACATGCCCTAAATCAGAAGACCCACAAAGCATAAAAGGAGAGTATCTGAAATTGCTGCCTGAAATAGCTAGATACAAGCACTGGCTTGAATGGAAAGGCAAATTGAATCCTGCCGACTGGTTAAGAAATAAATTCAGTAATTGGAATATTCCTATTGGGAAGATACCAAGGTTTCTGAACTGTTTCCTGTGGGTATATATAGCAATAATTCAATAATTTCTCCCATCTTACAGCAGAATTTTACTTGAAACTAACCTGTCAGATCTTCTAGTTAGCCACATGAAATAAATAAGTAAAGGATAACAGAGAGAAAAGAGTAGGGGGAAATGGCAATTCATTTCATCAGTGGAGAAAGTATTAGAGTAAGGTAGGGAAAGTAAACCCACCCCACCCGGCCTGTCAGCTAACAGAAAATGTAAAGTATGAATAGGACTATTGTATTCAACTTTTAAAAAAAGAAAAAAGAAATCCCCCTAGGAAAACTTAGTTTGCAAGATAAGTGAAATAGTCTTTCATGGTATTTTTGTTTCTGGTCCTTGTCAACTGTGGATGTGATAAGGACTTACACTTTTCCTTTTAAAAAGTTGATTATTTATTGTTCTGTCTGTGTCTAAATCACTAATTCAGCCTCGGTTGCAAGGAAGGATAATTGTCAGGCAAAGACCATTATACAAGAAGTGCACTGAAATTTCCTCCAAATAAGTACTGTATGCAGTCTAGAATCTTTATCATATACATTAATCCTTCTCCCCTCCTTTCTTTTTTAGTATAATAATTATTATTTTTTAAAAAAAGTGAATTGGACCTATTCCTCAGTGATGAATTTAGATCTGACAGTAGTATATTTCTTAGATAGAACAACAGAACCAAAAAAGTATTACACAAACAGCAGCAGCAACAACAGATTTAATTGGTAAAGTATGCATAATACTTAATAGGCTGAAAACTCCTAAAGCAATTAAGACATATAATTTCTGTAATACGCACCAGGAATGTATGTAGACAAAATGTGAAATATTTTATTAACATTTCCTTACCAAAATATAAATTACATAGTGCAGCACAAAAGAAAAATATATAAAGATTAGCAATAATCATCCAGTGTTTTTCTCCCATTTTCTTTTTGATCTTGGAACTTCTCCAGAAGTGCCCAGTGTGGCAAACATAGTTTGATGTTGACAAGCAGAATTCTCAGAGAGATTTAATCTCATATACATAGTATACATCTGTAGTGCAAACAAGAGACCTCACAACCAAATGTGCAGTTGCTAAGAAAAACAACATAGCTAAGTGTACCATAACTGAAAAATATCCCTCAAAATATTGTGTAAGATATAATTTCCTTATGTTGTTAAATCAAAGTATTCTAATACTGATTCTGCAATCAGTTAAGGTTTATCAGATTTTTGCCATGATTTGCTAATGTTAAATAAGCTTAAAATCATTTACACTTGTTGGAAAAACCCAGAACAACTATGTAGTAAGTTGTTGGTTTTTTAAAAAAGTATAATGCTTGGCAACAATATGTCTTTGCAAATCTGCATTAGGTCAGATTAAAGAACATGAGGCCTTTTTGCACTATGGCCTCTAGTGCATAATTAGTGCACTTCTGGGGAACAGCATACGCACGTCGCGTAGGCTGTTACAGCCTACAAGTGTTCCCACCCTCCCCAGAAGGGCACTAATTGTTGATTAGTTGTGGAGCACACTGTCACCATCCCCAGGGTTCCAGTAAGTGCCTGCCCTCTCTAGTAGTAACTTGGCCCTGTTAGGATGCTGAGTTCGTGCAACGGCCAAGTGAATACTACAGTGTGGACACAAAACACTGGTAGCAAGCGTTTCAACAGTAAACTAAAACAAGTTTATTATTATACACAAGCAATACTAGAAAGGAAAATAAGGTTCAGGTATTTGTTGGTTTAAGTCTATGAGTCTCTTAAGGTTACCAGCTTCCCAGCCTATCAGCTCCCCTTTCTCTAAAGGAAAATAGTTACTTATTAAAAGACAAACCTCTCCACGTTCCTCCCCCCCTGACTTGCTCTGACTCAGCCTAGCCAGTGTACCAGAACGTGACTCTAGATGATCACAAGGCCCAGTCCATCCTTGCTTGACCGATCATCCAGCCTGGTCAGTTGCTAGTGAAGTCTCCCTCAGAGCCACAATCCTCACGATTGTCTCCTTCAGAAATCACTCAGCCAAAAGACCAATGGTCAGCTACTGGTCCAGCTCCCTCAGGTTCAGCTCTCTTCTGTTCCCTTCAGCTCTTGTCCCAGCACGAAGACCCCTGGTCAACTACTGGTCCGGCTCCTTCAGGATTCAGCTCTTCTTCTCCTTTCAGCTCTTGTCCCAGCATGAAGACATAGTCTGCTGTAATCTGTGTTCCTTTATACCTTTTTTCTGTGGCCCTGATTGGCTGTCACCTCCTGGGGGAAATTGCTGCAATAAAATGCTGCTGGAAACTCCTGTTAGAAACTCCTGTCCCTCACCCCTGATTGGTGGGAACTCCTGTTTTAGCCCCCTCCAGCACTCAGATCCCCAGACAGCTTTTCCCTCCAAATAACAGCTGCAACCAATCCTTGCAGCAGGGCCCGCACAGGATTTCCCGCCCTTTTTGCAGCCCAAAACCCAGGGCTTGCAACAAGCTGTTTGCACAAAGGCTGGCTATTGCAGCTAGCTAGAAGCCTGCAAAGACAGTAAGCAAAGCAGTTTGCAGCCTGTATCCCTGAAACCGTCACACACACCTTTACCAATGTTTACCTAACATTTACTTGAAGCATCCAGTGGCATGACCATTCACTGTTGCAGAAGCTCTGGGGTTGTTTGAGGTGCCGCGCAAAGGCCCTGACACCTCAGACAACTGTAGTCGCGACTGTGTGTGTGCAGAGGCAATGGCACTAACACATGCACAGTTGCGGAGGCACCGCTACCAAAGTGCTGGTGCCCAGAGGAAGACCAGGCCCTGGGATCAACTAAGGTGACTATCTGATCCTGGAGGGAGGCAGCAGGTAAAGTTGACTAGTGCTCAAGTATGATGTTGGGTCACTGCACTCCTTTCTCATCCAACGGATGGGAAGCGTAGTGCAAAAATGCCTGTGGACTTCAAACTACCAAAGGCCATTTCTGCACAGGGCCTTCTTCTGGATTATATCCTGGAATAGGAACCTGCCATCATATGCGCGTTGATGCAGACTGTGGCAGGTCTTGGCTTTTGCACCAGCATGCAGATGACAGGTTCTGAGTCTCTGGTATATCATCCGGAATAAGGCCTAGTGCAGAAAGAGACTAAAACTGGTATGCGGCAGTTCCTGACAATTCCAGTATGCTCCATGCTGCTATACTGTATGACTTCTGTCATTCTGTTTGGGGGAGTCTCAAAAATTCTGACTTAATTGATAAACCAAATTTAGCAGCTACCAGTGCAAACATAAACCTTTCTGGTCTGCTTGGCTCTTCTGTTTAGCTTTTAGCAGTGGGAAGAAGATAAGAGACAAAACTCCAAATTCTGATGTTTCTTTTCTCCCTGCTATCCTGCTATGATGACAGAGGAAACAAAATACCCCAATGGATACTTTGTGGTAATTTATTGATCAGAAAAGAGGCTCTCTTCTAGGAAAAGCACACATTAAAGGAGTAGTGTCTGGTACTGGTTTCTGTGTCAAATCAAAGCATGATTTCCTTCATAATAAGCACATCCAAAGGTGACTGGTGAATTGTAGCCCAGTCATTCTTCTAGTTCCCCAAGTATTTAGTGCTATTCCATAAAACTTTAAAAATATAGGAATCAGACTTTCCCTGATCGGCCTGCCTCAGAGTTGTGACAGTTCACAGGAAGAGTTGTGACTGAAGACTGGGTTGCAGTTTGGTCTACTGATGGTGTTGAACAGGTTTTCAGACTTCAAAACTAAGGCTTTGCCATTGGGTTTCAATGGGAATCCTACATTAGGAAATGGTTGGGGTTGCACCCTGGACATTTTCAAACAAAATATGTGCTGTACCATAGGGTTACAACTCTTTCTCTAGGTAATATGCAACACTAACCTCTAATCATACCCTTGGAAGAGAACATTGCTAAATATTTAGATTAAATTATTAAAACAAATGCATTAGTTAATTGCTTCATGTGTTTCATAACATTATATAGTTTTGTTAGTCAACATGCTTTTGAAGCTTTGGAGAGCACAGTAGTTTAGAGGCTGGTTCCCCAAAGATAGATGTAGCAGCTGTGAAAAGGTGCCAGAGCCAGAGGCTGGACTGAACCTGAACCTGCTGCAGCCTGTTCAATTTAACTAGTGGCTTCTGTGCCTTCCCCACTCCTGGAGACAGTTTGGTAAACCAGCTATTTTAGGGGAAAGTCACCACTGTTCCAAGGTGTGTTTTTTCCTGTTCGGCTATAATGGCTCCCACTACCTTAGAAATTACTTTGTAACATACTTTCTCATTTTTTTTGTAATTTCTTTTGATTGTGGCACAGTATGCTGCTTGTTGAGACCTTTTAGTCCAGGTTTCCACAAATGTTCTGTTTAAGCACCATCAATACTGACAGTAATCACACCTTGGTGTGTCTAGTCTGACTAAACCTAGTTATCAATAAAATTTGGTTCATTGAGTAACTAAAGGCTGGCATTTTTTTTACATGGGTGATATAAGGGCTGGACAATTTTTTCCTTCTGTAAATGAGGTAATCGTTTGAAAACTGTATTTTGTGTTTATTCAAGTTTTTTTCTCATATTAAATTTTGTTAAAAGATCTGAAACAATTCAGTGTGATAAATATTCAAAAGTAGAAGGAATCGGGAAGAACGCAATACTTTTTCACAGCACTCTAAATGCCAGCTAATTCATCTTTTTTAAAAATCTGCTTGATCTAGAAAGGCAATTGTTAAATGATATCTAGAGATGAATAAGACATACTAAAATAATTTATGGACACACAGGAAATAGCTCCCACAACTGTATAAGCCCTTGGGTATTCCATGGGTTTGGCACATCTACAAGCATGCATTTTAACTGTTGTCATGGTAATTGAATATAAAAGCTTCATTGAACTGAAGCAGTAAACATGCATGAAGCTTCCATGCAATAGTGCTGATCTACTTTGACTAGAATTGTCTAATCTGATTAGCAGAACTTTACCAATAGAGATTTCTCTCAATATAGAAACTTCCTGTGTACAAAATGTTTACTGTGTTGTTGAGCTTGTACCCATTTCTTAGTGATAGGCTAATATATTCCCCTTAAAGGGAGTATAAGTATTAGTCATGAAACATCAAGTGCAAATCCTGGGTCCTTTGCCCACCATGGCACCTAGAGAGCCCCCCCCCCCAGCCTCCCCACCTCCTCAAACAAATAAACACCTATTTATTCATTTACCACTACAGTTTTGCTGAAAGAACAAGGAGTGGCTGTAATGTCCCTGCCTTAGGCTTCACGATTTCCTTTTGTTAAAGTTGAGGAAAAACAGAAGCTGGCAAAAGGATGACAGAGCAACACCGAGCAAGGAAAGGTAGATGGCAATTATGGCAGGAAGAAAAGAAATGGTAAAGAATATGGGACCAAGGCACTCTTGGTCTGTACCTTTCTCCTGATTCAACAGAGCCACCTGTTGCAGAAAGAGATTAATGTTGCCTCAAACCTCACTGGGATGTAGCCAATAGGGCTTTTCTGCATTCACCTCTGTCCCAGAACAGGATCCCTTGTGATATGCATAGATCAGACATTGGTGTGCTTTGCACAAGATGGGGAGCATAAACCAGATCACTTTCCCCCCCCCCCTCTGTTCTCAATTAGAAGTAGTCCTTGGCGTCAAGAACTTCTGGCGTAACAGCTCCAGCTGGTCTGGAACATGGAAGAGTTCAGAAGGCATGTCTCCATGTTCTGGTTTATTATGGAATTCCAAGGCAGGGAATTTTTGTCCCTTCAGTACCCTCAGAGGATGTTCTCAAAGCTCATGCAAGCTTTGGGGCTAACGCAGGTCTAGTCTGGATCAGTGTCATTGTACAGATTCACTGTTCCAGACCACACTATACCATTATTTGGACCAGTAGGCCTTACTAGTCCAGATCACAGCCTGGGAAGAGCAGAGAGGCCCCTAGTATTTTTTTTCTGTATGCTCTGACACAGCCAACTCCAGGTATCTCCAGACTAAAACACTTCCTGAAGTGCTAGGGGTGATTTATTTCAGAATATCCATGCTTTATTCTGAAATATCCAAAAATAGAATAAATGACATCTGGATGCAGCCTTCTCATGTACATTCTGGGTTTTTTTTTAAAAAAAGGGTTAAACATGGGTTGAAAACAGAAGTGCCACATGCTCCCACACACACACAACACCAGGTGAGTGAAATTCTGTTACTGATTCTGTTTATGAGCTAGAAATCCAGGTCCAAAGGTATTTGGATCATTTTGACTGTGCAGAAATTCTGTTGTTATTACATCAAGGTATAGTTGAGCTTCAGTTTTTGCCTTGCTTTTTAAATCAAGCTTTTTGTTAGCATGATATAAGACTGATTTATATGTAACCGTACATAGTATTGCAAGTGAGAGCCTTTTCACTGTGGGTGACTGAAATCGAATTCATATTTTGCTGTCTTCTAACCATAGCACACATTTTCTGCCCCACTGCCAAGAGTTGTGCTTCAACAAATGTCTTCTAACTGCTAACACATGTTTGGGGGTGGGGAGGAAGAGCAGCAAGGAATGCTCCAAGGAGCACAGTAGCATTTCTGTATCCAGCAAGTTAGTCATTAGTTCTTGAGGGACAGACTTTGAAGAAATGATAGAAAGGGAAAGTTCTAAAACAATATGAGGAGGTGAACAGCAATTTTCTGGTCAGTATAGAAATCCATCCCTTCCCCCCACCAAACTCCAGCTCGTAAAGCAGGCTGAAGGATCCTTGAACTGATGCCATTGCCAAGCGTGAGTTTTTTGCGAATGAAGATACGAGGCTGAAAAGTGTCACCGTTGCTTATTCTTGCCCTCTTCTAATGACTCTGAGTGGGAGTAAAAAGTAACTTGTTCTTTCGTCTACCCCTTCCAGTGCTGCTAATAAACGGAGTTGGATTGTGGTGGTGGGACAGTCCGGGAACATCTGGAATACTTTCTTTTGAGAACCACTGGATTAGAGAACAATATGTGTAGCAGAACAGGAAATTAAGCCACTTTTATTCTTGATAAAACTGCTTAGAAGAAAATGCTTTGTGTGATGTCCTTCCCAAATATGGCACACTATGGCAAAAACTGGAAAGGCCCAAATAAAATAATGTTGTAGTTCTGGTGTTCCCGGTGGTGGTGGTGGTGGTGGTGGTGGTGGTGGTGGTGGTGGTTAGGTGCCATTGCAGACTTCATGCAGTTTTATTAGCAGAGACAAAAGTGGATTGAATTTGCCCTCTTCCAGAAAGATACTCTACTGCACTGCTAGGCCTTCCTAATGGGAAATATGTGAAGCTCACATTCATTTTGGTTCCTAGATTACTGTACAGAAAGCTCCCCAAAATATGTATGTATACAAGTATCTTGTGGGAACAATCAAGAGCATATGTTATTATAAAGAGGTCCAAATTAACTGCACATTTGAAAGCGCCAGGGTGATGTGCAGTGCTAAACACGTTTCATCTGTGGTGAGTGTAGAAAATATTCAATAATAATAGATTCATTCTGTGTTCCAGGCAAGACAGAACAAAACTTCAACTTATAAGCACCCACCTCTCTTGGGTTCAAGGTCATCTATATCATCTTCTGTATTATCTAAGCAGAGTGTCTAGGATTAGAATCCAAAAGGCGTCTTGTGGATCACATGCTTTGTTACAGGACTGTCCCATTAACCTTTGGTTTAAAAATATTTAAAATGTAAATCATGGCTCCACAGAAGCCAGCAAAGGCACTACAGGATATGTGCTCCCACCATAGCAGCCTTCTCACTGCCTCACGAAGTGGCTTCCTGACCCCTTTGCCATGGGTGAACCACTTACTCAACCTTTGATGCCTGCACATGGAGGGCATCCTCATTCATGGTGTACGTACACCATGTGTACCTTGTGTTGCCATGGCCCATTTCACTGAGGTGAGGGGGCGCATCAGTGCCAGAGGGAGCAACCTACACTGGGATTGCCACGTGTATCTGAGGCAATTCCAACATAGTCTCAATATATAGGGATAAAATCCTGGAATATCACAATTCCGGGAGGAAACTTCCATCTTGGATTTTCCTGAAGTAGCAATATTGTTTTCCTGAAGTAGCAGTATTGTCTGGCCTTTGCTCCAGGGTTATTCCTTCAGGTGTACAAGTGTAAAGGCAAAATTGGGCCAAAAATACCCACTGCACAAACTTGGGGACTGGCATTTGCACAGCTCCATGTATTTTTGATATCATATGCATTGTGGTAGCAATGCCAGACATGGTAAAGACCTGAGATTTTGCCCTCCCATCTGACAGGGACAGTGAGGGGCAATTGCAGGATCTAAACAAGAATCCACATTTTCCTTTTGCTGGCTGCAAGCAGGCACTATCTTTAAATAGCTAAACAGAATATACCAGGATAAAGCAGCAAAGAATTCAAAGGATTATGTTATCTTTCTTTTGATGTCACCATAAACTATTTACCAGACTGCTGCTAAAGAAATCAACACATTTGTGTAAAAAAAAAAATGTATTATAACTGCTGAATTTGTAAAATGTGATCTGGATTCAAACCTGGCTTAAAGACAACTTTGGTTGCCCTGCCAAACCATCCATACTGGGAATTATTTTGATTCTGTGGGACTCCTCAGCAGTTTTCAGTAGGGATGGGGAAGAAATTTGTGGGCCATTTCACTTTAAAGAGCTGCATCTCCTTCTCTCTCCCTCTCTTTCTCATATTTAACATGCTGTTCAGGGCAGAGCACTTGCAAAATAAATAAAATAATGAAGCACACTTCAAACCCAGCAGTAGTCTGATTTTTTTCAGCACAGCAGTAAAGGCTTTAATAAATGTGTTCTTAAAATCCCAAATCTAATCAAGAGTTATTTTCTTAAGACATGAATGTGTGAAAACACCCTGTGAGGGAGGCACCATCATTCTGAAAAGAATCCCACAGAATGAACTGCTGGCTGCAAAGAAACTCTTTGGTCTTCTACCTGCTGATGTTCCTGAATTTAGGACTGCTTAATCTTTTTCTGTTGTGCTGGTAAACACAAAAAGCCTTTTACTCAGATAACATCTTTTGAAAAAAACAGTTTTACTTCAGTTCTGCTTGCTTAGACTCCTGTCTCTCTAGCTAAGGCTGCATTTACAAATGACACTTGAGGCTTTCAAATATATCCACTTGCCCACAAGGATAATCAAACCCAGAACATGACAAAACATTCCTAGTTTAAAACACAAAAAGCCACAGTTTAAGAATGCACTCAATTCAAAACAAATCTGGACTGTATTATCAATCTGGATCAATTTAATCTCTTAGCCATTTTATTTTCCTTTTCAGGGACTCTGGCGTGACACTGTTATGTCTTTTGCTTATGAGATAGGCATTATAAATAAGCTTTTTCCGATACACAAGGCCCCTAGCTGTTTAATCGAACAGACTACCTTTGTGCTACTGGATTGTGCAAACTATTAATTTAATTTAATAAATTTTGTTTGATAAATAGAGCTTGAATTACAATACAGTATTTTTATTGTCTTCCCATAGAATTTTAAGCAAGAGATTTTAACTTTCAAAATCCCTGTTTATTTTTGTCAAATATATGTAAAATGCACTTGTGAAAAATGATCTCCCAGCCTCCAATGTAAGAAATATCAATGGAATTCATATATATATTTTCCCTATAAGGTAACACTATCCTCATGTTGAGCTTAACTTCTGGTGAATACTTAGACATGGACAGGGACGTGCAGTTCTATTGCCAACTATATGAAAGTGTTTTACCATTGCTTTAATTTGGAATTGAACCATAGCCTTTCTAGAGGCATTAAACCTGAGCCTTTCTATATGTAAACATAAGAGCATAAGTGGAGCCCTACTGGATCAGGCTATAGCACATCTAGTCATCTTCTCTCACACAGTGGCCCACCAATTGCTTCCAGATGTCTCAGGCAGAAGATAGCAAAGCCTTCTCCTTGTTCTAGATTCCCCCAGATAGCCTTTAGAAGCATCCTGCCTATCTCTCCAACCTGGAGGCAGTACCTAGGCATTCGTTCTAGTAGCCATTTATACATATTTTCTCCATGAATTTATCGAATCCGTTCTTAAACCTTCCCAGGCTGGTTGCTGTCACCACAGGCTTTTTCGCACACGGGGTTTTCGAACGCGTGCAAGACAGCCCGGGACGCGGCATTCGCATTGCCGCAGCAGGGCTTGCGCTCCGACGTGTCCGGAGCTGTCTTGCACGCGTTCGAGATGTAGAGCACTTTAAAGTGCTCTACATCTGTTCCGGCGCGGACAAAGCGCCCGCAGCCGTTCGGGGAGAGAAGCATTCGCTCATGTTTCTCTCTCCCTGACAGCCGCAGGCTCCCCTCCCCCGCCGGCGCTGACTGACAATCAGCTGATTGCCTGCTTTGCCGGCTGTGGGAGCCTCGGCAGCCATCTCCTCGCCCCTTGCCGGCGTTTGCCGGCTAAGGCACTTCAGAATGCTTTGAGCATTCGCACACAGGCGCGCCGGAATGCGTTTGCACACAGGTTCGCCGGAATGCGTTTACACACATTCCTGCACTCCTATGTGTGAATGCTGAAAGCGTCCTGAAGTGTCTTAGGCTTCCCGTCCTACACCCATTCCAAATGGAATGAATGTAATGCGAAAATGCCTCACCTCTTCTGATAGTAAATTCCATAGATTGATGACTCTCTGAGTAAAAAAAATACTTTTCCATGTTGATCCTAACTCTCAGCTTCATCAGCTTCATAGAATGCCCCCTGGTTCTAGTATCGTGGAATGTAGAAGATAATTTTTCTCTCTCCACCTTCTCATCTCTGTGGATGATTTTATATACTTCAGTCAGGCCTCCTCCTAAATACCATCTTTAAGGGCCACTTAGCCTTCCCAACATGAGCTACAACAAACCCCCATTCACCTGTGTTCTCATGTAATGAACTGAGCTCTTGGTAAGTGTAGTCAAATCAACAATGTCAACTATATCAGTTAATTTAAATGTCATGGTGAACCAGTTTGGTCTAGTGGTTAGGGAGCAGGACTGTTATCTGGGAATACCGGGTTTGATTCTGCCCTCCCACATGAAGCCACCTGGGTGACCTTGGGCTAGTCACAGCTCTCTTCTGAGCTCTCACAGCCCTACTCACCTCACAGGGTGTGTGCTGTGGGAAGAAGAATAGAAAGCTTTGTCAGCTGCTTTGAGTCCCCTTAAATGGGTGAGAAAAGAGGGGTAGAATATATCTCTAAAATTATTCATGATGTGAATGAGCAGGCATTTTTTTTAAAAAAAATATATATGCATTTTAGATATACAACCACACATTCTCATTTTACATCTGCTTTCATAATTGCATATTCCAAGCATACTTACAATTTTTCATTTTTCCTTCCCCCCCCCCTTCCCTAACCCTCTCACCTAATGCAGATCTTACAATTCAATAACGAGCAGGCATTTTTCTAGCATTTGCAAAAACTGTCTAGGTTGAATGACGGAAGATTTAGGACTGGCAAAATAAAGTTTCTCTGTCACACAAGATATGATTATTATTTTAAAGGTAAATTTAAACCTGAGTGGACCAAAAGAAGATTAGGCACGTTACCAAAGGGCAGAGCTATCGGTGTCTGCTACACACTATGGTTTTGAACTGCCTCCATTACTGGAAAGTCATGACTTAAAAGAGTGGCTGTTTACTCATGTCCTGTTTATGGGCTTCTAATTGGTGTTTGGCTGAGCACTGAGAGACCATGGACTAGATGGGGCTTTGGTCTGTTTCAGAAAATTACCTCTTAAATTCCTATGATTTACTGTTGTCCTGGAGAGTTTCTGGGTAAGATTTGAAGGACTAAAGTCCACTTATATCTGTTCAAGTATCATCTGGTCCATGAAGGTGTATGCCATTATTAACCACAAAATTCTTTGGTGACTTTAGTGGAGTAGTTTCCTCTTCCCCTATGAAAAATTTGGTTTTGCTACATCTTTCCTTTCCCATATATCAAAAAGAGTTTGCTACACTTCAGTCATTCACATACCAATGTTACAATTTTGCAATATGTCTATATCACTTTTAATTTACAACTTAATGTTTAATTAGACTTGGTTTACATAAATTGATTTAAAATTAAAATTAAAATTATTCATCTACACACCAGGTAACACTGGTAAAATCACCTCAGGTAACACTGCTGGCATTCATAATACACTTTGGGAAACACTGTGCTAAAAACTGCATGTACCAGATTATCAGATGACATAAAGGTGTGTTTTTTACATAAATATATACAGTCAGCTTTCTGCAGTGTGTTTCCACACATGTTTTCCATATGATGTGTTTTACTTTCTGTGACCTGTCCATTCTTATCATGGGCCATTTTTTCATTATTGCATATTTTGAGGTAGGGAGGGCAATTGCCTGAAGGGACAGTTGTGTCCTGGGAGAATCTCACCTTAGGAAAAGTGCCAAGAAGAAATCAGAGGAAGCAGCAGTTGCGGCATGGAGGGAAAAGAGGCAGAGAACACAGATCTCACTTGTCACAAAGCCTCTAAGCACAAAAGAGGGTAAAGAACAGGCTTCATATGAGGCAACCCTGAAGGGTCCTTGCCGCTCTGTTTGGTCAAAGCAAAGGCTCAGAGAGACTTTTGGCAAGCAAGCTCTGTGTTCTCTGTTTGTGCTTCTTCCTCTCTGTACTTGCACCTTCCTCCAGCTCTTGCCTTCAATGGCACTTTTACCACTCTGCAGAAGGAGCAATTCCAGGAGTGGGTTCCACTACTGGAGTGGACTGGGTGCCAGTGACATGCAGTCACCATGCACCATAAGAGAGCCTGGCTGTCTTTTGGCATAGGATGTTGTGTTGTCACTGTGTTCCACTGCCCTCCTGGCACAGTCTGAAGGTCCATGTGGATCCTGCCTAAGATTCTGAGGCTGAACTGTCTTATATCCACAAGCTGATCAGCAACCATGTTTTGACTAGAGAGTTGGATGAAATGTTCTTTAATGTAGTAGTAGTAGTAGTAGTAGTAGTAGTAGTAGTAGTAGTAGGGAGCAGTGCACATTTTCCACTGATACCTCTGATTATCCCATGTCCTTGGAAAGGATCTGACTGTCAGAGAACCAGATCAGTCATAAATACCTAATAGACTGTATGTGATTACTAACAATATCAGAACATTTATTTCAGCTGGATTGAAATGTGAGCTCCCCCTACAAAAAGCATGGCAAGTAAGCTTTCTGCTTCCCATTCCAAATGAAATCCAAAAGTGTCATTTGATTGAGGATTCTTCCTATATGCTAAAGCTGCAGACGCTCTGATCGAGCTGACTAGTGCTGTCAGAAGTGACTCTTCTTGAATTTCATCCTTTTTCATTGTGAGGCCATGTATCATTCAGTAGGTAATACATGACACAAAAGGAAGGCATTTGAGTTTTCACTCAGGTCATTTACTTGCCCCTGAATAAAAGCCGACACATAATAGGTGTTTTCATCTGCTAGTAACATTTGAGCCTCTTCCTCCTTTTTCTCCTCTCCCTCCTCTCTGTCAGCCCTTACCAGTTTCCAGAATTAAAATGTTAAAAAAAAAAAAACTGTCCAGATAGATGTTTGGCATAATAAGATATTTGTGTGGATTAAACCTACTGACAGCTGTTTCTATAACAGAACATTACCCACTCACCCAAAGTGTAAATACAGTATAAATTATTACTTTCTAAAATATTGCTAAGACCTCTGGCCCTTTCTGCATGGGGTGTTATTTTGGATTATATCCTGGAATAAGGACCTGTTATCCACATGCTAGTGCAGACTACAGCAAACTGTGCCAAACCTCGGCATAGGGGAGCAGCGTCCCCTCCTCTCCACCCCCTCTCCCCTCATTGGAAGCCAGATTGACCTTACTCCACCCCTGTGCTGCCCACTGCAAATGCTGCATCCCCCGCCTTTAGCGGGACCAAACGGGAATAATAATCATTTTTTAAAACAAAAGCTGCTACGAGGTTTGGTGGCAGTTGGGCTGTTGAGCAGTTTTGCGCACCTCCGTCCTTTCCAGGAACCGCGAGAACACCCGGCAAGTGGAAAATCAAGCCATTATCCTGCCTGCCTTGGTGATCGGGGAAGGGGGGGTGGAATACTTGTATAAAAGAGTCTTGTGGGGCAGCGAAGGCCATTTGATCCCCTCATCGTTTCGGCTTTAACACCATTTATTCCCAAAAAATCTCAGCGGTTGCTATCTCCAATGCACAGGGCAGAAACGGCAAGCACAGGACATGAAACCCCACCTCCCACTGATGCGAGCGCCAATCTCCTCCCCAAATAGCCCAGGAACGTGCCCATGTGCAGGCTCAGCTTGCTAAGCAATGCGTGCCAGGAGACCAAACTACGGCGAGACTTGTATTTTCAGGTACCAAATTTGGTGCAGGTTTGATATGGGTTTGGGCGATTTGGTCCGTGGAAATCAGACGAAATCAAAAGTGCATGGGGATGACCCTCACCGAACCCGATTTCAATTTGGACCAAAACATGCATGGGGATACTCCCTGTAACACCAATTAAATGGTACTACCTGAGGTCTGAGTTAAGGATCTCTTAATCTGTATCCTGCTCTGTTTAGTGCAAATAGGCCTGAACCAACAGGGGTGGCATCTTCTTGATCTGCATTAACAGATGAGGAGGCCCAAAATCCAGACTAAGAGGCTTCTTAGCCTGGTTCAAAGATGAATGTAGAAAGGGCCTGTATTTGCAGCATACTCTAGCCTTTGAGGTTGGGGGGTTGGGGGAGAGATTGTATGTATGTTTTTTTCCTTTGTTTTTGCTGAGTGCTGAGCACTGGGAAGGAATCCTATCTTTCCCAAGATGGTACTTCAGATGTTAAATTGTTTAGAGGAATATTGCTGAAAATCATCTGTGGCCTCTTCAACTTGGAAATCTATTGTATTGCTGTTTGAAATGCTGTTTGGAATGTATCTTTGTGTAGCAAAAACAAACTTGATGATGAGGTGACAAGACTGAATTTATTAGGGCTGAAATGTGATATTTAGGGAAGGAATCTCCACTGAAAACAGCAGGATTTAGTTCACAACTGAACTGCGCTGTTAAGAATGACGTATTTCTTCAAAACCTGTGCTGTACTGTGGCTGTTTTAAATATTTCAGATGCAAATAATGTTATTACATTTCACCTTCCCTGTAGTGGCCCCCAGCTTGTTAAAAAAGTTTGCTCTGATATGTGTCAACCTTCAACATGATAAGAAAAGTATCATTTTACCCTAGCCTTTAGCTGAAGACGTAGCTTGTCATCCCCTTCCAGACACTGTTATTTGGCGTTATCTTCATTTGTTTTATAAACTGAATTTTAATTGTGTTTTCTAATTTGTTCTATTGTTCCCCATCCTGAGAATTTGGAACATAGGGTGGGAGAATAAATAAATATATTAAAAAGGAGAAGAGGAGGAATAAAGTGCAGTGTCATGTCAACAAAAATAACAATTGTGCTTCCACTTTTTTTTTTTTTTACAAATATTTCAGCTAGCACAAGGTGTTCTCAGCTGCACATTTTGGCTTTTCAGCACTTAACTTAGGCGCATACACTACTGGGCCTTTTTCTGGAATATACCATGGAATAGGGACCTGGCAACCACCAAGGCCTTCTGTAGTCTGCAACATCTTCAAGACAGCAGGTCCCTAGTAGTTTGTCACCCCTAGATCTCAAGCCCTTGGAGGCCAGTCTCACTGGTCCAGACCCTCTGGTTCAAATCATGACATGGTAAATGCAATAAGGCCCTTTATTGCAAGTCCCCAAAAGAGAAAAATGACTTAGGAGTAGGAAAGATAAATTAGATATGAAGAAAGGAGTTATAATGGGTGAGGCATTGAGATTGTCTAGTTCTCTCAGGGGAAAGATCCAAGCATAGGTCCAGACCTAGGCCAGGGATAAGGCTAGAAGGGGTAGAAGAAAAAGGAGTGTTAAGTTAAAGAACTTATTTTTGTGCCAATTAATAGAAATACCTGTATTCTTCTTCAGAACACTTGTTTCCAGTTGTAAAGAATAAAGCTTTTTATTTGTTCCTTTGAAGAGTCTTTGTCAGCTTCTCTATATTCTAACCCAGAAGGGTGGTTACAGTTACGCATATCTCTCTCTAGATAAACCAGGGAATCTGCCTAAACAGCCAGGAGGCTGAAAACGAGAGTTTATAGTGGCTGGCAAGTGAGGTATCGGATTAAACATTGCTGGTGTCTGCTTGAGGGGTGCGAGGCTAGAACAAATAAATAAACACTGTACCAGAAATATAAATACTAACACGCTACCAAGGTTTTAAACTTATAACAGCCCCTTACAGTATTAAAGACAGGGGTGAAGAGAGTGAGTCGGCTCACACCGGGGGGATGGGCAGCATCACAATGTAACTAGAAACCTAGAAACGCCCCACCTGCCCAGATCTTAACGTATTGCAAACTAACTCTCCCCAATCCTGACCAATTACTTGGCTGTTGCGTCCATGATGTAACCATTCACACCATTGCTGGCGTGAGGAGTCATCTAAGGTACTGCACAAGCGCTCTGGTACCTCAGATGACTCCTGATGTGACTGCATGGATGCAGAATGTTATCGTTGTCATAGCACCAGAACAAGGTATGTTTTCAGATGCGGGGGGTTAGGCATTCACTGGTACATGTTAGTCTCTTCTGCACCTTTCCCATTCAACTGAAAGGAAGGAAAGTACAAAAAATGCCCAGAATCATGGAAAGCCAGGCAGATGAACCATTCAGCAGCAAGCATTCATCAAGGAAGGCATTTCTAGACTTGGAGGCAAATAACATTAAAATGTGGGGAAATGAGGTAGGTTTATTTATTTAACTGATTGTTAGGGACACTTTTTCTTAAAGGGACAACAACAACAAAACCCCTATCTGATACACCCTTAGCCTAACTCAGAAATGGAAACCTGTGTGAATCAACATGTTGTATTCCATAATCCCTGGTCATTAGCTTTGGAGGGATGGGATTTGGAATCTTAGATCCTTTTCAAACTTAGTCTTGGTCAGGAAGGAGTGCAGGTGGCCATTATCCTCATGCTGATATGGAACGGAGCAATCCCCAATCTCTTCATAGGATGTTTTGTCCTCATAGGATGAAGTTATAGACCTCTTCTAAGAGCTATAGGGTCCTGCCTGGACGTACAGTGCCAGAATGAAAATGGCTGACTTGCGCTTCGTTGTGGCAAGTCCTGGCAGAGTTCTGCTCACAGTGTTCAGAGTGTATGGCGTGTTCCTACTGCTTTGTTCACGCCTCAAGCAACTCCTGGATCCTGCTCCTTCCTAGGCTCATGGATGTAGCCTGGGTTGAACTGAGTGACAGCTACAGGCTTCTAGTTAAGGAAATGTTTTCTTTATATTTTACAATATAATGACCAGACTTTGCTTACTTATTCTGCTATTTTTGGATATTCCAAGAGTGCTGGAATATCCACGTTTTATTCCAAAATATCCAAAACTAGCAGGATCAGTAAATGACTTCTGAATGCAGCCAAAGTGAATCTATAACTATGTGGATGCCACTAAGTGAGAAGCATAGGCACAACATGCATTTTTTTTCTATTTTTACCGTTATCAGCTACTTGTATAAAATAAGAGCAGTTTTCCAGGATCGTGGGTTTAAAAAATATCAGAAAATGTTTTAAGAGTTCACTGTTGGTCTTGTTTCATCCAAAGATGTGGTGCGGCAGAGTAGTCTGTGGTGGTTAAATTACATTTGGTAGCTTGCCCTCTGTATTTGAATTTGTAAGGCAAAATGTATTAAGCAGCACTTTTTGAAATCTGATGCTAATACAGTTCTTCAGTCTCTCTTCCCATTGCCTGTTCTCTTGCCTTTTGCATATGTGTCTGTTGGACTGCTTCTAACTGAGAATTTCTCTCCATCCTCCCAATTTAATTCTAGTAAACTATTAGGAAAAAGGGAGTTACTTTTGAGCATTGTTCATTGATTGCTTAGTTAAGTCTTTCTTTCTTTCACATGTGGATATGCTGTTATGTGAGGGACCAGCTGAGGTTACTAACAGAAGATATGACAAAACTGGTTGTTGTTTCTTCTTTCTGCAAACCATGGGCTTTGATATTTCTTCAGACCTGCTTCCTTCTCTCACACAGAGACCCTTTTTATTGACTCTAAAGTAAGATTTATTCTGTGACACTCACTGGGGGATATTATAAGAGAAAACTAAATGCTGCAGAGCAAACTGGTCATGAATGACCTACCCGCTATGTTAGGCTGTTCTGTTTTTTATTATCCGGCAGATGGGATTTATTTCATTCTAAAGCTCCCCTATTCACAGTTCAAAGTAGGCGTATTTCTGACAATTTGTACAGTTACTTTCTTTCCTTTCCTTCTGGGAAATATGGGGCCCTATCCTTGATAGCTATGCAATGGGCAAGGCAAAGGATACACAAAACAAGGTATGTTTTTAAAGTTCTGACTGAATGGGTTTTAAATCAGAGAATGAATGTTTTGTCCTGTACTTGGCAGCAATTAAACTTTCAAAACTTCTTCAGCTTCATGTTTGCTTTATTCATGGATATTGCTAGCTCAGTGTCTTTAGTTTATACCAGTGAATCTTCTTTGATTTTCAGGAAAGGCAATATACTATTAAAGGCAAATACTTAGCCTGCATGAAATTAAGCTATCAATATGTTTTTTGCATTTACTTCCTTCCTATCCTGTAATTGGTGATCTCAGAACGGGTTACATAATATGAAAGAAATATAAAATAAAAATAAGAAATTAAAACGTTACAGTTTTTATCACAATAAAATTGTAACCTTGTGAAAATCCTTAGTTGCTCCTTAAAAAAAACACTGCGACCATACAAGAAATCAAGGTTGGTGCTATCCCTAGATGCTATTAAAAGCACCTGTTGGAAACTGTGAGAGAGAATTGGATGCTTGGTTAGCTTACCCTATCAAGGTGCTGGCAGGAAACATGCACCTGCTGGTTTAAGAAAAATCAATTAATTTCTTTTTCTTACCTTGAATTACATCCACATTTCTCACACCACAGTTAGGCACTTCTCAGTCCATACTTCAAACCTCTCATGCAGTGTTTTCCTGATTTCAAAAAGGCCACAGAACAATATATTTCTATGTGCCTTTTGCAGATATGATGCACAGATTTTGAAATATATCTCCTGGACATATTTCTGGGTCATAAATGGGGCCATGTTAGATCAGGGCACAGCCCATCTAGTCCAGTATCCTACTTCACAGAACTGGCTCATCATTTGCTTCTGGACATTTTAAAACAGAAGACAAAGGCAATACCCTTACCTGCTCTTGATTCCCTGCAAATGGCCTTTAGAAACTTCCTGCCTGTGTTTCCCATTTGAACTCATTATCTAGGCATCCATTCTAGTAGCCACTGATATCCCTATCCTCCATGAATTTATCTTTCTTAAATCTACCCCGACTGGTTGCTGTTACCACCTATTCTACTATAAATTCCATAGCCTGATGACCCTCTGGGTGTAAAAATACTTCCCCTTATTGGTTAATTCTCCTGTCTCCCAGCTTCATAGAGTGCTTCCTGGTTCTAATGTTGTACGATAGAGAAACTATATTTTCTCTTTCCATCTTTTCCACACCATGAATGATTTTATAGACTTCTATTGGATCACCTCTTAAATGCCATGTTTCAAGGCTGCCTAGATGTTGCAGCCTGATTTCATCGGGGAAGTGTTTCAGCCCCTTGATCGTTCTGATAAGACCTGAAGAGCTAGTGCTTGCAGAAAGCCCAAAAAAGGTCCACACGGCTTATTCTGGTACAGGCCGTGTCTTCATGGCAACCTTATCTCGGATTCAAAAACGTTTTCAGTCCTCGGAGTCTGCATGGCAGTTTGGCTTAACACCCTTTCCCAATGTTAAACCACCCCAAAGCATGGTGAACCTCAGTCCTGATTTCAACAGGTCTCACTCCGGGTCGTGCGCTTCAAACGTTTTACATTTTTTTACTGTGTGGACAGTACTGTTTTAAGGGATGAAAATCCATGTTTAGGGTTTCCCTCTCCCAATAGCTTGCTTCCAAAGACAGTGATTTCAGTGTAAAAATCTACTTAACAGCAATCGCTACACTGTAGCGATGGAACTACTTCACACCTTGATGGTTGGAATAACAATGTTGCAATTTTGCCCAATTCTAAAAGATCTGACTTTAGAAAAGGAAAGGAAGGGAGGAAAGCAGCTGAATGTGAATGTTTAAAGCAAAGGGGCTTTAGTTGCTGCCGCTGCTGTGTGCCCTGAGCAATGGGGAGAGGAAGGGAAAGAATCGCTGGCTGGCTGCCCGCTGCCATTTTTCCTCCACCCATGGAAGCGGCAGCCACCCAGCCACCCAGTTAGGCTTGGTGAAGGGGTCCCTTATGGGTGGTGCGTCCATGCCAGGAGGAAGAGGGCAGGGCAGCCCAGAAATCGGCTTTTAAAAAGTAACCTCTTGAGTCCCACCTTGAGTCACATACCCCACGTACGATCTTCAGAATCTGGATCCAACGCGATTAAGTTAAAAGTAAAGGGAACAGGCAAATTCATGTTTGCATCCGGTTCTATTATTTCAGTTTAGGGAAAGTGAAATAAGCTTGCTGTGGGGATTTGCCCACAGTGACAAGAACATCCACAAAGTGAAGAAGTATGAAGTCCATATGGGCTTCATAAACCAACAAAAGGATATGGGGTGGTAGAATATATTAAACCACAGTCAGATAACCTTGCACCCACTAAGGAAACATCCCACTGCAAGTACTGTCAACAGTGCTTGAGTGGTACATTGGGAAACGTTCTCCCAATCTTCTGTTCCACCACCACTTCTGCAGACTTTACCTGAAGTGCAGTCTTCAAGTTGACTAGCACTTCTGGTGCCATTGTCTGTTTTTGCAAAAGTTGTCCCAGCTGGAAGCTTTGCTGCAGCAGAGGGTAAAGGAATGTATAAACAACACTATCCTTGAAATGGCAGGAACTGCTTTTTGTGCAGCTCCTGCTGAAATCACTTGAGTTTCCATCTTCTCCTCAGTTCACAACTTGGCGCCCACTTAAAAAGCTAACTCTGCTCTTGACTCAGCTGCTGAAAATAGCTACAGGGCAGGAAAGCAACAGAGATACTTTAAAATGTGTCCTGAGGAACTAGCCACTTTGTAAATCTTCTTTGCTACTTAATCAGAACTCAGACATTGTTTATAAGGTAAGTAGAATAGAAAAATGCAGTCTTTTTTTATGAGCATGCTCAGGGATTAATTTTATGAATGCTCTAGGTACACAGAATCCAAACAGAGATAACGTAAGAAAATCAAAATGTAAGATTCCTGTTCCCCCACATCTTTGAAGGGAGTGGCATGAACATGAAATCCAGCCAGCAACATAAACATGCTACACTAAGTGTATTCTAAAGGGATTTCTAGCTCATTTTTGAAGGATAAGAATCAAGGCTGTATGAATGTTTATAGGAATAAAGTCCATACCTTCGGATGTTTACCACAACGTTGCAGCAAATAGCAGCTTATGGAAAAGTCAAGTAGCGTAACCTAGCAAGAAACATTGCAAGATAAGGAATGAAATTGAACATGTACTTGATATAAACATAGGCAGAAACCCAGAATTGTATTTGTTGAGAATGTTTGAAGGGACAAATAAAAGAAGAACCAATAATCAAATTCCAATGCCATTCAGTGCAATTAGTGACCGCTCACAGTTGGAAGCATTCAGATCATTTAAGCTTCAAATACTGATAATTGAGGAGTATGAAGTTTTCAAGAAAAACAGCATGATAGATTCTATAATGTGTGGGATTTAATTCAGTTAAGGGAGAAAGCAGAGGAATATATGACAAAAAGAACTGTGTTAAATGGGATTAACCAATAGGTATAAAGTAATTAAATAACGTAACCTCAGTATTAGTTAAATATAGTGTTTGATGACATGAATGTACTTTTGTATTATGGAATGATGTGCACAGCAAACTTGTGCATTCCTGGCAAGCCTAAGTGAAGCCATTTTAGGATTAGGTTATCTCCATTTTTGTACTACAGCTAAGTTTTGAAAGGTTCTCTTGTAGGAACACCCTAGGACAGTGTTTCCCAAAGTGAGGTACACGTACCCGCAGGGGTATGGGAAGAGTTTGGTGGGAGTACGCGTGGAACCGCATCTCAGATTAAAATTAACAACCAGGGAACCAAATTATGATGATCTGTCATCTCAACATAAACAATTTCATCCTTCTCATTGAATCAAATAAATGTTCTTTATAATAACTTTTGTTTATTTTGTGTATGTACCAAAATATATATATATATATATTTATTTTTATTAAAGCATATGTTTTTTATGAGGGGTACTCAGTGTTACAAAAATTATAGAAGGGGTACACATATGTCAAAAGTTTGGGAAACACTGCCCGAGGAGAAGGAAGGTTCCCTTTAAACCGCCTGTAGGGAATATAGAGCCTACTGGTCACCTGTTTTCCATCTTGGGTTCAGTCCCACCTTAATCACCAGTAGATCTTGTGAATTGTAATATCAGGGTTGATGCAACAATTCTAGACTCTGAATACCTGTAGCTAGAATGCACCGATTGGTCACACTATACCACCTGGTGTGGCTAGACTAAGGATAAGAATGGTTAGTTTTGGTTACTTGAAACATGGAATCTGTATCTGACAAGATGCAGAATACCATGTTATTCTTTGTGATGCCTGGAGGCTATGCTTTTTAAAAGTAAGTGTTGAACCATATGTTTTACAGGGAGGGACTTTTTTTTTATTGTTTACAGTTTTTATCTTTGCACTGTTATTCTGTAAAACCTACTTGCTCAATGATAGATTGTGCTACCATTTTTCCTATTTTTTAATAAACCATTAAAATGTTCCAAGTTGTCCTTACTATGTGGCTCTGAGGAGCTAAGAAGGACTGGTGGCAGTAAACCAAAAAAAAAAAAAAGATTCCCGATGCACAGCTGGGAACGCTTGGATGGTGCATGGCTGGGAATCATCACAGAAAGGTGGAAAGCCAAAAAATAAAACGAATAGACACAAAAATGTGTGAACCATCAAACCTGGATTGAAGAAGGTTTAAAGTGAAGGTGTGAGCATGGCCCTATGTCTTCCACCCTGCAAGAAATACTGATCTGCTGTTGGTGATCTACGAAAGTAGCTGGCTACCTACCATAAATATAAGGAAATGGCCTCATTTGAAATTGAAAATGCCTTCTTGATTAGGAGAAAGCATAGATGGCAGCACTTGCCAGTTGTTTATGAAAAAGATACAACTGTGTTCAATGGATGCAGCAAGATAGCATAGACTAATTTCAAAGAACACTATGGCCATTTCTGCACTTACCTTATTTAATCCGGATTGTTGAGATCCGGATCTTTGGGATCCAGTCCTCAGGGAATCTGGTCCAAGTAGTTCTGCATCATGGTAAGGACTCCATATGTCTGCACAGAGTGTTTAGCACCCGATGGCAATGGGTGCTAAAGGGCTGCTGTGCAGATGCCATAACACCCATCCTGAGGCTCTGATTAGGCTGAAGCAGGAAGGTTCGCCGATGATGCAGCACGATTGGCCCATGCAGCCATTGATCAGGGGTCACTTCCTGTTATAGTAGGTGTGGCAGAGAGACATGGCTTCGTAGCTACCTACGTAGTTGCTATGAAGCTTGTGCTAAGCTTCATGGACAGCTACGAAGAACATGTGGCCCACCCCAGGACCCCATCGGCCCAATATGCATCCAGAAGCGTGTCCTGTGATCCAGTCTTCATGGTACAAGACCGGATTGAAGACACAATTAAAGGGGTATAGCATTAATCCAGAATTAAGGGCCCAAAGACCTCATTAAATCAAGAATTTGATGGCGCTTGTGCGGACATGTTCTGAATGCTGTCCTAATGTGGTCCTCAAGGGGTCATGTGTGGGGATGGTACATAGAGGATCCATACGAAATGCATTCTTTTCGGGTTCCTCATGGGATCTTCAGAAATGGCGTATGAAACAGTTACCAAAATATTGCATTAGGTCCTATGCAAGAAGCATAGGTTTACAATTAAAAAACAAGATCTGGGAGCATGAAATTACTAAGATCATGATAAAGTTACAATTCTATGGGATTTCAAAATCCAAATGGATTGGCACTTAGAACATAATGTGCCTACTATTGACCATGGCTGTATCTCTATTACACCGCAAAGGCACCTTAAGTCAAGACAATTCCCATTACTCACAGCGGAGACCAGCTGTCCTGAAGGTCTCAGGAAAACCATCTTATTTGCCACATCACAAACTCCAGAAGAACCAATGACATGGCAATCAAGGTGCCTTTCCAGAGGACAGGAAATTGTGTCCTCTGCTAGAAACCGCTACAGTGCCCTTTGCTGGGGTGCTGCATGTGACATGTTCCTATTGTTGTTGACAATTGATAACAAATGATTTTTGTGCTCTGGTCACAGGAACTGAGGGGAGACTCCAGTCCTTCTCAAGCTCCTAAAGTCCCCAGAAGCCGAGAAGAGCGTGAGAAACTGATTATGTAGGTTTTGCAATGTAATAATTCTCAACTTCCCAAAGCTACTACTGCTTAAGATACAATATACTACAAAACCATGCTACTGAATTAGTTACCAAGGTTCTGAAATTAAGGCAATCAACAGTGTTGGTTATCAAAAATAAAAAATGAGGAACTCCCAGTTCCACAGTAAGCAGAGAAGGAGGAAGTGCAAAATAATTGTAATTGTGCTTTTTCAAAAGGTGTCTTCTACTGTGGGACTATGCTTTTGTTGTCACTGGAATGGTATCCATGCATTTTGCCATAGAGAGAAAAGTAAGATTAGTGTGGCTAAGCTACTAATCATGGGAAGTGGCAGGAAGAGCAGATCCACAGAAAACCCTTTTTTCAGTAACCGCTCACAGTGAATTCAGCAATGCATGTTCTACATTCAGCTCGCCTCCCAACATAGTTATTCATGGTTTGCAACATGAATGCCATAGTATATACTCACAGTCATGGTGAACAGAACAGAACAGTGGCAGCGTACAATTACATGCAGACAGAGGGTGCAGTGTCTAGGAAAAGACTTCCCCTTTTTGTAACAACTGGTGCACAAACTGCTGCAATACCCAGTTATGACATAAGGATCCGGCTCTCACACCCACAGGGTTCATTCACTACCCTTTTCGTGGTTTTGTTGCTTTTGTAATAAAAATGAATGACTAGGAGATCCGTTGAGGAGAGCAAGTGTGGTCGGAAATGACCAATGTTTCTGGCTCCCTTCCTTTCCCATCCTCCTCTCTCTCCCAGTAAACAGAACTTACCTTTGTCCTCTCTGGTCAAGGATCCAGCTGCTGGGTGTTGCTGCTTCTACTAACACAAGCCATATTAAGAGGCCTGCTAAATATACTTAATTGCGTCGAGGCCAGAGAGTTTTAATTGTGAAGGATTCAGTTTTAGAGTTTTATTATGTTTTAGATTTCTCAGTATTCACTCTCTCTCGTGGTGGTGTATGTAAGATCTTTTGTGTGATAGTGATCCTTTCCACACTTACCAATATCCCAGTACAGTGTAAGGCATGGACCCCTTCTGCGTGTCTCTCTTCTGCAGTCTGGAGTGGAACATAGAGTTCTCCGTGGGTTCAGGGTCGGATCACGATGGGTTTTCCTTCGTCTATTAGCTCAGCTCGAACGATTTAAATTTTCACCGCCAGGCGGCAGTTGCCCTATAAGAGGACTCTGTAGACTAGCTTCCCCAGACATTTTCGTTCGACGCTCAGCAGAACGAGAGCTGGTGGAAATTGTCTACAGTTTTTCTCTTTCTCTTTTTCTTCTTCAGAGTCTTCAGAGGCTTCAGGATCTTACCCTTGGTAAGTATTAGGGGCCCCTGTGGGAGGGATCTCCCCTAGACCCTGGAATCCAGGGGATTCCCCTGGGATTCCCCCTTTACCCCTGTTCGGGATTCCCCCCCCTTAACGGCCGGGGTTCCCTCTCTCCCTCTTCCCTCTCCCGCGAGTGGCGTCGAATGGCTGGGCTGCCGTTCTCTGCCGCGGCGGGAGCCGAATTAGACCGTCGGCCCGCGCCTCACCGGTCTAAGTTTTAAGGGGTTCCGCGTCTTGACGCGAGCCCCGGGTTCTCCCCTACCCCCCCCCTCCTCGCGCTGGGATCCCCGCGAGCCCTCCCTCGCCTTCCCCGGGCCCCCCTCGGCCACCTCGTTCAGAGGGACGGACGGCTTCCCCCGACCTAAGCCGCTGCCGCTGCCGCTTCCCGCCGGGCGCCCGACCTCGGCGGTCGCCTGATCGCCGCTTACCGAAGCGGCTCGAGGTGCGCGCCGCCTTTAGCGACCGCCTCGTCATGGCTCCGCGCTGCCGGTGTGCTTCCCCCACGAACCGGGGCCACCATGAGCAGCCGACGGAGCACCGAGTCAGACGGCAGAGGGCCCGCTCGCCAGTTCGCGGCGGGCCGCCCGCTTGTGCTACTAAGCACTAGCGCGTTGCCGGCTCAAGCCTACTAGATCAGCGGCAGACGACCGTCCTTCCCCCTCCCCTCTTTTCCTGCTCGGCGGAGGCACGGGCGGCGCTAGGGACGACGCTGGCCACGCGCTGCCTATGGGGGCCGCCATCTTCCTTGCTAACCACATGGCGGACATGGGCGCCGCCATTTTGGCTCGCAACCACGTGGCAGCTATGGGCGCCGCCATCTTTAGCCCCGCCCACGTGTTCCTCATGGGCGCCGCCATTTTGTGGGGCCGAAGTCAATCCAAACGGCAAAGCCCCTTATTCATCTAAGGCCATATCCCCACTACACTAGTCGGTCTCAGGGCATGTCCCCAAGCAAAAAACCTGTTCTTAAGAGACGAGGTTTATGGCCATAGTCCCACTCTAGCCAAAACGGTCAATGCCTAATTGGACAAGGCCTTTACCCCTCACCGCGACTAGGCCTCAAACAAAGCGGGGGGGGGGGGCAACGGTCCTGTACCCGCAAGCCTTACAGGGTTCTCATGTGTGCCTATCTCCCCCTCTCCTCTCTTTCAGCCCCATGATGGCTGCAAATGAGGCTTCCTCGGGACCGAAGCTTATTGATCTGCCCTCCGAAATGCTCGAACCCCCGAGCACCAAGGCCAAAGCCGCCAAGCCAAAAAATAAGAAAGAGATTAAAGCAGCTAAGCCCAAAGTGACCCCACCGGGCCCAACTGACGCCGCAGGCCCCAGCAATCCGGAGCCATTGCCGGGCCAGGCCCAGATGCCCTTCCCAGGCCCCATGGGAACATTGCCTGGAGTGCATGGCTTCTTCATGCCTCCTCTACCACACTTCGCTCCTACCGTCCCGACAATGAACCCCAGCTTTCAGGAGTCGCTGGCTTCTTTCATGGCTTCCATGGCAGCATTGGGGGCCCTGCCACAACACGGTAGAAAGAGTAAGAGGTCTAAACGCTCGCGATCCTCTTCCTCCTCCTCCTCCTCCCGGTCCCCAGAGCGATCTCCTCCTAAGAAGAAGAGCAAGGGGAAGAAGCCCCCCTCCAAACCTACCGCAGGCGCGGCCAGCGAAGCTGGTCCTTCCAATGCTCCTCCTTCTTAGTCTCTCACGCCTCCTCCACCTCCTCGAGGGGCTGTTGGTACACAAGATCATCCGGAAGATGCCACCCTAGCTGACTGGGGCTCTCTCTGCTCGGAGGTACCATTGGCCTCTCTAGCTGAATCCCATCCTTCCTATGAGGAAGAGGACGATTTCCTCGAACCAATGGGGCAAGCTCCCTCAACTCCACGTCTGTTACCCCATGAGCAATTGCCAGTTACCGTGGAGCGCACTGCGAAAGCCCTCAATCTTACCCTAGCAGGAGCTGAGGAGGAGGAAGGATCCGCGGAAGCGGCGGATATCCTTTGGACAGCGCCCGTCAAAGACAAAGTCTTGCCCACCCCTTCGGTGTTTAAGAATCTGATCTTGAAAGAATGGCAGCAGCCAGCCATTGCTCGCAGACCCCCTTTGTTCCTCCGACGGCTTCTACTGCCCCAGGACCACGCTGACAGCATGTGGGCGGTCCCTACTGTCGACGCCCCCATAACCCAATTGGTATCTAAGCACGTGGTCCCCAAGGATTCTGAGCAAATTCTGAAGGATCCTTTGGACAGGAAAATAGAATCCTATCTGAAGAAGGCCTTTGACGGGCAGGCTCTCCTGTTGCGGGCAAACTCGGCCAGTTCCCTCTTCACCAGAGCGGCCTTAAAATGGACTGATGAGGTTATGGCAATCCCTGATCTACCTGACCCAGCTAGAGTCATGATGGAAGATATTCGCAGGAACCTGGCAGTGGCTGCGGACCTGGCGATTGATGCCCTGCAGATTGAGGCCAGGTGCATGGGCCTGGGCACGGCCGCAAGAAGATCTCTCTGGCTCAAGCATTGGAATGTCGACCTGTCATCCAAGTCTCAGGTCATCAACGCCCCCTTTAAAGGCCAGAACCTCTTTGGTGAGGAATGTTTAAAAGATATTCTAGTTGAATCCCGGGACAAAAAGAAAGTCATGCCCACGGCCCCGCCCACCGCCCACGCATCTTCCAAGTCAAAATCTCCCCGTTTCCCCAGAAGGTCCCAGAGGGACACCCAGTTCAGACAGCCCTTTCGCCCCAGGCCCCCCAGAGGTCGGGCAGCCTGGGGGCGCCAATTTCCTGCCAATAGAGAGCCCATTGGACGAGGAGGTGGCAGATTTATCAAACCCTCGAACCAGACACGCTGACGATCCGCTACCAGCGGTCAGTGGGCGCTTATCGCTCTTTGCCCAGCAATGGGCCCTCTCCTGTTCGGACCCTTGGGTCCGCGAAATTGTTGAAGTTGGTTACTCCTTGGAGTTCGTGGCCCGTTGCCCTCCAAGGTTTGTTCGCTCTCCGGTCCCTAGCGACCCAGTTAAGAGGAGAGCTTTGTTTGCAGTTGTTGAAGAGTTATTACAGTTGTTAGCAGTTGAGCCTGTCCCTGACAATGAGAAGGGCCAGGGTGTTTACTCTGTTTTGTTCCTAGTTCCTAAGAAAAATGACGAATGGAGGTCCATTCTAGATCTCAAATATCTTAATAAACATTTGTCTGATGTTCATTTTAAAATGGAAACGTTGTCATCTATCAGGGGGGCTATCGAATCCGGGGACTTTCTGGCCTCCCTGGACCTTAGACACGCCTACTTCCACATCAAGATGGCTCCTTCGGCCCGCCCCTTTCTGAGATTCGAAGTGGCGGGTAAGCATTTTCAATACAGAGTCCTCCCGTTCGGGCTCTGTGCTTCCCCCAGGGTCTTTACCAAGACCCTCTCCCCCCTCATCTCAATTCTCAGAACGGGGGGGGTCCAATGCTTTGCCTACCTAGATGATGTGCTTTGCAAAGGGCCCTCTTTCGCGAGAGCGGCCTGGGCGGTACAGGAAGTCTCTTCCTTCCTGGCCAAACATGGCTTCCTCATCAATTGGGACAAGAGTGCCCCAGTCCCTTCTCAGTGCCTTACTCACCTGGGGGCGGCCTTTGACACCAAATCCTACGTAATCGCACCTAGCTTGGACCGGGTCCGGGCCCTGACAAGCTTGGCCAGGAAGATCCGCGCCAGGCCTAGAGTCAGGATTAGCGTCCTCTCGTCCCTCCTAGGCAAGATGGTGTCGGTTATTGACCTGGTCCCTTGGGCCAAGTTCCACCTTCGCCCACTCCAGTGGGCTCTCCGGCCCTTCTCTACTCTGATTTCTACCAGGGCTGACCCTCGGGTTACCCTGCCTCACCAGGCCAGAGAATCTCTAAGGTGGTGGGAATCCCCTCACCACCTATCCGTAGGCTGTCCGATTGTAACCGCTGATAGAATCAGAGTCACCTGCGATGCTAGCAACAGGGGTTGGGGAGCCCATTGTTCGGGTCACACCGCCCAGGGAGTATGGTCCCCCGAGGAAGCCAGCCACCAGATTAATTGGCTAGAACTCAAGGCTATCCTCTACGCTCTGCTCCGTTTCCAACGCCTCCTCCGGGGTCGACACGTCCTGGTATTGACGGATAACATGACAGCCAAGGCCCACATTTCTAGACAGGGAGGCTCCAGGTCCCGCTCCCTAATGGATCTGGCATCCCAGATATTCCAGTGGGCAGAGCGTAATGTGCTCTCTATCTCGGCTATTCACATCCAGGGATCTCTAAACACTTGGGCGGACTCCCTCAGCCGGACCGACCTCCCCAGTGCCGAGTGGCGC
Source organism: Aspidoscelis tigris stejnegeri (assembly GCA_023333525.1). Lineage (NCBI taxonomy): Eukaryota > Metazoa > Chordata > Lepidosauria > Squamata > Teiidae > Aspidoscelis > Aspidoscelis tigris. Next base: position 46,884,980 of record JALMGA010000003.1, on the reverse strand, counting down.
CTCGATCCAGACGTCTTCCAGTTGATCGTGGACAAGTGGGGCCAGCCAGTCCTCGACCTGTTCGCCTCAGCGGAGAATCATCAGGTTCCCCGCTACATGTCCAGGTTCAGGGACCCGGAAGCAGTAGCAGTAGACGCTCTCTCAGCAGATTGGCCACCGGGTCTCCTCTACGCCTTCCCACCCTTCCCTCTCCTGTCCCAATTCCTTCAGAGGGTAATCCGGGAAGCAGCGGAGGTCATATTAATAGCCCCGCTTTGGCCACGCAGGTCGTGGTACCCGCTGCTCCGCAGTCTCACAATCCAGCCGCACTTCGAGCTCCCAATAACCCCGAACCTGCTAACACAAGGACAGGTCTCACACCAGGACCCAGCCTGGTTGAACTTGACAGCCTTCAGACTCAGCGGCTCTGCCTAAGAAACGCAGGTCTGGAGGAGGATGTCATAGACACTATTATGGAGGCCCGCCGGCCGTCCACTAGGAGAATCTATGAGGCCACCTGGAAAGCCTTCTGTAGGTGGTGTAGGACTCGGGGCCTTTCCCCCACGGGCTGCACCGTCCCCCAAGTACTATTTTTCCTGCAGGAAGGCCTCCGCAAGGGTTTGCAGTTCAACACCCTAAGGAAACAGGTGTATGCCCTGGCCGCGGTCCTGGATCTCACCCAAGACCGATGTCTGGCCCGACACAGACTCATTAAGGCCTTTTTAACAGGACTCAAAGCCAAGCGCCCTCCTACAGTGCACAGATTCCCCAACTGGAGTCTGCGCTTGGTCCTATCGGCACTGACAGGGAAACCCTTTGAGCCATTGGCCACGGTCCCCCTTAGAGTACTCTCGTATAAGGTCGCCTTCTTAGTGGCCATCACGTCGGCTAGGCGGATGTCAGACATTTCTGCCCTCCTGGTACAAGAGCCCTACTGTCAGTTTACCCCGGACTCAGTCATTCTCCGGCTAGACCCTAAATTCCGCCCGAAGGTCGACACCACCTTTCACAGGGCACAAGAAATCCATCTGCCCACGTTTTGTGCCAATCCCATTCATGACCTGGAGAAGAAATGGCACACCCTCGATGTGAGGAGAGCGCTCTCCTTTTATATCGAGAGAACCAGGGAGAGTAGAAGGGCTACTTCCCTCTTTGTGCACTTCCTTCCCTCCTCTCTCGGCACGAGAGTCAACGCCAGGACACTGGCAGGCTGGGTTCGTGCGTGCATTGCCCTCGCATACCAAACCAAGAAGAAGCCAGTGCCACAGGGTATCAAGGCCCACTCTACTAGGTCGGCAGCCACCTCGGCAGCGCTTGCCCTCAACGCACCGCTGGACGAGATCTGCAAGGCAGCAGCTTGGTCAACACCCATGACTTTCACCAAGCACTACAGGCTGGACCACTTCAGGTCAGCAGAGGCTTCCTTCGGGCGCAGGGTCCTACAACACGTCATCTACGACACGGTAAGAGACCTTCATCTTCAGAATAAGTACGCATGGGGGCTTCACTTGGGTTGCTTGTTATTTCCCACCCTTTCTTTACACGGGGATGCTGGCTTTGGTACATCCCATCGTGATCCGACCCTGAACCCACGGAGAATGTAAAGTTGTACTTACGTGAGGTTACATTCTTGTGGGTTCAGGAGGATCACGACCCGCCCTTGGTGGTGGGAACTGCTCTAACCTCTCATTATCTTCACAGAATGTTCCACCAGCTCCGTCCTTTCAGGCTCCTCAAATGTCTGGGGAAGCTAGTCTACAGAGTCCTCTTATAGGGCAACCGCCGCCTGGCGGTGAAAATTTAAATCGTTCGAGCTGAGCTAATAGACGAAGGAAAACCCATCGTGATCCTCCTGAACCCACAAGAATGTAACCTCACGTAAGTACAACTTTACAGTCTGCCCCCTGCTGGACCTCACCATCTGCGTTGGACAGAGCATATACTAATTAGATACTCCCAAATGGTCACCTAATCCAGTACAGCAGTAAACCCTTTTTTAAAAAAAAGGTCTACTGCAGTCTATTGATGAGTAAACCAGTTCAGGGAGCAATAGGGAAGAGTGCATATCTTTGTGGGCCAGTTTAGCACAAAGTTGTCCTGCTGAAATGTGTCCCCTGTGTGCTCGACTAGAGAACTCAGAGGTTGGCTCTGAAGATCGCACAGTTTTTGGACTGGTATGGTGGCTTTATCTAGGCCTGCTCTTTAGAAAAGCCCATGAAATCTGCCATTTTTGGTGCTCTGTAGAAAAGGTTTGGGCAGAAATGATCCCCAGTAGTCGCTTCTTTGATCTCCATGCATCCACACAGGGGGAAAGAGCGATCCAGCTTCCACTGTCACCCTGATAACTTGTAAACCACTTTCATACCCAACTATGGAGACTCTGCAATTAATCAGGAGCAGGTGAATCTGGATGCCATGCTCCCATAACTGAGTAATATATTAGGAAGAACTTCTGACAGTGTTTATCAGTAGAATAATGGATCCTGCAACACATTCTGCTAAGCTATATCCAGTAATGCTGTAAGAGATGGATCAGTAGCAGGACAGACTAGATGACATTGAAGTTCCCTTACAACTTTCTTATTTTTTCTCATTCCCCAGCAAATTTCGGTACTTGTAAGGATTTGAGAATAAAAAGGAATTAACTCAGCTTCTATGTAGGTTTTTTTTCCTTTTGTTTTGGCATGATTTGACAGGAAAACTTGATTTCCTATGCAAATACCTTTTGAAAAATGATGCACTGCTAGAAGAAAATGGCAAGGGACAGCATGTTTGGGATTATTTGGGGGTTTTTTGAATGGGTAGATAACTGAACTAGCCAAACTTTATACGTGGCAAGCTGTTGGAGCCAACACACATAACTTGCATCACAATGGAAGGTCATAAAATAAATCTTTTTAAAGCCATTGCAATAGTTTACTTGTTTTGATTTATGTTGACCAAAAAACCTTTGTATACATATTTTACAGAAGCTTTGTAGTGATGCTGTCTTATAAAAACAAGACACAATAGTTTCTTTCTTTAAAAAACCTGGAAAGTATGTGTTCTATGAGCACATTCTGCCTTCTAGTTAAAGTTAAGTCTGCAAATACTGAAAAGCAATTAAAGAGGCATTAAACCCATCCAAGTGGCTGAGTGCTTAAGGAAAATAAAATTCTGTCCATTTCATATCTTGGCAGTGAGTCCGCTAAGCTATAGTCAAGGCAGCACTCATTATGAAGGGGAGGGAAAAAAAGCTGAATTAGCAGCTTATTTTCCTATTTATAAAAGCTATGGAAATGCCAAAGTTTCTCCTGAGCCATTTCCAGATAAACAGCAGAAAAAATAAGCTTTTTTCTCTGACTATTATCTCTGAGAGAATGGTTTAGACTGTCATGGGATAAGTGTTTGATCCAAAGCCCAATCCAAGGCCTCAACTAGAATATGTACCCCAAAGGCTAATATTAAGTGATAAGGATATATCAGCCTCCGAGGTCTTATGGCATTTGGTTTGCCATACTAATATGTTCATATATGGGGAATTGCAAAAAAAAGAAAAAAAAGAAGAAGAAGAAGAAGGAAGAGGAAGAAGGCTGGCTTCTTCTGTTTAAAACACTATATTGTGTTGAGAGTAAATCAGCAAAGAAGATGAGATTTATATAAATCTTGGCAACAAGCAGGGCTTAGCTGTAGATGAGAGATGAATACATTACAAGAGAAAAAATATTTCACAGAATTAAATATGTTCAGGTCTACAAAATTTTAAAGGAAACTTAAAGGCAGACTTACAGCCCTTGAGACTTTTATTTATTTGTTTATGCCATTTGTATCCCAAAACTATGCCACCTGGCAAGTCCCATTTAGGCCGTGTCCCCATGGCTCTTTGGTACGGTCCCGAGCGCAGAATCGGTGCAGTCCATCCTCACGGGTTTTGGATTTGGTCTGTGAAAAGCATGCCAACCCCTCCCAAACTGTCAGAAGGGTGCCAGATTTGATCCCTGAAAAAAGAAGTCTCGGCACACTTTGGGGGACCAGTATGCATTGCTCAGCGAGCCAGGAACGCACATGGGGACACTAGCAGGCTAATGGGGAGGAGATTTGTGCTCATGTCATTGGGAGGTGGGGTGTGCTTGCTGCCCCTGCCCTGTCCATTGAAGATTGCAGACGCTGACTTTTTAAAATGCCAATTGCAAAGGCAGGCTGGGGAATGGCTTGGTTTTTAAATTTTCTGCCATTTCCACAGAGGTAATTCCAACCCCATTTCAAGAATGCCAAGGCAGGCTGCATAATGGCTTGATTTATGCTCCATTTGCAACCCTCTTTCCCCGATCTGCAAGGCTTGATTTTCAGGTTATGGCCATTCTCGCAGTCCCCGGTGGAGCAGAGGTGCACAAAACTGCTCAAGCGCCTACTGCCGCTAAACCTTGTAGTGGCTTTTGGTGTTTTAAATTTTTTTAAAAGTTATTTTTATGAATGACATTTTATCTTAACTTGTTTCTATGCTTCCTACCCCAGTCCTGGCTGGCCGTGCTGCTAAGGGAGGGGGGATGCGGCACAGGGGTGGGCTGATGACAGTCTGGCTGCCAATGAGGAGAGAGGTGGCGAAGAGGAGGGGGGGATGCTCCGCTGTACTATGGTTTGGCACGGTTCTCATGGGGACGCCACCATCTGTGCCCAACCTGTACCTGTCCCATGTTGCCAGGAATCTCACGGGGACACCTGAAATGTGTTCCCGGTCCCATGCCCAGCCCATGCATGCCCAAACAGTGCCAAAAGTGTGCCAGATAGCCAGCATGGGGACACCGTCATACTCTTGACAATTTGAACATGATCATTAGGGATGTGCACAAATATTTTTTTAAATTCGATTCGTATTGAATCAAATGCAAGAAAATTCATATTTGAATAGATCCCCTTCTAATGTGGGATCCGAAGTCGATATGAGTGTTCAATCCCATACGAATCCCATACAAAACTTCATATGAATGTTTTAAAACATTCAGTTTGAATTCAAATGTCAATCTTTGAATGTGCCAACATTCAATTCAAATAGAAATGTCCAAATTCATACAAATTCATACAAATTTTGAATGTTACGAATATTCATGCACATCCCTAATGGTCATTGGGATATAAGCTGGCGGCTAACACCATTTTAGGTAGCAATTGCTGTGGTTTAGGTGGGATACAAACATTTCTCCATTTTGAAAATTAACAATGTTGTAATGGTGTAATGCTTAATGTGATCACATAATTGTAATATAGACTTTTTTGGACTTGGACTTGGACTTTGGCATGGTGCCTTCACACACTGTGGTGCCACCTTCATCCCAGAGCAATTCAGAGCTTGCACCACCATCCCAATCTTCAGTTGCTATGGAACCTAGGGTGCTTTTGGTACAGTCCCTGATGCAATATTCGCACAGCTTCCTTGTTCAAATGTTGCATGGGAGCAGGGTGATGCAGCCATTGTGTGCCATGGTGCTTATCAGCATAGCAAAAAAGTTTCCTCTTTGAGTTGATGTGTTAATGCCATGCTGCCGCTGCTGAGCCAACCCATGGAGCAGCCCCTCCAGAGGATGAACCAAAGGGCTGAAATGGGGATGTAGCCTTGATCTCTGAGCAGAACTTTAAGCTAAATTCATGTCAGCATTGTTAGCTTAATCCATTCCAGTGATAATCTAATGGTTGCTGATTTTTAAAACATCCCTTAAGTTAAACAACAAAGGATTACAATATTCTCATCCATTCCCATTCTTTCTATATTTGTGCTGCCTTGGCTACTCAGGCTTTATGTTGTGTTACCCCAAGCTTTTCCATGTAGTTGTTGTGAAAAAATCTATTCACTTGACAACTAGATGTGATAAAACAGTTTTTCAAAGAAGTCGCAAGGAAGATAAGAGGGCTCATAATAACGTGGAAGAAAGTGTGAGAGCATCATGTGTTCCTAACAGCTCCCAGTCTGTGCGGGATCTTGAAGCTTTTTTCAAGAGGAGCTTTCAGAATTGTTTGAAATTTCTTTTCCTGAATTGTCTATTGTGCTAGCTGCATATCAGCAGAGCATTTTGTTTCTGAATTCTTTCCATCTTCTTTCAATGAAATGAAACTCCAATCTTATAACAAAAATACTGTATTATTGTTTTTTGCTCCTTGTGTGGATAAATGAAAGATTGCTTGATTTAACCATTGGGTTTTTAAAGTTAAAATGTCAGGATGTATCACCTTGTTGCTGTGGTTATTCAGTTATACACAGCTGTTACCATATCCATGGCAATTCCAATATTGGCTCTTGGGCTCCCAGCCAACCAGTGGAGAAGAGCAAAGATAGGCAAGGACTTTAGATGGCTCTTGTTTAGGCAGCTGACACACTTGTTAAAAATGATAGAAACCTGTCAGCATCACAGCAGAACAGACGCATAACCCTCTTGCCATTTTGGGGTGCTACCAGTCTGCTCTGTCTTTAACATTCCAACATTGTTCCTTGATAATTGGCCATTTAGTGGTCTCTTCCTGTGCAGTGCCAGTTTCAGCTTCTGGGAACTCATTGCATACATGGAAAACAAACACAGGGCTGGAACACCTCCCATATGAAATCAGGCTGCAACGTTTTCAGTCTTGAAATACTTTATTTAAGAGCAGGGGAAATGTTGGATTTGAGAGCAGGTGAAGGTTTTGCCTTCATCTTCTGCTTGAGAATGCCAATAACCAATTGGTGGGCCACTGTTGTGCAACAGGATCCTGGACTAAATGGGCTGTTGCCTGATCCAGCAGCACTCCTCTTATGTTCTAAAAGGAGTCAGCACAATAAGCTCCAGGGAGTTCAAACCTGTTCTGTACCAAAGAAGGTTGTGTCAAGTCTGGTGACCCACATTCACCTCCATTGTGTAAAGAACTACCATTTCTCTGTTCTGTCTTGACACAAGCCATGTGCCTTGCTTCTGGAATTTTAACCATCCTGATGTTTCACTCAGCAAACAGAATTATGTGCTTGCTGTGCTAATGCTATAGAACAATTTAGCAGAAACTTTTCCATATGCTTTTGGTGATTGTCACGGTCCCTTTATGTATGTGGACAACCAACATGGGAATAAGATCAGAAAGGGAAGGGGCAGGGGAGAAAGCACCGCAGTGAAGCAGCTTGACAGGAGCAAGCAATGGAAAAGAGAATCATTGCAATGCAAGAAAGTAATTAGTCCCAGTCACTCTTGTTAATACAGCATTTACTACTTACTGGAGTCATCTCACGTAGACAATGATTATGTCACTTTTTGATGGAAGAGATGTTTATTCAAATCCTTGCCCTCTTTCTTACCAGAAACCAGCCCAATCTAATTTTGCTTTTCCAGAGGAGAGTATTTGGTATGGCTCCATCCAGGCCATATTATGTTACTGTCATTCCTACTCAATTAAACTTGTGGATGTCTGTCTAGTACATCCAATTTCATTAATAATCAGTTGGTGCCACAACTTTGAAGTGAAGAAACCAAGTTGCAAGAAATGTTTAGCATGCTGTTATGAAACAGGGTTTGGAATTACCATGGGGTTGAGCAGGGTAAGTATGTGGAAAAAACAAAATAGATACTGTTTATAGTCTTATGCTGTTGAGACAGGTATAAACAAGAAAAGCTGGAATCTTTCTTCCTAATATCCATGAGGTCTGTGAGTTTTATTCTGAAGTCCTACTGAACAGTACTGCCCATGCATCTACCATTGTAATAGGTGATATTCGCAAGCACTTAAACTGACACCAGTGGAAACCAAATGCCATTTAGGACTCTGCTAGGGCACAAAAAGCCGACTTCCCATTCATACACAACTACTAAGATTCTGATTTGTTACTCCAACCATCACATTTTTTAATTGAGAAAAAATATTTTTTAAAACCACAGATAATAATATGCCCATTTTGAACGCAAAGCAAATGAAAGTTGCCAATTGGATAGTTATTAAACTTTCATGGAAATGTGGGAGGGCAAGGAGACATCGCCGGAGGGACAGAAGTTAACAAAGCCCAGTAGTAAGAGAGCAAAAAAAAGTTCCAGAAATAAGGGCTTACAACTAAGGGTGATTCTGCACTGGCCAGTACATCACCAAACAAACTAGGAACCTCCCTTCCAGATGCTTTTGCAGTCTAAGGGGACCACACTCCCTGCTAGTATGCTCCATCCACAAAAGACAGAGCATAGACCAGAACAAGAGGCCCAAAATAGCAGCTTGGTTTGGTCTGCCGGCATCCTAGGGGATAGTATATTGGACCATGAAGGCTTGCAAATGACACGCCCCTGTGGTCTGGTATGTCACGAGACCCATTGCACCAGCGCAGCAAGGTGTCCTGTGCAACAAGGCATGCTGCTGCAATGGTCCCCTATGTGTTCTGAACTTTCAGAGTCCCCCTGCACCACTCCAAAACTGGTCTGAGCTTCAGAGCCAGGAACCTTTGCCACCTCTGAGGGCTTTCACAGTTTGGTACCTGCTAAGTCAAACTCTGTCCTCTAGGTACACCTTGCTGTCTTGAAAATGTTTAAAATATCCTCACTGCATGGGGCTTCTCATTCAGCATAAAAAAAAAACAGTAGACTGCTTTTAGGTCCACTTAGGATCTTTTCCCATCAACACTAAACTTCAGATATTTTATGCATTAGAATTTATGCATTAGACTGGAAAAGAAATAATTGGCTTCTAGTCCTATTTTAGATAATTAGAGTAGATAAGAGAGCTCAACTGATATAATGTTTACAAGAGTATGTCATGCTCATAAACACCAAGTAACTTGCAATTTGAAATGCATTCCGTCTCCTTGTCCTTAAAAATATTTCAGTTCATACTTATTTAATGCTCTGTATTCAGTGAAACCAATCTTCAAATCAGCTTATGTAGAACAGCAGCCTTACAGGATCTCGCCAACCATCAGCTCTACTAATTCTAATGCCCATTATCTCTTCTTTCAGTGGTCTTTTTCTCTGCCCCACCACTGAAGAGTTTAGGTATGGTTTATGTAGAAATACTTTATTGACCAATAAGATAAGCCTTTCTAACTAGAATGTTATGGCCTCTTCGCCTTGAGAGATGGCATTTAAGAGGAGGCCTGACTGAAATCTATAAAATCATGCATGGTGCAGAACGGTAGATTGAAAAAACTTCTTTTCTGTATCGCCCAACACTAGAACCAGGGGACACTCTATGAAGCTGATAGGCAGGAGAGTTAGGACCAACAAGGGAAAATATTTTCTCACTGAAAGGGTAATTGGTCTGTGGAATATACTATCAGAAAAGGTGGTGACAGCAACCACTCTGGATATCTTTAAGAAAGTGTTAGACAGATTCATGGAGGACAGGTGGTATATCAATGACTACTAGAATCAATGCCTAGTAGTCCTCCAGGATTTCTTTAAAGGCAATTTATAGGGAGTGGAGAGCAGGTGAAGGTTTTGCCTTTGTCTTCTGCTAGAGAATGCTCAGAAGCAAATGGTGGACCACTGGATGAGACAAGATGGGACATGGGCTGTGGTCTGATCTAACAGGGCTTCTTTTATGTTATATTCTTCTGTTGCTAGTGGTACTCATGTGGACTTACTTTAGTGCACCTTCTTTGTTGCAAATGAAATGGCCCTGTTTCTTTGAACACAGGAAACAGGGACAATGAAACAGTCCCAGGTAGAAACATTGCAAGGAGAGGCAGCAGGTGTGCAACCAAGGATGTTTTTCCACAGGCAGAAAGTACCCATTTTAGCACCCATTAAGGACCCATTTGGCTAAGAGCCGGATGACCCCATTTCCACCACGGACCCCATTAGGGACACATCTGTTTCCACCACAGCTCAGGAAATCTGGATCATATGGGTCCTTCAGTACTTATAATCCGGATTTCCTGTACAACCAATTAAAGAGGTCTACAATGGGGTCTTCAGCCATAAAATCTGGATTATAGGGAGCCTGTTTCCACTGCAATTGGGCAATGGGGTCTAGAGGAGGCTCGGGGGAGGGGGCATCCATGGGGGGTGCCCCAAAATCAAAACTCTGAAGTCCCTCCGAAGTCATTCCAAAGTCATTCTGAAGTTGCCTTTGGAGATTAGCAAAGGCTCCAAAGGGTTTTTTCTGCAGAGCCTGTGCTAATCTCCAAAGGCAACTTTGGAATGACTTCAGAGGGACTTTGGAGCCTTTGCTAATCTCTGAAGGCAACTTCAGAGATTGTACCCCCTGTCCCCCAAAACACCTGGGGTGACAGGCAGACCCATTGTGGGTAGATCTGGATTTGCTCTGGTGTTTCCACAGCAGGCAGGCTAGCACCCATTGCTATTGGGTGCTAGACCACCCATGGAAACACATTGGGTATTTCCCTTAATCCAGATCTACTAGATCTGGATTAAGGGAAGTACCATTCCTTAGATTTGGGTCTTCTTAGATCCAAATTAAAAGAGTGCGGTGGAAAAACACCCAACATGTCACTGCTATGAGAAGGATCTGTCCAGATTCCAGCTGTGAATGTTCTTAGCTTTTACTTTGTATCCACTGGTAGCACCCCAGTCAATATAGGTCTCTTCTAAAAAGAATTTTTTGTCAGGAAAATAATTACTGGCAATCTATTATAACTTAATTAGGTTAAGGCTTCTGGCTATGATTTGCATGGTCTAATTAGTATGGCCACCCTCAATTAATTAAAAAGATTACAGTAAGGTGACTTACACTAAAAGCATATTTGAAATAATCCTGGTTATAGCATTTTAAGACACAGACAAATTTAGCAAAAATACACAAACAATAACTTTAAACGTACAGGCTGCTGATTAATTGTCTTTAAAGCATGGCATATTCTAACATATGGTTTTGATTCTGACTTCTCGGTTCAGACTTCTTCAAAAGGGCCTAGAAAATCAGGCTGTTTTTGGAAATGTCTGTTTCTTCCTCCCCTGTGCTCTTTAGAAATTAATCTCTGTTGTTAAAAGAAAAAAGAAATCAGGAGGTCAATAATACCAGTGACCACTGACCTTCTTCTAAAAACAAAACTGAAAAAGTAACATTGTTGAAAGCTGAATTGCTCATTGATAGCTCTATATATAGCAATGTCCTACCATAGAATCTCAAGGATGCTAAAGAAGGAATGACCCTTAGTGGTAAAGTACAAGCTATGCTTATTGGGTTCTGTAAATGGCCAAAGGCAAGCAGCACAGATCAAAACAAGTCTCTGTATCAGATGATACAGCATGGAGAAAAACCCATAACATGGATTTACTGGGAAGCTCCAAAGATAGTGTCCAACCCACCCTGTGACTGCTTAACAGCTGTAGAAATCTGAGAAAACAAATGTGCTTTTGAGAAGTAATAACAGTGTATGTTCTTGTTTATGTGGATATGAGGAGCTTAAAGGAGGGGCAGATTGGATCTGGGGGTGAGGGGGTCATGTGCCAAGACTATTAGAGCAAGAAATATGTTTGAAAAAGCATCCGTGTTTAAGTACGAAAGAAAAATTGGGCAAGGAGTCGAGTCTAGAAGAACAGAACTATGAAGTAGGAGGATGGAATTAAAGGATGCAGAACATAGGATTGTAAGAGATAAATTAGAAAAGCTCTTCACAAAAACAAATAGTGAGTAATAAAGCAAGGAGAAAAGTGGAAGTAGCAGCCTAGGTACTCTGTCCAGAGTCTATTGGCCAACAGTAGCCAGCATTGAATGCACAGACCGCTAACCATTGGCATCTAGCCATAGCTTCTGTCAGTTTAATGCTTGGGACTCCTCATTAAAGGCAAATATTTAGTAGTCTACATTAGATTCTTATTAAAAACTGAACCATTATTAACTATTGCTTTAAAAAAAAATATAGTACTTTTTATCGGATCATGGAGAAGCTGAGACCTATCCTGTAGACTTCCAGGTGATCCTGAAGTGCAACTTCCATCATTCTGGTTGGGACTGACATCCAGACATCAGTTACTTATTCTGCTATATTTCAATATTCCAGAATATCCATGTGTGGATGCAGATGTGGAATGATGGGAGGTGTAGTTAGAAACATCTGGGGGGACACATAGAACAGTCATTTGCTTCCTTCTCTTCCAAATAAAATATAATGTTTTTCCATCTGCTATTTCTGTTTGTTATGAAGTGATATCCATTGCAAATGTCTACTTCTAGAAAAATCAGCCTTCCCACTAGGTGAGTGCTTGATTCTTTAGGCCTGTTCACACTTAACTGTTGGGCACGGATAAAGCTCTCCAGAACACTCTATCCATATACTGTGGTACCTTTTCTGTCCCAGAGTGTCCCGGAACACCCTGATCCTTTGTAGCTGTAAAGCAATAAAAACTGCTCCACAGCTTGACCAGGAGCATCTAGTATGTTCCCAGTAAGCTCCTAGATGCAGCATTCACACTTACTTCTGTTGCAAACCCTGCATGGGGGCAAGTGGCACAGATGTGCCGATATGCCCCATGTCACAGTTGCCATAGCAACAGTCTGGTGCACAGCAGAAGTTGCCTTAGCCATTGCTATGGCAATTTGGATACTCTGGGGTAGGTAACTTACTATCACTGTTATATCATTGAAATTCTGGAAGGTCAGAATTCTACTTAAATATTAAAGATAGTTTTTTAGGAGCACAGCTATAACCTACCAGTCTATAAATGGTTAATTACCCTATGTTTGCATTTTTTTGTTTAAGGACTAACTAGTCCAAGCCTGTTGACTTAGTTCAATTCTTAGTTGACTTTTATATCATTTATATATCATTTTTGCATTCAGACTATGTAGAGAAGTCTTTGTGCCTGTTTATATATTTGTTTCTATTATTATTGTACGTTCCATAATGATACAAAAGCTATCCCTTTTCTTCCACTTAACATTTCAAAACATTGCACATGCGTCTTTGCATTAATTCTTAGACCACCATGTTAGTAGTAGTCAGAAGAAGCAAAGTTTTATTCCTGTGTTGCAGACTGAGGCAGACAAGCAGTGGCATGTCTAAGGCCCCATAATGACTTGACGATTGAAGTGAAATTTGAGCCAAAAAGTTCCTGGCTCACGGTTTACACTCCAGCCACCACTATTTGATACCAGCTCATTTTTGGCTGACCATGTTATAACCTCTTATTACAGTGGGTTGGAAGATTTCTTCAAATGCTTAGAATTAATGAAGCATCATGAAGTGGATATTTCCTTATCCTGGAAAGAGAAAGCAAATATTCCAGTCCACATAAATAGTTCCAAGTGTTTATCTGAGAATATCTAAATCAAATGGCAGATGGGTTTTTTCCCAATACACAACTGACATACAGACACATCACAATTCAAATGATACTGAACAGTGCAAATAAGACTGTCAAGAGATACATGAGTTTTATTTCCCAACACAAACATTTCTTTGCAGAGCAGACTCGGTGACATTTATCTAATAGGTCAGGATTACAAAAGCTGGCTTGATTCTTGAGTTGTTTCAGGCATAATAATGGCCTGTGACTTTTGGCAAGTTAATGGAGGTTTAGCCAGCACTTTCTTTCTGGTTGCATTATCTACTGTAGCAACAACCACTGTGTCTGTATACCACCCTAAAGGCCTTTTCTCACTAACTGTTGCTATAGCAGGGGTGGGATGGGAAGCCTGTTCCTGCACAACAGTTACTGTCATCCTTCATTCTCCTTGTGACATCTGGATGCCACAGGTTTCTTCTTCCTCTCACATAGCCTGAAGCCTTAGCTTGCCTTTCCCCTGCATTGCTACAAAGAAAGGAAGATGATACTTGACAGCTCTGTTTATAAAATATGTACTGAATATTGCTTAGGGCCATCAGACCTATAAGCAGTTTATAAGAAATAAAACAGAAAACACACCTTTAAAGATAAAATAGAAAAAGGAGTTCTTACCAGGCAGGAAGGAAAAAATGTTGTTTTATTATCCTTGGGGTGTGATCAGACTGGACTTTTTCCAGTCTGCAACGTCCATAATTGCACATATCTTTTTTGCTGCCCAACACATTGCTATTTTATAGAGTTTGTGATCAGCTAAAATTGCATGGTCTTTTCACACACATACGTGGATTTGTCTCTGTTGAATTTCATTCCCTGCCCATTTGTATTAAATTCAGCAGTATTACTGAAACATTGCAGCAGGCCACCCAAATGCATCTCCTGTAGGTGTGTCATTCCAGGACATGTCCCCATAAGCAATTGAAAAAAAGAACTTGGAAAGATATGCAGTATCACCAGAAGTAGCTTGGATCCTTCATTTAATACATACAAATACACTATATGCTGAAGCTGTAGGTACTGCCTACCTATTCATAAGTGGATATTTGGGGTGTAGAATTAGTATCCTGAAAATCCACTTCTGCTCATCTTGCCACATTGTTTGTGTCTAGATGATGTCTTAGCCTATTTTTAGACAAGCTAAAAAAATTTAGACAATTTTTATTAACATTGGTTTGAATTTTGATTCAGTTTTCCAGAGTAATACTTCCAAAAATGTAGCACATATACAACCAGTAGTAGATGAGATGATTTTGTATGTCACACCAGCCAGATTTTTCTTAAGAGTAAAATAAATTTAAGTTTTAAAAGTGAGTGATTGTAAAGATTAAGAAATAAATAATAGTACCAGTGGTGCTTTGAGAAAATGTGTGAAGATGGTAGATGGACAAACAAAGTTTGGAAAGCAGGTATTACAGTATTTGCTGTTTATCCCAATTATTGGAGACTTTCAAAGTGAACTAAGAAACTATTCTTTTTCCTATATTTTTAATTAGATTTTTACAATTTTTAAATAATCCCCCTCTCCCTCCTTCCCAAGAATAATTCATAATTCATAATTTATATATAATTCATAGAGAAGGCTACATGATACAGAATAATGTTACATTGAGAAAATTAGACATAACTAGTTTTTCACTTTCACTTCTGAGCTTATTGTCTATATTTTGACTATCATCCATTTTTGTTTACATATTCTAATCCTATCTAAATTAAGATGACTTATACGATTATTGAAAAATTCTACTGCTATCGCATTAATTACATTATACCATTTACTATTTTGTTATTCCATCCACTTACTAGGACTATTTGAGCACATGTTAACAATTCGTCTCCTATTTCCTTCAGCTGGATAGTTGGAAGATTATTTAAATCCATATGTAATACTCTCATTTTTCCTGATATTATTCTTAATATGGTACCAGTGTATCCTAATTTTTCTGTCATACTTTTCTATATACTTTGGGAAGGCATCATTATAAGATCCCCTAAAACGGCATTTTTGTATTACCGCTTTAAATGTATTTGAAGTCAGGCATCTTAATTTACTGAATAGTCCCCTCTCACACCAAATTGTCCATGATTGCTATAAAGTCCCTTGTCTGCAGTGCAACTTGTTCAAAATTAACACAGAAAGGTTGAAGTCATAGGAGCTCAGATTCACAGTTCAGAACATAAAGCAAGCATCATCTTCTCAGAGTTATCCACATGACTTAGTTGAGTTAATTCCCATTGGCAACAGGTGGTAGTGAGTGTTCCCATTTTGTGTGCAAGGTTAGTGGCACATTATACCACACCTCATAAAGTTTCCCTCCATTTGTTCATGCAGCATTTATAGCCCTGCAGAGGCTTATCTTTCTAAGGGACTTAATTACCATTCCCTTCTATACAGTGGGGTTAGTCCATAGAATCAGAAAAAAGATGCCTGGAAGTGTTCAAATATTTTTGCAAGCTTCTTTAGTCTATAGTTGGTGCAAAAAACGTACTATTGCAGACTTTTTTTTAATTGGAAGCTTTACAAGAGCTGTCGATACATTGAGACAGTGTGATCCGATGGATAGAACTTTAGAGTAAGGCATTATTTATATGTGAAGTGAGCCAGGTGTAAAATGTTAAAAGCACCCTTTTAAATTCTACTTTGACATGCTTATTCTGCCTTTATTCCACACAACTCCCCCTCCATTTTATGCTAAAGTCAAGATAGGTTGAGAGGCAGTGACTGCTTCAAGATCACTTCAGAGGAGCCTCAGAGAGACAGTGACCATGGTCACACCTTCATTTTAAACCTTCAGTCCATCTTCTGATCTGACTGCTCACACCTAATGGCCCCATTCCCATTACAAGCCTAAAACGGTTTTCCTAAGCCGAAATAAAAGAACCGATGCAAACATGAATTTGCCTGATCCCATTACTTTCAACTTTAAACGCGTTCGATACTGATTCTGAAAGTGCTTGAAAACTTCATTTGGGAAAGTGTACCTTTTTCTCCCGCCCACTGATAGTCATGGTGCCCACCCCATCTCTCTTTTGATGTGACAAGGGCGGGGAGTTCCTAGAGTGCTATTGGGGGAGGGAAACCCTAAACACGCATTCTCATCCCACTAAAATGGTACCATTCCCACAGTAAGAAATGTAAACCATTTAAAATGCAAGAACAGGAGCGAGACCTGTTGAAATGAGTGTTTTATTTACAACGCTTTGGGGCGATTTAACATGCAGAAAGCATGTTAAGCCAACCTGATGTGGGGACTGTGAGGATCAAAAACATTTCCAAACTGTTTTAAGTTTGTAATGGGAACAGGCCATTTCATTTCCCTTCCATTTTACTTGTGGACTTTCCACCCTCCATTTGGACCTTCCCGAATGGAAAGTCTTCAAATAAAATGGACAGAAATGATAAGCTAAGAGCAGTCAGGCTGGAAGATGGACTGAAGGTTTAAAGTGAAGGTGTGGCCATGGCTGGTATATGGCTCTTGTCTCCCCAAATCTTCTTTGATCTACTTTTTCTAGCACAGAATGTTCATGAGAGGGGAATAGTGGTGTGTGAATAATCCTACTTCAGAACCTTCTCTAGGCTGCCTCAGATAAGCTTTATGTTCTTGCTGCTGTGTCTGATCACACCCAAATGCAACCTTCCCATCCGGCCTCCCAAGTGTGTGAACTATGTAGGCAGTCTGCCTCTGAAATGTGTAAGCAGCAGTCACGTTTACCTCATCATGCAACTTTATTGTGTGAGAAACTCCATGTAAGGAACAATGCAGCAGTAATCTTGAGCTAGAAAATGTGATTGGGCTGATCATTACTGCTGACTCACTACTTAAATCATGAAGAGATTGCTTCATGTCCTTTGTTGCTTTATTTCACGATCCTGAGATTATGATATCAGGGTATCAGATACTCACATACAACATGTTGTGCAATTTATAAGCTGTTGGGAGTTCTTAAGCTATAATGGAATTGTACTTTTGTTTTTTCAGCATCCTTTCAACTGTTTGTCAGACCATGATGTCATCTGATCACAAGAGATTGATTAGTCAGGCTTTTAGGAGGTCAGTTAGTAAAACAGCAATTCTTCAGGAAAAATCATGGATGCTATGTACTTTATATATAATCACAAAAATCTAAAAGCAAAAAAAGATCAATAGGAGACTGTGCTAAATGAAAATACTCATGGGCATATGTTCGCTTCTTTAATGCTACACAATGGCTTAAGGCTCCAATGTTATGCCTAGAATTATGATTATGGTGTATTGGGGAACAGAAGGAGCAAAAACACCCCTTGGGTGCCTGCAACAAATATTTATGTATTTGTGTTTCTATCCTGCCTTATATTCAGAGGACTGTGGGCAGGTCACAATGAAACCAATATAAAATATTTAAAAATATGGCACAATTGACATATAAGCTTACTAAAGGAGCGGGGAAGTTGTTCCAAGAAAGTTTGAAATAGACCTTTATGGATGGAGATCATGGAATGAGGATTTAAGTGAGAAGTTATACCAGAAATGGAATATGTGTGAGCTTTAGATATACACCATTTCTGCACATACCTGGCCTATCCCTGTTCAGGACGGGCTGCCCTTAGTGGGATGTACAATCCATCCCAACATGGACCAGATTTGCTTCTGGCTCCACATTAGGATGGCCGATTCTGTGCCAGCCCCCATGCCAGCTCCAAAGCTCATACCAGCTTTAAAGCTGGCACAGGGAAACTCTAATGCTCCAAATGCTTTGAAGGCCATAAGTTCCTGGGCGTCAGAGCTTCCCATACAGCCATTTTGGCAGCATGAGTTGTTGTGCTGCCACAATGAATCTCCTGTGGCATATCAGACCACAAAAGCATGCCGTCCACATTTCTTCATGGTCAGTACACCACCTAATATTAAGCTGATAGACCTTGACATTGAGGTTAACTGGTAAACTAGACTAGGATGCCATTTTGAGCCCTCCAGTCCAGTCTGCATTCTATGCAGATAGAGTGTACTAAAAGAGAATGTTCCTCCCTTATCCCACACCAGCCTGTGGAAGAGTGGCCTCTAGGCTCTTTCCTAAGATTGTGTATGGAAATAGCCATAGCCATAAGTGTATGTAGGTTGCCTGCCCTAGCTATATCCAAGATGCTTTTGCTGTATGAAATGGAAGGAAGGAAGGAAGGAAGGAAGGAAGGAAGGAAGGAAGGAAGGAAGGAAGGAAGGAAGGAAGGAAGGAAGGAAGGAAGGAAGGAAGGAAGGAAGGAAGGAAGGAAGGAAGGAAGGAAGGAAAGCTTGTTCTCTCCAGGCACAAAAGCTGACAACAGTGCAATTTTCTAGGTAATGTTTTGGTTTCTCTGTTTGACAAGGTGACTCTGGGTAGCCTATAAGCCAGTCATATCCCTAACTGCTCTCCATTATTCCATCTTAAAAGACAAGGCAACCAAAGATGGGGTAAAAGAGGGAGAGGAAATGGGCAATAGCTGACCTCCTGTATATCCACCTTTACAGAGAAGATGCAGGTTCATGATCTATAAAGGAAGACTGAGAAACTACAGTGACTATTAGTGACAGTTAAAGAAGTAGTTGGCCTTTTTGACAAATTAAATACTAAGAAATCACTGGGTCTGGATGACATCCACCCCGACGTTGTTAAAGAACTCAACTTGTTGTTAAGCTAAGTACTGGAAAGAGGCCAAGGGAACACCAGTTTTTAAAAAGAATCAGGGAAGACCCTGTAAATTATAGCTTATCAGCTAATTGAGTATTCTTGGGAGGTTAGTGGAAAGCATTATAAAAAATAAAATTACCAAATATTTAGAAGCAGTGTCTTGCTGAATGATAGGCAACATAACTATCTCTGCTAAAAGCATGACTAGCCTTTTAGAATGTTTTGTGTGCATCAGTAAGCATCTGCTTATGGGTGATCTGATAGATATTCTCTAGTTCAGCGGTTCTCAACCTTCCTAATGCCACGACCCCTTAATGGAGTTCCTCATGTTGTGGAGACCCCCAACCACAGGGGTGAAGCAGCTGGGAGGTGGGAGGGAAGGGTGGTGGGAGACTCGTCGCGACCCCTCTGAAAGGGTAATTTGGCTCCCAAAGGGGTCCCGACCGCCAGGTTGAGAACCACTGCTCTAGTTAGACTTTCAAAATGGTACTTCAGTAAAGACTCCTATGTAGGTCTGGCAACCATAGAATCAAATGGCAACCCCTCTGATGGATAAGATCCCAGATAAGGAATGAAAAACAATGTTTTCTCACAATGGTGAAAAGTTTACTGTTACCAAGATTGATCGGCAAAATAATCTATACTTGTAAACTGATGGGATCTGAACAAGCAGTGGTTCACCAGGAAAGAGATCTTGACTGTTTTCCACCCTTGGGAGGAGTAGAACAGTCCAGCTGGAACCACTCTGAGTGGAGTGGTTCCCAGATGGAGTGGTCCAGCAGGCTCAGAACAATTCTGTCCATACTTGGACAGTCTGTTCCAGGACAGGCCCCAACTGCCCCACACTGCCCTAACCTCACATGAGCTTTAGAGTCTACTATGAGGGCTTGAACAGCCAGGAACTTAAATTCCTGATGCCAGAAGCCTAGGGGCCACCATTTTGAAGATGCACAGCAGTCCACATGCCACATGTCGACATTCAAACTTGATGCGGATTTTTGAATAACTCGAATGTGTAGATTCATATCTATCATATACAAATCGGCACACAAATTATACGTATCTTGTGCTTAAAGTACGGGATTAAAACGAGATGCATACGGGATAATACAGGATACACGTGCACAGAAACGTATAACAGATATGAATGTTGTTGACATTCGCATCTTTAAATTCAAATCTAACATTCAAATGTATGGATTCAAATTGGATTTTATGACATTCAGATCTTAAATATCTGAATTGAATCTGATTTTTTGACATTTGAATCTGCTTGAATTCGAATGTCAAAAATACGTTCATGCACATACCTATCCGGGACTGATCTTGTGACTCCCAGACCACCAGTAGTGCTTTTAAAACAGATCTACTGATATCCCAGACTTGCCTCCCTTAATCTGGATCTAAGATGATCCAGATCTAAGAAATGGGTTCTTCAGCTAATCCGGATTTAGTAGATCTGGATCTTAGGAATTACCAGATTCATGGAAACGCCAGAGCCCCCATGTGGAGCATCCATCTGTCCCCAAGTGGAAGATGCATAAGCGGGGCTGAGCGATTGGCTGCCATTCACGTCCTTCAAGCCACGTTTCGGGGGGCGACTCATGCTGGGTAGGGGCAATCTCTAGAGCTGCTCTGGAGATTCTTTGGAGATTGGGGCAAGCCGCTCCAGAGATTCTCTGGAGCTTGACCAAAGCTCCGAAGCCAAGTCAAGCAGGGTAGAAAAGCCAACTTTTCTTCTTCTTCTTTGGAGTTCTCCAGCTGGCAGGTGTGAACAAAGCCTGTACCATTCTCCAGAGTTGGCTCTGGAGCCTCCTTTGGAGAATAGGCACCAGCTTTGAAGCGTTTGGTTTTTGGGCATTCACACCCTGACAAGGTGCCCCTACGGAGCCTGCCCCTGGACCCCAGTGAACAGATCATGGTGCAAACATGCACCGTCTAATCCGGTCCACAGGAAATCTGGATTATAGGGCCTGAAGGAGGCCGTATTTCCTTAATACAGGTGTGAACAATTCGGGTTCTAATAGGGTCTGCAGTGGGAATGGGGTCTTCCTGCTCTGAGCCTAATAGGTCCTTAATTTATCTGTGATCCTAATGGGTACTTAATGGTTACTTAGTGCTAGTGGGGAAAAAACCCCTATGTGTCCAGTGCAGATGCAGTGTGCTAGCAGGAGATGAGGCTCTCCTGTCCACTACAAATGCATAAGCAAGGGTGCATTCCCATGTGACTATTTTAGTGTGGGTTGGACTATTTCTGTCCCTGTTGGGCTACTTTGATCCGAATATAGGACTGAGTGCACATCTCAGCCATTCCCACCTGTTTACTGATGAACAGAACTGAATCTGAATAGTGCTGTTCCCATTCACCGCCCAAATGCCCGGCAGAGAGAAGCAGGACCTTTGAATCTCCACCCCTCCAGGCAAGGTTTTCCCTTCTTTAACTGAATTTTGCAACAGTACAATAAACAAAACAATCATTATGACTTAAAAATTTAACAATATAGTTTTCAGTTATTTAAATATACACAAAAAAAATACAATTAAACCTAAAATACTACTGATGAGTTATTTACAATACTAAAAGAAAACTAGAACCAGAATCTTGTTCTAGTATGGTTAAAGAAAGGAGACTCAAATGAAGGTTTAGGTCTAAGTGACATCTTTGATTTAGCCTCATTGAGTAAAGGCATTCTTATTGCAGATGAATCCAGTCATTAGCTGGATGCAAACAAAATATCAGTTGATCTCCCCCCCCCCCCCCTTGGCTTCCAGGTCTAAACTGTTGTTGAGCCTGGTATCCTTACAAAACTTTCCTTTAAAAAATTCAGTTCCTGCACTCTTGTTGTACTATAAACTAACGTGAACAGACAAAGAGCTACAATAACAACAGCAAAGCTTTGCAGAGGAGAGTATTAGATTATTATACTATTGAAAGGACTGGTAAGGATCACAGATAAATTACTCTGCTGAAATTACTCTGCTGAGAAGAGATCTAGGCAAGATTATGTTCCATTTTTAGTAGCTGGTTAGAAGACTTCTGGGGAGCTGGAGGAAGGATCTTCAGGAAATAGGTTCGAATTAGCAGGTGGGGCTTATGCCCCAGGAAACAGCACTGAATCAGTATTTCATAATATGCTAATAGGACAATGTGCTCTTTGGTGTGATGTTGAAGGCATATGAATGGAAGCCCTGACCATTTGTGGTCTTTTAAAATATTTTGGCACAGTTTGTGTGAGGAATTCATTCTTGATGGTTTGGCTCAATTCCAGTGTGGAGCTGCAGTTTCAATTGATTTTTTTTTCTTTCTTGCTACAGAAATATTCCTGTGCAGTCCTAAATAGCGCAAGTCTGTACCACCAATACAAGTATATCATCATAGCAATGATAATGATCACTGCACAGTGTCCAGTATGTGTCTGCGTAGGAATATCAAGCACATATTTTAACATGGAAGATAATTAACATCTGTGGAATATCTACCAGCACGGTTTATTAACTGATGGAAGCCATCTGGCCTGCTGCCAGCCATCACTTCAACAGTAAAACTGCTGTGTTAATAACAGTAACATTTGTGAATATTGAGATAACGGGGTTGTGCAGCATTCAGGAAGGAAATTTGGACCTGACCTTCCACTGGCCATTTTATTCTTTTAGTCTGCATACCAACACCATAATTAAACTGTCTAAAGCAGTGGTTCCCAAAGTTGTCTGGGCTATGACCCATCTAATATAAGTTTACCAACTCGGGACCCACCTCTAGGAAATTTAACCCTTACCAATATGAATAAAGGACTTTTCAATAATAAAGTTTTAATATATTTTTTTTATTACTTAATTAAATAATTACATCAAAAAAGTTATTTCAAATACGGTTAAATTTCCTAGAGGTGGGTCCCAACCCACAGTTTGGGAAACCCTGGTCTAGAGACCTGCTTGAGTCTTCAATGTCCAGACAGGTTTTTTTCAGATTCAGTACCTTTGCTCTCGGTACTGATCAGAGCTTTACACCAACTTAATTTTGCGAAGTGCGAACGGAACCATACTTTTGGTGTGTTCTCCTATTTCCTCTTATCCACTTGGGAGTGTTGCACTTGGGAGGCTGAGATTGTCGCTATTGGGGAGGGACAGGAGAACAAAAGATCAGATGGCTGCCGCTGCACTGTTTCTTTACTTGATATAGTATTATTGCATCTTACCAGTCAGGTAAATGCAAACAGGCCCATAGTGTACTACAAGTCTCAAAAGTTTAGATCTTTAAATTTTAACTCACGGTATTATAACAATTTGTAAACAGGAAATTCCAAGCAACTGACTAGGTAGCCCTATCTTGATTTCCAGATATCAGCCAGTCATCTAGAAGGCTACTGCTGACTAAGTAAAAAAGACTAGAAAACTGACTTCTAATATTGATTTCAGGCAATTTGCTAAACAAGTTGAGTAGTTTCTCCTTCCACGAAAAATCTTCTGCAGGCTAGAAACCCAGATGATTAAGATTTTTACATGAACTAGCTTGTAATGAATCACCAAAGATACAGTGGTAATTATACAAGGTTAGTGAAATATTTTTGGACACTTCTTTGCTGATCTTGTCACTACGTTGGCCTTTGGCTGTAAACCTGGTTGTCTGCCCTGGCCCTTGGCTAAGGAAAAAGCTTCTCTTCCCCACTTTCAAGCACTGCTGTTGTTTCTAGTGTGTTCATTTAATTGCTGTAACTCACCCTGAGACCTTCAAGAGTAGGGCAGGATGAAATGCAAAATAAATAAATAAATAAATAAATAGGCCCCAGTAATGTTAGTTAGTACATGGTTGGGAGGCTGCCTGGGAATACAGTACTAGATGCTAAAGATGAAAAATATGCAGAAACATGTCATCAGCAAGCTAATTTTATACTGTTGCGAAGTAAACTGCATTGAGTTGACAATGTAGTCATCGGAAGCAAGGTTCAACTGGGTGGCACCTATTAATTTTAGTGGTCAGAATGTCAGGACAGACCTTAGGAAAGATTCAGGCAGTGTCCAGAGGTCACTTATTTATTCCACTATATTTGGATATTCTGGAATAAAGCATGGATATTCCAGGGTATCCCATGTTTTATTCTGGAATATCAAAATATAATGGAATAAGTAAATGAGTGCAGCCTCAAATTCTTGTGATGCCAACTGGTTGTAGCTACATAGCTCTAACTTATTTGGAAAATAAATTTTGCATGGATAAATGCTCTACTTGGTTTCCTGAAGGAGAAATTCAGTAAAATAGAGTTACTATCCATGTGGTTTTAACAACTCCTTTATAAAAAAAGTGAAAAATGACTGATGTTCCATCCCATTCCAAAGTAAACACAACATTTAGATGAGGTATTTTCCTCAGGATTGAAGCATGGGTGGAAAGGATGAATTTTTTACCATCTTCATCTACAGGATTCCATAGTTCCTGGGCCTTTCAGCTGATGCTATTTGCAGTTTTTCAAAATATTCTGCATTAAAAGCAAAGATACATTTTCAGTCATACTTGGCCTTTGTCTGAGATAACAGGCTTTCCAGATGAACAGGTTTCTTCCTCTCTTCTGTTTACATGCAAAATAGTGTGTTCAAAACAATTAATGCTCAGCGTGGGCATCTTTATAAGCAATTATGAATAAAATCAAGAAGGAGCTCAAAGATTTTCTCCCTTCCCTGTCTGTTGAACTCAGAACTATTAAAAGTGGAAACATTTCAGTTCCCTTAAAAAGTATCATGTTATAAAGAATTTTCAGAAATAACTTTTAAGCTGGCAAAATAATTTTGTTTCTTAAGAAATATCTTACTGGAACTCCACCCTGTCGCGCCAGCCTTTTTAACAGCATTGGCAGAAAGAGCCTATAAGCAGGTTTCCTGTATTAAGTGAGGTAGAATAAACATACCTTATTCCCAACTGCTATTTCAAAGGCTTTGACAAATCCCAGAAACTGAAACTAATTATATACGAGGTTTTTTATTTCCATCCTGATCGTGATTTTTAAAAGATGTACAAAACGGCTAGTACAGATATTGCCCCTTTCTTTTAGAATATAAAAGACATATTTATTGCCAGGATTTTGGGACCCGAGTGGATGAAACAGAGCTTAACAGGATCATTGGCACAAGCTGTGTAAAAACTATTGATGCCAAAATTTAGAGTCTTAAATACAGTTTGCTTAATTTTTTAAATTAGATTTTTGCCCCTCCTCCCAAATCTAGAGCATGTACTTGCAGTTCCTAAATATGTTTGTGCTTGGCACTAAGGTGTTGCCCTGATATTAATGTTCTTATGTCTAGAATCTCTCATTGGCAATAAGCCATGTATTGCCAAGACAATTAAGATAATGTAGCTGGCTTGTTGTCATTAGGGTTGTTGCACTTCTCTTAGATCCTGGGAGCTATCAGAAGTAGCATTCTTGAAATCAGCTGGTCAAAAAGAAAAGTGCAACAGGCTGCAGTACTAGCTCATATGGGCTATTTATACAGTTCTAACCACTTTCTTTCTCTAGGAAAAACATACCTGAATTTTCCTTCATTAATTACACAGCAAGAATGCCTGACCCAGCAGTTTCCAAACATGCATTCAAGTCACCATAGTACCCATTTCACAAACCAACACTTGCTTCTTTTGTTTAAATCGTTCTAAAAAAACTCTCACCATTTTTTAAAAAATAAGAACAGGACTAGGAATACTGGTATATATATATTAGTTTTCACTTCGACATTGGAGTAAATTCAGTGTGTGTTTATATTTAGACAAAGGAAAAATAATTCATGTCAGTGATAGACTGTGGAGGGAAGGTAGTCTCTACTAAATTTTGCATTTTTTACTTGCTTGTGTGGTGCTTAGTACTGATTGTTAGCTTTCCACATATGCAAATTTCTGAGTCCAGAACAACCATTTTCAAAGCAGACATTTGATATTTAAAATAGGCAGGTTTTTTGCTTCTATTATTATTTTGTTTATAGAGTCGCATGTCATTCTGATTGATTGATTGATTGATTGATTGATTGATTGATTCATTCATTCATTCATTCATTCATTCATTCATTCATTCATTCCACCCTATGTCTGAAGGTTTCAAGGCAGGGTCACAATAAAATCATAATAAAAACATTTGATATTGGGACTCCTTTGGGATACTGAAACAAAAGATGAGATAGAAAGGTATAAGAAATAAGAATAATGTCTTGGCAAATAAAGTAAATATTATAATCTACTTTGACGATCCTTTGCATAATACTTATTGTGGCAGATGCCAATGTGGTTGTATAGTGTTGTCATCAACACCCAAATTTTGGTGATAATGCCAGTGCACTGCTGTCTGCATGCTCTTCCAGATAGCATTTTCACACCTGCACTTTAATCTTTCTTCAGTCTTTCTTTGCCCCCACCTTTTTACTACAATCAGTTTTATATGTTGACTTTCCTTCCTTCAATTATACTTTCCTGAGTCCTGGTTTGTACAGATCTTAAGCCATTATAGAGTGTTAGGTCACTCCTTCACTAACCCTAACCTTCGTCCTGAATTGAAAGTATAAATAAAACTGATAGAAACAAAAATGTGAGCAGTCAGACCTGGAGATGGACTGAAGAAGGTTTAAAGTGAAGGTGTGACCATGGCCCTAGTGACTGGCTCACTAGGGCCCAGTGACTGGCTGCAGACAGACAAAAGCAGCTGAATCTGTCAACAACAAATACTCCCCCCCCCCCTGTTTACAGCCATAGGACATCACAGCTCTAAAATTTTCAGACAGCTAGGAATTCACAAGCAAGCAAGCAAGATGGGAAACTGAAACATGAAAGTTTGCTGAGGGAGCTGGCAGGGAGATGAATTTCTAGGGCTAGGTGTCTGTATCTTTAGCTGTCTGAAGCTTTATCTACAGTGCCGCTGACACTGACTCTGTTGTTTGACTGAGCACATGGTCTAAGGAGGAGGGAGTGGCAACTACTTTCCTAATTAGGTGACCAACCAATAAGGAGGAGCCTGTCTAGAACTCTGTCCAGCAGCTGGGTTTTGTTATTGTTTTTGT
This sequence comes from Aspidoscelis tigris stejnegeri, assembly GCA_023333525.1. Lineage (NCBI taxonomy): Eukaryota > Metazoa > Chordata > Lepidosauria > Squamata > Teiidae > Aspidoscelis > Aspidoscelis tigris. The sequence continues at coordinate 46,858,113 of JALMGA010000003.1, read as the reverse complement.
GATCATTAAAAGCAAACAGAAGAGAAAGCTGTCAAGGGAAAGGAATTTGGAATGGGAGTTCAGGTGGAAGGTCCTTCCAAAATTTGAGTGTAGTTAAGTAGCAGTCAAGGGCTATTGAGGGTAGTTTTAGAAATGAAGGGGTTTTTTGTTTTTTTGCCTACTGGCTACAAATTTATAATTTGATTAAGCAAATCTTAAAAATAAATTTTGCATTTAAACCTAGAAGGCAGCAGAGAAATAATAAAAGACTTTGAAGCGAAGCAAGGAAACAGACGACAACAAGAAAAGAAGTTAGAAAACAGAAGAAGTCACATATAGTTATTAAAAACAATGTAATAATGTGATAAGATAGTGTTTATGTTGTTTTTAAGTAAATAAAAATAAAAAACAAACAAAAATAGAAATGAAGGTATGCTAAAATTAGAAGAAAATAGGACACCATGGTTGAATGTAGGCTTTCACGGCTAGTTACAATCTCACTTGCAACAAATGAGATACCATGGTTGTAACTGGCAAAGTTTGAGATTCCCTCAAAGGTGCCATTGCATATCTAGACAGCAAATGCAAGTTGATTGCCATCATCCCACTTATGCAGATAGTCAGGCATGGAAGGGGAGATGCTCTGGCTGGGAGAAACTCCACCTCTCTCTCCAGATGGTCATTCTACTTTTCTTGCTTCGGATGTTGGGTCAGAAAGCAGATGTGATATTGCTGACATGCTGCCTCCTGGAAAAATATGCTTGTGTACAGAGCCAGCATTAATTATTGCAGTCATACAGACTGTGTAGAAGCCGCCAGAGAATCCAAGTAATTCATGAATGCTCTGAAAGATTTTCTGGCTGCCTTGGTTGTGTAGATTTCAAGGTAGGTATGGGCAAGGAAGCAGGAAACTGCAGTGTAGGTGGCAGAAATCCTAACTGAACACTTGCCTACTGTTTAATAGCAGTGTTTTCAAACTCGGTTATGGCACTGAAACTGGCTGGATTGACTAAGGTTCCATCCAGACATTGGTTGCTTATTCCATTATATACAGATTTCCAGAATAAAGTATAGATATTCCAGAATATCCAAATATAGCAGAACTGCTGTTTAGCAGAACTGCTGTTTAGATGCAGCCTAAGCTGGTGACCTCTATCAAGGAAGAGACAGAGTATATCCTGTTAGTTTGTCTCAGGGCCTTTTCACACTCACCTGACTGGGATGATATAATAATAGCACAGTGGTGGCCATCCACACTGCAGATGCTGGCCTAGCCCTTTACTTGGGCAGCAGCACATGCAGTGCAAACCAGATCATCATGATGAAATCCAAACCGGTGTTTGGTGCATGGTCAAATATTGCCAAGGCAATCCAGCACCTGCACTTGACTGTGCAGCTGCAGTCATACAGCCACACCCACTTGCCACACTGCACCTGGAACAGGGTGCAAAAGCACTGCCTTGGGGATGTTCTAGCTACTTCTGGGTAGGCTTCGGACTGTTTTTTAGCAGTCCAACACTGGATTGCTCCTGGGAGAGTTATGCCATTCTAGGGCAGCTGCAGCTGCGGCTATGGTGGGCATGAAATGTGGACAGTACTCACCAGTGGGCAGATGGAACCACTCCAACAGGAAAGCACAAACAAGCTACCAGTCTCTGACTAACTCTGACACTACTGGTCACAGTATCCTTCTGGAAAGACTGGGAATGGAAGCTGAGGCCCCTTCAGTGTGCTGGTTTAGCTTCTGTTTTCAAAGCGTACCTTTGAATATCTACATGAAGCTGTGGGAGCAGTTCTTCAATCGTTTCTAAGGAGAGATTGCTTACTGTAGTAATTTGTACTCTGGTAGCTTCTAGATCATTTTGTTGTGTGGTCGTATTCATTGTGACAAAAGAGAAAGAAAGAGAGTGTCTAGGGATGTGATTATTTTATTGTGCAACAGCTGTTGAATCTGTCACTCCGGAGCAGATAATAAATACTGGGTACCCATTTCCTTTAAAGCCAAAGAAATTTCTAGAAAGCAACACACTCCAAACAAACAAAAGCCTTCAAGAACTATACATGTGAAAAATAATGGAAATTCCCATCAGAAGCTGTCAGTCATAAGTAGTGTGATATACATGCAACAATGGTTGTTATCACGCACAGGAAAAAAAGCATCTATGAGGCAACTCAGAAATGACTTAGAGATGGTCCCTGAGCTGGAATCGCTCACATGTCACTTTGCCCCTCCACATGAACATTCTGTGCTAGAAAAGGGGGATCAGAAATGGAATGAGAACCTGAAACACACACTATTTGTCTCTGAGTCACATCCGAAGCACTTCTGAGCTGTTGTTTTTTATGTGTGATCACAGCCAAAGTTTCACTTCTATGCCTTAGCCAAATTCCCTCAGACCTTTATAGCATACAAGTAAATGTAATATAACCGACAGAAGACATGATAAACATAATTACCACAATAATTAACGGAACAGCCGCATGAGAGCAGATTCTGCTGCTTTTAGGCCAAAGTGCTTCTCCTGAAGTGGGAAGTCTGCTAATTACATCCTGCACTTGTGGCACATGAAAATCTAAGCTCTTCCTCAGTGTAGACATTTCTACCCAGGCCTATTTCTGGAGACACAGGTAGTATCCCCAGATGACAGCCATTTTCTCGGTCTCTAAAAACAAGGGTGATCAGACTGTCTGCAGCTAAGTGCACAGCAGTGATGGCACTCGTGATAGGGCAGTGGAAAAAATGAGTTTTTTTCTTTTCTTCTGCTCTGCAGGAAAAGAGCTTCTGACGGCCCTTTCTACCCCACTATAGAAGGATAGATGTTGGACTGTGCAGATCTCATGCTCTCCTGGCCATCCCAGCACTAATATGACACTGTTCAGAACTCATCTTAGTCTTTAAACATAACAAAATCCTACCTCACGGTATGCATTATGTCCTATGTGGGTCTGCTCTTGGAGATGGTTCAGGAGCTGCAACTGGTGGAGGATAGAGCATCAAGATTGCTGGAAGAGATGCTTGTTTTAAATTAAGTAACTTGCCTCATGGTAGTAGAAGTGAATACAGATGTGGTAAGACTCATTTCAAGCAAAGGAACAGGATGACACACTTTTGACAGAGTGACTGGTGAGCAAAGGCTGAGCTTGAAGATCCTACTAATAGCACATTAACTGGTTTGCCAGCCTGGTTGAACGCCTAAGCTTGGCAGCAAATTCCCTTTTGTGCTGGATCAAAGGAAGAGTCATTGGCACATCATAAACTTCAAATATGTGCTGGTTCCAGTCATTTCTGGCTGTGGCTGCAGTCACCACCCAGTACTGAATTTGACAGTCTTTTGTCGCATGTTAAATATGTCTTATACAAATGCCCTACTTTCCCCCCCAAAAAATGCATAAGGCCTTCCTGGTTCCTTCCAACAGTCTTGTTTTCTTTCTCTTTTTAGGTGTTCTTTCTTTGCCTGCCTACTTCAGCCCTTATAATGATGGATGTATAAGCAATAATGGAAGAGCTGATGCTTATGCCCAGCTAGAACTCCGAACCTTAGAACAGTCTCTCCTGGCAACCTGTGTTGGAAGCATTTCAGAACTGAGTGAGTTTTATACATGTTCTATAACTTGTTTGCTTACATGAACTTACAGACATGCTTATGGCAAAGTATGGTACATGCTTATATTTAAAGATGAGTGAATCATGTGAGTTTGTTATTTGTTTACAGTATTTATATTCCACCTTTCATCTGGGATACAAAGCATAATTATAATACAGTGCAAAATACAACCCTTCCTACTCTCTCTCAGTATGACAACAGAAAAGCTAACCATCAAGGCCTGGATGAAGAGGTATGCTTTTAACCAAGTGCAGAAAACACATGATGAACCTCTGCTCAGGCTGTTCTGAAGTTTGGGGCCCACCACAGAAAAGGCCCTCTTCAAGAATCTGTCCACTGCTAAATTCCCGTTAGCAGATGAGCTGCTGCATTGTGCATTAGTTCTAGCTTCTTCAAGGATAGCCCTGTATAGAATGCACTAGAGTACTCCAGCCTGGAGGTTACCAGTGCATCATTGTATCCAAGTTGCTCCTATTCAGAAAAACTTGGAACTGGTGAGCCAATGATAGGTGGAGGTAAGCACTCCTAGCTACCACTGCCACACAAGCTTCAAGTGACAACAATAAATCTAAGAGCATCCCTAAGTTGTACACCAGTTCTTTCCAGGAAAAGATAACCCTATTGGAACTGAGTGCTCTGTCACTTAACTTCCTGGACTATGGACCCTATGACAAAAATAACTTTCTCCTTGTCTGGATTCAGTTTATTGGTCCACAATTCAGCCCATCACTGCCTCCAAGCAATGATTCACAATCCAGCCCATCACTGCCTCCTAAACTGCCTCCCCTAACTCAGAAGGAATAGATAGAGTTGAACGTCCTCAGCACACTGATCCCCTGTCATTCCAAATCCCCTGATGATATCTCCCAGCAGTTTCATGTAAATACTGAAAAGCATAGAGGACAAAACATGAGAGTCCCCAAGGCTGAACAGTAGCCATTGCTGTTACCTTGGAGACGGAAAGAAAACACTGCCTCCCAGTACCAATCCTTGGAGTCTTGTCAGCAAGGGACCATGATTTATAATGTGAAAAGGCTGCTGAGCAATCCAAGAGAACCAGTAAAGGTCATCGATCAGATAACCATGTCCCTGTGCCATAACTTTGCCAGTAAAGGTCATCGATCAGATCAACCATGTCCCTGTGCCATAACTTTGCCTGAAACTAGACTGAAGTGGGTCTAAATAATCCATTTCCTTTATGCATGTCTGCAGCTGGATGCCCCCAAGGTAGATATTAACAACTTAGTTGTAATTACTTAATATGTCTAGATCCTCTTGAAGGAGCAGATCATACTCTCCTTAAATGTCATTGGCACCTCTTCCTCTTACAAGGAGAAATGTATCACTCATTTATGACCCATTCAACCATACCCTTTAGCCAAGATGGGCATGGTTCAAAAAGGCAAGTCTTTGGCTAAACCTCTCCAAACAGGCCCCAAATAACAGGGGCCTACTCTAAATATAGAATCCAATTTTCCACAAACCTGAACAACTTGTCCCGAAAATGCCTAGAAAAATTTCCTCAGCAAGCCTCAGAAGGGAGCATAACTGGATGACTGTAGTCCTTTAACTACCTAAAACAGCACTGCTGGGCAATCACTTGAAGACGCAGTGGAGAGAGAGATGTAATCTGCCTTCGCTACCACTACTGCCATGTGGAAGGCACAATAGTGTGTTGTTACCCATGTTCAGTCAGATTTACATTGGAATTTCTGCCACTTGCTGAGGAGAGCCTCAGCCCTCCTGCTTCAACGCACACAGCTCCCCACTATATCAGGGTGCCTTATTAGCTCTGTGGGATCTCCAAAGATGCTCAGGAGTTCTACTCACCTCCCTTTATTTTGCTTTGGCCCACATCCATGGTGTTCTTGGGGAAAATAGGCAAATTCCTCTGAAGGGACAGGAACTGGTTGGACATTGGAAGATGTGCAGTTGGAGATGTGACAGTTGCAAGGAGGAATGAAGTGCATAAAATAATGAAATGTCTTAGGGAGGCCAGACCCTGCAGGTAAGGATGAGACATGTTTACAACATGTGGGAGTGATTAAGGAAGCTTTAACTTTGAGCCTGTTTTGCCCTTACTTTTGTGGAGAGGTTCCAGCTGCTCCTGGGGGAGGTCTACCTGCTGTTCTGGAGTTCACCCAGGCTGTCTTGTGGACCAGTTTGGTCTAATGGTTAGGGAGCCAGACTCTTATCTGGGAATACCAGGTTTGATTCCACACTCCTCCATGAAGTCAGCTGGGTGACCTTGGGCTAGTCACACCTCTCTTCTGAGCTCTCACAGGGTGTCTGTTGTGGAGAGAAAAATAGAAAGCCCTGTCAGTCACTCTGAATTCCCTTAAATGGGTGAGAAAAGCGGGGTAGAAAAAGCAGGGAGCAGTTTGAAGGTCTCAATCAGCAGTGCTTGCAACCTCTTCCAGGTGAGAATGTGACAAGTGGGCATGGTGATGGGGCTGCAACTGTGCAGTTGCATGCCTCAGGCCGATCACCTTGGCAACATCCAGATATGTATGGGATTTTACCATGGTCTTTGCCATGGCACTCTGGCCTGCCTGAGCCAGGCTATCCACACTTCAAGTGCTGGTGGGTCCAGTTGGGGATTTCACCAGCACTTGAAGTGCAGATAGCTCCCTCTGAGGGCATCCCCATGGTAAGGATACTGCAAGGCAAATGTGAGTTCACCTCGCGAGAGTCCCCATGCAAAGCCCTAATGCAGGCTACATGAGGGACAAAATTCTCAAAATTGAAACAAAAAAACCCTTTTTATAACTGTTCTCACCCCAAATTACAGGGCAAGAACGGGTTATCCTGGGGGCATGGGGACACTCCTGGGTTACAATCACAGCATTAGCGGCTTTCGTGTCTGTTTTAATCATCTTACCAGAGCTCTCCTCGTGCTCTTGACAGCTCCTATACGCACCTGACAGTTGCTCAGCTGTTTGCAGGGCAGCTGTCAGGTGATCGTTTGAGGGTAAGTCAAGCCCTCAGGCAAGGGGGGGTGGAGAAAACCATGGCATCCCAATGCAGGGATTTACCACAGTTTTCATGGGAACGGGCGGGTTCACCTTGAACCCGCCCTGTCCTCCATTGCATGGGGACTCCTTAATGCAAATTAAGATTCGCATTAAGGCTGCCCCAAATCCACCGCGAGGCAGGGGCAGCCCCATGGGGATGAGCCCTCTGTACTTCATCTTAGCCTCATTGGAATGGTAATGATTCCAATGATTATGTGATTCCAGTGAGGTAAGTGCAATCAGGTCCTTTATTAGCTCTGAAGTCTTAAAAACTCTTTTTAACTTTTAGCATTTTTCCTCCAACCGTTCAAATTAGTAAATGGTATTTATCTACATTTCTTTGGACTTTTGTGGCCATTGCCTCTGTTTAGTTTCTAAAGTGATGTCTTTTCTCTGGCAAAATCAGGCAACTCAGACTAGCCTCTGAGCTGTGAGATTATTAATTGCACTTCAGTTTTGAAAAGCCATATGGCAAAAGGCCTGTTTTCCATCCTCACAGCCAATTTCACCTTCTAGTTTTAAAAAAGCAGTTTCCCTAATTTTATGGCTTTGTCTTCTTAAAAAGGGAGAGGGAGAAGCGATTCATATATTCTCATGCTACATTTGGAAAGTGTGTCAAATAATGCATGCTACATTTATAGTCAGTACTACACAACAATGTCTCTTTAAGTTGCACATGGCTGGGCTATTTCTTCCTAGAAAAACATTCTTCTTGCCGTTTCTTGCCTTCTACTGAACCATATGAATGCTACTGTTAGAAGCCAATGCATACCTTACAGGTCTCACCATTTATTTTGTAACCTGCCTTAATTTGAGGTTCTGCACCGGGGGGGGGGGAGAGTGAGCAAGCTTAAACATATCTTTATATATTCTGCAGCACAAGAGAGCACTTGTAGCACAAATCCATGATTGAATGCAGCTTCCTTTCCCACTTTCTGATTTGGCTCGTTCAGTGGTTGCATTTAATGAATGGATCTCCTTATATATTCTCTTTTTTATTCTTTAAAAAAAATACTGCAAGTTGCCAGCACAGCATGATGGGATGTATGCATTAGTCTGCATTGAAAATTTGAATTCCAGATGTACTTTAGGGTACTTTCAGAATACTATGGATTAACAGTAAGTAAAGATTAATAGGATGTTAATGTACACTCAGAATGTATACAGTATTCAGACTCAGGAGTAGCCTCACTCTATGCATTTTTACACAGGAATAAATTGTTCTCTGTTTCTTTGGAGTTATTCCTGAGCAAAAATGCATAAAATGGCCACCCAGATGTACGTGTTGTAAGCACAGAAGATGTTTGCATTCTTTGGTTCCTTCAAGACTGCATGGACATTTCCTTTTATTTTTTTTATTTTAAGTTACCAAAGTAGTTTGCCATTGTCTTCTTCAGAGGAGCAGCCAGGAATTAAAGTGGCAACTCTGTCATTGTAGTGTTCTTCCAATGTGTTGTGAAAGAAAAAAATATTTAATGATATCTATCCCCTCAAGCACAAGTAAATTCAGGTGAATGATGGCTCACTGGAGCTATCTTGTTCACAAAAAACCTTAACACTGGGGGTGTGCTCATGGAGATTTGGGGGCCTTTTTGCACTCAGCTTTGTGGGACAGCCTGAGGATGCTCCCAAATGGAGCATACATGCATGGTAGACTGTCCCCCACCTGGATAGCAGTGGAGCATGAAAACATGCTCCAGAGCTATAGTAGCCATGTCTGGGACACAGCTAGTGCAGCCCAACATGCACCCTTCACACCTCCTCTGGGTGAAGGGTGCACAGGGCAGTGCAGAGCAGTCACAGCTGAGCACCATTTCACCCATTCGCTGCATCAGTGGCTGGCATGCAAGGCTGTGCTGTGGTGAGGGAATTTCTACCAGTATAACAGCATTCACACTTACCCAGCATGTAATGATGTGCTGGGTAAGTCTGGGATACATCAGGTGTCCCAAAGTGCAGATGCCTGATGCATCCCAGTCGTGCACTCGTTTCACACCTAGGAGAACCTAGGAAAAAGCAGAAAGGCATCCTAAAGAGAAGGTCTTGCAAAAAAGGGCAGACGTGATAGCAGGCTTCAAGTATTTGAAGGGCTGTTGCAGTGCAGAGGGATTGTCCATATTCTCACTTAGACAAGATGGGAGGACTAGAAACAATGGGATGAAACTTAAAAGGAGTCAATACAGATTAGATGTTAGAGAAAACTTCCTGACAGTAAGGGGGATCGGTACAGTAAATGGAATAGGTTGCCACTAGAGGTAGTGAGCTCTCCTTCACTGGAGGTCTTCAAGCAGAAGCTGGACAGACATCTGTCTGAGATGGTTTAGGGAATCCTGCATTGAGCAGGAGGTTGAACTCAGTGATCCTAGAGGTTCCTTCCAGTTCTATAATTCTATTATTCTATGACAGAAAGATTTAGCCTTACAAGGCTTCTTGTAAATTCCCTTCTATCTATTTTCATTCTAGCTTCTTCTGGCTCTGCATTCCTAAAGGAAGAATGGAATGTATTTTCCTCAGAACATTAGGTCTTCTTGGAGTAGAGAATTTTCAGAGATAAAATTGAAATAATTTAGCTAGAAATGTACTTTATAAAATGTTGTATTGTGCTTAGACCACTAATACAGTAAAAAACTAAAATCTATTTTTGATATCAGAAGTGTTTATATAAAATATGAACATGCTTGCATAGGAATCCAGTAAAAATAATCTCAGTATTCGTTTAAGCAGGCCTGAAGAGTTCATGACCCATCAAGCTGAAGGGAACTTGACAAATACATATTCTAGTCTGCCAGTGTTTAATGAGTGTCTTGTTTTTGCATGTTTACTTAGGCAGGAATTAATAGCAAATTTATTGGACTCCAATGAGCAACCATTCTGGGTGGGTGAGCTGTAGATGATTTTGTAGGACACATTGCATCAGCTTTCTTTTAAGGGAAAAAACCCTCTGACCATTAAGACTGAAAGAAAGAACTCTAGCTTTGTTATCATCAGAGCTTCTAATTTCAAAATTTCTCTGAGAATATTTTTTTTGTTTGCTTGCTTCCTTATATAACTTATATCTTATGTACACTGATGGTGCTATAACAAACAACAACAACAACAACAATAATAATAACAACAACCCTAAGGGTTCCAGAGTGAAGTATAACAGTAAGGCCTCATTCCCACTGGGACTTAATTGCATGTCGAAAACGTTTTGAAAATTATTTGTTCCCATTGAAAATTGGCTTCTCACACTTTCCAAGGAGTAAATTGGAAAAAAAAACTCATTAAAAAACCACTTGTTTAAAGGACTCGCGCTGCCATTTTTGTTTTTAACACACTTTATTTTCCTTTTGGGAACAGTAGATTTGCGGTATCCTGTCTGCCTGCTTACTGTTTCGGGCTTTGCCGCTGCCACCACTACCTTGCTGTGCCACTGCTTTGCTCGCCCAGCTGCTTGCCCACCCGCCCGCTTTGGCCACCTTCCATTTTGCCACTGCTGGCCTTTCGGGCTGCGCCACTGCCACTGCCTCGTTCGCTTGGCTTCCCATGCGAGCCCTAGCCTCCCTCCCTTTCGGCCGCTGCTGCTGCCTCACCCACACATCATTTTGGCTGCCACTGGCCTTTTGGGCTACACCGCTACCGCCAGCTTGCTCACTCGGCTTCCTGCTGAGCAGCTGTGGCACTCCCAAGGCATGGGGAAGAGGAATGGCGGTCAAGCGGTCGAGCCCTGCCCTCCCTTCCTCCCTTCCTTTCAGCTGCCGCTGCTGCCATGACACCACTGTGCTTCACTTTTTAAAGCGGAATTAACAAAAAATCAGAACGCGCATAATGCGCGTTCACATCCATTTTTATTAATTCTGTTTTAAACAAGCCAAGTGGGATCATGGCCTAAAAGAACAATATGTATAAGAGTTAAAGCATAATTAAAATACAGTATAAAATGGAGCATTCCTTCCCCCTGACCAGCAGGACTATAGGGTAGCTGACTATTGAATTTTTCTAGTACTTAAGAGCGAAGAGTCATTCTTATTCTAGTAAAAAATCTTACATTAGATTAATTATAGTTTGAAAAAGGTGAACAGTAAGAATTTTCTGAACTACAAATGAATAACCACAGACTGCAAACTATAAACTGAGTTTGTGTTGACTATCACTGAAATGTGTTTATTGAAAATATCTACAGGAGATTTTAATGAATATAATTTTTTGTTTCTTCCTTTCTGTGTTCTTCTTCAAGGTGATCTGGTATCACGTGCAATGCACCATATGCAGTGTTTGAATGCTCTCCGCCCTGGCATGAGCCCTGTTCGGCAAAACAGGCAGCAGCAACAAACCATCTCATGGTCTCCAGATGCCCTACATACTCTTTATTATTTTTTACGGTGTCCTCAAATGGAGTCCATGGAAAACCCCAACCTTGATCCACCGAGGATGGCTCTTAATAATGAACGGTATGTCTATCTGTGTATAGTCCAAGATTCCTTTTAAAGTTAATGAACTCACAGGTTTGTATCAAAGGGAATTTAAAGGGAGATTTAATTCTGAAGAACACCACATATCCATGACTGTTTAGTTGTTCCATTAACAGGCCCAATGCTTATAAGTAGCAAGTCTTGCTCACTGACCTTTGAGGAAAATGCATAAGCTGTATTCAGGGATTATTCATATTTCAGTGCTGTCTGTGTGTATGCCTTTGCAATACTTTTCACATGACATTTTCCTGTTCGGACTGCCACCCCATACCCTTTTTGGCACTATCCACAGGTTAATAACTGCATCAGATTGCCAGGTCATTCTCATTTGAATTTGCCTATCAAAAAAAGTTAAGTACAAATTATGTATTTCTCAGTTTTTAAACATTGCATCTGAATAATCCATTTGAGATGCAAAGCCTCTGTTTGGATGCACCCGTAATTACAAGCCAGGGATTTCTAGATATTCAAGATTGCACTGGATTGTATAAAAATGGTCTGTTCCAAAGTGGGGAGGTATTATTTATATTTTATGCCCATTTGTATGGTTCCCACTACTTGTTCTAGCAAATTAAATATGTTGAGTGCATAGGGTCTTTTGATATGGTTTGGAAATAGAATATTCAGGGAATATGTAGCCAAAATTTGGTAGTGGGAACATTTATATTCTGTCTTAAAGCAAAAAAGAAAAGAAAAATAAAATCCACAGACACAGGACCCCAGAATCAGTCTCTCATATACATACAATCATTAGTCATAGCAACCTAAGAACAAATTATCAGGAGTCTGTTTTCTGTTTCCACTGCTCACTCTATTGTATTGTCACCCTATTTCATGGGTATTTTTATTTTCTGTCAGTTGCACAGTACATCAGTTGTAATGACAACAGTTTTCATCCTTCATTGTTGTTAAAATTAAAACAATACTGCACTTAACAAATAGTAAAAGTCCCTAAAAGCTGCACACAGATGGGAAGGACGTTTATCCCAAACAATTATCCCAAACATCACCATTACATACATGGGGAAGGAAACTGGGCTGCATCCAGCCATCACTTACTTCTTCCAAAGTATCCAAATGTAGTGGGGAAAGTATATTAATATTTACCCCTTCTCCTCTATTACACAATTTAAGGTGAGCAGAACCACTGCAATTCCGAAATTGATTTATAGGGCATGTTTTTCAGAGGGATGTTTGTTGAAAGAAAATATATTCTAAAGCAAGGAAACTGCAGCTGGTGGAAAAACCATCTTCTCAAGAACTTTGAAAGAGAATGACACATGCAATTGTTTAAAAAACTGTTGCTGTGAGAGAAGGAAAGATTAAAGTGGTGGTGGAAACAGTAACATCTCACAAGAGACACGTAACACCAATGGAGTGTAACAGAGTGAAAAAATCAAAGGAAGTGGGTCCACTATTGTTAACTGTTATCAAACAGCAAGAGTGCCTAAGCAAAGAATGTTCCCAGACTTCAAATTCACAGATATGGTAATGGTCCTGAAATATAGAAGGGGCTAGAACTGGACGTGTGGCACTTCATACTGGCCACTAATAATTTTGTATGACTCTTGAGATCAGCAAATAAAAGGCTTTGCTACATTCTCTTCTGAACTTGCTGACTATGATTCTATGATGGCTCAGCATGATCCTGCCAAACTTGGCACTGCTGGTTGTCCCTGCTCCTTAGAGAGTGTAAGTTCAACAACAGTATAATTTCCACTGTTCCCCTCAAACCCCCATGGGTTGCAAGCTTTGCAAGCTGTAGATCTATTTTATTTCTTAAATCAATATTGCATATTGCATCAACATTATTTTTTCTGATTGAGTCAATGTACAGGAAATGTTTTAAAGTATCACTTAAAAAATACAATACACGTGGGCCCTGACTCAAAAAACCAACTTCACTAAAACTTTGGCAAAGGCATATTCAAAAACTTCAGTCCTATCATCTGCTTGGCAGGGGGAAAAACTATGTGAAAGGAGGGGACTGATTATGTGCAATGAACAGATTATCTCTCCCAACCTAACTACCTATCTAGTCCAAGCTGCCTGGTTCAGTAGATGTTCATGCCCACTAAGAATGTGAAGGTGGAAGCCTGATTAAAAAACAGAACAGGTTAAACCATCCAGCAGCTTTGTCACAATATTGAAGTGAATAAAGATCCAAAAATACTTGGTTGTCAGGGGAAAAAATCACATACAAAACAATTTAAAAATTCCAATGGATTTTGAACACATTTCAAAACATGGTGACCTCAGTGCTTGTCATATAAAGTGGTCGTTGTGGGAGAACTAGTTCAGAGGAAACAGTAAACTGAGATTGCCTTTGAGTGTGCCAGGCACACTGCACCATATGTATAAAGGGACTGATTCACTTACTTCCTCTTGGCGAGGCTGTGGAACTAGCTTTTTTTTTTAAGCTCTGCACCACTCTGGTGTTGTTTCTGGAATATGCTCCAAGTGCCTACTGCAAAGCCAGAGAAAATCTCAGCCACATAGCAAGTCAATAAGCCCAGTTACTGCTGGGCTTTGGGTTGCCCCATTACCTTCTTAATGGTAAACAATCATTCAGAAGAGGAAGAAAAATAGTAGGAATTATTGGCTTTGATTTGAAAGGTCTTCTTTGCTAATTTGGCTGGTTGGTCACCTTTCTTTCTTCTTTGCTTATTTTGGAGTAACTTTTGCAAAAGCTCAACTCATTAGCAAACTAAACTCAGACCTTGTAGGTCACTTAACTAAAATTTACAGTATTTTTCAAGTTTTCAGACTACTTCACATGTATTATCTCCTTGTAATCCTGACAAAAAATTATTTAGCGGAGGTCGTTATTATTATACTCATATTTTAGCTTGGGTTTAGGAACTAGAATAGTTTACCCAAGGGAATCTATTATATTTCTGTTACAAGTGGCACTCAAAATTAGGGATTTCTGGTTTGCATCTCAGGGCAATTCCACATTGGCCAGTATACTGGACCAGCAAGTATACTAGGAGCTTCCTTTCCACATGCTGGTGTACTCTATTTGAAGCTTTATTCTGCATGGTAGATAATACCACATGGGCGGATCAGTAAATAAATTTCTGAATCCTTTTATAGTAAAAGCCCATAGGGAGAAGACTGAAGAGACATTGTGGAAAGTTCAGTGTGATTTATGGTACAGGAGGTAACATTTTGGTCAAAGTCATGTATTTTTTTAGTCTAGAAGCCAAAGAAAGCTTGTCTGCTTGGTTATATATTGTTCTAATTCTTGTTTGGAAGCAATGTACAGCACTGAATCCCAAGTTTACTTTGAGGTCTGGGTTCTCCATCGTCACTCCCACTTTTATTTAGAATTATTTAAGTAAAAGAAGCCAAGAATTTAAAATGTCAACAAAGTATTTCATTTAGGTGGTTTCCATACTTACTTGCTCGCCCAGTCCAACAGATCTGGGCCAGCCTAGAATGGTTTCGGTGGCAGAAGTGCCCCAGGTGCCCTGGAGCAGGCGTTCTGCGCTCAGAAGGCTGTTCCAGGGCTTCAAAGATCTCATGATCTTCAGAGGCAGATTCCAGGTTCTCAAACAACTTGGAACTAAAGTTCCTGATCTCAGAGCCCTAGGGTGACACATATTGGTGACACATTTTGGTGTGTTTCCAAAATGGGTCCCACTGCTACACTTGAACAAGGAGATGTGCACCCTTATGCATGCCTCTTTCTTCCATTCCAGAGGACCCTACCGCCAGTAGACCTGGTAAATTGCTGCACATCCTTAGATGCTTAAGGGGAACAGTGCTTTTGAAATGGTGTCATCCTTACTTCTTGTGTTTCACAGAGATCCAGGAGCTTATAACATACTTTCACCTATCGAGAACAAACAGGTGTGGCATTTAACATCATTCTGCTTCTTTTCCACCAATAATGGTAACTTTATTCAGGTTTTTTTATATAATAGTTGGTTAAAACAGGTCTACTGATATCCTAGTCTAGGCAGCCATTTTGCCCACTTAGATCGGGCTGTGCTTTGTCCAATGTGGATGAAGAAGTCTCACCAGGGGTTGGGGCTTTCACTTCAGAACGTGAAAGGGAGGGCCTAGAAGAGAGCAAGACTTAACACTATCCTGGGATATCAGTAAGTGTGGAAAAAACTTTAGACCATGAAGATGGGTGCCAAAATGTTTGTCCAAAAAACAAATGTAGGGGCAGAAGACATTTGCAAGTAAGAATCGGCAGTCAGGGTTAAATCTTTTAACCATCCTCACAGTTTGTGGTTTTGCATACACTTTCTTAAGTTATTAATAGCAGGGTTCGTGTTTTTTTACTCAGATGTTCTCAAAAGCCACTAAAAAAATAAAAAACAAGAAAAACTGTAGTGGGAAACAGTATTTGCAATAGACATGAAAACATTTGAGCATCCAATCTGCTGATTCTTTCCTTTGGGGATACCCCTTTGGCCTCCTTTATGCATCTGAGCATTCATGTAATACATATAATGCATCTGCCAAGATAATGTATACTTTCATCCCTGATTACCAGGAAGTGTTCTATTACTATACCATTATTTTTTCAACAAAATGTTATCTCTGTTTACTGAAGATGCTTAGAGCTGCAAGTTCCTTTATTCCCTAAAAGTGTCCTCTGGGGTAATTCAGTAGTTTGTTCAAGACCACCCACTCAGGTTAAGGACTGAATTGGTATTTGAATGCACCACATGGGCACTTGTGAGTGAGCTAATAAAGCACATACTGCATATTTTTGCTGGAATACACACAGAGAGAGAGAGAGAGAGAGAGTATTGCAAATATGGGATATTATAAAATTCTGGCTGTCTGGTTTTGGATACTGCTTGCTGCAAAGTTGTTTTGTAACTTGCAGAATACCGTTCCTGTATGTTAAGAGTTTCAGCAAGTCTCCTTTAAATTGCAGCAGAATTTTAGATGCCTAAAGGGATTGGTGTTTCTAAAACAGAGGCATCCCCACTTCTTGCATTTCACAGAGATCCAACAGCTCATGACATACTTTCACTTGTGTGGAAAGCAAACAGAAGTGTGGCATTTAGAATCACCCTGTTTGTTTTTCGTCACTAATGTTAGCTTCATTCAGTTAGTTGTTAAAAAGTATCTCATGCCATTTGCAAAAAAAAAAAATCAGAGAGAAAACACACATTGGCTTTGGAATCTACCCTGGTAGGACTTTGTGAGGAGCCCAGTTGCCAACATACTGCAATTTATAATATGCCTAGAATTTTGCTGCTTCTAAGCAAGGGAATAAAATAAACAATTTGTAAGCATGAAGGTGGTCCAGGTTCAGAACCCCATTAGATTTCCTTGATGAACTTCAGTAAACATTTTATTTATTTTAGAGCCAAGGGTGTGTGTGTGTGGGTGGGTGCCATGTAGGTAGAAATAAAAATTCAGACATTGCCAGCTTGGTGGAAACTGACTGTAGGCTGGAAAAACAGAGAGCACTGCAAAAAAATAAAAAGCCTTTAATGAATACAGAGGGGCCGGCATGCTTGAACAAGAGAGACCTTGTTCTGTTTTTTGTGCACAAAGGGGACCTCAAAATGTGTTGGATTTTGTTGTAATGGGGCTATTTTCAAAAAGAATGCAAACCAATATAGTACAGCCAGTCAGTGTGCTCTGCATTAAAAATTGATGGTGCTGATTATATACTGATCTTTTACAATCCAGATTTTAAAACCAATGTAAAAAAATCTATCAAAGCGATATCTTCTCTATTCTCTTAGGCTTTCACAAGGCTAAGTACCCCCAAAGGGGCTCAAAGGCTGAAAAAAGTAAAGCTGTTACTGCAGTAACCTGATAAGTGTGTATGTGCTTGTAGGATTTTCTGAGGCCGCCTTATTCTATAGCAAAATAATTGTGCATAGAAGTTGGGTACATTTAATACAAATTTGTATCACCAAGTGAGGATGGAATGGAGAATACAAAACAAATAAGCAGCCCCCTGGAAGGAGAGAGATGGTTGACCGACCATATGCCAACAGGTGATGTTTCTCCTAATTGCATTTCCCAAGTAGAAGAATGTCACTTGTTGGAATTTCTGCTTGTTGCATAGCTTTTATGCCACAAAGAACTTGGGATGAGGTAACTTTCTACCTCAACCAAGTAAAAATGTAGATTGATTTGTTCATATAAATTTCAAACAACATGAACTATGTAGTATGAGTTTACAGTTTTGTAATTCTCTGTGATGAAGAAATCCTGCAGACATTAGGGATGTATGGTTTGGGTACAGGATTAGAAGCCCTAGGAATATAATCACTAAAGTGTCCACAAATTAAATAAGCCACAGAAGAAGAGCCTCATCCATTGTACCACTGGGTGCATCCATACTTCTGCCTCTAGTGTGCAAGAGCGTGGCACTGTGGTCTCAAAAATGCTCTCCTTTAGCATGTGGGTGCAAGGCCTGAGCTATATCCAGACCTGCTGACAGGGTTATAGGATTGCCTTTAATTTTAATTGTTTTGAGGGAAGGGGATCATATTAGTCTTCTAAAAACTTCTTGAGATGCCCGTGAGCATTTGGTGGGCCACTGTGTGTGACAGGATGCTGGACTAGATGGGCTGTGGCCTGATCCAGCAAGGCTTCTCTTATGTTCTTATGTTCTTAAAACATTACTAAGCAAAATGTATAAGAACTGATAATCAATTAGTTCATGTAAAATCCTCTTCCTACCTTTCAGTAGTTTTTAAATCAATGAGTAAATATAGTGCTGTTGGTAGTAACTTCCTAAGTTATTCTGGCACTTCAGTTTTGCCTTTGAAAGATGACTTGTTATTGCTCAGAGGAAATCATTGAGAAAACCATGAGAAAAGCTATGAGTAGGCATTTGGGCGGAAGAACTAGTGCCTGGTGGGAAGGGCTGTAGCTTAGTGGTAGAGCAAACTGCCTGGAATGCAGAGGGTTGCCAGTTCAGTCCTCACCCTCTCCTTAAGGAGGCAATGGCAAGTCTACTCTGCATAAAGAGGTCCATGGAAGTGCCCATGTTGTCAACCAAGAGCTGGGTACACTTCAGCTGTACTCCACAACGGCAACAAATAGTGTCAGATATAATTTCATGGGTTTCTTTCTATGTAAGCCTTGAAAGCTGTTTTCTGAATACATATGCACATAGAATGGGATGTGATAGGTTGCTGCTTCTGATGTAAACGCATAACTGAGAATGCTCAGAGAAAAGGTCCAAATGCTTTTTGCCCAAGAAAAGACAATAACTGAGTAGTTGCTCTGATGACCTTGTTGAAACATCAGAGTCCAGATGTGTCTTAAGGCATTTCTGCCCCAGATGGTATAGCAAACCAGCAAGAGTTCTAGAAGCCTCCTTTCCACATGCTAGTGTGGTCTAAGGGAGGCTCTGGGACCTTCCTTAAAACTCACTAGCCTGCAGGAGGCTCCTAATATGGTTCATAGTTTGGTATACTGGTCAGTGTGGAATCACCCTTATATTACTCCACTGGCTATAATTTTGCTCTCGATTCTCCGAGCGTTGGTTGCTATATACCATAAATCTTGCTTAACCCTTTCCCTGCCTGCCACTAAAATACCATACTACAGTGAGTCTCTCCTGAGGCCTATTCACACTTAGTCTGGTAGTCAATAATTAGTAAAACGTCTTATAAAGAGCATACGCACACGGAGTAGGCCATTGCAGCCTCCATGTGTGCCCTCCCTCCCCACCTTTACCAACGTTAGTGAAAAGCTTACCTGAAGCGTCCAGTGCCACAGCCTCTTCCATTTCCTGCAGTTGGTGGGCAGGGGAGGCGGCATCCGCCCAGGTGCAGTGGCCAGTGGCCACGATCGATCACTGACCTCTGATGTGACCAGACCACTGATCCCCAGGACTGGCATCCAGTCATAGAGTCACTAGAGGGGCATTCAATCACAGGGGCTGGCTTGATCTGCCACAATACATCCCTCTGCTTGAATGCGCCCCTCTGCAATAGCATCTGAGCATGTCACAGAGCGGCCAATAGTGGCAGCGAGGAGGTGAAACTTCCAGTTTCAGTCACAGCGGTATGGGCTTGTAATTGGGAGGACCACTCACACTTCTGGCTGATAATGGATGCTCTGGGAAAGCTTTCCTTACCAGAAACTTATGAGCCCTAGTTCACAGCAGCCTAATCAGCTAAGTGCAGAAAGGCCCCTGGTTAAAATCTAGAAACAACCAGGAGGAAAATTGTTTTCTGCAGTGGCTCCTCAGATTATACAACCATCTCTGCCTGAAATGAGTTAAGCAGGCCCTTAATCTGGATCTTGGGTAGTACTGTTTAGTCCAGGTTGGGCTAATCTTTCAGCATTACATGGTTTTGGTTCCTGGCCATTAGAGGTGTGGTCTTGTGACTGTGAAGCTCATGTGAGCGTCGGAGCTGGGTTGTGAACTAATCCAGATTAACACTGTCAGTGTAGATTCTGCTCATGGCTCCCTGTGATCTAAATCAATGGGATGGGCTATTCTGGACCCACTGATCCTCGATTAATGAGAGATAAGTGCAGAAAGTGTCTTACATGCAATCTGTTCCAGGAACATTATACTCAGAAAAATACGTAGCCCAGTTTAAGGAAGAAAGACCACCTATCTGCTAGCATTTATAGCAAGCAGTGTGTTGTCCTTGCTTCAAAAAATTGGATTAGATTTTATTCACTAGGGACATAAGAAAAGCCTGGCTAGATCAGACCAGTGCTTTAGGGTGCGTCCCCGTAGGGGCTAAAATCTGGGATGGATTCGGATTCGGCATTGGGGGTTCCCATCAAATTTCTGAATCCACTTCAGATTTCCCAGCCCTGTCCCATGCCAGTTTTCTTTCCCTGGATTTTCCAGGGAAAATGCGGGGAAAGAAAACCTCTGTTTAAACAGGGGGTTTCTGGCTGACTCGGATTAAAGCTGAGCGAAGGAGGACAGCCGGCGGCCGGGTAAATGAGTCCAGCTGCCGGCTGCCTCCTTCGCCCAGCTTTAAACCGAGCCAGCCTTTTCTTTCCCCCTGTTGAAACAGGAGGAGGGAAAAGGAAGGCAGCCACTGCCAGCCTCCTCCTCCCAACATCCTCGGCTGCCTTCTTTCCTTTTCCCTCCCCCTGTTAAAAGAGGGGGTAAGAAAAGGCTGGCTAGGTTTAAAGTTGAGCAAAGAAGGACAGCTGGTGGCCAGGTAAGTGAGCGAGGGGTGCATGGAGGGAAAGCCACCCCTCAGATACAGCACCCCCTCACTCACTTACCCGCCGCCTGGCTGTCATCCTTCACTTGGCTTAGGACCAGGAGGAGGCTGGGGGCGGCGCACTGCATCACACTGATCACAGGTGTGCTTGTGCACATATGCAGGTTCTGTGGGACGTGCCTCCAACCCAACCCAGAGCAGAACCCGGGGCAAACCGGGAGCAGTGTTTGCTCTGGGTTCAGGGTAGATGGACCAGTATTTCTGCGGCCTTTTGTCACAGTGACAAACTGATTGCCTTTATTATGAAGCTCACAGGTAGCATAAGAGCACAATTTCCATGTGTCTATCTTTCTGACAGAGCTTTTCCTGTCATATAATCCTGTCTATCAGTTAAGATCTTCTTGAATACCTCTTCCAGTAATTTAATCTTTTTACAGGATCTTTGGCATGGTGACTAGAGAACTGACTTTTTCTGCAGTAGCCCTGGGCTTTGGAATAATCTTGTTTTTTAATTGGCATCTGGTAAAAATATATTTGTTAAGCCAAATGTCTGGAGATGGGAGTGCTGATGATATTTTAATGAATTTTATAGATTTTACATTGTCTGTTTTGTTAATTACTCTGGGATTGCAGTGAAGGATAGTATAGACATTTTGTAAAATAAATATTCCTTCTCATCTATAGGTATTTAGCTGCTACCACCTCTCATAATCTCTCTCTCCACCTACCTACCTACCTATCATCATCATCATCATCTCACTCCATACCCAAAGGTCTCAGGGCAGGGTACAACCTTAAAAAACCAAATATAAAAAGGGGGAAAATATAGTACCTGAAAGTGGGAAGGAAAAGCTGTTCCTTGTTTAGCCAAAGGCCAGGGCAAAGAAATTCCTGATACACTTCAGGAAGGAGACTGTTTATAATCTGGGAGCAATCACTGGGAAGACCCTATCCTAGGTGCCCACCTCTTTTGCTACTGAGGGTGGTGGTATAACTAGGAGGACCTCCCCTACTGATATTATGGTGTGGGTAGGTTGATATGAATGAAGGTATTCCTTTAGATAGTTGGGAACCAAGTCATTAAGGGTTTGTAACTTAATATAGATGATAATAACTGTTGATAGCCCCGTTATCCATATACTGTATATTCTGGCGTATAAGACTACTTTTTAACCCAGGAAAATCTTCTGAAAAGTCAGGGGTCATCTTATACACCGGGTATCATCTTCTTATATGGCGAGTATATCCCAAACTCTATATTTTTACTGGAAAAGTTGGGGGTCATCTTATATGCCCAGTCATCTTATACCCCGGAATATACGGTATATATTTCCAATCTTCTTTTTAAACTGCTCAAGTTGGTGGCCTTTACTGCCTTTTATTGTTGTGAATACCATAATGCAACAATGTTCTATATGAACCAATGCTTGGGAAAAAAATTGAATGATCCTCAACTCTAATATTCTAAGAGCAGGCGGAAAACTTACTTTTCTAATGTTACCCACAGCTCATCTTTCATTTAAATTACAATGCTTCAGTGTTAGCTTTCCTCAGAGCACAATTGCTCCAAACACATCATCATTATGGTTGCCCTTTCCTATACTTCTTACAGTTTCACTATATCTTTTCAGAAGTCAAACAGCCAGATGAGTATTTCATGTGAACCCACATCATGGCTTATATTGTGGCATTCTGATTTTAGTAGTTTTGTTTTCAGTCTTTTTCCTAGTCACTCTCCATTATACAATTTGGTTTCTTGTCTTTCCTGAAATTTGCATTAATATTTTAATTGGTCCGTCTCTTTCCTGCTGGTCTATCACTGCTTTCTTCTCCTTAGTGTCTATGGGCAGCTTATTTATTTTATTTATTTGCTAAATTTATATGCCCACCCAATAACTAGTGTTCTTTGGATGGCTTGCAAAACTTTTTTACACCTTTAAACACTATTCAAATACATAAAGCAAATTTTAGAAGAATTCATATAGTGAGCTGCAGAAACTGCAGTTGTTATATTTTTAGATATTGGAGTAAATTTTTGTTCTATATATGAAAATAGGAGTAGGAAAGAGCATATCTAAAGAACAAGGGAGATTTCAAAAAATATGTAATGGCTTTGCTTGTAGATAAATTATTTCATGAAAAATATGGCATTCTCTAATTACATTTTCAGATTGTTTATGGACATCTAATTGCTTTACCCATGTTAATGAATTTTGAGTTGAGTTTTCGTGTTATAAATCGTTTTTTTTCTTCTTTATAACCTAGGATTACTGCATGGGAAAAAGGATAGTTTTTGTTGCAAGCTACTCCTGATACAATTCCTTATTTTTAAAATTATAGCTCTATCATCTTTTTTGTATGGTAACCCTATTATGGTCTTGGAGATCTTTTATGCTTCTGTAGGGAATCAGTGATTTAGATGGTCTGTTTTATGCAGTAAAAATAAATTTGTGTAGTTCATAATCAGTAGCTTGGGAATGCAAGAAATCCTACCCATATCCTAAAACTGCTTATTTAATAGAAGCAGAACTGGGGAAAACAGGACTTTCATTCACTTTATATAAAATGTGATTTGGTTGCCAGTTTTTACTTACAAAAGCTAAGAAATGTTCCTGAATCATAAGATTCTTCTGTGACTTAGTGAATCTAATTTTTCATCCTAAGATTGTGAGTTTTATCTCTCTAACCAATATCTTATTTAGTAAAGCAAATATTTATAATTGGTTCAGAGGAAGATGTCTTATAGGCTGCATTCACACAGATGCCAGTGTGTGAGGTGCCAACAATCATCAAACTGCCTATGCCAAGGTGTGGTGTTCAAGCACCCTCTCAGCCACCTTACGTCATAAGTGGAGGTGTGGTCTCACTGTCTGCTAAGTTGTTTGCTAGAAAATGTGCCCTTTGCTCTGCAGACATTTTGCCACCAACGTAAGTAGCATCACCAGTTTCAATGTTCTTTCTTAGTTGGTGGTGGGGTATATAACGCACTGTCTTCCATGTCTCTTGCATGTGCTTCATAAGTGATTGGTTTTGTGGTTAGAGTTCTGGACTCTTATCTGTGGGTCTCCCAGTTTGATTCTTCACTCCTCCACAAAGCCAGCTGGATGACCTTGGGCTAGTCACAGCTCTCTTTCTGAGCTTTCACAGCCCCACCTACCTTCACAGGGTGTCTGCTGTGGGGAGAAGAATAGAAAGCTTTGCCAAACACATTGAGTCCTCTTAAATGGGTGAGAAAAGCGGGATAGAAAAGCCAAGTCTTCTTCATAATAACTTTTCCTTGTTTTCTCAGGCAGTGACTTTTTGCTGGTATGAGCTTTTTTTAAGGATTAGCTTCCTGTTGAGTTGAAGTCATTAAAAACAAGAAGAGTTCATTTAGGAAATGGAAGGCTTGTCCAAATGAGGAGAACAGGAGGGAACATAGACACTGGCAACACAAATGCAAGACAGCCATTAGGAAAGCTAAGAAAGATTTTGAGGAGCACATTGCTAAAAACATCAAAAGAAATAACAAGAACTTCTATAAGTATATCAGAAGTAGGAATCCAACCAGGAGAGCAGTTGGACCACTAGATGGTAAAGGACAGAAAGGGGTAATTAAAGAAGAAACGGAGATTGCAGAGAGACTAAATGAATTTTTTGCTTCCGTATTCACGGAGGAAGACAGAAGACACATGCCAGTAGCTGAGCCTGTATTTTCTGAAGAGTTAAACTGTACAGAAATAACCAAGGAAGAGGTCCTGGCATGTCTTAATAAACTAAATGTGAACAAGTCACTGGGACCAGATGGTATTCATCCAAGAGTCCTTAAGGAACTCAAATGCGAAATTGCCGAACTTCTAGCAAAAATATATAATCTTTTCCTAACATCAGGCTCCGTACCTGAGGACTGGAGGGTAGCAAGTGTAACACCAGTCTTCAAAAAAGGATCCAGGGGTGATCCAGGCAACTACAGACCAGTTAGCTTAACGTCAGTTCCATGTAAGGTGATGGAAACCATTATTAAAGACAAAATTAGTGTGCATATGGAGGAGCAAGCATTGCTGAACAAAAGCCAGCATGGCTTCTGCAAAGGTAAATCATGCCTCACAAATTTATTGGAATTCTTTGAGAGTGTCAATAAACACGTGGATAAAGGTGAACCAGTAGACATTGTCTGTCTGGACTTTCAGAAGGCTTTTGACAAAGTCCCACATCAAAGGCTACTGAGTAAACTCATCAGCCATGGAATAAAAGGACAAGTTCTGTCCTGGATTTGTGACTGGCTTAAGGGCAGAAAGCAGAGAGTAGTAATAAACGGCAAATTCTCAGGGTGGAAAGAAGTAAAAAGTGGGGTCCCTCAAGGCTCAGTACTGGGACCAATGCTTTTTAAGTTATTCATCAATGATCTAGAAGAAGGGGTACATAGTAAAATAGCAAAGTTTGCTGATGATTCTAAATTATTTAGGGTAGTAAAATCTGAAAGAGATTGCCAAGAGCTCCAGAGGGATCTCTTAGCATTGGGTGAGTGGGCAACCAAGTGGCAAATGTGCTTTAATCTTAACAAGTGCAAAGTAATGCACATCGGGGCCAAGAATCTAAATTACGTCTATAAACTGATGGGGTCTGAGCTTTCTGCAACACACCAGGAAAGGGATCTCGGAGTTCTGGTGGACAGTTCCATGAAGGTGTCAACCCAGTGCGCAGCAGCAGCGAAAAAAGCAAATTCAATGCTGGGCATAATTAGGAAGGGAATAGAAAATAAGACAGCAAGTGTCATTTTGCCCCTTTATAAATCTATGGTGAGGCCACATTTGGAGTATTGTGTACAATTCTGGTCACCACACCTCAAAAAGGATATTGTGGAACTAGAGAAGGTGCAGAGAAGAGCAACCAGAATGATTAAGGGTCTGGAACACCTCCCTTACGAAACCAGGCTGCAACGTCTAGGCCTCTTCAGTCTGGAGAGACGGCGTTTGAGAGGGGACCTGATTGAAGTATATAAAATTATGCACGGTATAGAAAGGGTGGATAGAGAAAATTTCTTTTCTCTATCGCACAACACTAGAACCAGGGGGCACTCTATGAAGCTGATGGGTAGGAGAATAAGGTCTGACAGGGGAAAGTATTTCTTCACCCAGAGGGTCATCGGCTTATGGAATGTGCTGCCGGATGAGGTGGTGACAGCTACCAGTCTGGATGGCTTTAAGGTAGGGTTAGACAGATTTATGGATGACAGATGTATCAATGGCTACTAGAACGAATGCCTAGGTGCATCCTTCAGGCTGAGGGGGGCGGGAGGAACTGGGGCGCTTCTAAGGCCATCTGTTGGGACTCGAGAGCAGGAGAAGGTTTGTCCTTGTCTCTGCTTGAGATGCCCGTGAGCATTTGGTGGGCCACTGTGTGCGACAGAATGCTGGACTAGATGGGCTGTGGCCTGATCCAGCAAGGCTTCTCTTATGTTCTTATGTTCTTATGATGTGTCCATTTTCCCCTGGCTACTCATTATTTTTGAAGGTTGTTCTTTGTTAAAGTACAGATATTTCCAAGTATAAGTGTTCCCTTTCTTTTACACCCCTGTCCAGACCTGTGTCCTCTTAGGGCTTCCAGTTAGGAAGTACTCTTGGATTATAATTATTAAAAAAAAAGCTTGTCAGTGCCCCAAGCCGTGAAGCTATTTAGGCCTTTCCCAGGCATATTTAAGACTTATTATTAAATGATGGTTAGAGGGTCATAAATAGTGTTTCAGGCTCTGAATGGCTATTCTCATAAAAAAAAATGTGATCTTATGAAGGTATGCTGACTGATTAAACAATTCACACAGAGGAAGTCTCACAAATACAAGCAAAAAATAATAACCTAATTTTCCACAAGTTATTTTGCTTGGTTAAGCAACCATGAATACAGAATGCTTTGAAGAACAGGAATGTAAACTGGGACTGGGACTTGTGGGCAAATAAGGTTATGGCTTACTATAAGCACCAATCTTCCATGGGTGCTTCCAGGGAAATGCAAAATAAAGCAGGGTTTCTACACATTTATTAGTTGCGAGGAGTATTTGTAATAGGTCTACTAATCTCATAAGAGTAAAGAAATATTTAGGTCAAATTTGACTTAAAAGCAATGTCTCCATGGTCCATTGTGACTATGTCAAATGTGTGCCTGTGCTGATGGGCTCACATTCCAGTGCGTTCCACATATGCTGGCTTGGAGTGAGATGACAACATGGCCACTGTGCCTGGCTCACTTGTAGAAACGGAAACCATGTCTGGGAACACTCTAGCAGGAGACTGTATTAAAGTGGCCTCCCTCAATGGCTTGGCTGAGTTCTTATCTCTGCTACTACCATGCAGACAAGCAAAAGTGGCAGAAGTGGTCCTGGCCTCATTTGCTCTGGAGAGTGGCCCATTTCAAGGCCTATTTTGGAGGGTGCAACATGCCCCTGGCCTGCTACTGTGAAACTAAGGCCCTGTCCCCATGCAGTTGAAAGTCTGCTGGAACTCTTCTTTTGCCTCTGAGCGGCCCCATTCCAGGCTTTACAAGGCGCTTAGGGAGCTTAGGAAAGTGAGACACCCGCGATAAAATACGTGCACTTTAAAGAAGAGTTCCAGCGCTCTTTCGGCAATTCGCGGGTTTTGCTCGCTATATCTGCCTTGAGGACGCTCCGTGGCAAAAGGGGCGGGGATTGCTTGCCTGCACACACAGCCAAACAGCATTCACACATCTGAGAAATGCAGCAGGTTCGCTTCCTTTCCTTTGTAAAAAGAGCCAGAATTGCTCAGAATTGCAACATTGTTATCAGTGATCTGTGAAAGCCTTAAAAGAGAATGAGTGAAGGATCGCGCTGCCGATGCCTGCAGCCGCTGATTTGCAGGGACGGAAAGCCTTTTCTAACAGAGAACTGAGTGAAAGTAAGTGCTGAAAGTGAATGAATGAGTGATCATCTGCCTTTGCTAGGGGTGGGAAGCCGTTTCAGGAGACGGAGATCTGGCTATTTTTCCTTTTAACAAGAGAGGGGGCGGGGGGGGAGATGCAGGGAAAGGAAACAGGCTTCCTTGGGGACGGAAAGTCCGTTTAGATCGCGGCTACCATGGGGACGCTTATTCCGGAAGTGGAGGGGACTTTTAAAGTCAGCTATAACAGAGTGACAGCAGAGGAAGCCGAGAGGGGCTAATAAGTCTTTTGGGGACAGGGACTAAGGAATTTTTGGTCTCTGACTTTGCAGCCTGGGACAAGGTGTCAGCTGGCCATCAATGCACTCCAAGCATCCTGACGCATTCCTGGCCCAGGACCACTTTCCACACGGCATGTCTATGTCATGCACCCTGAAGTTATCCTAGTGACCTAGTAAGCACATTCTGTAGGGTTTTTGACAGCAACTTGGAAGTTGTTTGGCCTTGCCTTGTTTCAGTTATTAGCTTTAGTGTGCATGAGAAAGACTCAGGCCTAATTCCAACATTCTCTAGGAAGAAGACAGGCATCTTTGGCCTGGACCATCTTTGACCTTACTTTTGCTCATCACATAGAGGTGATAAAGCATTTTTCTTCTATCAGCTGGTAGAGCAGAATAAAGATTTGCTTACAAAAGATAATTTAAAATTCTTGCCTTCACTTGACTATCTGAGTGAACACGACAGGGCAGATAATCAGTTTAGGGGCCATCTTTAATTTACACTGTACCAACAAGAATTTGGGTTTCTGTACCTTTTGTGGACCAAATTGCTGAAAACAGAGCTGAAGTGTATTTGGATTGAGTTTTAGTCCAGTTCAGAGCATTATCCCATTTTATTTTGGAAAGTGGGAATGAGAAGGTAAACTGTTTTAGAAGGGAACAGTACTTTTTGGGAGCATGCTCCCCATTTCCTCCCCATGAATGACAGACTTCATTGTGGGCATTGTGCTAAGGATACTGAGAATGTCACTATTGTGGTGGTAAGAAAGAACAAAAGAGAAGGCACAGTGGAAGTTGCACGTTACCTGACTCTTCCTTTCTCTCTAATCCTTGCAAGGAGGACGATGTAACCTCCATTTTCCGTTAGCACTTTCAAATACCTTCAAATATTTGTGCACACCTCTAGCTCTTGCTGGGTGAGACTGACCTTTCTTCTTTGGACTCCAGTAACTAAGTGTGACCTAGCATCCACCACTGCCAGCTAGCTGGCCTGGGCAGATCTAGTTTAGTTAGCTGTTGAGTCTGCCCTTTATTATTGCACTCATCAGTGTATGTTTTTGGCTTCAGTCTGCATTAAAAGGGAGGCTCCAATTGCTTTCTGAGCTGGGCCATTCCATCCTAGCTGCATCCTGCAGGTCCCCGTATTTCTTTATTATGAAAACACATACGTTTACAGGCACAGAGAGAGACTCGTAGGAAAATAATATATTTATAGCCTCTAAAATCTTCCTTGTACACAAGTCTTTGCTTTCCCTCCTCACTTTTAACATCCATTTGCACAAAGCATAGGATTTAGGTAAAATACCAAGTTTTCTCCTCTGCAACGTTCATAGTGTAAATAAAATTCAGTCAAAACAGATTTTCATGATATCAATTCTTTACCCATTTACTTCCAGATCACTGGGTTTTAAAAAATATTTTTGGCCTCTGTTAAATAAAAAACAGTTCTTAACTCACATGCTTAGCATGTATTTGGCACAGGTATCTGGATATGCAATCATCCTTTGACAATTAACGAAAAGATTCATAGATGCCCTTGTCTGAAGTAATATTTATCTATCAAGTATATATTTAAATAATTAGGTTTGTCAACATGTGGTCTTGTGATTTTGAGAAAATAAGATAAAAATCAAATTAATTTACTTCTAGTCAAATACAACTAAAAAAAGAAAAATAAACCAAGATGTGCTTATATACTTCTTAGTAGCCTGTGAAGCCAGCAGTTGAAAAAGCAAAGCTGTGATTTTTAAAAGCAAATGCCTTGTTAGGTTTATCAGTTTAGTTCTACATGGCAGAATATTTATTTTATTTCTCTGAAAGGTTTTTATATACTGCCATTCATCAAAATGATGTCAAAATCATTTACAGTGAAGGCTGGGCGATACAATCTATGTGAAACCAAGAATAAAGTAGTATAATCATTTAAAGCAGCAGAGCGATAGCTAGAATATCTCAAAAGCCCAGGAAAATTTAATGAAATAAATGTAGGGGGTTTGCTGACTTTACACAAGTATCTCCAAGTTTAGTAAATGGAACACGATAGCTAATCAGTTCAACTCAACTGTATAAAGCAGGGGAGGAATCTTTCTTATTGTGCAAAACTAAAAATAAAGTTATCTTTAAATAAGTTATATAGCAGTATCAGAAGAAGAAGACAAGTTGGCTTTTCTACCCCTCTTTTCTCACCCGGTTAAGGGGACCCAAAGCAGCTGACAAAGCATTCTATTCTTCTCCTCATAACACCCTGTGAGGTCGATGGGGCTGTGAGAGCTCCGAAACAGAGCTGTGACTAGCCCAAGGTCACCCAACTGGCTTCGTGGAGAAGTGCAGAATCAAACTTGATATTCCCAGGTAAGAGTCTGGCTCCCTAACCACTAGACCAAAATGGCTCCCTAGACAAAACTTTGAGTGTGGGGAAATCCCCATACCTGTCCAAAAGTGCTTGAAGTGCAATGACCAAGGCAAGTGGTGCACACTTGGATGCTGGAGTGGCAATCTGAATGCTGTGCATTATTGGCGTAGCCACAATCATGCCACCATACCTGCTTGCTGTGCCAGACTTGGAAGAGATGTGGATGCTGCTGTTCAGGAGACAGCTAGCATCCGCTAGCAGTCCAGAGGAAACTTGCCCTGGAGAAGGGTTATCCCAGTCTGAGGCAGTGGTAACAGCAATGTGTGGACAGGCCAGTTTAGTGAAGGACTGGTGCTCACTAACAGGTAAATGTGAACAGGCTCACAGACTTACATTTGTTGACTGGGTGTCAAGTCTGCAGTGCCAGTCTTTTACGTCGCCATGGTTCCCCAATCCTTAGTTTTACCTTGGCAGAATGACACATAGGTCATGGGGGCGGGAAGGGTTACCTACAGAGGTGGACTTGTCCTTTTCCACTAGTAAACCTCTTATCTTCAGGTGGAGATCCCCTGTTCTGTTCCTCTGCCTATCTCCTTTAAAGACTTAGGTTTAGGTTTACCAACAAACTACCTAAATGAAGACAAGGTATGATATGAAAACCAAATGCACAAGGGTGATTGTACACAGGCTTAACTATTTAAAATGTTTTGAACATAAGAGATTCCAAAAATGTCTTTTTTAGCACTGCGCGCATGCTAGGAGGAAAAGATTTTATGATGAAAAGCTGGATAATTTTTAGTAATAACTTCTCCTCCACAACTTTGAGGTTAATGTAATTTCCTATTGGACTGAATTACACACCCCAGGGTGCAGGAAGCTCTTATTTCCAAGAAGATATGTCATGAAACAATAAAGACATTCTAAACTTAAGCACATGGTGTTCAGTCTGCTTTGACAAGCTCACTCATCAATAGATACTGGTGGCTTTACTTTGACTGCTTATGACTTCATAACAAAGAAGGCACCAATAATTGTGGAACTGGGAAAGGAATGCAGCTCGGTTTACTTCTAAAACAATAATGTTTCTCATTAGCTTAGGAGAGGTCTAATTCAAAATGTTTTAACTGAATATACTCAGCTTTAAAGGCAGTTCCACAGTAGGGTGCCTGGCTAATTTCATACCTGTTGGATCTATGTATACAAAATGTTTTGCTTCCTTCACGTCAGCTTCTGTAATGGATCATCTGACAAATTTAGTGGTATGTTCTACACATATATATTTCTTTATCTTTCCATCATGGTGGAACTGAAAGAAATACTGGTCGAAGAGAAGGTTTTATTGTTAGTTTAACATGGGGCTTTTTCACACTTTACTTCTGTGGGAAAGTGTCCCTCAAAAGTGAAGTTGAGGGACAATGGCCAGTGTTTGCATTGCGTGTGCTGGCACGATCTCAAACATCACCAAAATCTACTTGTCAGCCATTGAGAAGTGAATCCACTGCACCATGGGCTGTTGCTATGACAGTCATGACATAGTGCACGACTGTCCAGCCACAGCCATGGAGCATTTGCACATGGAAAGCAGTGCAAGTGCTGCATTTAGGGTGCTCTCAATAAAGCTGTGGAGCAGTTTTTACTGTTCCACAGCTAAAGATGACCAGGACAGCTGTGGAGGGCCATTCTGGGATGGAGGTGGCGCTGTAGTGGACTTAGTCCCAGAATGTGCCATGCCATCCTGATTGGAAAGAGGAAGAAGAATGGAAGGTTAAGTGATTTTATTATACTTTTAAAACAAAATGTTATGCCATCTTGACAGTAATATTATTATTCTAGGGCTTTTCTGGAAGTCTCACATTAAAATTATTACAAGCCTTTATCCGTATTCTTGCTATATAGATTTTTGCCTGCAAGGTCTGGTATTTTAATTACTGTACCTTATTTCATTACACAAACCAGAATTTTCAGTTATAAGGTCTGCAATCAGAGAAAAGGGATCCCCTTGCCCCTTTACCTGTATAGAAGCTCCATAACTATGAGAAAGGCATCTGGTCTGGTCTATATGAGCTTGAATAATCTTTAATTAAACCATTAACTTTTATTTGTGATACAATTTTCATATTGTTATTCTTTTTTATCAGGTTATTAGGGATTTGAAGTGAATTGGGTGTGAATTTGAAGGGGCCTATAACGAACTAGAATTTTTCTCATTGCCATAGCATGAGGTTAAAGAAGAAAATTCTCCAATATTCTTTGTTTCCTCTGCTTCTCATAGCTAAACCTCTGACCCTGCTTGACTGAGGGGAGAAAAAACACCAGAAGGTGTGATGTACACAGCAAGCTTTCAGAGATGTAAAAGGGTCCATGGTCTAAACAAGTTGTGGACCCCAGTTGGTGTATTTTTAGGTTGCCTTCAACAACTGGATAATTTTCAGTTGAAATATCATGTGTCTTATGAATTTATTTAAATGAAATAAATATGTTCTAGGTTAGAGAGGAGGGAATCTGTACATATTGCTGGACTACAGATCCCATCACTAGCCTCTGCTGAGTAGGGGGGGGGATGGGATATAGGGTCTGATTGTTTCTCTGACTTGAAAGGTGCAGCTTCCTATCTACACCTGTAAACAAAACAGTGTTGTCTTTCCCAGGGGCTACAGTCTTTAATCAATAGAGTATTATAAAGGAATATGCCCTGGGAGAGATAATACAACCAACATGCAATGAAATAAAACGGTACTAAGTGATGTTTTTCCCAACAGACTTAGGAGAACAGTGCTTTATATACTTGCAGATTTGTAAGGGAAAGTATATCTGGAGCTCCTCACAGGCTACAGTTAATTATCCACTGCAGAAACAAGCCCCGCTGATTTAACATTCCACTATGAAAACACTGGCATTCACTTCAAATGGGAATTAAGTTACACAAAGGCTGCGTGCACAGCAACAACAGATTGTGTGCAAATGCAACATCAATCAAATACTTCAGACATAATTTCATCTTGGTTGTGGTGCTGATCAGCCATTTTCCCATAATATTCCTTTTCTTAGGTTCTCTGGTGCTTATTAGAAATTCATTTATTTTGTCAAAAATTGCTGTTGGGAAAAAAAACCCCTATGTTCTGGGTGGCTCTAGAGATGAGTTTAGTTTGTCTAGCTGGAATGTTTTAGCATTAAATTAATAAAAGGATCCCCCTCCCCCAAGCTGTTTATATGTTTTAATGATTCATGTAGGGTTCAAATTCATTCTGTCTCTCTCATCCTACCCCCGCCCCCATAAGTCCGGGCATGCTGGAAGCAGCATGGTTATACATATAATGGCAAGTATTGTCTAATCCTTAGAATTATTTTTTAAAAAAAAATACTCCCAAGGAATTGAGAATAGGGCTATTGCTGTACAAGGCAAGAGCAGTCTGCTCCAGGATCCTAAGTTTTGGCAAGAATTTATCATGAAAATATGGAACTCCTCTTTGCTTACTGTTTTGATGCAAGAAATAAGGCCTATTCACATTATGGCCTTGGAACGCAATTAGGCAAGCCCTGGGACAGAGCATTCACTCTGCTGGGTGGGCAGTTCTGTCTGGAACCATCCTGTCCCATCCCAGGGTGACCTAATTGTGTTCCGAGTGTAGAGCACAAAATCATGCCAGCGGGCACCTAGGGGATACCTGGCAGCTGGCACAACCCAAGCCGGACAGCGCCAGCTGCCAGCACACTGAGGTGAGACCAGCACCTAGGGGATACCTGGCAGCTGTCTTCAGCCTCCATGGAGTGCAGTCACCTTGATTGGGGTGCAGAACACCGCAGACCGGACTAGCAAGCCCTTGCCACAGGCTTGCCAGTCCAGTTTCTGGTAGTGACAAGGTAAGTTGTGCATGTCCATCTGGGGGAGGCACATGGCCCTGGGTAGGAGATGGGCCTAGGGGGCCTCCACAGAGTGCAGCCACCTCGATCAAAGTGACTGCACCCCATGGAGGCCAAACGCTGGCCAGACCCCAGCTGCCTGCAATGGTGGCAGCTGAGGGTGGGGACTCTGGCGCGTGTGTCAGCCTTTTCAGGCTAAGACACATGGGGACAGATTCCACATTCATACCTAGGCAGGTAAGGGATGCATGGGAACGTGACCTTGCCTGCCTAGACATGAATGGGGAATCTGTCCCTATGTGTCCTAGCCTTACTGCATGAAAAGGCTTATAGTTCTGCCAACACAAAGCAGAGCAAACTTAAAACTGCCCTTTTGAAATGAAAGAGGCAGCTGTTATGGAAAGAGGGTTCTATGGATACATTTGGATTCTGCAGCTACTGTGCTTTTCCAGGTCATTGCAGTGGTCTTTACATCTTTAAGTAGAATCTTTTCTTTTTCTTTGCTTTCTTTCCTTATTCCTATTACTTGCAAGAAACAAAGGGACAGATTTATATTTTGAAGCTTCCTTTTATTTTGAAGCTCCCCAAACCTAACCTCAAATTCTGCATGGGAAATCAGGGTACCTCCAGACTCCAGACTGTGCAGAGAAAAAATGCTGGCATTTCCCCATGCTGTCTCAAAAGAGGCCACAAGATTTCCATGGTCTACACCTGCATTTCACTAGACTGTACATCCTAGAACTTGGCTGGTTTCTTTGACCTTGTCACGCTGAAGCCAAGGTCTTGGATAAATTATTCAGTGCTATGCCAGCACAAATTGTAGAAGAGCAGCAGTGTTGGAACTACACTGACATTTTATAGAAAATCAGAAATACCTGAATTTTCTTTGAGGTGTTTTTTTTTTCCAAGAGAGGCTCAGCATAGTGTCAAGTTTGACTGCCACCCCCAGTAGAATGCTGCATTTATCAAACATCCACTAAATCCCTCAGTTTTAGGACACCAGTAGCAACTTAGATATTTGCTGCATGTTAAACTACCATTTTTTGACCGTTGACCCTCATGGCTAGTTAGTGTACCATGTTAACTAACCTTGGAATAAAAGATACATCATGACCTCTCCATTCCCATACCCAAAACCTTCCATGAATAGTTCAAAGAATACTGTTGTTGATAGATTAGTAGTATGCACACTATTTTTAAAGTATACTTTGTATTGCAGACTTAGTAGACTTAGCACACAAGGAGGAATGAATAGAAGAATGCATTAATTTTTAAACTTTTGATTTATAGGACCCGACGTTCAGTTTAGTCAAGAAAATTTGGGAATGATCCTTTTAACGTTCTTCTTTGCAAGTGTGTTTTTTATTGACAGTCTCTCTTAGTATAGCTTAGGAAGACTATTGTAAATAGATAGGGTAATGGTAGGAGGGAGACTTTTACTCCTACTGAGAAGTGCTGAATGCAGCACAAAATCTTGCCAGGCCTCACCTGAATCTGGGTTTAATCTGAAGAATCTAGAAGCAGACTAATCTAGATTGATTTTGATTAGACACTGTTGATTTTAAAGACTGGAAAACACAACCTAATTTATTCCACATAACTATCCACTTTGAACAGCCACTTTTTAATAACAGTTCTCACCATAATTCCTTGGTCAGGTTTTAAGCTGAAAGGACTCTAATTTCCCAGGTCTCTCTTGAAGCCTTTTAAAAAAAGTGGAGTGACATTGTCCAACTTCCAGATCTTAGCAACAGCAGCTGGGCTTGGCAAAAAAGAAAGAAAGCAAGAAAGCATATTTTTGATAAGAACTGTCATCTTACCTTGGAGTTCTTTCAACCTTGGATGAATGCCAAATGAATCTGGATTTGTCCGTTTTTGATTTATCAATCAGTCCTGCGATTTCTTCCTTGTTGTAATTATTTGCCTTAGCTTATCAGCCTCAACTTCAGCGAAAATGAGATCAGGCTCAGGGATCTGCCCCGAATTCTTTGCTTTGAAGACAGAGGCAAAGAATTAGTTCAGCTTCAGCCTATTCTGCAATCTCCTTCAATCCCTTTCACACCCAGGGCTGGCTCAGTGTTTAAGGGACCAATGGTTTCCCTACACAGCCTCTTGCTTCTGAGTTTTTTTATTATCTACTTTTACAGTTTTAGTGATATGTCTCTTATTATCTGTTTTCATATCTTTTCCCAGTCTTTGTGCTCCCTTTTTCTTTCTTCAGTTCTGCTATGCTTTATCTGAGGAGCAAAAAACAAAGATGCAGTTATTTACATAGAATTTAAACATGACCTTAGTAGCATTATGCAAGTTACATAATCTATTTAAATAACCATGAGGGATCAAGCAGAGTTTGTATTACAGACCATGTTGGAAGTAGCATTAGATTCATGTGACATCACATAAAAGATTATATGTTTAAATTATATTACAAATAATACAATCTAATTTAATTTAGCCATAGATTAGATTTAGGTGAGATTGGATTTGTAGATACTACTGCAGAAATAAGTCCTCTGCATGACTTTTTATTTCAGTAGGGTGAAGCTTTTGGAAAACTCTGCATACAGGTGCCTATTCGCACTCGTATCTGGTACAGAGCTGTACCAGAGCTGTCCTAATTGCATACCAGAGGTCTAAGTGCAAATAGGCCCCAGGTGACAGTCAGTTGAAGTGCAAAGTTTTCTTAGTGGCACAGATTTCATCCCTAAGTTGCCAAAGATGGCTATATGAGAATAACCTGCAGAATAAAGAAGTTATTTGAACAAGTCTGGAAATTCTACATCATGCTGGCTGGCATATCATAAGCCTGGTCCATCAGCAGGTGTAAAAAACTGTGCCCAGGAATACACTCGTGGGAGATTCTCTTTTGCATTCTCAATTGCTGTTGCACTCCTGTGGCTAACATGTGGCCATGTGGCAGCAGCTGGGGTAGTCCAGCGCTATGCAGGAGCCCATCAAAATGAGGAATCCAGCCATTTCTGGAGCCATTTCTGTTCTGTTCCCACCAGCTTGCAAATTTGTAGGTAGTCCAAGGTGGAGCAGTTGTCTCCTAATATGATTTCTGATCTAACTGGGCAGGAACCATCTCCATGGCTCAAACTATGTCCCACAGGGTAGAAGTTACGTATGAGTTCATCATATTTTGAAGTATGAAACTTTGGCTGCATCCAGATGTTGCTTATTTGTTCCTCTATATTTGAATATTCTGGAATAAAGCATGGATATTCCAGAATATCCATGCTTTATTCAAGAACACCCAAATATAGCAGAATAAGTAAGTGACATCTGGATGCAGCCTTTATCTCTTTATCACGAAACCTTTGTTTGTACAGTCACTGTATTGTATACTGCTGTTGCTGTTTAAAAACTGAAAGGTTTAACGGACTACAAGGAGATGATTTTTGTGGAGAGGGAAGCTACTGGGAAATTCAGTTTCACTGAAGTTCAGCTTGCATATGGCAACAGTAGATGGGAGGATAATTATTATTTGCTTGCAGTCATATTTGCTATGATTTTGAACAGTACTGGATGTGGTGGTTTTGTCCAACCTGATCTTAGATAGTTACTGTGTATCAGTTTAATTGACCAACAGGTACATTGTAACTTCTTATTATGCATTAATTGTTACAGCTAAAGAAGGATTGAGGGATTGAAGCAGAACTGGCAAGTGCCAAGGTCCTATACAAAAAATACTGCAGAAAGAATAAAATCTCAAATATAATGAAGCAGAAAGGAAGGCTTAACAGAGTAAGAAATGCAAGACAAAACAATAATCAGAACAACAAAGTGTCTGCCCCATAGCCTTGAAATTTCAAAAACTCTGGGACCAACTCATTTCAGAGAGCTTTGAGAGAAGACCTGCATAGCTTTTCAGGAAATCAAGGGATTTTTTGCATTTGTCACTACTGCAGAATAAGAAAGCAGTCTGTGGGCCTCTCTTCCATATGCCGGTTCAGTTTAAGGGGTGAGGTCATGCTTTCCTAAAATGCTCTGTCTGCACTGGACAGAGTGTAGACTGGACTAAAGTGTCCAAAATGCTGTCTGATCAAGTTTTACTGATAGGCCTCTTTTTTGTGGTTTACCAGTATACTACGGGTGGGAAATTCCAGTACAGGCAGCCTGCCCTTTGACACAGCCTAGGTCTGCTCCGAACCCTAAGCAGATGCACATATTTAGGATTCTGTGGATTTTTTGCTCAAACATGTTCCATCCATTCCATTCCATTTTTTATTTATATACCGCCTTTCCAAAAGAGACTTTTGCCCAAGGCGGTTTACAACAAATGGAAACAAAATATAAACATTACATCAAAAATACAGCAAATATAAACTTAAATCAAAGATAATTTTTCCCCAAGGTAGTTTACATGCCAAAAAATATATAGCATATTATAACAAATAAAACATTATATAGTAGTTAAAAAACCTAGCTGGAGGCTGGCTAGTCACACATACAGCCACACATGCTGACACACACATGCACCCGCCCAAAGTTTAAAACAATATTAAACAGTGAAAAGAATTTAAAAATAGTACTATTTTTAAAAAGACATATTCTCATGCACACCACCTTTCAATACTGATCATAATTTATGCAAGGAGGGGAAAGTCCCATCAGGCAGTGCACTCTCCTTGTCCCCTGCTGCTCCTAGGTAGTTGCAGGGAAAAAGGAGCCCAACAGGCAGCTCCCAGATGATGTTCAGCATCTTCCCTCTCTCCCTGCTTTACAGTTTTACACTTTCATATTACAGTTTCAGAAATACAGAGATTGCTCAGAGAGTAGTAGCTATTGAAGTAAGAATAAATGGCTAATGCATTTTTCATGCTTTCTGATCTTCTGAATTAATTCAAAGATGTTTGTTCCCTTTCTTGAGGAAGCCACGTGGCCCCATATCATCTGAGCATTGTGGGATACCTCTTGAGAAACCATATTTATTTATCAAATAAAATTCTTTCTAAGTGAGCTCACAGCATTTCAAAATACAAAAATAAAAATAAAAACATAATAAAAACTGATAAACGTGAGTACCTTCTTTGTAGCTTCTGATTTATGCTATTCTTCTTGGTGTTCTTTATATAAATCAAGATATAAATCTGCTCCTCACAAATCAAACTAAGGCTAAGATAATTTCTTTTTCAGTGATTTGAGACTGAAGCTACGGAGCTGCAATTGTCCTTCATAAGCATACTTGTTTTTCTGTCTCACCGCAGATAACGCTGGTTAAGCTGGGTTTGCAGGTTTCTGTTGTGCTTCAAAGAGAACATCATGCCCAGGCTAGTGTTTTTTTTAAGGCAGGCAGGCAAAGGATGTGTCCACATCCACTGTTAATTACATCAGAGCTTAAGGGGGAAATGCCTGCAATTCTTATCAATCCTACAAAGCAGTGGCCCTCACTGTAGAAATATCCCCCACACACACACACTTAAACTTTCACGCATCCACAAGGCTTGTTTTAAAAAAACTGTAACAAAACAGATTTAGCCTAGAAGTAGTTCTGTGAATTCTGTGTACATTCAAGAACATAGTTTGCCAGGGCAAACCACACTGCTAGGTAAAAAATAAAGCCTGATTTATTATCATGTGGTTTGAAGCAAAAGAGTGTCTGGTGCTGAGTAGATAACAGTAAGCCAGAGATCATTTCTTCTCTCCAGTGTGAGCAAGTCGGTGCAAACCAGATCTGATCAGTTTGTGTGTGTGTGATGACCTGTGATTTATGGCATGACTATTCTCTTTTACTCTTTCGGGCAGACAGTGAGCAAGTCCTTCCCGAAGCAGTGTAAGATCTATTCTACACAGGATTCCCCACCTTTCAGACTCTTCCTGTTCAGAGCCTGCTGCCACATGCTGGCTGTTGTTGGTAGTTCCAACATCTGATAACTTTTACAGTCATTTACACAGAAGCACTGCTATTTCCGGTGCCATTGCACTGGCCTTTCCTTTCAGCTGCCTGGGCAGCTTCTTAGCACAAAGGAAAGAAGTCAACAAGTCAAGCTAACCAGTTCTTCCTTGTTAGTTGACCAGTAATCCACTGCTTTATAAAGACACATTCCTACCTTAGAGGCAATGGAGGGTTTGGGACATGTCTTTTAAGGGTGTTTCTGCACTGGCCCTTAAAACCCCATTAGGGACCCATTAAGGACCCATGTGGGACGGATCCTAAAAGATCCTTCCGCGCAGGAGACCCCATTAGGACCGGATGAAGGAGGGGTCTTCCGCATAATGGCCTCCTAATTCCAGCCCTAATGGTGTCTTCAGATCCCTAAATCCGGATTTTTGGAAGACCTAAAAAATTGGGTCTACAATCCAATCCCACGCACCTGCACATTTACTGTGCAGATGGGCTCCACCCTGCCACTGACAACTATGGAGGCCTGCATGGCCTCCGCAGTTGTCAGAAGACTCCTGCACAGTCCGGAGTGGTAGGGGGGTGACGATCATGCATCATCACCCCACTCCTGATGCAGTGGGGGGGTGGAGATGGAGGCAGCAAGCCCCCACTCCACCCCACCCCCATGTAGCTGCTCCAGCGATGGGGCTTCGATGACAGGCGTGGGCGGACTCTGTCATTTTTAAAAAATATAATCTCTTTTGTGCTAGAATGATAATGCAATAGATCATATTTCTTTAATTGCTCTTTAGTGGTTTTGTGGAAAACAGGGAGGGTTTTAAAAAATAAATGGCCAGAAAAGTACTGTTGGGAGGGGGAGTGAGAGAAGAGTGGAGCAAGAGTATCAATGATACAATTCTACGGACAATGTATCTTCCATGTTTCTTCTGCAATATGCAAGGGGAACAATGTTTTGTTTCAGTAAAAAGTAAAACTGGGAAGTGAAAACTGGGAAGTGAAAGTGCTTCAGTAGCTTTAGTTAAACAGCAGGGTACTGCCTCTCATTTTTCTGCGAGAAGGGCTGCGGAGGTGAAGGTTATGCTGGCTGGGATATACTTTGGCTGCATTTGTTCGGGGCACAGTCCCCTTACCCAAACAGTACCCTGTGTTAGCACCAAGTTTGCCCTCAGCACTACACAATTCCTAGTACACACCGTTGCCACTATCGATTGACAGAACTTTATCCTGTCAGAATGCAGGTGGGATTGATGAAATCAAGAGGGGTGGAGAACTAAAAAGCCACATAAAGAAGACTTGGAGAGATAACATAAAAGGTATGAGCTTAGCAGCTCAAGCTGAGGATGATCTAAGGATGGATTATCAGGAATTGGGTGTGAACAGGATTAGGATGGCTTCAGTTCACTTTCTTAATGGGATGGACTATTTCAGCAAGGTGTGATCACAGCCCTGGTGGACTTCCTGTATTATCTTCTTCAGAAACATGTTCACACACATGCCACTACTTTAAGCATACCCCATATCTGGTGCATCCCATATTCGGCAGCACAAACTTAGTGGCTAGGGAACTTTTGTTCTCTGGCTGTGATGTTTCCTGCCAGATAAGAAATGACCCAAGAAGCAGTAAATTTTATTTTTATTTTATTTATTACGTTTATAACCGAAGGTCCCAGGACAGGTCGCAACATACAATAGAA
This sequence comes from Aspidoscelis tigris stejnegeri, assembly GCA_023333525.1. Lineage (NCBI taxonomy): Eukaryota > Metazoa > Chordata > Lepidosauria > Squamata > Teiidae > Aspidoscelis > Aspidoscelis tigris. Next base: position 46,817,018 of record JALMGA010000003.1, on the reverse strand, counting down.
ATGCAAGGACTAAATGCCTTTCTTTCAGGCACTTTAACAAGTGTTTGTGACTGGATGAGTGTACAGATGGTGTGCTATGAGTGTGCAGGAGCCATGCACATTCATAGCTGGCAGTGCAGGACAAGGGCTGTCTGCACTGTGGCAGTCCAGCCTGGCCACTGACTTCTGAGGCTGGAAATCAAAGTTCCCAATCTCCAAAGATGCTGGCTGGGGCTTTAGCCAGCTTTCCAGAAGCAATTCACTTCCGAGGCTGCTTCTGAAAGTCCTGCAAAATGGTGCCAGGCCCCTTCCACATGAAAGATCAAACCAGCTGCTCAGCACCATCCACTACCTTCAGGCAATGCCTGGGAACCCACTTCTTCAAAGTGTCCTCCCATTACAGTGGGCTCCAATACTGTTTTCTCCCCACCTCGTGGATGGTGATAAATTGACATTTTATTTGTTTTAAATGCAGTGATATTAGACTGAACAGCCTGGTTTGGAATGGTCTGTGGGAAACATTCCTCAGTGGTTGGGAGGCAGAACACAGAAAGTAAATGTATATGTTGGAAGGACTCTGCCTGACTTTTTATAGGCTGAGATTGTTGCCAAAAACACACCTTGCTTGTGGCAAAATGAAAGCAGATGTTGCACTTTTGATGAGCAGAGAGCTGAAAGCGGGCATGTTGAAAGACTGGCAAAGGGCAATCCACCCACAAATCCTATTACTTGTAATGATTTTTAAGAGGATTTGTCCACCTAGTTCATCAATTTGAAAATGAATTTCATGGTGTCACCTACTTTACCTAATATCTAACTTGGTTTTATTTCCCTTTATTCACATTTGTGGCTTTCCTTTTTCTGATCTGAACTTTAAAGGGAACTTTAAAGAATTCTATCCTCTTAGCTCAAAAGATCAATCGTTCAAAAGAGAAGCACATTTTCTAGCATAAGGCAGATGGAATTGATTTGGAGATTTAAAAAATATACTTGACATCTGTAAGCCTATCAATATGGAGAACAGCAATCTTTATTTACAGTGGAACAAAACAATTTTAGAGGTTTGTAATTCTGAATTTGTGCTAGTTTACAATGAAACATACAAACACAAAATAAATGTATAAGAATTGGAATGCAACTCCCGTTGTCTGCCCTAGCATACGGGTTGCAGGTCCCTCTTCCGGAATGTAATCTGGAATAAGGCTGAGTACAGAAAGGTTCTGGGGTTATGCAAACAGAAAAAGAAGTGGCTAAGGAAATCAGGTTTAGTTCAATTCCACAGGTGATCCAGTGTGTGATTAAAATCCTGCAAGCAAAATAATTGGATGGAGGTTGATTGAGGTAACTCACTGAGCTATTGACTGAAAGAAGGAAGCTTTTTGCACTTGGCTTAGTCAGACAATCCAAGTATGCTCCCACAAAGCACATTCACACTGTGTGGAAACCCTTCTACCTCAGAAGCATCTCCCTGCATGCCCGAGTGTTCCCCTGGCAGATAACTGCGGAGGACTAAAATGTGCTCTGCAGCTATGCTAGTCCTGTGGCTAGAACAATGCCACATGCTCCATTTGCACCTCTTCTGGGCAAACAGAGTATGGAACGGGGTGGCACAGCTGCAATTGTGTGATATGTCATCTAGTTGCTGTCTGTTGCTGTGGCAAGGCAATTGCAGTGATTACACCAAGCGCTGGGGGAAATGCTGGTAAAGTTTCAGATTCGTCAAGTGTCACAAAGGGAGGACATCTGATGCATCTTAGAAATTTTTTGGCCATTGTGCTGAGAGAAGGGGTGAAAAGGCCCAAGGTTTTAAGCAAGCCAGTCTCTTAGGCAATTTCATGCAGCTTTATTCCCCAACTCCAGTGTTTCCACCTGGGGTTCTTTTGTTGAACACAGGAAGTGGCCTAGAAATTAGCTATTTTTCTTGCTCAGCAAGAAAGAAAGCTGAGGAAGGTAAGTCCACATAGTGGAAGGGAGGAACAGCCGTAAGAAGAGCTATCAGAACTTCTGCTATCCTTCTGCTGTTACAATACAGTAAGCATGTAAGGCAGAGTGGGTACTGAGAGGGTGCAGCAACGTGACTGCCCTGCATCCTAGGAACATTTTTATGGTGCAACAATGATACAGTCCTTGCACAGTCAGCCTAGTCCAGTGATGGCAAACCTTTTGAGCTCAGTGTGTCAAAATTCGCAAGAAAACCTAGCTTAACTCGGGTGCTGTGTCACATCTAGAAATATCCATAATTTTCTGATATTTGTAGCTGTAGTAAAAAAGATATTTTTGATATATTTATTTTATTAAAAGCAAAAACAAATAATTCTTTACATTAGTGACTTTTGTTGCTGAATTTCATTTGCTAAATCTTCAGTTGAAAGTTGGAATTTTGTACACCTCAAGAACTAGCAAGCACTACACGCCCATGTGCAAGGGTGACCATGAGGTTTCCCTGGCTAAACACTGGTGTCACCCAAAAGGGCTTGGCGTGTCACCTGTGACATGCGTATCATAGGTTGGCCATCACTGGCCTAGTCCCATGGTGCCATAATGGTCTTGGGCAGATCCTGCCTGGTCTATCTCAGGTCTGTTTACTTTTTGTGCTAAACTGTGACTGGTGTATTGTATATTGCTAAAAAGATATTTAAACAGCTATGTTCCCACTCATGCCAAAAAATGATTTCAAACAATGTGAACCTCCTTTGTCCTCATTACCAATTCAATTCAGGTGCTTTTTGAGGAGTATATCGCTAAAATCCGAAATAAAAAACCCTATTTTTTTCAGGTGTTTCCCACCATTTTTGCAGTTAAAACACTCTATCTTTATTCCTTTGGGAATGCTACAGCAGTATTGGGGCAGATCCATCATGAAATGGGTGGGATTTTGCCCTGCAGGTCAGCCCCTTGCCAGATTTTTAAAGTGCCAGGAAGCACTTCTTACAGCAGTTTTGTTTTCAGCCACTTCACTGATAACAAGTAGCAATTCATCCACTCAACTTCACACTCTCATTTCCCAACCATGCACACTGATAACAAAGTTACCACATGGCCGACCGGCTGAGCAGGCAGGCAGCGCTCTCTCACCCTCTCTGCTGCTGCTTTTTCACTTCTCCATAAAGCAAAAAGCTCTGTGCACTTCTGCAGTTAAGGTGGCAGCAGCAGCAGCTGGCTCACTCTTTCTCTGCAGACAGGGAACCTGCCTGATTAGTATTCCACCAAGCAGAGCTCATGCTCCCTCTCTCTCTCTTCTTTTCCTTTTCTTCCCACTCACTCTCATGCTCCCCTGCCCCTCGTGCCTCATCTAGTTGTCCTTCTCCTTTAAGCCGCCACCACAGGTGTTTAGCCAGGGAAACCTCAGTCGGCTGTCATTGCACATCTTTCTCTTTTTCCCAGCGTGTGCCTGTGCTGAGTGTCTAATTACAGGGGAGTGTGAAATGCAGGAATTATCTGGGTGTGTGTCTGTGAGGCTGGGGGTGGGTGGCTGTTGCTTGGGTTGTTTGGGTTGTATTTGTTGACAGGCAGGGCTCCTCTTATGTTCTTATGATTTTGTGCAACATGTAAAATGGTGTTTAGCCTTGGGAATCAAACAGTGGCAGCAAACGCAGGAGGGATGAGGAGCTGGGATTTCCCACCCTTGGCCACATCATAGGATCAAACCCAATTGGGAGAGAGGGGTGGGCAAAGGGTGGGGCGGAAAAAGAATCACTTTCCCCAATCTGATTTTTTGAAGTGTTTGAAGTGTTTTCTGTGTTGGGACACAATTCAGGGTTGACTGCAATTGCCAGATGCACATTTGTAATGGATTTTGTTGTTTTGTTTTTACAACCGTTTTAAACAGCTCAGGTGGGAACGTGCCCTCACGGCTACAATATAGTTTTAAACAAGATCAATTAAGTAAGAAAAGAAGCTAATCAATATCTTTTGTGATGTAAAATAAGGGGAACTAGGGTCAAGACTGCAACACATAGTAGTGTCTGAGCATCCAAACATTAGTTACTTATTCTGCTGTATTTGGATATTCCAGAATAAAGTGTGGATATAAAAAAGTACACTTGCAGAACATTCTGTTGATCATCTGTATCGCATGATCCTGAACTTTTACATCAAAGAAGCTACCTACTTTCTCCGTTTTTCAAAAACATTTGAAGCCAATTTTGGACCTTGACAAAAAAAATAAAATTCCTAACTTTCTTGTTTAAGATGCTTTCAAACATTTTTGACTCAGAAATAAATTAGATGAGGAGTAATGGTGTTCTGTTCTCCCTCCACAGGCCTTTCATGCTTCTTCCCCCTCTGATGGAATGGATGCGTGTAGCTATAACCTATGCTGAGCACCGGCGCAGTTTAGCTGTGGACAGTGATGACATAAGGCAGACAGCCAGGCTTCTCTTGCCTGGATTGGACTGTGAACCTCGGCAGCTAAAGTATGTTGCATACTTTTAACATACAGTTGAAACGCAATTGAAAGATATTGGTGAATTTTTATTATTGCATTTATTATCCAGTGGTTGTTTTGTTGCTGTTGCTATTGCTATTTGCTGCTGCTGCTGCTACCACCACCACCATCATTATAGCCATTGAAATGCTGAATAGTCCCCCCCCCCCCCCTTGAGGTGCACCAGGCACCTTCACTGTACATGTTTAGGAAGGCAGTGAAGATGCACGTCTTTGCCCTGGCCTTCTCACTTTCAGACACTGTTATTCTGTATATCATGGGATGATGATAACAACAACAACAACAGAGTGGCTTACAGTTTCACTTTGGTCTTGGCACCTTTTGTTATTTAAACCCATATAGACAAATTTTGGCTGCATATGAATTGCAGCCCTTTGGATCATTCTCTGAAGTGAATCCTCCTGAAGATGATACAGGAAGGGGAACATGTTGAGCGCACAGTCATATTGCTGTAGCTGCTGTTTCATAGGAGAAACTGACAATGAAGAGGAACATTGGGGCCAAGAATCCAAATTACGTCTATAAACTGATGGGGTCTGAGCTTTCTGCAACACACCAGGAAAGGGATCTTGGAGTTCTGGTGGACAGTTCAATGAAGGTGTCAACCCAGTGCGCGGCAGCAGTGAAAAAAGCAAATTCAATGCTGGGAATAATTAGGAAGGGAATAGAAAATAAGTCAGCAAGTGTCATTTTGCCCCTTTATAAATCTATGGTGAGGCCACATTTGGAGTATTGTGTACAATTCTGGTCACCACACCTCAAAAAGGATATTGTTGAACTAGAGAAGGTGCAGAAAAGGGCAACCAGAATGATTAAGGGTCTGGAACACCTCCCTTACGAAACCAGGCTGCAATGTCTAGGCCTCTTCAGTCTGGAGAGATGGCGTTTGAGAGGGGACCTGATTGAAGTATATAAAATTATGCACGGTATAGAAAGGGTGGATAGAGAAAATTTCTTTTCTCTATCGCACAACACTAGAACCAGGGGGCACTCTATGAAGCTGATGGGTAGGAGAATAAGGTCTGACAGGGGGAAGTATTTCTTCACCCAGAGGGTCATCGGCTTATGGAATGTGCTGCCGGATGAGGTGGTGACAGCTACCAGTCTGGATGGCTTTAAGGTAGGGTTAGACAAATTTATGGATGACAGATGTATCAATGGCTACTAGAACGAATGCCTAGGTGCATCTTTCAGGCTGAGGGGGGGGGAGGAACTGGGGTGCTTCTAAGGCCATCTGCTGGAACTCGAGAGCAGGAGAAGGTTTGTCCTTGTGTCTGCTTGAGATGCCCGTGAGCATTTGGTGGGCCACTGTGTGCGACAGAATGCTGGACTAGATGGGCTGTGGCCTGATCCAGCAAGGCTTCTCTTATGTTCTTATGTTCTTAACCTTCCTCACAGCTGCATTGCACTGTCTCCCTACTAGGGATGTGCACCAATATTCATCACATCTGAAATTTGTACGGATTCAGACACTTGAATTTTATCCAAATGTTTTGCTACACTCATATGAAGCTTCATATGGGATCTATGTACTATTTCTATGCATCCGTATGGGATTTGTATGGGACTGAACATTCGTATCAAATATGAATCCACTACATTCCAAGGGAATCTATTCGAATGAATACGAATGTTTGAATGAATACAAATACAATTTGATACGAATCTAATGAAAAAAAATGTGCACATTCCTACTCCCTACCAGTTAGTCCTCCAGTGAACCAAAAGCAACTGACTTCCAGTCATGTTTCCCATTCATTAGAAGAGTGACTGACAGAGACACAGAGGCAGGTAAGGGACACTTCCCCCTTTGTATTGCCAAGTGAGGGATAGCGAATCTACCTGCCTTCACCCGCTTAAGAGGACAGCTGAACCAGGAAGAGGACTGCTGTGTGTGGATGTATATATTCAGCCCACACTTAGGCTATATTCAGACATAACAAAAGAGGCATTTTAGAAGCACCTAGGAAAGACAGTATGTTGCCCTCATGTTCCCAGGCCTTCTCTAATCCTTTCCTACTACAGACTGTTCATGAGAGGGGGCAGTTTCTGTTCTTAATACAGTGTAGTCAAAAGAAAAAATCAAGAACAGTTGAAAGGATAATTATCATAATACTAATAGGATTGTGCATAGACTCCTCTAGTAATAGGAACCTTTAAATCTAAGGCAGGGCTTTGATTTTGGAATTCAGGCAAATCAGGGCAAGCAGCGGAGGAATGAAGAAACATGGAAACTTTGCTTCACACTTAAGAATTGTTACAGAATTTTGCATCCTGATTATCAAAACAATAAACATGCCTGTTCCTGAATTAGAAATCACAAGGTGGTGCTATTCAGGCTATCAGAAGAACAACTTTTGGCACCCATGGCTGATTAATGTCATGAAGGGTAAGGTAGCTGGGAAGAAGTAGTATGAGGGACAGAATAGATAGAAATAATGTATATGAGACACTATAAGGCTGCAGTTATACTCTAATATAAAAATTCTTTTCACTTAACAGTGAACTGTGCACACATCAGCAAACCCTAAATTAAGTCATGAATGTAGGAGAAAAGGAAGATAGACTTAAGCTTTATTGGGTGTGATGGGTTGCCTGCTCCCACCTTGCCTTTAAGGCCAAGTCCTTACACTCAAAAGATTTCTATGGATTTCTGTAAACTTCTTTGTGTGTTTTTGGCTATTTGTCTTCCACAGACCTGAGTGCTGTTTTAGTTCCTTTCGGAGAATGGATGCTAAAGCTGCCACTGAAAAATTCCAGCAGGATCTGGGTTTTCGAATGCTAAACTGTGGAAGGACTGATTTGATCAACCAGGCTATAGAAACCCTAGGATCAGAAGGAGTTAATACAATGGATGATCAGGTAGGTAGAAGATGTTTCAAAAGGTCACAAAATTAAGTAGACAAATCGGTCTACACACCATATAACAAGATAGCTTAGCCACAGCCTTATCAAGATACCACAAACTTTAGTTCACAGGGTCTAAAACCCAGGATTATCCCAGGGCTTTACTAGGATTACAGCATGTATTCATGGCAATTTCAACATCGTTCTGGAGTACAGGAGTGAAACCCCAGTATATCTCCATTACGGGAAAAGCAACTCCCAACAACCCAGTTTTCCCAAAACAGAGATACAGCTTACCTTGTCTGAACACTTGATCCTGGCATCCATCTTGAAGAAACTAGCCTCCAGACATGCATAGGGCAGAATTGGAGACAGTGCTTGCACACCTCTGGCTATTTCATGCCATCAAAATTCCCAGAAGTACCCATTATGCCATGTCAGAAGCAATACCAGATGAAGTTAGGGTCCGGGCTTGTCCCATTTGGCAAGGCTGAGAAGAAGAAATTGTGGAATCTAAACAAGATCCCATATTTTCCTCACACCGTCTGGAGGCAGCCATAGACTGATTTTCCTCTCAACAGAAGCATGTTTGGATATAGTAGTTGAGAGATCTGTGGTTTTTCCTAGGTTTTGAGGAATGATGGGTAATAGAATTTCAGGAACACCATCCTTCACTGCAGGCAAATTTAGTATGGTCCTGCTCTTTTACTTAAAGTAGTTTCCTCTCCCCATTGTGAAGAAAGGTCTCAGGAGGTAAATACTGGTGACCTGTGAGTGGCAAGAAACTAGTCTAATACTTCACATACTAAAATCTGAGGACAGAACATAGACTAACTAGCTGAATCCTAGCCTATTTTTAAAATTATAGCCCCATAGATGGAAGCTAAGATTTGCAGTCTTTATTCAGCTGTTAAATCATGCAGTGCATAAGTCAGTTGAAAAACAACAGCAGCCTCTGTTGAACTCCAATTCTGCTCTGTTTCCAAACATTTAGGGAAGATTTGGCTAAGGAAGAGCTCTGTTCTTGCTTATGAAAACTTTTGGACTCCAGTCATCTTCTGGACTAGTCTCAACAGATAGGGAAAGGGGGGTGAGTAAGGGAAAGTTTGAATGCAACATCTGGGTATCTATAACAAGAAAGGCAGGTTGTCTTGATTGAAATCCATCTACTAATAAAAACACCCCAACTTTGACCTAATTTTTGTTTTTTCTTCCAATTCTGCGGGCCTCCTGACTAGAATTGTTTAGGTCTGTGGACTCCAGCCTGGAAATGAGACATAACCCAATTATATTTTCTGTATATGCATCATATAAGAGGCCCTGCTGTTTACCACTTCTTAGTCATGCTGCTAAGAAGTTTCTATTAATTTAATTTCCAATCTTTTTACTGTTTCAGTGACCTGAAATAGAAAACCACCACACCTACTATACAGATACTGCTGCCCCACCAAAATAATGCATAAATGTGCATGCTAAGCAGGATATAACCAGAGGAAAGGTATAAAACTGAGGGATTTCAACAGCAGAACTGGTCGCTGCCTGTTTATGAGAGAATGTACACACAAATACTCTTTCAATACTCTTTTTGGAAAATGTTCTCGTGAGTTATGTGTACAACGTTTCTGAACCTAATTTAGTGCATTAAAGTTTGATCAACAAGGGTGAGGTGAAAGATATTTATATGATTCCTTGTGAATTACATCCAATTTTTCATTCTCATTCATTTGAAAAAAAACTTAGAGTGCATCGTCACAAGTGATCGTGTGGAATTAGCAGACCTGAATTAAACCTAAGCCCATGCCTTTTGCTCCATAGGAGAGTCAGGTGCACAAGTGTTTTGATAGCCTTTCCCTAATCACCATGAAAAATAACTGATCCTGTGTTTGTTCTTAAAGGGGATGACTCCACTCATGTACGCTTGCTCTACTGGAGATGAAGCTATGGTACAGATGTTAATTGATGCTGGAGCCAATTTAGATATACCAGTAAGTAAAGACTGACTGAAGCAAAAGAGGTCATTCACTCTTGATGAGAAAATGATTACTTTCTTTTGGAGGGGTTGTAATAAAAGGTAGCCCTACCTAAAGAGAGGGAAAAGTCAAAGTATGTAATTTTATATCACATGGGCAAGGTGTTAATTGGAAGAGGATGAGGTGATGCCTGTTCAGTTACCGGTAAATGGATGAAGGTTACACATCTGTGGTGTCATATTCTCATAACCTATGGATATTTTCATTGTCAAATAATGCAGTCTATACATGAAGTCTCTAGAATTGCTTTGAGGGCAGTTCTGTAATACTTTCATATATCCCAAATTTCCTGGTTTGGAGCTACATCCCTGGCTGTATTCATACCTAAGTTTTAATCCAGCTTCACTCCACTTTCAGAATGGAAGAATACATCAGCAAAGTGAACAGACATTCTCTTCTTTACTATCTAACTCGAAGGTGGATTTTCTGAGTTAGATAATGCTCAAAGAAATCAGCTTGTCACTTGGCTGATGTGTTATCTTATTCTGAAAGTGGACTGAGGCTGGATTAAAGCATAGGTGTGAATGCAGCCTCAGTGAGGTCGGCATGTGAATAAGTGCTAATACTTTTTTACAAATAATCAGCACCAAAACTTGACGCACCTAAATCTGGACACAGCCACTGCCAGTTAAGAACCGTAATTGAGGATCTGGCAGAAATCAAATGTTTGGCAGGAGAGGGGGGAGAGAATAACATATATTTAGGTGTTATGTTGTAGAGGTATGCAAAATCCTGTCTTGGATGTCTTTCAAAATGCTCTTAGAGCCTGCGGATAAGGTATAAAGCATGGTGGCAATAAGTGGTCACAATCCCCGGACCCCAAGGAAATTGGAGGAGGCAGCTATGGGTCCCTCCTCCTAGAGAGCTCAGTCCCCTTCTCTGGGGGCATGAGTCTCAAACCCTTTGAAAAGCATTCATTAAGGCATTTTGCATACCCCTTGTAGATTTCTTGCCTCTGAAAATAATGTCCTTACATGCCAGAGCAATAAAGCTTAAATCATTTTCAAAGCCTGATACACTGAGATAATGATTAACACTGGCATAGAAATGTGGAAGTGAAGGGAGTAAATGTTCCCCTCCTGCCACAGAAACCTCTAAAGAAAACTAGTTGATGCATTATAAAATCCCAAAGGAGGGGGAAAGACTAATTAGCGCTGGTAGTACTTTCTGACTCGTGTCAGCCTGTTGCTCCCATGGGTTGTAATTTTCCAGGGAAGTGCCATTTTCAGACATGTCTCAGCAGTATAAGGGAATGAGAAAGAAGAAAATGCAGTGACTAAACCTTCTTCCCATATTCTCCAGGTCCCTGGAAATTCTTCTCGATACCCTTCAGTTCACCCTGACAGCCGGCATTGGACAGCACTCACTTTTGCTGTGCTACATGGACATATTTCTGTAGTCCAGGTGAGCAACAGATAAGCTATCATCTGTAATCTGCACCTTGAAAGACAGCATCCAGGCGACCTGAAATCTGTTTTTAAAAAAGACTTCCAAGGACAAATCTATATCAGTCTGGTACTAGTTATACCATTAAGAATCCAAAGAACTGAAGGTTATCAAGGGTGTTGAGAACTCTTGGCTAACTCTTCCTGCAGAAATTCAGTCTTGCAGAAAAAGAAAAGCACAGTGCAGCAATTTATTTATTTAATATATTTCTATTTAATATATTCCCATTAAACAATTATCTCAAAGTTGTTTAAAAGCCATCAATAAAAACAGGCTTGTTTTTATTACAAGCTAGATGTGAACATTTATTTGTTGTTGTTTTTAATACCTTGCACATCTTAATGCTTATAGGTTTCCTTTGAAAAGAGGCTATTGCTGCTTATTCTTATACAAGAGAATATATAAATATTTATTTCCATTCGCAAAACAAGAGTTGTCATGTAATCTGTAGGGATATCTTGCATATAGACACTCATAGGCTTTCACCTCAATTTGAATCTGCATATTGGGGTTTTTTTAACTGTCAGAAAAAAGAGGTCAGATACTTCTAACCTATACAATACATTAGGTACCCCCTTCTGCCCTCTTTGCTTGGGGTTGGCACTCTTAGTTTTTGTTTGGCACTGTTTTTGTTTATCTCAGATTTGTACCAGTCTCCACAGGAGAAACATAATTGCTTGACCTTTTGCAATACCAACATAGCGAGTTCCTTTATAGCAACTAGATTGATCCATCAGTCCATACCCAACTCAATGTGGCAGTGCCTTCTGAAGTTGCCAGAGAAGGACAGTCCTTCCTAGCAATGTTGACATATGTGTCCTATATGACTAGAACAGGCTTAGCCTAGATATAGGCTTAGGTGAACTATATCCCAGTCTTTGGCAGTCTTGGCTAAGACGCAGTGATCCTTGCCACTCTTACTGGACTTAGAACAGTTGGGTGCTCTTAGAGAAGGATTACTATACTTTATTATTAGTACATCTTGGCCGATATATCTGGTGGCTTACTGAGTTTTGTAAACATATGAAGATAAGACTCTTGCCTAGAAGAACCTGCAATCTAATTCAGTCAAACTGTACCATCTCCCTTTTTAAGACTATTAGAATGGATACCTAGGTAATGCTTCCAGGTTGGGTGCCTCTAAAGGCCATTTGCTGGAAGTCAAGAGCAGGTGATGGTTTTGTCTCTGCCTTCTGCTTGTTAATGCCCAGAAGCAATTGGTGGGCTGTTGTGTGAGGCAGGATGGTGAACTAGATGGGCTGTGACATGATCCTACAGGGCTCCTCTTATGTTCTTACCAGGATGTGTCCTTGTCAACTGAAGTGGTAATTTCACAGGCCCATAATGTAGTTACATGCTGCCAGGCCAACAAGTACCATGACTTGCTCAAGCTTTGGTTTTCCACAACAACAAGAAGAAGTGAAGGAGAAGCCACCACTTCAAAGAGTGAAAGGAAAGGAAGAAAGCTAGTTAAGAGGCAGAATTAACGAAAGTATTTTACTGCTGCCACTAGGCAGGATGAGGAAAGTGATAAAGGGGTTCAGTACTTGAGATCCCTGTCCCATGCTGGTTATGATTGGGTTTATCCTGAGACAAGAGGAGGTAACAAGGGAATAAGATGGATCAGTCAGAAGGATAAAGAGAGGTGGGTGCAGAGCTTTATGGTTGTAAGGCTTTTGAATCCTCCCCCCCATGGACCTTTCTGAGAAGGTTGGGAAGGTTTTATATGCACTACCCAGTCATAGGCTGTGGACACATCTTCACTTTAATCCTTCTTCAGCCCATCTTCAGGCCACACCACTCACACCTTCTTAGTCTAATCCGTTTCCTTTGTGAACTTTCCTCCCTTTAGTTGTACTTTCCTGAGTCCTGATTTGTACAGGTCTCAAGCCATTATAGAGTGTTAATCCATTTACATTTTTTGAGTGTGATTCGGGTAGAGAACAGAAAGGCCTGAGCATAGTGACCTTAACTGAGGTTGACTGAGGAATGATTACCAGGTATTGGGTGTGGATAGCATTCTGAGTTCTGTTTATTAATAAGATGGACTATTTCAGCAAGATTTTACCACAGCCTTAGATTGAATACTATGAATTTAACAATCACCCCCTAAAACTGCTTGTTTTCCTAAATGGTTTTCTGTTGTTATTTGCTGAGCTATTTGCTTCCACACTACTTTTCACAGTTGCTCCTGGATGCTGGGGCTCATGTGGAGGGTTCTGCAGTTAACAGTGGAGAAGATAACTATGCTGAAACCCCTCTTCAGTTGGCTTCCGCAGCAGGCAAGTCTGAACAAGCATTACATTTTCACTTCACGGAAACAAAAGCTTTGAAATGTAGTATATTTAAAACCAGCTGACTACCTTGCAGTCTAATGTAAGGGTGACAAAGCAGGAAGGAATAAGCAAAATGTGCCAAATGTATCTGCCCCCCGTCTAAAATTTTAAGCTTAACACTTCCCTTTCCACTGGTTCCTGAGCAACCAAATATGTACCCCTGTGTACAAAGTAATGTGAAACCCAGATAATGTGGATTATCGACAAAAATCTGTGTTTCCTGTACTAGAGAGTCTTTTGTGTTAGATAAGGAAAACAGTGACTTCAAGAATACCAGAAACCTGCTGAATTTTCTGCTTGTGGCAGTTTTGGAGAGCAACATGAAAAGGGAACAAAGGGAAACATGTTGCTACAACAAGCTCTTCTACGTGACGGGCAAAAAAAAAAGTACGAAAAGAATCCAGATTAAGGAAAGCCTAATGTCTGGAGGCAACTTTTAGAAGAATCCCCTCCCAGTACAGGCACTGTTAACTATTTTAGCCAATTTATCTGTTTTTATAGCAATTTTATTATAGTCTGCCCTACAACCTTTAGGTATAGGGAGGATAGAAATATGTACAGTATGTATGTATGTATGTATGTATGTATGTATGTATGTATGTATGTATGTATGTATGTATGTATGTATGTATGCGCGTGCGCGCGCACACAAATAAATAAATAAATAATAATGGGGACAAATTATTTGGGATAAAATTCAATGCAAAATTCAATTCTATAAACAAGTTGTGTCAGACTAACTTGATTTCATTTTATGACAAAATCACTGAATGGGTTGATCAAGGAAATACAGTAGACATGGTATTTCTTGATTTCAGCAAAGCATTTGACAAAGTATCTCATGCGATCCTCATTGAAAAATTGATCAAATAAGGGTTTGACAAGGCAACTATAAGGTGGATTCAAAACTGGCTTAGTAATCGTACTCAAAGAGTGGCTTTAAATGGCTGCACATCCAAATGGAAGGGTCAAGTGGAGTACCACAAGGTTCGGTCCTGGGCCCAGTTATGTTTAATGTTTTTATAAACGATCTGGACGAGGGAGTTGAAGGGAAACTGATCAAATTTGCTGATGACACAAAGCTAGGGGGGATTGCAAACACCAGAGAAGAGAGAGAGAGGATTCAAAGAGATTTAGAGAAACTCGAACAATGGGCTGCAACTAATAAAATGGTATTTAACAAAGAAAAATGCAAGGTTCTGCACCTGGGCAAGAAAAATGAAAAAAGCACATATACAATGGGAGGAATTCGGCTGAGCAGCAGCACATGTGAAAAAGACTTGGGTGTCCTGGTAGATCATCAACTGAACATGAGTCAACAGTGCGAGGCAGCTGCAAAAAAAGCAAACGCAATCCTGGGGTGTATTAGGAGAAGCATAGAGTCCAGATCACGTGAAGTTATTATCCCCCTCTACTCTACCTTGGTCAGACCTCATCTGGAGTACTGTGTCCAGTTCTGGTCACCCCAGTTTAAAAAAGACACTGACAAGCTGGAGCAGGTTCAAAGGAGAGCTACCAAGATGGTGAACGGTCTGCAAACCATGTCCTATGAGGAACGGCTTAAGGAACTAGGAATGTTTAGTCTACCAAAAAGAAGACTGAGAGGAGACATGATAGCTGTCTACAAATACCTCAAGGGTTGTCACAGGGCAGAGGGATCAGCCCTGTTCTCACTCTCTCAAGGAAGGACTAGAAACAATGGGGTGAAACTGCAGGGGAAAAGATTTAGTTTAGATGTTAGGAAAAAATTTCTAACAGTAAGAGTGATCAACCAGTGGAACAGGCTGCCACGGGAGGTGGTTGGTTCCTCTTCGATGGAGGTCTTCAAGCAGAGACCGGACGGCCATCTGTCTGAGATGGTTTAGGAGATCCTGCCTTGAGCAGGGGGTTGGACTCGATGACCAAGGAGGTCCCCTCCAACTCTACCATTATATGATTCTATGATTCAAAAAGGTAAAAAGCAAAAATAGAGGCTATATGTAAAAATGTTAACTTTTGACTAGCCAGTTAATAGAAATTTTTTAAAAAGTAGATGTGATTACAGGCAAAGCAAAAAGGCACCAAGTATCAGGAAGATAAGAATAATCAAGATAGGCCCAAAGCCATAGTTAGGAACCAGCTCCCTCTTGTTTTACAAAACTGTAGGCAGAACTATATCTGTATCATTTTTCTTGTGATCTAACATAGTTACCCTTCATTTTTTGTAGAGATGTTGTGCATAATCCCTGTACTTCATTGTATGTATAGGATCACCATCTTATAAAATTGTGAATTGGCCCTAACCTGTAATATTATAGTGAGCAGTGTAGAAGAATAACAGTCAATCCCTGTTCTTACTTTAAATGAACATACGCACGGATGGCTCCAGAATATTAAACACGAAACATTGTCTTTCCAGGCAACTATGAACTGGTTAGCTTGTTGCTAAGCAGGGGAGCTGATCCCCTTCTAAGTATGTTGGAAGCTAATGGAATGTCCTCGTCACTTCATGAAGATATGAATTGTTTTAGTCATGCTGCTGCACATGGACACAGGTAAGCATTTTGAGCAAGGTTCTAATGTACTCCTTTCCAGACATCTGTGCTCAGAAGGTGAGGCCTACTCTGTGTTAGAGCTTTGCCAAAACACATGGTAAAAAGAGTGTTTTGGATGGTGGAAAGAGCACAATTTAAGATGACAGATTTTGGACAATAGGCCAATTTGTACTTGGCCTCATGGTTGACAATAGCTTAACATCTGGGCAGGTGTATCTGCACAGGCAGGAGGTGTTTACAACCTAGAAATGCCTCCTGCCTTACCAAATGTTAACCCATCAACAACTAGTGGTGGTGCAAGAAACTGTGCACCACATGCAATCCAACCTTACATGAAAGCTTGCCTGTTGCATCCAACCCACAACCATTCACATGATTTCCGATGCGAGGGGTCATATGAGGTGCCGTGCAAGTGCATTGGCACCTCAGATGAGCCCCAAAATGACTGTGTGTGCACAGAACATCATCATCGCAACAGCACATGTGCCATCACAGCAGGCTGTGGACACAAGATGGCAGTGCTCAGCCAGTGATCAGACACGCACCCAGGCGCAGGTAAATCTCCAGGTGCATGGGGCTTAGTGCAACATATACTAGTGTTCCCAAGTGCAAATGCTAGTACATGTTGGTCCGTCGCGCACTTTTCCCATCCAGCAGATGGGAAGCCAAGTGCAAAAGCAGCTAATATCGTTATTGCATAGAGTAAAGATGTCCAACATTTTCTACCTTGCACATTCAGTCATCTTGTGCCACTTCACTGCACTATATTCAGGTGTTGAATATTCAAGTGGTACAGACAGGCTGCATTCATACACAGCAAACTCCAAGGCAACTTAGAGATGGTTTGTAGACAGGAGGCTTCACATGCCAATCTTTCTCATAAATATTCTAGACCAGAGAAAGTGGATTAGAAATGGAATGAAAACACAGGAGTCACATGCTTTGGAGCCACTAAACTACTAAACTTTTTAGTCACATATGTTCCAAAGTTTGAGAAAGAAATTACTAAGATGGGGAAAAGACCAGCGTGATTAACTAGTATTGCCAAGGAAGCTATTAGAAGTAAGGAAGAGTCCTTCAGAAAGTGGAAGATCTATCCAAATGAGGAAAACAAAAGAGGACACAAACTTTAACAAAAGAAATCCAAAAACAGTAAATTTGAGTCTGAGTCTGAATGTCATTCTGATTTCTAAAGAAGAGACTCAGAAAATTATACACCAATCAACTTAACCTCTGGCTCATACAAGGTTTGGAAAACAATTGTAAAGATAAAAATACCAGATACATAGGAACACAGGCCTTGGATATCTAATATGGTTTCTGAAAGCCCTGTTTAATTTTCTTTAGAGGTGTTTGAGAGAATCAACAAAAGCAGATAAAGCAGATTCAGGCTGAATCCCCAAAAGACTTATTAGCCCCTCTCGGATTCCTCTGCAGTCACTCTGTTATAGCTGACTTTAAAAGTCCCCTCCACTTCCAGAATAAGCGTCCCCCTGGCAGCTGCGATCTAAACGGACTTTCCGTCCCCGTGGTAGCAGTTTTCTCTTTCCAGGCATCCCCCCCCCCCCGCCCCCTCTCTTGTTAAAAGGAAAAATCGCCGGATCTCCGTCTCTTGAAACTGCTTCCTGCCTCTAGCAAAGCATATGAGCGCTCACTTTCAGCAGTTACTTTCACTTTGTTCTCTGTTAGAAAAGGCTGCAGGATCGGGAGCGCGATCCTTCGCTCATTCTCTTTTAAGGCTTCCCTTGAAAACAATGTTGCCATTCTGAGCAATTCTGGCTCTTTTTACAAAGGAAAGGAAGTGAACCTGCTGCATTTCTCAGATGTGTGAATGCTTTTTGGCTGTGTGTGCAAGCAAGCAATCCCCCCCCCCCTTTTGCCACGGAGCGTCCTCAAGGTAAATGTAGCGAGGAAAACCCGCGACTTACAGAAAGAGCGCTGGAAGAGTTGTTTAAAGTGCATGTATTTTGTCGCGCGATTTCCACGTTTTGTAGCGCTGGAACCTCGCTAAAAACCCTGGCTTGGGGACGCTCAGAGGCAAAAGGAGAGTCTTGGCAGACTTTTTATTCCTTGGGGACAAGCCCTCAGTAAGCATTGTGGTCTTCCAGAAAGTTTTTGATAAGGTCCCTCACCAAAGATATCTCAGTAAACTAAACCACTGTGGAATAAAAGGACAGATCCTCTTATGAATCAACTAGAGAGTTGTAACATGTGGAGTTCTCCAGGGTTATGAACTGGGACCATTGTTTTTAAAATATATACATGATCTAAATGAGTCAAGTGCTGATAATGTCAAATTGTGCAGAGTGGTAAAAACAGAAAGAGACTGTGAAGGGCTTCAAAATGATCTCCGCTCACAAAGCCTCAGAATGGCAGGTGCTGTTCAGTATGAACAAGTATAAATTGATTAATATTGGACCTAATAATCCAAACTACACCTGCAAACTAATGAGATATGAGCTGGCTATGACTGGCCAGGTAAGAGATCTTGATGTAATGGTAAATAGTTTAAAGTACTGATCTAATGTGCGTTGGCTTCCATATTGTGAAGAGCGCCAGAAGAATGAAGAAAAATGTGCTTGTCCACCTGTTATCTCCCTTTACCTTATTGGAGCTGATACCAGGTCACCTGAAGAGAAGGAATTGTAAGTCAGCTTTTCATATATAATGCTTTTTTTTTTTTTTTTTGCTTTACAGAAATGTTCTGCGCAAACTCCTTACCCAACCTCAGCAGTCCAAGGGAGATGTTCTCTCATTGGAGGAAATTTTAGCAGAGGGTGTAGAAAGTGACACCTCTAGCCAAGGAAGCTCCAATGAGGGCCAAGTTAAGTTGTGTAAAACCAGGATGAAGGCATTGCAGGAGGCCATGTATTACAGTGCTGAGCATGGCTACGTTGACATCACAGTGGAGCTCAGAGCACTTGGTAAGAAAAGCTTTTTATTAAAAACTTTGCTGCAGTAACATCGCCACTTAATAATAGCAGCAGCAACATGGGAGCACTTCCACAAACTACTCTCTTTGTCTATCAATATTTAAACACTTTTTAAAATTCTTAATACACTTAGGTGGTTCAAAAAACAAAGCATCTTGAGAAACACAGTTGGAGCTCTGTAGGTACACATATTCAACTCAGGCCCTTACTTGTTAGTCTGGATCAAGGAGCCACTTGGTATCTGACATCTGCATGGGACTAGTGTTAATCTGGTTCAGATCTGTGCTTAGAATGCAATATCTGGATTAATGGTAGACCTGATAAGTAGTACACATCCATGCTAGCTTTGTCTAATCCAGATCAAGGATTATATGAAGAATTCAAGTGACATGCGTGCTTAAAACACAACTGCAAAGTTCCCATTGTAGTACCTTCACATCCTCACTGGCAATGAGAGCAGCAGCAAGTTACTATCGGAAATGTTCCTGTGGCTGTGGAGAAATCACATTCACATTGCCTTTGGAAGCACTTTGTGTCCAGTGCAAAGGGCAACAATATTCTGCCACAGTTCTGCTGTCTGGATGTAGCTCTTGTGTGATGGCATGCTGGACAAATTGTGCCATGGTTTGGGCAGTTCTTTTGATGCTAGTATGCACCACTGATGATAGTCTGTGCTGCAGCATCCACATTGCATCACTCATTTGCCACCTTCCAGCCTGTTCAACAGCGTAGATTGTGCTGCCTGCTGTTGAACCGAATCTAGCTAATCCAGACTCACTGATCCAGATTAACTGAGATAAGTGCACAAAAGGCCTTAGAAATAAACACCTCCAACTTGTAGGGATATTATCTCAAGATGTTATGTCCTCAGCTTGAGGGGTCTATTGATATTTAAACATCATTAAAAAACAACAACAGCATAGGATGTGATGTTGTGACAATGGCAACTAGGCTGAGTTGGATGGAGATACCCCTAGAAATCTCCACTTAGTAGTACATCCAGACTTTACATTTGAATTAGGAGACGGGCTTTTAAAAATTATGAAATGTACAAAATTTTACTTCTGGAGTAGCACGTTACAAATGTAAAACAAAGTGCAGTCCTGTAATTTGTCAAATCATATTTTGTTCTACAAGTACACCAAACAAATATATAAATATCTAGAATTCTTAGAAATCATTTAATATCTACCCTAATCTGATCAACAGAAATTATTTCAGTGGGTATTTTGTAAACACGTAGCTGCAACAAAAATGTATTCTAGAAACACTGAAGTGATTGAAATATATTTAAATGAATACTGACATCCTGCCTATGCAACAAGAAATATATGATTTTTGAGACAAGATAACTGAACTTTAGTGATTTGATAAATCTCGGTAAATAAATGGGAGATCTGGAATTAGCATTAATGACAGCCTTCCTGAAATTAAGACTGGCGGCTTAAAATTGCTCAGCCGTACATTTATGGATACTTGTAGGTTATATGAAATTGCTTCTAAAACTTAAGGATAGATCTATTCTTGCACTTCTATAGAGCAGCCTGAAAAAACTGAAAAATGCATTTGATATGAATTAGAGCCAAGTACTAGAGCAGAAAATTCCACATAAGATGAGTATCTGAACCAAAACTTGATTATATGAGATAAAAATTCCTAGGATTACCATAGCTAAAGATCAGCTCAGTATGCTACTTCAGTTATAAAAATGTAGTTTTCTGACCACTTTCTGGAAGACTGTAGGTTTTCTGCCTCTGCTCCATACAAATTGATAGGGGATGGCTTTCGTCATACAGTAGGATACTGAATGATTTGCCTTCTTTAGCTGTGACCTCCAACTTCATTGCTCTCGGTGAGGTTCAATCTGTGGTTAAGTACAGCACCAGTGACTCTGTCCAGTAGCTGATTTGTGGTCAATATGTCAATAGCCATGCACTCTATTCTAGCCACATGCAGGAGAATCTTCAGTATAAATCAACCCACTCCGTGTTGTTTCTCCCTAATGTCATCTGGATAATAAGAACACACTTCAGTGCATTAAAAAGGGGGTATAATAGCACTTTAAAGACTAACAGAGAGAAGAAGTTGTGGCATGAGTTTTCATAGACTAAGAATACGTAGACTTAAGACCTTTTCACACTTGGTAAAGAGGGGAGGTCCAGGTAGCATGAAGCATACACAGTGTGTGGAGCCATTTCTATCCCAGCAGAGAAAACAGTATATTGGCAGACACAAATCATTGCACTTAACTGGAAGAAACTCCTGGGAAATGGGTCTAAACACAAAACTTTGAATGAGGAATGGAAACCCCTGTTTGAGAAAGCGCCAACCTGCTGTGACCAGAATCAGAGAACTTAATTTAAAATTACTCCATAAATGGCATAGAACGTGTGTATATTTGGCACATATACTAAAGCAATATCTCCACAATATTGCCATTGTAGCCAAGAGAAGGGGACTGTATTCTAATGCTGATGGGAGTGACATAAAATCAAAATGTACTAAAAAGCAACAGAGTAAAGAAGTAGCAATAACTTTAAGGAAAACAATAGAATTCACACTAGAATTTTCTTACTATTCGAACAGGAAAATTTGGAAATTAAATTGAAGACCCTTTTCTTTTTGCTTACTGCAGCTCAGTTGCTGATAGCTCAGAACTGAAAGTATCTTAAGAATCTCATACATCACTGGCATCATGAAGTATGTGAATTATAGAAATCATAAATTAAACTGAAAAAAGATGCAAAAACACAGTTTGCAACTCTGTGGCAACACTTTATTTAAGCCGCTCGCTCACCTCAAGGCAGAAGTTTTGTCCAACATGAACCTCATTTCTTTGTGGCCAAAAAGTTGTATGGATAAATGAAAATCTGTGTTTTAGTATATTTGAATTATTTTTCAATAAAGAAGGAGAGGGAAGATGGTCAGAACTCTGGACAGTAATTACTATGCTTTTAAGAACAGCATGTAAATAGGGACATTGCACCTCTGTGATTTTCCATATCTTTATGATTGTTACAAATAATAGATAGCATTATATATTTTGTCAGAAGCTAGAAACAAAGAGGGAGATGTCTGTTTCTACCACATCTCGTGCTCCTCTGGGACAAATGCTTGCTCTTTTAGAAATTTAAAAATTCAAATAAGTCCTTAGTTTTCACCTAAAAAAGGAATATGTATGTCACTTGTCCAGATTATTAATGGATCTATCTAAAGATGCTACAGTTTTTAAATGATATTTTCATTTTATTTTTAAATGGTGTCAGGAATCCCATGGAAGCTTCATGTATGGATTGAGTCCCTTCAGACAACCTTTTATCAATCGCGTTACTCAGTGGTTCAGAACCTCTTGCGAGAATTTGTCACCATCAAGGAAGAAGACTACAATGAAGAGCTGGTCAATGAGGGGCTGCAGCTCATGTTTGAAATCCTTAGAACAAGCAAAGTAATCCATTTCAAAATATTATGCCTTTGTATACTTAAGATAATCCTTCTCTTGTTTACCCAGCTTTCTTGTGCAAACTGATCGTGCCTGAGCTAAGTTATGTTTTGAGTCCAGTTACCTTTAGATCTACTGATTCTGGGAGCACCACCACCCCTCAGTAGTCTGGAATGGTGGGAGTTGTAGCTGAAAACATCTGGAAAGCACTAGAACCAACACATTTGCAAACAGCCAGGAAGAAAGAGCTAAAGTCACACTTTCACTTGAATCCTTCTTCAGTCTGTCTTTAGATCCCACCACTTTCCTCCCTTCAATAGTATTTTTCTGAGTCCTGATTTTCACAGGTCTCAAGCCATTACAGACTGTTAAGCCATTTTTATTTTGGGGGTGTGATTGGGGAAGAGGGCTAAAGGGGACTGAACTGTGGATACTGCATGAATTTACCTTCCCTTTCTACCAGTGTGTGATTACACTCTGTTGAGTTATAGAATTTTTGTGCTGTCAGAGTGCAGGGGGTGTTGTGATAGTGGAGAGGGGTGGAGATCTTAAAAAGTCTCCTAAAGGAGTCTCAGGATGGGGACAGAAAGGTGTGAATTAGCTGTGATAAGAGTTAGTGCGTGCTGAGTCCAGTTTCTTAATAAAACAGACATTAGCAAGGTGGCCCCAACTTCCTAGAGACGATCTCCATGATAACTGAAATTGAAATCATTGTACTTTTGAGTCAGACTGATATGCTTGCAACCACAGTGTTTATTTGCTTACATGGAATACTATAAGGCTATAATTTAAGTGTTAGGCCATCTCCATTTGTCAACTGGATATCCTGTTAGGAAATGATAATGTGGGGCATTGCCTCCCCAGTATTATCGCTTCCTAGCTGGACAGCACTGACCATGGTTTTGTCTTTGTGTATATTTGGGATACACACATCCAGATATTTGGCCAATACTAAATACCCAGGAGAGTGTGCACCCACCACCATACATGTTTCAGCTTCCACACATGTGTGGTGATGGATAGAGCAATGATGACCACTCTGTCTCCAAGGTAGGTAAATGCGCTATTGCTGGAAAACACGGAACCAGGGTTAGATTTATCCGCAACAGTTTTGACGGGGTGGTGGTGGTGGATTTGGGGGGGAAGGAAGCAGCACAATGGTGGGGTTGCCACAGATACATGTGGCAACCCCACTACAGTGGTGTGATTATGCTGCTTTATTCCCCATCTAGATGGGGCTTTATTTTTAAACCATGTAATTTGCAGAAATCTAAACACCCCCACATTTAGAAAAATATGTACATTTTTGTTTAGGTAATAAAGATTTTGGTCTGAGACAATATCCACACAACAGAGGGAAGAGTTCTGATATTGAAGTGCCTCCTTTACTTGCGTTCAGAATACCACCACCTTACGAATAGCGCTAAGAAATTCTGGCATGGTGGGGGGAACAGTGCAGTCTTCCTGCATACTGAATGCACCATGGTTGTGTAGACAATGGCCCCTTATGGTGTACTTATGGCATCATAGGGTTGCTGTGCTGATCCTGCCTTAGTTTGCAACTTGCATTCCTATCATCAATGAAAACGTATCAGGCACTAGTCATTCAGTCCATCATATGCCACAACCCACCCTGGGACCTTCAGATAAAGCGCAAGATACAAATGTTATAAATGTTTCTCAATAAGCTGTAAGACAAGTAAGGAAATACTGTGATTTCCATCCATTCTTGTTTACAGAACGAGTCTGTCAATCAGCAGATAGCTGTTATCTTTGCTCACTGCTATGGAAGCAGCCCCATTCCCAGCATTCCTGAAATCAGGAAGACACTTCCAGCTCGCCTGGGTAAGAGGATCAAGTTCTCATCAGTGGAGAATTTTTCTGATTTTTGACTGTGGCTTTCTGAAGTGAAACTTTATTCAAATTTTTCCTCCACACTTTTTTTCTCATACAGATCCACATTTTTTAAATAATAAAGATATGTCTGATGTCACTTTTCTGGTGGAAGGGAAGTTATTTTATGCCCACAAAGTTCTCCTGGTTACTGCTTCTGACAGGTGAGATATAACATAATACCTTTGCCAAGTCACTTAAAATTTGGAATAAGATTACATGAAGTGTAATTTTTCACAGCAACAACAGCAGCAAAAATAGACCCAAGCAAACATTCCTCTTAATTGTTCACTGGAGCCATTGAGTGTTTTAGTTCACCTGAAAAAGCATCCCAGGTAGCAAATAGGATGGTTAATGGATAGAACTGCAGTAATTGGAAGAACATAAGAGGAGCCATGCTGGATCGGGCCATAGCCCATGTAGTCCAGCATGCTGTTTCACACAGTGGCCCACCAATTGCTTCCGGGCACCTTAAAAGACAAAGGAAAACCTTCACTTGCTCTCAGTTTCCCGCAAATGACACTGAGAAAAATCATGTCCATCTCTCCAACCCAGAGGCAATACAATGGTGTAAATGCTATGTGCCGTTTGTTGATTTATGCTTATGTCCAGTGCCATGTATGCAAGCATGTACTGGAAAATTATCAGTACATTTTTTCTCTTCATTTGGCACAGGTTTAAGACACTGGTGACTAACAGGACAGAGCAAGACAACCCAGGCCATAAAACTGTGGAAATTAGTGACATGAAGTACAACATTTTCAAGGTATATACTAAATCATGAGTGCAAACTATTGGTCCTTCCATTGTTTTACCACCGAAATGAGCCATGATGCGGCTGTCATAGTTTGTGTTTTATTGAAGTACTTGCAACTTACTTTTTGAAAAAATTCTCAATTCTGAACAGAGGAAGAGATTTGTGCTTAGGGGCAGTACAAATAATTCATATTGTAACAACTGTGAAATTCATGCTGACTGTTTGCGAGCATTGTGGCTGGATCACCAGGCAGCCCTGATAGCATGCTGGTGATAGTCTGGTGATCTGCTGACTGCTTAATTCATAGTAAAGATGATGCAGGGGGACCTGTTCTTTGTCTTTTCTCTGTTGTGCACCAATTTCTCACAAATTACCACACTAGGCATAAGGTAGGTGAGAAACAGGCTAAAGGAGTAAAGATGGTATGGGATTTCCCAAACTATCTTTCCTCAAAATTAAGATGACAGTAGGCCACCAAAGCCCCAACGTGATGTCTGGGCTATCTGTTGGTTCCACCACAAATTTGAAAAGCTATTGGCCTAGTTAGCCTGTGTGGAGCTGTCCTCAGTTTACTAGATGGGAACACAGTCCATTTTGATCTAGGACAGAGTTATAATTGCTGTGTCTGCCTGAAAACATTGCTGCTCATATCTTTTTATCATTGAAATCTAATACAGTAGTAAACAATTTACATAAAGTGCAAATTGTATGTTGCACTTGCTTCAGTTTTGAACTGGTAACAGAAGGTCCTCGGTTACCAAAAGTGAATTCAGGTATTTCACTGTTTCTTTTCCAGTTGCTAATGCAATATTTATATTATGGAGGAACAGAATCTATGGAAATTCCCACTGCTGATATTCTAGATGTAAGTATATTCCTTTCAGCTCTTTTGGGTCTGTTGCACTAACACAGGGTAATACCGATGGACATCTTGCCTTCAGAAATTGTGCTCTGAAAACTCACTAACCTAAATCATTTGGTAAGTGTTGTCCAAATAGCTAGAATGCATGTTCATATAATACAAAGGACTTTCAAAGCAAGATAGTGTGTAAAGTATTGGATTTATATGAAGAAAAAGGGATATTCTTTTTGAGGTTAATATGTTATTACCTATGTCGTTTATTGAATTTATAACCTGCTCATGACTCAAAAGTGCCAGATCAAGTAATGAAATTTTAAAAACAAGTAAAATGGATTGCACTCATGATATAATAAATAGCAAAACAAATAGCAGAATCATACCAGCATAACAGAATGTCAGACACCTTAGTGATTCAGAAGCCTGAGTGCACCTTAAAGGGCAATTGTTCTACTGTCTTGGGATCACCACTGAAAAGACCTTCTCATGTGTCAGTAACCCCTCAGAGCTGTTAAGTGGTAGGGCCTGTCCTCGTAATTTTAACACCATACCAAAGCTGATAATATTTAGCCTAGCACTTAGTTCCCAGTGGGTTTATAGAAAATAATTGATCTTTAATTGAAGAAGTACTTCCATTTTCCCATTACATACTAAGCTAAGGGCCTTTTTTATTTGCTCCAGTAGGACAGCCAGGGCTGCTCCCGCATGGAGCATCTGCATCATGCGAAGCCACTTCTATCCCAGAAGCAGATCAATAAAAAATGCTCTAAAGCAGCGGTTCTCAACCTGTGGGTCGCGACCCCTTTGGGGGTCAAACTACCTTTTCAAATGGGTCGCGACGAGTCTCCCGCAGCCCCTTCCTCCCCCCTCCCAGCTGCCCCTCCCCCATGGTTGGGGGTCTCTACAGTATGAGGAACTGCATTAATGGGTCACAGCATTAGGAAGGTTGAGAACCGCTGCTCTAAAGTTATACTAGGCACCAGCTAGTACGCACCGACACAGTTCTGATCGCACCTCTTCCAGGCGAATGGAGCATAGGGCGGGGTAATCACACTAACCCAGTGCTTGGTGAAATGCTGGGTAAGTTTCAGATGCATTGGGTGTTGCAAAGTTAGGACACAGAAGTTCTGGCCAAAATAGCTAATAAAGGTGAAAAAAGGCCCTAAGTTAAAATCTATAGTCAGGTTGGTAAGATTTATGTAAAAATTAAGAACTACCTTGTGTTTTTTTTTAAGAAACTACCTTGTTAACTAATCCTATTTCTAGCATGCTTAGTGAAGCAAAAGCTAGCCGGCTGCATTTGAAAATCTCACCTTTTTTTTCTGGTATACTCCTAAGATAAAAGAGAGCTGGTCTGAATAGGTAAAGTCTTCGAGAGAAATTAGAACCTTTGCTTGATGTTTCCTATTCTTTGAGATTGTCAGCTAAGGGTTAAAGCAAAATGATGCATGAGCAGTAATGATGCTTCCAAATCTGACATCATCACATCGTTTCCCCTTAAGTTCCAAACATCTTATCTTGGTTCAAGCATGGATTATCTTTGAATAAATTGCCACCAGTATTTTTCTCTGTTCCTCGGGCTTTCTTCCTGAGAATAGGAGGTTAGGTTCAGGAGAGCAACATGAGAGAGTGCACTATGCATCTATTCAGGGAGTTCAGTGTCCATTAAAAAGGGCAAAGGGATGGGAGAAGTTGCAGGTAAATAAGAGAACTTGGAAGGGGGTCTGAAGGCAGTCGGGGAAGAGGAGGAGAAATCCTGACCTGAGCAGTGATGTGAGAGTAAAATGCAGAGTCAGGATTGGGGAAGAAGAATGATGGAGATGGATGGCCAGGGCTTGAAGCTGAGTTTTTAAATAAATAGTTCCTCTGAATGTAGCTCTGCCAGTTCTACTTTAAATGTGTTTTAATGTTTGTTTTATTATATATTGTGACCCGCTCTGGGACCTCCAGGGTGAAGGGTGGGATGCAAATGTTAATAAATAAAGAGTGTTCAATAAAATGATTGGAGTGAGAACATTTTTGGAACGCTAGAGAGGGCAAGGCATTTCCAACTGATCAAAAGTGACAAGCAGAAAAAGACATAAACAAGGCAGCATGCCCTGACTGTCAAAAGAAAATACTAGTTACCCAATAGATAAATGGTGGGTGAGAGGAGAAGAACAGAAAATTGCAGCAGAATATTGCCTGCTGTCACTTTTCAGTAGGTTAGAACCAGTCTGGGACATAATGTAACTAAAGAACTCCATAAATTAACCCATTAGAGTTAGTTTATGGATTTATTATTTATATTTCTATCTGCCCTTATACCCAAAGGTCTCAATAACACCACAGTAAGGATGTGCATGAATGGGTTTTTTGGCCTTCATTTCATAACAAATCGAAAGTTAGAAAATTCGTATTCATTTGAATAGATCCACTTCAAATGTGGTAGGATTCTATTTTATGCAAATGTATTTGTACAGATTTGTACGAATATCCAATACAAACGAATACATATTGGATAGGTATCTAATATGTATCCGATACGAACACATATGTATCGGATATTTATCCCCAGTTTAACAAATGTCAGAAGTATTCGTATGCAGGTTCCGAAACACTCGTATTTGTGCAAATGTTAATGTATGAATGTTGTAACATTTGATTCATGTACAAATTTCTGAATTTGTATGAATAATGAACGTTGCTAATATTTGTGCACATCCCTATACCACAGTAAAAACAGATTAAAAAACTACTAGTAACACAGTGACATTGCCTGTATGGGTGTTGGACACATAAAGTTCTGCACAGGAACAAAGTAAGCACAGAAAAGTAAGAGCTGCTTTTCACAGTTCCTAGAATGAGGCTGGGGATTCTGCTGTTGTACTATTTCAAACTCTAGATGGTGGATTCTTTCATAAAAATATTTCTTCCGAACGAAAATCTCGGCACCTAGCCATGGGGGAGGGAGGGGTACGCATTAGATCAAAAGGGTAGGCCTGTGTATGCATTTGCTATATGCATGGTGTTCATGGAAAAGTAAAAGACTGACCCTTCATTTGCAATTTAAAATACCACAATTGTAGAATATAGCCAACTTTTCACCTGGGGCAAATTTGCATTTCCTGTCCCGTCCTCCCCCCCCCCCATGTACTAGCATTTGTACTAGTGAATGCTAGTACACGGCTCCTTTGAGTGCAGATGCTCTGTCTGGGAGTGCACTGGAAGGTGACTATAGGGCCGAGTGCAGAAAGGCCTCCTATTTAATGGATATGGCTCTGGTGTGTTAGGGACAATGGAACAAACTGACATCAGTCTCCACAACCTGTAAACCTGAGAAATTACACCAGAGATGCTTTGAACCATGTGTATGTCTGTTTATTTGAATGAGACCTTGAGACATGTTGAGTGAACCATTAATGCCATTGTTTAAGCATAAGTATGACAAGGGATGGTGCTGTCTAAGACAATCTTAACAGAATGTAAAGAGACTGTGCAGAAAAGACAGAAATTTGTTTTTGCTTGCTTGCACATAGCTTTACGTTGTCAGTCACTCTCTGTCATCCTTCAATGGCTTTTCTCTCCTCTCCTCTAGCTCCTATCAGCTGCAAGCCTATTCCAATTAGATGGTCTCCAGCGACACTGTGAAATACTTTGTGCCCAGACTATCAGCACAGAAAGCTGCGTTAACGTCTATAAATATGCCAAGGTAAAGGCTGCATTCTTCTCTTAAGAATTTAAATAATCAGTTATTTTTAAAAAAAACACAAAAAGCTCTATTACAAACCAGGTTAAGGATTCTTAAATTTAGCTCCCTGTTTCCAACAGCATCTAATCCAATGTTTCCAAGAAATCCACTAACACAATACGATGTCCATAGCCATCACTTTTCCACTTGATTATATTGTCAACAATTTATTTCTAGATGCAGAAATCCCATTTTGCTATGTTAAGGTTAGAATAAAAGAACCCAATATTCATTTTGCTTAGTTCTTCTGTATTTGTCATCCCCATTTTCCCCTTAATTTGGTACCTTTCAGATATTTTGTACTGCAATTCCTTTCATTCCCAGCCTATCTATATAGATTTTTACATTGTTTCACTAAGAAAACAAATAGTTTGGTGATGGTACAGAAAATAAATGTGCTGTATCTCTACCACATGCCTGACGGCCATAAAGAAAATATGCATCTTTCTTATTTAACTAAAGTTAGCAACAGTTTACATACTGACAAATATGGCAGGCCCATGCATATCACGCCCATTTTGTCCATTATTAGTTTGGGTGGGGACACAGGCTGAGGCAGCTAAAAGAAAGAGGGAGCAGTGGTCTGAACAGATAGCGCTTTAAGGCATCAGTTCTGTGTAAACCCATTTCAAACTTGAGCCTACCCCATTGGAACAGCTCTTTCATTCAGATTCAGTCATTTGCATTTTGTTATGAGCTTAAAACAAAGTACAAAATGCATTTGCAAATCCCAGCATTTTTTACCAATCAGAAGATTGCTTGAGCAAAGCAACTTACACTTAGCTTCCCTTTTGTAAAAAAAAAAAAAAAGACACTGTTTTAAGAATATAAGTCATGGTCACACCTTCACTTTAAACCTTCTTCAGTCCATCTTCAGGTTTGACTGCTCACACCTTTTCATTTCCATGTTTTATTTGTGGACTTTCCACCCTCCATTTGGACTTTCCCGAATGGAAAGCTCATAAATAAAATGGATAGAAATGAAAAGGTGTGAGCAGTCAGACCTGAAGATGGACTGAAGAAGACTTAAAGAGAAGATGTGGCCATGGCCATATAGTTTGGCAGCTGCTAAGTATTGCAGCAGCAGAGCTATCAGGAGTGCTGTCTTTCTCTATGCAAGATATTCTGTCATGAACAGCTGCACAAGATGTAGACACTCAACAGGTATTGCTTTTCATGATTACTGGTTCTCGATGCTAGGGAGAGGGTCACCTATTGAAATTCCTCCTGATTCTTTTTAACACCTATGACCTATTCACTTATCTACTGCTCCACTGGAGCTTCCACTTTAGTAAAATGGGGAACAGCTTGGTCAGTTTCTGATTCCTAATTTTCTTACTATTAAATAAATTAAGACAAAAGTGTAAAGAAACTGTAGCTAACTAGGTGATGAAGAATAAGAAGCTGGGAGCCATCAATCTCAAAACAGCCAAGTAAGGTTAGCTCTTGCATGTTTTGTTAAATTTCCCCTTTTTTCCAAGGCTCATCTCATATGCACTGAATTTCTTTGGCGGCTAATACCACATACCATCTGGTATCACTCATTATTTTGTCATGGTGTGCCACATGGATTGCACTGCCTTCACATAACAAAACAGGTATCTTCCTGGCTATTTCATTGACCAGCTGCTCTTTCCCTTTAAGAGTTACTTGACTTTGGCTCAAAAAGCAGCAGGAGATCACAAAAGGATTAGGAAGAGGAGACTTTTTGCCCTGTTTAAAATATCCCAGTGGAACAGCCCTGTATTCACACACACATATATACACGACAGAAAGCATCATTCAGCAACAGGATTAAAATCCCCTTAACCATTTGCTACCAAACTTAAGCCCTACCATACAATGAAGCTGTCTGAGAGGGAGAGAGAAGCCATAATTGACAGCTGCGTAAAAACTGATTTGCCTGCAGACTTGACAGGATCCCCTTGTGTGTTTACAGATCCACAATGCCCCGGAGCTGGCCTCTTTTTGTGAGGGCTATTTCCTCAAGCACATGAGCTCCCTGCTGGAGCAGGACTCTTTCAAACAGCTTATCTATGGCAAGAACAGTAAAGTTCAAGGTCTGGATCCTCTGCGGGACTTGCAATCCACTTTGGCCAGCAGACTTCATGCTATCTACATCACATCCAGGGTCTGACGGCCAAGAAGATCCACAGTCACCGTACCTGGGAAAGCTGACTGCTACAGTCAAAGCATCCGTCTGCTTAGCTGCACTGAGACAGAATCTTGCTTATCTGTGGCTTCCAGGACTGGAAATACAGCAATAGCTTGAGCTGAAAGTCCCACTGTCCCTGTCACAGCCAATAGCAATAGCACAAAAGATCTGACCAATGTAAAGTTGGGAATTGCAGCTGTACATGCACTGAAAACAATAGCTAATTTTCCAGCCCAGCAAAATGTATGTGTCTGTGGTGTAAATGAGGCCATGCAAACAGTGTCATTTGCAGGGCTGGGAGCTGTTAGCATAAAAAAAAAGGAACACTTAGACTGGAAATGCGGTCTGTTTATGTTGTATCTCAGTTCTTTGACAGGGATGCATAAAGGTAAGCATTCTGCTCTACATGCCAATAGATAATTAGCTGGCATGTTTAAAAAAACTTGTTTGTGTGCAGCTAAACTAGATTGGAACAATAGTGCTTCACTCAGTATTGAAAAATGGTCTGGAGTTGAAATTCTCTTAACTATAAAATTGAAGCAGAGTTCTTTCTAACATGTAATGGTTTAGACAAGAGTTGCTGCCATGTTTACAATTTCCTGTCGCAGCACGGATATTTCAGAAGTAGTGTTTAAAAACGGATACATGATGCTGTCTGGGCAAAGTACTCTTTTATGAAGGTGTAAGGATGCTTGAATAAAGAAGGAAACCTACAGACTCATCACAGAGGCAATGTTACCAGGGTGTCTGTAGATCAGAAATAAAGAACCAGTAGCCTTCCAGGTTGTTCTTGGATGTGAAATACCAACAGCATGACTGAAGGCTTGGGGTGATGGGAGCTACACCTTTCCCATCCTTCTTGTAGCGTGCCAGGCAAGTGTAGAAGTGTGTGTATTAGGAGTAAAAGAGCCTATGCCACAATCATAGTGGTTTCTTTCCAGCCTTGGGGACTTGCTTGGCTGCTGAAGGATTGCAGCGTTTCATTGAAACTATGAGAACCGTCCTGCAGCATTGAGTCATTGGCTCATTTATGCAAAGGTGAACCAGCTACTTCTGGGAATCTCACTAGGTTCCTCCTCACTAATAATCTCCAGTAGCAGGTCCTTTAGAGATAAAGCATCTCCAGGACAATCCTGTCATCACTGATCACACTGTCCTTCATTACCATTGGTGGCCTCAACACTTTATGATATCAGGCCATTATGTGCTACCAGTTGATTGGAGAAGAGCATTCATTGCAAAGACAATAATAATTGAAGACAACTTCATGTTATATTGGCTTCAAGATTTTTTTATTTTTAAATGAGACCACAGCTGGTGTTGAACTGACTTGGAGGAAGGGGACTTCACTCAGGTAATAAGCTTCCTTTTCTGCCTCTGGACTTGTCATCAATCTGTTCACCATTCCCATGGAGAGTTCAGAAAGCTCCATTTCTTTTCATCGTATGTTGTGGTCAGATGGTACTGAAGCATCACAATGCCAAATTAAAAACATTTGGCCTTCAAAAAGCCAGAAGGTGCCTCATAAGCTGCACAAATAGTCAGTAGATCTTTTAGGGATAAGGGTAAGGGAGAGTCAAGAACAGTGAAATATTTTTTTAAAATGCTTAAGAATAACATCATAATGCTAATTGCGAATACCATTGAGAACCCATGTGCTTGCACAGGATTGTACTAATTTGATAATAATCATGTTGAAAGGAACTATAAACCTTTCAGGTGCTCATATTTCAAATTTAGATCAGAAACATGCACATTTTTCTAGTTTCACCCCATTACCCCCTCCCCAAGAAGTTTTCATTAGGTTGTTCAGTTAATATACTAAGAATTGTAATTCTGGAAAATAATTTTCAAACAGCTGTTTCAGCTGTCTGTACAAAGTTTTAGATCTGTGTATTGCTGTAGTACTGTCTGTTGCATTAACTGTACATTAATGTGGCTTATGTAAATGTACCATATTTTATTAACAACATAACTTTTGTTAAACTTTATATATGTAAAAGTCAGTTATTTAACCCAAAACATAACATATTGTGTGAGATAAAATCTGCACATATTGAGACAACACAATTTTCTTTCAAGCACGACTGAATGAATGGTTAACATGTACAGAGAACAGATGCTACTCACATCTAAACATCCTGGCCATGAAACTGTTGGCTTGTCCAAGTCATACAGGTCTGTGGGAATGTCATTCCAAAGAAAGACAGAACTGCCCGCAAGGAATGAAGAATTCTGGTCCTGGGAATGTGCACAAATTATTTTCCCTCATTTGCTTTGCATTGAAGTGAATGGGGTGGAACTTTGCATTTGTGTGAATGGAGCTGCTCCAAATGTGCTAGGCTTTGAATTTCCTTCAAATCTCTGCCGCTGCTAGTCACACCTCCAAATCCACTCTGAATCCATTCTGAAGCTTTGAACGAAGACACAAATTTTCACTTTGCATGCAGTCAGCCTTTGAATATACCCAATGT
The DNA here is from genome assembly GCA_023333525.1 of Aspidoscelis tigris stejnegeri. Classification (NCBI taxonomy): domain Eukaryota; kingdom Metazoa; phylum Chordata; class Lepidosauria; order Squamata; family Teiidae; genus Aspidoscelis; species Aspidoscelis tigris. The sequence continues at coordinate 46,783,159 of JALMGA010000003.1, read as the reverse complement.
TCAATTTGGGTACTAACTCTCAAACATTCATGGTTCATATGAATTGTGAAGGTGACATTTTTCAGCCATCCCTAGTTCTGGAATCTGTATGGAACTGAACCATCTCCCCACAGCTGGTATCACACTTAGGGTGTTTTTCCACTGCAGCCCTTAGATCTGGATCTAAGAAGATCCGGATCTAAGGAATGGGTACATTTCTTAATCTGGATCTAGTAGATCGGATTAAGGGAAGCACCCAATGTGTTTCCATAGGAGGTGTAGCACCCATTAGAAATGGGTGCTAACACCCCTGCTGTGGAAACAGCTTTGCACCCATCTGGGGAATCTGGATTGACCCACAAGGGGTCGGTCCATTACCCCAGGTGTTTTGGGGGGCGGGGGGGCAGTCTTCGAAGCAACTTCGAAGTGATTTCGAAGTGACTTCGAAGCTGACTTCGAAGTCACTTCGAAGTGAATGTGAAGTCAACTTTGAAGTGACTTTGAAGTGACTTTGAAGTCAATGTTGGGGAGAGGTCAAAGGTGCATCCCCTCCCCCTAGCCTCCTTTGGACCCCATTGCCTTTCCAGTGGAAACAGGCTCCCTTTAATCCGGATTTTCTGGCAGAAGACCCCATTGTAGACCCCATTAATGGGGCCTACAGAAAATCCGGATTAAAGGCCAAAAAGATCCGGATTTCCCCCACGGCAGTGGAAACAATTGGGTTCAAAATGGGTGCCGTAGTGGAAATGGGATCATCCGGCTCACTGCCAAAAGGTGCAAAAATGGGTACAATTGACAGTGGAAAAACACCCTTAGTGTGCTTGCTACTCCGATCAGACTCTTTTCAGATACAGAATGTTTAAACCAGTGCTCCAGGGATCTGAAATGGAATACTTCCTTACTGCTCCTCAGAGGAGCTAAGGAATGTGGGAGAATGATTGTTACCCCAATTCACTTAAATATGCTGGCATCTCAAACCAGTTTCTACAAAATGGGAGGATATCAGATTCCAGGTAGATAAACTGATAGTGGCCTTGTCTCAAGTAAGGAAGAATGCTTCTAGTCACAGTATGATGATGAAGAAGAAGAGGCTTTTCTACCCCTTTTCTCACCCATTTAAGAGGGAAAGCGGCTGACAAAGCTTTCTGTTCTTCCCACAACACACACTCTGTGATGCAGATGAGGCTGTGAGAGCTCAGAAGAGAGCTGTCTCTTCTACAAGGTCTCCCAGCTTGCAGGAGGGCGGAATCAAACATGGTATTCCCAGATAAGAGTCCAGCTCCCTAACCACTAGACCAAACTGGCTCATGATAAGGACATACCTGTTGAAAGCCGTTACCTGTCATCATTCACTGCTCTCTACAGTTTTAGAATATGATGACCAGGACCACCTGAAGACATTTTATTGCCTAAGGTGAAAAAGCAAGTGTTGCCTACCGCCAGCAAACTGAAGTACATGTTTCCAAACCAGTCTCTGACACCTGAGTTAGGATGATTCCTTGTTGGCCAGTATACTAGACCAGCAAGCCTAACTAGGATAACCCATTCTGCATGCTGGTGCAGTGGTACTTATTATACTAGCTAGGGCAAAATCTCCCATATATGCTTTTCCCCTTCTTAGAGGGGAAAACACAATTTGCTGCAAGCTTCACGATCCTGAAAGCCAGCTGTCTCACTCCACCTAATGGCAGAAGTGTGGTAGGGGAAGACATGCCATTTCCCACCCCTCACAACACCCAAGTGCAAAGGAGAATGTGACTGCTGTTGGGGCTTGGAGAGAGAGATAAATACATAGATTACAATCCAAAACAGGAGCTGTATTAGAGGAAGAGAAAACTGTAAACACTTGCAATTTTGCTAGATTATGCCACAAGCAGATTGTTCCACGGTATGGTTTTTTAAAATCAAACTTAAATTTACACATGTATTCTCACTCATGCAAATTTTTCATGCAAACGTGTCATTTTACATTTTGACCTTATGGTTATCCATTATCTGAGGAGAGTAGTAAGGGAGGAGAAAGGACTCCATGCTAAGGGCTGTGATTCCTGAAAATCTGAGTGTTCACTATATCCTCCAGGGAGTTTGGATGCAGTCACACATTGCAGCTACTCGATTAGCTTCCACTGCTATGCACATCCCCTAGGAAACCCCTTCCACCAGACCCCACATTATCCATTAAATGCCTGATGCTTGTTGACATAGCCCACAGCTATCAGACTGGTGCCAAAGGAGAAGCTGTTTGGGGCCCCTGCTGACAACAGACTGAAAGGAGGATGCTTAACTTGCAAAGCCAGCTGTGAAGCTGCCTGGCCCAGACACACATCCTTTTGGAGAAAAAGCTACATTTAACAGTCAAGCAGTGGTGGAAAACAAATAAGAACTCCAGAAACCAAGAGACAAAAGTAACGGTGGTCAACCTGCAACTTCAAAACACATTTTACACAGGCTACCACTCCCTGAGAACCAAATGAGGGACAAATAGTATTTACTGCCAACCTTTTAGGTACCCATAAGAAGGTAAGAGGTGCCCTGCTGGATCAGACCACAGCCTATCCAATCCAGCATCCTGCCACAATTCGCTTCTGCTCATTCTTAAGCAGAAGACAAAGACAATACTTTCACCTACAAATGGCCTTTAAATGCCTCCTGCCCTTCTCTCCAAAAATTTAGGATACTGATAGCCATTGATACACCTGACCCCTATGAAATTGTCTAATACTTTCTTAAAGCTATTAAAGCTAGTTGCTGTCACCGTCTGTTCTGGTAGTAAATTCCATAGACTGATCCCCTTGTCAGCCTTAACTCTCCTGGCCACCAGAGCCCACCCACCCACCCCCAGTGTTATAGGGTTGTATAACAGATAAAAGAATTTTCTTTTATCTACCTTTTTCACACCCTGCTTCTATCAAGTCCCCTCCCAAATTACGCTTTCAAGGCTGAAGAGACCTAGATGTTGCAGCCAGATTGCATAAGTAAAGTGTTCCAGCCTATCAATCATTCTGGTTGCCCATTTCTGCACTTTTTCCAGTTCCACAATATGCTTTCCAAATTGTGGAGGCCTCCATCATGGAAGGTAGAAAGTCCACAAAAACCATGAAATGAAAACATGTGAGCAGTCAGACCTGAAGATGGACTGAAGAAGGTTTAAAGTCAAGGTGTGACCATGGGAACTTTAGGGAACATCAACAGTTGTTGGGAACAGCTCTGTGTCTGTGTGAAATTTGTGGACAACACATCTACCTAATATAATCTCATTATACCGATTATTTTAGACAAGTCAAAAAGTAGAATTGATGTTTTTTAAAAGTAAAACATCTATTTCACTCAGCATACCCAATACTGAACCAGGAATAAATACACTAAATTCAGATATTTGTTGGCAACACTAAGCAAATCCTATCTTACCCCTCTTCAGCATCACTGTTTATAAAGAACCAACAATAAAATCTTCTCTGCTCCTTCACCTCTCTCCTCAATGATAAGCAGGCTTCACCCATCAGCCCTTCATAACCAGTACCTCTTCCCTAAGTCAGATGGGTGCTGCCATCCAGCAAATCCATCTAAAGATCTTTGATGCAGAGAAATCATTGCATTGACAGCTAGGTCACTTTCCCTCCACCCCCCTTCCTGCTGTGAACTGCATCAGCCCTACAGTTTTGTCCTTTTAGTCCAATTAGAGCTTTCTGCCATCTCCAGTATGGGAGTCCGTGGACTAATAGCCCAGTCTGGCTAATTTGAGGTCACTCAGATGCAAGAGGCACTCTGGGCCAGCAATATTTTTAAATAAATATCAGTGGCAAAATGAAAAGTGTGGCTTGACTTCTAGAAGTTGTTTTGTTGCTGCTTTTTCCTTGAATGGTACCCTTACCTTACCAGAGGGAATAACCATGTTATTCCCTCTGATTGACTGCCATAAAGCACAATTAATAGCAATTGAATGGCAAAAAAGCTTTCAAAAAATGTCACTAAAGAACAGGTCTGAAATGTATGGAAGGAAGCCTCAGTGCTTCTGTGTCTCAAAACAATAGGCTATGCTATAAACACACAGTCCAATGAATTTTGAGATGACCAGTGAATAATGCTGCTTTGGAATTAGCATGTCCAGGATAGAGCAATAAGGCTAATACTGAGGCATTTCCTCAAACACATCTGAGTAACCTTTGATTTTCTAGCCAATGCTGAATTGCTGCTCCTATCATCCTGTCATCTTCTAAGGCAGTGGTTCTCAACCTTCCTAATGCCGTGACCCCTTAATGGAGTTCCTCATGTTGTGGAGACCCCCAACCACAGGGGCAGAGCAGCTGAGAGGTGGGAGGGAAGGGCGGCGGGAGGCTCGTCGCGACCCCTCTGAAAGGGTAGTTCGACCCCCAAAGGGGTCCCGACCCCCAGGTTGAGAACCACTGTTCTAAGGTGATAGACTACAAAACCCTTCCTGTTAGGAATATTTAATATTTAGGCCTCAGAACTATCTTAGCTTCTTTTAAAATCTCTATTCCACCTCTCCCTGGAGCACAATTGGCTCAGCTGTTATGGGAAAAATAAATAATTGGGCTTGACAGGCCTGAATTTATTAAACCAAATAAAATAGGAGCTTGCCATATACATTAGGAAAGGAGAAAATGAAAAGGGACAAAATTCTGCAGGGCAAAATAACACACAACAGCAAATGTTGCATTATGGCGCAAGATTTAAAGGTGAACGTCAATTATAGAATCATGGAGCTGAAAGCAGACATGGGGAGCACTGGGTGTTTCCAAATGCAGGAAGAATTTGTTTCTTTCACTCTATAGACTATATAGTTCAATTCTATACATAGTTTTTGAAATAAACTTCTACTGGTAGATATTTTTATGGATGCAAAAGTATGCCGCTGAATTCAGTAGCTCTTCTAGCAATGATATTTCTCTTCTCTCAGTATATCTATTGCACAAAAGAAGTGCACAAGACAGTCTTATTCATAAAATGTATATAATTACAGTAACATTGTTGAAAATTTTTGATCTAATAACATGTGACTAATATCAAGAAAACCATAAACCACCCCCAATACATAATAAAACATTATCTCAGAAGCAATCTATAAAACTATAGACAGTGGTGTCTCACATGCAATGTCTAAGATCCTAATCTTCTATGAAAAGAAATTTAACATTTAAATAGTGGAAAACCAGAAGTATGGCGACTCACGCAATAGCAGGATGGTACTGGCATCATTTGCCCTGCACTGAAAGGAAGGAAACCTCTACAAAAAGTAATATACTATGGTCATATGACTAATCAATAAAGTTCATTCGTTCAAACAAAATATGCACATAAGGAGAAAAATAAAAATATTTGAACATGCTTGACTATTAATTTCACCATCAATGGATTATTGATAGTAAGCAAAATCTTTGTTGATATATTTATGCTGCAGCACAGAATTTAGTTGTACAAAAGAGTTGACACCAAAGCAAGGAGCAGTTGCTACAATCAGTAACAATTTTTACAGAAATATTTTAAATGAGTATCTTCTTTCCCACCTGCACAGGATGGCAATAAATGCTGCTACACAGCTGTATTCATTGCTGAAGGATTGTAATTACCTTACCATGCACCGAGTTCTTTTTCTCCAACACTCTATATAAAGTTAACAGCCAGGATTTCAATTAGAGTCCACTGCCCCCAACAGGACATGTGCAAGCAGAGGCCTCCTGTTGCTTTGGTTTAATGGGCAGTAAGTTGCACAGTCCATAAAACTGGAACATCTGTGTACATTAGTCCAAACAGTCATTGCTGGCCAAAAGATGCATTTGGAAGCAATTTAAAACTTCTGCTACCTCTGGCTCCTCTTGCACTAAAGGGAGCCGGAACTGTTCGCTCACAAGAGCATCTTTACTTGAAACTCCTTTGGTTGCGCACATAGGATCTGGCAATGGCACACCAGGTACTGATAAACAGAGTGGGCCATCTGGCACGTTTGACAAGGAAATGCTCTCCAGGGTATCACGCAGAAGTCTTTTCCAGCTCGTTTGTTACCTGGAACCCTCTGAACTTGCATAATTCATCCTGCATTCACACTCCATCCAACAGCAAATTCAGGCAGTGTCCATATAGTAATCCATTAGAGAGACAAGGTGTGGAGTCATTGGCATGCTGTGGCAACCAAGAATTCTTTCAAAGTACACAGAAACTAAAATACCAAGGAAGTAGGGAAAGATTTGAAGGAAGTGATATGTAAGACCTAATATTCTATGGTTTCATATAATGCAAGTAAGTTTATAAAATAAAAAGTAGAAGACCCCTTAACCTTCTCCGATTTTGAGAACTGCTTACTTTCCTTGTTGTATCACCACTACAGCTGGGAGTTTAAGGAGGTGCTTTATCCCTCCTGGACTTCCCAATCTTGACACATGAAGTTGGAAGAATGCTACTCCAAGTTGTCTGGGATTGTTGACATGTTCTGCATCAGCTGGTGGACCAGCCTATTTAGTGTGCAGGGCTCCTATCTTCTTGATACAGCCTAGCAGAGATCAGTTCCACAGAATGCTCCATCTGCACTGGACAGAGCAAGACACGGCATTGTATCCCATTCCAGTGGACTACTGACACTATACCAGTCCACAAACTGCATGCAGACAGCATGGCCAATGGGCCAGTATATCAAGCCAGCCCCTTACCAAACTGCTGTGCAATCACTCCAGAATTAGTTAAAATATGGTCCTACCATCAAATAAAACTCTGACGCCAACTCAAGAGTTGAACAGTGAAGCAGACAGACTTTTCAACAGTTTTTTCGCCTATTCGTCCACAAAATCAGATTTTTCCTCCTTCAGAATGTACACAACACACATGAGTTGGTGTTTAAAAGCTTTGTAAAGTAGACATACTGTCAGGGTCATCACCCTAGGCCCAGAGTCAGCAGCAAGGCTGAAGATAGCTTCAGTATGTTCTTCACTTTATTATGAGAACAGAATACAAGCAAGCATCTAGTATATGAAACAGCCTCTTTCTATCCAACAAGTGGAAATATTGGATCTGTAAGAAACGTAATCAAGAATGGCTGGGACTGAGAAACAAAGATGGCAGTGCAGTAGTCATAGCACTGACACATACCCTCCAGATTAGTTTGACTTTGGTTTCTTGGCTCTTCTTGTTCCTGGAACTTCATTCGGCCCCAGGTTTGCTGTGCCACATCCATTTCTGTCATGAAAATGTTAGTGAGACAACCACTGCTTGTTAAGATCAGGCAAGCATAAAACAATGGTCTGAAAGTGTACACAGAGCACTGAACTGTATAAAGCAACACATAGGCAACTCCCTAAGCCATGATTATCATTTCTATCCATTATATCACAGGCTCCGTACCCCTGCAGATGTTCAAATTCTATATTCACAATGCAGGCTGGTAATATGGAGCCATTTTATGTGTAAGATTTCAGACAGAAGCTTTAAAAATATGCCCCCTCTAAATCCAAGGTGAAAAACTCACAAAATTTAAAGAAGACTTTACTTAAAAACAAACAAAACAACCAAACCTCACACTGTAAGTTCATTTTATTATTAGGTGACATATAGATTTTGGAACATTTAGAGGTTCCAGTCATGCCCAATCCTTGATAAACCTGTTTTTTGCCTCTGTCAAGCCCAGAATGTTTTTGGTCAAGGTTAAGTGTTTTACTTTAAAACAAAGAAAAAGAAGAGGAGGAGGAGGAATAGTTTGGTTTTCTACCCCACTTGTCTCACACAATTAAGGGGACTCAAAACATCTGACAAACCTTCTGTTCTTCTCCCCACAACACAGCATTAACAAATGTCTATCAAAGCTTTCTATTCTTCTCACAACAGAACACCCTGTGAGGTGGTGGGGCTGTGAGAGCTCAGAAAGAGAGCTGTGACTAGCCCACGGTCACCCAGCTGGCTTCAAGGGGAAGTGCGGACTCAAACCCAGTATTCCCAGATAAGAGACTGTCTCCTTAACCACTAGATCAAACAAAAAGGAAGCAGAAAGTATAGTTTAAATCTATGGGAAAATAGGGTGTTTCCTTCTTCACTCAGCCAAGTAAAATATACGAAACACAGAAACCTCCAAGTCGATCCTCTGATATGCAACATGGCAGAAAATCAATCAGGAAGGTAACAATGAGTAAGTTTAATTTACTTTACATTAGGTTTTTTTGACTTCCACACTTCAAAGTACTTGAAAACAATAAGAAGTCAGTAGCAGAAAAAAAACCCAGAGTAGGAATGGGGCTCATGGTGGGAAAGAGGAGAAATCTGTGTAGAGATAACACAATTAGAGATTTTGAGAAGCATCCTTGAGGCTGCAGAGAATTGCTTTCCACTGTACATGAAAACAAAGCTTTCCCGGGGGACACTCGTAAAATCTACTTGCTCTCCCTTGGTTCAAGCTGCCCTTACAGACAAAACCAAAGAGAAAATAATACCCAGCCAACACATATTATAGCTACTGAGGACACAATATCATATTGGGTACTTTGCAACACAAACTGAACACAAACACAAAGTGATGCAACTTAGGGAATAGTATGTGGACATATTGATTCATTCTCCACCATGTGCTTGCTTTCACTCATTATTAGCAAAGAATGCCTGGAACTGATCATGTAATGCTAACATTCCAAGATAAAAGACCTGAGAAGAATGACTTTTTCCTTTCTTTTATCAGAAAATAACAATGGGTCACCATTTTAGAAGTTCACGGAATGCTCTTTTCAGTCAGTTGCACTAGAAACCTCAAAAATTAAGTTTTCAATTAAAATGACATAAGCACAGAGCTCCCAAGTCTTCTCCCAAAATCACAAGGAAGAGCAACAAATCGTAAAGAGATGCGAAGGATATTTATAGGTCCCTTAGGCACATAAAACAGAGGTCTTGCAGGACTAACTTCAGAGTCATGAATCCAGATAATAATCTTCTTTGTTGCTGTACATTTCCTTTCAATGTAATACAAATGCTGAGCTGGCAGCAATAAAAAAATAACTTCCAAACTATGTTGCTTCAGATTGTCTTTATATTAAATAGGGAGGAAGGAAGGAAAAGAATATTCAGACCGTTACATTTCCAAGGTTGGTTTCTGAGTGGCCAAAAGTAATGTGCTTTGATAGAGTTATGCAGTTCACATAGAAAAACACAACTTCCAAGTCCATATGTTAAATTGCTTTTTTGAATCATTTCTTCCATTTTTGCTTTGGATTTTTTTTCTTAAACTTTTCTGGTTTTGGTCCTACTGCAGCCTCTGATTTTCTCTTCTTGTCACTAGGGGAAAATGTTAATACTGGTTACCATTTGGAAATATATTGTACTCAGAACCAAAAATAAAAAGGACCTTTCTTTTTCCCACCCCCTGCAGGAAAGATCACTTGATAGGCAATTTGTATTTAGGAATGTTTTGGGAGGAGGGTTGAAGGTTTCAGGAAAGATGATCCTTTCGATTCCCCTCCCTCCACCAAAACAAAGGATCTGAAAGGGCAACTCTAGGCCCAGAAGATCAGTGAAAGCCTATCAGTTAAGTATGCCTGACTATCAGGGGTGTGCACAGATGCAATTTTCGGGATTCGATTCAATTCAAGTCGAATTGAATACTCAAAAATTCAAGTCCAATCAAATCTGTTAAATTCAAATGAAACCAATTTCGATTCAAATTAAGCAAATTTGAATCTATTCGTTTGAATTTTTCATTTGACTTTGCTCTTACAAATGTCAACAACGTTCGTAGATGCCCGTACACATCTTCCCTGGGTCCGTACACGTCCGTATGCATCCCATAGTTACCCCGCACGCAACCCCTTTTCATCCAGTATGGATCCATACAAATGCGTACAGATGCGAGAAAGATGCAAATCTTCAAGTACGCATCGTGTACAAACCTGTACACAGGCGAATGTCCGAATAATTCAAATGAATAGATCTGAAATTCAAAATTCAGACCAAAACTTTAAATTCAAATTTAAGGACATTCAATTCAAATTTGAATGTCAAAATTTTGTCGATTCGATCAAATTTTGAATGCATTCAAATGTTCATGAAAAGCCAAACAAAAGGGTTCTGCCAAAAAATGTAAATAAACAGGATAAAATATGCCCCACTACCAAATATAAAATGGCAAATATATGAAGAAATAAAGAAATAACTGAACTCTGGAGCAGAAAAGCCAGTATAATTTCTAAAAGGGTAGCAATACCCCCACTGAGAAGCTTACAAATACTGAAAATAATCAAAATCAAATAATATACTGTATTTTCTGGCATATAAGACTACTTTTTAACCCTGGAAAATCTTCTCAAAAGTCGGGGGTCGTCTTATACGCCAGGTGTTGTCTTCTTATATGGTGAGTATATCCCAAACTCTATATTTTAACTGGAAAGTTGGGGGTCGTCTTATATACCCAGTTGTCTTATACGCCGGAAAATACAGGTAATAGTAAAAATTTCAAAACTCAAAGCCAAATGCATTTCGACTACTGTCTTCCTCAGTGGCCTGTAAGTATTCAAAATATATATAAAATATATCAAATCCTCAGCTCACACAATTGTGACTCTGTTCAATTCAAAGGCAATAATGTTCTTCTCCTGCTCACAGAGTCTCTTATTATAACCAACTGAACCGGTAATGGGAATAATCCTGAAAATTTGCTCTCCTAGGAAGGCTTGAACGCTCCGTTCTGAATGCAAAAGCATACACTTGAGATGCTTCGTTTGCCCTCTCTGGTTCATTTAATCCTTTAGTTTCTCAGGGCTGCAACTGGAAACAACAGTCAGGGCAGTCCTTTTGAAAAGCTGGACCGTGGCACTAACCTTTTCAGGCTGATGATGGAAGCATTTTCTCCTGCTTTGGTTAGCACTTCATTCCATTCTTCATCATCTCCTCGGATTACATATCTAAGTGTGAAGAAAAGGCACATTAAGAACTTTAAAGCTCGAGAAACACAAGCAGCAAATATTCACAGTATAGGAAGGATTCCAGTTGGGAACAAAGGAGATTGTCTGATACAGACTCAAAACCATAGGTCCGTCTAGGTCTAGCAAACCACATTCCTAGTCCTTTTGCACTACAGTGACAGTGGCTGGGCAAAGATTAGGTACCACTTTAGCACATTCATCCTGAAAGAATCTTCAAACTTTGAAACAAAACATGTACTTCAAATACTGTATTTTCTGGCGTATAAGACTACTTTTTAACCCAGGAAAATCTTCTCAAAAGTCAGGGGTCGTCTTATACGCCGGGTGTCATCTTTTTTTACGGCGAGTATATCCCAAACTCTATATTTTAACTGGAAAGTTGGGGGTCGCCTTATACGCCCAGTCGTCTTATACGCCGGAAAATACGGTAGCTGAACAATGCTCCTTAGCAGATCATCAAGAGCAAAATGCTGTTGATGGTCTACTACGAACGAAGTAAACTGGACTGTTTTTGTCTCTCTGCCTGCTCAAAAAGTGAAGGAACAAATCTCAATTTTTGGCTTAATTCTTGGAAATATCAAACTGCAATAATATCTGAATCCAAGGATTAATAATATGATTTACTCAATACTGTAGAGTTAAAATATTTTTTTAAAAAACATAAACCCTAAAAAACACAGTGGATAAAAAGTAAAAAGACTTGAATAGTCAGAACCCAAGTAAGTAGCTCCTAAAGTGCCCAATAATTGTCCGTTCAGTGGGTCTCTGGGCAGAATATCCTCCTAGTCTCTAATAACTGTCAAGCTGACCTAAAAGTAGAACAGACAGGTCCCCCCATTCTCAGCTCAATGGGTGACCATTCTAGATGTAAGTAAAGCAAAGCTGATGGTCACTAGAACATGTTTTAACTTTTAGTAGACATTAGAGCCAAATAGTTTGGACCACTTTCCTTACTTGTGGAGTTTTTTCCACTGCAGAGAGTGTGCATGCAAGCAGGTGTGTGAGGGAGAGGGAGAGCCATGTCCACATTTATACTTACTGTGAAAGGTCCAGATCTTTCAATTTCCCAATATCTTGCTTGTGCTTTTCCTGAAATTCCCTTGCAGCTTCTTCCTGCATCAGGTAAATCATTTTATAAATAATGGGCACTGAGCACAGTTATTTAAACCAAACACACAAATACTACATTGTATACTTTTCGGCGCCTGGTGAAAATATATCTTTTCAACCAGGCTTTTGCCATCTAAATAGCTTCCTCAAGGTGCTGTCCTGTTAGGGAGGGGGGTTGATGTGGGAGGGAGGGAAGGAGGAGGTGATATTTTTAATTATTATTTTTTCTTTTAATATGTTCTATTCTTATTGTAAGCGGCCTGGGACCATTTGGTGAAGGGCGGGATATAAATTTACTAAATCAATAAATAAATCTCAGCAACCAAAATATTTAATGCTGGGGTCGATTGTGTACTTATTCATAATGGACCTTTTGGTCTTTGATGATGTATTCTTTGTTGGGATTCTTTGGATTTCTTTGCAATTAACATTGCTCTTTGTTGTTGGTTGTATGTTGGAGCTACAGGGAGCTGAAGTTCAGGAATATCTGACTGCATGCATGCTAGCTACCTCTTCGCTGCAGGATCATTTGCTTTTGACAATTTTCAGACACTGTTAAGTGTAGTTATAAGGAGAAAAGACTAGTTCCACATCTCAGTTGTAGGATGAAGCAGGGGGAGAGTAAACCTTTCATACCAACTTCCCTGACCTCGGTTGGAGAATCTGTGTGTGCTCTACCAGCTGAAAAGCTGAGTAACTTTGGCAACTTTCTTGAAAAGAACCTAAGATAATGGGCACCCCTTCCCTCCTCATTTTTGCCTTATAGTCACCTATGAAATAAGATTTGGCTGGGAGACCTGGCCTAGCCAAAGATCACACAATAAGATGAATATTAGAGCTTTGTCACCCCCTCCCAGTCCAATACACTAGTGGTTATAAATATTAAGAAGGTAAATTGATACCTTTTTCTAGATATAACACATTTCGTTATCAACACTAAGGCTGCATCTAGACATCACTTACTTATTCCACTATATTTGGATATTCTGGAATAAAGCAGGGATGTTCTGGAATATTCCTGCTTATTCTGGAATATCCAAATATAGCAAAAGCAAACAAACATGGTAAGCCATAAATTAAATGATACGAATGACTTAAACAGTGGCCACGTGAAGAAATTATTTACACAGAACACTAGTATTTTAGTCTTAACAGAGGAACACAAGTTACCAAATCTTCATTTAAAGATTTCAGGGTTGGCTCCATCACTACTTCTTTGGTCACTGCCATCTGCTCTTCTACCGCCTTTTCCTGGATAGTGTTGAACAACTAGGAAAAGCAAAACTAATTAACCGCGATGTGGATTCCCATAGCTATGAATGCAAGAAACTTTATTAAAATGATAATTAACACTATGAGCCTTTTATATTAACATCCCTTAAAATAAATTAAAAAATCAAGAATCAGCCTGAAGATGTTAGAATATGAACAGCTGCAGTTTGAAAATACCAATGTCCATCTGTGATTAGACGTGTGACAGTAAACAAATGCTGCATTTAGAGTTCACTGCTAAAAACCTCCAGATATTACTCTGGTTTGCTTCCCAAAAGAGACACACACAAACCCAAGTCTCATTTGCCTTGGTCAGCTTTTTGACACAGATACAATAACTCTCCTGTTTATTACCTGATATCTGATTCTTTTGGCTTGTTTTGCTTGCACAAATGATAAGTTTGAAATTAAAAATTAAAAAGGGACAGGGCAAATTCTTGCTGGGGCACAATATACAAGTCACGGGTTAATTGTTCCTAAAACAACCATCAGAGGTCTTGGCTCTATAGTTACTTACCTGAACCACCTTGCGAACAGTCCTATTAAAGAGTCCCATTAACTGACCACTAGGGAGTTCTATCTCTTTCTCCAGCTGATCCACAGATTTATGCTGAAGACCAATACCAAGAAGAACAGCCTGAAGACAAAAATAATTCATTGCTTGATTCTTGGCAGAATGTCCATACACTTCATATTACAATTGTCCCTCATGTAACCTGGGGATTCATTACTTAAGGTTGGTGGGGGACAGAATCACGTTGATCACTTCCTGAATTACAGGTATTCCATTAGTAGCAATTATTATTATTATTATTATTTACATTTCTATCCCGCCCCATACCCAAAGGTCTCTGGGCGGGTAACAGCAGATTAAAATAAAATATACATTAAAAGATGTTCAACAAATATAAAACAATATACAATATGTTTAAAATGATAGTGTTTGGACTGAGGGGGGGGGACATGATCTGTGCATGATTTGCATAGAATGAGAACTGTGATTTCAGAAAAAACAAGATACAAGCAAACTGATGATTTAGGATTAGGGATGTGCACAAATATTTGTAACATTCATTATTTGTACAAATTTGTATGAATTTGGACATTCGTATGAACATGAATGTTTCCAGACATTTGTACCAACAGGGCTGCGTCAGTCTTATCTGCAATGGATCTAGAGTGCATTCGACATGCATTGAGAGCGTATTAAATGTGGATTCAGGTTGGATTTGATGCTTTCAGAGCGGATTTGTTAAGGAATATGTATCAGATATGTATCTCAGATACATACCAGATATGTATTTGTTCAAATTTGTTCTTAAATTTGTACAGATACATTCATATCAAATAGAATTTTACCACATTTGAAAGGGTCTATTTGTATGAATACAAATTTCCTAACATTCAATTCATTTTTTTATTCAAATGTCAAAACACACATTTGTGCACATCCTATTTAAGATTATTGCAACATTCAATATAGAGAGAACAAATGAACTAGTACTAAAAGAAACATGAGGTCTTTAAACTGATGATTTATTGGACTATACAAGAAATAAGACAGATAGAAGTAATGAACACAGATAAACATATAATACTTACAGACTGTGTAGCAGATAGAGTCACGTCTCCAAGCTGGTTGAGAAAATACATCCTTGCTATAGTTGGGACCATGTCCATGATCAGGTGATAATCTACCATGTTTCTTGAATACATCTCTAGCCTCTTCAGGTCGTACGGAATAAAAACAGCTTCTAATTCTTGACGGCTGATTGCTAGAAAACCACAAATAATATGAGGGCTGGTGAGAAAGGAAAGCCAGGCACAGACATTCATCTGATTTCCGGAACAACTGCAGTAATTATTCTATGTTCAGCCAGTGGCTTATATAGGCATACTATATGAGTGGATGAAGTATAGGACAAGGGTAGCTGGGAAGATATGGAAGATGAATGCTATCAAAACTAGTGAGAACTACTTAAATACTGCTTTTAATCTGAGATCTTTTAATATAGCTTTTAAACTGAAATCTGTAGATTTTAATCTACAGATCTTGAAATCAGTGACTGTGCCTAGAAGTGCAAGCCAAAACACTGCCTTGTTATCCTCAGGAATTTTTAACCACAAAATTCAGATACTTGAGATCCAAAATGATAGCGAAATTCACACACTGACAAGCTTGGTATCAGAAAATAGCAATTTTCCAAGCTTTTTCAGTGGAACAAGGGGCATTAGTAAATATTTTTTCCAGCTCCCCTACTACTCCTAGTTTTCAGCATTCACACCATTCTTCCAGAACTGAATACATGTGAATAGTAAAGAGAAATAATTAATGAAAGGAAATGTTATAAAAACAGAAAATAAAGAGGAACTAGAAAGAAACTAGAAAAGAAAAGCAAAAAAGGAGGAAGATTTTAAAAGCCTTGCTCATACACAACCATATACTTACTAGGTATAGGCTGTTGTTTGATGTTCCTGTTTTGCAAAATGTTCAGAGCTAAGGAAGGGGAGAAAGCACTGAACTGATATGACAAAAGAGCCAAGAACCTCCTCCGGAAATCTGCAGAACAAAAGGAAAAATAGGTGTTACTCCAAGTAGAAAAACAGAGTCTAATTTGTCTAGGAGCTAAATCAGGCTACAACGTTTAGGCTTCTTCAGCCTTGAATGAGGACATTTAAGAGATATAAAATCATGCACAGTGAGGAAAAGATGGATGGAGACAAATAATTTTCTCTATAATACAACAGTAGGATCAGGATTTACTCTATGAAGCTGATGGGCAGGAAAGTTAGGACTGACAAGGTATAGAATTTTTTCCTCCAGAGGGGCATCTGAATATGCAATTTACTACCAGAAGAGGTAGTGATAGAAACCAGCTTGGATAGCTTTAAGAAAGAGTTGAACAAATTCACAGAGAACAGGTGTGTTAGTGGCTACTAGAACTGATGCCTAGGTACTGCCTCCAGATAGATGCAGGCAGGATACCTCTAAAGGGCAACTGCAGGGAGCTGAGAGCACTGGATTTTGCCTTTGTCTTCTGCTGGAGAATATCCAGAAGCAATTAGTGCGCCACTGTGTGAGCCCGGATACTGGATGAGATGTGCTGTGGCATGATCTGGCAAGTCTCTTCTTATTTTCTGAGGTTCACGATGAGAAATCTTAACCACAGTTCTCCACTTTGAGCCCAACTGATACGGTAACCACTGCTTTATCCAACTGGAGAGTTGGATCCGACAAGGGGAAGTATTTCATTACCCAGAGGGTCATCAGTTTATGGAATTTGCTGCTGGAAGAGGTGGTGACAGCTACCAGCCTAGATGGCTTTAAGGAAGGGTTAGACAAATTTATGGAAAATAGATGTATCAATGGCTACTAGAATAAATGCCTAGGTATATCTTTCAGGCTGGGGGGGGGAGCAGGATGCTTCTAAGGCCATTTGCTGGGATTCAAGAGCAGGAACAGGTTTGTCCTTGTCTCTGCTTGAGATGCCCATGAGCATTTGGTGGGCCAGTGTGTGCGACAGGATGCTGGACCAGATAGGCTGTGGCCTGATCCAGCAGGGCTTCTCTTATGTTCTTATGTTTAGTGCCCCATATTGGTTTGTGGACTGCGTCCAAGAGGGGGATGGGAAGGGAAGAGGCTTTTCTTTTGTTTCTCTGAACTGGGCTTTTCAGCCACATGCTCTTGCAAGTACAGTCACAGAATACGAAGGCTTGCTTTTATAAATGAATTTGGGAGGGGGCATCGCCTGGAGATGAAGCTACTCTGCAAGAGCCCTTCTGCTAGAAACAGCTGCTTGCAGCAAAATCCTGCCCCTGGCATATACTTCCCCTTCACCTTTCCAGAAGGCAGTAAGCCAGTTTTCCTGCTCATTTTCTTCCTCTTCATTCAGGCTCTTCAGCATGATGCATGAGTGCTCACCAGTCAGATCATTCTGAAAGAAAAGAATCGATTGTTGTCCCAGCATTTTCTTCATGTATTTCAAAAACCAACAGCTCACTCATCAGCCCAATGTTCCAGGGTAATTAAGAAGATAGAACTAGCAAAATTAACAAAATTCTAGCAAATAAAGTCACTAATTTTAAAAAAGGGTAGATTGTGTTTTAAATATGCTTTAGGTTATTCTATGTATTTAATCTTTTTATTGGTGTGAACCACTCTGAGGGCTTTGAGTGAGGGGTAGGATATAAATTCTTAAATAAAAATAAAATAATAAAGATAGATCTCTAGGGATTAAAGGCTTGGGTAAGAAGATTAATTTAAACCAGCTCCTAGATGCCATTCTGCAGCAATTCAGCCTGCCACAAAAGGGGGCTTTGCCTGTACTACCACCCCTGAGACATCTAAGAGCAGTGGAAACCCATCATCATAGCAAGAAGGCAGGATTACAGAAGGAGGCACTTCTACAGATACCAATTAATATGGCAGCCTTTATGAATCTATGCCCTCCCTCTTGTGCTTTGGCTGAAATTCATACAGGCCCCATGTCTGTTGCGTGTGCATGTCTGTGTAACCGCAAGGGTAGTGGAGGTTTCTCCAGGGATCAAACTCAAAGGCCCATACTGCACTGGGCCTTATTTCAGATTAAATTCCAAAATAGAAGAAGGAGAAGGAGAAGAGTTGTCTTTTCTACCCCACTTTTCTCACCCATTTAAGGGGACTCAAAGCAGCTGACAAAGCTTCCTGTTCTTCTGCCCTCAACTGAACACCGTGTCAGGTAGGTGGGGCTGTGAGAGTTCAGAAGAGAGCTGTGACTAGCTCAAGGTCACCAAGCTAGCTTTGTGGAGGAATGTAGAATCAAAGCCAGTATTCCCAGTCAAGAGTCTGGCTCCCTAACCACTAGACCAACTGGCTTGCCTGCTACTCATCAGGGCCTGCCATAGTCTGCACTAGCATGCAGATAGCAGGTCCTTATTCCAGGATATATTCCAGAATAAGGCCTAGTACAGAAAAGGGCTAAAGAATAAGAAACAATAATCAAACCAGGCATGCTTGTTTCATAAGGGTAATAAAATGAAGTCAGTAGCTTGGTTAATTCTGAGTCTTACTACAAGATCATTTCTCCATCTCTCATCCCTCACTTAAGAGGCTGTACGTGTTAAACGACCCCAGCCTGCTGGCAGTAGCATTCTAATTAATGGCACTGCTCAGAAACCCATGTACTTCAGGTCAATGAGTCAAATGCAGATCTTGTCAGCATTACAAATCAAAAGTAAGCAAATTTATGAAGCGTAAAAACAGGGTTATCCTGGGCCAGGCACAGCCTCTCAGCCTAACCTACCTCACATACTCATTGTGAGGACAAAATTCAGTCCTGTTTGGAGCTCTTTGGAAAAAAGCAATATACAAAATGATACATTAGTAGAACAATGTATTACTTTGCAATTTTTAAAAAAGTGAGGCTTATCTATCCACTAGACAATATATAAATGGAAAATATGACCCTAAATTGAATGAAATTGGAAAGAACAGACTGGGCACACCCATACTTTGCTTCAACTGTGGAACTGCTGGATTCATTACTACATAATAGATTTTCCATACAACCACTTTATATGTCACTGACAAGCACAATGCACATTGGGTTGCACATGTTAATTTAGGCCTCCATGACATACATTGAGAGTTCTGCAGTATCCCCTCCAAGAGAGATCAGAATGCTTCTGCTTCCCAACAACTCTGTTTTTAATAAGATATAAGGCCATCCAACCCACAATAGCCCTAGTAAGATCTTAGAACACCAAAGTGAAACTTACTGGTGTCTGTCTGAGATAAACTGGCACAAATCCAGATCGTTTCCAAAATCTGACAGAAAAGCAAAGCAAAAATATCATATACCATAATTGTTAAACATGATTATCTACATAGACGTATAAAATACAAAATCATCCCAGAATTCAGATATTTTGTCCCTGATACAGACCATTGTCAGTCACTGCTTTTACCACACTCCTTGTAAGAAGTGTCAGTACTTGGCCAAATCTAGCACAAGGAAGTGCATCAATGCAAGGGACTATGCAGATTGGCACTTGGCCTCACTCTTCTTATGTAACACATAAAATGCAACATTAAGGGTGTGCAAAATGTCACTTTCTGAAACATCTGAGATGGCCACATCCTTCTTACATGGGGACTGGATTTACTAAATAGAAAACCGGGTCCTATTGCTCTCCTTGCTCCTGGTCTTCTTGGAATCTGGGGGGCCAGGGCCACCAAGTATGCTCCATCCCTTGTAAGAGGGACATGGCTATACTGGATGCTTTGAAAGGCATTTAAGATAGCATTTTGCACTTTTCTAATGAGTCTAGCTAAGGCACATGTGCCTGTCCCAAAATAAGACCCCAATGTAACTAAATGCTTACTTAAGTAGCCTTGGTGTCAAGCCATAAGACACGCCAAGGTAGTCCAGGTTCTCAGCTTGTCTCTCACTCAGTTTCAGAAGAAGGGGTGGCAAGTCCTTCCGAGGCATCACAGCTTCTTCCAATAAACTGACTGCCTAAGCAATGACAAGTGGGTAGCTTAACAAAAGGATAAAACAGGGCTAAAACAATGCCTCAAAAATGTTACCTCTCAACAGTTGTCCAAAGAGATATTAAAAATTCTAGTGAAATACAGATAGTCAGAAATATGAATTATGCAGAAGTCTTCATACCTCACTGCTGACAGTAGCAATTTCTTTTGGCTTCTGAGAAGCTTTTTCTTCCAAACATGGAAACTGGCCTTCATAGTACATCTGCAGCAATCGCAGGGCTCGGCTGCCATAACCCATCTAGGACGAAGGAAGACTTTAAAGAAAGGTCTAGTGATCAAGGGAGAATAGGTTTTGGCATTTCTTCATAAAATATGCATGTTACCATCACAATCTCTTTAGAGAAAAAGCCACTATTCTCCACCTAGCAATAGAGATGTATGCAGGGCCCAACCATATGAAAACCTGAGCTTAACTAACTAACTAGCTAGCTAGCTAACTCTAGTTCCCTGTATACTGATTCCGATTCAAAGAGTCCCAAAGCGGTTTACAAAAGCAGAGCTTAGAAATCAAGAGTAAAAACAGATAAAATAATACAATTAACTAAAAGCATAGGTGGATCAGGGCAATGCCCATTCACACAGGGTATACCTGAGTGAAGAGATATGTTTTCAGTAGGCACCTGGAAGCTGGAAATGCAAGTGACTCATGAATGGGGGGGGCTCACAAACCATTATTCACTAGAGGACTTGAATCTTGCAGCAGCAATTAAGATTCCTTAAATGCCATAACTAATGAAAACTTAAGCCTTAAGTATAAATATATCAGTCGCCAGTCATGCTGGTTGAGTATAATAAAAGACTGAAAGATCAGTCTAGTAAAGTGTCCCTTAAAAACTATACATTACTACTTTGGGTGTCTACTGATCATATAAGAAAAGCCCAACTGGATCAGACCACAACCCATCTAGGTTCACTATCCCATCTTACACAGTGACCAACCACTTGCTTCTGGACATTCTCAAGCAGAAGATGAAGGCAAAACCCTTTCCTGTTCTAGGTAGGTGTGATGGTCCCAACGGTTGAAGCTGACATCTCCCTTCCTGAAGCTAAAGTTGAAGTTCCAGAAGTTGATGAATGTGTCAAGGTGCCAGATGTAGATGTTGACACTGATGGTGGCAGCATGAAAATCCACATGCCAAAATTTAAGATGCCTGGCATGGGTATCCCCACAAGTAGCCTTTACAAGCATTCCACTTCTCTCTCCAAATCAGAGATAGACTCTGGGAATCCATTCTAATAGCCACTGATAACCTGACACCCATGAATTTGTCTAGCACTTTCTTAAAGCCATTGCAAGTAGTGACCATCACCACCTCCTCAGGTAATAAATTCCACAGACCAATGACCATAGATATATTTCCCTTTCCCAATCCTAACTTTCCTGCCCATCAGCTTCATAGAGTAAACCTGGTTCCAGTGTTATGTAACAGGGAAAATAATTTTTGGTTGACATTTTCCATGTCATATATGATTTTATAAACTTCAATCAAGTCCCCTTTTAAACACAGTCTTTCAAGGCTGAATAGGACTAGGCACTGAGTGTAGCCCTATTCAGCCTACACTCAAAGTCTAGGCTTATTAACAATGATAATAGGACTTAAAGTACCTTACCCCTTGATAGTCAGGATGGACTGCAATGCGGACAATCCTCCCACCAGAGAGGCTACCAAAATCAGGATCTTGGAACTATTTATTTAAATAAGAATAAATGGTCATTAAGTGAAATAAGCCAAATAATATAATAACATTCAAAGCCAAATATGCTTCAGATATTACTATCGCAATTTGTTGGCTGCTTTATCCAACTGATGTAATGGAGTTTTGCTGAATGTCAATCTGAATCCTAACCTAGCAATCTAGAAAGAACTACTGTTTTCTTTCTCCTCCTGGAGGTAAGAAGTATTTTGTGATATTTCTGTTCAATTCTACTGTCCCTTATCTATTCCTTGAACTTTCTTTTCCTCTTTGAATTTAGAATCCCATTATGTATTAACCTCATAGCATTATCATCATCATCATCATCACTTTTCCTTGAAAAACCCCAGACACTTGACATTAAAAAATTCTAAACAAGAAAATCATCCTATAAAAAGGGCCCTTTAAAAATGCCAAAGAATGAGAAGCTGACCAATTACCTGCTCTGAGATACTCCAAGGAATGAGATCTCCGGCTGCTTTCTTTCCTCTAGATAGACTGTTTATAATAGACTGACGAGAGATCTCGCCCTCCAAACAAACCTTTTAGGGGAAGGAGAATACATGACAGAAAAGATCAAACAATTCAAGGGAGGATTGTAGCAAAGTACTTAGATATAGATACGTTTTTTCTGAATACAAATTCATAAATTCAAAATTGGAAAACTTTATATATAAGAATGGTATTTCTTTTAAAAAAAACTATAAGTGTGTTCACACACATGATTAAGATGGTCCTGGAGCAAACTCTCACTTCTTTACTACCACTGAAATAGTTCCCTGCCAAAATCAGAAGTCTCTGCTGACGGATTGGCAGAAGAGATCCAATTTGAACAATTTCCCACCATGCTCCCTCCAAAAGAGCGAATCACGGTAAGTATCCAACACACTCTTTCCAACAAAGAAATGAGTCTGGAACTACTTAAAACATGAAAAATTTGGGGACTGATCCAGACTGCATTTGCTCCACAGTGAAAGCCTCTGATTTTAGTGAGAACAACTAAAACTTAAATAGTTTCATGCCAGCTCTTTCTGCATCCTTACCTGAACAACAGCAAGCACTTCTGGCAAGGAATTCTGGGTAGGAGGAACTGGTGGCAGAAGGCAAAAGAGGTGATGGGCAGGAGCATCTGAAAGCATCTGGAGATCATTGGGGGAATTCTAAAAAGGTCATAGTCAAATCACACAGTGAGTTCTCTAATACACACGCACTTTGTTTAATCTTCAACGAACATTTAAGTTGCACTGCATTCTACTTAATGTACAATGTTTTCTACCACTGAGAGCTGTCCCTTCAAAAAAAATCAGCACCCAACAACTGATGTTATTTTGTGTCCCAAAACATAGCAACAGATTGTAATAAAGTTGCTTTGGTTCTTTTAAGTTAGCTCTTGGAGTTAAATCCAAACTTTGCCCCACCAGCATACTGAACAGAGTTTTCCACATGAGAAACACCTGTGACAGGGGTATGAGATGTTTTTAATTAGCTCCAGTCCTCTCTTGCCTCTTCTGGGCACCGAGAAGGAGACAGATTATATTTATTTAAATTTTTATCCCGCCCTATACCCAGAGGACTCAGGGTGGGTTACAGCATATAAAATGAACACATTAAACCATCGCATATTAAACTTATTAAAACCATAACAGTGCCTGGATGTGGAGAGGAAAGATGTTCCCTTTGGCTAAGGCCAAGGTAAAGAGGGGTGTTTTTCCACTGAGCTCCTTTAATCCATATCTAAGAAGATACAGATCTAAGGAATAGGTACTTCCCTTAAGCTGGATCTACTAGATCTGGATTAAGGGAAGTACCCAATGTGTTTCCATGGGGGGACAAGGGGTGCAATCGCCATAGACGCTCCATAGAATCTCCGGAGTCATCTGCTACTAACTTCGAAGATCCTCTGGAGCCTTTGACAGCAGCATTGCTCTTGCAAGGGGTTCTCTTCAAAGCCTGTGCTAATCTCCGAAGGCAGCTTTGGAAGGACTTAGAAATTTTGAGTTTGGGGCAACCCCCTCCCAGAGCCTCCTCTAGACCCTGTTGCCCAATTGTAGCGGGAAAAGGCTCCCTATAATCTGGATCTGATAGCTGAAGACCCCATTGTACACCCCTTTAATGAGGTCTACAGGAAATCCGGATTATAAGTCCTGAAGGACCCATATGATCCAGATTTCTCTACCTCTGGTGGAAACAAATGTGGCTCTAATGGGGTCTGTAGTGGAAATGGGGTCATCTTGCTCTGAGCCTAATGGATCCTTAATGGGTCCTTCAATGGATACTTAGTGCTAGTCGAAAAACACCTGAGGTGTTAGCAAGACCTGCCTGCCTCTTTTCAGCTAAATCCCAACCCCACCAACCTTGTAGTGAGAAGCCACATAGAGGGCCATCAGCCTCTGAAGGAATGTTTCTGATGCTCGATGATAGCAGAACAGGGTGTCTCTATTCACATAGTACCTGGAAACCGTGGGTTAAGGCTCTGACAGACAGCATTTGAAGGCTGAGGACCACCATTTCCCCCACTAATTGCCCCTTGCTGCTGGGCAGTATGCCAGCAGTGGCTGTGTCCAAAGTGTCTGCCTTCCCCTTTGCTCTCATCTGTATGCATGCACAGCCACAACAGGAGGTGCACAGCAGAGGGCTTCCACACATTCTGTGAACCAGTTTGGTCTAGAGGTTAGGGAGCCGGATTCTTATCTGGGAATACTGGGTTTGATTCCATACTCCTACACGAAGCCAGCTGGGTGACCTTGAGCTAGTCACAAATCACTTCTGAACTCTCACAGCCCCACCTACCTCACAGGGTGTCTGTTGTGGGAAGAAGAATAGAAAGCTTTGTCAGCCATTTGAGTCCTCTTAAATGAGTGAGAAAAGTTGGGTAGAAATAGCCAACTCTTCTTCTTCTAAATGACTGATCCGATGATTGCAGAGGAGACAATGGGGATTGGTCTGGCAGAAACATTTAATCTCTTTGCTCACCCTAGTAGAGTGTTTCAAAGGCTTTCTTCACCTTCTTTCAGCAGGCAAGCAAGGGATGAGCGATCCATGCACTAAGGCAGGTGTTGCCAACTGCGCAGTTGACTTTTGCCCTTGCAGCAAGTGAGGAAATCACAAACTTTGTGGAGACCAGAAAAAAACTCTGGGGTATTGCTGTGCTATTAGATGCTACTTCGGCAGCCTCTGGAGTAAAGGGTGAATGCCAAAAGAACGGAGCATCAAAGGAAGACGTTCTATTTCAGCATGTTGCTTGCCATTCTCTTTTTCTACTTAACATTTTCTTCCACGCAGAGGAATATTGAGAAATGTGGCCTGCCATCTGATACTAAAAACAGTATCTATTTTACTTCTTTGGGATCAGAAGTTGCATCTTAGCTCCATTATACTGCATGCACAGATGAGATTTGAATCTTGTGGCTTATGCTACCATCAAAACAATTGCTTGTGAATCTTAACTGATCTCTTAGGAGTTACAAAAACAAAGCCTGCCAAGATAATGAAATTAAGCTTCTAGACCATCTCAACTGTAAAGGATAAAGGCAATGCATAGCAAAAGGAAAAGGATACAAGTCACATGTTTCAGGCAGTGGGCAGCCAGATATAATCCTTGTAATATTGAGGCAATCCAAGCATAGCAAGTCATTCAACCACTTTTCAACAGGATCTCCTGGGGCATATCTAATGGATTCCTGCAGGGAAATTTCATGCAATGTACGGGCTGGAAAAAGAGTGAAAGAAAGCATTGTTCATCCAAAAAACAAACAAACAAAAGTTCAGATGTGTACATAAATTCTCTATTATGGTCTTCAACCAGCAAACACAGGAAGTATAAACGGAAAGTAACAGTTCAAATAGCAAAGGAAATAACAGACACTTCACACCTAGGTGACAACTCTAGAAATCAAAATACAATGAGATCTGTTTCCACTTTCTTTAATTTTGGAATTGAATTGCTGATAATGAAGCTAAAATATCACCCTCAGATCTCTAGATACAAATTTGGCCAAAGCCAGACCAGGTACTTTTTGGTTTCCTATTGATCATACCTTAACTGGCTACCAAGATCCCAATTTATATTTTAAAGCGGAAGACTTGCCCACAAGGTGAACAGTACATCTGACTTGTTGTCCATGGATTGATTTCTGAGTAAAGGAACTGTGCAGTATTCTTGTAACCAACTACTAGCCATCTATTGACTGACAATATTGACTTGCTTTTATTAAGGTCCTCTTGATATTAATTTATAAAAACACTGAGATCTATAAACTGAAAAACAAAATTTGCCAATTTAATGGTAAATGCCAGTGACCATCCTCTAATAGCAACCTAATATAAAAGTTGTCACCTCAGGAAGAATATTAACATAAGAGTCAGAGTAACTGGATACAGTCATAAATCCCAATAAAAGTCACCATAAAGGAAGACACAAATTAAAATCTCAGAACCACAAGGACAAAGACTTTGAAATCTAGTTCGTGTGTGTGTGCGTGCGTGCGTGCTCTCTCCTTTTTTATGAGATTCTCTTTTGGAAACCTGTTGTTCTAAATCTACAACCCAGGCTCACGTTTTAGAGCTAGAGGTCACAGTCCTAGGGGAAATACCTGAGGATAATCTTGCTGTTGTTGTTATTTTGTTCTCTGCTGTCACACTGGCTTGTGCTTGTGCACTCTGCTGTCGCAACTGCTGAATCAGCTTCAGTGATAAAG
Source organism: Aspidoscelis tigris stejnegeri (assembly GCA_023333525.1). NCBI lineage: Eukaryota > Metazoa > Chordata > Lepidosauria > Squamata > Teiidae > Aspidoscelis > Aspidoscelis tigris. Next base: position 46,756,970 of record JALMGA010000003.1, on the reverse strand, counting down.
AACGGCCAGTGCCTTCATATCTGTACGAGAATCAGTCAGAAGAAAAGACAAAAAAAAATATTACTGTACCAACAGCACATCAGGCCAAAATCCATTTCAATAAGCACATGAAAAGCTAATATCAAAATAAACAATGTATTAGTTCTGTTCCTTAATCCTGCCAGCAACACATACACAGATCAAATAAATCATTAGTACCAAAATGTAAATAATATGCTGAAATACTTAAAGATTGCAACCTTCAAACTTCATACAACTCGAAAACACAAAGAGGCTTCAAGTTCCAATAACTATCCATTAAAAAAGGCATGGCTTTAAGACAGGTCAGACCTGTTATCCCACCATTTTTGTTTTGAATATTTATTTTAAGCTTCAATTTTTATTGCTGTTGATCCATCCTGAGACCTTTAGGTTAAGGGTGGGATAAAAGTGCAAACAAATTAACAAACTTTCTGTGATCACTGGAGCTTTGGTGAACAATTCTTGGGACATTCACATAGCTTAAACCCACTGCAGCTTCTCTTCTGGAGCCATGCCCATGAGAAACACACAATTCTTGCATTTTTAAAATGATAATTTCATGAACATGGTTTAAGACAAAGACTAAGACACCTAAAAAGAACGGTGTGCTGATAATGCCAAAAGTGTCAATATAATCATTCTTCTTTGTATTATTCCATTGTGATGTCAACATCTTAAATGTTTTATTGTTGTTGAATCCCATGCTATGTTCTCAGCAGCTTGAAAATAAAGGGTTGTTTAAAAGATGACACTCCTAATAGGCACTTCCTGCCACTGTTTATCTTGCATAAGACTAAAGATCATTAGGACAAAGCAAATGTTCAGGTACACTAGTTCCATAAGTGCATTTTCCCCTCAGACTTGGGGAAATATAAATCTAGGGGAAACTCTAGACCAGAAAACAATAAACTCCAGGTGACCCTGTTCTGTAAGGAGGCTGTTCATTGGTCTTGAAATAATACTGTTGAACGATGCAACATGGTTATTGATTACCCCTTTATGTAGCATTAAAAGGGATACTTAGCTATCCACAAACAAAAACCAATAATCTAACATTTTGCCTTTTCCCCTACTAATGAGTATTGCTTGATGACTTCAGTTTAACTGAATCTATAAAGCTGAAGTCCTTCCAAACCTTTTGGGTTTAAAGAGCACTTCACAGTTCTTTATCATTATGTATACAGTCAAGATGACTTTGGTCATCCAAGTCACAGTGTAAAGGAGAAGAAACTGACTCAAGAGGAAATCAATTTTTTCACTGCTCATGGAAAAGTTGCATATAGACCACTCATCACATTGTAATGGCAAGTGGGTGGGCCAATACAGATTTGTCTGATTTGTTAAATGTTAACTCTGGCCCAGGATATTTCAGCACGCACGCATGCATGCAAGCACACGCACGCACACGCACGCACACACACACGGTATTGAGGAATCAAGTGGTCAGGTGAGAGCCAGACCTAAACATTCAAGGTGTGCTACTCTTTCTCCTCCCCTCCCCCCCAAAAATTCAGAGAAGTCTTTAAAATGGATTCAAAGCAAGAAATCCAGTATGAACCACTTACCCATTGATTGTAGAAGCCATGAAGACAAGGTAAGGGCCTAATAAGCTTTTCACAAGGGGGAGGGGAATAGCTGCAGCTTCATCAATCACCACGAGCTCAGCCTGACCAAGTTTCACAGCATCAGAAGGATGGATATACTTGTTACAAAGAGAAGAAAAGTGTTAAAAGGAGCAACTTCTACTCAGAATGAATTCAACTTGAGAGGAAACAGGCACAGCAGCCTTATCATTCCTACACATTTACACTGTAATTCAGCACTTTCTGGAGATAACAAAAGGTAATGTAGATTAGTAGTGTGGTCCTCCACATATTTCTGAACCTTAGCTCCTGGTATTTCACTCCCAGGGTTCCACTGATGGGCATACGGTGGTGGAATTTCTTAATCAAGTACAATCAGGACAACAACAATTTGAGAGTCACTAATCTAGGTAATGGTTTTAAAAACACCAGAAGTCACTACAAAGAATCTATTGACATTAGTGGTAAGTCGTCTAGCTAACTAGAAGTGCAATCTAAAAATCCACTCGGGCTGGACAAACAGGATTAGAATCAGGGGTGCTCACAGATGGATTTATACCAACCTAAGTAGCATACCTAAGTGAAACCTTCTTTGGAATAAGCCCACCTGCCCAAAGGACACATCCAGAATAGAACCAGGGAGGAGCAAGGGAGGCAAGTCTTAGAGTCACTGTATCTAACCTTCTTCCCTTTACAGGCTCCAACAGGACACTCCTTGTAATAAGTGCAACTAAATTAATCTTCTTTAGGAAACAACAACAGGAAAAAAGATACACATCCCTCTCCCCCGCCGCCACTTCATTCTGGCATGAAAGGAGTTACAGATTAAAGTACTCTGATGTATCTTGTCCTCTGCCATGCAGTTAGATCATGCATTTATTGCAAACATATTGTGCTCATAAATAGGGGTGAGCTGAATATTTCTGTTACCTTAAGCTCCAAAGACAAGCAAGCCTACTTTCTAAGGCCAGCCTTCGTATGCAACATGAACCTATAAGTCCTTTGGCTGAAGCTTCATTATATTCAGGTGACGGGGCCGTTGGGGACATTGGCCGGCCAGCTGCCTCTGGAGCAGCTTTGGAGTTGCAGCTAGTGACAGGGCCAGTGATCAGGTGATGCAGCCTCCGGGGAAAGTAGCCCCTTCCAAGGGAACAGGCTGTTTCCCTAGAAAAGGGCTGTGTCCTCCCTTTGCTTTGAACCTTTGGCAAATGTCCAAAATGAAAGAAGCCACCTACACATTTGGGGTGCTCTATTTGCACAGAAAATATTCATGCACTATTTGCACTGGGCATTTCTGCCACTTTGGGGAGGGGGGGGGGGAAGCATTCCTGACCTTGCAGTGGCAAGCTCTTTCCAACGTTATCAATATTACTTTTAAACAAAAGGGCACAGAGAACCAACAAGCACTGAACTGCAATCCTGTGCATTTTCAAAAGAAACACATCAGAATCATGAGTGGCAAGAAAATTTCCTCAGCAGATTAATCTAATGTAGGTTAAATAACATGATCTGTCCTATATAAAGCACTATAGCATCCAATGAGTGCCAAGGATCAGCCTTTTTGTCCACATGTGCTTACAAATAGAAAACCAGAGCCTATAGTAAAGAATACCTACCTGGATAGTCTGCCTATGCTCCCTAAACACATTCACTCTGACGACAGCTTTGCTAAATTCAGGATTGAGAGACTGAATAATTTCATAATCCAAGTGTTCCTGAAAGTATCATAAGAAGCAATATAAGATCTATTAAAAAGTAATATGAGAACGGAAATCTAATCCAATTATATCTTACAAAAAAGACTTTTTATCCCCTAAGTGCTAACATGCTTGGTAAACTGTGTCCCATCTGCTTTACCTGCATATTTTCTGTAACCAGAGAAACACATTATTCCAATTCTTCCTTATCCATATCCCATTAGTTCATGAAAATGAAGCTCATAGGAAGGTTTTGCCTTTGTCTTCTGCTTGAGATGCCCAGAAGCAATTGGTGGGCTACTATGTGAGACAGGAGGCTGGACTAGATGGGCTGTGGTCCAATCCAGCTGGGGTCTTCTTATGTTCTTATCCAGATAATGAGAACTATTACTCATTATTTTAAATGGGAAAAAATCTAATTTATTCCAAGTCCATTCCATGTTTACCCAAAAGTCATCCTCATGTCCAATATCAAAGAGACAAGTGTGCAGTGCTATAAAATAGAATATAAAACCATCCCAAATAACAAAAATGGAAGATCAAATTAAAGATTTAACTTCAAGATGCCTTCTACCTTTCATTATCTAAAAGAAACACATCAGAATCATGAGTGGCAGTTGAAGTACTGTATGTGGTGTGCAGCCTGGATCCCTTTTCCTAAATTACAGACCTTATAACCGAAGAATTTGGATAATTAAATGAAGCAGCAATAGGCAGAAACCTTTCATGAGTATATATAGTAGGGGATTAGGATACAGGAGCAAAGTACTATCTCACATATCCATACTGGAATATAGACACAGACAGAATTCATATAAAAGAATATGCTCTGAAGTTTGCTAATCTTACTGTCCCCAATGAATGTTTGTTGTACATAATATTCTGAACATTTGTGTGACTCTTGTTGCTGGAAGATGAATAGAGACTTCATCAAGATGGTAATGCATGCTACTTTCTGTAAATGAGTGTATATGAATTCACAGATGACTGAGCATGTGCATGCATGCACTACTTATAATAATTAGCTATTCAAAATTATTTTCTTAAAAAACAATCTTGCAAAATAAACCCTTCTGTATTTAATGAAACCACACAATGGCTTATAATGTGGCTTTAGCATGACTCATTACTTAGTGCAGAACTACAAAAATCTTATAATATTTTATATTCCATAAGCAATAAATCCAAGGCTTGAACATTCAGGAGGCATCTTCTCAGGTTATAATTTAACCAGATTGTGTTAGATTACATACTTATCCCTTCTATAATGCGATGTGAGATGTGTGAGCAATTACCACCTATAGTAAACTGGGACTAGTGGAAGCATGAAGGCCCAGTCTACCAAGCTAAGTCAGCGGCACCAGAGAACTGAGAGAATATAAGTCACTTCAGGAGCCAGACTGCATTACTGAAAGGTTCTGGCACTTGATTAGGCCAGTTAGAATGCACATTTCTCCAACTGTGGAGAAGCTAGGAGAATTTTGGGTTCCGAGCCCATCTGAAATTATTTTTCTTCCAAAACATTATTGGAATGGGACCACTCTCTAGAATGGGGTGGAATATAGAGGCTAGGTAACAAGAAGCACACTCTACTGCCACAAAATGCTTCCACTAAATGCTTATTTGTATTACCTGATATTGTAGAGCATCGAAGCCTTTAAAGACAAATTCAAACAGAGTGTGAAGGTTATCTGGACTGGGAGATGTGACAAAAATGTTGGAGTAACTGCAAAACAAAAAGGGCAACAAATTTTATATTCCTTCTTCTTCCATAGATTTTCCTTTTAAAAAAATTAGTCAGCATGCATAAAGACCAGCTTTTTTTCCTGTTTACTTAGGGGATTAGTTTTGGCACTAAGTCAATAGCTAGATGTGGTAGAAGAGGCATGTCTAGAATATCAATCGCTGACATGTCAATTTACCTCAGCACAATCTTCACAAAACAGGAAAAGTCTCCTTACAAAGATATATTTTTAAAACTGAGTCAGACACTAGTAAAGCAAATTGCAAATTCAAAACCATTCCCATCTGCTTCATTCCCTCTCCCTTAATTGAATGCCGACTCAGGCTGCATCCATGTACAGCAAAAACAGTGACCCCACAGTAGCTTAGAGGTAGCAGGTGGCTCATGTTAGTGTTATCAGCCCAACTCTAATCCACATTAAAGGCCAGAAGATGCACTGCCAATAGGAATTTAATGCAGACTAGACATAACAAGGAAACACTGGCTGCCACATGCTATGATCTCTTATGAAGAACAGTAAGACTACACATCATTTGTCAAAGGAAGAAACTACAAGGTAAACACATGCCAAAGGTTTACATCATCAAAGTGGTACCAAAATATTCAGATATAATTTTAAAAACACCACAACATACTGCTATCAATGAGTTACTTTTATATAACATTTGTCTTTTCCTCAAAGAAATTTCAAGTAAAGTTCCAATTTGTGTTGTCTTCAGAAGGTGGTAAGGGTCACAACTTCCAAGTTTGTTTCACAATTAAGCAATGACTTGAAGTCAGGCTGTATCATAACTGGGCAAGCCCTGCTTTTTGCCTGGGGCGCATTTCATCTTAAACATCTCCTTGTTTGGAATATTTGCAACGAACTGATGTCAAAAAACCCCACATCTCAAGCTTGATAGGTGATTATCTATAACTATATATATCTGGGCTTCCTGGGTGGTCTGTGCCACTTCAAAGGCTGTGTTCAGACATAACAAAAGAAACACCTTAGAGATGCCTCAGGGCCCCTGTGCTCCCAGCCCTTCTCTAATCCTCCTTTTCTACCACAGAATGTTCATAGCAGGAGGGAGGGGCAGACAGGTGTGTGTCCGTTCCCAGTTTGAAGCACTCTGAAGTGCCTCAGAGATGCTTTTTTTTTTGGCTGTGTCTGATCAAATCCAAGGCCAAACGAAGGAAGCGGTGACTTCAGCACCTTCAGCGTGGGATACAAGATTTGAGTGGAGTGCAGCAGAGATTAACTGACATAGTTTTTGGTTATAGAATGAGTACTTTAGGTATGTTTCCCTTGTTTTCTTGCAACTTGTTACTGGTGGTAGGTCAGTAAATGTGTTTCACTCAATTCACAGGGACTCTAGTCCCAGGCAGGGACATGATAGGCTCTGATTACATTTCTGACATACAAGGCCAATACATTCCTTGGCTTAAAATCTGGCATTTCCTATACAGTTACACACAAGTACATGCAAAGTACTAAAGGCCTTTTTAGAGATTTGGTGATTCCAGTGCTCAATAAAATCTTTAAATTCTATAAGAGATGTGCCAAATTGTATCTTGCACTCCAATGGATAAAGACTGTCAAGTACTGTACATGACAGTTCAGGCTCTCTTCAGCACACAGAACCTTGGTGTGCAACATCACCTCACAGGCACAGAAGTGTACAGAGTCTCTCTGCCATGCATGTCCATCTGAGCCACAGCCCTGGCCGTGAAGGGGGAAAGCAAGTAAGCTGGGGGTCTGCACACATAAGGTAACACTACTGAAGAGAGCTGAGACTGTAGATAAAGCACCTGACAGTCCCTGACCTATTCTCCCATTTCTGAAGACACAAATTGCAGTTGGGCACATCTCTAGCTTATATTTTTCTTAATCCGTGCATTCTAGAAATACTCAGGAGAGACTTACCCAAAAGCCACTGCTCCAGCTATAGCCAGTCCCAAGGCAGCTGATTTACCACGTCCTCGAGCAGCTGTAAGAGCCACTGTGCTTCTCAGTGTCTTCTCAGAGATGCCTTCAATGAATTTCAAAACAGCCTTTGCCTAGCAAGAATGGGACAAACAATCCGAAGAGATTATGTGTGCCAGACAACATCAGTATAAAAGGGGAACTTACAAGCAGAGGAATTACAATGTGATGGTTATGTTAATAGGAGCCATACTACTTCAGACGAGACCTGACAGGTTAATTAGCTGCTGCTTTTGTCTATTTTGGGAGGCAAAAAGATTCTACAACCAGTTGTTAAAGGTGTTTTCCTTTTTTTGTTATATGCTTGTGCTTTCAGCAAAAGAATTATGTTATCTCCCCTATGCTGTTATCCTTTCTAATTGTTTTCAAAAAGTTTTAGCTGTTTTACCATTATAGAATTATGATGTGCAAGATGCTGCAACCTGCCTTAAGACAGAAATGTAAATGAATGAACGAGAGGACAGAGGGCTCAAATGCCTGTATCACATCTCAATTCTTACCCCAAACATACCTGATCCAGAGTTTTACAGCAGTCAACCAAGACACCTACAGGCTGGGTATCCTGAAGACTTTCTTTTAGTTCTTTAAGCTCCACATCCTGAGAACTCAAGCTCTCTTCCTATGAGAAAGACAACGATTGTTCAAATCAAAACCTACCTTGAGCAAATTTCACCTCCACAAGTATATTTCAGTGAAGATCCATCAAGAAACTATTTTAAGGCTGAGATCACTATTACATATTAACTGAATTTAGGGGGTACATGCTTTAAGAAATATACTGTTACTTCCACTGAAGGAAATAAAACTAAGAAAATGCATTAAAAATATATGAATTACCTCAACTACATTGCCATTTCACAAATGCCTTTCCAGCCACAAAAATCACCTCCAGTGCAAACCTGGAGAATCTGTCTCCTCCCCACACAGGTGACTAGACTACAACTCCCAGCATCCATCATCACTGGGATTGTTAGCTTCAGTTGACAGCAGCTGGAGTGCAATGGAACATTTCTCACAGGTTCTAGTAACAGAATAATGTCAATCTCAATTTGATGTCACTAGTTCGGCTGTCTATCAAGATGAATGACATTCAGTATGGCATTGTGGGTAGCATGCTGGAGTACAACCTGGATAACTAGGATTCAAAATTCATCTGGCCACAACAGTTCACTCCCTCGGCTTAATCTCATTCAGTTCTTGTGAGATTAAAATGGAAGAGAGAATATATGCTGCAAAAATTAATGCAATACAATTTGCCATGGCATAAAGCATTCCAGAAAAGTAGAAGGATTATTTTTTACTAGTTTAACCTAGCAACACTTTTTAAAATAAAAAGTTACAGTAGAGTAACAAAGCAAGAGGCTCCCTCACTGAAAATGACACCATGCCTTCTTGGAAAGTGCCTATTAGTGTACTGTACATTACAGGATATTCTATAAAATAACCTGTCAAAATGCCTTTTTCCATGGGTGTTTTTCCACTGTCAAAAGTACCCATTTTTGCACCCATTTAGGTGTAAATTGGATGACCCCATTTCCACTACGGCACCCATTTGGGACCCGACTGTTTCCACTGCCATTGGGGAAATCTGGATCTAATGGGTACATTTTGGCCTTTAATCTGGATTTTCTGTAGACCCCATTAAAGGGGTCTACAATGGGGTCTTCTCCCAGAAAATCCAGATTAAAGGGAGCCTGTTTCCACTGGAAATAGGCAATGGGGTCCAAAGGAGGCTAGGGGGAGGGGATGCACCTTTGGGACCCCCCCCCCCCAACACTGGCTTCGAAGTCACTTCGAAGTTGACTTCACATTGACTTCGGAGTGACTTCGAAGTCAGCTTCGAAGTCGCTTCGAAATCACTTCGAAGTTGCTTCGAAGACTGCACCCCCGTGCCCTCCAAAACACCTGGGATAATGGACCGGCCCCTTGTGGGTCGATCCGGATTCCCCAGATGGGTGCAAAGCTGTTTCCACAGCAGGGGTGTTAGCTACACCTCCTGCGGAAACACATTGGGTGCTTCCCTTAATCCGGATCTACTAGATCCAGATTAAGAAATGTACCCATTCCTTAGATCCGGATCTTCTTAGATCCAGATCTAAGGGCTGCAGTGGAAAAACACCCCATATTAACCTGCCCATGTCTTAAGATCTGGAGGGGAAGCCCCCCTGGTTGTCCCACCACCCTCAGCAGCAAAAGGGATGAGCATGTGGGAGAAGGCCTTCTCAGAAATGCCCCCTGGGATATGAAACAGTCTCTTCCTTGAGGTGTATCAATCACCTTCACTGTACACATTTAGGAAGGCAGTGAAGACCGGCCTCTTTGCCCTGTCCTTCGGTTAAATGCGGATACACTTTCCCTTCCCACTTGTAGACACTGCTGTTTTAATATATACTGGTATTGCTTTAATATGTTTGATTTCAAAAGTTGTTACACACCGTGAAACCTCCAGGTACAGGGTGAGATAAAAACGCAAGCAAGCAAGCAAACAAACAAAGTGTCCGAACCAGCCCCACTTGTTTTCAGAACTGGCAAGTGAAAGGTGTTCTCTCACAAAGTGAACAAGAACCAAAACACATCATTCTGCTTAATCGCCCACCCCCAAGCCCTTGTATTTTTCCAAGCAACTAAAAACATTTAAATATGATGAAGGAGCTCTATCACAACATTATATATTTAAAGTAACTGAACTGGGAGAATTTACATTACTTTATAGTTATGATTCCACCCAAGTCTTCCTTTTTATGCAAAAATGTACTTACCTCAGAGCAGGGTGGAACAGCCACTATGTTTGCAACATGGCTGGAGATTGGGAGAATGTTGAGCTGGTCATCGACTACCATACAGTTTTTGCAAGAGGCCAGAGATAAAATGAACCTATAGGATGAGAAAAGGGTATTGACACCAGACTCATCGTCAAGCTTAACTTGCTCCCCTTCTGCACTTGACTTTGCTGTTCCAGTACAGAGTGAACTGACACATACCGAGATAATCAATCCATCCCAAACTGGGAAGGATGCTCCTGGTGTGGAACAAGGATGCCCACACTGGGATGGCCTATTCCGCACCAGCATCTACAAAAGCTCTGAACCTCACTCCAGCTTCACAACTGGTGTATGTGAGAGGGTGTCTGAATGAAAGCTTCTGGGGTGGTGGTGTGCCTTACTGCACTACTGGAATTGATCCCAGTGGTATACTGGACCCAGCTAGTCTGTGTCCTGTGCAGACAGAGCATACTAGGAAGGAGCAGCTCTTCCTAAAACCTTGCAGAAGGGAGGCCCACAGGCCCCTCTTGTTCTACACTAATGGCAAGTACGGAAAGAATTTGCTGATGTGTTTCTCTCATTTTGCAGGCAAAACAATGGTGGTGTAAAACTTAAATATAGTTGGGCCTATCATGCCTTTATAAACAAAGTGTGGCCCTCTATTAGCATCTGATAAGTGGTCACAACAATTCTAGTATAGAGAAAAGGGTCCTTTCTAATATCTATGGTGATTCAGATTAAGTAGCCCTTTCATCCAAACCACAGGCTTCCTGATCAAGGAGGCCTCAACTCCACTGATCTGGCTATGTCTGCACTGGATGGAGCCAGATCTACATTAAAAAGACCCTTAATCCAGATCTGTTGTAGACCAGCAGACCTCTGCGATCTGGAAATATTCGGGAGGGGTGTGTGCTTTTCAGCAGTGTGCCATGGCACACCAACAAAAAGCACTGTCTCCCCAGCTCCAAGGCTAGGAACTGTCATTTCTAGCAGCGGAGGGGAGCTGTGGGCCACATCAGTGTAGGCGGCGCTGATCAGGCCCATGCTTCCAAATAATCTAGATCAGTGGAACCCACGAATCTGGATTAACATAAGGTAAGTGCAGAAGAGACCAAAGGTTCCCCCAACCACCTATACAGCCACAAAAATCTGTACTAAAGAAGCTACTAAAGACTACCTACAGACTCGCAGGTAATCTCCTGAAAACACCACAATGAGTATACTATAGAGGGGGTGGACTTTACATTTAAATTTAGAAATTGCACTTAGCATTAAAGGGACTTAGTTGGTAACCTGCCACACCAAGAAAAAGTCTGTGTTTAGAAGCAAATACACGTTCTATGATTTCACCTTCTGAAAAGCATTATGATGGATTTTTTCTCAACAGTTCTGCTACCTGACAGCAGTCAAGGGCTTCTGATGAGAATACTTAAGACTATACACTTGGGAAGCAGATATATTTTTGTTGTGTGTGTGCTTCTGACAGTTTGTGTTCTCAGCGTAAACTTACCTCTCATTAAACCGGCCTACCACATCCTGATGGGCCTCTGTTCGGTAGCGAGAGTGCACGTCCTGGGAATACAAGCATTTTTATATGAGACCTGACAGGTATGTTGCAGCTTACAGAGTACATTAATCCCAACACAATCAAATATTGATTGCAGAGCTATTTGTTACACTGTGCTATTTATGTTTCTCAAGTGAAACCCTGAAATCTTCACATTTTACGCTCATTTATAAACAAAAGCCTAAGTCAGGACAGCACATACGCTTATATCACATTGTTCCTTCCTGAAAAGCTCCAGAAATTTCTGGGCTACATTCTTGGACATTCTTTTGAGCATCTTCCAGGTGCTCAAAACTGATTGCTACCCACTTTTAAAAAAAGGACAAAACGCAGATTCATCCCAAAATTATGAGACTGTTAAACATGCTTCTATTCTGAGGAAAGAACAACAGGACATGCAGCTACAGGAGTGAAATTGTAATTTTTTCACCCAATATCCTAAGGCGGTGATGGCCAACCTATGACACGCGTGTCACAGGTGACACGCCAAGCCCTTTTGGGTGACACACATGGTCACCCTGGCACCTGGATGTGTAGTGCTTGCTTGTTCTTAAAGTGTATGAAATACCAACTTTCAATTGAAGATTTAGCAACAAAAGTCACTAATGTAAAGAATTATTTGTTTTTGCTTTTAATTAAAACATATATCAAAAATATAACTTTTTTTTACTAGAGCTACAAATATCACAAAATTATGGATATTTCTAGATGTGACACAGCACCTGAGTTAAGCTAGGTTTTCTTGCAAATTTTGACACACCAAGCTCAAAAGGTTCGCCATCACTGTCCTAAGGCCATTTTTTATAGATACAATATTTTCAAGTAACAATGTCCATTTCCTATTCTGAATCACTCAGTTTAGTCCAGTGGTTAGGGAGCTGGGCTCTTATCTGGGAGTACCAGGTTAGATTCTGCACTCCTCCATGAAGCCAGCTGGGTGCCCTTCAGCTAGTCACAGCTCTCTTCTGAGCTCTCACAGCCCCACCCACCTCACAGGGTATCTGTTGTGGGGTGAGGAATAGAAAGCTTTGTCTGCCGCTTTGAGTCCCCTTAAATGGGTGAGAAAAGCGGGGTAGAAAAACCAACTCTGCTTCTTACTTCCAATGCAAATTCACTGAATACATTTTACGTATTTGCATCTTGAAAGTTAATATACCATACACCAGAATTTCAAAAGTTCTCCTTTCCATACTATTTATATTCAAACGTATTTTAGGTGCAAATCACAAATACAATCTGAGATCATTTGTCCTACTACCACCTTTTCGCCAAGAAACAGCTGTAGCTAAAGCTGCTGTTTGGAGTATTTTCCATAGCATACCATTGTCATTGTATAAAGCTGCTTCAGAGAGTTCATTGTTCTCAGAAGAATTGCCACTATTCCTCCACCTTCCACAGTTTCAACAGTTCTAGCTAGCAAATTTGGTGTCAAAGCTTCAAAATCCTGGAAAATGGAAAGTCAAATATCAACACATCTTGTACAGAAGTAGAATGCGATGCAAGAAAAAGATTCACTAGAAACTACCCGAAAAGTTTAAAACTATTTTACACTAGGTTAGGCTGCTTGATTTGTTTGGTTTAGTCTTATCAACTGACTTAGGGGTGATTCTGCATGGTTTCTGTCAAAAGCTCTTCCATGTCAGAGTCTGACCCTCAAATACTCTTCCCATCTAAAAACCCCAAAGCAGTTCCTAGGGATAAAAACAAAATACTCCACGAACAAATTCAAAATTCACTGAAATACCTTAAAAGCTGAACAAAAGGCAATTAAAAAGTTAAAAATTGGGTGGAAAGGAACTATTCACACTAGGAAGGCCTTGATTAAAAGAAATGTCTTCAACAGGAACCTGAAAGTTCTTAATGTAGGCACTCCACAGGTAATAGACAGAAAACTATTCCAAAAATGGGTGCCATCACAGAGAAGCCCCTGCTAATGACCGCAAGGTGACACTCACTAACCCATAGTTAATTCAAAGCACATGCTTCACAACAGAGCTGTGGCTTTTCTTGCTACCTGATACAAAAGCTTCGCTGAGAGGAAAGTTTCCTTCTTTTGGTAACTAATGTCCCTTGCAGCTATTTTAAGTTCCTTTTTTTTTTCTGAAAGCTTGATGCAAACCTGGATATTTTACATGTCTCAACCATGAACTGCCAAATAAATTTGCTTATGTAAGTATAATCCTGATATTGGATACTGTTAATGGCCTATTAATGTCTTATGTTCATTTAAACTTTTTGAGGTTATTTTAAATGACCTGAATTTGTTGTATCTGTAATGTCTTAACTACAATTCTATCTCCTACATTTCAGCTGCCTAGAAACTAGAAACCTGCAGAGAATTTGGCATACAAGTCAACTAACTCTGCCATCTAAATCAGTGGATAGTCTGGGTTTATGCAAACTTAAATTTTATTTATACAAATATTTACATTTTATGCTTCATCTGATGGGCTGCAAAAATAAAAAATAAAATTCCCAAACAGGTAAAATATACTTAAAATACAGTCCTTCCTGCCTAGCAGATCAATATTCACAGAAAGCTACATTTACAAGGACTGGATGAAAATGAATGTTTTAACCAAGCATGAATGTTTTAAGCCTGGGGGCCACCACATGAGGGGATGGAACTACAAAAAAAATCTTATATGAGAAAAGATTCCTGGTGAACACCCAGTTCCTTCTAAGAACTCAACCATGCCTCCACACTTAAGAATGAATACCTTTATGAGGTCCTGTTCTTTGGAGTAGACACACAGACCATCTAATAATTGCAGAAAAGGAAACAGAGCCTTCCTCAATTTAACTCACTGAGAGGTCAATACCAAAAAATATGAGAAATATATATTTACCTTTCTACAATGTAAGTGAATATTGTTTGGCTCTACAAATCAGTTCTAATCATGATATCTAAAGATATAAACAAATTCCCCACCCTCATGGAATGCTTCAAGAATCTATGGGTTTCCCTTACAGCTTTGGTTATCAGTTTTAGAATAAGCCATGACCTTCAGCCAATACGCTTGAATGCCTGTCATGTTCCAAAGCTGATCATTATAATTATTTGATTTGCCCAAAACAGAAAAGCATGATATTAAGTTCAGTTGTTCAAATGTAGACTGTCTTTCATAGATATTTCAAATAAATCTTCATACAAGTTTTTTACTATCTAGTATGGAACGGTTTTGATTTACAGCTCCTTGGATGTCCAAACATCTGCTAAAGTCCATTAAGTCTAGATGGAACATGCATGCTGGGCAAATGGCCTACAAAAAAGGCCTCCTACCTGCAACACACACATGCCAAAGGTATTCCCAAGAATCTTATGTGTCTCATTGTAGTAACAGTATCGAATATTTGTAGCTGCTATGAACAACTCAAAAGGGTCATCTTGCTTCAGATCCAGCATCCCAGTTTTAATCTTCTTCTGCAACTGTCTCATCCTTTTTTTACGGTGGCTGGAGGAGAAAGTGGAGGTGAAATTATAAGTTTTCCATATTGAGTTAAAGAGACCTTGTCCATGTTCACTCCAAAGCTTTGCCATCATCTGTAAGGCTTACTCCAAGGAAAAACACAAAGGACTGAAGCACAAATATTTAGATCACAAAAGGCATTGGATAGGATCTAACCCTTTGAAGTTGAGAGTACATGCAGTGACACACTGAAGACTTCGTTATAATTTCAAATGAAGAAGGAAAAAGCAAGAGTTTAACAGAGACAACAGGTCAAGGACCGGGAGGGTTGTAGTATCAAATAAAGATCCTCACACATACATATAGCAAGTGTCCGCATGGCCAGTCCCAGAGATCATGCTGGTTCACGCAAGCAACTAAAGAAGCTCTGTTGCTCATCTAGGTTAAAACTCACAAACTCACATTATGCCCCTCCTTTTTTTAAACAACATTATTAAACAATCTTAATAATACATCCATATAGATTCAAAATACATACTGAAAGTAAAGAAACCAGGCGAACAACAAATGACTAACCATTATAACATTAACCATAACAAGCAAAAGTAACAGCAGTGTTTTAAAGCAATTATTTAACAAATAATAATAGATAAATACTGTTCAATTTCAATCTCCTGCAGTATAAAGTTAAATCTTAATTTTTCATTTTTAGGTGGTCAGGAAGTCTACTGCATCTAAAGGAATAGAGAAGGGATTTAGTTTAGCAATAAATGGGGACCACACATTGATAAGTAAAGCAGAAGTATAAGCATGATTACCTGCTGAAGCCTAGCTCTTTTTTGTAACACCAGAGTACTGATGGCCTAGCCTTCACAGCTGCTTTGGACAACATATGATGCAGAATGACCACCTAGAATGATGACAAAAGCCAATACAGTTACTTCTGCCTAAAGGGACAGTATATCCCAAGCAACAATATGAAGTATCTGAACCCAGTTCACATACATTGGTCTGTCCTTTCTTAATGGGTGGGGGTGGGACAAGCAGGGTGCCTCTAAGGCCATTTGCTGGGATTGGAGAGCAGGTGAACATTTTCCTGGTCTTCTGCTTGAGATGTCCATAAGCAATTGGTGGGCCACTGTGTGGGACAGGATGCTGGACTAGATGGGCTGTGGCTTGATCCAGCAGGGCTCCTCTTAACGTTCTTATGTTCTCATGTTCTCATTCTTAAATAAGTGGCAAAACCTTTTTATATATTATATACTATAAGGCAGAATAGACATAAAGGAATAAGAGTTGGCTTTTCTACCCCACTTTTCTCAACCATTTCTCACTCACTCAAAGTACCTAACAAAGCTTTCTATTTTCCTCCCCACAACAGACACCCTGTAAAGCAGGTGGGCCTGTGAGAGCTCAGAAGAGAGCTGTGACTAGCTCAAGGTCACCCAGCCGGCTTCATAGAGGCATGCAGAACAAACCAGATAAGAGTCCCTCTCCCTAACCACAAGGCTAAACTGGCTCACACTTCAGGTCAATGAAATAAGAAGGAAGCTTGTTCTTGGTGGAGCTATATTGACCTGGGATGGATACTCTGATCCAACAAGCATCAGTTCACATCCCAAAACTTACACCTAACCCATCAAGAATTAAGTTATTCACAACCCAAAACATTAGGCCTAACCCACCAAGAACTAAGTTTTACCTGATCTTTGCTGTGATCGCCGACTACAACGAAGAGCGTCCTGTGCCGTTCAGCCACTCCATTCTCGATCAGCGTCCGGATGCGATTGTCTACTTTCTTGCGCTGCATTTTCAGGAACAGATCCCACAAAAGGATCAGAGCCGCTAGACCAGTTCTATTCGGCTGTGCATCAGTTACAAAAACGACAGCAAGCTGGAGGCCAAAACAGCAAACGTTGGATTAAGCCCAGTGAGATCCAGAAAGGCAACTACAGCTAAACACTTCAGAGCTAAAACTGCCCCACCTAGAAAGAGGCCCACGGAAGAAGCGAAGAGAACAGGCACGGGAGGGAAGCAGGAGAGAGCAGTAATATAGTAACTCTCTGAGGGCGCAGAGCGGGAGGAGAATCAGGAAGGTCAAAGGCAAAAGGCCCCCCAGAGACAGCCTGGTGCCAGAAATGTACCCCAAGGCGCAGGCTCGGGTAAGGGCAGCATCTGCTTAGGAAACTTCTACCTTCTGCCGCCGCGCTTTAAAAGCCTCGTTAGAATCGAAGAGGCCACTCTCGGATCAGCCGCTTCCCGAGTGCAGACAGGACCACGCGGGCTCCGCAGCAGAAGGGCCGCCGCTCGCCTCCTCGCCTGCCGCTAAACCGCCCGCTTGCCAGGACAGGACGCCGCCGATCGCCACCGGAGCAGCAGATGCAGAATCCGCGCCGCGGGAACACGCGCCGGGGACTTCCGGCCTCTGGGTGCGTTCGGAATCGAATTCCGTCCGTGCCGCGAGAACTAGATCCGCCGGCCCGCCAGGGCGGGGGACTCTTTTGCCAAGCGCACCACAGCGGGCAGGAAAGGGAGGGGCTTCACGGACGACCTTTTTAGGCCAGGTCAGGCAGGCAGGCTTATACGGGACGGGTCCGCGTGGGAAGATATAGAAGGCGCCCTCGTGCGTTGCCTTTTCCTTGAAACCGGAAGACCCCCTATCTCAGGGCCAGGAGCCCAGGAAGAGGAGCGTTTCAGGTTCGTGCTCTCGTCATCAGCCCGGAAGAAGGTCCGGCGGCAACCCTGGCAATATTCCCTTACGCGGGTGTTCGTTCTAGCGTGCACTCACTCACTCGCAAGTGTTCATCCGCCGCGCAACCCAGCAGTCACAGTCAGGCGCACGTCGTGGCGAGCGGCGCAGGGACTCGCGCTGCTCCCTTCTGCTCCTGCAGGGCGACCCGAAACGACCCGGTCCCGGTGAAAGGTCCCGGCAAAAGGAGGGAAACGGCGAAGCGCCCGGGCAGTACCGGAAGGCTAAAGGACCTGCCGGCGGAAGGCGAGCCCTCCGGGTCGGAAGGCGCCCGATACGATCCTGGGGAAAGAGCAGCTCCAGGAAGAGGGAAGCGGCGGGGTCAGCGGGCCAAGGAAACGGAGCTGCGGACGTGACCGGCGGGGGAGGGAAATAATATCGCATAAGCAACCAACACTTGGGAGGGAGGCAGTAAAAACTGGGGGGGGGGGTCGGGATGCTGTAGCCCACGGGGACCACGAAGCAGCTGAGCAAGAGCACGTTTTGTTCCCCACAGGGTAGCTTCGTTTGCTGTTGTGCAGGGCTTTTCACTTAGCCGGGGCTACCTGTGCAGAATATCGTAACTGATGGCCACCGAAATGTTTCAAGGTCAACAGTCACTGCGAGAAGCTGAGGGTCCCCGTTTATTACTTATGCTCACAACAGCTGCAAACCAGCCACTGGCTTGCCACGGCCAGAGGGAATACCTAGTATTTCAATTTGGTTGATTTAATGACACATTCAGGTTCGGGGCACCAGCTCATCTGATATGCTGAATTCTTACATTACTTAGTTGTGTTACTGAATACATACACTATTTCTACTTCTTTGCAATTAACTTTGGCCACATCAGTCTTCCTCCCTGCAGCAACAAACACCTACAAGCAACAGAAATCTTGTTGCTGAACGTTGGCTTTCTGAATAATAAACTGGGTTAAGATTAACTTGAAATTATTTGCATCACAACAGTTTAAAACTCTTTACCAGAATCTGAAGTTTCAGAAACTGACTTGTAACATGCAAGCTTGATAGCTAATAACTGATACAAACGTGTAATCGATATTTAACAGTGCAATTCTAAGAAGTCTCTCAAGATTTTTAAGGCCTGGCTGTAGCTAAAGGACTATTAAAATTTACAAGATTTTTAATTTTTTACTGTTTATTCACATAACTAGCACTTTCTGCTTCCTTCCTAGTCTCAAAGCGTAAATTATGTCTTATACCACCAAGGCAATGGTATTGCAAAGCAATGAGATAGAGACTGTTCCCTGTCTGGACTTGAAATGGGTGCTGCACACTGCAAGACACTGAATTTTTTTTCTATCAGTGAAACCAATTATATGAATACTCACAAAATGATTAGCAAACAAAAATATTTTGCAAAAATTCAAGTAAATTATTTTTTCCTAGCATTTTCATTCCATAATTCTGTTGGAACTCTAGTTTGACCATTTTGCATGTATGATTGCTTACTGAACTATTACAGTCAAGAATCAAAGATGAAAATTGGGAATCCATGGCTCTCCATATGACATTGTCATTAATCTATAGCTATGCCTCTCCAACAGCTGGATAATTACAGATGGGCTATCCCACCTTTTAATAGCTAGGATTCACTTTAATTTCATTCTGGGAAAGCTGTCTTAGCAGAGCTACCAAGTTACTCCTAAGTAACTAAACAATTAATAGTACTAGCTGGGTTTAGTTAAGAAACAACCATGTATCAACTATGTGGTGATAAACATAAAAACTGTTAGCTCATTTTTTTCAAGTGCAGTTTAAAAGACATGGATATCAAAATGTTTTTATTAGCAATTTCATGCCCAGCACATTTAAATTGGATATTTGTGTGTACATAAATTGCACTAGCAGCATATACACTCACATATCCCTTCTCTAGTGTACTTGCACTGCACATTTTGGTGCCAGCAAGATAGTTTTACAAGCTGTGATTAGATAGAACTCTTGTACAGAAGCCCATATTTAAATTCAGCCTTAATTCCTTCTATGCTGTGTATGTGTACACTGACAAAAAAAAATCATTTGAAAGAAATACTGATGTGCAGTTAAAATCACAATTGCTGGTGATGTCTGTATGAAAATAATAAAGCTTCTAATAATTGAAATTGAATGTTTTAATAAAAATCCCAGTTCTCAAGCTTTTGCCATACAAGAACTTCAAATGAAATGCCACTTGGACTGGAGCAGTTAAAGGCAATGGTTTACCACCTGATCTGTCATCAGAAGGTTATGAATGCAGCTGCATAGGCACTATTTTCAGTTTCTGCCGGTAATGATCAAATTAACCATTAAACTCAGATTTCTAATTTCCAAATTCACAATATTTGCATAGATATGTAACAGTTCTAACACAACATGCAATTAGTAACCATAGCAAGCAGTAGTCACAAGAATAGTTATTATATGCTAATGTGCTACTATATGCACCCTTTCCTATCCAAATAATCCGTACTTTTTTAAAAAAAATGAAACTTGTGCATTGGTTAAAATCTCTAATCTTGTTGCCCTAGTAAGATTTGTCTGAGTGGAAAGATTTCAAGAAAATTACAGTGGCAAAACCAAGCTAATGGGAAAATGTAGATTTTAAATGTAACTTCTTTAAAGTTATGATAGGAACAAGACTTGATTGAATGTAACACAAATATACTGAAGGCATTGTAATGAAAAGGAACAAAGAAAAAACTATATAGAGGGATAAATGCAGTATGATATATGAAGTTACTTTCACATATGCGGAGACTTGGAAAAATAGTGTTCCAGTGGAGTTTTAAAATTAAGGTATTTTTAGTGTTAAGAATGTCAGGTTTTTTAAAGTCATCAGTCAAAAAACTACTTCCATTTAAAAAACAAAACCCTAACACATCATAGGCACAATTACACACCAGTGCAAGCAAACCATTTCAACGTCCATAGATTCCACGAGCTTTTTTCTTAAATCAGACTAATGCTAAGCTATAACACCTAATGCCTTCCCCCCCACTTTGCAGTAACTTTAATGCTGTTGAGATGCAAAATAACATGAGGAGATACTCCAAGGTGCTTTTAGCTTCACTTGTGATAAAGCTTTAAGAGGATGCAGATAAAAGTAATAATACTAAACAAGGATTTTCTATTCCTATAAAGCATGGGCACCACAAACACGTACACATCTTTCTTTAAACAATGTACAACACAATTGTAGATCTCATCGCCAGTGACTGTTTTCAAGCTCAGTTTTCAGTTGTGATAGCCTCCAAGGCTGTTTTTAAACCTTTGAATGTAGGATAAATTACACTGCACAAAACCTTTTGATGTAGGCACTGACAGCACACTCTTGTTAAATGCAACTACATAATCCATTTTATATTGAGTGCGGCCATATCACACTGGTGGTGCTAACAAAACAATCCAAGTCCCAGCTGCTTTGCTGGTTCAAATTTTTCAGAAATGGCACAGGTTTACCCCACAGCATGGAAGATCCCAAGAAGGACAGAAAGCACTTTTTAGACTACCCTGTTGACCCACCAAACTCTCCTGAATTTGGTTTCACAGTAACCATCAGCATTGCTAGCTAGCAGAAGTTAAGGGTAGGGAAAGGCTGCCCAACAGAGATGTCTTTTACAAGGCTGCACTGTAGTTCTTTCTGTTGCTAATTTGAACTGTAGTTTTACCTACACAAAACTGACTCTTCCTTGGTACTGCCAATTCAAGTATTCCTTCTGAAAAGATAATGAAGACTCTGGAGCCAACTTAATATATTTTAGCCATACTGATTTAGTGTGAAAAGGCTAATGAATACTAGACTTTTTAGGGAAGCAGGACTATTTTAAATTCAGAGGCTGAAGAAACCCTGTGGTATCAATGTATTGTACAAGGAAGACAAGATGACTAGTCTTCAAACTAAACTTCCCAAGTTGATAATTCTGTTAGCCTTTAAATTTTGTACTGCACACATCTACAGCCTGAAAAATCTTACTGTGTCTTGAATATGTTTTACAGCTAGAGATGCATTACTATAATAATAAACTTAAGTCAGAGGAGAGAAACAGAATTTCTGAAACATTTATGGAGCCTGACTGATGCTTTTGTAAATCTGCAATTAGGAAAAAAGTTTCAATTACTTGTACATTTTTACTTGCACAGCTGCTCTGATTACAATGTGTGTCAATACCTTATGTCTATTTGGTTAGAACCCCCATTATCTCTGGCTCTAGTTCATGAGAAGTGGGAGTTCAGCAACATCTGGAAGGCCTTTGTTTGGCTATTCCTGCCTTACCTTCCACATATTACTCCAATTTAGAAGTGTTTTTAACAGATCTTAGTTGTTTTCAGTAACCAAGATCCTTTTTTGCAGTGGTTCTTATTCCAAAACCCAGAACAGGGTCATACCTTCCACATGTTGATGCAGACTACAGCAGGCCCCATTCAGGTCCTGTCATAGTGTACACCAGCACGAGGATGGCAGGTTCCTATTCCAAGATATAATCTAGAATAAGGACATGCAGAGAAGACCAAAAACTCTTTTGTAAGAATCAGAATCAAAATATAGGTTCTTAAATCTCAAGCTGATTGCTGAATCCCCTTTCTGTCCAGTGCAGAAGTTAGGTAACTCATGCTAAACTAAAACTGATCAATTAGTATATTCCATTTCCAGTTCAACTAACCATTCTAATACCAATGTGCATACAGCAAAAATGCTTCAGAAAAGGTATTTGCGAATAATTTATAATTTTGTATCCTCTTCCTCAAAACACTCCAAAGGTTAGACTGCTGCATTCAGCATCAAATAATGGTTCACAAACCTATGAGCCTCAAAGAACTTGCTGAAAATGGTCAGCATCAAACCTGTTTCGGCTGTCAGAGATGTCTATCCTCAGTGGTGAAATGGCTTGAAACATGTACGCTCACAGAACTGAACTGAGGACTGTGTACAATCATCCAAATAACTTTGAAAACATATTAACATTTACAGTTCAGGGAATGTGTTTGTCAAGCGTGTTTCTCTATTAGGTTTGCATCAATCATTGAAGATAGGTTAAAACATTTTTTATAAACTTGTTTTATTTATCTTGCTTAGTTCTGTAACTGCTGGCTGTAATTTCCCTTAAAAGGGGAAAACAATCCAAACACATACTGGTGCTTTTCAAAAGAGAACAATTTAAAAGGACAGCAGCAGGGATCTGAGATTTCTTAAAACCTTCAGGCTGCAGAAGAGAAAATATGTGACTTAAAGTGTTATGAATATCCATTAATTTTCATCAGTACCGACATCAGTTAAATTTAGGTGATAATATAGCAAGATCAAGTATTAGTGGCAGACAATGTGCAAGTCATAAGGAAGGATAAAGAATACCAATCCTTACAAATGTCATTGCTATCCAAGAAATGCATTCAGGAGAAAACTCTTCAACTCTTCACATTTGAAACAAAGGTGGCCATCTTCTATTTCTTACAGAAAAATTTAAAGTGCCAATCAAAGCCTAATTTGGGGTTTACACAATTATAGCAACAATTACACAAAACAATGCATCCCTTTGCCACAGCAAGTCAGGCCTAATAGGAAAGTGCTGTAACTAAGGGTGGGCCTATGTTCATCGGTTTATTATCTAATTAGGGCTACAGTCATTATTTATTATGAAATGTTCAGTGCTTCAGAGTAACAAAAAAAAGCTGAAATGTAGTTGCTCTGCCAAACCACACACTTCGCTTCTTCCATCTTCTTTTCATGAAAAAGTTTAAATATACCAATTGTAAAACATTTAAGGGTTTATAAATTTTTATCCAATTTACTGGAGCACTATAGAATGTCAATGGAGTCAGTTGGTTTATTCCTGCTTGTTCAGATAACTATGTTGAATTTCCTCACCCTGCAACTGCCACTTTTGCCTTTATTCAGAGCAAGGGTAAAAATTCTGGATCATGTGCAAGACTCAAGATGATACTTAGGATAGAACATGCAGAGTAAACGTTGTTTCTTTCCATATCCAGATATATAAAGCTGACAACTGAAGTCTTGTCTTTGTGGGCAATGAAAATAATCCCTTTACTATGAATTTCCTATAAAAGGAGAAGAAAGAGATAACTCTTCTGGTAACATGTATGGTACACTGGCCAGTGTGTTTTTGGCGTTCTAAGTGTAATCCTGTGAATTAGTTTAATTCACTTGCTGAGCATTCATTGGAGGCATCCCTCTGTTGGGTCTTGGGGGCCCTCCACGACCTAGAAAATAAAAATAGTATTTTATTTTTGGATCAAGTGAGATCCCTTGAAATTCTACCTCAACTCTAGCTTCTTGGAACAGTTGTCTAGTAAAGTGCTTAGGAACAGTAAGAGGACTCATACCTGCTCACTCATTTGAACTATTTTATCATCAACTTTTGACTACCAACTATGATTTCAAGAGCATTTAAGTATAAAGTAAAATATCATCACTGAAGAATACAGATAAAAATGGATTTATTGTAAGATATAGTGGGATCCCTTTTATCAAACAGCAACACCTCCCTCTCCCCCAAAGGCTGCTGTTTATTCCTCTTTGATGCAGGAACCAGAAATGCCCTTATTTTGCTGAGGAGTTTGAGCAAATTACTTGGATGTTGGGCTGTATGTACTTTTTTATACAGTTCTTGTAGAAGCTTTTTCTTAGGTTAGTTTGCTGCTATACTGATGCCAGTAACAAAAAGGGAAGGATTTTAAAAAAATATCTTCCAGGAATGTTTCAGTATTTGAACCACAGTGGCAAGATGAGGACGGATGAAGTTGGGAGGGGTCTGACTCAACATATTGCCTACATGCACTGTAACAACTAAGCCTACACAAGATAAATATGAGATTTTTATCTCCACTTTTAGCCAATCTATTAAAAAATGCAGCAGCTTGACTCTGTCTTGTGCTAAAAAAGCTTTAGCCTCCCACCATATGTGCATTCCTGGGTAGCATAAGGGTACACTACAGAAAATGGAGAGTTTCAGTGCCCTTGCTGGTTCTCCATCTAGTTCCCTCTTGAGCATCCTAAGCTCATTATTGAAAGGGAGGGAAAAGGATGAGGAGAGAATCCACTAAGCTCAGCAGAATTTATTAAATAAGCAGAATCTGCACAGAAACAATATGTATCCAATGCCTCTGGTATAGTATGTGTAATAGAGAACAGGGTAGTAAGTTTTAAGTATGTACATTAATTTGTGTTAAGAATTAGCACACTTCAATAAACTCCATCTCAATAACAATACGGTACAACTGCACTATATATAGCTATAGACACAATTCCTGAACAGGCTCAAAATAATGTAAGATCTTTATTCAAATTCAAGTAGCAATAACATGATACAACTGCAAACACTATTGGAGCCTGGCACACATTTTTCACAGTAAAATATATACCTCACAGTTGAGTAAGCTTACATTTGCTTGTGAAAGGAATAAAAAAGCCTATAGCTCTAAATTAAAAAACACAGAAAGGATGTTTAACAGTGTATTTCAAATGCTAAATTCACTCACAAAAACATCATTAAACAGAAACGTGTTACAATCTGAAGTTCTAGGACATCCCTATAGATTTCATTAGAAATTCACCACGTGAATATTACCTCGAGGAGCTCCCCGAGGACCACTCTGGCCAGAGCCACGTTTGAAATTCTGTTGATACCCATCCTGGAACAACATAAAAGAAGACTAAAGGCTAGTGTAAGGAATCAGATCACTTTTTAAAAAATGTTACTTGTTAGAAAATACCGTATTTTCCGGCGTATAAGACGACTGGGCGTATAAGACGACCCCCAACTTTCCATTTAAAATCTAAAGTTTGGGATATACTCGCCGTATAAGAAGATAACGCCTGGCGTATAAGACGACCCCCAACTTTTGAGAAGATTTTCCTGGGTTAAAAAGTAGTCTTATACGCCAGAAAATACAGTATTTTTTTAAACTTCCTGGCGAGAATCCAAAGGCCTCATATGCTCTTCCACACTCCTTTAAAGCCACTTAAATACCTCAGGTGGAAAACTGTATAATAACATCTAGTATGGTTGAGGGGGCACAGTTGCAAAAGAAAGTTATTGATTCCCCTCCTCTTCTTTGCACTTTCTGTTCACACAGAGATTGGATTTTTGCCTCTGTTATCAACAATTAGAAAACTGTTAAATGCGAGCTGCAACATTAACCTGCACTGTCTCCCCAGCCCTCATGAAGATCACTTCTCAGAATTTTAAATAATCTTAATAAGCTGGATAAGTTGTAACTTTCTGCTTATGTTTGCTGTAATGTTTGGACTACACAGTTCCAGAATGTAAGCTGGCCCTATATGCTGCAAACACTGCAGATAAGACTACTGAGTGTGATTCATTACAGCAATCATATGACATCTTTTAAAAACAGATTCAATAGCTAGCAGTCCATTGTGTGTCAAAAGTTAAAGTGTTGGCTATGACCTATAAAGCTATCTGAAAGACCACATTATCCTACAAGCTGGACCACATGCTATGACTAGCAGGAGAGGGCCTTCTCTTAGACAGACCCTTCTCAGCATTCTTACTGAGCATTCTTAGTTTTATAGCCTTGGAAGAAGGGCGGGGTATAAATTAAATAAGAATAAATACATTTACGCCATAGTGCAGTCAGAATATTGACTTCTTAACCAATAAAATATAGATTCAGGAAATTTATTCACTCTAAATGGTGAAATGTTCCTAATTAATAAACTTACCCGCTGGTAGTTGGAATAGTCTCGAGGAGCATTAAATTGTGCCTGTGTGTAACCGCTATTTGGAGTATTGGAAAATGAAGGGCGGTAGCCATCATACCCGCCTAAAAACCAGGGGAAAAAACTGTTAAAATTTATCATCTACTTTTAAAAAGATCTACATACATATTCCAAATTATTTATCAATATTCAGCTTAGAGGAAGATTTCCAAATCAGTTATTTTCTACTAGATTCTGTCCTGAGGGAAACTCAGACTTTAGCAGACAGACAAAAAGAGTATTAGCAAAATTACAATGTATTTACAAAGCTGGGTGTGGGTGGGTGTGGTGGTGGTTAAAATTCAGATCAGCATGGGTGAGAGATCTAGGAGATTCTTTTTTAATCTAATGTTTTATTGATTTTATCGATCTACCAAAGATCCTAGAGTGGGTCCAATCATATGATATATACTTCATACTGTTGTTTATTTGAATTCTGTGATCTGCCTTGGAACTTTCTAATGAAAGTTGGGATAGAAATGTTTCAGATAAACAAAAACAAAGCATAAGAAGATATGGTATTTGGGGGGAGAGCCTATGAATTATCGCTACATTAAATTCAAGGATTTACTGGCAGATCACTTAGTAAGGTATACATTCAAATGCACAGGCCAAGTGCTGGAAGTTTTGGGCTATTAAAGCAAATTTATCTCATGTGATAGGATTGTCATTTTATGGTACCATAAAATGAATGAATGAATCTGGAACTAAGCATTTTTGACTCAATATAATCAGAAGAACATATCTGAAGAGTTATGAAGTCTTTATGTAATGAATTTAATAATTGACAAAAACCTTTGGTAGGACAGGTTGTAAATGGACCAGTGACTTTGACAGAATGCTTACTAAAACACTTGATATCTACAAAGATGGATAAATCGCTGATATGACATAGATGCATGGTTGCTGAAAAACTGACACACTGCACAGTACTAAACTGAATACTGGATGTACCTCTAACTATTCAAAGATATGTGTTGTGTAAGTTTAGAAAATAAAGTGAACACAGTTGAAAAGTCGGAAAAACACTTGGAGGAATGAACACTTGTTCATTATATTTAACAAAATAAAATTATATTTTTATAAAACTTGTGCAAAGCTTACTATGTCATCTCTTTAAGGAGTTTACAAGACATAATATATAAAGCATCCCTTAAAAGAAAAAAAGGGAAAAGGTTGAATTAATATTGTCTAATAGTAAGCCTTTTTATGTATGGTAACAACAGAAGCACACCAAAACAAGATGGTATATATGTCTGGACTATACTCTTTCTGATATAAAATTAGCAGGAAAGCATTTAGATTGCACCTGGGCTCCTTTGAACCATTCAGCAACTTCAGTTTTGTACAAGATTTCACATTTCTCAATGTCACAAGTTAATAAATGCAGGCATAAAAATAATAATAAAAATCCCACAATATGTCATAATTAATAAATCAAAGACTTGCTTTTATAAGCCAAGGGAGCAATATACCCTGAAAAAAGATGCAGGAATTTGAGCAAGTCACCAACACAGGAAAATCATTTTTATACTAAATTATATCTACTGAAAGTTTTAGAACTGCCTGACTACTTGCTGTCATGTGATTTTTATTCTTTATCCACTAACTATAACAAATGTAGCAAGCTTAGTTAGTTCTGTAATATATTACTTCACTAAAAAGTAAAACATGCTACTATAATGCTTGAGCTTTGGGAGAGTATGCATTTCCAAAAAAAACACATTCAGATTAGTCTTTAAAGGTTTTTAAGTTTTTACCTCTAAACCCATTGGCTGGTCCCCTGTATCCATTCAATAAGCCTCGAGTGCCGCGTGATCCACCACGAGACACTCCCCGGCTGTTATAATAAGGCTGATTGTTACGTGGGAACCCAGTATTCTGTTGTGGAGGCTGCTGGTGGTTACCTGCCACTTGATGGGACTGGTCCGGGGAACCATGGTAGGTGCCAACCACTAATAAAAGGGAGAAGAAAGTGCAAAAAGCTTAAATGTATAGTTTTCATCTCCTAAAAAAAATGATATCAAGCTAACTCACCAATGAACTTTGCTTAAGAGCCACCAAGTACGACAGTATATGTTTGCCTATCTAAAGAAAGATGGTTTGCAGAATTAGACCCAGCAAGGAAGTATGAATTCCCTTAATGGATAGAATGGTCCTGAGAAGTTCACACAACCTCCAGGTTCACTTTGCTAAACCTAGACAGATACTTCTTTGACCAGGTTGAAATGTAAACAAAAAGCATTCATGCAACTATATGAACTTACATCTGCATTTTTCTAGGTTCCTACAAATACTGTCAAAGTTCTTCACTTAATACCTGTTTTAAATGCTATTTCAAGAAAATCAGTTAGAATTGGTTTTATATGGCCTACTTTATCCTTCATCCTCCACATGTTTACCTGTCTGAAGCTGCTGTTCTTGCTGAAGTTCTGACTGCTCCACTTGGTGAGGCTGACTGGAGAATGTCTGGCTGTAACTGGTCTGATACTGATTTTGTTGTTTTAGGGCTTCTGGCTCATTGACAGGAGGTACAGGTGCATTCATGTTAAATACCTATATAAAGTAATATGCTAATTTAATCAGAGTTTTCTTTAAGACTTTACTAAATAATCTAATGGAATTCATCTGAAGTTAAAAGTCTTTTAGTGGTATACATTGCAAAATGAACCATTACTTTTATTTATATGCTGAACTGCAAATATTTTGCTATCTGAAATACTTACTGTCTGCATGGACTGGAATGGAGCTGCATTTACATTGATTCCGCTGCTGTGCAAGGGTTTGCTAGAGGCAGCCTGAAATACCTGAGGCTGGGATGCAGCTGGAAGTGGCGATGACGTTGGTGTCTGATCTGCACTTAAAGTTATTGAAGCCTGGCAAATAAAATTTCAGTCCATTGTTAGCAAGCCAAGAATCAGTATGCAACTGTGAAACCAACCATGACTCTCATTTTCCAAACTTCAGTAACAAAATACCAATTGTATATAAACAAGTTTAAATTAGTTCCTAATATAATGAATGTCCAACATAAGACGACAAAGACACTCAAGGTCAAAAATTATAAAAACCCTAATACCTAAAATCAACAATTGCTGACCTTTTAAAAAGTGTGTCTCTCATATACACATGGAGTGTCATTTTCCCCCTTTCCAATCAAAATGAAGTCTCAAAACTTGCCTGAATCTGGTCAATTGATTCTTTCTGAGGCCGCTGCTCTGTTGCATGAGAAGGCTGATACATGGGCTGGGATGCTGAGTACCCCTCACTTGTGGAGGAAACCAAGGGGACCTGTCAAAGTTTTAACATTTAGCAGAAACTCCTGCCTGGGCCTCTGGAAAAATCCTTGCCATATGGCAACAGCATTCTTTTGCACCATTTCATTATGTTTAGAAACACCAAAAGAAAGGTGCTATTAATGTACATTTCTTCTGGAAAAGGCAAACCAATGCGGCCCAAAGTCTTACTTTGCAAGAGTTTCTATGACACTAGATTTAATTCAGGGTATACAACATTATTATCTTAATCTATTATTTGCAAGCCAGCGTGCAATCTTTATTATCTTACAAATAAGCTAGGTATTTTGATTCTTATTTATCTGTACTTCTATCCTGCACTATATCCAGAAGTTTCAGGGCCAGTTACAATAAGAATAAAATATTTTTAATAACAATAAATAGTACATGCAAATCGAATACAAACTGTCAAATATACATAGTCCCTTTTGTAAATGGATAGGAAGACCATCCTGCAAGGTCATTTGATACTCCAGTTCAATAAAGATACTCCAGTTTACCTGAGCCAGCAAGAATAAACTATTACATAGATAAGACAATGTTCTAGTCTAAACGTGAAATAGCCCTTGCTATGTACGAACTAACCAAGAACATGAAAATAATTGGGAAGTCATGAACTTAGTACATTTTTGAACTGTACAGTAGCTTTTCAGGATGACCAACAATGTATATACTTCTCTAGTACTAGTAAGATTTTTTAAAATCAGCTTTTTTCCCTCTGGAAACGTTAAAGCTGTTATGCAAGTCTACCTCAGATGCCCACCAATTTTATCTTAACAATATGAGATGGCTGAGGGCACACTTCTCATGCACA
Organism: Aspidoscelis tigris stejnegeri; assembly: GCA_023333525.1. Taxonomy (NCBI): domain Eukaryota; kingdom Metazoa; phylum Chordata; class Lepidosauria; order Squamata; family Teiidae; genus Aspidoscelis; species Aspidoscelis tigris. The sequence goes on along the minus strand of JALMGA010000003.1, from coordinate 46,726,645 downwards.
TTACTGCAAATCATTTGAAAAGCTGTGTTATGCTCACTTTGGTTTTTAACACATAAACCAAGTATCAGGTTGAACTGTTCAATCCAAAAAGCTGTTCAGTGATTTCCCCCTCCCATGTCTGTGGCATTGGCACGTTCATTTGACCCGTCATGTCCGTGGCTTCCCACCCCTTCTCCCCTTGCATATGCTGAAAAGTCCAGCAACATCCACAGGACCATGGGACTGGCAGCAGCAACTAAGCCAGGCCTGGGCTACCCTGACGAGCACACAGAAGAGAGAAGGTCAAGTTGGATGAACCAGTTATTTGCAAATATGGGGAAGCTTGCCCTGCTACAAAATTAAAAACCAACTTTAGGCAGGGTTTAATTCAATAACTATCTTTATAAACCCCCAATATTCACAAGAACCAGTTTATCCACATTTAATCATACCAGGTCAAATAAAATTTTACAAAACTTTATGTAAACTTGAGAATAAGGGGAAGAAAAGATTCAGTTGTTTCCAACATACTGTTCTTACCTGTGTAGCTTCAGGTTGTACAGGAACTTGGGGGGGTTGAGCAAGTCGAGATTCAGTATGAACTGAAATACAGTAATATTATCCATCATTGTTATACAGAGTAGATTATCTAAATTCTTGTTTTCTGCTTCCTTAATAGCAGCCAGTATATTCATGCAGTAGAATATCACATTAGATTTACAGGTACTAGTTCTCAATGGAAAATATTTGCTAGAACAGACTCACATCATATCAGATTTTACAGTAAGAAACAACTGCTACATTTCTGATACTATATCTATATCTATTTAGGTTGATACAGTAGTTAAAATAGATACATCCATGAATTGAACCACTTCCTGTTTGATCAGACTGGTTCAACAGCTTAGTTACCACCCAAACGATCACTTCTCACCACCACTAGCCTAAACAGCTAGCACCGGTTATGGGGAAAAGGAGCCATTCCAACCTAATTTGGGTGACAGTGGAAAAACTGGCTGGGAAGTGCCACACAGGCATTTGTCAAGATGCTATGAAGTCTGTCATGTGCAGCAAGTATTTTGGATCATACGTGGCAGTCTTCAAAGACGTCCAAAAAATCTATATGCAGCCCTGGTAGTGTACCCCACACCACCAGCTTCCCTACTCAGCACTAGCTTTTGCCACAGAATGGGCAACAACAATATATATATTCATAATCAGGTCAAATTATGATCAAATGCTTGGAAAAACCACTTAAGATGACAAATGTTTCTTATCAATCACTTTTAAAAACATCTTAATACTTATTTTTCCAATTTATTCAAAAACCTCTGGTACTGTAGCTATGACAACATCTTGCACATCTTCAAAGGGTATTACCAACCTGGAGCACAAACCATCTGTGGCATGTCCAAGTTTTGTGCTGGATTCATAGGTTGAGCAGAAACAATAGCCGGGTCAAGTGCCTGGTTCTCAAATTCCAGCATGGAGTCCTAAATGAAACAAGATTCAAATGCACTGCTTTAAAAGATGAAGGGTTTTGAAAAGCATTATAAATTAGCTGCTTTATCAATATAGTAAAAAGTGACTATTATTTAGCTAATTTTTCTGACTAAGGATCTCTTCTGATCATATTAGTAAACTTTTAAGAACAGTACTTGAAGCTCTATACCTGCATAAAGTTGTAGGGACCCTGCATTTGTGCCATAAGGTCTTGTACTCGCTGTCGCCTAACCAGAGGATCTGCTTGTGCCACAGCAGTAAGCGTATGTGCATCTGGAACTGGAGGAGATGCAGCCTGTGTCTGTTGCTGAAGTGAATTTACCACCTAAAAGAGAAAAATAACAATCAGTAAGAGTTAGGCCTGTCAGAGGATTCCAGTTACTGGGCCACAATCAGAATCACAACACCTAAACCAAGGAGTATAAAATACTTTCTGCAAAGGCAAAACATTATGCTTGGAAAATTAGCAACATCACTGTCTTTCAAATGACCTTGCAGGATTCCCACTCCACACACACATTATCAACCATTCAACAAGTATGGAGGGGTGTAAACAGCTTTGAAGTGGTACAAACATAAATGCAGATTCTCCCCCTAAAACACCCCTCAAAACAGCAAGTTCAACACAGAAGTGAAAAGCATTGAAGGAACTTGTCGAAATGTGCTCAATCAGATTTGAAATGAACAGTGGGGTTCTGTATACCTCACTGCTGGACCAACCCTGACTTAAGCAGGTGTCCATGAAGAATCAATTCAGCCTCCCATCTTTATCCCTCACACCCACCTTCAATGCTATAAAGCAAACACTGAAGCTATCCACTTGGACCAGGGCAGAGCCAGGCTGATTTGACATGTTTTACAGCAGTGGTGGAGATGGATGTAAAGAAGAGAGGACACCACAGGTGCAGGGAGTGGGGCTTTGCTGCCATCCAGTTCTACTTATTTGAGTGACAAGTTCTACAGCTGCCTGGTTCAGGTTCATTACAAACTGAACTAGTAAGTAGCTGGTTAGGTACATCTCTAGTAATTTGTATTCTTTGGAAATATAAAAAAAATCCCTGCCCTTGCAGCCCTTGCACTGTGCAATTTCATATGTAATTTGGGGTCTGCAACTGTATTTTGAAGTTATCAGCCTTAAATAAGATGGGGCTTGCCAACCAACTGCGCACTAGTGCCAAATGCATTTTTCTGTCAGAAGAGTTGGGATTCATTTTGCCATTTGAACAGTGAGGACAGCTAAAGAGCACCAAAGACTATTTAAAACATACAGAATATAGATCAGGGATGGCGAACCTTTTGAGCTTGGTGTGTCAAAATTCGCAAGAAAACCTAGCTTAACTCGGGTGCTGTGTCACATCTAGAAATATCCATAATTTTGTGATATTTGTAGCTCTAGTAAAAAGGTAATATTTTTGATATATGTATTTTATTAAAAGCAAAAACAAATAATTCTTTACATTAGTGACTTTTGTTGCTAAATCTTCAACTGAAAGTTGGTATTTCATACACTTCAAGAACAAGCAAGCACTATGTGTCCAGGTGTCAGGGTGACCATGTGCGTCACCCAAAAGGGCTTGGCGTGTCACCTGTGACACGCGTGTCATAGGTTGGCCATCACCGATATAGATTAAATATGTGGGCCTGGACTCTGTCATCTCTAATACCTTTCTACATCATTTCCAACAAAGCACTGTATTTAGGTATGAGAAAAGAACACTTAAATACAACCATCATATTACATACAGCTTATACAGTTCTGATCATTTCTCTGGTACGTGGCTGGACTATTTGCACCCCCATCAACTTCTGTAAATATTTTCACGTACCTTTAAGTCAAAATTGTCGATTCAAATACACTGTTAATGCAGTACTATCCTAAAGTATTAAAATCAGCTTCCATGCAAACAAGATTCCACTCAACACACTATAATTTGATGTAATAAAAACAAATTACAAGTTGTTTTTACAAGCTTTAATTTCTTGTCAGAGAAGGTTCCAAAAAAGTTCCTACAGAGGAACATGCAGTATCTATGGAAATGCTCCTCCTACTCCATGTTCTGCAGTTGAGAATCATTAAGCCAAGGGGAAGTCTGCATTATCCAATATCTCCATTTTACTAACTAAACTCCAATCCAGCTATCTTCCTCCACCAAAAATTAAATTAAGTTGACAAGAGTCAACTTTTCTGCAAGCAAACATGCAGAAACAATTTACTTAACTACTTTTTACTTTTATAGTATAGGCTATGGCAGTTTTTATACTTTAGTTTTTTGTTTTCTTCTTTATTAAGGGAATAAGGCAGATCTATAGCAAAATATTTACCTCCTAGGATTAGGAATCTCTAACTACTGGTCTATACAAGTACAGAACCTAATGAAGTACTGCCACGATGAAACAATTATCCACAATTATCATTATCTTATTTGTTTTTAAACATACCACCTATACACAGAAAGCTGCTTATACAACCACATGAACGCCAATGGTCCAACCCAAGTTTTCATAGCAACCATGTAAAAGGCCCAGCACACACACATTGCTAGCTATAACATTGACATGAGGCCTTCTCACACCTTTCTTAGGCATGAAAACAGGCAAAGAATTAGGATGGATCAGGTGTCCATACTAGTGTTAATTGCTTTACTGCAGTAATAGCCACGTGCACTATCCACCCACGAGATGATTTGGCACACACGACTGCTCCACACTGGAGCATCCCTAGGTTGTCCCTTTAGGTCAAGTTCTAAAAGGCTGGTGTGAATCTACTGATGGGGCTGTTGCTAAGCCCCATCAATAGATTTCTAAGAACAGATAATCTGCTGGTAAGATTTGAACTGGCAGCACCTTTTTGTGGGGGTGGGATCTTACTGAAATAATCCTCACATGGAGATTTATGAAATCCAAGTGATTCCTGAATGCTCTGCGGGACTGTCTGACAGACATGGATGACACACCTGTTGAGGCTGTGGTCTCACTGTGGAAATGCAGGATGGGCAGGGCCATCAGCACTACCAATCTCAGTTCCCACAATGTAGCTATGGAACTCACAGAGCACTTTGCTATTTTATATAGCTATCAGAGATGAAAAAGGAGAGTGGAACATAGGTTAGAGCATATTATTGTGCCAAACATAAGGTGACAATAGCAGTGAAAAGTATCTGTCCACTACTACCGCATTGGCTGAGGTGGACGTTTTGCTGGTCTTTAAAGAGGCAGTGGGGCAGCCCCTTCTCAAGACTACCTTCCAGAACCCAAAAGTGTTAAGACAACCTCAGCCTGGTTACTAACATACTTCTTTGGTTATCTCTCAGTGGCTTTTGATACCACCACGTCCTTCCAGAAAGGCTACAGGATTTGGAAGTCGGGGATACTGTATTACAGTGACTCCGGTCCTATTCCCATGGTCAACTCCAGTGACTAGGCATGTGGGATGTTCCTTTAACACCTTAGCTATCCCCTGGATGGGTATAAAATCTGGGGACACCCTTGCATTTATTCGTCAGAACATAGGAGGAGCCCTTGTGTATCAGGCTACAGCCCATCTTTCTGCCCTAAAATAAAAGTATAATCTTTAAATATGGTACTTAACATATGCTGGAAAGCTTGGTGAATGTTTGCAGCACAAAGCGTTACCACAGAACAAGTTTTCATTAATGACAGGATGCACAAAGTTTAGAACCAAAGACATAAATACTGTTCATCAAGAATTCCTTCCTTCTCCTGGACACTCAGCTACCTCTGGAACCTCAAAACTCATTGGTTTATTATTTTCCAAGTACTTATTTTTCAGAGTTTTATTTTTTATACTAGAATATTACAAAATATATTTTTTATCAACAATGATTTTTGTGTTTGTCTTAGCACTTAGCTGGAAGCAACCCTATGCTTTTCCTGAGGAAAAATCTAACAATAATTTAAACCACTTTGCATTGAAATATAATCTAAGTGGTTTACAAAACACAGATAATTAAAATTAAAGCTGCAATAGTTATCTAAAAACATGATTAAAATCAACAATGAGCGAGCAAGCAAACATATACTCTGAAAAGGCCTGGATAAAAACAGAAATCTTCAGTCAGCTCCTAAAAACCAGAAATGTAGACACCCTATTAATATTAGGGGGAAGGTGAGGACCACCACAGAGAAGCCCCCACTATAGGGAGTCATTATATTCAGTAATTTGTGATACCTGCAGTAATTTGTGATACCCCTGAATATCCTAATAATCTGCCAGGTTTATAATGAGAGAGATTGTCTGCTAAGTAAGCTGGTCCTAGGTTGCTAAGGGCCTTGCATGCCAAAGATTATGGACTGATAGCTAATTTGCAACCCAGGTGAGATGTGTGCATGGCCATATGCCCCACTCGACAACCCAACTGCCACGCTTTGCACTAGTTGTAGTTTCTGGACCAGGTACAAGGGCAGCCTCACATACAGTACATTACAACAACTTAGACGTGAGGTTAGCAATGCACAGACCATGGTAGCTAGGCTATCTCTGACAAGATCTGCGCATAGCTGGTATACCAGGTAAAGCTGGTAATAGACACTACTAGCCATAGAAGTCATGTGGGCCTCCAATGATGACTCAAGTAGCATCCCTAAACTATGTACTGTACCTGGTTCTTTTAAGGGAGTGCAACCTCATCTATAACAGGCATATTCCTGAGTGCCCAAACGTCTTCCACAAACTATCTAGTGGGGAATCAACTTTAATTTATTGACCAAGCACTGGTTCAGGAGATTTACACTCTTTCCTCACTCAGATGTAATGGAGGAATAGAGCTAGGAGTCATCTGCATACTGATGATCTCTCCCAATGGTTTCATACAGATGTTAAATAGTGTTAGGGATAAAATAAAACTCTGAGGGACTCCACAGCTTAACTGCCAGGGTCAGAGAGTCAAGGATTATTTTAGATCAGTGTCAAGCAGAACTACAGCAAAGAAACTGATAGAAATTAGGGAAAGCAGGGGTTAGAAGAATTACTTTCTCTCCTTCATGACTACTTTTATAGCTAAGCAATTTTCTTTCCACATGCCACTGCATTCTTAGTTGTATGAATAACGATTTAATTTACAGGTAGAATTTTCACATTCAGTATGAAATGTGATTTTTTAAAAAATTAAAGAACTGTGGTCAGCAATGTACAACTTAATACTTGAAAAGGATGCATTTACAAATTTAGCAGCCTAGTCTTGAAATCTTAGTTTCCTAAATCTGTATATCAGCAAATTGATTACCATTATCATTTTGGGGGGGAAATCATTAGGGCATCCTGTAAGATTCATCTCAAGCCTGCTAAAAGACCACAACTATATTTAGATTTACAGCTGCCAGTAATGAGGTAATGGAAACAGATTGCAACTTTACCTAATCATACAGAACACCTTACCTCAACCGTTTCAACTGTCCACTCATCTACCTGTTCCTTCTCACTACTGCTGAACTGAGTCTCTGCCATGAACTGTCTGTTTACATACTAAAATAAAAGTGAGAGAGTAAACAGTAAGACAGTAGCATTCATTTTTAAAGGGTGATTACAGTCTTTCCACTGAATAATACCTCTGTTGATTCAACTTCACTGGGTTCAGTATATTCTTCCGTTGGCTCTGGCTCTACAAGAAAAAAGTATGTTTAATGGTTAGTCAAATGACCATATTGTAAAAAAAAAGAATACAGCAATAAAATTCAAATATAAAAACCAAATATTAATACTAATAAAATGGTAGTGTGTCTAATTAAAATCAAATTAGATCATCCTCCTGTGAAGCTTTTAGTTGATCCTGTAAGAGGGCATCAACGATGGAAGCTTTCACAATGAACAGTGAACTTTATTACTTAGCTACTGGCAATTCACAAGCAAAGGAGTTAGCTTGTGATTCCTAATTGAGTTATAAAAGGCACATTCCAGAAGAAAGTGTGTTGTGTCTTCCAAGGCATGCCCCTCACAGCAAGAAAAATAAGTAAAGCTGTATTGAAGCATATTTGCAAGATCAAACTTCACACCTGAAATAGCTATAAAACACACCCTTCAAGGACTCTGCAATTCAATTAAAAAGTCTATACAGAACTTTAGCCTGAAATATATTGCATAAAGAGCTACTTAGGTTTTTAGTTCAATAAAATCCAGCCATAATAAACAAGTATAACAGCAAATAAAGACCCCAAAAATATATTCAATATGAATGTGGAAAAAGCAAAACTTATAAGTCAACACTTTAACTAATTAAAACCATAGCATATACTGCAACAGTATATGCTGCGAACTGTTCATAATACAAACAATTAAAGCTAAAACATGTCATTTCACCCTCTAACCGGTTCGTAGATACAAACAGCGAGTAGGAAAATTAGAGAAAATTCTGAAAACTGTTTTGATCATAAAGCAAATATACCAACATTCAGAAAAGATTTCAATGCTGCTTTCCTCATCTGACAATCCAGTAAACGTACACAGCTCAATTTGAAATGGTCGACCATTTTACTATTCTCTACATTAATTTAGATATCACAAAAACTCATTAGAAAGGCAGGTTGAAATTATATTCCATAGTTACCAGTATCTGCAACAGGATCCTCAACGACAGATGCAGGCGCAGTTTCCTCTTCTTCACATAATCCATTCTGATGATTGTGAGTACTGTCAAAATAACTTGTTTGAAGAATACGTTCAATAACCTCTTTTAGAGCTTTATCTGAGAAAAAAGAAGCTTCAGTGTATCTTTTCCATCTCAATTTTATATGCTGTTCTAACAAACCGTTCATTGCTTTTCTAAAAAGGTTTACAATTCAATCAAAAGCTATTCCATATTAAAGAGTCTCAGGATACCTAATTTTTTGTTAAAATGGTGCACAAGGATTAATTTAAAATAAAGATGTATGTGTGAACTTAAATTCCTCAGCCTTTCCCAGAGTCAGCATCTGAGGTTCTTTTCTGTGCCCTCCCTCACTTCTGACAATTAAAACTAGAAATGGGATGCAGTGACTCAGCCTTTCAAGTTGTGGACCCATTTGCAGAACTCTCTCCTCAAAGAAATTATCCTTGGCTACAGTGAACCATGGTCAGGTGAGAGGGCGTTTTCACTGGTGGCCTTCAGGCTGTGGATTACTACTCCTCCGTAGCTATGCCAGTCAGCAGTGTTCTATAGTCTGAGGCATCTGACTGAAATACACTGTTCATCTAGGCCTCCTATCGTTGTTCTGCATTGAGTGGGGGCAATCTATTTTACTGTTTTAATTCCTCCTCCAGGTAAGTTACTGTTCCAGAATTGTTTTGACATGTTTATTTTCATTCATTTTAACTGTTGTAACCCATTCTGAGGCTTCAGAATACAAGGTAAGATACTAATGCATTAATAAATCATAAATAAAATAAAAGGCAATTTTGCCAAAAGTATTTGAGCAATCCTAACACAATGCTGAAAGTGTTCTAATTTTAGTGATACTTGAAACAAAGCTAGTTCATTATAATTGTGATTTTTCAGAATTTTATTTCCCATGTTACAGATATTTCCGTTACCACCCCAGACATATTTTAGAATTTCATATTTATATTCTATTTTTATTAGCTATTCTTTAGTCTGGTTTAAAGGAAGATACAAAGTTGGACACACAACCCAGTACACTAAGATTACCCTATGTACACTATTATTTCACTTCTGCATGTACCAGTAATTTTTCCATCAGTTTCCCCAAGCCATTTTTGAAAATTAACTCTATCTCCTTAAGAAGAATTTTACTAAAAGGCTCTGAGCTTTAAAAAGCACACAAAATAGGAGTTTGCTTTGTATTTCTTCAAATAATATTAGTTAGGCTTCTGAAAACTATGTCCAAATTTGCACTTACCTTGTTGGAACGGTCTCCAAAAACCATTCCAGGCCAGTGAAGATCAGGGCCATTTGCATGCTGTTCCTGTCCAACAGTAACAGACGTGTGCATAGCCAGCCACCTGATACACTTCAGGCCTTGCGTCCAGACACTGGACACCCCACCCATCCCTAGCCATGTTTGGGCAAGGGGATGTCAGGTATGGTGTGTGCAAGAGTGGGTCAAATCTGATCAGGACGCAACACCCAGTAGTGTCTCATTTGCACCATTCCCAGACATTCCTGATGACACAGGACAGGTTGTGGACAACTTTCAACCTGTCCACAGCAGAAAAGGTTTAGGAATAGCTTGGGGACAGGTATAGTGAATCGCGGTGTGAACAATGCATTCCCACAATCCGCTTGGAACTGTCCCCAAGGCAAGTGCACTAAAGCCCTACATCTACCAAACTTTATCAATCCATCTAAATATCTTTCATCTGTTTGCCTAAGATTTTGAATCAGCTACACATAAATACTCTCCATCACTTAAAGGGGGTGTGAAGCTATTGTGGACTGAATGAAACTTTGAGTCTTCTGCTAATTAAAGTGGAGTGCTACTAAGTACCAGACACACAATACTGATGAACAAATAACAATAGTTTTGGTTAAGTGCTATACAGACATTTACAATAATAGTAGGTAGAGGAAAAGGCCTGAATATTCTGAAAGTTTGATATTTAGGTGCTACATTAGCTCTGTTTAAGAAAAAATTACATACTTACAGGTTGTTCCGCATACAGCTTTTTCCTTGCCTTCCAATAAGTCCCAGAGATGAATGGATGCCTGTTCATACTGTTCACACAACCTTCAACAAAAATATTAATGGAAACATAACACACCTCAAAATTCTTGTGTTAGAAAGGAACTAAATGGATTGCTGTATAAAGTCACCAGACTTATTTTGCCAATCACAATACCTCACATTCATGTCCCGCTCAGGTTCAACTAGCTTGTAAAATTCATCTAGTGTTGACAGTTCTGTGTCTGTTAGTATGGGCACTCCATTTGTTCCCTGTTTTAGGTCACTGCGTACTTCATCATCACCCAGCTTGTCCAAAATATATTGCAATTCAAGCACTGTTTTCAAACGTTTTTGTTCAGCTTCTTCTCTCATCAGTTGTTCCCGCCGAGCTGTCTTCTTTATTGTTTTTTGTATCTAATAGGAAAATATACAATGAAAAAATCAGCATAAATTTAAGCTGCCCTTTTTTAACTTCTGAATGAAACATCTTAAGTTTTTACATTTCACAAGTATCTGAAATAAAGACTCAGAAAACTCACATGTTAAGGATTATAAGTTTTGTGACTTAAAATTCAAGCATTTTGCCAAACTTTGTTGCTCAAGGTACAAAGCAAATTTCATATTCACCTGACAACAGTCAGCACCAGCAAACCCTGTCATGGCTCCATGGAAGTCACTGTGAGTTGCTATTTTATAACTATTCTCCCAACTGCCTGCTGCAGTATTATGACTGTTACTTGGAGCCTCCAAAACAGAGAAGCCAAGTGGTGAGGAAGAATGAACTTACTAAAGTTTGCCCTGGCCAAACCAACACGTGAATCAAAATCTGAGTCACTCTCCTATCAATTTTATGCTGCAGTTCGCTAAGAAAAATACCTTTCTGTGGAAGGGTACATTTAGGAAAAATATGAAAAACATTTATGTCATTAAAAATGTAATGTACCTATTAAGAATGACAGTGGATAAAAAAGCATAAAAATTATTTTTATAAAAAGCAACAAACTTTTAAAAAACTCAAACTTATTTAACTTGACAAATTGAATTTTAAACTGGTAATATGGGAATGTCTGAAGAAAGGACAGGAAGCTGAGCTGGTACAGTAAGGGTGAGGATTTTTAAGTTTACTGCAGATGTCTAGCTCCAAAGCACATGATGGTACATAAAAAGTAACCGTCTGGCCAACTTTTATTTCATCACTATTTTCCATTTTGACTTTTAATTCCTATTTCCATCTTGCACCCCCTCTTAACCTCACACTCTGTAACACTGCATCTAGAATGATGCTAAACTAAGACAGAACCACGCTGGGGCTTCATATCTCAAAAAGACTAAATTAAAAATATTCTAGGACAACTGTTAAAAGCACACTTACATTTCCTAATTTTTACACACAGATTTTACACATTTTCAATCTTATCTGCCAATTTCAAGCGCAGAAACATAAGGCTAGAAAAGCATGCCACTATACCTATCTAAATTTTTTTCCAAAAATTATTTCTGAAGATCTTCCTACCATTTGTGACTGATATCTGCAAATTAGGCACATAGATCAAAAATAAAATATCCACAGTTCCACAAAGGCATCTTTCTCTTTTGTGCTGAACAGAAAGTGTTTAAATCTGGCTAGTTTTACTTACATCCTGGCTCAAAGCCATGAAGCTCCTCTGCAGTTCCTTTGCGAATTCCAGGTTATTACTGACTTCTTGATATTTGGACACAGCATCCTAGAGGAACAGCGCAAGTCTTTTAAGGCTTTGTGACTTTAACTCTCAAAACCAGTCTTACACTGAATATAAGTCTTGACTCCAACACTTAGAGTGCAATCTACACCACCAAATCTGCCAGGTAATAGAGGTTCCAATGTACTGGAATGTTCCCACACAATGCCAGCACTCTGTTATGATGCAGCCACTATGGCTGAGCATTCACTCCACAGTAAAGTGAAAGAGAAACTCCAAGAAAATCTCCAGCAACACACATGCTGAAAACAAGGTGTTCCTAGAACAAGCCTATGAAACAACAGAGATCCACTGTACCCAAACTCTAGTAATTCCACAACAGCCCTACAGTAGGGGGATGCGATGTTCTTCAGGACCAGCCATACTAGCACTCATTAACACCATGGCATCAGTAACTACACCATCTAAAAGGGCTCATGTATTCGGCTTGCAGAACTGATGAATTTGAATAAGTACCGTATTTTCCGGCGTATAAGACGACTGGGCGTATAAGGCGACCCCCAACTTTCCAGTTAAAATATAGACTTTGGGATATACTCGCCGTAAAAAAAGATGACACCCGGCGTATAAGACGACCCCTGACTTTTGAGAAGATTTTCCTGGGTTAAAAAGTAGTCTTAAACGCCAGAAAATACAGTAACTTTACATGCCTTATTCCTTAGAATACTGCAAGCATCAGTCATTTTTGGTATGGTATTTCACTTTATATTTTCAGAATAAACTAACATCATCTCTATGAAACCATAATCACTGAAGCATGTTTTAAAGACTGCTGAAGCCTGACTTTTCTCCTATACCCCAAATTAGTATATTTGTCTATCAATGTAGAGCTAATAACTGACAAACATTACGAACATCAATAATACTCATCAGCTAGCTGTGTTCATATATGTTTTTTTCTCATAATGTGTAAGGAAATTATTTTGCTTTTCAAAGACATAAGCAACAAAAGCAACAAAGTACAATTATCAATTATTCAGGCTAATGTAGAATGGAACATATAAGCAAAAATTAATATTAAAATAAGCCACTTCTTTTAAAAAGAATCTGCTATTTACCAACTGGTCTTGGTTAAGGCGTTCTCCTTTGTTCATTCGATCTTGATAATCATCAAGTTTGCTCTGTAAAGAAAAAGAATCACAACATACATACCTTGAGTAAAATCAGAATTCAAATTCTTATGTTACATACTTTTGTTGAACACACAAGACCAACTTATCATGTTTCCCTATATAGAGAGAAGCTAACTGAAACTGTGTGTTTATTAACCATCTCAATCACAAAAAAGCTTTTCAGAAAAAAAAATCCTGGGCTAGCAATGCCTCAAGAAACAGTTATTTAATCTGAATCAATGGGTGTTTTTCCACTGGCAGAAAGTACCCATTTTTGCACCCATTAAGGACCCATTTGGGTGTGAGCTGGATGACCCCATTTCCACCACGGCACCCATTTGGGACACATTTGTTTCCACTGCCGCTGGGGAAATCCGGATCATATGGGTACATCTCAGGCTTTAATCCGGATTTTCTGTAGACCCCATTAATGGGGTCTACAATAGGGTCTTCAGCCAGAAAATCTGGATTAAAGGGAGCCTGTTTCCACGTTAGTTTGGCAATGGGGTCTAGAGGAGGCTAGGGGGAGGGGGTACCCATGGGGGGGAGCCCCAAAACCTAGGCTTTGAAGTCATTTCGAAGCTACTTTGAAGTTGCCTTCGGAGTTTAGCAAAGGCTCCTAAGACAAAACTCTGAGAACAAAGGGAGAACAAAGCAGACTGTTACCTTCAGGCATGGAAAGAGGTACATATTAATGAGGCTGACTCATCCCTGCTCACAAGGAGCTAATTAATATGCAAGCTCTCCCAAGGGGTTTGTCTTCAGAGCCTCTGCTAATCTCCGAAGTTGCCTTCAGAGGGACTTCAGAGCCTTTGCTAACCTCCAAAGGCAACTTCGGAAGGACTTCAAAGATTGTACCCCCTGTCCCCCAAAACACCTGGAGTGACAGGCAGACCCCTTGTGGGTCAATCCGGATTTGCAAATGGGTGCTCCAGTGTTTCCACAGCAGGGAGGCTAGCACCCATTGCTGTTGGGTGCTAGACCACCCACGGAAACACACTGGGTACTTCCCTTAATCCGGATCTACTAGATCCAGATTAAGGGAAGTACCCATTCCTTAGATCTGGATTAAAAGAGCGTGGTGGGAAAATACCCAATAAATTCCCTTCCATAATGTAGCATTATATGCATTTACCAACCAAACTATCACTAACAACTCCTTCTGAAACCAACAGGATGTAGTTCTACAGAGGCCCACACAGGATTATAGCACAATCCCAGCATTCGTTGAAAATCAGGATTTATCAATTAAAAACCTAGTTGCACTATAGTCCCATTCGGGCTGAACAGCCTGAATAGAAGTAACCCATTAACCTCAGGTAACTCTCCTCTTTGCTGATCTCAGCATGCCTCCACTGCCAATAGCTGACAGGAATTAAAAGCCTGTGAGACTACTTAATGCAGTGCAATCAGAAAGTGGATCTCCCAACCAGAGATACCCATGCTAGCCCAGAGCTTTAACAGCAGGTACACTGTGAGATCTTTTTACAACACACAATAGCACAATCTATGTGAAGGAGCCATCTTGCCTGTGGGGAGAGGAAAAGAGAAGGAAATGGGGTGAGCACCTTCCATCAAGCTCCCAACATTGACCCCTCCCTCCCAACTGTCACCACACAGGCCATGAAGGAGCCATCTTGCCTGTGGGAAATGGAGGAGAAAAAGAAAATAAAAGTATTTTACCATTGCAAGGACACTGTTGCTGCCAGATTGTCCCTGTTCCCTCCCACACCATTTCCTTTTGTATCTTGTCTCTTTAGATTGTAAGCCTGAGGGCAGGGACCTGTCTAAGATAAATATAATATTGTAACACACCCTGAAATTTGAAATTCCATCCAGTTCAAGTTTTTTTAAAAAACTTTACACATAGATCTTTTATATGTATTCTCATGTTAAGCAACATTTAAACTATGCTACCTTCTGGTTCAGTCCTCAAAATATGAGAAAACTTGGATTTTGACTGACTGCATTACTAAAATATTCACTAAAAACCTAATAAAAAACAGCCTCTTGATATAAAAAGCCCATTATGATTGCAATGTTGCCCAATCTAATTTTGTAACACACAGTAAGTTTTAATAGACTATTTTTCAGCCTGTTGAAATGCAACTCTTAGAAACAAATGTTCTCATTTAAACCACTAGCAAGGTTCAAGAATGCTTTCAGTATCTAAGCGTTGCAGAATAAAATGACCAGTTCTTGGTTGGCCTTGGAAAATCACATCTTCTTGCCAACCTGAAGTTTCCTTGAACAATATAACCCCATCCAGACCACCCTTGGAAGCTTTAAAAAAGAGTTTCAGTGCTTATGGAAAACATTTGAAAGATTGTATGTATTGTCCTATTCATATGTAGCATCTCCTCACGAGCGTAGAGGCTGTATGGCATGCACAGCAGTGGCATGACCCTAACCCTATCAAATCCAGTCCATGAAGTATTTTTTTTGCAACTGTTATATAGCATTTATAATACTCGATATATTTTGTTTTAAGAAAAATATATTGTAACCTGCCACCTAGTTTTCTTATTAGAGAGAGGAGACAGAATTAACAGTCATCTGGTTCTTATAGAAGCTAATGGCCACCTAATTTTTAAAAAGCCTGTAAGAAAAGAAAACCTAAGAGCTTCCAAGGCAGTCGAATATTGCATTTCAGCATCTAATTCCTCTAGGATTAACTGTTGCAATTTAAACTTAGTGGTTCTTGCTTGTTCTTCCAACTTCAAGAATACAAAGCAAGTTTTTTTTAAAAAAGCAACTTGCCAATTAATTCTTTTTTCTAAATATCATTTTTTTTAAAAATCTCCCTCCTGGAAATAGCCAAAACACAATACTGCAAGCTAAGTCTTAAAAGTACGGTATGACTTTAGATCTTGAAAAACAATAGTTTAACTTCAAAGGTACACTTGCATCATCTAAAACTTGTTTTTAGCTAGACAGAAAAATATTGTGGCAAACTCAACTTTATAGCCAAACTTGATAGTTCATTTGTATGTGCAAACTCTTGCTTTGTACAAGGGACTTCTAAATTCAGTACTTTTTTACAGAATTTTTAGATAACTGTTCCTCATGTAAGAATTTGGTTCCTGCAAATCACTATGTATTGCAATACTGCACTGTGCAACTAAGTACCTTTATGGAAACCTATAGGTTAGGACAGTGATGGCAAACCTTTTGAGCTCAGTGTGTCAAAATTCGCAAGAAAACCTAGCTTAACTCGGGTGCTGTGTCATATCTAGAAATATCCATACTTTTGTGATATTTGTAGCTGTAGTAAAAAAGTTAAATTTTTGATATATGTATTTTTTAAAAGCAAAAACAAACAATTCTTTACATTAGTGACTTTTGTTGCTGAATTTCATTTGCTAAATCTTCAATTGAAAGTTGGTATTTCGCACACTTCAAGAACAAGCAAGCACTACACAACCAGGTGCAAGGGTGACCAGGTGTGTCACCCAAAAGGGCTTGGTGTGTCACCTGTGACACGCGTGTCATAGGTTGGCCATCACCGGGTTAGGAGAACCAGAAAGGATAATGGAACAAGCAATGACAAATCCATACTCGAAAGCTGGTCTTCAGCTTCCTTTTTAGGGTGAAGCTTTATGTGCTTATGTCTCTCCATGATTCTGGCTTATCCTAGAAACACAATGGCTGCAATGCACTTGCCCCTCTTCTGCTGAGGCTCTTCTTGGGTGTTTTTCCACTGTCACTAGAAGAACCCATTATGTACCCATTAATGGGTACAAAAATGCAATTACGTACCCATTAATAGGTACTTTTAGTGACAGTGGAAAAACACCCCTTGAGGCCACACTGCCACCACTGTAGCCTACTAGACCTAGGAGTTCTTGAGATCAAAATCCACTCTGCTTTAAAAGCTCATGGGTGACCCTAGGCAAGTCACAACCTCTCAGCCTGGCTTACTTCACAGGTTGTTGTGAAAAGTAAACAAAGAGGTGGAGAGTTATATGCACTGCCTTGGGAAATATGAGCTATAAATACCATGCATAAATGAATGCACAAAATATTGGGGAACGGGAATTACTGAGGCTTTATATTTAAACCTCCTTCTTCCAGTCCACCTTTCTGAAACATCTCTATGCACTGCAAGGAAATAAGTGCTTTCAACAGTTATTTTCCTTCTTCAATATACTAACTAGATGCTATTAAGACCTGACTAGACAGATTATCTCCCACTGCCCTCCAGATTTTCAAGTGACACTCCAACATTCTATATTTTAGAGAATGTCACAAGAATGTCAGTTCTTTAAAAAAAACCTACTTACTTCTGCCTTCAAGCAGAAGAGCTACCCATAAACTCAAAAGAAAATGACAGAAAGGAAGTACCGTATTTTCTGGCGTATAAGACTACTTTTTAACCCAGGAAAATCTTCTCAAAAGTCAGGGGTCATCTTATACGCCGGGTGTTGTCTTCTTATATGGCGAGTATATCCCAAACTCTAAATTTTAACTGAAAAGTTGGGGGTCGTCTTATACGCCCAGTCGTCTTATACGCCCAGTCGTCTTATACGCCGGAAAATACGGTATATAGTTTTTTAGTAAGTATTGGTTGTTGTATTTTGTGTCTCATTTTGTTTTGAATGTTTATTTATATGAATATTTGTATATTTGGAAATAAAAAAAGAAAAAGAAAGGACTCAAGAGAAGTGAATTCATACACAGATTCTCAACAGCTAATTATAAATAATTAGGTACAGTTTTCACTTTATTCCTCTTGTTAAAAGTTATCGAAACAAATATATAAATAAAATGCTGAGAAAAATAAAGCATTACAACACTAACTCAAAGTTCTGGACTAGTTTTTGCAATGGACAAAAGAAAATAACTGGAATAAAGTCTAATCCAAAGAAAACAGAAAGTCTCTGGAAACAACTGATTTAGAAACAGTGAATCACATTCACACGAGCCTAGCACATCTCTGGAAGGCTCACATTCACAATCTAGGAGAACTTCCTGACTCAGGCTGCTTAAGTTGTACCTACACTGTCATTGGGGCTTCTGCCCAACCTGTGTATTGGTAAACTTCCTGCATACAGACATTCATAGAGCTATCAGAGCTAGTCAAAAGTCCTGGGAATTTTTACAGACCGAGACATCTTTTGACTGCAATACTTGATAGAATTTCTGCTTTCTTCCTCTTTAAAATGCCACAGTACCTTAAATGAAACCAGATTGTTGAATTCTTTGATCGGAGAAGCTCATTTCACCCTCAATTTATACCTTTAGGTCATAATAATCATTACTCCTGCTACAGCATCCATCTGTATTATACTTTCCCTTTTGTCATGATGAAGACCATGGATCAGCAGCAGAACATAAGCTTTGCACAGAAGTTGCCAAATTTAATCACTGGTACTTCCCAAAGAGAATAGCAAACAACTTTCCTATCATTTCTAAGGAAATTCCTTGGATCTATAGCATTTGTGTAATCATTAGACATCAAGTCTGATCTAACGGTGTTTTTATAGGCACCTATCTATCCTGTGATTTACTTGTTATAACTTCTACTACATTTCATTTTTGAATTTGACAATTTTTGCTCTCATCTTAATTGTTTTCTGATAATTTTTGTATTGATGACATGATATATTTAAAGTAAGGATTATAAGTGTCCAAACATAAAACTTGGAAACACTGCTTTGCAAGAAATGTTACTAAATCAGAAACCTTTAGTCTGATTAAGATTCTTTAAAATAGGGAATTGTTCACTTAACTCGCTCCGTCATACTGGATGGAACACTGTTGCAGTATAAATATTTATTAGATTTATAGTCAGCCTTTTCTCTATGAAACTCAAGGAAATGTACATTGTCCTTCTATGGTATACTCAAGGAAGCAATAATTTTAGTAACCTACATGTTTAAATGACATTTGAACCTAGACCTGACAAGCTAACCAGTAAAAAAACATGGAAAAAAACCAGTGGTGGCCCAACCTCCTAAGGAATGAATTTGTTTTTCATATGCAATATTTGTAGTTTGTTATGCAAACCACTCTGGGACCTCAGAGTGACAAGCGGTGCACAAATGCACATAAATAAATTTTAGGATGCACAGCCAAACAGAGTAATACCTTAAAATTACTAAAGACAATAATGTTACAAAAATGAGAAATGATGCCCCATTTCTCATTTAAAATTGAAACACTCATTTTCTCTCTCACACACACATAATTTTCACCTATATATTCCTATCTGGCTGTGTAAATGCAAGAGTGTGACTCCACTCTGATTTATAAGCTTAACATACAGTGGTTTCGTGAGAAAACCATTCCAATTATCATTCCCTTTTTGTTCATGTGGAATAGATGAACAAAGGATTTAAACTATTTAAAAAAGATTCTAACCTACCTACGCAATACAGTATACCACTCCTTACACATAAATTGAAATATTCATTATTTATTCTAGTATTTATATCTTGCCCTTTACCTGAGGGTCTCAGGTTAGGTTACAAGAGTAAAAGGATAAAATTATAAATTAAAACTATTAAAATATAATCTAAATAAATGACAGCAATGGTATCATTCTGTTTTTTTTAATTTTAAAATCAAAAGAGAATGAAAATACTTTAAATTAAAAAATCTCCTTCATCACACTTTCTACACAACATCAATATACTGCTGACCAAAACTAACCCATGGGAGCTGTGAAAATAAACCTGTTTTGTTCAGAATGCTGACTCTATTCACAAATGCTTTTCTAAATTTTAGCCAATGTATTATTGTTTAGATATAAATCTTAAACTATGAGAATTTATACTCAGTTTTCAAACTAATATTTCAAAAGATTTGCACATTTCCATCTGTATGCAATTACTAGTATACAAATAATAGAATATGTATATATCTTGATAATCAAAACCAGCGTATTTTTAAAATCTTCAAATATTTCATATTCATATAAACTATCTAATGGTTCTTTTGCTCAGATACTGTATTTGTTATATCTACCGGTAGATAAGACAATGGAACTGGACAAAAGAGGCAGATAACATGATTTCTACAAAATCCTCCATCTCCTGCTAGAGTCTCCTGAAAACCTGTTTCAGAGTAGATAAGAAAGAGCATAAAGGGCTGCATAAGCAGATAGTGAAGATTACCCCCGTACAAACCCAACAGGAACTCTACGAGCATTTGGCACATTCTGTCAACAAAACATGTACACCTATGAATAAAACAGCTAATCTGGATCTAATTATTTTTCGTGTTATTTTCTCACATTCATCAACACTCAATATTATGCTGATTCTCATCAGGCACTCCGCACTGAAATCTGAATTTTTTAAACTTTTAAAAAACCATAAGCTAATAATTATATGGTGATTTTCCTACATCGTAAATTGTGAATTTTACAATCTCCTTCCACACTTCATAAGCCAATCAACTATTTCACATAACCAATTTCAACCTTCAAGGAAGTATTGTCATGAAATCAATACTTCTTAACACAGAGAATAATCCTTACTAAATGAAGGAAACTATATTCAAAACACAGAACAGACCTTATGCTTTACCTGTTAAAATATGCTGGTACACTGAACCTAAAATAAATACTTCAGTGGCTTACTAAGATTAAGTAAAATCAATGTTACAGATCCACATAACTGTATAACATTTTTTCAAGAAGTGTTTAGATGGTAAAACTACATTTATTCTAAAACTATATAATTATAAGCTGATCTATGGGTGTTTTTCCACTGTCACTAGAAGTATCCATTAAGTACCCATTAATGGGTACTAAATGGCATAACCCTATGACATTGGGTCTCTTTATTAACAATATCCTTTTCCCCACAAGATACAAAACAAGCAAACCTCCATGAAGCTAAGAAACTGCCCACTGACTAAAATTTAGTAGAGAAGGGACTGCATATGGAAGTCAAATATCTCAAACCATACTTTTAAATTTACATTTTCTTTTGAAAATAAACATAATACCATACTTCATGAAGTTAATTTGAATGTTTCTCTCTTTTCTGTTATTGTTTATTCTTTTGAAACACAAAGCATATAAGCCAAATAAATGAAGAGGTTTCAACCTGAAATATCATCATCCTAACACTCATCCTGTGTTCAATTCTTTTGAAATAGCACACAAGTAATTTTTATGGAACCCAGTGGCCTACATTTGCACTGTCACAAGTGTACAAACATAATATACTGATAAAGTACAGAATTAATATCAAATAACTGTGGTATCAATAGCATCTTGAAAACTGCCTTCTATTTCATACTTTCTCAATAGCCACCTAAATGGCAACTGTAGGAAATTTGCTAAAGCTAGAAACTGATCATGTGACTAAGAATCTAAAACAATGTACAAAATTCGCATGATTTAAATTCAAATGTTTTTTTATGTGTTTCATGTACTGCCTTTAGTCTAAGCTCTCCTGAACTCAAGAGTTTATTTCCTACAAAAATACATCAGAGCATCCCAAGAACCTTGCTATACAAAACCAAAATCAATTTTAACATCCAAATGAACCATAAGCAAAATATGATTGGTCTAGTACTCGTGTTCCTCTGGAAATGGGTTTTAAAAAGTACCTTGCCTCTGACTGTACATTTAACAGACTTATTGGTGATTTGTCTAGCTTGCTGTGAATGCTACCCTAGTTAAAGACAACCATTATATCTTGGTGTAGGATTTTTTTTTCATGTTTCCAATTTCTAATTAACACAGAGAATATGACTTGCCAAACAAATAAGGCACTTAGTTTGGTTGCCCTCTGCATACTTTTGGTAGGACCAGGGGCCTATCCGCACTTGGCTTTATTCTGAAATATAACCCGGAATAGGGGTCTGCTGTCCACATGATAGTGCAGGTTAGGCAGGGCCCAGGTGAAACCTGCCAGAGTCTGCATTAATATGAGGACAGAAGACCTCCTATCCTGAGATATATTCCAAAATACAGCCAACTGCGAACAGGCCCCAGAATAGCTTTTTTAAATGGAACAATTGTGTATTTATATTTTTAGGTGGTTTGACCCTCCTCCTCATTCACTACATTACCACTAGTTTTACAAAGTCTTTCAAACGTTAGAAATGGTTTGCTGCTTCTCTTACAGTGATTGTTCACGTTTATGTTATAAGAGCTTGCACAACTTTTATCCTCTCATCTATGGGCACTATTTAAATGTAAGTTCACAGCAGGAACAGAAAACATGTAAGAGATGAAACACCTTTCTATTTCAAACGTGTTGTATTGATAAAAGGTGGGGGGGCAACCAAGCCCAAATGCTAATTGAAGTATCTCCAAAAACGTGGCTGTTTGGCAACTGGATTTTAAACATACAATCTTAAGAGTAACATTCACTGCATCTCTGGTTCGTACACAGTAGACACCCAGGCCCAAAATCCAAGAACCCCCCAAATTAAGAGAGCCCTGGTATTGTCAACATTAGTATTCTATGAACAACTAGGTTCACCCAACATTGTTGACTCAGCTTGATCAGAAAGTCTGACGCCCTTGTCACCACCCTGGACCCATCAACTAAGCCTCCGGGTCCTTCTGACAGAATACAAGACCGCTTAAAACGGTCTTTCCGCGGCAGAGTGATCGCGCTTTGCACTTTTCTGCCACTCCAGCACTCGAGAAGCAGCAACGGTCATGCGGCGGGAGAGCGTGGCCGTGGCGCGAGGCCCGGGGCGAGGCGGAGAGGGCGCGTCAAGGGGAGGAAAAAGGCCTGCCGGGCCTTTCCGCGGCCGCTGCCACCAGCGCCGTCCACACAATGAGGTTCTTCCCCGCCTGAGAGCAGTCGCTGCTTCTCGCCGCCATGTTGGGTCCTGGCCGGCTCCATGTGCAGAGGGAGGAGGGGAGAGAGAGGGAGGAAGAAGAAGAAGAAGAAAGCGGGCCGCTCGGGGGAGCCAGGAGCTGCGATCACAGCAGCCCCGCCGCTACGAAAGGGAAGAAGAAAAGGAGAAGAGCCGAAAAAAGAAGCGCCTGCAAAGCCAAAGGACCGGAAGGGCCCCGTCCGGGCAAATGAACAAAGGAAGGAGGCCATGCCGACGCCGCCGACGCCTCCCCTTCTTCGCGGCCTAGGAAACAAAGGCGAAGCGGCCCGGCCCGGGAGGGGAGGAGAGAGAAGCAGACGAGAAGGATTTTTCTCCCACGACCTGGCCTTTCAGGCCCCCTCTCACCCCCCAGGAATGGCGGCCAGCACAGCCGTCCGTCAGCCGCCCCCGACCACGGAGGGAGGGAGGGAGGGAACAGGGGAGGGGGCTCTCTCCGCACCTTTTTCTTCTCCAGGTTGCGTAGCTTCTTGTCGATGACACCCAAAATCTGCTTCATCGCCTCGGTCTGCACCGAGCTCGTGGTGCCGCCCGGAACAGTCACATTCGCCGCCGCCTGAGACGGAGCCGCTCCGGTTCCCGCCGCCTCATTCGCCGGTTTGCTGCCGCTGCTGCTCGCCATCGCGCTGCTGGTGGCCGAGGGCATCGCTGACTGAGGGGGAGAGAGAGAGAGAGAGAGAGAGAGAGAACGAGCGCGTTACGGGAGGGTTCGAAAGGGAGGGAAGAGAGCGGGAGGGAGGGGATGAACTCAACTGACGGGCCGCCGGAGAGGACACACAGCGCGCGGGGGGGGGGGGCGGGAAAAGGAAACGCCTCCAACGCCGCCGCCGCCTCCTTCCCCACAGCGGTCCCTTCGCTTTCTCTTTCCTCGTCCCTCCTCCCTCTCGCCTCGCCTTCTCTCTTTCACCAAGGCACCGGCCCGGCTGTACCTGTCAACGCGTCCAACGGCCAGGGAAGCCTTTCCTAACCCGCCCCCACCCCGAAAATAAAGTAAAATAAAAGCTCGCGGGCCGGGCACGTCCCCGTCACACACGTGACCAGCGACCTCGCTACTCTCCCCCCCGCCGTCCCCTCCCCACCCACCCCGCGGTCTCTCTTTTCCAGCCGGGCTCCGTCCTTTTTCCCTCACTAGCCCCGCCGTCTCTCCTCACCGTGCGTGCGTGCGTGTGTGTGTGTGGTGTGCGCGCGCACGCGTCAGAGGCAAGAGGGAATGGAGACGGGCTTCCCAGAGAGAAGGGACGGCGGCGTCAGGGAGGGAGGGAACACACAGGACCAACTCGGGGACCTGGGTCTCTTGCCGTGCGGGAACGGTTTCCTCTGCCCACTCCGGCCCGTCACGCTTGCGACGCTCCGACCTCCGGCTACCTCAGCACCGACCCAGGAGGGGAGGGAGGGAGAAAAGCAGGGAGTCGAAGAGCGCGGGCGCGAGCCAGACGGACGGGCCAGGCAGGGAGCGCGAGCTAGGGCGAGAGCCGGGGTCCTTCGCTGCGAGTAGTGGCTACAAAAAACGCCTGAAAAGGGCGCCAGGGCTGTTCTGCCACAGCGTTCGAAGCGCGCCTTCATCGGCTCTTGACTCTTAGAACGCCGGCTTTTCAGGCGCGGAGGACACCTAACGGATAGAGCACAATGGTAAGGGGGGGGAGGCTTGTTCCGCCAAAGGACCCCGCCGGCGGGTGGAGTTCCGTTGGGAGGGCAGTCGGAGGTTGGAGCGCGCGCGCGCGGTGCGGTCCGGTTTTCGGGGCAGGGGTAACGGCCGCGGGCTGTACGTCGAGGCGCTTTCCGGTTTGCTCCAGACTGAGACTTCGGTGTCCTTCAGTGGGAGTGCTGGAGGCCTCACTTTTCTGTGTCAGTGAAGGGAATGCCGGGGATGACTGACGTCTGTTGCTCGCCCGCTGCTTCGTTGCACGTTTTTGCTGAAGGGATCTTGAATACTGGGCGGGAGGAGCAGTTGGAGAATAGAAACTGTAGGCTCTTCGTATCGCAGAGCAGGTTGCTTTCCTCTGGAGGGCCCCTGCAGCGTGTACAGCCCTCTGGGCAGAATGGACTCTGCCTGGAATGTTTAACTGGAAACTTTACCTTCTAGACTCGAGGCCCTTTCTGTACCGAGCCTTATTCCGGATTACATCTCAGAAGAGGGGTCTGCTGTTTGCATACCAGAGCCGGCTTTGGCTGGCCCCCTGGTATGAGATATAAACCGGAATAAGGCTCAGTGCAGAAAGGGCCTGAGATTGAATATTGTACCACACCTCTGTGGTAGCGGAGTTACCTGAAGGGAAGAGGGTTCCAGGGACAGATCCTGGCATTTCCCCTGAAGAAGGCAAAACATTTTGGTGACTGCCAAGAACATTCAGTGGATATGCCCACGTAGTCACCAGGAGCCAACTGCAACTCCATGGTACAAAAGAAAGTGTACTTTAGTGCTACTTATTTCCAATTTGCTCGGCAGACTCTGGAGGAAATTTGTTAATTTAAATAACATCAGGCTTTTTTTAACGTATAGCTAGTGAAAATGTGTCTAGTATTTCATTGTTTATATGAAGGTTTTTGTAATAATTTCAACAAACTTTTCTGATGCTGTTATCACGGTTGTCAATCTAGGACCGTTTAGGCAAATAGGGCTGCTGAACTCCATTTGCTCTTACCACTGCAACACCCAGCCTTCCGGTCCAGAAATGGTACTAATAACCTTAGAAAACTATGTTCTGAGTTGATGGAGGATTTGCTAGGGAGGATGAACCATGTTCCTAAGCTAGTATTAAAGGCAGCAATACTCCCAATGAACTTGAGAATGTGGTAGAAGTAAGTTAGGTAAAATGTAAAACTAAGCTCTAAGAATCTTGGGATGATTCATTTCTTCTTAGTCTGACCTACCTCATGGTTAGCTTGTTGTTAGGATAAAATTGAGGGAAGGAGAATAATGTGTACCATCTGAAACTCTTCCAAAGAAGAGCAGAATAGAATGCCATATATTATTCCCCCTCCATTTTCTTCTAGCCTGGACGGAATTAGAAATGTCACTGCTAGTTTCATGATGAAACTGAAAAGTTATACAAATATTTGTTTCATGTCCATAGTAAATAAAAATATATCCCTCCTGAGTAGGAAAATGGCATGAATTCTTAAAACATCTGTAGTGCAGTTATGGAGCTCTGGAAACACCTGCACAATAGAAACATTCTGCCATTTATGTTGGAACTTGTATCCAGTTACATTTGCAATCACTATGTTTTCTGCATCCTTTGATCTTAAATAACCATTGACACAAGAGTTGTATGTAGACTTTCATGGCTGGATTCAATCTCATTTTTGACCTTTTGACTCTTCTAAGAGCAAAACCTTCTGAAGATGAATATCACAGCTATATCTGAAAGCTTAGGTTCTCAGAAGAACCATGGAACACAGCATAATAGACCCAAAACCTGCTACAAATGAAACATTGACACAAG
The DNA here is from genome assembly GCA_023333525.1 of Aspidoscelis tigris stejnegeri. Lineage (NCBI taxonomy): Eukaryota > Metazoa > Chordata > Lepidosauria > Squamata > Teiidae > Aspidoscelis > Aspidoscelis tigris. The sequence continues at coordinate 46,700,443 of JALMGA010000003.1, read as the reverse complement.
AGTTAGTTTTATTTCAGTCATAAATCAAAAGCTGTGACTGAATATCTCCTGCTCTAGAGAGGGTCATAAAGTTCATATGTTTAGAACCAGTGTCTTTCTATGAAAGCCAAATCAAGTTATGAACTGTTTTATTTCAAAAGCCTGTGAAGATTGGTATTGGGTAGGGATGTGTCGAATATCTTGGACAGCTACAAATTTTCATTCAAATTCAAAGATTTAACAATACACGTGCTATTTGAAAGGGGCCTACATTTGTAGCCCCCCTCCTTTGTATGCAAATCAAATATATTTGGCCCTGGTCAAAGCTTCTCCAAAACTTTGACCAGAGGGCCAGGGGAATCCTTATCCTCCACCATCCCCAGCCAAGGTCTCCCATGGCTGCCTCTCATTCACACACCCCACTCACCATCATCTGCTGCTGCACGCCATCACCACCACTATAACCCACCTCTGAGCTCCAAGCCCTGCCAAAGGCACATGGATGACCCAGTCCCTTGGGAATCGTGGGGATTCTAATGTGATCCCGAGATCTTTCATTCTTTGCAATTCCTGGAGAATCACAGGAATGTGGCAGAGCTGAGGGTGCAGCGGTGGTGGCAGCATGCACAGCCGGGTGCTGCAGTGACACATAGTGTGGTGGCAGAAGGTTAAGGGGCTTTGATTTGTACAAAGTCAAACATTCCCCCCTTCAATTCAACTCAAAGGGGCGGAATGTGCTTCGTGCACACTCCGAGTATTGGGAGCTGGTTGTTATACCATGGGCCTAATTCACACATCTGAAATATCATCATAATTAAGTATATTTGGCACAAAGTAAAAATGAAATCCAACATGTTATTTGGATGTAAAAATTTAATTAACTAAAATGTCAAAAGGCACATAGATGATTTACTAGGATCTTTGTTGCCATATCAGCTTGAAATGCTACCAATTTTCCCATTGTGATAGAAAATAATTGATGTTGACATGGGTAAATCCTTGTGCAATCAGATGAGAACATAATGCTCTAAAGTCTAGCTCTTGAGTCTTGTTTATATTAACTTGCTTATCTTAGGCCTGGTCATAGAGCTGCATTTGTCAGTCTCACGTAATCTTTTGTGCATAGTGAAGTTTCATCAGAAATAGAATAATAAGCCTCTTCCACACAAAAAAACTCAAATAAGCATGGTAACATTCAACAGGTATCTTAAATCCAACAGGAACGCCAGAAATGTGTAATTGGCCTGAAGTTGTACTTAACAGGAATAACAATACATCTTTGTAAATACACTGCTAAAAAAAAAGCACTTCAGTCACTCATCAGATCTCAGTGAAGAAAAGATTCAAGTTGAAAGTCTTTACTAATATAAATTGTGTAATTTGCTGAGAACAAAATGACATAGGAATGGTCAATGGAAACCAAAATCAATCAACTGAGGACTGGACTCCAGATCACCCTGGCAATCCAAGTAAAAAACTGAAATCACGGGCAAATCCAATTTGTGTGGATTTCATCATGGCAACTCATGACTCAGTGTGTATGCCCCCGCCCCCCCGCCCCCACATGCCAGTATGCTTACCTGACAATGTCTGGGCATGCTCCTGATGACGCAGAGGATGGTGTTCTGGGAGATCTCAGAGACTGATTAGGGCATCAGTGAGATCCTGAACAATCTTTGGTACTACTTGGTATAGGTTACACTGATGCATAATGTCCCAGAAGTTCTCAATTGGATTCCGGTCTGGGAAGCGTGAGGGCCGGTCAGTGATATCAATGACTTCATCATCCAGGAACTGCCTACACACTTTGGCCACATGCAGCTGGGCATTGTCTTGCACCAGGAAGAACCCAGGGCCTAGTGCATCAGCATAAAGTCTGTGAGTGGCTCTGAAGATTTCATTCCACTACCTAACAGCAGTCAGGGTACTGTTGGCTATCACGTGGAGGTTTGTGTGATCCTCCAAGATATGCCTCCACAGACCATCACTGACCTACTACCAAGCTAAGTCATGTTAGATGATGATGCAGGCAACATAACGCCCAGACTCTTGCAGGTCTGTCACATATACTGTGTGTGTGAATCTGCTCTCATCTGTACTTTGCATGCTCATATCTGTGTTCCTGCTACCAGTGGGTCTAGGCAGAGATTTTTTTTTAAGAGCAGGGTAACTGTGGAAGACTGCATTTAGGTGGTTCTTATCCCGTGAAAAACTCAGTTGTGTAGAAATGGCAACTCTTGAATACTCCAACACAGAGTGTCTGTGTGTGCATGGAAAATGAAGAGAAAAGGGTGTAACTTACTATACTTGGCACCTAAATTCTTATTATGTTTCATGCACACAACAGAATAGTTAAGCTTCTAATTTACTATTTTAGAAACTTGTTTTTTCTCAACAGTGCCAAATATCATGATACCCTGCATAGACTTTTTCCTGAGGTGGCTTTTTCGGTGAATAAGTGAATAGCAAGAGAATCTGTAAACATATTATATGGTTTTTATCATTTTGTTGTCAAAATATAAATGTGTATAAAATAAAACTAGTAATAATTTGTTCTGTCACATAACCTTAACAGTTTGCCAGAAGCGCTCAAGCCTTAGGAAGGATTAAATAGCAAAGTTTGCAGAATTAAAACCTTTAATTATTTTATTCAGCAGTATTGTACAAGAAGATTTGTAGATGGAGCCCCTAAAAATACTCTTGAGAGACGAATGCAGAGATGTGCCAGCTATTAATCATCCCTAAAACAATAAGGGCATTTGTTATTACTGTCTGCTGCCTGTTCTCAGTTTTAATTTGTCATTTCAGTTCGACACTGCCAGATTTTCAGAAGTGGGTCACCTAGTTCCCTTTAGACTTTTTCTGCTAAGTAGTTAAAATTAGCATTTTCTATTACACTAATGGAGATTTATGAAAACCTTAATGGCATGTCTAGTCATGGTTTCCTGGAAATATTTCATCTTCTGTATTATTACTGTTTTTAAAATCCAGTTCATCATGTTAAAAATACAGAAGCATAGTTTTCCAAAAGAGATGCCATGTATGACCAGTGATATAATAAGCAAGGTGTTCTTTAGTTGGTCTAAGTAGATTGTGCTGTGCTGTATTTTGCAGTTGTATCCCTCCAGAGTTCAGGGTAGTGAATGTGTTGGCAGGTGGCATTTTATATTCATGATTTTGTTATCAATCCATGAACAGTACTTCCTATAATAATACTGACCTCTAGACCTCAGAAAATAGTAGCAAAGTCATATTACCCCAAAAGTAATTACAGTAACGCTATTGGTTTTAGCTATTTTAAATAGCAGAAGAGACTATTCCACTTGTTTGCCTCTAGAGGGTGAGAAATATGTGAAGTGCATCATTGAACTGAGGAGGCAGGTGTGTTCAAAACGGTTTGAAAACACACTGTCCAGACTCCAAAGTGCCATTCAGCATTAAAAACAGGAGTAAAGTACAAAAAAAATGAATTAAAGAAAACACCCCTTCAAACAACTCTCCAGTTTTTTAAACTGAAACGCTTTATGGGGTGTTCCCACTCAGATCAGAGTTTTAAAACCATGTTTTGAAGCCCGCCCGCCTGCCCTTCTGCCCACCGCTGCCTTGCTTGCCTAGGTGCTTGCCTGCTCACCTGCTGTTGTTGCTGCTGCTGCTGCTTCCCTCCATTATGGCTCCTGTTGGCCACTGCCGCTGCCCTCCTCGCTCACTCGGCTTCCCGCCGAGCAGCCCTGGTGCTCCCGAGGCTCAGGAAGGAGGAATGGAAAGCAGCGGGCAGGTGAGCGAGCAAGCTCCCCACTCCCTTTTGGGTGCTGCTGCTGCCGTGCCACCACCGTGTTCCGCTTTAAAGCGGAATTAACAAAAACCAATGGGAACGCAAATAATGTGCACTTGCATCCATTTTTTAAATTCTGCTTTAACAGACCTAAGTGGGAATTCACCCTAAGAGATAGATAGAATCAAGCTTACTTTTGAAAGCTGTTCCTGTGTTTGTTCCCTGTCCACATTTATGAGGCAAATACACATTAAGTGGCAGTGAAACACAGATGCTGTAGCTATGCATGTGCCCAGCAGATTTCCTGTTCCAAAACTGTGGTCAGTTTGGCAGCAGTGGTCAGTGGTCAGGTCTACTGGTACTGCCCAGTGAGGCTCAATGACCCATTCCTCATGTGTCAGGACAATTACTCTTGTCCCCTCCCTGGATCTTAGTTATTTACTAGAGATTACCCACTCTCTTTCTGCTCATCTCTTCCATGCACCTGTGCACATACACAGAGCAGATAAGCAGAAGCCCTTTAAGCTGTTGCTACACTTCGTTAATTCAGCTGCTTCTGTGTTTCCAGTACAGAACTTCTATAATGTAACACTGTAACTCTGACGTTACTGATATTCCCTACTATAGCCACAATGTAATAGTGCCACGGAAAAAGTATCTTTGAGTTGAGACCATAAGCAGCAAGTTTAAATCAAGGATCCAGATACTTAGATATTTTTGAGTACTACAGGAATATGAGTTCTTAAAGTTTCAGTCGTTGCATGAGGGAAAGCAGGAAAGGATGTGGGAAGCTCAGAGGGCTTTGTATGCTTCAAATTCTGCAAACTGTTTTGGGAGGGTCAAGGCTGCATCCAGACAGGAGCAGTTATGTTGTGGACTGAAGGAGCTTTAAAGTGAAGCTGTGACCACAGCTTCAAATTATGAACTCCCTTAAATGTGTGTGTGCATAGGCACACATTTTTGGAGTGCCTCAATGTGGCACTCCAAAAATGGCACATGTTATCCTACCTGAAACCTGACATAGTTGTGAATTTAGACACTGTGTAAACACCACCCTGAAAATCTACATCCTTACCACTCCTTTTACATTGTGTGGAAATGCTAACTTTTGATTTAATTAAGTGGTAGTTAAGAAGAAGCATGGATTGGGCAACATAATGCAACTAAACTTTGGAAAACTGAGTAACAAAATCTTATGGCTCATCATTCATATGTTGACTTATTTCTTTAGGTTTCAGAATACTTCATTATGAAAGTCACAGAGAACATTATTCTAGCCACATCCAAGGTATTTACATGTCTTTTTGTTCCAAATGCTTTAGTGATGTTTGGAACGAACAATATTGCTAGCATATGCTTTGTTCAAAAGTTTAGTAGTGGTACTTGGAAGTCAGTGACGTATCAAATTTCAAAGGTTGAATCCTGAAGGATATGGCTTTAATTGCACTTGGGGTTTTAAAATCTGATACATGTTTAATTCTCAGTTGTATTTAATTTTTTATTTATAGTGTAACAGATACACTAAAGGACTTACGGGGCTAACTATTTTCTGTAGAATTCAATAGCAAATTTTTAAAAAGCTAGAAGGTCACGTTTCTTTGAAAGTGTGATGCTTAGTCCTGAGGGGCACATCAGCTGTAGAATTATACTATTTAACTAATTACAAAATACTATCTATTTTGGGGTTATTATGACATATTCCATAATCCTACTTTGAACCTAAACTTTTGGATACAGCTACAATATCCAGTTAGCAACAATATTGTCAACATATCTGTACTATACTGCATGTGGTATTCGTCAAAGCCTTATTTTCAAATTGTTCCTTGAAGAAGTTAACAGTGGCTGAGCTAGCTGGTCTCTCCATAACTAAACTCTTCTTTGTTTGTAGTATTGCCATTCCATAGGAAGTAACTTCACATGAGACAGTGTCTGAATAATTCTATTCTACTTTGAAATGTTCAGTATCCTTTGAAAAGTGACTTGATGTCACAACTCACCATCATATCCATGTCCTTTAATCTGATTTGTTTACTCTTCTGAACAAACTAGTAGGACTTCTGGATGTAGCATTCAGACCTTCTAATTAGCAGCTGCATCAGGGTAGCTAGATGTTGTCCCAGCCTGTAAGCTGTTGAACTATGGGGGTGGAATGGTGTTTCTGATTTGTATATCTTTGGTGCATAGTAGAGTCTTTGTGGGCAGTTATCTGCCGATTTTAATTTCTTAATATGTTTGCTGTCCCGGCTGATTATTTTCAACAGGGTAATCCTAGTTTTCTCTATGGTGCCAGTTGGGTCATGGTTTATCCTGAGGTATTTCTCAGGAGTGAGGAGATCTTGGGTTTTCATTGTGTGGTCAGCTGTGTTCATGATGTTGGTGCTATTTCCTTTGTCACCTTGTAGTACAATGATATTTCTGTTTGAGCTGATTTCTCCAATTGCTGCTATTTCTCTTAGAGTGATGTTTCCTTTCAGAATTTTGCCATGCTTTAATTTTCCATATGCTTTCCTTCTTATCTTTTCCATCAGCCTGGATTCCTCTCCAAACCAGAAGTCTAAGATCTGAGAGCATTCCATGTTGTAATGAAGCATATTGCTCTGTAAGATATTGTCTAAAATAATTTGGTTAAGCAAAAATAATAAAATAAAAATCCAGTGGCATTTTCAACCTCTGTGATTATTCTTTGGGGATGTCTTTTGATGCAGTCACAAAAATCTAGCAGGCATATTTTCTGGCGATGGATATCATCAGCATATCTGAAAGCTTAGGTTTGAAGCAGAACTACAGAACATGGCATAACATCCTCCAGTCTATAACAAGTGAGATGAAAACTATTCTTTAACATTTGTGAGACAGGCATGGAAAATATAGTGATGCTTGAAAAGGTAGAAGGGAGAAGAAAAGGAAGCTGGCCAGCTAATTAATAGATTCAGTTACAACAGTGATGAAAGATATAAGACGCTATAAGAAGGATCATAGAAGGCTGGTCACTGTGGAGGAAGTTAATCCATATGGTTGCCAAGAGTAGGCTGTGTATAGATGGCATCAAACAACGTAGCCTGGCCCTGAGGAGAATGCAGCCAGAAAACATGCTAAATGGCAATATTCCTCAGAGGAAGGAGCAACCGGATGCTGGAATCTCAAAGCCAAGAAGAAAGCTAGTAATAAATGGCTCTATAGCTTGATCTACTAGTAGAGCTCAACAATGACATTTACAACCAGATGAGTGTATGTATCCCAGCCTATGGAGATGTGTGGAGGGCATACCTCTGTAGGCCAGAATATAACAGGGGACACATTTCAGTGGTGCATGAGAAAGTGCAACTGGAAGTTGGTATAGGTTGAAATGGGCCCTCCTGAAAACTTGGAAGACCAGGAATAAAAAGAGGCAGGCTGCTGTTCCTTTGAAGCCAGCACTCAGGACAGCCTATAGCCTGCACTAGAGTAGCCTGGCCCAGCATAAACTGGGTTATCTAGCGTGGGGTAGTGTAGCTTGTGGTAGCCTGCACCGTGCAAAAGTGGGGGCAGTCTTTGTTCAGAAGTCTTAGATTTAAGTCTCCAGCTTCATACAGATGTTGGTTACTTATTCCACTATATTTGAATATTTTGGAATAAAGCCGGGATATTACAGAATTTCCATGCTTTATTCCAGAATATCCAAACATAGCAGAATAAGTGACCGATGTCTGGATGTGGCCTCAGAAGAAGTCAAGGGTCCAGGGTAAATACAGCCAATATGGAGCAAGTTTCAATTTTGAGGGCAGGATGCCTTTAAAGAAAAAGTTTGCTTTGGACAGTCCAAATACTGCATTCTACTGAGTGACCACTAGAGGCCATAGGACCACATAGCTATCTCAACTTGGCCTGTTCCAAAGAGTGACTAAATTTCCGGGATGGGCAGATCAGGAAGCAAAGAATACATGGTCAGTAGCAGAAAGTGGGCAAAGAACTGATTTGATCTGCATACAGCAGACTCCCTTCCAGCTAGTCAAAAGTTCTTGGCAATCTGGACCACAGCTGGTAAGAGTCTTGACTTGAACAGTTTCTTTTGTCCAGGTGACGAGGCCTGAAGAGCAGTAGTTGATTCCTTGGTCTCTGGTTCTCAGTCCTGGTTTAGACAAGTGCCAAAAAATTTTTTCCTCCATGTAATTATGACAGGTGCCTTACAATTTCCTAGCCCCTTAAGAAAATAATTCCAGCCCATTGTAGGACAGTTGGCACATGTGGCTTTCTGAGAAAGTGTTGCATGTACCAGCTGCAAAATATTGATCACGTGGTATAGGGATGAACATAAAAGTTAGACGTCATTGAAACTACTTGCCCCTCAGCACAGAATTCTATTGTATGTTATGACTACCAACAACTTTTGATAGCAATAGTGCTGACATTTCAGCATTTTCTGGGGGGCACAGCCATCACCTGTTGGTTGCCTCTGGTAACCTCTTCACTTATTGGATTCAAGGGCAACATGAAACCAACGTCACTTTCCTGGAATATCCAAACAATTAACTGATTTCTGGGTGCAAAATCTGCGTTTCAGCAGGACAGAAATTTCTTTGCAGGACCCCATTTTTTTAAAGTCAAGACAGAATCTTTTACATCCTACTTAAGGATGCTAGGGATTGAATCTGGGACCTTGGATGCAAACTCTGTGCTTCACTATTGAACTACAATATATTCTCAAAGTTATTTTGCAAGAAACATCACAGTAGAGCAATACATTCTCTGCTACTATTTGAATTGTGCTTTTGCCTCAAGTCCCCGCTTGAATACATTCACTGTTTTCATTATTCTTGAAACAGAGTTCCTTGTGTTAAATTATAAGGGAGGCCATACACGTTCTTTTTAAAATAATGTACATTTGCTATAATCTGTTTAGTGAAAGCTGCTGCTACCGTAGTGCTGTAGAGTTCATTAAATAAGAAGGAATTTCTTTTTTGCTCTGTTTAAAGTGTTATTTTCAGGAAGCCTCCAGGTGGTGCCATGGTTTAAAGAGAAGAATCTGACTTTGACCTTAAGGAAGTGCAGCGTCTCTGGGCCCTCGGTGGATATGCCAGACATCAAACTAAAACTTGTATATTAATAGGTTTGTGAGCATTTCCTCAGTCCTCTTTACATTAATAGCTGCTGTGCTGGGTAGAAGGCAAGAGAAGCACTTTCATGTTCCTAACCTCTCCATCAGGCATACCTTTGGGCTCCCATGCAATGACTTCAACAAGCCTGAGTCAAATAATGAGAAGCAGGACACCACTAATCTGTGAATCTGATATGACTTTGTTTCTAAATATATTGTCCTCAAAAAGGAGCTATGCTAACCCATGTGAATTTTTTTAAAAAATCAGCATTAGGGCAGTATTTCTACCTGATCAACCAAACTGGCCCCCAAATATGTCTGGGTGTGTTCCCGTAGACGTTTAAATCCGAATCGAATCCAAATTCAGTATCCAGAGTTCCTATTTAATTTTCTATAAACCTGAATAGAATCGAAATTCAGTATCCAGCATTCCCATTCAATTTTTTATTTCTAGATTTTAGGAGGACTATCCAGCAAAATTAAATAATTTCATGGGGAGAATGATTGTTAATGGACTTACTTGTACTGAAAGCTTATCACACAAACTGTGCAAACTTCCTGAGTTGCTTATATTCTTCGGTAACAGTTTCCAAAAGTGCACAGTATCACCTGCACCATGCTACTTTCATGCTACTGCAGTTTCTCCATGTGGGTGCCAACATACAATGAGTTTGCAAAAATGTTTAGTGCTTAGTAATGTGAGATTGTGATGCATAACTTTCCTCCGCCTGAATAATCCCTAATGACAGTTCTCTAGATAATCTTCTTCGCGTAATGTAATAGATGCCAACTGGTTTTAGCACTTTAAAAATATGTTCTTGAGCATCTAGTGATCACTGACAACATCTCTTGACTGGCTGGATTTATTTATTTGCTATTTTAGTCTGTTTTAGTTATACTAGTTTCATATTTTATTGTGATTATTTTATATTGCTCTTGAAACATTCTGGTTTGTTTAATGGAAAAGTATATAATTGTTTTTACTAAACGATAGCTATGTGTTATCTCAAATAATATAGAGATGCTATTCCTCTGAATACTCCTTGCAAGGGGGCTAATGTACTCATGTGGTCATCATTATCGATGATGGAAATAGGCTTGTAACAATTATATTCTTAACATTGGGACATAAGAGAAGCCTTGCTGGATCATGCCACAGCCCCGTCTAGTCCAACAGCATCCCTTCTCACTCAGTGGCCCACCAATTGCTTATGGGCATCTCAAGCAGAAGATGAAGGCAAAACCTTCACTTGCTCTCAACTCCCTACAAATGGTCTTTAGAGACATCCTGCCTGCCTCTCCAGCCTGGAGGGTGGTACATAGGTATCAGTTCCAATAGCCATTGACATAGCCCTTCTCCTTGAATTTGTCTCATCCTTTCTTAATGCTATCCACACTGGTTGCTGCCCCCACCTCTTCCAGTAAAAATTCTTATTCAGGAAATCGAGGAACAACAAAATCACTTATGATTACATAAGAAAAATATTATATTTAATCCAAATAAGACCATTCTTATTCTGCTAATATCCTAATTTGTCACTTTCTAACAGCAACTGGTTGACACTGTGAACCGACTACTGGGTTTCAAGCTTTTGTCCTGACTCATTGCTTTTATTTTGATTTTAACTGGATTACATATTTCTGACACTGTGTAAACAGATGTCTTTTAAACTAAGAAAAAATTCTCAGCTTTAGATACCTTTCATTCGTACCAGGCTACATTTTTTCCACATCATAGTTCATTGGATATTGCAAGAACAGAACTAACCAAAGCGCTATTAAATTAGATTATATTTCTTTCATTTGGTATCTTTGGCAAGGGGAGAAGTCTTGCTTTCAAGAAAATATGGCACAGTTAATTTTTTAAAAAAATTAATCCTTCCTTCAGTTACTATCATTTTAGAAATGATATTTAGGATGTCAACTGTTCATGTGTTCAGAGTGATAATGACATGATGGTTAGTAAAAATGCCACTCCCAGGTTGACCACACGGCCTTTCCTTTCCTTTTTTCTTTTTCTTCGATAGTGCCTTATCCTCAATTTTGGGGTAGCAGGATGTGTGAAAGGAGGGATAGCTACCCTTTCATTATCATTGTACTGCAGATACTCCACAAGGCAGCCCTTCTGTTTACAGTTTTTGTATCTTCAGTGTGACGTTTCAGTAGGTTAGCAACTCTTGTGTTTTGTTTGTGGCTGTAAGCAGGACTGTTTGTTTTTTCTTTTCTTTTAAAGTACAGGATGCAAAAGAAAACAATCAGAACGTTGAGAATATTGTGTGTCTTGATTAATAGATGTTTACTCACAAGAAAAGCTGGAGTTAGTATTTAATTTTGAAAACATGAGTTGAAACAACCAGAATATTGGGACGGCCAGACTTGTGTTTTCTGCACAGCCATTTCCTTGTTATATTATCTCCATTCTCCAGTCAACACCTTTGCTTTAGTTATAATGGGCAGGCTCCAACTTTCCATAAGCACTTTCACTCACGCAGCAGGATTTCAGCATTTTTAAATCTATATTTTACCTTTCTTCATCTAAGGCCATGGTCACATCTTCACTTTAATCCTTCTTCAGTCCATCTTCGGAACCCACCACTCATATATTTTTAGTTCCATCCATTTTATTTGTGGACTTTCTTCCCTTCAATTGTACTTTCTTGAGTCCTGATTTCTACAGGTTTCAAGCTATTATTATCATTTTTTGGGTGTGATTGGGGAACAGGACTAAAGGGGTCTGAACCATACTACAGTGGGTAGATACTACATGAATTTGCCTTCCCTTTTGCCCAATGTGTGATGACACGATGTTGAGTCACAGAACATTTGTCCTATCAGAGTGCAGGGGGTGTTGTGATGATGGAAAGGAGATCTAAAAAAACTCTTGTTAAGGAGTCTCTGGTTGGGAACAGAAAGGTGTGAGCATAGCAACCCAAACTGAAGATGAAAGGAAGAAGCATTATCAAGTATTGGGTGTGATTGGAGTTAGTGAGTTTTGAGTTCAACTTCTTAATAAGAGGTTATTTCAGCAAGATGTGACCACAGCCTAAGGGTGTATATGCATGTACTTGTTGGCAGTCTGCTTCTGCAGATGAATCAACCCAGGATCACTTTGCTATTCCTAGAAGCTGGTCAAATTGACACAGTCTGCAGTAGCATGAGGCAGCTGATAGAATGCTTGATGGCTGCTCTGAAGCTATGTGGCTTCAATCCAGAGCCACTTGTAGGGTGAGCAGCTATTAGCATTAGCTCTGAATGTTTCAAGAACAGCTGATCAGGCTTTGATCTGGCACATCTGTATGAGTCCAGCACCTGATCTACAACTTTTGAAACACTCGTAAGTGATTGGCTAATAGGCACTAACAATCTGAACAAATGATCTCTTCTCTAAGAAAGTGCTCTAATCTAACTTGAGGTTGCATCTGCATGCAGCTCTGAATAGATGCCTTCATTGAAATGGTACAATTTTTAAAACTCAAACTGTGCCATTTTAACAAGCAACATTCTTTTTTCTCTTTTCTTTCTTTTCTTTTTCTTTTTCTTTTTTTTTCAGTAGCTGGGGTTTTTGTTTGGGGACAGGAACATACCAAGTCAATATAATTTGGAGATTAGTATTTGTATATAACTATTATTGATTTATGCTATTAGGGGATAGGAAAAGTGTTTGAAAAGTCCAGACCACAGTAATATCAAAATGCTTGGAGTTCCCTTTTTGCAAAGTGCAAAAAGGCAATGTGGGTGGCTGGGTTTGGGTGTGGCTGTGGTCTCTGAGCATGTTTGCCTACCTGATTCTGAGTCTGTGGAGTGCTACAGCAATGCCCAGAAGGTCATCTTCATAGTGCTGAATGGATATTGGAGGTGCTGAAGTTCTCTTGTGTTTTCCTGCAACAGAAGGATCCAAAATTGTGTGTTTTACAGTATAGTTCTCTATCAACTGATCACAGAAATAAAAGAGTCAGGGCTGCCATCTGCTTAAAAGGAAACAAGCAACATAGCTAATATACATTATCAAAGAACTACACATTTCATATCAAAGAACTATACATTTGGCCCATGAGTCTGTAGGTTCAGCATGCCTGGCCTCAGCCCATGGTATCCTGGAATCCTTTGAATGGAAGGGAGGGACACATGGATAAACCCTGATGTTTGTACCATGATTGTGGGTGGATGGGTTATTAGGTATTTATTAGAGGCCTGAGTTGGGAAAGTATGTCCAACCTCAGCATCCTTACAGCTCCTTGCTTCACATTTAGTCCAGGGGTGCAGGTCAAAGGCCTTTGAACTTTGGACTTCTGCAGTGGGAATTCTAAGGAAGCCTGTTTTGAGGTTGGAGAATGGAAGGTTGTCATACGCCATGCTTCCCTGCCCCAATGAGTTGTGCTTTCTTAGTGGAAAGAGCTACAAAGTCCCCTCTGGCACGGGAACCATTTTCCAATTGACTCATCCCATGCTTCAGCAAAGGACAGTAGATTAAAATACTTATCTAAAATGAAGCAAAGAGTGACATATGTAATGAGCCTAAAGTATAATGGGCTATATATAGTGCTCTCTGGAGATCCGCTTTTATCAGTGGGCCTCCCAAATGAGGAATTTTATATTGTTCGATGCTGTTTCCATGCTATCTAGGGTGACTGGTTCATGAGAATAAAGTGAATAGTGCTCTAGCACACTCAGTGGCTCAGTTCTTCTGTCTGCACTCTCTTTCTCTTTCATACATGCTTCTGTTTACAGCTAACTAATACACACCTTGGAATAGTTGTAGTTCAGTGATAAACTGCCTGGAAAGCAGAGTTCAATTCTCAGCCTCTCCTGAGATGTAGGCAATGGCAAACCACTTCTGTACCTCTGCCGATAAAACTGCATAGAGGTAGTGCTCACAGAAGAACCCTTACAATCAACCAGGAGTTGGCCACAACTCAGTGGTATCCAACAATAGTACCTTACCTATTTAGACACTCTGCCTATTCTGACCCCTGGTACCATCTTGCTTTGTCTTATGTCCTGCACTCTCTTTCACAGTGGATGCTGGCCAGCAATGTATCAGGAGTCCATTCCTTTCCCTTTGCTGGGTTTTCCTTCCACTGCACGAAAGAACAAACAGCTCATTTGTTTTCGGAGGTACTGCACATCTGTTTCTGTGTCTAATCACTGTTAATTATAAAGGGCCACGTCTCTGCAATATTCCCGGTCCCAGAGCTATGGCGTGCTTGTTGCCTTATTCTGCAGTGTTTATTGCCTACTTTTGGCACTGCTTCATTTCATTATCAAGCACAAAAAAGGTAGTGCTTTTGCTAGATCCCTGGCATACACTACAAACTCTCCAAGCTTAATACTGGAGCAGTGACTAATCAGAGAATTCTCTTGGGGGAGCTTAGTAATAACTCCTGCAAGGGTAACAGGGACAATGTCTATGCTCATGGTGTTTTTGCCAAACAAATGCAAACCTTACTGTTTTTTCTTTCCCTTGCATGTCTCACCCACCCACCTCTGGTAAGCCCTGTCAGGACAGCTCTATGATTAACATGCAAAGTTTGTGCTGCTTTATCAGAGTCGAGCTAATAGTGAAATTCTATTAATTGCTGGATGCTGTTTTGTTTGGCAAATCCAGGAAGCAGTTTACATGGCTACGCTGTGCTCTGGTTCACATTGCTTCTGAAACAGTATTATTGTAAGGGGCTAATACTGATTAGGGACAGTTCCCTGAGGAAGGAAGGCCTTTTGATGATTGAGTCATTTCCTTTCCCTGTTCTGCTTCAATGATACAGTGTTTCTCTCACCACTGATACATACACCCCTTCTGTCCACAGAGTCATCTAGCAGGGAGTTCAGAAAAGTTTCATTATTTTTGCCTGATGCAGAGACTCTTGGGTTTCTGGTTCCGGGACCAAGGGAGCAAACACCAAACGGGCATATGATCAGAAGGTCAGGTGTTGACCTCTTAAGGCAGGGCTGAATGTCATTACATTATGAAGGCCTAAGGGTACAAGGATTAATTTGCAAAAAATAAAAAATAACCCTCAGTTGTTGCTTAATGTTCTTTCCATATTCAGGCAACATGAACATATATTTTAGAATATGCCCTTTCCCATTGTAAGGAGGTGAAATAAATCACAGACAATTCTGCTTCAGGAACTCAAAAGCGGTCTCCAGATGTGGGTTAAATTTGTAATTCTTCTGGGACTGTGCTGGGTATGTCATGCATATCGGTTACATTCCCAATATAGTTCTAGTTCCCAATATGATCTCTCAAAACATCACTATTATGGGAGATATAGTAATGATGTCAGGTTCCCATAATAGTAAATGTCTTCCTGCTGCTTCTCTGGGTGTGAGCAGATAGGTCTTTTTCCAGTTACCCCCTTTATGAAGAAGCATCCCATCGGTAAAGGCACAAAAAATGCCTTCCGAACCGTTATCCAAATAAGGACCCAAAGTCTACCTCTTTTTTTCACATTGGCAGTCTTTGTTCACTTTCACCCAGGTCTGGCAACACCTTTTCTGATCATGGGTGCTATTGGCTGATTGGCCTTTCGCCTGATCAGCTGTTCTTTTGTAGCAACTCTTTCTATGCTGTGATTGGCTATATTTCCTACCTCTGTGTTTGTGTACTGTATATTCTGGTGTATACGGGTGTTTTTCCACTGTCACTAGAAGTACCCATTAATGGGTACTTTTAATGACAGTGGAAAAACACCCTAAGACTACTTTTTAATCCAGGAAAATCGTCTCAAAAGTCGGGGGTCATCTTATACACTGGGTATCATCTTCTGTAATTTCCTGCCCAATCTAACTAAAAGAAAGAGACCCTTTTGGTGTTATCAAACCCTGAATGAAGAAGAGGTACCCATTCCCAGACTTTGTGATGGGATAAGGTGAATGCAAGAGGAAAATGTCTTGTTATAGTCTCATTTTTCATCCAGAGGGCACCTCATTAAGTGTGTTCTTCTTGTAAATACCCAGTTGCTAGTCAAGTGTGAGAGAAAAAATATAGGGAAGTGGATGGGTGCTTGGCTATCATACAGCTAATTCCAAGTACAATCATGGAGGCAGCAAGCAGACACAGGTAACAGTCCAAAATTGCCTTCCATGCCTGATGGAAGTGGTGAGAGGCAACTGTGAGATCTTCTTTACAGTCTGCAATTGCATCTTGCCATTTGGTGGCAGCCAAAATACTTACTCTGGAGATTTGCAAAGACCTTTTGATTTCTCAGCTTTGTATTGGGATAAATATGATGATGGAAGCTAAAATTTGCATCACAAGATCACAGGAAAACTGAACGCACATTCCAGTTTTTGCTTTAAGGTCTAAAAAGTTTTTCATTTTGATAGACAATAAATGAAAGATATTTATTAAAGGTGTACTCTATGCATTCTGTGTTGAAGAGTCAAATGAATGAATTGTAAGAGGCTAATAAAACTATACAGACCTTTGAAAACCCATATAAAGCAAAGTTATATTACATTTTTAATTTGAGATTTTTTTGAGCTCCCTCTACATCTATTATAGAAAAAAAAGAAGAGCTAGTTTTTTTACCCCAATTTTCTCATTTTTAAGTGGACTCAAAGTGGCTGCCAAACCTTCTGTTCTTCTCCCCACAACAGACACCCTGTGAGGTAGGTGGAGCTGTGAGAGCTCAGAAGGAGAGCTGTGACTATCCCAAGGTCACCAGCTGGCTTTGCTGAGAACTGCAGTATTGAATTAGGAGACTATCAGATAAGAGTACAACATTCTAACCATAGGACCAAGTGGATCAGTGGCAGAAGATTGCTTTATTAGAAGCAAGGTAGGTTGTTCCATAAGTTACTTTGATTAACTTAAGTATCAGTAAGCCTATATGTCACACAAAGATATACTGGCTTCCCTGCACGATGGATAGATCAATCCAAACCCTTCTTTAAAAAAAAAATTAGTTGCCTACCAGTGCAAAAGTGTGCAGAGGCAAGTCTCCTAGCCTTCCCTGTCTAATGCACTATTGCGCAGAATAATAGTTTGATTAGTTAGGAGTTTCAAATGCTGAGTCATCTTCACGTATAGAAGAAGCAAGTGTTGGAGTGCACATAGGAAAACCCTCACAATTTTATTTATTTATTATTTGAAAAGTGGTATCAGAGGCACCATTTTCGAGGTTTTGCCAGCATTCCCAGGTGTCCCCAAATTGTGTCTTTGGACAGAAAGCCAAGAGCATCATGTCGTACAGCACAAATGATGGATGCCGAGGGGCAGAGGAAATGGAGGCATGGTGTTCACTAATGAAAGCAGGCAGTCTCACAGCATTTTAAAATTGAAAAACTTATACATTTGATGGTAAACTTACACTCTTGAGATGGCATTGGAAGGAGAAGGGCCAGTAATAGGCTGATGCCCTAAAATGATCATTAAATATTTCACTGCCAACAGTAAAGAAAGAGAGGGACAGCCGCAGCCCATGGAGATGCTGAAGCAGAAATCTCTATACTTATTTATCTATTTCTATAGATCTCCACTCACATGCAATCATCTTGGTTGGCCAACACCAGACCTGGAGTTAGCAGCCAAAGGTCAAGGAGGACACAGAATGCACTCCTGTGAAGCTCCCCAAGGTTGTGATCTACCCCCATCCCATCCCCACTCTAGCACAAAAATGGACTGGAGAAATAGCTAATGTGGTTTGCTGCCTTAGCTTTTCTCAGGGCAGACTATGAGGGCACCATCAATGCATCATCAATGCCCAAGAAGTTATCCCACCACCAGCTATGGTCCTAGGAAAGCCTGCAGTTTCTTCTGGAAGGCACTTCCAAGGCATTTTAACATAGATGGGGGCCTAAAAATGTCCAGGCACAACACATGTTAATCATTGTTGGGCTATTCTATCGCATGGACATGCTTAGAAGCGAATCCACCTCTCTAGCATGCAACATACAATAGAACAGATACTAGCTTGTTTTACACAAACCAGATAAAAGTTGCAATATATCCTCATGATCTTGAGCCTTAACAACTGTGCAGAAGGACTTATTTGTGTCTCGGTGCTGCTGATATTATACCCATTATCCACTACTTTTGTGGTTGTGACATATTTTCTAAATGGGCACTTTTAAAACGACACTTAAAGTCAGCAAGGAAAAAGCCAAGCCAAGACATTTTAAAGTGCTCTGCCTCTAGAGGTGCAGTAATTGCTTTACGATTAGACAGGAAGCTGTATCAGCATTATTGCTCTAAAGGAGCCAGTGTTATCGAAAGACAACACATCAGGGCCTGTCCTCACAGGAAGGGCATCGTGAGTAATGGACAAGGCTCTAATGCAATTGGCTGTGGGATCTTGGAAGGACAGAGTGTTTAGGAGAAAACTGATCTTTTTAAATTGACTGTCATTTTAAAAGATGCTTATACTCTGTAGATTTAGTTATATCACCTTTGCTGTAGAAACCTGAATTTGTTGGTCCTGTCCTATGTTAGTTAGTTAATTAATTAATACCCAGCATTAATTTCATTCTCACCTAAACAAATCCTATGTAGCCTTCATGGGAATATTGCCAGATGTTGTGCTTCTCCTCACTGTTCTAATACACTTCAGAAATCACAAAACACATCTGGCGAGACAGATACTTCTTAGTTCCTTGTAAAACAGACTTAACTCTCCTTGACATCTGTCTTCTGTAATAGCCAGGCCTCCCTCCATCATCGTACCTCCCTCTGCCCACCCTAGATATACAACAGCCACTACCTCACCACCATCTCTATTCCAATACATGGCACTTCCCAGCCTGCTACTGGCCAGCCCAAATCCAAAAAAGCATTCACTTGTACACCTTCCATCCTTAACCAAAGGGAGTGTTCTTCCTCTGAATCTTCCAAGATACTTTTCAAAATAGCAACCTTTCTTGGGCCTGTGAGACTGCCACCATCTAAATGCCACTCCCACCAAAACTTCTCCTGCTTAACTTGAGACAATGGTCATCCTGCTTAGAGTTCACTGCTGTTTAGAGTCCACACTCTAGCTACTGGATCCTCCTGCTACTGTTGTTGTTGCTGGAGGCTTTCCCCTAAGGGCAAGAGGGAGCTGAAGGTAGGACCACTGCTAGCTGTGGCAGGCTGAAGCTCTCTGACTTGCTCCCTCCACCAAAAGACCTCCCTCTCACTGTGATGTTCCATCTTGCATTTCCAGCTGCATAACCTGAAACTCCTTCCAGCTGATGTTCTCCAAGTGGACTAGTTCAGTAAACACAAGCAGTAGCAGATGGAGTTCCACAGCTTCGGGTGAATTCCCATTACAAGCTTAAAATGGTTTCAAAACGGCTTCGATTCTCGCAGTCCCCAAGTCAGGTTGGCTTAACATGCTTTCCGTGTGTTAAATCACCCCAAAGCATTGTAAATGTTAACACTCATTTCAACAGGTCTCGCTCCAGTTTGTGCATTTGAAACGTTTTACATTTCTTACTGTGGGAACCATACCATTTTAGTGGGATGAGAATGCATGTTTAGGGTTTCCCTCTCCCAATAGCTTGCTTCCAGAGATAGTGATTTTACTGTAAAAATCCACCCCTTACAGTAGCGCTACACTGTAGCAATCTATCCAGTTCACACCTGATAACAATGTTGCAATTTTGCGTAATTCTGAAAGTTCTGACCTTTAGAAAGGGAAAAGAAAGGAAAGCAGCTAGGTTCCGTGAAGGGGTCCATTATGGGTGGCATGTTCATGCCAGGAGGAAGAGGGCAGGGCAGGCCCAAAAAGCGGCTTTTAGAAAGTAGCCACTTGAGTCCCCCCTTGAGTCACGTACGCCACGTACGATCCTCAGAATCCGGATCAAACGCGATTAAGTTGAAAGTAATGGGATCAGGCAAATTCGCATTTGCATCCAGTTCTGTTATTTTGGTTTAGGGAAACTTATTAAGCTTGTAATGGGAATGTGGCCTTAATGTGTATGGATGATGCCCAGAATAGCTGCCTCTTGCTGACTGTCAGGGCAGAGAGAACACTTGCCAGAACTACTCCCCTCTTAGTTTAGATGATGGAGCTGTCCTGTCTCTAATGTACTGATGAAACAGTTGAATAGAATGGCTGATAATTGGGGCATAGAGAAGACTGTATGGATCTTGCTTCTTCTTGGTCCAACTGATGAAACTTCCCACCTTCTTGTGCACAAATAAAATGAATAATCAAAATCTGGCTTGTATAAACAGATCACGTAGTTGAAGGATTTAGCTTATGATGATTGTAAGATTATGGGTGGAGCTGGGGAGAGCAAAGGTTAAAGCATTTTCCTTTGGAAACCTATTGTTCTCTATAAATTACAAGTGTCCTGTGAAGCTAGAACATAAATGCAGCCCTCATTAAGGAGCCTCGCAGCTTAATGTTCTTAATGTTTCTGGCTGAATACTCTTTAATCAACTCTGCCATTCAGTATTCATTCCTTGGATTAAGGAGCAAGTCACTAGACCACTCATTTCTTTTGAGGGTTTAAGTAGCATATCTAAGCTTTGCCAAAGGCCTAATTTCAGCACTCTGTAGAATTTTACTAGAACCCACTCTAGATAATGCTCTTACAACAGCCTGTGTGGTAAACATACTTCTGTTTACCATATTGAAGAAAAATAATGGATTTTTGCTGTAAAGATCTTTCTAGATTTACCTTAGAAAAAAAACACCCTCAAGATACAGGATAGACAGTTCCCTATTCCAGTATAATTTTCTTTATTTACAAAAACAGTAACATTGCAACACCATACACAAACCAAAGCAGAACAAACAGTCAAATGCCCAAAATTACTACGACCACCATTACTATAGTGCTATACCGCAAGTGCAAAATTCAAAGCTCCAAACCCAAGAACAATGATAACCTATTCCTGTTGCAATATAAGTGGCACATATAAACAGCTTGCTGTCACTTGTTAGTGAGGCTGTGGCCATATGAAGTAGAGATGTTCATCTTTTTAAAACTGGGAGTTGGAATCAATTATGAAAATCTGAAAATCTTGTATGAACAGATCCTTAGCATACCTCATGTCCTCTCCAGCTCCTTCGAGAAAGGTCCAGCCAAAGCGAGAGAGGTGTGCCTCAAGGACCAAACTTGGAAACTGCTTCTCTCCCCACAAATGGAGATAGTTCAGATTCAGACAATACGCAATGCCAGTTTTGTCACATACACCCTCAGCTTTTTCCAGGTTCATCTTATAGCTGCCTTGGACTGCAACTTTCAAGTTCCACTAGGACATCTAGAGGTCACCAAGTTGCTAAGAGTGGGGGACATATTAAGATGGTTAATCCCAGAGGTTTATGAAATCTGAGGGGTTCCTGAATGGTCTGAGATAATTTCCAGAAATCAGAGCCAGTTATCCTCTTGCGAATACAGAATAGGGAGATATATTGGATGTTGACTTGATTGCTCCAGAGTGCAGTTTCTGATACTGTGGAATTTAACATGTCCTTTGTTTTTCTGAGGAACTCCAGGTAATAAAACAGGTCATGAGATGGCTACTCATCATGAAAGAGACCAAATGCAGGTAAGAGTGCACAATTGTCCCTACTCTGTGGCAGAAAAGAATACAAAGAAAGCCTGCTTTGCAGCTTCCATTGCACCCTTAAGTAACTGACTACCAAAGCTTTCTAGAGTGCTGAAGGGGCTGCTGTCATCTGCCACATTCAGCTTAGAGCTGGAAATTTAGAAATAAAAGGGCAGTTGGAAAAACAAAATGTCACTTATATCTTAATATTGTCATTTCCAAAAATCTAATTTCTGGAAATCTGAAGTAAGAGCAAGCAAGTGATGAGAAATGCAGTCAAGCACAGAATAGAAACCATTGCTAGGGGTGGTTTAACAGTCACAGAAATGGAAGGGTTGGTCGACCAGTGACCAGTCAATAGCAGGCATTGTCAAGGGAGGTGTGTCCTGATGTGGAAGCAAAATGTAAGCTGTAGTTTGGCAAAATAAAATAGTTTCTCACCCACATATATGAATATTGATGTGGAAGGCACTTTAATTCTTCATCTGATGATTGGACACTTTTCCATAAGGAAACACTTGAAAGAACCATGTCTGATTGTGCCTTATGTGGGGCTACCCTTGGTTCTTTCTGCACTTTCCTACCTGTGATTAGTCCAGTCCACTGATCCAGATCACTGCAGGCTTCTATCAGATTTTGTGGCCAATTTCTACATGCACAGACTTCACTTGGGTTGTGTTCGGACAAAACAAAAGAGGTGTCTTAGGCTGTGTGCGGCCCTCGTGTTCCCAAGCCTTCCCTAATCCACCTTCTCTAGCACAGGATGTTTAGGGGAGGGGGAGGGGCAGACTGGTGTGTGAACAATCCCACCATAAAGCCTTTTCTAAACTGCCTCAGAAGCACCTCAAATATGCTCTCTCTTTTTTTTTTTCTATGTCTGAATCTACTGACATTTGAAATGAGCTGCAAAGTAGAAATCTAATAAACTTTTCAGAAGGTGCTGAGGGAACTGGTTGCATCCTGAATATTTCTGTAGTTGTGTTCTATAGATTCAGAGCTTTTGACAGCAGCCCTACCTTCGGCAGGATGGGTACCTTGATTTCTAATTGTTTGGTGAAAAATATTAAATGACTATGTAAACAATTTTAATTGGCTCAGGAGGCCCAAATGTGCTTTTTTTGTTTGGCTGCCAAGCCTGCTTTCTCACTCACTAATTATGCTGAGCTCTATCTTTTAGTAAAAACAGGAAATAAAGCATCCATTACTCAAATGACAACTTCTCACCCAGCCTGCACTTCAACATCCATTGTGTAATTTCCTTCTCCCAAGCCCAGTTAAGAGCTAAACACATTTTAAAAACAAGTTATTCTTTTTTTTTCCAAGGGCCATGCTACCGTTTATGTGACCCATTAGTAGACTGCAATGCTTGCAATTCTAGAAATGTTCAAAAGAGGTTTGTTGCTCACCCAGCATGCATCCACAATAGAGAAGTCATTATCTCCCAGTATGGATCCTGCTTCCTACCAATTTTCAATAAATAAGCCCACCACAGGATTTGTATTATCCTTCAGGCAAGACAACAGGTGAAAGTGCTCTGCAGGATTGCTAGTCACTGTCCTTCAGGGATAATCTCTTTCTATGCCCCCCCCAAAAGGGTCATTGTCTAGCATCAGCAACCCCAAGATACCCCCCCCCCATATATACAGCACATTTTAGCAGGTAGCAAAGAAACAGATTATTGACTGTTTTACCAAGATATAATTGGACAGTTGTTCTTATGGGGAGTCTTTACTTTGGAGGTGATACTCAGAACAGGAAGCAGGCAAGCAAGTAAGCAAGAAAACAGCTGTGACCTCTTGGTAAGTGAAGAGAAGCTTGAGAACTTTAAATAGGTAGATCTTGTGACTACCTAGCAGAGCACAGTGCTGTATGGAAAGTTGCTAAAAATATTATTTATGCTGCAGCACTGAAGGGTGTTGTGGAACTTATAATAATATTTTAATGGTGGTCCTGACACAGCTGTTATTGTTGTTAACAATAACAACAACATGACACCTAATTCTTTCTACTTATATAGTATATCAACCTAATAGGTTAAAACATATAGAATTTGTTATCAGTAGATCTAGTAAGAAGGAATGGCTGTGACTCAGTGGCAGAGCAAACTGTCTGGAAAGCAAAGGGCTGCTGGTTCGATCCCCAGCCAATCCCCAGAAGTAGGCAATGGCAAACCAGTTCTGTATCTGTGCAAGAAAAACTGCATAGAAATGCTTGCACAGTCATCCAGGAGTTGGCCATGACTTGGCAGTACCCAACAAATGTCCAGTAAGATTCTCGGGCAGTATGAAGCCTAGTATACCACGTTAATATATATATTTATATATCTATTTACATATATATATCCATTTAAGTTATATCCTTCACATTATTTAAAAACAAGTAATTTCAAAAGAGTAACACATCTCTGCCAAAAGAACTATGATAATGATGTTTGAGGACCAACCAAAAGGTATAATACATACCTGTTTTTTATAAGTACATTGGCACGATACAGAAATACATTTTATATTCAGATCACTTCTGCTATGATTTAAAATGTTGTGCTTAAATACAATGCCAATCATAAACGGAATAATAATACACAACCTTGGAAAACTGCTCTTCATATCAGCAAGTTTGGGTCAGCATTCAGCAAGAACTATATGACAAACATATTAAAATGGGTGCCTCAGAGGCACCTGTGAGGCTCTGTGGACAGACAGAAAATGTAAAAAAGACACTTATCTCACTCCCAAGCCTTTTTTTCTGCATCCTTTCTGCAGACCCCAAAATATCCCTCTCAGGGCAAGACAGAGTTTAGGGCAGATGGGGCTGCTGACGGTGGAGGCTCCTAGGGTGCTTCCAGATATGCAGTAAAGCAGTGAAGTACCTGCAGTATACCCTGCTGATTAAACAGCAGCTTTTAAATCTAGAGATCCCAGGGATGCCATGGGGATACTGTGGGCAAACAGGAAGTGGCTGAAAAGGGAATTTGCAGCTTTCAAGCTTCCTATCTGTCAGGAAGCAGCTTTGAATTCTCTTCACAGCTTCCCAATATCCTGACTGTCAGACAGGAAGAAGCTATGAAGGGGATTCACATCTTTCATCCTGTCTGGAGGCACTCATAGTCAAGTCTAAGCTTACTGCACAGATTGACCAATCAGATCCACATAAAATCAGACCGTTAGTGGCCCATAGGAAGCAAGGTGAGGGCAAGGAAAGAAGGGAAAGTAAGTTATTTTAAAAAACAACCTGTGTGTAATGTGGTTCTTCCCCTTGGCCACAGATGTGGTGGTACCAGAAAATGAACATCCCCAAAACCATGCAGGTGGTCACAGTCACAACCGTACTTAAGGCTGCCTCCAAATGGCAAGCAGCATTTCAGGATCTAAAGATTCCGCAACTGCATCTTGCTAGTACCAGGCAGATGTTAAAAGCAGTCACGGTTTTACTCTTATATATGACATCAGCTTCCCAAATTATAAGAATGTGTACAATGCATTTCTTCTGTCCATGAATGCAATGTACTGTAATTGCAATGTCAGGCATGGACTAAGAACTGTTGATCCAGTCTTGGCTAATGCTTCCTCTTATTGGCCAGTGAAAGGTCACCTTGGTTGGTGCCTGCTGCCCCAGGCCCTTGCAGAAAGGAAATTGTTCCCTCTCCTATGGCCATGTATCTAGGAATGGTGCCAAAGGATAGTTTATCTTCCCCCAAACAGAAAATAATCTCTTTTCCTTGAATCACTGGTAAGCGTGGGCCATGGGGTCAGGTCTCCAAAAACATGTGAATGAAGGCAGGAACTTGCTTCTTCTCCCAAGAAGAAACAGCTACCCTTTTTAGCAAGAAGTTTTATTAAAAATAAAAGAACAAAAAAAAAGCCATAAAAAATACTTAGAATACATAAGAAATGTACAACTATGGCTGAGTCCCCAAAATATTTATTTGCCTCTCTAGTTTCCCTCTACCGTCACTCTATTCAAGCGGACTTT
This sequence comes from Aspidoscelis tigris stejnegeri, assembly GCA_023333525.1. Classification (NCBI taxonomy): domain Eukaryota; kingdom Metazoa; phylum Chordata; class Lepidosauria; order Squamata; family Teiidae; genus Aspidoscelis; species Aspidoscelis tigris. The sequence goes on along the minus strand of JALMGA010000003.1, from coordinate 46,675,162 downwards.
AAAAGTGCCGTGCACTTCCAGAATAAGCATCCGCATGAGGCTCAACAAAACGCACATTTAAAATGCACCTTCTGTCCCCATGGAAGCATGTTTTGCTTGTCTGCATCTTTTTCTACCCGCCCCCCTCTTGTTGATAGGGTGCCGGCGGGAATGGGGAGGGACTGCGCTCTGTGCATCCACAACGAGGAAGAAACCCCCAACAAGTTCAAAGGAAAAATAACCATCGGTTCTCTGTTCTTCTCCCAGATCTCCACCCCCCGAAATGGCTTCCCGTGCTGGCAAAGGCAGTGATCACTCGCTCATTCAGCCTCAACACTTTCACAGATCACTGTCAAAATCCACCTGGTAGAGCAGTGGTAACTGTAGCAATCCACTCACTTCACACCTGATAACAATTGCAACAGTGTTGCAGTTCTGTGCAATTCTGACTCTGACCATTCTGAGCTTTAGAAAGGGAAAGGAAGGGAAGCTGCTGCAGTTCTGGGAGAGCACTGGAACTCTTCTTTAAAGTGCACTTTTTTGTCGCGGATTTCCCTCCTTTTGTAGCTCTGGAAGCTCATTGAAGAGCTGGGCATGGGGGCGCTCAGAGGCAAAATAAGATTTTTAGAGGGCTTTAAATTGCCTATGAGGCAATTTTGGTTACAAGTTAATGGTGAAGTAAGTAAAATCTTGAACAATTCTTTCTCTCCTGAACTACATCTGTTACTTTCTACTAAACTGGGTAGTGAGATCATGCATAAAGGTTTATTATATCTCATGTTGATAGCAGCCAGATCAAATAGCATGTTGCTGTGGTCACACCTTCACTGTAAGTTGTCTTCAAGCTGTCCTCTAGTCCCTTTGCTCATACCTTTTTTTTATGATTCAATTTATAAGTGGACTTTCCCACCCTCCATCGTACTTTCTGCTTTTTCACAGGACTCAGTCCCTTTCAGCATGACAAACCAGACTAAAAGGGACTGAACTGTACCATGTATATTGAATCAGGACAACATGAAAGAAAAGGCCAAAAGAATAATTCAAAGGGAGTGGATTTGGGCCTTGACCTTGACCTCAAGATCCATCACCTTCGCTTTCCGAATCATTGAACCTGAAATTGCTATGGATTCAGAACCACAGACCCATGCATCCCATAAATCTACGTTCTGCGCAATCAGAAAAAACACTAAAAATCCAAATGAGATTGTTTAGTGTTCCACCAGCATACTCAAGCTTAGCAGTTTTCCCGCCTCCACTGTTCCCAGAACTCAGAGCTGGCTTTTTGGTCAGTGAGCCAGCTTGGTCTAGTGGTTCAGGAGCTGGACTCTTATTTGGGGATACCAAGTTTGATTTCTCCCTCCTCCACGAAACCAGCTGGGTGACCTTGGGCTAGTCACAGCTCTCTTTCTGAGCTTTCACAGCCCCGCCTACCTCACAGGGTGTTCTTTTGTGGGGAGAAGAATAGAAACCTTTGTCAGCCACTTTGAGTCGCCTTAAGTGGGTGAGAAAAGCGAGGTAGAAAACCCAACTTCTTGTTCGTAGTCTTCTTTTTCTTTAACCATAGATGGTCATGCACAAGAATACCCTGAGGAAAGAAGGGGAAGGTGCACAAGAATAAGGGAAGCAGAAAAGTTGTAGTCAGGGGCTATAGGAATGGTGTAGATCAGGGATGTCAAAGATACGGCCGCCGCCGCCGCTGTCCTCCTTGGGCGCGAAGGAGGCGAGGCGAGGCGAGGCGAGTGAGCGCGCGGCAGGACCCTCCACTGCCCAAGTGCACGGGCACCGCCATGGACAGCCAGCCCCTCCTCTGTGCCCTAGCCACACCCTGGCCATGCCCCGGCCATGCCCACAGCCCGTCCTCTGTGCCCTAGCCATGCCCCAGCCCCTCCTCTGTGTCCTGGCCACGCCACCGGCCACGCCCCCCCCCCGACTACTTTTTTTTAAAAAAATCTGGCCCTCTGCAAAATTGAGTTTGACACCTCTGGTGTAGATGAAACACAATACCCAAAACACAACTCACAGGCTCAAAATTCCACATTGTCTAGCTGGAATCTCCCAAACTAAGCTTGCTCTGTTTCATGCAGTGATGCTTCTATTTTTAAAGGTTCTCATTTTGGATAACTGATTTGCAGGACACTCAGGCCATCAACTTGTTAAGTGCTTTATGAACATGATTCACATCACTGGGAAACTGAAACTGCAAGTTCTTCCAGGCAAAAACCAAAGAAGAAAACTCTAGACTTTTTTCCTCATGCGGATTCCTCTGTTTGAAAACCCAGTACTGCCTCTTTGTTCTACTGAAGTCTGTTGGTATCATTGTACCATAACTATCCATTCTATTGTGCAATAGATTCTCCCTTCAGCATAGTCACCAGAAGACTCATCCTACCCATTAATGTGTTTGTGAGGGATATGATATTGTAGGGATTTGTGGGAGTGCCCTACAAAAGATAGAAAGTGTTTGTGACACTCTTCTTCTCTTGATTGTCCAGAAAAACCTTTATCAAGGTGGAGCCACATCATGTTCTGTCCATGAAGATTTGGATAAGCCGTACCCTGTGGAAAAGAGATAGTTCCAGCTCTCGATTCAATATAGCTGATGAGCAAGGCTCAACTCTTATAAATTATTTTTTTTCTTTTTTTCCCTCTTCCCCAGCATTTTATAAACCTTTTGCTCTTTTTAGATGTACTTTAATAAAGAGAGGGATATGTTCCTTCAGCAAATGCTATTCAGCATTTGAAAACAGAGGCAAGCAGTGCTAATTATGAAACAGCTCAGATCCCGAAAGACAGAGAGAGAAAAAAAATTATAATATAAATGCAGTGGCAAAGGCAAAGTAGAGTTGCAATATTTAATTCTTTCTTCACTGAATGACAATTTCCCCATACACTTTCCAGATGGTATCAAGGCTAAATTACATAAAGTATAAGCATTCAGCAGTATTCGTGGAAAACTATGCATTGTTATATTCATGGAATTCATGCTGTATCCCCCAAACAGCATTTTTATTAGGTACACTAACATTTGTTTGTTTGTTGCATAACAACAGTTATGAGAATTTACATGCACTGTATAATTCTTGTTTTGACAACTTTGGTTCTGAAAGTGAATTGCATAACTTCCTATATTATTATTGCATCTTATTATTGAGAAACGTCTATCCAAAATTCAAAACTGATGAAGACAGTAGTTGTCTGTAGTTGGGCTGCATCAGCTCAAAGAGCTTCACCTCAGACACTTGGAATCCACAAGGCTAATCTCGGCAAAGAATAGCCCTGACATTTTGTGTGAAACCTGATAAGAATCTTTGTTTTCCAAGGGGAAACTCAGTTAAAAATAAAAATAAAAATCAATCACTATACTGTATCAGATCAACAGTAGGCACAATCAAATCCATTTGAGTGTGGACGAAAGAAGGAAAAAATATTTGCAGAACACAGGTAACCATGGTAACATAAACAACTGTGACACAAGACTTGGTTAGTCCTGACCCCATAGTCAAGTCTTCCTGGTCCTTGTTCCTGGGCACAGAATGGCATTCACCATACTTTCCTCTTCACACTGGTGGCAAAGTGTAACCCTGGCCCAGTGTAACCAAGGCTCCTCATGGCAATTTTTGATTGGTCAGCAGACATTGTAAGGCTGGAATTCTATGCAATCTCACATGAAAATCGTGCTTGCCTAGCATACTGGATTATATACACATTAGCCAACGTTTGTGAAATATGCACAAAGAACAAAAGAAGTGGACTAAATTCAATGCCATAGAATGTGGTGAGGCATTGCCAGGTACTTGAATGTAACCATTATGAGGAAGGCTAGGACCACCCCCAGGTGACGGGAGGAATCAACGGAACACAATGCAACACCATGGCAGACAAATACAGGGCTGGCGCTTAACGCTTCCAAGCAATTACTTTTCTACTTAAAATATCATTTAAGTCTACATGATATCCAGTTTGTTTTCAGTTCCTGCATCCAAATCATAGGCAGGATGTCTTTGGGTGGTTATATGCTAAAAGTGTACTATATATCACCTCCAAATCATAAATTTATTTAGTTGGGGTACAACGTGATTCCATTAATCCTTAATAAAGCTTAACAAGCTTAATAAATGGCTTGTTCCCTGAGAAGTTCGTCCCTGAGCAAAAGAACCTTGAGAAAGGTACATTCCCATTGTTTTCCAAAGTTAGGGTGAATTCCCATTTGGCTTAGATAAAGTGGAATTAATGAAAACGGAAATAAACCATTTGTTTTCGTTAATTCTGCTTTAAAGCGGAGCGTGGTGGTGGTAGCGCGGCGGCAGCAGCAGTGCCTGAAAGGGAGGGGGGAGCTCACTCACTGCTTTCCAGTCCTCCTACCTATGCCTTGGGAGTTGTTTCTTTTGTTAATGTACAACAACTTTATTGTTGTCTTGTAAAAGTTGTGAAAAAATTAAATGTAAGCTCTTTGAGGCTGATCACTTGAACTGATGTTTTATGGTTTAGAATGGGTAGCCAGTCTTCCGTCATGAGTGGTAAGTTCAAATTCACATGAATTTTAATCCACATGAATACTGTTGTTATGAATAGGACTTCATATGTGGTTGTTGTCCTACCTTCAATATCCAGGGAAGAGGCAACAAGAGTTTGTTTGAATTTTGTGAGGGGTCATGTCAGGTTATAAGTGGTTTTGAGTGACTCTAGAACAGTGATGGCGAACCTTTTGAGCTTGGTGTGTCAAAATTCGCAAGAAAACCTAGCTTAACTCGGGTGCTGTTTCACTTCTAGAAATATCCATAATTTTGTGATATTTGTGGCTCTAACTAAAAAAGTTATATTTTTGATATATGTATTTTATTAAAAGCAAAAACAAATAATTCTTTCCATTAGTGACTTTTGTTGCTAAATCTTCAGTTGAAAGTTGGTATTTCGTACACTTCAAGAACAAGCAAGCACTACACGTCCAGGTGCAAAGGTGACCATGTGTGTCACCCAAAAGGGCTTGGCGTGTCACCTGTGACACGAGTGTCATAGGTTGGCCATCACCGCTGTAGAAAATTAAAGAACTGACATTGATGAAGCCAATTAAATGAATGCAAGGAGAGTATAGTTTGAAGCCTGTCTTTATACTGTATGCTCTTAGAGGAATTGAAAAAAAAAATCCTCAGCCTAGTAGCTTTTGTTGGGTATTGAAAAAATAGAAAGGTTGAAAGGAAAAGACTGAGACTGCAAGAAATGGGTGTGGGCTCTGGACTGCCTTTCACATCTTCTCTATTTTTGGCATGCTACAGGAAGTTGCTAGAACAGGGTCAAATGGTTGAGCGTCAAAAATATTACAGCCTGGATTGTCTAAAGTCTTTGTGCTTGGATTTGTTTCTAAAGCTGTTAACAATGAACTAGACAGTGATGCCAATCTGAGAAAACCGGAATGCCTCATAGTATAATTCCACCTATGGGAGTCTCCTACCTCTTTTCTTTGGCTGCGTCCAGACTTGTTTATACTGCACAATGGAATGTGCAGTCCTGATCGAGGCATTACACATGACAATCAATGGATCATCATGGTGTCACAATATCCAATCGATACTGCACATTTTCCTTAATGCTGATCTAATGACACTTGCTGCACAGTTTAATCAAAATTTGAAGTTTCCCTCCAGTCCAGGCAGAATGGCGAGAAGAGAACACCGAGAGCAGGAAGGGCAGCTCAGATTTGATTGGCTGCCTCAATGGGTGCGTCCCCATGCATGTGTGGTCCGATACCAAAATCGGGTTCGGCAAGGGTCGTCCCCATGTGTTTTAGATTTGGCCCAGTTTCCACAGACAAGATTGCCCAAACCCATGTCAAACCAGGACCAAATTTGGTACCCAGAAAAACAAATCTGGGCACGGTTTGGGCGATTTGGTCCGAGCTGAACCTTTTCATTTTTTTTTCATGGGGACGGTCCCGGACTTCACAATATCAGCTGACAGGAAAGAGGCTTGAGTTTTAAAGCCAAACCTCTCTCCTGTCAGCTGAGATCGTGAACCTTATTGCCCCCCTGGAAAAGGGAGAAATCTCAAGCCTCTGCCCCTCCTGTTCCCATCTCAGCTGACAGGAAAGACGCTTCAGTTTGCTTTGGGAGTAAAACCATGGAAAAGGGAGTAAAACCAAGTCTTTGCCCTGCCAGCTGTGATCGTACAGGGGTGGGGGGTGGCCATGGAAAAGGGAGAAAAACCAAGCCAATCTCTTCCACAAATAGCCCAGGACTGTCGCCATGTGCAGGCTCGGCTCAGTCCAAATCACCCAAACCACGGGGAGAACAGGTTTTTCCAGGACCAAATTTGGTCCTGGTTTGGGCAATTTGGTCCAAGAAAATCAGACCAAAAAAAAAAAAAGCATGTGGATGGCCCTTCCTGAATCTGATTTCGATTCAGGGCAAAATGTGCATGGGGACGCACCCATAATATTTTGAGCCTCTGCCAATCTAGGTAGTTTCAGGGATCAGGGAAGCCCTTAAGCATGGTAGTCTTGTCTTCAGATATAGCATATATGGAATATTTCACACTTATCTGCAGTTAAGATGAGGGATGGTAGCTGGTGTTCACACTGAGTGCTGTCCCTTCCCAAACTTCACCTACTTGGGTCTGGGTGAAGTGTGAATGCTCCCATCTGGGAGTGTCCACCTCACCACAGCAATGGTCATGCACTCCAGGCTGTTGATACAGTGATCAGGTGATGTGGTGCATGACTGCACAACCACAGCCACAGTTGCCCCACCCTGCCCCACCTCCATACAGCTGTTGCACATAAGTAATGCAAAGGCTGCATGTGGGTCTATACTAGGAGTGCCATAGCTCCTACATCTACCAAAGATTGAGACAACTGCAGGTGCCTGAAGTTGCTCTGGGACAGAAGGAACTCCATGGTGTGCGGTTGTCCCAGTCTTCCAAGTGTGAAAAGGCTCTGTGTCTCAAAATATTCTGTGATGGCTTGCATGATTTGGTTGGCTCAGTGCTAGTTGTACTGTGCTAGTTTTTTAAAGAGTTGAATGTATTGCTTTTGTTTTCTTCATTTTTAAAATAACAGACATCACTTTAGACTGTGTGTTGACTTCTTAGTAAAATTTGTGGTGGCACTAAAGTTTGTTTTTAGCTATTGTGTGACCACTATCTTTTGCGAGCTCATAAGATTAAAGGTAGGGTGAAGCTTATCATCAACTAAATGAAGATGTCAGTAGTGGGCCTTTGCTGACATAAGGAAAGCCAAACAGCTAGGAGAAGGAACTGTGAAATCAAACCTCAGCTGCGAAGTTGGGGGGGGGGTCCTGGCAGAATACTAATTGCAGAGGGCTTTGGGGAACACAGGAAATGGCCCCAGACCATTTCCTCTTTTTGAATAGGAGGAATGCTGTGGAGAAGACCATTATGTTTTCTCAAGAGGCAGCAGCAGCATGGCTACCAGTGTGAGGGAACAGCGAAATAAAGCGTTCTGAGGGTCTTCAACCCACTGTGGTCTTGCATTCAAACCCACTGTGTTCATTCACACCTAAGTTTTAATCCATCTTTGGTCCACTTTTAATGTGATACAACTCATCAACAAAGTATCATGCAATTTTCTTTCAGCATTATCTAACACAGGAAAATCTCAGGCTTCACATGATAAAAATTTTGCTAATGCAATAAACATAAAGGCATCTTCAAGTGGAACTTGATTCCTGATCATTGCACAAACACCATCCATGAACTTGTCATTTCAGTCGTGGTCCTTCTCAATTAAACCTACAGCCCTGGAATATTCTATCCAAATGCTAAGCGGGTCTCCAGTTCCTTAGCTTTCCATGATCAGTCCTGCATTCAACGTAAAGGAGGAGTGTCATGTCAACGTAAGGGCTGGTATAGCACTTGTGTTCATACCTAAGATTTAATCCAGTTGCAGTCCACTTTCAGAGTGAGAGAAGACACCAGCAAGTAACGAATCATTTTCCTGTTTATTTATTTCAAAGGTGGGTTCTCTTTGGCAGTCTATCTGTGCCAAAATGTTTCAGTAAACAATTTTTCACAGTAGTTGGTTATAAAACTTCCATAATATTAACATGTAGGCCATATTTGCAGATAGCAAAAAAGGTGCTCAGAAGTGTCTTTTTGCACTTAACGTCTGTGGCACAGTGTCCCACATAAGATCAGAGATGCAGACTGGTGTTCACATTGTGGAAACTGGACCTGTCCCAAACCTACCGGGAATTTACCTTGCAGCAGAGTAAAGTCAGATGTCCTAGACCTTTGCTGCAGCGATTAGAGGTGACTCAGTGCATGACTCTGCAGCCACAGCTGTGCAACCCGGCTCCCACACAGCCTTCACGTGGAAGTAGATACAAAGTCTGCATCTGGTGCTCCTAGTGAAGCTGTGGAATTGTTTTTACTACTCCACAGTTATCAAAAAAAAAGAAAAGAAAGAAAGAAAGGAGTGGCCGTGCACAGTGGGAGCTACTCTGAGGCAGAAGAGGCTCCACAGTGTATGTGTACTCAAGTACCAGAGCATGCCTGATCACCCCCATCTTGTAAGTATGAAAAGTCCCTTAAAAAGAGTAGCTTTTGCCCCTCATTTCTCAACCCACTTCTAGCCATCTTTTCAAGACTAGAAGGTTCATGAGAATGTTTGGGGAGTGGGGGAAAGACTGGCACGGGAACAATTCAACCTGCAAAGAGAAAGCCCCATATCTTAAGTGAATGCAGCCTATATGTTAACATAACACAGTGGTAAAAGTGCACAATAAATAGAGAAGAAATGACAAAGCACATGTTTTAATGTCTCCTTGCTCTCACACATCTTAAACTAAGGAAATGTCTTCAAATTACTTAAAGATAACTTGCACTGACAAAATGAGAAAAGCATGAAAAGAATTAATCAATAAAAGATAAAAAATGGGAGACTTTTTCTCTCAATCCTCCATTCTGTATAGTTATTTATGTTCTGTCCTCAGTACAGGGTAGATAACTAAGGAATATAGACAGCAAAATAAACTTTCTTTCTTTTCACTTAAACCTTAGGTCCAGAACTACTTAGTTTTTTATAGAAAGAAAGTTTTTTAGTTAATATTTGCCTTTCATTCTTTCATTCAGGTCTGCATTTACACTTTTTAAAGACATAGAAAACTATCAGGAGACAAAGAAATTGCCAGAACATTTCCTTAATTCTAACTTTTGGGGGCTTTCGTGCTATGCATTGGGCCTGTTTTGGTCCAGAAGATGAAGATTGCCAAGAATATTTCTCATTTTTTAGAAAGGTCCAGACTTCATTGTAGGCAACCACCAGAAAGCAGCCAATTCTAATGCCTTAAGTACCGTGGCATCTGTTACGTGTACAACAACTTGAAGAAACTGACTAGATTATTCAAGATCATTGTCAAATGCAAGAGAAAAAGAAACAAGGGAGGCTGTACCACAGTAGTGGAAAATGTGTGAAAAACCAAGGCAGGTGCAGGACTGATACAGATGTAAAGTGTAATGCAAAGCATGTATTATTTATTTTTTCTAATATATTTTGCTTTGTTGTTTATATTGATAGCAAGCATGCTGCTGTTCTGTAATGCATCAGCCCCTCACAATCCTTTTATCTACTGTCCTGTGCTGTGTCTGACTTGTGGTTATAGAACCAATTTTAATAAAAGCTTGTGGAAAGTTACAGGAGTGTCAAGAGCAGGTATAGCAAAGGTAAGTGCTGAAAGTCTAGGTAGCTGCAACCTCCATGTAACAAGAGAACCTGTTCATTCTTCCATGTTGATATCTAGACTTGCCTCCCTTTGAATAAATATTTAAGTCTATGGCCCTGTCCCCAAGCAATTTAAAGTCTGCTAAAAATCCTCTTTTGCCTCTGAGCGCCTCCATACCAGGGGGCTACAAAACGCTACAAAACGAGGAAAACCCGCAACAAAAAAAGTGCCCTTTAAATAAGACTTTCAGCATTCTTTTTGGAAGTTGCGGGTTTTCCTCGCAACATTTACCTTGGGGATGCTCCGTGGCAAAAGGGGCGGGGATTGCCGCCTACACACACAGCAATAACACAAGCAGCTTCCCTTTCTAAAGCTCAGAACTAAAGAGCCAGAATCATGGATTTTGACAGCAATAACAGGGGAATGTGGTGAGAGTGAATGAGCGATGGTGCGCTGTACAGGTAAAAACATCTTGCAGCCATCGTCACGCAGCTTCTGCAGCAAGAGCCCAAGGACGGGGAGGAGAGAGAGATGGGGGGGAGATCTGGGAGATGAACAGAGAACCGATGGCTATTTTTCTTTGGACTTGTCGGAGGTTTCTTCCAGGTTGTCGCCGCGCCGAGTGCAGTCCCTCCCCATTCCCACTGACACCCTATCAACAAGAGAGGAGGCGGGGAGAAAAAGATGCTCAGAAAGAAAACACAGCTCCCATGGGGACGGAAGGTGTGTTAAAAACGCACATTTTGCTGAGCCTCATGCGGATGTTTATTCCTGATTTGCATGGCACTTTTAAAGTCCGCTTGAATAGAGGGACAGTAGAGGGACAGTAGAGAAGCAAATAAGTCTTTTGGGGATGCAGCCTATGTTAACACACATTTTTTAGTTTTTAAAGCACCAGTGAGGTGACTTAGGCTGTGTCCCCATGCAAGCCATTTGGAGCGGATTGGGCGCGGATTGGGCTCGCATGGGACCTGGTGCGGGACCAAGATTGAATATTGGGCATCCCTGTGCCATTCCTAGTAATGCGGACTCAGGGCAGGCTGGGGATGGATTCAGACATCCCCATGCAAACTGCACCAGGATCATTATTTTACTCCCTTTCCCTGGTAAGCCACTTTCCTGTCAGCCGAGATTGTGAACAAGGGTTGCAGAGGCTTGAGATTTCTCCCTTTTCCAGGGGGGCAATAAGGTTGTGCCAGGAAAAGGGAGAACACTCAAGCCTCTGCACCCCCTGTTCATGATCTCAGCAGGAAAGAGGCTTCAGTTCACTTCAGGAGTAAAGTGTCTTTCCTTATTGCCCCCCTGGAAAAGGGAGAACACTCAAGCCTCTGCACCCCCTCTTCACAATCTCAGCAGGAAAGAGGCTTCAGTTCACTTCAGGAGTAAAGTTTTACTCCCGAAGTGAACTGAAGTGTCTTTCCTATCAGCTGAGATGGAACAGGGGGTGCAGAAGCTTGAGTGTTCTTCCTTTTCCAGGGGGGCAATAGCCTCTGCACCCCCTGTTCACAATCTCAGCTGACAGGAAAGTGGCTTGGCTTTAAAACTCAAGCCTCTTTACTGTCAGCCGAGATCGTGAAGTCCGGGATCGCCCCCATGCGCAGACATGTTTTTCCAGGTACCAAATTTGGTTCTGGTTTGGCACAGGTTTGGGCAATTTTGTCCACAGGAATTGGGCCAAATCTAAAACGCATAGGGACGACCCTTGCTGAACCCAATTTCAGTTCCGGACCAAACATGCGTGGAGACACGCCGTTAAAGACAGCTTAGAGATGATTTGTAGGATGAGATTATTCACAAGCCAGCCTGTCCCTCCCAGAACATAAGAATGTAAGAGAAGCCCTGCTGGATCAGGACACGGCCCATCTAGGTCAGCATCCTGTCTCTTACAGTGGTCCATCCTCAAGCAAATGACAAAAGCAAAGCCTTCATCTGGTCTTGAATCCCTGCAAATAGCCTTTAGAGAAATCCTGCCTGTCTTTCCAATCTAGATGCAGTATCTGGACATCTATTCTAGGAGTCATTAATACTATCCTCTATGAATTTATCAATGAATTTTCTAAGCTTGAAAAAGTGGATTACAAATGGGATGAGAACACAAGTGCTTCCCTAGCCCAACCTTCTCACTTGGGGATGCCTCTTTTTTAGAGCTTTCAGTGGTGGTACTTGAGGAGTCAGAATGATTTTTAGCACTATGTTGGGAGAAGAGCTGCATCCACACGTCACCCAGCAGGAATAAATGGGAGCTTGAATGGCTCTGAAAAGCTGCCAACCAATTCATTACTGCTGGGAAAATTATCTGCTTTATAGCTAAACAATTATATGATTCTATAATCATATAATGTGTGCGATGAGACTCAGAGAAAGTAATTGGGTTTACTGAGCAAAAGATTTCTTTCATCAAAATGGCGATCATTATTTGTTTTCCAGTCTATTTCAGAATATATTGCTGGCTGTTGTGGCTAAATTCAACTGTGAGTGTAGGTTAGATCATTTGGACGAATAAAGGTACCCTCTAAATTGACAATAAAACACTGAATCCATTGGCAATTTGCTAAGCATATTGACTGTGTTCTGTTTCAAGAACGGTATTCAACAAAGGGTACTAATAGAGGACGTACAGAGAAATATATGTGCGTAATAGAGCAAGTATCCACCTTACAGCAAAATAATGTGCCTAAGTGTTAAGTCAGTTGCATACTACATATTTATAATTGCTACAGAAGTTGTTTCCTCACAATATAAGGATCCTCTCCAGCTTTATAACTTTAATGGGATTTAGATTAATTGCTCCTATTTGATCATGGAAGCTGATTAGGTGTGCACCTGCTCATCTGGTGGAGGCATCTCTTTTGCGGGAGGCTTGGGGAAGGGGTGGGGTGGGGGTGGGGGGCCTGCCACTTGCATGGACCTGATCCAGGGTGATGCAGGTGGCAGGACCCCAGGGAAGGGACCCAACTGGCCTCCCACCCCTGGCTGCAAGGCAGCCAATGGGGAGGGGCCCAGCTGTCACAGAGGAAGAGTGTGCAAATGCTTTCCCTCCGTGGCAGCTGGGGGTGCTCCAGAACATTTGGAATGCGTGTAGAGCACTTTTTAGTGCTCTGCTTTTGGATGCGTCGGGATGCTTGGGGTGGCCTGGAACAGATCCTGCTACCCCACAAGAGCAGATGCAGCGTCCTGGCGTGTTGTAGACCCATTCCACACCGCCTTGTGTGAAAAGGCCTCTGGTTCTTCTTTGGTGGTTAGATAGCCGTGGCCAGACATTTTTTTGTGACTGTACAGAAGGGCATGGCCTTTGCCTTCTTTCTCAGAAAGGTCAAGGAATAAGCCTGGATTTTTTTTTTATCTTCCAAATGCTTAAAACAATGTAACTATGAAAACCTATACTTCTTTATCTGTTGATTAGATTTAAATAAAAAGGAACAGACGTTAAAGTGGGGAACTGTGAAAGCCTTCTTATAGCCATCTGCGACATTGTTATATTATAAATGTAAGTTTGTTTGCAACTGTTTGTTTTGTATCTTTGACTTTGTTGAATATGTTGTATATTTCTATCAACTTTGTATTGTTTGTTTCAAAATAAATTTTAAAAGAAAAAAGAAAAGAAACAGACGTTAGAAAACTCTGTCCACTATGATTAAAAAAATGGAATACTTTCATATTTTAAAGCTTTTGAGCTGTAAAGGCAACTGAAGCTATTGTTTATTAAGGTTTCTGGGCTGCAGTAATTTCAATGGAGTCACTATGGTTTTCAGAGGACAAATATGCAGGTGGTTAAAAGAAAAAAGTTGTGGGAGGGACATTCATTTATTCAGGAATAGCTATCACAGGAAACCATCTGCAAAAGGTGGGCTGTTTGCAGTTGGGGAATGCAAGGGGGGACGGACGGTACAGGAAGTCAAGCACACAAGAAATCAAACAGAGATGATTGATGCCTGGCCAGTTACACATTTAAGCCCAGCTCTCTATTCCTGTTTTGTCCTCAGTCCTGACTGTGTGAGTCTGCTAAAGCAGAAGAAATAAGCATCCAAATGATTGCCTATTTGCTGTGAACTGCAATGCATATTAGCCGACAGCTTGATAAATTACAGGTTTTGATGTGTTTCCTCTAGGGTGTGGCTACAGGATGTTCATTTATTGAAAATGGTGTGGTGCCCTTTCTCTAGGAAAAGGAATTTCGGCTCATTAGAAGATATTGAGGGGCAAATCAAAACAAAGATTAGGGGGGAAAGTTATATGGTTTTATTACCACCACTGTCAGAGAAACAGAGGGGAAAGACCATGTTGCTAGAATCTGGACTACAGCGGGACTTGCTCTCCTTGCTTTGGCTACAGCATCAGTACTTTTTTTTTAAGGCAGATCAGACCAAAAAAATCAATATATGCTGCCCCAGGAGCTACCATTTGATGGTACTTTGGCCTTTTCATATTTTAATTACACAGGGAAATCATCAGCAGTCTACACTTACAATATAAGCATATTCATATGGTATTACAGCAGCATTCATCTACAGTTGGAAAAGGCATCTCTGGCAGCTCAGAGGTGGCTTAAAGATGCTTGTATATGGAATCATTCACATGCCGCCCGCACCTTTCCCAACCCATGAACATTCTAGACCGAAAAAAGCAGACTAGAGATGAGATGAAAACATGAGGGTCACATCCTACTGACTCTAAGTCACTTTTGAGACACTTTTTTCCTAAGTGTGAACACAACCTCTTAATGAACATGGAAGTTCCACTTTATGATATTCATATGCGATTTTGTGAATGAACCCATCATGCTTAATAAGTTGCCAGTAAGTACGTCCATTAGAAAGGGAGAGAAATGGCAATTCTGCAGTGATAGAGCAATTGCCTGGAAAATATAAGTTTGTAGATTTGACACTTGCAACTCCTTGGAATAAGGGAATGGCAAACTGCCTCTATACCAACCAAGAAAAATGCATGAATATGTCCAATGTAGCCACTGAATGGTGCTAAATAACAGAAGGTGAACATGCAGATTACCTTGTTTCTGAATATCAGGATGGGGCATATAATAGTTGAGACAAATTAAAGAGGCTATGGTAGATTAAATTATCTAAATTCACCCCTCCATGAATCACTACTTTGTAGTGGCAGAGGGGCTTGTACACCTCAATAAAACTATGTGCTAGGCTATGCAAAGCCACCCAAGACAGGTCACGGTGTAGAATCTGGACTAACTGTGATCTGCTGAAAAAGGAAATAGCAAACCAATCCAGTATCTTCGCCAAGAAAAACCCACAGACAGTAACAAAAAGCTAAAAGTTATGATACCAGAGGACTGCCTCTCAGATCAGATGAGAGTAGGATAATTACAAATAGCTCAAGAATGAGTGAAATGGCTGGAAAGAAAGTCCATTGAATATGAGATCTATGAACCAAGGTAATCTGGAAATGGTCTTAGAACAAAAGGCTTAGGAATGAGAGATCAAATAGCCAATATGTGCTAGATTTTAGAAAAAGCAAGGGAGTTTCAGAAAAACATTTATTTCTGCTTCATTGATTATGCTAAAGTCCTTGACTATGTGGATCACAACAAACTGTGGCAAATTCTTAAAAAGATGGGAGTACAGAACCATGTCTGCCTCCTGAGAATCTGTATGTGGATCGAGAAACAACTGTTAGAACTGAACATGGGACCATGACTGGTTCAAAACTGGAAAAGTATTACGACAAGGCTGTATATTGTAACCCTATTTATTTAACTTGTAGCAGAATCTGTCATGTAAAATGTCAGTCTGTATGAATCAAAAGCTGGAAATAAGATTGCTAAGAGAAATATAATCAACTTCAGATGATACAGTGAAGAGCAATTAAGGAGACTCTTGATGAGGATGAAAGAAGAAAGTACAAAAGAAGGTTTTGTAAATTAAGATGATGGCGTCCACTCCCGTCACTCCTTGGCAAATAGAGTGGGGAGACATGGAAGCAGTTTCAGATTTTGGCCATGGTCACACCTTGCTGAAATAATCTGTTATATTAAGAAACAGGTCTCAAAACACAGTAATTCTGACTACACCCAATACCTGATATTTCTTCCTCAATTCATTCTCAGTTTGGGTTGCTATGCTCACACCTTTCTCCTGAGATTCCTTTGAGACTTTTTTTAGATCTCCACCTCTCTCCACCATCACACCATCTTGCACCCTGATAGGGTAAAAGTTCTGTGATGCAACATTATGTAATCACACACCCTCTATAGTCCTCTCCTCCAATCACACTCCAAAAATGAAAGTGCGTTAACTCTCTATAATGGCTTGAGACCTGTAAAAATCAGGACTCAGGAAAGTCCACAAATAAAATGGATTGGACTAAAAAGGTGTGAGAGGTGGGGTCAGAAGATGGACTAAAGAAGGAATAAAGTGAAGGTGCAACCACAGCCTTTACTTTCTTCTGTTCAAAATGTGCATGGTGACGCACCCATGGTCAAACTTATGGTTTTCCAACGTATAGCTGTGAAAGCTAGATCCTAAGGAAGGCTGGGTGTTTGCATAGTGCTGGAGAAGACTTCTGAAAGTCTATTGGATTGCAAGGAGATCCAATCAGTCAATACTAAAGGAAATCAACCCTGATTGTTAATTGGAAGGACAAATACTGAAACTGAAGCTCAAATGCTTTACTAAAATAGTTCATGATACTGGGAAAGATTGAAGGCAAAAGGATAAGAGGACAGCAAAATATGAGATGATTAAATAGTGTTCTTGATAGTGGCAACAAACAAGCGCTTGGGCAGACTCCTGGAGACTGTGATAGGCAGATGGGCCTGGCATGCTGTGGTCCATTGGGTCACAAAGGGCCAGATAATGGGTCACTGTGTGAGACAGGATGCTGGTCTAGATGGATTATGCTTGATCCAACAGGGCTTTTCCTATGTTCTTATGAGTGAACAACAATTAATGTATAGAAATATAATAATTTCCCTACCTCGAGTGAAAAACTATTTTAAATTTTTCAAATGATGCATATCTCTAAAAATCAATTTACCAGAGACAAAAGTTAGAGGAGTATATGCTATGGTCAGCTCTCTGCAGTATACATTCCTGTCTTCATTTTATGCTTTTTTCCAGATATGCCATGTATTTTGTGATAATAAGTTCTCATATCGAGATTAAAGCTCCTAAAGGGGAAAAGAGGCTATGGGTGTGCAATTGTGTGTCTTTCTGTGCTCTAGTTAAAAGGCGTGTATATTTAGTTAATGTTCCTTTGTTAAAAGATTGTTATTAGAAATGAGATATCCTTTCCTCTGTTGTATGAGTCATATTGGTCATAAATCAAAGAGAACTTTCTATTTAAAAAAAAGGAAGCTTTATAGTCTACAAAGCAACTTCCTTTGTGTAATCTCAGGACCATGATGAGTTTATTCTTACTGCAACTTAGATGCAAATTTAAACAGGAATTTAATTCATTCATTCATCTGGGGATTAGTGTGTCCTGAAAAAGCAAACACAAGTCCTTTTTCACTTTCTGAAAATGTAAGTGGAATTTTTTTACTCTGCTCACGCCCTTTGGGTCAGACTGCTTTCTACTGTGCTCGTTGCTGGGCTGCTAATTGTAACTGCAATGTTATAATGAAAAAGAGATTGCAATGCAGAATGTAGATGAATCCAATATTCATCCTGTACATGGATGTATGAACTAAAGTATAGTTCATACAGGAATTCCCAGGAACAGCTACCTACAGAATTCTTAAGTTGTTTACACACTTGCCTCTCTTGGAATGGTTTAACTAGTCTGCTCCAGCCTGCCCTTTGTTTTTGCAGTCCAGCATGGGCAGCAATGTGAACACATCTCTGTTTCACTCTAGATGAAGCATGCTTCCACTACAAGTCCCTTCCCTGTGATTGGTTCACGTCCTTGTTGCTTCAGCATCATGTCTAGTGCATGAGGGGGTGGGACTGAACTATTTGCATGTTAGGGTTTCAAAAATTATCTTCAAAGCTTGCACAAGGAACAAGAGAGAACACTTTGTTCTGGACCAGGTGCAGAAGTGTGACCACCTGGACAGGAGCAAATGATGTTAGTATGCTTGCAAGACCTTTTCAAACACGTCCACTGCTAAACCAGTTAGGATGGTTCTGTACCATAATGGCTCTAGTCCTATGTTGAAGAAGCATACTACAGAGCAGCTTCACCCAGTATACAAGGCAAGTGCAGATACGACCTCAGGCTGTGGTTTCATCTGTGTGACATGTACAGTTTGTATCCATCCCAGCCAATGCACCTATAAGACATATGATGAGGAAGAGAGTCTAAAGATGTACAAAGGAAACAAAAAACAAAGCAAAAATCATTTAATCCTTTAATCCATGGCAAAGAAGAAAAAGCCAACCCTCCTACAACTCCTAATATTAACTGTAGCAAACACAAGATCCAAGTCTAACTTTGGCTGCCTCCAGATGGCATTCAGATAGGAAGCAATAATGCTCCGCTGCTCCTAGACAGCACTGTTTTTGCATGTTTTGGTGATGCACAATCTGGGCAGTTTGGTTGTTGTCAAATTTCCAATTATGTGTATCAACACCCCTGAGCATGAGTGGTCAGCTGATTCAGCCTCCACACATGTGTGCTGGACAGAGCTCTGATTGCTGCTCCATCAAGAAAGGTAAGTGGCTCCCTAAAAAGTGCTGCCTCTGGAAAACCTGCGATCAGCACTGGATTTTCCAGCAATAGGTAAAAGTGCTTTCTAGTGTAGGGACAAAAAAGTGGGGCTATGGTAGGGCTGCCCTACAATACATGAGGCGACCCCACCATAGCAGCACCATAAGTGTGCTATATTAGTCCTGTCTGGATGGGGCCTTGATGTGTGCTGGCCAGATATTATACTGTATAGAGGCAGACCTCTATTGTCATTGTGGCTATGAAGTCCAGAGTCAGACTTATCAAGGACAACATGGCATGGATATTAAAATATCTCAGGATCGTTTTCTAAGAGCACTATAACATCAAACCTGAGCCCACCGCTTCAGGGTGTGTTAGGAAGAATATTGGGCATACCAACAATATGTCTATTCTGTCTTTTTGATCCAGTAACTCAAACATCTCTTTAACACTGACTTGCAGATGGATGGATTCCTGGCTAAGGAGATGACTTCTTATGAACCCATAGAAATCCCATGTCCTGATCCTCCAAAATATCATAGTGCTGAAGAGCAGGTGGAGGGAAGAAGGTGGTATCTGCCCACGCATCCACCCTCCCAGGTCTTAATTTGGCATGTATTGCTATAACATAGACTGAGTGTGCTTTTAGCCACAGAACAATCAAAGAGGGCGACTAACTGACAAGTTACACCAAGATTCGTTTGAGAATGGAAGATTCAGAAATCAAAGCAGCTCTCAATTCTCTGGCACTTCTTCTCTAGACAGCAACACTCAACACCATGCCTACCCCTATCAAGAAACCTACAAATGGTATTCCCCTCCCATTCTTACTCTTCCCTGCCTCTGTTCATCCACATGCATTTTCAGGGCTCTGCAGGTTAGGCAGTGACCATCAACAGCAACACAATTATCAATACCACTAATCACAGAAATCTGTACAAAGCTGATATTTTTAGGTTGCATCTAGACATAATTATTTCTGAACAGTATTTGATTTGCCAGTTGTAATCACATTGCTCCTGATACAGTCCTGGACTATAGACCTGATCTCCCAGGTTTAAGATATTTTTAAAGTCTTTTTATGGATATCATTGTTTTAATCTGTTGTTTTAAAATTTGTAACCTGTCCTGAGACCTATGGGTATAGGGTGGAATATAAATATAGGTAATAAATACCAGTAAATAAGGTACTGCATTGCTGTGGGACATGCTAAAATGCAGGATATTGACCTAACATCTAGGCAAAGTGCTCTGTTCCAGAATATCAAAAAACAAAGGTATAGGTAAATGATGTCTGGAGGCAGCCTTAGTTAGCTAAATTCAGAGACAGAATATAAGCATGCTTCTACCTGGGTAAACAGATATAAATAAAATGAGGTAACTCCTGCTGAACCAACCAAGGCTGTATCTAGATCAACATACTGTTTTCTACAGTGGCCAGTCAAATAAGGTCATAGGCAGGTGATAACCTTATAATCCATTAGATTGAGATATAAAGCTGTCTGAATCATGATCAAAGTATACAGGTTAAATATTCACAAAATTGTAGACAAGAATGGGATGGAAGTTTTATAATACACATCATCATGTTTTAAAAGGACTAGAAAGATCCCTGAATTCAGGCTTGAGCAATGAGGCAACATAGAACTATCACTACGAAGAGAACCAATGAAAACAAATATTTTAAATAAGGTAAATAATGAGGATTGGAAGAAACATCATTAATAATAATAATAATAATAATAATAATAATAATAATAATAATAATAATAATAATAATAATAATAATAATAATAATAATAATAATAATAATAATAATAATAATAATAATAATAATAATAATAATAATAATATGTCTTGAGTTATACATGTGGGTGACCTACCTAAAGAGTAACATTTTGTACCCCAATAATGATTCTGTAAAGGACCTTCAAAACCAGAGAACATCATAAACTCTTCAATTCTACATAAGTATGATAGATAAAACTGTGAAAAATTAAGTCAATACAGAATGGAGGAAAGGATTTTTTTTCCTAAGCAGAAGCTTAGAATTGGAAACAATTGGAGTAGGAGGATTTAGTTAAGACAGAAAGAACAATGCATATCCGTTCCCAAACATTTCATGGTATTATAAGTATTTCCCTCATATGGGCTTCAGGAATTCCAAATAGAATCTATCTTTAAATATTTTAAAGCAAAATATTCTTTTTGGCCCCACTCTTGAAAATCCAAAGTAAATTTATTTTCTGTATACATTTTCACTACTGATGGATCAAACTTGCTGCAATACAATTTGATGCTAGAGGGAATGAGTCTCCTGCAAGTTGGCTACATGTGCAAAAGACATTTGACCAGCAGGGTCTCTTTTCTTATGCTCTAATCCCATGCTTATACTGATAACTGAGAGGTCAGCCTATGGAACCAGTTAGGAATGTACCTTGATTCTTTCAAAAGCAATTGATTGGTTGATTGGCAGGTTCTCAAGGAGCCAACATAGCATAGCACACTGAAATATGGTCCTAGTAAGTGAAAGCAAGGCTTCCAGCAGCCTCCTCTATTTTTCTTGCTCAGCAGTTTCTTACCCAGGTCTCTACCTACTGGCTGAGATGGCTTCTTCCATTTAAGAACACAGTGGCATCATCTACAGGAGCGTGGAATGCTTTAGGTCACGTCTCCATGCACTATAAAGTCCAAATCAAATCCAAATTAGGCAAGGAGCATCCCCATGCAAAGCCCCCAAAACAGACAACATGCAGACCAAATCGCCCAAATCCATGCTAAATTTAGTCCTCTAGAAAACTGTTCTCGCTGAAGTTTGGGAGTGAAGTCTGCATTATTTTGGGGGCTGCGTCTGCTGATGGCAACGCTCCTAGGTGGGGTTTCACGTCCTGTGTTCACCATTCCTGTCCTGTGCATTGGGGATCGCAACAGCTGGCCATTTTTAAACTGTGATCAAACAGAAATGAGCCTCTTCTCTCAGTGATCCAATTGCTGGGCAAATGTAAAAGAACTGATTGCCCCAGTTTGACAGGTAAAGATGCAGCAATGAGGGGGGTAATCTGGCCCTTGATTATCTATGAGCCTCTTCCCGCAACTCTTATTCCACCCCCACTCTCCAATCGCTGGCAAGCAGCTTCTGAAGTTTGCCAGCTAAAAAGCTAACCAAAGCTGCTACAGAATTTAGAGGCAGTTTAGCAGAGAAGTGCTTTGGTTAGCTTTTTAGCTGGCAAAGGGTGTTTTTCCACTGTCACTAGAAGTACCCATTAAGTACCCATTAATGGGTACTTAATGGGTACTTCTAGTGACAGTGGAAAAACACCCATAGTCTGGAAAACTTCAGAAGCTGCTTGCTGGTGATTGGGGAGCAGGAGTAGAATAAGGGTTGCAGGAAGAGGTTTGTGGGACAGCAAGGGCCAGATGAACTCCCTTATCCCTGCATCTTTACCTGTCAAACTCAGGCAGTCAGCTCTTTTACATTTTCCTGGCGATCAGATCGCAGAGAGAAGAGGCTTTCTGTTTGATCACTGTTTAAAAATGGCCAGCAGTTAGATTGGGGAAGAGGCATTGGGTGGCATTTCCCTGCCGTTGCCACAGCAGGTGGCACAGGGGTTGGTGATGTCAACCCGTTGGTGATGTCAATACTGTTTCCCTGAGCTGGGGTTTAGCATGGTTTGCATGGGAACAGGCATATTCGACTTGAGCCCACACTTTCACAATCACATGGGGACAGATCAATTCGGTCTCAGCTCCATATTCGGACTAAATTTTATCCAATTCAGACTAAATGGAGTGCATGAGGACTCAGCCTTAGTTTCTGTTTCTATTTCAGCTTATTTGATGGAGGGACTAGAATTTGGCACTGTATATCTATCATTGTGCCATTTACTCCTCCTCTTGACTCCTGCTAAGATGCAAATAAAGCAAAAAAAACTAATTTTAAAAGAAGCAAACCCTCTTTTCCAAAACCAACAGGATTTGGAAAAAAATCTTTTGCCACTCCAAGGCTGTGTCCCCAAGCAACTTATTTGCCTCTCTATTGTCCCTCTATTGTCTATCTATTCCAACGGATTTTAAAAGTGCAGTTCAATTCCGGAATAAGCGTCCCCATGAGGTTTGGTAAAACACACATTTCAAATGCACCTACTGTCCTCAAGGAAGCGTGTTCTGTTTGCCTGTATCTTTTTCTCCCCACCCTCTCTCTGCTTGATAGGGTGCCGGCGGGAATGGGGAGGGACTGCGATCTGCACGGCCACAACCAGGGAGACAACCTCCGACAAGTCCAAAAGAAAAACAGCCATATTTACAAGTTCTCTGTTTGTCTCCCCTGCCTGCAAAACCCACCAGAAACATTTATCACTTTGGGATCCAGAGCTTGCTTCCAAAGATAGTGATTTCACTGCAAAAATCCATCCCATACGGCAGCGGTTACACTGTAGCAATCCACCCACTTCACACCTGATAACAATGTTGCAATTCTGCACAATTCTGCCTCTTTAAAAGTTCTGACTTTTAGAAAGGGAAAAGGAAGGAAAGCTGTTGCAGTTCTTGGAGATGTGTGAATGTTTAAGGCTGTATGTGCAAGTGGCAGAGGCAGCAGAGCCAGGGTGCTTTTTTTGGAGATCTTGGCTGACAATCCCCACCCCTTTTGCCACAGAGCGTCTCCATGCACAATGTTGCTAGGAATACCTGCAGCTTCCAAAAAGTGCGCTGGTAGTCTTGTTTAAAGGACACTTTTTTTCCACGCATTTTCCTCCTTTTGTGCTGCTGGAAGCTTGGAGAAAAACCATGCATGGAGATGCTACATGGCAAAAGAAGCTTTTTAACAGGCTTTTTATTGCTTGGGGACGCAGCCCAAGTAATTCTAGTCAGGAATATGTAGTGGACAGGAAACATTAGAAATCTTTGGAGTAATGTTCAGCTTTCCCTTATAACACAGTTTTGTGCCACATGCTTAAGCTCTTATATAGTTGGTGAAAAGCATCTTTCTTTGGTTAACACATTCCAGAAATTTGCACTAATGATATTTTGCTTTGGCTGGCATTTCTCCTCTGTGGTACTGTTTACATTGGTAGATGTGTGTGAGGCTTTTACACAAGGACAGCATGTAGTCATCCTAAGTGAAAAAGCCCCAAACTGCCTCCTTCAAGCATCTTACAGCTTTCTACATTTCGCTGTCTCCTGGGAGGATAAGAGGAGAGTGAGGATAGCATTCTAATCTCCTTCCCCCCACCTTTGACTTGCAGCCAGATCTTTAGACTGAAAACATCGTAATTTCTCAGGCTACCTTGGCTGACAAGCACTCTGGCTAAACAGTACAGCTCACAGAGAAGTCATCAGCCCCATCAGGTCAATCCCTGCTGACTGATGTCTCTGGCCAGGTGCATGTCAACAGCAGTCTTGAAATGTCATAGCTGGTTTTCAGTTTGCCTCCAACCATAATTCAAAATGTTGGCATTGACTTATAAAGCCGTACTGTGGCTCCCAAAGTATCTGAAGATGTCCCTCTTTTCACACAGACCTGCCCAGATGGTAAGAATAGTAAGAAAGACCTTATTGGAAATAGGGATGTGTGCATGAATATTCAAAAATTCAAATATTTGATTCAAATCTGTCGAATGTTGACATTCAAACTCAAATCGGATTTTCAAAAATCAGAATTTGAACATTCAAACTCAAAAAGGATTTTTGAAAATCCGATACGGATTCTCAAATAAGTCGAATGTGTAGATTTGTGTCTGTCGTATACGAATCTGTGCAAAAATTATACATATTTGAGCTTAAAATACTGTATTAAAACAGGATGCATATGGGATAATAGGGGATGCATATAGATTTTGATGGAATGCATACAGATATGTAAAACAGATATGAATGTTGTCGACATTTGCATCTTTAAATATGAATCTAACATTCGAATGTATGGATTTGAATCGGATTTTATGACATTCGAATCTTAAATATCTGAATTGAATTGGATTTTATGACATTCGAATCTACTTGGATTTGAATGTCAAAAATACATTTGTGCACATCCCTAATTGGTAATGCCCTCACTTGAGCTTCAAGGGTGGTGGTAGATGAGAAGGCAGCCGTTTTGGAGGTGACCCGTTACAGAATGTCTTTCCACTTGAAGGTCACATTCCCACTTGATTATTTTAATCCAGATTGGACTATTTTAATCTGGATTCAGGACTGAGTGCACATTCTGGATGTTCCCATTTGCTTGAGCATAACACGGGCTGAATTTGAATGCTGCAGTTCCCATTCAAACTGCCCAAATACCCAGCACTGAGGAACAGGATCTTTTCATCTCCACCCCTTGTCCAAACCCTGTAAGCCTGCCCCGTTCAGAATCAGCTGAACAAAAGAACAGACACAGGGCAAAGCAATCACTCTCCCTTTCAAATTACACACTCCCTCCATTCATGTTACCAGGAAGGCAGCAGCTTCATGCAGAAGCAGCTGAGCAAAAGAACAGACACAGCAAAGTGATCTCTCCCTTTCAAATCAGTGAGGGGTGGGAGAAGAATGGAGGCTTGTGGTTTTCAGCAGGGCTAAAAAATGTTTCCCTCTGTGACTGTTAGCTGCTACAAATGTATCTCTTGTAATTGCAGTAGCATTCACAGAAAGGGGAAATCTGTGTTCAGAGATCCAAGCCTTTCTTTGATCTCAGGGATGGGAAGGGGAGGAGACAGACCTTACCAGATGTGAAATCACACCTATTGACAGCAGGTATTGACCAGAAGAATATGGGGGAGACAGCCCAAAAGGCAGATCTCCTCCCTGAATAGTCCGGTAGCGTTCCCATAGGGGAAAAGAAGCAGGCTGGGCACCAAAATGGAGAGAACAATTTTTCTGAGGACTTTTTTCCTGCGGATTTTAGCAATACAGTCCTCATAAAGTCTGGGAATAAAATTTTAAATGGGATTAGACCCAAAAATGGACAGGATTTGCATTTAATATTGTATGGGAAAGCACCAAAGTGAGTCAGGCATCATTAAGTTCCACTGCCCATGGTCCTTGGTCATTGAGATGTTCACCTACTGCTTGCTTTCATTTCTAGGTTCACATGCTTACAGCTTTTCATCTTTTTGCATTGTTTTATTATTTAAACATGTACAATTTTATCTTTTTATGTGCTCTGGAAACTACAAGTGGAGACAGAAATTCTAATAAACAAACAAATAAATAAATTCTTACACCACAATGATGTCCCTGCTTCTCTAGACTTCAGGGTGCATTTGACAATCTTCAACACGCTTATCACACTCCTGACTAGTACTCAGAGTGGTTAAAGTTAGTATGAGCATTGGTGAACTGTTAAGAAATTGACTGCAGAAGAGTTGCAAAATTATGCTTTTAGAGGTGATGGTTTAGAGGAACCAGTGCTGGAGACTTCAGCAGGCAGCCCATAAGTGTACATGTTACAGTAGCCTCAAAATGAGTTGCCTAGCTACTCCTCATTTAGCAGCCCCAGCAAACAGTAAAGAGATGAGAGGTGTTTGCTCCTTCTGACCTCCTTGTGAACTGCAATTGCTTGGATCGCCCTGACTTCTCTCTCCCCCCAAATGATGAACCTATTGTTAATAGTTAGCATTCACTGCTCAGTGCTGCCCAAATAGATTCCTGTAACACTCAGTGTCAGTGAAACCTTTGCTCCCAGGCAGACCATCACTCCTTCTGCTGCACCTGACAAGGCAGAATGCCTCTTTCTTGCTCCAGGAGATTAGAGCAGCATTTCTTCTGCACTACCTGGTGATTTTTATGCTCTGTGATAAAGTTAACATACAGCTCTGTCATTCTCCATTTCATTTAACCTGACTGCCCAGCAATTTCTCTTTGTGAAGCCTCACTCCTTACTGTTGATAATCTAACAGCGAACCTTATCTGGCTGTTCTTTGGTTCTTTGTCATAAAAACAGCAAACCAAGCTGAGCAGTCTGCAGGTACAAAGAAGCCTGCTATTACACATATAGATGGCCCTGCAAAAGCCAACAAGAGAGAAACTGTTAATGACTGTCCTCTGAACCGGGTGTCTTTGGCATTTCTAAATATTGTCCACTTTCTGGTTGGTTTTGCACTTACCTTTGCTAGACCAGTTCAGAGCATTCCATGCTGATCCAGTCTAAGGAATCTGTCCCAGATGCACACAAATCCATCCCTGGACTGGAATAAGGTTGTCCATGTTGGTATAGCTGTTCTGGCTCAGCCCCCATGCTGGATCCAAGCTTGCGCCAGCTTTAGAGCTGGCTCTGGTGAATCAGAATGAAAGTTCCCAGGCTCAAAGCCATGAGGGACCAGGCTTGGCAGTGTGCTGTATTGTGATGCTGAAGTGGGTCCCCTGTGTTATACCTGACCTTGGAGGCATGCACGCTCCAAGTGCTTCAGTAGTCCGGTTTAACACTGCTGGTGGACTTCTTTAAAGAAGTCTTCTAAGATGCTAGACTAGGCAGCCATTTTGGGCCATCTCTTCTGGTTTGGTCTGGCCTACACTCTCTTCTATATGGATGGAGCAAAGTAGTAGTAGGAGGGCCCCTCTTACACTGTGGTCACACCTTACTGAAACAGTCTATCCTATTAAGAAACAGGACTTAAAATGCACTAACTCCAACCACATCCAATGTCTGATAATTCTTCCTCAGTTCATCATCAGATTGGGTCACAATGCACATACTTTCTGTTCTTGTCCTGAGACTTCTTTATGAGACTTCTTTAGATCTCCACCATCACAACACCCCTGCACTCTGATAGGATGAAAGCTCCATAACTCAACAGCATGCAGTAACACATTGGGGGCTTGTCCCCATGCTAAATATACTCCAAAAAAAGCGCCCTGGCTGGCTGGCTTGTTAGGGGATAGAGAAGGAGGAGGGAGGGATGCCCATTTGCTTCACTGGATCCACTAGCTAGTTAGAAAGACCGAGCAGAGGCTGGGCAACCTCCTCCCCGCCTGGGTGAGGTGAGGTGAGGCTCCCCCTGGATCAATGCAGCGCTCGCTCTGCTGCTGCCATCGCCTGCACACACACCCACATACACACTTGTGGAGTCCCGCATGGAACCTGTGCAAGTGAGTAAGCCAGTGAGCAGTGCTGCTGCCATGGGAGGTGGGTGAGAGGGAGAGATGGACTGAGAGCTGCCAGAAGTAAACCTTTTAATGTAACCCAGTTTTCCACACATGCAACCTTTAACTGTAAAATGCATGGGTGGGAAAGGAAACATTGTTATAAAGCATGAAGTGGGTGAATTGTTACAATGAAACTGGCTGCTGTAGAGGGGGAACCTGGCATTTTAACTGACAAGGGGCTGTCCTGCAGGGTGAAATCCCACCCGTTTCATGATATACTGTATTTGCCCAAATACTGCTCTAGCATTCCCACAGCAGTAAGGAAGAAGTGTTTTAAAAGCCAAAACTGGGGGGGGGGGGGGGAGGGAAACACCTGAAAAATCAGGTTTCTATTTATTTTGTTTTTAAGACAAATAATCCTCAAAATACCCCTGAAACTGAAACTGGGAACAATGAGGATCCAAACCGTTTTGAAACAGTTTTAAAGTGGTAATGGGAATTCAGCCTATATGTGCCTCCTCTGGGTTTAGCTGGGACCTTAATTCCAGAGTAACTCTTTCCATGATAACATTCTGCTTAGTAAGCAGAGACATTTTACTATAAAATATTTGCGGCTTTGGGGATCTTTAATTGGTGCGTTTTCTCTTTTGCCAAGAGTCGTCTCCTATGTGGCTAGCCAACTTTGCCAATGGTGTCTAGAAACAGGGTCGATTAATGTAAAAATGGCAAGAACTATTAGGATATATAAATTTAATCAGGGAGGAAGAAGTGAAATAAATAAAATGCACACTTTTGTGCAGACTCAACTCTAATTCGGGTGACAGCCTTTATGAGCAAGGTATCTGCTTTTAGACTTAGAAAGGTAACTGAACTGTTGTTCAAAAAAGGCCTATTTGGGAGGCAATAATACTGCTTGGTGACAAGGAAATGCAACTATCTTTTGCTTCCTGTTTCTGATCTTTCCTGTCTCATGTCAAGCTAAACTTTCAGTGCCTCTCCCATAAGCAGGCAGACTTACATACCTTATCATTACATATCTTATAATTAGAAGAGATGCAAACAAGTTAGATTACATAACATTTATGATGCTGCTAATGTAATGATGTATGTATTAAATGAGATACCCAGTCTACACCCAGGTGCAACTAGATCAAACAGCTCCAAAGCCCCAAAGCTCAACAAGCCTTAGAGAAGCTGAACTGTTATTTCTCCACCATCTTTAACCAAGGACAGATGAAACTGAATAAACTGATCTCAAAATAGCATATGCACAGCAGATATATGGATGCAGGGGTGGAGAAACAAGGGTTCATCAGACACTTCTGGTGCTACATTATCAGTTGCTTAAACATGGGCAGGGAGGCACAACCCCTTTCTGCACTTGTTGGTGAACCAGATTAAGGAGTCTTTTAATCCAGCTTGTGGGTCTCCTGATCCAAATATTAATGTGGCTCAAGGAGGTCCGAACCCCACTGGTCTGGCTCCGGCTGCAGTGGATAAAGCCAGATCCAGATTAAGGAGATGCTTTATCCAGATCTGTGTTAGACCTGTTAAATTAGGTTTACAACCAGACCAAGGGCCTTTGGGATCATGGGAAGCATGCAGATGACATGCCTCTGTGATCTAGGGTTGTTTTTCCACTGTCACTAGAAGTACCCATTAAGTACCCATTAATTGGTACAAAAATGCCATTACATATCCATTAATGGGTACTTTTAGTGACAGTTGGAAAACACCCAAGAACTACTGGGGGGTGGTTTTCAGTGGCACACGCACAGTAGTACAAGGTAAGTGCAGAAAAGGTCTAGGTAAGTGGCAGCTCATATGGGCAAGGGTGGCCCAAATAAAGGATGGATGGATGGATATAGATGGATAGATGAAAAAAGAAAGAAAGAAAGAAAGAGAAAGAAAGACATCTTTTTCCAACAAACTGGGTTGTCATCTGTGCTGAATCTCTGGTTTAGTGAAAGGAATAGTACCTTTCCCAATTGCCAAGTCATTATGCTTTTTTGGAAAGAAATTTTCTGCAGGGTATGTGTTACTTTAATTTTCTGTTGAGGACAGCAGAGTGCATGCTTTGCAAGTAGATAATCCTATGTTCAAATCAATCCCCTACACCTCCAGTTCATTTATTATTTATTTTGCCCTTTTATATCATGATTTTCTTGCAAAGACATCAAAGCAGCACACGTTATCCTCCTCTTTGCTGTTTAATCCTTTCAGTAACCCTGTGAGGTAAACAAGGTTGAACATCTGTGGCCAACTGTTTTGGACAGATATGAGATCTCAGAGTGAAGAAAAGCGTCTGCCTGAGATCTTGAAGAGTTACCATTTGTCAGGGTACCAGTCTGAGGATATATGATGCAATGGTTCATAAAAACCACCTTTTATGATATCCTGCTGTAGAGCTGGGTACAGCAGTAACATATGGTTAAACTTTGGATTCATGCAAGCATGCACGACATTTGTATTTTGCCCACTTCATAACAACTTGATTTTAATGTGCTATTTTAAATTGTTCTATTTATAAGATTATTTCCACACTAAATAATTTTTGGACACTACCTTGAACCTAATGGGCAAGGGCAAGATATACAGCTGTATTATTCTGTACTGAGAAATAAAAGATTCTGCTGGATCGGCAAAAAGCCAGCTAGACACCCTGAAACCTGAAATATTTCATTACAGTGCAACACCAGCATAAGTATAATAATCTAAAGCAATAAGGTAAAAGGAGAACACCTGAATATTAACAAAGTAAAATATCCTGTTACCTAAAATTAAAATATCAGGTCAGTAACATTATTTAATTCCAGATGATAGTCCTCTGTATAAGAAACAATAAAACAAAACATGTTCCTTTCTTTTCCTTTTGATCACTACCAAATGAACATAAATGTTCTGATTTAGGAATTTTCTTATATTTACCCACTAAAACGGATGAAGAAATAGCATTACATTGTGTCAAAGTAAAGGCCCTTCCTTGAGTATGAGTGTTAAGATAAGTAAGATATTTTGCCGTATTTATTGTATATTTGATTTTCAAAAATAAGATAGGACTTCTTTTTTAGATGTAACTATCTTTCCATATCGGTGAAATGTTGCCTTAAACTATTTTTGCCCTGTTAATTTTCCACGGACAATGTGTAAGAGGAAAAAATCCTACTAATACAATGCTTCCATGTTGACTGAAATCCATCCAATATTGTTAGGAGTGCCAGTCCCATAGGAGAAGAAGTCTTAACCAATATTTAGTATACTTAGTCAGCCATATCCTGAGGCTTTTTGCACTACAGCCAGATGGCTGTTGTGTACTAAGGCTGGCACACGCTGGGGACAGTGGTCCCATTCGCATTGGCCAGTAAGGAACACGTTCTCAACGCACCCCTTACGGGCCAAGTTATGAATGGTACAGCTGTCCCCGGCATGTGCCACCTGCTGCTGCCACCCCCACAGGGGCTGGATGCCTGCCTCAGGCTGCTGCCATTGGCTGCTATTGGCCTGCTGGCTGGTAGACCAGGCCAGGGGCCTTCTGGGTGCCCCAGGGGGCAGGGTGCTACCCCCCACCCCACGTGCCCCACTAACCTTTCTGGACCCCTGGCACAATCTCAATGGGTCCCTGGGCTTGCCGGGAGTGATCTGCTGCATTCTGTGCAGGTGCACGCTGCGGCAGATCACCCCCACGGTGATGTGAACTCAAGCCCAGGGACCCATCCAGATTGACCCAGGGGTCCAGAAAGGTAAATGGGGAGTGGGGGGCTGGGGGGCAGTGTGCACCCCTGGGTGAGTGTGGGCACCCAGAAGGTCCCTGCTAGCTATCACCATCTAGCTATCGGGCTAAGGCTGGGCCTTGATAGATAGATAGATAGAGAGAGAGAGAGAGAGAGAGAGGCAGGCAGGCAGGCAGGCAGGCAGGCACTCCGCTGAGCTGACAATTACTCATCCTTTTTTCCACTGTTCATCATGAATTTTCTCTTTAAGCTCACAAGCTATATATATCTTCCAGGATCAGGGGCCGAATGCAGTAGCACCCAACAGTCCCTGCAAACAGTTTATCTCTGATTGTAGAGGAAATATATATTTGTATTCCTATCCTACCCTATACTTGAACTCAGAGTGAGTTATCATAAATCTAGTATAATAACAAACAAATAGGATGAGAGTACCTGCAATGGGGTGGAGCATGCTATTTCCTCAACTGAAGGCCACAGTATATAGAAGAAGAGGAGGAGGAGTTGTTTTTTATACAGTGCTTTTCTCACTCTTTTTAAAGGGACTCAAGGCGGCTCACAAGCCTTCTGTTCTCCTCCCAACAGTCACCCTGTGAGGTAGGTGGGGCTGTGAGAGGTGAGAAAGAGAACTGTGACTGGCCCAAGGTCTCCCAGCTGGCTTTGTGAAGGAAAGCAAACTTGAACCAGGAGACTACCAGATAAGGGTCTGATACTTTAACCACAAGACCAAACAGCCACCATGAATTAACAACCATTGATAATGTTACTCTCCACAAATTTGCTCAATTGTTTCTTAAAACTATTGAAGAAGGTGACTGTCACAACTAGTTTGTTTGTGAGCTCAAGTTATGTGAAGGTAATTTGAATGCCTGATGGTGTTTGTGCATTGCTTGCAAAGGAACCGATGCTCCCCTCACAGTTCTCGTACTTATCTTTGGTATGCACAGCGCATTCCTTTTTGCTGGCAGAGCAGAGTGGTGGCACTGACAACAGCTGGAGAAGGTCTCTTGAGATGAAACAGGTGTTGCACAGCAGCAATTAGGGGAAACGCAAGAAGGCAAAATAACAGGGAATTGCCAAGAGCTAAATTCTTCCCTCAGGGACAGTGTCTGACCTCACGGACGTCCATGAGACATCCAGCTGGACTTAAAGGGAAAGTATGTCCCCCTAATAACACACGTTAGCCATTCCTGTAATGTATCTCTATAGATTTTGGGTGGGGGTGCAGTCTGTCAAATTGTGCACCAGTTCTTGCAGCTGCTGTAAATAATGGCATAGGAAACAAAGATCTTACTTCAGCCAGCTTTCAGGTTGCATAAAAGGAAAGGACGTCCATTTGAAAATTTGGCTGTCATTAAAAAGAAAGCAAGGCAATTTCATGCCACAGTAGCTAAAGACAGCCAGTGTTCTGGTCAATGGTAAATACAATGTTGCCGCTAATGTCTCCAGCAACTGCTAATTTACTCTTCCATTTTGCTCTTCTACACCAGCCAGAAAGAGAGCTGACTCCAATTATTTTTCAGACAGAACCCAGGCTGGTGTTTACCATTATCTCCCTGACAACCCCCTTCGTGTGACAACATTATGCAACGTAATTGCAAAGCTGCTTCATCTCACTGGGGTTGTTATTTTCGGTTATTTCTCCCAAGGTCAAGGATAATAATTAAGGGATTGGAATGCCTGCAACACAACCTTGTTATGTACAAAAAATAAGCCCAACAACATATCCAGTGTTCCCCGTGAGGAGACTTCTGTCCATTTAAGAAGTGCAAGAAGATCATTTAAAAGGAGCTGCAGGGCGGGGAGAGGAAGGAATTTGTAGAGAACAACAGATTTTGTCAAATGTTATTACCGCACTTAAAAGTGTGTGAGTGAATGAGAGGAAACTCTCTCACACACATGCTAGTGCCTTTCTCATATTTTAGCATGCTTTTAAAGCAAAAGAAAACACTAGGTATGTGGTTCTTAGCAACTTCATTTTTAAAAATTATTTACAAATTATATTTCATATTTTAAGTCATTTTTTATCATAATATCAAAACAGATTGATAAGTGATGCTCTAACAGAACCCATAAAGGATTGCAGCTGGCAATAAAACGTACATGCTCAGGGACACTTAAATGCAGATTTTTTTTAAAAAAAATTGCTGTTGCAACACTAATACAAATGACTGCAGTAGTAGAAACAGTCCACTTCAATCAGTCGCAAGGGTATCTGAAGGATATAATGCCCATGTGATGTGGCACTAAGACCCCATATGGAGCCTATATGACCTTGAGCTAATCACTGAGGCTTTTCACACTTACCTTACTGGTAAAGACGGGGGGGGGGGATTCCTGCACAGTGCATCTGCACCACGTGAAGCCACTTCTTTACTAGAAACATCTCTGTTCATGCTAGAGTTCTCCCCACATGTATAGCTGTAGAGCACAGATGCAGTTGTGTGCTGCTTTGCCTGGTCACCCTGGAAACCGGATATATATGGCAACCTCACCATAGCACGGCCATAACCATTTATTTATTTATTTATTTATTTATTTATTTATTTATTTATTTATTTATTTATTTATTTATTTATTTGGCACCCTTTACCGAATTGTCCCAGGGCAGGTTACAATGAAATTAACATATCAAATAGTGAAACATAATTAAAAATATAACCCTCTTCCTCCTACCCCACCCTCCTTGCCTCCCACGCACCCACTTCTCCCTCCCTAACAGGACAGCACTATGAGGAAGCTGTTTAGGAAGCAAAAGCCTGGGAAGATGTGTTTTCACCAGGTGCTGAAAACAATACAATGAAGGCTCCTGGTGAGCATCAAGATGAGGCTGCTCCAGATTCCAGGGGTTCCAGATTCCAGATTGCAGAAAAGGCCCTTCTGCAGGTCCCTATGCGTAGTACTTCTGATAGGGAAGGAACTAAAAGAAGTCCCCTTTCTGCACTGGCTTTATTCCAGATTATATCCATCTGTATTCTGATGCAGACCATGGAAGGTCCAAACCAGGAATTGCCGTAGTTAGCAGTATCATGTGGATGGCAGGTCCCTGTTTTGGAATATAATCCAGAATAAGGCCCAGTGCCTAATTCCCACATCCAGACGCAGCCTTAGTTTCAGCAGTAAGATAGTGATGTTAAGTTTAACTACTTCCTGATAGGAAAGATCTAATCCTTTCTACTAACTACGTAAGGGAGAGAGATAAGGCAGGAAAGGAATTTTCATGTCTTCGCAGGAAGAAGAGAAATATATGCCTGATGCCCGCAGCAAATTATCTTGGAAGGTGCAAAAGTGGTAGCAGATCACAGAGCAGACGAAGTCAAAGGGCAGATAAGGACAAAGCAGAAAAAATAAATGAACCCTCGCTCGCTGCCTATAGTCCCAATGGCCCTCTCTGATTATTTGGGATTTTGGCAGTACAAATGATGATGTACTGAAATTGTATCCTCAACATATATTTCCTTTAA
The DNA here is from genome assembly GCA_023333525.1 of Aspidoscelis tigris stejnegeri. NCBI lineage: Eukaryota > Metazoa > Chordata > Lepidosauria > Squamata > Teiidae > Aspidoscelis > Aspidoscelis tigris. The sequence goes on along the minus strand of JALMGA010000003.1, from coordinate 46,640,629 downwards.
AGTAATACCATTGCTCCTATTTGCAGTTTGTGATAAATTGGATACTTTGACCTGTTTGGATGGCTGTATTAATGCTTCTAGTTACCTGACTCATATTGTGTGATGGCGAAGACCAAGGGAAGACAGTAAAAGGATTGGCAAAAAGAAAGTGCAAATCACTTAGATGCTTGGCACTGATGAGAGTACCTTCTGGAAGGCGGCAGCCTGCAATAATTAGATCCCACTTGTGTGCATGGCAGAAAGGCCTTGATGGAAGCAAGGGAAATCAATGAAACAAGATAAAGTCAGGACGAGGGTGGGGGGGACGCGGCACTCTTGGTGCTAGTAAAACATCTCTCTATTTTCTCTGTCTTATACTTTTCATTATCTTTAGTGAAGAAGGAAGTGGATCGTCTCTCCTGGTTGTAAAAACAAGCAAGCCTCATTTTTGTTGAGGGAAATAAACTAATTCCTCACTAGGCACAGGCAATCCTCACAATTTTTTCCTATGTCTCCTGGGGAAGAAAATTGTGGGTCTTGCATAGTGTTTCCAGTTCCACTAATAACTGCAAAATATTGTAGATCTTGCCTGCTTGGTCTGCTCACTTGTGTTCCCAAATTAGGCCACAGAAGTTATTATCACAAACCCTTAAACAATTAGGATGCAAATACTGGTTTCAGATATGATAATTTAAAGATTTTTCTGCGGAGGAGGCTCCATATTGGCAAAACTATTGCTCTAAAAACCATGCAAAAAGGCAATTCCTTTACAACAGAATTAAACACTTCATAATTGCCTGATGGCACTAACAGAAATAGCAGCAATGTATTTTGTTTTAACTCAGACATCATTAAAGTACTCTTTCACTTTGAAAACTATAGCTGCAGCAGTTTAAAGAGAATAGGACTGTAGATAGATAGATAGATAGATAGATAGATAGATAGATAGATAGATATATAGATAGATAGATAGATAGATAGATAGATAGATAGATAGATAGATAGATAGATAGATAGATAGATAGATAGATAGATAGATAGACAGACAGATAGATAGATAAGGCACACTATTATTGGCATGTAGGTTGGACATACAGAATTATGATAATGAAATATGATATTAAAATATATAAAATATGCTTTTAAAAATAAAGGCTCTGTTTTGGCATTTACAAAGATTGGCCAAGGCAGAAGGAAAATGCCATCACCTCAGTTTGGTCACTGCCTAAAGATTTCTATAAAATAATAGATATTCTACTAAAATAAAGTAGAAAAAAGGAGCCTTTTCACAACCTTTATTTACAGTAAATATCTGGAATGATCTCCCCTCAGGAATGATGAGTAGTACTGAATAAGTTCTGATCGAATCTTTTGTCCTATTTGATTATCGTGCAACCAGAATTCCCTCAAGTCACACATCCCCTTTGTTTTCTTCCCATCTTTCACCTAGTTCCTCCTTTCTATATTCACCTGAATGGAATCTTCAGCCCCCATCTCTGGATTGCATCTTTCTTTGTTTAGTTTTACCACCCAGATTTGTCATTGGCTCCTGACCCTCTCCCCTTCGCTGGACTTTAGGGATAGGGTTTCTTCCACAGACCTCCTTCTCTGTAGCTCCATCAAGGTATTTCTTGCTCCAGCTTCACTATCTACCAGAGCATCAATCTCAAATCCTCTTCATGTTGGCGAGGGTGAGAATCTACTGCTTCCAACTAGTTACTAGTGTAGGGTGTTCTTAAGATAGGTTATCTTCCTCCTTTCCCTTTCATTTCACTTTGACTGCTGAAGATTGCCAAAGATTGCATTTCCATTAATAATTCAAGTTTTACCTATTATAAAATAACACAAAGGATTTTTACAAACTGGTAAAAGGATATTTTGAAATTTATTTGGCAAGGAAAGAAGCCAAGGATAAGATTTAAGCTGATGCAGGATTCCAAAGAAAGAGGAAGGTTAGGGTTACCAAATCTAACATTGTATCATGCAGCATGCTGTATAGGTTGGATTGCAAAATGGTTTTGGCTGAAAGATCAAAAACTACTGCAATTGGAAGGAGAAGGTTTAAAATGTGGTTGGCATGGGTATCTGTGGTATGAAAAAGCAAAAGTCAATGCAGATTTCAAAAATCATTTTGTGAGAAATGGCCTGTGTAAGACCTGGTTGAATTATAAAAATAATCTTGATAGGAAAATGCCTCTTTGGGTATCACCACACGAAGGTTATAAAGGAGTTTGGAGAAGGGGGATCTTGGCTTAAATATGAAGATATGTTATATAAAAAGGATGATACAAATGAGTTTGATATTGAAACAAGAGAACAGTTAAATCAAGAGGGTAAAAATATACAGTGGTTTACATATGCAGAACTAGCAGATATAGAAAAGATAAAGAGAAATTAAATTTTGAATGGGAAAAACAAGGTTGGGAAATAAAATTAAACAAGGCCGAAATGGGAACGATTGGCATTATGTATAAAGTGTTACTCCAGATTGAAATGGAACATGAACAGGTTAAAGATCGGCAAGGAATTTTGGATATAATATTCAGATGGATCTATGGGAAAAACTGTAAATAAAAGATATAAAATTTACTACTTGTATGTTACTAAAAGAAAATATATATAAGATGATGTACAGATGGTATTTAACACCTCATAAATTAGGGGAAATATATCAAAAGATTTCGACCAAGTGTTGGAAGTGTAAAAAAGTCGCGTGAACTTTTTACCATATGTGGTGGACTTGTGAAAAAGCAAAAAAGTATTGGGTACAAATATATAACTTGATGAGACAAATCTTAAATACAAATATTGTATATAGGTCAGAACTGGTTTTGCCGGTGATTAATATTAAAAAGGTTGCAGAGCAGCTTTTAAACTGATCCCTGGAGGAAAGCCGACAGGAGCTGGGCAGCATCCTGTTCGGGAGAGCACACCCTCAAGTGAGGAGGGCTGGAAATATGCAGAAAATGCTGAGCTAAGTGTGGGCTTAGTTTCACATGTTCCTCCACGGTGGAATTTGGACAAGAGGAGTGAATATAAATGTATATATGCAAACACCAGGAGCCTTCGAGCCAAAATAGGGGAGCTAGAAAGCTTAGTTATGGAAAATAGGATTGATATTATTGACATAACTGAAACCTGGTAGACCAGCGAAAACCAATGGGATACAGTCATTCCAGGTTACAAACTGTACAGGAAAGACAGGGAAGGGCAACATGGAGGTGGTGTAGCCTTGTATATTAAAGAAGAGATAGAATCTTATGAACTGGAATGTCCAGGTGAGTCTCACTCTTCCACAGAAGCAGTGTGGGTAAAAATACCAAGCCAAAAAGGGAGCAAAGAAACAAGCGATATGAAGAAAGAAACCGGAAAAATGGAGGAAAAATTTAAAAAAAAGTCCCCTGTGCCAATCTACTGCTACTTATTTGGTCAGCCTTGTGCCTACATCACTTTTGGGATTCCCTTCCATCTGTATATTTGATACATTTCATAGAGTTCTGCATTGCCTCTTGACTGAAATTGCTATTTTTCTCTTTTGCTGCTCCTTTCTTAATAAAAAATGTTACTTTATTGAAGAAATTGACTCTGGAGTATATTTTGCTCACTTCCTACTTGATTTTAATGGAAGCACACATTGATTTATCATTCTTAGAACCCAAAAGCACTGAAGTTCCATTTTCAGTTCAGTCTAGGCAAATTTCTCCACAATACACACGTCTAGACCATGTCTTGTAACAGTACCTCATTTTGTCTGTGGGCAGGGAAAAGTGTAATCCTTTCCCTCACTGGCTATTTCTGGCAACTGTTATGAATAAATTCTTGGTATTGTTTTTTCACCCAAACAGGAGGTTACTTAAGCATGTGTGGTGTTGCTTCATCTGGAACTTCTAAAATGTTAAAAATCTGATTTGCCTTTTGGACGTGGTGATTCAGCCGGTGGGAGGGAAGGATACTGATTGCTTTAAGAATTAAAAAAATATACAAAAGTCCATATGTCAAATATTTAAATGGCAGGGCTTGTCTCTTTGCTTTCAGAAAAAGCCAAGCTTGTCCCCAGAAATAAATCAGTGCAGCTTTGAAGTTTTATGGGGTGAACCTCTCTTTTCCACTCACACAGAGCACATAGAATTGTGGCTAGGCCTCCCTTCTCCTTCTTTGGCCACCTCCAGAAAGTAGCTGGATATATTGCTAGCAAGAAATAATCCAGAGTATTGCTCCTTTGGCATTATTGCCTGCTAGACAGCCACAGGACTGTCAATGAGCATTTTAGTGATGGGCACATCCAGGTATTCTGCTGGCACTGAGTACCTGGAAGTCCGCAACTCCACCACTGCACATGTGCACCCTTCAGTTTTGGCCTCCATGCATGTGCAGTGAATGAAGTGATGATGTCAGCTCCATCCAAAAGGAGAGCAAATGCATTATTGCAAGGAAACCCACCACCAGTAAGCGATATGGTGAAACTGTGGTACAGTTGCCATAGATATCTGTGGCAAGTCCACCATAGCAGCACCATGATGGTGCCACATTCCCCCAGTCTAGATAGACCCTTAGCTCAGCTGAGCTTCAGGAGGACTGAAAAGGATTTTCTTCTACTTATTTTTGAAATTAAAAAAAGCATGTCTGAGAGACAAAAAGAGAGAGGGGTTTGCCTCAACAAAACCAGGGCTGTGATCAGACTAAGCAAACAACAACATGTCTGGGGCATCTTAGAAAAGGCTTAAAGGTGGATTTTTTCTCACACCAGTTTGTCTCTGCTGGACAGGTGAATTAGAGGAAGGCTTGGGAAGATAAGGGCCACACACTCTCTGAGGAGCTCTGAGGCATCATTTTTCTTATGTCTTAACACAGCTCAGTTCTGCTGAAAGGAGACGGTAAGAGTCAGAGTCCAGTACCCTGGCCTGACTTTTAAATATACCAAGAACATAAGAAACGATTCACTGGATCAGGCCTATGGTTCACCTAATTCATCCTTCTCACAGTGGCCAACCAGCCGTGCAAGGAAGCCCACCAGCATGGCACACACACAAACCTTGCTCTGTTTGCATTCTCCAACCAACTGGCTGCTGGACGCACACCATTCCCTACTGGCATCAGAGATAATAGCCGTGATTTGGTCTCAATCCTAACCCTAACCCCAACCCTAACCCTTTTCAAACCGCCCCCCCAAAAGTTCCTAAGTATCAGTGTTTTGAAAAATATGCCGCTCTCTGTACCTAGACAAGTTTCCATTACCTGTTGTCCTTTTCTACTAAGCTTATAAAGAATGATGCACAGCAGCTCTTTCCTTGTAAAGCTGCAGGCAAAAACCTATACTTCCCCTATATGAAAGAAAGAGCCCTTGGAATGATGTAGTGCACCAAGTAACCAGATAAAAGAGCTTTGAGAAGCCTTGAAAAGATAGCAGGTTTAAAAGAAAGAATTGTTTTTATATGTTCCCTTTCACACTTGAAAGCCTCTGAGGCAGCGTTGTTCCGAGTAATGTAATAGATATCAGTGCTATAATAGCTTGCCACAGCCAGTATACGACCAACAATACAACAGCAGAATTACAGTTTTCCAAGGGATTTAAAGGGCCATCAAGTCTTCTCCCTTGCACTAGTACAGGATTAATGTCTAACTACAAACCTGAGTACACTGAAGGAGTCCCACTGATCTCAGAAGGCCTTACTCCTAAATAAATATTCATAACAGAATCTATGAGGGCTCTTTCTGATTGAATATCTTCCTGCACATCTGGGGTTCCCAAATCTGTTTTTTTCCAAATTACTTTGGACTGTAACATCACTGTGTTAACTAGGATTGAGTGCCGTCACTATCTGAAAATACTTGGTCAGGAATAGCTGAGGTATGTATATAAGTATGTATGTTTATTTATATACTGCCCTTTCCATAACTTAAGACCAAGAGTAAATGAAAACATGGATTTGTATGTAAAATAAAGTACAAATTGAAAACTTCAACATACATCATTATCATAAAATATAAAATACAGCAACTATTGCAAAGTATTCCAGTTTTACAGGACCACTTATGGCTGTTTTCACCAACGGTCTCCACTAACATCCAAGGCTGTGATCAAACACAGCAAAGATAAACATCTCTGAAGTACCCTCTCTGTGGTGGCTTGAGGGACTGTCCCTCCCGCCTCTCCTGAACAGTCTGGGAAAGATAAGTTGGGAACACAAGGGCCACAAGCTGCATCTCTGAGGTCGCCCAAGAGTGAATTTGCAACAGATGTTCCAAAGGAAAATGCTGACTCACTGCGTCCCAACCCCAGAATAGTAGCAGCAAAGGCAGAGAGGCAGGCTGGCAGATGGTAAGAACTGTAGAACAGTGTACAGCAGGGTGATGGTCTTACCTGGCTCTGACCAAATACATCAGCCTCTCCTTTACAATTCTTAGGAACTGGCCATTAAGGCCAGCTCCAGACACTGGTTGAATATCCTGCTAGCAAGTGATAATCTGTAGTATTGCCTCTCCAGCATTATTGATAGATAGTATTTGTGCATTTTAGTGACGTGCTCATCTCAGGTATTTGGCCAGGAGAACATATCCAGAAGTGTGCATCGCCGCCACCACACGTGTGAGGCCACCTGTTTCAGCCTACACAAGCGTGGCGGACAGAAAATAAGCAGTTGTATTATTTAGGGAGAAGTATGAAAATAGATATACATTTTGTCATCAAAAGAGTGATTGGAAGTTACCTTTCTTTTCTTTCTTTTCCTTCCCTCTCTTTTCCTTTTCTTCTTTCCCTGTTTAAAACATTTTATTGTAACCTTTAAAAATCTGTAATAAAATTAACATGAAAGGCCCTGTCTCAACTTAAAGTCCCAATTTCCAATGCAGCTTCCAGTGCCTGGCTGATGCCATGCCCAGGGAATTTGGCTTCTGCAGGTGGCATTCCTCCCACTGAAAGGCTGTGGCTAACCTCATTCATTTGACCTCCCTCCTCCCCACCCCATCATGGCACCAGTTCCCTACCACATACCATCTGCCTTCATTTGGATGGTACCTAAATTACATCTTTGATTATACTTAGATTTAGATTTCTATAAAATCAAGATTTCCAGTATTCCTACTTTTACCTCACTGATCTCCCTTATTGAACTTTCCTGTCATTTGAAGAAGAAAACTGGTGCAAGCAACATTCTTGGATCAGAAAATGGGGGGTTGGCCATTCTGGGATTGTATCCCCCCCAGGTTCAAGATTTGACACTGGTCCTGTTTGCACTTACCTGTTGGTGATGCTCTGGGACACTCTATTTGCATGCCATGGCACTGCATCCTTCCTGAAGTGTCCTGGAGTGTCTCCAATCATGGATAGCTATGGCGAAATAAAAACATTTCCACAGCTTCTCCAGGTCCTCCTGGACACAGTGTCTGCACGTTCTGCCCATGGATAGTCTTTGCACAATTGTGCACCATGTCATGATCACAATGGCAATGGCCAGGCATGCAGGAGAAGTTGCTGTGGCCATTACCATGGTGATTTGGGCAGTCCTGGAATGGTTCTCCTTGATCTCCTAGTAGCTTTCAGTACCACTGACAATTGAACCCTGCTAGATTATTGTGATCTACCCCAGGACCACTTTGTGCCTTCCCAGATGTTCATGTATAGTGAACTAGCTGTGGTGTATGAAATTGTGCACCACAAGCTCACCAACCCTTACCCCTCATGACTGAAACCTACCTGGAAGTGTCCAGCTGGTGACCATTTGCACCTGTGCCATCTGAGGTGGTCATCGGAGCTGTTGCACAAGTAAGCTGGCAGCTCCCATGAACCCCTGATATGACTGCAACTGCACAGAGCTGATGCACATACAGTCACGCAGGGCACCACACTCAAGATGACAGTGCCCTGCAGAGGAGCGGCCCAGTGACTGAACACAGGCGAGTGAGAGTGGGCTGTCCACACTGGTTCATCAGACACCTTTCATGTCCATGGGAAGGGAAGTGTGGAATTCCCCCAGGTCTTCCTGTGTGGACTCTTACACATTAGCAGATAATTTGAGACATCAAGTACTCACATTCAGTGGCAGAAGACACCCACTGGGCTGGCACTTCTGTGGAAGCATGGAAACACAGCCACAGATGCAAAATGTAATCAGTATCATTGGGATTAATCTCTGCTTTAAAAGAGAAAATGCCATTTGCTGCCAGAAGAGGTGGTAACAGCAACCAGACTAGATAGCTTTAAGAAAGGATTAAACAAATTCATTGGCAACATGTGTATCAATGGTTATGTCTAGGTACTTCCTCCAGGCTGGAGAGACAGGTAGGATGCCTCTGAAGGCCATTTGTTGGGATTCAAGACCAGAGGCCTTTTCGCACTACAGTCAAATGGCTGTAGTGCAGTAAGGCTAGGACACATGGGGACAGATTCCCCATTCACACCTAGGCAGGTAAGGAACACGTGGGAATGCATTCCTACCTGCCTACGTGTGAAAGGGGAACCCGTCACTGCGTGTCCTAACCCGAAAAGGCTAGCACGGGGGCGGGACACCCCTCCCAGGCCTGTCCCAATTGGGTCCGGCTGGACCCAGGGGCAGGCAGGCCTGTTGCATTCCTTCCCTGGTTCCTGCAGGTTCTAGGGGACCGGATTGGGTCCCTGGGCACCCACCCCCCTGGGCATGGGCCTATGCAGGGATGTGCGCACGAGGCACTTGCCTCGTGCTCACCAGGTTCCGAAGTGGCTGGCCCAACCGTCGGCATTGTGCGCCTGCACGCCCCGCTGGCTCTGATTGGCTAACTACCCACGTGCAGGTACCTAGCCAATCAGAGCCGGCGGTGCGTGCAGCCGCACAACGCTACTGGCCATGCTGGCCACTTCGGAACCTGGCGAGGTCAGTGCCTCACGTGCACACATGTCCCTACATAGGTCCATGCCTGGGGTGGGTGGGTGCCTAGGGGGGTTCCTGCAGGCTGTAAGGGACCCGATCCGGTCCCCTAGAACCCATAGGAACCCAGGGAAGGAACACAACTTGCCTGTCCAATGGAGGCTGCTAGAGGTGGGGCCTGCAGGTGTCAGGGAGGGTGTGAATGCACTCCCTCCCGCACAGCTGCGGGACGGCCGGGGATGGCCGCAAATGCCCTGGGCTCTACACCTGGAACGTGAGTGGGCACCCTGGGTCTGGCTGGGGCAGTTCTGAATGGAGCCGCCAGCCCAGTGGAGCAAATGTTCCATTCTGCACACGTTCTATAGGCCCTCATACAAACAGACCTCAGGTGAAGGTTTTTCCCTTGTCTTCTGCTTGAGATGCCCATAAGGAATTGGTAGGCCACTGAATGAGACAGATGCTGCACTAGATGGACTGTGGCCCGATCCGGCAGGGTTCCTCTAATGTTCTTATGTTTTCATGAAAAGAGAAACTAAATTAATCTTGTTTAATTCCCAGTTTAAAATATCTATAGCTAGATACACACACACACACAAATCCCCCCATGCTAATGGAACAATGAAGCTCACTGGTTTATTTTGAGGAAAGAACTAGTTTCAAAATTTGCTTTCTAAAATGTTTGTCAGCCTGTTAATATAGTTTTATATATCTTTTAAAAAATAAAGTCTTTATCAAAGTACAATAGTGACAACAGAAAAAGCCATTTCTCTTGTAGGTAAAGGAGCTTTCTCCTGTGATTTCAACACATTGTACAGACAAAAAGGAATCAAGAATTCCAATATTCTTTGCAATTCTTTAACAATATATTTTTATACAGAAATCAAACATAAGAGAGCTCTTATAGCAGCATTATGTATCAAACTTATATTGCAGTCTCTTGTTTCCATCCCAGAAAAAAAGCCAGTAAATCCATGTCAGAATGCTGCAAAAATGCTTATTTTGTTTCCTGTTATTTTACCCATTGGGAAATGGTATTGTGTGCAGCTACTGAAAGTTGAAAGAAAAGCTTATTTTAGACATGAATAGAAATTCCACTGAGAAAAAAAGTCATTTGTGCTAACTGTAGTTTGAAGAACGTGTACCCAGTGAATAATTCTTTGTTTCTCAGCATTTTATACAATCTTTTAAAAGAGCTCTTCTTTTGGCATGTGATTTAAAGCATCCTGTGACACAACACTAAAAAATTGCTTTGTGTTTCAGTGGTACAGATTATGTAATATTCCATGACAATTTTTATCTTCATGCAATATTATCTGTATAATTATTTGCTTAAACAGATTTAATTCAAATACAAGACACAAAGAAACATTTCTAAAAGTATCAGGTTTTCTTCATTCTCCCCTATATATATATATATTAGTTTGTGGCATTATACTTGCAAAATGAAAAAAGAAATCAAGTTTTTATAAAAGATTCTAGAATGATCCAGAGGCAACAAGTATATTAACTCTGAGGAATACGGAGATGATATTGATTAGAACACATGTTCTAGAAAGAACTGTACAACTGATATTGGATAGACTATCACTCCCCTGAGCCATGGTCACATCTTACTTTTTGTTCAGATAGAGGCCATCCTGGAATCAGAGAGGTTTATCCCAGCAGCTTATCCCAGCACTGAGTCTGAATGGAATGCGTAGTCTGAATGCTGTGGAAGAAGTCTTACCAATACTGCCTAGAAAATAGTAAACTTCCACAGCAATGTACTTACCTATGCCCTTCTGTGCTGTGCCAAGTTGCCCCCTTACTCCCAACTGCACTGAGCCATTTCCCTGTTCCTTTGCCATGCCGAGACTTCCCCACCTTGCGGGGTCATGCCCCTGCCCCCTCTGCAGCTCCAAGACTACCCCTGCCATGCCAATTTGCACCCTTACCTCATTTCTCCCCGCTACCATGCCAAGTCATTTCCTCACCCCCATCACTTCTGTTCCACTGAGTTGTTCCTCTGCCCCTACACAAAAAGGAGTTGAAACTCCCCTGCCTCCAGGTGAGGTTGCCCTCCCTGCCATTCCTCCACCACATAAGTCTCCCTGCATTGCACCCACATGCTGAGGCTTACCTTTTACCAGACTTGGTGGTGGTGGGGAGGCAGCAGAGACCTTGTGGGTGTGGCCAGGCCATTCCAGGCCAAAAATGCGTAGCTCTAACTCTTCTTCTTCTACTACTATTGCTATACAACTTCCCCACTGCCCATGTTTCAATTAAAGGCTAACTGAGGTATAATGCCGGCTATATGAAGGCATGGTGATCTTTAACTTGGACTTTGGGGGTGATACAGGGGTAACTTTGGTCCTGTCTGCCAGCCCTGCCAGGTTGTAGCCAGGATGCCAACATTTTAATGATATCTAACAGTACCCTCAGTTTCTGTGGAAATGTTACCTTCCCTTTAGAACAGCCTCTCCACAGTTCATGAGGATTTGATATGCATTTTCTGAAACTAGATTGAACTTAAGAATATAGATAGACTATATATTAAAATATTCCTTGTTCATACAGATTTGTAGTTCTTTTTAATAATTAATTGGGAGAAATGTAATGAAAATTACTGCTTTGTTGATACGCCCTAAGGCCACATGGCCTTCAAGAAGAGGGGGTTGGACCTTGGTATTCATATCTGTTTTCCAAAAGTTATGATCTTGGCTCCAACAAGTGTCAGATCTAACAACCTGTAATGATCCGCATCCAAAAACACAACTTAGAATTGAGACCTGGAGAACAGCACAAGTTTACTGATACAAGTCTAATTAGGCAAGAATACTTAGGCCTAGACCCTTCCTATTAGCAAGCAGGTTCATCAGATCTTAGTTTTCTACTGCACTCCAGGAATTGTTGCAGTGCCTCAGCAATCACGGCATTTTTTTACTTTCAAAGAAAACACAGGACACACTTCGCTGTCTGTGTACTGAGTACATTTTAAACTGCTTGAATGCAGTGTGTCAGATATAATTCTCGGTCTAAAACTGTTCTAAAATTGTGCAAAGATTTCTGTAATCCGTGGGGAAATGAAGGTGAAACTTAAGCGTTTGTGGTCTAAGTCTGAAAATTGGACAGGACATAAGCAGGACAAGGCTCTAAATTGTTCTTTGTTCTTTGCTGCTGTAAGTTTCACTGACAGATGAGGGGCAGACAGGTGGCCAACATCTTGTTCTGCAGAAAGAGCCTTGCTGCGTTCACATCATTGGAGAATTCCAGGGGAACTCCTGCAGAGTCCTTCCGCATTGCGTAGAACTGCTTATTCCGCAGGCACAGCCCCACACGGGCAGGAGTTCTCCCCATGCATGTAGATGTAGAGCAGCCATAACTGCATTACAACTTTGTTCCCTGCCACTCAGTGCAGTTCTGTTTGCACTTCTTCCTGGTCGAAGAAATTTGAATGGATTCTTGGGAGGGGCACCAAAGGGACAGCTAGCACTGGCTTGTCCCATCACTGCAGCAATAGTGCCATGCAGGCATATTGGCAACATTGCTGCGGTTCCATGATCGCTGCTGTAACAGTGGTGATTCTGGATGTGCACAGTTTCGCCCCCATTTGCTTTGCATCTAAGTGAATGGGATGGAAATGTGTAAATAGAGCCACTTTCAATGTGCTAGACTTCAAATTCTCTTTGAATCCCTGCTGCCATCAGTTACAGTATGTCTTTGAATCCAATCCAAAGCTTCAAACAGTGGCGCAAAAGCTTTTGCTTCACATGCAAAGGTCAGTCTTCCAATACAGCCAATATTTGATTCTAATGTGAAATTTCAAATTTGTATGAATTGTGAAGGTGACAAACATTTTTCACCCATCCCTAGTCAATTTGCACGTCACCAAGCACTGGTGATGATAGGGATAGTGCAGATGCTAGAACTACCCCTCATCTTCACTTCCTTGGGAGACGTTCCTGGGGAAGCAAAGGTGATAAATCACCCAGCATGGCCTTCCAAAGACACTAGGGCCCCATCCAGACAGGGCAAATATAGCACCGTTACAGCACTGCTATGAATGGGGCTACCTCATGTATCACAGGCAACACCACCATAGCCCCACTTTTTCACCCTTAAAATGGGCTTTTAACTACTGTACTTACTGGGCACAGGTTTTCCAGCAGTTGTACTTTTTAGGGTAGCCACTTAATTTTCTGGATGGAGCTGCAATCATAGCTCTGTCAAGCATACATGCATGGAGGCTGAAAAAGCCAACCACACATGAGCAGAGCTAGTGATGTGTACATCTGGGAATCCAGTGCCAACCAAATTGGCCAGATTGAGCATCACAAAAATGCACAAAGACAGTGCTGTGGGGAGCAATAACCCACATTACTGCTTTCTAGCACTATATATGGCTGCATCTATGGCTACATCCAGACTTGTTTCTACTGCATAGCAGAATGCGTAGTCATGATTGGGGTGTCACACAAAAATATCAATGCATCATCGTGGCGGTGCATTATCCAATTGCTACTGTGCACTTACCTTAATACTGGTAAGAGGACACCTGCTGCCCAGTAGAAACAAAATTTGAATCATCCCGCTAGTATGTGCAGAATGGCAAGAAGAGATTATTGAGAGCAGGAAGGGCAGCTCAATTCTGATTGGCTGCTTCATCCCACGTGAATACGCGTGCCGACTCAGCTCTCACAGCTTTCAAGGAGGAAGCTATGGATCTTTGCTTTTTAGTCAGGACAGCCGGTCATCGCTTTACAGCAGGTAAGCTGCGCTTTTGCAGCAGGTAAGCTGCGCTTTTTCCTTTTACTGGGGATTTATTCCCCAAGTCTGAAGGCAGCCTACAAGACCAAAATTCAAAAATTACTTAATTGTATCACTACCATTTTTGTCAGCAAATTAAGGAAGGGAATTTTGTGGCTTTCTATACAGCAGGCTTGAGTTCCCATCAGTTTCTCAAAGTATGATTAACAATCAGGAATATTCGGACATTTAGAGGAACATACATTGTTCATCTCAGTAGTAGACAGGAAAATTATTGCCATATTTGGTTTTAAAACATTTACATAAAAATACTGAACATTGGTTCACATGTAATAAGTCACCCTTCAAATTTTTTTCACAGAGAGAACATCAACAAATGTATATTTGCAACCACTTTACTTTTAACTTAAAAGTTGCTAAGCCTGCCCAGTATAGTAAGTAGCATGAAGATTGCAGTCATGGATTATTTTGCGAGTTATCCATTCAGCAACTTTCTCTGCTTAAATTCCTAAACTATCTTCTAAACTATTTTGAGATTTAAAAAGCATTTTCAAGGTTTGTTAAGAGACCTATATAGAAAACAACACATCTGAGTTGTTTTCTATCTAGGTCTCTTAACAAACCTTGAAACGGTGTAGCTAGCTGAAATGCAAATTTAATCTGGTATTGTCAAGCTATACTACATCTTGTGTTGATCACATAGCATGGCATTGCATGATTGCTTTTCTCCCGAATAAGTTCAAAGGTGATCTGTATGAAAGCTGGGTAACATCAGAATAAGAGATGTAGTAACTGTATGTAGGCATATTGCACTACCTACACGATAATAGATTTTCAACTTGAATTCATTAGTAATCTTTTTAAAAAACACACACAAATGATAGAATTTTTAAAAAAATGCATAGAAATTCAATATATAATTTTAAGAATGTAGAAGGAAAATGCAAGCAATAGGCAGGCACCACAGTAACTGGCACAACTTCCACAGGCACAAGCCCTCTGTTGAACCAAGTTTGCATCTGAACCTGGGGTCTTCCCATACTTGGCCCACTAGTCAAGATGCAGTGCATTCCCAGTTGGAGCATCTGCTCCACACGTACACTTACTTTGACTAATCCCATGATTTCCTGGCTCTGGCGAGGTCCATTTACACCTCTATGGTGCAAGGAAGGGCAAGTCCTTGTGATGGCACCGGTGCACAAACACTGATGCCGACATCTCAAGGGAAGATGGTGGCACCTAGACATGTGTCCACACCAAGGTAAGTGTACAGATGTATGGGGGGTGGCATGTACTAGCATTTGCGAGTGCAAATGCTAGAACATGAATGGGCAAGTTCACTTTTCCATTCTTCTGGATAGGACAGGAAGTTCAAATTTGCCCCAGGTTTGCAGGCTTCAAATATACCACCTATTACTCTTGTGGAAGAGACAAACTAAGTATTAATAATTATTGCATACTATTACATGCCAGAAAAAGAAAAAAGCCTCCACTTGCAGCCAAAAAGAAGTTTTCACTGGGGAGAAACTTCCACAGAGAGTCACCACTGTAAAAGCTGTGTTCCTCGTCACCGCCATTTCACCCTCAGAACATGGGATGGGGTTGGAGACACATAGAAGGTACCATCAGATAATAACTGTAAGGTTCAGGCTAGCGCCCAATGCAGAAACAGGTTTGGAGAGCTACAGATCTAGGTCAGTTTTGCACTTCCCTTCCCTTCCCATCCACTGAACGGAAAAGGAGCACGCTGAACCAACACTGACTAGCACTCACCCTTGCAGTGCTAGTCAATGTTAGCCGTTCCCCCTACCCTGTGACTGAATTGATTCAATTGTGAGGCCAGTCCGCTTCAGGGTGCCGCCATTTTGGCTGCAGCACCCTGTGCAACTGCGCCTGTGTCAGCGCCATCACCATGACAACACGGATGCTCTGTGCAGTCGCAGTCACAGCAGGAGGGCAGGAGGGTTGCCAGGGTGCTTGCATGGTAGCCCTGTTGACCTCATCGTCCAACAGGGCTGTGAATGCTCCCCGGATAGATGCAATAGGCGAGTGATTGGGGAAGGTTGGGGAGGATGTGGAGCATGGTTTAATGCTCCACAAGTAGTGCATGATTAGGGAAATTATCAGAAGGCAGGAGACGCTTGGAGGCTGTAGCAGCCTCTTCCAAGTGCAGATGCCCTTCGCCAGCGGTTCCCTGGTCATCCACTACCAACCCAAGTGTGAAAAGGCCTCTAGTTGGTGGACTTTAAAAACAGAGCAGGTGTTTTTTTAAAACAACAACAACCACAGAATTAAAAAATTAGTAACCGTTTCAAAACAACAAAGTCATCTTCAGTATTGTCTGTGAGTTGTTGCTACAGATGTTTCTAATTAGTCAGACTGGACCCCATTCCTCCCCCCCCCCTTTGTGTTGTTCAAATGCACAACAATGAAAAAGCCAGCCAAGTGTGCTTTAAAACAATGAAAGGAAGGAGCTGGATGCTTGGCTGAATGGTGGCGATGTTCGCTGATCACCAGCCATGCAGGTAAGGCTTACGTAAGAGGAGGGCTGCTGTTCATGCCTGGTTGCAGCCAGCAAGAGGCAATTGCTTCCTGCCATCTGGAAGCAGCCAGAATATATTTTCTGCTGTATTTTTTTCCAACGAATTGTCATTTCACAATGATACTTCTCCAGGAATCTTGCTGAGAAAGCTACAGATCAAATTCTGAATCTTCTGTGAAGGACTTTTTCAATTAAGGAAAGCGCTGTGTAAAATATTTTGTCGTACAGCTTGGACTCATTGCTTTTTGACCCAGTCTCAGGATCACGTGGCTCTGTAGATACGTGGAATACAGAAAATAAATTATCTGTTCATGATGAATCTGAAGAGACTTCAAGGTAGACATGTACTAGATAAACATTCTTCCTTAAGAGTAGCCCCTTAGTATAGCCTTCTATGCTGCATTTTCTTCAGCATTTTTCTCTTAAGCATATATATTTTGTAATAGTATGTTACCACATATGCAGAGCAGAAGTGATAGTGAACCAGATAGCCAGAATGCATCTAAAGTCCATTGCAGGGTTTCAAGAGCAGGTGGAGATTTTGCTTTTGTCTTTGGTTTGAGAATACCCAGAAGTGTGCTTGCTTCGACAGCACTGGAATGTTATAAAGAAGATTAGTATGGCCCCTTTGCAAGGATGACATGGGGTGTTTTTCCACTGTCACTAGAAGTACCCATTAAATACCCATTAATGGGTACTTAATGGGTACTTTTAGTGACAGTGGAAAAACACCCATGCAAAGTCATGAAGCATTCCGTTTAAAAAAAAGAGAGAGAATGCCCAGAAGCAATTGGTAGGGCACTGTGTGAGAAGGATCCTGGACTAGATGGGCTGTAGCCCAATAGCTGCTTTTATATTCTTATGAACGCATTCCTTTCATCACACTGAACTGGCTTAGGTGCAGTGGCACCCATCTGACACACTGGCATGCACCTCTCTAAGCACCATGTAGCTCCCTCACAACTGTCCTGCCTATGCTAGCCTCCAGGACAGTCCTGATGGTAACTATATGGCTGTAGTCAGAGCTAAGGTTTAATCCAGCTTTACACCACCTTTAGAGTGACAGAACATATCAGCAAAGTGACCAGTAACTTTCTTTCCATCTGATCTATCCCAAAAGTGATTTTTCTGAGTTATTTAACACTGAAGGAAAACAGCTTGTCACTTTGCTGATGTGTTTTCTCACTCCAAAAGTGGACTGAAGCCGGATTAAACCTTTAGTATGACTACAGCCCATGTGCAATACTATATGTACAAACATTTTATAACTGCCATCCAGACAAATTCCTTTAATTTTTATATTCACTATCAAGTTCTGCAAGAATTTGTTTGGCAAGATTTTGGCACACGGTAGGAAAACAGGCCATGTTGTTGGTTAAGGAAGTCATGACACAATCTTTCCAAACTCCTACAGTAGTTTTGCAGCATTGTTAGTTTTTCAAAGTTTAAACAACATGCTAGTATGTTCAAACAGTGAATGTCTAGACTTCATAGCACACAAAATTAATATTAACAAGTTTCTTGCCACCAAAGAAATCTCTCCAAAGCAGAAATGTCTAGCAAATAGGGAGGAACCTACTGGGCAAATAATGGCCACGTCCCCATGCACATTTTGGTCCAAATCGAAATGAGGTTCAGCAAGGGTCATCCCCATGTACTTTTGATTTGGTCTGATTTCCGCAGACCACAGCCACGTTCCCATTACAAGCTTAAAATGGTTTTGAAACGGTTTCTATTTCTTACTGTGGGAATGGTACCGTTTTAGTGGGATGAGAATGCATGTTTAGGGTTTTCCTCCCCCAATAGCTTGCTTCCAAAGATAGTGATTTCATTGTAAAAATCCACCCCTTACAGCAGCGGTTACACTGTAGCAATCCACCCACTTCATACCTGATAACAATGTTGCAATTTTGTGCAATTCTGGAAGTTCTGACCTTTAGAAAGGGAAAAGAAAGGAAAGCAGCTGCAGGTTCTGGGAGATGTGTGAATGTTTAAGGCTGTGGCTGTGGAGGTGAGCGGGCAAAGGGGGCTTGAGTTGCCACTGCTGCTGTGTGCCCTGAGCAATGGGGAGAGGAGGGGAAAGAATCACTGGCTGCCTGTCGTTGGCTGCCCGGTGCTGTTTTTCCTCCATCCAGGCAAGCGGCAGCCACCCAGCCACCCAGCTTGGCTCCCTGAAGGGGTCCCTTATGGGTGGCTTGTTCATGCCAGGAGGAAGAGGGCAGGGCAGCCCTGAAAAGCGACTTTTAGAAAGTAGCCACTTGAGTCTCCCCTTGAGTCACTTACGCCACATACGATCCTCAGAATCTGGATTGAACGCAATTAAATTGAAAGTAATGGGATCAGGCAAATTCGTGTTAGCATCCGGTTCTATTATTTCGGTTTAGGAAAACCATTTTAAGCTTGTAATGGGAACCGGGCCCAAATCACCCAAACCCATACCAAACCTGTTCAAAATTTGGTACCTGAAAAAACAAGTCTCGTCATGGTTTGGTGTCCCAGCACGTATTGCTTAGTGAGCCGAGCCTGTGCATGGGGACGGTCCCGGGCTATTTGGGGTGGAGATTGGTGCTCGGGTCAGTGGGAGGTGGAGGTTCATCTCCTGTGCTTGCTGTTCCTGCTCTGTGCATTGGAGATCACAACCGCTGAGATTTTGGGGGAGTTAATGGTTTTAAAGCCGTAATGATGGGGGGGTGGGTCAAATGGCCTTCCCTGCTCCATGAGACTCTTTTATACCAGCATTCCATCCCCCATTTTCCTATTGCAGGATAATGGCTTGATTTTTTTCCCTTTTACACAGCAAATATTCCACCCCCGTTTCCCAGTCACCAAGGTGGGCACGATAATGGCTAGATTTTCCGCTTACCAGGTGTTCTCACAGTTCCTGGGAAGAGTGGAGGTGTGCAAGATTGTTCAACCACTCAACTGCCGTGGTTGTCAAAACCTTAGACGTTTTCGCACACGGGGGTTTGGAACGCGCGGGAGACAGCTCCGGGCGCAGCATTTGCTTTGCTGCGGCCGAGTTTGCGTCCCGGCATGTCCGGAGCTGTCTTCCGCGCGTTCCAAATGTAGAGCACTTTAAACTGCTTTACATGCGTTCGGGCGCGCACGAACTGCCCGCAGGCGTTTGGGAGGAGAAGCGTTCGCGCATGCTTCTCTCTCCCTAACAGCCGCGGGCTTGCCTCCCCCGCCGGCGCAGCTTTGACAATCAGCTGTTTTCAGCCAGCGCTGGCTGCGGGAGCCTCCTCAGCTGTCTCCCCGCCCCTTGCCGTCGTTTGCCGGCTAAGACAGCTCACGATGCTTTGAGCATTCGCACATGGGCGCTCTGGAATGCGTTTACATGCATCCCTGCGCCCCTCTGTGTGAATGCTCAAAGCGTTGTGAGCTGTCTTAGGCTTCCCGTCCTACTCCCGTTCCAAATGGAACGGGAGTAATGCGAAAATCCCTCTAGTAGTGGCTTTGGTTTTAAAAAATTATTATTTTTTCCATTTGTTCGGGCCCGCTAAAGGGGGGATGGGGCTTCCAATGAGGGGAGAGGGGGTGGAGAGGAGGTGGCGCTGCTCCCCTGCAGTTTTGCGTGGTTTGCATGGGGACAGCTGAATCCACACCCAGCCCATGTTGCTGGGAATGGCATGGAGACGGGCAATATCCATTCTCAGATCCGTGCCCAGTCACATGCGTGCCCAATCAGAGCTAAACGGCTTACATAGAAATGTGGCCAGTGCAGTTTTCAAACACACACCTTCACTTTAAACTTTTGCCAGCCCATCTTCTGATTGCAATGTTCGTGCCTTTTCGTTTGTATTCATTTTATTTGGGGACTTTCCACCCTGAAGTCCACAAATAAAACAGAAGTGAAAAGATGTGAGCACTGCAATCAGAAGACGAACTGGTGAAAGTTTAAAGTGAAGGTGTGACCATGTACCTATTATCAGTGGAAATAATGATCTATTTCCTAATGAGCTGCAGTTAAAACAGACGTGATTTATAATTTGGAGCCCACAACAGAGTATATGGTACTCTGGCTCTTTAGGAGATGCCCGGGCAACTCTTATCTTATTCCCCCTATAGTTTCAACACAATAACGCCATGGGACTAAATGCAGTTAAAATTGGGCTTTTTCTTTCTTTTTGTGGGAGGGGATAAGTATGCACAATGAGATTGCCTTAGTTTTCGTTGTCATACTTTGTATTTTGCTTATCTATTTATGTGGGATTCTCACGAGCATCTGGCTCCCTCTACCTAAAGGGCCAATTTCAGCTGGTGCTATCAGTACACTTCCAAAGAGAGATTTAAGTTTGTGTTCACTCTTAAGCTTTAAGCTTAGTCCACCTCCAGAGCGAGAAGACACATCTGCAAAGTGTTAAGCTGCTTTCTTCCAGCAGCATTTAACTCAGAAAATCTACTTTTACCCTGGATAATGTGGAAAGAAAATGACTAGGCACTTTGCCAATGTGTCTTCTCACTCTGAAAGCAGACTGGAACTGGTGTAAAACTTACAGGTGAATTCAGCCTTAGGGCGATTCCACACTGGCCTGTGTGGGTGGACCCCCCCCCTTTAGATTGCACTAGTATATGAAAGGCAGGCTGCGGCTACCTTGCTGGTCCTGTATGTTGGCCAGTGTGGAATTGCCCTAAATGTTTACCATGTTGAAGGTACTTGAATTACCCAGTTTCAGTGGATGGTTAGAGGTTACGATGGTCAAAGAGATCCTCTGTGTGAAGAGAACTTGTTTCAATGCACCAAGGCAGAAAGATACTATGAATGACCAGTTAATGTAAGTTCCGATTCCAACATCGCATCTGAAACGCCGGGTAATGAAGCCTGCATTTTTCCATAAGGAAACTTTCGGTCCGCTTTCTGCCTTCGGTTGCCAGCAAACGACTGGATGGTTCAATTAAAAAAAAAGGCACTCTGTTGTTGTTGCTGCTGCGTAAAGATGTCGAGTCAGCTCCACGGCGGCCGCCGCCTGCTTGTCGAGGTCTGCCTGCCCCTTTAAGGAGCCAACTCGGTCGTGAGAGATGCCGCCGCTGGGGCTCGCAGAAACCCCCAGGAGTCCAGTTAAGAAATAGACAGCTGTCTCTTTAAGTGTCATTTCCTTCTATTGTATTTGAATCGTGATCAGGAAAAGAGGATGTGAAACCAGAGAGACCCGGAGGCGAGGCGAGGCGAGGGACCACGGAGCGAGCTTCAGCAATAAGAGTTATAAACAGCAGCCACGGCGTTAATAATGGTGGCGGCGGCGCCGGGGATGCTTGGAGCTGCCTTCGCAGCGCAGGACCTCCTCGCCAGCGCTTGCTCTGATCTGCCCAGGCAGGAAACCTAAGCGAAGCCAGGAGAGGCTCTGGGATAGGCAGGGCAGTGACAGCTGAGCGAGCCAGGAGCGTTGCAAGGATGGAAGGCTAGCGCCGCGGGTTAGCTGCTCGCTCGGCTGCGGAGAGACCCAGAGAAGAGCCCCATCGACAGCAAGGGAGATCGCCGTCCCTTCCGTCCGTCCGTCCTTCCCTTCTTTCTCCCTCTCCCTCTTTCTTTATTTCTCTCCCTCCCTCCTTCCCTCTCCCTCCTTCGGTGTTACTGGAGGAAATCCTCTGAATGTCATAGGAGGTTGGAGGGGGGGCGGCGGCGGAGGTGCCACTCTGCTGCTGGTGGTGGCCAAAAGGCGTTCAGGAGCAGGGAGCCTTTGTGGGGCCATCGCAGACAAGCCACCAGCGCGCACTACAAAGGACCAAGAGCTGCCAATGTCATCGGCCATCGAGAGAAAAAGCCTCGAGCCCTCCGAGTGAGTAGCCCTCCCGGCGCCTTTTTTTCAGTTCCCGGCGATTCCCAACTTTGCCTTTGCGATCTGCGGGGTGGGGGGAGGAGGTGCAGGAGAGCTGCCAAGAGCCTCGATGCCCCTTGTTTTCCGATGCCACCTTCGAGGCAACGATTCCTCTCGGGAAGGATAGCCTGGAGGGAAGCCCAATGCAGCCGCGTCCCGTCCCCCGCTTTCTTCAGGTGAATGGACGTGTGGAAGCCCTGCGGGCGGCTGCGATTCCCCTTCCCACCCTGTCCCGGACCCGGGAGGTCTGTATTGCCACGGAGCATCATTGTGGATAGATCGGGCAGCGTGCCTGTCTCTCTCGCCACAGTCCCATAGGCTAAAGCTAAGGGCGCCTGCTGGTTACTTGCGGGGACGGTCACTAGTCCCAGAGACACGCAGAAGTTCCTCGTTTTGAAGTGAAGACAACGATCAGAGTCATCAGATTTTCAACAGAGCTTCTGTCGGGGGGGGGGGGAGAGAGACTAGCCATTGCCACCAGTGTATTTTTGTCTAGGCTTTAGATTAGGTCGGTGATGGCCAACCTATGACACGCGTGTCACAGGTGACACACCAAGCCCTTTTGGGTGACACACATGGTCATCCTGGCACCTGGACGTGTAGTGCTTGCTTGTTCTTGAAGTGTATGAAATACCAACTTTCAATTGAAAATTTAGCAAACAAAATTCAGCAACAAAAGTCACTACTGTAAAGAATGATTTGTTTTTGATTTTAATAAAATACATATGTCAAAAATATAACTTTTTACTAGAACTACAAATATCACAAAATTATGGATATTTCTAGATGTGACACGGCACCCGACTTAAGCTACGTTTTCTTGTGAATTTTGACACACCGAACTCAAAAGGTTCGCCATCACTGGATCAGGTGATGCTGATCAAAGCGACCTCAGAGAGATAGGAGTGAAGAAAGGCTTTCCAAAGCCCTGGGCTCTTTTCAGCGGCTGTTTCCCCTCCCTTGCCCAGCCAAAGGGGCTGATTAGACTCAAAGGTCAAGGCTGTTATCAGATGTGCACTCAACTTCCACATTTTCATAATGTAAACCAGCAGTCTGAAACTTTCCTCAGAACGTCAGGCAAAAAAAAAAAGTGGGGGGGAGTTTCTATGCATCAGCCAGAGTACTGAAAAGAGTTTCTTGGATCCCTTAATCCCTCATATCCCAGGTATCTTAAATTACAGTAACTTTCTTGTTCCAGAACTAAAATTGCTTGCTGGGTCTTCTTGATAATGATCCTGCTGATTATCAGACTCAGGGACATCCTGTACAGTTTCAGATTATCAGCTCGCCGTATCCCCAGTATTTCTGTTCAGCATGCATTTGTAAAACAGTAGGCTTTGTACACTTACCTGTAATCAAGTCCCTTTGAACTTGGAGGGACTTTGAGCAGCCTTGCATAGATTCTATTATATAGCTCAACCAGTGATGGTGAAATATTGTCTAAATCACAGCAGCTTTGTACAGTTTGTCTCAGTAATGGGCAAGCCTATTTAACTTTCACTGTCCTTTAATTAAGCATGCATCTATATTTAATTAATCTGTCAACTAATCCCATGATATATTTATTTTAAAAAGGATGTGATCCTCTGTTCAATTATTCAGAGTTAAGTGCCACTGAATAAAAGGAATTTTTTTATCACTGGGCAGAAGCTTAAAAAGCCTTAAAGAACCCTAACCATGGTTTCTAAGAAAATAGGCTCTATTGATTTTTATAAAAATTAACTGCCATGGTAAAAGCGAAACAGATGACTAGTTAATCTTTTTAATGCAGAATATGTTTCTTATGATTATCATAATTTCTGTTTTGCTCAGTTATTCTTTCTATTCACACTTTAGGCTGCTATTTATTTACTGGTAATGACCCCAGAAAACTCAATGGGACTTATTTCTGGGTCAGCACACAAAGGATTGCATTGCTAATGTTATTTAAAAATTTTTTTTAAGTACCACAAATAAAATGTGTGAGATTCCAGCATTCCAGAACATTAAAAGCATTTCCTTCTTCCTCTCATTTTAAAGCCACATAACATTTTCAACTAATAGTATACAGAGCCAGTTTCAAGGATCTATCACATAACTATTTTGAATTAAGCACGAATCTAAGAATATTAACTTTTTTAAAGTAAGATTTTTAGGCAGCCCAATCAGAATGCTTTGTGTAGGTACAGTACTGAGAGGTGCTTTTTTATGTCTGTATCTTAATGAACAAGTCCTCTCAGGATCTTTGACTTCAATGACTTGCTGTTATTATTGTAAAATGGCGGCAACTATAGCTCACTGTTAATTCAGTAAAATAAAAGTTATGGAGACAGAGATGTAGCCTGCTCACAGATTTTGGCTGTTTTTTTTTAAACTTGCATGAAAGCAATGCCTGCTTTCAGATCAAATATACTAACTATGATATAGATCTGGAAAGAACATAACATTAGTCAGAGTGCATACGTTAACGGAAAAGATCCTTTAAGGGTGTTTCTTCCCCCATATTAAATTAAATGACTAACTTTTGGTTGGGGTAGGAAGGAAAGAAAGCTTCATTAAACTTCCACAAAAACTAGATTGAGTCTTGTGGAGCAGAGGCCGTGATGGAAAATATATGAACCATAAAGTGGGAGGGAGGACTTTTCTTTTTCTTTATTTAAGAATTTATAACCTGCCCTTCACCAGAAGATCCCAGGGCATTTAAAGGAAGCTAAATCTTAAAGGTTTGGGTGAACAGGTGCATTTTAACCATGCACCCAAACCCATATAATGTAGGTACCTGGCAAGTCTCCATACAGAGTCAGTATTTTTTCAAAAGTCTGAGGCCCACCACAGGAAAGGGTTTCTTCTGTGCCACTGCCCATGACGTGCAGAACTACAAGAAGGCCCCCTGCTTAAGATCTCAATGTTCAGGCCGGTCTATAGTATATGGGAGAAAGTACTCCTTTAGTTAGCCAGGGTCCAAGCAATTTGAGCTTCATAGGTTTGCATCAACATCTTGAATTGGGATTGGTAGTGCAGATCTTTCAAGACCGTTGTGATGCACGTCCAGCTAGAGATTCCTATTAGCAGTTGAGCTGCTGCATTCTGCACTAGTTTCAGCTTATGGACCATTTTCAAGGAAAGCCTCATATAACACACATTACAGCAATCTAATCTCTGGAGTTTACCAGAGCAAGCTTCACCGTGACCAAGTTATTCCTATCCAAGAAACATCAAAGCTGGTTAACTAATTTGAGATGGAGGTAAGCACATGGGTCCCAAAAGACAATGACAAATCCAGAAGCATGCCCAGATCACACATCTGGGGCAAAACAACCTAATCCAGAATCAGTGCCTCTGGACTTGGGACCCCATGATACACAGTAACTCTGTCTTGGATTCACTTTCAATTTACTGCTCCATATTCAGCCTATATCCAGGGAATAAGCACCAGAACTGGATCCCCTGGTAACTTTAATAAGCAGTTCCAAGGTATATCTGTCTATAAAGGTTTTCTTTGGTATATACATACACAGAACCATTGTTAAGAATAAGACGATTAATTTTCTTTGTAAACTCATTCACAAGTGTTGCAAATAGAGTGTGAGAGTGTACTTAAGAAGCTTACTATATTTAGCACAGAACTGTTATGACTGAGCAATATAGAGAAAAGACTGTGTAAACATTAACAGTTCTGGAGTAATACAAACCGATAAACCATGTCATTAATTTTGAAAGTGTGAGAGTCTTATTTTTCTTCACTAGAATGTTTATGAGCTTAAGGTTAAACACATGAAAAAATGTCTTGCTGAGAGGTGCTGACTATGCATGCTGTAGGTATCCAGTGGGAATCATTTTTAAAAGCAGTTTCAGAGTTCAATGTCCAGGGATAAAAGAAGCTCTTATGGAGATAACTTCTCATTTTGGCTAGGTTGGGTTTTTTAGCTTCTATTGCTCCAAATAATAATTTCAGAGTTGGGGCTATATTACTTCTTGGAGGATATTTTCCCATATTCATTTAACACTAACTCCAGAATGCATCCACAATGGGCAAAAAGTGCTCTGAAGACTGAGCCATGAAGCAACCTTTCATTATTTAATTCATTAATGATTTCATTAATTCAGTTTATTTGTATACCACTTTTCCAAAAGAAATTTCTTAAAATGATTCAGGGCATTGATAAAAATTTAGATAGGTCACAATCAAAATGTAAAGATCATGCAATTCATAATATTAAAAATAAACAGTATAGAAAATATCATACAGTAAACTGTTACAGCAAAAACAAACATGACATTCAGAGCAGCATTTAAGAGTCCAGCAGCTTTCATTTTGTCATCAGGACAATCAGTGTTCCCGATTCCAGGAACAACCCTTGGGAAGTTCTCTTGTTTTCATGTCTCTAATGCTGTCCTTGGACCGCTGCTGATTAACCTCTTTTATACTGATTTTCTTACTTGCAACTTCTGACTTTGTAGGAGAGCAGGGCAGAGGCAACAAACGGCCAGACCCAGCAGCCAGCCTAGGTCTTCTTTATCCTCCTAGCCAAGAACACCTACAGTTTTTATACCTTGGGAGAGGGCAGTGCAGAGACACTGAACTCCCAGGTGCAGCAACCAGCCCAGGTCTTCTTCTTTCTCCCTGGAGGTATCTTTCCATCAAAGCAAGAAGGACAACTCTGAGGGTGCCTCCAGGCATGCAGTAAAACCTGCAAATTGTCTCAGCGCTAAATATAGGGAAGGGCAGAGATATCCCTGGCATTCTGAATATACTGCCACTCACTATGTTGGGCTGAGACTTCTGAGACACAGCCAAGCACACACAAAATAAGAAAAGGTTGTGGTATGACACTTGGCTGGCTCTTGAAAATCCCAGTTGCTCTGATTGCAGTAACTCCCATCAGAGGATGAAAGTAAACTGGGACATGTGTTCATGTGTAGTGGGGAGCAGCAAGAGGCAATCATGGGATCTTCTTTAGATCTTGCATTGCTTCTTGCCACCTCCTCAGACTCTTGCACCCCTTTCCCATGGACTACACAGTCCTATTTCATGAGGCACAGGAAATGCAGATTTCCAGAGCCACTTCATGCCCGTTCTGAAATCAGGCAAGCCTGTAACTTTGAGGCCTGTTGAAGTTTGTGGGTGCATCCCCATGCACGTTTGGTCCGGTACCGAATTTGGATTCGGCAAGGGGTGTCCGCATGCCTTTTTGATTTGGTCCAATTTCCGTGGACCAAATCGCCCCAAACTGTGCCGGACCGGGACCAAATTTGGTACCTGAAAAAGCAAGTCTGGGCACAGTTTGGGGATCCGGCATGCATTGCCTAGCAAGCCGAGCCTACGCATGGGGATGGTCCCCGGCTATTTAGGGAGGAGATTGAGGCTCACATCATTGGGAAGTGGGGTGTGCTTGCCGTTCCTGCCCTGCGCATTGGAGATCACAACCGCTGAGATTTTTTGGGAGTGAAAGCATCCCAGTCGCCAAGGCAGGCAGGATAATGGCTTGAGTTTGTCCCTTTTAAGCTTGCTGAGCATTCTCACAGTCCCGGTGGAGCGGAGGTGCACAAAACTACTCAACCACCTAACTGCCGCTAAACCTCATAGTGGCTTTGGGTTTTAAAAAATTATTTTAAAATTTATTAAACTTAATTTAAAAATGTTCCGTGCCTCCCAGCCCAGTCCTGGCTTTCTGTGCCACTAATGAAGGGGGGGGGGATGTGGCATTTGCAGATGGCGGCACAGGGGTGGGCTGACGTCATTCCAGCTTCCAATAAGGAGAGAGGGGGTGGAGAGGAGGGGGCACTGTTCCCCTGTGCCAGGGTTTGGCGTGGCTTGCATGAGGATGGCTGCATCCACACCCAGCCCACATCATCGGGCATGGCATGGGGATAGGCAAGATTTGATCTTGGACCTGCTCCCAGTCCCATGCATGCCCATCCCGAGCCAAACGGCTTGCATGGGGACGCAGCCTGTGAGTCCAGGAGGTGTGGAGCATGCTGGCGATGCACTTCTGACCTCAAGTGTGGAAGCAAGTGCTCCAGCCCAGTCGGTGCCTTCACCCCTATTGTGGCAATGCAGCCTTGGTCTCTGAAATAAAAAAAGAAAAACAATTATTCAGAAGTGGGAGGTACAACTAAAGCTGCAGAACTCTGTGTTCCTGAGCAGGGTACCAGCCATCCAACCACAATATTCCATTCCTTTCCTTTCTCACTTTCTAATATTCAGTTCATATTCCATGACTGCTTATCAGGGTTAGTTTTCAAAGAGCTGCTTTCTCACTTGGGATTTCTTTGTTTTTTATTTTTATAATTGCAAACATTCTTCCACAGTTTCTGTTCAGCAGTAGCAGCAGCTTCCATAACTACTGCTGAAAAGGGCTGAATGGTTTATACCTGAGGGGGTATTCATACCCCAGGTTAGGAATCACTATCCTAGGAAGTTCAGGTAAATGGTGAATTGCTACTGGATACTTCTGTTTCTAATATCACTCTTGTGAACATGGCTGGGTTGGTGCAAGTGGCTCCACTATATCAAGCCTTTTCAAAACAGTATACATTCCATAAAGAGGGAGCCATCACTAAAAAGGACCTGAATTTATAAGGCAATAATGTAAAGAGACCTTCAACAAAATATTACATTGCATTGTGTATCTTCCCCTAAGGCAGCAAACAACCAAAGGAAGTTAAATCTTTGTAGTGAATTTTCTGTTTGGTTCTGGCATAGGTACTGAAAGTACAACACTCCTCTCTTCATTTAAAAAGAATTACGAAATGTCTCAGTAGTATAACTCATGTTTTGAGTTCATCAGGTACATGTGAATAAAGGCAGATTCATCTCCAAAGAGCAAAATGGCCTGAAATTTATATAGTTTTTTTTTTTAAAAAAATTAAAATACTAATCATGGGAGCTATTAAACAGTAAAGCAATAAGGATTCAGTTTTTGGAAATGCTTACATCATATCACAGACAATTCTGTTTCTCTCAAGATTTCCCTTGTCAAAGTGAGCTTCTCCAACAGGGTAACAATAATAGTCAAAACAAGGAAAGTACCAGTGTCGTTTAGTTGGATAGAATTTAGGAAGACGGCTCAATTCCTGTCTGTCACAGGGCTTATTCTGTGGCCTTGGGTCAATCATAACCTCTCAATCTTCATAGAAAGAAAAAAAAATTCAGCCACCTTGAATGCCTCCAAAGAAAGCTGATATATATAAAATAATACAAGAGTGGCTATTCCACTGTTTAGAGACCTGAGGTAGCCCCTCAAGTTTTTATTTACATTTGTTTGTTTATTAGGCTCCTGAAGACTAGCAAAGATCAGACCACAAGTTTTTATAGGAATGTAAATTGCCCATTAAATCCGTCATTTAATGAGAAGACTGCCTTGCTCAACTGATCTCCAAAATATGATTAGACATGTGCCTATGGTAGTATGGGATTGCATATACTACTGGCGTGTGGTTCCTGAAAGTTTGGTGGGAACTTGGACCAACAAGGTCAGGATATTCCACGATGAGCTGTACAAATATATCCAATGCAAGCAAGCGATTTGCTCATATAAATTTACTAGGTAGGATTTCATGGATTATTGTTGCAGTCCAATGCACAATACCTGAGTGACTATAATTGGACATTTCTGCATATGTTTGCTGAGGATGGTAGCATTTGTCATCAAATGGTTTTGTTTCTAATCTGCTTTCTTAGCAACTAACTAATTCTCTACTGTCAATGGTCAGTATTCTTCCTATATAAAGATAAGAGGACTGAAATACATTAAAGGTTCCCATATCTGAAGATTCTGAATATTATAATTTATCATATTTACTGTTTTAAGGCTACAAATGTGTGTTTATTTTGCTACATATTTTGGCTAATATATGAAAGAAACCGAAACATCCCCAGACTTTCAGGAATATTAGATGAATTAACTATTTTTTAAAAGGGTATTTTTCTTTCTACCAGGGAACCAGTGGATGAGGTGCTCCAAATTCCCCCTTCCTTGTTAACATGTGGAGGCTGCCAGCAAAATATTGGAGACCGTTACTTCCTCAAAGCCATTGATCAATACTGGCATGAAGACTGCCTCAGCTGTGACCTGTGTGGATGCAGACTTGGCGAAGTGGGACGGCGACTGTATTATAAACTAGGCAGGAAACTCTGCCGCAGGGACTATCTCAGGTATCTGAGCCACCACTTGGTTACCCCTTTTCTCTTTTGAGATTCCTTTCCCCCTTGCAACTTTTCAGAGAATTGCTAGGGCTCACTCATAAAACTTCAACATAAATTACAGCAGTAGAGTGAGGCTGCATCCCCACTTACTAAGCAAGGTATCTGGTAGCATTTCTTCTGCTGCCATGTCTCCATTTGAGGGAATGGACATTTTGTGGCAGATATGCCACCCATTTACCAGGCATGATTGCCAACGGAAGTGCCATTTTGAGAGGTTGTGATTTTCTACCCTCAGTGGAGATGCTTTAAATGCCACTCAAAATGGGCTTTCTGTGTGGTCACACCTTCACTTTAAACCTTCTTTAGTCCATCTTTAGGTCTGACTGCTCACACCCTTTCATTTCTATCTGGTTTATTTCTGGACTTTTTATTCCCCATTCAGGAAAATCCACAATTAAAATGGATAAAAATGAAAAAAATGTGCGCAGTCGGACCTGACGATGGAATGAGGATGTTTTAAAGTGGCCAAGGAGGCATCACTTTGAGCAGCAATCATGGCATTTCCCCCAAGTGACCACAAAGAAGCCACCTATTTCTTCAACTGGAGACCTTACCTGGGACAGCCTGCAGAAAAGAGAGATACAACATAATTCGAAACTCAACTGATTTCATAATCAAGTTTGCATCTAGGCATTAGTTACTTATTCTACTATAATTGGATATGCCAGAATAAAGCATGGATATTCCAAAATCCATGCTTAATTCCAGAATATCCAAATATAGTAGAATAAGAACAGACATCTGAATGCAGCCTAAGTGTAGAGAAGGGCCTTGGCATATTATACAGTTCTCAAGGCAAAGTACATCAACAACAACACTGTTTGAATTCAAAATTAGGCAATTAAGCATAATAATGTAAGAGGAGCCATGCTGGATCAGGCCACAGTCTGTCTAGTCCAATATCCTATCTCACACAGTGGCCTACCAATTGCTTCTGGGCATTCTCAAACAGAAGACAAGGCAAAACCTTCACCTGCTGTCAGATCCCTGCAAATGACCTTTAGAGGCATCCTGCCAGTCTTTCCAACCTGGAGGCAATTCCTAGGCACCCATTCTGTTCTCCATGAATTTATCTCATCCTTGTTTAAAGCTATCCAAGCTGGTTGCTGTCACTACCTCTTCTGGTAGTAAATTCCATAGACCGATGACCCTCTGGGTGAAAAAATACTTCCCCTTGTCAGGTCCTAACTCTTCCGTGGTTCCAAATACAATATCAAAAATAATTTTGCACACTGCTGGTTGCTGATAAAGGATAAGCTATATTCACTATGGTTTCAGGATACTGTTTATTTCCCATATCTACTGTATATCACCTGATACTATGGGAAGGGATCCCATTTTTTACAGCTTGATGCAGCTGTGTTTGCATATTCAAAAAACTCCGCAAAGCAGAGGAATGAAGTGCTCATTTACCCAATTATCCCACTTCATAGCCTTTTCCAGTAGCAGTTTTGTTTAGAACAGAACTGGCTTTACATGATGTAATATTCAGCAAATCTCTGGTGTATATGCAGCACCTTGGAAAGATTCAGTCCTATTTCTGTTAGCTGAATATTTTCTCACTCTGATCGCAGAAAATATGGGCTGTTAAATTAATGCATTTTCTGTGCCGTTTAATTGGATGCGTTCCATCTTTTCACAGTATAATGTGTTAATTAGCTGTGTCTGCTAATGAAGAATTTCATAGACACAGGCCGTTAAATTGGCTTTTGCATCTCCTGCATCAATAATTCAACTGTAAAAACCAGTATTAGCTTAGAATATATACATTCTGTTTAAAATAGGCACTATTCTACATTCTAATCCCAGCACTAACAACTTTCACAAGCAATGAATTCCAAAATAAAAAAAGCTTTCTTATTATCATTTTTAAACTGCCCATATATTACATTGTAACTATTACAGTGCAGTTCTATACTGGCATTCCGAAGTAACAAACAGTGACACCTTCTGGAAGATAAAGGGGGAAAATTATTGTTGCCTTCATCTGAAAAAGTAAATTGAGAAAAAAATAGTTTTCTTTACACACAGGATTATTTTTCCAAATCAAACAATTTGCTCAACATTTCCCTTTATTTGCAAGCAAATTGCACAGTGTTTGCACAAAGAGCCCAATTCTATGAAATTTATATGAGACACTCTTATTAAAAATAACTTCTGTGAAGTTTTCTTTCCACAGTTCCCTGTATTACCAAATTTAGGATTGTTCTTACCTACAGAGATCATATCAGACAGTATTACTGTAGTAGGTGACTGTACATCTGTCGGCAGGACACAGACTGCTATTCTGTCACCAGTACTTTTCAATATCTAGAGGAAGCCATTGGGAATAGTTATGAGGAGTTTGCAGATAAGATGTCTTCAGTAGGCTGATCACAATCTGTTCTTGTTTTTTAAATATCTGAATCAAAAGAGTCTACCAACATCATGAACTAGTGCTTTGGTGCAGTGATGGCTTAGATGAGGGTGAGTATCCTGAAACTGATTCCTGGAAAACCAAGAGAGAAAGTAGGAAGTTCCAACTCTGGGAATTGGGAAACATATTTATTCTGAATGAGATTTAAGGGTCTTACTAGCCAGAGTCAAAGAACAGAATGAGAAGAAGAATCTCAAGTAGATGAAGATCATGTCACCAGGAATAATCACAAATTCCCAACAAGAAGGGCAAGTCCTTAGATCCGTGTTTAATAATAAAGGGTCTAGGATTCACTGAACACAACAATCAGAATGATTAATCTCATCATTTTTAGTGCTGAAGCAAAACTTGTAGGCTCTTTTGAACTTTGATGCTGTTACGTCCAAGTGTCATAGATAGCTAGAAAGAGCAATCAGTGGGTGAAGCTTACACTGTCATACTTCGAAAACAAAATGAGAAAACCAGCTGGTAGATTAATAGACTCAGCTACAGTGATTAAAACCTTCCTGGTTAAGCCCAAGAAAGATTATAGAAGATTGATCAGTCTGGAGGAAGTCAATCTACATTGTCACCAAGAGTTGGCTATGATTAGATGTCATCAGGCCGGCAAGCAAGCAAATGAGATTGCACCCCCTTAGATGGAAAAGGTACTTAGTTTGAGATGTTTCAGAGGGCCAAGTGCCTCTGTGACTACGTGTTACTATTAACCATTTCAGTTGGCATAGTGATAATGATAGAAAAGGATATGTAATCTAATATTTAGATACCTTGTAAATGGTGCCAAAAAGCCAACAAGAGACCAGTTTGAGGCCAAGCCAGGCAAATGCTGGTGCACCAGATCCCAAGTTTCCCGATTCTTGAGAAACAACTAACTGTTAATAATTAGAAAAGTGCTTGTCTCGAAGCCCCATCCCTATACAATCAATATGACTTTCTTGCTTTCTCTTTTTGGATACTCAGAATCTCCCTTTCCTGAGTGATACTCACTCGGTCAGGGCATCTCCTTATCCTGGGGTTCTGGATCCCTGGAGTGTATCACTGGTACCTTTAAGCCATGGCGCAGCAGCTTATTAATATCTGTTTTAGGCACTTGGTCAGAATAAGGGACATTGAGATGCCTCCCTCACAGCCGCTTTCGCCACTGAGCGGTGGTCCAAAATCTGGCCCTACTTCTGGTTTGCCAAAGGTAGGTGCCAATGGGGAAAACATTCTGCATCAATAATGTTTTCACACAATGTTCTAGGCAATGCAGAGCTCCATCTCTGAGCTCTGTGCTCACCATTCTCCTATCTCTCAAAGGACTTTAAGGTGGGCCTCCATGCAGCTCAGTAAGGAAAGAAGCTTAGATTACTGTAACCAGTCTTGGTATTGCTGAAAAGGTGAAACCAGGCAGCCAGGTTGTTGAGTGGGCTTCTTGCTCCTGCACTGCATCACACTTGTGCTTAAGCAATTGCACTAGTTGTCAGGTTCAGGGTCCTGTTGTTGATATACAAGGGTGTTTGGCTGATACAAATCCAAACCTAACCATCTACCATGGGTGTTTTTTTTTAGGGGTGGGGTCAGCAAACTCAAGATGAACCACAGGGGTTCAGTCAAACCACTTGGTTCAATATGAAATTATTTGAATTCATTAGCATTTTGCCCTCTTCAAGGCCTTTTTAATTGCATTTTTATACGTAGAACCAGGCTGAACTGGTTTGGGTTGGTTCAAATTAGAACTGAACTGTACATGATTCCATTTGGTTCAAACCAAATCACCACTTTCAAGTTTATGCACATCTCTATTAGAAAGCAGTACAGAGGTGTTTTAAATAAACAGCTCCATACACACTGAAATGTTTTGTTCAGAAAGAAGCCCAAACATTGTTCACACTTGCTTAATGACTTGACTGCTTAATAATCATAAGTTGTGATCACACCTTCACTTTAAACCTTCTTTCAGTTCATCTTCAAGCCTAATTGCTCATACCATTCAATTTCTATCTGGTTTATTTGTGGACTTGAAAAAGTATGAGCACTCAGATCTGAAGATGCACTGAAGCAGGTATAAAGTGCAGGTGTGACCACAGCCATAATTAAATCAATAGAAATATTTTCACTCAAAGAAAGTTTTTATAGAGTTTCCAGGCAAAATATAAATGGAAAAGAATCCTCCTGCTGCTCACAATCTTTCTCACTTCATAAAAATCTGTATCAGTATGATAAAAGTCATATTATTACACAAACTATCCAAAATGGTGAAGCTACTATCACTTCTTCTTTTTTTCCCCTCCTCAAAGGCTTTTTGGTCAAGACGGTCTCTGTGCTTCCTGTGATAAACGCATCCGGGCCTACGAGATGACCATGAGAGTAAAAGACAAAGTATACCACCTGGAATGCTTCAAGTGCGCAGCTTGCCAGAAACACTTCTGTGTCGGTGACAGATATCTTCTCATCAACTCAGATATAGTTTGTGAGCAGGACATCTATGAGTGGACTAAGATCAATGGGATGATATAGCCTGATTGTGCCTCAGGCCTTCTCATGGGTGACACAAATCCCTAACTGTGGTGTGATTCTCACTTTTGTGTGCTTTGTCTAAGGAAAGGGAAAATGTAAGTGGTGCATCCTGTACAAATGCTGATTGTGGAGTGAAATAGTAGCAGATAGTTGGATTGCTGTCAGCAATCATGCTTTTGATAATGATAAACTGACATTCTCAGAGGTGCTGGGGAAAGTGGGGGAAAATGGCTTCTCTTGATTAGAAATATAGCAAAGACGTGTAAACACATAGTATGGCTTTGAAACTCTGAGACTAGGATTTTTCTTTATATTTTTTCTAATTAGTCTAAATTAACACTGCAGAGCAAGATAGTGTCAGGAGCAAGGGCGGGTGGGTACAGAATGGGACTTCAAATCGGTAGGTCTGACATTGAGTCTCTTTCATGCATGATAATCACTTTTCCCCATGTGAGAATGAACAGTACAACCTTTGGCTGCAATCTTACATAAGATGTCGCCTACTAAGTACAATTAAAGTCTTGCAAGATCCTTGATACATAATATTATGTGGCTGGATACAGAAATAGAGTTTTAAAAACTAAGAAATTATTTCACAAAATTAGAATTGGTAGCTGCTTTCTGCTGCTACTCTCCCAAGGTCAGAAATTCTACCACTCCTTTCTACCCAAATGTAAGGTGAAAGTTCTTCATTTATTTTATTAACTTAGGCAAAATCAATACATACATTCTTGTGTACTGAAAAAAGTTAAAATTTAATTAAATAATTACTGATTCAAAAGTTGTCTTAATTTTCATTTATATTAAGGCATTGCTCTTCAAGATTACCCATTCTCAGCATAATAAATGTGTATAAACCATTATTCATTTGTCATATAATCTTAATTGCTTCCCTTTATTATGGGAATACCGAACTTCTTTACCAATGAATACGCTTTTCTTTGCATACACCAAAGGGTTTTTTTAAAACCTATTCCAAACTACCTCCAACAGAACATTGGAATGCTACATCATCATTGCTGCTGTTATCTTTAAAATGTGATTCTTCCCTCTGTTACTACCCCTTGCACTGCAATGCCATGATATTCACAGGTATCCTTTGATTATTAGCTGTTGTGTCATATATAACAAATGATATAACTCCTTCCTATTCCGTAGGCAAAGATGCATAGGATGTGACTTTCGAAGAAGTTGCCTTTTCTACCCCACTTTTCTTACCCATTTAAGTGGCTGACAAAGCCTTCTGTTCTTCTCCCCATAACAGAACCTGTGATGTAGGTGGGGCTGTGAATCCTTAGAAGAGAGCTGTGGCTAGCCCAAGGTCATCCAGCTGGTTTCTTGGAGGAAACAGGAGTCAAACCCTGTATTCCCAGACAGTCCAGCTCCCTAACCATGTATTCTCACTCAGAATACGGTTGTAACCAGACCCAGGGTGAAAAAAGAGAGCACATCTGAGGAGGCTTTGAGGTGGAACTGTTCAAACACCAGTCTGTGCCTCCCCCCTCTCCTAAACATTTTGCTACAAAATATTGATTAGAGAAGGCTTGGAAACGCATGGGCCACACACTGCCTCTCTGAGGCACCTTTGCATTGTCCCTTTTGTCTAAGTTGTCACAATGATATGCTAATGATATGCTCTGTGAGAGCCTCCAGATACCCTTTTAAAAAGCATCTAAGTGATTGGAAGCCTGGGCCAGCAAACAGGCTTAACTCTGTGTCAGTACACTGCCAGCCCATCTTTTAGTTCTGTTGGATTTAAAGGAATGTAGGATCTTCCACACTTTTTCAGAAAAGCTTGCATTCTTTCCAACAGGCTGTGTTTTGCATGGCTCATGGCAGCACCTTCATGCCAGCCCAATATGACGGACTCTTTAAAGGCCAGGATGGGGAAACACCAGCATTTCCCTCATTGTTTGGAGAGACCAGCTTTACTGGAGCAGATGGATGAATTTGCTTTTAGTGGAGAGAACTGAGAGTAATGACACTACCTTCCTCACCCAGTCTCAACACTTTTAAAAAGAGTTTTAGGATCTGTGAATATAAGTATCTGTGCACAAATCACATCTTTCTTGAGGTATACAAGCACAGTTCTGGCTATTTAGGCTGTAAATTTTAATAATCATCTGAGGGCAGAGGCTTATCTTTGCCCTCCTTTGTATTAGTATATCCAGTGGGTAACAGTGGGTATGGCCTTTTGGTTGTTTTGAAACACTACATTCTAATGCTTCTATCACTGCCAATGAAATCGCCTAACTGAGAGAAAGCAAGGGGAGGCAAAGAGAAACACACACGAGGGAAGACAGGGAGCAGGGAGAAACAGAGGAAGAGAAAGACCACAGAGGAGGAAGAGATCGAAGCAAGGGGAGGCGAAGGGACACACGCATACATGAGTGAAGCTGACAAGGAGCAGGGAGAAACAGAGGAAAGGTGCATATTAACGATGGAGGTCAAAGTGGCTGCGTTCCTGCTTCCTGAAGAGGTGTGTCTCTTTGCCTTCCCTTGCTTTCTCTCAGTTAGCTGATTTCTTCCTCTATGGCCTTCCTCTTCCTGTTTCTCACGTGCTCAGGCAAGGGGGGAGGGGTGGAGAAAACCGAGGTATCCTGATGCAGGGATTTACTGTGGTTTTCATGGGGATGGCTTGAACCCGTGTTGTGCTCCATTACCATGGGGACAGCTTAATGTGAATTAAGATTCGCGTTAAGCTGTCCCGATTCCACCCCAAGTTTTTTTTACCTCCATGGGGATGAGCCCAAGAACAGCACCAATATTATACTAGATGTGGATGGAGAGGAACTGGGGTTGGTGTTTAGCTTTCAGTGAAGAGTGAGGAAGATGGCCGGGATGAATGGTGGAAATGTATTTCCTAGGGAACAAATACTAGTCAGGCTGCAGTTTAATGAACAGGCAAAAAGTACAAGCGCAAAGCGGGTTTCAGAAGCACATCTCTGCCCCTTTAACATCTCTCCTTTTGCTGCCAAGCACCCTCCTCAATTCCTATGTAATTTTTTGCATGCTTGACTGGCTTCCAATTATATGATTCCCTTGTTCTAGAAGTACCCAGGTAAGGAAAACAATAATGGGAAACCTGGCTTTGTGGCTAAAATCCTTGTAATACTGACATATCAGGTTACGTATTGATTAACCAAGGACTATAATGGGAATGTCACAATTGTGTCTAGCATTCCCAATACAGTCCCAGGAAAATTGGCAGACAAAAAAAGAATCTCCATGATTCCCCAAAAGAAAGAGAAGTTGTGTATGAGCGTAGGAGAAAGTTACTTGGAAGTACGTGTCAAGAGTTTAGAGTCACAGACCAGGGACAGAGCAGAAAGGACAGATGAATCTAGTTTGCTATCTCTACTCCCAGTGCCTATAACTGCCATTAGAGATTTTTCTGGTGCAAAAGATGATGCCACTGAAATTGCAACTTTTGTGTCCACGAAAACAATGCTAGAAGTAAATTAATATGTTGGCATTTCACAACAGATTTCAACAGATCCACCACCCTCATTAGGGAGGCGTGTGGGCACCCGGGAAAGGGCCTTTTCAGTGATGGCCCCAAGGCTATGGAATAGTCTTCCCCTTGAGGTGTGTCACACCCCTTCTCTATATACATTTAGGAAGGCAGTAAAGATGCACCTCTCTGGGATTCTGCCCCTTTTTTCATCT
The DNA here is from genome assembly GCA_023333525.1 of Aspidoscelis tigris stejnegeri. Lineage (NCBI taxonomy): Eukaryota > Metazoa > Chordata > Lepidosauria > Squamata > Teiidae > Aspidoscelis > Aspidoscelis tigris. The sequence goes on along the minus strand of JALMGA010000003.1, from coordinate 46,601,934 downwards.
TTGCTGGCACTGTCAGGCAGAGACATGACACAGGGTGCATTCCCAAAGCCCCTAAAGTCCAGACTGGATTCAGACTCAGGATCGAGCGATCCCATTAAATTCCCAAGCTGTCCAAATAGAGGAAGGGTCATCTCCATGCCTTCTCCTTTTCAATGGATTTTCTGCAGAACCCCCTGCAGAAATCCGGAGAAAATAACCACTGTATTACTGAGGACTTTTCCAATCCAGTCCGGGTTTTAGTCCCAGCCAGAAACTGGGGTGAGTGAAACGAGCAAGTGACCGGAGCGGGGGGGGGGGGGTGCGGGGAAGGGAATGTGAGAGCATCAGATGGTTGATGCAGGTTGTTGCAGGAGGAGGAGGTGCAAGGAGGTGGTGGGTGGTGGCGGCCAGCTGTCGCAGGATTGAAGGAGGAAGAGGAGAAGGAGGAGGCTGGGGTGAGTGGGGTGCATGGGGAGGTGGTAGACAGTGGCGGCGGTAGCGGTGGCGGCGGCCAGTTGTTTCAGGATCAGAGGAGGAGGCCGGGGTGGCAGCGGCGGGCACAGGTGTAGGGGTTGGTTGTGGGAACAGCCCTATGCGCAGTTGGTGTTGTTTCCGGCCTCCCACCCTAACCGCATCAGAACCCAGATTACTCTGGTCTGAAGTTAACAGTAGGTGGGAAGTCAGCCTTAGATAAAAGAAGTGGTAAAAAAAAAAACCTAGGAATTTCCTCAAATTTTGGGGGAAAAAAGTATCTAAACATATTTATGAGAAAAGGCAGCCCTAAACATGATAAAGAACAAAGAAAATTACATGTATAATACTCTGAAAGTGCTAATAGAACATATCTAATGCATTAGATAATACAGCTGATCACTATACCTAATCCTAACCAGCTTGTTACTGTCACTTACAGACTACTTTTATCAGTATGGCCAATGTTTACGTGGCCATGGGATTTGCTCCTGGGCTCACAGGTGTTGCACCAAGGGCAGAGGATTTACATATCTTCCTGTCCTGGTCTGCCACAAAGCTCCTTTCCTACCATGGGGTGCAGTATGGAATGCCCTGATGGCACAGATGAATTTCCACTTTCTGAGCACTAGGTCCCCTTTGTATGATCATGACAATTATTTGGGTGCATGAGGCAAATCAACCAGCTGTAAAATCAGCTATAGTATGCTGCTACCATAGATACCGTAACAACTATCATGCCAAGGTTGCAGTGATTTTTTTTTAAGGAACAAGCATGTGAAAAATACCATGAATGCAAATAATAAAAGTAATTATTGGGGCAATAAGAACTAGATTACAAAGGATTAGTAGCTGAGATACCAGAAGGCATGGAAACATATTTTTAAAAATATGAGCGCAAATATATAAATAAGAACAATGTGAAAGTACAAAACTAGTAACAATGTACAGTGATCTTTAAATTCAAAAGAAAACTACAATAAAAGACATTTAAAAATCTAGTAGGGTGTCTCACAAGTAAAAACAAACATAACAGAAGAAAATATTTCAGAAATTGGTCAAGAAAAAGTTTATAACGAATGTCATCAGGAGTGATAACTGGAATCCAAGAAGTAAATCCAAATTTTTGTAAAAGATTCTTTAGATTCTTGACCTCAAATAATGGTGATTTGGAAAGTCATTAACTCCACCAAAATAAACGTTTTGTAGGGTTCCTCCCCACAAAGCCAAATGAGGTACAATCACCCTGTTACATTAAGAGGCAAAAAAATAGCTTATTAAAACAAGCCAACAGGAGCCACAAAAATAAAATTAGAAATTAGTGGCTGCAGATGTGTTGACCATAAGACCATTTTTAAAAGCACAACCTTATTCACTGTCTCCATTACTGAACGTCATGGATGGCAGTCTGTTTAATTCTATTCCCTGAATAAAATAATAATTGCATACCTACATAATGGAGTTTTTGGTAAGAGCAGTTTATGGAGAAGCTCAGAATAGTAGCTGCTTCTTGGTTCCTTTCTTAAGCTAATATTATATTGCCAATCATTGTCATACCCAAGAATCAAATTATTTAAATTCTGAACACATCAGCACAAATCTGAAGACATTCTGCCAAATACATAGCATGCTTAGAAAAGAACACTGTCTAACATCATTCATTTATATGGCTGTCGGTCTTGGTGCTGTAAATTCACAAAATGAGGCTTGGAGTGCTACACTTTTGTTTTCCTCCTCCTGAATCACCTTCCCTCTGTATCTCTCCACCATATAAGCTAACATTTCATCTCTGCACCACCTGGATTTCAAACATCTGTCACGAAATACAAAAGTGTCCATGTTACATCTCTGAATGGGAGACAATTGCATTAAGGCTAGCAGCTGATTACAGTACCACCACCACTTCAATTAATGCCATTTAACTATGTATCCAAGAGACAAGCTGCAAAAGAAAAAAGAAAAGACAGCTGTAAAACCACAATGGAGCTGATATTAACTAATTGTAATTGCAGCAAATTTACCTCTTTTTTAAAATAGATGTTGCATTGCAGGCAGTGAACAACTCTTTTTTCTTTAATGCTCCTTCACATAAAATACTTCATGTCCCTAGACAAAAAACAGGGAAAGATATACTTAAGAGAAAACATTAAGGCATACATTATTTAATTACGTTTCCTATCTAGTAACTACTTAGACTAAGGCTATATCTCCATTGTGCAGCAAAGGCACATTAATTGGTGCCAGCTTCCATTACTCCCAAAGGAGGCAAGCCACCCTAAGGGGCTGATTAAGGTGTCTTTACTGTGTAAAGCAACTTCTTCTATCCTTTGAGATATTGTAAATTAGGATCTGCTTACACCACGGTACCTTGTACAGGCCTGGACCACTCTTGGGCCAGATTGACCAGTCTGACTCAAGATTAGATAGGCAGATGGCAATCTGCACCAAGGGCTACCCTCATTATGAATGGTCCATCCCAGCCTAGTTGTTTAATGAATGATTGCTTTACTGAGTCTTAATATGAAATCAAACATCTTTCAAGCATTTTTTTTAAATTAGCCCTATTAGGAATTGGCTGTATTATGATTGCTTGCTTGCATAGTCCACTAGATCTAAAGAATGAAATTTTGACCCGTCATTAATCTGAACCCTAAAAAGAATTTAGATGTCTGGTAGTCCTGAACATCAGCTACAGAACTGTCATTGTATCTATTTTAAAATATTTGTGAATTTCTTTGGTATTACTACTTAAAACACTTGTAACTACTAGAATGAATATTGTCCTTTAGGAATTTGAAATAATTTGCAAATTCACTTGAATATTTTGACTTCACAGACATTCACATCAAATCAAAAATCTGTTTGTTTGAATATCTTAAAAATTGATCAAAATGAGCTCTGCTTAAGAAAATGAACAATTTGAAAAACCTTCAAATTGCTGTGTTTTGGTCTTGAAAATGACTTTTTCAATGGGAGAAGTACTGGATTTCAGTTTCTATAGCTCAGTATTTCCTAATTTTCTTCAGGTTTTTTTTTCACATCCTCATATCAATTTGAATTTTAAAATCACAGAATATTTAACCCCACTATTTTCAACCATTCTTTATGCTTTATGGTTCTTCTACCATTTTTTCCAGCTGGTATTAACAAATACCAGAGTAGCAAACTAGTCAGAAACTGTGTGCAAACAATAGTAACAACAATAATATCAAATTCATAATTACTTATCCTTTTAAATATGTATTTAGTCTTTTAGCTGATTCAGAAAGTAATATGAAGACCTGCTTGACTTGATGACTCAAGAGTTACCACCTCAGCCTTTCTTGTTCTGCTACCATTCCGATGGAAGAACAAGTTCAAGTTCAACCTGGGGCAGATGGAGATTCACAGTTAAACTGGTCTAGACAAAAGTTCTGTAATTAAAGTCTTCAGGACAAAAGGGAAACACAGCATCTCAAGATGATGCCAATTGGACAAACGTTTGAGGAAAGAAGCTCAAGAGGATTGTTAGATTTTGAACTAGTTGCAGGAAGCTCAAAAATTTTAGGGTAGTAAACAAATAGATACATCTAAGACAGGAAACTGTTCACTATGGCCCTGTCCCCATACAATTGAAAGTCTGCTGGAACTCTTCTTTTGCCTCTGAGCGGCCCCATTCCAGGCTTTACAAAGCTCTTAGGGAGCTTAGGAAAGTAAGACACCCGCAATAAAATACATGCACTTTAAAGAAGAGTTCCAGCACTCTTTCAGCGATTCGCGGGTTTTGCTCGCTATATCTGCCTTGAGGACGCTCCGTGGCAAAAGGGGCGGGGATTGCTTGCCTGCACACACAGCCAAAAAGCATTCACACATCTGAGAAATGCAGCAGGTTCGCTTCCTTTCCTTTGTAAAAAGAGCCAGAATTGCTCAGAATTGCAACATTGTTATCAAGTGATCTGTGAAAGCCTTAAAAGAGAATGAGCAAAGGATCGCGCTGCCGATGCCTGCAGCCGCTGACTTTGCCTGGAAAGCCTTTTCTAACAGAGAACTGAGTGAAAGTAAGTGCTGAAAGTGAATGAATGAGCGATCATCTGCCTTTGCTAGGGGCGGGAAGCCGTTTCAGGAGACGGAGATCTGGCTATTTTTCCTTTTAACAAGAGAGGGGGCGGGGGGAAAAAGATGCCCGGAAAGAGAAGACGGCTACCATGGGGATGGAAAGTCCGTTTAGATCGCGGCTACCATGGGGACGCTTATTCCGGAAGTGGAAGGGACTTTAAAGTCAGCTATAACAGAGTGATGGCAGAGGAAGCCGAGAGGGGCTAATAAGTCTTTTGGGGACAGGGCCTATGATAGTTTTTGCAGCCTTTTTTGCTTTAAGTCATTATTCTGCAGTGAAGTAATTATAATAGTTTTCCAACATAATTTGTGAGAAAGTTAGTGACCTTTGGCTTTATATGTTTATTAAAAATTTCATACAGCATAACTACACATATCTTGAACCAGTGAACCACAGAAAAGAATAACAAATATGAGAAAGAGAATAAATAAGATAAATGCAGTAACAGTGCTTGCCATGTTATCATACATAAGATTATGAATTAATTAATTAGTAATAATATTTCATATGCATCTATACCACCTTGCTTTCCTTGGTCTTTCCAGCACTGGGCAATCATAATGATTTTCTGGAACATCACCTGTGAGTACTTTTGTATACAAGATGAAAATATGTGCCCTGGATCCTACAAAAATTAAGTGCCCATTCACTCTCTTTTGTTGTTTTTGTGCACTTGGCTGGCTTCTGGTAGCTCCAAACAATATAATCCCTGAAGGAGCTCACCAACACTGGGAAGAATTGCTTTTACAGGAAACCTGGCATCATTGCTGGATTTCCCATAACAGAAATTTTGGGATTTTCAGCAAGTAACCAATGACTATATCTGGAATGCCATGGATATGTTTGTCATTCCTGTAATACTGAGAGGATTACATGTTTTACCCAGTGCCTGGGGGCATCCCCCAGTTTAACTTAACTGTCACTAAACGTGCCTGAGCAATTTTGTAAACAGAACCAATGTCTTTGACATCACATTATTTCTACCATGCTTAATTTCCCATATGAGTACATTACCACTCCGGATAACTTTTGATTAGGAATAAACATATATAGTTGCTGCTACACAGGCAGCAAAACAACTATTGTTAAAAACTTCAGTCAAATCCTGTGCAAAATTCTGAAGTTACTGCATGTACATGTACCGTACTGTATTAGAAACACTGAAACATGAAGTCAGTTCCCTTTCTGTGGCTTGAGGATTTGGCTTTTCTACCCAGCTTTTCTCACCCGTTTAAGGGAACTCAAAGCGGCTGACAAAGCTTCCTGTTCTTCTCCCCACAAGAGAACATTCTGTGAAGTAGGTGGTACTGTGAGAGCTCAGAAGAGAGCTGTGACTAGCCCAAGGTCACCCAGCTGGCTTCATGGAGGAGTGAAGAATCAAATCTGGTATTCCCACATAAAAGCCAGTCTCCCTAACCAATAGACCAAACTGAAGCTTCTGCTTACAGAGAGACATAGCCTGATTAATTATTTCTGGAAAATTTAAGCAAGACTTTAAAAAGTTGGTTTTCTAAACTCACAAATTATGCCATAATGGAACTCAGTTCTTACCAATGCAAATTATAGATGACATAAACCCCTACTATAACTTCTCTGGTGTTCGGATTCCTTATATTACTAGAATTAGCTTTTTGGGCTCTAAATGTAGTCCTTTTTTGCTCCAGTAGTTTTCCTTTTATTTTTACATGATTGTATATATTTATATTGTCTCATCTTTTTTGTAATTTTGTACCTTTGTAATTTTGCATATTTAAATTTCTAAATAATTATTTCTGATATGTTTTTCACTGGACCCTGTTGTTTCTATTTCCCAAGTTATTTACTCAAGCTGTAATTCCAAATTTATTTTACCCATGTTACTGTTACTATTTTAATATTTTCAATAAACAAATTTTCATTTAAAAAAGAAAAAGGCAAAACTTTGATTAAGAGTCTTGCATTTGATTTTTCAGAACCATGCCTTGGACCATAGCATATCAGAATGCAGTTTGGAAAGACCCAAGGAGATGCTGCAACTGGAACCCATGTCCCTCCCCTTCTGTCCCACCAGTTCCTTTTTGCAAACCATATTCAATATTAAAAGAACAATATCAGCACATCCTGCACAGGTGATTGGGTTCTGCATATATGAATAACACTGAGCTATAACCATGATATTATCAATGATAATAGAACTGTTAAAGCTGTTAGAAGAGCAGTTGTCAATCCTACTATGCTAACCTTGTTTCGACATTTGCTTTTTTTCTTTGCAACTAGAAGTATACAAGTTCATAACCGATACTAGTTCTGACGTCACAGCTGCCAGCGTATGCTTCAGTTGCAATCACACATATGCAGTTAATTTGAAAACAACAAAATGATCAACAGTGTTTACGCCTTAGGCCTATCTTCAAGGAGAAATAAGACACTGTATGTGTTATACAGATAAGAGTTCAGAGAACACATCATTCGCTGAGGAACTTTACTGACAGTTGGGGCTGTGTTTGAGTTTCCATATTTATTTACAGAGTTAGTCTGAGGCAATGGTAATAAGAAATTGATCTATAGTGCAGCATGCATAAAGATGTAGCAAATAAATGTTTTGAGGCACCAAACTCTGCACTCTATACTTACATAAAAGTGCAATTTTCAGACTTTGTCTAGGGCACAAGTACTTTGTGTATGATAAATATATGGGTTGCCCTTCGTATGTTTGCAGTACTTAAGTTCCAAAATAAGAGAAACACAGACCATATGTGTTAAAAAGCCACATCTGATATCTTGCATGTCACATCCCAACCCTGTAATCTACTGATTAGCCAGCAGAAAGGGTAAACCGGAGCTATTCTGCTGTCACTTTAATTTAACCAGCACAAGTTAGAAGCAAAAGTCCTCATTTCCATTTGACAACTGTCTTCTTCTTACATTTTTAACCAGAGACCGAACAAGGAAGGCCATTTAGCCTGGGCTTCAGCTCAAGGGCACACCAAATTTCACTGTTTATTAGTTACTTTGCAGAAAAGTAGAATTTGATAGAAAAAAGCATTTGTGAAAAAAAGTCATATTTTACTCTTACTCTCTTCTTCCATTTTATTTTCCTGGGTTGTCATGTTTATTCTTTTATTATGGGTAGGTGCTGTAAAAGCAGATAATGATCAGATTTCACTGCACCCAGTAAGTCCTCTTCTTGCAGCCCAAATGGGGTTCTGGGGTCAGAATTACCACCTTAGGCCCAAATAGCTCAAAGCATGTTCTCTACCTCATTTTGATAACAGAATACAGAGAACTGTAAATAAGCATCTAGCCTTTGAATCCTCCTTGCTATTTCTTGTTCCCACACCACATAACTCAGCTCAAGGTGTCTTAAAATAATCGCTGTGTGGAGAGTCTGTTGCAAAGGTGCTGATCTCTTCAGGGTCAAGTGGAAACACTGGATCTATGAGAAATGCAAGCAAGCAGCGGTGTGCGAGAGAAACAAGGACAGCAGTGCAGTAGCCATGGGGCTGATGCTAGCATTTCTATTACAAGAGGCAACAGAGTGTGGACTGAACACATATAGAAGTTATCACCCACCTCATCAGCAAAAATGGTCTGTTTCCTTAACATAGTACAGTCTGTACTGAAGGGGTTTGACTAGGCTCTCTAACCCAACAAGCGCTCAAAAGTCAACTGTTTACCTGGCTCCTGATCTATGCTTTGACCTTTACACTCTGGGTATAAGGCATGGAGAGTGCATTCAGGTAAATTCACCTATCAGGCTGAATTGTTACTTCTCTGCTGAATATGGATCTGGCGCTTTAACAAATCTGGCAAGGGGCTGGTCCCTGCACAGGGTGAAAGCCCACCCGTTTCATGATGTATTTGCCCAAATACTGCTGTAGCGTCCCCACAGCAATAAGGAAGAAGCATTTTAAAGGCAAAAATGGAAAAAAAAAACACCTGAAAAAACAGATGTTTATTTATTCCATTGTTTTAGCCAAATAATCCTCAAAATACCCCTGAAATGGATTGATAATGGGACATAGAGAATCCAAACCATTTCTAAACTGTTTTAAAATGCCAATGGGAACTGGGTTGAGTAACAACCTTCCAAGGAGGTGTTCAAAGGCCGCTATCTGCCAGGGACCTGAGGGCAGAACTAAGGCAAATGAGGTGGAATTGGAAATCAGATTAACAGGAATTTCCTCACTATGGCTGTGGTCACGCCCCAGCCTATTAGCCCATCTCAGGGACAGACAGGGAAGCCAGCTGTAGCCAGGGAGTGTTTGACCTGGAACAGCATGGACACACCCATTCTGCTGCCCGTGACACCCATGAACCCTTCAGTATAAAAGGTAAGCTTCAGCTGCACAACAGATCCAATCATAGCAGCACAACTGCAGAGCTGGAAGCACTGGCAATCAAAATACAATGCTCCCTCTACCCAGTAATGAATTTGGAATTGTATCCTCAAATAACAAATAATTTAAAAGCAAACATGGAATCGCTTTTGGGATGCTGAACTTGTATAGATACAGAAGTTCTAAAAAGCACCGAGAAGGTTTAAAAGGCAAAAAATAGACCTATTCAATATAACAAGGCACATATGAATTGTTATGAAAGAAATGTCCTGGTTCATGTGTTAAATTCAGAGGAATTTACTCAAATAACCACAAGGCAAAACACCTATGGATCAAATAACAGTCTAGAAAGATGATGAAAGGTCTTAAATCTAAAATAGGGTATTTTTCCACTGTCACTAAAAGTACCCATTAAGTACCCATTAATTGGTACATAATAGCATTTTTGTACTCATTAATGGGTACTTCTAGTGACAGTGGAAAAACACCCGTATATAAAATCTTGATATACATACTACCTGAACACATATAAAAACAAAGTGAGAAATGGATTTATCAATAATAATGATGAATGGGTTAAAATTATACAAGAAAAGCACGACTGGCAGGTGTCAGTACAGATCAAGGAGAAAAATACAAAAAAGATATTTAGATGGTATTTAACATCAATTAATATAGCATGGAGTTGGGTGGGTGGAGTTAAGTCAAGGGATGTAAATAGTAATAGAAATCAGACAGGAAATCTAGGTTGCTGGTAAATGAATGCATTAAAAAAGATAACGAAATATACTATGCACAGACTTGTGTGTTTATGATTCAGTGTTGAACTGTATGAATTATAAATTATTGTATAACAAGAAATGAATAAAACTAATATTATTCATTTCTTTTTTAAAAAAGTAAGCTTCAGCTGGTGGGGGAAGGTGTAGCACAATGGGGGGGGCACTGTGGGACAGTGAGGGGGCTAGGGGGCTCAGCTTGCCAGGGTGGCAGTTGGACTGGATGGCATTGCAGGAAGGTGAAGTAGCTAGTGAAGGGTGGCTTGGCATGCTGGGGGCATTGCAGGAGGGCAAGGGGGTGAGGTGGCTGGTAGCTGCTGAATCTTCAGAATGGGGTGGCAACATGATGGGGCATCGTGGAGGCAGTGGTGGAGCCCTCCCACTGCCACACTAAATCTTTGCCACGTAAGGGGATCTGCTCAGCCTGGCAGTAGTGGTAGTGAAATGGTAGGCCTTGCCCTTGCCCTTGCCCTGGGCCCATTCTGGCTGGAATGGACCCAGTACTGGGATTATCTGGTTACAGGTTACTCCCACTTCAGCCAAGAAAGTCCTTGGGAAAACCAGAAGTGCATTATGACAAGTGCCATGAAGATATAAGACAGCCTCAGTCCTCCTCAAACCCAAGACGTGACCACAAGCCCATAACTACTATTAAGTGAACATCCTGTGGATATTTTAAAGCAAGAGGCAAGGATAAGAAGTTTGCCTAGATGACCTTTACGTTTCCTTCCAGTTTATATATTTTATGATCCTGAGCTATCTCTGTGGACTGTCATATATTTAGTAAATGGTATTCTCCAGACTAATAGGGGGAGAAAAGAAACATAATGAAACAGTAATTTTAAAGCCTTAATATTTGCTTCGTAAAATAAAGTCGATGCTTCATAATCCCACTGATATGATTCTGAGAAGTCAAGTTCTTTCGGGGGGCGCAACGAGGTTTATTAGCATTCCAGGTGCCCCCCTCCCCCCGCCTTCCTTCGGCGTCTCTTTCAACTGCCTTCTAGTTCTCCGCTCCGTCCGACTTCTTTGGGCGCCGCAGCCGTTGACCGGCGTCTTCCTCTCCCCCTCGAGTTTCGCGATTACACAAACTGGCATGCGGAAGCGAACGGGCCACGCCAAGAGGGAGGCCGCCGCCGGACCCAGAGCCAGGCCGCCACTTGAGCTCGCCACCCGCCTCCAGCTGAGCGAGGAGGAGCTTCTGAGTCGGCCGGGAGAGGCGTCAAGATGGCGGCGTCCATCGAGCTGGACTTGGACCCCCTCAATCTGGAGCTGCTGCCCACCGACCCGCTGCTGCTCATCCTCAGCTTCCTGGATTACAGGGGCCTTATGAGGTAGGCGCACGCGTTCCCGCCGCTGCTCGGCGCAGGACGCGACCGGGGAGGAAGGGCCTGGCCCGGTGGAGGCTCAGTAACGTCCCCGTCCCCCCCCCCGCTTGTGCAGCGGCCGAGTGTTTCCTCTTCGTTGGGGCGACGGCAGCCGTGGAAGAGGGAGACTGGGAAGTCGCAGGAGCGCGGGGCTGGGGGAGAGCGGAGGGTGAAAGGGGCGCAGCACTTAGCAGGGGCGGCTCGCTTCCTTCTGCAACCGTAGGGTGTGGAGGGGACGACGCGTGTCGGTCGGGGCTCAGGCTACGTAAGCAGATAAAAAAGCGGATAAGGCATTTTAGGGGTTTAGCTTTGGGGGGAAGTTGGAGCGAGAGCGAAAGAGACTGCCTGAATAGAAATACAGCCAGTGCCCCTGCCTCTCTGCCTAAGCGGGTTTGCCTAGGTTTTCAGCTTTGCAAAAATTATTGTTATTGCGGTTATTTGCACCACTCGCTCTGGGTGTCCAGTAATCCCGTTCCCAGCCCAAGACGCTTCTACTCTGGCAGGCGTGGGTCCCAAGTGCATTAAAGAACCTTTGAAGCTGTTCCTGTGCTGATAGATTTCTTTCAGCACTGTGTGGCTGTGTCAACAGGTGTTTGCTATAAGCTAATCCTCTTTGCCTTTTCTGGATTCTTAAGTTGCCTTTGGGTAAATATCTACTTGAAAATTTGGGGGCTCGGGGATCTTCGGGTTTGCGCTGTCATATCTGCAGTACCTATATAAACTGAAAAAGTTATAGATCCAGCTCATGTTAGTATCATCATGGTGTAAATTAGTGAATTCAAGGCATGAATCCCTTTAATTTATATGTGTATCTTCCCAAAGCCCTTGTCAGAAAGCATCACAGTTGTTTGTGTAGACTGGTCCATAAATCTCAGGGTGAGTTCCCATTACAAGCTTAAAACGGTTTCGGAATTTGATTCTTGCAGTCTCCACATCAGGTTGGCTTAACACGCTTTCCGCGTGTTAAATCGCCCCAAAGCGTTGTAAATGTTAACACTCATTTCAACAGGTCTCGCTCTGGTTCGTGCATTTGAAGTGTTTTACATTTCTTACTGTGGGAACCGTACCGTTTTAGTGGGATGAGAATGCATGTTTAGAGTTTCCCTCCCCCAATAGCTTGCTTCCAACGATAGTGATTTTACTGTAAAAATCCACCCCTTACAGCAGCTGCTACACTGTAGCAATCCAACCACTTCACACCTGATAACAATGTTGCAATTTTGTGCAGTTCTGAAAGGGAAAAGAAAGGAAAGCAGCTGCAGGTTCTGGGAGATGTGTGAATGTTTTTAAGGCTGTGGAGGTGAGCGGGCGAAGGGGGCTTGAGTTGCCATTGCTGCTGTGTTCCCTGGGCAATGGGGAGAGGAGGGGAAAGAATTGCTGGCTGCCCGGTGCTGTTTTTCATCCATCCAGGCAAGCGGCAGCCACCCAGCTAGGCTCCCTGAAGGCGTCTCTTATGGGTGGCTCGTTCACACCAGGAGGAAGAGGGCAGGACAGCCCCGAAAAGCGGCTTTTAGAAAGTAGCCACTTGAGTCCTCCCTTGAATCACGTACACCATGTATGATCCTCAGAATCCAGATCGAATGTGATTAAGTTGAAAGTAATGGGATCAGGCAAATTCGCATTTGCATCTGGTTCTATTATTTTGGTTTAGGGAAACTGTATTAAGCTTGTAATGGGAATGCGGCCTCAGAGATCTTGTTCTTCACAGCAGTGCCATGGATCTAGGCCCCATATCCAGTGAGTTTTCATAGGGAAATAAAATAATTTTCAGATCACATCAGTGTAAGCACACTGTAAAATTAAGTATCTGGGCTTTACAAATATGGATTCTCTATTATTGAAGACTTCCACACACGCATTAAATGACACTTAGTCATTAGGGACTGAAGTGGAATTTTTTTATACTGTTATCACAGAAAAGAAGAGTTGGCTTTTCTACCCTGCTTTTCTCACCCATTTAAGGGGACTCAAAGCAGCTGACAAAGCTTTTCTATTCTTCTCCCCACAACAGAACACCCTATGAGGTAGGTAGGACTGTGAGAGCTCAGAAGAGAGCTGTGACTAGCCCAGGGTCACCCAGCTGGCTTTATAGGGGAGGGCAGAATTGAACCCAGTATTCCCAGATAAGACTCCAGCTCTCTAACCACTAGACCAGACTCGCTCTAGAAGGGCAGAAAAAGAGGGATCCAAGGCACAGATCTTTAGGAACCTATAAGATTTTCACATGAAAACTGCTATCAAATCCCACATTTCTTTATCAGTTGTATGTTGCACATAGTAGTGAAGCTATAGGACTCTTAAGTGGCAATTCAGAGTTGGTGATATGTTGATAATTTTATTTACATCCTGATTAGATAATGAAGTATACATAGTACAGTCCTGTGGATTTGCACTCAAATAGCATTTTCAACTATATATGTATGTGTTGGAAACTGTATAGTAACAGTGGAAGGATTAAAAAATGGAAAACTTTATTAAATGCCAAAATACAAAGAAACTAAAGTAAAATAGTAAAATAATGTTTATGAAATTGCATATATTCACTGTGTATTAATAGACAAGTTGATAGATACTTTCATAAATTAAAACCAAATGGAATTTTGAAGCAGACAAAAGTGCAAATTACATAATAAGAAACAAGGCAGTTCTTAGATTTTAAACAGATATAGTATTAAAAGGTGTGGTAACAATAGAACAATGTTCCAGGGAAAGGAGCCACTACTGCCCCTGAAAAACAAAAGTAAAATTTATTTCTAAGTTATTTAAGTCTAAACTGGTTTAGAATAGAGAGGATAGAATAGGGGTGTTTTTCCACTGTCACTAGAAGTACCAATTAAATACCCATTAATGGGTACTTAATGACAAAAGACCCCATTGTAGACCTCTTTAATGGGGCCTACAGGAAATCCTGATTATAGGTCCTGAAGGACCCATATGATCCGGATTTCCCTAGAACTGGTGGAAAGAAATGTGGCTCTAATGGGGTCTGCAGTGGAAATGGGGTCTTTCTGCTCTGAGCCTAATGGGTCCTTAGTGTGTCCTAAAATAAATGTTTGTATTTTTTGTTTCACTACAGTTCTTTTTTTTTTTTTAAAGTTGCCTCTGTATTTTATAGCTGCTGTTGTGTAAGTCGCCGATTAAACCAACTTTCAAGTCATGATCCACTGTGGAGGAGGCACTGTAAGAAATACTGGCTTTTGTCTGAGTAAGTATAGGCCGTACTTGATTTTCCTTTAATCACGGATAGCTCCCATCTTTTCTGTAAAACTTGTATATATATTTTGTAGAACACTTTTTGGACTAGACAACAGGCCTTTAAAAACTTTGTAGTTGGTAATTCTTAAACATCAGCTCAAAGTAGTTGCCATTTACTGTCAATGAATAAATAGCCTTTAGTGGTCAGATGGATCAAAGAAGATTAATCTCAGGTAGGATTTCCCAGAGTATGGGTCATGAACCAGTTGTGGGTTACATGGAAATTTAGGTGGGCTAAGGAGATAAGCAGCCATGCAGCCTCCATTCCCACTGAATTGTTGATTGGTGGATAACAAGTCACCAAAGTCTGAGAAGCCAAGATCTGGAAACTTCTGTAGTTCTACAAGAAATAATGCAATATTTTCGGCATTCAAAGTAATCATAGGCCACTTCAGCTTCTCATTTTCATAGAGGGTGATAAGGGAAGGATAAGATCCTGACTGGGATCTTTCTTTGATCTATAACAAATCAAATAGTCAAGGAAATCAAAATGTGTCTTTCAGTCTTAAAAGTGTTGTCTGTCTCTCATTAATCTCACGAAAGTGCTATGTAACTCACTTTACTACTGTTCAATATTGTGCCATATCTCAGTAGCTTTGGTGTTGTGTGTTTGGTTACATTACTTCAGATACTTGTCAAACTACAAAAGATAACAGAAAATTGAAATTAAAACAAAGGAAACAAAACTACTGTACAGCTTGTTTGCTGGTTTGTGATTTGTTGAACAAACCACTGTTGAAACTATGTCTTAGCATAACCTGTTAATACAGCAGTTGTTTCTCTGCAATACTGCACTAATGGAATCAAATGCCAGTTTGCACTTAGGCCTCCCGTTTGCAATCAGGACAGCTCTGGTGAAGAGTATATGCACACTCACTAGGCTGCTACAACCTAGAAGCATGCCCACCCCCACCAGAGCTGTCCTAATTGAGAATGAGGTGTGGAGCAGTAAATCGTGCTCCACAACTATCCCAACTTTTACCCCTGACTTACCGGGAGCATCCCGCAGCAAGAGCATTCACTCTTTGTCTGGGGCTGCTGTGGGGGTCCCGACCCCTGGCTGTCACGATTGGCTGCTGCCAGCCATGTCACATGTTCTGTTACATGCTGGTTGGCAGGTGCCTGATGCGGGGTGGGGGGAGCCTGGTCTGACCCGGCAATGTGCCTCGCCACTTCTGGATTGTTCCCCACCACCACCAACCTACCCGTGTACAGCATTGCCTGGGGGGGGGGCATGACTGGATGGCCCCCTGCCATCCTTCCTTCCTCCTCTTGGCGATTGCAGGGCTTTTCCAAACAAAGAGGACAAATCTTTGAAACTAAAACTTCTTCTTCCTCGTTTGGAAAAGGCCCATGGTTGCCAAGAGCAGGGAGGATGTGTGGTGGGGCCATCCAGGCACAGCTCCCAGGCGATGTCGTGCACTGGCAGATCCACACTGACCGCTGCACGGTGAGAGAGCAGCATGGGGGGGGCTGATCCAGCGATGGCGAAGTACACCACCCCAACACACCGGGTCAGTTAGATCTCTCCCCCCCCCCAAGATCGGCTGCCTGCCAGCCAGCGCGTCATGGAATGCATATGATGTGGGCCGTGGTGGCCAATTGTGCCAGCCAGGAGGTGAGGCTCAGCGACGGCATGGACCGGTATGCTCCAGGTACAGGATGGTCATTCACATTTCTGGCTGCTGAGGAACAAGTGAACTGAGGAACTGTGATTTACACATTTTTCATTCAGAAAATGAATGAAGCAAAAAGAAGCAAAAACACGAATCTGTAATATTTTTAAAAATTACATGCTTAAATAATTGTACATCTGTTTTGGTTTCTTTTTAGAGATGAAAAATCTCGGAGAAATAAGACTTGGAAAGCAATCTTTGTAGATATGTATGCTGATTTAGGAAGGTATATTCAGTATTATGCTATACTTAAAAAGGCCTGGGATGATTTGGAAAAATACTTGGCCCATCATTGTCCTCGGATGATCAGTTCTTTAAAAGGTACTGTTTATAAGTTTGACACTCTGGATACATTTTTCATTTTATAAAGTTGATGAAACAGCAGTGAGGATCACCTGAAACAAACATTATAGAAAACAAGAAAATCTGAAATGTGATTGATGTTGCATATCTTGGTCATTTGTTTTCTGTACAATTCAGGTAGATAATATCTATGTACTTTAATTACATGTTATTCTAGTTCATTAGGTTTTTGCAGAAGACTTTCACCTGTAAAAAAATTATTTGTAAACATGCACGATACAAAAGTATAGTCTCCTTAAAACTATTTATTTCTAAGGCAAGCTGCTTATGTAACAGAGTCCTTTTCTCCCTTTTCTATGCAACTGATACACAATATATCATTCATAGTTTATGGGGGAAATCATACTCTGAATTTCATCAATGTTTGCATTTCATTATGTGGCAGTCCTAGGAATTTTTTCCACTGACTTCCCTTAATCTGGATCTAAGATGATCCCAATCTAAGGAATGGATCCTTCAACTAATCCGGATCTAGTAGATCCTGATTAAGGGAGGTATCTGATGTGTCCCCACGCACGGTGCAGCACCTAATGGCAATGGGTGCTAGCCTGCCCACAGTGGAAATGCCAGAACACCCATGTGGTTTTTGGGGGGACAGAGGGTGCAATTTCGGTAGATGCTCCAGAGATTCTTTGAAGGTGCTCTGGAGATTCTTCAGAGATTCTCTGGAGCTTTGTCATAAGGTCCATAGATTCTCCAGAGCAATCTGCCACAAACTTCAAAGATTCTCTGGAACCTTTGACAAAAGTCCGTAGGATTGGCATTGCTCTTGCGTGGGATCCTCTTCAGAGCCTGTGTTGTTCTTCAGAGCTTTGGGTTTCGTGGCACCTCCCCCCATGAGTGTGCCCCCCCGACCCTCCCCTAGACCCCATTGCCCAATCCACATATTCCAGATTTGATGCCTGAAGACCCCATTGTAGACCCCTTTAATGGGGTCTACAGGAAATCCGTATTATAGTTCCTGAAGGACCCATTCAATCCGGATTTCCCTAGAACTGGTGGAAACAAATGTGGCTCTAATGGGGTCTTCCTGCTCTGTGCCTAATGGGTCACTAATGGATACTTAATGTGTACTTAGTGCTAGTGGAAAGAAAAACCCTAATGTGCTTATCAGATTGAATTTGATGTTTGTTTATAATAATTTGTATATCACCATTTACCACATGGTGTCAGGGTGGATTGCCACAAAATTTGTACTATTCTCTATATTATGTATGGCCAAATCACTGGTGGATCGATTTTTTATTTTCACTAATTCTAACACGGCAAAAATGAGATATTTCTGAACGAACTATGAAACTAAGAAAGATGTGTGGAAAAATTTGTGAGATGGCTGAGCAATAAATTCTTATTCTCTAAATTAGGCATCTCCAGGCCCATTTTCTATGGTGTGGATGCAGCCCCCACCATCATTTATAGTATGTATGTGCAGGGGGGACTCAGGCCCCACCTGAATTGCTCAAGCAACAGATGCCTTGTAAAAATGAAATAGACACTGAGCTTAGAAGAAAAAAGTGCCAGCAAGCCAATTTTGCTGGCCATAAATAGTGCTATAAGTGGGATCTGCTATTCTCTGCCTTCAAAGAAATTCAAATTGGCTCTTAAGCCAGCTTGGCACTAAACTTTGAGCATGGCATGTGCCAGTGCCCACTTTTAGTCTTTTCTAGTGGCAGCAAAAAATGCTTGCCAACACTTTTCTAAGCTGCATGTTCTGTTTTTTTTCAGGGCTCTGGTAAATACAGAGACCTGACTTGAGGCGGGCGGGGTGGGGGGGATCCATACCTTTGAAAATGGGTGCTCAGAAAATGCCTGCTTCCATTGGTGTGAAATTTGGCCTTAGAGGCACTCTGCATGTAGGATGTGAAAAACAGCTCTGAGGTTGGATCACTACCTCAGTTGCAAACCAATTTACCGGGAAAGATTTCCATGTAGTACAATTACCCATTGGATTGCTACTGCAGAACTTTCATTCTGCAGAACTGAAGCTTCCAACTTTCAGCAACTAAGAGATGCTTCCTGTCCCTGTGATGGATTCCTGTGCTCCTGTTGTTGATATAGCCTTTTTTATAACCAGCTGGATCCAGCCACAGTCCATAAAGTTATAAGGTCAATGACAATATTTGTAGAGAGTGAAAAGGCTTCTGTTTGGGTTCTTTAAAAATACTTCTTAGAGCTTTGATTTGAGAAGGGTTTTGTGCAGGTATGCTGCTGATTGGGCAGCAAATCAAGAGCCTGATATTGTCACCAAAAAAGGAGAAATTTTTTTTTTCCAGAATTGCAAATAAATTGATATTATCTTGTAATACTAAAGACTGTTGTATGGAAACATCTGTACTGAAGAAGTGATTAGAGTAGGTGGGTGGAGGATGGACATTTCTCTTTATTTTAATTTACTTTAAAATAGGATTTTCTTTTTCTCAGAGCTCTTGAACTTTTTTTAATCATAATTGGCATTGTTGGCGGTATGGTTTTGATCGCATTCTTGTATGAATTGTAGGACCATTAAAAATATTTGTGCTTTATAAGACATACTGGCATATAAGACACACTGTAATTTGGCAAGGAATCTTTATGAAAAATAAATTTGAAAAAAGAGGCAGGGATTTTTTTTAATGCTGGTCTTATATGGCAAAAAATACAGTATCTTTCTTTCCCTATTCAGAGTATCTGTTGTGGCTTGAATTTAAACAGACATACAGTATTTCCTCTATTTTGACTTTAAAAGAACCACTTTTTCTGATGAGAGATTAAATCTAATGAGGATTTTTTTAAAGAAAAATCCTTTTTGTGCTCTGTTTCTGATATGATTATTAATGTCAAATTCCAGAAAAAGGAAACTGTGAAGAAACCCTGAGAAACAATATGATCCAAAACATAATACTCAGATTTGCTAACTCATATGGGGCTAGTTGAGAATGAGGCTAGCACTAGCTCTATGATTCATGCCACATAACTAGCATTGTTTCTATTTTCTGAGGATATTTACTAAAATGGCTGGTTTTTCAATACTCACAGAAAGTATTCGGGAAGAAGATCTGGATGCTGTGGAAGCACAAATTGGCTGCAAACTCCCAGATGATTATCGGTGTTCATTTCGAATACATAATGGACAGAAGCTCGTAGTTCCAGGGTAAGAAACATAAACATCATTGTTGTTTAAAGTTAGGCTTATGAAGTAACTATCTACCTATATCTTCAATTGTTAGTCTTGCTTTTCTTTTTTCTTACTTTTCTCTTTTTCTTTTATTGTTTCCTTGAAGGTTGATGGGGAGTATGGCACTTTCTAATCACTATCGCTCTGAAGATTTGTTGGACATAGACACAGCAGCTGGTGGATTTCAGCAGCGGCCAGGCCTCAAACAATGTCTCCCGTTAACCTTTTGCATTCACACTGGATTGAGCCAGTACATAGCTCTGGAAAGTGTGGAGGGTCGCAATAATTATGAGATCTTCTACCAATGTCCCGTAAGAAAGACTTCTAAATAGATCCTTTAGGCAACACTAATGCTGCTCACCTTCTTCAATAGATGAAATTGATGCAGTATATGGTAGGCACAACCTGACTGTGTAGAATATTTAAGTCTAAAGTCAGCTGTCTTTCATCTATGGATTCCCTTTCCATGATTGGCCAAACGCCACAGGAATGCTTATATGTTCTCTCTGATGAAGTGGAGAGAGTAAGCTTCGAAAGATAGAAGCGACTATAATGTTGCTATAAGCAGTTGATTAGTTTCAGGAAATAAGTTTTAATTTCCCAAGAAAACTATTGATGGAATAGACAAGGAAGTTGTCTATAGAGGTTAGGAATACACTGCCGAAGTACTGAGTTTCATATTAATTCATTATAAGAACTTCAGCTATCACTTGGTAGTTTAACTTTTTGGAATTGGTTAAGACTGTATAGATGTTTTGAACTTTGATCATAGGCATGGTAACTAATGTATAAAATGTAGAAATTCCTTCTTTGTACTAAGATTGTCTGAGCAAGGGCTTATCTGTTCCCTTGAAGCAACAAACACTATTTCTCACTTGGGGGTAGGAAAAACAAATCTAGCTTGGCTTCTAAATTTTAGGTGGGCTTTGTAATTCTGATAAGCCAGTAGTTTCTGTGCTCTAAATGGTTTTCTGTGTGTTCTTTTTTCCTTACATTCTTGTCTGTGCAATATGAATTTGATGCAATTTTTCCATTTAAATTTGGCACAGTCCCAATTCCAGAATAGTACACCTGGAGAAAAGCATAATCCCACAAACCAGTTCTTTATCAGTGCTTTGATGTGGAAAGTCAAACATAAGGGAATTCTGCTGCTCATTAACTGGCATTGGCAAGCATTTCTGAAGTCATTGGTAAGGGCAGTGGAGGCAAGTTGAAAGAATCCTAGGCACAGATTGTTGCAGCCTAGGCTCTACTATATTCAGCTTATATTTGCAGTGGAGGTTGTGGTGGCATAAAAATGCTGTTAATGTGAGTACATTAACTATATTTTTTCTGGGGTCATTACCAGCATGCACAACAGTTGGACCAGCACTGCTGCCAACGATGGTTGGACTGTGTTGTAAAAACTGTAAAGTGGATGGGAAATTTTATTTCGTTTGGAAGATCATCCCTGTTGACCTGGAAACCAAACTTCCGTATTTCCCAAGCATACTGAAGTTCAAGACAGTTTCATCTGTGCGGCATTAGAACCTTCGCTTTCCGCTTTTATATTAACATTTTAAATCCTTATGTCAAATATTCCATGGAAGATTAAAATCTGAAAATGTTTGTGCTCTATGATGATGATCTTACATAAAGAAAAAAATGGAATAATCAGACCTGTCTTCATTTGTTTCAAAGTAGTCAGTTAATTGTAAAATTGTGAAAAATAGTTTTAAAACTCATGCCCGGTGACTTCATAAAATGTGTTTTTGAGACTACAAGTTCAGCAAGATGGCACTTAAGATTTTTCAGTGTTTTCTTGCCAACTTCTCATACCTTGGAGTTGGAAACTCAAGCTGGTTTCAGCAAATGAGAACCATAATTCTTAGTTGTTACTACTGAAGAAGTCAAAATTAGTAATATTTGATGAAAAATGTTTCTTTTGTCAATTGGTTTTTGGGGGTATAACCAACTTTTTCGTACTTCTTTTTCTAAAGGATCAAATGGCACGTAATCCTTCTGCAATTGATATGTTTATAACAGGTAAGACTACTTTGGAACTTGAATGGAAGAAAGTTGAAAGAGTCTAAAATTCTGTTCCATTGTATAACAGTGCAGTTCTGAATTCCCCAGTTATGACAACAGAAGTTAAATTTCAACACATTGAAATTTCAACAAGTTGGAGCTAGATTAGTTAATTCTAAACCTTAAGTGCCTAGTGTAGTAATGCAGTTCAAATATAGTGGCAACTGAAGATGGTAGGGTTGGGGAAAACAGTAGGCTACCCATATTGTTCAAACATGCCTAGTCCTAGGTGGGTGACAGAGTATTTTTACCTCTTTTGGAAAGGAAAGTTGCAGCTGAGAAAGCTCTGATAATCTGATAATAAGAATTAATTTCAAGAAAAATACTAATAACAGTTAATCCGAGAAAGGCATCCTTAAAACGATCAGTATCATTCAAAGCTTGCATATCCTAATTTGGATAGCATTTCCAAGCATAATTATTTCTTTTGCAAAGGTTTCTGCAATTGACTAGGAATAAAGGGCCCTTCTTCCCTCTATTACTGTATTCTATTTATTCTATTTACCAGTATCTTTTTTCTTCTTCTTTAACATTAGGCACCTGCTATTTGGAGTGGTTCACTACTTATGTAAACAATGTAATAACAGGGGGCTATCCTATCATCAGAGACCAGATTTTCAGGTATTATGTCTTTTGTAGTACAGTGATACCTTGTAATTTTTGAGATTATTTTTCCCCGCAGAACTCTTTCAGACTGCACTTCTGGGTGATCACCGAGTTCTGGCTTTGGAACTAGCTGTCCGCATACTATAGAGCTCTACTTCTAGAGATGAGGGCCACCATTCCCTATGCTTAAGCAACCATGTAACATTGACCAGATAATATGTTATCCTCAGAACAGAAGAAGACGGAGGTGCAATGAAACTAGAATTGTCTGATGGAAACACTGTGTAATGCTGGCTCTTGTGCAGCCTGATTCCATATGTGTACCCTGCCATGTGTAGACAATGCAGAATAAATGCAGATTGGAGTGGTCTCAAACCTGCATGTGAACACCTTAGTTTGAATTATATTGTGTGTTGTTTAAAATATTAACCTCGATTTTTATACTGCTGTGTACTTATTATTGAAAATATGAAATTAGAAAACACTCATTTTCTTCCTTGTTTGCTAGATACGTTCATGATAAGGATTGTGTGGCAACCACAGGAGATATTACTGTTTCCGTCTCCACATCTTTTTTACCTGAACTCAGTTCTGTACATCCACCTCATTATTTTTTCACTTACCGAATCAGGTAGGCCGAGTAAGACATGTATATAATATAGAAGTTTGTGGTTTGAATACTACAAAAGAGTTCTTCACATCATTTCATTTTTTTATTCAAGTAAATATCCATTCATAATAGTGTATATGATTATTATATTTTGCTCCTGTATTGTTATTTTTTTGTTTGATAATAACTTGTCAACTGCTTTGTGCATGCCATGGAAAGAAGTTACAATGGTTTTGATGATATTCAACTTGAAAGAGATGCCCATCAGGGAAGAATAGGGTGATAGTCTTCTTGCAGATCATTGCTGCGGCTGGATGATGGGCATCAGTGACTCTCAGATAAAAGAGTCATAGCAGGTTTTCACCAAAACAGCCCCTTCACTTTCAGGTGCCAGGCATGTCCTGCCACACTCTGCCACATATCTTTGACCACTAGCAAAACCATACAATTAACAAATGAAGTAGGGATTGCTTAGTTAACTAATGTTTTACAAAATTTGTAAAAAATATTGTTGCAGAGCTTCAGTTTTACTTCTTTTTACTGTTTTATAGACATTCCTTTATCTGACAGTCATTCTAGATTACAGCATTTTGTTTCTCATGTAATAATTAAACATCAACACTGTTTCAGAAAAACATTCCTTAGCTAGGAAATGAAGTTCCGATTGCAATCATAGTTCTTTGGTCAGGGGATCTTCTTAAGAGTTGTGAATTCCTGTAGTAAGTATTGTATGTAATACACTTCTGCAATTGGCTTAGCATTCACTGCCATATCCCAAAGCAGGCATGTCCAACCTGCAGCCCACAGGCTACAGGTAGCCCAGGATGGCTATGAATGCAGTCTAACACAAAATCATAAATTTACTTAACCACTATAAAATTATACATGGGTCATTTTTTCCTCATCAGTTTTTGTTAGCATTTGTATATTTAAAGTGTGGCCTAAGACAACTCTTCCAGTCTCACCCAAAAACACCAAAATGTTAGACACTCCTGCCCTAAAGCCACCATCACTTTTCCTAAAGCCTTAAAAGGGAATGCTGTTAAAATCTAAAATTAAAAAATTCTGATAATTTTTATCATAATTTGTTAGAATTGAGATGTCCAAAGATGCACTTCCAGAAAAGGCTTGTCAACTAGATAGTCGTTACTGGAGAATAACCAATGCCAAAGGTGATGTGGAAGAGGTGCAAGGTCCTGGAGTAGTAGGTAAGGATTTTTTCTTAATGTTTTCATTATGGGGAAAATGTTTTGTGTAATACATATATGTGCATCCCATGTTCTGTCCCATAGCATAACCTGATTGCGGTAAAACATTTTATCGATTAGTCCATATGACCATATCAAAAACAGAAATATAATACAATAGATAAAAACTTAAAATCTGATAAAATCTGCACAGATCTTCATTGCTGTTTCCCAGTTGCTGTGAACGTTTTGCAGGTGGATCAGTATGTTTGGTATGCATATCTTAAAAATATACAGGAACAGTGTTCAGGGCTTCAGTGTAGAGGAAGTCTTCAGGGTTGTTGTAGAGGTTAGAGGTGTAACACATGCCATGTGCATATTATCGAGTTGTAGTATTTTGTTTTCATTTTGAAATAGATTTTTAATAACCATTTTATAGCATGCCTTCTACGTTATTGCAAAGAATGAATGCTTTAAAAATGTGTTGTATAAGTGAATTAAAGACTTCACGGAAGTCTTTGTCAGCAGAAGTTGGTTTTAGCCACTGTGTTGGATTGTGTGACACTTTATGTTTTTTAAATATTTATACAACAGTAGTGCTTCCCATTAAAATACAATTTTGAAGCAGTGTTCAAAGAATAAAATCAGCTAAAATCATAATAGTTATATAAAATATAATTAAAATCAAGGATGGGGGGGAGTAAAGAACCAGATTAGGGACTTGGGTGTGCTGCCAGATTCTGAGTTAAGTGACTTGGGGTGCTTCTTTATAGCTTTGGCTTTTTTGCTTATGTGCCATTTCCAGCAGTTCTTGGATGGTTTCTCTAATATTGCAGTGTACTATAGAATGCTGTAGCCAGGTAGCATGCAAGCCTGAAAGATGATTAAACATGATTTCCAGTGCTTCAAGTACTGCATTGGCTCCCAATGGAAGGCCTGTCTGAATTCAAGATTCCTAAATGGCTCTGGATTTGGATATCTGTTCAAAATTGGTTTAGCTAGGTTCTTTTGAAAATAATTGAGTTGGGGATTAATTGAGGTTTTATCTATTTCTGACTCCGAAATTTATATCCTCAGCTATGCATGGATCTTGACTGAATTGTGACATCTTCAGAAGAGTACTATTGAGGAAATTATTTTGCTGTGAATTGGGTGCATGTAATGTCGTGCTAGTGAGGATCTGTCCTGACATTTTTAGTTTAAGAAAAAGAAATCTGCCTTTAGAGTCACATTTAACTTCCAGGACTTGTTATGGAAGTATTTTCTTGAGGAGGATTGCCTTACACTGGAGAATCCATGAGCTGTATATTCCTCATATAACAAGGCTGAGTATAGGAGTTTATGTTGGGTGCATTTAGCATGCATCTCTTGGAGACATACCACTCCAGCCGTTGCTCCTTTTTCCTTTCAAGCCCACTGACATTAAGTGATAGAATCTGTAATAGAGTGGGTGGTTAGTATAGAGATCCCATCTGAATTAAAACCCAATTGTTTCATTGTTGTTAAAAAGCTTGTTCTTCGTAGCATCCATTATTTTCCACCACAGTTGAAATATTCTTAAGGGTCAAAGTACTCTTGCTTTTTTCTTTTTCTTTTACAGGAGAATTTCCAATCATCAGTCCTGGTCGGGTTTATGAATATACTAGTTGTACTACATTTGCTACTACTTCAGGGTACATGGAAGGTTATTACACATTCCATTGTCTCTATTACAAAGATAAATTTTTTAATGTCACCATTCCCAGATTTCATATGGTTTGCCCAACATTCAAAGTATCTATGGCACGCATGGTAAGTTGATGTCATTATATTTAGGCCTTCAATTTTATTTTCAATTTCTGGAAAGTCTTATGTTGGAAATAAAACTGTGATCTGCTTTACAGGTAAAACTGCTTGGTCACCTTTTTTTACATAGGCAAAAATAAGCGTAACTTGCTCTGAAAATTATACATCATTTGCTATAAATAACAGGGTGCATGAATAATGATCTGCCCAAAATATCAGGAAATAATGAAGTTTATTAGAAATATTATGTAAATTAAAACTATGTACAGTGGCCTAGTGGAATAGTCGCTTCTAGTATTTTTAATCACCTAACTTCTGCTGGAGTTTGGTAGGTAAGAACCAGAAAAAAATCCTCTAAATTGGATCTCTAGTATAGTACTTTGTTGTTTTGAGTAGAAGAATTCAGTCAAGATTCAAGTTTGTTATTAAGGAAAACTTTAGCAACCCAACAAATTATGTAATTTGTTAAAAGCAACATCAAGGTGCTAATGTGTTTCACTTTTTCTTTAGTTTGATTTTTTTGGGGGTATGGGAGGTTGTACTACTCACATAGTTAAGAGAATTGACCAAATTTATTTGTGGTAGTTTTTCAAGGAAGTCTTGCCAAAAAGGGGTCTTTTTTCTTGTGTACAGGAAACCAGTCATAATGAATGGGCAATAGATGAAGATGAAGATTCAACACTCTCTGATGCAGAAGATGGATATAGAAGGCTGGATAATCCTGATGTTTATTTTTATTAAAACAGCCTACAAGTTAGGAAATAAGCATCATTTTCACAGTGATTTTGTTCTGTTCATCTGTTACATGTGAATGGCATATCTTCAGTTAGTCATTGGGATGAACCAGATGTTCCTGTATATTTTTAAGATATGCATACCAAACAAGTGAATTATTTGAAAGGGAACTGGGCTTATAGCTTTTAGTCCTGCATTCAGTATCTCATCCTATATTAGAATGCAGGTTAAGCATATAGCTAATGCATTTCTCATTTAAAAATAATGTAAATTGTAAATAGTCGTCTTTTTCTTTCTAAATGCCATTTATTGTTACAAGTGGATAGAATTGTTTAAAAATAAACATCTTTTCTTGTGCACAGAGACAATATGCAAAAGGCTGAGACAATTTGAAATTAGTCCTATCCGAATGTCTTTGTAAATATGTATAAAGATAGTAAAAGTAAATGCATTGTGGCCTTGAAGAGCGTATGTATTAGTCTGAAGTAATGAAATAAATTTCTGTTTTTTAAAAAAAGTAGAAATAACTTTAGGGTGTACTCCTATACAATAATACATTGCCATAAACTGCATTTAACTGAGAGTCACATATGCCTGAGTTGATAATGTTTATAATTGCAATATCAGGTAACAGTGGGAGAAGGAACATGTCAGCAGTAATAGATTCTGTTATGCTGGACATATGCATGGAATTGCTTACTCCCCCTCTTTTCTTATGGAAGGGATTCTGTTGGAACCTGAGCTCTACAAAATGATAATTGTGCAGTGATGATGTTAGCTCCAGGAGCTCAACAGCCTCTGTACATTTATCCTCTGCACAGACATCTTGGCTACATCTTGGTTCTCAGTTTTATGCAGGTTGTTGGGCCCAGTCCCAACAAGGTTGTTGTAAGTAGTTGCTGAATTGTGGCAACCTTCACTTTTTGAAAACTAGGCAAGGTAATCCCAAGTGGAAGAAAAGAAAAAAAAGATTTAAACAGTATCTCTTGACCCTTTTAAATCTGACAGTACCGTGACTGCCTTAGTTGCCTTCATGGCTAAGCTGTGGCAGGAAATAAATAAGGGGAGTACAACCTTGTTAATGCTCTTAGATTTCGCACTGGCTTTTGATATCGTTGACCATATTAACCTTCTGGAGCATCTTTGGAATTTAGGGATTAGGGGCATGGTTTGTAGTGGTTCCATTCCTACCTCCAGAATATGCTTCGGAGATTTTTCCTTTTCCCCACGGAAGTTCACCTGTCCTGCATGCTGCTGGTGGAGGTCACAAGGGGGATTGTGGTGTGCAAATGTCACACAGCTCTGGGTGCTGCCAAACAAAGATGGAAACGGCAAAGTAAGCTTGCTGCTTCCGTGCCCTGCAGTAAGAGTGGAACATTCTCACCCCCAATCCCCCCAGCAGAGTAAAAATCGTGCTGGCTAACCAGCAACTTTTTACTGCATGCTTACCCCTGAATGCTCCGCTGATAGTGTGGGTGACAAAACTTCCTGTCTGGCTGATGGTACAGGAAATGCAAAGCTTCCATTGCTCTATTCTTGAGGACTAGAAGCTGCACTGCAGGAAATACAAAACTTCCAGTCCTCCATTCCGGAAGGACCAGAAGGAGCTTCAGATTTAAAGTGAAGCTTTGCTTGTGCATGAAGGCACTCAAATTACATCTCCATCTGTCTGAATATGGAGAAGGAGTTCAGGCCCTGGACTAATGTCTGCAGTAAAGGTAGTAAATCAAATCCTGTTTCTGAAAAGTCAGATGTGGTGCTTTACCTCTGTCAAATCTTTGTAAAGTTTTCATTGCCTGGATAAGATTGTGCTCCCCTGGAAGGGACAGAGAAAATTTGGGTGTATTCCTTGATTTGATCTTTGCCCTTGGAAGCCTAGGTGCCAGGAGTGGCCAGGAGTGCTTATTGCCATCTAAGGTATTTATTATTTATTTATTTAAGAAATTTATATCCCGCTCCTAACCAAAGCCCTTAAGTTCTCATGATCTCCAAGATGGATTGTAAAGCAGTCTATATAAAGCCTCCCTACAGCTGGTGCAAAATTCTGCAGTTAAGGTGCTTCCATGATTTTCAAGCCAGAGTCATGGTTGAAGTCCTGCAGTTGTTTCCTCTATGCTTCTGAATCCTATTCAAGGTTTAAATGTTGACATATAAAATCTTACATAACTTGGGACCAAAAAATATTAAGGAGCATCTTCTCCCATAAAGACCTGCTGGTCAGTAAAGAACATCTCAGGAATTCTCCTAGTTAATACCATTGACTATTACCAGAAACATCTTTTTTTAGTTGTCTCCCATATTATTTAGTAAACTTAGCATTAAGATATGTTTTGATGCCTGATGAAAATCAGTTTGTTAACTTGGGCTTTGGGGGATTGTTTGGTTTCGTTTGCCTGTGTATTTTCTTACTTGTTGCTTTGCTTTGCTTAGTTTTGTTAATCATCACTTCCAGTTTTTATGGTTTTAATTTGTATACCACTCTAAAGCAGCTGTGAAGGGCAGTATAATTTTTTGAATAATTTTTTTTTAAAAAAAAGAGGGAACAGCAGATAATATCTTTCCAACAAACAGAAAAAAAAATTTAAGCTAGGCAACAGAGTTCCAAGAAGAGGGACCAAGCTTTGAACTTTTCCTCAGCTGGGCTTCACAACTTGTTCCTTCACCCTTGATACCTGCAATCTTCTTGAGCACTGGATGCCCTAAGCTAGCACCTGAGTATCGCCAGGTATAGTGGGTTGTTATCCCTGCTCTTCCAAATACCACTGCTCAGCAGCCTGGCATATACTACTGTGGGAAAAAGGTTGCTTCCTCATTATTGGGGTGAGCTTTCTCATATTTTTACTTCAGCCAGAAGCCTTTCCCTATACAGACTTCTGCAAGATACTGTGCCTCCTTCATAACATTATGGACATGCATTCAGGTATTTCTTCATAGAGTGCTAGGTTTCACCCTAAAATGTACTGACTCAATTGCTCTGTGTTTTATTCAAGGATTTATAAATTAATATTTGAATTGCTTTCACTGAAAATAGGCTGCTCTGGAATAATAAAATGACCTTGCCCACATTTAGATTTTTAAAATATCTGGGTCACACATAAGATGGTAAACTTGGGTCTTTTGTGAGGAAGAAGGACGGAGGCTTGATCCAAAGAAGTAAGTGCATACATGGGGCCTGGTAATTATTAATTCAGCTAAAGTGGAGATTGTGTTCAAATGCTCTACTAAGCCATAGTTAATAGTGGATATTTGCTGCTTCTGGTTGTTGGATAGAAAAAGCAAACTATAACTACAGCTTCGTGTTTATGTCTGGACCAGATATCATGATATGTTAGGAATGAAATACAGAACAAATTACCATTATTTGATTGGAACAAAAAAAGGCATAACTTGATAGTGATATAGCAATTCTTTATAAAATTTGCAACTAATAAGTCTCTTATCAAATTAATTTGTTTATGTAAATTCCATCGTCGTGATTATCCAGTCCTCTATAATTGCAATGTCTTCCATTTTCCACCTCTGAGCATATATAAAGTTTGTCTGTTAAACCTAATAGAAACATTAGAGGTTTCAAGCTTAAATGTACTCCTAACACTGGTTGTAATTCCCTGTGTATCCAGAATTGTTTTGTTTTGGGGCAGGTCCACCATGTATGATACATCGTTCCTGTATTATTTTTACATTTCTAACATTTATCAGTGACTTCAACATTTTGGACAACTTCCATAGAATCAAGTACCATCTATACATCATTTTATAAAGCTTTTCTTTTGAAGTAAATGCTGTAAATTGCAGATATTTCTGCCTTTTGTTCCTATTTAGATGTTACTTCATGCTAAGCTGATCTGAAACCTTCTACAGTTACTCGCAGGGGTCTCTCCAACTGAATCTGTGTGGCACAAGAGAGCTGCACTGCAGCTTGCTTGCACCTCTTAATCCCTCTGAACTGCCCCCTGGCTCTCCCACAAACTGGAAGTGGTGCCCAAATGTCAGTGAAACCGGCAAAAGATTGTGTACCCAAAACTTCCATAATTTACGCGGGCCTACTGAAAACTGTGACTTAAGCTGTGATTGGACCCACACACATCTCTGAGGCAGGTTAGAGAGGGCTCTGAGTGGGACTGTTCACACCCCTCCTCTCCCGAACATTCTGTAGGTCCATTAGAGAAGGTTTGGGAATGTGAGGGCCACACACAGTTCTAAGCTAGAGACCAAGCCAGCTCTCCCAGGTTGTGGTCACACTTAAGGTTTAATGCAGCTTCACTCCACTTTCAGAGTGAGAGAATACATCAGTCAAGCGGCAAGCAGTTTTCTTTCAGTGTCAAATAACTCAGAAAAATTCACCTTTGGGATAGATAATGCGGAAAGAAAATTACCGGTCACTTTGCTGATGGCTTCTCTCGCTCTGAAGGTGACCTGCAGCTGGATTAAACCTTAGGTGTGACCACAGCCCCAGTTCTGCCCGCTGTTTTCTCCCCTTCTCTCCGCAGCTCCACGCCAGGCCCCCTTTTCTTGCTGAGTCTCACCCTCGCTTTGCCGCAGCAGAGTCAGACTGGAAGCGCAGTAGGCGGGGCATCATCCCATCGCCAAAGACGGATCCCATCCGGAACCCCCTGCTAAACTGCTGGAGGATGCTTTTGCTGCAGAGAGGGGTTGCGGTGGCGCAGCGAAGCGACGAGGGTGAGCGAGAGCAAGGTTGGGTTGCCGGCAAAGCGCCGGTTCAGACAGGGCAAAAGCAGCCTGTGCTGTGCAGGTTCTCGCTTTGCAAAGCCTTTGGGCGTCTTGTTTTGTAACTTCACTCCGTCTGGGCAACGGGAGGGAGAGGAGCTTCCACCCACCCCCCTCCTTGTCTGCGCGCGTAGAGCTCTTGTCCATTCTCGTCCAAAATGCAACACGCGGCAGTTCTCTTCTCTGCAAAGCGGACGAGAAAGGAACCTTCGTGAGGGAGGACCAGGTCGGCGGCTGTAAGGTTACAGGGTAACGCCAGGGCTTCCCTGGGAGACGTTGGAGCAGTGCGCATACGGGAGGTAACGGGGCGATGTCTCAAGAGGACAAAGACGTGCCGGTATAGGCGCGTGTGGGAGGGAATCGCGGGATCGCCTTGGGTTCAGCAGATTTCCTCAGGGTCGTTTCGCTTCCCTTCGCTTTGTGCCTCCTGCGAGGCACGACTAATGGGATGGCACGTAAATAATTGCGCAAAAGACTCGAGATCCGATGGGCTGTTCTTCGCTGTGTCTTTCAGAGCAATCCTCGAAAAGGTATGGGCTGGAAAATTCCCAGGGCTGTAGAAACATCATTTGGATAGCTGTCTTTTGTATACACGCCGGCATTCTATCATCGTCTAAACTCGCCCCTCCAGTATATTGGCTGTGGGTCTTTTAAGATCAGTGCTGCAGTCTCTGGAGGGGGGAATAGCATGCTCTGGAGCTTGTTCAG
Organism: Aspidoscelis tigris stejnegeri; assembly: GCA_023333525.1. NCBI lineage: Eukaryota > Metazoa > Chordata > Lepidosauria > Squamata > Teiidae > Aspidoscelis > Aspidoscelis tigris. The sequence goes on along the minus strand of JALMGA010000003.1, from coordinate 46,570,049 downwards.
ATTTGGGTAGCCCTCCGATTCCTTTCTGTCGCCTGTTCATTGAAGAGAAGCATTTTAAATCTTCCATACTTCATCCGCCTACCGGTCAGGTAGACGTGTGAATATAGTCAACCCGAAGGATGTTGCCCCGACCAACCTCTTTGGGTCTTCCTATAGTTCCTGTTGTTTTGATTCGTTTGATACACTTCCATTCCTCAGAAATTCTCCCTTGGCTCTGTCTGCATTTCACTTCCTCTTTTATAAAGTAAAGCTGCACCAAAGAGGAGTAGGGCAACAGTACAGAAGTGAACTGCTTCTGCCCTTATTTCTTCTAGGCTATTTTTTTTAACTTCCCAGCCCAACCTAGGCTGATGGGAGCTGCTGGAGCAAAGATAGAAGGGCAGTGACCAGTAGATGGTGCCAGTGGTATCTGGTGGAAGTTCTAATGCTAAGCTGAGTACCATCGGCAGATGAGGACCAGCCCTATAGAGTGGAGCGGGGTTTTCTTCTCAGGAAAATCATCAGATTATGCACAGGCTGGACATGGCTGGATTATTACATAAGGAAGGGGGGAAATGAGGAGACTGGGCTCAGTGAAGGAGTAGGCATTTGGGCAGCTGGATGTCCCACAGGGCTTTTTAAAGCAGTGAATCCCCAAAGAGCTGCCCTCCACTGTTCTCCTGGCTGCTCCTTCTCAAACTGGTACCAAGAAGGCTCAGAAAAAAGGTAAGTGCTGTTACTGTTTGGACAAACTGAGGAGATGTGGGTTTAGACGGCACTGTTGTGAAGCCACTCAAGACATCGGGGTCTGGAACCAGTGATCCTCCCTTTGCCTAATTTGAGGCTGCAAGGAATCCAGATTAAAAAGTCTGAGGGGAAGAAAAGGATGAGAAAAAACTGACTTCTCCTTTGTGGAGATTTATCAAGTCACGACCATAGCTCATGCTGGTACAGCAGAGGGAAACCACTTAAAGGACTGGCATGTCTTCAGTGCCGTGCAGGGAGTTCATATCTGGTACTCCTACTCAGGGTCCGAAGCCAGGGAAAATTATCATTTAAATCATGCCTTCTGCACCTATTATTAATTACAAGAGAGCAGTTTGCTTCTGCTAGGCAATTTACCCACCCTGAGTCCTTTGGGTATATAAATAATGAATAAATAAATTTAGTTCAGACCTCTTTTTCTAAATGGCAGCCAATAAGAAACATGCACTGTATTCACACCTAAACTTTAATCCAGCTCCAGTTCATTTTTGGAGTAACAGAACCCATCAGTAAAGTGACTAGACATTTTCTTTCCATTTTGTTGACTCCAAAGGTGGATTTTCTGAGTTTCACGTGCAGAGAGATAATAGCTGGACACTTTAAAATAAAATGAGCAGTACGCAAGATATAAGACTCAGTTTCTTCCAAAACAAAGAATAGTTTTATTAAGAAACAGTAGCAAGAATAAGAAAATCCTCAAAATCAGGCAGGTGCTGCATAGAGCACTGTAAAAGATACAAAATTACAAGTGGAAGGGAATCCCAGTGATCTGGACACAAGGCTTTTACCAAACAAGGAACATTAGCTCAGCATGAGGAAAGAAGTATCAATGGAGGTCAATTTAAAGGTAGGCATTGGCAATTTAAAGAGAAGGGAACAAAAGTGAAAGTGAAAGGAATCATATGCTAGCAACCATCAGGAAGGAGGGACTCTCACAATCACAGTGTGAGGCGTACTGGGAAAGATGGTGCAATGGAAGGAAGGACTGAAGCAGAGGAGAACCTTCCCTTCAAAGCCACAGAGGAGCGGTTTTGTGCTTTGCTGCTGCATTAGATCGATTGAGCCGTCTCTATAGGCGAGCATCACACTAGTGAAAGAAAGCATAAAGGCAACATGTGGCTTCAGCGAGGCAAGACAGTGCAGCAATCGAATTCAGGCTTCACAAACTGGATGCTGGATTGATGAGCACATGGCTATCAGGAATGGACGGTCATGGTGTAGATGGAAAGGGAGGTGCTGATGGAAAAAACACTGTTGTATTGATGGAAGAGAACTGTAGCTGGATGGTTTTTATACGCTGCTAATCCAGCACATAAATCTACTGCAAAAGTCCAGCCCTACTTTCTTCCACTTAAATCTGAATTTTGCAATAAGCAGTTCATGATCTGAGGCCCCATCAGGTTCAGGTCTTGCTTTTACTGACAGTATAGAGCATCTTCTTCTGTGACTGCAAAGTATATAGTTGACCTAATTTCAGTATTAAGCACCTGATGATGTCCTTGTGTAAAATGCAGAGTCTGCGTGGGCTGTTGGAAAACAATGTTTGCTATGACCAGGAAGGCATCTTGACCATACCCTGTTTCATTTTGTACTCCAAGCCTCAAACTTCCAGTTATCTTTTGATGTCATCTTTTTTTGATGTTTGTTCTAGACAGTGTTGTAAATCTTCATAGTCTCTTTGGCATCAGTTTTTGTGGCATAGCCTTTAGATTACTGTGATGTTGAACAGTTGCCTTGGATTCAAACAGAGAATAATGTTCTTTAGAGCATTGAACTTTCCTTTCATCACCAGATACATCCATAGGTGAACATGCTTTTGGTTTTGGCCCAGCTGTTTCACACTTTCTAGAACTACTTCCAACCTGAGAAGCTCATCTTCCAGGTCAGGCTGCACCCACACTTAAGTTTTTAAACCAGTTTCTCTCTACTTTGAAAGTGAGAGAACACATCAGCAAAGTTATCATTTCATTTTCTTTACAAATTATATAACTCATTATGTTAGGTGGGTTTGACAATGCCAGAAGAAAACAGCTTGTCATTTTGGTGGTATGTTTATATCACTCTCAAGGTGGATTTAATCTGAAGTATAGCTTGGATATCAACACAGTTCCAATATCATAGATTTTAGCTTTTTGTGTTTAGCTGTCCATAAGGTTTTCTTGTTTGTTTGTGACATTTTTATACTGTTTTCCATTTTAAAAAAAAATCTCAAAATGATTTATGAAACAGAGTAAAAGCAGTAGTTAAAATACATAAAAACTGAATGGGCCAAGGGAGAAACAGACTTTCACAAAACTCATTCTCAATCCGTACTGTGATCTGAAAACATGGAACCCCCCCCAAAAAAAAAAATTGAGGGGAAACCCCTGAGTTTATCACATAAACTCTGCACATAGTGCAGAGGGTCACCCAGAGGGTCATCAGCTTATGGAATGGGCTGCCGGAAGAGGTGGTGACAGCTACCAGTCTAGATGGCTTTAAGGTAGGGTTGGACAAATTTATGGATGACAGATGTATCAATGGCTACTACAATGAATGACTAGGGGCATCTTTCAGGCTGGACACTTCTAAGGCCATTTACTGGGATTTGAGAGCAGGCAAAGGTTTGTCCTTGCCTCTGCTTGAGATGCCCATGAGCATTTGGTGGGCCCCTGTGTGCGACAGGATGCTGGACTAGATGGGCTGTGGCCCAATCCAGCAGGGCTTCTCTTATGCTCTTATGTTCTAATAGCATAAGTAAGATGTCTAGCACCAGAAGAATTTGCAATCTCATATAAGTAGGAGAAACAAAGGAGAAGTATGCTATGGCGTTGGGGAAGCAGACTTGCAAAAATATAAGATGTGTATGTAGTAATAAGTAAAAGATACAAAATATTCTAATATCAATTCATGGATACGGAAGCATAAGTGAATCAAGAATACAGTTACTCAATTAAATTTCAACAGGTTTGGCTTCCTGTAAGTAAACTATTATCACACGATCTAGGTCGGTGATGGCCAACCTATGACACGCGTGTCACAGGTGACACGCCAAGCCCTTTTGGGTGACACACCTGGTCACCCTGGCGCCTGGGCGTGTAGTGCTTGCTTGTTCTTGAAGTGTACAAAATACCAACTTTCAGTTGAAGATTTAGCAAATATAAAGAATTATTCATTTTTGCTTTTAATAAAATACATATATCAAAAATAACTTTTTTACTAGAGCTACAAATAACACAGTATTATGGATATTTCTAGATGTGACACAGCGTCTGAGTTAAGCTAGGTTTTCTTGCGAATTTTGACACACCGAGCTCAAAAGGTTCACCATCACTGATCTAGGTGAATATTGGATAAATAAGACATCTGCTTTCTGTTCCCAAATGGGTTGCTGTGTCTTCCTATTTTGTCCACAAGAGCCAAATAAATGGTACTCTGAGGAAAGTTAACTTGAGCAAAGAGTTTTTCTTTTGCAGTACAGGCTTGTGGCATATTGTTGGATCAAGGCAGCTTATTCTTGCCACAGAGGAAAGGGCTAATTCAGAGCCAGGCAGAATCCCAGAAATGGAAAAATAAACATTTGTCTCCTGTGTTTCAGTTTTCAGGCTCTTAAAAGGACATGAAGAAAATGAAGAACTTTCTGCTTGCAGTGTTCGTTGCTATCACTGTATTCTGTAATTCTGGTAAGTTATTTCCTATTTCTGACATTCTCTGTTCTCATGACAAACTTATTCAACTGAGGCAAGTGCTTCACATGGAAAGCATAGTGTGCTTCAGTTTCACCAGAGGCTTCCTTAAAATGAGCCAATTTGTGGCTGTTGTGCAGCAGTTACTTATTGGGAAGGGGCATAAAAAGCCAAGTCCAGATTACCAGACCTCTGGATCAGTCTTTCCCAGTCACTGGAACCAAACAATGGCTAGAGTTCCAGCTGCAAGAGCAAAAAATGGAGTCAAAATGCACTATCTCTGATCACATCCAATATCTGATAATCCTTCCTCAGTTTGTTCTCAGTATGTTAAGACCTTTCTGTTCCCATCCTGAGACTCCTTTATCAGACTTTTTTAGATCTCCACCATCACAACATCCCCTGCACTCGGATAAGACAAAAGTTCTGTGATTCAACACCATGTAATCACACATTGAGCAAAGGGGAAAGCAAATCTAGGAAGTATCTATTCACTATAGTATGGTTCAGTCTCCTTTATTCCTCTTCCCAGGGCAAACCCAAAAAATGAAAATGGATTAAACTCTATAGCAGTTTGAGCCCTGTAAAAAGTAGGACTCAAGAAAGTGTGATTAAAGGCAGGAAAGTCCATAAACAAAATGGATTGGACTAAGAAGGTGTGAGCAGTGGGATTCAAAGATGGACTGAAGTAGGATTAAATTGAAGGTGTGACCACAGCCCAAACACTTAGCTGTGTTTGGCTATAGCCAAATTTGTTTGCTGGGATCTGAGATTAACAAGACAGTTGGACTGGCTTAGTCAACCATTGTGTGTTGAATCCTAGTCATTCTTTCCTTTTTACCCCAGATGAAGAAAGTTTGATGACCAGCTTGGCCCATCTACACATGGGGAAAGAGGTGACACTGAGGCAACCAGAAAGCATTTCCATCATGTGAAGTTGCTCACATTGTGTTCTCAATCCAGAGAGTGGGAGGAAAATGTGGGATCTTGCCTAGTTACTGAAGCTGTCTCTTGCCATCACTGCCAAATGGCAGGGCAAAACCATGGGGTAAGCCTGGGTCCTTACATGTCTGGGTGCTTGCTCCACAATGCTGTAGTACATACCTCTAGGTATTTTGCTGCTGCAACATACCTAAAACTGTGCAACTGCCATCCCCCTGTGTATGTGCAGTGGCCATTTTTGGGATGGTTTTGGCTCCATGCTTGCATGGTGTCCATTTTCTATGATGAGTTCCAGGAGCAAGCATCCAGACAAGTAAGCCCATATTGCTACTCTGGAAAACCCCGGGTTTGGAGATGATGTTCCTAGAACAGCAGGATTTCAGGATTTCACCCTATATCTCATGTCTATGTTGGGATTGCTGCAGATAAATGTGGCAATCCCAACCTATCCCTGGGCTAATCTCACATTTTAGAGCCTGTCTGGATGCAATATCTAACAAGAGATAGCACTTTGGCCACAGATATTTAGGCTGCCTTAGAAGAGATACCTTCTTCCTCTTTTCATATGAAAAAATAAAGGGTGGACAGTGGGAGCCTACAAACAGGTACTGTTCAGCAAGATTAAAAGGAGGCTTCCAGTAGAGCCTCACTTCTTTCCTGCTGCCTTTTTGTTCCCAACCTGTGGTCACTACTGGGGGTGAATAATAATCCTGCTCTGTTGCTGAAAGGTTTGGTAATGGAATATTTTTTAGGGACTCTCAAAATAGTGCTAGATAGACATAAGGTAGCTTAATAAGAACATCTCATTTTATATCTCAGGCTATGGACTTCGTTGTTACAATTGTGAACAAAGCCCTTACCTGTGTAGGACCAATACTACCTGTACTGAAGAAGAGGATGCTTGCCTGCAGATTAGGTTTGGTATGTAGAAAATGCAAATTAGTCTCATTCAGCTTTGCTCTGTTAATGCATATGCCTTACAGTGCAATCCAGGTAAACCTCAGGTAAGCGGGTGTATGACTGCTGACAAAATTGTTCACTTGCCTTCAAGATTTTAAAGCCCAATAAGTACAATACAAAATGCAATGGCATATAAGACATGCCTCTAATTTGCCTAGGAATATTTACGAAGGGTACATTTTTAAAAGTAGGCGGCAGAGTGATTTTAGGAGAAATTATTTTGTAAAAGTATGGGTCTTGTATGACAAAATACAGATTGTAATAAAATGATTGGCAACATTAAGGCAAATCTTGCTTCTTAAAAATAATTTCCAATGCTCAGAAGCCATATATGCAGCATCTTAACAGAGTTTCAAAGCATTTAGAATTCTGAATGAGCTGAACCCTGAGAGAAAAATGGGAAAGAGAAAATGAAATGTGTATGTCAGTGATAGAATTATAAAGGTTTAAAGTAAAATAGGGGATGATATCAAAAGCAGAGAAACACTCTTTGCATTCATATAGCTAACTATAAACATAATTTATCTCCTGGGTGCACCTAAGTTTTTTTCATTCTAAGAAAATAACACAAACAAACAGTGAAACTAGACAACAAATTTAATCATAACTATACAAAAAGAACAGTTAACAAAATGTAGGAAATGCAATTATAATACAATAAATAATAATTCATAGATATACCATACATGCGTCATCACACTTATCTGTAACCCATGTTGTGCTTCTGAATGAAGAAACCAACTTTTTCAGCGCTTAACCATAAAAAGTAGAATTATTGTGTTTGAAAAAGTAAAATATCATCTTGGCCATTTGCTAACCAGTAAGGGTTGCTGAGATGGAAATCTTGTGGTACAGGCATGATTCTCTCAGAAGGCTGACCAAATACTATAAAACTGAGTAACATAATCTTGCCCTTTCATTTTTTTGAGCAGAGCAAATATGTCTTCTGTTGCAGCTGTGTCCCACAGAAGATTGTACCAAAACTTAATTTTTAAATCCTCATAATTCATTCAGTTGCTGGCTATAACCCATTTGGCTAAAGCAAAAAGAAATTTTAGCAAACGTTTACAGGATTTAACATGTGAATAAAAAAACAGATTTAATAAGAATAACTCCAATATTAAATTTAACAATTTCCCCCCTGAACCTAAGTTTTAAAACACCTTTGATCAGACTCTACAGTGAGAAGAACACACCAGCAAAATAACGAGCTGTTTTACTTCTGTGTTACTTAACCCAAAGTTAGATTTTTTGGGTAAAATATTGTGAAAGAAAACCAGCTTGTCACTTTGCCAATGTGTTCTCTTAGCTCTGGAGGTCGATCAAAGCTGGATTAAAAATGAAGTGTAGCTGGGCCCAGAGCTTGCACAAGAAACACACCAGCCAGTGTGGAACAGCGTGGATTCAGTAAGCTTTGAGAAAATACAAAGGAATAAAAAGTAACAGATGTACCTTTATTAAGCTATTTGGTGCCTGTAGCAGTAAGGCTGATTCAGCAGTTGTGCTGTGCATGTGTCAGAGTACCAAGGAACTCTAGGAGTAGGTTTCTAACTTTAATTTTCTTTAACTACAATTTGCAACACTGTATAGCAATTATGGCTGCATCCAGACAGGGTTTAAAAACCAGGAGTATCCTGGGCCTATGTTGGATTGTTCCTACTTGGGGTCTTTCTACACTTATCAATACCCCAGTAGTTTCCTTCATGGCCCACTTCTAGCCCTCTCTCTTCTGCACTCTACTGTGATGCCAAGAGGCCACACCCCCTACATCGTACGACAAGCCCTGTCCACACTGGGTGGAGCATAGCCCTGTCTAAATGGCCTAAATGTCTACCTACAATGGGACAGTGGTAGATCTCTTTTTTAAAAAGTCTGCCTTTGTCTTGCTCATGAGTAAACCAGCCTAGGAGGCATGTGGAAGGGTACCTACCTCCATGGGCTGGTTTTGCAGGGGGACCCATTGAGGCAGCACTCAAAATTGCACCACTGAAATATATTCCTAGCCAGTGGAGAGTGAGGAGGCTTTGGAGATTGTGCAGTCTTCAGGGCCAGTGAGGTGGCTGTCCTGAAACAGCTATCTAGATGCCTTATACCAAGAGAGTAAAAGTGGATAAACTGAAGCAACCACTCCAACCTGGCCTGCCCCTACTGGACCAGGACAGGATGGGTAAGAATTGCCCTTAGATCAAAACTCCAAAGCCTTGAAACATCCTAGGTGCTTAATTCCAGCATGGCCCTGCTCTGATAAAACACCCAATGACAGTCCTGCTTTCAGTGCCTTGTGCCATACTAAGAAGTCCTAGGGACTCCCACGGACTGGGTGCAGGTCACAATGAATGCCACAGTACATTTGTCCAGTTGGAGGGTTTTTATTTTTTTAAAAGCCCATATATTGATGTGAATATGTGCCAGTTAACTGTTTAGTATGACTCACTGCTGAACTTGTGGGAAATTGCTGATATCTGGCTAAAAACATGGGATCAGACGTTGTGAAGTTTTACCGGCAGTAAGAAACGAAACCTTTGAAATGAAGGAAGAAGATATTGCTACAAAGGCATTTCAGAAATGTTTGTTCTTCTGGTAATTCCTCTCACAATGTCTGTTGGGTTTTGGAAAGTCAAATATCCATCTTAATATATAGTAAATGAACAGGGCTGTACATTCCTGTGCATGCATTTATACCCAGAGTGCTTAAGTTATAATGTACATTTTTCAAAAACAACAACTTTTTGTCAGTTTTAAAATCTGCAGAAAACAAAAGTATTGGATACTGTTAAGATGTTAATTTCATAGCTTTGTTCTTTTTTCTTCTTAAACAGTGCACTTGAGAACCTACAGCTGCTGGAAAATGTCACAGTGCACCACAAGCCAAGTTGCTGATCACTTTAACGCTGACAGTTTTAGATTCCTTTGCTGCCAAAGAGATTTCTGCAACAGGGGTGTAAACATCCTGGTTGGTACAGCTCCCCTTGTTCTTTCAGTGTTGACTGTTCTATGGATGATGCTTCTGTATTAAGGAGATCATTTAAAAATAATTTACAGCATATAATTTCAACATTTTACTTTGGTATGCCTGGAGATGGTGGGTCACATCCACCTACACCATCAGTGTTCCCTTGCTCAGAAAGAATTTCTTAATATCTTTTTTTTGCAGTCTTCTAGATACAGTTAGGTGCTTTGGGTTTGAAGCTGGTCTACAGGGTGAGAGAGAAGCAGAAAGTCCTGCCACACTTTCTCATATCACATTAGAGGTAGCCTGTTATGTGTTACTGAGCACCTGTGTAGTGCAAGTGACTCCCAAGTCAGACTAAGGGTGTCTTCAGATATTAAGTTAAAAATGCATGGTTTATCTGAAATCTGAATTATTGTACTTCCACAGGGAAAACAATTTATCCCCACCTGTAGATGACACTCTGCATTTTAGACATCACAGGACTGAAGGTTCTTCCATTCTCATGCTCAGCCCCTCCCTGCATTGATAGCTCCACATGTTCTCAGGTGAAGATGAGCTCTCGCAAGTTCTCATGCAGAAATATTCCACAGTTAAAGTCCTTAAAACTACAATTTTTAAAACATATAAAGTCTTTAAATCTGTCAGTCAAATTAAAAGCCGTTGTGCATTCCACACATATTTTAACCTTATCTGGAGGCACCTTAAGATCTATGTCCCTGGAACTGAGTTTGCAGTCAGCCTTGGAAGCTCACTAGGAGACCTGGATCAGTCACTGTCCCTCAGCTTAACTTACTTCACAGGATTGTTGTGACTCTAAGGCTGCTGCTAGACATCAGTTACTTATTTCACTATATTTGGATATTTCAGAATATGCAAGCTCTATTCCAAGATATCCAAATATAGTGGAACAGATAACCAATATCTGGAAGCAGCCTTATTTATTTTGCTAATTTGAATATTCCAGCGTATCTATGATTTAGTCTGGAATATCCAAATATAGCAGAATAAGTAAATGATATATGGATGCGTCCTTAAATAAAGTGCAGAAGCCTTGAGTTTGAAGTTATTTTGCTATTGATTAATGGTACCAATCAGAAAAAAGTTAAGTTAAAGTTCTGTAAACTGCATTTAATTTCCAAATAGTAAAACAAGGAGGAATCTTGCTACACTTAGGCTGTGAAGAATGTCTTCTAGATGTATGGAGGGAGAATAGTAATATATTCCTTGCCTTGATCATATCAATTTAGTTGGACACTGGTTTTCCAAAGTGGCGGCTCAAGATAGTTTTGAACAATTCAAATTATTATTATTATTATTATTATTATTATTATTATTATTATTATTATTATTATTATTATTATTATTATTATTATTATTATTATTATTATTATTATTAACTCAAACATAAAATAACACAATACAATTACAGAAGAAGATTTTAAAAATTCTCATCGTATTTTAAAATGTCACATAGTGTAGCAGATTTGTATTTCTTTCCTCACTGGAAGGTTCAGCAGCTTTATTTCAGAATCTGTCTTTAAACCAGAAGCTAAAGACAAAAAACTTGTACAACACAGAGCTACTTTTATAGCCCACAAACTGCAAGTCATCATGAGGTTTCAGAATGATGCCATCTAATTACTGCAACACCATGAGACTCAGTTGCTGGCTCACTGGGACTCTTCAGTTCCTGATAACATTCTAAACTGTTTGACAAAAAAAACTTTGATAGTCTTGCAGTGTCTCACGCCCTCAGATATAATGGGCAACAGCAGAAGATGGAAATAGGGGGAGATAAGGAACAGACTCAGGCAGATCTCATACAGACCCAGCTGTACCCACTGAGCCACTCCCAGCATGGCAAACCTTCATTTCCAACTTTGAGATAAGGGACAGGGTGCCTTTCTCTAGACATCATTATCCCTCAATTCAGACTGTGTTGACCCTTTGGATACATATTAGAATTGAGGCTGTATGGAATGGCCAATGGTCCTGAATGCCCTTTAAATTATAATGTGCCCTCATTGGCTGCTATCAAGCCTACCCAAGCAACACCACTATAAATGGCCTTCTGGGAGGACCAGATCACTGCTTCAGACAGCTCCAAAGAGACTCCATCATTAAACTCCTGCTAATAATGTAGAAAATGGGAGGAAATAGTCTTGAAATTAAGACACTTATTTTATAACAAATTATTCTCCTTTAACTTGTCCACTTTCATGGCTTTTAGACCTAGTAGTTCTTGGAAAGCCTGCTTTAAATGTTTTATCCATTGTCTCAAATTATGCTAGAAGATCTTTCTGGTATCAGGAACTTTGCTTTTTAAACACTTGTAATGGTACGAAGAGAATCAATAAATCATCAAATTTATGCATGAGAGGGTTTCAGGAAACCAGGGGTGTTTTTCCACTGTCACTAGAAGTACCCATTAATGGGTACAAAAATGCCATTAAGTACCCATTAATGGGTATTTAATGGGTACTTCTAGTGACAGTGGAAAAACACCCCAGAAAGCTCATTATAAGGGTAAAATATGTTAATTAATAGTACAAATGTTCTGCAAACCCCATAATAAAAAGAACATATAAAGAGCACCAATATATACAAATGAACAATAATTTATTTTATTTATTTATTATTTACTTTTCTATCAAGCCCCATAACCGAAGGTCTCTGGGCGGGTAACAGATTAAAATAGAATATAACAGTAAAAGACATTAAAAATCCAACAAGTATAAAACAATATACAATATGTTTAAAATGACAGTGTCTGTTCTGTGGGGGGTAGGGGGGGGGAACATAAGCAGCTCAGCCAAAGGCCAAATAATGAAATTGATTTAATTAAAAAATTGAGTGGCATGAGGGTTTAGTTAAAAAAAAAAGAGAGAGGACGTATCCATCCATCTATCTCATACCTTACCTAAACCTATTAAAATAATAACAGTGCCTGAAAGTGGGCAGGTGTTTCCTCAACCAAAATGTGTTGTGAACCAGTCTTCTACATGTATACTGGGAAGATTCTTGGTGCACCGTGGGGGGAGACTCTTTTACAGTCCGGTGGGATATTGCTTGTGGGCAGAGGCAACTCTTCCAGTAAATGAACTGAGCACTCACTAGTTCTTTCCTTCCATCTTGTCAGTCCGAATAGACCCTAAACATACAAGTTTCTCTTTATTATTAGCCCTGCCTTTTATGATAAGGTTCACACTATAAAATAAAATAAAACTTAACGTAGAGTGCCTCCAGACATGAGGAGAGCTATGAGTTTCCTTTGCAGCTGCTTCCTCTCTGACAGATGCAAAGGGAATTTGCAGTTGCATTCTGTGGGATGAACAGAAAGCTTGGAAGCTGTGCAGAGAGTTTGCAGCTGCTTCCTGTTGGTCAGAGAGGAAGCTTTGATTGCCTGCAGTATCTCTGCAGAGTCCTGGAATCTCTGAATTAAAAAGGGGGTGAGTTGTGGGGGCCGCTGCTAGCAATTAAAGTTGCAAAGTCCCTTTGCTGCTTTGTCACATGTCTGGAGGCACCCAAAGTGAAAACAATTAAGTACAGAATTCCAGAACTGAACAACAAAAAAAGGCATTTTCAGTTGCATGTTATGAGGAGTCAATTCATGTGTCAGGGACTGAAGAAAGAATTTCTTCGTAGACATTACTTTTTGTGCATTCTGCTCTACTTCCAATTGACAATTTCGCTCACTTATGCAGATACAGAGCAGCCTGGCTCTGCTCAGTTTCTTTGCATCAATAATGGGGTGGGGGTGGGGAAAATCTAGTGAAATGTCCCAAAATCCACTCTGTTCACATTTTATCCTGTGCTTTGGTTTTTAGTGTGCTTCAAACAGGGTATTATGGGACTTAATAACAACTATTTGAAGTTATACATGATGACTTATATTCAATATTCAGATCCCTTTCCTGTTCCTCATATTTTTATACTGCCAAATCCATACTGTATATGTATACTGTATAATGCCTATACCTTTGCATAAAATCTCCTGAAAGATCATTGCTATGGTTTGTTATATTTGCATATATTTAGCTTTTTAATATATAGCAGCTTCTTTTTACAATATTTAAGGTTTTATTTCCTCCTGTAATCTTCCAGAATCACATACTTCTGAGTGGTCAAATATACAGTATTTACAAGTCTTGATGTCAAGGCAATAAAAGTTCACCTAATTTACTTTATTCCTAAACATCTACTGCCCACAAGCATGCAGAAATACTGTTACAGTAATGGCAAGCAAGCAGTTCTGTAATTTGTCAACGTACACAGTTTGACCACAATGAAGTTGCTTGACATTTTTGAAGATTGTTCAGTCACTTGTAACATAAACCAGTAAAGTAAAATATACTTATGTGTTATGAGTGTTTATTGGAGAATATTGATTTGTCTTGTTTTGCTTATACAGACTGGCATTGTTCTTCAGGATTTCTGAAAAGGCCTTTCCATGCTCAGAGGTGAAAGGCGTCTAGCACCTTCTGGATGCAATTAATATTTCTCAACCTTCACCAAACTGTTTTATGTTTCTTGTCTCATTAAAGGACAGAAAATGCAGTTTGGATTAGATATGGAATGAGATCACTAGTCCACATGGGGCAAGACATTGGTGCAGCCTGGGTTGCAAAAATGCCATATCCTGCTCCAATGGGGGACTAAATTATTCAAGGTAATAAAAACTGAAAGAGATTGTACAGTCACCCTTGCCAAAATATCCCTTCTGTTTTCAAATTGCAAAATGAATTGCAAAGTACAATTATTTGGTTTATTAAAAAAAAGACTAAAAATGAGCAAAAACATAATATAGCAAAATAATTCAGATTCAAAATAGTTCAAGCAAATAAAAAAATTCAGAGTCTTAGTTCTGTAGCAATTCAAAAGAACAGCATCAAGGTAAGAAATAACGCAAAATGTATCAGAATCAGGACTGAAGTCAAGATTCAGGATGAAACAGAATAAAAAAAGCTAATACAAGCATGGCTGTATCCTAAATCATGTTATACGATGACCAATAATATGCCAACAAATACAGGTCCTTCTGGAAGATGAGAGAGTAACCCCCTCCCATCAGGTAATGTGAATAACTGCACATTCCCTCTGTGAAGCCAATTAGTGTTATCTAATTTGGGAGAAACTTCCAGGTGCATCTGAGCTTGGATGGTACCACTCCACCACGGCCAAGTATGCCTTTCTTCTTCAAACTTTACAACTTTACATAAGCTACAAAGAGAAAAAAATTCACTCTAGATGTTAACCCTCTTGGGCCAAAATGGAGACAGTTGGGCTCTCAGTTATGCTCTTCTGTTACAGAGTTCCAGAGGGATCTCTTGCCATTGGGTGAGTGGACACTAAAGTGACAAACATGCTTCAGTCTTTGTAAGTGCAAAGTGATCCACACTGGGGGGGGGGAGGGGAATATCCATTTACACCTATAAACTGATGAGAGCTTAGCTGTCTGTGACAGACCAGAGCTTCATCCAGACAGCACTTACTTAATCTGCATTATTTGGATAATTTGGAGTAAAGCACATCGAGACACATTTATCCATCATTTATTCTGTATTATCCAAATAATGCAGATTAAGTAAAGGCAGTGTGAATGAGGCTCAGGGAAGGAATCTCGGGGGCACGGACAGACCATCACTTGGTGAAGCTTGGTATCATTGAATGTTCACATGCAAAAGGAACCCTCTGCCCTCCCTCTGCCCCCCTTTCTACCCCCCCCCAACTCATGTTTTGCTGCTGCTGCCACTTCTGCTATTGCCACACCCTCCTCAGAGGTTCAGCTAGGCCTCCTGGAGATGGGAGCACAGGTGTAGTCTGGGTCCTGCTGTCTCCATGGGGCCAGGCAGCAGGATTGGCCCAGGGCTATTTCCAAGGTGAAAAGAAAATGTATCTGGCTTGTAGCTCCAAACTGGGGATTCATACCTATGTCAGGATGGGAGGCCATACTACAAATGGCCACTGGTGTAATCTACCCCGTGCAGTTGCATTTTAAGCCTGTCCTAGGCCCACTGTCATGTGGGAGGAGGAGGAGGAGGAGAAGAAGGATTTTGCCACCACAGAGGTAATAATGAAATATCTGAGAAAACTTTTTAACCTTAAACAAAGGAAGCCCAGAGCTGGCTCTAGCACTCCAGGAAGGAAACAGAAGAATTAGGCTCTGATCAGACAGCCAACTCCCCGCCCCCAATCTCTTGAGGCAGTTTAGAGAAGGCTTGAGAACCAGAGCACACCAGAGCCTCTCTCTCAGATGCTCCTTTTGTTATGTCCGAACTCAGAGTGCACAGGGCATGCTGATTACAGCTTTAATGAAAACTGTAAGAATCGTCTTAGCTTTTGTTGCCTCCTGCCTTCTCTAAGCCACCTTCTGTAGGGTGGACTGTTCAGAAGAGGGGGGTGGGTGGTTTGTGAAATTCCCACCTGGAAGCCTTCTCTGAGGCTTCTTGGAGATGCGCTTCCCATCCCACCTCTAATCCATATTAAAGATCTGATCAGTGCTGGCAGTAAAATATTTATTATGATTCTTGTTAACAACAATTGCAATAATTCGATATTTAAAGGCCATACAATATACTTCTAAAGTTAAATTAATGTAGATTAAAAGCGGGATGGAAACACTGACGCACACTACATGCACACTTACAAGCCTGCCGGAGCCTGTGGGGAAATTTTACATAATACAAAGAACCAAAGGATATTTGCTGTAAGTACGGAAGAAATCTCAAAACAACCGAATAATGAAGAAGCCACCACACTATTTACCTTTAATACGAAACATTTCAGCTTTGCCCGAATGCTACAAGCAAATTTTATTCTACTGCCTTAGGGTGACGTCATGATCTCGTTTTTCCATTCAAACCAATCGGGAGCCGGGAAGCTCAGTCTTGGCCAATGAGGGTAAAGTAGCTTCCACATTGGCTCTGCAGACCGGGATAAAATCGGGATCGTAGTAGGACCAAACAAATCGGGGAAAGGTGCTCGCAGTCGTCTGCAGGCGAGGGACGAGCCCGGCTCCGACGCCCGCCGTGCGCTTCCTCTGGAAAGGTTCCCCCTGTTTCTTTGGGAACGAGGTTCCTTTGGTTCCTTCTCGTTCCGCCGTTCTCCGTCGCAGAGGCAGCGTGCGAGGTATTTGGGGGGCGGCATTGGGGCTTCTGCGTCGCCAGCTGGCAGGGCGGTCTGCAATGCTCACCCTTGGCTCGACAACATGAAATTTTCCCAGATCGCGCTGCCTGTTAGACCCGGGGCAGCTCTTTTGGGCGGCGCAAGGAAAGGCTGCCGACTCTCGGCTTTCTGCTCTGGTTGGCGTGGAAGCGCCTTGTGACTGCGGGGCGGAGAGTATCGGGTCGGGGGGAGCGCCTCGGACGGGCTTCGGGGCTGCAAGGGTCTCCCCATCGCTTGCAACCTACGAGGTTCCTCTGTGCGTAACCGAAGCGCGAAAGAACAAAGGAAAGAGTGGCCAAGCTGCCCGCGGGTTGGGCCTCCACGCCCTTCCTGACCGAGTGACCAGTTTGGGGCACGAAGCCAGGCGCCTCGACCCGCAGGACTCGCGCCGTCCGTGCCTTTCCCGTTAGTCGCCGCCTTGCTGTTTATACAGCTTTCCGGTCAGGGCTGCGCACCGGAGAGCTTCGCTCCTGTTGGGAAGAAATAGTCGTCCTGGCACTTGGCGTTGGTGGGAGTTCCCTTCGGGAGTTTCGGTGCAGGACATAAATCGGCGTAGGAGGGCAAGGGGTCTGGTCTAGTTAGTGGTTGGGGAGTCACACTCCTTGTCTGGGAATACCGGGGTCGATTCCGCCCTCCCCCATGAAGTCAGCTGGGTGACCTTGGGCTAGTCACAGCTCTCTTCCGAGCTCTCACAGCCCTACCTACCTCACAGGGTGTTCTGTTGTGGGGAGAAGAATAGAAAAGCTTTGTCAGCCACTTTGAGTCCCCTTAAATGGGTGAGAAAAGCGGGGTAGAAAAGCCAAGTCTTCTTCTAAATGTTAGTGGCGGGGGGAGATAAGGGCCGATATTTCTTTCACAAAGCAAAATATTCCATATAAGTGCTATAAACCTCCCCCCCCCCGCTAAAATGGGAACTGAACCTAAAAAGTGTACCCACCGTGTATTTTTTAAAGAGTTTGTTCCAGACTCATAACTTGAGAATTTCGACCTTGGTGGGGGAAAGGGTATGAACAGGGTGTGTTCATACCAGACTTATTTTGCGGACAACCCAGATCCCTGAACTTTGTATGAATCATGAGATAGTTGCGTTAGAGGATGGACATGAGCTATTCTTATCTCCACACTCCCATAAACATTAGGAGGGAACTGTTGTTTCCTCAGAAGTAAGTCGCATTAGTTTCTGGGACTTAACTTTCCCAAACAGGAAATTACAGTCTCTTAGGTTTATGTTTCCCCCTTTCGTTAGGGAAGGAGAAGAAAAGATGGGTGTAAATGTAAAACAACTCGAAATGCTCCCCTCCATTTTGCACTTTAGGGTTTGAGTGCATTTTTTTTTTGGAAGAGGGTAAAGAAAGCTGTGTTCTTCTGTTTGTCATTAAAAAACCCTACAGCATTTCTAAGATATTTGGAGCTTAAGAGGAACTTTTGAAAGGTGTTGTTGGGTACCAGTGAGTTGTGGGCAACTTATTATTAACTGCAAGGGCACCTTCATGGGCACCTGTGTGCAGTTTTCTTGGCAGAGATACAGAAGTGGTTTGCTACTGCCTACTTCCAGGGAGAGGCTGGGGATTGAACCAGCCACCGTCTGCTTTCCAGGCAGTTTGGTCTATCACTGCTAATTTTTAATTTTAATGCAAGTCCCTGAATCTTTTTTCTTTAGTCTTGAGGGCATATTCCTAATGGTCCAATTGGACTGCCTTCCAGAAATGTAGCATCTGCTTGCCAGATCACAGTTTCCAGGGAGCACTCTGCCTTCATGAGCCTTCCTCTTGGAGTGTTCCCCGGGGCAAAAAATTGCGCTAGGGATGCATTCTAACAGAACACTTTAAAGTGCTCTCTAAGAGTTCCCAGACTGTCAGCTACTCCAGCCATCTCCATATTGTTGAACTGGAACAGCTGGAACAGTACATAGAGCCTGAACCTGGTGCCATTTTACAAGGCTCTGGAAACAGCCACAGAGGTTGGCTATTTGCAACTCACCATCAAAATCTTCCTGGTTTGCAATTTGGGAGGATGGAACGGCGGCAACATGGAATCTGTCCTCAGGGCCTGGTAAACACTGCCATACTTGACTCCATTATTGGCCCAGGTGGAGCAGTCTGGGCTGAGACTGGCCTTCATATCATGTCCCTTAATATCTGGTATAGAAGCCCCTAGAGATCTAGAGAGGTTGAGGAACCTCTGGCAAGCTTGAAATGTGTCACTTGCCCCACCCCTCCAGGCCCCCCCAAGGGCTGTAGGGACAGCTAGGAAGAAGGTGAGCAGAGATCAGTGCTCATCTAGAAAATCTGGTGTCTAGTTAAGCATTCAGAATGGCCTTGTGCACATCCTTATTTGTAATATTTTCATTTTTATATGTGCAGATAAAAGCTAAGTGATCAAGAGTCCAACTAAGCAATCAGAGCATATTAACAGTTAAAAAGTCTCCCTGTTAACATCTTCCCTCAAAAGCTACTTTTATCAAGGGAGGAGTCATGGGAAGGACAAAGGGAGTTTCTTTGGCTGTATCCAGATTTGGGGGTGGTGGTGGTGGATGTTACCACTATGGTGGGGTTGTGTGGTGTATCTGAGACAACTCCTCCATAGTGTCTGAAAACTGGTTCAAAGCTATTGCTAGAAAACCCACTGATGGTCATGGCTTTTCCAGCAATAGTGCTTTTTTAGGCTGCTTATTTACCTTCTGATACAGCTGTCATGATTACCCTATGCAACATGTATCCGTGGAGGCCAAAACAGGTGTCCATGAATGTCTGGTGGTGGCAATGAGCACATCAGGCAAGCTGGGAGCCCAGTGCGCACTTAACTTTTAATGTGCTAAGATAGTGGTAGTGAGGGTTAATGGTGAGAGATCAGTATCCCACCATTATTCCATCCTAGCAGGTTATTGGCTGCCATCGGGATGTGGCCTTTGTTGTTACTGCATAAAACTGATACAGAGCTCCGCATTTCCAAATTCCTCACTTTAACAGACTCTTTCAAAGAAAAGCTCTTGCCTCCCAGAAACCACAATTTCTTCCTATGTCTCAATTTCCTCCTATGAACTTTTTATAGAGTTCATTATTGCTGTCCTTATAGCAACAAAGAAGCCAGAAATCTAAATCCTTGCATCTCTGCAACCAGATTGAAGGAGAAAAAGGTGCCAGGTGAGGGAAAGGGTGAGAGACATGATTGACAAATACAAGTTGATGGCTGTGTCAGGTAACCCCAATCAAAACTTTGGGCCCCAAATTACTTGCTTCAGAACATTCAGCAGCTATCAAAGCTTGTCCTGTGTTCTTGCCTTGTAGGTTAGTCAGGCAGAGCTAACAGGAAGATGAAGTATCTCTTGATCTCTGTGTTGATCGTTATCCTCTGCAATGCAAGTAAGTATTCAAGCCTGCCAACTAACAATAAGCAAATTAATGCAGACACTGAGGGGAGATGGTGCATCATATTGCTGTGTTAATGGCAGCTCTTGGTAGGGGAGCAGTGAGGGTCTGGACAGTAGTTAAATGCTTTCCCAATAGGGATAGCTGCAACTTTGCGTGTCATCCCTAACTATTAGGCAAGATGGCAGTTGAACTATTATCTAGAGGACCTAGATTTCTCATCCCTGTTTTAAGGCTTCTTAGTACATAAGGGCAAGTGTGATTTTTTTTTTTTGAGATCTCACTTTAAAGCATTTGTACAGGTTTCATCACGCCTTTCCTTTCAATGGGTAACAGGATGATTCTGCACTGGTCAGTATACCAGACCAGCTCGCTCTTAATTCCTTGCGCCCATTGTTCCTTCTATGACACAGAAGGAAATTCATGCTGAGCCCAAACAACATTTGGGGTGTTTTTCCACTGTCACTAGAAGTACCCATTAAGTACCCATGAATGGGTACAAAAATGCCATTTAGTACCCATGAATGGGTACTTAATAGGTACTTCTAGTGACAGTGGAAAAACACCCTAGGAAACAATCTGAAACATTCCATTTTAGATTTTGCCAGCTCCAAAGAAAAGCCGAGCTAATTGCTATTTTTAAATTTATGTCATGATAACCATGTTTCCATTATTATATTGTACTGAATTAGTGTTGTGGAAGAAATGATTTGTGAATTTTCTGTAGTTGTAACCGTACTCATTTGCAGTTATTTTGGGAAGGAAGCAAAACGAAATGTGGTAATTTCAATATTAAGTGAGTTCATCCAAGTTCTGTCTTATGGAATCTCAAGACTTCGGCTGTAATCAAACACAGAAAAAAAGAGCATCTCTTACAGAAGGCTTCAAGATGGGATTGTTCATGCACCAGCCTGTCCCTCCCCCAGTCCTGAACCTTCTGTGCTAGAAAAGGTCGATTGGAGAAGGCTTGGGAACATGAGGGCCACACACTCTCCCTCTGAGGTTTTCCTTCTGTTAGGATGAATACAGCCTTTGTTGTAATGATGTGGGAGCTGTTTTCCCAACTATCTGAGGCAATCTTGGAGCCATGCAAATTGCAGTGCTGCAGAAAGCCACTGAGATAGGATTCTCATAACATTGTATCACTCTGAGATTGTTTGCACAGCATTCTGTCCGGGTTTACATGACCCTGCTTCCTTGTGGGGCAGTGATTGTGTTGAAGAAAATATTTTTTGCTACTTACTTGAGAATGGGTTTTTATGTCACCTAATGAATATACTTCATTGAAGATCTTGTTTTCATTGACTTCCTCTAATCATAGTGTGTTTTTCCACTGTCACTAGAAGTTTCCATTAAGTACCCATTAATGGGTACTTCTAGTTTCAGTGGAAAAACACCCATAGACAACTGAGGTTAATTTTTTGGGTGGGGCCGAAAAGGAATATCAGGAAAAAGAAAAATGTAAAAGAGGTTCTCAGCTTTTCCTGTTTTATAATTCTCATTCATCTCTGATGAAAGTAGGTACCTTGTAGCTACTGTGATGCTGCTTGTATCCTTCTGCAGCCTGGAATCCTGCAATGTCTAAAGAAGCACACAAGTTTTGTTCCCAACTTAAATTGACTATAAGACAGGTGAGCCACATGGCTCTGTCACACTGGTCTGATAATACTGGGGTGTGATACTCATTTGGATTCTATTCTTATTGGTATCTGTACAGGAGCTTATAGCTTTTTTAAAAATTGAAAATGGGAGTTCATGATGCATACACGAAAGTCATTTTTTCTTTCCTTAGATCCAGGAAAAACCTTGAAGTGTTACCAATGTGACCAGATGGAAGAACAATGTAAAACAAATGTGACGTGCCAAGCTAGTGAAGATTCATGCATATTTGTACACCTCGGTAAGTAAGCTGTCATGCATTGCTTGTTCACACTTGGAGGTAATCTATTTGATTTGCTTCATTGTTATACTACAAGGGGGTAAATAAGGGGAGGGAATTTGCTTTCACTGTAGTAGAACTCAGGCCCAGTTTCTGGTGGCATTTCTCTTGTTTTAAGACGTGCCTTTGGTCCAGCATTTACAATGGGATCCAGGGACTTTTCTGTCAAAATATTTTGAGACTCTGGACACACAGATGAGTGATACTGTAGTTTGTAGAATGTCTGGCAGTGGTAGGTGTTGGGTTCCATGGTGGAAGGAAAAAGTAAAATAGAAAAGTAATGTAAAAAGAAAGGGGAAAAATAAAATATATCTGACATGCTAATAGAGACTTCCCTCCTTTTATGTGGTGGTTTAGTTTCTGCAATGTGCCACAAACAGTGAAACTACATATAAGAAGACATTGATTTTAATACAAAACCAGAGGACAGGAACCTGTGCCTAAATAATCTACTGATTTAGAGTGGTTGATCAGGTTTCCTTTCATGAACGTTGGATGGTAGAAGGCTGGGATATAAAGGCTGTGAAATAAAACAAATACGTTAAACGTGTGACAAGCCTATCCATCCAAGCACTTGCCCATCCAAGTACTCTTCTTAACTTCATAGATAAGACACGACGTGACAAGGAGACAGCCTAAATGCTGAGGCTGTTCCTAGAGTATCTGCAGAAATCCCATCTTTCTTTTTCTTTTCAGACATCCTATTGTAAAACCATGGGTTTTAATTTGAAACATTTAAGACTATCTCAGTCTTGAACCTAGAGAATTTATTATTTCTCTGGAAGACAAAAACTGGGAAGGAGGAATAGGTCATGCTTATGTGGTACTGATTCTGGGCACTTTGCCTTTAAGATTGCTGAGTTGCCTCAACTGATGAATAGATGCATGTCAACCGAACAACTTTCGAACACTCTACCTGGATTTAATGCCATTTGCCACCTGTAAAAAGACTTGCCAGTCCCTTATTCAAGGAATCTCTGATGTCCTTCATTATTTACAGGGTTCAGCTCTACACCAAGTCTGACAATGTGCAGGACCACCTTAACAGGACAATTCTCATCTTTCTGTAGTGTAGTGTTGGGAGAGAGAACCAGACTAATGTCCTACAGATGTTGAACTCAGCTCCCATCAGCCTCAGTCAGCTTGGACAGATGGACTTGGAAGTCCAACATTTGGAAAATACCATGTAGTCTATATGGTTTAGAGGATATTCTGGAAATTGGGTTTCTTTACTTACAAAGTAAAGTATAGTACAGTAATAGTGTATGTAAGCTGTTTTTAGGATATTTTACTTTTAAGAGATACATAAATAGTTTTGAATTATAAGAGATTATAATGACAGTTTAAGCAATGTCAATATTGAGCTGTTTCTACACTATGGCCATCCCTTCTACACGACTGATGCATTCAGGGGAGGTCCTGCCCTCTGTGCCGGATGGAGTGTAGACCAAAAGGGACTGGATTAGGAGGTCCCAAATCGCCACCTAGTTGGTAGACCAGAATACCTCTTTAAAGAGGCCAACCAGTGTACCATGTGCTGTGTGCTAACAGTGCATGCCAAAATGGGTCTCCTGGTGACTTTTGTTCCTTGCTGTTGGAGCCTTCGTAGGCAGCTCCAAAGCTGGGGTAGCTTTGGAGCCAGAACAGGGGTTGGGCTGGAACAGTTTTCCGAATACAGACAGCCTTATACCAAAAGAAGTAGGGTTAGTGTAGGAACAGCTGTTGTTTCCTTAAGATTTGTCCCTAGATTGGGCTCCTATAGCTGAAGTCCTTATATACGAGAGTTGTAGTTTAGTTTTTTAACTTCCCTGATTGCTTCCTTCCCCATTTCCCTATTCTATATAGAATAAAATACTTCACAAATTCTTGTTTTTTTCTTTCAGGTGGAGGAAAAAGGGTCTGGAAGTGCTTTTCATATGCCAACTGCAATCACAAGTACATTGAGCAAGAATTCAAGAATGACAATTTTAAGTACCAGTGCTGCAAAAAAGACTTTTGCAATAATAGCCCAAATATGGCAAGCAGTGTGATTCTCCCTATCCTAGTTTCTGTCCTTACCATTACCAAGATGCTCTGCTTCTAACTTGGAACATCAGATCTACGTTGGTCTTCAATTCATAATATGTTGCTAAATTGTATTAGAAAAATCATCGAAGAATGCATAAGCTATGGAAAATTCCATGTCTTACAACTCAGTCGATTATGGAATGTGTTTGTCCTTCTAATGCTGCAGGTGTATCTAATCTACATCATAGCTTTTTCTGCAGGAAAATTTGGGTCTTTCAGCTGCCATAACTTAAAATGGTTTGTACGAATATCAGTCAATAAAAATAGCTGCTTACAACACAGATCTGCTTTTTAAATAAATAAATAAATCCTGGGTTTATTTTGCACTTTAGAGTGAAACATACCATACATCGCTGATCTCTTGTAAAATCAGACATCATTCTCTTGATACATGGGGCAGGGGTGAAATGTAACTCTCATGCTGAGGGGAGGGAAAGAAAGGGGAGAGGGAGCAGAGGCTGGTGCCGACCGTTGCGCTGGAAAAAGGCAGGTTTTTGAACTCTTGTCACAAATGTACAGGCTCTCTGTTACAATCTGCAGCTTCTCTCCTCCTTTTATGACAGCCCATGGAGGAGAGTTGGGCACAGGAAATCCAAATAGGGATTCGCGTTTTGGAAATCTGTTCCTTGCAAGAAGGATCGTCTTACACCTTTTCTGCATTTACCTTTTGATTTGGATCTAGGAGTACCTGCCCCATTAGTCCAACTCCATCTACACAAGATGGAGCCAAATCCAGAGTAAGAGGCTATTAATCTGAATCTTGTAGATCCATTTAATTGGGTCTATAAGCAGATTATGGATGTACATGAATTTTTTTGGCATTTGTTTCAAATCGAATATCTAAATATTTGATTCAAATGTTTAGAATCCAAATGCAACAAAATCCAATTTGAATCTGTCCATTCGAAAAATTCGAATCTGAAGATATGAATGCCAACAACATTCGTATTTGGAGATACAAATGTTAACAACATTCATATGTGTTATATGTATCTGTACACATTTAATATGTATCCCGTTTTATCCTGTATGCATCCCATTTTTGTCCCGTACTATAAGTGCAAATGTATACACATACGTATGAGATTCGTACAGATACGTATGTAATATGTATGCATCTGTTCACTTGAATGTTTCAAATCATTCAAACGAATGTTTTAGAACATTCAAAATTCCTTCGAATGTTTAAATTCGAAAGTGTAGACATTCTATTCAAATTCAAATGTTCACATTCGACTGAATTTGATTGAATTTTGAATGTTTAGAATATTTGTGCAGATCCCTAAAGCAGATGGAGGACCTTGTTCCGAGCCATGGAAGGCATTCAGACGGCATGCCTCCTCCACGATCCAGAACTCCTGGGGACTACTTTTCAGTAGTGCACCACTGCTTCAAGGCTAGGAACTTTCATTTCTAGCCTTCGGAGGTGAGGATGGTTCCTGCAAAGTTTACGCAAACTTCACAGTTGAAGGAAAGCATGAGCCCGGTCAACACAGTCTACACTTATGGCACTGATCTGGCCCATAGGTCCACAAGATCAGTGGCTCAAGTTATTCCAGATCTGCTGATCCAGATCTAACACAGGTAAGTGCAGAAAAGGTCTGAGTGAATTGAAGAGGTACTGCTTCTGTACTTCAGAAGAATCCATCTTTTTAATAGAAAATGTAACATTCAGGAAAAGTAATGAGATTCCCATTGGCATATGGAAAAGAAGAGAAGGCTTCTGCACCTATTTCAAGTGAGCAGAAGTGGTTTGGTAGTTTTCATTACTGGAAAAACCTTCATAATTGAAACTTAAGCTAGAGAAAAAAGGAAAAACAATTTGAGATCTTTTTATTAAGTCTTTCTATTAATCTTTCTTTGAATTGCTGTACTAAATGTACTTCTACCTGGATATTTTGGTGACTAAAAAGTTAAATCTGGGGTGTTTCTGCACTTAGCTTCCCATCCGTGGGAAGGGAAAAGTACATAACAGACTAATATGTACTAGCGTTCACACTTAGGCTATTGTGTACTAATCACTGACAGAGTGCCACCATCTTGAATGCAGTGCCTGGCACAACTGCATGTGCACCGGTGCCGTCATCATGGTGATGATAATGGTCTGTACCTGTGCAGCCACGTTTGTGGTCATCTGAGGTGCCAGCATGCTTGTGCAGCATCTCAGATGACCCCTTGCATCGGGAATGGTGCAAATGGTCAACAGCTTGACGCATCAGGTAAGTTTCAGGTAAGGGTTAGGTTGCTTGTGGTGCACAATTTCATGCACCACCACTAGTTTGCAACAGGTTAACATCTGGGCAGGCAGGGGGCATTTCTAGGCTATAAACACTTCCTGCCCAGATGTTAACCTATTGCAAACTATGAGGCCAAGTGTGAATTGGCCTCTGGTCAGGTGAAACAACTTTGGAACTTGTCTGGAAACATTGTTTCATCACTCTCCCCATTTGGAAATTGTTCTTACTGTTCAATAAGTATGAAGAGATCTATGTTTTTCTTTTCCAATGTAGCCACGTTAGAGCTTTGGACTGATTATCTTACAGAGCTTAAAGAAATTAAAAATAAAATAACAAAAAGGCATCTTAGTAATGGGTGCTAGGAGAAAATCTTAACTAGCTTATTGAAGCAAAACAGAATGCTCCTAAGGAAGCAAAGGTTGTTCTGTACCGCTTTTCTTTGTAGCTTTTGGGTGTTTTTCCAGTGTCACTAGAAGTACCCATTAAGTACCCATTAATGGATACTTCTAGTGACAGTGGAAAAACACCCTTTGTTAGCCTTGTAATTCCATTGGGCTTCAGAATATAATAATAAATGTTGTTCCTAGAGTGAACTGCAGACTCAAACTGTGTTGTCTCTGGAAAGCTTTTGAATTATAAGATTAATATTTGGGAGGTTTCGCTAAATAAATTGCACCCATTGAGGTGGAATTCTGCAAAAGGAAGTTGTTTTGGGAATGGATACTAAAAACTAATTTAAATATTTGACTGGATGGAAGATGGAATATTAATCTTAATGATGGAAGATTCTTAATGCAAAAGTTATCAACTTATCCAGGTAAGGTATTCCCCCTCCTTTTGCTTTTTATAATAGGGCCCTGTTTAAAAACTAAATTTGTTTCCATGGCATCTATCTTTGCCTCCTTGATTCCTTCACCTGTATTCACCCAGCTAGAGTACCACTGCTTTCCAAATTCATATTCCCTCTTGTGCATCTATACGATTCCTTTGGTTTTGCACAACAATTATTCCATTAAGCTCTACCATGGGAGGTATGACAGCCTTGGTTACAACCAGTCAACAGTCTCCTACTTTTTGTTATCTGATTCAGAATTTTAAGATGAAGGCTGGATTAAAGATATAATCATATACAAATGAATATAATTCTTTCTAAATCCTTGCCTGTTAATAGGGGAAGCTCCCTTGCAAAGGTGAAGTTTACCAGAATGTGAGCAAGGAAATAAAACAGCTGGAGTCTAAATTTTACTGGATAGCTTGTATGCTTTAGCACTGTATCTGCTGAACTCAGGTATTTGTCAACATAATTTATTACAAATTCATCAGAGATATCCAATACTTGTTTCTCTAAGGAATATAAAATTATGCCAAACTGATTTTGTGAAGATGATGCAAATCCATGTTTTGCTCCATTTTCCCCTCCTGAAAGATGGTACATAGATATGTACAAAATGAAGTCTGGATTAAGAAAGAATTGGACAACACAAGTATGCTCTGGCACCGAAAAGAGAAGTATTGGAAGAACCTGTTTTTCAGGCCAAACCAGCTTCTTCTAAGGCCCGAAATATGCCAAGCAACATTTGCTACCACTCTAGTCTTCTCTGTGATTCAAGTCAATAATTTTCAATTATTGTACTCATGCAATGAACTTCAGCTGAACTTTACATTTAAAAACAGTGGGTTTTTAAAATTTAAATAGCCTTAGTTCTTCCCCCTGCCTTCTCAAGGCATTCCTGGGGAAGGCACGGTCTCAAATTTGGAAACCATGGCTTTAGGATGACTAGTTTGGGCGAGTGAAGGAGTGGCAACCAACTTTATGAGGATGGATTTCATAGACCTTAGCCACAGTTTCACTGCAATGGACTACGGCCAAGAAGGAAACTTAGGAAAAAGACTTGCCTCCTGACAGGCTGGAAGCACCTCTTTCCTACCTGCTTTATTTATTTATTTATTTCCATTTCTATCCCGCCCCATACCCGAAGGTTTCTGGGTGGGTGACAACGAATCAACCAACATTTTAAAAACATATTAAAAACAAGATACAGGTTAAAACAAGGTACATAGTTAAACTCTAATTTAAGCCGTGCATTCAATGGTGTATTAATAACTGTAAAAGTAACTTTTGAGGCCCCAAAAGACTTTATGAACTTTAAAAATGGTTCAAATTACAACAGACCCTATAGTCGCCTCTTTCCTATATAGTGAAAAAAAAAGTTAGAAGGAATCACTTGCTACCTCCTACTGCCCCTGGATTCATCTCTAAGCAAAGAAGGTAATAATATGACAATACACAGCGCTTATTTATTTATTTTTGCATTAAGCTCAGCATGAATTCTCAGGTCGTAGGCCGTAATATGTCCATATATATCCATAGCGCTTATTTTCCAGCGGCCTCCTCGCTCTGCCGCCGCACGAGCCCCTACAGCCACTAGGGGGCTCCCTCGTCGCAACTGACGCCCACAAGGGGGGCGGGCTTCGTATGGCCGCCAAGCTCGTCCTGCCTGCCGATTGGCTACGCTCTCCTCGCCTCGCACGCGTTTGGCTGCCTCGCCAGCAGACCTGCTCTCCGGTGAGGTGGCTGCTGGGCCGACCGGGCGGCGCGTCGTCGCTGAGCCTGAGGTCGATCGACTCGCGCGATGACGGTCCCGGGTGACTCAGGGGTTAATGCCTGGAGTGGGCCGAGGCGGCGGCGGCGGCCCAGCTGCTGAGGACCAGCCTTAGCCTTCGGGTCTCCGCTCGGGGGGGGGGGGAGCGTGGTCCAGGCCCCCTCCTCCATTTTCTCAGGTGAGTTCGAGGCGTCGATTCGCAGGGAGGGATATTGAAGGGTCGCCGGCCCGCGGCCCACCCCTTGAGGCGGAAGTGCTTCTCGCTTCCAAGTCACGCCCTGTTTAAAAGGAAGGCGTCGGGTTTTTTTTCCTGCCCAGGAGACGCTTTGTCTTAAAGGTTGGTTGACAGCAATTCCCAGAATTCCTTGCCGTTGACCATCCCTCCTGGAGGTGGTGGGAGTTGTAGTGCAACAGCAGCTGCAGGGCTGCATGTGAGGTAAAAGAAGCCCTTGTAGGACTCGGGCGGGTGCTCTCCTCCCCCGGGGAAAATCTCATTGGCATGCGTTCCCCTGTAGGGAGGAAGAGGTCATCGCGCCTCTCCTGCACGGGCCGAGGTCAGAGCACTTGGACAGTTTAAGGCTCGTGCATGTTTACTCAGGCGCCTCACTGAGTTTGGTGGAGCCCAACTGGTGAGCAAGGAGGCGTGTAGCCTCTTCATTATCGAGGGATGAAAGCAAAACAGACATGTGGCGAGACCCTCCATCATCAGGCACATCCAGTGAATGGAAAGGGTGAAGCATATCTGTAGTTGTACCTAGGTAGGTGAGCCACTTTGGTCTAGTGCAGTGGTTCTCAACCTGTGGGTTGCAACCCCTTTGGGGGTCGAGCTGCCCTTTCAGAGGGGTCGCGACGAGTCTCCAGCTGCCTCTCCCTACCCCCTCCCAGTTGCCCCATCCCCGTGGTTGGGGATCTCCACAACATGAGGAAGTGCATTAAGGGGTCGCGGGATTAGAAAGGTTGAGAACCGCTGGCCTAGTGGTTAGGGAGTTGGACTGTTATCTGGGATACCGGGTTTGATTCTGCACTCCCCCACGAAACCAGCTGGGTGACTTTGGGCTAGTCACAGCTCTCTTCTGAGCTCCCACAGCCCCACCCACCTCACAGGAAGTTCTGTTGTGGGGAGTAGAATAGCAAGCTTTCCTCGAGTCCCCTTAAATGGGTGAAAATAGCGGAGTAGAAAAGCCAACTCCTCCTCCTCCTTCTTCATAGGAATAATGTCATTGAATTGAGTGGAATTTACTATTTTGCTCCTGTATTGAAGATTGTGTCAAAAGTCTAACTGGATTTTTTCTGAACACAAAAACATAATTTGGAGGGAGAATGGATTACAGCAATAAAAACCAAATGCATAGAATATATTCATTTTCCATCTCCCAGCAGTGTACTGGGGAGAGATTTTTGCACAGGAATCTGTATGCTCAATTGTTGGGGTTTGTGATATTTAAGTTCAGTGCTACATCCTGGATATTATTAAGAATTACTTAGGGCTCAGAGACACTTAAGTTTTAATCCACGTTTGATCCACCTTCAAAGTGAAAGAGAACATCAGTAAACACTCACTTTCTACATTATGAAACCCAGTGGTGGATTTTCTGGGTTAGATAGTGTAGAAGGAAAGTGGCTTGTTATGTTGCTGTTATGTTCTTTCACTCTGAAGGTGGGTCAGACTTAGTTTGTGGATCCCTAAGTTTGAGTGTTGATCTGAATATGCTTGTGCCTTAGTATGCCCTTGCTGTAATCAAGTGAGCTCATTTCCAAATAGATGTAGGATTCTGTAGAAGAACAGTTGGATTGAAAATGGCAATCCATTGTGTTTTTTCATCTTCAAGACTCAAATGTGAATAAATTATTTGAAGTTAGCCTGTCTTTGGAAAGAAGAATGAGATTTCTGCCTTACATATTCAAAAAAAGCACAACAGTTAGGTTAAATTGAAATCTGCTAGTAGTTCAGTCAGAGATTCAATGAAACAGACAATTTTTCTTTTCTGTTTTTGCCAACAGAAGCAGATGAATTTTAAGAAGGATTTGTAGTTGAGGGGAGACAGTTGGTTTGCAGATTATGGAGTTCAAAGTAAATCAGTGGCCATCTGTGCCTTAGCTTCCAGTGCCATGCTTACACTCTGTATTATAAACAACTTTTGGTGTTGCTGTCTCCTTACTCCATCCAATCTGACAATGAAGAACAAACAACACAATCCTAATTTGTACTTTCCTGGAAAAAGGCTGCATTGAAAATAATGGATATATTATCAGGGTAGACATAATATTGGACTGACTCTTAAATAAAGGACTCTCTTCCTGTCAGTTATGCTCTGCCTTCTCTCTCATTCTTATAAATTCCCCAGAAATCCCCCGAAATGTAAATGTTCCATTGTCCTGATTGTGATTGAATGCAAGAAGGAAAAAACCTGCTTATTTGTGATCATACATTAGAGTCGATTATTGTAAGATAAAAATGCCATTGAGTTTAGCTTGGCTTCTCATAATCATGGCAACATTTCTGTTTGTTATCTTCTGGAGAGCTGCTGGGGATTGAACCTAGGTTCTTCTGTGTGCAGAGCAAATCCTGTAGACCAATTCAAGTAAAGTACACTAGCAGTGTTTTGCAACATACCAGGAAAAGGATCTCGTGGTTCTGGTGGACAGTTCAATGAAGGTGTCAACCCGGTGTGCAGCAGCTGCGATAAAAGCAAATTCAATGCTGGGAATAATTAGGAAGGGAATAGAAAATAAGTCAGCAAGTGTCATTTTTGCCTCTTTATAAATCTGTGGTGAGGCCACATTTGGAATATTCTGGTCACCATATCTCAAAAAGGATATTGTGGAACTGGAAAAGGTGCAGAAAGGGGTAACCAGAATGATTAAGGGTTTGGAACACCTCCCTTATGAAACTAGGCTGCAACGTCTAGGCCTCTTCAGTGTTTAATGTTTAAGAGGGGACCTGATTGAAGTATATAAAATTATGCATGGTATAGAAAAGGTGGATAGAGAAAATTTCTTTTCTCTATCGCACAGCACTAGAACCAGGGGGCACTCTATGAAGCTGATGGGTAGGAGAGTCGGATCCGACAAAGGGTAGTATTTCTTCACCCAGATTGTCATCGGCTTATGGAATTTGCTGCTGGCAGAGGTGGTGATAGCTACCAGTCTAGATGGCTTTAAGGTAGGGTTAGACAAATTTATGGATGACAGATGTATCAATGGCTACTAGAATGAATGCCTAGGTACATCTTTCAGGCTGGAGGCTTCTAAGGCCATTTGCTTGGATTCAAGAGCCATTTGCTGGGATTCGTGGGCCACTGTGTGTGACGGGATGCTGGACTACATGGGCTGTGGCCTTATCCAGCAGGGCTTCTCTTATGTTTTGTACTATAAAGCCAACTTTTACATTATCCAATGTTCTTCTCTAACAGATCCACAAGTTCTAAGGTCATTTTGTGGAAGGTGCCAAGAAAACTGCATGGGTGTATTCATTTAGATACCAGGACTGACCTGTCCTGTCACCTTAGCTGTGCTTGCTGGATCTGTAAAAACTGCAGTCGAAAACATCTGCTCAGCATCAGGGATATCATTTTTATTAAAGCTTCTTGCAACCTGATCTGTACAAATAAGAATGCAGTTAAAGTATAGCTTTATGTACTGACAGGAAAGACTTTTTTTTCATATTAGTTGTTTTGTGAGGTTTTTTGTTTAAAGAACAGATTATAAATTTGTATTTGGTTTGTGAAAAATTTCATGTTTGTTTAAATTATTTAGTAGTTTTACATGCTTACTAGCTAATGAAGAATATCCTCCATGTTATTTTTAAATATGCATATGTAGTTGTCCTATTTTGAGTATTTGGTTTACTCGTTTTGTAAGAAAGATTGATTTCAATAGAAGGCAATATAGCTTTGTTATATATTGTATGGAAGTATTAGCTTTGAAAAGGTTGAAATGCTTCATAACTGCTTGATTGGGCCCAACTTCTGTTTGCTTCAGAGAAGATCTACTCCCTGTATGAATATCACTTCTAAATAGGAATGTACAGTATCTAGATAGGAATAGCAAATATAAATACAACAACAGCTGCCCTCTAAGAGCTTAGATTGGTATGCAAGTTGTGGTCCTACTTTTAACTTTGATCCAGTCATCTGGGCACTATTGACTTCCTTTTGGATTACAGTGTGAAATGTGTTGTACATTAGACTGACTTTAAATAGTCTAAAAATTTCACTTTGCACTGAATAAAATAGCAAGCTAGTTAATGACTTTGCTAATACTCTGAATCTCAGTGTATTTCAAGGAGCTAATTTTGCACTGATGTACTTTGTTGTTTGAGATTGTAGCATTTGGAGGATTGTTCTTTATATGTACCCCCCCTAATTGGGTAGATTAGTGGAAACTCTTTATGTGTGTTCCCCTGTTAAGCAAGATACAATGGATGACTTACAGTAGATCAACTTGTTATATTCTCATCCTTTTTTTCTTTCTAGGCTAAGGAAGTTTTAATTTTCCAAGCTTTTTGTTTCAGCTGTATTGATATTTTAATAATCTTGTATCTGTTTTTGATTTAGTTTGGTATTTAAATGCTGTATTTATCTTTATCTGTTACATTTTATTTTAAGTACCCTCCAAGTTATGACTTTTTAATTGAGTACTTTATAAATTACAATAAAACAACTGCAAGATGAAGTACAGAAGAAAAAAATAGTTCTTGTGATTTTAGCTTTGAGTGGTTCCAAAACCACTCACAACGTATATACCTAAGGCTCAAACACATTTGCATAAAATACCTACTATACATATTTTATTTTGCCTTTCCTCTAAGGAGTGCAAGGCAGCACACACAATTCTTTTTCTGCCTTTATTTTATATTTACAACAACCCCTTGTGATAAGCTAGGAGAAGAAGCAGGTATTGGTCTAAGACAGTGATGGCCAACCTATGACACGCGTGTCACAGGTGACACACCAAGCCCTTTTGGGTGGCACACATGGTCACCCTGGCAATGCCAACTTTCAACTGAACAAAATTCAGCAACAAATGTCACTAATGTATATATTCGTTCTTGCTTTTAATAAAGTACATATATCAAAAATATAACTTTTTAACTAGAGCAACAAATATCACAAAATTATGGATATTGCTAGATGTGACACAGAACCCGAGTTAAGCTAGGTTTTCCTGCAAATTCTGACACATTGAGCTCAAAAGGTTCACCATTACTGGTCTAAGATCATCCAGTGGGCTTCATGGTTGAGTGAGGATTTGAGTAGAATTCTCCCAAATTCCATCCTAGTTCACCACAGAATGCAGAAACTATTGAATACATATTAGTTATTTCTATATTACTTTTTATATCTCTGTTCCTCCCTATACCTTATGGTCTTGGGGCAGGTCATAGTAAAATCATTGTAAAAGCAGCTAAAATAGATTATTTTAGTCAATCTACCTAAGTCCTGAAAAGTAAATTCTAATGGTCACTTTCAGGAATAAGTTTTAGCAGATCTAAAGTTGTATGTAGTGAGAGTTAAGCCTGTAATAAGATATTTGACTTTTAAATAGCAGTTTCTAGAGTTGGTTGAGAAATTGATTTTGGAGCTTTAGAAATGACATCCTTGAGATATGGCTGCGATACTTTTACCATAGAAAGGCAAAACTCTACTGGGTTTATAGGAGCCTTTGTACAACTGTAATAAGATTAGAGCTATTGAGAAAAGGTAAGCATTGCTAAGATTAATGGAGCTTATTGCATGTATTTGTATTTACAGTTCAGGCATTAGAGTGTGTACAGAAGTAGATGGAGCTTCTTGCTCTTTTGAGACTTCTTTATTTCTCCTTCATGAACTTCATACTGAAAATTTAAACCAGATATTGGCTTCAACTGATTCTTTGCCTGAATTACCAGGTTAGAGGTGAACTGTTCGAAACAGTTGCAAAGTATCTTGTAAGTTCTTGGCCTGCTGGCCTGGTCATGCTATTTAAAACCACCACATCACCTTCCAGAAATGCTGTGGTGAGATAGAGGGCCTGATATTGCAGTCACCAGCCAGTTGGTATTAGATCCATATAAGTTGCCTTCAGATGACATTCCTGCTGTCTGTTTCCCCCCTCCCCGAAAGAACTTTATTAATATTCAAATAATTCAGAAGGTAAATATAATAGACTTATAAACAAATACCAATCTGAAAAACAACAACCAAACAAATAGCAACTATTTACACTTGGCAGCTATACTAATTTGTTAGTAGTTCAAAACAATAAGTTACAAAAATCTTTCCAATATTAAGGCAGGGTATTACACAAAAAACTCAACATAATGTCATTCAAGCAGAAATTTTATCATATTTTGAGCAATCCATTTTCTTCAAGATCGTTCAATTTTTGTATGAATGGAGACCATACCTCATTATATATATACATATAATTTTATATATATATACCTACTAATGCTGCTAATTTAATGTACCATTCAGAAATTGTCATTGAGGTGTGGGATTTCCAAATTTTTGCTGTGATTTTCTTGATTGCAATGAGCATGAATTGTAGCAGAATGTTTTTGTTTGATGTGATTGTTAATGTTCCTAATAGTTGTAGCATGGCTATTTCAGAAGTTATGGCATTTCTGCTCGCGTAATGTTGATGCATCTACGTCCAGTATTCTGGATAGACTTCTGTTTCCCATTTGAAAAGTGCTGTTGCTGTTGTGGAAGGAAGGAAGAGGAGGACATTCATTGTCTCCTTTTCATTGGATATTTTCTATGATCTACTTCTGTAGAACTTTTTAATTTTGAATTCAAGATGATACATTGTATTATTTTATTAAAAATGGGTAGCTCCCATGGTAGCCTTCTCATCTAGTTATGTATACCTATATGCACCTTCTCATAAGCCTGCACACATACATGTATAGTGCTATCTAAATGCTTGCCAAGTGACGACAGGCAGTAATGGGCTGGATGGGAGCCAGTAAATTTAAACTGAATCCAGACAGGGTAGGGATGCTGAATGGCCTCAGGATCTTGGATCTGTGAAGTTAAGAGTCACCCTGTCATTGATGGAGTTGTAAATCCATGGAAGGAACAAGCACAAAATCTGGGGTGCTCTTTGACTGTGACTTGATGCTTGAAGCTCAAGTAGAGACAGTGGCCAACAGAGCCTACTTCTATCGACAGCTGATTTACCAGCTGTGGCCATTTTTGGAAAGAGATGACCTTGCCACAGTAACCAGGCTCTAGTAATTTCCAAATTGGATTGTTATATTGTGCTCTATTTGAGGCTGCCCTTGAAGACGATTCGGAAGCTGCAGCTGATAAAGAATGGAGCAGTTAGGCTGCTCACTGGAACGGTTGATTAAATGCACATTGTGCTGGTTTTAAAAGAGCTGCACTAGCTGCCAGTTTTTACCAAACCCAGTTCACGGTGTCAATCTTAATTTACAAGGCCCTAAATGGCTTGTTTTCCAAATATCTAAAGGAATGCCTTCTCCTGTATCGACCTGCCTGTGTTTAAGATCTGCAGGGGGGGCTGTCCTGGTTGTACTTGGGATAAGGACTTGGGATAGGGCCTTCTCTCCAGGCTGTGGAATAGTCTTCCACCAGGAGTGTGTTGGGTACCTTCAGTATATACATTCATTACATTGATAAAAACACTTGTTTACCATGGCCTTTGACTAAAGCAAGCTAAAAAAAATCCCCTCCCCACATTCAGTTAGTTAGTATGTTGTGAGCCAGTGTGGTCTAGCGGTTAGGGAGCTGGACTCTTATCTGGGAATACCGAGTTCGATTCCGCACTCCCCCACAAAGGCAGCTGGGTGACCTTGGGCTAGCCACAGCTCTTTCCTGAGCTCTCACAGCCCCACCTACCTCACAGGGTGTCTGTTGTGGGGAGAAGAACAGAAGCTTTGTCAGCCGCTTTGAGTCCCCTTAAATGGGTGAGAAAGCGGGGTAAAAAAACCAACTCTTCTTTTTTAATATGTTCATTTTATATTTTGTTTCTTTGCTGTAACCTGCGTATAGGGCAGAATAAAAATTCCGAATAAATAAATAAAATAGTAGCCTCATAGAGGTACGTGCACACACTTTACAATATGGAGAGAATAATCTGTGTACATAGTGTCTGAAGAATAAAATACAACATTTCTATCTCTTCTCATGATGGCAGTAGAAAGCTGGTATTCTGTGAGCGAATGATATCTGCATGGAAAAATTTGGCCTCCCACTTTGCTTAACTGCACTGGTGCCCTTTTGCTTACAATTCCTATTCAATTTGTTAGTTTTGAGCATTTAAGTCTGAAGCAGTATAAAGTCCCTAATCCTTAGAAGTAATTTGCTCCTATGTTTCTGTATTCTTAGACCGGCATTGCAAGGATAAGGTTGTGGGGATTGCAGACCAGGGTTTCTTTAACAGTGCCTATAAACTTCTTTAGAAAATCCTTGTGGTTCCCTTATTTTAATTTTATACACACACATTCTCTTAAAAGATCCTCTCTGGTTTAATTCTGTAACACATGTTGTCTTTAACTGCACTGCTTAGTTTTAATTTTTAAAAATAATCTTTAATGCTAAGTCAACAAATATTAAATATCACCAAATATACATTGTGGAGTCTTACAATGCAGAGACCATTATGGTGCATAGTTTTAGTTGTTTAGGATTTTACATCTTTTTCTGATTCCAGTCTTCGGTTAGGCACTATCATTACTGTTCTGTATGGTTTTATTGCCTAGCTGTACAAGGCAGAAATTTACTTGTAAAACAATTGAAATAAATATTAGTCAACATTGAAATTAATGATTAAAACAAATTTACATGTGTTCTTCTATAGCCACCTTGAACTATGTGGAAATGGGCCAGTGGGGATGATTCAGCATCTAAATCTGGAGTAAGTATTGAGAAGAAATCAGTGGTTTAATTGTGCAGTAATTATAAGATTAAGATGAAATAGTGGGGTTCTGTCAGTGAATAGTTTATGATTAGTGTGCATATTTTACATATCAAGTATTTTTGGGTGACATCCCATACCTAATACATGTTAAACAAAAGCTTCAAAATGTCAACCTTGTTTTGGTGGAGGCTGTACATGTGTAGAAGCTTCCTTTCATACTTCCATGTGTGGCTGGATGAGTATCTATCTGTGTGAAACTTCTGCACAACACTTAGACTTTTATTTTAACATATTTCTAGGGGAACCCTGTGCAGTCGCTTAGTTTAAATGGCCTTATTGACCAATATACACAAACAGTTTCTGCAGGAGAATGATGAGCACTTCTTAAAAGTGTTTCACTATTTTTTACTTCGGTTAACCATTCAGTTCTTTATGCACAAGTTTGGCAGTGTGTTTGTAAGCTGATGTAGACCTTTCTCCACTCAAGTGCCCCACGTAAAATATTTTTTTAACCTTGAACATGGGAGTGTTGTTCCTTACATTACTTTACTTTGTTAATGCAAAACTCATTCTTATATTTGCAGGTTCATGGCATTTCTGAAACAGCAAGCATGTCAGTAGCCGATTTGAGTGAACAGCTGGCCCAAACTGAACAGCTGGTGGCGCAGCTCAAGGAACTTGTCAAGGAAAAGGATAATGAGTTATGCAGTAAAGAGCAACAACTAAAGGTATTACATGTATACACAGAGATCATGATTGTCCATAAATGAAAATGTGTTTTACAGTTGTCTTAGGAACAAGTTATTTTTCATTAATATTGGCTAAAAGATAATTCAGAATTAGGTTTCAAAATAGTTACTTTAATTAGTAAATGCAGCCTCCACAAGTGTATTTTAAGTTTCTGTTATCTGCCAGATTTGGTTGCCATTCAAGTTGCAAACATATCCTAAGTATGAGCATATGCTGTTGATAAATCCAAAGTTATAATTTATTTATTTATTTGTATTTCTATCCCACCCAATACCTGGAGGTCTCAGGGTGGGTTACAATATTGTATTAATCTTAGACAGGTCCCTGCCCTCAGGCTTACAATATAAAGAGACAAGAGACAAAAGGAAAATGGTGTGGGAGGGAACCAGGACACTTTTAATCATAATAATATTACATACAAATTAAAATGAGGTTCTTAAAGATCTTAACTTGACCAGATATGAAACAATTTGAAACCTTTAAAGGTGTATTGAGAAAAAAACCTAGGTCTTTAAAAACATGTTTGTCACTCCCCAAAGGAGACAACTTTAGGTAAAAATAATAAAAAACTCATGCTGCATAAATAATGCAGATAGTTTGTTATCTGGCCAACAGCAAAAAGCAGGTACTTAAGGTCTTCAGTTCATTTCTTATTGCTGGAATTTTCATATTCTCTTTATTTCAAATTTTCTCTCCTCATTGATGACTGAACCAAACGATGGTAGAGACCATAAGCCGGCATTTACTCAGCCCTGCCCTTCTCAGCCTCAGGGGCATACATGTTCTCAGCTGGTGGATCGGCCCACCTTAGTCTCTTTGCCATCTTGTGGTTTAGGATTTTCTTGGCATCAGCGTCGGAAGTGGAAGTTGCGTTGTTGTTGAGGTTGAGGTGGCTGCTGTCCCTGGGTCTCATCAGCCTGGTTTTCTATATCTTCATTGTTTTAGTAGTTCTGATGGTAGTTGTGTGGAGGTCGCCAGTGCTGGAGATTCTGGCTGTACTGGTTGCAGTTGCTGCACCTTCAGGGTTTTAGAAGGTAGCCTTGAAGTGGCTGCTCTTTAGCACCACCCAGAGAACATGTGTGACTTAGGGAGTGTCACAGACGTGAGCAGTTGTTGTCCCAGAATGGCTGCCCTCTGATTGAGACTTGACAGTTCAGGCAAGGAAGAAGCTCCAATAGAACAGTTCTTTCTTTGGCCTAAAAAGGTTTTAATAATTTTCCTCTTGTTCTTTCTTACCATAAGCCTGCTTACCTCTTTAGATGTTATATGAAGTTTATCCAGGTGAATGGCTGTTCTTTTGGTTAAGTAGGCAGTTATAGGTAATAGATGGTTAGAGCTCCTCAGCATTCTGCCCTGTTGGCAGCCATGTTGTTGAAATGCCCATTCTAGATCGGTAAATGATACAAAAGTCGATCATCCATCTTAGCATTTTAGTCCTTTTAGTGCAAAAATTAAGCTTGAATGAGGTAGTTTTTAGAAACATGTTGATAAACAGTATTTTGTCTTTGTAATTTGATCAGATTACTGTATTGGCATTTTATCTAAATACAAGATCTTTTACATTTATAGGATGAGAGGGAAGCAACCGAAGCCAGGATTTCCAAGTTAAAGCTACAAAACAAAGCCAAAGTAGCATCGTTAACATCACAGTTAGAAGAGCTTAAGCAGATATCGGGATTTAAAACACAAGAAGGAAAACCTGAACAAAAGAAAGTGAGTGTTGTTCTTTTTTCAAAAAAAGGTGTTGAATCATTATTTTTGTCCCCTCAATTTGTGATCTTTGTTATGCTTGAATAAAGCTGTTGCTCATGTGTGCTGAATGGCTGAACAATCTTATGTAAGTTCTTTTTCTTTTCTTGTGAAAAGGTTGCTGCTCAGTTTAGAAACAGTGAAACCGCTGCCTTAGGAGTGATTGGCTCATAAGGGTGAAGTGGGTAGTGCCTTTTCATGTTCAGTGGGCTGAGCATGCATTCACTTTCTCTTTCACAGTTCAATTTAAGGTTGGCTAATGTGTATATTATTTGGTGCCCAGTGCAGTCAATTTTGAGTAGCACTGCGGCTTAAATTGTCTCACCAGCTATTAACATCACTTATTTTCCTCGTAGTGCTACTGTACTTCCTTTTAGCTGCTTTTCCTTCTGCCCCAGCAGTACCAGTGGGGAACAGCCACCACTGACTGCATTTATAATAACAGACAAAGCTCTGGCTGTGCAAGCTGTTCCCTGCCTGGTATGAATGCATTTTGGTCAGATTTAGGATTAACAGTACAGTCCAATGCACATTCGCTCGGAAGCAAATCCCACTTTGTTTAGTGAAGCTTAAGTGCACTTATTGCAGCCTAATCAGTGCCATACTTGATTAGAGCATGGCCCGTCTAATCTAGCTGGCTGTTATCATAATGGCAAACTAGTTATATGTCATAAGCAATATATGATATTAAACAACACGCTTTCTTCAGAAACATATTGGAGATAGTACACCTTTTTGTACTTTGACGATCAGGATGGCCCGACACACCTACTGCGGTGCTGCCTCTATCCCAGAGTGTGTGGAGCTGTCCTGATATTCTGTAGCTGTGGAACAGTGAAAGCAGCTTTACTGGGAGCACCTTGTTTGTTTCCTGTAAAATCCTGAACTTAGTGTTTGCAAAGTGTGAAGTGTGGCAGCTGTGGCTGTGCAGATGCATGTTGTGGTTGCCATAGCAATGGCCTGGCATGCAGCGGAGGTTGCTGTGGCTGTTGAAGTGGTGATCAGAAGTCCAAGGGTGGCAAGTAAAGTTTGGGGTGGTGCCAGTACTCATGGCCCAAACTCCAGCCGCTGTCCCTGAACTTAACTTCATTGAGATACTTTCTCACTGCATTAAAGTGCAAAAATACCCAGTCCCACTGACATAAGAACTAGATCTCTTGAGAACTTCATCTCCATCAATTTGTACAACCAGCCAAGCTGATACAAAGTGCTACAAGTTGTGGTAGCCTAAATATTTCACAAAATCTTAATATAGCCCAGATACCTTGTATTTTCATGACAACCTCAGTAATAAAAATTTACATTGCATATAGATTAAGAGTGAGTAACATGTACTTTCCGAAATGCATGAGATGTTGTAGAAGACCTCTGCGGCTTACATA
This sequence comes from Aspidoscelis tigris stejnegeri, assembly GCA_023333525.1. NCBI lineage: Eukaryota > Metazoa > Chordata > Lepidosauria > Squamata > Teiidae > Aspidoscelis > Aspidoscelis tigris. Next base: position 46,528,658 of record JALMGA010000003.1, on the reverse strand, counting down.
AAATAGATGGACAAAAAATTGTTTTAGTATGTACTTAATGTTTTGTTATTTATCCCATAATTCTATAGTCTAATTATTTTTTTTTATTCATCAAATTCATCACCAAGTTTATTGTGTTTTATTATGCATCATATAAATTATGATTCATTGTTCATGAAAATAATTTAAACCAGGTTTAATGATGTTTTTGCGTTCTTTGAGGGCCTATGCAACCTAAATATAAACCTCATATTTAAAACAAAATCTTTCAAATTTACGTTTTTAGGGCTATAGAGATGGTGATCAGGAAAATGCTGCTGCAAATCGTGGGAAAATATTGGTACTTAAAAAAAAGGTTGAAGAACTAGAAGCACAAAATGCCCAAAGAAATGAAGAGCTACAGAAAAAGGTGATCTTTTGTAGAGGGATGTAATTATTTGGCGCAGCCATTTTGCTAAATTAGTCAATGCTCTCATGGTGAGTTATTTGGATTCCTGTTGAGAAGTCCTGATGAATTTTATAGGATGTATTTCTTTTGAAACTTATTTAGGGTTGAAGCTAGGGGTTTTCACAAATGCATTTTTTGCTTTTGAATTTGAGTCGATTCAAATATTCCATTCTATTCAAAATTCGAAAATCTGTTTTTTTGTAAATCTGATGTGAATCCAAATTATTTGGATCCGTACTTTCAAAAATCTGGTTCGAACTCAAAAATACGAATGTCTGGGACATTCGTATTCGATTTTGAATTTGCACAGATCCCTTTTTTGTGTTTGCATCCCGCATTATAAGCACAAATAAACATGATGTTCTGATGCAGTATACGACGTTCTATTCAGTTGCATTATTAGAAAATCCATATCAGATTTTCAAAAATCTGAAAAATGTTTGAATTTGAAAATTTGGATTTTTGAAAATCCAGTTTGAATTAGAATGTCGATATTTGTTGAATTTGAATCAGATTTTTGAATTTTCGAGTATCCGTGCACATCCCTAGTTGCTTATTAGGTGAAGTATTACTATTGTTTCTGTAAGTTTTGGATGAATGTTCCTTTTTTCCTTTCTATAGAAATGGACCATTTTTAATATTTTACTTGAAATAAAGAATAAGAAAATCTGTGCATGATAGCAACCAGTATACATAGGATTAGAGCTCTCGACTATTAGAAATTCCTGAAATATTAATGACAAATTCAAGAAAATAGTTTGCTGTGATGACATTGGAACTTAACTCATTCAATTAAAAAATTAATGGAAGGGCCATAGAAGAATACAATTGTCACTACAACAGCCAACTGTTTTCTTTTGTTTTCCTCAGTCAAATTTGTGACTGTATAGGAAACATTTATTAGTAAGGCCCTAGTATGTTGCAAAAATGACTGAAACAGAGATTGCCCATGGTAGTTAACTCCGTTTTTAATTGTTTTTTGAATACTGGATTTGGGAAAACAAAAAATACTTAGAGAACATAAAGTAGTGTTACCCAAATCTAGCATAAAAACAATACTTTCAAATCAGTATTTATTTTTGTTTTGTTTATAGATTGCTGAATTGGATGCTGCACACCAACGGGGAGTTGAAATGGATGCCATGCTTGCTGAGAAGCAGAAAAAAATAGATGAAAAAGAAGCCTATATAATTGATTTACAATTATCCTGTGGAGCAACTAATGATGCCAAAGAAGTTCTGGTCCGTAACAGTGAGTTAAAGGTAACCTTCAGCTCTAGTGCAAGTGAAAGGGGCTGTGTTGTCCATTCTTCAGGATTGTTCACTTGAAAATGCATCATCTTTGTTGCCATGCTATGCAGCATTCATCAAAACCCAACATTTAATTACTGCTGGTGGAAATATTTTTCTCATTCTCGTCTTCCAATTTTCCTTTCTTGTGAACCTCACAGAATCAGCTTTCCACCAAGGAGGCGTCACTGCAGAGCATGCAACTCCTAGTGCAGAATCTTACCAAGAAAGTTGGAGACAGTGAAGAAAGATGTAGCCTCCTCCAAGAACAAATCGAAAATCTCAAAAACATTCACAGTAAGGACAGAGAACATTTTCAAGAGAGAGAAGCAATGTATACACAAAATGTAAGTAAGCCATTAATGAAAATGATTGACTCTTTTATGTGTGAAGATTGGGTCTCATTCAGAAGAAAAATAAAGAGACCTCAAAATTAGCTTGCATATTGAAAATGACAAATTGTTATTTACGGGAACAATTGTGGAATGGCAATAGGCCTGCCTGAAGCCAGACGACTGAGGGAGGGCTCCCCTCCAGATATAAAAGAAGACTCCTCCTCCCCTTGCCCAGTCTGCCGATGGGAGCTGCTTTCTTGCAACATATCCTCCTATAAAATACAATCAACATAGTTAATAAAAAGGGGGGAAATTGCAGCCTACTGCCATTCCACAAGAACGAACCTTCACATAAGTGACAATTTGTCGTTCTCTGTGGATGGGAGTAGGCTGTCACAGAGGGGATGTACCCAAGCTTCTCGTCCCCGGGGTGGGTAAAGGATCTCGTTCAATCAGACCTGTCATGTCCAACCTGACTGCCCTTAAGCAACAAGGAAAGGTCCTACCGTAACAGGTGCCACCTGATGAAGAATACGCCTACCGAAGGCAGCATCATCTGACCGGAAAACATCTATCTTGTAGTGTTTCATGAAAGCAGTTTGCGAGGACCAAGCTGCAGCTCTGCAAATCTCTTGTAACGAGGCGGCCGTTGTGAATGCTAGAGAAGTAGCTGCCGATCATGTGGAGTGAGCTGTAATACCTTCCGGTGGATCCATGCCCTTCAACTGGTATGCCATGACAATAAAGTCCTTAATCCAGTGAGACAGGGTAGAAGAGGAGACTTTCTGACCCATGTGGGACTGCTGAAAACTGACAAACAAGGAAGGGGACTTCCTAATTAGTCTGGTTCTCTCCACATAACATTCCACGGCCCGCCTAACATCAAGGTGGTGAGCCCTGTGCTCCTCCTCCGATTGTGGGGAAGGATAAAAGGAAGGGAGACAGATCTCTTGTGACCTATGGAACTGTGAATCCACCTTGGGGCGGAAAGAAGGATCCAATCAAAGGATAATGGCTTCACTAGTAAAACTCATCAATGGCTCGGCAACAGACAGGGCCGCGATGTCCGAAACCCTCCTAGCAGAGGCGATGGCAACGAGGAAAAGCGTCTTGAATGACAAACACTTTAGCGGAATAGAAGAGATGGGAGAGGGAGGGCTGGGGCTTCGCCTAAACGGTGCGGAAAAGAAGAAAAAGGGCTTGTGCTGGCAGAGGGAAGGCACGGCCGATTCAACCAAGCAGGGAGGGGTTCCATAAGAACCCGGTTGGAAGCACTGACATAGCCCTGATCCTGGTCTTAACTGACAGAGAGGTAAGGGGAGGGATCGAAGGGCAGAGAAGGTGGAAACTCCGGCTGTCAATGCAGCCAAGAGCTTCGGGACCGGACGCCAAGGGACAAGGCGCCCGGCAGAGCCAGTTCCCATACTGAGGCCTACCAGAATCATTTCTACGCGCCCGGCCTCCTGGTCTGAAGACATTACAGCTGTTGCCTGGCTGCAGCGACCGAGGTGGACTGGGCAAGGGGAGGAGGAGTCTTCGTTTATATCTGGAGGGGAGCCCTCCCTCAGTCGTCTGGCTTCAGGCAGGCTGACGTAACCCATCTGTGACAGCCTACTGCCATCCACAGAGAACAATGAGTTTTTAGAAAGATGTCACTTGGTGGGATTTGTGGAAATATGGAATTCTGAAAAATAAGTACTTTCCCCAAACCCATGTGTGTGCATGCACATGCGTGTGTGCACGCTAGGGATGTACACGAATATTCAAAATATTCATTATAAGGATGAATTGAAGGTCTGGATATTCGAATTTCCAATTACAAGTATCTTGAGTTATTCGTACAAATACTTCGGACATTTGTATCCCCTACATAGCTGTAGACATCCTGTGGGTAGCTCTACGCATCCATATGGATATGTATGGGATGTGTATCGTTGGATACATATCAAATATTCAAATGAAGATATACAAATGTATTCATATTGAATCAAATGTCTGGACATTCATTTTTCCTTATTCAGATAAATTTGGATTTTGTTATGAATCAAATGTCAAAAATCGCATTCGTGCCCACCCCTAGTGTGCACATGTGTGTATGTGGCACAATTTAGTATCATGTTTTGTTGGTTATTAGTCTTTGTGTTTGTTTGGCACATATTTTGAATGAGTGCTTAAATGTTACTGAGTTCCAAAAATCAGTATACTTTGGGCCAATGTTACATAACAATACATTACTAAAGTATTATTGATCATTTGTTGGTGAAATTAAAAATTTGGGGTTGTATACAAATGGATCAGTTTTATAGAAATATCTTTTGTTTTAGATCCGTATGTTTCAGAACATTATCCAGGAAAAAGAAAAAGAGCTGATTGGGCTTGTCCAGAAACATGAACAAGATCTTTTTAAGCTGGCTGCCAAATCTGATGCCAGTGCAGATCTAGAACAGGTAAGACAAAATGTAAAGTAAAAACTATACAGAACCTTGAGTTTTAAAATTTTCCATTAGTGCATCTAGGATGCGGTTCATTGCTAAACTGCTTGTACAGTTGCTCCAGCAATTAATAATTAACATCTGCTTCTGGACTAGAGAAACATTTCTCCCATGAGCAGTATGAAGGAAAGAAGGAAAATAGCATGTAGCAAAATATGAATGTGAGACTGTAGTTGAGGAAACAGTATATGTCATGCATTAGTTTCACAACCTTTGCGCAGTCAAATATATATACTGAACAAGTGGTTGTGGTCACACTTTAAGCTTAATCCAGTCCACTTCAGTCCACTTTCAGAGTCAGACAATACATCAGCAAAGTGACAAGCTATTACCACTTTGTGTTCCCAATTGTTTAAAAAGTGAAGTTGTTCCCAGTATTCTTTGAAAGATACAACAACATTCATTGGAAAGGATTGGGTAGGATTGAAGAAACAAACTTTGTATAGTTGCAGGCTTTGTTTCCATATTCATGAGATCCTAAATTAACTACTAGCTTTATAGGATCTTCTTTGCATGACTCATCAAATGTACAATATCTTTCTAGTGTGATATCAAGTTTTCTGAGTGAAACAGAGAAGGTCAGGAATTTAGGGAGATGCCACTGGGTGTCTTCTTTTCATTGTTTTTCCTTTCATTTTTTTTAAACCTTTCATCATCAATAGCTACTGAAAGCCTTGAAGCAGAAACTGCATGAAAAGGAAGAAGTCATGTTGGGAAGAACACAAGTTATAGTCATGTTGCAGCAAGAATTGGATGCAAAAGATCAACAGCTTAAAGTAAGAAGAAGAGTACAAAGACTGGGATCTTGCACTCTAATGAGTTATATGTTTAAGTTGTTGTGAGAAAATATTTATCTGATCATTTTTGCGTAATGCCCTAGGCATTTTCAGTTCCCTCAGAAACCTCCTTATGAATTAGCTATTGAAATCCTAGTGTCTGGTAGAGGAAAAAGAATATCCTTTTTATATGAGGATTTAAAAATCTAAAGGAGTCTGTCAAACCATTTCTGTTCAATATTTGTGTATTTTTGGTAAAAATAAAAATCTTCCTATCTTTCTTTGTCATTTTAGATTTATCCATCTCACTGTTAAATGCCGTATTCCAATCTATTCATCTTATTATTTTTGTTTGCTCAAAGTTGTTTTTTTCATATTTTGTTTGTCGTTAGAGGCATATAAAGTTGCTATAGTAAGTTTCTAAACATATAGTTTTCCTTTTAAGGCCAAGATTTCCCATCCTTATCTACAGTTTTTTTCCTTTATCTGAAATGGGGTTGTAATTGTTATTAATATTGCCACTCCCCGGGATTTCAAGATTTCATAAACATTATAGTCTTGGTAATGTTTCCAGGAATTAATTTTTATGTTTACATCTTCTTGATCAGTGTGTCTCCTGAAACATAATAATTTGTGGGTGTAAGTGTTCTATTTGATTAGCAATTAATTTTCTTTTACTATCACAATTAAGGCCTTTGACATTATATGTGATTGTACACAATGGCTCACTCTTATTAGGCTTGTCATTTTCCATAAATCATCATTGTCTTGATAGGTATAAAAACCTCTGGTGCTTGAAATGATCCCCAGTTCTTTTGTTGTCTCTTGTGATTTCCTTGAGACTGTCCCAGAACACTCCGAGGATGCAAACCAGTCACCATTCCACAGAGATATGCTAGGATCTTAAAGGGTCTTTCTATGAAACACAGAGGGAGAAAAGTGGGCCCTTCCTTAACTAAGGAGTATGGGAGTATTTTATCTTAATTTTGCCAGCTATGCCTCCCAGGAAACACTCTCAGATGTCTAGGTCTGTGCTTTTGTGTTTCTTGACTCCTGTTCCTGCACTCCAGAAAAACTAGGGGTGATTCTGACTAAGGGCTTTTGTACTTATCACAGAGCCATCTGGTATTGCTATGACAGTGACACAGAGGCATTACCCAGGGTGCTTCCAGTTTCCCATAGTTCTTGGTTAATTGGGTGATTTTATGTCTGTCACTTTTGTTAGCCATTTTGGTCTTGTGGTTAGAGTGCTGGGATCATATCTCATTCTGCTCTCCTCCATGAAGCTAGCTGGGTGACCTTTTTCTGAACTTTCACAGCTCCATCTACTTCTCAGGGTGTCTGTTGTGGGGAGAAAAATAGAAAGCTTTGTAAGCCTATTTGAGTCCCCTTAAATGGGTGAGAAAAGCAGGGTAGAAAAGCCAACTCCTCTTCCTCTTCTTCTTTACCATTCTACAGAAGGTAGGTACCATGTTAGATAGGTACTGCTCATGGTGAATTCCAGTGTATTCATCTGTCCCAATTTCACAGAGCTGCTATTTTCCTGCCTCAGCAGATCAAGGGTTGCTGAACTTCTTTAGCAAGCTAGAGAAACAGTGGCATGATGCAGTGTTGCTGAATTAAGACGGGTGTTATCTCAGGGAGGACTGCAGGAATGCTGGCTTTTGTTCTGTCTCAGACAAGCAATAGAGGGCTCTGTTGGGCTGCAGAAAGTGAAGTGTGGTAATCTCTACAAGGTTTTTTTTCACCTTTTCTTAGACTGGTGTTCTGCAGCTAAGCTGATTGCTTTCAACACACCAGAGTCTTCTGTGCTTTCAGTATAAACAGGCACTAGAACCTTTGAAGTAAAGCCTGTATAGGATTCCTTCCACCTCCCAGTTCAAACTCTTGTTTTATACACATCCTTTTCTTGTGTGTTTGCACGCGTAAAGCATACAGAAGAACCAGGAGCACACAGTTCAGAAGCATTTTGGCAGTTAGCACCTAGGATTTGCTCTGAATGTCTGCTGGGATGGATTTTGATGATTTTCAGATTTTACCCGAAACTGTAGGTTACTAGCAGAACACTTTTATAGCAGAACGTAAACAGAGTTACTTTTCCTGTTTGTTTGTGCATGCAAAGCATGTTGTTTGTGCCTCTCTGTGTTTAAAATACTGATATTTTTGATACAGGATATCAATGAACACCTGACCCGCCTCCAGTCAGAGAAGGATAACCTTCAGTCTAAACTGGATGCCGAAAAACATGTAATGCGAGCCCAGCTGAGGGACATGGTGGAGAAACATGATGTTGAAATGAAAAAAATGAAAGAGAAGCATAATGCTGACATTCTTGAGATCCAAGAAAAGCATGAAACAGAACTGCTGGAAAAAAACCAAACTCTACTTCAGCTTCAGAACCAATTGGATAAATTAAGTTCCAAAGCATCAAGTGATTTGGAGCAAGCTTTTGATATAGATGCTGTGCTTAAACAAAAATTGGAACAGTTGGAAGGTATCCTGTCAAAATTAAAGTATAGTGGAACTTCATATAATCTGAGGGTTAGGTTCTTCAAAATGGTGCCTTGTGTGGAAATGTCTAAAATGAGCAATATAAATCAGTTGAAATTTGGAGGTTAGAGGGACTTCCCAGAGACCAACTGCTCTGGGGAGGGGATGCAGGCATGCTTTTGATACCTTCCAAAGGGTTCTAGATAGAAGACATTTGCAGAAGGGGCAACTACCCCAGAAACGCATCAAGAGAAAGCAGAAGCAGCCAGAGGACACAGAGTGTGTAAGAAACAGAGGTACAGAAAATGTGGAGTTTTCCTTGTTGAAAGTTTTTCTGTGAGCAGTTGCCTCAATCAGAGTGGTGAAGACCCTTCAAGCACCATGTGATGTCTGCTCTTTTGGTCCCCTTTCTTAATGGACATCATGTGAAACAACCCTGAAGGGTCCTCACTGCCCCAGTCCATTGAAGCAAGATGTTGCAGAGAGGTTTCTTGACAAGCGAGCTTTCCATTCGCTGTGCCTCTACTTCCTCCGAGCTGTGATCTTGCTCCTCCAGCTTCTTTTGCTTCTTCAAGGCACTTTTCCTAAGGTGAGATCCCTTCTAGGGCATCTGATCCAGGCATGCTGCTTTTTCAGGCATTATGTCAAGTATGCCTGCCTTGATCACAGTACAAAGCAATCCAAAATTCTGATTAGGTACATCTGAAAATATTCCGTAGTAATTTCTTACTTAAGCTTGTACTTAGCCAGGCTAGACTTCATGAATGTTTTGTAATAACGCCTTTCTTGTTATTCTTAACAATGACTGAGATACTTGTTTGTTTAAGCTCAAGTAAAACTGAAAACAGAAGAGGCCAGCAGATCTGAAGCTAAATTCCTAAAGATGAAAGCTTGGTCTAAATCGAGAATCAGACAGCTTGAAGAAGAACTTAAAAATGTATGTATAGAATTATATTAAATGTGTATAATTTATATTAAATTATATATAATTTGTGATGTTCAACAGTTTCGAACTATTAAATGGAAAAGCCATAACACATTAATTCTTAAAATGTAACTATTATTCCTAGTATTACTCCTAGTATTAAAATAATGCCTAACAAATACAGAATAGTCATTTGACACATGCTTATTTTTGCCAAAGCTACAGTTACACAGTATTGGAAAATAGCCAGTTAAATATAAAAGAATGGTAGTATGGGAGATCATCACATATGAACTATGAATTTATAATAGCACAGACTAGTCAAAAGCTAGATTTTAATAAGACAATTTTAACTTTTGTGAAAACTCAAATTTTAACTTCTTACTTCTCAAGCATCTTCCTCAAAGGGTGGATTAGCAAGCTCTTTTCGCAAAATTATCCATAAATTTCATGCTGATACAGTTGAAGATTTTTGTGACTAATTTTTTCTTAGGTATTTTCAACAGCTCTTTAATAAGGAAGTCTACCTAAGGATGTAAGTTATAAACATCTTTCTTCACTGCCACTATTGCTTACTTGGTAGCATATCCAGTTGAATTTTTTTGAAGTGATCAGGAGGCTTGTCTGCCCTACTGTGGACTTCGGACTCTCCTTGCCCTCAGAAGCCCACTATGACAAATTTACTAGGCATTTTGAGAACAAAATTCCTCAGATCCACTTGGAATTGCATACTGCCTGTGTGGAAGATACTCTATCTGGTCCGGTTATATGAGATCAGTTTTTTCTCTTGTGTCCTGATGATCTGGATAAGCTGTTTTCAAGATTATGTGCTGCCACCTGCTCCCTGGACACTTGCCCTTCATGGCTTATTAAATAATGTGGGAGTAAACTGGCTGTCTGGATTCAATTAGTAGTCCATGTTTCCTTGTCTTTTGGTGAATTTCCACCACCACTTAAGAGGGCTGTGATTCATCCACTCCTTAAGAAGAGCTCACTAGACCTTGAAGTGCTTAACAACCCCATAGCCTGCCTTCAGTTCCTGGGCAAGATACTTGAGAGGGTGGCTGAGCTTCTCTGGAAAGAACTGGTGAGACCCGGGTATTCTCTTGGATTCATTGCTGCTCCTTGAAGCTCAGGTGGCAGTGGGAACCAGGAACACCTATGGTCAACTCCATCTTATTAGGCAACTGAAATCCTTCCTTGATACAGACCCATGTTTTTTGTGATCTTCAGGTTGGAGTATTGCAATGTGGGGCTACCAATGAAGACAGTTTAGAGATTACAGCTACTGCAAAATACAGCAACTAGCGTAGTGACTGTCACCTTCAATTGCAGGCATATTACTCCAGTGCTTAAAAGATCTGTTCTAGCTTTCTGTCAGTGTCTTAGCTCAATCCAAGGTTCTAACGCTAATGCATAAAGCCTTATAAGACATGGGATCCATTTATTTGAAGAAGTATCTCCTCCCATAAAGCCCACCCACTATCTGAGATCATTAGGAGAATTCTGTTTGATAAGAGTTAGGGAATGGCTGCTAGAAATAGAGCTTTCTCAATAATAGTCCCCCTTCTATGGAACAGTTGTGCCATGTGGTTTTTAAATATATTTTAGGCAGCTGGTGAAATTATGTGTCTTCTCCCAGGCATGTGGCAGTTAGATAATCTAACAAGATTTTATAGTCTAATTTTATTTTAGTTAGATTTTCATAGCTTGTTCCTCTCTTTTATTTAGTTCTGTTTTCCTGCTAGTTTTTATTGCCCTATTTTATAGTTTAACTGTTTTTTATTATCTTTATCTTGTACTCCACCCTGGAAGTATAGTGAACGGTGGTATAGAAATTTAATAATAATAACAACAACAACAACAACAACAACAACAACAACAACAACAAGCAGAGACACAATGCTGTAGCACAAATGATCCACTGGAACTTGTGCCAAAAGTATCATCTGCTAGTGTCAAAGAACTGGTGGGATCACAAGCCAGAAAAAGTGGTTGAAAACGAACAGGCAAAACTACTTTGGGACTTCAGGCTTCAGACTGACAGAAAACTGGAGCATAACACCCCTGACATTACAATTGTTGAGAAAGAGAAGGTGTGGATCATCAACGTTGCTATTCCGGGTGACAGCAGAATTGAAGAAAAACAGATGGAGAAACTCACCAGATACGAAGATCTGAGAATTGAACTACAGCGACTCTGGCGAAAACCAGTGAAAGTGGTCCCAGTCATCCTCGGCACACTGGGCGCGGTGCCAAAAGATCTCAGCAGGCACCTAAAAACCATTGGCATTGACAAGATATCCATCTGCCAACTACAAAAAGCCACTTTACTGGGGTCTGCTCGCATAATTCACCGATACATCACGCAGTCCTAGGTGCTTGGGAAGTGCCCAACTAGTGATATAATACGAAATCCAGCATAGTCATCTTGTTTGTTGTGTGTAACTGCTGTTTTACATCATCACAATAATAATAATAATAATAATAATAATAATAATAATAATAATAATAATAATAATAATAATAATAATAATAATAATAATAATAATAATAATAATAATAATAATAATAATAATAATAATAATAATAATATCATCGGACAAGCGCCTGAGGGAGGAAGAAATGGCTTGAGGAACTCAGCCACGGCCGATTTAAAGGGCCGCTTTAAAGGCTGTTCAGATCACTTTTCTCTCCTCACTGCCTGGAATGGGAAAGGGTAAACGTCCACTCATGAGATGGGCTCACAATGGCAGATATGAAGTGATATAACCCAAGCCCGATCCCCGCCCTTAACTGAAGACAGGTAAGGGGAAGAAGAGCACTCCAAGGGCTGCTTAAGATCTGAACACGATAATCAGAGGCCCCAAACATGAACTTCAAAGACCAGATGCTGAGGGCTGATGGCACACAGCAGCGCCAGTCTAAAAATAGTAGGCCTACCAGATCCTGAATCTGAATAACAGGCATCCTGCTCCGAACACATTTTAGCGGTTGCCTGGCTCAGCGACTGAGGTTGACTGGGGGAGAGGAGGTGGAGTCAACTTTTATATCAGGAGGTGCACCCTCCCTCGGTCATCTGGCTACAGGCAGGCTGACGTAACCCTCAAGTGATAGCCCACTGCCATTCCACAAGAATGAACCTTCACATAAGTAACAATTTGTCGTTTTCAAGTGTTAGAGTAGAAAATTTAACCCACTGCTGTTTTTAAAATATTGCTATACTCATTATAGTTCTACTTATTTGTATTTAGGTTGCTTTTATACTGGAAGGTATTAAGAGAAAGTGTCTTTTTCTAACAGGTCACATCACCAAATAGCAGTGTAACTGCCTTACATGATAGGATTTCAGAATTACAACAGGAAAAGGAAGATCTGCAATCTACACTACAAACATTTGCTGAACTTAAAACTCAGAATGGTAAATAGTGACAAGATCTATTTTAGCTTTCCCTTTCTCCTTACTCTCACTATGTCATCCAGTTATAAGATCTGCAATATGGAAAAAGGTTCCTTTATTCATTTTCCTAGATCGCAGACCATGTATAATAATGTAACTGAAAATTTTAGTTTGGATAATGAAACATGGAAGGCATTCTGTCCAATCAAGATAGGTTTAATTTTTAACTTAATCTTTAATTGAATCTTAATTTATTAACTTTTGTTTTAAATGTAATGGTGTTGGGCATTTAGGATGAATTCGGAATGGGCTTGAAATGGGTTGAACAGATTAAATGAATGAAATCAGAGTTCGTGCTGTGAGGTCAATTTTCAGGGACCAGTAAGGATCATGGGGAAGAGTGTTTTGGACTTCTTCAAATTTTGATCAGAGTGAGCTTTAAAGGAATAAAATCTTCGTTTTAACAGTTTGGAGAAGTAATGGGAGTGTTTAAGGAAATAAATAATAGAAAAGATGAAAAAGATGTTTAAATGATCACAGTGCTTTATTCATGGTGCTGAGTGAAATAAAATTGCTGATGGGGTAGGAAGCACAGCTGAGCACTGGATTTCTGACGTAGTCTTATTAGTCAGATCTGCCAGATATAGGCCCTACAGTTGTGTCCAGACTTGAGCTGAGCACCATATTACACCTCCCAGAATCGTGGAACTTGTATCTAACATGAGCTATCCTAGGTATCTGAGTGCAGTAAAAGAAAGAGCATTATATTAAATACTGGCGGATTCTGCAGTCAGCTTAGAATTCCTTTTCTGCTTGTGGACAGCTTGTTAGAAGGATGTAGTTTTTCAAAAATGGAACTGGATTGGAGCTCCTCCTTAATGCCAAAATTCCCAGTCCTACTGTTGCTTACCTCATGGAAGCATGAAGTTCTCCAGTTGCTGTCTTTCTTTGCTTCATGGGTATAGACGTCATAGTCTCATTCTGTCCTTCATTGGCCCCTTCCTAGTCTGATAAGTTCTCATGGAGGACAAGATGTGTACTGCAGGAGCTACTGGATTGGTTCAATAGAATCCCAGGGCAAAGGGGATCAAAGCCATCCAGCTTCTAGCCTTCTGTCTATGAACTGTCTCTTCCCCTTCTTCCACCTCTCCACCTCTCCACTTCTCCACCCTCACTCAACATTGGGTAAGCAAATCAGAGTGCTCTGCCGCAGGACCCAGTATTGTGATTCACAGCTTTGAGTGTGTTAGAGGGTTCTGAGTTCAGGTGGAACCTCGACTATGAGTTGCAGCCCTCACCACACATGGGAACTTGGGAAGCCAGTTCGGCCCTGACCACCACAGAAGAGGCCCTAACTTCCCCCTTCCCCATCCACCTCAGTGGCCTTTCTGCCAGATGTCAGGCAGGGTGTGGCAGGCGGAATATTGAATTTTTATAAGATGAAGGTGCACCTTACACTTTCTGAGGGCAAGATGGATTTGCTGGTGGCAATCTTCTCATTTCTAAATATCCTCAGCTCAGTGCTGTTCTCTCCACCTCATCCACCTGCACTGAAATGCATTTTCATCATGTAAGGCCTGATGGAGATTCTTCTAGCAGTCATAGCGCTGGCAGACAAAGCTTGGCTTCTGTAGGGTTGAACGGGGCAGATTCTAGGCCGTTCGCAGACTCTGCTGCTGGAAGTAATGTTATTGTCACAGCAAATGCTCTCGTGTGAGACTCGCTAGAAGCAAAAGTGGATTAAAAATCCTTGTAGTACTAACCCCTCGTAGCCAAGATACCCCAGGTAGGATTGCAGTTGCAGTGGTATAATATGCTTGCTAATCCAAATACTGTGTGGTATTTTCAGTTCCTGTAGGCTTGAATTATCTGTTTTAGGGATGTGCCAAACTTATATTTGTCAATTGCAAATGGGGATTAGAGGTCAAGGGCTTCTTTTCCTGACAGTGCTGGCTCTGTTCAGTTCCTCCGAACCAGTATGGTATTGTGAGGTAAGGGAGCCGGGCTCTTATCTGGCAATATCGGGTTTGATTCCGCACTCCTCTACAAAGCCAGCTGGATGACCTTGGGCTAGTCACAGCTCTTTTCTGAGCTCTCACCCACCTCACAGGGTGTTTTGTTGTGGGGAGAAGAACAGAAAGCTTTGTCAGCTGCTTTGAATCCCCTCAAATGGGTGAGAAAAGCAGGATAGAAGAGCCAACTCTTATTCTTGCTTACACACGAGGAAACCTGCAAAGTGGGAAATTTACTTAATTGCTCCTTACCAGATTGCTGTCTTCATAGGGCCCTTTGTGAGCAGGTCTGATGTCTCTCATCCCCATTCACATTTGATGAATGCAAGTTCAGCCCATCCTACACGTCATATAATTTTTGGGAGACCTGTCCCCAAAAGTGTGAGGGAACTAAGAGAGCCTTTTCTGGAGCAAAAAGATATCTACATGTATCACTAAGGTTTAGACTTTCCCCCACGTTTTTTGGATTCTGGTTATTTGGAAAACTGTGGACGTTCAGTTCTTCCCCTATTGCTTTTACTGAACTGTTGGATTGGAGGAGGAAACGAAGATCTATTTACTGTGATACAGGCCATTCTGGCAGTATGTTTCCAGGTTGGGCTCCTTATTATTAGGTAATCATTTTCACACACTGGATGTACCTATTTCTGATCTCAATATTTTCTGGCAAATTATTTATAGTAGCAGTTAATAGAATGATTGCCTTTACAGAAGAGTTGCTGCGGAAGCTAGAAGTTTATGAAGAACAGCAGCGGAAATTGCAAGCAGATCTTGAGCAAGTAACAAAGAGGGCAGCTTCACAGGTCTGTAATTGAAGCAGATAATAGAATTTAGTTAAAGTCTCATTAATGAAAATAGTAATTACAATAGAATGGTATTTACATGTTCAAACTTTCTTTGTTATAGGCTAGTGAATCAGGTAGTGTGGATGAACTTCAGAGCCAGCTTTTGGAATGGCAGGAAATTGTCACCGAGTCAGAGGATTCACACAGTCAAATCAGAGAAGAAAAATCTGTTATGGCTTTAAGAATGGCCCAAATTGAAGAAGAAAGAGAAGGTGAGTTAATCAGTCACAGATGATCTTCTGCTGGCAAATACTGGAAGAAAATGTACAGTTTTATGAAGAGTTGAAATAAAAACATAAGTGATCTGCTGGATCAGACCAAGGAGACTTCTAATCCAGTGGTGTCTTCTCACACTGGTCAACCAGCCTCCTATGGAAGCTCATGAGGAAGAGATGGACATAGAAATGTTGACCTTTAGATCTTGCATCTAGGAAGAGTAGCACCATCTAGCTGCCACTAGTGCTTTCTTCTTGTAATAAACATCCTGACAGATAAATGGCACTCAAATATGGCAACTAACTTGGTAAAGAAAGGTAGCATCTAAACTGTATGCAGTTTTGTCAAAATGTAAGAAGGTTTTCCTAAATTAAGCAAAAGCCAAGCACAGAGGCTTTCAAAAAACTTTAGATTAGCCTTAGAATTCTACTTAAAAGGAGTCTTTCAGGTTCTCCTTAGTCCTTTGTGCGGTTCAAATATGTTGACCAGGTGCTGAACAGAACACATTGAATTAGGAATATTAATCATCTGGTATGAAGGCTATACAGAGTAATATCCTTTATTTTTCTCTGCAGTTTTTTAAAAAAAGAAAATATTCATGATTGGAATTATTACTTTGTGTCAGGGTCAGGGTTAGGCTGAGTTACACTGAAAAACAAAACAGAACAAGATCCTGGACGTTCAACATTTTGGAATGCTCCTTCCAATGTGAAGCAATGGTTTTGAATGTCTCCATTGCTAAATAAAAATTGGACCAAGGGGACCTTAGGAAAATTCACAGGTGTTCTGCAGCATGTCATTAAATACTCATTAATCAAAGCATTATATATAAAAGATTTGAGATAACTTTCAATCAATATTTGTTGCTTTCAGCAGTGCACATTTATCTTGTTGCTGCTTATTAGTATTAATACTCATGGATTACTAATTTTGCCATCTTACAGGAATACATTTTAGAAAAAGGAATGATTACTATATTTCTAACTCCTTGCTTTAGTCATGAGCGAAATCCTATTAATTGGGTATTTTTATCATGTCAGTTAATTGGATTTGAGAGCTTCAGATTGATGTTTCCCTTTTTCGCAGTAGGCACGTATCACAAGGTCTAGTCCCATTGGACCATGACCAGTTGTTACATGACAAATACACTGTATGCTGGACTATATCCATAGTAAGCTGAATGTGGACGAATGAGAAGTTGTAGATTGGGGCCAATAGCAGATTATGTTATTATTATGCCCTTATACTTTAATATAGCCAAATGTTTGTGCTAAGAATAATCTCAGTATTTAATTTTGCATTTGCATTTTTCCCTTGGGTTAAGCATGATGTTTCTGTTTTGTTTCCCCACTCCTTTGCGGTTAAACCTGATGAGCACTTGGCGTCCCTTCCCCCTCCACTCCTAACCTACACTGTGATTTGGTCAGCCACTGAGAACATAGTTTCCCATCAGTTTTGTGCATGCAGGATTCTGCAGCCACAACAGCCTATAGCATACTATGGCTGATTTCCCTCAGTAAACAGATTTTGGGAGAAATCTTCAGTAGTGTGCTATACCAGCTGTTTGTGAAGCTTTGTGGTTTTTTCCCCTTTAGTATATGTAACAATTGCTGTTTTAAAACTCTTTTTCTTCCCTTTAGCATTGCATATTTCTTTGTTAACAAACCATTTTCATTCTTTATACTAATAGCTGACTCCATATTTATCTGGCAAACTGCACAATTTATAAAAGTCATACTTTTCCGATTCAAAGCTCTGCCTACATCCTTTAATTTTTTTTCTTTCAAAAATGATTTATAACTCGGGAGGGAAAAAAAGCACAAAATATTTATATTTATTTAAAATATATATTTAAAAATCAGACTATAAGGTCCTTCGTCAAAGCACTGAGAATCCTTTTTTAAAGGGGATGCTTCAAGGATCAGAATCAGAGAAAATGGCTAAAAGGTGAAGGTAGCTTGAAAGGAAGGATTGTTGTGTATGATCTGTGCATTTTTAAAACAATTTTGCTTTGTTGAAGTTTTGACAGGTCAGAAATATTTCTGGGTCCATCAAAACTTCACTAAAGTAAATTTCAAGTTTTAAAGAACTGCTTAAGTCTCTAGATTAACTTAGATTTCCTACTGAAATTGATGTGATTTAGAAATGCAGATTATTAAAAATATTATGTCCAGAATTTATAGCAAGTCAAATTCCTGGAGATACTTAAAGATATCATATGTTTTAGTTATTTCATCTTTCGTAGTCCTAAACCTATCTTTGGCATGGTAAATCATACATTGATGAATGCCATCAATGAACAGTAGTTCAGTGAACTGGAATTTTGGAAATGATGACCATGCTTTCTCGGTTTTGCTACTCATTGTAGTATAAGAAAGCATTACTACTGATCTAAGCCATTTCACTGTATAGTATTTGCTGAAATCATCTTGCATGCCTAGGAAGTAGTGTGAAAAAGACTCTAAACAAGCAGAGTAACAAAGCCTGGACCCCTGAGCTCATTGATCATTTATATAAAAATAATTTGTTGAGAAAAATTATTAAATAAAAGTAATGGTGACTTGAGCTATTCCTTACATATGAATAAAGTATGGAGCCAACCTTGCCTTCATTTCCTCATGCTGAATTTTGTCTGCTTTACATAAAGCTTCTATCATGTATATGTGCTTTGTTGATCACACAAAACAGATGGGAATGCCCTTAAAACAGAAAAATAATAATGCGCTCTCACAATGGAGTGGGTTCATTGAATTTGCAATTTTCTGAAATTTAATGTTACTGACAAATTAGTGTATATTATTTAATATCTATGATATGGCTTGATGCCAGCTTGCATTGTCTAATACAAGCTTGTGACTTCCTCGTGTTACCTGTAACAAGAATACTTTTCAATATTAAAGCACCAAAAGACTGCTTCCTTTTCATAAAAACATGCATTTACATAGCTGAATAACTTGAAGTGATACAGTTCTCGTTTGTCAGCTGTATTTCAATATAATCAATGTTTTGGTTAATTTATTAGCCAAATTCTTAAATTTATTTACTATCCAATTTAATTTTTATTTGAACAAAATTCCTTGTGAAATTTGTTCAATTTGTGGTTTCGGTTAAAAGAGATCATTGCCATATTCTTTGTTGAAGGGGAAATCACAAGGTGAATTATGATATGGAGCACATCTATAACTCTTGTTCCTGCCAGTCCTTCATAAACCTCTGTCTGTATCACTGACACTTTTGTAAATGTGTACAAGTATGTCTGTCTGATGTGTGATTGCTTTCCTGTGGCACAAAACTGATTGAGGATGACTGGTTCTTTCCTGGCTGCTCTGATCCAGCCATAGTCTCAGGGCAGCAGGAGCTGGAGGAGGAACTGGCCACAGGTCAAGGGATTGGCAGGATGCAGCCAGAAAGAAGAAAAACTGCTGAGACCCGCCAGAAACTTCAGGTAGGTTGGTTGTATTAAGAAAAAGTATTCTAATTACCCATTACTACAAAGACTTCTGATTCTGTGCTCTAGATCTTTCTAACATCTTATTGTTTAGAGTAAATCTGAAGATAGTTATGGTAACTTTGTTGATGGTTGTGTTGAAGTGTTTTCTAGTAAGAGTTTCAAGGTAGTGTTTTGTTGTCGTTTTCTTAGTAGGGTATCTTTTTTGTAGATACTAATTTTGGAATTTTCTACCCTTCAATACTTTTAGGAAGATTATGGCTTCGATGGAAAACAGTGCTATGAAGATTTGAATGTCACCATGGATAGCACTGATTCAGTTGAAGGAGAGAACATGGGAGGTTGGTGGCCAGAGTACACTTCTCCTAGTTCAGGTGTGGCAGCCACTAGACAGTTTATTAAAGCATGCACAGAATCTGTTTTGTCCTATTTTTGTATTTTGCAAATTCAACTAACAAACCATGTTACGTTGTGTTTGTATTTATGTTAAATTTTCTTTTCCTTGGTTTTTCCTTTCATTTTGAAGCATGTGCGTGCTGGATGAACTGTCTAGTTTGGGTTAAAAGAAACTTAAGTTGTAATTTCACACTTCAGACTGTCATTTGTGAATAAAGATTGTCGTTCATGGTAAGGTGTTTTTTTCCCTAAGTTTGTGTCTGGTTTTTGTGAAAGTCCATTCTGTTAGTCTACAACCAGTCGCTTTCCAGTTATGTTTTATGTTTTGTTCTATCAAAATATTTGTATTTTTATTTGTAAGGGCCACATTTATATCTTCCAGACAGTTATTTCATAGAAAGCTTTAGGTACTTATTATGATGAAATTTATTCATTTTATTAGTGCTGTTTCACCTAGTGTTGCTACAATATATATTTCATGTTGCACAGTTATCCCTTACTATTTGGTTGATAAAATGACTCCCATACTCACATATTTGCAATGACATTTTTCTGAGGAATTTTGCAGCATTGGGATTTAGAAAACAGTGTTTTCTACTTCCCTTGATATTTGCAAATTTTGGAATTGACATCACTTTGGTAAAACCTAATCATTGTGAGTATCAAGGATGGGAGTTCCCAAAGTTTCTTTTTAATTATTTTTTACCACAGAATTAAAACAAACAAAAATTCTGACATAGATTAAAATTGGTAGTTCACAAATTTTAATAAAGGACAGAATTGAGACAGTTTTTAAAAAAAATTACACATGCAGTCAAACTCTTGTCTAGAATATAATGAATGTCTCTCTTTCACACTTCCTAGAAAATAATTAAACAAGATACAAAAATATTTGATCTCAAATCAGTGGACCTAATTTTACTCATTGGAGAAGTATGACAGTCAGCTGAACTGCAGTTTAAGGGCACATCTACAGATTTTTTGAAATTGCTTTGCTTTGAAACATTTATTGCATGAAGCATTTTTGTCTTTAC
The DNA here is from genome assembly GCA_023333525.1 of Aspidoscelis tigris stejnegeri. NCBI lineage: Eukaryota > Metazoa > Chordata > Lepidosauria > Squamata > Teiidae > Aspidoscelis > Aspidoscelis tigris. Next base: position 46,508,573 of record JALMGA010000003.1, on the reverse strand, counting down.
TTCAAAAGCAAGTTGCCAACTCTTCCTTTCTTTTTTCACCTGCCTAGTCCTTCAGAGAGCTTAGACTGAGTTGTCCCAGAGTCTAATATTAGTCTAACTGCATCTTGCTGTTGCAGCAACATGCAGTTTTAGATAAATAGAATTATTCATTTTAGGGCCCACTTGTTGAAAGCACTAAGGGTGCTTCTGCATTGGACCCTTAACACACATTAAGTACCCGTTAAGGACGGATTTCTAAAAAACCATCCGCACTACAACACACATTAGAGTGTGTCTGCACTGGCTTGTGTGCGATGTGACTCTGTTGTGTGCTAAGTGGCCCTTAAACCGGTTTCCCAGAAGACTACATTGAAGGTAGTCTTAATGGGTACTTAATGTGTACTTCCGCAGGTAAGACACACCCGTTTCGGATGTGTCCACACTGTGAAAGTGTCCCTAACTGGACCCTCCCCTGGCCTGCCAAGATTGGCTTCTCCAGAGCAAGCATGGCGAGCTGGGGGTCTCCTATCTCGGAGCTCGCCTTCTCCCCAGAAGCCGCGGATTACGGCTTCTGGAGCCAGGGGGAGCTTCACCTACCCCCCCCCCCCGCCCACCCTGGGGAGAGCGCGAGCGATTCCCTCCTTACCTTAACTCAGCCAGGCCGATTCTGGCTGTGGGTTCCCAGTTCGCTTTGCACGTGCGTCCAGGGCGCCTTCCGATTGGCCAGGGCCGTGCCTGACTTCAGGAGGCTCTCTGCGCAGGCACGCAGCCCTGTCCAAAGCTTGTCTCCCAATTGGCCGGGGGGGGCAGGTGAAGCGCCCCCTGGCTCCAGAAGCCACGAGGGGAAGTCCCGGGTTAGGAGTTCCCCGGCTTGCCATGCTTGGCTTCTGCACTGTACCCCCCTCAAATTCGGATCTAATTCCGTCCCACCCTTGTGGGTGCAGGAGGAAGGGGTGGTAGTAGATCCATATCTACTGGATAAGGATCTACTTACCGCGGATTTCCGAAATCCGGATCTAAATAGATCTGGATTTGGGAGGTCAGTGCGGAAGCACCCTAAGAGATGAACACGTGTAAATTTTCAGCCTAGAGGTTAATCTCTGCCTGTGGGTATGCATGAGCTATTCTTTGCTGTTCAGTTTTGCCCAAATCTGGGAGGCACCTGGTGCAGCTGAGTTTGGCCAACCGTCCAAGCCAAAGGTGTTTTGGTGCACAGGTCTGTTTAGCCAAACCAGTATTGAACTCATATTGTGATTCTCTCTTACTCAGTGGAGATTCCTCCTCCTTGGTACGTTTGTGAGCAGCTTTGAAATTTGTAAAATAAGAAGCAGACTGCTAGAAATTGCTACTAAATTTGGGGGAGGACAAATTCTGCAATTTTCCTGCCAATACTTAGTTCCTGCCAGCAGCAGTGGCTGTCATCAGTAGCTTGGAAAGGCCCTGGCATTCCTAAGGGGTGGAAGAGATCTGGACATCTGCCTTATCCAAACTCATTTGTGCCACCAACCTGTAATTAAACTTGTGAAAATTCCTCCATCAATCAGTAGGCTTGCACAGATTTTCAGATGTGGTAACAGGCAGAGTGGGCCATTCAGGGGTGTTTTTCCACTCTCAGAAAGTACCCATTTTTGCACCCATTAAGGACCCATTTGGGTGTGAGCTGGATGACCCCATTTCTACCACGGCACCCATTTAGGACCAGATTGTTTCCACTGCTGCTGGGGAAATCCAGACCATATGGGTACTTTTTGGCCTTTAATCCGGATTTTCTGTAGCCTTTTTGGCAAAAGGCTCTGGAGTCTCGCTGCTTGTCTCTCCAAAGAGCAGCACATACTTCGGAGGGATCTCGGAGCTCTTTCCCGCTGACATCGCGGGTGCTCTGGGACTCTTTTGCGCAAATTTTGGAGGCTTTCCGAAATAATTCCGGAGCGGCTTCAAGGTCTGTGCCAGTCTCTTTGGAGGAACTTTGGAGATTGCACCCCCCTGTCCCCCAAAACACCTGGGATGATGGGCGGACCCTTGGGGGACGATCCAGATTCCCCACATGGGTGCAAAGGTGTTTCCATGACAGGGGTCCTTCCCTTAATCCGGATCTACTAGATGTACCCATTCCTTAGATCCAGATCTTCTTAGATCCGGATCTAAGGAGTGCAGTGGAAAAACACCCCAGGTTTGAATCCTACCCTATTCTAGCTTTTTTCCATATTCCTATGCGTGAATATTTTTGTAAATCATGCCAGTCAGTAAACACAAAATAATCAGAAAAGCACATGTTCCCTTTTATTTTTACTCACATGAGCTTGCTGTTCCCCATATAGTCACAATATGATGTAATGTAATGGTTTCAGTATCAGACTTTATATACAGGACAGTAGGATGCCAATTTCCACTTACCCATCAACCTGACTTTGGATAATAACTGTTTCCCAGCCTTGCTTACTCTTCAAACTGTAGTGAGTCACCTCAAGCTTGGAGGAATGTTAGGACATAAACATGTGAATAAATTCAAATAATATTGAACAAAATAAAATCACCTCTTCTGAATTATTCATATGCACATTTATGCAGGCTTAAGTGATTTTAACTGATTGTAGGACAAAGTAAAATTTCTTTAATGAGGTGATAGCTGTCCTGAAACTGTTTATTTCAAATTAAATAGGTTTACAGACAGTAGTAGAAGAGTTAGAACTTGAAAGAAATCAGTTGCAGGAACAGATTATCTTCTTGGAGGAACGTTGTCGGGACTTGGAAGATAGAATGCAGCTCCAAGGCAGAATGGAAGCATTACAGGTATGTATTGGAATTGCAGTTAGTGTGGGACAGAGAGTTCAGGTGGTGCTAGTATTATTAGATTTACTTTTTGGAGGACAATATGTTTTAAAAAATCACTCTTGCACAATGTACTGTACTTAGAGTACGTGTGTTCCTACTTTAAATCATTTTGTTCAAAAGTATAGTTATGTGCAACTCCAGAGTAAAGGTTCTAATGTTTCATTTGTATTTTTTAATGGAGAATAAGAGAAGACGCTGTTTGAAAGTACCATGTGCTTTTGTGGGTTGATACTCTAGTGCAGTGGTTCTCAACCTTCCTAATGCCGCGACCCCTTAATGGAGTTCCTCATGCTGTGGAGACCCCCAACCACAGGGGCGGAGCAGCTGGGAGGTGGGAGGGAAGGGTGGTGGGAGACTTGTCGTGACCCCTCTGAAAGGGTAGTTCGACCCCCAAAGGGGTCCCGACCCCCAGGTTGAGAGCCACTTCTCTAGTGGAACTGAGCGGAACGGTAGTAGAAAGCTTGGGGAGGATAGAAAAGGTAAAGGCGAAGCGAGCAGAGATCTGTGAGGGCTGACTTGGTTCCTGTTCCATTTGTTTTCTAGATTCTCAAGTGCCAATTGTAATATGGAACTCTTTCTGGCTGCTGTTCTTTCAACTCTTACTTAGTTATTGTTTGCAAACACACTCCCTTCAGTCTTTTGAAATGAGAACCCTCTAGCCATAGCCTAAGCTCCTACAATGTTTGAGTGTTCAGCTGTGTCTTGATAAAGTGCCAGTGTAGAGTTCTTTAAGACAGAAACAATGTGTGCTGCTAGTGGAAAAAATGCACACAAAAATGAACAAGCAGTGCTATTAGAGAGAAACTAATAGGATATCTTCATTATGAGGTAAATTTGTGAACCCTTTGGAATCAATCTGTATATAAAGAGAGGGTGATTTTACACATTGGTCTGTTCTTCCAAATATGCGACTAATAGTCCTATTAACCTACTAAAATGCATGTATATAATGATTCATTCCTGAGATTTTTCTTAAGCAGTAATATGTCTGTGTATACTTGAGTTATAATAAAGCATTTTGATGCAGGTGGCATTTGGTGTAGAGGAAGAAGGGCAGCTAATGAGGGCTGTACAGGTGTGTCCTGCCCATTTCCAAGGCATAGATTATTTTTCTTAGAAGTAGTGTTTGATTTGTCACCTGTCTTACCCAGCATTTAATAGTTACTTTGTTTTTATTAGAGACCCATCTGCTTATGGTTGCTGTTTGTTTGCAATCTAACTTTGTGCATTGGTTTCTGTGAAGCTGGGAAGACTTAACATATGTGGATTGCATAATGTATTGACTGTGCTGGTGGAGCTTGCTTCATTGCCTCTGGATTGAATTCTACAGTGTATTTCACACTTTGCTACTAATCACAATTTGATGGTTGGACATGTTCAAGGAAGAGCAAAGTTCTGGGAATTCTATAAAAGCAAGTTTGTTTTTCACATGAGTTATATTGGACATCAAACAAATTCTTGGGACTTTTTAAAGGAGCGACTATTTGGTTGTTTCCATGCTAGAAGTAAGCTGCTCCTACAGTATCCATTTGCATGGTGTGGTGTTTTGTGAATTCAGTACAAGATCTCTCTCTTTGTTTTGGTTATAAAGTAACAAAGCCATCAGGAACGGAGCATTTTAAAAGGCATCTCAGCTTTTTTGCCTAGGAAAGTATATTGATGGTGTTCTTATGAAAATTCTTAACAACTTGAAATGACAGGATTTAACATGCCTGGGTAATGTGCATGGTTTGTAAAGATAACCCTACATGTCATCCTACCTTTGGATGAGAGTTACCTCACTGTAATGACAGGGTTGCATCTCTGACAGTATCATTTGTGTGGGATCTGTTTATTTTATTTATTTTAAAATAGCTCCTCGACTTATGACTTCTCATTACCAGCTTAAGATTACATTTTTCTTTTGGCATAGTGGTCAGGTCTTTGGGAGAAGTTACATTGCAAAGTGCTTTTGAATTTTTCAAATGATGGAGCCGTATAGAAATGTTTTAAATATAAGAGTTTGCTGAAAAGTTTGTTGTAGTTTGTACTGTTTGCTTGAGAGAATTAAATGATTTATGATATTTAATCATTGTATTAAAGATTGTTTTAAAAGGTATATTGCGTATTATCCAATCAAAGATTAGTAACAGAAAGTAACAGCACTGTATCTTTAAGTGGATATTGTATAACTCATTTCCTTGCAGAATGAAAATGATCGTTTACAATCCCAGCTTACAACCCTGCGCAACCAACAAGCACGTGATGCAGAAAAACACCAATTTCTTGTTTCCAGTTTGAATGAACAACTTAAAAGGTAATGTAATATATGCAAGCATCCCTATGTGTGTGTGTTACACTGTCATTAAAATTCAACTGTTATTATGTATCTGTTACTTTTACGCTTAATTATTTTTAATATACTGTATATGTGAATAGGAATTTACTTGGTCTGGCTGGTAAATAGCAGCGTCTTTAGTTAATGTAGTAGTTAAATCCAAATTTAAAAATATATTATCTTGGCAGATTGAATGAAAGAAATAGTTTGCTTGAAAGTTTGATTAGTGAGAAGGATCAAAAGCTTTCAAGTGCGGCAGAGAGGTTGGAGAGAATAGAAGACATGAGAGATTCTCTCCAAGCGAAAGATCTTCTAAACAAAGAACTAAGTGAAAAGCTTTTCCAAAATGAACAAAAGGTGAGTTGTGTATTTTTAGTTAAGATTTCAGTCAATATTTTTTCATAAATATACATTTTTTATTTTTGTTATCCGTAAGCTTCTAAACTTACATCTCATAAAATTTCTATATTTTAAAATAAGGAGGTAGAATGGACTGTTGAAATTTTATTTATTATTTTTATTTATTTGCATTTTTATTCCGCCCAATACCTGAACGTCTCACGGTGGGTAACAACATTTAAAAACCAAGTATATATATTAAAAGAAAAATAGTATATATTAAAACAGTAGCAGTGTCTGAAAAGTGGGAAGAGAACATGTATCCCAGTTAACCAATGGCCAGAGCAAAGAGGTGCGTCTTCACTGCTTTCCTAAACAAGTACAGTGAAGGTGCCTGATGCACCTCAAGGGGAGACTATTCCATAGCTGAGGGCCATCACTGAGAAGGCCCTCTCCTGGGTGCTCACCCCTTTTGCTATAGAAGGTGGTGGTACAACCAGGAGGCCCTCCCCTCCAGATCTTAAGGCATGGGCAGGTTGATGTGGAAGTAGGCGTTTCTTCAGATATTTGGGGCCCAAGTCATTTAGGGCCTTATAAGTTAAAGTTAACACCTTGATTTGGGTGCGGTAGTGAATTGGCAGCCAATGCAACTCCTTCAAGACTGGTGTGATATACGTATGGCTAGCTGTCCCGGTCAGCAGTCTTGCAGCTGTATTCTGCACTAGTTGCAGCTTCTGAACTGTCTTCAAGGGCAGCCCCATGTAGAGCATATTACAATAGTCCAATCTGGAGGTTACCAGAGCATGGATAACTGTGGCCAAAGCATCTCTGTCCATAAAAGGCTTGAACTGATGCACCAGCTGTAGAAACAGAGTACTACTAGTTTATTTATTTGTATTTTATACCTGAAGGTCTCAGGGCAGGTTACAACAATAAAACAAAATTAAAATTAACCCTCTAAAAACAGTAACAATGCCTGACAGAGGGGAGAGACTGTTTTCTCAACTAAAGGCCAGGGAGGAGACTATTCCACAGAAAAGGCCCTACCCTCAGGTCCCCTTACATTTAACTACTGAAGGTGGTGATATAACCAGGAGGACCTTCCTTAAATGTTTGGGGCCCAAGCTATTGAGTTCAGTAGCAAATTAGCAGCCAGTGCAAATCTTTTAAGGCAGATGTGATGTGCATTTGACCAGTATTACATGTCAGTGATCTAACTGCTGCAGTCTGCTGCAGTTGAAGCTTCTGAACCATCTTCAAAGACAGCTGTGTTTAGAATGTGCTACAACAGTCCAGTCTGGATTACTGTGGCCAGAATATCTCTTTCCAGAGGGGGCTATAGCTGGTGAACCATACATCATCGGAAGTAGGAATTGTTGGCCACGTCAAGCAATACGGGAACCCCCCATATTTCACACCTATCCTTCCAGGGCAATACAACCCCATCAAAAACAGGTTGTCTCCCTACTTCACAGACTCAAGACACATAGGATCTCTGTCTTGTATGTATTCAGCTTGAGTTATTGTCCTCCATCCATCCCATTGCTGCCTCCAAGCATGTCAAACACCTCAGCCACCTCTCCTGATTCAATTGGCACAAAGAAATACAGCTGGGTGCATATTTATGACACCTCAGATCTTCTGATAACTTCTTCCAGCAGCTTCATATAGATTCAAAAGAACAAGGAATAAAACATTTCCTTTTTGACCCACAGAGACTGTTCAAGTTACTCTGTCATCTGAATTAGTTGAACCAGGAACAGACAGCTTACTGTTGCAATCCAGCTTCGTGACCTGATTTGGCCCTGGGAAGCAGGAAGCAGCAGCCCCTAGCTATTCACCGGGTGTTGCAATAGATAACATCCTGGGACCCCGACCTGCACAGATCAACCACATGGCTGGTTGACCCAATTAGGGTAGAAAATGGGGAAGGGGAACAAAGAGACTGGAGACAGAATCAGCTGGAAAAGAGCCCATTTAATCTGTGCAGGGGTTTTTATACGGTCAAAGAAAGGGGTGTGGGGGAAATGACATCGATGCAACATCTGGGGAGGTGATTGGATGAAAGCTGGTGCTTTGTATGTCACATCCTCTGGTCAGCAGGAAGAGAAGGGCAGTTCTTTTTCTCTCCACATGGCTGAGAAACTCCATTATCACCGAAGGGCAGCTGCATACAAAGCAGCCCAGATTGCTCCTGTCTGGATCACCTCTACTCACAGCTTCTTAGCAGCCCATTCAGCATGGATCAACAGATAGCCAGTCATTGAAATTTTGAGGCCTACTATGCCACAAACTCTGTCATTGTAATTTTGAGGCCTATTGTGCCACAACACAAACCCTGAAGCACTTGTTTCTAGAGCTATTTCAAGTCTCTGAGGACCTCCAAATGCTTGTGTGATAACTTGAATAAATTGGTCCCAGTTGTTCAGGAGTTCATCTTTGGCCTCCAGAACTGAGGAAACCCAGGAAAGAACCACACCTGTGTTATCCAATCGCAAAGGTAATCCAGTTAATATCAGTAGGATAGGCTTAAAGGTATGCTTGTTGACAATGGTTGAGGAAGCCTCTTAGCTGAATGTAGTCACTATCAAATGGAGTAGGGGACAGAATGCTGAGCAGAGTAGGCAAGACTTGAGGCTGTGAGGCTCATGATACAGGCACCACGATAAAGAACTGTCCTATGTTCTAGCAAGCATGTACCAATTCTGTTTGGAAATTCTGTTTAGAAGGACATAATAGTAGAAGCCAAAGATAAAAAGATCAAGACTTCTGCAGCCAGAAAAATGTCCAGACACCCTTCCAGATCCTTTTCAAATATAGCATTCATGAACTCATTGGAGATAGAAATATATGTAATATCTGGTGAACAGCTTTAACTCACTTGTAATCTTCTCTATAATTAAGAAAATGTACATAACTATGTATCGAATTGTACACAACTAAGATCAATGTGTTATAAAAAAGTATGTATTTTTGTGATGGACATTCTTTTTCAGTCTTAATTGCATTAGACTATAAATATTTTTTCCACTGTAGCTGGAAGATGCCTTGAAGAAATGCAGTATTTATGGAGCAGAATGTGCAGAACAGAAAGCAGTAATCAGTGACCTAACAGAGAAAGTGGGTGCCTTTAAAGAAAAAGTAAGAAAAATAATTTTTGAGTGGAAATGTTGTGTGTAACTTCAAATATGACAGTCATCCATTAAATGTATGAATAAATGTTTAAATAACTCTCCTGTATGTTTTAGTTGTGGACCTGCAGAAGCCCCACAAAGTTTAATGAATTAGGGCACTTATATCTCATTTTCCCCCTAAAAAGCCTATTCTCGTCTGTTCCATTTTGTCCTCATGACAATTGTACAAGGGTAGATTAGACAGAGGCAGTAACCAGCCAAATGCCGTGGCTGTTGTTCAGTTGTTCCATCATGTCAATGCTTCATGGGGCTACCCCTGTGCTTGACTCGGAAATTACAGCTGGTTCAAAACATGGCAGCCAGGCTTGTCTCAGGAACATCTAGGAGGGACCACATCACTCCCGTTTTGAGGTCCCTCCACTGGCTGCCTATCAGCTTCCGGGCCCAGTACAAGGTGTTGGTTATCACCTTTAAAGCCCTAAATGGCTTGGGTCCAAGCTATCTCAGGGACCGCCTCCTCCCGTACAATCCTCCCCACACTCTCCGGTCCTCTGGGAGGAACTTACTGCAGCCTCTAAAATCTAGGCTTGCGTCGACCTCCCAGAGGGCGTTCTCTGCTGTCGCCCCCAAACTCTGGAACGACCTGCCGGATGAGATCCGTCAGATAACATCATTAGACAGCTTTAAAAAGGCGGTCAAGACGGATCTCTTCCGGCAGGCCTTTCCAGATTAACCATCCCGGCCCAGATTCCCTGATTCCTCCCGTGGCCCCATCTTAGTGATGGTTGAGGATCAGTAGAGGGACATCAGGGTTTTTAGTTTTTATATGTTTTATGCATTGATATTATGTTTTAATATGTTATACTGTTTAATACTTTCTTAAGGGGGGGAGGGATAAGGTGTTTTTAATTGTTATATTTTACATTTTACTGTTAACCGCCCGGATTGGTTTGCCATAGGGCGGTATACAAATAAATATTATTATTATTATTATTATTCATGACTCATTGGATCCTAGCATCCCAGGTCCCTCTGTCTTCCACTGCCTCCCAAAGTCTACTTGAGCTCATGATGGTTGTTTCCACCTCATCCTTAGCTGTCCCCTTCTCTTTTTGCCTTCAGTCTTTGCCAGCATCAGGGTCTTTTCCAATGAGTCCTGTTTTCTCATGTGGCAAAGTATTTGAGTTTCAGGTTCAATATTTGTCCTTCTAATGAACAGTCAGGGGTGATTTCCTTTAGTATTAACTGATTTCATTTCCTTGTAGTCCAAGAGACTCTCACAAGTCCTCCCCAGCACCACAGTTTGGAAGCGTCAGTCATTCAGCTTTCCTTATGTTTCAACTCTCACAACCACACATTACTTCTGGCTATAGGGGATTCCAACTTTTGAGGTTCTAGCTTGACACTTTAACTGCTATATTATGTGAGCTCTAATTCTATGTATCCAAAGAAAGTTCAGGTTTATTTGCTTTGTGGTATAGATGTCTGTCATTTTCTGCCCTTGGTAATATGGCTAGAGCTGATAGTAGTAATACTTGAACAATTCCTAGAAAGCTCTAGAATGTTTGCTATTCTTTCAGTGTATGATTTGGTAGTAAGATTCTGAGAACCGAGACAGAAAATTTTATTGGTTCATGTCCCTTGGTTGAACACAGGCAGCTTTTTATATCAAGACTACAGATTATGCTATTAAGTACTGGTTTTACTTCTAGACATATAAACTGTCTTTTATATGTTTGTTTTCAGACTGTAAAGCAGGATGCTGCCATAGAATTAATACGTCTGGAACTTGAGCAGACAAATGAAGAACTTGATAGATTAAATGCAAGCCATTTAGAAGAGAGATCTCAACTCATTCAAGACCTTCAGAGACGTGAAAGAGAAATTGACAACCTCCGGGAAGTTTTGACTGAGAAAGACAAAGAAATTTCTGCTCTTTCTTCCACTATGACTGAGTATTCTGAGCAGGTTAATATTCTGAAATGCCAGGTGAAGAGCAAAGAGGAGGAAATACAAGAGATGGAAGATGCTTTATGCAAAGCTGTCAGGGAAGCCCAACTGCTAAAAGATGTACAAACAGCAGATATGAAAGATGCCAGTGCAGAGCTTTCAAGACTTTCTGAGCAATTAAGTGTACTTGAATCAGAGCTAGCAAAAGCAAAAACTGAAAATGAGACTAAAACTAAAGAAAATGAAGATTTAGTTAGACAAGTCAAAGAGAGCAACCAAACAATTAAAGATTTCCATTCAGAACTGAAGAGCCGTGATATTGCATATAGCAATAAACTCTTAGAGTGTGAGGCACAAATTAAACTCCTTAAAGAACAAACAGGCAAATCAGCTGAAAGATTGCAACAAATGGAGTTGAAATACAAAGAAGAAACAGATCATCTCAAATCCCAACTTGATGAACATATCTCTGCAAAAGAGAAACTGAATGAATTGCTGAAAGAGAGAGAGAACAAAGAAGAAAATTTTGAGAATGAGTTGAAATCAGTAAAAGATTTATATAATCAACTGATTTTAGAAAATGCAAAAAAAGATGAAGAGCTGGCCTATTTATCCAAACAGCTTGCTGACCACACTGAGCATCTAGAAATTGCAAAAAAATCTTTAGAAGAAAAGGCAGAGATTATTGCATCATTGAAAGACAAACTTAAAGTTATAGAGGAGAAAAGGGAAAAGGAAAAGCTTCAATTAGTTGCAGAGCTAGAGAGTAAGGAGATGCAGTGGAAAGAAGCTAATAATGAGCTACATGAAAAACAAAACATAATTAAAAAGATGGAAACAGAAAGGCAAGCCAACATTGTTAATAATAAACAATTACAGACAGCTCTTGAGCAGAAAGAAAAACAACTTAAAGTGAATGAAGATCTCAGAAATGAGGTTCATACTATGGAGAAAGAAAAGCAACAGCTAATTAGTGAAAATGAAAGTTTGTCCAAATTACTGGATGTGAAAGAGTGTGAGCTGCTGAAGCGGTCTCAGTCCATAGCTGAGATGGAAAAGAAGATCTCTGCCAGTGCCATAGAACAGCATAAAATGCTTTCAGAGCTCAGCCATGAAAAAGAGACATTAAGAAGCAAGATTGAAGAACTCTCAAGCCTTGTTAAAGAAAAAGAGAATTTGATCTCAGAACAGTTGCTAGAGAAAGAAACGGAGTGTGGTATATTAGCTGATCAGCTTTCCAAAAGCAGAGAAATGGTAAAACAGTTACAAGAAGAAATGCAGTCCACCAACATTCAGCTGCAGAAGGCTAAAGAAAAAGAGCTAGAAAAAGAAGCAGTGCTGAACAAGCTAAGGGCAGAATATAATGAAATACATGTGCAGCTCAGGCAGACAGAAGAAGAAATATCATTATTAAAGAAACAGGTTGAGGATACAGAAAAGGATCTGATACTAAAAAATCAATTTCTAGAAGAAAAGAGCAAGCATAATGATGTCTTACTTAAGCAAGTGGAAGAAAAGCAAGTTAACGTGATAGCACTAGAGAAAGAAATAGAAAGGTTTCAAGGTGATAGCATACAGTTATTGCATCAGATTGAAACAAAAAACTCTGCTTTGCTATCTCAAGGGCAAGAGCTTGAAGTTCTCCGCAGTCAGATCATTAAGAAAACAGAAGAGTGTGCAGCATTAAATGATCAAGTAGCCTTGTTTGCCAAAGAAGTGGATGTTTTGAAAGATGAAAAGGATAATGCTTTGGCCACTTGTAGTACGAAGTCAATTGAATGTGCTACTTTTCAGCATGAGTTAAAGCAGCATCAAAGTGAAATTGCATCTGTGAAACATGAAGCGTATACGTTGAGATTAGAAAATGAAAAACTGAGAAGAGATATTGACACTGCCAGTGTTACACTGATGGAAAAGTGTGAAGGAGTAATTCCCACAAACACATATTTATCTGACCAAGGTTATGATATGTTAACCATTGTGGGCCTGATTGATACTGTAGTTGCTGAACTAAAAACTTTAAAAAGTAGTTATCAGGAAAAAGAGTCTCTCCTGTTCCAAAGGGAAGCTTTGATTCAGCAAATGAAAGATAACAAAGACACATGTGAAAAGCAGTATTTGCAGATGATTTCAGACTTACAGAATCAAGTACAGGTTCTTGACTCTGAAGCTGGGCAACTTAGGCAGGAAGTGCAGGATAAAGACAGTGAACTGAAGAAGCAAAATCAAGAGTTAAAATTGCTTAAGGACAAATCTGAAGAGTCTCATTTGCTTAGAGTTCAACTGTCTGAGAACATGGAAATAATTTCTGACCTTCAGTGTCAGCTCAAAAATATAACAGAAAGCACTGAATTATTAAATAAGGCAATTATAGACAAAGATAACTTCTTAAAACAAAAAGAGGAAGAATGTCTCAGTTTGCAAGCCTGCATTTCTGAGTCTTCCTGCAAGCAGCAGAACCAGGTAAAATCATTGATTGCTCAAGTAGAAGAATTAAAAGCAGATGTTCTAGAGAAGGATTTGGTAGTAAATAATACTTCTCTGCTGAATGATAAATTGAAGGCTGAATTAGAAGATAAACAACAAGAATGTGAAACACTGAAGAAACAAATGGAAGATACAGAAGAAAGTCTAAAGAAGGAAATAAATGAGCAGAAGAAATTAATAAGTGATATTAGCCAGGCACTAGCAGAAAAAGATGTCTGTCTTTCTGAGAATGAGGATCTCATAAAAAAACTGAGTGAAGAACTGAAAAGCAGTGAAGAAAAAGTACAGTTAGTTTCTCAGCTTTATAATCAAATTAATGAATTGACCCAGGAAATTCAAAAGTTAAAAAAGCTAGCACAGGAAAAGGAGAATGCTTTCTTATCTTTACAGGACAAATTTTCTGCCAAGTATGAAGAAACAAATGAACTCCGTACTGCTCTGAGTAAAAAGGAAGACTTTGTTGCTGAATTACTGAATACTTTAGATCAGAAAGACATTAGCTTGCAACTAGCAGAAAACAATGCTCGGGCCCTTACTAATGAGATTGAGCTGCTTAGAGAAGAATTAGAAAAAAGCACTGATGCACTAAAAAAACTTTTGCAAGAAAAAGATGAAAACATTACAGTTAGCCAGCAGAAAATAAACTCTTTAGTGGCTGAAGTGGAATCTGTGAAAGCAGATTACCAGACAGCATTGGAACAAATTGATCTGTGGAAACAAAATATTCAGCAAAGAGAGAAAGCTCTGCAGGTTACACAGGAAAAATGTAATGAGCAAGCTAAACACATTGAATACTTAAATTCTGAGCTCACTGTTGTAAATAATAAATCCTCCCAAGAATTTGACAATCTCAAGGTTTCAATAGAAAAATTAGAACAGCAAGTAGAGTCTTTAATTAAAGAAAAAGCTCTTTTACAAGAAAACTATGAAAAACTGAGTGTGGAAAACAAAGGGTTACAAGGACTTCATGAAAAGCTAGAAGCCAGTGAAAATGAATCACGGATACGCCAACATGCTTTCACTTTGCAGCTGGAGAATGAACGAGAGCAGTTACAAATGCAGGTTAGTGTGAAGTGTGAAGAAATTGGTGAATTAAATGTTAAGGTTCAAAAATTAGAACAGTGTCTCCTTGAGTCAGAAAATAGGTGGGTGATGGAACGTGATAGGGCAGTTAGGGAAAATGAAGTTAATCTTAAACAGCTTAACAGTTTAGAAAGTGAAATGAAGTCAAAAGATGTTCAGATTGAATCCTTGCTGCAAGAGCAGAAAGTTATTAAGAAAGAGCTGGATAAACATCTGTCTACACTGTCAGATAGTTGCTATGTCATCAGAGGCAGTGATAGTGATTCTGGTCAACAAATTACTAAAAGTATGACTATGACAGAAAAATTCTCAGCTTTGATAGATCGCGTGTTCAGCAAACAAGGTGAAACAATGGCACTGCAGCAGACCTTGCTAGAGAAAGAAGAAGAAATCTATTGTTTGAATAATCAGCTGCAAAGTATGCAGTCTCTGACAGAACAAGAGTTGCTATCAAATGAATTTGACGAAACTGAAACCACTAATCATTCTGAAACAGAATTTCTATCAGCTGAGTTTAATGCAGCTAAAGAGACATCATCTAACGAACAGTCTGATTGTGAACAAAGGAATACTACATTAACCGATACAAAGAGACAGGAAAAATCAGATAAATTAGAAGAACTTGAAAGTAGTTGCAAAACAGTGAATATCAAATACCAAAAAGTAGCAAAACTTAGGGAAGAACTGAAGCATAAAAACCAAGTGATAGAAAATTTAACTTCCCAAACTAAACAACAGGAGGATTTAATTTCATCTTTAACACGGCATTTAAAAGAAAAAGATTGTTTGATTAGTCAAGTTATGGAATCTATGTCTAATGAAACGATAAAATTTTTTGAAGAGAAAAATATACTTGCTAATAAATTGCAGCAACTGGAAGTTATTAAGAATAACATGACAGAAGAGGCACATGAATTATCACAGAAGGTAGAAGAATGCAATAAAAAACTTGAACAAAACCAACTTATATTGGTCAACAAAGATGCTACAATTAAAGACTTGCTCAGTGAAAAAGAACAAATGAATACTTCTCTTGAAAAAATAAGCCTTGAAAAAGAAAATCTGAAAAAGAAGCTTCAGGCATCTTTGTTAGTAAGAAAAGACTTGCTGCAGAAGGTTGGGGAACTTGAAAAGGGAAAACAAGAAAGGGAGTTAAGCAGATCACAGGATTTACTGGAGCAAATCAATAGATTAGAACAGCAGGTTAAAAATGCTGAAGCTCACAAAAAAAATATTGAATCTCATCTTGAAAGTCTGAAAGAGAAATTAATGGAGAAAGATGCCAAGATGAATGACATGAATGAAATGCTGTGTTCTAAAGCATTATACATAGAACAGCTCCAGAAAGATGTTACAGAATTTAGAGATACTATTGCTGAACAAAAAAGGTTGTCTGAGAAGAATTTAGTGCATCTACAGGAGAAGGATTCTCTATTGTCACAAATGCAGTCTGCATTCATTGAGAGAGAAAGAACACATGGAGAAGAATGTTCTGAACTTTTATCAACCATAGAAAACCTCAAAGCTGAAATAGCAAAGAGGGAAGAAACACTTAAAGAAATGAATCGGTCAGACTCTATTTTAAATACTGAAGGCTGTTACAGTGACAGAGAGCATCTATCTAGTAATCTTATTTCAGTCAATCAGTTGCAGAAAGAGAAAGAAATCTTGCAAAAAAAACTTAAGGCACTACTTATAGCCCGGAAAGAAAACATGGAAACCATTCAGAAACTAAAGGAGGAACATGCCAACCTGGTAGTAAATTTTGAAAAGCTAAAAGACAACTTTAAAGATATAAAAATGGAACATGCAGCACTCCAAGAGATTCATCAGAGAAACTGTCAAGAAGCTAATGCCACTCTTTCACATTTAGACTCTTTGCAGAAAAAAATGGAGAGTCATCCAGCCCTTGGCTGTGATAATGTTAAACTGAAAACATTGGAAGTAGGCAACTTAAATGCTAAGGCTCAAATTATAGTAGAAGAGTATGAAAAAATAATGAACAGCATGGCAGCAAAAGAATCTGAGGTAGAAGAACTCCACAAAAACTGTACTAGACTTACAGAAGAAAATGATAAATTTAAGGAAGAGTTAAGAGAAATGTCACTTGAACTCAGTAGGAAAGAAGAGGAGCTGGTAAAACTCAAGATCTTTTTTGAAGGACTGGAGCAACAGAATAAAAAGGATAAAGACAACATGTTGATGGAGCAGCATAAACTTCAGCAACTACTAGAGCTATCTGAAAAGGAACTGGTGGTTCTTAAAGCTAAGATTGACAATGTGAGCAAAGAGAAGGATATTCTCTGTGAAAAAAGTGAGGATCACCTGGTCAATCTGAAAGAAATAGAAAACTTGAAATATGTCATTCAGCAAGCAAGCAGACAGATTTCAGAGAAGGATGAAGAAATAAAGTATTTACAATATTCTCTTAAGGAGCTTGAAGGAAAGTTTGATCATGGAAAGGAAATAATTAAAGAAGTTGCACAGTTTCAACAGAGTTTATTAGAAAGTCAAGATGAAACAAAGCATTTTAAAACAGTATTGGAAAAAATGAGGCAAGAGAGGGAGGAATTTATAAGCAATCTTGCAAAATCAAATACAGAGTTCATAAATATGAAAGAGGAGTTGAGACAAACCAGTGAGGAAAACAAGCAGCTTTTAATGGAGTTGAATATCCTACGTGAAAAAGTTGTACCAGTTTCTAATATATGTGAAGATGTGATGGCATGTGTGGAAGATGGAAAAAACACTGAAACTGTTGAGCAGTGTTCTGATAATGTTCAGCAGAATAGAGTTCACGGTGCAGACAGTCCTAGTCCATTTCAAAATGTTTTTCATACAGAAAAACCAGCATTAAAAGAAACCACAAATGATCAAGACCAGCCATTAACAGAAGTGAGGCAGAAACAGATAGCAAAAAATATGAATGTAGGGAACCATCAACCTCAACAGCAGAAATATGATACAGAAGAAAAAATCAGGGAACGTCTCCAAAGAAAGCTTCAAGCTGCTCTAATATCACGCAAAGAGGCTCTGAGGGAAAACAAAATTCTCAAAGATCAAATGGAATTGTTAATGTTAGAAAACAAAGAATTGGCTGATAAGGCTAACACATTTGGGCATGTAGTATCTGAACTCAACACAGAAAAACAAAAATTGAATGCTAGAATACATACAGAAGAGTCTCTTAAAACAGAAAATGCTAGATTATTGATTGAAAATGAAAACCTCACTGCTGCATGTGAAAGTCTGAAATCTACTATGGAAACCATAGTCCAAGAGAAGGAAGCCTTTTCTTTTCAGTTAAATTCCTTAAAAGATTCTCAGACAGTTGAATTAACAGGTTGGAAAGCTAAACACAGTGAATTGAAGCAGGAATATGAGTCTCTGCTTCAGGCCTATGAAAATATTAGTAATAAAATAGCAGAAATGAGACAAATTATTGATATCACTAGAAGAGAAAAGCAGGAAGCACTTCACAAAGTAAATGAGAGAGAATCTGATAAACAGGAATTAAAGGAGTTGCTCCAGAAAGCAGCCAATGAAAATGCACAGTTGAAGCACCAGCTAAAAGAATTAGTTGAATCTAAAAGAGCTGAAATCCTTAAATTGGAGATGGAAGCAGAAAATCAGGCATCTGAGTATAAGTTATGCTTGGGGGGATATAAAAAAAATATTGAGGAAGCTTCTGTCCAAAATGAAAAGCTAACAGAGGAAATTAAACAGTTGAAAGATTTTTTGGCGTCTTTAAAACATACCTTAGAGGAAACTCAAAGGGAAAATGATGAATTTTTAAAGGATTTTAGTTTAACAAAGTCTGTTGTGAGGGACCTTCAGACACAATTAGGATTGGATAAGGTTAATGTGCAGTCTAACATCAGTGATTCTCTCAGTGGGAGAGATTCATTATTAGTACACATTGAATTGTTAAGAGAGGGGATCTTAGAAAAAGAGAAAGCTATGTTGACCTTAAACCAAGAGAACAAAATCATGTCAGAAAAGATAAAAGATGCTGAAGAATCTCTGTGTCAGAGCAAAAGCTATTCATCTAAGTTAGAGGATGATTGTAAAAGTCTTAATCACAAAGTTGTAAGTCTTGGTGAAAAAATTAAGATATTAGAAGATGACAAATGTTTGTTACAAGAAGAATTAGAAAACGTTCAAGAGACATCTTATAAAGTGAAAAATGAGAGAGAATGTTTGGAGACAGAGTTGCTCAATTATATTAAAAAATTAGATCAAATAACAGACAGCCTGAAAACAGCACAGGTAGAGAACAGCTTGCTTGTACAGCAGCTAGAAGATTTAAAAAGAGAGAAATGCAATACAGCAAGAGAAAAAGAAGACCAGGAATTGCATCTTGTTAAAGTATTTGAAGAGAAAATGAAATCTGCTCGGAAAGACAGCAAAGGGGCAAAGAACAAAACAAAAGAATTACAAGAACTTTTAAAGGAAAAACAGCAAGAGATCAATCAGTTGCAAAAGGATTCTATAAAATACCAGGAAATTATTTTAGACTTGGAAAAATCCGTGAAATTGTCACAATCAGAAAATGAAAAGATTCAAAGTGATATAAACAATGCAGAAAGAAAGCTGACTGAATCAAATGAAAAAATGGAAAAGCTGTTAGAAAAGCTCTCTCTTCAGAGCAGTTTGTTGGAGGAATGTAAGGCTAAAATAGAATATCTAGAAAAGGAAAAGTTAAATAGTAAAGAAGAACTTGAAATGAAAGAGAACCAGATAGAAAATCAAAAGAGGGAATATGAGTACCGACTGGAGTTTAATCTTCAGCAGCTAAAAAGTGCTTGCCAAAAAGATTGGCTAGACTTGGAAATGAAGTACAATAGCCTTCAAAGTGAGAAAGATAAGATGCTTCATGAACGTCATCAGTTACAGGAAGAAATTCAGTTGACAAAAACTCAGAATAAGAACCTTCAGGCAAAGCTGAATGATGCCTTTGCAAAGTTGGCAGCTTTTGCGAAATGTATGTCATCCCTTCAAAATGATCGGGACAGAGTCATTGATGAAATGAAAATCTGGGAAACACAGTTCAAAGAAGCTATTGAAATGAAGCAGCAGCAGATAGAAGCCAGTAATAGTACAATCTCAAAATTGCAAGAAGAAATAAAGGCTCAAACGTCTCAAATTCAAGAACTGGAGCATAAAAATTCCATGCTGAAGGAACCTAAGAGTGCAATGCAGGCTTCTACCGATTCATTGAGTTTCAGTGAGCAACAGAGGCAGCAGATTATGGAATATGATCAGCAGATAAAGAGGTTCCAGTTGGCCAAAAAGCAATCTGATGAAGGTCTTCAGAAGATGAAAGGTGAGTTAAAAACTCTTCAGGCGAAAGCTGACCGGACAAATCAAGACAGGGCAGACTTTGCCAGTGAACTTGATTCTCTTAAAAAGGCAATGT
This sequence comes from Aspidoscelis tigris stejnegeri, assembly GCA_023333525.1. Lineage (NCBI taxonomy): Eukaryota > Metazoa > Chordata > Lepidosauria > Squamata > Teiidae > Aspidoscelis > Aspidoscelis tigris. Next base: position 46,489,033 of record JALMGA010000003.1, on the reverse strand, counting down.
CATCTCTCCAGAATGACAGAGATTCCTTACTTTCTAAACTTGAAAACATGGAGCATGGCCATGGACTGGTTTTATGTGAGAAAGAAAGACTTATTGCTGACAGTACTAATGAAAACATAACATTGAAAAAAGATATAAGGAAGCTTCTAAATCAGATTGATGATCTTCATTCTGAAAATGCAATGCTCTCTGCGCAACTTATTAAATACAGGGAAGACCTGAACAACATTTTATCATTAAAAGATAACCAGTTAAAAGAACTACTCACACAGAAATTGGAAACTATCAAGAATCTAGAACTGGAAAAGCTCAAACTGCAAAAAACACTAAAAGAAATGGAGCAGGTTGAGAAAGTGCAGGAGGCAAGCATGGAATCTTTAAGGTTAGAAAATGCAAAGTTAACATCAAAGACTCGTGATTTAGAAATTTTGATTGCTTCAATAAACAAAGAGAGGCTAGCTTTTGAACTCAAACAGAAATTTGCAAACCAAAAAACTGTCCAGAAGAAAGAACTTTCTGTAAATCACCAACCTGAAGAAAAAATTGATAAAGGACTTCAAAAATTCCAGCAGACAGTAGGCAAAACTTCAGAGGAGATGGAAGTCAAATACTGGAAGACCAGCTCAGCTGTGGAACAGACTGGGTTACTGGAAAATGAATCCACTAAATTGTCACATAAGTCACTTTTGGAAGTCCAGACCCAGAATCAGGAATTAAAATTACAAATTGAATCCTTTGGAAAAGCTATGACTGCTCTGCAAGATGATCGGGAGAGATTAATTGAGAACTTCAGGGTACTTCAAAGCAAATATACTTCTGAACTCCAGTATGAAAAAGGAAAAGCAGACAGACTTGAAAGTACGCTTTGTACTTTCAAAGCCAATATTCTTGATGTTCTTAAAGAAAGTACCCTTTTAAATCAAGCCCTGTTGGATCCTAAAAACAAGATAACTGCTGAACAGCTTATTGAAGAGCTTAAGAACTTGTGCAAGTTGTTAAATAACCAGAACATTGAAATTTTCAGACTGTCCTCAGATTGTGAGAATTACGCTCAACAAGTGGATGCCTTTTCCAAGGCAATGGGCAGCCTTCAGGATAACAGGGACAGACTTCTGCAGGAGCTCTGCAAGCTGAAAATAGCACATGAAGCTAAGCAGGGCACAAATTTGATTTCCACACCTTCTGACTGCATCAGTGAGAGTAGTTCTGTTAAACATACTTTGGAGAGTCTTCAGATGGATAGGGATAGACTGGTAAGTTCTTTTAGACGTGATCCTACAATATTAATGAAAAAAGGTTTAATCTGCACAAACAGATAAGCACTGTGTAGGATTGTAGTGACTTCCCCATCTCCTCATGGGACAGCATACTGGCCATTTTTGCTGCTGGTTGTTCCTGTTTCTTTCTGTTCTGCCTAAAACTGACCAGCTAACTACAGGGTTCTGCTTAGTGTGACATTTAAACTATGCATTTTAACCACAGATGGGAAGCCAGAATTGTGCTCTGTAGAAACATACAAATAATGAAGGTTCATTTACATACTGCATGAAGCCACAGCTTGTAATTACTGCTCACAGTGCCAGGGAGGGCAGGCCAAAGTGTGAGAAACTGAGATGTACTGCACAATGCATTGCTTGTGCATGGTAAGCCCAGACTAATATGTCTGAAGTTGTTAACTTACAAAATACTATAATTGTTCCGTATTTGTGGGTTGTTAATTATGCGAATCGCCTAGGATGATGGTAATTCTAAGCCACTTTGAAAAAGTGGGCCAGGAATGCTAAGGAAATTGTTTTAGGTAGTTTTCAAATAACAGGATTATGCTGTTCTTTCATCAGTCTCAGACATCACTGTTTATTTGCACCTTGCAAATAAAGAAGGGTATCTGTAACAATAGAATTATATCTGTATATAGCATCATTGGCAATGGCACCAGCTTATTTTTTCAGATTTAAATTAGAATTTTTATAAAAGTATTTCTGTTCTGTAGGTTAAGGAAGGTGCTGATTTTGCAACAGATCAAATATCAAAACTAAAAGCCAAAGTTTGTGATCTTGAGAGAGATTTGCAGCAGACGAAAGTGTTCCAAGATGAAGTTGAGAAAGAAAGAACCTCATACCAGAATGAACTAGTTGGATTGCGGTAAAATGCATTTTAAATTATTGTATATACAGTCGTCTTAGCATTTTTTTTTTATGATTGTACGTATCATAGGCTTAATTAGTTGTGACATAGTATGAAGTATTTTCAACACAGATATTTTAGTTGTGGAATTCCGTGGCTGATCAGACTCTAGCTGATGAGAAGTCTTTTCTTAAGACTTCTGAAGTTCTGATTCTGAAGCTCATTTGAGAAGTATATACTAATACCTTCTTGTTGTTAATAGTAGTAGTGGTGAAACTAGTAGGTCTCCATTGTACCCTGGTGTGTGCTACACCTACAGTTCCTCCACATATGTGAAACTCGACTGCATAGTTTGTGGCATGGCACTGTATCTGCAGGGAATAGTTTGAGAATAATACAAACACAACCACCAGGTGTCCACTCAACTGTAGTCGATTGCAGCAGCCCCCCCCCCCCCCCGGCCCGTGTATTTCAGCTTCATAAAAGCTTCTACTACGCCTGAATACGCATTCCTAATCATGGTGGATCTGCTGCTGGTGTGTTTGTGGTCAGTCACAGATGAGTGAATATACAGTTACCAGATCAGCAGATACAGGGGCACACCATTTCCCCATTACACTATTACCAAATGATACACATTTTGTTTCATTATACACTGTTTCAATTGTATTATATCTGGCACAGAATGTAGTCATAAAACGGAGTTTGCTACATAAGCATTTAGATGACTAATTTGATTAATATACATTGCTATCACTAAGTAAGAATAGTCTGAAGTAATATTGTAATAATTTAACAATCCTTTTGTTATTATCTATATAGAATGGAAAAAAATATTTTGTTGGCGGAATCTCAAGCACTCCAGAATCAGTTCCAGACAAAGGTTGCAGAAAAAGAGCAGCAGTTAACAGAGTTACAGATATTACATCATAAAATGGTATCTCAGGGATCTATATCTAGTGACAACAATTATCCTACCAAGGTAAGATGGATCAAATAACTCAAAAAATCCGGAATATGTAATATTCCAATATCCAAAATTTCATCAGCATAGCAAGAGAGTGAATACAAACCCTTGTTTAATTCTCAGCTTGTTTGTTTAGAATGTAATCTCCATTGAGTATTGGGAAATCTATTTATTACAGCCTGTGCCCCTTTTAAGTCTGTGTGAGATACACAGGCCAGCAGGTGGCTGACTTTGTGCTGGATGCTTACGTGTAGGTATACAAGGGTAAGCTTGAAGTAACAATGTTCTAGCTTTATAAAAGCCAAGGATGCCCTCAGGAGGAAGAGAGGCCACTCATTGTTATCTTGAAGCTCCTGAAGTTTGAGGGAATAGTGATTATTTACATTCCAGCACAGAAAGACTTTATAGATACATTTGATTACTAGATAGTTTGGCTTTGCATGATATGGGGAATCCAAGTCCATTCTTAGGCAGTCTCTTACAGACCATTACCATCCTATAAGAACCAATAGCTTTGCGAAGAACAGTTGAGTTTAGTGATGTGTTGAGCAACACGTATCCCAGATAATAAATATCTTTGATTTAATAAGTCAGAACAGACTGCCAAAATCAAGAAACAAAATAATTGTGCATTTTTTTAAATGTTATCCAAGGGATTAGAAGCTGTTGCTCTTGGACGAACAGATTTTCCCAACCATGTCAGTCAGTTGCTAGCTGAGAGGAACCAGCTTCAAAATGAACTCCAACACTGCCTTCAAGAACTGAACCAAAAAGAGCTGCGATTCCAAAAATTAAACTCCAAGGTAAAATGCGCAGAATGCTGTACACTGCTGCTTCCTTCCTGCCACAAAATACTGGGCAAAAAAGTGTCTCTATAACATGTCCCTTAAGTGGGGAAGGGAGGAAATTAGTGCTGTGGATTTAGTTGAATAATATTAACATTTCCAGCTTGTGATGATCTTGTAAAATTGTTGATTTGCTTACAGGCTGCCCTTTGTATTACTGAAAACATGTAATGAATGTAATATCTATAGATCTGCTTTATGCATCAGAAAGCCTAGAGGTTTAGTAAGATAAAAGCACTGCAAGAGTATGTAACGTGAGCAATTGTGCACTTGCACAGATCTTGTGTTATTTTAAAAATAAAGCTGTTGATTTAGAATAAAGTGGTTGATTTAGAATGGATCTAATAGAACTGTTTGGTTCAACCCATATTGAAGTAAGACTAGAGGTTCAGTTTGAATTGAATCAGCCTCTGGCATAACATTCTAGGAAAATTTGATCAGTGGAAGAAAGATAGTAGCAGTCTTGTCCACTGAACACTAACAGTGAATACAAGTGACCAAAATTGTCCCAGAATGATTTATTTAAATGTTGGTTAGATTTTCCTCATTTGATAGTCCCAGAGTACTGTATCATCATCATCATCATCACCATCACCATCACCATCATCATCATCATCATCGTCATCATCATCATCAGTTGTAGCACCCAGTACAATACTGGGGAAAGGAAAGTCTAGATCAGTATTGCCCAGTGGTAGATGCAGCATAGTATCAGACCTGTTGCAATACCTACTATTTCTCTCCCCCCCCCCCCCGCCGCCATAATTCTGCCAGTCAGTTGACTATACTTCCATGCTCTTCTGTCAAGTCCATTCTGTTTTCAGACCCTCAAAAGCCTCGGGTGTAGCTTCCCTCTGAGCAACACTGCAAAATGTTTTATTACTTGGCTTTATTTCAGAAACACCTATAATTTCAGTAGCAGGTGAGGCTTTTCAAAGAGAGAAGGTTGTGTATCTTGCTGTGAATATAACAGTCTGTTCTTCCCTTACTTTCTTGTGGTGGCTTTAATTTTAAATAGTGCAAAGGAAACTGACTATTTTTACTCATTTTGTCAGCCCAGCTAGAAATGGGAGACCCTCAGAGACTTTTTCAGAGGTAGCTTGCATGCTTTGTATTTTTGAAATATGCTTAATTCCATTTCCTGCCACACAGTTAAAAGTTAACATATAAAGATGTAGCAGCCTGACAACCTGTTTCAGTCTGTAGGCAAATCTGCATGATGCCTTTCAGAAGTGAACTACAGGTTGCATCAGCCCTGATCACTAGCCAGACTGGCAATAACTTGATGGGAGTTGAAGTTGATAGCAACTAGAGGGCAGAATGGTTCCTATTTTCCCACCTAATTTATGAAATCTAGAATGGGTGAATGGGACTGGTGTTAATGAACAGAATTCAAATTCTTTTGGTAAGTCTGCAAACCTTGTCAGTGGTAAAGTGAATATAATTTCCTTGAGAAAACCAGTTTCTTATTAGCTGATTTAGTCCAAATCATTGTAGGTAATGCAGTCTGTAGAAGAAAATGCTTTACTATCTGCCCAGCTAAAAACAGTATCCCAGACTCTACGGGATAACCAGCTTCGTTACATTGACCTACAACATCGTTATTTGCGGCTTGAAAGGGAGTATCATATGCAAAGTACTTCTATGCAAGGTTCAACTCAGGTATGACAGTCCCTTTTGTGCGTGTGTTTTGATGATGGTGCTTCATCATAAGTTATTCTAAAAACAAAATCAAATTTGAATCTGTTTTTAGTAAGATTTGCTAGATTTTCAAATCTGCTTATACCTATGTTTAGGTAAGATCTTTTTGGAATCCTTTTTAATGAGAGGTCTGTAAAATCTTGCATATTATTATTAGTACTGTTATTAGTAATCTGTTATTCTTAGGTAGTATTGCAGTTGTCCCCATACATAATATCATCTGTTCAAAATGCATTTAAAGATGCTCAATCAATGGCCAATCAAGTTACTATGGTACCAGTGCTTTTCATCATCCCTTTTCAGGACAATCCTTTCTATCATTTTTTTTTGCACTAATTCCTAAAAAAATGGCAAAAGACAATTCTGGGAATATTCTGGGAATAATCACAATATTCTTCCCTGGAAATGAAGTTTAGGTTGGAGTGGAATTCAAGTAGATGAAGACTACTAGTATTGGAGATAAAAGGAACCCTGCTGGGGCCACAACCCATCTGGTCCAGCATCCTGGCTCACATAGTATTCCACCAAATGCTTCTGGGCATTCTCAAGCTGAAAACAAAGGCAAAGACTTCACTTGCTCTATGTTCCCTGCAAATGGCCTTGAGGAACATCCTGCCCATCTCTCCAACCCAGAAGCAGTACTAGGCATCCATTCTAGTAGCCATTGATATACCTGGCCTCCATGAATTCATCTCATCTTTTCTTAAAGCAATTCAGACTTGTTGATGTCACCACCTCTTCTGGCAATAAGTTCAATAGGCCATAGTTCTAAGCTCTTAGCAATATTCAGGGTTTTCAGAATTCATAGAGGTTTCTATCTTAAGTTTGCTTTTTTTTGCTTTAAAAGGGAAGCAGCAACTATATGAAGAAATGGAATAAACAGCTTTGTAGAATAACAGTCGATCTAGAATTCTGTTTGAATCAAACTGAACCTTGTTGAACAGGCTTGTCTGGTCCTAAATCAAATCTCAAACTCTTTATGAACCATCTGGATGTTTAAAAAAGTGCACCATTGTCTAGGCAGGCATAGAATTGCGCACTTGCATAGATCTTACTTTTAAAAGAAAAAAAACCTGGGTGACAGGAAGATCAGTCCCTCCCTTTCATGGTGGGTCTCAAACAGCTCTGTACATTCTGAACTTTTAAAACAGTGGTAGGTTTTAATCAGATTACCGCAGGAAACCTAACCATGCTCGGAATGACCAAGGTTCAAAGACTGAAAGCAACCATAATGTTAGAGCAAAGTCAGGATGCTTGTTATTTTGGCCAAACAAATTAGACATGATACAAGCTGCAAATGAACGGATCTCAAAACCAAGAAACCCAAGTACATTAGCTTGTAATTAGTTTTTAGTGAAAACTGAACAGTAAAAATATGTCTCACCCTCTTGCCTTAAGTGTAGTTAAGTGTTATGCACGGCACACTGACGACCATTTTTGAAGAACACTTAATGTTAATTACCAAAGTATAGTTAATTATAGACTTTAACTAATATTAGGAATGACATCTTAGGCAGGAAAGAAGTTCCATACATGGGAGAAGATTGGAGCAGTTAAAGGATAATGAGTTTATGTTACTTTGATAAAATGTACTCTATATCTTTTCATCTATGATTATTTTACTGGTGGAAGATTTTATAACAATCATATACTTTATTCTGCACATAAATATACTGTAGTTATTTTGTAGTTAACAGAAAGAGCTGTATGGATACTAAGGAATTATTATATTTATCTCAAATATTGGTCTAGTGGACTCTTATCTGGGAATACCGGGTTTGATTCCACCTTCCTCCACAAATCCAGCTGGGTGACCTTGGGCAAGTCACACCTCTCTTCTGAGCTCTCACAGCCCCACCTACCTCACAGGGTTGTGGGGAAAAGAACAGAAAGCTTTGTCAGACGCCTTGAGTCCCCTGAAATGGGTGAGAAAAGCAGGGTAGAAAAGCCAACTCTTCTTCTTTTCATAGTAGTTTACAAAAGATAAGGAATTATTTTATTGAAAAAAAAACAGACTTTCAATTTCTTTGATTAGCTTTATCATACATAACCTATCAGTGTTGCTGTCTTTAGAGTGAAGCTCAGGCAGAAGTTCCTCCAGGTGCTCCCCAAGAAAGAGCTGCAGTTGGTTTTGAAACAGAAAACATGGAACTTGGTGAACTCAGGAAAAGGTCAGAATTGTTTCAGCTTTCTGTAAAGTATGTTCTGTTGGAGGGGTTTTGAAACAGTGGGCCTTTCCAGACTTGGACTTATTCTGGAGTATATTGTACCATTCTCACATATGGATAGCATGTCCCTATCCCAAGATATATTCCATAATAAGTCCAAGTGCAGAAAAACGTGTGAAAAATATAATGGTGTATTTGAATTTTAACTACGTTTATGTATTTCCTCCAAGTTGGATGGTTTTAAACAGTAACCTAATAAGAGTAAATTTGAACAGGAAACAAACTGTGTCATCTGCTTTAGATTCTTTTGAATTATTTAGAATCTTGATTTGTTCCAGGCTTACAGAAATGGAGCTGCAACATGAATCAGCACATCAGACTGTGTCACAACTAATGGAGGCACTCTCAGAGGAGAGAAATAGGCGCCAGGCAGCAGAAGAAGCCCTAGAGCGGTATGAGGAACATAATAAAAGGTGATTTAATTAAAGCAGTGTCTTTATAAATCATCAGAAGTCAAAGTGCTTAATGTGGGGGGACTTTTCTGCTCTCAACAACTTTGCTCCCCTTGTTCTGAGCTCTAGCTATCTGGTAGGAAAAGATTGCAGGCTTTGTACTGCCAGATTCACTAGGAATACCAGGAGGGAGACTATGGGTGTTTTTCCACTGTCACTAAGGGTGCTTCTGCACAGGTGCTAATAAATCTGGATCTATCAAACCCGGATTTAGTAAAACCGGATTCCAGTAGACCCAGTTTTACTAAATCCGGATGCTAGGTAGATCTGGATTTACGGGGGTAGATCCGCATCTAATAGATGCGGATCTACCCCCTCCCTGTCCCTCCGCACACGCGGCGGGAGGACAGAATAAATCTGGGTTGGAGGTGGGTGCTGTGCGGACACCTACCCATCCGTGCTCCGGGGCCCTCCCCCAGCCCGCCATGATTGGCTCCTTGGAGCCAAGCATGGTGAGCCGGGGGAGGGCCCCGGGTAGGAACCGTTTCGCTGTGTGGACGCATCCTAAAAGAATCGGTTTTCACAGTGGAACACCACTTCAAATGTGGTATGTAATTAACACCCATTAAGCACACTAGTTACGGATAGGTGCAGACGCACCTAACCGGAAGTGTGCTTAGTAGCTCCGAGTGTGCGGATGTGCACACTTGAAAGTGTGCTTAATGGGTGTTGCTGTGTGGACGCTCCTCACCGCAAGTGTCCTACTCAGCCACGCGTGTGCGGACACGCGTTTCTGCATCCATCCTTAATCCGTGTTAAGGGGCCTGTGCGGAAGCACCCTAAAAGTACCCATTAAGTACCCATTAATGGGTACAAAAATGCCATTTCGTACCCATTAATGGGTACTTAATAGGTACTTTTAGTGACAGTGGAAAAACACCATATGGCCTTCTTTTTCCGGTCTTCTGGCTACAAAGCGCTATTGTCCTTTTGTTGCATTTAGAAGTATAGGACCCATAGTCTCAGCTGCACTAATATTGCTGTTCTCCCAGCAACATCTGTCATGGTCTAATTTTAGCAGTGCAACTCTATAGGTTCATAAAGGAAGTGTTTGATGGGAAGCTTTAGCCTTCTATCCACGTTTATGTGTCCAAGATCCAAATGCTGCATATGAAAATATATGCTGGACAATGAAGAGGAATGAAAATTGCTCTATGTGGGTAGGAGCAGTGTTGGGTAAGAGTCAAAATGGCTGTACTGTTCTAGTATGTGTGAAACAGTGAGCATGAGTGCATTAGGTACACATTGAATCTGTGGGTACAATTAATAGTGACAGGGGACATAAACACTCCTCTTCCTCAAGACCTATGGTATAGAACAAGATATTGAATTAATGTCTTTGTAAGACACTATGTCTGACTTTCATCCATGAATGTTATGCCCACTAGCATGTACTAAAAATCATCGAAGTACATTTGATGCTTTGTTTGAATAAAGAATCTTTTATGTTACTTTCACTCTTTCCGAAAATATGATCCTTTCTAGAATCAATTAAACAGAATTGATCTCTTTATTTTTATGTTCCAGTACATGATATTCAAATGGATTGAAACAATAGGTCTTCAGTTCCCACTGAGTGTATCTAAACCTTATCTCTATTTGGGCTGTTTCCACTCTTAACTCAATTAATCCTTCCTGTCCAAATAGTTCCGCATTATGGCGAGGACCCCATACATTCACACAGGGCGTATAGCACCCGATGGCAATGGGTGCTAAACAGGGCTGCCATGTGGACGCTGTAGCACCCATCCAAAGCGTCCAGTTAGGTCTGAGCAGGAAGGTCCAGCAGTGGTGCAGCGCAATTGGCAGCGTAGGGGTCACTTCCAGTTACAGTGGGTGTAATGGAGAGACACAGCTTCATAGCTGCCTATGTAGCTGCTATGCAACCTGTGCTCAGCATTATAGACTGCTATGAAGGATGTGCAAACCTATGTAGTGTGTGTTGAGGGGTGGAGCCGGAGCCACCCTGCTGCAAATGGCGGCCGCTAGGCCCACCCCAGGACCCCATTGGACTGACATGCATGCGGAAGTGCACCCTGTGATCTGGTATTCGTGGTGGAAGACCAGATTGAAGACACAGTTAAAGGGGTCTACCACTAATCCAGATTTAAGGGCCTGAAGGGACCCCATTAAACCCAGAATTCAGGGTGCTTGTTTGGACAACGTGTTCCGAATGGGGTCCTCATGGGGTCGTCGGTGCAGAAGGTATGTGGCGGATCCATACCAAATGCATTCCTATTGGGTTCCTAGTGCAGAAACGGCCTTGAACTCATACATCTAATTAAACTTGATTTTGTATTACTGATTTCTGTCACTTAAATAACTTTTTTTAATTGAAGAATTATCCAAAGCTAAGCAATAGGAAGTAACCTCTGATAATTGTTTTGCTTTTCTTTTTCTAGGCTTGAAATGAGTAATTTTAGGTCGATACCTAGTGAATTCAGTATTCAGGTGGACTCCGATGAAGAAAGGGAGGCTCTGATAATTAATGCAAGTGAGCATATGATAGTACGAAAGGTAAGCTTATAAAGTTAAAAGTAGATGAGAATGTTTAATATTCTTGTGGCTAGTTAATACCATACAGGAAGTAATGTATTTTCAAAACAGTAGTAGTAAATGTTTTTTTTCCAGTTCTGTTTGTGAACATTGCAACAGTGTACATAAAATAGCTTCAGAACATGGGATTGGATTCTATTAGTGGGCTGTCTACCTGAGCAGGCTGTTCTCACAGGGAGTGTTGAGTTGCATATGGAAATCCATGAGCAGGACTTGCCTACAGATATCATGCTTAATAATGCCGCATCAGTTGCTGAGATGCAGAAGTCAATAAGGATGTGATTCTGAATCTTTTGGTAATAAGGTATCCAACCCTGTGACAATCCTAGACAGTTCTGTCATACACACAAGCAACAAGGAATTTTTAATGTGGTATACCACATTTTGAAATATGAATACAAAATAATTGAGTATAATTATACATCATGATTTGTAGTTTCTACTTTTCTAATTTGATCTGTTGAACTACATTGTTGCAGATGGGAGTGTTAGTATTTAGGACATGGGAAACCTGGCAAAAAATTGCACTCAGGAGTGGAAGCTAAGATGGTGACCTTAGACCAAACTCTGCCTCTTAGCCTGCAAGAGAAAAAAAAATTAAAGATGGTTGTGTCAGAAAGAATGTCAGTGTCATACATACATACTCATATAGCACTAGGAAGCGAGTTCCAGTAAGTTCCAGTAAATGAGCACAATCATTTCAAAATATGTCCGCTCACAGAAAAGAGTTTTTTCAACAGGCTTTCAGTATAGATATTTAAATGGATCTTGTAGCCATAGAATTGGATCTTGTTTTTTTTTTAAATAAAAACTGCAGACTTTTTTTTAAAGGATAGGCATGCTTTGGGGCAATTTTGAAGATTTTTTCAGAAACATTATTTAAAAAAATATTAAATTAGATGAGTATCCTTAGGTTTGTAGTAGTAGTATTGTCTCATGCAATGCAGAAGTTGTAATTCATAGATCCACACTAGAAGTCTCACAACAGCTATATCCCTTTTCTTTTTTTCTGGACTTTGTGAAATAAAACTAGATAAACTGTTGAATGCTGCTAGTTTGGCATTTCTAGTTTGCCCGGGGGAAAAAAGGATCCAGATGTATAATCTATGTTGTCTTTTGCTGTGAGGATCATTGCATGCTGCAGAAATGCCACTGAAAACAGTGGTTTTTTGGAAAAGGATATGTACATATGTATATTTACCCCAAAACCTCAGCTATTTTACTTCTTTTCCAGCGCACCCTTTTCCTTAAGAGAAAGCTAAGTCTTGAATTTTACTACAATTGCTTAGTGTGGTATAGATGGGATAATTGGTTGCAAAACTAAGTGTACTTGAGATACTTGTTCTCTTCTTCATGTTAACGTCTACTTTTTGTGTTTTGTTCCTTGAAACTCATCTTGCATTTAGCTTTTGAGGATTGAGCTGGGTCAGCTGAATTGCCATTGCTAATTTTTAATAGGACCCTATGCTTCTCTTTCTAAACAGGTCAAAGGAGGCGCCCTTTCTTTCAAGAGATGGATTCGGGGGCGAAGTCTCTACTGCTCCAAGTTGCTGACTTCTAGGGCAAAATCACGCTATCTCTTTCTCAGTTATTTAGTGATGCTACATCTTCTTCTTTTCTTGTGCCTAACAGGCACAATATAAATGCATTGTTTCTGGTGTGCAGAGTTTCTTTTTAAATAAAGGTGCACCAAGCTGAGGTAATGGACCTTTCACAAACTGCTGTTATGCTATGCACTGGACACAGTTGTATATATTCTTATCATAACATGTAGCTTTTCAACTTCTTCTGTAACAAAAAGTTTTATATGTATATCAAATGGTTCTAAAGTTGATTTGAGTTGCTCTGTAACAATGAAATACTATATTTGCTAAAGGAGAAAATACTCTTATCAAAACAGATTACTGTGGAAGCTGCTGCAATTGGGATGTTCAATATACTTTGCGAATATGTAATAAATGAATACTGTTGAATGGATTGTAAATGATATCTTTTCTATATAAATTTATTTTGACAGAGTTGAACTATAAATGGAGAAAGACTATTCTCAGCGGTGGTTTATTGGCTTCTTGATTGTAACAAGAAGAATACAGAGTGCAATACAGGAATTAAAAAGCTAGAAGCATAATGGGTTTCTCAACTTTAAATAAAATCTTAAGAATTTAAGAGAATCATTTGCTTTTATTTGTGAAATGTTGTGTACTTTCTATAGTTATATTTGAAGAAAGTTAAAACTAAGGATGATAGATTTTAAAAATATGTAAGATTCTTCAAGGCTTTATGATGTGCTCGCTACATGTATAACATAATTCTATTTCTCAGCATTTGAAAGCTGCTCTATAACTTCAGTGCTCTGTTGCTTGATACCAATGTTTTTATTCATAATTTCACTTCTAGTATGCCTGTTGCATAGCATACATGGAAAATATTATTGAGACATTTAGGAAGAAGAATATCTTGCACATTTGAACTAATTGCATTCTGTTTAGATATTCCTTGTATAGCTTGGAACCTAAATACCCAGTATTTTCTCTTGTACATACATGTGCATTAATTAGGGACGCAGTCATGGCAAACACTCAAGTCATGGAATTTCCTCGATCTCCAAATTTGGCTGGCCCTTGTTTTTATGTGCTTTTAGTATGTTGTCTGGTTATTGTTTACTTTATTGTTTATTTTGTTAACTTATTTAATCATAAAATCATAGAAACATAGTATTATAGTTGGAAGGGACCTCCATGGTCACTGAGTTCAACACCCTGCTCAGTGCAGGATTCACAAAACCATCTCAGACAGATGGCTGCCCAGCCCTGCAAAGGAGAGCTCACTACCTCCTGTGGCAACCTATTCTATTGACTGATTTACCCTTGCTGTCAAAGCTTTTTCTAATATCTAAGTAATCATTTTTTGTGGTTTAGGATCCAAATTCTCTAATCATAAATTACACTTTGTGAGTGCAACCTATCTCTCAATAATCAATGGACATAAAACACTTCAGTTCCCATAGGTAAAACAACTCACCTTTACATATAATTTAGCTCCCACCTGTTATATTTAATTTTGCTCTTGAACCTTTAGCCTTGAAAATAATTATCTCTGTATAAAAGGTTATTCAGTTAATGGAGAACAAGCTATTATGCAGACAATTTTATGATGATAACTGGAACTTTGCAAAAGGTTATCAGCCACCTCAAAATGCTCTTAACTGATTTTACAGAAATTTCTGGAGGGTAATTTTTTTTAAATCTACAGCAGTATACCTAAATATTTGCATAATGGCTATGAGGTAGAAAAATCAAAAGAAGCCCAGATATGTTTTCCCTGATACTGATGGATTGAAGGTATGTTTGAACCAGACCTTGGAACAATAGGTATGTTGCCATGTACCTTCAGTTACTTGTCATGGTTTCTTGTCAATAAAATGACATGTTAAGTACTAATAAAGGATTCTATATGTTGCTGGGGTTCTGACTATGGGTCCCTTGGCAACTGGGGTGGGTAATTCTATCCTATACTCCAAAAGGATGTAATGCAGGTTCCAGGCCACATACAGTCCTTTGGTACGCCTAAGAATCTGAAGAATAAACTTTAAAGGTGACCCTGAAATATTGGCTATATCAAGGTGAAGCGTGTCCTATTTTTTGAAAATGTGTTTTTGTTTTATCTGGCTGCTAGCTTTATATAATTTGTACTCAATATAGAGGACTTTTAATTATCCCTTTTCAAGCCTGGTGTCCCACCTGCATTAGGGACCAATGTGAATCATCTCCTAGATCTCTGAAGTACCATTGGAATGTAAGGAGCCAAAGTTAGAATGATAAGTGAGTAGAAGTTGCATATGAACTCTTTGTGGTGGATAATAGCATAAAAGATTCAAAAGAAGCTGTTCGAGACCAGTCATTTTTGAATAGTCCTGGCGCAGGATTTAAAGACCAGTATTTGTGAGCTGCATACTACATTTTTAAAAATTTGAGCTAATGTATTAAAAGGCTACAGGTGATGAAACTCAAATGTCTGTGATAGAGAACTGTGGTAACCTACAGTTGTCACTTGCTAGGTGACTGGGCGCTAAGTCATCCCCCATTTTCAGGCACAGTATCACTCATTTCAAGATAAAGTAGCTATTTTCTGTCTCTTGACTACAGACGCCTGATAACAACCAACACAACCCATACTTCAGTACTGTACATGGTAACTTTCCCATTTGGAACTAGTGCCAATACAAATAGACCTATTAATAGTTAACACAGTACTAGTGAAATAAACAAAACTCTTGCTCTGGTTCCAGACATGTATCCAGTAATTATTTCACTGTGTCTGTAAGCTCAAGAAAAGGAAGTGAGAAAAGGGAGAGGGACAAGGGAAGCCATTTGAACAGCTCAGAGTGGGAAGGTATCCAAGGGTGCCAGAAATTCTGCCCTAATTTATCCAGCCCTTTAAGCTGTTGCTTTGATAAGCATAAGCTGAAAGAAATGTTGCCAAAAATGGCTTGGCAGACCTGGGTATTCTATGAACTCCATTCCACAAACTCATATAAATGTAATAGAAGGTGAGATCATTTCATTTGTTCCAAGGGAGCTATCACAATTTTTCACCATCCTCTGGAGTTTTAGGTAAGTATTTTCTGGTTGTATTTTTACCTTCAGGATCAAATACAATTTGATTTTATTGAGGCAGGGAGAAGTCACTACTGACCTTTCTCTGCTTACATGAAGAAAGAACTTCAAAAGTGCTATCAGACCGGCATATTAAATAGAAGCTTAATTCTGGTTGGTCTGGCTATATTCTGGTGCTGAACAGATACATAAAAGAGTGATGCTAATCACTAACATGGCAGTCTGAAATGCAAGATACTGGTTACTAATTAAATGTCAGTACTTCACATTGGAGTCATAAGGACAACTTTTAATTGTTTTTGGTAATGTGTTGTCTTATTCAAATATATGTCCGTTTGTGGGTAATTGCATGATAGATCTCCAGTTGAGGAAACAATTTTGTTACTTTATCAGTTATTTCCTTCCTTCTGTTATAAATTGCTGACCCATTATGTCTGTACCTTCATTTACCATGTAGCGGCTCTCCATGCCTTTTCTGTCCACTTTAGGCAGCAGCTTCTGGATTCCAAATGAGTCTGTTCACCTAGAGTTCTATTCAAGTGGGGGTCTGCTCTCCCCACCCCCGGTGGCTATGTTTTGTCTGGAGTCCCCTACATAAGGTGTTTCATGCCTCCTCCCATAATGGCATGTGGGTCAGTCTTTGGAGGGGAACAGCATGCACACCGCATGCCTTGGTGCATAATATGGAGACTGCCCTTGGCCTGGATTGCTTGATCTGGGTTAAACCTGGAGCAGGGCACGGCAGCACACACCAGGGCCTGTGCTTTCTGCCACAGCCCCATCCCAGCCTTCTTCAAGGGCCAAGAACCGAAGCCCCCCAATGTCCAAAGTTGCAGGTCGGGGGAATTTGCAGCCCACTTCTGGGGCTGTTTTTAGAGCCTGTCAAATTGCAACAGGCTTCCTGTGTCACTTGGGCCAATATCACTGCTCATATAGTGGGTGGCTGGAATGATCTGTAACCTAGGAACACTCAAGAGACCATTTTAAAGTAATCTCCCATTGGAACATTCCCTAATGTGAAATTTCACACTGGGGAGCAGTCCTAGCTAATGGCCTGCACAGTCATATTATTTTCTAGGATGCACAACCTCCTAGGGCAGTGATGGCCAACCTATGACACGCGTGTCACAGGTGACACACCAAGCCCTTTGGGGTGACACACATGGTCACCCTGGCACCTGGGCATGTAGTGGGCTTGTTCTTGAATTGTGCGAAATACCAACTTTCAATTGAAGATTTAGCAAACGAAATTCAGCAACAAAAGTCACTAATGTAAAGAATTATTTGTTTTTGCTTTTAATAAAATACATATATCAAAAATATAACTTTTTTACTAGAGCTACAAATACCACAAAATTATGGATATTTCTAGAAGTGACACAGCACCCAAGTTAAGCTAGGTTTTCTTGCGAATTTTGACACACCGAGCTCAAAACGTTCACCATCACTGTCCTAGGGTCTGCTCTATCCAGTGGTTTGGCATGGTCCATTTGGACCATGGTGAAGTTGCACAAGTGACTCTTGCCATACTGATCTGCATTTGGATGCAAATCCAGTTCACAGACAAATATCTATTTGTATTGTAAAACCTCATAACTAGATATGTTAAACATGATTTTGAATATTAAAAAGGGCAAAAATCACATGTATAAATCCATATGTACTCTTAATTTCCCCCAAATATCCAAAATCTGATACAGTTAACAAATCAGCACAATCCTGGCAAAAATTCCAAAGCTTTTCTCAGTATTTCAGTATATAGCATAGAAAGGCGAAGAGAAAGTGCACTAACATTTTTGTGTTTCATTGTGTGCAAGCAAAAACAATTTAATCCTTCACTAAACAAATAACCAGAGTCTGACAGGAAGTGTTATACTCTTGCGTCTATTACCATGGGATTTTAGTGGAATCCCATTCTGAGAAAACGTATTAGTGTGAGAAACAGCAATAGCACTTTGTGATTAATTTGGTGAGATTTTTTTCTCTTGTTTCTGAGCCTTATCAGCAGTAATTATTTTCTGGTAAATTTTTACAGTACCATATTTGTTCTGGAGAAAATGCCAAACTTTCTCTAAAACGTCAGTGTAGGCCAATTCACCCGATAGATGTTGTTTCATGGCTTTCAGATGATTGGTTCTGTCTTCCATAAAAACACTCCATCTGAAGTTCTATCTAATGTTATGGTGGCCTAATCAGATACTGTGCCTATTCTGACTTCTCAGTTGTGGGATTGTCCTATTCATTCGATCTTTAAAACAAACACTTTTCAATCTAGCAAGGGACACCTCAGACACTAACAAAGAGAAAGAATTTGCTAGCGTGCGCTCCCGTGGCCTGCTTTCAATATTTTTCAACTTGTCTTATGTTTCAAAGGAGTTTCCCACCTGCATTCCCTGTCCTACCTTGTTCATTGGTACTTGTGTAAATGGCAAAGTGCACTGATGTGGTCTTTGGCGAAGAGAGCCAAACCTATTTCACTGCAATTTCCAGAACAGTCCCTTTGATAAGAAATTCACAGTTCACAAATATAGAATCATTCTTGTAATTAAGCACTTAACAAACAGCTGCCATTTCAAAACATTAGCTGACACTTCCTGAAGCTTTCCAACATGTGTCTATTTTTAAACCTTTCCTCATATGACTGTAAATATCACTGAGGATAGTGTAGTGACAGGGAGGAAAAACATGGTTCTTCAAATTAGGGGTGAGGAGACTTTGGCTGTCTTAATGTTGCTGAAATAAACTGATCAGCCATACTGGCCAAAGTTCACCAAAGGTGGAGGCAAGAGTTAGAGGGTAACAGATTCTTGCTCCTTGTTTTTTCAGATAACATAGGTGTCTTCTTTATATAGCTGCTTTAGCCAATTGAAAACCACATTCGACAAAGAAAAGTTTCCAAATCCTCTTTTTCTTACTGTTGAATGTTAATTTCAGTAAAATAATTAAATGTTGATAAATTGAGGTAACTCTTCACAACAGCATGCAGTTTCTAGCAGAAACTCCCCATCCTTTTCAGACATTCAACCCAAACAAATGACAAGAACAACTGTGTAAGCAAAGAGGAGGACAGACATGTGCAGGCCACCTATGCTCCAAAGACATGTCCGCTGCACCACCCAGTCTTTCTGTGCAGCCAAGTACACTGTGGCAGTGACTAACTTACATGGGAGCATTGGGGCCAGGCTAGTGCAAAAAGAGTTTTTGCCAATATGCTTTTGTTGTTGCTTGAACAATTAGAGGTTGTTTTGTCTTTCTAAGTGACAATAATTTACTAGAGGGGCTGTAACTCAGTGGTAATTGCCTGGAAAGCAGAGGGTTGCTGGTTTGTATGCCCATGGAGATGCCCATGCAGTCAACAGGAGTCAGCTATGACCCAATGGTACATAAGGAGGGGGAGGGGGAGGAGGAGAAAAGTTGGCTTTTCTACCCTGTTTTTCCCACCCATTTAAGGGAACTCAGAGCGGCAGACAAAGCTTTCTATTCTCCCTATAACAGACACCCTGTGATGTAGGCGGGGCTGTGAGAGCTCAGAAGAGAGGTGTGACTAGTCCAAGGTGACCCAGCTGGCTTTGTGGAGGAGTGTGGAATCAATCCTGATGATTCCCAGATAAGAGTCTTACTACCGAACCACTAGACCAAACTGGCTCATTCACATGTGGATGGCAGGCTCCTATTCCAAACTATGATCCAGGATAAGTCCAGTGCAGAAAGAGCCTCCCTCTCATCCTTGACACTTGCATTGAATGTCATTGCTCTATCCCACTTGCCCATTTTGCTTTGGATACCATTAACTGGCTCTTCCACTGGCTCTCTGTACCAGTGCCCCTGGCATGCATTGCTTAGCTGTCTTCTCATTAATGCTTCTAATTTTCTTCCTTGCATTAGTGCTGCTATCTTTTCTGAATCTCCAATTACTTCCAAATGTATCTTGCGTCTCCTTGATTCTTTGACAAATATTGCTGGTTTCATGGTCACTCCTTGTTTCACTAGATTATTCTTTATTAGCCAGGCAGGAATGCTATTGGCATTTGTTTTAAGACTTGGCAATTATTGTGAAAAATGGATATTTATGAAAAATGGATCTTTCTTTCCCACTTGTCCTCTCAATCAATTGTAAAGCAATTAATGGTGTACAACAAACAGTATCAAGGTAAAAATTACTGTCTTATCTTCATTAATAGATAGCCCTCTCCAAATGGCTAAAACAGATGCCACATTGCAGGCATGACAAGCATCTTGGAATGCAACACAAGGAATAATAGGCTGGGGTTACACTGAGGCAGGTTCCAGGTGAATATCAAGAATCCCACCCCACCTTATGGGCAGTTTTATAGTGTAACAAATTACCTACATAAGTAACGGTGGGTCCCTCACTGAGTGTGTTTAAATGGAGATGCTTCAATTTACATTCCTGAATTCAGATTTGCCCTTTCACAAATAGAAAACTTTGAGCTAGACTGTGATTGCACACAGAAGAAAAAAAAAGCATCTCTGAGGTGACTCAGGGTCAGCTTAGAGATGGTCCACAGGTAGGATTAGTTACACATCAGCCTGCCTCTTCCCCTAGGCTAGAAAAAATAGATTAGGAGACAGAATGAGAGCATAAAGGCCACACACTGCTGTCTCTCAGGCACTTCTGAATTTTCTTCCTCACACTTTTTTTTTTAATGTTTGAATGCACCCCTGGTTGAAACTGCCTAGTGCTGCTGGAAAGGCAATTGTGTCCTGCTTACTAGTTCTCTGTGTTGTTACTGTGCCTCCTTACATGATATGTAGTACTATTATTTTCGTGGTGTGGTGTTTTCCCAGAGTCAGTCTCTCTGGGGGTGGATCTCAAGAATTTCCCTGGAGATGTTTGAAAAAGTCAAAGTCACCATATCTTCTTCCAAAAGGAGTGCTAATTACATCTACCATGTTAGCAATGGAACGAGACAATACTGTCTTATATTTGCTAACGTCAACAAATGATGCACTCCTGCTGTTTTACAGTTTTCTAATACTGTTTCTCTAGCCCAGGACTGTAACAAGGCATGTGTGATGATGATGAAACCACGGCTCTCGTCTGCGACAATGGCTCTGGACTTTGTAAAGCTGGATTTGCAGGGGATGATGCCCCACGGGCTGTTTTTCCATCCATCGTTGGACGACCTCGACACCAGGTCAGTTTTACTGAAATCTGTGACTGCACTCTAAAATACCTCTCCAGATATCCAATAGGGTTCATCTAAAAGATGCATGTCTTTTTGAAACACTTTAGAACAGAGCGCTCAGAAGTGGCTAGTATAGTGCTCCACCAGTATCCAGCCAGAGAACAGTCTGGCCTGTGTAGATCCTGCAGTTCCCTCCTGTCATCTAGAGGCACCCTGTATTAGATTTCAGCATTAGTGCATTGTGTGACGTAGTGAAAAAGGAGGTTAAGGAATGATCTGAATTTTGAAACAGCCTCAGCTTAATATTTAAATAAATATTTTAAATAAATAATAAAGGTGGAAGTGAAAAACTAGAAAAAGTTGGGGAGCTACTGCAGGAGTCAAACCAATATTATTTCTACATTGGCTGTAGATTTTAAAACAAGCAGGATTCAAACAATTCCACCATTTACAAATTGCATAATTTTTCACTCAAGGACAAAAGCAAAAAAAAAAAAAACACACCGTGAATGAACAGAACAACCAAGTGAAAGATTGATGTATTTTTTGTATCCTGTTCAATTAGGTAGAAAGATTTTACAGTTTTAGATCTCCGGCTGACACAATCTCAGGAGAAAACATTGCAGAAGTCAGGTTAATACCATTTTTCATCCAGACTGAGAAAGTTAAAAACAAAACGTAGAAAAAGGGCATGGAATTTTTTTTAAAGAAGTCGAGGTCCTTTTAGCTGTAAAGTTTTGGAGATGAATATGTAGTTATCTTTTTGTTTCCTTACAAAGTTCTGCTGTTTGCTTCTGTAGAGAACTGAGGACAATCTTCCTTTGAAACCAGGCTGTGGGGAAAGTGCTCATAAAATCCAAAGACCAAGATCAAAGCCTTATTTATTTGAGAAACTACTCAATCAAAGCCACAGAATGCTAGATTAGATCACTGAAATATCTATTCTTATACACTGTAGTGAAATAGAGTCTGGTTCTCTATGGGGTTTGGCAAAATTAATCTGGCTCTATTGGTTCTATGTAACTTTAACATTGTATCCAGGCTAGAAGAGATCAGCTGGGATACATCTAGGGATGATGTTCCTTGAGCCTCTCTGCCCAATTCTAAACACCTGTTAATTAAGTCCCTAATTGGTGCAATGCTGGAGTTTGGGGGATAAAAGAATCTTTGGGGGAGAAGCTCAGGTATCCTTTATCTGACTCAAGATAGAGAGATTGAAACTCTGCTGGACAAAATGCCATAGAGTAAGGAATAGAACTTTGCTTTATGTTCACTTGCTTGCTTTGTTCATGTCTTTTTGTCTTTATATTTTGTAACTGCGTTCTAGGATTCACTGGCTTATCTGTAAGAGCGTGCTCAGTTTTGTCTTCCTTTGTATCTGCTGGCTCATAGCCAGAGGAGCATAGTTCCTGCCGGTTGATGTCAGTTGAATGCTTGTTACTCTTTGTTTTGTCTTTTAATAAATCAACATAAAACTTTCCAACAACTTTTGATTTTACTCCTGTGGACGGCCAGCAGGAGTTCAAAGGGATTCAGGGCCCCCAAGCATGTTAAGAGTCCCAGAAATCCCTACATGCACTCTATTATTTTATTTTAAATTTTTAAATTTCCAAATATACATATACAAATACAAACATTCAAAACAATACAAGATACAAAATACAACAACCTATACTTACTGAACAACAACAACATCCACTATATACTTCAAATATCATTTACCTCAGACTTATAAGAAACTTATTTATTATTTCCTTCAAGTTGTTATTTACTTCTGGTTTAGCAATATAGCTATATAAGTCTTTCAAACTATCTTCAACTTAAGTTTTTGCATTCCCTCCCAAAATCCTGATTCTTCTTTGCCTGATCATATCATATTTAAACTGCTCAGATATATAATAATACCATGTATTGACTATGCACTTATCAATATTTTTTCCAAGATGCAGCTATGGTTGATAATGCCACAATAAACAAGTGATGTAACATATACTTCTTACTTTCATGTATGGTTGCCTTTGGCCCTTATACAGCTGTAATAATGCAGTCTCTGGATACTTTTTTTTTTACCTCTATACCCATTATTTTCTTTATTTCTTTAAATATATCCCAGAAGGGTAAGATTTTTGTACATAACCACCACATATGAAAGGTCATTCTTTGTATTCCACATCCTCTCCAGAATCTAGGATATAGGATAATTGTGCTGGGCTTTTATGCCATTTTGATATTAATGTCATCATTAATTCCCTTAATCTCAAATGTTTCAATTGTGCTATGTCCCTTATTTTTTATACACTCCATTCTTATACATCTTGTACTTCATTCTGTGTGTAAATTCTGATTGAATAGATTAAATGTTTTTAATGATATATGAAAGTTTTTAGCTGTCATGGCAGACAATGTACTCTGTGGTGGACCTTAATACTTTGCAAGAAAGGGTTTTTGTGGTTAGACTTTGTGAAATTAGTTGTTAAATTAATGAATATTGTGCACACATTCACTCTTAATACAGGCTACTTAAGAAGTCTAAGGAAACATGGAAAACATTACCTATTAGTTTTTTTTCCTCCTGTTGTCAGATTCACTTTATAAGCTCAGTATAAAGTTTGTTAAATAATTATAACCTTTACCCTTTCAATTAAAGGAAAAGATGATAGCAATTTCATAACAAAAATATT
Organism: Aspidoscelis tigris stejnegeri; assembly: GCA_023333525.1. NCBI lineage: Eukaryota > Metazoa > Chordata > Lepidosauria > Squamata > Teiidae > Aspidoscelis > Aspidoscelis tigris. The sequence continues at coordinate 46,465,713 of JALMGA010000003.1, read as the reverse complement.
ATTTCCGTAGTTTAAGAATTTCCCACGTGATTAGTCAAGTTTACAGAAAGTAAGTGAGAGATCATGAAAAGCACACATAATTTAAACCAGTTCTGGTATTTCTGTGTATTTGACAGTGCTTGAAAGAAAGAAATTGAGTAATTGGAATGTAAATGAGCTTTGGATGAGGATGGCTAAGGAATATTTTAGGGTAGTCTTCAGCCAAAGTTAGCATTTAAATATCCATTGATTTTAATTGGAGGGTTATAAGTCAAATGCGTACTTGCTTTGAAGTAAGGCCTACTATGTTTAATCGGGTTTCTCCAGTCAACAATCTACAGGATTGCAGTTGCTGCCATTCCTTTCACACTTGCCTGGAACTCATTGCTGCTCATTTGGTCTTGAACAAGGTGATATTCCTGGATCCTGCAGCTATAAGATTTTTTATTAACTCTTTGTTATATTTAATACTTTTTTTTAAAAAAAGGCGAACTGTTCTGCCACCTTCAGGAAACAAGATCCACCAAACATACTGTTGCTGTTATTCAGTCATTCAGTTGTGTCTGATATTACCTTGAAATAAGAGATTGTTTTGTTAGCGTGTAATTCTCCCAGTTCAATCTGAAGCAAGACACTTTTTATGACATTAGGTTCCTATTAAAGATAAGAAGTGTGTTCCTGATAGGTTGGTTTCTAAACGTTTCTTCTATACTAGAAGCATCTCTGCACGTGCTGGAGTGTTCCTTGGCCAGGATAGGTGTGGAGCACATTTTTGTCCTCCACAACTTACTAGCCGCTGGCTGGGGTGCCCTGCACACTCCATTTGCTCTTCTTTCAGGCAGAAAAGGTTAGAATGGAGTGTGTAACCGGGCAATGCAGGTGCATGCTACACTGTCTCATTGCCACAGCAACAGTGCCACAAAGGCCCATTAGTGTCATAGCTATAGCAATCTGATCACCTTTCTAATGGAAGTGGTTTGCACTTAGCCAACACTTGGAGAAGCACCAGCTAAGTTTGGGGTAGATTGGGCATCATGAAATGTGGATGTCCTATCTATTCCAGAACTTATCTGGCCATTGCACCAAAGAAAGGTATGAATTGGTCCAGAGCATGGCCCTGGTGTTCCCAGGCCTTCTCTGATTCACCTTTGCTGGAACATAATGTTCATGGGAAGTGGGAGAGGAGATTGGTGTGTGAACAATCCCACCTCAAAGCCTTCTTTAAAATGCCTCAGAGACAACTCAGAGATGCTTTTTATTTCTTTCTGTGTTTGATCACAGCCTAAGGCTATCGTTATTCCAAGGAAGTAACTATTAAGAAACACTGTCAAAGCTGAGTTATAAGTTGCCATTCTTCCAATTAGCAGTAGGCTTTTGATAGCAACATGCTGCTTCTGAGCAAGAATGTTAATGATATCTGTCATGCCAGGCAGGCAGTGTTTACTTTTACTTTTATCTCTTTTGCATAGAAATCTAACAGGAGTTTGTCAGTAAATCTAGAACTTTGTAGTTCTTTAGGAAATATTTTCGTTACTGTCTGACTCTCCTGCTGGGCCATACAGTAATGTCTGCATGCAGCCCAATGAAATATCAGGCCTGATATCTGGGGAAGGCCTGACAAACTCCAAATCATTTTGGCAGCAATCATGGAACCATGGCAATGACACCAATGTACCTGTATGGGACTGTTGGTGCAGTGATGGGATGACAAAGTGCTAACCACACCTGCACCATCCCTGGATGGCAGGATGTGTAAATGTACATGTATGGAGGAACTCCTGCACACGTGGAGGACCCATTCAGTTCTCCTGGAGTTCTCCCTCCATGTAAGTATGAAAAGGATCACACACACTACACATCATTTTTGGAGGTGCTTTGTTTGGAAACAGTTGATCCTATGATAATAGAATCATGGTAAACTATTAGAGCAGATCATTATGATTTCTATATGAAGTAACTGTACGACACTTAAAATAACGTTATGGAACTTAAAGTGATTGAATAAAACCTGAAAAGGAAGAGACCATTTTAAATGGCATAGAAAACTGCATTTCTCTCTGGGTCTTGTTGTTTTGCTAATTTAATGTCTAACTTCAGAAACAGCAACAGAAGTAGCCCTCAATCCAGTAGACTGGTCTATCTGCTTGGGGTCAGAGTTTAGAGTGACATTCAACATCGAAATGGCATCATATCCCACTCCACCTGTAGATATTTTAGAAGTAGGTCACAAGCAGACTATTCTTGTATACCAAGCCACTGAGAGTAGATAGTTTTAGCACACAGTGTTAATATTTTGGTTGTTGTTGGGTATGAAAGCTGATATTTTTCTTTGATGACTTAATTTTCAGGGGGTTATGGTAGGAATGGGCCAAAAGGACAGCTATGTTGGGGATGAAGCACAGAGCAAAAGGGGAATTCTGACCCTGAAATACCCCATTGAGCACGGTATCATCACTAACTGGGATGACATGGAAAAGGTCAGTAGATTTAGAGCTTTCGTGTTTTTAATGATTAGTAATTCTTTACTGCTGTGAAAATGGTAAGTACATTAGTCCTCTGTATAACAGAGTTTCATACAACATGGTCTTACTTTAACATGGTTGGTAAACCGTGACTTCCATGTGATTTGGGCCTTTCTACACTTGCTGACATTCCTGATCAGCAAGTACACCAAGGACCTCCCTTCCATGCAGAATACAGGAGGCCCCACCCACTCCACGCAGGATGGAGCATGATCCAGATCAAGAGACCCCTGATCTGCATTATCAACGTCTACTGGCATACTACTGGGCCCTGGTTCAGAATACGGAACCTGGGGGATCAATTTCAGTAGGGCACAAGACCACTTTATTGAAATGAGTTCCCTGGGGGATCCCTTCAGATCCCAGCCCCAAAGATCGTGTGAACTTCAGGGCCAGTGTGAGGCTGGTCTGGACCAGTGCCGTTGTGCAGACAGTGTTGTTCCAGACAATGCCTGGCTGTGGTCTGAACCAGGGGGCCTTGCTAGTCCAGACCTGCTGGTTTGGATCATGGCAAGGCAGGGCAGAACAGCTTCTAAAGCATCAATTATTTATATTGGCAGACTAAGCCTCATGACCACAACACACATAAACTGGACTATCCTTCTGCCATTGGCTTACACTGGTAGACTGAGTCTTCATGGTTCTCCAAACCATTATGGTTTTAACATGTTCATTTTATATGTTCACTGGTTTTTAATATTGTAACCTGCCATAAGACATTTGGGTACAGGGTGGGATAAAAATTCAAAAGAACAAGCAAACTTCCATAGGGGGTAACTACTTCAATACCATTTTCATACTACATGGTGATGTGTGGGAATCAAACCACAGTATTATATATGGTGCTGTTTTATATCCTTCATGGTACCTGTGCTGTTTGCTCCTGCATTGGCAACTCAGTGGGAACTCCTTCGCCCAGGTGTACTTGTTGGGAGTGATGACATGGGTCTTCCAAAGAGAACTGAGATCCCTTCTCCTCTTCTGAGATGTTGTTTGCATGAGGAAAAAGTAACACAACTGATCCCAACCATGTGACTACATTATACATGCCGCTGTAGAAATGAATTCCAGCCTGTGAACATGTGAAAAGGTCAGAGATGTCCAAAGGGCCAGACTGCCATGGCCTTGCTTATTCTTCTGTGCTTCCATAATCTGAGGCTACAGTTCTGAGGGGCGGAGGGAGAAGCAAAGCAGAAATAAAGTGGATATGGTGCAGGATTATTGCTTTAGTCTTGAAACCTTTACTGAGGTCTGGTGGTACTATATTCTACACCATCTATTTTAGTCTCCTGCTATCAAAAAGGATTTCTTTGCTAGCCTGTCTTCTTGCCTTACACACTGCAGCTTTGCAGCTGCACTGCAGTCTCTCTCTCTTGGAACTTAGAATCCAGAAGACTGAAGAACAATAACGGCAAACCATAGCCCTTTTGTGTCCCTAATCTACCTATTCTCAAATGTTGCATACCTTTCTTCACTGGCTTTTTAGCTGCGACTTCCTATGCTCTGCACAGGAGAAAGTTACACTCTTCATCCTCTAGATGGAAGCATTGCTTTTCCATCTTACTGTGCCTGCTTCCTGTCCTTGCCTTTTGGAGCAAAGGCTTAATTCTTTCCCACTGAATCTCAATGACTCGTCCTCATTATTCCTAAAATGTCAGCTTTCTGTGTTGTAACACTGGTCTGTATAAAAGGAAGCATCTGTGCTACATTCTTCACTGTGCTCTCCTGATGCCTAGTCTCTCAGGTTGCCAGCTGTGTCAGTGCAGAGATCATGCCAAAACTCATAAAAGCTCTAAAATAATTAGAGCCACTGCGCCTCTTGCCTTTATTTTCCTCCATCCTGCTCTTTGCCCACTCCATTCTTTTCTCTGCTTCCTTTCCTTTCTCTTCTTTGCAGATATGGAAAGACCATATCTTGTGGGGCTCAGGCTTTCTTGTTCACTAATGTTCTTATACATTACACTGCATTGTATATGCCAATGGTGTTGCAGATTAAGTTTTATTCCATGTCTAAGGGTCTTTCCCCCACTTGCCAGTAGTGCAGATCAGGCAAGGTTCTATAGGCCTCCCTTCTGCACACTTGTGAAGTTTATGAGAAGGCTCTCCTCCACCTAGTATGCCCTCTCTGCACAGAATGCAGCATAGACCCGATTAGGGCACCCAAAATGGTGTCCTGGTCTGCTCTACCACTGGACCTTTTTGTCAAGGTGTACTGGTGGACTAGAGGATGGTATAATGAACTACAGAGCCATATGGATAGCACTCCTTTATGGTTTGGTATACCATGGGGAATCTATTTCAGCAGTGCAACAAGGTGCACTGCTGAAATGGTCCCTTGGGAGCTCTGAAGGTCAGGAACACTCAGAGGCACCGCACTGGCTCCAAAGCTGGTACAAACTTTTGAGCTGGCACGGGGTTGGCATGGAACACGCAGTCCTAATGACTTGTTCTGAAGCCTGTGCTAGTGTTTTTTAGACGGATAACATTGACTGTTGCAGTTGATACCTCTACCTGGATGAAGCTCTGGTTGAGATTGATTGCTTTGATAAAGGTGGATGGTCTCAATGAAATGACCAAAGATCCAAAATGATCATTCGCACTATCTGAAATGTTTCTGTTCGCCAAATGCTATGTGGAGGGGCCAAATTCCTCATCCAAGAGACTGGCTGGGAACTGGATATGTTTCCACAATTTGGGCTATGTTTACTATACACAGCCCAGATCTGGTGATCTCTGTGTGAGGGCAATGTGGTTGCATGGGGTCCCACAATGCCCCACTACCAAATTCTCTGAAGGTGATAACCTTGGAGTGAGAAATCTCACTCCTACAGAAGTGTTGCCCTTTTAGATATTGCAGAAGGAAGCATCCACTTCTGGCATGGGGCTATGTGGACACCCTATCCTCAGCTGACCCTGTGTTGGCCATTATTTACTGTGTAGATGGAATTGTGTAGATATTTTGTAGGAAAAGTTATCTGAGATTTTGCAATGGACAAATCTGTCCTCATAGAGAGTAGTATATCTGTATTAGCATATTACCAAGAGGAATACATAATTAAGAATTTGTAGCAGAAAATGTAGAAACTCATTGTGTTCCTTAAACTGGGTACACTTCTCTCCCAACCCCACAACCAACGTAATGCTCCTTGTCTGCCGTTCCACTACTGTTGTGATTCCCTCTCATAGAGCGTTATAGAGCTCTTTCGAGCTGTGAAACCCACCCATAAGCCCCATAGAAGAAAGGGAGTGTTGGGAAAACATAAAGATTTGTGAGAAAGAAAGCATCTGCTTAAAATGCCACAGGGAAATAACCTCTCTGTATGCTACATACACATGCACACACTCATATTACAGACTGATTTGTAGCAATGTTTATGCTTCCCTACCATTGTATGCTTCTTACTCACCATAAGGATATCCCCCAGGAAGTTCTGAAAGATAGAATCCATGGATAGTCCTGTGAAGCTCTCTCAACCCCATACGCTTCAATTCACAAATATTCAGATCTGGGTTGCCCCATTTTTCAGCGAACATCCACTTAGAGCAACATGTAAGTGCTAATGCGTTCACAGCTACTGCACATTTAATGCGGGCAAGGAAAAGCGCAAGAACAGGCATTATCTTTTTCTGATGACTTCATAAATGTCTAATGAAGCTGTTCATTTTTCTTGAATGGCATATGGAAGGGAAATTGCTCACAGCTCCTTCTTCCATTTTAGTTTTAAGAATTTGAAAATGCCATGGTGGCCTTTGGAAAACAAATCTGATCTCTCTCTTTCTTTCTGGTCTCCTTAAATTCAAATAAACTAGAGTGAGTCATTCATGAAAGGCTTTCCTCTATAGGAATGAGACCTCTTAATTTAGGATGTAGTCAAGATTTCTTATTCTTAAAAAAAATCTCCAAGGTACTGGAAGAAGATACTTATCTCTCAACAGCCAGAGCATAAATAGTTCAAACACACAAGCAGACACATGGAATTGTTTATTAAGAAACTGCTTGAATTCATGCTCTCACAGTAAGTCTTTCAGCCAGGGAACCTTTCTCATTAGGGAATTTCTTACAACCTGGCTTCTCCGCTATGCTTCAAGACAATTCTCCACAAAAAACCCTCCAAAACTGACAACTTAATACCAGAGATGTGACACCAAGGTATTTGATGGTTCTAAAGGCCCTATGTCTAGATGCATACACCTCCTGGGAATAAGTTCTCTGAGGTTACACCCTTTGAAGGAGTCAGCATGAGTTGTGTGTGATTGGATGACATGTATGCAGCCCAACTTCTGGTGGAGCTTCCAGCCCTTCACAGGCATATCTGTCTATGGAACTAGTCTCTGCAAGTGGTACTTCTTCTCCAAGATTATCCAGGACCCATGGGAAAGCAGAACGTTGCCTTGGTCATTTGACTAATACCTTTCTGCTTCCATGCCAGTTCACCTGGCAGCTGGCTGCATCCATTCCTGATCAGTTGGAGGTTAATTGGAAAGTTTTTTTGGAATGCTTTGAATCTTGGTTTTCCATATACCATTCCAATAGTTTGAATCTAAACTATCATTCCTTTTGTCCTAAAGTCCCAAACACTGCTTGAAGATATGACTGAAACCATCTTCCTTTTTTAGATCTGGCATCATTCTTTCTATAATGAACTTCGTGTTGCTCCAGAAGAGCATCCTGTGTTGCTGACAGAAGCACCTCTAAACCCAAAGGCTAACCGGGAAAAAATGACTCAGGTAATGTTCATCCATTCAAATGTATCCTAAGCCCTACCACACTGGGATCCTCATGGCAGGGCAAATTGTGTACAATAACTCTATAAGACTTTTAAAAGCAGTTGAAATCAGGTTGTCAAAATTTTTAAATAATAATAATTGAAATAATTATCATCACATATCATTTGGCTTTAGGTTTCTGTCAAAGTTGTGCTACGTCCCTTACCGGCAAGAAGACTAAGGCTCCATCTAGGTGGGGGAGAAATATAGGTCCATTGTGGAGCTCCTGTGGTAGGGTTGTCACACGTGTCGGTGGAAGCCCCACCATAGTTCTTCTACATCCCCCCCCCCAAAAAAAAAGGACACAAAAAAAGTATTGCTAGAAAAGCCAGCGCTGGTGCACATACTCACCTTCTGGGTGGTGCTGCCATCATTACTCCATCCACTGCACAGGCATGGAGGCTGAAACAGATGGCCACACATGCACTGTGGTGGTGACTAGGGGTCTGCACAAATGCAATTTTCAGGATTCAATTCGATTCAAATGGAATATCCAAACGTGAACGGTTTTGAATCTTTAAAATTCAAATGTATTCACATACGATTTGAATCAAATACATTTGATTCTATTCATTTGACTTTTCGGTTTGAATTATCCCGTATTTATCCCATATGCATCCTGTTTTCATCTTGTACTGATCCGTACAAATGTGTACGGATGAAGGAAAGATTCATTCAGGCAACATCGTGTACATATCCGTACACATACGAATGTCAAAATAATTTGAACGAATAGATTTAAAACTTCAAATTTTGTTTGAATGTTTAAATTTGAATTTAGAGACATTCGATTTGAATTTGAATGTCCAAATTTGAACTAATTCAATTGGATTTTGAACGTTTTGAATAATCGTGCGTATCCCTAGTGGTGACACACACTTCCAGATATTCCACTTTGGCCAAATACCCAGATGTGTGTTTTACTAAAACATGCAAAAACTAACGAGATATAATGCCAGGCTGTGTCCCCATGATGAAAATACTCTGAGGTGAACCTGAGTTTGCCTCAGAGCTTCCCCATGAAAAGCCTCTAATCTGGGCTACATGTGGGACAAATGGCAAAAATCTGTGGCAACTCCCCCACCTTTCCAACTGTTTTCACCGCGAATTAAGAGGCAATCACACATTATCCTGGAGTCATGGGGACGCTCCCGGGTTATTGGGGGTAAAGATTGGTGATCACAGCGTTAGCGGGCAGAGGTTCACCTGTGCTCACTGTCCCTGTTGTATGCGCTGTGATCGCAACTGCTTGGGGCTCTCTTCAAAGAACTTCTGCTGAAAGAGAAGTGATGAGCTCTTATTTGCCCTGCAAGTGTCTCTCCGGCTACAAGCATGACACACACCCCTTGCGTGATTGCCCAATCGGCAAGACACATGTGGGTAAAGGGCCTGACTTAGCACATGAGCGCTTGATTGCCTTAATGAGCGAAGCACTCATGGCTTCCCTGCACTCAGCTGAGCAAGATCAAAAGAAGCTGCTGTCAGGTGGAGGTATGCCTGCTGTCAAGTGGAGAAGCACACCTCTGCGAAAATGATTGAAGCATACCTGTGGCTTCGAGCAGTGAGCCGCTTTCTATTACGTCCCCCTTTTATCATTTTTATCTTATTGATGCAGTGTGTGTGGTATTTTTGGAAGGGTTTCCCCTGTCATCGCTGCAGCAGACAGGACAGGGGCATGGTGATGTCAGCCGGGCTTCCTATTGGGGGAGGGGTGGAGAAAAAAGGATGCGGTTCCCTCATGCAGGGGTTTACTGCGGTTTTCATGGGGACAGGTGGATTCGGCTTGAACCCGCGCTGTCCTCAATCACATAGGGACGTGTTAATTCAAGCTACAATTCGCATTGGGGCTGCCCCAAACCCACTCAGAAGTAAACGGAGCCCATGGGGATGCACTCTCAGAGGAGCAAAATTCCAGATTTCCACTTGCTAGCAGGATATCTAAGGAAGAGTACAAATTCACAGCATTAAACCAGCATTCTGATTGTTCTTTCTGTGGCCTTCCTTCTCACTCACTATGTTACCTTAATGATGCCAGCTTCAGTCAGGGGTCAGGGAGGAAAGCACATTCCTTTTCTCAGTCACGTACTCCATTAGCAACAGTTGCTCTGGTAAATCTCCTATTTTGATGCTAATGTTTTTCTTCTAAGGCAGGGGTGCTCAACTGCAGCCCTTTACACAAGCCACATTGGCCAGACTGGCTGCCAATGGGGTTTGTAATTCAGGGACATCTGGAAGGCCACTGTTGACTATCTCTGTTCAGGACATGTCAGAATATCTGACTATAATTTTTCCAGCATTCATAAGCTTTAATTATCTGAGCTAAAAATACTGTATCACACTTGAAAGGTTGACCCAGAGCCCACTAGTTTGACTCCTAACTCATTACAGCATTGTTCTGTGCTGACTGTTAGTTGATATGCTGCTCTTCATTCTGAGCAAGACTAGAGTTCATTTGAGCACCATCACCATTACTATGGAATGCTTTATAAACTGGAAACTTCTAAGGGACTGAGCAAGACAGGACAGAGAAAAGTAAGCTTTTTAAAGAAGCTGGCATAACTCTGCAGAAAGGGCTGCCTCTCTGTTCAAACGTCTGAGGACTTCATTGCACCGCCCCCTTTTCTTCTCTTTTCCTACACATTGTGAGTTCAGGTGCCTGGCCAGGGAGGGATTCACCAGGAGGAGGTCAATCCTTTTACTACTGTCTTTCTGTATCATGAAAATAAACCACTAAATACAGTATATTCTGGCGTACAAAACTACTTCTTAAGCCAGGAAAATCTTCTCAAAAGTCGGGGGTCGTCTTATACGCCAGGTGTCATCTTCATATATGGAGAGTATATCTCAAACTCTCTATTTTAACTGGAAAAGTTGGGGTCGTCTTATACGCCGGAATATATGGGTAGTAATTATTTTCCAAGCTAAAGTAACTCAGCATTGCTCAGTAGGGAACTTCTCCTCTCTCCTTCCCTCCCCTCTCCTTCCCCCTATTATTGGGGAAATGGCTGTGTGAACTCTGCCAAAGAGCAATTTCACAGTTTTGCAGCAAATGATTCCTAATAAGCAGTAGATCTGTGAGCTCTATTGCCCTTTAGAAGTGGAGGAGGGTAATAAAATGCTCATCATCTACTTTTGCTCAGAAAAGAATAATATAATGCTGAACTGCTGCTTTCTGAGAGACTGTAAATGAACAAATTTAGAGGCCATATCCGAAAAATACCAGTTGAGCTGAGTCAGGCAACTGTCAAACTATTATAAGGCATATTCCTGAGTACCAGGCCTTCTTCATAGTTTCCTGGTTTACTTGAGACAGCCACGTGCAACCCACAAGGGCCAGACATTACTCCCAATGTGAAATCAAATGATATTACACATTTTGGTAGCCTGTTGGGATTTCCCCCAGTTCACACCAGCCTACAAAAGGTAGGCTCAAAACATTGCTTAAAAGCTTTCTCTATGAGATCCCCATCCTTTGGAAATTTGGTAACTTGACGACTTTTACAAGGGAGCTTGTTTATAAGATTTATATGTTTCCCTTTGCCTGGAGGTCCCAGGGTGGGTCACTAGTTTTCTTGGCAGACATACAGTAGTTGTTTGCCATTTTCTATTTCTGGAGAGAAGACAGGGGTCAAACCAGCAACCCTCTGCTTTCCAGGCAGTTTACCACTGAGCTACAACCTCCCCAAGGTGGGTCACAACACATAATAAAGCAATTACTACAACATATTTTAAAATATGACACACCCAATCTCACTCCCACCCTGACAGGACTAGCATAACAGGAAATGGAAACTAAAGGCCCAGGTGAAGAGGCATGTGTTAACCAGATACTGAAACCATGTAAAATTGGCACCTGGTATACCTCCCTCCAGAGGCTATTCCAAAGCCAGGGGGCCACCACAGAGAAGTCCCTCTTGCATGTTGCAGTCCCTAGCACCTCTGAGAGGAGCAGAATGGCGACTACAAGAAGGACCTCACTTTTTGATCTTAAAGACAGGCAGGTCTAAATGGGAAAATGTGCTCTTTTGGAAATTCAGGGTCCAAGCCATTTAGGACTTTATAAGTCAATATCAGCACCTTGACCTGGGTTTGACAAGAATTGGTAACCAGTGCAGATCCTTCAAGATGGTGCGTCCAGCCAGAAACCCCTGTCAGCAGTTGTGCTGCTGCATTCTGCACTAGCTCCAGCTTCCACGGCACCAAATGGTGGGCCTGAGTCAAGGTGTCTTCAAGCATGTCTCCCTCCCTTTCCTCCAAAATGGGCAGCGTTCCATAAGGTGAGAATATTAACTCCCTTTGGAGGAGCCACATGGGGAGTGTTTGGATAATTGACTTGTCCCTTATGATGACTCTTCACCAGAATTTACATGTTGCATACTCTGTATTCACCCTGACCTCTGGTCCCTGGTTGTTATATCCAGCCAGAGAACTTGCCTTTGCATGCAGTGTTTCACTCACACAGAGAGTCAACTCAAAGCACTGTCAACCTGGTGCATCCTTCCCATGTTTGGTCCAGATCCCAAGTAAACCAGCTCCATTAGTTGGGACCCCTTCCTCAGTGGATGTGCCTGTATCCTCTTGCACCGAGGATACTCCTCCACGGGTAGTGGGAGGGGGGCTTCTTGTAGTGGGCGATTCGATTATCAGGAATATAGAGAGCCCGGTTTGTGATGGGCGTGTTGACCGCATGGTGACTTGCCTGCCTGGTGCAAAGGTTGCGGACATCACACGACATCTAGATAGGTTAGTAGACAGTGCTGGGGAGGAGCCAGTCGTCATGGTACATGTCGGTACCAATGATGTTGGGAAGGCAAGACGGAGCGTCCTGGAAGCCAAATTTAGGTTGTTAGGTAGAAGACTGAAGTCCAGGACCTCTAGGGTCGCATTCTCAGAAATGCTACCTGTTCCACGTGCAGGGCCAGCTAGACAGGCAGAGCTCAGGAGCCTCAATGCGTGGATGAGGCAGTGGTGTTGCGAGGAGGGGTTTAGATTTGTAAGGAACTGGGGAACTTTTTGGGACAAGCCAAACCTGTACAAGAGGGACGGGTTACACTTGAACCAGGAGGGAACCAGATTGCTGGCGATTAACATTAAAAAGGTTGCAGAGCAGCTTTTAAACTGATCCCTGGGGGAAAGCCGACAGGAGCTGGGCAGCATCCGGTTTGGGAGAGCGCACCCTCAAGTGAGGAGGGCTGGAAACATGCAGAAAATGCTGAGCTAAGTGCGGGATTAGTTTCACATGTTCCTCGACGGCAGAATTTGGTCAAAAGGAGTGAATATAAATGTATATATGCAAACGCCAGGAGCCTTCGAGCCAAAATAGGGGAGCTAGAAAGCTTAGTTATGGAAAATAGGATTGATATTATTGGCATAACTGAAACCTGGTGGACCAGCGAAAACCAATGGGATACAGTCATCCCAGGATACAAACTGTACAGGAAAGACAGGGAAGGGCGACATGGAGGTGGTGTAGCCTTGTATATTAAAGAAGAGATAGAATCTTATGAACTGGAATGTCCAAGTGAGTCTGGTTCTTCCACAGAAGCAGTGTGGATAAAAATACCAAGCCAAAAAGGAAGTCTAACAATAGGGACATGCTACCGTCCTCCCAACCATACGTCCGAAGGAGATGAACAATTGGAGAAGGAGGTAAAGGAGGTAGCCCATAAAGATAGGGTAGTTATAATGGGGGACTTCAATTATCCTCACATAGACTGGGTGAACTCCTGTTCAACTCAGGAAAGAGAGAGAAAATTCCTAGACCTGCTAAATGACTGTTCCATGGAACAAATGGTCATGGAACCAACCAGGGGAAATGCAGTCCTGGACTTGATCCTAAGTAATGCTCAGGACCTGGTAAAGGACGTCACTGTAGCTGATCCAATTGGGAACAGTGACCACAATGCAATAACCTTCAACTTAAATACAGGGAACAAGTTCTTAATAAAGTCTAACACAGAGACCTTAAACTTTCACAAGGGAAACTTCCCCAAAATGAGGAAATTAGTGAAAAGGAAATTGAAAGGGAAAGTCAAAAGAGTTAAATCACTTCAAAATGCATGGAGACTACTTAAAAACACAATAACGGATGTGCAACTAGAATGCATTCCTAAAAGAAGAAAGGGGACTTCTAGGTCCAAGAAGAAACCAATGTGGCTCACAAATGCAGTAGATGAAGTCATTAAAAACAAGAAGAGTTCATTTAGGAAATGGAAGGCTTGTCCAAATGAGGAGAACAGGAGGGAACATAGACACTGGCAACACGAATGCAAGACGGCCATTAGGAAAGCTAAGAAAGATTTTGAGGAGCACATTGTTAAAACATCAAAAGAAATAACAAGAACTTCTTTAAGTATATCAGAAGTAGGAATCCAACCAGGAGAGCAGTTGGACCACTAGATAGTAAAGGAGAGAAAGGGGTAATTAAAGAAGACACGGAGATTGCAGAGAGACTAAACGAATTTTTTGCTTCCGTATTCACGGAGGAAGACAGAAGACACATGCCAGTAGCTGAGCCTGTGTTTTCTGAAGAGTTAAACTGTACAGAAATAACCAAGGAAGAGGTCCTGGCATGTCTTAATAAACTAAATGTTAACAAGTCACCGGGACCAGATGGTATTCATCCAAGAGTCCTTAAGGAACTCAAATGCGAAATTGCCGACCTTCTAGCAAAAATATATAATCTTTCCCTAACATCAGGCTCCGTACCTGAGGACTGGAGGGTAGCAAATGTAACACCAATATTCAAAAAAGGATCCAGGGGTGATCCAGGCAACTACAGACCAGTTAGCTTAACGTCAGTTCCGTGTAAGGTGATGGAAACCATTATTAAAGACAAAATTAGTGTGCATATGGAGCAGCAGGCATTGCTGAACAAAAGCCAGCATGGCTTCTGCAAAGGTAAATCATGCCTCACAAATTTGTTGGAATTCTTTGAGAGTGTCAATAAACACGTGGATAAAGGTGAACCAGTAGACATTGTCTATCTGGACTTTCAGAAGGCTTTTGACAAAGTCCCACATCAAAGGCTACTGAGTAAACTCACCAGCCATGGAATAAAAGGACAGGTTCTGTCCTGGATTTGTGACTGGCTTAAGGGCAGAAAGCAGAGAGTAGTAGTAAACGGCAATTTCTCAGGGTGGAAAGAAGTAAAAAGTGGGGTCCCTCAAGGCTCAGTACTGGGACCAATGCTTTTTAATTTATTCATCAATGATCTAGAAAAAGGGGTACATAGTAAAATAGCAAAGTTTGCTGATGATACTAAATTATTTAGGGTAGTAAAATCTGAAAGAGATTGCCAAGAGCTCCAGAGGGATCTCTTAGCATTGGGTGAGTGGGCAACCAAGTGGCAAATGTGCTTTAATCTTAACAAGTGTAAAGTAATGCACATTGGGGCCAAGAATCCAAATTACGTCTATAAACTGATGGGGTCTGAGCTTTCTGCAACACGCCAGGAAAGGGATCTCGGGGTTTTGGTGGACAGTTCAATGAAGGTGTCAATCCAGTGTGCGGCAGCAGCAAAAAAAGCAAATTCAATGCTGGGAATAATTAGGAAGGGAATAGAAAATAAGTCAGCAAGTGTCATTTTGCCCCTTTATAAATCTATAGTGAGGCCACATTTGGAATACTGTGTACAATTCTGGTCACCACACCTCAAAAAGGATATTGTGGAACTAGAGAAGGTGCAGAGAAGGGCAACCAGAATGATTAAGGGTCTGGAACACCTCCCTTACGAAACCAGGCTGCAACGTCTAGGCCTCTTCAGTCTGGAGAGACGGCGTTTGAGAGGGGACCTGATTGAAGTATATAAAATTATGCACGGCATAGAAAAGGTGGATAGAGAAAATTTCTTTTCTCTATCGCACAACACTAGAACCAGGGGGCACTCTATGAAGCTGATGGGTAGGAGCGTAAGGTCTGACAGGGGGAAGTATTTCTTCACACAGAGGGTCATCGGCCTATGGAATGTGCTGCCAGAAGAGGTGGTGACAGCTACCAGTCTGGATGGCTTTAAGGTAGGGTTAGACAAATTTATGGATGACAGATGTATCAATGGCTACTAGAACGAATGCCTAGGTGCATCTTTCAGGCTGAGGGGGGGGGGAGGAACTGGGGCGCTTCTAAGGCCATCTGCTGGGACTCGAGAGCAGGAGAAGGTTTGTCCTTGTCTCTGCTTGAGATGCCCATGAGCATTTGGTGGGCCACTGTGTGCGACAGGATGCTGGACTAGATGGGCTGTGGCCTGATCCAGCAAGGCTTCTCTTATGTTCTTATGTTCTTATAAGCCCTGCAAACAGTGCTGATAATTTATTTTTCATTATGCCCAGAGGCTGAGAAAAAGGCAAAAAGCCTTTTCACACTTGGTGAAAAGGCAAGGCTTGGGCGAACTCCCAGATGGTGTATCTGCATGTCACAGAGCCACTTCTTTACCGGAAGCTACTCCATGCTCGGAGGAGTTCCCCCTGCATGTACAGAAGTAGAGCAGTTGTAACTGTTTTACCTGTGTCCTAACCACAGGGCTGGGATAGGCCTGTAAGCTCCCAGGTGGAAGAGGTGCAAATGGAGCATCTGACTGGGCAGCACAGGTACATTGCATGCTCTGTTGTCCAGTCACTGCAGCAGTGGCACCATGCAGGCATGTTGGCACTGTTGCCAGGGCTCCGTGATCACCAACTTTAATGGAGGTGACTTACACCTTGCCAGCCCTTCCCTATGTGCTGGCAAGGCTTGGGATAGTTTTGGCATACTGTAGAGTGGGTGCCAGACCTATCCCCCATCTTCACTTTCCTGGGAGCTTTTCCTGGGGAAGCAAAGGTGTGAAAATGTACAAAGACACATTGACAAAATATCAGGAACTGGGAGAAGAAAATATATCTTTTCACCAAGCACAAATTCTCCTACTTTCATGTGGTCATTTCTAATGACAGATTCTGTGTATGTCATTTCTGGCACACTTCCTATTACATGACTGGCAGCAAGATGAACTTACTTTTGATGGTGTGGCTGCTGGCATCATGGAATCCAACAAGGGTGACCCTTGAGCAGCTATGGGATTGGTGTTGGCATTTAGATCTGCTGTAGCATCTGGTTCCCAAGTTTGTGTCACTGTTGTGTTTTCTGTTGCTGCTCTAAATGAACGCTTCAATTTTAGTCACTGTCTTCAGGAAAGGACAAGGGTAACACTGTGAGACCACGAACTCATTCAGTCTACATCCTAAAACTTCATCATATAGAAGTATTGCTGATATGATGGCTTTGCAGGACTTTTCTGGAATAGATAGAAGCCTGATGTGGCCCTGATGTGTGTGAAGGTGGGGGGCAGACTAATTTACATGGGTCTCTGTGGTCATGGAGTGGTAAGCAAATGGGATATCAACCCTTAGACCTCTGTAGCTTATGGCAAGAGTGACATATCAATAAATTCATAGAAGGTTCTCTGAGGCCACGGTCATACCTTCATTTTAAACCTTCTTCACATCTGACTGTTCACATCTTTTCATTTCTATCTATTTTATTTGTGGACTTTCTCACCTCTGTTTGGACCTTCCCAATGAAAACTCCACAAATAAAATGGACAGAAATGAAAATGTGTGAGGAGTCAGAACTGAAGATGGATTGAAGAAAACCTAAAGTGAAGGTGTGACCACAGCCTGAGGTTGTTTTTGGCAGCTGAGTGAATGCTTAGAAGGGAAAAGTGGTGACACAGCAGGTGAGGATTCCACCCAGAATTGGCGTGTGAAGGTGTGAACATAATCCCCACTTCTGCTAACAGAAGTGTCTGAAACTTGGTTACTCCTATAGCGATCCTCCCACCTCTCATCCTGAGGTAGGAAACTTTTTGGGTAAAGCCAGAGAGGGAGGGGAGTATGCATGAGAGAGATGTCCAAAATGCAGGGCAGTGATGATATTACTTGTATTTTGCATGAAAACCTTGGAGGATCATTACAAAACATTTGGCAAATAACCTTTAGTGACAAGTTAAACATGAAATAAAAAAGCTAGCAAATCTTATAGGCTAGGTATCCTTGAGGTTAAGGTCTGTCTTGTATTAGATTGTTCTGGGGTATGAGTATGGTTTTTTAAAACTTCTTAAACAAATGACTCAATGATCAACTAGGGCCATAGTCACACCTTCACTTTAATCCTTCTTCAGTCTATCTTTGGATCCCACTGCTCACACCTTTTTAGTCCAATCCTTTTTATTTGTGGATTTCCCCCCTTCAGTCTTACTTTCCTAAGTCCTTATTTTCACAGGTGTCAAACTGTTATAGAGTGTTAATCTGTTTTAATTTTTTGGGTGTGATTGGGGAAGATGACTAAAGAGGGCTGAACCATACTATAGTGAGTGGATATTGCATGAATTTGCCTTCCTTTTTGCCCAGTGGGTGATTACACCCTGTTGAGTCACAGAACTTTTATCCTATCAGAACACAGAGAGATGTTGTGATGGTGGAGAGGGTGGAGATCTAAAAAAGTCTCATAAAGGGGTCTCAGGATGGGACAGAAAGGTGTGAGAATAGTGATCCCAACTGATATAAGGTGTGGATGGAGTTAGTGCATTCTGAGTCTGGCTTCTTAATAAGAAAGATTATTTCAGAAAGGTGTGACGACGGCCTAGGTGAATTGCATAGATTAGTAATGCTCAACATATACCATAGTCAATCGTGCTGAGAGTCCTGAATAGTCACTCACATAAACAGCCCATGCAGATGGAAACCAACAGGACATTAATACCCTTTTGCAATTTTTTACATATAAGACTTGGGGGCGGATCAGGGGAAATACTGAACTACATGCAATCAAGCAAAAGTATTGTCTAGCTACGTACAAGCCTTAAATCCTGTGTAAAAGGTTTTTCTGAGTAAATATGTTTCTGAACAAGTCTCCTCCATTTATCCAGCCCCATTTGCTATATAAATGGATCATTATTTTTTAAAAAGTATTTATTTATTAAAATAAAAACTGTGAAGGCAGGACTCTGCTCTTTCTCCCATAGTTCTGCTATGAATGTTGGACTCTGGTAAATGATTGGGCACTTCCAAAGCAAAACAAGGCAGTAAAGTCAAGAAAAAGGGCACATCAAAGAAAGTACTCACATTGGAAGAAGCAATGCACGTTCCAAACTGAACAAAGGAGACCACAGAAAACACAAAATCAGAAGTAAATACTGTGCAGATGCCAAAAGAGTTTAATTTTTGATGTGATTTTCCCATGGGAGAAACTGATCCACTGGAAACTCAGTGGCCTGGCATTGCAACAAGGATGGGTATATGTAGGATATTTGATGATGTTAGTGTCACATAGACCATGCTCAAAGTTTGTACATTAAGGCTGTTTTCCCATTCAAGATTCTGAAATCATTTTGAGAGCTCATTGTTCCTAAAGTTTCAAAAGAATCTGCAGTTTCTGAGGATTAAAGATCATGGAACGCGGATTTTCTGTATTTGAATCAAAAAAGGTTTCACTGCTGGATTTAGAAATAATCCTCACTATTTAGCAATGGGCACACAAGCAGTTTTTTGGGGGGTGGGGGCGGGAACTATGCTTTAAGAGCATTCTCCTCAGTTTCCCCTGATCCAATGATAAGCATGATTTCCTCCCCCTTTCCCTGGGCTCTCAATATTATGTGCTAAGGATTGGGCTTGGCTGAAAGGGAAGAGTAAGCAGAGCCTGCAGTTGCTTACAATGTAACAAGAGATCACACCATTACAATGTAACAAGGCATCAGACCATAGGGGGTTGCGAATCAAAAGTGTCTGATTTTACTTAAAGAGGCAGTGATTGGAAAGACTTTGGCCTGGATGCCTGCCATTTCATGCTGGTCTGCTGTGCTGATACAGTGCAAAGCTGGTGGCTCTTAAAGCCTGCCTACCTCTTCCCTCTTCCCTCCCTTCCCCACCTGTTTCCTCCCCCCCGCCATGTCATGCTGCTTTGATGTACCAATCTAGCACAAAACAAAGGGAAAGTGACCTTTTATCTTCTAATGCCTTGTTAACAAAAGAGGCTGTGCTACAGTGTGGGGAGAAGTAGTGAACCAAAAACTGCTGCCATAATCTGAATCAAGGTTATAGAGGGGATGGGGTTTGAAGTCAGGGTATGAGGGTGCCCAATTAATGACTGCATGGGGAAGGGATTCTGCTGAGGGGAGGAGAGAGGGGAGGGGGTTTCTCCCCTATGAGTCTGCATTATAATAATGGAAATGTAAAAAACCAGGCCTCGTTGCTGATTTTAAAAATCTGCTTTAAAACTGGATTAAAATACCCAGTGGGAACACAGCCTAAGTGGTATCAAAAGCTGAATAATTTCATAGTGTGAAATTAAGCATGCTTATAATCAGTGTCCTAAAATCAAGTTTTAGTTTTCTCCTCCCATACTTTGTGATCATCAGACCTTCATATTCTTACCCCTAGATCATGTTTGAAACATTCAACGTACCAGCCATGTATGTGGCCATTCAAGCTGTTCTCTCTCTGTATGCATCTGGCCGAACGACTGGTGAGCTTGGATTTGTATTTTCACCATTTTTCTGAATGTATTTATTAATATACTGACTCATCTCTCTATCTCCTCTATTATGTATACCAAAGCCTAATAAAATGAGCACTGCTATTTCTGCTCTGCAAATTACTTGAGTTCTCGGATAACCCACAGACGTTTTGCTCAAGTATCTCTCTGTCAAAGTTAACTAAATTATGTAAAAAGAAAAAAAATCCATTTGAATGAACTCTTCTAGCTGTTAGTGAAGAGCACTGAATTTAGATAACCAGACCTGGATATGAAGCTTTGGCCATACTAGGCCTGCAAAGAAATCTAGTCATTGTTGTTATTAGATAACACTGTATTGAGTTCAACTCCTTTCGAATTTATGAGCAAACCCCTTCCTACTTTGACCTGTCTTTTGTACTATCCTGTAGCTCTTCCAAGGAGATCCCTATTATCTCTTAGATCTTGTCTAATCCATCTTGTCTGCTAACTTCCTCTCTCCCCTGTTTTCCTCAGCTTTGCTTGACAATCACTTCCTCAGGGGACCAGTAGGGTTTATTTGATGCAGGACTGATCAATTTGTTTTTCATGCTGTCTTCTTTTTTCTCATCCAACTTCCACATCCATATTTCACAACAGGAAAGACTAGGAAAGGACATTCTACTAGCATTTATTGGTCAAAATGCAAAAATTAACTGAGAAATTGTGAATCATGGGGAGATTTAGACATGCAGGGTCTTTCCGCATTGGCCCTCCAAAAAGCCGATCTATTAGATCCGTTTTTCGTCAATCTGTCCTTTCAGGTCGATCCATCACTATTTGTGACAGATCTACCGGACCCCTTGCGTGGTGAGGATGGATTGGGAAATGGATTTGGTGTCCTCCCAAGGCCGTTCCCCCCCCCAGCCTCCCTGATTGGCTCCTCTGGAGCCAGGCATGGAGAACTGGGGGCCTCCATTCTCTGGGCTCCCCCTTACCCCGGAAGCTGGAATTGTGGCTTCTTGAGCCGGGGGAGGGCTTCACCCTACACCCCCACTACCCACCCTGGGTCAGACATGTGCGATCCCCTCCTTACCTGCAGGCAGCCAGGCTGATTCTGACTGCCGGGGCCTGGCGTGCTTTGTGCGTGCACGCAGCGGGCCTCCCCACTGACCAGCCAGGCGCGCCTATGCAGAGGGCCTGCTGAAGCCAGGCGCATGGCTGGCCAATGCGGAGGTGCGCTGTGTGCATGCACAAAGCACACCGGGCCCTGGCAGCTAGAATCGGCCTGGCTGCCTGCAGGTAAGGAGGGGATTGTGCACGCCCAACCTGGGATGAGTAGTGGGGGTGTAGGGTGAAGGCCCCCCCCAGCTCGAGAAGCCATGATTATGGCTTCTGGGGCGAGGGAAAGCCCAGAGAACGGAGGCCCCCAGTTCTCCATGGCTGGCTTCAGAGGAGCCAATCAGGGAGGCCAGGGGGAGGGCCCATTTAGTTCCCCTGTCTTTGTGTGGAAGCATCCTACGTGGATGCGGATTTACTGCACAAGGACGGATTAAGTACCCTTTAAGACTACCTCCAATCCCCTCCTTACCTGCACACATTATGTGCAGGTCTCTTAGCACACATTAGAGACACATCTCACAGGAGTCAGTGCGGAAGCAGACTCCCCGAAGTGTCTCTAATGGGTGCTGCAGTGCGGATGGGAATTTTGCAAGTGTTTTAAATATGTGCATAATGTGTGCTTAATGTGTATTAAGTGGCCAGTGCAGAAAAGGCCCGCAGACTCTATACATATAGCCATCATTGTATCAGAATCAAATAGATGACTTTGGGAAATTTGCACTTTGCCTCCTGTCACTTTGAGCATACACACTTGTGGATGCTTAGAGCATTCAAAAACTACCTACGGCATGAATTGCTACCTCAGTGGTGGCCATTGCAAAGCCCTGGTGAAAGCCCCAGTGTACCTGCACAGTGCTGTTACCAGGACAGTCTGTGAATTTATTTCACAGTTTTAGCTGAAAATCTTCTGTAAATTTTAAGTAAGGCTAGCAACATATCATCATCATCCAATCAAGCAGGGTACTTCCCAATACAGACTGTGAACAAACTATAAATTAGTGTTATCAAAAATATCCATTAAACCTGAAGAACTAAAGATAGTAACGAGCAGACAAAATTATCTAGAGAATATACATTCAGGGAATACAAATCAGTATAAGGTACAGATTTAGGTTAGCTTATGCCAAAGGGAACTCGAGGGGTTATTCTTCCTAAAATTTCAGTGGGGGTGGAAAATCAAAGTAGCTTTCAGAATAAACTACTGTGATTGTTAGGAGAAGACAAATAAAGAAACCTTTGGGTAAAAAGTAGGATGCATGATAACTGAATGCAGAGTTTCAACATTAACCATGAAGGTCAAAAAATATTTTAGTTAGAACTGTCAATGAAAGGAGGACTTAAATATCAGAGAAATCAGAGGAAATTTTACAGCTAATGATACAAATCATATTAAAGAAAATGAATATAGTGAAAGTCTTGAACAGTATTATAAAAAGGCAAACCTTTGTGGAGAGAAAACAGGTTCATAAACTGAATCTACTAGAAAGTGAAGTACAATACGCATTAGACCAGCTGTCAAACAGGAAAGCACCAGTCATGTTGAAATGCCCACTGAATTTTTAAAGCTGTAAGAAAACAGCTCCTTGTCAACAAAATGGAATAAGAATTGGAAAGTCTCGTATACCAAGAAAGCAAGAAGCCAGAGAATGTGGAAAGTATCAAACCACTGTTGTACTGATTTTTCATCTAAAGCTTTACTTAAGTTCTTACAAAAGTGAATAGAGCAACATTTGAAAAGAGAAATGCCAGACCAGTTTTATGCTCCATACAAATGATCAGGGCTGGATGGAAGGCACATGTGCAGAGCTCCAATTGGGTACTTTATGACCTTTGGATTGCATGTGTAAGTTAAATACCACTTTCAGAGATGAGTTGCCTGGCCAGATAAACTGCCCTGGGTCCAGAAGTAGTAGAAGTGAAGCTTCATAGTACCTGGCACACAATCAGATATTCCAATCAGTGTTGGCATGGAGTTGAAGAGGTCATCCTATTATGTGGAGTCCTCCAACTGGGGTGACCTCAGTTAATACTAGTCTAATAAAAACTCACTACTGTCAGATATGTGCATGAACTCAAAATCAAAGGTGCAATTCAAATCAAACTGAACCTTGTTGATTTTGGTTCAATCTAAAATTTGGTTAAACATACTGATCTGGTTCCAGACTGAACTCAAACAGATTCACTAATGATTCAATTATTTTTGTTGTATTCAAGAACTGTACAATGGCAGAATTCTGACAAACAGCCAGCCTCAGAATATGCAACTGCACAATTTTGTTTGGAACAAAAAAAAAAAAAAAGCTGTTAGGGTCATCTTAAAACAGCCTGAACTGAATTGTTTGGTTGGATAGTGAACAGGTGTGGTTTTGTTCAAATGCAGCAGGATTTTACTTGACCTGTTCTAAAATGAACCAGATTTACACATCTCTGCTTTTGACAGGCACATCTACGTCTGGAGTGGTAGATGCTGGATAATTCAAACAAGTAGATCTGAAATGCAAAATTCATGAGAATTTCTAAATTTGAATTCATGGACATTTGATTTGAATTCAAATGTCAAAATTTGGATAAATTTGATCGAATTTTGAATACCTTCAAATATTTGTGCACAGCCCTAGTTCAGAATAAGGAAGGGAATGAGAGGACAGTGTATATTGTCCCCACGTTTATTCAAGTTATATTAGTGAATGAATTATCAGATTGGAAGAGACAGCAGATGAAAATCAAAGTGGACATTGAAACATTAATAATGTGAGATATGCATGGAGTACCACTCTGCTAGTAAAATGGAAAGGGCAATATCCGAGTTAACCCTAAATATTAAGATGACAGAGTTAATGTTAACGTGCATGCACAGCACACCTATAGCTGACAGTGATTTAAAAGCATCTATCTTTTTTTTTCTTCTCATTCTCGGCATCCATCTATTCTTCAGCCACCAGAACATAATGAGCATTGTGATGGACAATTAAAGCATGATTAATCCTAGGGAAGAAGGCAATGATAAGCAAGCTTAGACAAGAAGAGGATAGATGGAGATGTTTCACTGACAATGCATTCCTTAAATCAATAGTCTGTCCTGTATTGCTGTGCAACTGTGAAAGATGGATGCTGATGAGGGTGAAAGAAGAAGGACAGATGCTTTGAATCACAGATCTGGAAATTTTACAATGGCTGAATTTGCACTGTGCCTCAGGCTGCTAGTGGATGGCTAGAGCAATCTAATATTTACCATAGTGTGAGTGGCTGCTGGAACCCTGGCACTGTGCACGCTCTGCCAGTTACGTGCTCATACTGCACATTTTCCAGCAGGAAGTCATGTGCACAGAATTTCCAGGGCTTAACCAGAACTGCTGCTAGTGTAAGCATGGAGCAATTTTAAGTGCTCCACACTTAAACTGCTTGTGCAAAGCTCGCACATGTGCCAAGCAGTTTCTAGTTTAAGAAATGGTTCTGTGGGAACTATCCCCATTTTGACTATGGCCCTTAGAATACCATGGAATGTACAAACCGATTAAACAAACTAAAACCTTATTGCTCCTATGGGATGATGATCAGCCAGCAGAAATCCTCATACTCTGGGCAAGAGGACAGTTAAACAGAAGAAATTGTAAGGTTGAGGGACTCAAAAGAAAGGGAAAGCAGAAAATGTGGACGGAGGTGATCAAGGAGACTCTAGAAATGACCTGCTAAGGAAAAGTCAAGATTGTGACCATTTACCCATATAGTTTCCTGGAGCTGAACCTGATTTTTGAGCCTAACTTAGGCAATAACCTGTGGTCCCCTGTAAAAACAAAGAGGAAAAAGTGTGTTTTGTTCCATTAAAAAATCTTTGCATTTTGGGTACAAATCTATATATTTATACATTGATATTTGCAGTACTTTACAAACAGTTGGGGATTCTTCCTGATGAAAGGCTATAGAAATGTAGGATCATTATCATTAGCATCTGTTCAGAGAGAACAATGCTGTGCAATTTTGAACTTGTTCACGCATCTGTGGAAGGCAGTTGCTTCTTTGTTTGGGGCAGCAATTTCCCTGTTGCAGGAGGGGACAATAGGGATTGTCATCTGCGGTTTCTTCTTTCAACCTCTGTTGTTGTCAGAAGAGTTTAATTTAGCAGATGGATAGGCTGGAAGAGCGGGGTGAGGTGAGGCCTTCAGGGAAGAACGCTGACATTTTTCATTTTCTTCCTTTCTCCTAGGTATAGTTTTGGACTCTGGGGATGGCGTCACACATAATGTGCCAATCTATGAAGGTTATGCTTTACCCCATGCTATCATGAGGCTGGATTTAGCTGGTAGAGACCTCACTGACTATCTCATGAAAATTCTTACAGAGAGAGGATATTCTTTTGTTACCACGGGTAATTGGCACTTTTTGTTCAGTTCATGTGGCCATTTCCTTCCAGGCTATCATAGCAGATAAATAGTCATCACATGTATTTTATTTCTTTTTCACCAAAGGCTTTCAGCAATTTAAACCAGCATGGTATGATTGAAAAACACCAGGATTTGTTCTGATTTGACAAAACATTCTTAGGTATTTAAGAATTCCAATTGATAAAGCTGTATGTTTATTTATCCTTTTTTTTTTGAGGTATTATCAAATGCAAAACTATTCAGTCTTCAGGGGAACTGAAAAAGTGATTGCAAGCTGTATTAATTTTTAGGAGCCAATTCCCTACCTCTAGTTGAATGCCCCCTGATGGACTAGGAATATAGACTAGGTCCAAAACTGTGTCACTGGCTGTGGTCACACTTTCACTTTAAACCTACTTTAGCTGATCTCCAGGTCTGACTGTTCACCCCTTTTCATTTCTATCCATTTTATTTATGGACTTTCTACCCTCCAGTTAGACTTGCGGAATGGAAAGGCCACAAATAAAATGGATAGAAATGAAAAGGTGTGAGCAGTCAGGCCTGACGATGGACTGAAGAAGGTATGACCATGGCCACTGTGTCAGCCTAAGGCTTTCTATTTTTAGGTTTGTTTGTTTGTTTGTTTGTTTGTTTGTTTATTTATTTACGTTTCTATCCTGCTCCTTACCCGAAGGTCTCTGGGCGGGTAGTAACATTAAAACAACAGATTAAAAACAGAATATACATTTAAAAACTTTAAAAAATCAAGTTTGCATTTCCATTACACAGCAAAGGCAACTTAACTCAGGACAGCCAATCTCCATTACAGTAAGGTCTGGTTGAAGTGCCTTTGCTACATAATTTAGATGCAGTCTTAGAGAGCACCCACATTTACAGTGGCTGGCACTCTGAGGAAGTCCAAGAGGTGCAGTGTTAAAATGTCAGAGGTGCCCCCTGCCATAGAGTGTTCCAAGATGGGCATTAGGGAGCCTGCAAGTGCCTTCATGTGCATCTCTACTCTTCAGCCAGAGGTCCAAGTGCAGGTCACATGAGACAACTAAGAAAGACAAGAATCTACATATCTTCTAACATACTGCTTTTTCACCTTTATAGCGGAGCGTGAGATTGTGCGAGACATCAAAGAGAAGCTGTGCTATGTGGCTCTTGACTTTGAGAATGAAATGGCTACTGCTGCTTCATCTTCTTCACTGGAGAAAAGCTATGAACTTCCAGATGGACAAGTCATCACTATTGGCAATGAACGATTCCGATGTCCAGAAACTCTCTTCCAGCCCTCTTTCATAGGTGGGTGTAATTCAGCTGACCCTATCTGGGAGACAAAAAGAGGCAACAGAAGACCAAGATTTTCTGTGCTTAATGTGCCCCTTCCAGAGCTTGGGCTATAGCAAATGACCACTTCTGGAGTGTGGCCATTTAAGAACACAAGAGTCCTGCTGGATTGGGCCACAGCCCATCTAGTTCAGCATCCAGTCTCACCCAGTGGCCCACTAATTGCTTTTATCCTTCAAACAGAAGGCAAAGCCAAAACTTTCATCTGCTCTCAGATTCCTGCAAATGGTCTTGAGGAGCATCCTGCCTGTCTCTCTCACCCGGAGTCAGTACTTAAGCTATTGTAGGCCATTGTACTACTTAGGTCTAGTGGCCATTGATACACCTGTCCTCCATGAATTTATCTAATCCTCTCTTAAAGTCATTCAGATTGGTTGCTGTCACCATAGTAAATTCTGTAGACTGATGTCCTTCTGGGTAAAAACAACAACACTTCCCTTTGTCTGTCCTAACTCTCTGCCTACCAGCTTCACAGAGTGCTTTCTGGTTCTAGTGTTGTATGACAGAGAAAAGAAGTTTTCTTTATCTACCTTTTCCACACTGTAAAAGGCCTAGACATTGTAACCTCATTTTGTAAGGAAGGTGTTCTAGTCCCTTGGCTGATCTTTTCTGTACCTTTCCCAGTTCCACAATATCCTTTCTGAGGTGTGGTGACCAGAACTGTACGCAATATTCCAGATTTACAAAGAGGCAAAATGAGACTTGCCAACTTGTTTTCTATTTACTTCCTAAATGCCCCTAGCATTGAATTTGCTTTTTTTTTTACTGCTGCACACTTTGTCAACATGTTCATTGAACTGTCCACCAAAATTCCAAGATCTTTTCCCTAATCTGTCACAGAAAGCTCAGCCCCCATCAGTTTACAGATGTAAATGGGATTCTTTGCCCCAAAGTGCATCTCCTTGTACTTGCTAAGGTTGAAGTGCATTTGCCACTTTATTGCCCACTCAGCCAACATAAAGACATTGCTTTGAGGCTGTTTACAATCACTTTCAGTTTTCTATCTTGAACTATTTAGTGTCATCAGCAAACTTTTTTGCAGCATTTTTTGGACTGCTGTGTGGTGTTCCAGGTTTCTTCTGAGAAGAAATGTGGAACATGGCATAACAGCCCCCCAAATGCTACAAACAAGACTGAAACCAGCCATGAAAGCCTACGTACAACCATCAGCAAACTTTGCTATCTCAGAATTTATGCCTAATTCTAGATCATGAATAAATTAACAGCACAGGTCCTAATAGGGTGTTTTTCCACTGTCAGAAAGTACCCATTTTTGCACCCATTAAGGACCCATTTGGGTGTGAGGTGGATGATCCCATTTCCACCATGGCACCCATTTGGGACCCGATTGTTTCAACTACCGCTGGGAAAATCTGGATCAAATGGGTACTTTCTGGCCTTTAATCCAGATTTTCTGTAGACGCTTATGTGGCAATGGGGTCTAGAGGTGGCCAGGGGGAGGGGGCACCCATGGGGGGGGGAGCCCCCAAACCTAAGCTTCGAAGTCATTTTAAAGTCACTTCGAAGTCTGTGCAGAATAGCTCTGGAGCGTCTTTGAAGTCTGTGTTGATCTTCAGAGCGAACTTTTAAGTGACTCCGAAGTGACTCCGAAGTCACTTTGAAGTCACTTCGAAGTTCACTCTGAAGATCAGCACAGACTTCAATGGAGCTGTTTTGCACAGACTTCGAAGTGACTTCGAAATGAGTTTGAAGCCACTTCAGAGATTGCACCCCCTGTCCTCCCAAACACCTGGGGTGACAAGCAGACCCCTCATGGGTAGATCCGGCTTTCCAAATGGGTGCTCAGGTGTTTCCACAGCAGGGATGCTAGCACCCATTGCTGTTGGGTGCTAGACCACCCATGGAAACACATTCCTTAGATCTGGATCTTCTTATATCCAGATGAAAGGAGCGCAGTGGAAAAACACCCATAGTGAACCTTGGGTGATCCCACATCTTATCTCTTTCTTCTTTGAGAACTGTTCTTCAGCCATTTAGCAATTCAGGACCTGTTGATGAGGTACTTGTCAAAAGCCTTCTGAAAGTCCAGATAAATAATGTCAACTGGGTCACCTTTATCCACATGCTTATCCATTCTCAAAGAATTCTAACAGGTTTGTAAGGCATGATTTACCTTTTCAGAAGCCATACTGATTTTCCATCAGCAATGCTTGCTCCTCTATGTGTGCAGCAATTTTATCCTTAATGATGGGTTCTATCTCTTTACCTGGAACTGATGTTAAGCTGACTGGTGTGTAATTACCTGGATCATTCCTGGATCCTTTTTGGAAGATTGGTGTTACATTTGCTACCCTCCAGTCTTCAGGCACGGAGCCTGATCTTAGAAACCCACATGACTGAGGGCACCCCTTTCCACTGCACATAGATAGACACAACTTTTACCATCAACCTGGGTTCAGATTTTTGAACTAACTAAACTTGTTAAACAGCCATCAAAGGCAGTTCTACATAAAACATATTACAGAAATGGAGTTGTGATCATACACACCGTAGTCCTAAGAGGTAAACTTTGACTTTTGGTTAGAGAAAAGGATCTGCCTGTTCGACTTTAATAAAGAAAACTGGTTCAGTTGTAGAAGTGTCTTTGTCTGGAAATGCGTTGATTTATATTGAGATTTGAAAACCTTTATATAATATACAGTAGATTTATATGAAAACATGGAAACATCTATTATCTCTGTGAGACTGAATATTCCTCAATTTGAAGTTCCAAATCACAAAAGGAGCAAAATACAGAGAAAGGAATTCCCTTTATAGCATCATTCTAATTCATGGATTGGGGTGGGAATGCTGGATCCAGCTGTCATGTTTCTTCCTCTCATTGCTAATCACATGAGAGAATAATGCTTCAATAGGGATCTACTTGATAAAGCAAATGTCTCTTGTTCACATAAATTGCATCATTGCTGTCCCAAAGAAAGAATTGCCTGACTGCCCAGCTGATGCAGGCTATCTAAGACATGATCATTTCTGACTGCCCCATTTCCTGGGACAAAGGGGCTCTGGATGTGGCTGCTCCCTGGTGCTCTTGACATATCAAGTGTAACATGCAGGCTCACCTGATTTTCATCTGACCGGCATGTTATGAAGCAGACAGGTACTTCCTCTTGTTTCAATTGATGTTTAGAGAGTAGGTGGCAGAAATCTCAAAACACATCTGAGCACACACAATTAAGGACATATTGTTTTGTGGCAGTGATGGCAACAAAGAGATCTTATTTCTCTGACACCATTGTGTCCTCAGGTAGCTGTCCAGTGGAGCTTTTCTGTGTGGTGGGAAGCATCTCAAGATAGCTGTGCCAAATTTTCTAGCGCTTTGAGGATAAAAACTCTCAGATCCATTTGGAATTGGATGCTGCTCTTGTGAGCAGTTTTCTTGATATCCTGAGATATTTTCTAGTCCAGTTTTTATTGGATCAGTCTCACCTGTTGCAGACTGATGACAAGGTTCAAGCTGCTTGCAGGTACTGGAGTATCCCCTGTGTTTTTAATTGGAGTACTTCTTGAATTCAGTGAATGACTCAGTGAACGCCTCTTTTGAGGAGGTTCCACCTTTATTGAAGAAAGCAATGGTCTGCCTTCCCCTTAAGAAGCCCTCCCTGGACCCAGAAATCTTGAATAATTATTGCCCAGTTAACAATCCCCCATTTCTGGTTGAGGTTCTTGAGAAGACAATGGTGGTGCAACTGCAAGTTTGTGTGTAGGCCAACTTGAGAACCACAGCTTGGCAACAGCGATGGCGTCATCAGGCTCCTTGCTGAACCTAACGGAGGATGTGGGCATAACCCCTTATGGCAGATGTGCCTCACCAAACATCTCTTGCCAGCACAGCAGAGATACAACTTCAAA
The DNA here is from genome assembly GCA_023333525.1 of Aspidoscelis tigris stejnegeri. Lineage (NCBI taxonomy): Eukaryota > Metazoa > Chordata > Lepidosauria > Squamata > Teiidae > Aspidoscelis > Aspidoscelis tigris. Next base: position 46,435,280 of record JALMGA010000003.1, on the reverse strand, counting down.
TTACTTTAAAGTGACATGAGGACTTTGGACAGTCCTTTGAAATGTACTTAATGGTGTAGCCTGATTCCAAATGAGCTGTCCTGAGGTTACTCTAACTAGAATTACTGTGTAGTTATTGTTATAATTTGTTCCTCCCTATTGTTCTTCATTTTATTGTTTGCTATAGTTTTATCTTTATTTTTGTTCACTGCTTTGGAGCCATGGTGGTATACAAACATTGGATAAAATAAAAGAAATTCCTATCACTATATTTTATTTCAGGAATGGAATCCGCTGGTATCCATGAAACCACCTATAACAGTATAATGAAATGTGACATTGACATCCGTAAAGACCTTTACGCTAATAATGTGCTTTCTGGGGGAACGACCATGTACCCTGGCATTGGAGACCGTATGCAGAAGGAGATTACAGCTTTAGCACCAAGTACTATGAAGATCAAGGTAAAGATAACCCTGAGAGACTAAAACCATGCAAATCAGGATCCTAAAGTCATAGTCCTACAGACATGATCCTTCTAGCAATTCTAATTATGCTATGTAACAAGAGAAGGTTGACATGATGGATAACATGATGGTTATCTCTGGTGTGGCCCGACATTTACTTTCTCAACCGTCTCTGATGACACAGAGCTGTAGCCTTAGAAGCATAATACATTTATATTATTGTGTATCCCCCAGGTATAATGATTGGATGATGGCCCGTTGTTAATTTGAATCCTAACCAAATCCTTTCCTCCTCCTCTTTATTTTTGGCATTGCACCTAACACACGCTTGTGATCATTTCCATTGCGGTTTCCATGATTTTTGTAGTATTCTTGGTATACACAGGATAGGCAGTCTACTGTTTGTTTTTCCAGTGTTCCATTCTGTGGCCATTTCCTGTTGTTTTCTTCATCTACTTTGCCTTTGATGCCTTCTATGTACCAACCATGCAGGGTTTTTTGTTTTCAGTTTTCCAATGGATTTTTCAATGTTTTTCTTCTATAACAATCTTCTGTTGGATTAGCATTTAAGACACTTTATTTGCATACATCTATTATCATTCTCCTTTGCTTTGAACAACGTAACCACCTGTAATAGTTCAAAATTCAGAAGTTGGTATGGCTTGCAAGAAATGATATACTCATACCTGAGGCCAATTCACACTTGGCATCTTAGTTTGCAATTAGTTAACATCTGGGCAGGTGCACCTGAACTTGCAGGAGGCGTTTACAGCTTACAAACACCCCCTGTCTGCCCAGATGTTATCTAATTGCAAATTAGCTGTAGTGCACAAAATTGTGCACCGCAAGCAATCTAATCCTCCCCAAATCCAATCCCAAGCTTACTTGGTGCATCCAGGCAGCAAGCACTTGCAAGTACAAGCGAATTGGTACCTTAGATGACCTGTTACGAGTGTACGTGTGTAGAGCATCATTGTCACCATAGCCCAGTGCCACAATCAAAATGGTAGCATCCTGTGGAGGACTGGACGTTCAACTGGATCCAGGTAAGTTTTCGGATGCATGGGGGCTCGACTATCGTGTACTAGCATACCTTAGTGAAAATGCTAGTACACGTTAGTCTCTTCTGCACCTTTCCCATCCAATGGATGGGAAGGCAAACGCAGAAACACCCTTGAATTCAGTGGAAGTATAAAATAACAGAGAACTCCCAAATGCCCATTGATAGAGTATCCGTTTCTTTGAAAAGCCAAGCATTTCTGCATGGCATGTTATCCCATGCCTAAGTCTGGCCCAGCCCAGCTACAGAAGCACAGAACAAAAGTTCCCAGCCTCCATAGTTGATGGTGGGGACTGCTTTAGTGGGTGTCCAGAAGTGAGTGCTCCCCTTCCAGAGCCACTTGGAATACTGCATGAACCCTTAGAAGCATTCTATGGCTGAAACAGGCTATAGTGCTATTTTTGTGCCATATCCTCCCAAACCTTTGTTTCTTAATGGTCACAATGCCTGAAAGTAGGGAGGGGAAGATGCCCATTGCCCGTACATTGTTATCTGAATGCAGTGATAGTGCCCCGGAATAGTGTACTGTGTTTTGTTTAATTAAGCCCCTAATAAATTAATGTATTGAGGTTTTTTTTTGTTATTGTAGTAATTCATAGTTTAAATATCTTCAGTACATCCCATGCCTAGCTGCTCTTTCCTGCCCCACATACCTTTGGGCTTTTAAAGCAAATTGCATCTCTTTCAATCTTTTACAGTGTGTTAGTTTCATGATTCATATCTCTGTTCGCTTATTACAGCTACTACTGTCACTGATTTGTTTCTTGAACAGTAGCTGCTGTTGGCTTTTTTTTTCTATTGCTATTGTCATCATCATCATTACCATCTCACTTTTATCTCTAATTAAGCCCCTAATAAAATTAAGAGGAAGATCACCCAATTAAATTTATTTGCATACGAGGACAATATTAGCAGGGTTTTTTTTTAATTGGGAAACTACACTGATGAGAACACGAAGCCAGATAGTACAGCTGCTAAAATATACTTGCATCACTGTCCAGTAAGCATCATTGGGAGTAAAAGAAAGTAAGAAGTTCTGTACATGGCCTGGGAATATCTTGCCAGATGTATCAGCAAGGTGGTTAGTAGCACTTGGAGACTAACAGGAAAAGGCTTCTTTTCTTCTGTTAGTCTCCAAGTGCTACTAACTACCTTGCTGGACTTGTCGAATTAGACTAACACGGCTATTTCTCTGATATTGCCAGGTAAATGCACATGAAATGGTTTTATTGCTAGTTTTATTTTTAAAATTCCTCGTAAGGCCAGCACAATAGATAAGAAAACAAATGAGAAGAGAGAAAAGTATAAGTTCATAAACTTCCTTCTTTCATGTTACCTGTGTTTATTTATGTAACCTTACAGAAAAGGTCCAGGTATTCCCTCAATCATTCCAGGGTGAGAGACTGTGTGCATGTCTGCTGCTGACAGGACTGCCGCTATTGCTAGTAGTTGTTTTTGCAGGAGTCTTTGAAGGACTTGCGCCCAGGAATAAGCAGTTCCTCCTGTTAACATCCATTTAGATGGCCCTCCAAGGACATGAGTCATGAGCCACAGTTCACAGTATTGCCAAATTAGAAATTTAGTGTGGAAAAAATGACACACAAAAGACTTGTTATTCTAAGTGTTTGGATTATGCATTGGCATAATATATTACTTTCCAAGTAAGAGAATGAAAGAACTTGTTTGAGGCTTTTCCATTAACCAAACATACAAATGCTGTCCTCAGAGCAAAAATTATTTTTGTAGCTTCATAATGACATTTGTATCTACAATGATAACCACTGTTGAAAGCCCTTGTGACAGTTACACGTAGTAATTACAATAGACAAGTACTTCAAGCCTGTGTGATTGTTTATGACTTCATGTTCAACTGTTACTTTGTTTTGTTGCACACTATTTCTGCATGTTATTAAATTAAGCAAATATATTAAATAGGTAACTAAACAGAGAAGTTATATATTGTAAAAAAATTAAAGTTTATTATTATTATTCTAGATGATTGCACCTCCAGAACGTAAATATTCTGTATGGATTGGGGGTTCCATACTGGCTTCTCTATCAACCTTCCAGCAAATGTGGATCAGCAAAGATGAATATGAAGAAGCCGGTCCCTCCATCGTACATCGCAAATGCTTCTGAATATGCTTTTCTTTTACTTGCCCTGTAGCATGGATATGCATGAATATTTGTTCATGTTCAGTCCTAACTGAATTGAATGTGAGGAAATTCGTATTAATTCAAATAGAGCCCCTTCTAGTGTGGTAGGATTTGAATTTGATACAAATGTTCTTTGAATGCTATTCAAATCTGATTCCAATCCCAGTTGCTATCTCTGCCTACAAATCTCGTATGAATCCATTCTGAATGTGTCAAATCCACTCTGAATCTGCTTTGAATCCTCTCTGAATCTGCTTTGAATCCACTGTGGATCTGCTGCAGATGTGAATGGGCAGCCACTTTCTGCCTTTTAATGTCCGTCTCTGAATGTACCAAGATTCGATTCAAATTCGAATGTCTGAATTTGAACAAATTCATATGAATTTCATATGTGATGAATATTCGTGCACATCCCTACCCTGTAGGTGTCTCCCTATTGAATTTTGCAGTAGTGTATGCATAAACTGCTTATTCTGAAAACACAATAAATGCTGATTACAGGGCATTGATGAGTTTCTCGATGTCTCAAGAGTATCACAGATTTTCTGCCCAAATGGTAGAACTCCTAGTTTTACATGGTTGCAACAGCCTGGTATGCCCCATGGATCTAACCACTGGTCCAATGCAGAGCCTAACCAAATAAAATAAAAAAAACAAATCAAAACATAACAAATCAAATAAATAAATCAAAACATAATACACACAAAAACATTACAAATAAGATAAAAATATAAACAATTCTCCATATCTAGCCCAACATCTTACATACCACACCAGTTCACAACATGCTACAACCTCCACAGTTGCTGTTCCAGGTATGACTATCAACATTTCTAAACTCTCACAGTAATGCTTTTTCTGAGGTGTTACAACATATTTGCTTGATTTCCCTGAGTATTTCGCTTCCTTTCCGTTTCCCTCTTCCTTAGTGCTTTGACCAAGTAAGTGGTTTTTAATTAACCTCCCAATTCTGCCCATGTTGGCTAGAAGTAATGACTGCTAAATAAATAATAACCCTTTCATACAAACTATTATAATTATTTTGGGAGGCCTAATGAAAGTGTAATTAACCATGCAATGTTAATGTGGCTTCAGATACAAATAAGCAGCCTGAACAGTCTATTTTAATTTACTTGCCAAAACATTCTGATAATTTCAAATGGAGTGTTGACAATAAGCCATGCTGGTGCACCCAGACTCTTATGAAATGAACTGAAGGGAAGCCACTTTCAGGCACACACAGCCAGGCAATCATTGCTAGGCTATCTTCCTTGAATTTGCCCAATTCTTATATGAAGCTATCCAGGATGATGACCTCAACTGTGTCATGTGGTAGCTAATTCTATAGCCTATGGTACTTATGCTTCAGATGAAGAAATACTTCCTTTTATCTGCTCAGACTCTTAACATTCAGGCTTATGTGTTTTGCAATGGAAAAGACTTTGGATATTGCTATGAATAACTTTAGACATATCTCCCCTTAATCGTATTTTTAAAATGAAATGCTTACTCACGGTTAGTTGCTCTAGTCCCATTATTTTAGTTTCTTTTACTGTACCTTTACCTGTGAAATGCTTTTGATTTTTCTTGCTGTTAAGATTTTTTTCCAGAGCAAGCAAAGGATGAAGCAAAGGGCAGGGCTGCATACTAAAAAGGGAAATTGGAAGAGCAGCTGCAGAGAAGCCCTAGGAAATGTGAGAGCTGCAGAGTTAAACTCTAGGTCTTGAATAGATCCTTGTTTATTGCACCAGTAATATTGGTCATCAGGACAAGGCCTAACTGGATAAGACTGAGCCCTTAGGGCAGAAGGGACCTCGGTTACTAAGGCTGTGGCCATGCTTAAGGTTTAATCCAACTTCAGTCCACTTTCAGCCTGAGAGAATACATCAGCAAACTGACCAGAAATTTTCTTTACACATTATCTATCCCAAAGATGAATTTTCTGAGTTCTTTAACACTGAAATAAAGCAGCTTATTACTTTGCTGTTGCGTTCTCTCACTCTGAAGGTGGACTAAAGCTGGATTAAACCTTAGGTGTGAACGCAGCCTAAGCAGGAACAGGGAAAAACATCAAAACTTGGGAAAAAACATCAAATTTCACAAAGCAATGGAATTTTAAGGCCAAAAGGCAAAAAACAGTTACTTTTCTGAAAGTATAATTCTGTGGGAGAAACAGAAAGGAGGTCCAGAGTTCACTGACTATGTGGAGATCAATGCACAGGAATGATACCACACATTGAGGATGCCTTAGTGTGGTGTGGGGTCTTCTTGTATCAGGTGGGGTTAGAATTTACTAAATACTGACATTTTAGTAGAGTTAGAAAACCCCAGCTTCTTTCTGCATGAAAAAGAAAGGGGAATTTTCTGATGCTCCCTATACCTACCTACCCTTCTTTCTTCTTATTGTGAAAACTGAAACAAAAAGGAAAGCTCCTGCTGCTACTGATCTTTCTTAGCCAACCAGCGCATTCTGCTAATAAAAGAGGAAATGTGTGGCTAAACAAAAGACAGCAATCCAAGTAGCAGCAAAAAATAATTCTTGAAAATATTCTTAAAGGAAATTAACTACATGCTTTAGAATGTGTAGACAGTAACAGATTGCTTAAGGCAGAGTCCATGAATAAAAGTGCTCATCATTAACTATGCACAGAATGGTAAGGTTTCCTTTTCCCTTCTTCTTCCGGCAAAACAAAATTCTGTATTCAAAAGTCCTTGTTTGATAGCTATATTCATCAGACCAGCTGGGAGTAAGACTTGAATTCTTAGGGCTTAGAATATGAATCTGCATCATGCAGCTGATTTCTTTTTCACTAGCCAGGACACTTGATTAGATTATGAATATATTCCTAAATAAATCCAAATATAGAAAACTATTCAAAATTAACAACCTAATATATTTTGAAACAGGAATTAAGTATATGCCGAATCTAAAACAAATGTCCTAGTGACTGGGATGACAAATTATACAACCTTAAAAGCTCTTAATACGGGAGTTCAAAAACTCAAATCAGTACAATCTGATATTGCCAGCATGAAGGTAGTCGTCTCCACAATTGCAAATGGGCTCAAAGAAGTGCAAGGAATGGCTTCAATGCTTCAACAACTGTGAAGGCCTCCGAAATTCAAATAGGAGATTGATAATTTGCATGAACAACTCAAGGATCTGCAGTATTCTGCTTGAAGGGGGAATATTCATGTGTGATGAAAGAAAGCTTGGAAGGAATAAATATAATACAATTTTTGATTGGTGATCTAAATTTCTTCTAGATCTAAATAATTCATCTCAAGATATAGCAAGATCTCACTCGCTGAAGTAGGCAGACATAGTTCATTATCAAAGAAATATAAAAATTACATTTGATAGGGCCTTTACGCACAGGCTCTATAAACGCATTTAGAGCCTGTTCGGGGAGGGATTTGGACGTGGCTTCCACATTGGAGGCCAGATTGGAGCCCCTTTGAGGATGCCACATCCGCACGTTGGCGCGCAAAACCGGTTTCTTAAAACAGAGATATGATGAAGGATAAAATGTAACCACAAATATAAATAATTATATAACATAATATAATAAATGGATGCAGGAAACAATACAGAAGGTTTGGAATAAAGGAAATAAAAACAAGCAAGTGGCAGGAAATGTAGCCAATCACAGAATGGAAACTGCTTCTATGGCCATTTAACCAGCCACAGAGAAAGAAAGGTGGGTAGACCCACTGGCCAATCAAAGGATAGCAACAGTTTTTAGGAAAGATGTGTCCTGATTTGAATAAAGGTTCCAGTGTGACAAAATAGGAAGTTTCACAGCCATATAAGCAAACCTCTTGTTTGAAAGGCACTTTTTGTGTGTCTCATTTTTTTTTCTAAAGGAATTTTTAAAAGTCTTATTTGATTGCACCTGAACACTAAAATTAAACATGGCCTTGAGGCAATACTGACGTTTCTTTATACAGTGAGGCACTCCAATCCTCCCTTGTGCCTTTCCATCACCCCCCTCCACTGTGCTGATGATGAGACTCCTCCTCCCTCCCTCTTGCAGTGTGATGGGCCAGTGCAACAACTTCTATTGTTTTTCTGTGTTGCTCAAAAGGGGGGGGGGTCAGTCAGGATTATAATACCTGGTCACTACTACTACTATTACTACTACTACTCCTGGGCCAGTAGAAACAGATTCCTTTACCTTGCAACTAAATCCCATAAAAAAGTTTTCAACCAGTGCTGGAGCTGACAGCAGGGTCTCAGAGGCTTAGATGTTCATCCCACACATATGCTGCTGTTTGCTGAGTTTGTGTACTCAGCTGGTTTCCAAAAAGATTTTAATGAATTTCATGAAGTTCACTGACCTGTTCATCACAATATGTTTTAAGCCTCAGGGGGGAGACTAAAGGTGTTTAGTACATTTGTGGTTTTATCAGTATCTAAGATGATAAAATGCAAAATTAAAAAAGTTTTTTTTTCTGTTCCAGCAAAATATGGAGACTAAAATGCAAACTGATTTTTGGGGGGGTTATTTGAATGAAACCAGGAATATTTTACCTTCTAAGTGAAATAAATGAATTACATCACTACTGGATGTAATGCTTTAAAAAGATATCTGCGAATTCACTGCTTGTGGATCAGTGGACCTTTTTAGCCATTTCTAGCAGAAGTGCAGTAGGGCAGTTCAAAATCTACCGGGACTCTACAATCAGTAGTGACAGCACAATTTCATGGAGATCAAAGGGAGCTTCCCATTAGAGGTTTACCTTCCCCCACCAAACTGTGTCCAAAGTCAATGGGCCAAAAGCAGATTTATCTTTAACTCAAGGAAAGGAGCCATAGGAGAAGATATTGGCTAATCAGACACTGCTATTGTTTTAATATATACTCTTTTAATATATATATATCTGGTTTTTAAATGTTGTTATCTGCCCTGAGACCTTTGGGCATAGGGTGGGATAAAAATGCGAATAAATAAACAAAGATTAGTTTTGCTTCTTCCTTACTTCTCAAGGGGGCATCACTTCAGGGTTCAGTGGGATGTAATAGACTGAGGTTATTTTGGCTTATTCTACCTATCTGTCAAATGCCAAGTGTGGCAGCAAGGACACCACTGCCAGCTTGATCAATTCCATCCTCAGCACTGGTCCAGAGAGTGATCTGCAGGTGAAAATGGGGGAGAGGAACATGTCAACCCTGGGTAAGACAGCAGTAAAAAGCAGAAAGCCTCCTGATGGACAGCGCTGCCAGAAGCAGCCCTGACCAGTCAGGAGGTGCACAGCACGCAGGCGTGCAGCCTCCTGGGTCCCCACGACCAGAATTGGGGTGATGCTGAAGAGGTAAGGAGGGGATCGCTTGGGCTCTCCCCTGGGGGGACTAGGGAGTGGTTTGGAGAAGCTTCCCCTGGCTCCAGAAGTGGCGATCCGCCACTTCTGGGGCAAGGGTGAGCCGCGAAGTAGGAATCCCCTAGCTCACCATGCTTGGCTCCAGGAAAGGCCCCTGGAGCACGTATCTAAGTCGTCCTTCCTCCACGTGTGTGGAAGGACGGGGGTGGGTAGATACGGATCTACCGCTGTAAATCCAGATCTACCCTGCATCCAGATTAAACCAGATTTACTAAATCTGGATGAGGTAGATCCAGATTTAACTAGGTAAGTGCGGAAGCAGCCTCTTTGTCTCCCCAGAAGTAATCAGTTGTCAGTTATTCTTTAAATGCATCTTTTGGGCATATATGAAATCTTTAATCTCTAACGTGCACCTTTAAATCTTACTGTTACTCTTTGGCTGAATGCTTAAATGCCATACCTTAGGTAGGTGGTCAGCAGTGTGTCTAGAAAGCCATTATCCAATAATTTGAAAGTGCCTGGAACTCTGTAGTTTCCATGACAGCTCAGATTTGAGTTGTAATATTTTGTGTACACAGATGATCTATGTATGTCTGCCAGACCTGGTTGTACTTTAGGAAAAATGGATGCCTCTCATCTCAAGCAGCTTTACTTTTTTCCTGGCACTCCCATAAATACCATTTTAAAAAACCCAAATACACATAATATACTAAATCAGTAGTCTGTTTCTCACACACTGTGAGCTCTGAAGTAATGCAACATGACCCAGAGAAGCAAAGGCATTTCTTTCATTACTAGCATTTTAATGCCGGGGAGAATGCACGATATGTTTCCAAGACAACCACCAGATGCTTTGGAAGCCAAGCATTCTAAAGAGCAAATCCTTCATGCGTAGGCAATCAGTTTAGACAATATTATTTTAAGTGCACTCAGGAAATGTAGAAACTCCTTGCAAATAATTAGCTAAGAGAGAAAGTGGCAAGAATGTAAACAAAATATAGAAATCACCAGTAATATTTCTACTTAACTATTTAATAGCTTCATCTACACGGTTGCTTTAGATTGCCCCCTAGCCAATCTAGGAATATCCAGATGCCCCTGGGATGATGCGATCACTTATTTGACTGAATTGGCATGCTCTTATTTCAACAGCTCTTTTGCTGGTTTTCAGTTCTTGAGTCACCGCCTTTTCCTTGGGTGACTGGATGGGGGGGGGGGGAGAAGAGGTGGTTTACCAGAACAGTTGCCACTCAAGCTGCTTTTGCACCAGACCAAAAACAGACAGCAGCATCCAGGGCCACTTTCCTTTTGGAGCAAAGGTGGCCCAGGTAGCAACCTTTCTGCTGCAAGAGGACTTTGTGTGCCCTATAGCCCATACCTGTGGTCGCTCGAGTTCAATTCTGTAAGTTGCCCTGGCTACAGGCTGCATCCTCCCTCTGTAGGGGTGCAGCTTATGTCTCAGTAAATCAACAGCCAAACAGTAATTTATCAGTTTGGTTCTCAAGTATCTGACAATTCAGGGTTAAATACAAGGGTGGTAAAACTATATTTCTACTGTAGGGAGCACTGCTGGCCTATATAAATATTGAAGACCCTAAATAACATAATCCTGAATAACTTAGTAAACTAATACTCCTGTGTTATATATACATATATAGCAAATACAGCGGAACTCACTTCTGACTAAATATGCATGGAACCAAAAAGCTTATGTGAAATATCTTCGGAGCAGTCTGTTGCGTTTCTAGATCAAAGGCCAATCTGTAACTCGTTTCTTACATGGGCTGCATTATTTTGCTTTGCTTCTGCTTTGAGATATGGAAAAACCCAATTACTTTACTGTGCTACCTAAGAAATGTATGGGTGCAGAGCAAACCAATCTCAAGATATAAACAACTATTCATGCCAGATTATGAATGCAGAATATAAGCACCTAAAAGGAAGAATGGTATCCTTCCCACTATTTGCTATGACAGCTATACTTTGCTGCATGGTAATGAGATTGTCACACAGAAAAAGCTTTTATAACATCACTTTAAAAAAAAATTGTTGCTTATAATAAAGTTAAGTTCCAAATTGCTGTCATAAACTCATTTATCTTCCATTCAAACTGCAATTTAATTTATCGTTCATATTCCAGCCATGCCAGAATATATTAATTGCATAAATTGCTGTAGTTGATATGGAAAGTTGCCAAGTGTGTTGCTTAGATTTTCTAATTGCTCCAGATAACATTGGAAGCTACTAATAACATCTGGCAGTGATGAGACTATTGGAATAATGATAATAAGTAACCAAGATAGATAAAGTAATTTGTGAAATGGTGATGAAATATTTTTTATGAGATCATACCAGGTATAGCCCTGAAGATCAATCATGCCCAAATTAAGGTTACTTAATTTTCATTTTTTACTTTCCTGTGTTGTAGTTTAGGACAAATGCATGGATATAAAGTGGACCCCATATTTTTAAATTTCAAAATCCATAACATTAAATGTTTAACTATGAATATATTTCAATATTCCATAGCTCACAATTTGTATATCTCATCATATTCAAGAGATGGGAAATTGAGAGATGGAAAACTTAAGAGCCCTCAGAAAGCTATTGGACTACACATTATATCTGTTAACGGGATTGATTTTTTTTTTTGGTAGAGTCTTACATATATTAGCATTTAGCTTGCCATATGGATGGGATACAGTAATGGGCAGTGTGTAAGAGGTTCTCAAATCAACAAAGTGGGGAGACATTTTGCTTATGAAGTGGTTGTTTTACTCTGAAAATAACAGGTACATAGTTTGGAGAGACTCCTGAGGTTCAGCTGGTAAGGTTAGCCAGGTTTGCCTATCTCCAATTCTGGCTCACGCACCAGCATCAGATCTTTCTGGACAGGAATCGCTTAGCTACTGTGATCCATACTTTGATAACCTTCAGACTACCACAATGTCCAAGGGAAGCCCAACTACCCTATGCTGAACTCCCCCTGAAGATGATTTAGAAGCTGCAGCTAGTGCAGATTGCAACAACAAGGGCTCTGATGGGCTGCTGAGAGATCAAGGAGAAACAACAGGATTGTATTGCCGCATCCCACTCCTGGTAATGGTAGTCTATCCAGGTGACTAAGACAATCTCAGACTGTGGTTACACCTTTACTTTAATTCTTGTTCAGCCTGAATTCCAGACCGTATGGGTTTTTTTTTCTGGATTTTATTCCCTCTATTGAGGTTTTTCTGTATTTGGACCAACACAGTACTAGTTTTATTCCCTTTCCAGGAGGCCACTGTTCCTGCTCCCCTGCTCCCCAGAAAAGGATACCTTGGCAAGCCTATGCTCTGATTCTTGCCCCTCCCCTTTGCTGTGACAGTCCTTCTCCCGTCACCGCAATCTCCCTCACCCCCTTGCCTCTCCATCCCTCTTGCTGTGATTTGCTCTGCTGTCACCCAATCTGCCTCCCGCCCACTCCCTCTTGCTGTGATTTCCTTTGCCCCATTGCCCAATTTCCCTCCCCTGCCCCACCTGTCACCTCGCCCCCCTTAACCTCCAGGAACACCTTCCTGTCAAGCAGAGCATTTTCCTCACCCCCTCACCAGCTGAAGATTACCAGTGACAGCAGCAGAAAGGTGTGACCGAGCAATTCCAGGCCAAAAATGGCTTGGATATAGCTGCCTTCCTAAAATAGATTATAATGCCAAGGTATAACCACAGCCTCACACGCAAGCCATTTGGCACTGTTTGGGGTCACATGGGCCGGGCACGGGACCGTGAATGCTCCCAGCCTGTCTCCATGTCATTCCCGGAAATGCAAGCCAGGTACGAGTTGGGTGTGGATAGAGGATTCCCCATGCAAACTGTGCCAAACCCTGGCATGGGGGAGCAGCACCACCTCCTCTCTGCATCCTCTCTCATCATTGGAAGCTGGATTGATGTCAGCCCACCCCTGTGTTGCATCCTCCCCTCCCTTAGCAGCACTGAAAGCCAGGACTGGGGTGGGAGGCACAGAAAAAAAAATAAAATAAAAAGCTTAAAATAATAATAAATGTATAAATAATTTTAAAAGACCAAAAGCCACTACAAGGTTTAGCGGCAGTTAGGTGCTTGAGCAGTTTTCCACACCTCTGCTCCACCAGGAACAATGAGAACGCCTGTCAAGTTTAAAAAGCAGAAAATCAAGTATTTATTCACGATCGCCTTGATGATTGGGGAAATGAGGGTTGGAATTGGAACAAAAATTAAGCCATTATCCAGCCTCCCTTGGCAATCAGGAAATGAGGTTGGAATTACTTCTGTGGAAAATGCAAAAAAATTAACCCATTATCCAGCCTGCCCTGGCAATTGGCGTTTTAAAATGTCAGCGGCTGCGATCTCCATTTTAAAATGTAAGCACACAGGGCAGGAACAGCAAGCACACCCACCTCCCAATGACATGAGCACCAGTGTCCTCCCCCTTGGCCCATGATCATCCCCATGTATGGTCCCGGCTCGCTAAGCAATGTGTGCCAGTCCCCCAAACTGTATCAAATTTGGCACACTTCTGGCATGGTTTGGTGGATTTGGCATGCTTTTTGCAGGCCAAATCCAAAATGCATGGGGACATCCCTTGCCAATCCCGCATTCAGAACTACCAAATATGCATGGGGACATGGCCTCAGTGTCAAACTTCCACCTGAAATCAGATGAGAATGGTTCTGGATAATCCATTTCCTCCAAGCATGCTTGCATTCACTTTGCTTCACTGAAGGAGCAAGATTAGGCACACACACAAAAGACTGTTGCTATGTAGATATGATATTTCTATTTTATTTATATATTTTACTTATTTTTATCATTTAATCATTATTTATACTATGTGACTAAATGTTAAAATAGAGGGCCATGGAATCTAACAGATTCTAAATTGCTTGATGAATAGATTTTAGTTCATTCAACTACCAGAAGGTGTCAGACTTACATAAAGTTGGCAGAACAGTAGATAGCTATATTGTCCAACTTACAGCATTTACACTTTCCTTAGCTCTGGCGAGGTCCTCATGGTCTGAAGGGGCCAAAGAGAACTGGGAGCGTAGTGGCTTCACATCTCTATGCATCAAAGACCATGACGATATGCAGAAGTCCACATGCTACTGAACAGGTGCCTAACCTGCTCCCAAGGGTGGAAGTTGCTACCAGGATCATACCTTTTGCAGAGCAGCAAGTGGACTCTGGACCTTTGTATCATGGGCCTGCTTGAAAACGTCAAGGCCAAGGAGCTTGGTTTCTTGACCTTGAAGATTGCATTGGCTGGGATATATGGCTGGAGGACACAGTCCTCCCGCTGCTTCCTGGGCTGAAGCAAACATTCAGGCTCAGCAATGTTTCCTATTGCATGTATCCAGCACTCATGTGGATCTTCCTGCCTATTTATGTGTTTGCCAGATTAAGGAGCCTTGTAGTTTGGATGTAGGCCTCCATATCTGCACATTAATGTAGATCAGCGAGGACTTACTCCCCACTGATCCAGCTGCATCTGTATTAGATAGAGCCTGGACTGGATTAAGCTGTTTAATTGATACTATCAGATGGTCCAGGACCTGATTTGGAACATGGAAGGTGTGCAGACAACCACCTCCAGTATTCAGGGTTACTGGGGAGGGGGTTCATGCACACACCTCATTTCTAACCTTCTGAGGTATGGGCTGTGGTTGTGAAGCTTGTGTAAGCTTCAAAGCCATAGCATGATCTGATCCGTCTCAGTGCTGATTCTGCCGATGCCTCCCTGTGATCTGGATCAGTGGGCCAGTATATTCTAGGCCCTTTGATCCAGGACTACTGCTGGTTAGTGCAGAAAGGGCCCATATCAGATCTGAATCACAAATTTATATAGGGTGTCCATGTTTATAGGGTTATAATTCCACTGGGATGTCTATCCTGTTCAAGCTTGTTTTAAAGGAATAGTACCGTAGGAGAGGTAGTAAAGGAAGCTATCATCAGCAGTAAACATCACAACAGCAGGCTAAGCTGGTGTACCAACCACTTGCTTGCCATCTCCCCTTTGTAATGGATTTCTGTTTAAATTACAGTATTTACTTATTCTTGGTTAATATAAATCAGTGTATGCAAATTGTCTGCATACAGTATCTTTGTGTGTTTTCAGGGAAGCATATGTGACTAAAGAGTATTAGAGGACTATTGAGTAAGTGACTGGTATAAGATATTTCAGAAGTAATAGATGGTTATGATTTCAAGGAGATTTGGTACTTGTTTTTAACTAATATGTCATCTTTCATGAATTACATCATCGTGCCTGGAAATGCATTCATTTTTTCTGGTTTTCTCTAGTTCACATTTGACCCTGAGATCATGTGGTAAAGGAAAGGCTTTAAATGTAAATAAATGTTTACGTAAATTATGGCCGCTTGCAAATGAATAGAAGAATTTATCTTAAAGTGCTATATAAATAATGCCTGCTTTTATATTTATGAACACACAGTATTCAGAAAGGAAACCAATGATCCTTGGAATGATTTCATCCTCCCTCTTAAGAAACTGTAACCAAATGTGGAGTAGAATTTTGGATAATTTGGATTAATTTAAAGCCCAAGAATACGCCAAATTTAAACTCCCACGAAATTTGTAGCTGGACTGTTTACACAGGCTTTTACATAACAAAAAATGCCATAAACAGATAAAACTCATTTCAAACTTTAAAAAGCCAGTATTTCTTGTTAAATCATTAGAAAAGAATGATTACAGAAGAAATACAGAAGGAAAGTTAAAATGAAATGTAAAACCATCTCAGAAACATATTTCATTTTAAACATTCAAAGGAACAAGAATAAACATGCACAATCCCAAACATGGTTAAATAAATGAGCATTTTATATTAAGATATCTTTGTGCATTAAGCTGAGCCCATCCCCTTTTAGTAAAACAACTAGTTTGTAGTTATGCAGCAAATATTCCCAAAACACCATACAATTGCCTTTTATGGGTAAAAAACCTAAGAAATGAGAATAAAATTCCCACAAGAACAATTTCAAATCTTAAAGAAAAATATATAAAAGCCAGAAAGAGAATAGAAAATTCCTAATACTAGAAAAAATCGCTAGACCTAGCCAAAAATTAAGAAATATAGAGAGGAGTAAAAGGAGAACAAGAATCTTCTCACCAATATGTTCCTCAGCATGCCCATGACTCCAAAAACTGCAGATGTGGGATTTCAGCAAACCATATCCATTTCAGGAACAAAAATGACTTTAAAAAAAAAATCAAGGTCCTTCACAAGAAATAACCTTAAAATAGATCAGTTCTTCCAGCCTCACAAGTGAGAAATTCAAACTGTCATCTCACAGGGAAAAAAACCCACACCTATTTCCTTTCAAACAGACAGAAGAAGGGGGGGAGGAGAAAAACCCCATGGCCTGGCAAAAGGAAAATTCCTTCTTAACTTTCTAAGCTAATCTAACTATAACCCTAACTTTTTACCCTGACTTAACTTTTTCCCTGTACCTATTTTTATACACAATTTAACTCAGAATTTGTGACATCAGAATAAATCCTGTATAAACCAATGTATTCCTATGGAAAATTCCCGAAAACCCACTGTGGACGTGACCAAACATACTACCAATTAACCCAGATTTTATCAACACTTTCCTAATGAAACAAATAAAAAGGTAACATAATATTGTTTAACACAGAAAAATATATATCATTCTAAAACAAATATTTTATTTCCTCTTGGTTTCCTAGTCTTAAGTTTAAAAATAAAGAGAAGACTATTCCCTCTCAGGCTAAGTTGATTCTTGCTACACTGAAAGAAATCACACCTCAAGTTAATCCAATCAAGCCTAGAGCAAACTCTGAGTTAATCATTCCTCTGTGCCCACAATGAAACCCCACAAAAAAGAAAAGAATAGAAAACCATCTTTTTTCAGAAAATATGGTCAGATAATTTCCTTAAAAAAAACCCCATTAATCCTTTCAGATTTCATAAGAAAAAACTAAATTATTATAAAACTGTGTGTGTTTGTCTGATTGCAAAAGCCACTGTGCCCTTATGTACTTTAAATTAAAATTTCTAATTAATACTTCTTACTTTTAGCTTGATTCCTTCAACTTAACTCAATCAGGGACATGTACACAAGTAAACTTTTCTCATCTATCTTTGTTAAGGTGTAAAAATGAGTCATGTCAAATGTAAAATCTTGACATTCCAATACTGGTAACTTTTTAAACAGACTTTCCACAGTTTGGTTAGTAATTCCAAATTCTTAGATATTTTATTTTACCCAGATCTTTTCCAAACCCATTCCATTTTATTCTTCATTATTTTATTAAAATTAGGCAAGCCAATCTCTGTTCCAGTTTCTATGTGTGTGTTTTCCCTTCATTATTTAAAAATCTGTTACCCTAAAAAGAGAGAAAAGCTTTCCAAGTGTCAGTTCTCTTCCTTGATTTAATCAAGGTTAAATCTCAGGCTTTGTCTTTTGCACACAGACAGTCTTTAACCCAAGAGAAAAAAAATATCCTTTTAAAATTTCAAGCTTGTCTTTTAAGACAAATATGCAGTCAGTCTCACTATATTCAGGCTTTTCCATGTTTCATGGCCTGCCTTTAGCCTCCAATTATGCCAATTATAAAGCCAAATTCATAAATCAAAACCCTGTACATTTCAAATTCAGGTTTTGCAGTCAAAACTTCTTATTATACCTGTACACCCAAAGCTGATCTGGTAAGAAAATGACATAAACATGTTTATGGCAAAACATTTTTCACTGACAGAGGTAATTCTACTGTCATTAGTAACATAGTCTACTATGGGAAGCCAATGTATTTTGTTTGGAATTGCAACACCATGTTTCCATGTAGGTAAATGTCCATAACTGTGTTCTAATTTAGACTTCTGAACTAGTCCCAAGAGCTGTCCAATTGATAATGTACTAGAGTGCTTAAATTGGATGATCCAAGAACAATAATCATATGGTCAAGGTCCACCTTATCAAAGAAATTCTGCAGCTAAGCAAGTAACTGAAGCACATGAAAGATATTGTGAGTCATCTTGGCTGTTTCCTTGCTTCTTCAGAATCCTAACCAGAACAGACATAGTCTTCTTGACAAGATTAAGTTTCCATTCACTGGCATTTATCCAACCATTATAAAGTCCTGGCAGAGGTTCAACACCACCAAAGTCTCTGGACCACCACAGTTAAGGGACAGAGGGCCACATACACACTGTGAGTGCTGGTTTATCCTGCAGTTTTACTACCAGTCTTTGTGGTGTGGAGAGTTCATCCTGGACTGTCTGAATTGCCATGGCATGCCTAGCCATTTCCACCGTACTCACAATGAGGGGTGCATATGTGCAGACCCAGCCACGCCATGTTGTGCCATCCCAACCCCACACAGGGTTTGCACCTGAAGAAACTGCAAACATGGCATCCAGAAGCTCCCGAGCAACTCCTGGTGAAACTGTGGACAAATAAATACTTCTCCACAGCTCCAGACAATTGGGGGCACTCCAGGATGCTCTAGGACAGAGCAGCCCTGAGCATCCCCAGCAGGCAAGTGCGAACAGTCCTTCTCTTGACAGTGATGAAGAGGAGAAAGTGAGTTGAATGTCACCTGCCTGCTAAGGATATCTCACTCAAAAGCATATAACTAAGCCTTTTGCTTCCACAAATCGGCATTTCTTAATAATGAGGGAAACATGGGCCAAACTGGAAAGTGAAATCAGTTAAATATTAATTTGACATTTCTGAAATTAAAAATGACCACAGTGTTTAATTATGCAATAAACCCCAGTCCTCTTATGTTTTAAAGGACATCCATTTGTGTTATTTTTCTGACAGTTGTCTAATTTCATTAAAGCTTAGCAAATAAATTGAGGTGTGAGCCTCTCTAGGAAATGATCACTCCTCTCCCTTATTTAGTTTCAACGTTTCTAAAGTTCTATTTTCATTTTCAAACTAGCACTGCTTGTGCTGAATTATCTCTTTTGTATACTTAAATGTGAATAAACAGTTTAACTCATGCTATATCTACACTTTATCATGACACAACTACAACTGTAATATTTCTGCTGTTCGACTTTTTTTTTACATCCGGACATAATGAGACCTTGAGTCCCAGTGGGCCACAATTAATGGCAGACAATGCTGCTGTGATGTGAAATGCCACAGTGCAATAACTGCTGCTTCTGTAGCACTCATGCTGCGTTTCGACAAGAACACTGTCAAGATGCTGTGATACCTGAGTCGTACTAGTGTCATGACAACTGAATTGAGCAGCCTGCCTGTTCAAAAAAAGAGTTTGAAGTTAAAACGGAAAAAGACAAAAGGGTGCTCAAACAAATCTACAAAACTGCACTGTTCGATCTGAGATTTGAATATATTCAAATATGTCTTTGAAACATTTGCATTCAAACCAATCACCCTGCTTGTTTGAAGAAAAATGGAACAAAGGGGTGTTTAATTTAAACCGAGCAGCTGATTTAAGTTCATGCACATCTCCGGCTGCACCCAGACAGGATTAAAAATGCATGTGGCATGTGCAGCAGCTTTCAATTTGCCAGAGAGGTTAAAATACTACTAAAAATAGTACTAAGTAGAGGAGGAGGAGACTTAACTTTTATATGCTTATTTTCTCACCTTTAAGGGGATTCAAAGCTGACAAGCCTTCTGTTCTTCTTCCCAAAACAGGCACCCTGTGGGGTAGGTGGCGCTGTGAGGGCTCAGAAAGAGAGCTGTGACTGGTCCAAGGTCACCCAGCTGGCTTCATGTAGGAGTATGGACTTGAACCAGAAGACTATCAGAAAAGAGTCCAGCACTCTTAACCACAAGACCAAACTGGCTGTGTCCCCATGCAAGCCATTTGGAGCTCTTTGGGCACTGTTTAGGCTCGCATGGGCCGGGTGGGACCGAGAACGAATCTCGGGCATCCCCATGAGAACAGTGCCAGACCCTGGTACAGGGGAGCAGTGCCACCTCCTCTCCACCCTCTCCTCATTGGAAACCGGACTGAGGTCAGCCCACCCCTGTGCTGCACCCCCCCTCCCTTAGCTGCACTGAAAGCCAGGACTGGGGTGGGAGGCATGAAACAAGTTAAAATAAAGCTTAATTCATAGTAACACATTTGTAAAAAAAAAAAAAAATTAAAGACTGAAAACTGTTATGAGGTTTAGCGGCAGTAGGCACTTGAGCAGTTTGCGTACCTCCACTCCACTGGGAACCGCAAGAAAGCCCGTTAACTTTAAAAGGCAGAAAATCAAGCCTTTATTTATTATCGCTTTGACGATTGGGGAAACAGGGATTGGGAATGGAATAAAAATCAAGCCATTATGCAACCTGCCTTGGCATTCGTGAAATGGGGTTGGAATTACTTCAGTGGAAATGCCAAAAAATTAACCCATTATCCAGCCTGCCTTTGCAATCGGCATTTTAAAAAGCCAGCGGCTGCGATCTTCAATGGACAGGACAGGGACAGCAAGCACACCCCACCTCCCAATGGCGTGAGTGTCAATCTCCACGCCATTAGCCCATGATCGTCCCCATGGGCGGTCCTGGCTCACTGGACAATGCGTGCCAGTCCCCCAAACCGTGCTGACACTTGTTTTTTCAGGTATCAAATTTGGCACCCTTCTGGCACAGTTTGGGGGGATTTGGCATGCTTTTTGTGGACCAAATCCAAAACACATGGGGATACCCCTTGCCGATCCTGTGTTCGGAACCATACTAAAGTAGCATGGGGATGCACCCACTGGCTAACATTTTAAAGACATTTGTGAGGAAGATCCTATTACTCCGCATTTTCCTGTGTTTTGGGGTGAATTGTGTGAGACTCACAAGAACATGCATTCACCTGAGAACATGCAGACCTATCAGAGCTGAGCACACAGGGAAGGGAGAGCATGTGAATGGAATAATCCTTGCTGCTGCAACATCTAAAATGCAGGGTATTTGAGTATGTTGCATCCAACTGTTTTCTCTCTGGAAGCACTTCAGTCAGACTATAGGTAAACTGTGCAGTTTTAACATCATATCTAATGGCCTAAGAGTTTCTACTGCCTGCTATTTGAAATCTTCCTAAGCATCTTAATTTGGTACTTGTCTGCCACAGCAGCAGAGGACAGTATGATTACTGAAATCAGACTCCTATATTTTTGTTCTTTTATTTGCATGGCGATTTTAGAACCGGATCTTAAGCATATCCTGCCACTGTTATCAGCAGCTGATTAAATTAAAAAATCTTTCCTTTGCAAAAGGGAGCAACCACAGGTGAGCATTCTTGTTTTTCAAAGGTTGGTGACAGATGTTTCCATGGAACTATGTCAGTTGTTGTTGTTTTGTTTCAGGGGGTTTTTATTTCAAATTTGGAACGAGCATCTGTAAAATTATGGCTGCTGTCAGCACCTATTACCTGTACTGGATCTTTCCTCAAGGTTTAAAACAAAAGAATACTGGTTTTCTTCTTGTTCTTTTAAACACAGATGTGTTATAATAACAAATGCATATAGAGAAAAGTATAAAGTAAAATAAATATATAACAAATTATGTTTGTTTATATCCCACCCTTTACTGTTGTGTTACTGTCATGTCTCAAGCTGGCAGCGTTCAGCACACATACACCGGGCAAATGGCAGCAAGCAGCTGGATCAGGTTTCAGAGTTCTTGGAGGACAAAGCATTAATGCGTGGTCAGGAATGTGGAGGTCTAATTTTCCAGAGGGCCTTCAAAGGTTCAGGAACACAGAAAGTACAGGAATTGAGGTTGCAAGAAAAAATCCATTACCTGCAACAGCATTTGCTGGGTTTGGATGTTCTTAAGTAGGGCTGGGTGAACCTTGCCCTCTCTGGCACAGGTGTTAGGCATGCAAACACGCTGAATGTCTCAGGTGTTCTCATTGTTTCCTGAGAGTGCTCTATGAAGGGTGTTGGCCAGCACCTGAGTCTGAACTGTCCCCATATTGGGAGACAGGATCATTGTGCATGTTTGACCCTTGAGACATGCCTTCCTCACTTTGGCTGTCAGGGAAGCTTGCTTTGCTTGGCTGGTGTGGCTGACAACTTCCTCATCCTTGGAGGAGGGGGTGCTGATGGCACGAGGCGTGACTTCTACAACACTTAATAAAAACAATAAAAATGAAACACAGAAAACATACTTAATATTTTTGATTGACTTCACAAGTGGAATATAAGTCACATTCACTGTTTTGTTAATTTTTGTTAATGTAGTAATAGACTGGCCATGCAAGGGGGGGGAGTCATATTTCCCTTTTATTTGTTTAATTCTTTCGGCTTGTGTGGAGCATTTTAGTCAGCAAATTTGTGATATATTGAAACAGCAATGGCTGCTTCTCTAGCTTTTTTATTCTAATACACTATTAAGCACTTAACACAGAGCTTTCCATCTTCATTAATGGAATGACACCAGCTAATGAATTAACCATGCTTGCTTATCTCAATATTAATTTCTAGCCTTTCAGTATCTAGGCATTCTATTCCCTTCATGATATCACTGTTTTTTCTTTGGGATTAAAGGCCACTATTTTAACACTACACACATCCCTTTTAATGCAAGTGCTATATTTTCTACTTGTAATTACTTTGGATATACTTATAAACAGCACTTGGTTCGGCTTTGAAGGTAATAGTTATTTTCTCTGCATGGTCAGGGGTCCTACCTTCACAAGGTCTGAAGCCAGGAAGCACATGCTCCTCTGCTTTGAAGGTTCTGCCTGGACAGAAATGGCTGGAGAAATTAATGGTATTGGAAGAAAGTAGCTCAGGTAAGTTGCCCCCCCCCCAGCTGCTGCACATGGTGGAAGCAGGTGCCCTTGGTATGGTTCTTTGCTTTCTGTGTGAAGGATGCTGATCAGGATCCCTTCAGGCCCTCTGAGGTGGGCTGCAGACCCCATGGGTGTAGCAAAATATGGCTACCATGCCCCTTGGCCCTTTCCAGGCAATCTTTTCCAGCTGAGCAGATGCAGCCAGAACTCTGCAACTGTTCTACATGCAGAAATCTATTTCTCATTTTTACAATCTAAACCTTTTATTTAAGGTAACACCTTCTTTGAATTTATTGGTAGTCCAATATATTGCAGGGCCCTGTCCTCTTCTGTGCCTCTCTGTTCTGCACTCTAGTGCGGTCTAGAGAGCACTCCTCCTCTGCTGGCTCATGGATGTATTGTACCCACATTGGAAGTAGAGTGGCCTGGTTTAGGCAGACAGAATGGCCACCTAAGCTACATAGCTAACTTACAGCTTTTAATATATCACTTGTATTGTTTTCTACACTTGAAAGAAAGCGTCTCTTTCAAATGTGCAGCTACTCCTATTCTTGGAGTATACTTGGAGAATGAAAAAGGTGAAATGAGCCATTTTCTGTGCATTCCTTAATGGGCCTGGACACTAGGTCAATAAGGTAAGTCACCTATGCTGATGATGTCCATCTCCACACCATCTATCCACTTTGGGTGCGCTGTGGAAAGGAGATCCCAAGAGACACTTGCTGTCTTTTGAAAAACTTCAGGCTGAAGGCAGCATGGGCATGCACAAACCATACCTCCTGGGCTCTCAGGGGGCTTTTTCATCCAGTGTGGATGCAGCCTTTATTGAGATGAGAGGAAAAGAAGATTGCATCCACAGTCTGCTTCAATAGCTCTTGCTTAGGGATAAATGCCTCTGTGATTGTGGCCTATTTCTGCACATCACTCATTTCAAAGACAGAAGAAGGTGAAAATATTTGACAGTTCTAAAAAGTGATTAATTGGCCTATGATACCTGTCCCAGAATGCAGAGTAAAATTAGGACAAGACTTTCCCAGAGCTAAGTTCACAGAAACCAGCAGCTAGGCATACTCTGATCTGCAAATGATGTGTAGAAAGCTCAGGTTCCAATGATTCTGAGATGCTGGACAATTTTAGTCAGATTAAATATAGATTAAAAAGATCAGATCCCTGTATAGTAAGAGTTAACTAATATAATTTGACCCCTGTGCTCTTGACACTGGGCAAATTCACACCTTCACTTCCCTGAGAAATTGTCCCAGGAAGTGAAGACAGAGGATGGATCTATTCCAAACTTACCTGGTAATTCACCAAATGGGATTGTAATGTAAGTGGGATTGCCTCTATACTAGAGGAAAGGTGATTGTGTCACTGTGGCAATCCCTTGATGCAGTGACTGGGTGATTCAGCATGCAAATGCAACTAGAAGAGGTGCGAAGGGTGCATACCAGGCTGTGCTAGCTGTGTCCCAGCACTAGTGTAGCTGTGGAGCACTTTTTAGTGGTCTCCACCAAGGGGACTGTCCTGCACACCCAGGGGACCATCCCACATACATGGAGCTGCTTCTGGAAGAGAAGCATCCCCTGGCTGTCCCTTTTGCCTAAATGCAAAAGGCTCACTGTCATCCAGTAAACAATATAAGCACATGCAGGGACACACATCCACACAAAGTGAAGCTATTATTTTCTCTGACTGACAACACTAGTACCAGGATCACTCTATAATGCTGGGGATGAGAACAGGGATATGCATGAATATTCATAACATTCATTTTTTGTACTAATTTGTCTGAATTCAGACATTCATACACGAATCGAATGTTATGACATCTGTACATTAATGTTTGTATGAATATGAATGTTTTGGATACTTGTATGAATAGTTCGGTCATTTGTTAAACTGGGGATGTGGAAAAGGGGTGCCAGTCACATCTGCAATGGATCCAGACTGCATTCCACATGGATCCAGAGCAAATTAAAAGTAGATTCAGGTTGGATCTGATGCTTTCAAAGCGTGGATATGTTACAGATACATATTGGTTACGTATGCGTTCATATCGGGTACATATTAGATACATATCCGTTTGTATTAGATATGTTTTCATTCATATTGAATAGAATCCTGCCACATTCAAAGGGGATCTATTTGAATGAATACGGATTTTTGAACATTCAACTCATTATGAATCAAATGCCAAAAACCCTATTTGTGCATATCCCAAGTTAGGACTAACATGGGGAAGTGCTTCACACCCAGAGGGTCATCAGTCTATGGCATTTACTACCAAAATAGCTTAAGAAAGAGCTTTAGACAAATTCATGCAGTACGGGTGTATCAGTGACTACTAGACCTGATGCTAGGGTCCACCTCCAGGTTGGAGAGACAGGCAGGATGCTTCTAAAGGTCATTTGCAGGGATTCAAGAGCAGATGAAGGCTTTGTCTTTGTCTTTGTCTTCAGCTTTAGAATGCCCAGAAGCAATTGATGAGCCATTGTGTGGGACAGGACAAGTTGGGCTGTTGGCTGATTCAGCAGGTCTCCTCTTATGTATGGGGGAGGTACCCTGATCTGGAATGGAAAGGGCACCCATTGGCTCCATTCCTGCTGGGACTTTATTGGGTGTCAAAAATGGTTTGAAAACGGTTGGTCCGCATTGAAAATTGGCTTCTTGCACTTTCAGGGGAGTAAATCGTAAAAAAAATGCATTAAAAAACCCACCTCTTTAAAGGGCTCTCACTCTCATTTTCTTTTTGACACGCTTTATTTTTCCTTTGGGAACAGTACAATCAGTATTCCTTTCGGCCATCACCGCCCTGCCTGCCTGCCCTTTTGGGCTTCGCTGGTGCTGCCACTGCCTTGCTCACCCAGCTGCTTGCTTGCCCGCCCAGCTGCCCAGTAATTCGGCCTCTGCTGCTACTCACTGCCACTGCCTTGTCCACCTGCCATTTTGGTTGCCATTGGCCTTTCAGTCTGTGGTGTGACACTGCCGCTGCCTTGCTTGCTTGGCTTCCTGCCAAGCAGCTGTGGCGCTCCTGAGGCATAGGGAGGAGGAACACTGGGTGGGGGATGAGTGAGTGAGCGAGGCTTGCCCTCTCCCCCTTCCCTTTTGGCTGCTGCTGCTGTGCCACCACCCTGCCCCATTTTTTAAAGAGGAATTAACCAAAAAATGGGAGTGCGCATTATGGGTGTTTTTCCACTGCATCCCTTAGATCTGGTTCTAAGAAGATCCGGATCTAAGGAATGGGTACATTTCTTAATCCAGATCTAGTAGATCCGGATTAAGGGAAGCACCCAATGTGTTTCCACAGGAGGTGTAGCGCCCATTAGAAATGGGTGCTAACACCCCTGCTGTGGAAACAGCTTTGCACCCATCTGGGGAATATGGGTCGACCCACAAGGGGTCGGTCCATTACCCCAGGGGTTTTGGGGGGCGGGGGGTGGGGTACAGTCTACAAACAAGGCACGTCTGATAGCAATCATGCAGTAAAGGAGGCGGCACCTGCCTGGAGACACAGTGGCAGAGGGCATGTTCTTTGGATGATGCGAGAAATCTCTCAACCCTAACTGGAGATGCAACCACTGTTCTGGTATCATAGTTCACATTAGTGATCAAGTTTACACAGCTGCAAAGAAGGGCGATTTTCTAGGCTGGCAGGTTACAAATATGGGAATTAGCACATTGTAGTGCATCTAAGGATTTTGAGAAATGAGGTCAAAAGATATAGAACATCAATTACAGCATAACACATAGTGTGTGAACTACTATTTTGCCGCATTTTAGATCTAGTTCTTACTGGAGAAGCAGTAAAAAATGCTCCTCAGAAGAAAGTAACCCCTTAAAAAAGCACAACATAAGACTGGCTATGGAAATATATTTAAAATTATTACAGACACATGTAAAAGGTGAGGTAAAGACCTTCCTTGGCCAGACCTTCTCTACACTCTTTGGCCTCATCCAGACTAGAGATGGCAGTGCCACTCTGAATGACGATATGATCAAGCAGAGGTGTACATTTTGTTGTTGTTGGGGTTTACCCTGGTCTATGTCAAACCACAAAAGGGCAAAATATGTGCCCTTGTGGGGATTGGTTCAGACTGAGGGAAACCTCAACAGGCATAAGGTGCAGCAATATCTGGCACTAACCCTTGAGGGCAGAACTATTGCCATATACATCCACTGGAGCTGCAAACTGGAAATCATGATAAATATATTCAGACTACAGATGCCAAACCTGTAGCTATCCAAGCCAACAGTTGCCCTGTGTACAAATATTATTTTTGGCTGCTCTAGCTGAATGAATTGAGTTTGTTTGCCATAAAGCTGTCCTCTGTCCTTACTCTTAAGAAGACAGCGGATGCTCAGAGAAATAGAACTGAATCATTACTATGGCCTTTTTTATTTTTACATAAGCTCTTTAAAGAAAGCACAGGCCTAATAACATTGGACAAGACAGGTTTAAAGTTGTTGCAATAATTCATAACATTGCACAGGAAGATACAGAGAGGCACCTGACCCGAAATTGCTTTAGGATGGTCAAATACAAGAGGCCAGAATGAATCAGGCATTGTTTTACAATAGCAGCTGAGTATTGGGCAGGTTCCCAGGTGGGCAAGCTGGAACAGACAGCAAGGTAAATGGAGGGAGCAAAGATCTGATGCCTATAGGGTGTTCATAATTCAATTCAATCTGCAGCTAATGTGTTGTACCTTTCTCTTTCCTCCTCCCTATTTTAAATTTATTTAGTAAGGTTTGTGATTTTGATGGATGCACATAAGGTTATGGAAGGTTGTATTTTTCACGGTTTGAGTTTGCTTATTTGAATAGCAAATTTTTCAATCAGTAATAAAGACTGAGGACATTCTGGGAAATCTAACTGATTTTGTTGGCTAGAATCTAAATCCAAGGAACAAGAAAAATGAAATACAATAAATAAAATTAAAGCTGTTATTTATTGCTAAAACATATGGACATTGCACTGCAAGGGAAAATGCACATGGTTTCCTTTCCTTTTATGGCTTTCTTTTAGATTTCAGACACTTTTCATGTGACACAGCATCATGTTAACTGGTGTAGATGGAGCTATGAAAATGACCCAAGAACGTCATCTAATAGATTCTCGTATGCATGAAACTTAGCCTGATCTGGTGTTCTGAGACCTTTATTTTAAAACTCATTAATAACCAAGAGTGCAAGGGAATTCTTGGGAACACATGAAGAATTATAGACTCCTTCTATATGGTGGAGTTGAATGCTCCTAGGCTCAAAGAGATTTGAGTAATGTCCAGGAGTTTTAGATCTACTGAGTACTGTTTCTTACTGGATTTTAACCATTTGACTCAAACAGCTAGATCACCAGCTGTTTGAGATATGGGCCATTTCTGCACATGGCCTTATTTTGGACTATACCCTGGTGCAGGGATTTGTAGTCCACATACATTGTACGTCCAACCTTCTTCTTAACATCACACACATGGATCACATCCAGCCTAACCTATTCCACAGGGAAGTTGTGGGGACAAAACAAAACATTCTCTATCATTTCTGTTCCACCTTTTCTAAACCCATGGGGTCCCCCCAGTTTCAGTCAGTCAGTCTGTGTTTGAGAATGTTGGTATGTGCATATATTTGCATTCTGTTTGTAAAACATGCAGATATGTTAAAACATGCAATGTAGAGTGATGAAATTCACATTTTAGCCACATATACATAAGTCTGACAACTGGGAGCTCGGCACCATATATGCCATCCTAAGAGAAGTGTTGTTGTTTTTTTAAAGAGCTCTCTGAAATGATTTTGATACATGTTTTGACTGATTGATTTAAAGAAATATCCCAGGATTATCTACATTTGTAAGTTCTGTCACACTGGAGGAAAGTTTTGCACGGCAGACAGCATTGCATAGTCAGTGTTTGCCTGCTTCCAACATTCACATAAACCCCTCCCCCTCCTCTTACTCCTTCTCTTCCATTTCCTCTTGTAATCTTGATTTTCATTTGATCGGCCCTTTCAAAATCACTGTATAGATTAAATGATGTATAGATGGTATACAAACCCACAGAAATGGTCATAGATGTATAATGATGTTTCTAATTTTTCTTGAAAATGTGACTGTCACATCAGTCCACTGTTTCTTAGTTGTTATTGTATTTTTATGGTTATTTCTGACATTTGTATTTATCATATTTGTTATAAATGTTATAAATATTTTTAAAAAGTTACAAAAAGAAAGAAAATGTGGTGAAAAAGAAGCTTCTTTTATCATATGTTGTGAACTAAAGCAAAAATATTTTGGAGTGAAATATATCTGATTATACAAAAATAAAGGAAGAAAGAGAGAGAAAGATAGACTGATACAGTGGAAACTAGAAATGTTCTTATTGAACCTGACTAATAAAATAAAAAATAAAAAATGGAGAAATATAATTGCAATATATGATTACTGCAACAAAAGTTGCAGTATGGAAATTTACAAAGATACCAACTATTGAGGATTGGACTATAAAAATGGTGGAATTAGCAGAGATGGACAAAAATGCCTGTTAAGAGATAAGGCAGTGTAACTTTACTGACTTTCTACAAAACATAGAGAACTTAACAACCATAGGCTTTGAAGACTAAGGATTTTTCTGCACTTAACCTCCATTTGATCCATATCAGTGGATCTGGACTATTTGGACCCACTGAACTAAATCATGTAGAGGCATGGTCAGATCAGCACCATCTGCACTCACATGAGCTTTGCAGCTGCACACCCCTAAACTGCTAGGAAAGATAGTTCCTAGCCTTAGGGCTTGGGGTGGTGTTTTTCAGCATGGAGTTATGGCACACTGCTGAAAAGCGCCCCCCTGTAATTTCCAATCATGGAGGCATGCCATCTGCACACTTCCCATAATCCAGAATGAGATCCTTAGTCCTCTTGTGGGCCCAATTAAATAGGTCTACAAGAAAGCCAGGTTAAAGGCCTCTTAATCCAATTCTAGCTTCATCTTGTGAAGACTGAGCAAGACCAATGGAAGTGGAGGTGGGGGGTGCTCCTTGATCCACATTACTTTGCGGATGTGGAGGCCCAGGACTTGGTCTAAGATGTTCATTGGACCAGATCAAAGGTAAGTGCAGAAAGAACCTGAGTGATAAAAGACTCTCAAGGAAAGAGGCACCAAATGTCAAATAATAATCAGTAGCCATTGTGTGAAAGATTGGGATTCAACTTTTGATCTATTTTTCTTCTATTCCAGGCATTGCTGTTTTAAGAACTTTTAATATAATGTTGTAGCTTTATATTTTGCAAATTAATAAAACAAAATCACTGAACAGAAAAACCCAGCTGCTTTGGGCCTCACATTTCCCAAGCATATGAAAGTCCATCCCACGTTTCACCACAATGAAACCTTCCTCTTCCCTTTGTTCTGAATCTCACAAAGCCTCCTCCCAGAAATTATTGTTGATTTTCTAATTTTGCTGCAATTTCATTATTTTATGATCCAACCCTGGCTTTCTTTTTTTTTAAAAAAAAAATGAGAGGCAGAGTGATTGAATGGATAAATAATTGAGACAAATAATTGAGTGGATATTTGGTTTGGTTTCAGGCTCTGATAATTGAACAGTCACTGCCGATGCCCAAAAAATCCAACCTCAGGCAATTGCACTAACCATCAAAAATCTAAGTAGCAGCAATTCATTGCACCCTACAGCAGGGCGGAGGTTGTCATTGCCCAAAGCTGGATCTGAGATGTATCTCACTGAATACAATATACCATTGTTTATTTATACAAAATATTTATATACCGTGAGTCAGTTTGGTCTTGTGGTTAGTGCATCAGACTCTTACCTGGGTAGTTCCCAGTTTGATTCGCACTGCTCTGTGAAGCCTGCTGGGTGAGCCCAAGCTAGTCGCAGCTCTCTTCTGAGCTCTCCCGGTCCCACCCACCTCACAGGGTGTCTGTTGTGGGGAGAAGGACAGAAGGTTTGTTAGCCACTTTGAATCCCCTTAAGGGTGAGGAGAGTAGGGTATAAAAACCAATTATTAGTCTTTTCCTTCTTCTCGTTAAAAATATAATCTTGAAGCAATCCCAACATAGCACCTCGATAATCTAAGCAGGATGCCTCCTGTTTTGACCCCCCCAAAGCAGCACTAACATCTTTCCTTCCAAGAATGCTGTACAAATATAAATGCATATACAGTATTTTGAAATGTATAGTTTAGTTCAGAAGAAAGTGTTCACAATGTTTTTGATATGAATCACGTTCTCTCTGGTACAAAACATATGTAGCTTGTCATAAATTATACTGTGCAAACTACAGTTTTATATATACAGTCAGAGAGGCTAGGAAATGTGTGTGCTGTGTTTCTAAAGGGAAGAGCTAATTAAGGAAGAGGCAGCTCATTCAAATATGTAGAAAGGCGATAGTTCTTTCCCATTTCTCCTTAAAAAGAACACTGCATAGGAACCTCATGGGTAAATTATAAAACTGAACAGCTGATTTGGGTGTTATCTTTTGCATGAGTGAACTCCCTTTGGTAGATTTATGGCTCAATAATAACTCAAACTAAAATGTTCATGTCACATTGATTATAATTTTTCAGTGTGACAAGCTGTTTGCAAACCTGTTCACAAGATGTCTATGTTTTTATGTCTTCAGTTCCAGAGTACCTTTTCAACATCACCACTGCTTCCAAAAAATGTTCCCAGGACAGGAATTATCAGACAGTTCTTTACTGTTTTCACATGGATAACTATAAAACTGAAAAACATCAATTTTGAGCAGAAAGCTGTGAAAGGAATGGCTTAAAATTTAAAAAAGAGAGTAATTAGATAATTGGAAAGTTTATTTTTTAAAAAAATAAAGCAGACTTGAAGACATTACTAGGATAATGCTACCTCCAGAATTGACATTAAACTAAGATCAGTGCATAACCTTCACCTAATCAAATTAAGTTTGTAGATCTGATGATGATGATTTTCCTTGGTGCCCAAATGGATACCAATTAGTCATAATTTGGGCTTGGGCAGAAGAAATTGACATATGCTAATGTACCCCTAAATCCAACACTCCCACCACCATGTCTGCCTTAGGCTTCACCTCCCCAGAACCAGCCTGGGATAAAATCTTGGCTCAGGGGCCAATTAAACCCTTTCCTATAGTCTACTCTCCATTTTACAGTAATAGGATTATTGGTTAATTTTCCATGTATATTTGAGTTGCAGTATGGGAACTGTTGATTGGATAACTCTGCTGTAACAGTTTGTAATGTCACATGCTTGCTTGCTCTCTTCAAACTCGTAAATAGATGGACTCTAGCATCTCTAGACATGTATACTCTGATGTAAATAAGTTATAAGACTCACAAGTATAGATAGGTAAAGTTGAAACAAATCAAGAAGTTGCATGTTTCAAGTCTGTTTTTCAGCATGCTCTCTGCTAAAATATGGTTTTTCTGGGTATAAAAGAAAACAGGGATAAAAGTGGAAAAACAGGTAGGCACAGTTTTGGAGATCCTGCTGACAGCTTCCTGCCTTCCTGGACTGTTTTCAAGAGCTGAGAACAGAGAGGCATGCAGGCTGTGATTAAAAGAAGGATTATTTTATCTATCCCAGGTTTTCACCCTGCTCTTGGCTCTTCATTCTGCTCTACACTAAGGACAGTGTACAAACTGAACAAAACCAAAAGTTCATGGTGCTTGTTCTGCAGAAATGTAGCAGTTTGCAGTTTGATTTTGGAGGGAAAACTGTAGTTTGAATTGATTAGGTATATTTTAAGAATTGGAGGAAGGAATTTTGGCTCAATTTGATTGGTTGCTTTAATCAATTCTGTATATAAGTGAAGGTGGAAGAAACCTAGGACATAAAAACTATTAGAAAGAATGGTGATGGAAGGCTTGGTCAGGTACTGACCAAATTCTATTTGGGCACTTTGATATCTGGACCAACCATAGAATGAGACATGCAATAACCATGCACTTCTGCATCAATTGGTGTTGATATAAACCAATGAGATGAAAGGATATTTGTATATAGTGCACCACCAATACACTTTTTGCCTATTTGGTTCAGTTGTAAACTTGAGAGCCTGGAAACTTTCCTTCTCAGGGTTTGATGTTTGCAAGGGCAAAAGGTAGGGGCATGCAAACAGAGCTTTTCCTGCCAGAGGATAGATCATTTTGGTCCCAAGCGATTTATGTTTCAAAACCTAGACTGAAATTCCCTTTTAGCAAGAAAACCAGATATCGATGTATGTGATGAAGGACTGTGAGGTATTGTTTTCAGAAGTAATAGTTTTGTACTCTTAACTTTCTTGCCAAGGATCAAATAACTAATTAGTTGACAAAGGATTGTCTAGTATATTATGCTTGTGGTCTGGTACAATAGCAATTGAATATATATTGTACTTTCTAGGCAATAAAATTATCATTAGTCACAGATTTGGGGTTCTGATTTGAACCTAAGCTTTCTGATATGGCTACAATATCAGTCATCAGAGGATCTGGCTGCTAGAAGATTCAAAGATCCTCTGAAGATGAATATCATAGCCATATCTGAAAGCATAGGTTCAACGCATAACTATGGAATGTCGCATAACAACCCCAAAATTGTAACTAGTGAGGTGGAAACTAGCTGTGGAAACCTCTGTTCTTCCAACATTATTATTTCTGAAACATATGACTGCTCAAGGACACAATTAGTTATTACTTGTCTCTGATACAGTAGTCCTCTTCAGGGCCTCTTTCTTCCACATGCTATTGCAGACCAGAGAGCCCCTCAGTCACTTTCTAGAAAGCTGCATCCACACTGGATTGAGTGTAAACCAAACTAGACATCCCAGTAGGCCTTTTTGAAAAGGCCTGGCAGTGATCTAGCACTGCTTAAACCAGGCCACTGTGGCATGTGAATGCAACACACACCTCCATGTTCTGATTTAGTGGGGACTCGTTTTAGCAGTGCACCAAACCTCCTAGTGTTCTGAGACCAGGAGCATTGTTCCTGGTCATAGGATATGTTGGATGCTGACTTTGAAGCTTGTGAAAGTTTCTGAACCAGTGCATCTCCTGTCCCAGACAGCGGTCCAAATGCAGATGGTAATGTTCCAGGACACCTGGACCCGTCCCACCAGTGAACCAATTCAGTAGGAATGGACCGGCTGAGCAGTCCAACTCAAATTAAGTGCAGAAACTGCCTTAGAAATTATCAAACCTTTTGTTTAAAAGAAGTGTGATATCTGGCTTTTTACTGGTGTTTTAAGACCCACCGAATTATCATTAGATACAGAAATCACAAACACATAATTAGTTGCAGAAAAACACACACATAACCCCCCCCCCAGTTTGGCAAACAAAGCATCTCCCCCACATTACAGTCCTCATCTGCAAGTTCTCCTGTAACTGGAATTAACTAGATACTTTATGATATTGAGCAATCGTATATTTTTAATAAATCTGAACAAAAATTGCATTAGCTTTTAACTGCTGCTTAATTATCCTACTTCATCTTAATGATGTTTGAAAATAATACTGTCATTTATCTCCTGCTATATTGTTTATGTTTTTAATCCTATTAACGATGGCAATGGAATTAAAATTATACTGTCCATTTCTCATTTTGTTTGGAAACATCAGTTTATTTTAGTGCATGGAAATTGCAAAAGTTATTTCAATTTTCTAGCATGAACTTGTTCTTTAGAGTCAAAAACATCATTGCATTTGATTCTGAAAGTTTGAGATGAATACTGTTTCAAGACACTGAAGCACACATGCAGATTTTAGAAGTATACTGGAATATATAAAAAAGAAAACCTTTTTGTTTTATATATTATAAATTTTTACAGGAGGAAAATTGTGGGTATACATGAAGGCATTTGGTACTAGAAGTCATGTACTTCTTGCATTAACAGCAGAGATATGACAAATTTCTAGTCAAAGGACCTGGGTATTTGACAAGGTCAATGCGGAGACTGTAAGTCCCTTTGTACAATGGGGATAGCACAGTGGTGGCATGGCCACCAGCGAAAGTAGAAGGAGCTGCTGTTATGCAGCCAGGAAGAAACTGAAGCCTTTCCTTTGTAAGTTATTTTCAGATCTAGGACCTCCATCCAGGGGAATGGTGAAGGGAAGAACCATGAGCATGACCTATCTGCAGACAGTTAAGACTATGTCAACAAAAGCCCAGGACACTGGTTTCTGTGTGGCATAGCCCCAGGTTGCCCAGACAACAGCTAAGCATGTTGGTTAGATGGGTAAAACACCATACTGTGAGCCAGAAAGTGCAGTTATGTGAGTTGGATCCATTCATTCCTGACTTCTCTATTGGACTCTCCGTACATAATTGCAGTCTTGCTGCTAAAGTGACAAATCTGCCAGTAAATAGTGGCTTTAAGTAATTAACTGATAAATAAATTAGAGCTGGACTGTTGCTACCTTATTGACTATATTTTGCTAGCATGTTTCCCAGAACAGAATATTACCAAGGTTTCTCTTCCTCCATTTAGCTGAATAAGGAGAGGTGGCTTAGCTTTTGTACTTCTCTGGCACATGAAAGGAAGGGAGGGAGCACATTTTTTCCATTGTAAAAGCCTGGTGGCAGCAATACCAACTCCTGCTGGTAATCAACTGGGGGCATCAAACTGCCTAATGCCCCTTCCCAGCAATTTCATATAGATGCTATGTGATACAGTGGAATCTTATGAGGTCCTATATAGCAGCTCCAATCTCCAGAATTCACTTTAAACAAAGCTCATCTATCCAAAAGGTACCAGAGAAACCATTGTATTGCAGCATCTACTATTCCCAGATCTCTTAGGCGATCATGAAAGGGTAGTGTTATGGAAAGTCACTGAGATCTACAACAACCAAAAGTCACAGTCACTCTGGTAATCCCTTTTGGAAGTTCATCTATCAGGCTGAATAAGGTTGTCTCCATCCCACAACCTGTCTAGTCATTTTTACATGACTCAAGATACAATAATTTAATTTCTCAGTTTCAAGCAGGTTCGCCAATATCCTGTTATTCCAGGGCTTGAACGGCATTGGCATTGGCCAATCATGCCAAACCACCAGTGGCCCTTCCGGATTTGGTTCAACAGAGCATGCAAATGGGTACCCCGGCCTCCGCACAGTGGCCTGCTTAGCACCCATTGCAATCGGGTGCTAGTGGGCCCATCCAGACATATGGGGTCCTCTCCAAGATCTAGATCTTTCACAATCTGATTCCAGGGAGGACCCCATCTCCATGATCCAAATCTTCTAGATCCAGATCTTCTAAGGTAAGTGTAAAAACTTACCTTAGAGCAGATCTGACTGAAATATATAAAATCATGTATGGTGTAGAAAAGGTGGATAGAGAAAAATTCTTTTTTCTATTGCACAACACTAGAACCAGGGGTCACTCTATAAAGCTGATGGATTGGAGAGTTACGTCAGACAAGGGGATTTTTTTTTCTTTTACCCAGGGGGTCAACAATCTATGGAATTTGCTGCCGGGAGAGGTGGTAACAGCAACCAGCCTAGGTATCTTTAAGAAAGGGTTAGATGAATTCATGGAGGACAGGTGTGTCAATGGCTATTAGAATGGATGCCTAAGAACTGCCCCCAAGTTGGAGAGACAGTCAAGATAATTCTAAAAACCATTTGAGAGCCAGTGAACATTTTGTCTTTATCTTCTGCTTGAGAATGCCTTGAAGCTGTTGGTGGGCCACTGTGTAAGACAGGATGCTGGACTAGATGGGCTGTGGCCTGATCCAGCAGGGATCCTCTTATGTTCTTAATATTCAGGGGAAGTTATCAAGGGATATTTCCCATTGTTTGTCATGTCATTTCTTCATATTGCTCTGAAAGATATACTTACTTCAGCCAGAGAGGGAAACCATTATATAAAATTCTAATATTAAAGTTGCAAAACATATTTAACTGCAACTCTTAAGTGGTACAGTGGTAATAACAGCAGTATTTTAGTAACATTAATACTTTGTTCAATTGTACTGCATTTTTGCTCTTATTTCCCATCTTAACCCATATCCCTTTATTATTTCCACATTATCTGTATTCCATTATTCAAACTTTTACCATTATTCATTATAATATTTTATAATACCTATTGATCTCCAGCCAAAGAAGTTTCTTTATATGGTATAATAAATAATAGAACATTCCACATGTCTACTTTACATTCCACATTTAGAAAGTGTGGCAACCAATGTGGCAAATCTGGATCGACCCACGTGGGGCCTGCCCATCACCCCAGATTTTTTGGGGGACAGGGGGTGCAATCTCTGGAGATTCTTCAAAGATTCTCTGGAGTGGCTCCAGAGAATCTACAGAGCTTTGTCATAGCTCTGGAGATTCTCCAGAGCTATCTGCCACAAACTTTGAAGATTCTCCGGAGCCTGGGGTCACGTAGGGTCCTCTTTGGAGCCGGTACTATTCTTCGGATAGAACTTTGGAGCCAGCTTCAGAGATTGTTCACAGGCTCTGAAGCTTTGGGTTTGGGGGCACCCCCCCCCAGAACCCATTGCTGATTGTGGTGGACATGCTCTGTTTGACGGGGATTTAATGCCTGAAGACCACATTGTAGACCCCTTTAATGGGTGTTTTTCCACTGTCACTAAGTACCCATTTTAGCATCCATTAAGGACCCATTTGGCTGAGAGCCAGATGACTCCATTTCTACCACAGACCCCATTAGGGATACATTTGTTTCCACCACAGCTAGGGAAATCCAGATCATAATGGGTCCTTCAGGACTTATAATCCAGATTTTGTGTAGACCCTGTTAAAGGGGTCTACAATGGGGTCTTCAGCCTGAAAATCCGGATTGTGTGGAGCCTCTTTCCACTACAACCTGGCAATGGCGTCTAGAGGAGGTTCATGGGGGGAGACACCCATGGGGAGGTGCCCCAAAGTCAAGACTCTGGAGTCTCTCTGAAGGCAGCTTCGAACCCCCTCCGAAGTTGCCTTTGGAGATTAGCAAAGGCTCCAAAGACCCTCTGAAGGCAACTTTGAAGATCAGCAAAGGCTCTGACAGATAAACCCCTTGTGAGAGCAATGCAGCTGGGAGCTGCCTGTTACCTTCAGGCATGGAAAGAAGTGCATATTAATGAGGCTGACTCATCTGTGCTCACAAGGAGCTAATTAATATGCACCTCTCTTGCATTGCTCTCTTGTCTTCGGAGCCTGCGCTAATCTCAGAAGTTGCCTTCGGGAGTCTTTGCTAACCCCCAAAGGCAGCTTCAGAGGGATTCTGGAGATTGCACCCCTTGTCCCCCAAAACACCTGGGATGACAGGCAGACCCCTTGTGGGTCAATCCGGATTTGCAAATGGGTGCTCCAGTGTTTCCGCTTCAGGGAGGCTAGCATCCATTGCTATTGGGTGCTAGACCTCCCATAGAAACACATTGGGTATGTCCCTTAATCTAGATCTACTAGATCCGGATTAAGGGAAGTACCCATTCCTTAGATCTGGATCTTCTTAGATCTGGATTAAAGGAGCACGGTGGAAAAACACCCAATGAGGTCTACAGGAAATCCGGATTATAGGTACTGAAGGACCCATTCAATCCTAATTTCCCTATAACTAGAGGAAACAAATGTGGCTTTAATGGGGTCTGCAGTGGAAATGGAGTCTTCCTGCTCTGAGCCTAATGAATCCCTAATGGGTACTTAATGGGGACTTAGTGGTAGTGGGAAAACTAAAACCTACCTCACCCCCAACACTGTCTGGAAACAAGAGGTGTGTGGTTATGCTCCATCTTACCCAACTCCAGTCCTAGCATTGGTGCAATCACTGTTTTTTATATTCTCTCATCCCTGAGTTCAGGCAATTGTTTTATTTGGGGCCGAAAATGTTTTAGTGTATTTTTTTAATGCTTATAGAATAATGCAAAGGACAGCATACAAATAATGCAGACTTTAATGGTAACAATAGTAAAACAAGAAATTTAATGATGTAGAAATCAAGTGATCAGAAAATAAAGAATTATCAAATAATTATCAGATGGGGGCATTTGAGGACATTCAGCCTAATTTCTCATTCACTGTTGTAGAACAGACTAAATAACTATTTCATTTTACAGCATTTCTGCTTCTTTAGCTGAACATCCCTTTCTGTTTCTCATCTTAAATTAAAGTGCAACTTGAAATTTACCTGAAACAGAAGATGGGAGAGAAGAATCCATTTTTTGAACGGAAGGTTGTTATTTCATGTAAACTGGTTAACCTAGCTCTTTAATTTTTAAAGAATCTGAGCATTTTTTCCTTCCATTTGATGAGAAGAAACTGACTAGCTAAATCCTGTTTCATAACTCTAGGGATACCACTGAAAATAGGACAGTGTGGTTCATGAAGAGGGATTCCTTGTATGCCATTCTCAGTAAATGCTTTGCAAGCTGGGGTGCAAGGCATAAATTAAACCCTCAAGTAATTATTTTATTCATGGAGAATCTGAAATATAATTTGTAAGAGACCTAAAGAGTCATAATTAAGATAGAAAGACAAAACACTGAATAAAGTTATACATGCAGGCTACATTTTCTATAATCATTAAACAACAGGAGAAGCCATGTAGTTTACCATGATGAAAGATGCTACTTGTTTCTGAATAGCATTGTGTGGTTACAGCTCATGTGGTTTGATTAGCAATGCTTATACCCTGAGAAGGGACAGCATCTTTACATATGTGGTGAAATTATGGCTGCATCTAGACATCCACAAAAAAGTGGATATGCAGGAATCAGCCACAGTAGCAGGAGTTTTGCTGTTTCTGTGGCCAGTGTCTTCCCTCCTCAAAGTTGTGAGCAAAAGTTCTTCAGCTGTGAGGTTTCCACACAGTGTGATTTCATGCCAGATTAGAAACAGATCTACAGGTTGGTCTAACATTAAAGTAGGCCATGTAAATCTTCAGTAATCAGCTGCCATCATCACTCTGCCCAGTAGAAGAGGAAATGAGAGCATGATCTTATCTCAGAGGTAAGATCATGGTTTTTGCTCTGGATTTTTCTGAGGTTCCAGGAACATCTGGGCGTGAATGCAATTTATGATGTGAATGCATTCTTAACAGATTGTCCATTGCACTGCTAGTAATCAAAAGCTTCTTGGCCTCCCTTCTCCTTCTTGAAGTTTCTGCTCATCAAATACTGAGATGAGATAACCAGTCTTGCCAAGACAAATTTCAGAGTAACTCATAAAAATAATATTTTGGGATAGAATAACGGAGACTGCATCCAAACAGAGTAAATAACCTGTAATTATTTTGTCTTTGTACCTGATTTGCCAGATGTAAGCATGGTGCTCCAAATACAGTTCCAGAATATAATCTTGTTATTTCCATAAAATAACAATATAAAATAAAATATCGTCTTGCAATATCCTGTTATTCCATAAGCTGTTATTCCAAAAAAAACCCCCTAATATTATACTCTTGGAAGGATTAGGTCCATGTTAGGTGAGATCTATGTAAGATATACTGGTAGATCACACACACACACACACGGAGGAAATAAGATTCCAACCACAGTACTACATCAATGCAGATCTTATGCTTGTTTATTGTTCCCTCAAGAAATTGAAAAAGACTTAAAGTGGAAAAATGCATGATTGAATGTTGTAATTACCGAGAAATTTCACTGGTCACATTTCTGCTACGGTTTCTAGCATACTGGAATTGGTACTCTGAACAGGATATGAGAAGACACCCCTTCAGTATCCCTAACTGACCATATTTCATAGAGCAAGAGCTGAAAGAGGACAGTGATTTTACGTTTCTGACAACCTCATCCTATTTTTGTTGGTTTTTATGTCTGTGTTTAAAGGTAATTGTGAAGTATGGTACTACATTATTTACAACTTTACTTTCAACTTATTGGGTGTTTTTCTACTGCGCTCCTTTAATCCAGATCCAAGAAGATGGGTACTTCCCTTAATCCGGATCTAGTAGATCTGGATTAAGGGAAGTACCCAACGTGTTTCCATGGGAGGTCTAGCATCCAATAGCAATGGGTGCTAGCCTCCCTGCTGTGGAAACACCAAAGCACCCCTTTGCAAATCTGGATTGACCCACAAGGGGTCTGCCTGTCACCCCAGGTGTTTTGAGGTTCTCCATTTAAATACTGTAGCACCAGTTACTTTCCCCAAAATCAATATGTTTCTTCGGTGATTTTTGTTACGATTAATATAAGTGTTTTTGCAATTGTCCAGATACTGAACATATCTTAATGTGAAAATATTCTTTAGATTTATATTTAGGATTATGTTTTCAGTATCAGTTTTAATTCTATTCCTTACCTAGTTTGTATTTCTGCAATCTGAGAGAGTTTAAACAGAAGCTTCCTAATTGTTTTTCTTGGCAAGAAAATGAATAAAGTTGTAACTGCTAAAAATATTGTAAGTGATCTAATTCAGGCTCCCACTGTTTTAAACTAATTCACAGAGATGGTAATTCACTGTGACACTTTTAAAAATATTTTTATTTGAAATGATCTAAACTCCTGTAGGCTAACGCCCTTTATGAATAATCTCATTTCATGGATTTTCATTTTAAGGTCTATGGCTGCATCCAGACAGGTTCTATACTGCGAATGGCACGCATAGTCCTGATCATCCCATCACTTCACAGTATAGGACCTTTACATCACACATTTTTATTACTGTGGAGGAAAGAACTCTCACTGCACAGTACAGCGCATTATCAAGCAAATCTGTGCAGGACGGTGAGAACGGCCAATGAGAGAATCCTGAAGCCAGAAGGGCAGCTCTAAAAACGATTGGCTTGCTGAACCCTCGTGGCAACACGTGACACCTAAACTCTCGTCTCCTTAAACAGGAAACTGCAGGTTTGCTTTTTATTGGGGACAATTGATTTTCCTTTCACTGTGAGCATACTTTGGTTTATTGTTAAATTGCGGGTTTAAGCAGCAGGTCTGGAAGCAGACTATATTTATTATTGCCTCATTTGTTTGCAATCTGGTTTGCAGACAATAAACAGCACTGTAGCTGAAATTTTGGTTTGGATAAGGAAATGTGGAATGCATCTGGTTAGTTACATCATTGAAATTAATTTTATTTTAGATATTGGTTTTAGAAATTAATGTTGCTATTAATTGATATTGATTCTATTTTATATTATTACATTTTATTACATTCGAATGCGATATAAATGGATCTATTCAGTCAAATTATTTGAAAATCTGTACTGGATTTCCGAAAATTCAAAATCCAATTGAATTTGGAAATTCGGATTTTTGAAAATCCAATTTGAATTTGAATGTCAATATTCATCAAATTTGAATTGGATTTTTGAATGTTCAATTGTTTTCTAATTTGTCTTTGAGTCAAAGGAAGAGATGCTTAGACATCTTTTCAAGAAATCTGTTTTTGACCTTTGGTAATAAATAATTATAGCCCAGTCTCCCATTTCTTGTCCCTGGGTGGGCGCAGAAGCGGAGGTGCATGTGTAGGTGGTACTGGCAAATCATGGTCATCTGGTGGCTGTCTACTTCACCTACCAAGCACAATCTAATGTTAGCCACCCCCTAGATGCTCCTGCTGCCCCCCCCACCTGCCCTGCTGCCCCCCCGATGAACCACCTTCAGTGGTGGCTGCATTGACAGATGCAGCTGCAATAGCAACTTCTGCTGCCTCTGCCGCACCAATGCCGCTGCCATCTGTCAATGTGGCAATCACTTTCGCCACTTCTGCCACTGCTGCCACTATGCACCCTCCAAGGAGGATGCTTTGTTGGTGGGGCAGCAGGGTGGGCAGTGGGGGCAGCAGGAGCATCTAGGGGGTGGCTAACATAAGATTCTGCTTGGTAGGTTAAGTAGGCAGCCACCAGGTGACCATGATTCACCAGTACCACCAACACATGCACCTCTGCTTCTGCACCCACCTCTCACAGCTATGGAGGTGGGCGCAGAAGCTCCTGCTGACCCCTAGACCCCATCTGCAGGTAAGTAATGTGGACACATGTCCTTTAATCTGGTCTTCAAGACTGAAGACTGGATTGTGGACACCTTTAAAGGGGTCCATGGGGAATCTGGATTTTTCCAGCATGGGAAATCGTGGTGACAGGGCCCTCTAGATGGGGTCCTTGTGGGGACAGGGCCTTCCTGATCAGTACCAATCTGGTACCAATCCGGTTCCTAAAGAGTTCTTAATGGGGTCTAAAGTGTCAATGCAAAAACAGCCTCAAGCTCTGTTTTTCAAGGTTGAAGAGGCCTAGATTTGCAGTAAAATTTCATAAGGGAGGTGTTCCAGTCCCTTAATCAGTTTGCTTGCCCCCGTGGTCCTAGTGATTACTCTTCTAAGACATACAGTGGCACATT
Source organism: Aspidoscelis tigris stejnegeri (assembly GCA_023333525.1). Lineage (NCBI taxonomy): Eukaryota > Metazoa > Chordata > Lepidosauria > Squamata > Teiidae > Aspidoscelis > Aspidoscelis tigris. The sequence goes on along the minus strand of JALMGA010000003.1, from coordinate 46,392,227 downwards.
AACACACTTTACATATACTAATATACACACATACACATAAATTGAAGCTGAATCCAGACAAGACAGGGGTGCTGTATGTCACAGGGGCCTTATTACACCTTACCATTTTAATCTGTGTCAGGAAGCAGCCATATCCAAGCTGTTTCCAGCCTGGAATGGCTTGGTTATACCTACTGCTGCTGTAGCTCATAATCCTTAGCGGGTGAAAGGGTGGGGGAAATTCTGTGCTTGGTGGGGAGTCATTCTGGGGGGGGGTAAAGGGGGTCGAGGTGACAGGTGGGGTTGGGAGAGATCATTGGAACGGCAGCAGCAACAGGGAAAAGAAATCCAGGTAAGAGGGAGGTGCGCAAAGGCAGTCCCAGTGACAGGGAAAGGAAAGGCAACGGAGTGGGGATTGCGATGACTGGGCAGAGGAAGGACTGTCATGGCAAGGGGGAGAAGGGAGGGGCAAGACTCAGAGCAGAGGCTTGCATAGGTATCGTTTTCTGGGTAGGCAGGGAGCCAGATTGGGGGTCTCTTGGAAAGGGATGAAAACTTTAATCCTGTGTTCCTTTGACTGAAGGAAAACCCGAATAGAGGGAGGAAAATCCAGGAAAAAAAACAGCTTGGCATTTAAAGTTGTAACCAAATGGCCTCAAATTTGGCCTGAAGAAGGATTAAAGTAAAGGTATAACCATGGCCAGGGTCTCAGGTTCATGTAGTTGGGAGACGCTCTGTCCTCAATAAGGTTGTAATGCCCTGGAAGGGACAGGTGCAAAATTTGGGGATGCTCTTGGACTCTGCACTGATGCTTGAAGCTCAGGTGGAGGCTGTGGCCAAGAGTGCCTATGGCTGGTACATCAGCTGAAGCCCTTTTTGCACAGAGATGCCCTTCAAGGGGCTGCCCTTGAAGATGATTCAGAAGCTGCAGCTGGTGCAGAATGCAGCTGCAAGATTGCTGACCAGGACAGCATGCTGGTCTTAAAAGAGTTGTGTTGGCTGCTGGTTTGCTACAAATCCAATTCAAGGTGTTAACTTTAACTTATGAGGCCCTAAATGACTTGGCCCCAAGTATCTAAAGGAATGCCTTCTTCCATATTGACTTGTCCATGCCTAAAGATCTGGATGGGAGGCCATCCTGGTTGTCCTACCACCCACAGTAGTAAAAGGGGGTGGGCACCAGGAGGAGGGCAGAGTGATGACCCCTAGGCTAGGAAATAGTCCTTCCCTTGAGGTACATTGGGCATCTTCACTGTATATGTTCAGGAAGGCAGTGAAGACACACCTCTTTGCTCTGGCCCTTGCTTAAATGGGAATATACTTTTTTTGCACAAGGGTCATCAGTCTATGGAATTTACTGCCAGAAGAGGTGGTAATAGCAACAAACATAGATAGCTTTAAGAAGGGTGAGACAAATTCATGGAGGACAAGTGTATTAATGATTGCTAGAATGAATGCTTAGCAACTGCCTCCAGGTTGGAGAGTCAGGCAGGATGCTTCTAAAGGTCATTTACAGGGAATAGAGCAGCGGTTCTCAACCTGTGGGTCGTGACCCCTTTGGGTGTCGAACTACCCTTTCAGAGGGGTTGTGATGACTCTCCTGCCACCCTTCCCTCCACCTCCCAGCTGCCCCACCCCTCTGGTTGGGGGTCCCCACAACATGAGGAACTGCATTAAGGCGGTCACGGCATTAGGAAGGTTGAGAACTGCTGAATAGAGAGCAAGTGAAGGTTTTGTCTTTGTCTTCTTCTTGAGGTGCTAAGAGGTAATTGATAGGCCACTGTGTGAGACAGGCTGTTGGCCTAGATGAGCTGTGGCCTGATCCAGCAGGGCTCTCCTTACATTCTTATAACTCCACCCCCCCTTTTAATTCCCCCTGAGCAGAATTCCGCTCTAAGGGCTATACATAAGGATTTATTGTAAAATAAACACAAAAAACAGAAAACTAATATAACAGAAAACAATGTATGCTCTGTCCTTTTCTTTTTCAATATGTTTTTAAATATTTTCTTATAAATGCTTTAATTTATTTGGATTCTGACAGGCTAAGGGATTAAGCATTATAATAATGTTGTCTATTAGCTTTCTGAAGGATCATTTGCATTCTCAATACACAACAAACAATTACAGGAGGGCAGAAAAGTTGCTTATTACTAGATCAGATCATCTATGCCCATTTAATGCAATTGCCTGTTACATTCTGTGGCCAATGAGTTCTTATGGTTATGTAGGAAATTGCAATGCCTCTGTGATCTATCTGTCTACAACTCAGTTGCCTGTCTGTAGTCTGCTGGTTTAGAATTTTGAGGGGATGGGGGTTAGGGGCAAAGTGGAAAATGTGACAGAGAACATATTTTATTGTCTTATTCCATCTTGATAGTTTTCAGTTCATTAGTCTATTTCTGCTTTAGCCTGCACACAGTCCTGGAAGTACAGTGAAGGGTTGTATAGAAAACCTCGTTGTTCAGTAGTAATTGAGAAAGACTGCAAAAGGAGAAGAGGACAGCAGGGTTTGAGATGGAAGCAATGAATATGAGCTTGGGCACCTTGGAGGGCAGAGGGAACTGGTATGCTGTGGTCCATTGGGTCATGAAAAAGATATGACTAAACAACTGGAACAAGGACCTGATCCCTCTGGTGGACCTGATTAAACACATCTGGACTAAGGGCCTCTTAATCTGGATCTTGGTCCATCCAATGATGATAGGGTCAAACCAGCAAGGCCGGGGGAACTCCTTGGTCTGCATTACTATGTGGATGGGAGGTCTGAATGTGGACTCTGGAGCTCCTTGATCTAAATCTAAGGCAAGTGTATGGTTTTGGTCTTACATAGTTAATAAAATGTAACTTTCTTCATTTAATGCGATTGCAGAAAACTCCACAATTTGATTTTGCTTCCATGTTGCTATTGGTAGACTGAACCTCTGGGGTTACCCTACAGAGCATTCTCTATATACAGCAATTTACTTGTGTAAGCATGTTACTACTGCTCAGTGGTTTGTGGGAATCAAGTAAAATCATGCGAGGGACGACTGAAGTGACAATAACATACAAGACAGTATTATAGATTGATAATCTGCCCTTTGCCCAAACCCTGTAAATCATAATTTACAATAAAAATTAAAACTAAATAAAATATATTCTTAAAACTATACATCGCCTGTGTAGCAGGTCTGTATGTTTACGTTATATAAGAGGGTCAAAGCGGGGTGGGGATAAGACAAGGATGCCCGCTCGGTGGCTCTTGGAGAGTGCGGACTGTGAATCCTGGCCTACTTAACAGCGTGGGTGACGAAAGGACAACACGCCCAAGGATGTGTCAATGATAAACCGAGTAGGTCAGCAGCCCCACCGAACGGCTGCCCCCTCCTTTGTTCTAGGGTGGCTTGCGGGGAGGAACGGCGAGGCGACCGGGCGGCCGCGCTGTCTTCCGAATTCGGCATCCCTGACTGAGGAGAGAGAGAGAGAGACACGATTTCCGCGCGCCGCACATGTGCACCAAAGCGGAGAGCGAAAGGTTAGCGCTCGCTGCTCATCCGCGCCCTCAGGAAACGTAACCTCTCGCGGCAGGCAGGCAGGCAGGGACACCGCTCGGCGGCGACCGCACAGCCTTCCCGCGCCGCTCTCCTTTCTCCGGGCTGAGCCGCGGCGGAAGCGAGGCGTGAAGGGAACTCTTTCCCTCCCCCCGGGGGAACAGGCGGGGGGAGGAGGAGGAGAAGCCGCCCGGGCACCGGCCGCCTATTGTGTCACATCGCATCCATCCGCAGCGGGAGAGCGGCACTGCTCGGGCAGCCTGCCTGGGCGCGTTCGGCTCGCTCTCTCCCTCGTTCCTCCTCCTCTTCTCTCTCTCTCTCTCCCCCACCACCACCTCGCAAGTTACAACAAGGCGCGCCGGAATCTTCCGTTCCCCGCTCACAACTTTTCCCTCCAGTTGCTGCGCTACCGAAACCATGACGGACTCCGAGAGAGGCGCCAAAGGCAGCTGTGGAGCGGAGCCGTCGCTACGGAGCAAACCTGTGGGGAGGAGGGAGTGAGAGAGAGGGGAGGGGTGGGGTGGGGTGGAGTGAGGAGAAGGTGGAGAGCGGCTGAGCGGCGTCCCCCGTGGAAAAGGCCGCCAAGTCTGCGCCCAGGTAAGAATCCGCCGTCGGCGAATGCGGGAAAGCCTCGCTTTGCGCGGAGGACCAAGCAAACCGAGGCTTGGCCGGGTGACCTTCCCTGGGCTTCCTGTCCCTGTACTGTTGCCGCTTTGGCCTCAGGGCTTCCCTAGGCGCCCAGAACTTGGATTTCTTTTCCCAAAGTCGAACTCAAAACGCTGGAAGTCCTTCCACAGCTGGACTTTAGGAATCTCTTTTGCCCCCGAAGGATGGTGGAAGGGAGGCTCTGTGCTTGCTGGGCTTCTGTGGGGAGTCCGTTTGATCCCTGCCCGGCTCCTGTGGACGTGTCTTCTTCACGCCTCCAAGCAGCGTGAACGAAATCAAGGATAGTAGCAACTGTGTAACTCAAAAGTTCAGCCTCCAGTTTTTTGAGAGGGTAACTGGAGTCAGGCGAAATTCTTTCCCGAGAAAGTTAGGACTAGGTTGCCCAGCACAATGTTTTTACAGGAGTAAAATCTTAGGATACTATTTGGCCTCGGGGTTTTCAAGGACAAGTCCGCCCACGACCGACGTCTCGACTGTACTTTGTATGTGGGAATAATAATAATCTTTGAGGAATGCTGGTTTTGTTGTTGCTGCTGAAGAGACAGCTGGCTTGATATCCTATATGTGGATGCTTCTTTTGAAATATAGGTCTTCCCTACCTAATGGAAAGTGTTTAGGTGGGAGAACAGGATCATTACTCATAAAGGGGAGTAAACCAGAAGGCTCAAAGGCTGAAAAACCTAAGGGGAAAGGCCATAATCTGTTTCTCCTAATTGTCTCTTAAAGTGCTCTTGCAACAGAAATTGTTTTATGAGTATCATGGTAAAGGTAAGGTGTGGAATTATCCTTGGAAAAATCGTCGTAGTTATTTCTAACTTGTTCAGTTTAGGTGTGAAATGTTTGATAAGGGAACATTTATCAATGTGGGAAAATGGCACCTGTTGAATTTGTGCTTTTCAAGGTATGCAGAGCACATAATGAGGTTATGACTGCAGAAGAAGAGATACTCCGTGCTGGGAGTATCTACTATCTTTCCCACTCAGCAGTGCTGAATCTGTAACAGCTGGGAAGCGTGAAGAAACTTAATAGTGGTGGGGTTTGTCATGGGGTGATGGAGTGAGTGAAGAAAATCTCCACCTGCTGAATATAAACCTTGCAGTATCCTGCCAGGTAAAGGGCGATGATCCTACCAGCAACAACTGCTTCATCGCTGTAAGAGCAAAAGTAAGAAACAATTGTGTGACCTTAAGAAATAGCCCTGAAGGAATGCTATGGAATAAAATGGAGTGTCATGTAACAAAAGAGGATGTAACAATAATGGAAACAAAGATATATATTTTGTCCTTATTGCACCCTTTGTGAATTCTGTTTTCTGACCACAAGTGCTTAAAAAAGGTTTACAACTGTATTTGTCACTAAAGAAGTAGATTTCCCTGGTCTAGATTTGGTGGCCAGTTTAACAGCATGTAGAAGTAGGCTTTGAAGTTATAGCTTTGCTGTATGAGGACTTTTTTTCTGTGCCTATACAAACAGGGCCAATGAAAGCTGTAATTCCTCCCAGTCTTTCTACCGTTGTTTCTGCTTCACTGCCTAGCTAGAGGCAACACTGTGAACAGTAAAACTTCCTGATATTTTCAGGTCACCGTACTCCATTAATTGCATTTATTAATGCTGCCTGGGTTCTTATTAACTGACAGTTGAATTCTTATGTTAAACTGAGCTGAGAGTAAGGCTGCCTTAGTGTGTTTCATTGGTTATTAAGCTGGGACATTGGTACACTCAGCTTCCATATTGTGTTCTCAGTGGATAGCTCATTCATAACAAAATCAAAATCGGAATCTGAGATGGATGACATTCTGTAAGAACGTCGATTTTACTGGTTACCCCTTACCCTACACATCAGTTCAGGAGTCCACTGAGTTTACATCTGCCTGACATTTTCTTTCAATAGCTTCTCAAGAAGATCCTGCTATATCTGGGTTGCCCTCTCTCTGAACAGGGCAGACTAGTGATCTCCAGTTTCATATTCAGTTTGATCCTGCAATGGCTGATATATTGGACCAGCAAGTGTACTAGGAGCCTCCCTTCTGCATGCCAGGGTCTCTCTTAGACCGCACCAGTGTGTGGAAGGGAGGTTCTATGCTTGCTGGTCTGCTATACTGGCCAATGCAGAATTGCCCTCAGATTCATCACTGAAGCCAGAGTTTAGTCAGAAATCACTTAAGTACAGTTGTAAGTACTAGGTTATGCTGTTCTTTTCTGAACAAGGCAATTTGAGCATGACACCTGCTTATGGGACAAAATAGGCCATTTCAATTTATGTTCTCAGAATATTACTGTCTGATTTGCCTGGCAGTGGTTGTAGCTCCGTGATAATGCCAGCAGCCTGGAAAGCAGAGGATTATCAGTTTGATCCCCAGCAACTCCTCAGAAGTAGGCAATGGCAAACCATGTCTGTATTGCTGCCAAGAAAACTGCTACTATCTGCCCGGAGACCCCCGGGTATAGAGTGGGATAAAAATGTAAATAAATAAATGGAGGTGACTATGGATATTTCCATGCAGTCAGCCACAATTAGGTGGTACTTGACAAGAACAGAGGCCTCTCAAAATTAGCCTTGTGGGAGAAAAGAAATTGGCTATCAGTGGTGGTCTGACTCCTGGCCTGTGGCTTCAGTCTGCGTGCAAATCATCTCTCTCTCCACTCATTTTTCAAGCCTAGATCTAAGGCACCATCTACATGCCTAAAATAGTCCTTTTCAGCTCAGGGTGCAGAGAAAGAAGATTATGTGACAAGCGTGTTTGAGCCTTTAATTTGCATAAGAAGACTATTTAAATTGTTTTATTTATTTCCTAGTACCTTGGAAAGCGATTTTCTAAAGTGTTTGTCTTTGCCTTGCTGGTTGTCTGTCCATTTTACTTGTGCTGCATCACTGTGTTGATCTACCCTTTTTTTTATGCTTCCCCCTTCCATTCCATTCCAATTTGTATACCACCTTTCCAAAAGAAAACTTTGCCCAAGGCGGTTTACAACAAACAGAATATATACAATGCAAATACAATCATCACATAAAAAATACAGCAAATAAATACAGCAAGTAAGAGAATAAATTTCAATAACAAAAACATCAAATATATATCATAAACAATATACAAAATTCTAATAATAAGCTATGTAATCTAAAAAACTAGAATACACCGTATCAAATAAAAAATAAACCATAAGACCAATTCATGCAAAACAATTCAAATATCGAAGGAGAAACTGAACCAAAACCCCAGCACCAACCCAGGTGTCCATCCATTCTTCCATCTTCAGCTGGAACCCACACCTAGAAGCACAAACCTTCGTTGTTTCTCCTCTCACCCCAGCCAGAGTCAGCCATAGTTTTTATATCTATCCTGGGGGAGGGCGTGGTGCAGGTTCCAGTCCCACAGGTGCAGCACAAACCTTCGCTCAGACATCCTGAAAGAAAAAGGTTGTGAGGAGGGAGAGGTGTACTCCAGCAGCCTCAAAGCCTTTGCCCACTGAAGGGATAGTTCCGCTTGTTCTTCTATTGTTAGGCAGAAATCCTATTTGCTCTCCCCCCTATCGTTCTCTGGCATCAAGGGACAGCCTGATGAAAGCGTTCTTTGAATGTGGCCTGGGAAAGGGTGGCAGACCAGAATCAGATTTGGGGAGGGCAGCTTTTTTTTTTTTTAGTTAGTCACATGCACACCACACACTCATTTCCTCCTCATCCTCAGGGTCTTGCACTCTGGAAAGGGACAGCAGATAAGGCTGACCTCTGGCTGTGGGCAAGCCTTGAAGGACTTGAAAAGGATCTGTGTAAATATGGATCTATAATGATGATCTGAAAAGTAGGTAAATAAGGAAGACATTTTTTCACTGAGAAGATAAATTAACTAAAGTGAGTAACTGCCCTTGGTGTTGCTGTGACTGCTGTTTTAGGGCCATAATCTGATCTTTTGAGGCTGGTTAAAAGCTGAACCCCCAGCATTCCATCTGCTTATGGTACACTGGTAGTGAATAAGGGAAAGCCCCTCCTTCACGCCCTCCTCTCTAATCTGACACATATTTTATGTTGCCATCTAGACGAGAGTCAGCTGTGTTTACAAAAATCTGAAGATTTTGTTCAGTTAAGTCTGGTGGAGATATCCTGGGATTATTTTATGCTGTGTTCTTTAGTTCACACAATTATTTATGCAGAAAGAAACCAAGGGATCAATGATGTCTATTTAGTGCATTTTAACATAAGTTTTCAATAAAACCAGATCTGAAATATCCATAAAGTGTAGGATATACATACCTGCTTTTTACCCATCTTTTTTAAGTTTAGGGATGTGCACATATGGGGTTTTTTTGCATTTGCATTTGCGTTTGAATCAATTCAATTCGATTTGAATGTTTAGAATCTGGATGCAACAAAATCTGATTCAAATAGAAAACATTCGAATCTGAAAATACAAATGTCAACAACATTTATATTTGAAGATACGAATGTCAACAATATTCATATTTGTTATGTGTATCTGTACGCATTTTGTACCCATCCCGTTTTTATCCCATACTATCAGCGCAAATACGTACAGATACATATGTAATTCATACATATTGATACATTCAAATTTTCCGAATTATTCGAACTAATGTTTTGGAATATTCAAAAATTGTTTGAATGTTTAAATTCGAATGTGTAGACATTCTATCTGAATTTGAATGTCCACATTTGATTGATTCGATTGAATTTCAAATATTTAGAACATTCATGAACATCCCTATCTAATGATTGTTTGTAACTTGCAGATCACTGCAATAGGGGGTATAGTAGATAAACTTCCTGCTTTTTATAATTTCAAGATATTGGGAGGTTCCATTAATTGGAGGTGAAGTTGTAGACTTAGTGGGTCACAAGCAGCAATGATCTGTGGAATGCTTTCACATGAACAGTGGATGCGGGAGATCAAAGGAACGCTTGCAATCACCGGTACCCTCTTCCTTTACCAGCCTTGCAATTCTGATCTGGAGGCTGTTGCACTTCATAATTTGTGTAATACCTAGGTCAGGATCATATCATTCACTAGAGTTAGATTTCTAGAAAATATCATGAATTTCAATTTTTAAATAAACAATTAAACCAGTGGTTAGCAGGAAAATACAGAAAAAGACTCAACTCCCTTCTAATGCTTCCCAAGGTTCTAGCAGGTATTATAGATATAACTGACCTAGGCTGAAGTCCCACATACCAATTGAACTGACTAGAGTCTGGCGTAAACATTCTCTGTTCCAATAGGTATTTCAGATTCTACTTTTGTTGGCTAAACTATATGTGAATTAAATGTGTGCTCAGTAGTGCTCAGAACATTAGTGGGGTTTTTTTGCAAAGTGGGAATGGAGATGTCATTTTGGAGATGAAACTGTACTTTTGGGAGTGTTCTCCCCTTATCCATTTGTGAGCACTGTACTCAGAAGTTGAGATTGTCAGTATTAGGGACGGACAAGAGAACAAAAGAGCAGACAGAGCAAAAGCCTTATCTGCCTCTTCTCTCTAATCCCTGCAAGGAGGAACAATGTATCCTCCATTTCCTTTCTGCGACCTCCCTGCAAATGAAATAATACTGTATAGTTCATTTTCTCTTGGCAGTAAATAAGGGAAACAGTAACAGCATTCGCCCCTTTGATCTTCACCATTTTGCGCTCCTTTGAAATTACACAGTAGCAGATAGCCACTATTACAACAAAAAAGGGAAGCGACACTGGGCCTAAAGAAGCTCAACAGTGCTGTACACATAGAAATATAGTTGTGCTCAGGTAGCTACTAGGGGGAGGAGGAAAAACAGCGAATGAGAAAAGTGATGCCAAAGGAGTCCATGATCAGATGCAGCATCAGGGAAATATGGAGGGTGGCATTTGAATTTCCCACCCTACTGATGTCATGGTTTGTAGGATGGACTGGCATCCTATTGCTGACTATGTGGGGAAAAGCGGACCATACTAAACACAGGAAGAAAGAGTGGGAATGAGCAGATCTGTTTTGAGTCCATGTTATAATGCAATGTGGGAACGATTGGAAATCATTCTGTTTCCCACGGAAGCTGGATTAAAAATGCTGTGTTGGAATAGGACCTTATAGTTGTCTCAAACTCTTTCAGAACTACAGATGGCAGATGTTAGGAGTTTCAAACCCTCACCTAAAAACGCATGGAAAAATGCTAGTCTCTGATGCTAAGTCATGAATATGTGAGTCATGGATACTCAAATCCTCTATAACTCTGAATTTGAAGAAACAGAAAACATGCAAGTATTAAAACTGTGAATAAAGGAATATGATATTATATTTAGTACATTCTACAGTGCCTGACAAAAGTTCTGTCGCTTATCCATGTTGTTGAAACCAAAGCCTATAACCTGACTTAAAATTCATCCATTGGTTTTAAAAATGACTCATATGAAAGCTGAAACCCTCCCAAATGAGGTTTTAAAAAAGAAAATAAATTTGCTTCACTGCTGAAATATTGATCATTTAATGAACACAGAAAGGTCAGATTTTGGCTAGACAAAAGTTTTGTCGCCCACAAAAAGTAAGGTGAAAATCAAACAGATAATTCACTTCAAATACAAAGATATGTTTCATAACATTGGTGAATGAAGTTGTGGTGCTATTAGAGCCATATTTAATATTTTGTGTGACTTCCATGAGCCTGAAGGACTGCATCCATGCATTTTGGCAATGATTCATACAATTTATTGATGAAGTCATCAGGAATAGTAAAGAATGCAGTTTTACATGCCTCCCAGAGTTCATCAAGATTCTTTGGTTTTGTGTTCCAAGCTTCCTCTTTCATCCTACCCCAAACATGCTCAATGATGTTCATATCTGGTGACTGGGCTGGCCAGTCCTGGAGCACCTTGATCTTCTTTGCCTTGAGAAACGTTGATGTAGAGATGGATGGATGAGATGGAGCGCCATCCTGCTGCAAAATTTGACCCCTTTTATGATTGGGAATGTAAGAGGTAGCTAATACGTCTTGATATTTTAGGCTATTGATATTGCCTTCCACCTTGCAAATGTTTCGCACACCCCTATACTGAATGTAACCCCAGACCATGATCTTTCCACCACCAAACTTAACTGTTTTCTGGGTATATCTTGGATCCATACGGGCTCCAGTAGGTCTCCTGCAGTATTTGCGGCAGCTGTGGTGTAATTCAATTGAAGATTCATCTGAGAAATCCACCTTCTGCCACTTTTCCAGCATCCATCCGTTTAGTAGGCTGTGGGCCTTGGCAAATACCACACGGTTTTTTAATTGCCTTTTGTTTAGTGCTGGCTTCTGGGCACTGATTTGACCATGGAGGCCATTTTGAGACAGAATTCTACAAACTGTTCTAGTTGACACAGGGACTTGAGGTGACCAGGCCTGTTGGAGCTCTGCTGCAGTGGAAGAAGGGCTGGCTTTTGGTTTTCGAACCAACAAACGTTCCTCCTGAGCAGTCATCTTGCGGGGTCTGCCGGACCTGGGCTTGTCAAAAACATCTCCAGTCTCTTCAAATCTTTTTGTAATTCTTTGTACTTGACGCTGAGACACATTAAAGGTGCCAGCCACCTCTGCAGTGGATCTGGTCTTCAGCCTCCTGATAATCAAGGCTTTGGTCGCAGGATGGATTTTTGGCATGTTGTCAGAGGTCAAGTTGCAGGTCAAGTGAAGGTCTGGGATGCTGGAGATCTTTTTATACACACCCACTAATTATCCGATCAATTAGTGGGCACAGGTGAGGCTGTAAACTAGGATTAGGTGCATTATATGACAAAGCGACAAAACTTTTGTCTCGCCAAAATCTGACCTTTCTGTGTTCATTAAATGATCAATATTTCAGCAGTGAAGCAAATTTATTTTCTTTTTAAAAACCTCATTTGGGAGGGTTTCAGCTTTCATATGAGTCATTTCTAAAACCAATGGATGAATTTTAAGTCAAGTTATAGGCTTTGGTTTCAACAACATGGATAAGCGACAGAACTTTTGTCAGGCACTGTATATGAAGAGGAATCTCAGCGCAAATTTACTTATTACATGATTTACAGAAAGGTACAAAAGATCTTTTAATATCTTTCTGTGATTTTCTATAATGCATTTTGCCTCCAAAGGCAGAGGTCAAGAGCGAAGACAACAGAATGCTGATTCAGCAGTCATTTTCCCACTTGCCTTTTTGTAGTGAGGAAGGTGTTTACTGTGGCTGTTTTTAGAAAAATCTGAGTGTGGATTTGTGTTTTGAATGCTTTGAGTGCTTTTGAGTATGGAGTGATTAGAGTTTATTTAAATGAACTTTATTAATTTATTCACAAAGAACTACAGAATATACAAAATAACATATGTACTGCATTTACAGATTTTCCAAAAAAGCCTAATCTGATGTAGTGCAAAATTCCACCCATAAGTGCCTGTGTGTTGTTGGAGGATTTAAAATTCCACTATTTTCCTGATCAAAATTAGTACAAATCAGCATGACATTAAAATTCCAGATTTGTTTCCATAGATTTTTAAATAGGCAGAACGCGCTGCTTACTGATTAATGATGTCTCTTGAAGGCTTTCTGAACTTTTAGGACCGATGTTCATTCCACGTGCGTCTTATGCAGTGAGGCAGAACAGGCCTGGCAGTGATTGACACCTGATCTGTGATGGCAGAGCGAGTTACAGGCTGGCCTTGTCAAAGTGAGGTGCCATTTGACCCCTGCCTCACCCACAGCCCTGTTGTGCAAGTCAACACGGCTCGATTCTGCAAGCAAGTTATTCCGTAATTGGAATGTTTATCTTTATGGCTTGGCTCCTGAAACAAATGGGAAGGATTTTCAGAAACCAAAAGCTAACAAGAGTCTGTTTCAATGATATGCATCAAATGCATCATAGAGTTATTTATTACTATAGGGAATCCATCCATATGTGCTGACTAAGCACATGTGTCTGTCTCCTTACACAGCTCTGCTGTGGGTGCATAGGGGAGACACCATGATCTGCTGTTCAGAAAGAGACTTCTGCGTCTCCATTTTAGAGCATGGAGACATCATTTCTAGTGGGCGACTGTGGGGGATCCATTCAGGGTGCATAATTGTGCCCTGAAAAAAATGGCACCTTCAATAGTGATCACTCCCAGAAATAGAGCAGTGTGATTGCTGTGTGGCACCTGCTGCCATTACAGCAGGTGTCTTCTTAGATGGTAGCATGTGCTCCATTTGCAAGTGTAGACATGGCCCTACTCTGTCAGTGTCTTTACAAGAAAGTAAATAAAGTTGGTACTGCTGAGAGAGAAGGAACCCTAGACAGACAGGGTGACAAGCTTTGCATTGCACCATTGGCTTCCTCCATTGTGTTCTTGAGAAGCTCTTCACAGCTGTCATAAGAACATAAGAGAAGCCTTGCTGGATCAGGCCACAGCCCATCTAGTCCAGCATCCTGTCGCTCACAGTGGCCCACTAAATGCTCACGGGCATCTCAAGCAGAGACAAGGACAAACCTTCTCCTGCTCTTGAGTCCCAGCAGATGGCCTTAGAAGCGCCCCAGTTCCTCCCCCCCTCAGCCTGAAGGATGCACGTAGGCATTCGTTCTAGTAGCATTCGTTCTGTCTCTGCAAATAGTATTTTTAGAGGAACATAGAATCCATGGAAGGAGGTTTCCATTATGTGAATACAGGCCAGATTACTGCATGTTTTTTTTCTCTTCCAAAATTAAAGATGCCACTTAGCTTTATCATTATTTTTAATGATTAAAATAAGATGCTCCGATCAAAGGTAGAAAACAAGAAAATACTTACATGAGAGTTTTGAGTAAAATTATTTTCAGGACAATCATTTCAAAACTGTCCATGGTAATTTTACTAAATACTGATTGGCAAAACATTTTCTTACAAGGTTCATAATATATACTACCATGGTAAAAGGCATAATATATGCCAGCATGATACAGTAACTGGATTGGTGGAGTATAGCTTAGTAGACCAGGGTTCAAAAACTCGCTTCCATGATAGAAGCTTATTGGGTGTTAAGAGGAAGGAGTACGTTTTATCTTCATAACTATTCTCTGAAGGCCTCGGCCCAAGTTGCTTACAACTGGGTTTCGCCCTGGTGTTGGCAATCAGCGACCGGCAAATCTTTCTCCCATAAAATGGCCCCTCCTTCCCCCTCTGGGCCAGTATTGCTCGGTCGGGCAGTCGATCGGCAGCAGCCTTACAAGGCTGTGTTTCCCGAATCCTACAATCAACAATGAAGAGGAGTACACATACCGTGGTAATAGACGGCTTGGGGGGGCTCCCCCCTCGGCTGGCAGCTGCGGTGTTCGCGCGGCCGCCGCAGCGGCACATTCGAGCCCTCCAGGCTCTGGCAGCGTGCCTATTGATGACTTCAGCAGCGCCGCCAGAGCAGCGAGTTGCGGGCCGGAGCGGCAGGCATGGCCCTGCCAACGCGGAAGTTGGCACGCCAGAGGCTGATAAAAGGGGAAGCGCGGCCCCACCCCCATCGCCGCTCAAGGAGGCAGCAGCGGCCGAGAGTTTCCCGCAACGCCAGTCAGCGGCACAGGTAGCGGCCCGGCGGGGGGGGGGGGGGGTATAGCGCCGGTCCAGGGCATCCCCACCCCCTTCCAGCCGGCACCCGGCCGCGGAGATCGCCGGGCACTGACCCGGAACCTGCCGCCGCCCCAGGGAACGCCCCGCGGTTGGCAGGCGGGGGAAGCGCCGTCCCTGGGCTTCCCCGGTCTGAGCGCTCAGGCGCAGACGAGCGGCAGCGTACCGCCGTCCCTGGACGTCTCTCCACCCCACGGACCAACGGGGGGCCGGCGGGGGCAGCAAGCGCCGGTCCGGGGCATCCTTGCACACCACCTGAAGGGCTTCGGCCAGGCGGAGCGGTTTGCGCCGGCCCTGGGCTTCGTTCCGTGCCTGGCCCGCCTACGCTTCAAAAAGTCTGCGGCGCTGGGAGGTCTGAGTCGGCCCCTGCACTCGCTGCGGTGGGGCCTCACGGGCCGTCCCTGACTGGGGCCGACATGGCGTCCGGTGCCAGCACGCCGGGACAGGACTCTGACGGCATCCCTCAGCCAACCCTTCCTCTGTCGGTTCCTAGGGCCCCACCTCCAGAGGGGGCCACCTTGTTGGACCAGATTAAGATGCTTTTGCAAGACTTCCGTCCGTCTGACAGGGGCAGGAAGCGGGATAGGTCTGAGTCACCAGAACGGTCTGACAGACCAAGGAAGCGCAGCAGGAAACGTAACAACAGGTCACCCTCGCCAGGCAGCCCGGAGCGTGCTAGCAGGGCTGGACGTTTGCCCTCGGGCCATCGCTTCCCGGGAAACGTGTCCCAAGGCTCGGATCTGTCGGACGAGGACTGGGATATGAATGACTCCCCAACGGGCAATAGGTTGTTCCCAGTGGATGAGTGGCCTCCGTTACTGGACGACCTCATGACCCTGTTTAAAGTTAAACCAGCTGAGGTCGTGCCGCAGGACATGGAGGAGGAGGCGCAGCTCTTTATGCTTGCTCTTCCCGTGGCAGAGAAGGTTTTTCCAGTCCCCAAAGCCTTTGAGATGGTACTGACCCAGGAATTGCTTACCCCAGCTATAGCTAAACGCCCGTCCGGTGCGGTTCGTAAGATCTTCGGCGCACCCAGTAAGGGATCTGACATCTGGGCGGTGCCCAGGGTGGACGACCCGATTCTGGGACTTGTGTCAACCCAGATTTTGCCAAAACGCACGGGGGCAGGGGTGCTTCGGGACAGCATGGAACAGCGGATGGAAGTGTCCTTGAAGCGCGTCCATGAGTCATCATTGCTGGCCGCCAAAATTTCTGCCAACCTCTCCGTGTTCGCTAGAGCCTGCCTTCGCTGGTCAGATGGGCTCCTCACGGAGGATGGTCTCTCCAGGCAAGGGAAGAGCCGGCTCAGAGACATACGCAAGACCTTGGCCCTGTCCGCCGATGCCAGCCTTGATGCACTCCAGATCCTTGCACGCACGATGGGCTCCGCGGTTGTCGCCCGCAGAGCTCTCTGGGTGCGCCACTGGAACGTGGACAGCGGATCGCGGGCACAGCTTTTAGCCGTCCCGTATACTGGGGGCCTTTTGTTTGGCGAACAAGCCCTGGAAAATCTGCTGGTTGAGGACCGCCATAAGCGGAAAGTGATGCCCTCGGCCCCCTCGGCCCAGGCAGGGGCCAGGGCAAAGGATCGGAAGGGGGCAGGTAATCGGAAACCGTATCAAAGGGCTAATTATGGGAATGCCTCCTTTTCCCAGCGCAAGGGAGGCGCTCGGCAACAGGAGAAGCCCCGGGGCCCTTGGTCCAGGCCCTTCTCAGAGTATAAGCCTCAATCTTGGGGCTCCTTTCGAGGCAACAAAGCCTACAGGGCCCCCACCTAGCACTCCCAGTAGGCAGGTGGGGGGGAGGTTGCTCCTCTTTGCCCATGTCTGGGCACGCACGGTGGCGGATGCTTGGGTGGTTCAAGCGGTGACAGACGGGTACTATCTCCCCTTCAGGTCTATTCCATGGGACAGGAGGGTTTGCTCCCCGATGCCCACAGATAGAAGGAAGAGGGCGCTGGTGCTGAAAGCAGTCCAGAAGCTCCTTGAGTCAGGGGTGATTGAGCACGTTCCAAGGGAGGAACGAGGTGCAGGGGTGTATTCGCTGTTATTTTTTGTTCCAAAGAAGGATGACTCACTGCGGGCTATTTTGGATCTTAAGTTTGTGAATAAATTTATCAGAAATTATTCGTTTAATATGGAGTCTTTGGCTAAGGTCAGGACCCAGCTTTTTCCGGGGTGCTATTTGGCCAGCCTGGATTTGGAATCCGCATACCACCACCTGGCCATCTGGCCCAGGCATCGGCGTTTTCTACGGTTCCAATTGGGGGCGGGGCACTACCAGTACCGCTGTCTCCCATTTGGGGTCTGCACAGCACTGCGCGTGTTTACCAAGCTTTTGGGGTGCCTCATAGACCAGGCTCGGCTTGCGGGGGTGTCCGTCTTTTATTATTTAGATGATGTCCTGATCCAAGGGGCCTCCAGGGCTGAAGCGGAGGTAGGGGTCCGGACGATGGTGGACATCCTGTCCGCCCATGGCTTTCTGATCAACGAAGGGAAAAGCGCCATGTGCCCAGCCCAAACTATTGTCCATTTGGGGGCCCTAATAGACACCAGGGCCGATACCGTGGCTCCCATGGAACAGAGGATCACGGGCCTTGTGGACTTGGCAGATGTGGTCCGCACTTCTCCCAGGGTTTCGTTGCAGAAGCTTAGCTCCTTATTGGGAAGATGGTGTCGGTCATCGACCTGAACACCTGGGCACGGTGGCATTCTAGGCCACTACAGTGGTTCTTGTTGCCTTATGCCGGCATCATCGCCAAAGGGGGGAATGAGTTGGTGTCCCTTCCAGCAGACGTGCTACGCTCCCTGGAGTGGTGGAGGGCCAAGCATACCCTCCGCTCGGGGGTGCCGATAGCTGATCCCCCACGGGTGAAGGTTCGAACAGATGCGAGCCTGACAGGGTGGGGGGGTCACTGTGGACCCCGTATGGCTCAGGGAGCATGGTCCCCGTTGGACCAGGATCACCAGATCAACTGGTTGGAGCTCAAGGCCGCTTGGCTCTGTTTGCAAGCCTTCCAGGATGTGCTCCAGGGCCGCCATATACTGGTTGAGACTGATAATATGACGGCAAAGGCACATATCACAAGGCAGGGTGGGACCAGGTCCCGGTCACTAATGCAGTTGTCCTCAGACATCTTAGATGCATTAGATCCAGGATTGTGGAACATAGAAGCTGTATCAAAAATCAGAAACTACAGGCTCCTATGGTTAAGCATTTTATAGAACAAAACCACCCTGCTGATTCCTTTAAATTTTGTTGCATTGATGGACTATCCCACATTAAAAATATCAAACAATTACAGCTTTTGGAACTCAAATGGATTCATCGTTTGAGTTCAGAATCTCCTAGAGGTTTGAATGAAAATGTTAACTGGTTTATTTAAGGTTTTTCTGGTTTACACCCTTATTCATCCCTGATGCTGTTTGAGTCTTTGCAGGATTCTTTTCCTTTCTGGAATTAGACTGTGCTCCAGGGCCGCCATATACTGGTTGAGACTGATAATATGACGGCAAAGGCACATATCACAAGGCAGGGTGGGACCAGGTCCCGGTCACTAATGCAGTTGTCCTCAGACATCTTCGCATGGGCAGAGGCTAACCTTGCTTCCTTGTCGGCTGTTTTCATTCAGGGCGTGACCAACCAGCTAGCGGACAGGCTGAGCCGTGACACCACGCCTCAAGCGGAATGGCAGCTTCACCCAGGGGTGTTTTCCGAGCTGGTGCACTGGTGGGGGCAGCCGGTGGTGGATCTCTTTGCATCCCCGCTCAATGCGCAGATAGACACCTACATGACGCGCCATGCATGCCCCCTGGCCCTGGCGGCAGATGCGCTATCGGCGCCATGGCCGGAGGTATTGCTATACGCCTTCCCTCCCTTCCCTCTCCTCCAGCGCTTTCTGCGCAGGGTGCAGAGGAAAGTGGCGGAGGTTGTCTTGGTGGCCCCCTTCTGGCCGAGGAGGCCGTGGTTCCCGCTCCTGTCGTCTCTGCTGTTGGAAGAGCTGTTGGCACTGCCGTGCCGTCGGGATCTCTTGCGACAGGGCGCTCACATACACCCAGATCCACACTGGCTCAGCTTAGCAGCATGGAGACTCAGAGGGACCGTCTCAAAACCTTGGGTTTTGAGGACTCCGTTGTCGACCTTATGTTAGCCTCCCGGCGTGCGTCTACAAGACGCCTGTACGATGCATCCTGGAGGGTTTTTGTGCGTTGGTGTGAGGCCAGGCACGTTGCCCCAACGTCCCCCTCACCCCAGGACGTGGTCAGTTTCTTGGCAGAGGGGTATAGGAAAGGGTTGAAATATGTTACTTTGCATAAACAACTGTGTGCGATCGCGGCGACCCTTGAATTCTTCCCAGGCCCAGACTTGTTAACGAATAAATTTGTAAAACGGTTTCTGTCTGGCGTCAAAAGTTCCTTGCCTCCAGTAGTGCATCGGTATCCCAACTGGGATCTGCACGTGGTGCTCTCTGCTTTGAAGGGCGCCCCCTTTGAACCTATAGAATCGCTCCCCCTGCGGCTGTTGTCCTACAAGGTGGCCTTCCTGGTCGCCATGGCTTCGGCGCGGAGGGTCTCGGAGCTGGCGGCCCTGTCAGTTGAGGGGCCGCTGTGTTCCGTCGCTCCCGACGCTGTGGTCCTGAGGCTGGACCCGGCTTTTCGGCCCAAGGTAGATACCCGATTTCATCGAGAGCAGGAGATTCATCTCCCGGCCTTGGGGCCGGATGCGGCCCTACCAGGGGACTCGAACTGCCACATGATAGACGTACGGAGGGCGCTGCTGCAGTACATCAGGCGTACGGAACATGTTCGGAAATGCTCAAACCTCTTCGTCTGCTTTCATCCAAAGCTGGCGGGCGAGGGCCTCGGCTAGGGTCATCGCAGCATGGCTGAGGGCGTGCATCACCTTGGCCTATGAAGCCCGGGACACGCCCTTGCCGGGCCCCATACAGGCTCATTCCACTAGGTCGGCGTCGGCAGCATTTCGGAACGAGGCATCGATCCAGGAAATCTGCAAAGCAGCGGTGTGGGCCACGCCATCGACATTCACGAAGCACTACAAACTGGACGAATACCGCTCGGCACAGGCAGCGTTCGGCAGGAAGGTGCTGCATCAACCGCTGCCAGGCACGGTAGGCTTCAGGGCGCTTCGTGGGGACGCTAGGGCTCTTCCCCGTAAGAGGGTCCCCCCCGTACATGGACGTGTAGCTTGGGTACGTCCCAGTTGTAAGCAACTTGGGCCGAGGCCTTCAGAGAATGTAACATTGGTACTTACCGTGAGGGTTCATTCTTGAAGGACCTCGGACCAAGTTGCACCCGCCCTGAGGTGGGAAAACTAATGTATTGAGAGTTCTGTATTATAGGGGCTGACGAACAGCACGGACTCTCGCAATACTGGCCCAGAGGGGGAAGGAGGGGCCATTTTATGGGAGAAAGATTTGCCGGTCGCTGATTGCCAAAACCAGAGCGAAACTCAGTTGTAAGCAACTTGGTCCGAGGTCCTTCAAGAATGAACCCTCACGGTAAGTACCAATGTTACATTTTTTGATATAATGAAGAAAAGAATGTTTTCTGCTTTATATTTTTAGGAAGAAATACTAGCAATGCCATGCAAACAAAAATCTGGTTAGTAATGGAATAACTCTTAGATCTTGGTTTTGAAAGAATGGAAAAGATTGTCCTTGTAAAATAGAACACTATATTTTTATTACATCATATGATAAAACCTAAAACGCTAAAGCATATTTAAAATATAATCCTCTCCTTCCCACCTTATCAGAATTAAATTCAGAGGAAATTGTGAATCAAAGGCCCTATTGAAGAAGTATGTTTTAGCCGTATAAAGCTGGTACCTGGCAATTTCAGATTGTGGACAGGGGAAATGCATGTTCCTGTATGTTTACTTACAAATAATGTAAAGATTCAGTGAGATATAATCTTTTTTCTGGATAGAAAAATGAAAAAGCTATTCAAAATTAATATCCTCACTTGTAGCCTGAAGTGATACAGCCCCTTGTCCAAACTTCTATTCGCTTTATTATTCTGTTTACCTTTTAATTAAGGCGTGATGTACAGAATATTTTTTTCTTTACTGTCGTATGTGCATCGTTGCCAGGTTTCCTTTAATACCAATATACTGTGTCCATTGACATTTCTGGGTTATAGATGCCAATTGAAGAGTCATCTTTTTTTATCCAGGTCTTTCCACAGTGAGTGTTTGCTTGCTTGTTTTCCTGATCGTTGGTTTTAATTGTGCTTTTATGGTTTTAGTTGTTTTTCTTCTTGATGTTATGTAAAATGCTTCAAGATTATTTTTTAATGGGAAGTGGTATATAAATATTTTAAACAAATAAACAATAAATACATTAAGTAACCAGGGACTCTACTGTGACTGCCGCAATTGCATCGGCATTCCTTGTACAGTCTCAGGAAACTTAATGATACCAAGAAATTCTAAGGCTTTGTGCAAATTAAAACCAAATATAATGGAGTAGCCAATCCTGAATAAAAAACATTTTAGAAGGAGATGAGTCAGTGCCACTCTGACCTATTGAATCTGGTGGGGCAGTGCATACATTTCCCTTGGGCTAGCTAAGCCTGAGTTCCTAGTAGATTAGCTCTCGGTGTATGTTTGCGTGCACAGATCTGAGTTTGCAATGGCTGTGTACAAAGTACACAGGAATGGTCAATATTTTCCCTGTATCTTTGAGAAGGACCTTGGAGTATCAATAGGAAGCCTTTCAGAATTGGTTCCTTTCTTAAACAGCTGTCACATCTGCACACAGTAAAAAAGGTGGTAGTCTCTGCATGTTAATGCCCTAAACCACATGAAGTGCCAGAAAATGTACTTCCAGAATGTATTCTCTGATTTTTCATGTGGATTAGAGATAGGACAGGGACACTAATTTTAGCATGCTGCTACCTCTAAGTTGCTTTTAAAGAAATGTGTGCAGATACAGTCTGTTTCTGGCTTAGCTCTCTTCTTCTCTTCTTTCATGCATAACTTCAAAATGTATTTGTTCTATCCAAGGATACTAATTCTTTAGGTATTTGTTGGGGAAATGCTGAATTTTGTTCTGTTATTGCTTTATGGATTGTCTGTGGGTCAAAATGTTATCTTAAGTTGTTCAACTTCCATGCCCCTCCCCAAGCAATTAGGGCACTGTGTCCTTTCTAGTCCTGGCCTTTGGTCTAATGGTTAAGGAGGCGGACTCTTATCTGAGAATACTGGGTTTGATTCCGCATTCCTACATGAAGCCAGCTGGGTGACCTTGGGCTAGTCACAGCTCTCTTCTGAGCTCTCACAGCCCCACCTACCTCACAGGGTTGTGGGTAGAACAGAAGGTTTGTCAGCCATTTTGAGTCCCCTTAAATGGGTGAGAAAAGCAGGGTAGAAAAGCCAACTCTTCTTCTTCTGCACACACTCTGACAGATCACACCAACATGCATAAGATGGCTTCTATACATTGGTCTGGTATACAGTTGGGGACCCATATCCCCTGATCCAATTACTGCAGTTTCACTTATCCACCGTGACCAGCCCCACTCCCTGCTGGTGCTTTTAGGCCTACCTGAGGCTTCCTGGAGGCCTGGGTTAGTCAGAAATAGCACAAAATTTCACATGATTTCCCATGATCTTGAGTGTGATTTCCCAGTGTTTCAAATATCTCAGGTTTTCAGTAACCGTGGTAGGACCTGGAATCTATCCCCTGCAGATATGGGGATCCAACTGTACTGGGCAGTGTGCTCAGAAAACTGTCCTTTAAAAAAAATAACACAACAGTCATGTAGTTTCTTTGAAAGGTAAATGACTCATAGTACAGGCCATATAAGCTTGCTGGATGCCTGTATAGATTGTAGTACAGGGTTATGTTCTTTCAGTCATTTATGTGTGAGCAGCTCATCACTTCAGTCCTTTTTATTTTCAAATATATTGTTCTTATATCAATTTCTGCTCTTTCTCTTTCATCTTCTACCACATTTTTCCTAGAGTTGAAAAATGAGCAGATTATCAGGATGATCATTTAATTTTTCCTTGGTACATTTTCTATAATACAATCCAGCATTCTTATATTTGAACTGGTTTCCAGCAGTATGCAGGCAGAGGAACCATTCCACATCACTTCATGCTGCCAAATCATCAATAAATGGAAGTACTCTTGGTGATTGCACAGAGAGAAGGCCTGCACATTTCAGTACATTTCTTCAAGCTTGCATGTCATTTGGCTCTGTGTGTGATTGGCAGGGAAGAAAGGAGGTTGGGCTATGGGACAACCTGGATCAAGTTCATTGTTCTACATTCAGAGCTGAAAGTCAGAGTGTCCCTGGAAAGTTTGCTTTCTGTAAATACTTTTCCTCTTCCATGTGCCAACTCTGCAGCTTTGAGGATTTATTTCTTTGAGAAATGTCCCAGGTAAGGCTTCTAAATGTGTTATGGGCTATTTAGGACAAGGAAACAATGACAGAAAGGAAGAAGAGGTATATTGTTGACGTTCAACAAATGAAATGCATTGCAGGGAGAGGACAAATGCATTACGCAAAATGTACCAATGTGATAGCTCTCTTGTTACTGGCTTCAGTTTCACTGATAGAATTGAGTGTTCTTTGGGTGTATGTTTGTAGAAACTCAAAATAGTGTGCTTTTGTGTTTGTGCCCTTTAACTTATCAGTGAAACTAGTCAGTATTCTGTACAGAAAGTTCCCTTAATACCTCAGTATTGTTATTAGCATATTGTTACAGAAAGCAGATGTTTATACACTTGAAATGCATTTAATAATTAATTAATGACAGTAAGACAAGAAAAATGTATTTTTTATTCTAAAATCAAATAAGTAGTCTTTTTTCTTTTGTCTTCTGACTTTCCATATGTACTTACCTATGTGAAATAGATGTGGTTAAAGGTGTCGACAATATAAATCTAGATAACATGGTTTTCTCCACTGTTTGGAATAATATGTACATGAAATAAAATGCTTTTCACAAATTCAACATCTAGCTTTCTGTCTTACTGCCATTTAATGGGAAAACTGAACACCTTTCTGTGTGCTCAAATATCAGTTGAATTAGTCTGTTTAAATTTCTGTGTTGATACTTTTCCATTAACTTCATTATGTGATCAAATTACTTGTGTCTGAATATGCAGTGAGTCATTCTTTATTGTTGATGTTGGGTACTGTCAACTGAGAGGTAATTGCTAGATTTTTTTTATCCATGTTTTTTTCTTTCCATGCATAAAAGTGGTTTGCCTTTATCTTTTTCTAGGGTGATGCCAGGGATGCAACTTTGCTGGCATTTGCTCTGCTACTGGGCTGTGATCATTAATGAGTTAATCCTTAACCAGCACCCCATTTATAAGATAGGAAAGATCTATGTCCAAAGTCTAGAGCTTCTTTCCTGGAAGTTTTGCATTTCCATCTTTCTAATTGTAGAAAGATCAAGCATGGAACTCATGCTTCCAAATCACTTTTCTTTTATTCCTTCATGATATATAATTCAGATTTGATTCTAAAAACAGACAGTGGAGTGAATCTGTGCACACCTGGAATGCTATTCTAGGCTGTCTGAGGTATAGTGATTTGGAATCTGAGAGTTGGGAGATTATCCTAGAGCAAAATTCCTTTATGCATGTTCATCCTGATCAATGAAAATGTGGCCTTTCACTTATGGGCCCTATCTGCACTTATCTGTAGATCTGGACTAAAGAACTTTTGATCTGAATCCCGGGCTTCCTCATTTCAAAATCTTATTGTGGATCAAAGAGGCCCCACCCCTGGTTAGTTCTGTTTCATCTGCACAAGACGGAGCCATTAAGAGACCCTTAATCTGAATCTATTGCATACCTGATAAATTGGCTCTACATCCCAACTAAGGGCCTTAATCTGGATCATAGAGGTGTGCAGATAGTGTGCTCCATGTTCCAGAATTATTGGGTGGTGTCCCTAGCTTTAGGGCTAGGGGGGAGTTTTTCTGCAGCATGCTATGGTACTGCTGAATAGTGCCCTCCACACCCCAGAGGGCTAGCAGCAGAAGTTCTAGCCTAAGTGTTTGTGGGCTGCTATTCCATGGTGCACCATAGTCTGCCACAGGAAAACATTCCCACAAGCCCTGAGGCTAGGAACCCTTGCTCCTAGCTATCAGTAATGTGGGCAGTTGTGAGGCTCATGTGAGCTTTGCAGGTGGTGCTGATCTGGTCCGTGCCTCCCCATGATCCAGATCAGTGGCACTGTTAAGAGCCTCCTCATATAACTCCATCCTAAATCAGTTATATTGCAGCTTAATAGTGGGAAATACTGTCTTCTTAGACTTTAGAGTTCCTGAGATAACACTAGCCTTGACAGATAAAAATATATCTAGTGTTGCTATAAGTCAGTTTGCCTGATTTAAAGGCATTTATATTTTCATATAATTGAGAACTGGAACTGGTCTACAGATTGTTGTGATGCCAGTATCATGGAAACCCTGTGTCCAAACATTGTGCAGGCTTGCATGGCTGTATGCATCCTAAGTAACCATTATGCTACCTTGAAGAGGAGCTTGTAAAAACTTGGGTTTCTAATGATATGGAAGTGGGTTCTATCTGCCTAGATGCCAAAGACTGTCCCTAGAAACAGAATGTCAAGATAAGGGTGGGCAGGATTGGGAGGAAATCATCCTTTGCCTCCCTCCTGTTCTATAACGTTGGCATCTTTGTATGGTATGGTCCACTGCTTCCAAGGATGCCTAATTTGCACTGCATAAGCACTGGTTGTGTGAGAAACCGCTGGGCTTTAAAATACATGATTGTCCTTTGAAATGTACTAGTTCTTCATTTAGGAATGCTCAGCTCTTGGAGCTCCAAACATTTTTCTTAAGTTTCCACCAAGAACTTGATAAAGGAGATGAGGAAAAGGTCTCAAATCATGAATTTGGGTTGTGCCACATTACACCACAGTAAAATGTGTTATCCGAAGTACGATAGAGTTCCTCTTTGTACCTATAGGGCTCATGCTATATGGGAGTGGCCTTAGCACTATTGTAGAACAAAAAGCAGAGATGTGTGCCTCAAAAGAGGTTCAGTACCTAGCGTGTCCTGAAAAAGGTAATGGCAAACCACTTTTCTCATTGCCAAGAGCCAAATATAATAACAATACAATTTGAACTGCTCTGTACTCAAAAGATGAAGTTTTCCAGACAATTATGTTGTTATGCTATACTGAGCATAAGCAATTGGTGCGCCTCTGTGTGAAGACAGGATGCAGGTCTAGTTGGGCTGTGGCCTGATCCAACAGGGCTCCTCTTATGTTCTTATATATGAAAAGCCTGTTTAACCCAAAAAGTATTTTCTTTCTATGGAGCCTAAAGAAACTTAGAAGTTTACTGATGTTTGACCCCAACAGCTGGTATTCTGTGGTATTGTATATCTGATATTTGAAACAATGCATATATCAGATATCAAGTAATTTGTATGCAGTTCAGAGCTACTTATAACAAAAAACAGAAAGCAATGTAGCAGTTCAAAATAACACTTACTAGAAAGTGCATACATACAAATTAAACATAGAAAAATGTTTCTAGCTTTACAGTTAGGAGACACAGACAACTTTATCCTCTGTGAATTTATTTTGCTTTCAAAGTCCTGTGGTAGTGAATTCTGTACCTTAACTGTGTGTTCTATAGTCAGTAGTAGCAAACCTTGTCAGCACTATGTGGTTAGTCAGTCCTGTTTCACTGATATGAACCTCTACCCATATTTTCAGATTTATATCACTGACATATTCCAAAAGTTTACACGTTTTATGAAAGCATAATCAGATCCCTATCCTACTAATTTTAAGGTATGTCAAGTGGTGAGAATAAGGACATTTCCCTAAGATTACACTAGAGAATAATACTTTGACATATACAGTTGATCTTATTGCTTATGTGTGTCTAATATTTTTATGCTATTTTTTCACATCTTGGTAGTAGGGGAAAGTACTTTTGAAATCCATCTATTCTTATATTAAAGTACTACAGTACATGCTATTTTAACAATGACAAGATGTAATTACTATTCAAACACATTTTATTTTCATGTTAGTACAGTATTCTTACCTCAGCATGTACAAAAATGGAGGGTACAAGTAGTGGTAATATATAACTATTTTGTTCTTGTAATGAGAAACACTATTAACTTGCAATATCTCTCCATACAGTGTAGCCAGTTTCTGAAATGAGGTAAGTTCTTTTCTGATAATAGCATGAAAGGATAAAACTTTTCTCATGTCAAAGCTCCAACCTTTGAGTGAAACTATAGAAAGTCTTTGGATCACAGCCATTGAAATTATTTACTCTTGCAATGTTTAATTTTAATTTTTAACCAGGTGTAGAAGAGTTACAGAAACTGGGAATGTGCTTTCTCTCTCTCTCACACACACAGCCACTTTCACAGAACACGCACAGAGCACATTGAGAAATATTCTAGAAATTCATTCTGAGAATAGGTTAAAAGTGCTTTTGTGCAACACAAGTATGTGCTGTATTTACAGTCTTTAACACTCTCTTTAGAAGTGCATTTCTTCTGTTTTTCCTAGCAACATACTCCCCTAAAGTATGTGTAAAAATAAACATACATCTGATTCCCACCATAATAATTATATGTGCAAAAATTTGTGCATTCCAGATGTTGGAATAAACTTGTCCCAGATAAGGAGGATGCAGGTGAGGCAACTTTGGAATCCCTTTTCTGCACATCATTTATTGTAATATTGTTGGATACTTTCCCATGCTTGCACAGCCTGTAGCACCCCCCCCCCACCTCCTGTAGCACAGAATGTGAATAAGGCATGGTCCTCCCTATGATATACTCTAGGGCTGTCCATATGGAATTGAAAATCTTCATGATATGGTGGAGAGTCTTTGAGAGCATTCTGACATGGTGGAGTCAATTCTTGTTGGCCTACATAGCAAGTACTAACATTTCCCTTTAGTCCTCTGTTCTCTGGGGGGACTGGCACCTCTTGTACCTTTATTTATGCTATGGTGGCAGGTCTACATCAAGGAATCATTCTTCATCCATCCATAATGGTGAAATAATATGGATGAGAACGGCAACCACTTTCACTGAAAATGA
Source organism: Aspidoscelis tigris stejnegeri (assembly GCA_023333525.1). Classification (NCBI taxonomy): domain Eukaryota; kingdom Metazoa; phylum Chordata; class Lepidosauria; order Squamata; family Teiidae; genus Aspidoscelis; species Aspidoscelis tigris. Next base: position 46,364,409 of record JALMGA010000003.1, on the reverse strand, counting down.
ATGTGTGACACCCAGGAGGTGCCTGCCTCAGAGGCATTTTTGCTGGGGTTGGCCAACAGCATGCTCTGGGATTTTGTCAAGACCGTCAGCTTGGGCCCAAGGAACATGGATAAGAACAGAGTAGCCAAGCAATATTTTACAGAAGCAACATTTTGGTTTATTGATAAGAAACCACATTGTATAATTACAATTACAAAATTATAAACCCACAGATCACCTGTTCCCATTCCAGGTTAGTTTCACTGAGTACCCACACAGGTAACATTTTGGCATCTTTATTCCCAAGCCCTGACCTTGAGATACAATCCAGTACTTCAAATGTCTAATCATTACTTGTTATCTCCTTTTGCCAAGAGAAAGCTGGGTCTGTGAGGCAAGTTAGGGTGAAGCAGCAGCTGTCATGATGGAGGCTGAAGGCAAGGCTATGGATTTGAAAACAGTGCCTGTTAGGCGAATGGGATATTGGGTAACCAGATGCACTATTGAAGTTCAGATCACACAAGGCCATAGTTTCTGAATTCACCTAGGAAACAGAAGTAGAGCCGCATATATGAGTAGCAGCAGTAACTAGAATCAGCTCATCATAGTCAGGAGAATGCATGGACAATGTAGAAGAAGAAGAAGAGAGGATGTACCTATACAACGTGACTGTGGACATTGTCCATGACTCCTTTTCTCAGGGAAATAGGTTCTGTGAAGGTTAGATGCTGGGAGATATGAGTAACAGCTTTACTCTTGCACGACCCTTTAGCTTCTGCATGAAACTGGTTACCACTGTGAGAAGCAGCTGCTAGAGTTAATGGGCCACAGTTACAACTGAGCAAGGTAATTCTTAGTGTAAAAGTAGCCAGTCTAGATAGTTATGTAACAGGAAATTGAATTACAGAATAGCATGAAACTTGATGTGAATTAAACTGTAATTTCATGCTCACAAAACACAGATGCTAGTTATTTACTACTGAGTGGAACATTAAAAAAAAACAGAAGGCAATGTACTCCCAGAGGGAAATTTTTCTCATTTTGTCTCTTTTCAACACATCAAATATATAAAGTCCAATGCTGTTCAAACGAAGCTCTTTGCAACATGTTACGTGATGTGATTGCAGTTTAGGATTATATCTTGATTCCAAACTAATATAAAATTTAACTAGTGACTGAAGAAAGTAGAAAACTACAGTTAATATTTGGCTAGGTACTGATAACAGGCAGATACTGTTGTAGGTTTGCATACTTTAGATAATGCCACTTTTGACATTATAGCAACAGACCTACCGGTATCGGATAGGCATGAAAGTCTGAATTCAGTCTTGTATGTTTGTGTGTGTTTTCATATGTGTCTTTGCAGTGGGAAAAGAGAACATCTAATGTAGTTCTGTTTTCATAGAACCTTCCCTCCCCAAATATTCATTGGAGAGTAACATACTTAATTTGCATATGTATATACATGCCTCAAGTAAGAACAACAAATAAATAAACACAAAATGTACCAATACATCCCTTCCCCACCTCCCCTGTGATAGACCAATTCAGTTGACTGTGGCTACTATCTAGGCATACAGCCACTTTAATACAAAACTCTTTTCTGTGATACATATATTTGTTTGTGCTAACAATCTTTCTATACATGGTTCCCATATTTGGCGAAAATACTGATTAGTGTTATAAAACATAAGAGAAGCCCTGCTGGATCAGGCCACAGCCCATCTAGTCCAGCATCCTGTCACACACAGTGGCCCACCAAATGCTCATGGGCATCTCAAGCAGAGACAAGGACAAACCTATTCCTGCTCTAGAATCCCAGCAAATGGCCTTAGAAGTACCCCAGTCCCCCGCCCCCCAGCCTGAAAGATGCACCTAGGCATTCATTCTAGTAGCCATTGATACTTCTGTCATCCATAAATTTGTCTAACTCTACCTTAAAGCCATCCAGATTGGTAACTGTCACCACCTCTTCCGGCAGCACATTCCATAAGCCAATGACCCTCTGGGTGAAGAAATACTTCCCTTTGTCGGACCTGACTCTCCTACCCATCAGCTTCATAGAGTGCCCCCTGGTTCTAGTGTTGTGTGATAGAAAAAAGAAATTTTCTCTATCCACCTTTTCTATGCCATGCATAATTTTATATGCTTCAATCAGGTCCCCTCTTAAACGCCGTCTCTCCAGCCTGAAGAGGCCTAGACCAGTGATGGTGAACCTTTTGAGCTTGGTGTGTCAAAATTCGCAAGAAAACCTAGCTTAACTCGGGTGCTGTGTCACATCTAGAAATATCCATAATTTTGTGATATTTGTAGCTCTAGTAAAAAAGTTATATTTTTGATATATGTATTTTATTAAAAGCAAAAACAAATAATTCTTTACATTAGTGACTTTTGTTGCTAAATCTTCAATTGAAAGTTGGTATTTCATACGCTTCAAGAACAAGCAAGCAGTACACACCCAGGTGCCAAGGTGACCATGTGTGTCACCCAAAAGGGCTTCGCGTGTCACCTGTGACACGCGTGTCATAGGTTGGCCATCACCGGCCTAGACGTTGAAGCCTGGTTTCGTAAGGGAGGTGTTCCAGCCCCTTAATCATTCTGGTTGCCCTTCTCTGCACCTTCTCTAGTTCCACAAAATCCTTTTTGAGGTGTGGTGACAAGAATTGTACACAATATTCCAAATGTAGCCTCACCATAGATTTATAAAGAGGCAAAATGACACTTGCTGACTTATTTTCTATTCCCTTCCAAATTATTCCCAGCATTGAATTAGCTTTCTTCGCTGCTGCTGCACACTGGGTTGACACCTTCATGGAACTGTCCTGATGTGTTGCAGAAAGCTCAAACCCCATCAGTTTATAGACAATTTGGATTCTTGGCCCCGATGTGCATTACTTTGCACTTGTTAAGATTAAAGCACATTTGCCACTTGGTTGTCCAGTCACCCAATGCTAAGAGATCCCTCTGAATCTCTTTTGGATTTTACTACCCTAAATAATTTAGTATCATAATTTATCTTCCATTTGATGCTGTTTACATGTGATAAATTCATTTATCGTAATTTTCCATAATTCATTTTGTCACTCCCTTATTGTTAGATTATCAGCATATTTCCAGCTTTTTACCAATATTGTTGAGCTGCAGCTATCAAATAATGTAATCTTGTTTGTGCGTTTATATCCAAATTTAAGTCAGTAATGTCATGCAACAGGTAAATATTTGGTGAAAATGGGATGTTTATTTAAAACTTTTGCCTTATTTCTTCATGTATCTCACTCCAAAATTGTTGCACAGAAAGGCAAACCAGACCATATGAAAATATATAGGCAATTGTTGGCAACCTCTCCAGCAATTTTTATTGTTTGTTCTTGTTATATTAGCAAATCTTAATGGTGTAAGGTACCATCTACTGTATATAATGTTTTTGTATAAGGGCTCATTCTCATGCATTATAGACTCGAAAGCGAACCTGAATTTGCCTTGGAGCATCCCCAAGCAAAGGCTCTACATGTGGAACAAATTGCTCAAATCTGCATTAACCCCACCTTGCTAACTGTTTTTCTGTGAATTAGGAGGCAAGCATGGATTATCTTGGGGGCATGGGGACGCTCCCAGGTTATTGGGGGAGGAGACTGGTGATCGCATCGTTAGTGGGTGGGGTTTCGCCTGTGCTCACCGTTCCCATCCTTGTGCTGTGATCACAACTGTTTGGGGATTTCTTTCAATAAATTTGATGAAAGAGAAATGATGATCGTTCTCATTTGTCCTACGAGTGTCTTTCCGGCTACAATTATTACACCCCCCTCTTCCCTGACTGCCAGATCGGCAAGCTACATGTGGGTAATGGCTTGATTTTGCACACTGGTGCTGCTTTGCCTTAATGGGTGGCGCTCCTGTGGTTTCTCTGCACCAGATGCTGCATGAGAAGATGAAGCACAGAGTAACTCAAACCTGTTGCAAGTGGGTGGGTGCTCCCTGTCATGCAAAGGTGTGCACCTCCACTTTTCATCGTTATGCTGCTTTTCACTGTTATGCCCCTTATTATTATCATTGTTTATCTTTGTGTGTTGTGTTCGTGGAGGTGCAACTGAGGTGTTTCTGTGTCATCCCTGCAGCGGGCAGGACAGGGTATGGTGACATCAACTTGGCTTCCTATCAGGGGAGAGGAGGTGGGTAGAAAAAGCTGCAGTTACCCAATGCAGCGGTTTACCGTGGTTTTCATGGGGACAGGTAGACTTGACTTGAACCCGCGCTCTCCTCAATTGAATGGGGATGGGTTAATTTGAACTACAATCTGCATTGGGAATGACTCGATTAAAATCCGAAATAAATGGAGTTCGTGGGGAATAATGTTTTATGGCTACATGTTTAATACTATATCCTGACATTTAAGTAGTTAAGGATAATTTTAATATTATTTTTTGAGTAATAAATGTTATGTAACCCTCTGATTAGAAAAATATCTTAATTTACTAAAGCCATTCCCAGGGAAATCTAACTTAATTCATCTGTTGAGAAACAACTTGTGAAATCATTACGGCTCATTGTACATTGCTTTTTTAATTTTTGAAAACTGCTTATTGTTGCACCTGGGATATTGAATTTAATTAGTTTTCAAAGGGAAAAAAATATGGTTTCCTAAAAACAAATACTGTCCTGTACTTATAGCTAGCCATGTAATTTAAATACCACATCTGATACAAAAGCTTTGGATTGTGTGGATGTTCCTGACCGGAAGATATACTACATCTGCACTAGTGTCACAAATGCAAATCTTTTGATTGCTAGTTTTTTAATTAAGAAAAAAACTTTATAAATGACTGGCCAGCGAGGTTTTGGAGGTAGTACACAAAAACTTTTGACTTTGACTCCTCAGTTTAAGGTATCATTGACTTCAACTATTCTGTTTGTAATTTTATACTTTCTATACAGAGTGATAGCATGCAACTTACAAAGCATTTTGTTACTGCCAGCATGAAACATCAAGCTACTTTTTAGGACCCTTGTGTGTTAGAATTTAGGTTTAAAGACTAAACTTTGGTTTGCTTCAAGTCAAACCAAAACACACCACACAGTGTTCAGTTTGAATTTGAACCTTGAAAATCAGTGGAAAACCCTCCCCCCCTTAAAGGTAATTGTGGTGAATCAAGCCAGTGTGAATTGAACTGAGTGACTCGACCTCTCAATGAACACCTCTTGGTTTGTTTCATTTTAAACTAGCCTTTTTGAACAGTGGTGGCTGGTTGGTATGGCCCAATTTGAATTGGGTCTAACCCAAACAGATTGGGCACATGTGCTGTGTTGTGGTTATTTTATATTATTTATGAATGGAGTTACAAACACTCAATAACACTCAACAGTTTTCACTTAGTTGGAGTAGTCGACACATTTTTGCTGACTCCAGTAATCCAATAATTGCTTCATTGCTTCTGACTCCAACTTCACAGTCCTGCTGTCATGGAGCTTCATTGCTTACTAATGAGTGACTGTGTTTTCATGTGGCACAGATATGGCTGTATCCACATACATTTAAAAAAAAAATCTCAAAAGTGGTTTAGAGGTTAAAAATGGCCACATGCTAGTTTCATAATCTTACCTCTAAGCCATTTCCTGACTGGCAGTGAATCGACACTCAAGCTGCATCCCCAAGCAATAAAAAGCCCGTTAAAAAGCTTCTTTTGCCATGGAGTGTTCCATGCACAGCTTTTCTCCAAGCTTCCAGTGGCACAAAAGGAGGAAAATGTGCGGGAGAAAAGTGCCCTTTAAACAAGACTACCAGCGCACATTTTTGAAGCCGCGGATATTCTGAGCAACATTGTGCATGGAGATGCTCCGTGGCAAAAGGGGTGGGGATTGACAGCTAAGATCTCCGAGAAAAGCACCCTGGCTCTGCTGCCTCTGCCGCCTGCACACACAGCCTTAAACATTCACACATCTCCCAGAACTGCAACAGCTTTCCTTCCTTTTCCCTTTCTAAAGGGTCAGAACTTTTAAAGAGCCAGAATTGTGCAGAATTGCGCCATTGTTATCAAGTGTGAAGTGGGTGGATTGCTACAGTGTAACCTCTGCTGTACAGGGTGGATTTTACAGTGAAATCACTAATTTTGGAAGCAAGCTCTGGATCCCAAAGTGATAAATGTTTCTGGTGGGTTTTGCAGGCAGGGGAGATGAACAGAGAACTTGTAAATATGGCTATTTTTCTTTTAGACTTGTCGGGGGTTGTCTCCCTGGTTCTGGCCGCGCAGATCGCAGTCCCTCCCCATTCCTGCCAGCACCTTATCACGCAGAGAGGGGGCAGGGAGAAAAAGATGTGGGCAAACAAAACACGCTTCCTTGGGGATGGTAGGTGCGTTTAAAATGTGTGTTTTACGGAACCTCATGGGGACGCTTATTCCGGAATTGAATGGCACTTTTAAAATCCGTTGGGGGGAGGAAATGGGGCGCTTCTAGGGCCATCTGCTGGGACTCGAGAGCAGGAGAAGGTTTGTCCTTGTCTCTGCTTGAGATGCCCATGAGCATTTGGTGGGCCACTGTGTGCGACAGGATGCTGGACTAGATGGGCTGTGGCCTGATCCAGCAAGGCTTCTCTTATGTTCTTATGTTATGTTCTAGAGGAACAATACAGAGGCAAATAAGTTGCTTGGGGACGCAGCCTCAGTGTTAGTTTTATATAAGTAGTTAACTGAATAGTTAACCCATGATGTGCTTTGCAAATGTCTTGTGGCCCCCCTCACCCCTCACAACAGCCTCTTTTCCTGGCCTCCTTCCACACCCTCTCACTATACTGCCTTTGTGAGCATGTTCATCAGGAGCCATACGAAGGGCAGCACAGGAGACAAGGAGCACAGGGATCATCTGCAAAATTGTTACACAAATATTGTGTGCTGTTTAGGAAATTACTGCACAATCCCTTTAGAATAAGGTGTAGTTTTTTTGCAAAGCACGTGAAGTATGAACACAACCTGAGGCTAATCTGGACCATATTATGGGGAGACATTGCCTGCCACAACAGAGAGGAAACCTTCCCAGTCTGGCGGTAAGCTGGCCTCCATGCAAGTGGGGGTGGGGGAGAGACCCAGAGGTCTCCATGTGCATCACAGAAATGTTGAGTTTTTGCTTGCTTGCTTCCTTCAATGTACCTCGTATTCAAATCCAAGAGGGAAGCACTATCTTCTATGGACCCCTAGACAGAAGGAGCCATAGGATTCCATAAAAGTGGCATCTGTTCATTTGACTGGCAGCATCTCTGCCCTCTCCATATGCCACCTCCACATCTATCCCAAGTAAGTTCCCTATAGCTTATGGCAGCAAATTAGCCCACTCTGGCCAGCAGCTGTGTCTCCAGCCAGTACAGCCTCCCACCTTCCATTCAACAATGAGTTCATAATAATTCTGTGAACCTCTCAGCCTTATTGGGGTCCTGCTAATCACACCAAAGGGTCCTATTAAGCAAGTGGGCAATTTCCCTGCTTTTGTGGCATCCTTGAATGAAGGTGAATTGAGCCACCAATGCAGGGAGAGTCCCCAAAAGACCTTGGCTTCTAACCCATTTTCTGTCCAATCGAAAGCCATCCCTATTGCTGAGTGCCATTCAGCAGCAGTTATCTAAAATGAATAGGCAAAGAATTTGATAATAGTTTATTAGAGCATTAAGTCCTTCACATCACTGGCTGATCAATGCAAGCCTATTACATTTTAGAGGACAACCATCTATCCTTAGAAATGAATCAGCAAGGACTTTATGACTTGTTTAAAACATTTTAGACATTTTTCATATTTGGAACAGTTCCAATTTATCCTGTACAATAATATACTTGTATATGGATGAAAGCTCTGATGTGAATCCTTAAATTGTTTTAAAGTAGCATGTTGTTTTTGTGTAGTGCATTAGTCAAGTACACTTTTGAATTTTTTTTATTTCAATTCTTGATAGATGTTCTGTTTGGATTTTCTTTTTTTGCAGAGATATAATGTGGTGGTGGTATGTACTCATTTCAAAATTCCAGATACTCTACTTCAAGCTTAATTGTGGTTTACAGTTTACTAAAAAATAATCATTGTCATTTTGTTCATTGCATATTTATTTCTTGTGATTCCATTAAAAATTGGCCTGAGTTCTTGCTTCGCCTTGCATTAGTGGCTGCAGTAGTTTACTGATAGGTTTCAGTTCTTATCACAATCATTATTAATATGCTAAGTAAGACCTTTATGTCTCTAGTCCTCAACTTGTGAAATCCCTCTACAAAAGGATACCACCATTGATATCAACCCCACCAAAAGGCTGAAGAGGTACAATAACATGGCCATCTTTGTTTTCCTAGCAGACATAATCTATAGGGCAAGCAAGGAACTTCCATGCTGTGAGTCTGAAATGTACCTCGATAATCTGTTTCCTCAAAGCATCATATTTCCTTCATTACAATCCCCCAAAGGAGATATTGGGGGGTTTCCCACTAGCACTAAGTACCCATTTGGGACCCATTAAGGACCCATTAGGTTCCGAGCAGAAAGATCCCATTTCCACGGCAGACCCCATTAGAGCCACATTTGTTTCCACCAGTTCTAGGGAAATCCGGAGTGAATGGGTCTACAATGAGGTCTTCGGGCATTAAATCTGGATTATACAGAGAGCATTTCCATGGCGATTGGGCAATGGGGTCTAGGGTTGGCTCCGGGGGGGGGGGATGCACCCATGGGTGGTGGTGGAAATAGATGTGTCTCTAATGGGGTCTGTAGTGGAAATGGGGTCATCTGGTTCTCAGCCAAATGGGTTCTTAATGGGTGCTTCAATGGATACTTAGTGCTAGTGGAAAAACACCCATTCCTTAGATCCAGATCATCTTAGATCCGTATTAAGGGAGATCAGTAGAAAAAAACCCATTGGTGACTGGGCAGTACAGTAAGACCCCATTTTAAGTGAATTTGGTTTGGACAGCTTGTGTTTTGTTAAGTGGTATTAAGCATTCTTGTTTCACTTTACATTTTTATGCATCTGAGGAGAGTTCAGAGGAAGGTTTTGCTTTAATGCAGTTTTTCCTTAAGTAACAATGTGCAGGAATGGCATCCTCATATTAAACAAGGCTTTACTTTAGTTATTCAAAACTATTAAGGACAGCAGGGGAAATCACCTCTCTTCTCCCTGCCCCGAAAAGTACTTTTTCAGTAGCTTCCCCATACTAGAGTAAATCTTGAGAAGCCTCCTCTAAGAGCTGCTAAAAATATAATTAATATTGTATATTTTGTAGAAGGTGGCATGAACTCCCACCTAGATTTGCTTTGAACTTTAAGTATACTTTATCTTTGGAGAATCTCTTTATGCAGTAGAAGGTTATACACAATTTTGTTGAAATGTAAATTATGACACTGGTAATATAAACAAAAGCATAAGTAAAGTGGGTTCAGTTCTTAGCAACTCAAGGAAAGGCTAGTAGGACATCTTGTTAACAGTGTGTGAGATGGCTTACATAATTTAAATCACATGATTGTTCTTAAATCTAAGTTCAGGAGAAAAGATAATCTGAGGATATAGTGATTAGGTGTCATTGTTCTTTCCCATGACTTCTCCTCCTGTTCAACTTACCAAGTGTTAGGTTATCTAGCTAATCATTTGCTTATATCACATGCCAGAAGTATGCAACTTTCTGCTTCATGATCATTCTTTAAGGGATAAATCAGGTTTTATTTGATCCAGGGCTAGGACCATGGTCAAACAGTTAATGAACAATTTAAGGTTAAAAATTAAAAAACCCACTGGAAATATATTGAAAAAAATCCCAATTTAAAGGACTGAGCAACCCTGATTTGGTTCAAATGGGGACTGGTTCAGTTTGATTGGATAATTGCAGAAGAAATGTTTTGAATTGAACTGTTCAGATTCAAAACAATTTGTACATCTCTGTCCAGAACTAATTAATTAAAGATGTGTATTATCTTTCTTTTTGATATGGCTTTGTGTTTTCAGTTATAATGATATACTTGCTTGTAAGTTAAGCAGTACCTTTTCTTGATGCCTTCTCTTTTCTGAGCTGCTCTACCTGTCCCAGTTTGGTACATACTGTAGTTTCCTGTTTATTTTAAAGATTCCTTAGAAGAATAATCACTGTTAGCTTATGATATTTCACATTCTGGCTTCAGTTAAACATCACATTTCTTGCTTTAGTCTATGAAGCAAGGGTAAGCCTTCTTCTGACTTTTTTTTGCTCTTTTTAATAATCTGTCACATGTTAGCCGTATGATTTTACTGTTACTTTTTCTAAAATCAATGGGTTCTACTGAAACATTTTTCTCCATTTATATTACTATTCTTCTTTTAAGATTTTTGTAAAATAAAATGTTACAAAACATCACTTTCATTTGATGTTTCGTACCTTCTCTGGCATTCTGCTTCTTTCATGTACATGTATAAATTAGTATTTTTCAGTCTCTAGACCACAAATTTTGTTGACATAAAATTTAAACAATCAGTTGAGTATTTGAGCTACACTTGGTTTTTTTCTTTTCTCACAGTAGTACTTAATATGAATTCAAACTACATGGAATTAATTATAATACATTCCACTGTTTGTGAGAACCCATGTTGTTTGTGGAGGTGTGGGTTCACTAACACAACTTCTATGTTCCACTATAGCTCTGATCCAGATGATCCTTTCCCACAGTCTGAGTCTGGATCAGATACTCCTCAGCAAGTGTTATGTTAGAAAAAGCAGAGTGAGGGGATGCTGGTATTTTTAACCTCCACTAAATTCTGGAGACAATGTCTTGGCCAGGCACCCACCAAATTAAATTTTGCTTAACCACTCTCAGCAGTGTCAGACAGGAGGCAACATTGACTTGTTGTCTACTTCCTGCCACTGTCCTTTGTTCTTTCCTGTCATGGCCACAGATATGTCCTTGACCTATTTTTACCTTCTAACATTTACTTTTGTGAATCCCACTTGCAATTTCCAAGCTGCTTTATTTTTTCTTTCCTCTGGGTCTCTTCCTCATCCACCTACATAAACACATACATGCACCCAAACTTGAAAAGGAGAGTGCCTTTCCATCTGTTTCCCATTGTGCAGTTTTCTTTCCTACCAGCAGTGAGGAAGAGCCAAATATATGTGAGAAGCAAGTGTGTGGGTGATATGCCCACCAAAGTGGTTGTCTGGGCTACATGGCAAGCTGACTGAGAGGGGGTTCCAGTGTAAGTACTTCATTCCCTCTTCTCTTGTCCACTCACCCAGAAGCGCTGTACATACAGAATCATGGGGTGGACTCTTCTCATTGGTAAGGTACCTGCTAGAAAATGTGTGTTTGTGGAAGGGCACTTCTTGAAGCAAGAACTGTATCTGAGTTCTGCTCCCCCACAACTTATTTATTATTTACTTTATTTATTTATTTGTATTTCTATCCCACCCTATACCCAGAGGTCTCAGGGCAGGATACAATATTATAAAAATCTTGGACAGGTCCCTGCCCTCAGACTTACAATCAGAGGGGAAGGGAGAATTTCTTCTCCCTTTCCCTCTGATGGGGAGGCTGTTGAAAGATCTAGAAAGTGTTAAAGGAAGAGCTGAATTTTAAAACATGGTGAGAAAGAAGGGGAAACTTTAACAATCTTCTGGATTCTGTGGATGAGAGGTCCTTCCTTCTAAGTCCAAATTCCTATTCAGAGCTGGATAGATCCTTTTCCCACTCTTCCGTTCAGATGGCTGACATGAGATCTACTTCTGTGATAAAAACCACAACATGAACCATAGTCTGGTGTCTACATAGACTCTCTTGTGCAGTTTTCTTGGCAGATACAGAAATGATCTGTGATTAAGTTTTTCCAAGGAGACTGAACTTAACAACTCTTTACTTTCCAGACAATTTCTCTACCTCTGAGCTATGATGACTGCCCCAAGAAAGGCATAAATTATGTGAACGGTCTTTTTCTTAGTTTTTTTGTACTTTGCACAATATCACAATAAAAAAGAAGAGAAATTAACACAATCCATGTGTTAAAGCAGTTACTGGCCCCAAAGTGTGTGTTTCGATAGGGGTAGAATACTTAAAAGAAGGGGGTGGGTTAATTTTACCTGACATAGTAAAATTAAATGTGAGGGTTTTGTTTTTTAAAACGCAAAGAATATTTAATGATTTCATCTTCTATCATCTTGAAATTTAAGATGAAGTATCACATGAGCTGTCTGATCACTTTTTTCATCATTTAATATTTCCCTCTCTATGATTTGTGAGAAAAATATGCCAACTTTTTTAAATACTTGGGTGGGTAATAATATGGTCTACCAAAACCAAAAGAAAGATTATACCATATTATCTTTTACTATATTTCAAAAGACAGGAGGAAAATAATAAGGCTCAGTTACTAGTTGTTCTGTATAATGTATAAACCAACAATTGTAGCACTAAAGAATGACAAAGTAATAAAATACGTCTTTCATGCTATTTTGAAGGATTAATTATTTTGTTTTCAAAGTAGTAAGACCCTCTTTTGATTACATTAATTTCCTGTGTTGAATTTCATTAGCATTGCTTATGACAGAGTTTTTTTAAAAAAAAAATCAACTTGGATTGCTGGGGTCTTTTCTTTTTATACCTTGCTATTCTGTTTGTTACTATAGAAATATAAATGACTGGCAGGGTGGCCAGAACTGTTGGACAATTTCCTGTGACCCCATCTGTGTCCATAAAAATGCTCCATTTCTTTCTGTGATTCTGTTTAGAGTAAGAAAGTACCTTATGCATATGGACACAAGCCATGGTTACCTGAACCTATGGCTTGTGTGGAATGCTTGCATCATGACTTACTTGCATTGCCCAGCCTTGTGAGCCAATGTTGCTTTTATTACTTGATTGCATAACTTTTAGCTGTTAACATTTGCTTATCCCAATAGAGTAGTCTCTCCTTATAGGCTTTAATTTGGTTTCTACAAAAAGAATCCCATTCAAGGGGATTCAGGGTGGCTGTTAAAGCTTTCTATTCTTCTCCCCACCCCAGACACCCCTGTGAAAGCTCAGAAGAAAGGTGTGACTAGCTCAAGGTCACCCAGCTGGCTTCATGGAAGAGTGCTTCATGGAGGAGTCCAGCACCCTAACCACAAGACCAAACTGGTTCACACACTGTTTATAGTGAAACTAAGTGCACTGTAAGAGTTGTAGAAAGTATCTAGATGGTGTTTTTTTGTGCAGTTGTTGTGGAATTATCGTTGAGTTGCTAGACATGTTTGCCTATCTCATGTAGTTGTTCTGGAATTTTGAAGCAATCTAACATAATAAGGCTTTGTGGGGAAAAAAAACCTATATTAGCGGATGATTTTATGATTCCAATAACATGCTCTAGATCATGAAGGAGACTACAGCATGAATTTCAAAGCCTGTGGTTGTTATTGGCTCTCCATGCAGACAATATGGAGCTTCTATTGTAAGACATGGAAGCCAACAGAGGGGGGTGTATCATGTGGGCATCAGTTTCTTGAGAGGATAGTATGATTGCCATACTTTACAGGCTTGAAACATGCTGTTTCTGCTTTTACATGAGAAAAATACTATTACAAAAATCAGTAATTATGAAAAAAACACAATATAGCAAAAATAATTACGTGACATCTGGAGGCAGCCTTACAGTGGATAAAATGGGTTAGGATTAGGGTGTTTGGTTACATTTACTTAAATAAGGACATTGGTGGCTACATATCACAGCCATCCCTAATGTACAATGCCTACATCACAAATATAGGAAGAAGAATGTCTCACTTCCTTTCACATGCAATTTAGAAGCAGCTCAACTCACATGCAACTTGAGAACCTGCTCTTTTTCTCAAGTTTGCAAAGTTTCTTCCTCACTGATCAAGGACAGGTAGGAAATGGAAGCTGACAGAAGGCCTTGATCTTGTCTTCTAATCAAACTGCTTTTGTGTCAAGCTACATATAAGGGAAACACCAGGAGGGATACAGATATGTAAATGAAATCTATGTTCAATATACATCTGAGGTGATGTGAGAACTGTTCTCAGGCACAATATGTTTCAAACTAAAGGTTTGATTTTGACAGTTGATCCTCAGGAATGAGAGAAATAATCAAGGTGATTGAGGTACAACATTATTGAACTCAAAGAAGCAAGATAAACAATTTATTTATAGTGACAAATCAGCAGTGGAAATTAGACACAAATGGCACGAGCAACTGAAGCAGCAAGGTACTAATTTACAGGTGGAGATTCAGGATGCCTTACACAGCTCAGTTAAAGAAAGAAGAAGTGTGTTGTGTGTCAGGTTAAACTGAGGGTTTAAGGACCTTTCAGAGGGTGTTGCCAAGCAGAACCAGTAAAAACGAATCCTGTGGCCTTAAGGCAAAAGTTCTGAGTTCCCTTGTATTTGGCAGCAATGCCTCAGTGGGCAGGTGCACCTCTTCTGGAATGAGTTAAATTCCCATTATTCACTGGATCAATCTACCTCCCTTGATCATCAAAATATAATGAATTTGTCACAACCATCAATTTGGGATCCCTTTTATTAGGAGCCAGGTGAGCACATGAAAAACAACAGATGATGTGGGTAGCCCTAAAGCAATCACATTATGAAGGGGCTGGTAGACCCAAAGGTAACTGGAAGACTGTTTCTTGTACTCAATGAAGGGCAGCAAGAGAAGTCACCCTTGGACATTTTTCTCCATTAGGATATTAACCATTAGATCACCTAGCAGGTGCTTGAGCTAGAGGATCAGTGCAAACGTGGAGAACATGACAAATGTTATGCTGGATTAATCCAGCAGCCTATTTTCACTGTGACCAACTATATGGAAGCCCTTGAGCAGAACATGACTGCAGCAGCTTACCTTCAGGAAGTGTGCCTTGAGGGACATGTGAGTTTCTGTACCAGAGGTGGTCCTAGGAAGGCATCAAAGATAATGTTTATTATAACCCTTTATAGCTTAGATTAACTCAAGCCCTTGCCTGTCACCTGTTCCTTCACTGTAAGTTTTCTTCCCATGTAAGTTCTTTTTGCTCTTTTCCCCTGGTTGGGAGCCACAAGAGAGCATATCGGCTCCCAACCAGGGGAATAGGGCAATAGGGATGTGCACGAATGTGCTTTTTGCATTCTAATTCTATTTGAATCAAATGTCAAAACATTTTATTTGGTTTGAATGTTTAGAATCCGAATGCAACAAAATCCAATTCGGATCGAATACATTTGAATCTATTTGAGTGTTAGATTCAAATCTGAAGATATGAATGTTGGCAACATTCATATTTGAAGATACTGATGTCGACAACATTCATATGTGTCATACAGATATGTATGTGTACATTTGTATGTGTACATTTGTATCTGTACATTCAGATGTTTCAGATCATTCAAATGTTTAAATTTGAATATGTAGACATTATTTGAGTTCGAATGTCCACATTCAATCAAATTCAATCGAATTTTGAACGTTTAGAACATTTGTGCTTATCCCTAATCAGCAAGCTGAAGATATAGCATAATGGTTCTCGAATATGAAAAAATACCAGAGCATGGAGTTCAATTAATGAAAACATTTTTTTCTTTGTGAGAGGTGTGTAGCAATCACTGTAGAGTGATGAAATTCTATAATAATTGCTAAACAAAATATGGGTTCCACAAATTATGGAATGTCACAGTTGTCTACAATATGTATTCTTCGTAGTCTTTGCAAGGCTCTTTATTCTCTGCTAACATCTTTTCTGTTGAAAATTTTTTTTCACTCGGGCCTTCTCACTGTAAGTTACAGTTTATTATCATCATAGACCAGTTTATTCCTCTGTAAATATTTCTTCTCCCTCACACCAATCATTTTTAATGATGTTTTATACACGCTTTTTAATAATGCTTTTAGATTGTTTTTATCTTTCTTTTTAACTACTTGGAGGTTTTAAATAAAAAGTGATATTAAAAATACTATTCGTGAGGATTGTAATATTGGATTATCATGATTTATCTAGTTATTTATTTAAACTAAAAATGTCCTGCTATTATGTTGCTCATGTACTCTGTCAGGATACTTTTGCCCTTTCTGTTTTTTTTTTAAAGAGATATGAAAAAAGACCAAGAAATTAACAGAAGAAAATTGGTATTATAGTGGAGGAGGAGATGGGATAAGCTATTATTTTGGTAGTATTTTTCTACTCTTGTGTGAAGAATAAAGTCCTTTAGCTGTCTGTACATATGGTAGTTGCATATGTAGTTGCAAAGTTTGGATATGTATAGTCTATCTGGCAGATACAGATTTGAGTATATAAAATCTCTCTGATGTGCAATTAATGAATCTCATACTGGGTTTTTGGGAGGGAATGCACCTTATGTCATGAGCATCTGTTTGAATCTACGTAGACCAGTGGTTCTCAACCTTCCTAATGCCGGGACCCCTTAATGGAGTTCCTCATGTTGTGGAGACCCCCAACCATGGGGGCAGAGCAGCTTGGAGGTGGGAGGGAAGGGCAGCAGGAGACTCGTCGCGACCCCTCTGAAAGGGTAGTTCGACCCCCAAAGGGGTCCCGACCCCCAGGTTGAGAACCACTGATCTAGACATTGCTGAGTGGGAGAATAATGAAATTATTTGGGGCGAATATTACATTTCCTAGAAATCAATGCCACATATTAATATTATTGTTATTTTTTAGTTGCCGAGTTTTTTTTAAAATTCCCTGCCCAACTCTGTCATGTATGTTAAAGTGAAGTTTCAAGTGTTTTAAAGTATTGGTTTGCATACAGATTACATAAAAGTATTTACTGTTTACACTAATGTGAGGTAAAACAAACAGTAGATTTGAAGCAGTGACTATGCTATTTTTGATGACCTTGTTACAGAGGTTAAAAATCTTACTTTAGCCTTCTGAAAAGGCTTTAGATATTCCTGCATCGATGACTTTGGGGAACTTTTCTTAGGTAGTGATTGGGTTTTGATTGCTGAAATTATACTAGATATGACAATACAATAATGTAACATAGGGTGTTTTCCCACTGTCACTAGAAGTACCCATTAAGTACCCATTAATGGGTACTTAATGGGTACTTTAGTGACAGTGGAAAAACACCCATAAACAGCCTCAGGTAGCATGTGCTGTAGTGTTCTAACTAAATATAAAGTAGGTATTGCATTGCTGTGATCCATATGCCAGTATAAACAGTACATCAGGATTAAAGGTGTTAGGAGAAAAAACAATTAGGGTAAAAATCTTATTGCTGCCCTGTAGCAAAAATACAACTAATTAACATTGCAAAATTGTGTAAATGATTGCTTATGAAGGTGCCAGAAGAACAAAATCAAACCATCTGGACTGCTGCACAATCACATATTTCACAAAAGTGAAGTGATCCAGAAAGTCATTATATTTATAAACATTGGTTGAGAGAAAATTAATTGAAATGTTCTGCTTTATGATTTTACTGCAGAGATTTCACATTATTTTTTCAACTGAAGAGAATACCTTCTTGCCTTGGTTAAATAATAGGACTCAAAGTCATCAGAGTGTGCCTGGTGAAGGCCCAAGCTTGATGTCTTGCAGGTGGTGTTTCTAGGCATGTAGCACACTTCCAAGGGCTAACAATTGTCCTTAGAGATGTCCTTCCTGGCATTGAGCTGACACCTTCATAGAGCTGACCATCAGAACCCTAAAATTCTTTTTCTGATCTGCCATAGAACTTCATTCCCCATCAGTTTATAAGTGTACATTACTTTGCATTTGCCATTTCATTGCCCACTCACCCAATGTCAAGAGATCCCTTTGGAGCTCTTTGCAATCTCTTTCAGTTTTACTACCTTAGAAATACCTTAGAATATTTGCATAAGCAATATCTTCTTGTGATTTTGCCTTTTCTCGCAACCAGATGCTTATACTCAACTGTTCCAATAGTTACATTGTAAGGTTCTTTATTTGCACAGTGTTGTATTGATTATACTATTTGTGGTTTCCTCCTCTTTTACTGTAGTATGGAGCTATATCTAGGAAATCAAGTGAATATCCTCACTGGAACATCTGTGCGTAATAGTTCAGTGGAAGACTGGTTGCTGTTGCAATTACATTTCAATATCTACAAATTATTGTTCTCTGGCTTGTGTGCCAGTACTCTAGATGTATTTGCAAATTTTGTTTGTTGCATGAACACTTCACATGGTATTCTTTAGGAACTATCATTCAAAGAGCCAAATGGCAGACAATCTGGAAACCCTAGACCATTCTTGTCACCAGTACATTACAGAAATGAGGGAAAGATATTTGAAAGATTTTCTAAGATAAGATCCGTTTTAACTTTGGCCAGTCCACTTGAGACTCCATCCAAACCTAGTCAAGACTGACATTTTACGGAGTTTGTTTTGCAGGAGCTGGTCTGGGTGGCTAGGGCTTTTGTCTTATTGACCTCCAGAATTTTTCTTTCTTGGTTAGGAACAAGAAGCATAAGTGGGCCATAATTCTGGGTGAACAACCATCGTGAGGAAGACTCGTCTGATGGAAATGACTTTAGAGTTAATTATACTGGTTTCCTGAAATTTCACTGTCTTTGAAAGATGGGGCACCCAGGCATGGACCTTGCAAATGCCCGACTCCTTGGTTGCCTATATTAGATTGACAGCTGTATGTGCATGCAGCCCAAACCACTATGCAGTAGTGTTATTAATATCCTGCTGTATCAACTTCAATACATATCACTTCTAGGTTCCATAACTGTGATCTTGGCTCAATGTTTATTGAATTTATGCAGTGCAAGATTGTTTAAAAAATATTCTACTTGTCATGAAGTCAGAACCCATAGAAGATCTACTGTCCAGTAATCAGAGTAAAATTCTGTTACTAGTTTGGCTCTGGGACATTTAAGCAGTCAGTAGTGATTAGCTTACAATCTGATGAACATGGAATATACTGTATATTCTGGTGTATAAGACAACTGGGCATATAAGACAACCCCCAACGTTTCCAGTTAAAATATAAAGTTTGGGATATACTTGCCATATAAGAAGCCGACACCTGGCATATAAGATGACATCCGACTTTTGAGAAGATTTTCCTGGGTTGAAAAGTAGTCTTACATGCCAGAATATACTGTATATTTTAATCCAGAATTTTTGTTCAGGTAAGAAATCCATCTTACCTCACTATGTTTCTATAAATCTTAAGGCATGATGAGTGGAAAGTACTATGTAGGTAAGAACATTAGGGTCAGAACATCATGAACTGATATTAGCATTGTCTACCATAATTGTAGCCATAATTCTGTCTACCACATTATTGAGGGCTTGAAGTTTTACTGTACTTTTCTGTTGTGGATCTCTGAGGCACCTGAGAGAAGGCTTTGAGGTGGGATTGTTCCCACATCAGTCTGCCTCCCTTAACATTCAGTGCTAGAAAAGGTGGTTTAGAGAAGGCTTGTGAACATGAGGGCCACATATTGTCTCTCTGAGGCAACCCTTTTATTTTGTCTAAACATAGCTTTGATTTCCTCGTGCTTTCTCTCTTGCTTCTCTATTCATGTTTCTGACATTTATGGATCCTGAGAATAAGGCACAAATTAGTATACCATGCTGTTTCATTATCAGATGTAACGAATAGATGGATCAGTATATGATATAGGCTATCAATCTTATATTTTAACTTATTTGTCATGATGTTGGTTATAAGCTTTAAAAAACCACACAGCTGGTAGAGTATGATGTTCTAACTTGCAAGCATTTAATGTTGATGGGTGATAGATTGGCTAACAGACATATCATCAAAGCTGGATCAGGATCAGTCATATTTTTAGTCACAGAGTCTAATATATAGCAGACCAAACCCAGTCAGAATGCAAAACATCACTGTAATCCTTTCTCTACTCTCCTGTCCCAATTTATGAATTGCCAATTACATACTTAATCTTCTGTTTGGTGGTTCATTGGACTACAAGATCATCATGAAAAGCAACACTGAGTTAAATAGAATTGTCTAGTAAGAAAGTATATATGGAATTAGAACCTTACCAGAACTTATTACCCATCTAATTTGCTTATTTGACCTGAAATAGCATTGTGTTGTTTCTTAAGATAACAAAGAAAATTCGGTATGTCAATTAAGGAAACGAATACCAGCTGGGTTTTGTGGACATGTACACTTTCTCTGTTTATGTTGTAGTGAACTTGCACTATAAATATTAGCTATGTATTTTATTTCTTCAACTTTGTATTGACTTTGAACAGCACTTTTATGTTCAATATGTCCTTTGATGCCTTGAGAGTGAGTTAGGGAATGAGATCTGTAAATCATAGAAAGTGATATGGTCTGGTGGACATGATTTACACACTCACACAAAAGAAGGCTTAATCATTCTTTCCCCTCCATGCCTGCATGAAAAAGAGTTTAGATGAAGACTGGTTGATCTTCTTTGGGAGGGTTCCTCATAAGGCACAAGCTTACTTTTTCAGCAACATAAACTTGTAGATTTTAGCCGTTCTCTGTGTGCAAATGTGTGCTATAATAGGTGAAAGAAGGAACATACATCTGTACACACCTCTACGCATCCCATTTTTATCCCATATGCATCCTGTTTTCATCCTGTATGTATCCATACAAATGTATATGGATATGAATAAGATGCGTACAGATATGTATAAAGCGTACAGATACAAATGTGCACATTCAAATATCTGAATAATTCAAATGAATATTCAAAACATCTTAAATTCATTTGAATATTAAAAAATAAATATATAGACATTCAATTTCAGTTTGAATGTCCAAATTTGAATGAATTTGATTGAATATTCTTGCACATTCCTAGTCACTTCTACAGATGTTCTTGATTTGGTGCCTTAAATCAACAATCCAAAGAACTCTCTTTTATTTGTTATTAGTTCACTATATATACTTACCTTGAGATTGTGAGAGAACAGAATTCAGTATTCAGGTAAGCACAGGCCCTTCAATGGTAAATTATCCTATTTCAATTGATAAATTGTTATTAGCAATTTCACTATGTAACATTGTAGAAACAGTTGTACAGCTACTGAAGAAAGCTATGTGTGTTGGGCTGGAAAACCACTATATAGAATACAGTGGCGGCTGGTGAGCTTCAGGGCTGGGTGTTCACATCCCTAAGTCCCAGGGGGGTGGGCCCGCCGAGGTCACAAGAGGGCGGGACTGCTGAGGTCAGTGGGCGGAGCTAAAGGGGTTGGTGGGCAGAGCCACGGGTCAGAAGTCTCAGAATCAGATAGGTGGGACCACAGCCAATTTGATGTGTTCCATCGCTGAGCATTAAATTGCACTAAACCTGGATTAAACCTGAGGCGTGACTGCAGCCAATGTGAAAAGACAATTACTGGTCACACTTGGCTAATGTCTTCTCTGGCTCTGAAAGTGGTCTGAAGCTGGATTAAACTTTAGGTGTGACTGCAGCCACTGTGAAGAGAAAATTACTGGTCACACTTGGCTACTGTCTTCTCTGGCTGTGAAAGTGGACTAATGCTGGATTAATCCAACTGCAGCCAGGCTTGCTCTCAAAGTGGTCTGAAGCTGGATTAAACCTCAGGTGTGACTGCAGCCAATGTGAAGAGAAAATTACTGGTCACACTTGGCTACGGTCTTCTCTGGCTGTGAAAGTGGACTAAAGCTGGATTAATCCAACCACAGCCAGGCTTGCTCTCAAAGTGGTCTGAAGCTGGATTAAACCTTAGGCGTGACTGTAGCCAATGAGAAAAAACAATGGTCACACTTGGCTACTGTCTTCTCTGGCTGGTCAGCTCTATACCAGACTTTTTTGTTCCTTAGTCATCAAACACACATTCTATTTTGCCAAGTATCCTGGGTGGCCACATCTGCCATCACCACCTGTGATAATCTTTTTCCTCTTTAGCACTAAATAATCAGCCTCTTCCACCCACCCACCTACCATCATTTATTACAGCTGCCTCAAGATCCTGTTTCAGAGGATTCCAAGAAGAAGACCAAGATAAAGCTGCTGACTTTCAGAGCATAATAACATCTCTGTATTGGACTTTGTCTACCAAAATGTTGAAGGCAGCATTTCCAATAAAAAAGCTGAGGTGTTCTTGGTTGATTGGTTTACTTTGGACCATTGAATGCTGTTAATATTAAAATGGCCACGTTTTTGGGATTTTTATGACTTAACTGCTAGTGACACTTCTGAAGTAGCTGGGGCTCTGAGAACTCAGAAGAGAGCTAGCCCAAGGTCACCCAGCTGGCTTCAAGGGGAGTGTGGAATCCAACCCGGTATATGCAGATAACAAGAGCCCAGCTCCCTAACCACTAGACAAAATTGCTTTTTTATTTTCTTTTAAAAGCCATTTTTGCAGGGAAAACCAGAGTGTCCCCCTCCCTCACCCAGAGAATGACCCAATGTGGGTTCTTTAGCACTATCTGGGGAGTGGAATAACAGAATTAAGAGAATAGTTTGTTCCTCTTAAAACAAAAGGGGAATTGTTCTGTGGCTGAGGAAGGAGGACATGACATTCTGTCAGCCCCTTTGAGTTCCCTTTCCTTCAGGATTCCAAAACAAATGTTTGGTTCTCACAAGCTCAATAAATGATAATAGCAAATGACAGGAATTATACAAAAGAAGAAGAAGAAGAGTTGACTTTTCTACCCCACTTTTCTCACCCATTTAAGGGGCCTTAAAGTGACTCAAAAGCCTTCTGTTCTTCCTCCCACAACAGAAACCCCAAAGTACCTGAGGCTGTGAGGGCTCAGAAGAGAGCCAGCCCAAGGTCACCCAAGGGGGGGTGCAGAATCCAACCTGGTATATGCAGACAACAAGAGCCCAGCTCCCTAACCACTAGACAAAATTGCTTTTTTATTTTCTTTTAAAAGCCATTTTTGCAGGGAAAACCATAGTGTCCCCCTCCCCCCCCCCACGATTCCCTCCTTTTCTCCTTCTCTCCATCTCTTTTTCCCTCTCCTCTCTTCCCCCGCTCTCCCCCTGTCTTTCTCCCCCCCCCATCTCTCTCTGTCTCCCTCTGAAGGCTACTGAAATCCTCATGGAGAAACGAGCCAGACTGAGTTGGGAGTCTTCGAGAGGCCAGGGCTTTTCTCCATGAGAGCTTCAGGCAGCCATGCTGGGAATCGGAGCCAGGCAAGGAGAAATTTCACGGAGAAACGGCCCGGGCTCTCGCTGACTCCCAACGCAGTCCGGCTCATTTCTCCGTGAGGATTTCAGAATCAGCCCTGCCTGGCTCCTGGCTGCCCCACGGGGGTAGGGAGAAGCCGGTGGGGCGGCTGGCCACCCGCCAAAGCGAGAACCATGTTCTCACCCTGGCGTGCAGGCAGCGAGGGGAGGAAAGGCTCCCGGCCACCCCACGGGGGTAGGGAGAAGCCGGTGGGGCAGCTGGCCACCTGCCAAGGTGAGAACCATGTTCTCACCCTGGTGTGCAGGCAGCGAGGGGAGGAAAGGCTCCCGACCGTCCCACGGGGGTGGAGAGAAGCCCACCCGCCCGAGGTCTCTTCCCTCCCTGGGCGGCCAGGAGGGAGCAAAATCCAGCCCACAGTAGCCTTTAGTGCTATGGCTCCCCGCCCGCGCATTTTTGCGAAGACCGGGAAGGCCCGTTTAGGGAGCCAGGCTGGGAAGAGGCAAGGAAGGAAGCCAGCTAAATGGCCCGATCTGCCCTCTAGGATGGGCGGCAGCGGCCGCCGCTCTCGGACCACCACATGCCACCCAACCAGCCCACCCCAGAGAGCCAGGACCCTGTTGGGCATAGGAGGGGATGGGGCCCATGGACTTACCCTTCTCTCCTCTAGTCAGTCCTGGTCACATGGAATAAAACCGAAAGAGAAAGAGCCGCAAAAGTGCCTGTACTTATTTGGAAGGAGGGGGGCATGACTTTTAGAATGCGAAACCTCCTGACTGGCTTGTTCGCCGAACCCAGAGCAGTTTAGAATTCCATGCTTCCTCCAATTGAGATACATAATGTTTTTAGTCATTTTTCTGATTGGCTAAAAAAAATATGTATCTGTCTATCTTGTTTTAAAAAAATATTTTTCTTTCCCTGGAGTTAGGGGTGCGGCGATGTAGCGCTCTCAATGGCCAGTCACCACTGATAGAATATATTGGCTCCACGATTTGAGCATAGGACTTTCCAGTAACTACATAGTGGCACATCTATGGACCAAACAGTAGTTGTACCATATATTCCGGCGTATAAGATGACTGGGCGTATAAGACGACCCCCAACTTTTTCAGTTAAAATACAGAGTTTGGGATGTACTCGCCGTATAAGAAGACAACACCCAGCGTATAAGACGACCCCTGACTTTTGAGAAGATTTTCCTGGGTTAAAAAGTAGTCTTATATGCCAGAATATACAGTACTTTATTTTATCCAATGGGATTTTATGTAGAATTAGCTAGATTTTTTGCCAGCACTTTGGCTAAAAATGGATAAGAGTACATGTAATTAAATGATCATTAAGGAGGTTGGGAAGCCTGATGTATAGCACATCAGAGTAGTTCAATCTTGAGATTACTATAGTATGGATAGCTGTGACCAGGAGATCTCTGTCAAGGAAGTGCTTGAGCTTGAGCTGCCTTTTTCCCAAGATGGAGGATACCCAGCCATTTCCTCAACATCACCTCCATCTTGCTACTTGTTAGGATTCCTTTTCAGTTTACTGAATTGATAAGGATCTAGCCCTCTACCATCTCCAAACACTTAACTGAGATGAAAAAGAGCTATAGAGCTCGGTATCACTAACATACTGATAGCTCTTCACATCTCTTAATAACCTCACCCAGTGGCTTCATATAAATATTTAAAATATTTTTATTAAATATAAATAAGACAGACCTCTCAGAAACCCCACAAATGAGCTCACACGGAGTAAACTAGAAGCCCACCATGATTACTTTTTGTGATCTGCCATGGAGATAGGAACTGAACCATTATGCCTCCAATTCCTAAATTATGTAACCTTTGCAAAAGACGACTTTCAATGAACGCATCAAAAGCTTCAGAGGGATCTAAGAGTGCTATGGTAACATTCCCCTTGTTCCTCTCTCACCACAAGTTATCCATCCAAGGCAACCAAGTAAGTCTCAGTGCTGTGAGACAGCCTGAAGCCTGCTTGAAAAGGGTTGAGATAATCTATCTACTTCACGCATGCCTGCAATTGACCTCCTGTCACCTTCTCAGGTACCTTATCCCAAAAAAGAGAGATTGGTGATGCACTGATAATTGCTCCAATCTTCTGGGTCTAGAGAAGTTGTCTTAAAAAGAGGGTGCACTGTTGCCTCCTTTAAAGCCTCTGGCACACAGCCAATCCCTTCCTTGGCCATGTGCTTAATGTTTGAGTATTTGCAAGTCCCAAAATTAGTTTCTTCTGTGGCTGAATTGAATAACAGACAGGGATAAGACTATTTTCTCTTGGCAAGTACATGTTGGAAGACATGATGTGCTGATTATGTGGAAACGCAGTAACAATATTCAGTACAACACATGGGCGGGAGGTATTCTTTATTGTCTCATCAGATCTACTTCAAAGAGTTGACCTTACGTTTTTCCATTTATCACAGCCTGAGATAACTGTAGACTAGGTTAAAAAATAAAGACAAAGTAGCTATGAGGTATTTGCAGGGAAATCAGGCAAATATGTCCTCAGCATCCAATAAAGAAAATTATGAGAAATTATTTTTCTCATAATTGAAAAATCAGTTTCTGCCAGTCTTAGTTCATTTAAATAAATTAAGAATTTCCATTTTCACTGCCCAGTTGTTCCATAGCTGCTTTGTGACTCTTAGAGGATAAAAGTAAAATAAATTTTTAAAAATGTTTTTAAAAATCTAAGTTGTATTTGGATTTCAAGACCTGTAAAAACAGATACAAACTAGAAATCTTCATAGAAACCATTGAATTCAAAAGAGATGAACTGTTAAGATCCTACAACAAATAATATATTTCCCTGTTGTCAGAAAGATGATGCTGTAGTGTCTGAAATGTCTTCAAAAATAACTCATCAAAAATGCATTCCAGTAGCCTAGTTCAGAGATTTTTTTAGAACGTGGATTTTTAGAGCGCAGATAATCATGGCTAAGTTACTTCTGCTCAGTAGGGATTATGGCTGGCATGTGAACCAATGGTCGTGATGTGCCATAGTTAGTATAAACATGCATAGCTAGATAAACATAGTTAGATAAACTTGTTTCTCCAAATTGCAAACTTGATAATTTGTGATTGTGACAGCTGTATTAAGAATGATGTTTCTTAATACAGCTCAAGAGGAGGTGTGTACCTAAATTTCTTTGTTCTTTCGTAACTGATTCCCG
The DNA here is from genome assembly GCA_023333525.1 of Aspidoscelis tigris stejnegeri. Classification (NCBI taxonomy): domain Eukaryota; kingdom Metazoa; phylum Chordata; class Lepidosauria; order Squamata; family Teiidae; genus Aspidoscelis; species Aspidoscelis tigris. The sequence continues at coordinate 46,338,187 of JALMGA010000003.1, read as the reverse complement.
GGTTGTTTTTTAAATCTGGTCCAGCTTGTTAGTACTTCCAGATACTGGTTTGATCCAACTTCCATCTGATGATATTCATCCAATATCAGTTTTATGTACATGCTTCAATTGCTAATTTATCTGAATATTTTCATTGCTTTGCAACCGTAATGTGCCCAGTGATTATCATGAGTCTCAGTGTCAATTTATCTTGTACATTTCTGTTGTTATTGGCATATATTGTGAATGAACTTTATTCTGGGTTTATTTCCACTTGTGCTTTTAACACCTCTGTTATTCCTTTGCCTATTTTCCCCAAAATATTTTCTCTTTAACATGACTACCATCTATGATGTTTAGTTCTTTTTATTAGGCATCCTCTCCAACATCCTGAGGAGCTAGTTTTATCAATGTTTGCTAGATTAGCTGGTGTCAGGATTCATTTATAAATTAACTTCAATCTTGTTTCTTCTATTCCAATAGTATATTATGTCCTAGAATGTACAATTATTCTCAAAGTGAAAGTACCTAAGACGGATGCATGGGCTACCACCTCAGTACTCCTTCTTCCCACATTAAAGTCCTGAGGTTCAGAAGTCTTCTCTACTTACCTGTTTAACCCCCATAGGTCATGTCCCAAGTGATTTGGTGCAGGACCAGATCACTTTTGACCAGGTGTGGGACTGAAAGTGAATCTTGCCCGGCCCCATGCCATGACCACTAACATGGGCTGTATACACATACAGCCATCCCCATGCACTTGAACTGTTGTGCACACCTCTGCTTTATCAAGTATTGCTTGCCATGGAAAAGGGAGAAAATCAAGCCACTGCCCTGTCTGCTTTGGGGATAAGAACCAGGGGATGGATTGCTTGCTGTGGAAAAGGGCGAAAATCAAGCCACTATCTTGCCTGCTTTGGGGATAGGAATAGGATGGGTTGCTCCCTGTGGAAAAGGGAGAAAATCAGGCCACTGCCCTGACTGCTTTGGGGACCAGAACCGGGGGGGGGGTTGCTTGCCATGGAAAAGAGAGAAAAACAATCCAATTTCCTCCCCATATAGCTCGGGGTCGTCCCCATGCACAGGCTCAGCTTGCAAAGCAATATGTGTCAAGCCACCAAACCAGAGTGAGAACAGTTTTTTTCCAGGACCAAATTTGGCCCTGGTTTGGGTGATTTGGTCCAAAAAAAATCAGACCAAATAAAAAAATGCATGGGGACCGCCCCTCTCGAATCTGATTTTGATTTGGGACAAAATGTGCATGGGGATGCACCCATAGAGTCATAATATATGATGTTGTTTTTTGGTTCTTTTTAATGAACTAATCATATGGATATTCTCCATTTCTTTTGTTCACTAAGGCTGCATTCACACCTAAGTTTTCCTCTAACTTCAGTCCACTTTCAGAGTGAGAGAATACATCAGCAAAGTATCAAGCTGTTTTCTTTCAGCATTATCTAACTCAAAATGTCATCTTTGGATTACAGTAGATAAAGAGGAAAGAAAATGATTAATTGCTTTGTTGATCTATTCTCTCACTTGGAAAGTGGTCTGAAATTGGATCACAATGTAGGTGTGAACACAGCCTGACTGGCTCATACAATTTGAATTGCTCAATAATCATTAGAAATTTATATTTTTGTAGCCCTGAATACCACTATATTGACTGTACCCATTCTTACATTTTACCTCTTTATAAATCTGTGGTGAGGCTACACTTGGAATATTGTGTACAAGTTTGGTCACCACACCTCAAAAAGGATATTGTGGAACTGGAAAAGGTACAGAAAAGAGCAATCAAAATGAAGACTTCCCTTACGAAATCAGACTGCAATATCTAGGCCTCTTCAGTGTTTAAGGGACCTGATTGAAGAATATAATATCATGCATGGTTTAGAAAAGGTAGATAAGAGAAAAGTTCTTTTCTCTGCCACACAACACTAGAACCAGGGGGAACTCTACGAAGCTGATGGGTAGGAGAGTCAGATCAAAGAGAAAGTATTTCTTCACTCAGAAGGTCATTGGTCTATGGAATTTACTGCCAGAAGAGGTGGTAACAGCAGCTAGCCTAGATAAGTTTAACAAAGGGTTAGACAAATTCATGGATGACAGGTGTATTAATGGCTACTATAATGGATGCCTAGGTACATCGTCCAGGCTTTGGAGACTGTTAGGGTGCCTCTAAAGGCCATTCACCAGAATTTGAGAACAGGTGAAGGTTTTCCCTTTGTCTTCTGGTTGAGGTGCTTATAAGCAATTAGTGCCTCCTCTGTGTGAGACAGGATGCTGGATTAGATGGACTGTGGTCTGATCCATCAGGGTTCCTTTTATGTTCTTATGTTTCTAAGGAAAAAAAAAGACTGAAATACATGAAGTTGTCACATCTGTTTAGAAATACTTTCTACCTCCACCAGTAGATATATGATATTTCTAAATCTACAATATTATCCACTAAAAACAGAGTTGTGGATTATCCAGTTCTTGCATTTTTATATGCAAGGAGAATTATGGCTGACTCCAAAAACTGCACATTGGCTATAGCTTAGAAGTTGAGCAGCTGATTTTGACCTAAAATGCCCCTCATTCAATCCCTCATAGCTCCAGCTGGAACTAGGGTTGTATTCACTTACCTCTTTAAAAAAGTGGCTCAAAAGCATCTTGGCAGTGATAGCTATTCACATCTCTAATCCAATTTAAGGCCCAGAAAATTCATTTCCAAAGTGCATTTCCTAGCCTAAATGTGGCACGGAACACTAGCTGCCACATGACACCCCTTCTAAGTTGCTTTTGACTCACCTATGAGAGATGCTGCAGGGTCTACTGATAATACTAAACTGGATGGATCATAGGACTGGCTGAATATGATCTAAAGAAGCTTCCAGTTTTACTAAATTACAGGGTTATTTTGAATATCAGTTATTCTTGCTTTTTATATGAAAATTATTTTGCTTTTGAACATTTATATTTAACTGAAGTATATTTGAATTTTTAATGAAAGTTGTTTGTTTTTGCATTTTGCATTTTTAGCCTAATGTACTAAGGAGTACTGAACATGCCACGCAGCCCAACATCAAGTGAAGATGAGATGGCTCAGAGTTTTTCAGATTATTCAGTGGAATCTGAATCAGACAGCTCCAAAGAGGAAACCATTTACGATACTATCAGGGCTACAGCAGAGAAGCCAAGCAGCAGAATGGAAGACAATCAGAGCAACACATTAGTGATAAGGATTGTAATACCTGACCTACAGCAAACGGTATGGAGAACTTGATTAACAATTTTATTGACTGAGACCATTCAATATACTAACCTGGGTGATCAGTTAAATTATGTCAAACTCTAGTCAGAATGTTAAATGATTAAACCATGTATGTAATATTTCTAAAATCACATAAGTCAAAGGACACGAAAGTAATTTTATGAGGACTTTGCTTTCTGTATTAAGATCCAGTATGGAAATATACTGAAAACATAGGGTGTTTTTCCACTGTCACTAGAAGTACCCATTAAGTACCCATTAATGGGTACAAAAATGCCATTTCATACCCATTAATGGGTACTTAATGGGTACTTTTAGTGACAGTGGAAAAACACCCATAAAGAACATAAGAAATGTTCCACCAGATCAGACCCATGGCTCATTTAGTCCATCAGTCTGTTCTCAACAGTGGTCAGCCATCTGCACAGGGACTAGTAGGACATTGACCACACAGGGTGTTTTTTTCCTTGCAGTCTCCCGACAGCTGGCCTTCAGAGGCATATCACTTCCTTCTCTCACTGGGACTAATAGGCATTAACAGCCTGACTTCCATGTACTGGTCCAACCCCTCTGAGAAATCCAAGCTGGTAGTCAAAATCACATCTTGTGACAAGGTTTATAATTTGTGTAAAAATAGGAAAACACTGTTTGTCCATTGGATCATCCAGAATTTAGTTCAATGGGTACCTCTCATTTTGCTACTCTGGGAAAGGGAGAAAAACCTCTCTCTATCCCTTTTGCTCACACCATGCATAATTTTTTTTCACATCTTCATTATCTCTTCTCTTACTCCTCTTCTTTCTACTCTCAAAAAGACCCAGACATTGCAGTCTTTCTTTATAGGGAAACTCCTCCTGTTCCTTGATTGTCAATACTTCAAATACCCAAGTTAAATTCCTTCATTTTCCAAGGCCATTAGTGGTCTCAATTATCCCACAATAAGTACATATCAAGACAGCATCAGTGAAGAATGTAAGCAAACACTGACTGGTATTACAGAGTTTCAAAGATGGCATCACATTGGCCAGGCAGACAAAACTGCACACAATGTTACAGATGCAGCTGCACCATCTATTTATCAAAGGGCAATATAACATTAGCATCTCTGTTTTCAGTACAATTTGTTATTATTCCTAACATTCTGTGGGCCGATTTTAAATAGCAGACATACAGTATGTGGACATTTTCATTGTACTGTCTGGCTACCATTACTTTAAGATCTCTTTCCTGGTCAGTTACAATCAGTCACAATCCCATGTTACTTAATACCTAGACTGCAAATCATGCAATTAAAGTCTAGCAAGGTTAGAAGGACTCCCTTAAACTTTTTCTTATAAAATTCTTACATTGACTGTTGTATTAGTATATGATCTCCATTGACATCTTTTTCAAAGATACTGAGCTCTTTCTAAAATATGTAATAAAACACAATTGTGTGACTTTTTAAGAGGACTACTTTTTAAAAAGTATGATTTAAATATTGAACACTAACAACAACAAAAACAAGGCAGGGATTTTACTGAGTTGCAGAAAATGTATTCCTTTCCCCAAAATTTTCTATTTTAATTATGTGCTTTTGTTTTTTACACTTGCCTATAATGTGGCAAAACTATTCCAGATTTCTGCTTGTTTTTTAAAAAAATGCTACTTCAAACTGATTTTTGCATGAAACTACCAATTTTAAGAGTATTTCAGTTTCACTGATTTTATTAAGATGGTTTTCAGCATGTGCTTAATTCATCTTTTGAAATAAATGAGATACTGAGGTCTTAATTGGCTGATTCCTGACGTCTGTATTGAGTGCAGAATGACTGAATATAAAATGACTGAGTGTAAAATGCTATGACTGCATTAGGCCAAGAGAACTGGATAGCTTTAGCTTGTAGCTGAAAGACACAGTCCCCCACTATAGGCAAGTCCCATCATAAAGTACTAATTCAGGTAGTACTACTGAATTCTTCTGCTAGTATTTTGTTTTGCATTTTTGAGATCTTACCAAACACTACAACTTTTTGACTTTATTGTGAGTTTTGATGATGAATATCAGCAGAAAAAAAGATGAGACTTCTGCTGCTGAGAGAGCATTTCTTCTAAATTCTGTGAAATGATCCAATTTGGTTTGTACTGTCATTGTCTTGGCTATACCTCAGACTGCCTTGACGCAGGGTAAGCAAAATATGCTAACATTTCATGAAGAAAAAGCTTAAGAATTTATTGTGGAATTGAAGTATCAGTCATACCTGTTTTTGCAGGTTATGTTTCAGAAAACAAGAATGATATATACATTGATGAATAAAAATGTCCATGATTTCCAGTTCTTCATCTAATTGTAATGAAAAACCATTTCTAATCAATGTAACACCCTTTATATGTTAAGCATTAATCTTCCTCTGCTAATTTAAAGGTTGCTTAGCTTGTCCTTATTATCTCTATCTCTTAAAAAAAAACCTGTGAGCCTGAAGTTAAAACCTAGGAAATGAAACTTTTTTGAAGGTGCATTTATGTATTTGATATTCACATAGCACCCAGGATCATATAACGTGAATGGCTGCCTTTTTCCAAACTCCAAATGCAGAATGTCCGAATATTTACAAAAAGAAATCTCCATTACAAACTTCTGTCCTTTTTACAAATTATCCTGTTTTTAAAAAATATGGAAAGCTCAAAAGTTTGCATATTATTTTGTTGTTTTGACTTGCATAAAAAAAGCATTGTTTTAAGAAAGATTTATGAATTTTCCTAATGGATTACCATAATATATCCTTTACTTTTAAAGTTAATCAGATCTCTTAGGATAGCCTTAATGATTTTAGCCTGAAGCATTTGTTCAGAGTTAACGATTGCATTTACTTAGAATTCCTAGTTGACCCAGATCATGATGAATTCCCTGGAAACAATTTCCCAATTATCTGTGTTGTATTACATGTAATTGAATTGCTTTTAAAAAAGAATTATAAACCAAGTGTAATGTAAATCTATAGAAATTCTGTTGGATACAAATAAATAAATAAATGAGTGATCACTGTCTTTTGACTAGAAGGAGCAGATTGGTTCTTAGCATTCAGTGTAGTAGAATGTAGACATGACAGCTTGCTTCTGTATATATAAAACAGTGAGTAAAAATCAGGAAGGGTGGTGGGAGTATAACTTCCTACCTGTCTAGATTTTACTCTGTTTACAAGGTAATTTTCTTCTGTTGATATTTATTCATTCATTCATTCATTCTTTTTAATATACTACTACTAGCTGCATGTAAATATGGTGAAACATCGTTTGGGTTCCCATGGGCAATTTTGTTTACTGATGGAAAAAAAAAATGCTTCAGAAATGACAGTTCACTTACCAGGGAGCTAGACAAATTCCAAATCCTCTAAGAGGAAATATTACACTCATTGGGATTATTTATTTTATAAAAGGGGCAAAAAAGAATGGACAAGAAGTGGTATATGAAATTATGCATTGGTTGAAGAAAGTTGATAAAGAGGCTTTTCTTTCTTTTGCAAAATCTAAGAATTATCACATTATTCTGTATGTTAGGAGATTGAGTACAGATAAAGTGTTCTTTGCAATCTGCTTTATGGTGATGGCCATAGACCTAGTTTAAAAAAAATTAATAATGAGGCATGGTCTTTTGTCTTTTCTATGCTGTGTTTGCCTAGACAGAGAGTGAGAAGAACAGAACCAGGCAGCATAAAAGAAAGCCAGTCTGTTTGATTTGTCGGAGAATTGGGAAATTTCAGATGATGACAACATCATGCCAGTTCCTCGTTGGGAGGACACCCTTTTGCCAGCTGTTTTTCTGAATGTGGTGCTAATATCAAAATACCTTAAGAAAATGTTGGGCAGCCAGGGGATAGAAAGATGAAGGAGGCATTGAATTTAAGCCATCTGCTAGGATTTCAATTCCTGGCCCATGATATTCATTTAAACCCCAACAGAGTAAATGAGAAAACAGAACAGGTTTCCGGATTGATATCTGACATTTAAAAAACCCTGGTAGACAAAACTGTACAAGAACTTATATCCATGTTTAAGGCTGAGGACTTTCAGTTGCAAACATTTAATAATCTAAACAGAATGCAAAGCATTGGCAGGATCCTTGTGCTTTGGAAATGGCACCATGGGTGTGCTCAGAGGGTGTGGAGATTACATGTTCCCACACCAATAGGGCAAACATCACTCTTCAGAGGGGAGAGCACTTTGAAAGGAGAGACCCACTTTAGAATAGCTGTTGTTCTCTATCCCATCTTAGGTGTGAATGAGATAGCCAGGTCCTAATAAATGCAGGAACTATTGTTACATTGTACTGGCTTTCATGCTTCTAGACTTTGTGGCCATTGTCATATCCCAAGAAAGAGTATTATAATTAAAAATGAATGGTTCATAAAACAGCAATTGTGATATAGCACTGAAAATTTAGTAACTACAGAATTTCCGTGATACAGTTGTACTTAAAACAAGGCATTCACTTAATTAAATGTTTAATTATTGTATGTATGAATTGTGATACCTTCCTCTCTGGCTTGCAGACTCTAATGGCAGTTCATTCTCTGGGTAAAAAAAGTATCCTTCCTTCCTGTAATTCTGCAGTTTAGACACAGTTATTTCATGGTGAAGTTATGTCTGCCAGCGAACATTCATATATTATTACATTAAATGGGCTGTCTGCCTGGAGGTTAATAAAGACTGTTCGATATGTATGCCAAGGTGAAAACCATGTTTGGGGAGCACTGAAAATAGATTCACACAGGCTGGCATCCAATGTTACTGTTTCACAATTTAATTTTCTTTTGCTGGCAAGTCGTAAGGAAAGCAAATCAGATCATGCCTCCAAATCTATATCCTGATCTACAACCTTAGGAAGAAAGGCCAGTTATAAATCCAAATAATAAACAAAGTCTGGGCTCACAACTACATAAATAAAATGAAAACTAATTAAAATGCTTTAAAAGCAGTTCTGTGTGGCCTTTGTGTTCTCATTCTATTTTTTTTTCTTGATGAACTTTGGGAACTGGATGCCAGCAGTGTATTTATAGCTCCTTATTCCAAATCTCTCCATGACTTCTCTTAACACTTTCATGTAAATACTAAAAAGCATGACAGATAAGATTGATCCCAGAAGAACCCTACAACAGGGAACCAGACATGAATTCCCCATGTCAGCTTTCTAGTATCAATCTCAAATTCTTCATCTCTGAAGCTTTTCCAGAATGATGCCATGGTATCAAAAAACCACTGGGTGATCAAGGAGAACAAGCAGGGTAGCTTTGTCCCCCTCCTGATGAAGTTCATCAGTACTTCCAAGATGGTCCCAGTACCATGACTAGACTGGAAGCCAAACAGTGAGCTTCACCCAGCACGTTTGCAGTTGAGTTGCTATATCTTCTCAAATTCTTTCCCTGAAAAGGTATATTAGCAACAGGGTGTTAATTGTTTAATACTCTTGAGGAAAGGTGTGTCACTCCCACTTTAAGATCTTCCTGAAGCAAAGCATTAATCAATCCCTGATGCCATTTGACTTTACTCTTTTGGCTAGTTCTTATCAGTCCCAGTGGCCAAGAATCAAGGGAGCATGCAGTTTAGAGAATATCTGCAAGAAGTATAGTTCACGTCTTCAGACTGCAATAATTGAAACTTGTTCATTATTACGGTGCCAGATAGTTCTGTGGCCACTTTCAGTAGGGAATACTTAATTGTGGCAACTAATTCTGCACATAACTGAGCAATTTGGTCCTGAAAATGCATTGCAGATTTATCACAGCAGGTCTTGGGTGGCACCATTTCTACGACTTCCAGTTAGATGTCCCTGAGCTTTTTACTGCCTAGGAAAGCTCTACTGGATAACTGCTTAAAGATGCAGTGGTGGCACAGATAATTCTTTTTTGCCACCCTCAATGACATAAGATAGTCACAATAATACACTTTAACCCATATTTGATCAGATACACTTAAGGAATTGTACTGCCTTTGATCTCTTATACTGCCTCTCTAGTCAGTTCTTGTGAACGTGTGTAGTAAGAGTTCAGCAAAGTCAGACCTGAAGAGAGCAGTTTCCTTTGACAAGAAACAGGAATTTATCCATAAATAACAGGAATCAGTCTATACAGAACAAAGCAAACGCAAGTATTTAAGAGAGACTTTTATTGAATAGTTCAGGTGCATGTTTATTTTGTGTTTGTAACTGGTAAAGCAGTGGTTCTCAACCTGGGGGTCGGGACCCCTTTGGGGGTCGAATGACCCTTTCAGAGGGGTCGCGATGAGTCTTCTGCCGCCCTTCCCTCCCACCTCCCAGCTGCTCCGCCCCCATGGTTGGGGGTCTCCACAACATGAGGAACTCCATTAAGGGGTTGCGGTATTAGGAAGGTTGAGAACTGCTGCAGTAAAGCCTTTGAAAACCTAAGAAGTATATGGACAATTCCTTTGCTCTGGCTGTGATCCTGAGGGACAGAGGACCTTACTACACCTGGAGTTTCATAGCGTTGCCCTTGGGACAAAACAAGATGCGCTCTGCATCCTATCTCACACAGTGGCCCATCAATTGCTTCTGGGCATTCTCAAGAAGGAGACAAAAGCAAAAGCCTTCACTTAATCTTAAACTCCCTGCAAATGGCCTTTAGAAATAAAACTTTTGAAATAAACTATCTTTTACTCTTCCCACACAGTACATTATCATACACAATAATTTTCATGAAATTCACACAGAGGAGTTCCCATGTTCATGTAAAAAATCAGTCAACATCTACCACTGTTTGACTACTGGTTCTCTCACAGTGGAAACCTCCCCCCAACCCTCTGCCACTACTTTGTTTATGTTGTTTCCTGCTCAACAGGCTTAAAGGAAGAGATGCCTTTGGTATTACGCCTTACCTTGTCTTGAAGTTTTCTCACTCAAAGAGAGGTTTTTTTCCCCCTGATTAAGATTTTGAAAATCAAGCAAAATTAATATAAACTCCGTGAAATGCTGTCAAAGGTGCCACCTTCATGACAACTCTATGAAATCCATCATGTCTCTTCCTGGAAGGACGAAGACTATAGGATCTGCGTAGGAGATCCTATAGGAGAAGCCTATTCATTTTCTTAGGATTTGATTACATAGAGGTTTACTGGGAACAATAGAGGGCAGTATAAAAAAAAAGAAATGGAAATGGAAATGGACTGGGACCTTTGGTCAGGTTCTCTGGACTCCACTTGGCCTCAGCCGCCTCAATTTGTGTGTGTGATTTGGCTTATTTTGCAATGTTTTGTATGATGTGAAATTTTTAGAATGTATTTTTAGAATGTTTTTATTATTACTTTGCATTTTATGATTTCTGTTTGTTGTAAACCACCTTGGGCAAAATTTTCCTTTGGAAAGGCAGTATACAAAAAAAAAAAAAAAAAGGAAAAAGTTTCTAGGAACGTCTGTGTGTATGTGGTGTGAGTAGTAGGTCATGATCCAAGCAAACTGCTTCCTAAGTGAGTAAAAACTGGAGGCTCTGACCATCTAGATTGGTATGATATTGGCTGTAATGTGACTTCATTTTCTGGTCCTTGCCTCGCCATTCCATTCATATTGCTTACGTTTTGTATGTGCCAGATTTTGTCTGTGCATAGTGTACTGCATCCTTTGGTTTACGCATACAGAGTCTCTAGTGGCTTAAATTTTAAAATTTTGCTGGAAGTTTCCTTAATATGTTATACTTGTTACACTTAAGTGTCAGTCCAAGCCAAGTTTTGATTCATACTTGAGCTTCATATTTGTCTTTTTATCCAGAAGTGGTGTAAGTTATTACACCAAAGGAAAGGATATATTTTACTGATGAAAAATATTCTGAATTATCCATGCATAAAGGAACCTTGTGGACAGCTTTAAATCTGCATTCAAGATAAATGCAATAGATTGTGATATTATTGTAGCATCTGCTCAGCTATATATTTTCCTTCAAGATCAGGATTTCTTCAATTTTAGATTGAAATGTAATTGGCAGAACATAAAGCACAAACTGTTGGTTCATAAATAGAAACTTATGAACATTTATAGTACCCCAAATGGACTGCCATCTGTAAGACAGTAAATGCAGCAGAGTGCATAGTGTCATGATGGTATGCAATGTCAGATTAAATTGTTTGCAGCCTTTGTTGGTGCCTGTGTTTTACTTGTGGGGTAATACAGCTGAGTGAAAGCAGTAGACAGTGGAAAAGATGCATAGTGCATAAATATCTAATGGTTTGACTTGCAGTTAGGGTCTGCTATAAGCCTTTGAGGACTTTGCCAAGTATATCCTTATGTCTGCTTCTTATCAACTGTGCAAAAGGATTTTAGTGGCACAATCATGGTTGTGGCCCACTGGATTTGACAGTATGAGTAGTTAAAAACTGATTTAAATACTGGGAGAATCTAGGATTTAAAATGATTGTTGGTGTCTAATGTAAATACATTCCACATTTTAGTTCTACATAAATACAAGGGTATCAACAGGACCGTCTTCCATGTCAATGAGAAATTACCCTATACTGTTTGTACAGTAAGTGGCAATGTACATGATGAGGTTCTTCCAGAGCTACTTAAATTCTGCTGTTCTGGAGGTTTCCATATTCAAATGGAAATCTCTAGGACAAGAGAATCAAAGTCTGAGGGCATATAGCTTTATCTCCATGTTGAAACCCATGTCTGACCACTGCAGTGGTATGGGTGTGGAATCACCATCTTATGCATGAATGCACAAGTAACATTTGGTGATAGCGCATGACCTTGCCTTAGTGCAGGTATTATGCCCAGATGTCAATAGGCAGCAGTATTATGTACAGTATTCACACAGCTCTCAGGATAGGTGGAAGGCTGTGTGTGCCCTCAGTGGGCACATATGGAGTTGCTGCTCAGATTTGTTGTGTTGGATTTAATAAAGAAGTTTATTCCTAATACAACAAATAGCAATATGGTTGCAGTAAATAATTTATTATTATGTTATTCTCTATCTTATAATATATAAATAGTGTTTTTTGTTCTCACAGCAGTTCTTTGAGACATCTAGACAGAGGTACATAAGAACATAAGAACATAAGAGAAGCCTTGCTGGATCAGGCCACAGCCCATCTAGTCCAGCATCCTGTCGCACACAGTGGCCCACCAAATGCTCATGGGCATCTCAAGCAGAGACAAGGACAAACCTTCTCCTGCTCTCGAGTCCCAGCAGATGACCTTAGAAGTGCCCCAGTTCCTCCCCCCCACAGCCTGAAAGATGCACCTAGGCATTAGTTCTTGTAGCCATTGATACTAGGTAATTGGTTCTCCAGTGACATTTGTAATTATATGAAAATCTGAGCCCAATTTTTGGGTCTTGCTGCTGTATCTACCATATAACATTGCCTGTGCTGACATACAGTTTAAAAAATGCACCTCTGAGGCAGCTTAGAAGTGAGTCAGAGATGGTTTTATGTCCTGTTGCCACATTCTGCTGATTTAAGGCACTTTTGAGCTGCTTTCTTTTGCTCCATATGAACATAGCCATTGTGCCTATAGATCGATTTGAGTAAACTGTAAATATTTTTGTATTGCTTTTGGTGTCATCCTGTAGTAGGCTTGCACTGCACTTTTCTTTAGCACCTCTGAACTCGCTAGAGAGTAGGGCTGTATTCAATTCGAATTGAATATTCTAATGTCCAAATTCGTACAAATAGAGAAAAAACAAATGTATTAAAATTCAAACCTAATACATTGAATGTCAACAATATTCGTATGTGTCCGTATGCATCTGTACGCATCCTGTTTTTATCCCATATGCATCCCATTTTTTGTCCCATGCATATCTGTACAAATGTGTATGGATACAGATAAGATGTGCACTGATACGTGTGCAATGCATATGGATACATACACATACGAATGCCTGAATAATTCGTACAAATAATTCAAAACATTCAAATTCGTTCAAAAGTTTTTTAAAAATGAATGTATAGACATTCAATTTGAATGTCCAAATTCAAATGAACTTGATCAAATTTCAAATGTTTAGAATATTTTGGCACATCCCTACTAGAGAATGTGTGGAGTCCAGCCTCTCTGATCACAGTGAGAGATATGTGAAATGTAGATGAGCCCCAGGGAAATAAAGCTGAGAACTCACCTGCACAATCTTGTGCAGTGGCCAATATTTCTGGATGCTTTGCTGATTGAGCCATGTTGCCCTTGCACAAGATGTTTGTACGCAGGTGCATTGAGGCTATCTGTGCTAGTGCACTGATGCTGTCCATTTGGCTTTCCTAATGAAAGGGCCAGAAATGGGGGCCACTTTGTAGAGATTATGCAGATGAGGCCCTTGCTCAATTCCTTGGGGCTTACCTGCTGGTTAGTGCCTATTGCCACTGTTGAGAGGCTAGCCACACTTGGAGATGCACCCAACAGTCTTGTAGCCTCTCTGCCCAGTTTGGATGTGGCAAACTTCTCTCATATTGATTTGATACTCATAAAGCATTTTGTGAACTCCTTTAGGATCTTTTGTAAATAGAAATATATAATTTTATTCATAAAACTAATGCTATGTGCCTATGGAAAAGAGAAAAAGCATCATGAAATATTTATATCTGGTGTTTTATATAAATTGTTTACTTCATAGAGCAGAAACATCTACATTTTCTGAAAAACTACTTGAGTTCTAATATTTAATGTAAATTATTTTATGTTTTATTCATATTCATGTTTGTTAGCTTCTTGTTTTATTCCTTTTTATTTGTTGTTTTACAGAAATGTATTAGATTTAATCCTGAAGCTTCAGTATGGGTGGCAAAGCAACGGATTCTTTGTACATTGAATCAGAGCTTGAAAGATGTACTCAATTATGGCTTGTTTCAACCTACACATAATGGGAGAGATGGAAAGTTTTTGGACGAAGAACGGCTTCTTATGGAATATCCACAGCCTATAAACAAAGGTGTCCCCTCGTTAGAGGTATTATGATGAGCAGTGATTTACTTAAAAGTTTGTATGCATGTAATAGTCATATTAAATATACCACTTAACGTTCAAAAAGACTGAACATTTTTTGGTCCTCTTGTGGAGTAAGAGAATATCTGGGAAAAGTGCATTTAACCTTGGCTCCAGAATGCAGGTCAGTAGTCCAGGGTAAATGAAAACCAAGTATAACAGGTTTAGGGCACCCTCTAGTAGCTGAGTTCCAGTCTTACAATAGATCTGAACTTATGGCACTTCTTCTTCAAGGACATGAAAGATCTATTATAGTAGGAGTTAGCCTTTTTATTTTAAAAGCTATTAAGAAAAGAAACCATCTCCTGAATGTAGAAACCTAATTGTATACAGGGGGCTTCTGTTTTATTGCTGTTGTTTTAACTGTATTGTACTTTTAACTGCATTGTTTTAACTGTACTATACTTTGAAATGGTCACATGACTAGTCAAATAAATTTTCTAACAAAAATTTTCTAACAGGTTTAGGGAGTATCTCAGCATCAAAAGCCAGAATGCAGGCCAGGAGCCATGAAACAGATATAGGTAACGGGAGATTTCAGACATCAAGAAAGAATGATTGCCAACAATAGCTTTCCTATGGAGATATAGGTGCTTATATCTCTTGGGTCCTGGCCACACAAGTAGTTTAGGTTGACCTCAGTTCATCTTCAGGTCTTGTTACTCACATTATTTTTATTTAAGTCATTTTCCAAGCTGGCCTACCCCTGTTAGATTATCTTGAGTCCTCAACTTGTGTAGGATTCCTCTATCTAGCATTTTTACACAAACTTATTATTAATTTTTTAAAAATTAATTGCACAGAGAAGAAAAGCACATAAAAAAGGAAGGGGGTGGATGTGGGGGAGCAGGCTTTAAAAAGAACCACAAACACCCCCCTCACCGCCCTTGAGTGACAGAATGGCATCCAATAAGAAAAGAGATAGATTTGATTACCCAGTGTTTCTTGTACACACGTCCCAAACTGCGTAAAACAGATTTCCTCTATAGATACAGAGGTGCAAAATACTTATGAACTCTATTTTTCCCAAAGTTTTGGACCTTGTTCACGGGGCTATTTAAAAATGTTGCCTTCACTTTTCTTTAAAAAGAGGTTTGCCAAGGAGTCCTCAGGCACAGATTTTTGTGTTTGTGGTTCTGGCTCACTGGAAACAGTAACATGCATTCTGTTACAGTGTTACTTATACTGAGATACTAGAAATGAACTTATTTCCCCCCTATTAGCTACATTTCCTGGACTAAATGAGTTGTTTTATACAAATTACTGACTTGCTGTATGAGTACATATAGCATGAGATGGGATATAAATCAAATAGAGGAGGAAGCAATTATTCAAGTACCTGTTCAGGGCCTTAAAAGCCAGGGACATCCCCTTGAATTGTGCTCAGAAGTGACTTGTCATTAAACATATAAATATCTAGTTTGTAATTCTGGGGTTGAAGCAGTAGTGGCTGCATGTGGGGAAAACTGAAATGGGCAAACACCACCAATTTCTGAGTCTCAGTCAAAGCTGCCTTAGAAAAAGTATTGATTTCCATCAAAAAGCAGTAACACATGCAAACATTGACCTTTGTCTTTCAACATGGCTCTATCAGATAGTTCTGACAAGTCACTAGCATAACAATCTTCTAGAGAGACTGTCTTTATGAATCCATCACTTGATGAGGTTCATGGGGTAGAGGCCCACCCAAAGGAAGAGAGTTCTCATTGGTGGCCCCCAGGATTTGGAACAGTCCCACAGATAAATGACAGGATTTATCAGTGTTTGGTTTCTGGCATTGTTTTTTCTTCTTGTTTTTAAAATGTTTTAATTAGCTTTTGTTAACCACCCTGCAACTGCTATATGTAAATTATTCAAATAAATAAATAACATCCAAATAGTCTTTTATAAATGAAGGATGCTGACAAACAGGCATCTCTTAGTGGAAGAACGAGACAGCCATTTGGGGACCTTTAAACTGCTATGTGGGTCTGAAATGGTAGGAATTGCAAAAACAACAACCTTCTTTCTAAAAACCTGGAAAGTAGAGACAAGGAATAGTAAAAGATGTGAATCTTTTAATATTCAAACATGCTTTCAGGTTTTCTGTCAGCATCATTCTGTTAGGTACTTAGGAAATAAAAAAACATTTGAAATTCTTACAGGTGAAGAGGCTTTGTTGTTATAGTTCCTCATTTCAGTGAACTGTTTTAAAAAACACCTCCACATCTGGAACAGGGTGGGTGGTTTTTTTTATCTTCACAAAATAATTGGCATTATGGTGGTAATAAATAATTGCCTCATGGTTAAGTGACAGAATAGTTACCAGAGAGTTACTTTCTTTGGGATTCAGGAGATGATGCTAAACCTAGACACCTTTTCAATGGTGAAAGACTGAAGAGAAGAAAAGGAATGAGATGCTATGACTTTACTTTTAAAAAGTACAAATTCGAAAAGTTATTGTACTTCCCTCATAGTTTTAAAAAGGCCATTGCTTGTCAACATGTTAAACTGTCTTCTGTTTCTCCATCAGAATGTAGTTTCATATTTCATACCATGTAACATGCATTGAAAGATGGAATGACATATAAGACACATCTGCCAAGGAATATTTCATAAAGATAATTTAAAAAAAAATAGGATGCAGGGTAAAGAGAAATTATTTTGGATAAAATATGGGTCTTATGTGGCAAAAATGCATTATTTAATTATTTTTAATATTGATATCTTGTCCTTCACCAAAGGATCTCAGGATGGCTTACAACAGTAAGTTCTTAAATGCCATCTAGCAAAGAAAAAAAATATTTTTGTCTTGCATAATTACTAGTTTGGTGAAAATTGTAGCATATTGAAAGCAGCAACTACAGTAGAATTTTAATGAGGAGTTCTGTAAAAAAATGTAGTTACTTTTTTAAAATATGGCACAAATATACAGATTTGCTTTGCTTTCAAATTTGCTATATAATTAAGGTGTTTGATGAGATATATTTAAAAAGAGTAATGCAGGTGCATATCAAAACTTTTTCTTTTCCACTTTCCACTTTGAAAACTCTCAAATCAAAATTTGTTATTCATCTGATATGAATGAGTTTATTATGTTAAATAGTACCACAGTAAAAGTATTCATTTTGTACCTGTAAGGTAGGAAATAGCCTTTTGTTTCGATAGAACTCCCAATTTGCACTATAGATCTAGATTAGGGAGAGTCAAAGCTGAGTTTTGCACTGGATTTTTAAAATGGTATTTATAATGCATATATTAGGATAATGTTTATAAAATGAATCTTTTGAGGAAAAAATTAAAATATATGAGTTGAAATGTGATATTTTTGTGTACAACATCAGGATGACACAGTCTGATAAATGGACTGAAATTTTGAGACAAATGGACTGTTAATTTTGAGACAAAGGTTATAGTATTGTTTGCTCTGGTTTGTGCAGCTCATGATCACAGTTGAGTAACAAGGAGCAGCACTGAAAGAAAAACAGTCTCTGTATTACTGGATTTCTATAATACAGCCAAATTTCAGTAATATTATTCAAAAACAACAGTTATGAAAGACTGAGTAAATGTAGCAATAAGATATCTAGAAACACATGCAGTGCCCAATTAATTTGTAAATAACAAGATAGGGCAATAGTAGGTTTGTTTGATACATGAATAGATGTATCAGAAAGCGTTGTTTGAATTTACCCCCCCCCCCAAATAATGGTTTGTATAAAGTAATGGGTCATTTTACTATTATACCTACTGTGCTTCACTGGAGATTGTTGCATCTAGAGAAATGAATTACATAGAATTAGGGCTCGTTCACATGCACTTCGTTTACTTCAGGTTGGATTTGGGATATTGCCAATACGGAGTCTAGTTCGAATTGACCTGTCCCCATGCAATTGATGAAAATGTGGGCTCAAGTCAAATACACCGGTCGCCATGCAAACCACACTAAACCTCTGCATCAGGAAACCACATCTTTTTCTCTCCACCCCCTCTCTCCTGATAGGAGTGTGGGCAGGGAAATCCCACCCAACACCCCTTCCCCGATCGCAACTGCTGAGCATTAAACAGTGATCAAACAGAAACAAGCCTCTTCTCTCTGTGATTTGATCGCCAGGCAAACGTGAAAGAACTGATTGCCCCAGTAAGATGCAGCGATGAGGGGGGTCATCTGGCCTTTGCTGTCTCAAAAGCCTCTTCCTGCAGCCCTTATTCCACCCCCACTCCCTGATTGCCAGCTAGCAGCTTCTGAAGTTAGAGGCAGTTTAGCAGAGAAACAGAGAAGCTCTGGTAAACTGCCTCTAAACATTGTAGAAGCTTTGGTTAATTTTTCCACCCCTGCTCCTTGACAAGCAGCTTCTGAAGTTTGCCAGCTAAAAAGCTAACAAAAGCCACTACAATGTTTAGAGGCAGTTTAACTTTGGTAAACTTCAGAAGATGCTTGCCTGCCAGCTAAAAAGCTAACCAAAGCCGCTACAGTGTTTAGAGGCAGTTTAGTAGTTTAGCAGAGAACTTTAGAAGCTGCTTGCTGGCAATCGGGGAGCAGGGGTGGAATAAGGGTTGCAGGAAGAGGCTTGTGGGACAACCTCATCGCTGTCAAACTGGGGTGGTCAGTTCTTTTACACTGTTTGATCTTTAAAAATGACCAGCAGTTGTGATCCCCAATGCACAGGACTGGAACAGCGAGCACAGGATGTAAAACCCGCTTGCTAATGACATGAGAGTCAATCTCCTCCCCTAATAACCTGGGAGCATCCCCAAGCCTCCAAAATAATTCGGGCTTGCCTCCCAAACTGCAGCTAGGACAGTTTGTAAGGGGAGTTTATTTACCATGGATTTGGGCAATTTGTTCCGCATGTAGCCCAGTTTGGGGGCTTTGCATGGAGACACACTTGAGTCGAATTCAGATTTGGAGTATAGAGTGCATGGGGATGCCCCCTTAGACAACTAAATTGAAGCTACAGGCAGTATGCAGGGAAGCTCAGTCTGCAATTCTGGTTTGGAACAACAGTTACAGCGACCATGGCCGTGTCTACACCTTGATGGCACAGGGCATGCCAAGGTGGTGATGCTGTCATTCCCAGGACAAGGCACTGGGAATATGAAGAGTCCTCCGTTGTGCTGGAAAAAGCCTTGGAAGTACAGTAGACCTTTGCTAGTCTGCAGGGTGCCACTGTTGTGTGTTTCTGCAGTAGCAGGAAGAACAAATAAGGATGGTGCGTGCCTCAGAGTGGTTAAATCCACTTTGAGGAAGACTGACACACAGAGCACTTTGGAGCCCTCTAGTGGCTTTCTCAGTGCACTCTACGATGGCAGTCTCAGTGCACTCTACGATGGCAGGCATCTCTGGTATTTGACTGCTGCACTCCTCAGGATGGCTGCTACCAAAAGTGTGAATGAAACTCATGTTTTCATGACCAAATTAACTTTTAAGCATTCCATTTAGTATTCTTGTAACAGATTTTAAGATTTTGTTGATTATTTCTAACATTAAAAGTGACATTTGAATTTTGTTGCCCTTTCAGTTTCGATATAAGAAAAGAGTGTACAGACAAACTAATCTTGATGAAAAGCAGTTAGCCAAACTTCATTCCAAGGTACGTCTAAATTCAGAGTATTTAATGAGCTAGGAGTAACTAGCAAAAATGTAGTTTCAGACATACTGTATTGATGTTTTGTTAACAGGATCTGGTCCAGTGCATGTTTATTCATTAATGAATTCAAGGGTTTTCAGAAATTCCAAATAACCTTTTATATCCCTGTTCGGAAAGGGCCTGGGGACAATCAGTGACACGTTTTTTGTTCCCAAAGTATTTCCAGGTCTTCCTTTGTTCTTTTGAACCAGGGCAAAGTAATCCATTTGACTGTAAACATGGATCTTCAATTTATTTTCTAAAATTCTGTCTCTTGAACTAACATAATTTAGTTCCTTCCCCCAATACCTGAGGTAGGTATCCATACAAGATTGAAAATTTAACCTAGCTTTAAATTGAAGCTAATTATGAAGTTCAAGGACCCTGAAGACACCAAATAGGTTCACAAATGGAAATGCATATATATTTATATTGTAAATTGGCTATTTTTAGTTTTGTGCTTGTTGAGTCATTGATTCTGGATAAGTCTTGGACTCCTTTGTCCCTCCAGTGGAGAGGTGAATCTGACCAAACCAACCTAGAAGTTATTTAAACTGGATTAAAAGTAGACAAAAAAGTAAGCAGGGTTTTTGGAACAGTATGACAGCAATTTAAAAATCTTCAGTGGGGATTTAGATATTCTCATGGCGAACAAAACTATCAATGGCAGCTGGTCATGATGGCTGTAAACAATTTCCATGCATGTATGGGTATTTCAGGTATTTGTTGAGACAGTAAAGATTGTTTGAATATATACTATATGTGCATGATGATGTTTGAACACAGTACTGTATGCTATATTGTGCTATAGATTCCAAGTGTACATTAGCTTAATCTTTATATTGAAAATATAATTAGTCAAAAATTAAAAGTTGTGGATTGTTAGTCTCTCTGTCCTCTTTATCATTCAATGTGCATGCTGTTTGCTTTCAGGCAAATTTTCGAAAATTCATGGACCATGTTCACCACCTTTCAGTAGAAAAAATAATAAAGATGCTGGATCGGGGACTGGACCCTAACTTTCATGACTTAGAAACTGGAGGTATGAAATGATGAAGTCTGTTAAGTTCTAAAAATATACACACATCTTCACTAGCTTACAAGAAATGCCAAGTGTGTAAAGTGAGTTGAGTTGAGATAATGTAACAAGAGGGGAGTTAGATTATCATTCAAAATAACCATGTTGGAATCATTTGTTCTGTGTCACTTTTGTCCACTTTAGAAACTCCACTAACATTGGCAGTTCAGCATAGCAATACTACTGAAGTTATAAAAGCTCTGAAAAATGGAGGGGCTCATTTAGATTTTAGAGCCAAGGATGGCATGACAGCATTACACAAAGCAGCTAGAGCCAAGAACCAACTTACTCTCAAGGTAATTTTTGTATTTTTTTCTGTTTTATGTGTTGTGTTGCATAAAACGCACGAAAGAAAATTCACTGACTTAATCATAAGCAAACTTAATGGATTCTTTAATCTGCATTTGCTCAAATATTTTTGCCTTCAGCTTTTTCCTTATAATTCTTGTTTCTAACAAAGGGTTTACTGTGGTACAAAGACAGGAAAGAGTAATGAAACTTTACCTTGTTAACTGATAGATAATGTAGTACCTGTCTGGAGGAAACGGAAATAGTACAACAGCTATTTATCAGAGGTGAATATTTCTTTCAGTGGATTACTAATTTAAAAATGCCTCTGACAGGGTTCTTTTGTTCATTTCTATCTTCCCATTTAAGGTTTATGGGATTTTGCTTTCCTAATTTATCAGCCACAGTGTGCAAAGGAACATTTTAATAGCAATGACTGACTGTTGAATAGCTCCAGGATATCTGAATAGATTCAATGGACCCTCTAGGACCCTCTCTTCTGAATGGCTCAGACTGCACCAGGTGCAGAAGGGCAGCTTCTAGTGTGCTTGCTGGTCTGGTATACTGGACGATGTGGAACTGACATTCATGAAATTATCAGTGCTTAAACATCACAGTAACTTGTTCATTTACAATAGTGGCCAACATGGGCTTGTGTGGTGATGAGCAACACAAAAGATCTATCAAAGAAAGAAAACAAGGTCTTTTCAATATGAAACAACAATGAACAAAAGCCTAAAAACCTAAAAAGCCTAAAAATGAACAAAAGCCAAATCACTATTATTGCTCCTCTCAATAATATATTGTTTATTATTGAGATTGCTTTCCAATTTGGTTTTTAGCTGCTATTGCATGGTGTGTACGTTATAGTCTGTTGGGGAATGAGTGAGAGTGTATAACCTCGTTGGGGACTACTTTTCAAGCCACTGAAGAAGATCATTATCGAAATGCATTTGGCTTTTAGTTCCCTTTAGCAGTCTGCGTATTGGACTACAAGCTTGAGATACATGTGACTCAGCCTTCAGAGTATCACACCTGAGGTTTTGCTGATTGGTGATTCTTTGTTATATATGCATTTGTTATTTCCCCATAACATTATTGTACACCATCTTCTTTTATTTTTAAGATTTCTTGTATGGGATATTACTTTTATATTAGTAAATTTAAAGTTATTTATACAGTTTGGTCTGTTGTACTTTCACCTTCTTTTTTTTAGACTTTTGTCCATTGTTTTTTCATATTGAGGGGACCTTATTTTCTTTCTTTGATATATCTTTTGTGTTGCTTGTTTCGTACAGTTGATTTATCTTGTTTGGATTTTTGGTCTCTTGTGTGGTGATGAGGCAAGATTAGTACCCTGCCTTGTTTGGGCCAAACCATAATCTAATTCGTATCATAATAAAGCACGGCTGAGCATAATAAAATGCAAAACATCACTCACCACTAGGGATGTGCAAGAATATTCAAAATATTAGTTATTTGATTGAATTCGGCTGAATTCGGACATTCGAATTGACATTCCAGACATTCGTTTTTAATATTTGAATGAATATAAATATCTCAAATCATTCATACAAATCATTCATACATTCATAAGTGTACGGATACATATGCATTACATATGTATCCATATGCATCTGTATGGATAAGTATGGAATGAAAACGGAACGCATACAGGATAAAAGCAGGATGCATATGGATACATACATTCATATCATCAAATACATATTGAATATTTGTACAAATAGATATGAATGTATTTAAATTGGTTTGAATTGGTTGGAACCTATCCCCCATGGATACAGCGGCCCGACTGTATATATATATGTATATATATACTTAAAAAAAATTATTTAAAACATTTCCAAACTGTTTACCACATTCCAAATTTTTTTATTGCATTTATATTTCACCTATTTTCTGAATGGTTCAATGCTGGACACATTATTCTGTTCCCCACCAATTTAACGTCACAGTGACCGTGTGAAAGACGTTTGCCCAACATTCTTCAAATCTTGCTATTAATTACAGACCCTTTTAGAACTGGGAGCATCTCCCAACTACAAAGACAGCTGTGGGCTGACTCCGTTGTACCACACGGCCATAGTTGGAGGGGATCCATATTGTTGTGAATTGTTACTTCATGAACATGCTACAGTTGGATGTAAAGATGAAAACGGATGGCAAGAGATCCATCAGGTAGGAAACTATTTTGGTACCTTGAACTAATCATGCCTAGTATATGTTTAGAACTTTGTGAACAAAGTTTTCAGAGTAATTTCAGTATTCTCAAAACAAATAGTGAAAATATAGAGAAAATGCATGCAAATGTTTAAAATGTTTTCGCTATGTCAAATGCCTGGTCTACTTTTCTTAATAATCATTAATTCTGTCAACATTTTTTTTAAAAAAATATCCAATTTTATTTAAGATGGCAAAATGATATAGCAATGGTAGATAAAAACGAATAGGATGAGACACCAATTTTTCATTGTTTGTAATATGAATTTAAGTCATATTTTTATCAGAAAGTAAGTGAAGCTATGTTATGTGCATTTTTTTTTTGTAATGGGTCTCTGTAATTGTTATAAAAACAGTTTTCAGTATTTTGATGGCAGAAGCATGTGCTTTATCCTAACCTAGTTATAGCATTCTGGATCTTGTTTTCATCTCAATGCTTCTGGTGCCCTCTTGAGCTACTTAGTGGAATAGCTTAATATTCATTATACAAGTTCAGTAGTAATCTTAACTCTCAGTGTGCTCTTACTACTTTTGTCCATGGAAATGTTACAAGTTTTAGAGTTCAGATGTGCACGTTTGGTTCAGTCTAGAACCATTCAAATTGAAATTTGATTCAAACTAAACTGGGGGTTGTTCAAACTCATCCCAGTTAATACTGGCCATATTCAAATTGGCCCATATTATGGGAGGAGTCCTCTCTGCTAAGCTGTCTGAGAACTAGTCTTAGAACTGTTCATCAGCCAGGTTGCCTCCTCCTTTTTCTTGTGGTATCACAAAGCAAGAAGTTGGGGTGACACAGTAAGTGTGAGCTTTGGAGTGCCTTGTCTCTCACCAGAGAGAAATATGTGCAGCAGTGATGATGGAAACCAAAGAAAACCAATGAATAAGTAAAACACACATGGTGCATTCCCATTCAAGATTTAAAGAGCTTTGAGACAGCTCCGAGTGCTGACCATTCCCAAAGTTTTAAAAGAATCTGCAGTTTCTGAGGATTAAAGGTCCCAAAACATGGATTATCTATATTCAGGTCAGAAGAGGTCTTGCTGTTGGATTTAGAAATACTCCACTTTGTTTAACAAATGGGAATGCAAGTGGGTTTTGGGGTAAGGGAACCATGTCTTAGGGCAGCAGTTCTCAACCTGTGGGTTGTGACCCCTTTGGGGGTTGAACTACCTTTTTAGAGGGGTCTTCCACTGCCCCTCCCTCCCCCCCAGCTGCCCCTCCTCCCCAGCTGCCCCTCCTCCATGGTTGGGGGTCTTCACAACATGAGGAATTACATTAAGGGACTGTGGCATTAGGAAGGTTGAGAAGCGCTGTCTTAGGGGCATTCTTCTCAGTTCCCCTGATCCAATGAGAAGCCATGATTTCCCCTGCTCTAGCCCTCTCTTCCCAGGCTGTTCACCATTACACGCTAAGGAGATTGCCCTGGCTGCAATGGAGGTGGGGGATAGTAAGTGAAGAATGAAGAGCCTGTAGTAGCGAAAAAGAGATATGTGTATTGGTAGTTAGATGTAACAAGGATCAGGGATTGAACTGTCTAATTTCACAAAGAGATTGGCAGTCATGAAAGACGCAAAGCTGGCAGCTCTCACTTAAAAGCCCACCTGCTCCCCTTTTTGCCTCACTCCTGCTATTTTGTGCTGCTCTGATCTATCAATGTCACACAAAACACCAATATAAGAAGGGGAAGTGATCTTTAATCTTTTACTGCCTTGTAAACATGAGAAAGAAGCTGTGCTATGGTGGTGGGGGGTAAGCATGAACAAGAGCTGCTGGCAAAGGACTCCATGATCTCTGGGAACAGTGTATATAGAAGGTGGGGTTTGAATTGCCCAACCCGATGAAGTCAGGGTATGATGGTGGCCAATTGCTGACTGCATGGGAGGGGGATCTGCTGAGGGGAGGAGAGTGGGGAGGGGTTCCTCCCCTGCCAGGCATTGAAGAATGGAGAGTGAGTCCACATTATAAGCTAGCAGTGGGAACACAAAAACAAAACAAATCCCCCCCCAAAAAAACCACCCTCACTGCTCATTCAAAAAAAATCCTGATTTAAAACTGAATTAAATTGACTACTGAAATTGTGGCCCCAGAAACAAATGTAACAAAATATATAACTATTTAGGACAAGAATTCAAAAAGACAAAACATATAAATGTAATAAAAATGCTACAAAATATAGGTAAACATAAGATTAATACCTCTAAGTGAAAATATTGGAAGAGTTTTCTGCATAGCCATACACTGTCTACAGTAGGGATGTGAAAGAATATTTGAAACATTCAAAATTCAATAGAATTTGTTCAAATTCAGACATTCAAATTCAAATAGAATGTCTTTACATTTATTTTTTAACATTCAAACAAATGTGAATGTTTTGAATCATTCGTACAAATTATTTGGACATTCATATGTGTTTACACATTACATACGTATCCATTTGGTATAGGGCGGGATAGAAATACAAATAAATAAATAAATAAAAATAAATAAATTTGCATCTTATTCGTATCAGTACATGTTTGTATGGATATGTACAGGATGAAAACAGGATGTGTATGAATGCATACGGAGGCACACGGGTCTGTGCAGATCCATATGGACACATACAAATACTGTTGGCATTTGTATCTTCTAATACGAACTGAATATCCATACGAATAGATACAAATGTATTCAAATTGGTTCAATATTTGAATACATTAGTTTTTTCTCTATTCATTTGAATTTGAACATTCGAATATTCAATTTGAATCAAATTGAATCCAAAAATTGTATTCGTGCAGACCCCCAGTTACAGTCTTCCATCTGTGCTGCTTATAACTAACTACTTTAGGGGGAATTTATATAGAAACACACATGCCTGAATCATCATGACTTATAGGCCCAGCAGGTGGGTGTCACCTCAATTAAGCCCCCCCAGGTTATCATACTTGGTAATATGCAATTTCTACAGACTGATTTCTGCCTGTGCCACTTTTTCAGTGGAGTGAAAATGCCAAATTCTACAGCTGTTTCAGGTCTTTCATAAAAGTTGTCTTTTGTTCCACAAGTGTGAGGATTTAAAGGCTGTGATCTTCTGTGAGATGTGGCCATTAACCCAACATAGGTGTTGTCTTTGTAATGGGTCTATGCATCCCATCCTGGAATTGTCCAAAACTATGGCAGTGTGTGGATGCAAGCACTGACTGATTCCTGCTGGAGTGCTTGATATGGTTCACCAAGCAAAATTGTTTTAATCTGAAATATCAATTTATCCAGAAGATAAAAAAGACAAATGAACAGGGGGCAGAGGTTTACAGTAAGCCTTTTTGTTCAACCCAACATCTGTAAGTTCTTTGCTTGGTTATGAGGAGAAGCATGCAATTCGTCTTAAAATAATATATATAATAATTACAAATCTAACTCAGCCCTAGAGGAAGAACCATGAAAAAAGAAATTTTGTATGTATGTCATGGAAAGGCCCCCAAATGAGTGAAATCTATGATATTATTTTTCATTAGATAACATTAATTTCCAGCTAAATAATGGGGGGAGGATCTCAGCTGTTCTTTTGGGTGTTATTTATTGGGGGAAAGGCTATTTGAAAAGTAAGACATTGTTAAAATTGGTGATAGGTGGTCTTGAAACAGTGGACACAATGCTAACTCTTGGATGGATGCCAACCAGACCTTGTAATTTGTTTATATTTAATTTGTCAGTGGAGCCTACTTCCACTTTCACCTGTCACTACTGTTTGCTTCAATTCATTCCATGTCTTTCTGAGAAGATGAGCTCAGTGTGGCATCTCAATTCTATATACAATTGAAATTGCAGCTGCTGATGTGGTGCAGTCAGCATCATCATGACAAAAGCAGAATGGACCTGTGCAGCTTATTCCGTTTTGCTCTAATTGTAATTGAAAAGGATTCTTTTGCCAACCAGTTCAGCAGGGTCAGGATAAAGAGCGTGATCCATGAAAGTTACCTACCATCATTACTTCAAATTTATAATATGCCTCTCACTGTACAAAGATGTCATAGGGAGTGTCTGTAGCTCAGCGGTAAACTTCTCCAAGGTTGTCAGTTCAATCCTCAGCCTCTTGGAAGTAGGCAGTGGCAATCTCTTTTCATATTTCTACCAAGAAAACTGACTGGAGGTGCCCATGCAGTCAGCCAGAAGTTGGTGTATCCAATAACATGAGCCTGTTACAAATTACTTAATAAGATATAGATCTTGTAATTTATTTATCTTTCAATTTTTATAGGCTTGTCGCTATGGTCATGTCCAACATTTAGAACACTTTTTATTCTATGGGGCAGATATGGGAGCACAAAATGCCTCTGGAAACACAGCACTTCATATCTGTGCCCTTTACAATCAGGTTAGTTATTGGAGTTTGCTTTTTCGATCCCTTGTAACTGTTAATGATGTGTAGAAGGTAACAAATTCTTTCATTGAGTTGCATTTTTAAAAAGTTTTAAATTAATCCCTCAGAATTAATATTGATATTGTTATTTGATGTACAATTTATCATCTCATTTATTATAATTATTAAAGTATTACATTTGAATATTTTGTATTTCATGCTAGGAGAGCAGAGAAACGTGCATGCTTGAGCTCACACTAGCTATTCTGTGTTTGCTCACTAAGTTATATACAACTATGACTTTTGCTGTTCATCTAATCCAGCGGTTCTCAACCTTCCTAATGCCGCTACCCCTTAATGCAGTTCCTCATGTTGTGGAGACCCCCAACCACAGGGGCAGGGCAGCTGGCAGGGGGGAGGGAGGGGCAGTGGGAGACTCATCGTGACCCCTCTGAAAGGGTAGTTTGACCCCCAAAGGGGTCTCAACCCACAGGTTGAGAACCGCTGATCTAATCCATGATATGGTGATAGTACAGAGCAGTGGTACAACCAGTAAAAAGCTTGTATGGTGTACTTCAGATGGAGGCTATGGTCAAACAAGCTTTAAAAATTGGTAGGTGTGCCTTATCAAAATGTGTGTCAGCTATAGGAAGGACAGGAGACTATAATATTTTACACGCTTCGTGTTCCTTCTGCAGCACAGTTTAGGAATATAAATAATGCTTATATTTAATAGAAAACTTCTACTTTTATGGCTTAGTTCTCAGAATAGCTGGATGTAATATGGAATATTTTTAAATATACTGAAAGAAAAATTATAATGCTAACTAGCATATATTTGAGCCTGTTAAGGCTTTCTTTGTAAACATCAACCTGAGATTTTGGATGAAGTATATCCAACATCCCAGTTCGACTCCCGTTGGCTACTTGGCTTGCTTTCTTAAAATAAACAATTTTATTGATAAAAGATAATGCAGAAAATATCATGTAACCCTAACCCTAACCCATACTGGCTTGGGACTCTTGCATCAAACACCAAACTTCTCCTCTCATTTTCTCTCAGTCTCCAGTCAATACCAGTTCAGTTTATTTCCCAGCAGGCTTGTTTCTACAGCAAAGGAAATGTGTGAGCAGGCATCAAAGATGGCAATACAGTGGTCACTGTGGCAGTGATATGTCTTTAGGCATGCCTAGATTTTTGGGGCAATTCATATCATTTGAGTCTGGCTTTAAGCTTGGCTGTGGCATGATATAAACAGCTAAGTTTTTAATATCTATTAATTTTTATGGATTGTAGTTTGTATGTGTTCATTACATCTTTACCCACCTGTAACAGGGTTTAAAATGTAATTTAAAAATAAATCTATACTAGTTTATGTTTACTTAAAAACTAAATTTTTCGTTGTAACACATTAGGCTCTCTTTCTTGAATTATTGCAGTCAATAAGTGTGACACTCATAAAATGACGACATGAAGTCTTTAGTTTATTTTAGTATAAGAGTACAGTGTTATTAGTATGGTGCTCCTAGAACTGCACTGCATTAGACTCATAAGTAATGAAGCCTGTTATAACTCATGTAACATCTGTTAGAGCACCTGCCTCTTAATTAATTACTGCTTCATTTGAAAAAAAACACACTCAAAGCAGATAACTCATTTTCTTTTCACATGCTAAAATATATCTTGATTTCAGAATGGATTAGTACAGGGATATATGCAGTGCTAGTATCATGCACCATTGTGATGCTGAAGTGACTCTACATAAAATGAACATCAGAATATTCATAGGTTATTTCATTAAATGAACAAACAAGTTGCATCTCCTCTGCTTGTCAAATTGTAGAAAATCAAGTATGGATGTTAACTGCTGATGAACTTTGATGACAAGGAGCTATTTAGAATAATGGTTTCCATTTCTATTTTGTGTAGAAATGTTCCACTGTTGAAAGGCCTTGCATTGAATATATGTGGAAAGTGCATGCCAAGTCCCACAAATACGTATACGACTGCTGTATTATCAAAGTTTTTTGATTTTGCCCCACACCCAAGACATCATAATAAAATTAAAAAGTACTGTGTGTTGGATAGTAAAAATGCCTAATCAAGTGCATTATTTGGCTATCATATCATATTTGGTTGTCATATCATGCTGACTTTTCATGGATAAGATCCCTGATATGAAGCCAATATAAGGTCATTCTCATAGGGAAATTAAAATTATTAGAACTTACTACTGGAGCATATGAAGAAAGGTGGCAAAAATCCCACAGCTATTCGCTCATGGAAGAGCAAGGCCAAAATATAAGATAAAGCTGGACCATATAGTCCAGTGATTACTAAAGTCCTTAAGATTATAATAATTTTTCTTCCATCCATCACAGAAGAGGAAATGAAATTTGATGTTTTAATCTCTATGGAAAAGAAAACAGGGATACACTACTAATTGCCATTTCCAGTTGAAATACAATACTTTTACTGAAGTTTGCTTTCTCTCATCATAGGATGACTTAATAACTATATAAAAAATACTGCAATTTCATGTGAGATATTTAATATTAACTAGTTAATTCTAAATGTGCATTGATTTCCATCTATCCATGACTGCAGAATTTGAAAATTTTATTTATTTTCTTTACAGGACAGTTGTGCGAGGGTTTTGTTGTTGCGGGGAGCTAACAAGGAGTTAAAGAACTATAATAGTCAGTCACCATTTCAGGTAAATGTAAGGAAACACGTGGTGTTCCAACGTCATTATCAGTACTGAAAAAAAATGTATGGAACAGAGATGAAGGAATACAACAAACTGTACCTTCCTTGTCTATTATTTTATTTTGAAAAACTTATGAAGTAGAATGGGCTAAGGAGACTGAAGTAGCATGATTGTAGGCAGTTTGACTTGGATACTGAAGCGGTAGCATTGTAGACTGTTTGATTTCAGATTTGAGGTTACATTTTTTAATTCTGTGTAACAAATTTTGTAGAGCTGGAACCTTATGTTCCCATGTGTTCTCTATCATTGGTATGTCAGCAGTGAAAGAGGTAAAATTAACTTTGTTTTGTGATGCTGAGTAACCATTTACACTTACTACTCACCCTCAGTTTTTACAGTAAAATTAGCATAAATCCTGATGATGAAGATATCCCTAGTCAATTAGTACAAATATAATGTTTGTTTGCTTGTTCCTGCCTCAGTTGAATTTTTGTTGGTTTTGAGAGGTCCATTCGGGCATTCCATATATTCAGTCCAATAATACATATGGAACTGAAGGATGTTTAACAGTTTTTATTTCAGAAACATGCTTCATGAACAAAAGCTGGGTTTCTCTGCCATTCCCAGATCATGGCAAGACCAAAAAGTCCTGTATTAGAGCATACACAGAGTTATATAGATTCTCCTGACTTATTGTTGTGAAAGCTACAATAAGATGCGCCAACCACAAAACCACAACATCGCATCTCTAGACAAGTACACTTTCCAGGGTCAGAACAACCTGTTGATGCTTTGAACGCACAGAGTTATGTCCTATAATAATGAGCATTACAGAACATTAAGGAGGGGCTCAGGGGCAAAAGATGAACAATATATTTCTAAGTTAGGTTTGTAGTGAAGGTAGCTGTAGCTGCTGCTCTTTTGTCAGAAGTATACATTTTCCATTTAATGATCTCTATTTGATATCTAGTGGAAAACAGGATTACAGGAGCTAAAATGGCATCAGTTATGTCAAGCTACACAGGTTTCAGCTTGGGTCCTTTTTCATGCTCCTCCCTTATAGCAAAGGTTAGTCAACCTATCTCTTTCAGGTTTTTTTTTTTTGCAAGGAATTCTACATTGCTTGTAGCTCTAAATGGTCCTATCATGGATCCTACAATATCAGTTTATTAGTATACTGTATTTAGGCTAAAATGCCTTTGTAAGCTTCAGCGGGAAGTGTGCAAGGTCAGACTTCAGTATTTGTACAGTACAGGGGTATCCCCATATCCATGGGGAATAGGTTCCAAGACCTACCATGGATAATACGAATGCCACCACTGCCCGGGGGGGGGGGGAGAGGCTGGTGCTGTCGACCACAGATATGTGGACCCATGATTACTAGATCAGCAGATACAGGGTGTGCCTGTGTTATAAATATCTTATACCACATTGGATGCATTCCCATTCATCTTTTAAAGAACTTTGAATTAGTTTTCAAAACTGTAAATTCCCACAGAATCAGACAAATCTGCAGCTCCTGGGGATTAAATGTCCCCAAACACGGATTATCTATATTCAAATCAAAAGAACTCTCGCTGTGGGATTTACAAATAATCCTAGTTATTTGTCAATGGGAATGCGTGAGATTTTTAGGGCCTTTTCCTCAGCTTCTTTCAGTGAATGAAAAGGCATGATTATCAGCTAAAGGAATCCTCTACTAGATGAAAGGGGAAGGAATGGAAGGGAAGAATGAACAGAAGTTGTAACAATAGGAGTTTCCCGCTGTGATCATACAAAGTGTCTGATTTTACAGCAGTTGTGAAAGCCTGCCTGCCTGCTTCCTTCCTTCCTTTGTTACTTCCCAATGCCTCATTCACAGCTTTTTGCCTCTTCGCTCTGACCTGCTATAGTGATCCTGCACTAAACTCTGTAAAAGGCTGATTTTCCTTGTGAGAGGGGAATCCAGTCAGCAGCTTCACAAACTGTTACTTCCTCTTTAAATTGCCATTGTGTCGCTTCTTCAGAAGATTGCAGCCAGCATAAGATTAAAGAGAAAGAGAAAGTTCTTCTCCTGTCCCTCCTCCCTCTTCTTCAGATAATTGTATGTGTGTGTGTGGGGGGGTGGAAATCACTTTTCACACATTTTCCCTTTAATACAGTTTTTAAAATGATGGGGGTGGCTGGGATGGATTCTGCCTTAAGGAAGCAAATGGGAATAAGGCTTAGAGATCACCAAGTGGCAGCTGCTAGCAGGGAGGGGAGTGGTGAAAAAGTACATGCAAGATGGAGGGGGTGGGAATAAGCAGGAAATCCATGTTCTGATGTAGCTGCACCTAAATATGGGGGACTTCACCCCCAGTGAAGTCAGGGTATAACGATGTCCAGTTGACTCCATGGGGAAGGGTTTCTGCTGAGGGAAGGAATAGGGGAGGGGATTTCTCCCCTGCCGGACACTGAGGAACGGAGAGTAAGTCCGCATTACAAGTAAACAATTTGGCATGCTTCTTTTGCTTTCCCTTTTCATGCAGGAAGTGAAGGGATTGGAAGCTTCCATTCATAATCAGTTGGTGGAAACCATAGTTAATAAACCAAGAGATAAAAATTCTGATAGTATGTTTTTGAATGTGGCCTGAAACCTACAAGGTCTATGGTTATTTATATGTGCAAAACATTTGGTTTAAGATTCCCTGAGTATTGTGAATTTGTAATACAAATCTATTATCATTTTTGTTGTCTAGTAAATTTGAATGCTGATCCTCAAATATGTATGATCAATGTACAAAGAATAGAAAACTAAAAGCAAAATATAAATAAAAAGATATAGAAATTTTGAAATCAACAAAGGAGAACACTTCAGCAATATGAGTAACTATTACAGCAAACCAAATATATTCTATTTTGGTTTCATTTTTTTGCATATCCTTTAACATCCGCAGTTTGTTGCCATGTGCTTTATCTTTCTAATCCACTTGATACAAATAAAATTATATGGAATCCTCTTCAGTTAATAGGATTTTGCATCCTTACCATGATACTTTACAAAAAGTACATTTTAGAAATGAGCTGTGTATAATTTTTCAATTGCCTTTTCATTAACTATTATTAGATGTTGTATTTAATTTGCACCAGACCTTAAAAACATGCTGTTTTAAAATAAGAGAGGAAACATGCCTGCCAAAAGACTTTATTTAGTTCACTTTTGCAATGTTAAGCTAAAGCTAGAAAACAGAACTATTCTCATAAGTGAAGAAAATGTCGTGTTAGATAAAAGGCTTCCTTTTAAGAAAAGAGATCTGGGTTTTGTGTGTCTTCTACATTTTTTTAGCAACATCTTAGCATCCATATGCATGGATCTTTCAATATCAATAGCTATGATTTCTTCTTTAGAAATACAAGCTATCTGAATATTTCTGTTATGTCTCTATTCAGTTATCTAGATATTTAAATTGGATCAGAGGCAGCCCTCATGACTGGAATGACTGCAGTTGCTCATCACAGAGTGTATAGAGCATGTCCTAGAGAGCAGTAAGGCCCAGTGGTTTGTTCCCACCCTCAGAGACTGCAGCCAAAAAGTAAAAAGTCAGTAAATAGAAAAGTAAAAGGAAAAGAAATTGGAATTGTGTCAGTGGGAGGTCAAGCCCAACCTGTGTTCTTGATGGAAAGAGATGGCAACGTATAGCACACTATCCATGGTTGGAAGGTGATGAATCACTGGCAGGTTAAGGAGTGGATGCAGCTCTCCCTTTTTCACACCATATCCCCAGTACTTGGGCATCCAGATTTGCTGGAATATATATATATTTAAAAAAGAATGCAAGCAAAGCCCATGTGGATCGCAAACTACATGCCATGTGCAAACAGTGATTTCAGTGGGCCCCAATTCCTGTTTTTAGCTGCATACATTTCCCTAACTAACTTGCAGTGGAGTTGTAAATTTCATGTGGGAACATGTGCGCTTGTCACCACAAAAATCCACCTCTTTACTACAGTGGAAATACATGTGTAGCTTTTATAAAGACCTTGAGTTTTGCTATTGGAGTTATTGTGTACTAGATATATTTTATATTCTAGGCTCACATGACTCAGCTGTTATTCTGGAAACCAGCCAGTATAGTAACTGAATGAGAAAGGTAGAGAAGAAACTACAGTCTTTACCTGGTGACAATTGGAAAATGAAGTCTTCTCTGCCAGGTTGATTTCAAAGAGCAGATTGGGTTTCTGGATTATCTCTGGATGTTAATGGGTAAAGTATATCAGTCCTTTAGGATACTTTAAGGCTTGTCTTTTCAGTATGGCTTTTTCAGTATGAGGCAGTTTAGTCTGGTGAGGGAGCCAGACTCTTATCTGGGAATACCAGGTTTGATTCCACACTCCCCCATGAAGCCAGCTGGGTTACCTTGGGCTAGGCACAGCTCTCTTCTAAGCTCTCACAGCCCCACCTCACAGAGTGTTCTGTTTTGGGGAGAAGAACAGAAAGCTTTGTGAGCCGCTTGAATCCCCTTAAATGGGTGAGAAAAGTGAGGGTAATAAAACCAACTCTTCTTCTTCTTTAGAATTTGGCAACTTACTTTATTGCATTAGCTAATTTTGCCATATCCAAGAATTTTCTGTGTGGCGAAACAACACTTTCCAAAAACTGAATGTCGACTGTAATCTTTCCATGAGTAGAATGTCTTTGTAGTACTTGATCAGTTATTCTTCACCAAGTTTATGCAATATTTTTTCCTTGTTCAGTTCAGCTTTGACCTTTTAGCCCCATTCATGCTACTGTCTGAAGTTCAGATTATGATACTTTACAAATAGTTTAGCAATTTAAGACAAGGCAGTGACAGTACAAGTTTCCCTCTGAGTACATTTTCAGAGTGCAGGAAGAGGGGAAATTCCATGAATTATTTTGGCATTTTTATTATATCTTTTACTATCTACTTATTTGGAGAAATAAGCTAAATGGCAAAAAGTGGTAACAAAATCAGGGGCTCTGAGGAAAGCCTTCATTAATCCCCAGTAGCACTAATTCCAGGCCCAGCTATTAAAAACTGTGGATTGAGGTGCACACAGATATTTGCTGCATAATGCAAATGTCCTTAATTCATTCTTGCTATTGTCATACCTCCCTTTTTGCACAGCCTCAGTCAGCAGACTGCTCTTGCTTATATTATCTGAAATATGTTAAACCTCATTCATTGCAACAGTAAACAGTAAATGCAAGACTGGAAAAAAATTGGATTTAGAAAACGACAACTTTTTTGTTATAATCTGCGGAAACATTTAGGCTTTATCCAGAAATATGCCCGGAGCAACTCAGGTCACGATGTCCACCCATAAACAGTTAATCTTAATTAAAGACTCTTCAGGGAGTTGCATTGCTAAGTGGACCTTTATGTTTCAACCCAGGAGGATGGTACAGTTTATTTCCCTCTATTCCCCTCTTGTGAATCCCTCTGACAGACAATGGCACTGTACACATGTGATGTACTCATGGCTGTGTTCTGAAAAGCAGCAGCTTCAGCGTGGAAAATGTATATCTGCCATATCCTTCCTCTTTTGCAAGAGGAGTCCTCACTTATTCCTATAACCCTGGACTGTGTGAATTACACTGTATACAGCCCCATGGTGATGTAAGTAAATTCTCATAGACAAATTTGACAAATATTATTCTAACTACTTGGTTGTTGCACAGTTTTATTTGATTATTTTATTCAAGAGTATGTGAGAGCAGTAATGATGACCTATTTTAGTGCAGTAATGACCCTTAATGCTTTCAGGAATTACTTTGATGGCAAGTCCAAGTTGTGCCCACTCAGTGCAGTATCCAAAGCAACCTGTTTGTTTCTGCTTACATCCTTCTGTTCCTTCTTTTGCTGTGCCCCTTGTGAAAGCGGAGGAGTTCGGCTCTTTCTAGGCTCCATCCATTCTGTTTTTCTTACATCTCTTCTTCAGGATTGTCACTCCTTTTTTAAACACCGGCATGCTTTAGCAGACCCCTGTCCCTCCTTCAGTGCTTTTCTTTCATGATTAACTTCAGAAGTGTATCTTGACCACTAGAGAAGAAGGTGCAAAATCCCTAGAAAAGTAGGAAATGTTTATTCTTGGTAGATCATACCTTGGAGAATACAAAGTTTGAATTTGCGGTGACATTTCACAGGATACGTTTCTCCTGGCAGGAAGTTCGATAAAAAATTTTATGCCAATGCATGTAGTCTTTTACTGTGGATGTCCACTGCAAAGATTCAGTTGGCTATTAATATTGTTCGTATTTCCCTCTAGGTACTAGAGCATCTCTCAAAAATTAAGCAGGGAAGTTTATTGCAAACTGTAGGCTGAGATGATAATCTTACCTGTCCCAGTGGCAATGATGTGTACCTATGTGACTCAGAAATATAACCTGTTTCAACTCTCTTGGGCCATGGTCACACCTAAGTTTTAATCAGCTTCAGTCCACCTTCAGAGCGAGAGAACACATTGGCAAAGTGACCAGTAACTTTCTTTTCACATTATCTACCCAAAGGTGAATTATGTGAGTTCTTTAACATTGAAAGAAAACAGCTTGTCACTTTGCTGATGTATTCTTTCACTGTGGCAGTGGATTGAAGCTGGGTTAAACTTTACTCCTGCCTATCCTAATGCATTTTAATTTATTGTAGTGCAACATACTTATTTCAGGGGCCAATTGGATTAACCTTGTTTACCATCCCCAGTGCTAACCCTGTGTAGAGTTTTGAATTACCACTCCACAATTTAACTTATCATTGGCAATCTCATCATGTTTTGCTAAATGTGAGTTCATGTCTAACCACGGTATGACTTAGGCTGGGTCTTCACTTTGAAATGCAGGTGGCTTCTTCCTGGGTACTTGGAGAGATGTTACAGTTGTCACTAAAAATGATGCTTCCTTATCTCTATTTTCAAGCAAGGAGCATCATTTTAAGCAGTTATTCAAAAGAACTCAGTTAGAGGGCAGAAAATTGTACCATCCCAATAACTGAGTGCTGCATTTGCTGTTAAGTGGCTATTGGTGCTACAAATGGAGCTGCAAGGGCAGAAGGTATATTGCCAGGCACTTTGCTCAGTCAGTACCTTTTGCCTTGGCCTAAATCTTGCTAGATCACATGTCATTCAAGTGTCATTTTATACATTCGTATGTTATAGCTGAAGCAAAAAAGGAAATGTAAGAAGGACTGTATCTTTCAACTGTAGTTGTATTTTACTTTGAACGAGACTGAATCAAATTAAGTTTGAGGTCTGTTTGCCTTTTTTTTCACAAGTCAGAAAGAAAAGGAAAACTATATCAATGGGTTAGCTATCTGTCTCTTTTGTGCCTTATGTTTTAACTGACTCGCCTTTAAAATTACTGGTCAGTCATCTAAGTAGTAATGGGATTATATAATCACTGCCTTGATAGGTTTTTCAGTATGAACTAGAATTCTCTTTGGAAAAAACAACAACCCTGAAATACCATAAAATCAATTTTTAAAAAACACTGTAGTTCTAAATGCACATGCATTACTCTATTTGCTTCTTTTATATCTTAATTATTAAAAGCAAATCATAAGGGGTTACATAATGCATTTTTCTTGTGAATAGTTTGATAGATGCCATTTTAAAACCAACAAAAAAAACAGGGATATTGGACAACCTTGTGTTTCTCGTATTTAAT
Source organism: Aspidoscelis tigris stejnegeri (assembly GCA_023333525.1). NCBI lineage: Eukaryota > Metazoa > Chordata > Lepidosauria > Squamata > Teiidae > Aspidoscelis > Aspidoscelis tigris. The sequence continues at coordinate 46,300,078 of JALMGA010000003.1, read as the reverse complement.
TAAGCACACAGTATGGTTTCATAAGCTTGACATTTTAAGAACATACTGGAAGAATCCATAATGAAATACTTGTAACTAAAAGCCTCTCATCTCTGATATATTTATTAGAGAATGAGAGATCAACAGATTAAAAGGTGATATGCCCAGTGTTGACAGAATAACCAGTAGCCCTGATTCATATAGAGAAATATCAGAACCCTGTACATCCACATATTAGTACCTACAAGCTGTGTTTGAACTGCTTCACTAAATATAGGGGCATACAATTTAAGAAGAAAGAGGAGGAGTTGGCTTTTCTACCCCACTTTTCTCACCCATATAAGGGGACTCAAAGTGGCTTTCTATTCGCACAACAGAACATTCTGTGAGGCAGGTGGGGCTCTGAGAGCTCAGGAGACAGCTGTGACTAGCCCAGGGTCACCCAGCTGGCTTTGTGGGGGAGTGCGGAATCAAACCAGGTTTTCCCAGATAAGAGTCCAGCTCCCTAACCACTAGACCAAACTGTTAAGACACAGTCATCCAGGCTACTTACCTTCAAGTAACATTCCAGCTATACAGGCTGTATCCATATGCATTAAAAATTAAAAGTGCCTTAGAGGAGGTAGCATGTGACATTTTTCCCATCCCTTCTTTAGATTGAAGGTACAAATGTATTTGCATGTGTGGTTTTTGGACTTTAAAGTGGATTATAGGTGAAAGAGTGCAAGATCAGGCTTGAAACTCAGCATAAAAACACTAAGATAATGGCATCGTGTCCCATAATATCATGGCAAATAGTGAAGAAATGGAATCAGTGTCAGATCACTTCAAGCAGTGACTGCAGCCATGAAATTAAAAGACACTTTTTTCTTGGAAAGAAAGTAATGGCAACGTGGACAGCATACTAAAAAGCAGGGAAATAACCTTGCCAAGAAAGGTCTGGTAGTGATGTATGGTTATGAGAGTTGGACACTAAGGAAGGCAAAGTGCTGAAGAATCTACACTTTTGAATTATGGTGCCGAAGAAGACTTTTCAGGGTCCCTTAAACTGCAAGATGTTAAAATCAGCCAAGAAAATCAAGCCTGACTGTTCATAAATGCTGCAGCTAAAGCACAGATTTTTATTTATTTATTTATTTTGAAGACACACAGGAGTCATTGCAAAAGTCCCTGATGTGGGAAAGGTTAAAGTCAGAAGGAGAATGGGAAGTTGTCTTCACATACGTGAAGTTATGTTCTGGATGGCTCCAGACAGAATACAGTGGGTTTTCCTCTTTGCTGCATAGCCACCAAAGACGGACAGATGGCGCAAGTCCAAACTATAAATACCAGCGACCAACTGCCCATCTTTCAGTCATTCCAAGAGAGCTGTAACTTTATTCACTGATCTGAAAATTAAACAGAAATATACATTAGCGGTGCGAAAGTTATTCTGTCTGGAGCCATCCAGAACAAAACTTCATGTATGTGAAGACAACTTCCCGTTCCTGGATGGCTCCACCAGAATACAGTGGGATGTACCCAAGCTCCACTATTGGGAGGGCCCCCAATTCTTCTTACCGAAGACTTTTGTGCTCCAAGACCTTCAATCCTTGGATGCATCCTCAGAATCCAGCTCATCCAATCTATAGTGCTTGAAGAATGTTGACACAGAAGACCATGTTGCTGCTCTGCACACCTCTTGTAATGGTGCTGACTCAACGAAGGCTGCTGACGTTGCCTAGGACAGTGTGCTGTGTGCTGTCTAAGAAAAACTGCATACACCTTAGGTCTGTATTTTGGATCCAGTCTCTGAGCTACTGAGTTCAGACTCATCTGACATAGACTAAAATAATTGAGAAAGCAGCAATTTCGGATATCCTCCTGGCAGAGGTAATGACCACTGAGAACAATACTTCATGAGATAAAAACTTTAGTGGCCCCTCTTGTAAAGGTTTTAAAGGGACTCGGTGGTAACCATCTAGGCACCAGTGATGCACCACTGGTGATGATCTAGCTTTGACCCCCAGAAGAAAAGAATTGATCCAATCATGGTGTTATAATTGACTACCTCCCAAATTGTATGTAATAGCAGGCAGACCAAATACTTGCTTATATGATGTGTTATGCTTTAAATCTTCATTAATACCAAGTTGAAGAAACCTATAACACTGGTACTATCGATGGATCAATACACTCTGAATAAGCCCACATACAAAAGGCTTTCCCATCTTGCTGCCAAAATAGTATCAAAAACCTGTAAACCTAGACCTGCTTGTTAGAGGCTAAAAACAGCAACCGAGGAATGAGTGACAGATGGACAGTTGGTCTATTGGTCATTGGTGGCTATGCAGCAAAGAGGATAACCCACTGTATTCTGCTGGAGCCATCCAGGAACATAAGTTTCTTGGACAGTATTTTGTATTCATCTTATTGGTGTACCTCAGCACATTTTCTGTTCCAGATTGGAATCTTACAATGGGTTTAACCCAGAACGCCCACATACATGTACTGTATATTCTGGCGTATAAGACTTTTTAACCCAGGAAAATCTTCTCAAAAGTCAAGGGTCGTCTTATATGCCAGGTGTCGTCGTCTTATATGGCAGGTATAGCCCAAACTCTATATTTTAGCTGGAAAGTTGGGGGTTGTCTTATACACCCAGTCGTCTTATACGACAGAATATACGGTAGTTTTTAAAAATGTCCCATTGAAATCATACACTCAACAATTCTGAAAACAAAATGTATCCATCAAAGCTAGTGGATAGTCATACCTAGTTCAGCCTTCAAAGACTGTTATGCTTGGAAAGTTTATGTATGTTTGTTGTACACTGTAGTGTCAGAGAAGCTAGTGTTACTAGGCATGTACAGTGGGTGAACTTCCTCCTCTGTTTTTTTCCTCCTCAATTATTTCTGTTTCACTTAGTTACATGTTCTTTTGAAGAGATTTTGCCACATCTGGATTACTGAATATGTTACTGATGGGGTTGCCTAACTGTTGTCTCCTTCCTCTGACTTTAGTTCAGAATAGTACTATTTGGTCGGTTTTAAATAGTTCTAAAAACTCCCATGTTTCTGCCCCTCACAGAAGCCTCTAATGATTGCCAAGTCAAACCAGGACCTATTTTAAATTGCTGGTTTTGGTGTTTAAAGCCCTGTCCTCTGATCTGCCAAGCTATCTGGCAGCTTGGTTGACATGGTATGTACCATCCCAGAACCTGCGCTCTACAACCAAGGGTTTGTTGGCTGTTCCACCAACATCCACAACCATTCAGGGTTGTCAGTAGGGATGTGCACAAATGTTTGAAACATTAAAAACTTGATTGAATCCATTTGAATTTGAATCAAATGTCTCTACATTCAAATTTAAACATTTGAATGAATTTTGAATCTTTTGAATAATTCATATGTATTATTAAGACATTTGTATGTGTACAGATATGTATGCATTCCATATATATCTGTACACATCTTATTTGTATCCGTACGCATTTGTACAGATACGTACAGGATGAAAACGGGATGCACACAAATGCATATGGATGTGTACTGGTGCGTACGAATGCGTATGGACACATACAAATATTGCCGACATTCGTATCTTCAAATACGAATTGAATATTCATACGAGTAGATACAAATGTATTTGATTCGAATCGAAGGTGAATGCATTCAAATTTTAAACATTTGAATTGATTCAAATCTTCGGATATTCAATTCAAATCGAATCGAATGCCAAAAATTGCATTCGTTCAAAACCTGGGCCCATGTCTGTGGAACCATCTTCCCATAGACTTTCAGCTAGAGGAGGATCTCCTTCACTTTTGGAAGAGGTTGAAGACCTTTCTTTTTTTTGATTCACCAGAGTAATTAAATAGCATGGCGCTGTGGAACTGGGAAGCATCTGGTAAGGAACCGTGGTGTTGATTATATACAGCTAGAGGTTCCTTTTTATATGAAAGGATATATTTTGGTTGTTTGTTTATCTTGATTGTATATGTTTGTTGTTACTACCCTTTGGTGGAATGGGCATTATAAATAAATGGTGTTGTTATTGTTTGGGCTTTTTAAAAATCTAGCTGTTTGTGACAGGCTAGGTTTTGTGAAGTGGGAGCAGTTTGTTTTATGGGTCCAGGCTTCCAAAGGGAACATTGGTTTAGTATTGCTAACAGATAACTTAATATTAATTAAATATAAAATATTAAAAAAGTATATGTTGGACATTTCCCCTGATATATATTTGCACATGTTAAATCTAGTTGTTGAAAAAATGTATAACAGCTATTCTCAGACTCTTGCTTGTCAATATCTGACTACAGATGGCACCATGAATCATAGCTTGAATAAAGAAAATGTTAGACACTCAGCCAGAGTTGCTAGGAGAATTTTTGGGCACAGTGTACCACATGTGCTGCTAAATGTTGGAACAGCATCGGCATGCACTCTGACTGAAAAAAATTGATGGGAAGAACAGCCAGCAGAAGACCAGTAAAAGGAAGGCAGTGCCAGGATGTTCTGTTTTATCAAGGATGGAAGATGAAATTATATTCAGCCAGATAGTCTATTGAAATCATCCAAAAGGTAATTGCTGACTGACAGGCTAGCAACTGAAACAAGAGACTACACACAGTAATTAAATGGTTGGGGGAAGGGGGGTTAGGAAACTGTACCTCTGACAGTTGATAAATAATCCAAATGCTAAATGTGTTTTTCCTGTGTGGATTATATCCACTTAAAAAGTTACATGTTCACACAATGTCAAGTGTTTTGAAATTGTATAATTATTCACAATGAGAAAAGCATTTTACATGGAAAACGATGTTTAGTGGTGAGAGTGATGCATCCTGTTTACTGCTCATTTAACGAGAATATAGATAAGAGGACAACAGTGCTTCAATTTTTGTTTTGAAAACTGTGGGAGAACTTTCAAAGTGCTTCTGTGTGCTGTACTGATCAAATGAGAAGGGTGAATGAGTTTCAAATGTTTTATGTTAAGAAATTCCATATATGCATCTACAGCAATTAATTGTTAATGGCTGTTGAATAATATTTTAAAAGTTCAGTCTTTATATTTAGTATGAGTAGCGCAAACCTGTAATCTCAGGTACAGCAACAAATTTTCTGGATGTTGTAGCAGATTACACATTGCTTCCTTTGTTGGAAAAATATTAGCTGCCTCCACTGAAATGTTTAAAAAAGAAAGTTAGCTATATATTGCCATCAGAAAGTTCATGTGTACCAAGAATGAGTCTCTTGTGCTAGGGTGTGTGGGGAGCAACCAGGGACAGGGAGGATAGAGGCCAACTGGATGGGTGCTTGGTTGGTGAATGTTTGGAAACTGGGGAGCAAGGGCAGCAGAGGGCGGCCTCCTTAGAAATAAGTGATCTTGTCAGAAGCAACCAATTGTTAAGGGATTGAGCCAAAAGTCAGTCTTGATGGAAGTCAGAGTTCAAAAAATAGGAGGGTCTTCAAGTATCTGGTTATCTACTTCAGGTCTTCAAGTATCTGAAGGGTTGTGACAGTGCAGGGGATTGTCCCTATTCTCACTTGCACAAGATGGGAGGATTAGAAACAATGGTATGAAACTTCAAGGGAGTCAATACAGGTATTAGGAAAAATTTCCTGACAGTGAGGGTAATCAGTCAGTGGAATAGTTTGCCATGGGAGATATTGGGTTCTCCTTTGCTGGAGGAGTTCAAGCAGAGGCTGGACCTACATCTGCCTGGGATGGTTTAGGAAATCCTGCATTGAGCAGGGGGCTGGGCTCAGTGACTCTAGAGCAGTGATGGTGAACCTTTTGAGCTCGGTGTGTCAAAATTTGCAAGAAAACCTAGCTTAACTCGGGTGCCGTGTCACATCTAGAAATATCCATAATTTTGTGATATCTGTAGCTCTAGTAAAAAAGTTATATTTTTGATATATGTATTTTATTAAAAGCAAAATTCTTTACATTAGTGACTTTTGTTGCTGAATTTCACTTGCTAATATTCAGTTCAAAGTTGGTATTTCGTACACTTCAAGAACAAGCAAGCACTACACGCCCAGGTGCCAGGGTGACCAGGTGTGTCACCCAAAAGGGCTTGGCGTGTCACCTGTGACACACATGTCATAGGTTGGCCATCACTGCTCTAGAGGTTGCTTCCAACTCTCATTCTATGAGGAGAAAATTCCATCAAATAACAACACTTTATGTGGGTGAAAGAAAGCAGTTTAGTATATCTTCAGAAATCAAAAGTCTAGAGAATCAAATTAGCTGATTTAGTCCTAGGCTCAGGGTAGAAGAGTTCAGAAGATAAGTTCAATGGTAGAAATATAATCCAGGCAATGAAGGTACAGGATTCAGGGGCAAGGAGTGACATTGACCCAATGGTTCTAACCTAGAACTGTGAAGGTACCACATGTCTTATATTCATGGGCACATCTAGTTTGGCAGCACAGAATTCAATTTCCTTCCTTTGTCAGTAGACAAAGCCACAGGCTTGGGAATGAATCAGCTGCAAACCAGACCAACCCTTGTGGTACCTGAAACTATATGCATCCAGGGGTGAGAGGGCAGCATGTGCACACAGGGCTGGAAGGAAGAGTTGACCCAATTATGACCTGGACCTGGGTGCCATTTGTATGCTGGATTAGGTTGGGGAAATAGCACATGCAAGTAGAGGCAGATTTTTCAGCTTTTACGGTGCAGAGAGCCACTGCTAGTCAACTAGACAAGATGGTGCAATTTCAGAGCTTGGAATCCAATTCTGAAGTTGGGACATTCTATTTGCTTACCTGGACAGGAGTGGTGGGGGCTTGGTTTAACTAGGTTAGTCATATATTGTATTTATTTTCCAATTCTCCTATTCAGCTGAAATATTATGTATTTTATAACTCATAGCCAGTTTATTTATAGCCCTCTTACAGAGAGTTAAATGATGATCATTTAATCATATGCTTACATTGCTTTAACTGATCTTTAATGACCTTATCTCTGTAAGCCTGTTAAAATTAAAGGCAATCCTTTGTTTGGTGCAAAATCTAGAAATGTTGAAAAAGAGCTGGGATTTAAAATTGCTGGAAGTTGTCATAGATCTAAAGAAAAATTAGTATCCCTACAATGTTCTGAAGAAAGGGCTTCTGTGTTCAAAATAAACCTAGAAATAATTGCACTTCACCTATGATTTCAAGAATGAGATTTGATTTGGGGAGCTGGTCCCCATGGTTACATTACAGAGAAGTTGAATCTGCTGAAGTAACACAGATTATTGTGGATCATATACTTTCAATCTATTTATGGAACCTTTTGATAAGTGAAACATTTGACAATTGATATAAACCTAGAATTATAGGATGTGCCTCAAGAGGTTCTTGGTGACAACAAATGTAATGAAAAGTTCTTAGACTACATTTGATAAGTGGGAATGTACCAGGCAAAGACTGGTTGTTACCTAGGCTATGTAACAGCTGGTTCTATTTGGTCAGCTCTAGCCTTTTGTCTTTGGCTGATTTCCTCAAGACTGGAAAATGATATTAAGATATTGACTGATCAAAGAGGAAATAGAAAAATTCAAAATAAACATAGATCAATTACTTTATAGAAGGTACCCAAAAGATAGCTGAACTTTTCATTCTGAAATTCATTTATTATAGGCATGCCCCCATATTCGGAGGGGATATGTACTTGTTCCTACTGCGGTTAAAGGAAACTGTGGATATTTCATGGAATTTCCCATGATTCCTTGCAAATCATGAAAGACTTTCCATGATTTGCAAGGAATTGTGGGAAATCCTGTGTGATTTCCAGGCCTCCAGGAAGCCTCCAGGACACCTAAAGGTCCTGTTGGGGGGTGGGGAGGTTGATCCAGTCAACCAGGGATGAGTGGATCGCAGTTACTGGATCGTTGAATGTGGAGGCATGCCTGTACATTAATTTTCCACTGTTCATCCAGTGGACCCAAGTTTACCCTTACAACAATCCTATGAGATTTGTTAGGCTGAAGGGCAGTGACTGGTCCGAGGTAACTCAGGCTGCATCCATACAAACCAATAGAACCCCAAAGAACACTGTGGACCAGGCCTCCTTTTAGAGTACAACGTCTGCATGGGACAAGACATTGGAGCAGTCTATGGAAAATGAGAAAATGTCACTGTCATCTGCTCCAATGAACAGCCACGTCAAAGTGTTCTCCAAAGTGTTCCTTGGTGGCGTCTGCATACAAATATTTAGTTCCCTAGTATTTGTATGTGGACCGCAATCAGTTGCAGGTCCAGTCTGCCAGATGCAAAGTGCCCAGTGCTGTTTCACTGACTACAAAAGTGCACTTCTTTTGGGTGGTGGGCTAAACCAGTCCAAGCTGGCAACTTTGGAGGCTGGGTGTGGGCCAATAGTTCTCCTTCATTCTTGGGCCAGATTACTCAGTCCAGCCCCAGACTGATCTAGGACTGCAGTGTATCCAGATCCTGCCTCACTGAGCTTTCCGAGTCCAATGAAGATTTGAACCCAAGGACTCCTAAGGTTTAGGTTGACATACACTTTTTTCTGTGTGTTTGAGAAAGGGGATGATTGACAAAATCATCTTGAACATGCAGGAAGTGAGTATTGTATTTGTATTTTGGGCTCCTGTTATGTTTGTTTTGTAGCATTGACTTTGACATAGTCTTTCACCCTTTTGTACCACAAAACTCCTGGCTATATGGCAGGAACACAAGTTCCTCCCAGTTCATGCAAGAAAATTATCTATGTTGCCCATTCTCTGATACTACTTTTACTCTTTCAACACAGAATGATACATAGAGTCCCATGCAGTACAAATATAACATGAGAAAGTGCTTTTAAATAAAAGTAGCATAAGACAAAGACAGGAATGGGGATTGCAGTTTTTGTTTGTGGTACAAGTCTTAAGACTGTGTGTGTGTGTGTGTGTGTGTGTTCATGTCTACTGTGGATGCAGAGGATTCATATATGCTATGTTTACTCTGAGCGCCCATCCAGGCTGGTTGGATGGGCTCCTTTATTTCCTGTTCATCCTGGGTTTAAAGGCAAAGCAATTCACCCTGAGTAGCCATGTGACTGGTTACACAGGAGGCTCACAAGTGCATGGGACCAAAATAAATTATACTAGAGAGGCCCATAATCTGAACCTTCATCCGACAGATTCTCATAGCTGATGCCCCCTTGCAAGATATGTCCTGCTTTTCATTAGCTGATTAAATGCAATCTTCTTCAAATAAGAGAAGGGTCAACTAGCCTATGCAGGCATTTGTCTGCTGCAAATGCTGAAGAACTTACAGAAGTATTTCTACTTACTTCTTGTGGAATTACAGAATTGTCTGTGCTTAGAAACAAGTCCACCAAATCACTTTACATTCTGATTTCTCTTCTCAAACAGGCACCTTTAAGTTTATCTGAATACTTTAGGTGTGTGCATTGATTTGGAGCAAAACTTTCAACGGTTCAGGCATTCAACGCGCTTGAAAAATGTACTGGAAGCTTGCCATAGGTTCTTCCAACACTGTGCTAAGCTGCATTTCTCCAGGTTATCTGGTTCAGACAAATTCAAATTAGTTTGACTGATTTATGAGCTACCAAACCTCCAAACCAGGGAAACAGCAGATGGAACAATGTCAGACATCCTTCCAATGTATTTTTTAAGCAATTGAATAGTGAAGTGCTCTAAACTGTGGATAGTTTAGAGGATTTGGTTCCCAAGAGTGCATGTGTTTAAAATGTGTTTTGCTTGTGTTGAGGAGTACACAGACCACTTTGTCTTCTTTGACTTGGCCCTGAATAGATTGGATGGTGTATCGGCTCTGAGCTGATCCAAGCCAATACTAGGGTGCCCTCTGATGTCAGGTAGCACTAGCAGTTTTCTTGGGACTGTATTGGGAAGGGCAAATGTAATTGTGGCCTTTTAAGAGGTGAGCTGACTGAAGTATATAAAATCATCCACTGTGTGGAAAATGTAGATAGAAATGAAAATTATCACACAGCACTAGAACAAGGGGGTCAATCTATGAAAATGAAGGGCAGGAGAATTAATGCCTAGGTACTTCCTCCAAGTTGGAGAGACAGGCAGGATGCCACTAAAGGCCATTTGCAGATGAAGATTTCACCTTTGCTTTATGCTTGAGAACACCAAGAAGCAATTGGTGAATCACTGTATGAGACTGGATGCTGGACTGAGTGGGCTGTGCCTTTTAATGTTTTTACTACAGTCCTAGGTTAATATGGTGATAACGTAACCAACATTGCTCCAGTATAAACTGCAAGCAAATGTGGAGAGTAAAATTTTTGATAATTTGGATTAATTTGAAGCCCAGAAGTATGCCAAATTTAAACCCTCAGGGAATTTGTAGCTGGACCATTTACACAGGTTTTAATAACGAAGATTATCATAAATAGAGACAAAACCCAAAGAGCCAGTATTTCATGTCAAATCATTGAAAAGAATTTATTAGAAATACAGAAGGAAAGTTAAAAATGAAATGCAAAGCCGTATTGGAGACGTACTTCATTTAAACATTTAAAAGAACAGAGATAAACATGCCAAAAACTTTAAACATGACTAAATAAATGAGTAATTTATATTGAGGTAGTTTTATGTATTAAGGCAACCAACATGTGGCTATGCTCCTTTTATGAATGAAAAATATGAAAATGAAAGTGAGCTCCTCATAAGAACAATTTAAAACTCTAAGGACAAATATAAAAGCCAGAAAGAGATAGTAAATGTCTATAACTAACCAAAAATTCTCTATACCTAACCAAAAATTAAGAACTATAGAAAAATATAAGGAGAATTAAGAAAAAACACACACACCTAGGAATAATACTGAAACAAGGAGGAAAACAAGGAGGAATGGAAACCAAAAGCCTTCTCACCAACGCTCAGCATGTCCCTGGATCCAAAAGCTGTATAAATGTACGATTTCAGCAAATCCATGTCTCCTCAGGATCAAAAATGATTTTTAAATAAAAATTATCTTCTGTCTGGAGACAGCTCCAGTTCAGGATGTCTCTTGATGTTATGTCAGTGATCTTCTTCCTTTGCTTTTCCTGGGTACAGAGAAAAGGGGTGAGGTGAGGATAACTTTCTCAGACTTTGTTTGGAAACATTTTGGCCAGCACCCCAATTTGAGCTGATGGTACCCACCTACTTGTTCACAGTCCTAGTTCTGACTTGATTACTTAAACAACTTAAAGTCCCAAATAAAAGTTCAGTCTCTGTAGTTCTTACTTGTATCACATAATGACGTATGTCTCTATCTGCACTTCATCACATAGCACATCTGATTACAGCCTTAGAAAGGACATGAGGTGAAAGTAATGGATTTTACATTCTTCAAATGCTTTGACAGTGCTTCCTTCCTCTTGTGCTGTTTTGGGCATGCTGACCCAACAATGGAGCAAAGGCCATATTTGCAGCCATAAAACACGCTCCATCTCCATAAAATGCCACACAGTCTGTGCCAGAGCCACAACTGTGATGAATCAGCATTATTTACACTGCCCCATCTAATCATGGTCTTAGTTAACCTCTCTGTTCCCATTGGCCTTGGTTGGCTGGACATGGCAAACATTAAGTTCTACTAGTCCAGTCCTATATGGTAGCTCTAAGACCAGGAGACCAGAGTATGCCATGACAGTACCAAAGGCAAACATTCTGGGTGTTCTTGGCTAGTAGTCTGTGGACTGATTGCAAGGAGATGAAATGCATGGTGGAGTTAAGTACTCTTTATCCTTTTTGAGGAAGGAGATTTTCACCCCTGTCAAGTAGCCAAATGGCTTCAAATTATAGCTTCTGCCTGTGAAAACAGGGAGAAAATAGGCTTGTCTCTATCAATAAGATTGAGTGACAACAGACTGCCAGTAGCACTGGATTTTCAAACATCCAAGTCTGTACTTCTGTCAGGTACCAGAGAGCTAGTGCTTTAGATCATCCCATACTCCTCTGCGCCAGCAATTATTTCTCCAAATTCCCTTGCCAAACTCTTGTTACCTTTCCTTTGGGTTTCAGGAAATCAGCCTTCTTCCAGCTGAATCTGCACTCTTCAGTAATTTTTTAAAATGGAGTTTATTATATCAATATGTCTGAAGAGATTCACAGAGAAGCACTACAGGCTGAGTTGGAAAGGAAATAAAAGATATTAAGCTATGCATGTCAATAGTTGACAAGGGACAAATAAACCTGTTAAGGTATCTTATGTTCCTAGAGGTAGAAGAACAAAATGAATCTTTCTAAACATGATAGCTTTTTTAAGGTTTCCTTTCCAGTTATATAAACATCCTAAGACACAGGGAAAGCAAGGATTATATAACAACATTGAACAGTTAAATAGCTTTCTAACAACAGCAGAGAAACCTTTGCACTGATTATGCTACCTAGCCTGCAGCAACAGGATCCATCTCTGATGACTTTTACAATACTCTAACCCTAAGTTTCAGATATTCTTTACTATAGGCAGAAGATAAATATCCTGATAGAATTTATAGCTACATTGTTGATCTACAGTTTCCCACTTAGCAAGTGTACTGCAATGGAGGGATCTCCAAGAGTGAAAAGATTGGGAGAGGGTATTTCTGCCTCATAGTGGAAAGCAGAAAGTCTTTCCTGGAAGATACCATGGACAGTGCTACTAAAAGCCACTGAGAGGTTTAAGAGGATCAATACAGTAGCATTTACCTTGTCTGTTAGTAGAAGTAACCTTTTGGAGAGAACAAAGTATTTTCAGTCCCAGCCTGAAGCCTGAAGCCTGATTGAATGGAGTTGGTACTATATATACTGTAGAGAGCCATATTTAAAAGTACTCATGAGATAGTACACAACCTGTATATGGCTTAATCATATCTCTCCTTCCTATTCTAAGAAATGTTGGCATGGGTGTGGTTTTCAAGGCACGTACCCTCATTTATACACAATTTTTGAAAACTAATAAATAGAAATCAGCGAAATATTAAATATTAAAGTTGTTTTTTTCACCAGAATTAGAATGTCTCAGTATTGACATTGCTAGTCCTTTTAATATGTAGAATTAGTTATGTGTAATTTACTAATGTTTCTATGACTTGTTGCAATTAGTTGGTTATATTGTTACTATAATGTTAAAATCATAAGTTAAAATGTTTATGATTGTTGAATTATGTATTTGGAAAAATGAAAATTTTAAAAGTTTTGGGCCCCCAAAAATCATCTCATTCAAGAGAGTTGATTAGACACAGCCCTATCAGTATCTTAACAATAAAAGGGATGATGACCACAGGGCTATAGTTGTTAATATCTTGTGGGACCATGTTAGATTTCTTTAGGAGTGATTACATCACAGCCTTTTAAAGATATAGTGACACCACTCGCATTCCCAATGAAACATAACACCCTGAACCCAACAGCTCTCCCTACTTGATACGTGTAATCAGGGTGAAATACACAACTGGTTAGCCACACTCATTCAAGCACTTTGCCCTCATTTCAGATTCAAGTAATTGAACAAACCAGTCCTCTGGTCACTTCTGTTGATGACTGTATTAATTGTGAACTCTGAGGAATACTAAATGAGAGTGATTTTTCCTTTAAAGTATCTAGGGAAAGTATCACAGCATGCTACAAAGTACCTTTCCCTCAAATCTAAAAGGTGCTTTATTGCTCAGAATAGCTTTGCTGGGTCACATAAAGAAAATGCAAAGTGGGTGGAGAAGCAGTGCATTTTCACCTCCTTCACTGCCACTATGACTATGACAATGATATGACAATGAGCCCTAACCTGTGTTGAAGCAGATCAGCCATGCATTTTCTTCTAGTTGTGTCCCTGGAGTGGTCCTCTGTTTCAGAGTCTTCAGTTTTCCACCATACCAAGGAATTATGCAAGCTCTGTACTATAGGAGCAACTTTGTCAACTAACCGTGCTAGGACAGGATAGGGGCACTGGCTGGAACAATCCCCAGAACCCTTAAGACTCCATCAGGCTCTGGAGTAGAGCTATTTAATTTGTCCTCTATCCTTGCAAAGAGGTGAATATAAAGATGACCTGATAATGTGGAATCCTCTCAACCTCTTGGTTTAGTTTTTCTACTTGAGCTACAAAGATCTGGAACAGCGTGTGCTCTGTGATTACCAGGCAATACTCAACTGTATATCTTAAAAATTTCTTCTTATTACAAAAGATCTGATAATAGATATCCTTTAGGACTTGTAGCATTCTACTGTATTATTATCTAACCAGTCACCATAGCACTGAAGTCATTTGACTATACACTGTACAACTGCATATAGCCAAGTGTACGGTTTTAAAAATTACAAAGTCATAGAAATACCTTACTTTGCTTTCCTGTACTTCAAAGGAAAAATGAATTTCATTAAATAAACTTCTGCATAATTTCATGGACCAGTATTGCCCATGAGAATAAACATTAGTATAGAACTAGAATTACAAGAGTGAATATGAGGAACCCTACAGAAGACACTATCTAAAGGAGGTAATTGATGAAAACCTTGTCTGATTTTTTTTAAACGGAGTTTAAAACTTCCATCTTCTTCCCTGGCAGTTAACATGAAAAATATTTCATATTCTTTAAGTAATAAAAGTTGTGCTACCTCTCTTATCAAATGCTCTCCCTTTTAAAATGGTAGTCTTCGTTGTCAGCATAGGCATGAGAATCTTGAGATATCTGCAATACTAGAATGTCAACAATTTGACAGTTGTCGAGTGCTGTGTGAGTGAAGAATGGAAATCGAGGGCAGTCTTCAACTTATAACGTAGTTGTCCATAGACTTTGGTGGCATTTAAAAACAAACTGAGAGTTTATTGGATGTCAGAGGAGCCTTTCTGGATAGATTCACGTTTTTCCATTAAAACAGAGGTTTTTACTGAGTGTTCTTTCATATTTGTATAGGACTGACTGCTTTGGATGAAAAACATATAGCATTGGAGAGTCTGGGAACTCCTTAAAAATCCATATGCATCAATACTGTGAAACCAGATCTAAACTATGGGCAGAATATGCCAGACATAGATAAGGGGCAAATCAAGGAAAGGGTTAAGACATATATATATAAGCACAGCTGCTTGTGTTTAGAAGTAATGGCAACTGAAGATTATGCCTGAGCACTGAAAAACAGTGCAATCTATATACCTGCAAGACATTATTGAGTATGTGCATTGTGTGACCAACATATCAGCTCATTCATTCTAAATCACCATCATTCTCCTTGGTTTGCCTGGATAAGTATACCAGTAAGATTTTAGACTGTACATTAAAAAAAGAAAAGTATGGTCACAGACCAGAATGAACTGTGCTTTTGTCGTGTGTGAGGGTGGTAGTTTTATATTAGTCTTTGGTTGGTGGGTGTGGTTGTTGTGGGAGGTTGTTGTTCTGCTGTGAAGGGACTATGTGCCAAGGCCAAAGAGGGGGAGAATTAAGGGTCACCACCATTATCGGCAGGGGGAGAAATGACGATGGGAGACGGAAGAGACGGTCAAGGAGAAGGGGTGTTAGATACCTTGAAGCTGTCACCCCTTCTGTTCTGCCTTCCAGCCAAAGGCATCTGGGAAGACCTGCCAACCAAAAACCCACTACTCTGGCAGTGTTGCTTTTAAACGCCAGGTCGGTCCGGAATAAAACATCAGTTATCCATGATTTAATTATTAAGGAAAGGGCTGACCTGGCGTGCATAACTGAGACCTGGATGGACGAACTGGGCGGGCCTGGCCTCACCCAGTTGTGTCCTCCAGGTTACTCAGTGCAACACTGTTCTAGAGTAGGGGGAGGGGAGGGGGTGTCGCTGTGGTCCATCGGACTTCCATCTCCCTCACCAGGCGGCCAATTCGCTCTGTTAACGGGGTTGAGGGCCTGTTTTTATTGCTGGGCCAGAGAGACAGAATAGGGATGCTACTGGTGTACCGCTCACCCCACTGCCCAGTATCCTCCCTATCTGAGCTGGCTGAGGTGGTCTCGGAGGTGGTGTTGGAAGCCCCCACCACGGTGGTGTTGGGGGATTTCAACATCCACGCTGAGGCCATGCTCAGTGGACCAGCTCAGTTCTTTATGGCCTCCATGACAACCATGGGGCTGTCTCAGTTTGTATCTGGTCCGACGCATATGGCAGGCCACACCCTGGACTTGGTTTTTGCCTCAGAGCGAATTGATGATTATCCATTGATAGGAGGGCTGACTGTTAGCCCGTTGTCATGGACGGATCACTCGCTGGTGAGGTTTGGACTCACAACGGCAATCCTCCTCTGTGGGGACAGAGGACCTATTCAGATGGTCCGCCCCCGGAGACTTAAGGAATCTCAACGATTCCTGAATGCCCTGGGGGATTTTCCAGTTGGCATGTCTGGTGCTCCTGTAGAAGCTCTGGCCTCTCTATGGAATCAGGAGATGACCAGGGCTATCGACACGATCGCTCCCAAGTGCCCTCGGCCTGCCTGTAGAGCCCAGAAAGCTCCTTGGTATTCCATGGAGCTTCGGGCCATGAAACAGGAAGGTCGACGGCTAGAGCGCAAGTGGCGTAAATCTGGCTGCGAATCTGACCGAACACGAGTTAGAGCACACTATCGTGCCTACCACGTGGCGGTGACAGTGGCGAAAAGCAGTTTTTTCTCCACTGCCATTGCGTCCTCGAGTAGCCGTCCAGCAGAGCTCTTTAGAGTAGTGAATGGCCTTACTAAATCTGGCCAGCTGAGGCGTGAGCCTCAGCCATCTAATATCTGCTGTGACAGTTTTGCAAAGCACTTTGAGGACAAAGTTGCTCAGATTCGCAGAGGGTTAGATGTCACAATTGGACATAGTCTGAGGGAGGTGTCCAGAGAACTGTCTGGTCCAATTATTTTGGATCAGTTTCAATTATTGCGGCCTGAGGATGTGGACAAGCTGCTTGCAGGGGTGCGGCCGACAACATGCTCTCTAGATCCCTGTCCTTCTTGGCTGATTAAAGCTAGCCGGCAAGGTATGACCGGGTGGATCCAGAAAGTGGTAAATGCCTCTCTGAGGGAGGGGGCGGTTCCATTGGCCCTTAAACAGGCTGTGGTACGTCCCCTCCTGAAGAAGGCCTCCCTGGATCCAGAAGACTTAAACAACTATCGCCCGGTAGCTAACATACCTTTCCTAAGCAAGGTCCTGGAGAGGGTTGTCGCTGTTCAGCTGCAGGCATGCTTGGAAGAAGCTGATTATCTAGACCCATTTCAATCCGGCTTCAGGCCCGGTCATGGCACGGAAACCACCTTGGTCGCCCTGGTTGATGATCTCCTCCGGGAGAAAGACAGGGGGAATGCTACCCTGCTGGTTCTCCTGGACCTCTCAGCGGCTTTCGATACCATTGACCACGGTATCCTTCTGGAGAGGCTACGGAGTTTAGGAATTGGAGGCAGTGCTTGGCATTGGTTCCACTCCTATCTCCAGAGCCGATCTCAGATAGTGGTGATGGGAGAGACGGAATCGACACCCTGGGAACTCACTTGTGGGGTTCCCCAGGGGTCGATCTTATCTCCCATGTTATTTAATATCTACATGAAGCCGCTGGGAGAGATCATCAGGAGTTTTGGAGTGAGGTGTCATCAATATGCAGATGATACCCAGCTCTATCTCTCTGTGCCATCTGAATCAGGAGAGGTGGTTGAAGTGCTTGACAGGTGCTTGGAGGCGGTAATGGGCTGGATGAGGGCCAATAAATTGAAACTGAATCCAGAGAAGACAGAGGTGCTGTGTGTTACAGGCTCTCGGGTCCAAGTAGTTGGGAGATACCCTGTCCTTGACGGGGTTGCAATATCCGGGAAGGGACAGGTGCGAAATTTGGGGGTACTCCTGGACTCTGCGCTAACACTTGAAGCTCAGGTGGAGGCCGTGGCCAGGAGTGCCTGCTCCCAACTACGGCTAGTGCGTCAACTGAAACCTTTTTTGGACAGAGATGACCTGGCCACAGTTATCCACGCTCTGGTAACCTCCAGGCTGGACTATTGTAACGCGCTCTACATGGGGCTGCCCTTGAAGACGGTTCGGAAGTTGCAGCTGGTGCAAAATGCAGCCGCTAGAATGCTGACAGGAACATCTAGCCGGTCGCATATTACGCCGGTTCTAAAAGAACTGCACTGGCTGCCAATTCACTACCGAGCCCAATTCAAGGTGCTAACTTTAACTTATAAAGCCCTAAATGACTTGGGTCCCAGATATCTAAAGGAGCGCCTTCTCCCATATCGACCTGCCCGTGTTCTAAGATCTGGAGGGGAGGCCCTTCTGGTGATCCCTCTGCCTTCTTTAGTTAGGCGGGTGGGTACCTGGGAGAGGGCCTTCTCGGTGGTGGCCCCCAGGCTGTGGAATGGTCTCCCCCTTGAGGTGCGTCAGGCCCCTTCTCTGTTCTTATTCAGGAAGGCGGTGAAAACGTTCCTATTCACACAGGCCTTTGGTTAAATGTTCCCCACACTTCCCCTCACTGAAAACCGCTGATGTTTTTAACTGTTTTGTACTTTTAAAACTGTATTTTTAAATTTGTTTTATTTTTGATACTGTTTTTATACATCTGCTTTAAATGTTGTGAGCCGCCCAGAGACCCTCGGGTATGGGGCGGCATATAAATTGAAATATAAATAAATAAATAAATAAATAAATAAATAAATAAAAATATTTAAAAATACATAAAAATTACATTAAAATTATTTAAAATCACAAATGTTAGAGATCCTCTTGTTTAAGAATTTAATGAGTTTTCCCTCAGAAATATAGCTAAATTCTGCCCAGGTGGTACCTGCAGTGCTTTATTTATGCATGCTTGGCTTTTTTGCTCCCCTTTTTTGGTTCTGATCTTTCAGAAGATATCAGGACAAAAAAATAAGTACTTATTCTCTCTAGGTGGGTCAAATCATTCTGAAATCTGAGAGGCATAATAAGCCAAGGGTCTCAGACTGTGGACCACCACATTTTTTTTCTGGACTGCAACTCCCATTAGTCCTTGTGATCAGTCTGGCCAATGGCAAGGAATGGTGGGATCTGAATTTCAAGAGCTGACTTAAAGCCATTTTCACCTCAGTTTTAATGAACTTTTATGAAATGACTATTGAGTTTTAGTTTATGTGTTTAAACATATCGGCTTAGAAGTTTTTCAGTCTTATTAAATTAGTCTTATACATGTAAATGAGCCTTAAAAAGACTCTTATTTCACTAATACATTCATTAGCTCTAATAAGGAGTCAATCAAGGGCCTTGAATCTCTCCTTTAGCAATGCATGTAGTTTAACTTTCATAAATGTATTTTGTTTGTTTGTTTGGTGGGCTGTAAGTTGTCTGCAGCAACAGAGCTTAGCAAAATAAACATCTGGTTTAACTCAGCCTCTGGCGCCTTCCATTCACACAAATCCAAATACTGTGATGTTCATTCGAGATGAAGATGCAGAGACTGATCTGCACCTCGTGCTCATCCAGTGACAACAATTTATTTTAAGAAACTCAGCCTTTCTTTCTTGACACTTAAGAAATTCAAATACTGAAAAGGTACAACTATTAAATCTGAAATGACAGCATATTTTATGTAGATCAGTAAATCTCAACCACAAAAATGGTAAATGTGTTTCAAGATAGACATTTTTATTAAGACTTCTCAAACACTAAAATTGAAGAATGGTAATTGTACTCCTCTGATCTTGACAGCAGCTTATTTCCAAAGGAACCATTAATCTTTGTTTAATTTACTATATTGTATTTGAATGTGACTGCAATAGAATACCAAGGTTAATGGCAAAGATCTATAAAATATTTTCACTTTATTACAAATGTGAACCTGTACACAGTGTAATTAAAAATATGATTTGATTCTCTGTCTAAGCAGGCTGGAGAAGCTTTGAAAATTTCTAAATTCATTCTGTTCCTAACTCTTTATTTTCACCAGTGTTTTTCAGTCTGCAGAGCCCTTTGTCATACTTATTTGAATCAACCTTTTTCTTGGCCAGCCTCCTTAAAGTTTATTTTTTCACATATGCCTCACAGTATTCATTCTGACATTCATTGCAGTGAAGATTCTTCAGTCAAATGCCATCTTGTTTATCCTTCTCAATAAAACACCAAAACTACATCTGTTACGTACACTGGTGTTGTCCTGCCTGCAGATCACCCACTGACAACATATGCCAGTAGCATCCAGTGGTAGTTGGTGGGCTGAGGAGCTAGTGGTATGCTCAGCAGCTTTCACTGAAGGTAACGTAAATGCAAAATCACAAAGGCAGTATTGCCAGCTTTGAAAGGCAGCTTAGGGATTTTCCTGTACTTACCAGTGATCCAATACAATGCACCCAGTAGACTTCTTTAGAGCCTTTTTCTTCTAAATGTTGCTGCAGACCAGAGAGGCTGCTAGTTCGTTCCATCTGCATTAGGCGCAACATAGATAAAAGTAGGTGGCTCAAAATGGCTACTCGGTTCTAAATACTGGTAGATCTTTTTTTAAAAGAACTAACAGCTGTCTACCATATACTAAACTAGGCCATGGAGGCTTCTGATTGTGGGACACACTTCAATGATCCAATTTAGTGGGATATCCATTTCAGCAACTCACCAAAGTATGCAGCCAAAATAGGTCCCTTGGGTACTCTTTATTCCTGGCTATCAGAAATGTTGGAGGTTGGCTCTGAAGGTTATGGTTTCTGTCCCAGGACAGCCATCCAAATGCAGATGGGTGATGTTCTGGAAGACATGGACCCTTCCACCTGGTGAACCATTTCAGCTGATCCAGTTTCATTGAAGTGGTCTACCAAATAATAAGTACGAAAACACTCCGCTTACTTGCAAGACTAGTCCCTCTAGGTTCATATCTACACTCAATTGCTGCCTTGAATTTATTCATCACTTCTCAGTTTATCTTATTACAGGATTTCTGTAAGGATAAAATGGAGGAAAATAGTGTTCAATACCTTCAGGTCTTTGGGGAGGGAGGTGGCTCTCTATTGTTGGGATCTCAAAATGTGACCTTCTAGAAGTTTGGGGATTATGATTCTTATCGGCCATACTGGGCTGGACCACCGAAGTGCAGGGGACCCTTGTACCATGCTGCTGCTGGCTGTCAGATCTTTGACTGGATTGTTCAATCCAACCCATAATTTGTCCCATGTGGTTCAGGAAAACACATAGCATGTAGAAATTGCTTTAGAGGTTAAGCACCAAGTTGGCCCAGATGACCTGAAGATTCCAGTATCACAGCCTTTTTTCCTGTGATTTCCATGGACACACAGGACTTAGTTCAATAGTAAAGATCACAGAAAGCTCAATGGTGTCTTTATGTAAATAGTCAGATAGTGCTGTCAAAGTAAGGAGACAGTTCAAGATCAGAGAATCAAAAAGAGTGAGTGAAAAAAAGAAATAGGAAGAAAAAGATTAGAAGTAAAATACCTGATCTCTTAGGAGTGTGACTTTGCAGCATTCATGCAGTGATTCGCCTACAAAACATTTTGAGAATTAGCAAAAATTTCACCTGTCTTGCTATTGTGGTATTATCATTGGCATTTACAACCTACTTTTGTTCTGAAGAGTTCAAGGCTGTCCAGCTTATTCTCTACCCTTGCATTTTATCCTGAAAGGCACAACTGGCCCAAGGTCTGCTAGTGTGCCTCCAGAGCTCACTAGGGACTTGGACCTTTCCATTTCTGATACTCTAGTCAATCCACTACAGTTTAGGCTGTAGTGTACTCTCTTAATTATGTACACTTTTCATTCTACTGTTGTCCAATGGTCCACTTTTTATTCTACTGTTGTCCAATGGTCCAACTTTTTTTTTCTTTTCATTTCGTCAAGACATTTGCATTGTGAACAAAGCTTTCATGCATGTAATGTCTTTGGAAGTCTTGATTTCCTTCTCCTCAGCAGTTTGAATTATAGTAAATGGTTTAATATAATTGTCATTGAGCTTCTCTAATAGTAACTGCACATATACTTGCATGTGGTTTTCTAGAGAAATCAGAGGGATCAAACCTATGACCTCCTCACTTTTAGTGACAGGTGCATGGGAGTGCAATGTTTTTGTAGTGTCTGCAGAGGGACAGATATTATGTTCAACTGGCAGGTGATATATCTGGATTGCTACATTCCTGTAGTAATGATTGTCTTATCAAGTTGGAATAATGAGAGGCATAAACAGAAGAAACACTTTTAAAGTGTCCACTGATGTTTCAGATGTTTGCAGTTCAATTTACTAGTAAAATAAAGGGAGTTGTTAAGTTACTTAATAACTTTTTGACAGGGTACACTTTGATATATTTTGGTATTTTTATAAGAATGTACTGACTCTGGTACATTTTTTAGTATTTCAAGTTGATTTGTATCAATAAGACACCGAGAGCATTGATGTTTGTCAATGCAAACTATTTCCTTGTGGGGGGAAAGGAGGGATCAGAGGAGAGCCACGTGTCTGCTGCTTTTTAAATGGAACTTTCTGGTTCCAAAATGAGTGCCTATGCACTTTGGTCCAGCTGTGTTCCCAACATTTCTTATAATAATTGATACATCCTTGGCACAAGGCAGTGCTACACCTCATGCACTACAATTGTTCTATTCTTATTAATAGCCTATCTGCTAACATATTTGCTCTCAACATACATCTTCCAAGGCCGTGTCCCCAAGCAACTTATTTGCCTCTCTATTGTCCCTCTATTCCAGCGGACTTTAAAAGTGCCGTTCAATTCTGGAATAAGGTCCCCATGAGGTTCAGTAAAACATGCATTTTAAATGCACCTACCATCCCCAAGGAAGCATGCTTTCTCCCCGCCCCCTCTCTGCTTGATAGGGTGCCAGGGAGACAACCCCCGACAAGCCCAAAAGAAAAATAGCCATACTTACAAGTTCGCTGTTCATCTCCCCTGCCTGCAAAACCCACCAGAGCCGTTTATCACTTTGGGATCCAGACCTTGCTTCCAAAGATAGTGATTTCACTGTACAGCAGCCGTTACACTGTAGCAATCCACCGACTTCACACCTGATAACAATGTTGCAATTCTCCACAATTTTGGCTCTTTAAAAGTTCTGACCTTTAGAAAGGGAAAGGAAGGGAAGGTGCTGCTGTTCTGGGAGATGTGTGAATGTTTAAGGCTGTGTGTGCAGGCGGCAGTGGCAGCAGAGCCAGGGTGCTTTTTTCGGAGATCTTGGCCGCCAATCCCTGCCCCTTTTGCCACAGAGCGTCTCCATGCACAATGTTGCTAGGGATACCCACAGTTTCCAAAAAGTGCGCTGGTAGTCTTGTTTAAAGGGCACTTTTCCCCCGCACATTTTCCTCCTTTTGTGCTGCTGGAAGCTTGGAGAAAAGCCGTGCATGGAGACGCTCCGTGGCAAAAGAAGCTTTTTAACGATATTTTTATTGCTTGGGGATGCAGCCCAAGTTCAGAATGAAGATTAAGACTGGGCAACTATTGTGGTTTGTGAGTGAACGATGACAGTACTTAAGACTTGCTTCCATATATCCCAGTCACATGCTTCTTGATCCCAGTTTTTAGTCAGTGCCTGGATTGTTCATGGTTGCTGCAGTGGTTGTTGGCTCACTTGATTTAGGTCCACTTGATTTGCTGATTTATTCTTTTAATCATGTGTCACTGACGCTATATTGAATTTTAAGTTCAAAGAAGAATAGTATTGCATTCTTATGCGAGGATGGACTCGGATATTTATTTATGTATTTAATTGTTTATTTGTTCATTTGTTTACCACCCTTCACCTGGAGGTCCCAGGGTAGGTAACAGCAGATGATAAAACACCGACATTAAAACATATTTAAAATATAAAATACTCAACCTCTCTCCCTCCTTTCCTATCACCCTGGCAGAACTACATTTAGAGGAAACTATGAATCAAAGGTACATTTTAGCCAGGTGACGAAAACCATATAAAGTTGGTGTCTGATGTACCTTCACTGGGATGCTACTATAACTGATGTCTAGGTATCTTCTCCAGGTTGGAGAGATAGGCAGGATGTATCTAAAGGAGGATGAGGACAAATAATTAAGATATTATTTTTTTTCCTTTGACCTATAATTTTATTTTGTATGTCTTATATGATTCTATGTTTTTTTTATTTAGTATGGTCATCAAAATAACTAATCAGTAAAGCTTGGTACTGATTCTATAACAAACAACTAAAAAGAATCCAATGTAATGTAATACTATATTGAGATAATTGTGGAACGTGCAATAAAGAGTGGGCCGGTTTGAGCTGTGATTGATCTTTACACAGCACAGTTGGTGAAATGTGACTTCCTTATGTAATGTGGCTTTGTACAGCATGGCTTTGCTTTTACAAACCTTTGTAATATAGATTGATAGATTGTATTTCCCTTCTATGATGGCACTGGGTAGACTGGGTCTTCCTCCATTGATAAATGAAGGCAAGATCTGCATGGGAGGAGGGAGGATTAAAAACAATAAAAGAGTGCAACACTGGCAGTGACCTGTGTTCGTTGAGGCCAGGTGTTTCATCCAGCAAGTGTCTCCTTTGTATAGATGCCTAGATATACATGTAGAGTAGGTGTGTGCCACAGAAATTGTTTTGGAAACTAACCTGCTCTCCAGTGGGTGATCTCGGGGTTTGTGGGTGTGATCGTAGTGCGCTTGAATGCAGTGTCATATTGCATGCTTTTGGTCTGTATACACATGCATCAGTGGCTATTAGAATTGATGCCTAAATATTCTCCCCGGGTTCGAGAGACAGGAAGGATGTCTCTAAAGGCCATTAGCAGAGAGTTGAGACCAGGTGAAGGTTTGCCTTTGTCTTCTGCTTGGGAATGCCTAAGGGAGACAGAATGATGGCTTAGATGGGGTTGTGGCCTGATCCAGCATGGCTCCTCTTAGGTTCTTATGCAACAAGTGTAGTCTAAAACTAAAAAAAAAAAAAAAGGAAAGGGAAAAAGCACTGGAAATTATGTCTTAAACTAATATGGTGTATGGATGAACATTGTTTGGTTCAACAGCTTGTAGCAACTAAATCCCCCCTTAACTTAGAATGGTTAAGCCAGGAAAAGTAGAGCAACGTTTGGTACAATTACCAAAAGTAGAGAGAAATTTGTGCTCAGCCACTCTGTCCTTGTGCTCGATGATTTGGTTGACTTGGCAAGTGTCAAGCAACTGAATGCGGCCAGCTGATCTGCTAATCACCCAGGCAGAGTGGATTGGGGCAGACCTTCTGGAATCAGTTTTCCATGTTCGAGATGCTGCAGAACTGAACTAGGCACAGTCTTAATATTTTGGGCTGAGATATATGTACATGTAATTTAAGTATGCATGTAATTCATAGTATGTTCAGTTTGGTATTGGAATATTGAATATAATCTGTTCATCTTTTAGGTGGCAATAATTGCTGGAAATTTTGAGCTTGCTGAATACATCAAGAATCACAAGGAGACTGATACAGGTACGTAAAATTGTTGTCATAGTGCAAAATTAATCTTTCATTTCATATCCATTTGAGAAGTTGCAACAAAAGCATTCAGTTGTAAGTAATGTATCTCGTTACCACCTTGTAGAGCAATTGGCTGTACTCTTTCTGTAAATGCTGAGAGTGCACAGTTTTGAATAAGCTTTTTGGAATAAGCAAATTTTAGTGAGATACTTCTTGTTGACATTAGGGTTTTGAATGAATGTTTTTTAAAATTTGATTCATATTTAATCAAATGCAAGAAAATTTGTATTCGATTATAGATCCCCTTCAAATGTAGTGGGATTTGAATTTGATACAAATGTTCAATTCCATACAAATCCCATATGAGTGCATACAAATCCCATAGGAATTCCAAACATATCCCATACAAATCTTATATGAAGCTCTATGCGAATGTATTGAAACATTTGATTCAAATACACATTTCCGAATCATACAGATTTGTATGAATTTTGAATGTTACAAATATTTGTGCACATCCTATTTGATATCTGACTTGACGACAAATGAAGTATAACCTATTGAAACACTTCTCTGTGTATACTTTCTTTGTTGTAAATCCATCTGTTACTGAAGAATTATTGTAGATAGGTAAGCAGTAATGTGCTTCTATTCATGATATAACTCACAAGGGGAAACATTCAGCTTGGAGTTTATAAAGATTACCCAGGATCACTGCTCTTAGCTTCAGGAGGATCTTGCCCTCCATACATAAACCAACATTATTAGAAATCATTTGAGAGCAGGAGACAGTCTGCCAGAGCAGACTGACCTTGATGGGTAACATGAAAGATATATGCTTTATTGTAGAATATCCAAATATAATAGTATAAGTAAGTGATGTCTGGATATTGCATAACAAAGTTGTGGATTGTTCAAATGTGGATTAAAACTTAGTGTCCTGGGGGCTTATATGCCCTTTTTAGAGGATTTTCATTGGATTCCAATTGTCTACACTGAAAAAGGTTAACCAGGGTATAGTGGAGCAGGAGTCTAAATGAAACAATTCTAAGAACAATATATCTTCCATTTTCTTTAACAATGTACAAGAGAAACAATGTTTCCATTCAGTAAAAGTCCCCTTCAGCAACTTTAGGGCAAACAGCAGAGTACAGTCTCTCATTTTTTTTCCAGGAATGGCCAGGGTGAGGTGGCTGCTGGTTGGGGTTGGCCTTGGCTGTACCTGTTTGGGGGCACAGTCCCTGTGCCCAAATAGTACCCCGTGTTACCATTGAGTCTGCCATCAGCATCACACAACTTCAAACACACCCTGTTCGCACTGTTGATTGACAGAACTTTATCCTATCAGAATGCAGGTTGTGTTGATGCGATCAAGAAGGGCAGAGAGCTAAAGACTTGTGGCTGGTAACATAAAAGGTGTGAGCATAGCAGCCCAAACTGAGGACAGTCTAAGGATGGTTTATGAGAAATTGGGTGTGAACAGGATTAGGATGTCTTCAGTTTAGCTTTTTAACAGAATGGACTATTTCAGCAACAGGCTGAGTTACTATGGAATGTGCTTCAGGCATTGATTGAACAAATGGAAGGAAACCAGACTCCCTTCCCCAAAACTGAACAAGTACATTAAGAAGAATATGAGCTATTACAAAGCCAAGTTTAAAATCATGCAAAACATTATGTTTGGTAATGAAGCCTGTAACCTCTGCCTGCAGTCCCTCCATAATATAATATCTCTCTATATATTGATGTTTCTTCATAACTGGTTCTCATGAAAGAGCTGTATAATTTATCTTTCTGTTTGGTTGTTTGTTGTAAAACTTTGGTGCCCCCCAATTGTGAAAATTCTTATCCTAAATGTCTTTGCCAAGCAATAGTACTAGAATGTCATGCTATCTAGCCATCACATTCACGGGTTTGTTGGAGAGCCTTTTTCTTACCACTAGTTATTTTTCTAAGGAACACTGTATGTGACTTTAGACATGAACTCTTATAGCCCTGTATTTTCTGCTTCTGCATGAGATGAGATTGCTCACTTAACAGAAAATAATTCAGTGCCCTTAGAAATGGAGTTAGGGCTCAGAGATTATATGAGAATATCAGACCTCTAAATGTTAAGTTGTTAGATGACATCCAGCTAGGACCTTTTCATTGAGACATTTAGGCTGTATTACAGGCATGACAAAAGGGACATCTTAGAGGAACCTCAAAAGAGACAGTGTGTGGCCCTTGTGTTCCCAACTCTTCTTTAACCCACCTTTTCTAGTACCAGATATTCAACAGAGGGTGGGGGGCAAACATGTTTGAACAATTCCACCTCAAAGCCTTCTCTAAGGCATCTCAGAGCCAATTCTTTTGCTGTGTCTGATTACCACATTAGTACAGTATATGCTATTTTCCATTATCACTATTTTTGCCCAAAGCGTTGTGCTAGAAAATATCCCTTGTTAGAAAGCCTTTTAAAGAATTAATTATAAAGAATTTGGGGTAGAGCTCCCTTTCCTGCCAAGTGTGGAGACACTAAGATAGCATATTGTCTTTGGTATGGAGATTGATGGTGAAGCCATATTTTTTCAGACAAGTAGAGTACAATCTTTAACAGTCATATATGTGTATGTATTAGGTTCTATGAATTCCCAAAGCAGCTTTAGCACTGATGTGGTCAGCATCAGTGAATTGCCTGTTCCTGTCTTCCTTGGCCAGTAATTAAAATGTCTGTATTACATATTGAGATATCTGAGTTTCATGTTAGATTTTTTAGAACAATGTGATCGTGACACAGAGAGAGAGAGAACTAAGACTAAAGTCACATTTCAAGTTTATGGGTATTTTAATAGGGTTTGAAAAGAGCAAGTCATGTTTATTGTTTACTGACATTCAAAGAGTGAACAGTCATGCCGTCAATTTGTCACATGTTCTTTGTTCATTTGTGTTCCTGTTTGAAGCACCACACTAAACATGACCCTATCACTTTAAATTATTTCTTGTAATTTTTATGAACATTACTATTGTACTGGACCGTCTTCTTGAAAAAGCTGAGCATTGGAGATTTCTCTTCAAATTGTATCACTCGATGCCTGCCTAGCTTCTTTTTATTTACGTTTGCAAGCTGATGGTCCATCTTTGAGAACTGTAAATCTTTAATGAACTGTCCAGCACCAGAATTTTATTTCTTGTCTTGATGCAATTAGTTGCATTTATTTTATATATCTATTAATTTTTTTGTATTGAAAACTGAAGGGAAAGTAATGGATTAAAAGCTGTGATGAATAGAAAAGTTAATCCCTGATTGTTTTCATCCAGTCTACAGCTGTCTGCAAGTAAATGAGCACAGAAGGTTTAGAAAGCATTTGCTATACAGCCTGTAGTATGGTTTCTATAGGATGGAGATGCAAAAATCAAGCAATAACATATATAGGAGTTTTGATCATCGCTTTAAATACAGCTATGCACATATTAAGTCTGTCGCGAATGAGGATCTTTTGACTTGGATAACCTATTTTTAAATCTTCTTTTTATCTTGTTTTGCCTTGGCTCTTTATGATGACATGAATTATCAGATGGATTAAATGACATGGGTTGTTCTTCCTCAAGTGAACAAGGTTTGTTTTATCATATACCTTCTTCAGCATCTCTGAAGATAGAAACAGGTTTTATTTTTAAATACGAAGCACACAGAGGTGGTGGTATGTGAGTTTTGGTAGTTGATTAGCAGACTAACTAATACTTGGATACTGTTGCTATGCTTGAAGACCAGAGTTCTTGTATTCCTCTATAATTATGCAGAAATGTGGATATGTGATGGTTTGTGGGTGTTTTCAAGTATATTTTTTGGTAATTTAATTTTTGAGTGTGTAAATATCAGTGGTTGCTTATGTATTAAGCTTGTTCTTTGTGTTTCTGCTTTTAACTTGCAGCATTTCGAATGAAAAAAATGTTGTTTTTCAGAGATCAGGGCAGTAGACATATTGTAAATAAAGAAGATGTATTCTGCTTATATTTTGAAGAAATAGCTAGTGGTACTGTTCATGTCCATTTGCTTTTCAAACACATGCTCTAACACTGGTGTGACTGAGGCTAATGTTGCTGTTTTGTGAGCAAAAAACCTGAATCAACTACATCAGGTTATATTCATTTATTTCTATCCTTGTTTTAAAAGAACAACCCTATTTTATGGTCAGATTTTTTTTTTTGCAAACCAGGCTTAGGCAAATTATTATATAGATTTGAAGAAAACTGAAGATAAAAACCCAGTTTTATACCAATAAAATATGGAATAGAAACATTAAATTAGAAAGAATGTAAAAAAAACTCCTGTAAAACAGTGAGCAGCATGTGTGAGTGGCTCTATTTTTATCTTATCTTACTTAATAGAGCTAAAAAGGGTAGCGAGAGCATGTTTTGTAGCCATATTCATTCAGCCTCTGAGTTGTGAGTAATATTAGCCTTTCTTCAAATGTTAGTTTCAATGATAATTTTACTTTAATTAAAACCGAAACAAATATTCATGAATATTTGGAATATTCATGGTTTTATATTTTATGTGAAACATGCCATGCATTTTTAAATGTTATCAGTTTGCTCCTTTGTGGTCTTTTAAGCATGACCTTTTTGAAACTTCTATTTTGGGGGAAGAAAGACCAACCAAAAACAAATTATTCCTAAAGGATATACGAGCACAGTATTTAAGAAACCGTATAAACAGAAGTAGTACAGATTGATAGACATTATTGCATTTGTGCATTTATAATACATTCATACAGAAATAAATGATTACAGAGTGATACAAATTATTGCATTTATGTATAAATATGAAATATGAAACAATTCATAGAGTGTGCCAAAATGTGTTTAAATACCAGAAGGCTCTGTTAATAGAGCAGTAAGTGCAGATTCTTAACCGTATATTGTTGATCATTTGCCTACATTTTGTTTACATTTTTCTTATTCAGTACTTTTATACCTTTCTTTTTCTAAGTAGCCTAGGATGGGCCCATGTGGTTTGCTGTTTAGGAATATAGCATGTGAGAGATGAACAGTGGTGTAATTAAAAGCCTTGTCTCCATCTGCCCAAACTGGTTCCTTCTAAACATTACTCTGATCCAAATGATGCAACTGTGCTGCTGCCCCACCTCCCTACCCCCACCTCCTGACCCTAGTGAACTACTTTTGTCCATGGGATGATGAACATGCCCCTGCCTCTGTCCTCCCTGCCCTAGGAAGCTTGTGAAGTAGATTAGGCAGAAGGAAAATCCTTGCCCAAGATCATAAAGTAAGAAAGATTTTGTGTCTGGGCCTTTCCATTTTATGTCTTGGCACCAAATCACACTGTGTCTGTATCTGTTGTGTATTCTAATAATCACTAGATCTGTGTGGGGCAGCTCAGTTTGTTACCTGGAGAAATGTTTGATGGATTGCATGCATATGTAGGCAAAGAAAGGCTGGCAGGAAACTATGACCCAGCCAATCCATCCCCTTTCCCTTCAACACTGAAACTCAGACTGATAGTTTAGCCCTGGTAGCTGTGGCAGTCCCAAAGAAAGTAAGATGGGGGTTTTCTGAGGCCACAATCATCCATTCCCATCTACACCTTTGTAACATATTGCCCCACATCCCTTGAACAGAGCACCCAATAACACCTTATTGATTTCACGTATCTTCCTCTTTCCGCTTTTGTGCCTTGATTCATTGACTGCCCTCAAAGTAATGCCCAGACCAAGTGTCACTCAGAATCCAGGTATTCAAATTCTTGATTTTTTCTACAGGAGGCATGTCAAACTTTTGTGAAACAAAACAAAACAAAACGCTAAATAACAAGCAGGCGAACAAACTAGAACAGTAGAAATGTGCTCCAGTATAACTTTTTGGGCATCCTGAATTTTGTGAATATGTGAATATCCAAATTTTTTCAGACATATGTTTTTAAAAGCCATCCCCTCATAAGGCGCAGCAAACATTTCAGTCCACTTGTCATGTCAATTCCAGACCATTATGAAAAAGGTTGTCTGGCATGCCTGAAACCACAGTATGAGGATGCATTCACACACAGTAAAAACAAAAAAGTACCTCAAACAGGGCTCAGATATGGTTCAAAAATAGTACTATTACAATAGTTCCTCCCATCTCTAATGCACATTAAAGACCAGAAAATGAATGTCCAAAGACCACTGAAGACAGGTTGAAAATGGAATGAAGCATTAGTGGCAAAAGCTACCCTTCTAAGATGCTTTTAAGTCTCTCTTTTTTTATTACTGAGTGATGCAGTTTCTTGCCTAAAATGTGGCAGAGATGTGATTTTAACAGGGAACCACGTGGTTGTGACCATGGAAATTCACCCCTTCTTGGTCAGTGTATGGAAGTACTCTTTAAAAAGCCAGAAACTCATGCCTTACTTACCTTGGCTTTTAGATTTTATGCTACCATCACAAACCTTCCTGAGTACCTCTGGATCTTATGGCAACAAATTTGTTTGGTTGTGTGATGTTGCAGCTGTATTTTCTGTTAGTAATCTGTGTCAAAAATTTAAAATTATGCTAGGAATAAGCCTGGTTGTTAAGGTCAGCAGTGTGATACTTGTACTTTTGGGGCTCTGGACAGTATCCTTTGACTGAAAATCTGTTTTTCTTCTTTGTGTCTGTTAGCTTACAGTCTTTTCACTGGTTTAAGTAGAAGATACCTCAAAAGTGTCTTTAGATGGTTGCTGTGTCCAATGCTTTTTAAAATTATAAACAAGTCATTCTTGTAGGTGATCAGCTAGCTAGTCCCACCAACCAAAAGCTTTAGTCAAATTTAAAGAATTTTTGGAAGCCATTGTTAATTGGTTTTCTGGATTTTTTGTACAATGTACTTACCATACTAGCATAAAACTGCTGATAGAAAGGAAGAATAATGAAGAGATTCATGAAATTCCACAGTTCTAGTTGCCCTTTTGCCCTCAAACTTTTCAAAATCAGATTCCTGTCATTTCTCAATGAGTTTGGCATATTTAAATACACTGGCTATTGCTAAAAAGTGTTTCAATGGCAACAAAGAGTAGATATTTCAAGAAATAATTCTCAACAATGGAATAATTTCTTGCAGCTTACTAAGAAAAAGCCTTCATTCTTTTTAAAAGCCTCATCAAGTCCCACAGTAGAATTTGAGATGGCAAGGCAGTAAAGTTCTGCTTTGTGAGGCACTGGTTATTTTTATACTTTGTGACGGTCCACTGACTTCAGAGAGCACTGGATTAGTAACAAAAGAATTCTGGATTGCAGCTATCTAAGGACACTGTTTTTAAGGCTTCATGCTGTTCTGTCGTTTTAATTGTTCTCTATAATAATTTATGATGAGAGTGATAGCTTCATATAAAACAATGGGTATTTATCTTGGCTTTCGTTTCTAAAAAGAATGAACTTTACACAAGAAATGAGGTGGAGATGGCTTTCCGGAGAGCTGAAGGGGAATGAATCAGGAATGACAAAACTAGGTTAACAATAATAATATGAGCTGTATTATATAAATTTCTTTTGGACTACTGAGGCGTACTTTCAGTGCAGATGAGCCAGTTTGGTCTTGTGGTTAGAGTGCTGGACTCTCAATCTGGTAGAGTCACTGGGTTTGATTCTGCACTCCTCCATGAAGTCAGCTGGGTGAGCATGGGCTAGTCATAGCTCTCTTCTGAGCTCTCACAGCCTCACCTACCTCACAAGGTGTCTGTCGTGGGGCAAAGAATAGAAAACTTCATCAGGCGCTTTGAGGATATAAAAGCCAACTCTTCATTTTGGCTAGTTTTAGGAACTTAACATCTCATAATAGAAATACTAGATAGGCTTGATGATCGTGATATTCTAATAGTCAATAATTTATTTATTTATTTATTATTTATTTACATTTCTATCCTGCCCTATACCTGAAGGTATCTGGGCAGGTAACAACCATTAAAACAACAGATTAAAAACAAGATACACATTAAAAACACTTTAAAAATTAAACAAAGCTTAAAACAGTGCCTTCTGTATTTAAAATAATGGTGTCTATACGGGGGTGTGGGGGGGGGGATATAATAACCTCAACCAAAGGCCAGCACAAAGAGGTGCATCTTCACCACCTTCCTTGAGGGGGAGACTATTCCATAGTCTGGGAGCCCTCTCCCAGGTGCCCATCAGCCTCATTACTGAAGGGGGTGGGACAACCAGGAAGGCCTCACCAAGGATCTTAAGGCACGGGCAGGTCGGTATGGGAGAAGGCGTTCCTTTAGATATTTGGGGCCTAAGTCATTTAGGGCCTTATAAGTCAGAGTCAATGCCTTGAATTGGGCTCAGTAGTGAATTGGCAGCCAATACAACCATTTTAAAACTGGTGTGATATGCATCTGGCTAGCTGTTCCAGTCAACATTTTAGTGGCTGCATTTTGCACTAGCTGCAACTTCCAGACCATCTTCAAGGGTAAGCCCATGTGGAGTGCATTACAATAGTAATGGATTTAAGCTTATTTTTAATGTCTAAAATGGTAAAGAAAAGAGAATGGTGTGAAAGTAGTGCACTTTAAAGGAAGACAGGAAATTTCACAATTGTGTATCTTTAAGATAGGATGTAGATGTAGATGCCAGTTGTTCATGGAACATTCTTGACCAGATTTGACCTGAGAAACAACTAGCTTGACCCACTTGATCACAGAGGGCCCAGACATACACGAGTTTTTTTTCTTGTTTCCGGCTGCATTTATACCAGCATGAATCCTATTGTTGTCTCTATCATTTTCTCCTAAAAATGAGAAAGAACTGTTCAAATGTGAGTGGCTGTAATACCAAATATGACATCAGGACTGTATTTCTCTGCATTCTTCCTTACTGGAATGGAGTCTATCAGCAAGCAAGCTGTGGAGCAATAATTGCATACATTTCTCCATTACAATCCTTAGAAAAATAGAAAGTGCTGGAAGTTCTAAAGTATCTTTCTGAAGATTATCTATTAATAGATTCTCAATTAAGTCTCCCTCTTTTTCACTTAATTTTGGACATCACTTTTGGGAGAATATGATGAAGACAGCCAAGAAGCCATTTAGTATTTATGTATTTATATTTTTATCTCACCCTATACTCGTAGGTCTCAAGCCAGGTTACAACCCCCCCCCCAAAAAAAAACTTTAAAAGACTACACTAAAAATAATAACTGTTTGAAATTTGCTTCTGAAAGCCACTAATCATGACAGTAGCTGAATTTCTGGTCCAGGTAATTTGAAATCTGAAGTTCCATGACTGAGAAATCCCCTTATCACCACTAAGGCTACTTACAGACATTATTTATTTATTCTGCAATTTATGAATTTACCAAGAGAAAACATATCCAGAATTACCACACATTGTTTAGACATTAAGTCTATACTCCACATTTTAGCATTTGCCACAGCAGCAGAGGGGCATTACAGCTTTGAGATTTTATTTCCATATGACTTAATACTTGTGTCACACTGTGAAAGTGACCAGTCATATTATATGAAGTATTTCTGGTAGTGACAACCCACACCAAACTCTTACTGTACTTCTTGTACAGTAGTCCAAGATATTGTACAATGATAATTCATTTTACTAGAGTAACAATAACCCAGTAAATTGAGTTTATATCCCAGGACTGTATTGGGAGCACCCTGATCATGTCTGGGAAATCAGATTCAATTATGAAGTAAGTATGAAGTAATTATGGATGCAGCTCAGATGTATCTATCTTAATGGAGTCTCTGTCGATAATCCTTGGGTTAGAGCAGGGTTGTGAAGAAACCATTGTTTCTTCAAGTAAGTACTTCAGTGCTGCAGAGAAAGATGGGTTCATAAAACTCTGGAACCCGTTAACACCAAAAAATGCCAACTATCTCTTTAGCCTCCTGAAAAGATAGGTGGAATTTTGGAATACACATTATACGTTACCACTTACCTTGATATATGGCGGGATTAACTCCACTAGACATGAAACTGTGTCTCTAATTTATCTGTGAATCATGTTTTGTTAAATAAATTATAATAAATCAATATCATAATAAATCAATATTATGTAAATCCAAGGCAGATTGCTGGACTTTATATCCTGTGGGGAAATTTTTTTTCCTTAATGCTTGCTGGCATTTAATTCTTTGAGCATTTGGAAATGGGCTCCTGTTTCAGCACAGAAATCATAATTAAAAGTTCTGGCATTAATTTTTATGCTTTCATTGTTCTTCAAATAATCGGATTTGTAATTATCTCTTAAAATGTTGTATAATCCACTTTGGGTAATACAGCAAGTAGATGAATACAGTGGCATCAAAATGCATTTCTGACAAATGCTACAGTTACATATAAATAGCAGACAGGAAAATATTTCATATTCTTCTCACACTTTTTATTTTGTGATACATTCTCTTGGACAGAGTCCTGTGAAGTCTCTCACTTAAAAGTAGGTATTCTTTCTGGTAATGGTTCTGTAGATACATAGGTAGAAGGCAATTTGAAAGTTTAGTCATATCTGGTTTAAAAACTAGTCTTTGTTTAACCTTTTGATGTTATTACAAATCAGGGTTATAAAAGTAAAGTAGAGTATATAGTATTGTGGCACTTGCAGATGCATATACAGTAATTTACCATCTGTCTATGTAGTATTATTGTGACAAATTATTAAACAGATGGTTTAACATAAATAGTATTGTGCTGCTAGTAGCAGATTATCATTTAAACTTAGTTGTAGGAGGTAAGTGTATGCTAGTTCAGTTGAACTTTTCATGTAATGTAAAAGTGTTATTAGCTTTCACATGTCTCATTCAGTTCCTTAATTAGCCTAGCATGGCATTATTAACAAATGTCTGTGGTTCAGAGCAATGTACTGTATACTCTCCATATGAACTGATTTTATTTCAGTATTTAGGAAAGGAAAAATTGGGGGGTACAGGAGGACAAGGACACAAATGGACAATATGTTCCTTTTGACAAGTTCTTGTCCCAGTCTGCACACTTTTAATTATCTGAAGGAAATGGTTGTAATATATTTTTCTAACTTATGATGTTGAATAAGGTTTTAAAGACCAGAATTTCTCAATCTATGTTATACAGTACAGTAGTTGCTATGGTAATAATTCTTTGATTTCCCTCCCACCCACCCCCGTAGTAATCTTCTCCATTCTTGCATTGGGCACTTTGTATAAATTCTCAAGAATTAAGGTGTTTAAATTTTTGTTTGACCTTTTATACATTCTTAACGGCCCCCTGTCTATGCTTCCTTTCTATAAGTAGGCTTAGAGCAGGGCATCTATCTCAAATTATCTTCCACAGGCCGGTTAAGCTTTAGAATTTAGGTTCACTCGTTTAGAGAAACCACCTTTCCCTACCAGCATTGGCAAGAATATAAGCCAGCAGTGTTGTGCACTGTGGCAACTTCCTTCGGCGCCATCACTGCTATTCTGCCACCACTCATGCAGACTTGCCATAGCTAATTAGAAAGTGAGCCATGGGCCTTTCTTCTAAACATTAATGCTAATAGACTCCATCTGCATCAGATGAAGGGACTCGATACAGATTGCCAGTAGACCTTGATAGTGGGTTCAGAGGCTGGCTCTGAAGCTTATGTGAGGGTTGGGCCAGAAAAGGTGATTGCAGTGCAGACAGCATTGTTCCAGTCCAGAGCAATCCATCCCCACTCAAGAACGGATTGCTTGTTCCACCCCATCTACAATTGCGTGCTTCTAACTTCTTGGATTCAAGACTGCACAACACACAGTACCTCCGTTTTGTCTGGATTCCATTTCATCTCCAATTCATTACTGCCTCGGCCAAGCCTCTGACCTACTTTCTTTCACTTAAATGGGATGGAGAGATAGAGCCCCTTTCTGCACATAGCAGCTGTAGATCTGGATCCGTGGCCCCAATGGTGATAGGAGCACTAAAGGCAGTGATGTCCAGCCTGGAAGAATGTCTTCAACACATCCCAGGACTACATGAAACATTTCTCTTCATAAAGGTTTAACACTAATAACGGGAACTCAGACACCTCCCCTCCAGACTTAAGACTGAGATTGAGATAAATATACTAATGAACCTCCTATAAGGGATGACGAGAAAATAAATTTTATATTTTTGTTGACTATGGTAATATGATGGAATATGTAGCAAAAAGTTAATCTTTTTTGCAGTAGTACGAATTCGATTAATAAATTAGCCTCCTGTCATGTGAAGTAAAAGATAACACAAAACTGTATAAAGATTAAAATGTAATCAAGGTGGTCCAGTAGCACCTTAGAGACTAAAAGGGAGAAAGAAGTTGGTAGGAGCTTTTGTAGGTTAAGCCTACTTCATCAGATGCAACATCTGTGTTATGTTTCTGTGGTGGGAATGAAGTGATGCTGGGAAGACTGGCCTTGATTTTTCTTGCCTTTCACTCAAGGTTTATGTATACTTAATCCCTCACTTCCTAGTATTCTGAGAAAATTGGGGGTAAAGGGTCTTCTGTCTACATGCTAGTGCATTTTGTTCTAAAGCTTGGCCTTGATTTTTCTTGCTATTTGCTTAAGATTTGTGCATACTTAGAATCTAGACGATATGATTCTGCACTTACCTGTATTTCAGAATAAAACTCAGAATGAGAACCTTCTGTCTACACAGTAGTATGGACTATGGCAGGCCCTGCCTTCCCTCTTGTTACACTTTGTCCGCATTGGATTAAACAGTAGATTGCTTTGATCTTTTTTGGTGCCACTCCAGGAAGTGCTTCTGGAAATGGCCTCACATACTACATTTTTAGAGTTAAAGGTGAGGGACTAAATTAATTGGCAAAAAAACTAGGGTGTATAAGGTTAAGATATATTTGAAAAGCTTTTCAATTACATAAATAATGAAACTAAACTGATTTACTTTATTTTTTTCCCCTTTGGAGCAAATGTAAAATTGATTCTGCATATAATAATGTGAAATTTGTAACTTTGTCATTTATAGTTGCCTTTGTGAAGGTATATTGCCCTTTTTTATCTTGTTTTTGGGCAATATCATTTATAGCAGCATCATTTATACATTTCCCCCTTCTTTCCTCCTCACTTCCTTCTTTTTTTTAAGGATCTTCCCTCCTGAGCTTTCCTCCTTTTTTACTCCTAAAGAATGGTCTAAACTTTAAATGGCTCTTCTAAAGTTTAGTGATTTCAGTATTAGATTGCATTCTTTTGCTACGTCTTTGGGATTTTTTTGCACGGTGCAAAAAGGGATAATCTGGGTATGATCCCAGACAGAGCATTTCTGTGCAATGCTTCACAACTTACTTAGCTGGCAGCCAAGAGCTTCTTGCACACTCCATTCACATCTCTTCCAAGTGGAGGAGATTTGAATGGAGCATTTGACCAGGTACGTAGGCACAGAGGTGCAGTTGCATGTTGCATTGCTTAGCTGCTGTGGCAATGGCGCCACTCAGGCTTACCTGAAAAAAATGGTGTTGCTGACAACATCCTTCATATTCAGTGTAGACTACTTTGGAAAATGTTCATAAACGACAGTCTAAATGTTAGATCAGCATTGGCCATATGAGTCATTTGTAGCAGTGGTATACGTGATCACATTCTGAAGTTTCACAGAATTAAAGGAAAACTGAGTGCAGAAAAACATTTGCTTTCATAAGGATATTTGGCTTTGATTCTATGATCTGGGGAGGATTTTTCTCCCATCTCTATAAATATCTGTACAACTTTTTCTGTAATTTCTTTGGACTCGTTATGAATTGTAATTTCGAGCCCAGTCCAGAAATCTGTGAGATCTATGTTAAAGGTAACTGCAAATCTCTCCATTATTGTAAGACAATAAAACTAGATAACTGAGCTTCCAGTGAGAATAAGCAGTGAATCAGAATATCTCAGAGGGATTATCTTTGTTTTGTCTGTCTTCTGATTAATTCCAAAGTTCTTTCATCTGGCCAGATCTTATTTTAAGTCTGAAGAACATCCACCAAGTAATCCATTCTAGTAAAAAGATTCAGTAAAGAAAAGGTAGAAAAAGAGTCCATTTGCTGGAAAGATGAAAGTAATGATAAAAATTAAAACTAAATTATGAAGCAAAAATTGTTGTAAGATGTTAGACCTTGAAGCATGTAAAACTGTGGGGTTCCTTTCACTTTGTTTTTCACTCTCTTTTAATTTCTGTCTCCCTGTAACTCACTAGTGTTCCATTTGTAGTCAGTTCATGAAACCAGAAGTAACTACAGAGAAAAAAGCAGTTCAGCAGGGTTGTTTTTTAAAGTGCTTGAGACTGATCCCAGATAAGAAAGAAGCATGCAAACTTGAAGGAGTTCTAAGGCTTCATTTGATGAAAATCCTCTCATAAAAGTATCAGGAAAGTTTACTCCTCCAGAGAGTTAAAATCCTCAGAAAAAAATGCACTGAGAAAAATAGCCTAACATAGCTAGATTATAAATCTCAAATAAGCTTGCCTATCCAATTGATCTCGGCATAAGTAACTTGTGTGTGAGAAAGGGTGTACATTTCTGGAGAACAAGAGGGGAACAAGATCACAGCACCTTCTCACTGTGCTGTCTTCTTTGGGATCTTCTTCAAATGGTGATTGATGAAAAACCAGTAGGAAGCATCTGGTGTTTCTGTATCAGAAGAACCCCGGTTCCTGGCTTTTTATGTGTTTTGAATTCTTGCACAGCGAACTAGAATGCTATAAACAGCCATTCACCATTTAGTGACTGACTCTAGAGACACAGGACTGTAAAGCTCCCTTTGTAAGCTTTGCACAACTCCGGAGTAGGACCTTGCATCCAAGAGATCAGGGAACTCACCTCTTTCATGTAGCATGGTTTGGTGTCTATTTCATCCGTGATGCATGAAGGGGGCTGAAATGACCAGTGGTTCATGCCACTTCAAAAAGGTGAGTTCCCTCACCTGGATGTGAATCCTACTTGGAGTCACATAAAGTTTATCAGAAGGAGTTGGAACTGTTTGGCGAAGTCCTACAGCCATTTGTCAAACAGTGAATGGCTTTTTGGCACACGCCTAATTCAAAGAAATTCTTGCAAAAATAAAGGTGACATTGTTTTAATATTTTGCTATTTTTAAGCTTGATTTTAACCTATAGTATGTTGTACACTGATTGATATTTTTAAAGGAACTTATATTTATTTTAAACAAATAGACATTCTTCTTTTTAGAGCTGGTAAATGTTGGCGAACATTTATGAGGAAGTTAGTTTAGTAAGATCCTGGGCCCATGCATTTTTATACTTTCATCTTTGCCCAAAAGTGTTGAAAATAATTCCTAAAGCTCACATTGACCCAGGCATTATTTTTCTAAAGATTGCATGTATAGAGCATTGCCTGGTCCACCATCATCTAGCTTAATTCATGTAAAGTATCCTGTCTCAAAATTAGTGATAGGAAAAAGGAGTACATATGCTTTGAATGTGACTCTTTCCCTCCTTCTTAAGAGATCTGCCTCTCTACCCTTTGTCTCAAGAGATCCACCTGCCTATTTCCCTAGTGCAGCGATCCCTGGATCTATGTGTCTTACTCCTTGAGGATGACACGAGCTATCACGCAAACTGCCCACCCTGACCAGACCTCAGAACAAACAACAGAGAATAACATAGAACCTCATAGAACATCTGGTACCCATTGGGCTAGCCTTTTATATATCTCTCTGGCAAGCCCGCCACCTCTGATTGGCTGGTAAGTGCTGGTGACTCGGCCCTCCTTTCTCCTGGTGAGCTGAGTGAGCTCCGCCCCTGCTTACCTGCTTCCAATCCGTTTAATGGTATAGACTAATTTTAGCTACAAAAATGTTTTAAACTCATTTTAACTCAGTTTTCCTTAAATATACATTGAAATAATAGTGGGCACTACAAGAGGGATCAGTTTGCCCTGTATGTCTATTCTTTCTCTCAGCTGATTCTGCACAAAGCTGCTGCCTTCCTGGTAACATTGTCTCCTTGGAGGAGCTGCCTTGCTGGCAGGATGCATAAATTGCAGTTTCCATTTGCTCCCTTCCCCATAGCTGTGGCTATTAATCAGGGGCAGGCTTACAGGGTTTGGATCCCTGCCTCATAAAGTCAGGGTATGACATGAAAGAGGAGGGGAGTGGTCCCCCCCCCCGTAAATCCGCATAAAAAGCTATAAATGGGAACAGGAAAAAATGGAGCTCAATTCTGATTAAATTAATTTGGATTTTAAACCAGAATTTTATCCTGAATGGGGACACAGCCATAATCTGAATTAGAGATGTGCATGAATGTATTTTGACATTTTATTTGAATCGAATCAAATACCTGAAAATCTGATTCAAATCTCTTAAATTCGAATTTAACAAGATTCAGTTCATATTTATCCATTTCGAATATGTTCCTTTGAATTTTTGATTCAAATCTGCACATATGAATATTGACAACATTTGTATGTGCATGAACACATCTTTCCCACATCTGTACACATCCATACGCATCTGTACATGTCTGTATGCAGCCCATTTCCATCCTGTACGGATCCGTACAAATGCGTACAGATGTAGGAAAAATGTGGATCTTCAAGTACACATCGTGTGCGAACCTGTACACATACAAATGTCCAGATAATTTGAATGAATAGACCCAAAGTTTGAAATTTGATTTGAATGTTTACATTTAAATTTGTGGACATTCTATTTGTGTTTGAATGTCAAAATTCGGTACATTCGATCGGATTTCGAATGCCTATGAATATTTGTACACATACCTAATCAAATGCAGAATAGTCCAAATTTGGTCAATTTAGTCCAGGAAAAACAAACAAACCTGAAAGGCATTATTTTGTCAGGACAGTTGAAACTTCAAGCAGCTTGGAAAATGATTAAATGCTGTATCTAAAGAGCACATTTAATTTATTTAATTCCCTTTCTCTTCCCTGCTATCTTTGAAGACATTTATTTTTATCCATGTAGTGCATAGTTGTGGATGTCATGGGCAGAAATGACTGTAAATTATTAATTAAGAATTTACTTGGAAGATAGTACCTTATTTTGTTCTGTGGACTAATGTGTGTTGTCAGGATTTCATTTGTGGATTTGAATCTGCCATGAAAACTGATTAGAAACTGCCATGAGACCTGATTAGTTTTGTGATAATCTGTCTTCTAGTCTTCAACTGCCATGACAGTCCTTTAAGGAGAAAATTTTAAACAACATGGATATTTAATGTTCATGAGCACACAGCAAAGAAGGGCTTAGAGACGTTTATACCACCTCACAGAAAGGAAACATCCTAACAGCCATGAAAAGGGCTGCCTATGTGACTGGAAACCTTGGGACAGAAAGTGTGCTGTGTAAAGTTTCACAGCATTGAAGTTTCTGCCTGGCAGTTTCTGCCTTTTAACTTGGCTGGCCTACAAAAGTAAAAACAAAAGAGAGAGATAGGGATATTGATAAACTATAACAAATAACAATAAAACCAATAACACTTTGAAATTAGGTTATTAAGAAGACACCACTTCATTGCAAATAAGCCAAAGTTATGCTCTAAAGTAGGCAGTTAAGATGCTCATCACACAGTTTTTTTAGAATCTTGTATTGCTTGGGGTATGTTCAGCCATATAGTCCGGGGTGTTACTGGGGCAAATGAAAAATGGAAAGGACAAACAAAATTTTTAAAAATCACCTACTATGACTTCAGGTTTCTGCATATTTGGGATGGGGAATTAT
Source organism: Aspidoscelis tigris stejnegeri (assembly GCA_023333525.1). Taxonomy (NCBI): domain Eukaryota; kingdom Metazoa; phylum Chordata; class Lepidosauria; order Squamata; family Teiidae; genus Aspidoscelis; species Aspidoscelis tigris. The sequence continues at coordinate 46,257,143 of JALMGA010000003.1, read as the reverse complement.
CTTGAGTCAATTCTAGCCTCCTGCCACTGTCAACCGTTCAGGGTCCTGGAAAATCAGGTGCAGCAGCAGCAGGAAATCAGTGGCGAGCATTTGTTGCTATGGAAGAGTTGCTAAGCTTTGAGGCAAAGGCCACAAGGGAAAGTAGAGGACATTTAGATGCTTCTTTTAAAAATGTATATGGCACAGATTCTCTCTTCCCCCCACCCCCGCCAAGTTCACAAATGGGATGATTGTTTGGAAATGTACATTCCCAAATGCTCTGTGTGATCATAATCTGCTCAGTTATCTGAAACAGTGGTTTATCTTTTGCTGTTTCTTTTTGTGTGTGTTTTGAATACTCATTTCCCACTGCAGATTGTTTTTGAATTTGTTTCCTTTTTTAAAACTTAATTTAACAGTTGCATTTTGAGTTGAACACTAGTCTAACATTCCAGTAGGCAGTTCTTTTTATTTTTTATGTTTTGGAGTGATATGACTATATTTGTCTGTATTTCAGTTATTTTTAGACACCATTCTCAGCACTGGCCAATCATTTCCCTTTCTCACTTTTGGCGGATTAGAATCTGGCTATGTTCCTTCATTACATATCAAAACTTTTATATAACACAATAAACTGATGTGTGTTTCTGTTTCTTACACAGATGTTTTATCTGACTTACAAATTTATAAATCTAAGGATTACTCCCTAATTTAGAAAGCCAATCCATCTAACTCATAATCTTCTATGATAAATGTTACAATAGAAAAGTACAAGGAAAGACAAAAACGTTAAAGAATCTCAGTAGGTGGAACATTGTACTTTTTGGGTTTGCCCTTTTTTTTATCTGAGTCCTTTATCAAATGCATGTGACTGCAAATGTATTAAACTTCCTGAAAAAAGTTAAAAGAACACCCATGGTTACATAGTGATTCTTGCACTATTCACGGTAGAGCTCAGCAATTCTATTTTGCATAATGTGTGCAGATGAAACCTTAAGCTAAGAATATTCTGTTAAATAATGTTATTTGGTCAGTGTTTATAATAAATGGCCAGGATTCCAGTGTACAGTTGGACACTTGTTTTGCATTAACATTCCCTGCGCCTCTTCCCTGTCCCCACGCCTTCCCATTAAAATGTATTCCTTAACTTTAATGATCAATTAAAATAACTGGGGCAGTTTACAGCAGAGGAAATGCAGAAGATAAAATTTCCAGTTAATGGACCTGATTATTTGATCTAAAAGTTAAATGACTTTTATTATTTATTTGCTGAAGGTATTTTAGTGCTACCCAGTGATCAGTGTTCTTTTAACAGCAGGTATAAACATCATGTAGTAAGAAAAATAAACATGAAGTAGAACTCGCAGCAGAGATTATGCAATAACATTAACTCTTAACAAGTATTGTGTAACCCAGCCAAACTGGGAAAGGTTTAGATTGCATGACGCAATAGTTGCAAAATTTAAAGTCCTGCTGCAACTGGAAATTTATTTTTGTTTTTTAAAAATATTGCTTTTCTCTTAGATTTTTTTTTAAGGTTATAATGAAATAATTAAAACTATTTAGATACTTTCCAAGGTTCCAGTCACATGACAACATTTTAATTTATTTTAGGGAACAGGAGGAACTGAGTTCATTTTTAGTGGGGAGTTAATGCTCCCTGAAATCATCTGTATTTGTCTGCATGCTCCATGTCTCCTAGCCTCAGTTCAGGAACAAGGTATTTCCCCTCTCTTCCTCTTCCCTGTGGCCTCTGTGATTGGATGCACTTCTGTCAAGCACATTTTGCTTATCAGGGAAGGGAACATCCATCCACTGTCCTCATCCCTGACTCTTGTCCATCTGTTATAATTTCTCTCTGGGTCACACTTACATGTACATGCAAACACGGGGTGGAGACAAGGAATTTATGGAAAGCTTCATTACATCGTTTTTAGGCTTGTTCTTATCAATAATGTAGATAACTTTTGCCAGGCTAGAACTTTGGGTATCTTCTAACAGTCTTCTGTTCTTATGGTCATTTTGTCCCCCTCCCCACATTCTCTTCTCCACTGCAGGAGGACGCTGTTGTCTAGTTTTAGAGTTCTGCTCCTCTGAGACTTCAAAAGAGGAGGAGCTGGGGGAGGAGTGCTATAAAGCCCGTATGTGTATGTGTGTACAGACAAGATACACAGAGGGAGATAGAGTGAGAACATGAGGGAGCTGTACTTACTAAAGAAAAAAAAAGTAAAGAGCAGAAGCTGCAGACAAGCCAATTCTCCACTGCTTTCCTTCAGCTCTGACTTAAGGGGGATTCCAACATGTGTGCGTGCGTGTGTGTGTGCATGCGTGCGTGCGTGCAGGGGAGGTGAACTTTTGCAGCATTGGCTGAGAGGGAAATAAAAACCCTCCCTATGTCAACCCAGGAAACATTCTTCCCTCCTTAGGCTGAGGGGAGAAGAGTCACTCCCCTGGTCACTTCCTCTGTTTTTTTTTTTTTTTTCTCCTCCACACTTGCAGCTTTGGAAAGAAATTATGAGTGGAAGGGGGAACTCTTCTCTGTCAGCTCCAGAAATAAAGTGAAGCAGGCAAGTCATCAGAAGAAAAACAACAGAGCAATGAAGGTGGAGCATATCTCTTGCCTTTTCCATCTCTCTCCATTGTAACTGAGTTGTGAGCCTCTGCATATTTTTTAAAAGGGGGCAGAAGTATTCATTTTTGAAGATTTGCCCAGCCTGTACTGCTCTGCTTTTTACTTCCAATTGGCTGGTTTTTCCAGCTGTTAGATGGACTGTGCCAAATGACAGCACAGGCACAGCAGAGAGAGACTCAGCTTTTCGTAGTAATCACACACAAATCCTTTCACAGCCAGTTGCCAGCATGCTCAACAGTGAAGGACTGTGGCAGCTTGGAGCCTGGGAAGATCTCGATGATCGGAGATTCCGTGTTCCTGCCATTGCAGCATTTGCTCAGACACCAGTCAAGATATGTGTACAAACCAATGCATGAAATCATTTAAAGGGATGGGGGTTTGCTTTCCACCCATTAATGTGCTGGTGGTATGAAGAATGTGAATCTCCAATCTTAGGCATGAGGCATTTAGAAGCATGGAAAAGTGGAGCTCTGGGGCGTGGGGGAAGGTAAACACACCCACTCACACACACAGCTCCATTTTCCTTCTCTTTGAATGTGGCTGGTGGTGGGAGGAGGGGCGTGCAGAAGCAGCGAGAGTGAACAACGGGCTCCAGCTCCCTCTTGCCTACCACATGCAGCTAGGCAGACAAGGGGGGCAAAGGAGAGGGAGGATGAGGGTAAGGGCTTACTTCCCCATGCCTGAGAGCAGAGCTTGACCTTTTGTCCAACTGATCTGTCCAGGCCCTGCAGTGTCGCTGTCCAAGGTACAATTATGCAAATCTAAAGTGATTGCCTTGAGAGGGCAGCCTGGCACCGGCAAAGCTTCTAAATCATACTCAGCCTGTGCGCTGCTTTTATTATTATTATTATTATTATTATTATTATTATTATTATTATTATTATTATTATTATTATTATTATTATTATTATTATTATTATTATTATTATTATTATTATTATTATTATTATTATTATTATTATTATTATTATTATTATGTAAAAGCAGCAGTTACACACAGCAAACAAGATGACTATGCTGGATTTCGTATTATATCACTAGTCGGGCACTTCCCAGGCACCTAGGACTGCGTGATGTATCGGCGAATTATGCGAGCAGACCCCAGTAAAGTGGCTTTTTGTAGTTGGCAGATGGATATCTTGTCAATGCCAATGGTTTTTAGGTGCCCACTGAAATCTTTTGGCACCGCACCCAGTGTGCCGAAGATGACTGGGACCACTTTCACTGGTTTTCGCCAGATTCACCGAAGTTCAATTCTCAGGTCTTCATATCTGGTGAGCTTCTCCAACTGTTTCTCCTCAATTCTGCTGTCACCTGGTATAGCAACATCAATGATCCACACCTTCTCTTTCTCAACAATTGTAATGTCAGGGGTGTTATGCTCCAGTTTTCTGTCAGTCTGAAGCCTGAAGTTCCAAAGTAGTTTTACCTGTTCGTTTTCAACAACTTTTTCTGGCTTGTGATCTTTTGGCACAAGTTCCAGAATTGTTGCCCAAATTGTGATGGCTTGTTTGGGAGCAGTCCAGGTGATGGAATGACTCTAGCCTGCTCTGGCCCTCCTGGACTATGTGAGAAACGAGAAGTGTGAAACGGCCTATGTACTTTATTAATGGCAGCATCAGGATCCATGTGAATTTAAGTAATTTCATCATTATAGAGCTTTTTTTGGGGGGTCATTTTCCTTTAAAAAATAATAATTCTCTACTCTTGGTATCTTCCTCCCATTCTGGATTTTTGTTGGTGCAGCAAAGTACATTTCTGTGTAAATATTAGGTGAAAGACATTTTCATAGTCTTATTTATGAAATAATTTCTGTATAAAAGCAACATCTAGAATCTAGGAATTTGCAAGCTCAAATAAAAAGTAGTGTGGGAGGGAAATATGAGTAAGAAAAAGAATGTGTGTAGCAAAATGTAAATTACATTGCTTCCTACTATTAATAGGTGAAATTTCAGTTAATTCATACCTTCCAGTATCACTTCCTCCTTCTCTCAAAGTAGCTGACCGTAGAGAATGTTACAAATACTATCCACACCTACGTATTTGTGCAAAGATAACCACACAATCCTGCTTCAAGAGTCTTTTTTGAATCTTCTGTTACTAATGCAAGTATGATTCATTAACAGTTATTTTTGCAAAAAAGGAAATTGAACCTATTTAAACTACTTAAAAAAGGTTTTATTTTAAGGAACATAAAGGCCAGCATTTCACAATTCTTTTCTTCATTTTTTAAAGAAGAAAAGATAACAGGCACATTTGTAACTCTGCTTCTTTTTCCCCACCACTACCTTCTCCTCCTTTTTCTCCTTCCTTCCTTCGTTCCTTCGTTCCTTCCTTCCTTCGTTCCTTCGTTCCTTCCTTCCTTCCTTCCTTCCTTCCTCTTCTTTTTTTGGAAAACTTAAGTTTCTTTTCTCTATAATGGAACTTCACAAGAACATGCTGACTGGTTAAACAATGTATGAAATGAAAAACTTCAGTGCAGTAGGAACCAGTACATTGAATTTGCCACCAGCTCCAGGGTTTCATGTTTCTCTTATGTATCCATAACATTTATGTCATTATAGCTCCATGGGAAGGTGCACATTTTGTTTTACAGATAGCATTTCCTCCTTTCTCATGAAGCCCAGAAAATCCACTTCCTTCCACCTGCACCAGACTTCTCTACTTTTAATCCATGGGCAGCTAAATCCTACCAATTGTGGGCCTCCATATTTTAAAAGACACTATTTGATTTTGATGTAAAAGGAGAAGATGCTTCATAGGTGGGAGAAGGGGCAAGGGGACAGGGCACTTGCACCAATGCTAGGTGGCCTCTAGGGAACTGATAAAAGGTGAATGTGATCATCAGAATGAAGAATGTTGTGCATCTCTCCTTTAAATGCTAATTACTGAGTGATATCAACAGGACCAATCCAGTGATGGGGAGAAAGAAAAGGACATTCTTACCTTTTGCAAATTGCTTTGTACTGAACAGCACAAAACATTCATTCTTCAAGGAGAACAAAACTTCTACACACACACTATGGGATCTTTTGGTGAAGAGTGTAATATATATTATTGAAATAAATAAATAAATAAAACATCACCATAGAAATGTAATTCCTGTAAAAGCCACCGATAGGATCTAAAGAATACTTCAGTCACTAATATGACCTTTGGAGGCAAAATGTTAATGAGAGTCATTGTTATGTATGTGATTTATGCTGTAGCATCAGTTCTGTCATGTATGAGTCTTATATGCTTCCGATGGGCTGAGTGTAAAATGGCACCAGGCACGTAACTTCCCAGTATGGTAATTTAGCCATTACATAAGAACATAAGAGAAGCCTTGCTGGATCAGGCCACAACCCATCTAGTCCAGCATCCTGTCACACATGATGCTCATGGGCATCTCAAGCAGAGACAAGGACAAACCTTCTCTTGCTCTCTAGTCCCAGCAGATGGCCTTAGAAGCGCCCCAATTCCCCCCCCCAGCCTGAAACATGCACCTAGGTATTCCTTCTAGTAGCCATTGATACATCTGTCATCCATAAATTTGTCTAACCCTACTTAAAGCCATCTAGACTGGTAGCTGTCACCACCACTTCTGGCAGCACATTCCATAAGCCGATGACCCTCTGGGTGAAGAAATACTTCCGCCTGTCAGACCTTACTCTCCTACCCATCAGCTTCATAGAGTGCCCCCTGGTCCTAGTGTTGTGCGATAGAGAAAATAATTTTTCTCTATCCACCTTTTCTATACCGTGCATAATTTTATATACTTCAATCAGGTCCCCTCTTAAACACCGTCTCTCCAGACTGAAGAGGCCTAGATGTTGCAGCCTGGTTTCGTAAGGGAGGTGTTCCAGACCCTTAATCATTCTGGTTGCCCTTCTCTGCACCTTCTCTAGTTCCACAATATCCTTTTTGAGTTGTGGTGACCAGAATTGTACACAATATTCCAAATGTGGCCTCACTATAGATTTATAAAGATTTAAAATTGTCTGGAGAAATCAGTGTGTAATTAGTATGCCCATGTGGGTGAAGTGTACTAGGAGGGGTCTAGACCAGCTCCGTTCCATACTATCATGAGGAAGGAAGGCCCTCAGACCTCTTCCTATTATGGAATTAAGGTGAGATTAGATCTCAAAAAAGGGGGTTAATTGGTCTAGATTTGGTACTAGTCAGATAAGAAGACGACACCTAGGAATTCTTGACCAGCCTGAATTTTATTCAGAGCTTAGGGGAGGAAAGGGGAGGAGAGAGAACCAGTAATATTCTCTTCTCTCTTTTTTTTGAAATGAAAATTATAGGCCTTTGAAACTTCCATTAGCATTCCAGAATTACAATTTTCACCAGCAGCAACTCGTTTAATTATTGTCTTATGGATAATGGTAGAATATTGTTTGTTAATGATCTTTCTTTTGAGTACTGCATGCTGTTTACAACCATTAGAACAGTACAGTTCATTGAAATAAAAGTGGCTCTATGGACATTTTGAAGCACAGATGTTTCCTCCTATTATTTACCAACCAGGCTCACACATAAAACATTATGACATGTAACCAAACCCAGAATGAACTTTTAGCACCATACTGAATAAATATTGAAAAACCTTCATTTTAATCTGAATAATGTTGGTGAACAGATTAGTGTTTGCAAAAAAGTTGTTATAGGGAATGCACTGGCTGTTGATATCCCTATATTTCAGGCTTCCCTCTACCACTCATTGTCATCTTTTTCGTAATCACCTTCCCTGATTTAGTCACTGGAAAAATAAAAATAAAAAGACCCTTCAGAGCCCTTGCAGCCTTTGACAGCTGCATTGCTCTTGCAAGGGGTTCTTCTTTGGAGCCTGTACTAATCTCCGAAGTTGCCTTTGGAGGGACTTTGGAGCCTTTGCTAATCTCCGAAGGCAACTTGGGAGATTGCACCCCCTGTCCCCCCAAACACCTGGGGTGACAAGCAGACCCCTTGTGGGTCAATCTGGATTTGCCACATGGGTGCTCCGGTGTTTCCACAGCAGGCAGGCTAGCATCCATTGCTATTGGGTGCTAGACCATCCGTGGAAACACATTGGGTACTTCCCTTAATCTGGATCTACTAGAGCGGTGATGGCCAACCTATGACACGCGTGTCGCAAGTGATACGCCAGGCCCTTTTGGGTGACACACATGGCCACCCTGGCACCTGGGCGTGTAGTGCTTGCTTGTTCTTGAAGTGTACGAAATACCAACTTTCAATTGAAGATTTAGCAACAAAAGTCACTAATGTAAAGAATTATTTGTTTTTGCTTTTAATAAAATACATATATCAAAAATATAACTTTTTTACTAGAGCCACAAATATCACAAAATTATGGATATTTCTAGACGTGACACAGCACCCGAGTTAAGCTAGGTTTTCTTGCGAATTTTGACACACCCAGCTCAGAAGGTTAGCCATCACTGTACTAGAGCGTGGTGGAAAAACACCCAATAACAGTGAAAATGTTTGCAAATATGTGAGGGAGACAACAGACTGCTCTGTCTCAACATTAGGCAGTGTGGGAAAGAGGCTTGTGGGTGTACATATTTGTAAATAGTATGATAGAATAAGAAAATATTTGATGGTGATTAGTTTGTTAATTCTCCCCAGAAGATCTCTTTGTAAATAAATCCCTTTAGACCTCAGTGTTGTGTTCCTTCCTTCCTGCTGTGCTTAGTCATCTCTCACATATCATTCACAAATTCATTACAATGAGGATTTTAGAAAATCAGGTGTCAGCAAGCATCGCTTCCTAGACATAATGTTCTAAAAATGACCTATTTCCTATTAGAAATATATGGAAAATTATTTCAGATTCTTATGAGAAGATAGTACTTTAGCTAGATAGATAATATTTATTGGTGAGAGTGTGGATTAGTCACAAGCCAGACATTGGAAACAGTGGGAAGTCAGAGAGGGAACTGAGTGGAGCAAAATGCAGGTTGGAAGACCTGAGGAGAGACTTCCTTTCTGCTGTATTAGTTCTGGCATGTGAGCTCTTTTGGTAGAGATGAACTTTGGGGTTTGGAATCCTGTGAAAAATTATTTAAGTAAAATACATTAATTTATTAACAGAAGGCCAGAACTAATTGGCAGTAGTATCTGAGGACACTGCGGTATCTGAGGGCACTTAGAGTTTTTGGAGCAGCAAGGATTGCACAGCGATTTTGTTGGTGATAAACTCTGCGGGCAGATACATTTTTATGGAGGGTGTTTTTCCACTGTCAGTAGAAGTACAGTGGAAAAACACCCAGAGAGTCATGTCTGAGGTTGCTTCTGAAATGTATGATCAAGTTTGAGACTTCTGCTTTCCCTTTCTTCAATGTTTTATTCTTACTTTCACAACCTCACAGTGTATAAAAAAATCTGTAACCGGTTTCTCAAAGTAGGAGAAAATCTAGCACCAGTACTGGCTTGTCTACATATTGAAAATGATTCAGTAAACAAAGCTACACTTTTAATGGAGTCGATAACTGCAATTATGCAATCAGGATAAATCCTGAGAGTGGCAGGAAGTGGCACCCTGCAGAGGTACTTTTTTAATTCATAGTTCATACATGGTGAGTTATTCTATATGCAAAACAAAACCTCCACAGAGTATTCTTCCCTGCTGCTCTTAGAACTTAACATGCGTGTGTTTCTGCAATAGTACATGATGTGTTAATTTCCTGCATAGAGACTAAGGCTGTATCCATACAGGTGAAGGCCAAAAGGGCACAATGTTTTGATGCCAGCAGCACCAATGAGTATGTAGCACCCTTGGAGGAGTCCTTCCCACAGAGCTGGAAGAATGACTCTAAGAGCGCTTACTGCCCTTGCACCCTCATATCACTGCTGTTAAGATGGATGATGACCATGCAAGCAACCCATGAGTCCCTTGCTCTGCACAGCCTTAGGTTAGAGTGTGTCAAAAATGGGTGATTTCTGGGTCCAGTCCCAACATATCCTAAAATAAGATCTTACTATCACTTTGAACCAACAAATGTCCATTTTTAGCCCAGTTCTGACAGGTCACAGCTTTTCATTTCTATCGTTTTTGAGGGGGGGGGGCTTTCCATTCAGGAACGTCTAAATGGAGGGTATGAAAGTGTGGCCATGGCTTATGAGCATCTTACTTTTTATTGTCCTGAAATCTGTGAGTACGAGAAGAATAAAAAAGGCTTGTGATGTTCTATGCTTTACATGAAAACGTAACATGTTAATATTATTTGAAGTAATGTTACAGCATTTTAAGATCCTACCTAAAATCAAAGTAGAATCTATAAAACTCTGTCCCTCTTTTCAATAAATCAGACTGAGGCGATTACTGGACTTGGGTGGATTCTTACATTTCTAGTCTGAAAACAGCTTGCATAACTACAGTTCATTAACAATGTAAGCAATGTATATTTAGGCAGACTAGCCTAAATCCATCCATGTTACGTTTTCAGTGATTCTCAGAAAGAAGCCTTTTCCTTCCTATTTTATGGACTTGCTCAGAGAATGTATTAAAACTATCAGTTGTATGCATAATGAGTGCATTTTGTGAACTTTGTCAGGAAGTGTGCATTTTCAATTCCTTTATTTTCACATCTTACTTTTCCTTAAAGTTCACAAACGCATGCATGCATGCGCGTGTGGCACACAAAAGAGCATTGCAAAATCCAGAGAAGTATGTAATCTGAGTATTAGCTTAACCCTGGCATTCAAGGAAATTCCGGCAAGAATATTCTGTTTTTAAAAAGAGAGTTGAAGAAACTTTCCACCTAATGGGACCAGAAAAGAGGCAGCAAAAATGATCAGGGGACTGGAAGAAAGATTGAGGAAAGATTAAGAGAACTACGTATGCTTTGCATTTAGTAGAGAAGACTGAGGAAGAGTGTGATTAACTTGTTCGCGTAACTAAAATGTCACAGGGAGGTAGTCATGACTAGGGGTGTGCACAAATGCAATTTTTGGGATTTGATTCAATTTGGATCTTTAAATTTGAATTAAACCAAATTTGATTCAAATTAAGCAATTTTGAATATTTATTTGAATTTTTGATTCGAAATTGCACTTATGAATGTCAACAACATTCATAGATGCCTGTATGCATCTTTCCTGCATCTGTACACATCCATACAAGTCTGTATGCATCCCATAGTTATCCCATATGCAACCTGCTTTCATCCTGTACGGATCTGTACAAATGCATACGGATGCGGAAAAGATGCAAATCTGCAAGTATGCATCATGTACGAACCTGTACACATGTGAATGTCCGGATAATTCAAACAAGTAGATCTGGAATTTGAAATTCATTCAAATCTTTAAATTCAAATTTATGGACATTTAATTAGAATTCGAATGTCAAAATTTGGCCAGATTTGAATGAATTTCGAATACTTCAGAATATTTGTGCACACCCCTAGTCATGACCTGTTGTCTACCATCCCAGCATAGAGGACATACAGCAATGCAATGAAATTAAAACAAGGGAAAACACTATTGAACAGATGAAACAAAGTACTTAACTCATGCAGAGCAATAAGAAAACTTAGATAGGTAGAAGTATTCAGGATTGGGCCTGGATGATCATTTCTTGAAGAAGCATTGATTAAATTTTCTGCATGAAATGAAACTGGACTCAGTGACCAAAGTACCCCCTTTCAGTGCTTACACTTGATTTAGTAGTGCACTATAACAATACCATTGACTTGAACAAACATTTTTTGGGGGTGGTTTTTTGTTTTTTGTGAAGGGCCAGGGTCTAATAGACACAAGGTGGCACGAGCACCTGCCAACCACTTGCCCACGTCACCAACTTGTGACGTCTGAAACTGATCCCAAAAAGTCTGGTCAAATGGTACGCTTGGGATATTCTTAGAACTGCTTTCAAAGGTAGCGTACAAACAGATGTTTAAGAGATTTTATCCTTGAAGTGTCTGGCAGACTTGTCACAGCTGGTTTTAGATAATGTTAATAAAACCCCTTCTATTGCAGGGGAAATAACTTTTTTATTAGATAGAAAAGCTCAAGCACTGCTACATGATAAGCGTGAAAATTCTGGTCAATCAAACACATTCTGGAATTTCTGCCACCTACACTCAAACTGTTGAACTGTCTGCTTTATTGTATGCAGATCAGCTAAAAACTACGCCAACTTGCACATAAATAGCCCTCATCACCTCTATATCCAAAGTGAAGTGAGAGCCCCAGCAAGAACTTTGTCCATACTAGCTGACTATTCCCCATAAGTCTCCAGGGCATATCATAATGTTAGGTCCCCTACTCTGCAATGGGAAGAGACATCCTTAGTTCAAACTTTACCAAGAAGTGATTTATCCATGACAATAGACTCTCTATAAGCCCATCTATTAACAGAGAGCAATCTAACCCCTTCAAAGCAAAAAACTAGATCAAATATATGTCCTCCAATATGTGTTAGAATTGTACTGAGACAGCTCCGCAGCTAAAAGAAGTCCTGAAGTGGGCCACTGCAAAACCTCTCTGTACAGAAGTTGAAATCCCCCAGTACAACAGTAGCAGGAAAATGTAACTCCACATCTGAGATACACTGAATCAGTTTAGACAGGGAGGCTGCTTGGCAGTGAGGTGAGCATAAGTGATTCATCAACATAATCCTGTCTCTATGGCCCAGCTACAGAAATACCATCTGATATGATCTTTTGTAGGTTTGACTCTAAGCTTCTGTTTCTTGATTGTGTACGAGTTTTAATGGTATTGCTGTTAATGCACAAGCTGAAAGATACCAATGGGTTCTTTCTAATGTCCCATCATAATTCCCTACTAATCTTCCACAACTTAACATTTTATTTTTTAAAATGTTCATCTTAATTTCTTTACTGGTATGCCTCTCAAATTATTATCTGCTGTTAGTTTTGTTGAAATTTCTGTTCCTTTTATTCTCATTTGGGTGAGCCTTTATTTTGCTGATGGTGCCAAGACCTACTCCACACAGGTCTGTGGAAGCATCCTAGAATGGACTACTTTCAGCAGCCATACAATGCTTCACTGACTTGATTGACCTGGTTTCCCAGCATACAAGGCCTTCTACAGTGATGGGCCATGATCCTTCCAGCAGGCTTGACTTGCTGGAGCAGTTGTGTTCTTATTATTCAAATATGAATCTGGGTTTTTCCATAATGACCATTAACAGCATGTGCAAGAAAGGCTAGGAACAACATCATGTTGTCCCAGTTCTAAAGAGCCAGCTAGGTTTCTTCCACTTCCCTACTACACACACCTAAACTACAAAAAAAGGAAGACTTCTATATTATTAATATTCTTGCCTTATACTAATCAAACAATTGAAGCCATAACCATTGCTTCTGAAACAAGCAAAGGAACGTGGCATTGTGATGTATTTGTATTACTTCCATATTTCTGTTTTTAAGACTTAATAAGCTTCCCAGCTAATCCATCCTTCTATAGGAGAAAAATTGTTACAAAAGATCAACTAAATACTTATGAGATTAACAGTTGAACCTCAAAAATGTGGATTTAGAAAAGCCACTCTTCCATGGTAAGATAGAAGCTACCCATCTTATGTTGGAGATAAGAGATGACACACTGAAAAATGTTTGAGCACAACATTTCATCATGAAAGGTCTTAACATGACTATCCTAGATGTGCATTGATTTCTTACAAACAAGAGAGGACTATTCACAAATATTTTACTGAATTTTACATTCATGCAGACAATTAAGATATAATACAAATCTAAAAATACTTTGAGAATGCCTTTTTAATTAAAAAAAAATTAAGGACTAAATTAGCCCTGTGGTACTCATGAAATCCTAAAGTGTTTGAGTTACATATTTGTGGTTACAAATTTTTTACAGATTTTTTATCAGATCAGAAACAGGAAGACAAGTTCTACCCTAGCATTTCTTACCTCTCTTTCTTATTCATGAAGAAGCTGTTCTTAGCAACTAACTCAAAATGCAGGCTTTTAACAGCAGGTACCTTACCAACAACAAATACCGCTGCAGCAAAGCAGCTATTATTAGTGTTAGGAAAATTCCAGACTACTATGAAAACAAATTGCCGCCCTATCAGCAATTGCTACTCATATTAGTTTCTTAATAAGCAGATGGGTCAGAGAGAAAAGATTCATTTTACTTTTTGTATGCTGCAGCATAGGAAATCCACTTTCCAGAACCCCACCAAGACAAACTTCGGACCTCCCACATTCCAGGACAGAATTTATACCTAAACCCCAGCCAGTAATTACAATATTCCTGGTAACACCTTGAATATACAGAAAAGACATACATATCAGATTTCTCTGACATGCGCAAAAGAGACAAGTCCAAATGGCTGACTGGTTCAGACCAGTTACTTCTTTGAAGCTCCTTATCAGTTTGTCTTTGTAGACACACTGTCCTTGACAGCATTCCTCACATTAGCGACTTGTCCACTTATTCAGGATTAGAGGAGCTATCAGATGACAATTGTCATTCTGAGAATGGGTCTATTGAAATTCCCACAGCTTTACTAGACAACTGTGCCTCAGTTTTATGAATGATAAAATATTCTATACTGGTTTGAACACCCTATTCATGTAAATATATCCAGCTCAAATAGTTTCAGTGCTTTTTGCCTTCCTATTACAGACTGAAGAAAACATGTAGAAAATTCCAGTGGAATCACTGTCATTTCAATTTTTAATATTGTTCTATTGGAACTTTTGCATTGGTATGCCAGGGCATCCTGATGAAACTGTTGGAAAAGCTACAATAGTTTTAATAATAAGATGGATTTTTAATGGACTTTTCTGAGATTATAAAATGTCTTTGTAGAGTAAGTCTGTATTTTGTTGGGTTAAAATTTCCGTAATTTGGAAGCGAAAAATAAGAAGCACTTAGAGTTTTAAGAAACTGATCTATAAGCTTTTATCAAATGTGTAGGATGTCTCCTTTGGATAACAATGGTAATTAGTTGATTGGGGGAACCTTTGGTAGTAACCAGAGAATTAATTGGAAAGTGTATTTTCTGTGTAAATGCTGATATACGTTCTGCATCCACACCTGCCACATCTTTCCCCTCTAAAGTGCTGCTGGGCAGAAAACACAAGCGATTATCCCCTTCTCCCCTACAAATGCTCATTTTGACCCTGTTTGGCCTTCATGGGTTCTCTTTGATTCAGTCATTCCTGTTCGCTTATTCATAAATGTCTCTATTACGAAAGCAGTAGAATGTTTGAGGGATTGTGCTGATGTTGTTCACATGACTAATACTATGAAAGACAGCAAGATTTTTTGAGCCACTCCAGTCTAGGCACAGTTGGCTCCCAGCTGACAGACAGAATGTGGGGTGGGCTTTGTCACCGGAACGCTGGTTACTGCATGGCCAGTTATGCTTGTAGTGATACGGAGCCCAGGAACCTGCTGCTTATGTCAGGGTGCAGCCAGTTAAAACACATAGAAACTGGGTAGCTTTTATTCTTTCTTTTCTCAGAAGAGGTTATATAATGAGGGGATCTCTGCTAAAATAAAAAGAAAAATGAAGTCTTTGTTAAATGCCTTAAAGAAAGAAGGTAAGCACTGAAGCACTTGATGCTTGAGAACTCTTATTTTCTTCTGCATTTTTAATATCATCTGCTTAGGTACTGTATAATTATACTAAGTTCTTTTGTGTCTCTTCCAGAATTCTTTTATATTAGGTTTTGCTTCTAGACAGCACATTGTAAGTGCTTGCCTGTGACTTGTTCATTTTAGTTTTTCTTCAAGAAACCTTATTGCATTTGCAGAAAAAGCTATATTATTTCCTAATGTTAGAAAAGGATGTTAGTTTTATTTTATTAATGGATGTTCATTCCTGTGATTCCTCAGATATATCAGATATATACAATCGGAAAAAGACTCCAGCTTGTTTCGTAGCAATGTTAATTAATTCATAAGGGATGATAATTACTTGGACGCATGCTATTAGTTCTTATATCTCTTTGTTTTAACAGCTTTAGAGATATAATTATGAAAGGTGATTGAACATGCATGTAACAATTATATCAGGACAAGTTAAAACATGCATTTTACTGTTCTAGAGGATGCAGTGTTCAGCCCTATAATTATATTTTTATTATGAATGCAAGATAAATACTGCATGTAGGAAGCAGTTCGGAAGTATCTACCCACATGCAGTGTTGAAACTGTTAATAGAAAAAGGCGAGAAAGCAGATGTTTGATTGTGTACTGATTTTTCCATTTCATTTGCACCTTGATTTTTTTTAAAAAAAAATCTGCCTTAAACCTAGTCTTTGGAAGGTTGCTTTCCTAATGTATTGTGATGTGGAAATAAACTAAGGTAGAACTATTCAAAACCTTTCATGTTAAAAGGAATTTGAATTTTGGAAAATGTAAGAATCATTTTCAGACAGCTCTTTCTCCCCCCTCCCCTGAAATGTGTGATACTTCATGTGCAATCTATGTTCAAGATAATTAAGACACTTGAAATAAAATCTTTTTAGGCTGCCGTCATCCACTTTCCTGGACATAACTATCATTGACCATGGAAGGTTAGAATTTCACTACTGGTACTCACTCAGATCTTTCACTGAGTTAGTGGGAATGAATTAAATTTGAGTGTCCTGTTTCAAATATTATGGCTTAGACCATAAGATCAGTGTAGATATAGATTGTTCTCTAGGTGTTTATTTTTAAAAAAGTATTTTGTGGATACTAGGAGACTGGTTTCAACCATTGCTTGTCCAATGATTCATTGGACAGACAAGCAAACTATAGCTTATTTCTCCAAAGCCTCATTTGTGTTCTAAAGAGGATGTAGAATGGGATGTTCATGAAAATCCAACCTGTGATTTGTTAACTAGCAAACTATGGCATAACATTCTGATTTCTCAATGGGACACAGGAAGCTATGGTTCAGTGATGGTGAACCTTTTGAGCTCGGTGTGTCAAAATTCACAAGAAAACCTAGCTTAATTCGGGTGCTATGTCACATCTAGAAATATCCATAATTTTGTGATATTTGTAGCTCTAGTAAAAAAGTTATATTTTTGATATATGTATTTTATTAAAAGCAACAACAAATAATTCTTTACATTTGTTAAATCTTCAATTGAAAGTTGGTATTTCGTATACTTCAAGAACAAGCAAGCACTACACACCCAGATGCCAGGGTGACCATGTGTGTCACCCAAAAGGGCTTAGAGTGTCACCTGTGACACACGTGTCATAGGTTGGCCATCACTGCTATAGTTGATATGCTGGAATGAACAAAAGACGAACTCTGTTGGATCAGGCAACTGCCCATTTAGTTAACATCCTGTCTTGTACAGTGCCCCACCAATTTCTTCTAGGCATTCTCAAGCAGAAAGCAAAGACAAAGCCTTCACCTGTTCTTGACACCTTGCAAACAACCTTTATAGGCACGCTGCCTGTCTTTTCAGCCCTGGAGACAATAGTGAGGCATCCATTCTAGTAGCCATTGATACACCTGTCCTCCATGAATTTGCTGCTACCATAGTAAATTCCATAGACTTCTCTGGGTAAAAAAATACTTCCTCTAATGTCCATCAGCTTTGTAGAATGGTCTTTTGTTCTAGTACTGTGTGTGTGAATTTTTTTTCTATCCACCTTCTCCTTATCATGCATACATTTATATACTTTGGTCATCTCTCTTAAACACTATCTTTCAAGGCTGAAGAGGCCTAGACATTGCAGCCAGATTTCTTAAGGAAGATTTTTCAGCCCTTTGATCATTCTGGTTTGCTCTTCCTGGCTTCTGTAGAGTTCTATAACAACCTTTCTGAGGTGCAATGACCAGAATTGTAGACAATGGCCATGGTCACACAAGTATTTTAGACTGACCTCAGTTCATCCTCAGGTCTTGTTACTGACATTATTTTTATTTAATTCATTTTCCAAGCTGCCCTACTGCTGTTTGACCATCTTAAATTGTAGTCCTGTTTTTAAGCAACTGACAATGACTCAGCCCGTCCTAGCATTCCAGGCTATCTTCACTTCCACAAAGTGTGAGTGGGAGGACGGACTAAAGGAGGCTGAACTGTGCTGTGGTGGGTGGGGTCCATGGAGAAGAAAAGCACATAAAAAAAGAAGGGGGTGTGGAAGTGGGGGAGCAGGCTTAAAAAAGAACAGCAAACCTTCCTTGAGTGACATGAACAACATCCAGTCAGAAATGAGATAGATTTTATGTAGCAAAAGGGGTGGTGGAGAGCCGAGAGCTCCATGGAGGAGACTCAGTTTGATTGTGCAGAAAGGTGTGAGCATTGCAGCCCAAGGCAGGGATGACCCATAACGATTCAGGTGTGAACAAAGCTGGTATGACCTCAATTTTAATTAATGAAAGGCCATCCTGTCTTAGACTTGTGTGACCAGGACCAATGTTATAAATGCAGCCTCACTGCTGTTACATTGGATCAATACTTTCATTGAGCTATCACAAGAACCCCAAGATCCCTTTCCTAGTTTGTTACAATTTGTAGACATTATTGGGGTTCTTTGCATTACTTTGCATTTCCTAAGATTGAAGTGCATTTGCCCCTTAGTTGCACTTTTTATTATTCTGACTAATTTAGTGTTCTTGGCAAACTTTGCTAGCTCTCTGCACATCCCTATTTCTACTTCATTTATGAATACACACACAAAAAGTACTGAGCCCAATACTGAACCTTGGGGACCCCACTTTTTACCTCCCTCCACTCTGTGAATTGTCCATTTATTACTACTTTTTGTTTCCTGTCCTTTAGTCAGTTACTAATCTAAGACAGGACCTGCCCTCTTATTCCATGACTGACTGATTTATTTAGGAGCCTTTTATGGAAGCTTTTGTCAAAGGCCTTCTGAAAGTTCAGATAAAGTACTAATTAATATTTTCTAACACATAACAGTGTTTTAATAATAAATAAATAAATATCTACTTCTAATTCTTCTGATGCCCTCTCTGAAAAGATTAAGGCATATGACCTCTTTCATACTCTGTGAATACAAAAGCAAAGAATTCATTTAGTTTCTCTGCAATTTCCATGTCTTCTAAAATTATCCCTTTCTATCTATTGTCATCTAACAGTCAACTACTTTCCTTGTTGGAGTCCTACTCCTAATGTATTTGAAAAAATTCCTATGATTCCTATGTTTAGACTAATCACATTTAAAAATGTGAGGTGTCATCCAAATGAGGCTCTGATGGGAACTGGATGGAGCCAAGTTACCTTTCAGCCGGAATAGGATTGACAGTGTTGCCAGACCAATTTCCTGGCTGAATGCATCACCCAGGGACTGAAAGTTGTATCAGGCATACATGGTACGTAGCTTGATACACTGGATGAAAAGTCAGTATGGGGACAAATTCATCAAAAAAAAAAAAAAAACCTCCATGCCATCTTCTCCAAAGGGAAGGATCTTTAAGTACTTCATTCCAATTTAAGGAAAATTCACCTTTTTGGAGGAAAGGATGGGATGTGTCCATATCCGACATTGTTTCTTGCAGATTTCCCACCCCTTGTCCAATCCAATACGTTTATGCCTTATTATGTGACTGAGATTCAGAAGTTGATGTCATATTAATAGATTTGCAACATAGAATCTAGACCAGTATACCTATGTATTTTTGTGGTGTAGCATTTCAGCAGGGTTACCTGTGTTTTGAGCTACATCTGCTGATGTTTTCTTTTGTACATGATTATTACATAATAGGAACCTTAACCTAGATTCCAAATGGGTAATTTAAGCCTTCATCATTGAGTATGCCACTAAACAGACAGTGTTAAAACTAACTGATCAGTAGGATAGAAATAATAAAATATAATTTTATTTAATGTGACCGACCCAGGTTTCTATGGAGCAAATTGCTAAAACTAATGAGTAAAATAAATAAAACTTTTTAGTGTTTAAAATTATTTGAGGTGTATCTGGATACATTTTAAATGAAAGGGTGACTTTATATTCTGTGTTGCTAGAGCACTGACAGCTACAGCCATCTGTAAAGCATGAGTTTTTCCTTCTTAGTAGAAATACAAGAATAATTATAAGTGATTTTTTTCATAAAACATCTGGTATTCATGTAGCTGAACACATCCCAATTTCTAGAGAAGTCGGTAGAAGGACACTTATCCTGCTACCTTCTTCAAAACTTGGTAATATGAAATTGCCATATGGCATTAACTTGCTTTCCAAAACAAAGCAAAGTGAGGCACAAATACCAGGATAAAAGACATTCAGCGTTTTCAGTTCAGACTCACGAAGACTGGTTATGCAAGGAATTTGTAGAGGATATGTAGGTTTTTGTAGGCGATTGGTGGTAGGCATTCAAATCAGATTCATATCGAACATTCGTTCTGAATTCAAATCCTACCAGATAAAAAATCATGCACATTCCTATATCCTGCAATTAGGCCTGTTGTCCACATTTAAGTATTGACTATGGTAGGCCAGGGAGGGCCAATTGTGGTCTGCAGCCGCATGCATATGGCAGGTCCCTACTCAGAATATAATCCAGAATAAGGTCCAGTGCAAGAATAGTTTGATAAGCCTACTATATAATAAGAAAGAAACTAAAAGTAATACTGTATATTATATATGTACGTATTGAAGAAAACGTCCATATTTCTGTTTGTCATTGTTTACAGTCAGAATGTTGGATTCTGAACCTGAAATACAAAGTTATGTATGTGTTCAGAAATGCAGAGATTTTTCCCTTATTAAAAATCATTTTCTATGAAAATTACCTGTAGTTTTAATTGCAGTTTCAGTACATTTTTAGTGCTTGTCTGGATTAGAAAATCACCTAAGGCAGAGTTGCTGTCTTTTTCAAAAGACCACCATACACCATTGATTATTGTTTTAAAGAAATGCTGATATATCTTCTTAAAATCAGACCCTTTTATAAGAGTAACATTTTATGTTATTTTCCCTTTTACTTCAGTGCCATTTAGAGAGGCTCCTACCTACTCAAACAGAAGACGGAGGCCCCAGAGTACTTTGACAGCGCCAAGGGTCTTGCTTCGGTCTAATAGTGATAACAATCTGAACATCGGCGTTCCTGATTGGTCAGCCTCCACTCTAGCTTCTTCACACCGTAGCCTTTCACCTCACCTACTCAAACAGATGCAGAATAATCCTAATGGAACTGTGAAAACTGTTGGGAGCTACACTTCATCCTCTCGGAGCCGCTCACCATCATTGAACAGGCTAGGAGAGGATGCAAAGAGGCAACAACAGCGGCACATCAGGTAACTTTTCACTATCCTTCTTTCCCCCTCATACATGATTATGTTGTTACTACTGCTAGGAAAAATACAGATGTGGGGTTTGAAGAACCAAGAATTTTCAACTGCTAAGGAAATTATTCAGTTATCCTGGGAGTGGTTTTGTAAGCATGAAGAAGAAGATTTGGCTTTTCTACTCTGCTTTTTTCACCCATTTAAAGAGACTCAAACAGGCTGACAAAGCTTTCTATTCTTCTCCCCACAACAGAACACCCTATGAGGTAGGTGGTTCAGGAATTGCTCAGAAAGAGAGCTGTGACTAGCCCAAGGTCACCCACCTGGTTTTGTGGTGGAGTATGGAATCAAACCCAGTATTCCCAGATAAAAGTCAAGCCGCTAGACGAAATGTCTCATGAAGTATTCAGTCAGTGGAAAATTTTCTGCAGAACATGTAAAATCATATATTTAGTTTTAGTTTTCATGGAAGATGTAAGAAAATTATCTTGATTTTTTTATCAGGCTTCTTGGAAGTGAGTGTAAAACGTGCCTCCTTTTGACTGCCTGTTTTCTAAACATTGGAAATGGGGAAGGAGGAAGTGGTTAGTTGAAGACCCTGATCAAAACAGGATCGGCCATTTTTGCCTTGTGTCACCTGGACTGTATTCTTGGAGTGTATTTCTTTGCCAGAGAACATGTTGACTTCAGTGATTTAATTAAGGAAAGGTTAGAAAATTCTTATTTTTAGTAAGTTGTACCTGTTCATATTATTCTATCTTCCTTCACCACTACTGGTTAAATAAGTATAAAAGCATAAGCATACAACAAAACAGTTTCTGTACATGTCATAACTATGTATAGCTTTGCGTAGGTTTTGTATCCAAGATTTTTTGCTTCTTAATAATCTCAAATTATTGTTGATCATAATCGTATCTATAAATGAAGGGTAGTTTTCATACACTATCTTCTAGTTCATGCAGGTTGAATGCAAAGCCATTTGAATAAGATTGCAATTATACTTGGTTTCAATAAAACACATCACTCAGGCGGTACTGGCTGAAGTTGAAGTACATTCTTGTAAAATGTTTTAAAAGTAACTTATAAATTAACAGCTTCATCAAGAACAAAATCAATTTTATCCATAGCATGCTTTATTTTTAAAAATCATATGGCTATTACTCTCCATCCTATTTTCAGATCACTGTCCAGTTACACTTTAAGTCTTCCATTATTCCATCTCTCCTAATCATCTTCTCTGCTATCAGTAGGTTAGAGTGAGACCTTTCCTCAGTGCGGAAGTGTGGAATTCATTTCTATGGTTTGTCCTCAGAGACTTATGGAACCAGTGGAATTCCTGAATGTTCTTGGGGAGTTTTCAGCTGATGTGGCCAGTGCTTCCTCTGCAGCTCTAGAATAAGTAGATGATGAGAGCTATTGACATAGGTGCTTTTAAGTGCTCTCGACAGACTAGTTGTACTCATGGGTCACTTTTTTTGGCTGATCTATGAGCAGTGAAACAAAAAGATTGACAGCTGGATGATGTGTGAATGTGTATTGACATAATTAAGAGCATACTTGTGTCTAGTAAACTGTCATATGTGATCATGCATTTTCCATGAAGGCTCCATCAAAAGAAAACATAAAACAAATGTGTTTCTGTAAAATGATTGTGACTTGAAAGTTCATAGAAATTTGGAAGCTTCAGTGAACCTCATATTATATTTACATAAGCACCTTTGAGCATTCTGTAATTAGCATTATGGCAAATAAAGAGTAATAGCAGATCGGACTGATGGCCCAAAATGTTGTGAATTTATTTGTTCTTTAGCTGAATTACATAATGTAAGCTCCAGCCATCCGGTGGTGTCATCAAAATACCAACACCTGTTGCTTTCCTGAGTATGACTGAAATGAAAAATAACAAGTGAAACTCTAGATGTAATTAAATTATAAAATTGAGCCAAAGGCAGACAAAAAAAGGTGTGAACTGGAAAAAGAGATACACAAAAAATAAATGATGTTAATTATACTGTTCAATAATGGTTTTATTCTGCCAGGGCTGGGAGATTTGATTGCTGTGAAAACTAGCAACAGGTCTCTAGTCTGACACAACAGCAGTAAGAGTTGTGGGAGCTGGTTTCCTTGGAGGCCCTGCTGACAGCAGTGCCTTCCCTTTTCATCATCCACCGTCTCCTAGCAAAGGTACTGGAATGTGGGCTGCAAAACAGGAACAGCATAGTGGAGATACTCCTATATTCAGACTCTCATTAGCTTCTTGTTTAAATTGGTGACCATGTAGTAGTGCCATCAAATGCCTGAAAGAGCCAGGCCTGCCATTTTGGATTGCACCCTGTGTATAGTTAACCTTTTAAAAAGCAGGAAGGGTTCTTAGTAGTTTCCTTTCTTTTGTAATAATTACTATGTTTCCTCACTCTTTCAGTGACACACAGAGTACAATTAGTTTTGCTTAAGTTAGCTATTGAAAAGCTAAATATAATGAAAAGCAAGAGGATGCAGATTAGAGAATAATAATGGCTTAAAGGTTTAACTATAAGAACCTTGCAGGGTTGGACCAAAGATCTATCTAACCCACAATAGTCAAAATGCCTATAGGATGCCCATGAGTGGACCATTAGGTCAAGAATATTATTTCTATTGATTTTTATCAACAGCTGGCAAACTGTATTGCTGGAAATGCAATATAGCCATTTTTCCAGTAGCTTTTTCTTCACAACATGTTGTTTCCTAATTTGCTTTTTTATGTAGGAAGACACATAATGGGCAATCCAAATGTGTAAAGCCTGTGTAAAACATACCTAGCATAAAGTATGTTAAATAACCATACATTGCTAACTCCATATCAAAGGCCATATGTGAATGTTCACATAATAAGCCAAAATACAAATGAGCTTGGTTCACCTAATATAACATGAGGGCAGAAAAACAGAGCAAGATCAACACTCAGCAATAGCCTCTCATTATGCCCAAACAATTAAATATGCCTAATGAGGGAAGCAAAAAAGAGAGAGAGAAGAGGGCATTGAGCAAGCTGTATGGATGGGGTCAAGGGATTATTGGAATGTATTTGGAAGGATTAGAAGACTTTGTTCCAGAGGTCTTTGGGTGCCAAAGATTTGTTCATAGGGTCACCAGGAGGCAAAGCCTTCAACCACAATAGTAAGCATTTCCAAATTATCCAGACTATGATTGCATATATGCATGTTAAAATATGGCTGAAAAACAGTTTAAAAGTGATAGTAACATGGGAACACCATCTGCCACATGCTAAGTATGCTCTGGCATTCTGCACATGCTCAGGCAAAGGGATGTTTTACCCATTGCTTATCATGCATTCAGAAAGCTGTAGGCAGCATTTGCAAAGAAACAATACAATTTTACACAAATTAGAAATGTTTATTATCTCACAAACATATTAACTAGACATATAGTATCAAAAGTATCTTTTATGGTGAAGAATCATTTAGTAGCTTTAGTAAGCAAAAGAGAAGGAAACAGAATGGGGAAACCCTAGCTACACCAAATTGTGATATTGTACTTTACAAGATACTTCAGTAGACAGAAAAGCAGCACAGAGATATAAGTATCCTTGTTCTTATGGATTCTGCTTGGCGAGATCTGAAGTGCTCATGCAGCAAATGGAAAGTGGTCTTCATAAGAAGAGATAAGATCACTCTATAGGCTTAAAGACAGAGATCAGATGTTGAGAAGATTTCTAGTCAAATGTGCCATTTTTTATGAGTTTTGGTTTCTCCTTGTTCAATAAGACGAATAACCTTGTAATGTCTTTTTCACCATCCACATTAGATTCATGATATCCAAAACACTGCTGGAGATAATCCAAGCACTTTGAGCTGCAAATCCCAATCTATGGAAAGCCTCTGTTCTGACCTCAGTGTACACACTGGCATAAGACACAGAGATGGCTATGTTTCTTCTCCCGCAAAGAACGTGATTGTCATAAGTAATCCATTGGTGATATTGGCTTTTGAAGCCTTGGAATATCCCAGAACGTCAAGGAATCATTGCTGGTTCACAAAAGGGGTAGACAATTGCAAAATATGCCAACAATCCTCTACCCAGTACAAAGTAGTAAGCATAAAGAGCTACTAAATGATGAATTACGAAAAATATATATCTCAGTTGCCTCCCAGTAGAAAATAAAAAATGAGGTAGTCTGCTGTACTCTCTTTTCCTGAAGAAATAGTAAGACTTAGTTGCACTGTAGAAGGATCACCCCAAACAAAAAAGGAGCAAAAATTGAGAGGATGAAACTCTGAAGAAGGATAATTCAGTCAAAAAGCAATCTGCTTTTGTCTGAAAGGAGTTTGCTTGAAACATAATTCAGTCTATAAGCATTGTGCTGCCATGAGGAATTGTTGCTTCTTCCTTCCCCCTTCCCCGCAGAATGGTAGAGTGTTGCTTGCCTGCCACAACTGTGTAATATCACAACCACTATGTTCCTGCCTTGTTATTCCTGCCTAATTGTGCTGATCGGTTTCCTTTTCTCTTTCCCTTTCCTGAGGGAAATCTCTCCCTCCCCTTGAGGATGTAAAGGAGGAAAGGGGGAGAAACAGTCTTATTATAATCACTTGTCTACCTCTGCTGTACTCTCTTTTTCTGTGTGTATTTCTATGCAAGCTGGCATAATCTAAGTGTTGACAGAGGTGGGGCATTGTGTTTGCTTCCTCTTTGGGTCTTCAAGCAACTCAAGAATGCCAAAAGAAGAGGGCAGTTGTATCAAAATACAAGCCAAAACCTGTTCTGCATGAGGTACCGTTTTTGCAGGTGCAAGCTCCCCCCTCCCCAACTTGCCTAGAAATCTACAGGCAGAAGTACCACAGACAGAGCACAAAGGGGCTAGGCAGTATGTGGATGAGGACTGAATGAGCTATGCAGACAGGTCTCTATTGAGATATTGTATACTTAGCGTGTGTTGTACATTCTGGTTGTGCAGGCTGAGCCCTGCTTATCATTTGAAATGGTTTCTCAAACTTGTCTGTAAGCCCACGCTTAAGACATGCTAAAATAAACTGGGTCATTGAATTCTTTTAAGAAGGAAAAGAGTTTAAATCTGCATACTGTGTGGAAGGGAAGTAAACAGTGCTAAGACTATCACATTTGAAGAATATCAGTCTGTGAATATATCTTGCAAATGTGATGCTGGGTAAGGAAACATGTCCTGTCTAGGTCTCTTGAATAGCTCTTGCCTCTACCTTAAGAATACAAAGTTTTTATGTGCCATTGGGCAGGATTTTCTCCAAGTGATTGGCACTTGAATGGCCTACTGCTTTCTGTTGTCTTCCCCCAGGGCCATGATTTATCTCATGCCTTTCCAGGATCAGCTATCTAGAGACTGTCTGCAGACTTTGACCCCGCTTTCTCTAACCGTATAAAATGCAAGTCTGGGACTTACTTTCTAATACCCATTCCACCTCTAAACTACACAAAAGGACAGAAAATGCTTTTAATGCTTTTAAAGGACACACAATGTCATAATGGCACACACTGCCAATGTTTAACAGATCACTGAGGATTTGAAGGGATACCAAGGAGAAAGCAACCCCTTGCACCTGGACAGGGTGAAGA
Source organism: Aspidoscelis tigris stejnegeri (assembly GCA_023333525.1). Lineage (NCBI taxonomy): Eukaryota > Metazoa > Chordata > Lepidosauria > Squamata > Teiidae > Aspidoscelis > Aspidoscelis tigris. The sequence goes on along the minus strand of JALMGA010000003.1, from coordinate 46,230,752 downwards.
TTTATGTTGTGTCAGGTTGGTGGTGCAGAGTCAGGAGAGTCGCATGTGCATTAACTCATGTTCTGGATATTCAGGACTTGGCCAGTTCCACCTCTGAATGCACAGTCTGTAGCTTTTATCCTAATCTGGAATTTAATGTCTCCTAAAATTTGAGTACCCTGGGATGGTTTGAGGTGAACAGTAGCGAAAGAGAGGCAGGCGTGGAGGAGCGGATGCTGGGAAGAGCTTCTGGACATTGTTTCTGTGAATGTAGGCTGGGTGAACAGACAAGTTTTAGCAAGGTTTTGCAGAAGAAAGCCAAGAGACGTGGAAAAGGAGCAAGAGTGAATGAACTGTGTGTGGCATGTGCATTCTGCCAGAGAATAGGCACTGTGCTCTCACTAAAAAGGGCAGTGGCTCCTTTGGGCAAAACTGTTGCCAAAAATGTCACAGGGAAGTGTTGGGAGCAAAAGCTCACCATCTGAGGTTTTGATGTGGGGGAATGGGCAAAAACAAGCCCCAAGCATTCTTCTATATTTCTATGACAAAAATTACATGCAGTGTCGTATGCCAATTTTAAAAATATAATAATAGTAGTCTAGTGACCTCAGTATATACAACAAATAGTAGAGGAGAAAGAAAAATGCCTTAGTCCCTTGGGGATATTTTATTAGATTAAAAATTTAAAATTTAAATTAACTTATTTACATGCCACCTAGCTGTGTCTCCTTGTCTCCCTACGGCCCCACCATCTTGACCTACCCCATTCTACAGGTCACCACAAGCTCACTGAATTTGGTACTGAAAACTAGCAGAGGGCAAAAAAAAAAAAAAGGGACAGCCAACCATTGTCATTATTCTCAGGTTTCTGTGTGGACAGTATCTGGCAAGAATGGAATCATCACAAAATAGCGACTAAATATTCTATAAACAAACATTAATAGTGGTTTTCTGCTGTCGTTCTTTAATTGCATGTAGGGAGGAGCAAGAATGGCCTCCTTTCAGTACATTAATTTATACTTTGGCTTTTATAGATGAGATCTGATAATATACAGTAATTCATATCACAGTCACAGTCTTAATCAATTTCTATTTTATATTTTAAAATGTATACCATTATATGCATTGTGCGATTTGCCTTTTTCTTCTTCAGAATAGTTGAACTTGTTGCAACTTAATGTATTTAGAATATTTTAGTGCATTAAAGTGCTTCTGCATAACCTAGAGTCAAATGAGAGAACTGACTTTGGTCATTCTGACAAGAGTCAATTGTAGGATTGTATAGGTTCTAGATAACTTTGTAGTAGTCATGATCATGCTTCTCATTCTATTCTATCATGCTGTCGTTAATGCTACACACATTTAAATAAGGCACATCTTCATACACAAGAACTATATAAACACACAGACAAATTGTTTCATTGCAAATCTGGACTCTCTTGCTGCTTTTTTGTTTGTATAGAAAGTAGGAATCAGATCTGTGTGGTCTTATGGCATGAAATAGAAAAAAGATGCCCAGCTTAAACTAATACTGTTCCATGTTTTTCTTTTACCAGTGCGAGTTATAAGCCCAGTGCCAATAAGGATGCTATATCTGCCTTGGATTATCAGGGTCCCAAACGCAAACTTTACAGTGCTGTACCTGGAAGACTATTTATTGTCGTGAAGCCATATCAACCTCAAGGAGAAGGGGAGATTCATTTGCACAAAGGTGACAGGGTAAAAGGTCAGTCTTTCCATGTCAAATATGGTCAAATAATGCTTTGTTTGCTTTTGTTCATGAAACTGTTTGCAAAGGAAAGCTGAAGGGCAAGCTCAAATGCATGCATAAGGCTGCTTAAGAAAACAAAAGCTTCACTGAGGAGCTTTAATAAATTATTGCTAAACTCAGTATCAGTTCTTGAAAGGTAAAACTTATTGGTAAAATTATAAGTTATGGAATCTTGCAAAAGATTTCATACCTTAATGTCCAGTCCTAAAGAATCTCTAGAGGTTGCGACGAAATGCTGCCATTTTTTTTTAAAAAAATACCAGTGCTTCCTCATAATGTCCTAAAAGAGATTATCATACTGGGACAGGAAAGAGAAGTACCTCTCCACCTTTCTACTGGCCCTCAGGAAAATTCCAGAATGATCAATCTGATTCTGTGCCAGGGAAGAAAGTATTGAACACTGCCTGTGCCTGCATGACATAACAAGAAGAAAAAATCAGACCTTTTAGGAAAGTGCAGAGAAGGAAGCTTTTAGAAAAGAGCATTTGCTTGCTGTAAAAGGAGCTAGGGGAGAGGAGATTACAAAAGAACTGTTAATTATGAGAAAGGACTGTTTAGCAGTATGAGAGGGACTATTTCCTTTACAAACAAAGGACTTTAAAGCTGAATTAAAAGCTTGCTTCTTATTTTTCTTTATTTCAATCTTACTGTAACAATAAACCTTTTGAAGTTGGTTCCAGCGAGTAAGTGCTCAAAATGATATTGCGAGCCTTTCCAACATAAAATCACTGAAATGGTTGGCACGAATTAAATCGATTTTCCAAATTGGAAAATACTTGGTCTACAAAATACCCCACTCATTAAGACTACATTTTACTTATGCACGATTCGAATTAACTGACTCTATGATGAAGTACAGTAGATACCATCAGATACCCTATGAAGATAGACTGTGTGTCTGTGGGGTGCCAGAGGTTGAAAACCTCCCACACATGTTGTATTCCCTAATAAGAACAACATGTCTGGATCCCTTTCTGCAAATTATAGCTCATTGGAATACAGAGGATAAAGTGACCTATCTTTTACAGGGAGAGAATGCTCAGGTAATGTACAAGGTAGACTTGGATTTGACTAAGGCAGCTTGACTTAGGAAATCTTTTATTGATCTTAATCAAGTGCCTTGTAAGGGTGATGAGGATCAGTAATAATGATGATTTTATTTTTGTATATCTTGATTTTATTCTTGTATGGTTTTATCCCTGGTATATTTGTAACTTGATATGGTCAGGAGACTAATCAATAAAGATAATTCATTGAAGTTGGTTCAATAATCCAAGTGTCAGACTGCTGTTTTGGGAAGCCTTTACTTAGGCAGATAAAGCAGGATGCCAGTGAGGGAACTTTAGTGCACATACCCTTGGGGAACTGGCAGTGAGCTGGGGTGCTTGCCTGCTTGCTTCCAATTTGTTTCACTCTTTGGGGGACAGGGGAGGAAGGGAGTAGGTGGGCCCCTCACACCAGCCAAGATGTATCTGCTTGACTTTTTTTTCTCAGGTCAAAAGTAAAAGGCCTAGGAAGACAAACAATTCAAACAAAGGAAGCATATGTTTCAAGCATGCCATAGGCATTTTTGTTGAGTCTGGCTGTTTCTGCACTTATAGCTGTTATCCACGGACTAGGCTACCTTGGCTTAGCATTCACAACCTGTTACTTCTGGTGCAGGAAAAAGCTATCCACATTGGGATGGCCTATTGTGCACCAACGCCCGCAACAGTGAAATGTGTGCCAACTTTTAAACCGGCATGGGGAGCCTCTAAATCAGTGATGGTGAACCTTTTGAGCTCAGTGTGTCAAAATTCACAAGAAACATATTCACAAGAAAACCTAGCTTAATTCGGGTGCTGTGTCATATCTAGAAATATCCATAATTTTGTGATATTTGTAGCTCTAGTAAAAAAGTTATATTTTGATATATGTATTTTATTAAAAGCAACAACAAATAATTCTTTACATTTGCTAAATCTTCAATTGAAAGTTGGTATTTTGTACGCTTCAAGAACAAGCAAGCACTACACGCCCAGGTGCTTGGCGTGTCACCTGTGACACATGTGTCATAGGTTGGTCATCACTGCTATAAATGCTCTAGATCCAGGACACTTTGTTTGCCATTGAAATGGATCCGTGCTATACTGGACCATCGAGGTGGGCTGACTGCACACCTCTGTCATCTATTATACCCTCCTCACTTTTGAGATCTATCAGTAAACCATACTATTTTGGGTGACATAGGCTGCATCCAGACTTGTTATACTGCGCAGTGGAATGCGCAGATGTGGCATCACACACAATGATCAATGCATCGTCGTGACATCGCATTATCTGATCGCTGCTGCGCTCTTACTTTAATGCTGATCTAAGGACACTTGCTGTACAGTAGAAGCAAAATTCTAATTTCCTCACCAGTTTGGGCAGAACATCAAGAAGAGCAGGACAAGATCAGGAGGGCAGCTCAAATACAATTGACTGCCTCAACCCTCATGATGCACGTGCCAACTCAGCTTTTTCAGCTTCTTATGGGAAGCTGCAGAACTTCTTTTCAAGTCGGGACGGCCAGTAGTTGCTGTGCAGCAGTGAAGCTCCTCTTTCATTTTTCACCGCTGACTGATTCCACAAGTCTAAATGCAGCCATAGTCCAATCTATGTGCCATCCTGGACGAATTGAATATATTCTTAGGAAGGGGCAGGGTCTCCCATAATCCACACTAACATGCAGAATGGAGACCTCTGAACAAGGGCCTCTGTTACCACCCTTTTTTATCTCATGATTTAAGATTTCTGTGGCTCTTGGTCTGAAACAAAGTGTCTATATGTTAGATGACATCTATTCTATAACTTGTTTTATATTCTCTAAGAGTGCTTGAAATGGACTGACAAGGTCATGTGTAGAGTGATGTATAGACCAAATTAATGGCTTTGGAAGTACTATGTACCAATGTAAGGAGTACCTTAAGCCATATACAGTTTGCATATGTTGTACATTGACCTAAACCAGATGCGCCAGAAGTAGCAATGGGGCTTGCACTCAGGTCAGAATCTTATTGCGGGAAATAGCATTGGAATTTACACAGTTATCATGCATCACTCACTTTGTCAGATCACTGACTCTGAATGTTCAGCTCTGCCTGTTTTCCTGTTAAAAAGTTGTTTTTGCACCACAGTGTAATCCTGTTAACTTATGAGAAGGTGACACTTAAGGCTATTACGGGTTCATGCCTTGGACAACTGCAAGAGTACATGACAATGTAGGTGCCCAAATGGAATGCTATGGGCAGCCTGAATACTGCTCACTTTCCTTGTTGACTTCATTTTTCACCTGAACGGCCCAGTCTGGCCCTCCCTCCCATGAAGATTCTAGGCTAGAGAAGGTGGGTTAGAGGTGGGATTTTGAAAAACAGGAGGGCCACATGGTACTGTTTCTGAGGCATTTTGAGCTGCCTTTTTTTTCTGCATGTCAACACAACCTGTGTTGCTCACAGGTGCTACTGAACTGCCCCTCAGGCACTTTATTTATTTTTATGAGAAGTGGATGAAATAAATCAATAAAGAAGAAGAAATAGTGAACATCATATCTGTGTAGTCTTGAAAATGGTGCAACCTCTCATGAACTGGCATCGAGTATTTTTAACCATGCTGTGAGCCTGAAATGATTAATTGATCAACATACATCTGAATATTGCAGTGAGATGAACAATTAGTCACCCTTGTTCTGTGACTATGTCCTTTTTCAGAAAGTAGTGAAGGAAAGCTGAGGTCCAATAACCAAACAAAACTGTACTTAAGACTTGATGGATACTAAGTTAATCTTAATCTCTAATAATCACAGTAAAGACGGGAGTGAGGAGTCATATATTAATAGAAAAAAGACCTGATTAACACTGCTTGTAAACAGCAGCAATCCCAATAGCAATGTTCTAGACATCACATGTCAACAAAAAAAATGATACTTCACAGATTTTGGAAAGGTTTCCCAAGGAAACTAATCTTCCCAAAAAACTTGTAGTACTGGCCATTGGCTTCTCTGGCTAAGGATTCTAGGAGCTATAGTTCAAAAAGGAAATTTTCTAAATTTTGCTTTTGAAAGGCTAGTATTTATACCTGTCTCACAATAGTTAAATAGAACAAAATAATAAGAAACAGCATCTGTGAATAGTGTGTTATCATTAACTTATGCACAGTGCATAAGAGAAAGATCCAAATGTAGATGGAATATACTTCTTAACTGCTCAGATTGGAACCACTTCCATGAGATTTCCTTGTTTATTTTTAGACCACAGCATTATTTTCTATGATTCCGCTAACCTACAGATATAGTAAAATATGCAAAGACTAAAGGGATAGTCTGAAGGTTGTCATCTCTGTGGGGTGTATATGACTGTTTTATGATGAAGCCAGACATTGGTTACTTGCTCCTCTATATTTGGATGTTCCAGAATAAACCGTCAATATTCCAGAATATCAAAATATAGCAGAATAAGTAACTGATGTTTAGATGTGGCCTTATATACCTCATTTCCACTGTCTTCCTGCACTTTCCAAATCCAGTTTCCTTACCTTCCGTAGAATCTTCAGATACCAAATTCCTTGCCCTCTGATGGCTCCTCTGCCCTTGAAAGCCTTTTTCCTTACTTACTTGTCTTCACCAGTTTCAGCCCAGAGCTGCCTAGATGCTGGTATCATCCCACCTTTGGCTGATAGGAAGGACTGTTACAATACTAACAGTCCTTCTGTTGTCCAGTTTCCTAATTTGGTGATAAGTACCATAACCTGCTGCAGGGTCTTTCTATTCTATATACAGGTATGTTTTATGAACATCTTGGGCTTACATTACAAACTTGGAGCAGCCCCAGAAACGAAAGGTAAACTATGTTGATGGGGGACCAGAGACATCTTGTCTTTGCTTTGAATTTGTTGTGAAGGAGCACCAGGAGATGGGGCAGCATTCACTTTGACTCACAACTTTGATAATAACATTGCATGCTATAGAAAACAAATATCCAGGGTAAGAACAGTTTACACTGTCTATGGTAGTGCTTTGCTGGATACTTAGGTAGTCAGTGTTCAATTTTTTTAAAATTAATAATCCGTTGCTGAAGGTGGCATGCCGTACATCAGACTGGATAGATCATGAAAACTGTTCAAACAAACCTGAAAATAAAGATTTAAAAATACCTCTGAATTATTGTATTAATGGAATATCATGTAATCTAGTTAAAAATAACTTAGTTTGTCTGTTAGTCATGCACGCTGACATCATCTGTGTCTACCACTCATGTTATTAAGAAAAACACCATGAACTTGTAAAAATAAACTTGATATTTTGTCCCCCCAAATAAACATAATTTAAATGGGCAAATGTTTAACAGCTTGTGTTTATTGGGCCTTCTATCATACAATGTGAGGTCAACTGCATGAGTGGCAGCAGAAGTGCTGTAGCTGTGGAGTGCTTATCTCCTGTCTATCTTTACTGTAGTCTAATAAGTGCTTACAATGAGATGAGCATTGGCTGAGTTCAGGGGCTAGTGTTTACGCACTCAGACAGCATATCCATCATACCATGAGAGAGCAAAGTTATGTAAACTCTGAAGCCATATGGCACCGGGACCCACAAAAACACCCTAAAAATACTGCCAGTGGGTGAAAGGTTTGCTTTGGGAAGCATGAGAGCAGAAAGAACAGAGGACAAAGAAGTACAGTATACTATGATGCTGAATATTAATTCTTTGATCTTGCAAGTAGAGCCCTGAGAGCTTCTAACTAAAGTAGAACATTGTTGATTTTGCTGTTATAAGCTCCTGGACAAAAATGTCAATCCCAAGTGTGTGATTTTTTTTTTTTTAAACAAAAATTTTAATTGAGATTTCCAGAATTCAGTCTTTGCAAAAGGAAGAGCCAGCTGCCCTCCGAAGCCTGCTCCAAAATCCCTCCGAATGCAACTTCAGAGATTAGCGCAGGCTCCGAAGAAAAAACCCTTGGGAGAGCAACGCAGCTGTCAAAGGCTCCGAAGGGTCTTTGAAGTTAGTGGCAGATCACAGGAAAGGCTGGGCAGCAGAGGATGTGTAGCCAGGGGTCTCTTGCAAGCGCGGTGGATCCTGTGGGGATTGTGACTTCGCTCCCTTTTCCAGGCAAGCTGCTTGCTTGCCTCAAAAGGGGAATAAAAGCAAGGGAGTAAGGGGTGCAGAGGCTTCCCCCTAAGTCAGATGTTAGTACTGTTTGAAAGGGGGGCTTCTGCCGTGGATTTTCCTCCTTTGCACCTGATGTAGTCTGGAGTAAAGCTGTGCATGGGGATGCTCCAAGGCAAAACAAGCTTAACTTTGGAGTATTTTCGGCATGGAGGCGCACCCAAGGTCTTCATAAAATAAAGTATTTTTTAAAACCCCAAACACCCCAAATAAAAAGAAATTAGAGATTCAATTCTTAACCCCAACTCAGATACGTGGTTTCTAAATAGAGTTCTAAAAAGTATTTGAAATCAGGAGCTATTCAACAAATGCTAAAAAGTGATAAGACTTGAAACTTTACTGGAATATTTCCTATCTCTACCAAAAAAACTAATTTCACTTATATATGAAATACTTTCAGAAGACAAAGATGTATATATGGACCACTACAAAGATCTGTGGGCAACAGATATACACTCCAGCATCACCTCCACACAATGGCAAACAATTTGGCTGAATAAATTTCCATCTGGTAATATATATTATAGGACAGAATTTTTTCTTAAAAATAATTACTAGGTGGTATGCAACCCCTGTTTGGTTAAACCACATTTCATCTGCTTGCACAAAAAAATGTTGGCATAGCTGCGGGTTACCAGGTACCTATATACACTCTGGTGGTTCTACCCTCATATCAACAAATTTTGGATGCAAGTCAGGAGATTGCCAAAATATTAGAAATACATACCGAATTTTCTCCATCTGTATTCATATTACATATTTACCCATTAGAAAATATATCCAAAAATAATGCCGATCTATTACACTTTCTGCTATTAGCAGACAAAATGTTATAGCCAGAAATTGGAAAAAGTTAGAAACATTAAGCATTCAGACCTGGTATAATAAAGTAGTAGAATATGCAATAAATGAGCTTATTACCTTTCAGTATTGAAAATATACAAATAGAAAAGAATGACATGTGTTTCTAGAAGTTTGGAAACCATTGTTAGACTTCCTGACATATAATATTGAGGAATTAACATTATCAGAAAATGCCATAAAATTTTTGTTGAAATTATAAAAATATTGTATATAAGATATATAATACTAATTTACATGGGATACATATAATACTATAAGATACACGTATCCATGTAAATTATAGCCAGTGCCAATTCAAGATTTATACAACTTCATATCTTACCTGTAACACAGCTCAAGTTTGAAATAGGTAGTATTGTTTATTAGCTTATTTCAATATAATATATGTAAATTTATGCATTAAGTTGTAAATAGTAAATATAATTAATAAAACTATTTTAAAAATGAATGTTAATATATGAGTGCCGTACCACTCAATTCATGGACGAATGTCCGAATTCAGACAAATTTGTATGAATAACAAATGTTATGAATATTCATGCACATCGCTAATATGGAGCAAAGATTTGAAATTTACTCTGTTATAATTTAAAATAAGATTTTAATAAAATGATTTATTGATAGTATGTGACTCCATCTAAATTGGATCAAGTGTTCGATAATGTTTCAAATAAGTATTGGAAACATGGATAGAAAGAAGGTACATTGTATTACATGTGGTAGACATGTTCTAGAGCAAAAGAAATATTGGATGGGCATTTATATGATGACACAAAAAATACTGAGATTAAAAATTCAGTGGAAACTGGAACTCTTTTTGTTAGAAATAGTTGAGAGGAATTTGGATGAATATATGATATTAATTCAAAAATGATTATTGCAGTGAGGCTTCTCTGTGCACAAATGTGGAAACTGTGGATGGTTGGATTATAAAAATTATGGATCTAGCAGAAATGAAAAAGTTGACAAATACTTTAAGAGATGAGATGGTTGCAAACTTTTTAAAGAACTGGCAACCTTTTATTGAATATCTACAAAGCATCAATCCTTTTGCAAGCATGGAGAAGAACAGCCTTGTCAGTCTGTGGTGGATTCACCTTTCCTTGCTTTTGACTGTTGTGTAGCAAAGTGAGTATCTTGAGTATCTTGAGTGAAGTATGTGCAAGAGGGGTTCAGGTAGGTTCCAAACCTACCCAGTCTTGGCAGGGCTAGGTACCAAATGTAGAAGCTCTTTGTTGCTTCCAGTACCACAGTAAATACTGCTTATTACTGAAACTTGATGGAGTTACATCTAGTCAGTCCTGAAATAGCACAATGTGACTGCTCAAAGCGTCCAGGGATCATCCCCCTCCACACAAACCCATCAAGCACATACCTTGCTGTAAGAACGATCAATAGCACTTTAGAGACACAGTGTGAGGAAGCATTTTGATGGCACTTTCTCCCATTTCTGCCCCACCACTGGCATCAAAGGTGCAGACTTAACAAGTGTATTCTCTAGTCTCGGTAGTTCACAGCCCTATTTCTAGAGAACCAAAAAATGTCAGACTTCCAGGACTATTTTCTATGTCTCTGGAAATAGTTTTGGCAGAAAATCAAAGCCAGGGTGGAGAAAGTGTAAACAGCCTGCTTCCCACTCTGAGACCAGGACAAGTACTCTGGTCCTTCTGCCTGCAGGAATCACTGTCATCCAGATCCTGCCTTTGAATGTACTAAGCCATCTCAGCAATCTCATGTCACCTTAATTTAGGAGTTAAACACCGGTGCAGCACATTAGGTACTGGAGAAAGAATTGTATGTTATATGTATACTGATGGTCATGCCGTCTGCATCTCCTAATGACCTCTTCTAGCAGTTTTGTACAGGTGTGAACCAATACAAGATGGGCCAAACCTTTAGTTTTAGAAGGAAAGTCAGTTAGTCAATCTCTTTATGTTTCCTTTTCTCACACTTTAGGGGACCATTGCAGTCCCAGTATTGGGAAACAAGTATTCACTACTGATAAAACCTTAAGCCATGCTTAAACTTCCTGGGCAAATTCCTGAAAATTAGCAGAAACTTAGCAGTTACCTTTTAAGCATTCTGTGCTGGTTTAGAGTTCTTTTATTTTATCTGCTACCAGTTGCTATTCATTATAATTATTCAGCAATCCCTTTCATGCTTTTTAAAGGTTAATATTATTCATTTTTATGTGCCGCAATGCTTTTACATATTCTAGTACTGAAAATGAAAAACACAGGTTTCACGAAAAAAGGGATTCTAGTAGCACTTTAAAGACTAACAGAGGTTGTGGCATGTAGGCAAGTCTACTTCATCAGATCTTCATCATAGACTTGTCTACAAAAGCTCATGCCACAACCTTCCTACAAATTCCATAGTTATCATTTGTTTACTGATTTTACAGTTTTTCTTTGCAAATATCCATTGCAGATTTTAGTGGATATATTTTTAGAAAATAAATATAAATGAATAAATACTTTGAGAAGATGATAGATTTTCCACTGTACTGTTAAAAGATCTGAGGAATATTTTAGACTGATTTCCATCTGCATTAGCTGCTTTGAGCCTCTTGAGATGAAAGTCAGAGGCAAAATTTCAATTCCTGAGGATGATAATGATAGTGATCTTTATCAATAATTGCTATGTGTCTAATTGTGTCTTTCCATTTTTTACCTAGTTTTGAGCATTGGCGAGGGTGGATTCTGGGAAGGCAGCACTCGAGGGCATGTTGGATGGTTTCCTGCAGAATGTGTTGAGGAAGTTCAATGTAAACCAAATGAAAACAAACCAGGTAAGATGCTGCAATTCAGTAATGATACATGCATTAATTTTTGTTCCCCTTTTGGTCATGTCCATGTCCTGGACAAATACTTGCCATTGTGACCCTCCCTCCTTGGCCGGAGAGACAACCCTCAAAAGGGAGTCTGTTGCAGAGTCTGGGGGCCACCACACAAAATGCTCTCTTGTATGTCCATAGCCGTTGTGCCTCTGAGAGAGGAAGAATAACAAGAAGAGCCTCTCCTTGAGTTCTTAATACAGGGGCAGTGAAATGCTGGTCATTCTACCCTGTATATTCACTATCTGTATGGATGCAGAAGCAGTGACTTGCACATGAAAGATGAATTTGGGAGGATCAAGAAGCAGGATTGTAGGAGATAAAAGTATGAGCAGTGTGAGAGAGAAAGAGCATATAAAAAGAGGTAATGAAGCTCAGAAAGACAAACCTAAGACATACTGTATACCCTATGCCCATACTTGTCCCAGCAGTTCAATTTACTTTAATGGAAGAATGGAGGTTCCACGGTCAGCTTTCATCTCACTTGTTTCAGGTTTGGTGTTCTTAAGCCATGTTCCATAGTTCTGCTTTGAACCTAAGCCTTTGGATATGGCTATGATACCTATCTTCAGAGAATATGATAGTTAGGTGCCTCAGTTCAAAGCAGAACTATGGGATACAGCATAACAACCCAAAAACTGCAACAAGTGGCATATTGTTTTAAAGACCTTTTGGTTACCTTGGTCCTTGTCATGCTCAGATGAATCCAGTTGGACCCAACTGGCACCAATGGTTGTTGGTACAACCTTGTACATAAAAGAAGAGATAGAATCTTATGGACTGAAATTTCTATGTGAATCCAACCCATCCACAGAAGTGCAAAAATACCAGACCATAAAGTGAGTCAAATATTAGGAATATATTCTTGCTCTCCTGACCAAATTCCTGAAAGAAATCAGCATTTGGAAAATGAGAAAGAAGGATCGCAAAAGGAAAAAAAACTAGTTATGATAGGGGTTTTAACTATTCTCACATAAACTGTATGAACTCCCACTCAACTTACGAGAGAGAGATAAAATTCTGAGAGATGCTAAATATTTCTTAGGGCAAATTCTTGTGGAACCAACCAAGGGAAAGGGGATCCTGGTCTTGATCCTAAGTAATGCTCAGGATCTGGTATAGGATATCACTGTGGCTGATCCAGTAGGGAACAGTGATCCAGTGGTATAGGATATCACTGTGGCTGATCCAGTAGGGAACAATGCAATATTGTTCAACTTAAATATAAGCTGTAAGTTGTCAATAAAATCTAATCCAGAGATCTTTAACTTTTATAAAGGAGACATCACCAAAATGAAGAAAGTATTTAGAAAAAGAAAGTTAGAAAAGTTGTCACTCTAAAATTCAAGGAGATAATTCACAAATACAGTAATGGCGATTCAGTTAAAATGCTAGCCCAAACTAACAAAGATCACTACCAAGTTGAAGCAGGCACTAGTGTGACTTACAAGCTCTGTACAGGAAATAAACTAAGAAGAACTTATTCAGAAAATGGAGGGTTTGTCTTCATGAAGAAAACAAGAAGAAACATAAAAAGATATAAAATGTTTCAAGCGAAAAATATTTTAAAAGCTGTTTTAAAAGGCAAGCACTCTCCCCCCTTTCTGCTTTTTCATACAGAGCTCTAGCATGGCATGGCAAGTGGGGGGACTTGTTTATTACATTTATTTATGTGGTCTGCAATGTGCTTAAATGTATCTGTTGTAAAAGTGCCTTTGAATAAATGTAGACAGCTAGAACAGGTAAGGTGATGGCTAACCCCAACCTAATTAGCGTATGGAAGGAGGAGTGGGGGGGGGAAGCCCAGAGAACCTGCTGATGGGAAGGGATAGAACCTTGGCAGGTATAAAAGGAGCCTACCTGTCAGAGCTGGGGTTCTTGGCTCTTTAGATTTTGGGGTGTGAGGTTCAGGTTTCACTGATCATGACCCTGAGGGGATTCAAACTGCCTAGATCCAAATACTTCTGAGGCTGGGGAAAAGCCTAGAAGGGTTCATTAGACTAGTTAGGGCAGTGATGGCCAACCTTTTGAGCTCGGTGTGTCAAAATTCACAAGAAAACCTAGCGAAACTCAGGTGCTGTGTCACTTCTAGGAATATCCATAATTTTGTGATTTTTGTAGCTCTAGTAAAAAGTTATATTTTTGATATATGTATTTTATTAAAAGCAAAAACAAATAATTCTTTACATTAGAGACTTTTGTTGCTGAATTTCATTCGCTAATATTCAGTTGAAAGTTGGTATTTCATACACTTCAAGAACAAGCAGCCAATACACGTCCAGCTGCCAGGGTGACCAGGTGTGTCACCCAAAAGGGCTTGGCGTGTCACCTGTGACACACGTGTCATAGGTTGGCCATCACCGAGTTAGGGAGTTAGGGTGAGTGCAGTTTTGTATATGTGTGGAAACTGAAGAATTTATTCATACAAATACTTGCTTACTACCTGGAAGTTTGAATACTTAGCTTATCAACCACATTGGTTTGTAAACAATAAAGTTTTACCTTTTCCCATTTCAAATGGACTCAAACCGCAGTCTTTATTAGCTAAGGGGAACAGTGAGCTTCAGAAAAATAGGAGGTCCGTCTCTTTAAGAGGTGACAGCTAGCAGTTGAAGAAGCAGCATCTCAAGAAGGGGTTTGAAGCAGGTGTCTATCTGCTAGAGGAAATAATTGTCTGTGAAAGTGAGACATGCCTCACAGGGCAGCACAGGCAGGGCAGGAAACCACAGACAGCACCATTTTAAAGCGCGACCAACTATCTTAATTAAGGAGAGGAATTATTTTCCTTTACACGAAGTAAAACCCTGCCCGGCCTGACTGTCTCGGGGGTGGAGTCACATCCTCCACCCCACATAGCCTGGTATCATCCCCATGTGGGGGGAAATAAGCAGACTCGGCTCCAAAAAGGGGACTCAGTCCTGTTTTCATCAGAACTTTTCCCCTCTGGATTTAGACAGGATAGTCCTCATAAAATGCGGGAATAAGGAATTGCATGGAGATGCTGGGTGCTCAGTTCGGATTCTATTTGGATTAATTACATAAGTCATGGGAATGGTCCTTCCCAAATTTGAATTGAATTCAGATTAAAGTGCCCATGGGGATGCACCCTAAGTCTCCCATCCTAAGGAGTTCAAGCTCAGTGAAGTGCCCTAAATTCTCTTCTCTGAAGACAGACACAAATAATTCGTTCAGTTTCTCTGCAGTTACCTTTTCTTAGCGTGCCTTTGACTCTCTTATCCAAGGGGCTAATAGCTTCTTGGGCTGGTCTCATGCTTTTAATGAATTTAAAGTAATTGATTGGTATTAGAAATGGGCAATTTTTTATTGTTGCTGTTTTAATGAATAGTTAAAAAAAACCCTTAACTGATCAGTTCTGCAAGTGATCACTAGATGGTAGTGTTTGTGTATAAAATCAGAATCAACCCAACCATTGCTGAAAGATTCTTAGCTTTTTTAAAGCATTTTAAGCTTTTCCAACATTCAGCTAAACAGTGGTCTTTTACCTAAAGTGATTCAACAGAACAGTTTAGTACTTCTTTAAGAAGCTGCTGGCAACTAGAATAAGAGGAGACCAAACTCTCAGTTTTATACATAGAGAAGCATGCACATATTCTTAACTCTCAAATGCAGTTAGAGTGACCAGATGAAAAAGCAGTCAACATTTCAAAAGTGTTATTGTCACAGCACAGAAATGAGGAAATTTATCAGGCAACATTTTCCGTCCTTCAAAACTGTTGCAGGTGGACATTTCTTTTTCTCTTTCCTTATATATATATGGTTGGAGACACAAACCCATACTAAAGTCCAAGTTGTCACATCCACAGTTAAATAGGGATTCTATAATATGTCAGGGGTTGTTATGGGTTATTGCTGAGCTAATCCCTTGCACAGCAGGTGCTTCTCAATATCTGGAGGTGCATCTGTCTGAAATTCCTCACCTGAGGACTCGAGTCAGGGCACAAAATGGAGTGGGCAGTAAAGTGAGATACTTCTTGATCACAACCCAAGCCATGAAACATTCAGTCAATTCAATTCAAGATTTTTTTAAAAGCCTTTCTCAGAGCTGTGGGAATTTTGGAAAGATAAACATTTCTTTAGAATTCCTTGTTGCTATTCTGAAAGCTATTTCACTGTCTTTAGTCTAAGGGTGCTTCCGCACAGGCCCTTTAACACACATTAAGCACGGATTGGGAAACCCGCGTCCGCATTTATGTGCCTATTTAGCACACTTCCAGCCACTTGTGTCCGCATTTAGCGTCCCTTTCTAATGCGGAATTCAGCAGCAAAACAGGTTTGCTTTCACCACGTCCGCATTAGCGGGGCTAAAATTGCACACTTCCGGTGGGTGCATCCGCACCTAACCGGGCTTAATGGGTGTTAGTTACACACCACATCTCAAGTGGTTTTGTGCCATGAAAATGCATCCATTTAGGATGCGTCCACACGACGCAAGTGTAACTAATGAGGGCCCTCTCCCACCCGCCATGATTGGCTCGCTGGAGCCAAGCATGGCGAGCCGGGGGGCCTCGCTGCCGCGGCTCACCCTCGCCCCAGAAGCGGCGGATCGCCGCTTCTGGGGCCAGGGTGAGCTTGCCTTAGTAGGCAGCGCGCCTGCTCAGAACGCTCCTGAAGGCAAGGGCTGCCAGTAGCAGCCCCAGCGACTCAGGAGCCGCGCAGGACGCAGGCTTGTGGCATCCTGGGCGAAGACCCTCAAAATGACACCGACCCTCAAAAAGTAAGGAGGGGTTGTGCTGCGCTCCCAGCGGGGTGGGCTAGGGTGGGCTTTAGGCAAGCTCACCCTGCTTCCAGAAGCGGCGATCTGCCGCTTCTGGGGCCAGGGCGAGCCGCGGCGGTGAGGTCCCCCGGCTCGCCATGCTTGGCTCCGGCAAGCCAATCATGGTGGGCCAGGGGAGGGCCCTCTGTCCCGGATCGGAGCCGGGTGCCGTGCCTCCGCACAGCACCCGCCTCCAATCCGGATCCACGCTGCGTGTGCGGCAGCAGGGGTGTGGGGTAGATCCAGATCTCTTAGATCCGGATCTACCCCGTAAAACCGGATCTACCCTGCACACAGAACTATTAAAACTGGTTCCCCTAGGAACCGGTTTTAATAAATCCGAGTGACATAGATCCTTTTTTTTTTTTTTTTTTGCCCCTGTGCGGAAACAGCCTAAATGTCCCCCAGTTCAAGTTTGGGGAAATCAAATCATTTCTTAATAAGGGCAGTTTTAGTCTGACAAAAGAGAGGAAGAGATTAATCCCAGGATGTCTAATCCATAAAATGTTTCTGATCTGAACTGGCATTTCATCCTGTATTTTGCTATAAATCTACCTCTAGCTGTCCCTTGTTTCTAGTAAGCAGCAATTTCAGAGTAGCAGGTGGTTAAATTGAGGAAAATCTCAGTATCGAAGCAGCATGAGATTTAGAACAGAAGTGTATTTCTGAATCGGCAGCTTTTCTCCAAAATAAAAGTGATCAAGCAACTTATAAATGTCTCTTGTAGAAATAGCTTGTCTGTAGCAGAGCATTTCTGCAAATTTGAAGCAAAGCCTGGCTGTGCATAATATTGATGGCACTGAGAAGCATTCTTTCTTTGCCAAATAATTTTTATACTTTAAAAATATGTTTTCTTCTTTATCAATGAAAACCCAGAACATCCATACAGAGTTTTAAAAATAAACTCATGTAGACAGCATTTTTGCAATGCCAGTAGGAATCCAGATTAATGATAGAGTTAAAATTAATTCTGAAGGCTGTTTTTAAATCTGTATTCTCTCCTAGGCTATCTTTTCCACAGATCTTGTAGAATACCAAATTCAGCATAAGCAGTAACAAATGCTGTACCAAAGATATGATCAGGAATATTACACTAATTACTAAGCTAATATTAGAGTTAAGGTGGAAATATGTTTAGGTTCTGAACAAAAAGATTTGATTGTTAAAGAAATAGCTGGCATTCTCAAACTCCTGCTAAGACTTCAAATCTTCCCCCTTCTGGTTTCCACCTGCCATTTCAAAGAAATAGATTATAGTCTTTCACTTTCTTTTGTTATGTGGATTGAGACACAAGGTAGACAATAAGTCATCAGTATGGGATAAGGAAGTGGTTTTGTTGAAGTGGCAAAATTTGGAAGAGGGCTTCAGGTAGCAGTCTAAGAAGTGAAATGCCACACAACACAGTACACCAGCACTATTCCTGGCCACACAGGAAATAGCCCTGGAAGTGGGTCATTATAATGGGACATAATGTGCCACCACATATAGAGCAGAAGTAAATGCTATTAAAGCACATGTTCCTGCCCTGCCTTTACAGTTCTCTAATGTCAGCATGCCTGATGGATGTGTAAGAGGCTTTGTGGACCTTGCACTCTTCTGGTGCAACCTATTAGAGACAATGCACTGGGTTGGACTGGTTTAACTGGGGGAGTGGCTCAAGCCCAGCCACTAACTCAAATATGCAGGATCTTTATGCTAAGGCTTTAAAAACAGTAAATTGACAAAGTACTCCATAAAAAGACAAGCTGACAGGAAGAGAAATACTTCCGGATTCTTCAAAACAGAAAGTAGAATTTATTTGTAAACAATAAAAAGCTTCCAATAGGCATAAAATGGCAAAGTGGCAGGGTTTGATAGGAAACAGCTGACCAGGAATGGTCAAAAGGCAAAGGAATCACAGGTAATATTGGTACAACAGAGGGATAGGCTCAGCAGAGGTCACCCTACTAAAACTCTACTGTGCATAACCAGGAACCAGATAAGGGAGAAACTTCAGTGACAGTACCTTCTTATGAATGGATGATTTGAGATCACTTTTGACAGCTTACTATGAGGAGGAGAGAAAGGAAGGGAAAATCTAACTTAAAACCTATCCTATGCTACCAAAAAGAGCCCTAACTCTACCAGGAGCAGCCAGAGTCTGACCCTTAGATTCGACAAGAGTCTTGGGAGTGCTAATTCTGCTTGTGTGGTGAGTTTCCAGGACAGGGATGAGCTCTAAGACCTATAGGCCACGTCCCCATGAAAGCCATTTGGAGTGGGATCAGAACTCATGGGACCAGGAGCAGGTCTAAGATCACTCACAGCCCATCCCCATGCCATTCCCAGCAATGCAGGCTAGGTGTGAGTTGGGCACAGATGGAGGCATCCCCATGCAAACTGTGCCAAACCCTGGCATGGGTGAGCAGCACCACCTCCTCTCTGCCCTCTCTCTCCTCATTGGAAGCTGGATTGATGTCAACCCACCCCTGTGCCACATCCCCCCTCCCTTAGTGGCACTGAAAGCCAAGACTGGGCTAGGAAGCGCAGAAAAGAAGTTAAACTAGACCTTACTTCATAATAATAAATTTATAAATAATTTTAAAAGATCAAAATCTGCTACAAGCTTTAGCGGCAGTTAGGTACTTGAGCAGTTTTGCGCACCTCTGCTCCACCGGGAACCGCAAGAACACCCACCAAGTTAAAAGGGAGAAAATCAAGGCTTTGTTTCATGATTGCCTTGGTGATCAGCAAACTGGGGTTGAATATTTTTGGAATTGGAACAAAAATCAAGCCATTATCCTGTCTGCCTTGGCAATCAGAAAACAGGGGTGGCAGTATTTCCATGGAAAATGCACAAAAATTATGCCAGTATCCTGCCTGCCTTGGTAATTGGGATTTTAAAATGTCAGTGGCTGCAATCTCCAATGCACAGGGCAGGAATGGCAAGCAGACCCTAGCTCCTAATGACAGGAGCACCAATCTCCTCCCCGGATAGCCCGCGATCATCCCCATGCATGGTCTTGGCTCGCTAACCAATGTGCCTCAGTACCCCAAACTGTGATGAGACTTGTTTTGTCAGGTACCAAATTTGGTCCTGGTCTGGAAAGGTTTGGGGGGATTTGGTTCACTTTCCGCAAACCAGATCCAAAACGCACGGGGACACCCCTTGCTGATCCCACATTCAGTACCGTACCAAACATGCATGGGGAAGGGGCCACAGTTTTGCAACTCTGTTGCAACAATGTATTTAAGCAATTGGCTTTTGGTCTATGCCTCTGCCAAGGCACAGTTTGGGATCAGGGAATGTCTGACTTACTTCAGGTTGAAGCAGCAAAGACAGCCTGCAAGAAAGCAAATGGAGAAGATTGGAGCAAAGTCTATCTCGTCATGGTAGTGCAGCTGCTGTAGATGATAGTAGCATGGATGGGTTGAGAAATCAGATTATAGAATACCATACTGGGCTGTTCCCATTATGCAATTTTATGCACATCAAAATCTAACATCCCTAAGTCTTAAGCTCAGCCCAGGGTGCAGGATATCTAGTTCTCAGTGGGAAACATGTGAGAGGAGGGGGCACTTGATGTCATATTTGGTATCTCTAGTGTCCAAATGAAACACTTCTTCCTATTAGGGGGACATGACCTGGTAGGAGTCTGCACTTCTGGATACATAAACGAATTAGTGCCTGAAAACACAAAGGTCTTATTCGGGAAACAATGAGTGACATCCACTTAGATAAAATCATTCTGGTTTAGGACAATTTCCCAGTCAAAATCCCATCAATTCTACCTGGCATCCCTGGTTGGAATTGTCCTGATGTCTACTGCTTAATTAAAGATTGGTCCTGCTTGCTAAATAGCTTTTAATAGTATGCATTTTTGCTCTAGGCGAGAAGATCCATTAACCTCCATCAAGTCAATCTGGAGAGATTATTTCTCTGGATTAGCTCTGCTCTTATGCTCTCTGTCCTTCTCCAAGCCCTTGCTTTGGGCACAAACAAGATTTTTTGCAGTTTGCTCTCATGGTTAGAGTTGTATCTTGTAGTCACTCCAAGCCCAGTTTGGTTTAGTGGTTAGGGAGCCAGACTCTTATCTGGGAATAATGGTTTCGATTCTGTACTCCTCCATGAAGCCAGCTGAGTGACCCTGAGTTAGTCATATCTCCCTTTCCGAGTTCTCACAGCCTGGCCTACCTTACAGGGTGCCTGTTGTGGAGAGAAGAACAAAAGGTTTGTCAGCCTCTTTAAGTCCCCTTAAATGAGTGATAAAAGTGAGGTATAAAAAGCCAACTCCTCCTCCTCCTAATCCTAGCCTGGCTTTTTCAAAGTGGATCCTGATGAACAAGATGGATTCACAGTCTAATAAAGGGACCCAGGCTCTCTGGACCTCTTTTTTGTACTTCCAACCTATACTGTATGCCAGTTATAAGGTCAGTTAGCAAGTCCAATATCTACACTGCAATTATCTGTGCCTGGGCAGATCTCTGCCTTTGGTGGCACAGCACTATTCTTGAGGAGCATGCCTGTCAATAATCCACTATGCCATGAACATGCAGGGATGTACAGACCTTGCATGCTCATGACACATTTATGAGATCATAACAGCATTGTGCAGATATTGTCATTATTGCCTACTATTGCTTGTGTCTCATGCTTTGAAAAACAGTTACTGTTGTTTTGATAGTACTGGTGTGCCTGGCTTTCTTGGAAGTAATGAATTAATTAGACTTTTTTTGTTTTGTTGCAAAATAATTTGATTTTCAGTGCTTGTCCATACTGCTGAAAGGAGCTTTTGACAACTGCTACCGTTTAAGCTACAAAATTTGATCATCTCCACATCCTTTGTGAAATCTCTTGCCCAAATATATATTCTAGGCTAGTCAAGACTGTATTAACGGCAGCATATATCAGGATGGGGGAATAATATGTTGCCACAATGCATACGTGCTCTTGATGGTTAAGTTGTATATAGAAAAATTAAAGTAGAGATTGAATTGGTTATTTATCTTATTCTTGAAATTGAAATATCTGTTATAATATGGTTTCTGTGTCAAAAGAAGAGTTAATCCTGACTTGACATTTTCAAAATACGCATCTTGAAACAAAACATAGTATTGACTTTAGGTTTTACAGTGCCTAACATATTGTCATTTCTCATGAGGCAGGTGCAATTTCATTGGCCAATAGCAGCCACTTAATTACAAGAAAATAAAAAGAGATATCTTCAAGTTTTCCACTGTGAACATTTTGTTTTGTTTTGTTTTGCAAATGCATGTCAGATTCTAACCAGTTTTTGTGCTTGGATTTTTCATGATTGCAGCAGAGACAATATATATGCAATGACCGTAGTTATGATTGTGTTGAAATACAGTAAGTGTACTTCAAGGTCAAATCTTTACAGAGGCCAATAGAAGATACAGAGGCAGATCTACTGTGAAGCAAGTGAAGCTTAAGCTTCAGGACCCCTAATCTGGGAAGGGCCCCAGAAGCTTTACTTCACATTGTTT
The DNA here is from genome assembly GCA_023333525.1 of Aspidoscelis tigris stejnegeri. Classification (NCBI taxonomy): domain Eukaryota; kingdom Metazoa; phylum Chordata; class Lepidosauria; order Squamata; family Teiidae; genus Aspidoscelis; species Aspidoscelis tigris. The sequence continues at coordinate 46,208,862 of JALMGA010000003.1, read as the reverse complement.
AAAAATTGGCTGCAGGAATTCACTTGGCTTTTTTAGCCTTTTCCTGGTTGATTTTTAAATTTGGCATTTTTCCTCATGGTCCTGCCACCTGTTTGTATTCTTCCTTACGTCATTCCTCCTCCCGCTCACCCAGAGGGATAAAATCACTCTCCTCCACGAAGTCAGCTGGGTGACCTTGGACTAGTCACAGCTCTCTTCTGAGCTCTCACAGTCCCACCTACCCCACAGCGTGTCTGTTTGTGGGGAAAAGAACAGAAAGGTTTGTCAGCCTCTTCAAGGTGCCTTGAATGGATGAGAAAAGTGGGGTAGAAAAACCCAACTCTTTTTCTTCTCCTTCTCCAACTTGTCATGCCTAAAGGGAAAGGGGGAACGTCTACCAGGGCTTGATCTGGAGCAAAGAGAAAGGAGAGATTCTTATGTTCTCTCTGGTTGGTTTCACACCTCACTCTTTTTATACTTTAAAATCAGCTTTGCATGAGTGTTCTTTCTGTAAATCATTTAGCTTTTCTACCACTTACTCCAGGAAAACCTAATAAAAGGAATTAATTGAAATAAATCCTTTGTTTGCAGTTTAATATCGTACCTCTGAACTTGTTAATCAGACTTGAGTTCTATTTGCCATAACACAATCACTATTGCAGGCTGCATTTGTGGCCTGCACTGGGTCCTTCTAGTAAAGGGCAGGATATAAATTCTTAAATAAATAAATAGTTGAAAGGGGTGTTAATCATCAATTCTAGGTGTTTCAGATCATATTTACTTGTTTACTTCTTTTACCCAATTAGTTTGGTAAGATCCCTTGTTCCAAGGTCACTTCTCCCTCTAGTACAGTGGTACCTCGACATACAAGTGCCCTGACATACAAGTGTTTTGAGATACAAGCCGCCGAGCGAGTGATATTTTGCTTTGAGATGAGAGCAAGATTTGAGATATGAGTATGTAAATACAGTACAGTACATAACAAAAACAACTGAGGTGGTGTTTTGGGAGCTGGAATGGATTAATGGGAAAATTGCTTTGAGATACGAGCGATTTGACATAAGAGCAAGGTTACGGAACGAATTAAACTCGTATGTCAAGGTACCACTGTATCCATTTTTAAATGTCAGTGGTAAATATGTATACCTTTTAACATATGTTGTTTGGACCATTTCTGTAAGAAAACAAGGTAATGGCAGCAGGAGCAGGGCATGGTCCTTTCTGGAGCTTAACAACATTTTGCCAGGAGTTGCAAATTGTCAGGGGGTAGTGGTGTGTCAGGTACCCCCGTCGGTAATAAATCTTTGCAGAGTTGCACGTCCGTGCTGGAAAATACAAGCGTCTGTGTCTCGGCTTGCTGGCTGTCAGCTTCCTCGGAGCGGTCCAATATTTCAGGAGCTCTGTTCTTCCTTCTGCTCACAGCTTAAGAAAACAGTCTGAGACCGATTTCTCCGTAGAGGCTTTGTTTATTCATAGCAGTTACATCTTAGCAGTTGCATCTCTCTCCCTCTCCAGCAATCAATCAACAACAATAACCAGCAGTGTACAGGCACCTTTATACCTTTTCCTTATCAGAGTTGGTGACTCACTTCCCTTGTGATGCACAAGCCTGTGTTGCAAGTGTTACACAATCTTACTCAATTCTTGCACAATCCAACCTTGAGCACCGTCTGGTGATAGTTAGCACTCTGTGTCTCTTAGTTACCTTTCTGCACACATCTCTACATTTTCCTTATATGGGCTTTCCAGCCTAACACAAATGACCCACTTTTGGGTCCCTTCCTGGATCCCTTCCTGGAGTGCAAATTCAAGGGCATTGAACTTTCCTTTCTCACTTCAGGGTTAGGCCAAGATGGGATTGGCATCCAAGCAAATGCTCCTGGGCCAGAGGATTCACTCTACAACAACTAGGAGCAGTTCTACAGTGCCTGTGTGGAACCTGTCAAAGATTTTTTTACTTCTCTCTTATCTTTTTTTAATCCCTATTTTTAAATCAGGACCATGCTTTCTAGGGCTGATGGAGCCTGTAATCTAAAACCTCTGGGGTATTCCAACTTGAGAAATCTTGTGCTGAAGGAACATTTGTCTTTGACAGGTGCTTTGGGGGTTGCTGAAGCAAAAAAGTGGTCTTTTAGTTGGCATAAACAACCTGTAAATCTTTTCAGCCTAAGAATTCTCTCATTCTCAGTCACACTGGAATTCCTATCATTCATTTTGTGCTCTCAGGAGTGGCTGTAGCTCAAAGGAGAGGGTTGCTGGTTCAATTCCCAGCATTCCTCTAGAAGTAGGCAATGGGAAACCACTTCTGAATTATTGCCAAAAATACTGCAAAGATGCTCATAAAGTCAAGTAGGAGTCAGACTGAATTTGATGAAATTCAGCAAGTTTTTTCTCATTGGGGTAACAAGTTGAAATGCATACCCTACTCTTCACACATGTCCTGCTAGTGCATGTGGGTAAGCTCTCAGATGGAGTGTCCACATGTGAAAGAGCTGTTTCTTCTTCTTCTGTGTGGGAGCTTACCCCACATGCATGTGGTGCACGTTTAACTTACGCTAGCACTGAAGCCAGTAATGCTCCAGGTGCTCCATCCGCATGTTTTCTAGTTTTGAAGATGTGCTGGAGGGTCATATGATAGGCAGCACACATATGATGATGCGCCACACCACCCAGTTACCCTGGTGATGCAGGCATGCTGGCACCAGCATCAGGAATCGAAGATGACTACCATCCAGGCAGCCATCTGCACTTAAGATAGGTTTGGGGAGGGTTTGCAAGGGTTAGTATTACTGAGCAACAACAAATGTGGATGCTTAGGGCATACCTGGGGCATTTTGCCCTTTACTTCCCAGAAACAGGAAGCAAAGTACAGAAAGACCCTATTTTGCTTCATGCTCTGCCTGACAAACTTAAGCCTGGGTAAGAAGCTGAGCTCTTGAGGTACAAGCTGAATCACTCTGTAAAGTACAGATGAATGATTTCTGCTCTACATTTTTTGTATTAGCCTCATTTAAGGTTCTGTCAGTGGTAACTATAATGGGACATATGCCGAGGAACAGATGCTTTGGAGTTTTGTAGTTCTTGTGGGATTTAAATGATTTCCGCATAGCATTAACAGCATCATGAATTGGTTCTTGCCCCTGTGTATTCCACAAGAAACAGAAAAATAGAAGAATCCAGTGCAAGATTCCTCCTAAATAAGAACTTCAGCAATTCTCCCCCATCCTGGATGAAAAAAGGGTGATCTTTGTGATAATGGTGTTATACCTGACTGCAACCTTTCATACTGCTTTTAGCTCATTTTCTGAGAGACTGTAAGTTTGCTTTTCCTCATTCTTTAGATCAATCTTTTAATGAGCAAAGCGGACCAGAAACTGTTCTTTTGCTGATCTGCATGCATATGTTTGTGTATGGACATAGGAACATAAGAACACAAGAAGAGTCCACCTGGGTCAGGCTACAACCCATCTAGTACACAGTGTTCCACCAAATGCTTCTGGGCACTCTCAGGCAGAACACAAAGGCAAAACCTTCACTTGCTCTAAACTCCCCGCAAATGGCCATTAGTAGCATCCTGCTACTAAAACCTATTCTCCCTGAATTTATCAAGCTCTTTCTTAAAGCTATCTATAGACCAGTGCCCACTGGGTAAAAAAACAACAACGCTTCCCCTTGTTGGACCTAACTCAGCTCCCCGACAAGTTCATAAAGGACCCTGTAGTTCTCCTGTTCTATCCACCTTTTCTACATCATGCATAATTTTATATACCTCAGTCAGGTCACTTTTGATTTCATAAAAGAGGTGTACCGGGCCCTTGATCACTCTTGTTGTCCTTTTCTGCACTTTTTCCAGTACCACAATATCCTTTCTGGGGTGGGGTAAACAGAACTGTACTCAAGTATTCCATATGTGACTTCATCAGAGATTTGTCAAGAAGCACAATGACGCTTTCTACTTATGTTCTAATCTCTTCCTAATTTCACCTTTTACTAAATTTGCTTTTTTTTCACTGTTGCTGCACACTGGGTAAGCATTGTCCACAAAAATCCCAAGATCTCTTTCCTGGTTTGTCACAAAAACCTCAGGCCCTATTAATTTATAGATATAATTGGGTTTTTTTGCCCTTATATACATCACTTTGCAGTTACTAAGACTGAAGTGCATTTGCCACTTGGTTGCTCACTCACTCAGTCTCTTCAAAATTCAGAGCTCTTCAAAATCTCTTTTAGTTTTTACTACCATGAACAATGTGTCATCAGTAAACTTTGCTATCCCACTGCTTACCACTACTTCTAGATCATTTATGAATCTTCCATCTTATCTGTAATATTCTAGGATCATTTTTTGAAGGTTAGTGTTACATTATCTGCTTCAAGCACAAGAGTCTGATCTTAGTGAAAATGTTATACATTTTTTCTTGAAGTTCAGCAATTTCACATTTGAGTTCTTTAGCAGCTGTCATATGCATGCCATCTGGTCGCGGTGATAGTTAGCATTTAGTTCATACAGACATGTGAGGACCTCCTATCTGGTTACTTCTATCCAATTTAATTCTTCTGACTCTCTAATTTAGTCTCCCTGCCATCTCCTTATCCTCTTTAATTATCCCTTTATGCCCATTGTCATCTAATGATCCAAGTGCTTTGATGTACTTGAAGAAATGCTGAGGTACTTCAATAAATTCTTATTATTTATTTTGACATTTTTTGCAACGTGCTCTCCTTAATGTTCTTGATTGCCACCTTGCATTTGTTCTAAACAAGTTTTTATTTCTTTTAATATCTCCTATACTGCACCTATAAGCCATACTGGTGTCTTCTTGGACTTTCTCTTCATTTAGGAATACATTCTAACTATAGCTTCCATTATTGTACTTGTAAATAGTCTCTGTAACTTTTGGAACAGTTGAACTCTTTTAACTTTCCTTTTCAAATTCCTTTTTGGGGAAGTTTCCTTTATGGAAGTTTAAGGTCTCTGCGTTAGCTTTTATCAATAACTTGCTGTCTGTATTTATGATGAGTGTTATAGCATTCTGGTCACTGTTCCATATTTGATCGTCCACAGTGACAACTTGTATCAGATTCTCAGCATTACTGGGATCACGTCCAGGATTCCCTGTGTGTGTATGGGTGTGTTTGCAAAAGAGCCAGAAGGCTACATCTACAGGTGGCCTCTGGCCCTTAAAGCATTGGTGAAGAGTGAAAGAAGCCCTCAAGCCCAAACATGTTAGCTGGTCGTCAGTGGCTACGGCACCAGAATATTTTCTGAGCGAAATTACAAAGCAACAACAATCCTGCCTTCTACAGTGAGGTTTTCTATTCCACTCACTGACTTCTGGCAGCAATTGTTGGTTTAGAAATAAGGCAAAGAAAAAGGAAAGTAGATATGAAATTCTGTGGTTTCTCTCCCTCCCCTTTTCCCCCTACTGGCAAAAACATAAACTAGCCAAAGAACAGATCTTGCACATCACATTCTATCGACCCAGCAGGGTAAGTAGGGACATTCCACTGAGGGTTAGAATGTTTTTAACTCTGTATGTTTTTAACTCTGTTAAATAGAATAATTTGCTCTACAATCTCTGGCTTCATCTACTCTTTCCAGTAAGGACATGTCGGCTAATCTGATTCTCAAAGCCACTCTCGCTAGATTTGGTGATGCATCATCACATCACTACTCATGTGTCTTTAAAGGACTCTCATGTTCTACTTACTCTGAGGGCTCCACATGTTTATAAACAACTGGAAATTGCCCTATCCCATCTTCCAACATCAGCTGGGAAGATTTAAAGAGCGTAGGTTGGGTGGGGGAAAAGAGGAAAGAGAACTTGGAAATAGTGGCAATGGAAAAGGATGTTTTTTTCTTCTGCGTAGAAAAGGAAGCTACAGCCATTTGATGCTTCTTTGCCTTCCTCCTACTTTTAATCTAACATCCTGCTTGTCTTGGAAATTTCTGATTCACCTGTCACTTCTCTTTTCAAAATAGGCTGAAGTGCATCAATTATATGAGAATATGTGGTGTATTTTATTTTTAAAAGTGGTGTGTTAAAGTGCTGAAGGTGGCACATTTACAAAAAAAAGTACTGTAGTTTCTCTAGCTTGCATGAATACTGTTGTTAAACTTTCTTCATAACTGTTGCTGCTCAAGAATTAGATCATGTTCCACTGTATTGGACTTATGGCCCATCTTGTTCAGCGGTTTGATCTGATAGTAGCTAACAAGCTGCACAAGGGAGCCCCTAGCAAGATACAAGCACACAGCTTGCTCTGCTTGTAGCCTTCCAGCAGTTGGCCTTCAGAGACATACCACCTATGAACTACCATCAGGGCTAATAGCCATTGATGGCCTTGACTTCCATTAACTGGTTCAAACTTCTTTTGAAACCACCCAGCCTGGCAGCCAACACCACAACGTGTGGTAGTGAATTCTCAAGTTGAACTATCAACTGTGTCAAAAATATTCCTGTATCTCTATCCTGATTTGTCCTGGACTCAGCTTAACTATGTGACATCTGGCTCTTGTCATTTGTGAAAGGGAGAAAACCTTCTCTGTCCCCTTTTTCCATGCAATGCACAACTTTATTCACCTCTATCATGTTTCCTTTCCTTTCTAAACTAAAAACTCTCAAACTTTGCAACCTTTCCTTGTAGTGAAGCTCTTCCAGTGCCTTGATCATCTTAATCACCCTCCTCTGAACTTTCTCTGACTTTTGGGGCAAATCCCCACAGCAAGCTTATTTCGCTTTCCCTAAACTGAAATAATAGAACTGGATGCAAACGCGAATTTGCCTGTTCCCATTACTTTCAGCTTAATCGCGTTCAATCTGGATTCTGAGGATGTACGTGACTCAAGGGGAGACTCCAGTGGCTACTTTTTAAAAGCCACTTTTCGGGGCTGCCCTGTCCTCTTCCTCCTGGCGTGAACGCGCCACCCATAACAGACCTCTTCACAGAGCCTAGCTGGGTGGCTGGGTGGCTGGGTGGCTGCTGCTTGCCTGGATGGAGGAAAAACGGCAGCAGGCAGCCAGCGATTCTTTCCCCTCCTCTCCCCATTGCTCAGGGCACACAGCAGCAGTGGCAAGTCAAGCCCCTTTACAGCTAAACATTCACACATCTCTCCAAACGGCAGCTGCTTTTATTTCTTTTCCCTTTTTAGAAGGTCAGCACTTTCAATGGCAAGATAGTTATCAGGTGTGAATTGCTGGTTTGCTACAGTGGATTGCTTGATTGCTATTCGGGCTGCTGCTGCTTTTACAGCTTGCTTTGGAAGCAAGCTATTGGGGGAGGGAAACTCTCATCCCTTAACACGGAAGGATTCCCACAGTAAAAAATGTAAAACGTTTCAAGCGCACGGACCGGAGTGAGACCTGTTGAAATCAGGATTAAGATTCATCACACTTTGGGGTGGTTTAACACGGGGAAATCGTGTAAAGCCAAACTGCCGTGCGGACTCCGAGGATTGAAAACATTTTGAATTCGAGATAAGGTTGCCGTGAAGACACGGCCTTGGAGATGTGGTAGCCAAAACTGCATACAGTATTCCAGATGCATTGGCATCATCAGTTTGCATGCAGGCATTATAATATTATAACCTCTGGCCTTTTCTGCTGTATGTGTTCTCGTGGGTAGCACAGAGACTCTGAGTAGCTCTTTGTGAGGTCTCTTTGACAATAAAATGTCTAGAAATTAGAAATCATATAAATCTTGTCCTTGGGCTTTCAGTGTACAGATACACATGATATTTTTGTGAGAAAGGACAGCAGAAGATGAGACTCAGAGCTAAGGTATAAAAACAGGCTGATAATAAATGACGTCTTTCTCCTTTCATCTTTCCCCAAAGAACAAAGTAGAGCTCCACTGGAAATAGATTATAGAAATGTATATATCACTGTCATTAATTCTGAGCAAATGTTTTGGTAATAAACCGCTTTCTAGTTTTACTTGTCCATATTCTCTGCCAGTCAGAGTAAACATGTTAATTTTTTTACACTTCCGATAACAAATGGCTTCATATGGATTATAATACTGCATGATTAACATTGCTTACTGATAAGGTTTCATTAGATTTTAAGTGAATAGTTGTGATAACAAAAGGAGATGTGAAAGTGTAATGATCCCAATTTTCAGAAAATATAGGAAAATTGGGGCAAATTACTCATAAAGTAGCAGCTCCCACCACAAGGTACTCATGGCTGCATCACTTGGACATATCTGTCACTAACACACATCTATATCCACAGTATACCACACAGGAGCAATCAGCACTGTGGACACATCTTTTTTGGAAGAGCTGCCAAATTTAGGGTTACAATTAGAAGTGCTGCTGTGTTAAACTGCTTTGCTCTTGTTTAAGCAACGCTTGGTACCAAATAGAAAACTTGGACTCCAAGCATCATTAACTTTTGTTGAGCTGAATATATTTGTAGGTAAATGTTATAGAAAGTACTCAGCCACAGTGATAACCGCAACATGCTAAATCATGTAGTTAATTGGACTGCTCTTTAAATTCCACCTGTTTGATTGCATAGGACCGCCCCAAAAGACCTTATTGTTAAAGCAAGCTTCTCTGGTTTAAAAGCAACCTTTTACAATTGTCCTTTTTTTTTCCTTACACCTTCTATCCATACAATTCTCATCCTGCCCCTGTTTGTATGTCCAGAGCAGGTGTGTATGTTGCACACTGCCACCTGTCCGCGTTCAGTAGCAACAGTGCTACTAACTTCAAGGTGGCAGCAAGCTGAATCTCCTGAAAGGCTGCTAGGGATTGGTGAAAAGTGTTCATCACTTTCATAATTTGTATGAACTGTGAAGGTTTGAAACTTCACATTCGAATCAAATATTGGCTATATTTGAAGACTGGCCTTTGCATGCAAAAGAAAAGCTTTTGTGCTTTTGTTCAAAGCTTTGGAGTAGATTCTGAATGGATTTGGAATGGAATGGAGGCAGCAAGGATCCAAAGTGAATTCAAAGCCTAGCACCTTCAAAATTGATCCATTCAGATGAATGCAAAGTTCTATCCCCTTTGCTTCAATGTGAAGTGAACAGGAAAAATGATTGTGCATATGCCTAACAGCTGCCTTCCACCCTCCAGAACAGCTGACCTGCTCAGACACACTTACCGGAACCAGTTCTGAGGAGTGTCACAAAGTTCTAGCCACCAGTCTGTCAGCAATATTGCTGATCCCACAGCATGACTCTCTTGCTGAATCTGCCTATTCAAAAGATCACTAGATCTTCCAAGGCATGGGAATGGTCTGCTTGATGTATGACCTCCCTCAGTTTCCACCTCATACCCATGAGGCCAGGTACCAGTGTGTTCAACAGTCAGGACAATGTCATAAGGCTATGATGCTCCAGCCACACCAAGCATATTCATTTCACATACACTGTCAGTAAGAGTATTGGTTATAGTAGTTTTAAAGTTTAATGATAGAAAATAAATAAATACATTTTTCAGTACTTGATAGTTGTAATTTTCTTATCAAAAACTGTCTCCCAGGCTGCATCCCGAAGCAATAAAAAGCTCGTTAAAAAGCTTCTTTTGCCTCTGAGCGCCCCCATGCATGGCTTTTCTCCAAGCTTCCAGTGGCACAAAAGGAGGAAAATGCGTAGAAAAAAAGGCTCCTTTAAACAAGACTACCAGAGCACTTTTTGGAAGCCGCGGGTATTCTGAGCAACATTGTGCATGGAGACGTTCCGTGGCAAAAGGGGCGGGGATTGGCAGCCAAGATCTCTGAAAAAAACACCCTGACTCTGCTGCTGCTGCCACCTGCACACACCTTAAACATTCACACATCTCCCAGAACAGCAGCACCTTCCCTTCCTTTCCCTTTCTAAAGGTCAGAACTTTTAAAGAGCCAGAATTGCGGAGAATTGCAACATTGTTATCAGGTGTGAAGTGGGTGGATTGCTACAGTGTAATGGCTGCTGTAAGGGGGTGGATTTTTACAGTGAAATCACTATCTTTGGAAGCAAGGTCTGGATCCCAAAGTGATAAATGGCTCTGGTGGGTTTTGCAGGCAGGGGAGATGAACAGAGAACTCCATACATCTGTGAAGAAAAGAATGACAATGTAATCAAACACGTTCAGTGGAAATTCACCCTTGTTATCCTTAGCTGATTTATCGAAGTTAGGAGAAAGAACTTGTGTTCATATCTCTGCAGTTAAAGTTTTTCTCTGCTGTAGCCAGATAAAGCAAGAAAAATAATAAAATCTGGTCTTATTTCCAGTTGCTGCATAAAGTGATTTGTGCAAAGCTAGTTTAAAATAAAAAAATCAGGAAATTGCCTGCTTCATCAGACATCCAAGGGAGATTTTTAATATAAATTGCTACACCCTTCTTTTTACATATATATTTACTTGACATAATCTAGCAATTTATTACTTTTTTTAAGTATGAGTTTCTTGCAAACACATTAAATTTGTTCTTTGCTTCTTCCTGTGAGCAAAGATTTAGCTGTTCTTAAAACAACTGAGATCCTTTACTTTTGCAGGAAAAAAAGGCTTAAATGTGTCATTTTGCTCCAGTTTAAGCCCCTTGACTGTGCACTGGAGATTTGACTTCCTAAAAGTTTTTAGCAAAGACACATGTCTGAATCTCCTTAACAAAATTATAACAGTTTCTGTACTGGGTCTTATTCTGCATTATATCCCGGAATACGGACAAGCTGGCTGCCAATGTGGATGGCATGCCCCTATTCCAGAATAAATCCAGTGCAGAAAGGGCTGAAGGGTCTGTTTGCACTTTAGTCACGGAATGGTATAATAGTTCCATTCCAGTGAGGCAACGATCAGACACTGGAAAATTCATAAGTTAATGTGATGTAAGTCAGTGGAAGGTTTTGCCACAGTTCCCCATTCACCAGATTTACATTAAAGTCAGTTGCTTGCTTTACACAGTTTCCATTTGCATCCTTTTCTTAGGAATGGAATCCCACAGAAACTGAATTAAAACTGTTCAAATTTACTATGCTCTTAAAAAACTAAATTGTACTTTTGAAGCTTTGCAGTCAATAGCTCCTAGGTCTTCCCCCCATCCCCAGTTTTTCCTAGGTCCAACTCTGTAGCACCTAGTTTGAAAGGCCTTCAGAAGAGGTTTGTGGAGATATGTGGTGAATGTGTTACTTTAAGGTAGCTCAAACAAGAGGTAGTATACCTCCAGAGTCCGTCTAATGCAAGCCAGGCCTGTGGTTGTGTTCTGCTTGTTTTCTTTTAAAAAACTAAACCATAGACTTACCATAGTTAAAATCAGCTAGCTGCGGTTGCAATAATCACTAAAAGCAATGTATACTAAAGCAAGCAGTTTCCTAGAGTTATCTAGAGAAGACAAAGGCATCTGCTCTTCTTGTTTGTGTATTACTTTTATATCCTGCTTTATATCCTATCAGTCTTTCAAGACTCATCCATCTTAGGCTGCATCCAGACATTAGTTGCTTATTCTGATATACACGGATATATCTGATATACCCGGATATATCTTTATTCCAGAATATCCAAATGTGGCAGAACAAGTTTTCGATGTTTTGATGCAGCCTTAAGTTTTAAATTGCAACTTTAGATTAATCACAAGAGCTGTGTGTTCCACTTTTAATAACGGTTGGTCTAGCTAGCTCACCATGGTGGTTATAGCTCAGTGGTAAAGCAAATCGCTAGAGGGCAGCCAGTTTGATCCTCAGCTTCTCTTGGACATAGGTAATGGCAAACTACATCTGATATTTGCCAAATAAATTACATAGATGTGCAAATGCAGCCAACCTGCTATGAAATAGTGAAACACTATTGGCAAGTCATTTCCACTGGTACATTTCTATTTAAATTCTAGGTTAGCTTTGGCTTCAAAAAACTTCACAGAGAGATTTACAGATTCCAAGTCATTATGAAAAATGAAAGCCTTGGAGAAAAGGATGAGCTCTGTGCTTCTGCAATCACTTTAAAAGATTCAAGACTCTGATAGACTTTAAGTTTAATCAAATATATGGCAAATCAAAAGTGGTTTCATACCAGATATTTCATAGCAAGTGCATATTCATTGGATCATATGTTGGTTATGTGCTTCCTTATGAGTAGTAAAGCAATAGTTTGCATTTATGGAGTAACTAAATGTGTTTTCTGGAACATAGTAAGTGTTGCATAATTCATAATATGAAAACTTTTATTTGCTGAAATTAGCCCGTCAGGCATCATGCTATATAGTTCATTCATTGTCAGCCTGAGGCCTCTTCTGTTCTCATCATTACACAAGTACACCAGTTTTTCTCTGTCAAATAAAAATTCCCTGCTGCTTTGTTGGTAAGAGGCATAGAACTGAACTGATGCTCCATGATTGCAAGGACATATATTTGTTATCCTAACCTAATTATATTGAGACAAAATAGTAACCCAAAGTTTGGTTACTTAGGAAGCAGCAGCATCTTTTGCAGACTATTATTTTATGTATTGCGTTTTTAAGTTTGGATTTCTCTTAATCAAAGAAGGAAACACCTTTTTTATAGTACTAGTGGATTGAAAATAACTTCATTTCAGTGGAAATGAACATACAGTGTTAAACCCATTTGTGGGAGGAGAGAAAGATTGCATTTGAAGTGCTTTAACTCAGGGTTATTTTTATTATGGGCGTGTTAGAGACAGGGCAAGCGGAGTGGGTTTTCAAAGCTGCTAGAGCAGATTTTGTTTGGCGTCGAGAAACCAAAATGTGGAAACGATAGCTATTAGTAACACAGTACAGCTGGGCTGAATCATTCTTTTTCCTCTCTAATAGAATGTGTAATTGCTCTAGGTTTTCAGGCGTCCTTCACCCGCTCTTATTTAGATTAGTGACTGATGCATTTCCATGGAAACCTTTAGTAAAAGAGGTGCAAAAATCTGACGGTTGCGTGAAACTAGAAGAATGTGGACTCTGTTGCTGAGTGTACAAGTTGTATAAAATAATCGGATTTATATTCATGTTTTGATCCTTATCATTCTACTCAAATTCAACATTATGGTTAGTTTTAGAGTGTGAAGGTTTTCCTCTTCTTTCCAAGACAGCTTTTTGTTGTTTCAGAGGTTTCTGCGCTTGCAATGGGGTTGAACCAAGTCAGTACTAGTAACTTGACAGCCAGGAATTATGTCCTGTTTGGTAATAAAAAAGCTTGAGAAGTACCTCTGGGATGGTTACATCTAAGTTAGGAATTATGGCTGAAAATTCAAGATTCAAGAAGAAAGTTCATTTTGGAGGTACTGTGTAACTTTGAAAAGTATAAGTGTGGTGTATGTATGTGTCAGCATGAATGCCAGCAGCAAAACACATATAGTATTGGAGAACTATATGTGTGAAAAAAAAATTCATACCGTTACATGTCTGTGTATGTTTCCATTTATTGTGATATGTTTCATTCGTCATCCTAGTCCCAACAGCTGTTTATTCTTCAGAGTAAAGTTCCTGATGATGACAATCACAGTTTGTCAATATTTTATGAAATTGAAAATATATAGAAAATTATATAAATAATGCTATAAAACAGTTATAGTTTGAAAACTGAGAATTTGTTGTATTTTCCATTTGCAGTCAAAATTTTAAGGAGTAACAGCTTTGGAAAACTTGATACAGTGATAACTATGTTTTCCCTTCAAAAGTATAATCATGTGCAGTCTGTTATCTACTATGTATTCACTGGCTCAGAAATGTAAGCAAATAATCATTTTAAGTCTGTTATAGATTTCTTTCAGTTATTTCTTGAACCATTTTTGATTTAGCAGCATATATTTAAATGAATCATTCTGTCTAGTTCAAGTTCAGAATATTCTGATTTATGAAGAAAAAGCATAGTTCAGACTTTCATAACTAGGAGCAAATTTGAAGAGAAATACTTTTATTTTACCTAGCTTTCAAAATATGAAACCCTTTATTACCATTGGAGAGGAATGAAGGTAGAAAAATTATTACATATAAAACTTCTGAGAAGACAATGTACAGTACATATAGTGTTAATCTAGATTACAGTTTAAATTCAGTGTTCATAATGGAATGAATGTTTGTAGAATAATGGATTTTTCCACTATCTTTAAGCATGGTTGTAGTAAAATTGAAATGTTAATTGCATGTTTTGGATCTGTTCAGATGGCTGCAGTTATTCTAAAGGAGTAGGACGGAATTATAGTAATTTGGGTTACAGAGGTTGAATGTCTCTCTGATCTCATATTTTACTTAACTCTTTCATTTCTTTCCCTGGTTTCCCCTTAAATATTCTCCCCAAAGAGGATTTAGGTATTTTGTTCATCTCAGTTTGACTGCTGGGAAACATGGTGCTAGAGTAACATGAATTTGCACTTACTTTAAGTGCAGCCCTACAAAGAGTGACAGCAGAGTCGTGGACGATATGTAAGGGGTAAATTGATTGTGGGATGTAACTATATGATGGCCAGTTTCATTCCTGGTACCAACCAATAGATGGCATTATTCTTTTGTAGCTTAACATCAATCATGGTGTGTCCAAGCTCAATTGAGTGTACTGAAAATAAGTAATAAAAAAAAAAAAACAAGCAGGCATGTATCTGAAAATATTTCAAGGTCAATATACAAAATCTTTGCACTTCTATCTCGTCATTCTTATATAATAACATGGACATTAGATAAGTTTAATTTTAGAATAGTTTTTTTTTCTTTCATGGGTTTTATCATGCACAGTTTAAAATACCTTGTATGTGATGCATTGCATCACATATAGAACTAAAGTAAAACATGCAGAATGCAACAGAAGGCTTGTAAAGTTTTCCTGTCTGCTTTCCTGTAAAAACAGCCAAAATTCTTTTAAACTGTACTGTACATGATATGTACAAAATGTTAGTATTGCTGTCAGAAATTTTATTGATCAATAATTGGAACAAGGCCTTTCCCAAAACTTTCATCTTACTCAACCACAACAAATAAGATGAAGATAATATCTCTTATCTATGCAATACCCAAGGTTTGCTACTGTTAAGTTTATTTCTGCTTCAAGAAAGAGTTGATTGATTGGTTAATTAATTTTGTTTATATCCAGCACTAGATGGATATTACCCACCCTGAGAACTTAAGCTATAAGGTGAGATAAGAATGCTAATAAATAAGTAATTAAATATACTTTGAGATCTTAGGGCAGGTTATAACAATTGAAAAACAAAAAATAATTGTAAATGACAACTCATTTATTAATAATGAACAAAAGTGATAAAAATTCTGTAGGTCTGTTCATACTGTAGTTTAAGAAAGGAGATAATTTGCTAAACTAGATGCCATGTAAGAAAGTCAAGTCAAATACATATGTTTTTTAGACAATACATATATTGCTTTGTGTGCCCTTTTCTTCCAAACTGAAATTTCTAAGCAGCATTGCAAGAATGGGCACACAATGTTTCTATCCATAGAAATGTCAATTTTATGGCATGCAATTTAATATACTATTGGTTGCTTAAATGTTCCCCCTCTAGTTTTTCATGGCTACCTAGTTTCCTTAGTCACTCTTGCTTAGTTAAGGGAGGCTTATTGATTTTTTTTTAAAAAAACCATTTGTATACTTATAAATCTATGCCCTCTCCTGGACATGTTAGTATCTCTCATTTTGCTCTACCAAGGTACAAACTGCCATGTGTTCTAGAAATTTGCTATTTCCCCTCTCTTACTATTTTTGTCACAGTTATTTTTTTTTTTACGCAGAGTACTTGCAAATAATGTCATGTGCATATTGTACAATTGGAAGGTTTATTTATTTATGACTTGAGTGAAAGTCTGGGGAGAAAGTGCCAATCGAAGTAGACAATAGAGAGCCTGCCATTAACTTCACCAGCATGCAAATAGCAGGCTCCTGTTGCCTAATATAATCTTGAATAAGACTCGGTGCAAAAAAAGTCCTAGATGAACCAGGCCGTGATTTAATATAAAGTGGTTTCTCGGGGACCTCCTAATGTTGGGCACCTTCAATATTCTGCTTCTCACATAGCAGCAGAAATTATAAATAGTGTATGTAACATTCTTCTTCACAGTAAACTTTACACAGACAACACATCCGGTCAAAGATCTACCCACAGTAGTATCCTTGGTGACTAGATACAGCCGCGGAATGCAATGCAAAAGACAGGGGGGAAAGAAGCAGGAAACAATTTCCTCCCTCAAATTCCCGAATTTCTTAAGTAAGTTGTCACATTAACTCTGCAGGTTTAAATATTTTGATAGAGTAAGCTTATTAATTGCTCATTCAAATTTTAGATCAGCAAAACTATTGAAACCAGAAGCAAACATTACAACATATTGTTAAGTTACTTTATCATTTAACATATATCATTTATACATGAGGGAAAACAGTGGCAGTTTTCAGTTTACTTTATGAAAAAAATGTTTGTGAACGTGATGCTTATTGAGCTGATATTTGTCTAGAAATAGATTCTTCTAAATTGCCCAATTTTTTTACAATGTATTATTTGACCACAGCATAATAATTCTTATTCTGTCCATTTTTGTTCCGTAATGAATTCCTTTTGTTTTTAGGCTTAGGGGATCTTTATTTTCCCATATTATTTTAAGTTTAAAACCTTTTTACCAGGAAGGAATCCAGACATGTCTGTTTGGAATCCCAGCATATGTATGCCCCAGCAGAACCTCATCTCACAACACCCAGAAGTATCGTGAATGCAGCTCTCCCAAACTTTTCCAATGCCACAGGAATGCCTGTGGACAGCATTTAAACTGCCCACAGTGGGTAAGGATCCTGAACAGCTTAGGCTTTCTCAGGGACAGCTGTAGCAGATTGTGGTAAGAACAACACATTCTGGTGAGCTGCCTGAAGCTATCCTGGAGGTAGATATGAAAAGGCCCTAAGAGGGTAATTTTCCATTTCCCTGAATTTTTTTTCTTTTTTCCTGATCAAGGGAGTTTTGTTACAACTTCTATCCACTTAAAGGCATCTTCTTGCACTTTCATGTGGTATGCAACACAGGAAGTCTGTTTATTCCTGTTAGCTGAGTTAAAAAATACAGTATGGTTGCAGAGTATTTGGTATTATTTTTTGCTTTTCTCTTTTATGTTTCCACCTGACACTCCGCAGTGTCCTGCAAATGCTGAGAGGAACATAAGGAACGCTTGCTCTGTTCATGCATGGTACCTGAGCAATCTTGCCACTTAAGTACATGTTACCTTCGCCCCCACCTACTGTTAATACTATAATAGAGTTCTGAGATCATACATTAAAAATTAGTATGCTGCTGTCGTTGACTTTTCTAAAGACTCAAATGCTAGAGTTCACCAGTTTTGTCAGAGTGAATACAGTATTTTTTAAAAAATTCTTCTCAGAATTGGACCGTAAGTGACTTGAAATAAAAACTGTCAAAAATTTTGATAAATGCCACTTGATCCAAGAGGGAGAAATAGCTTGGTATTATAGGTGTCCTTTTTAAACACTGCTAGGAGGCAGGAACCAATGTCTTCTGAGCATGCTGTTCATTCAGTTTCAAAATCATCCCAAAAATGTTAATTTCTAAAGCTATATCCAAATTACTGCAGTGCAAAAATTTCAACAGCAGAAGCTCTTGCTTCCATCTCAGAAGCAGGCTCAGTACATCTGCATGCTGTAGATCTCATTCCCTCATTCTCTTTAGAGAAAGGGACCTTTGGACCTTCTGTGGTCTCCAGCTTCTAAGGGAGCACATCTTGTCACACTGTAAATAGTCCAGAAGTGGACCGTTTATGGCGTAACATCTTCAGACAGCAGGCAAGGTGAGGAGTTAACCTCATTACCACTGTGTAATAAGGACTCCTGAAGGTGGAAAGAACCCTCGGAGTGCTTGTTTTGTCTGCAGGGTGGGTGCTACAGAGGGCAGTCACTGGCTGAATGCCCATAGGTGCCTTGAGCACGTGGACACCATACTCCTGGGGCCTCTACATGGTGTCTGTTGGCTGCCCACATAGACACAGCTTAAAGCATTTATTTGGGTCTCAAAAAAACCTCTAGAACTTTGGAGTCAAGGGAACAGTATCTGTCCACACCAAAAACTCCTCCCACACTGAATAGCTTCCTTTATTTTGTAAGACTCTACATTGGCTGCATTCACATACAGTAAAAAAATGTGGCTTAAAACCAGAGACTGCATGCTAAGCTGCAGTCACACCTTACCTTTAATGAATTTCAAGGCCATCCTCTGTCCTCAGGGATCACACAGCAAAGTGATCTCCCAGTTCTTCTGTGGACTTTCCCTCCATGACTGGGACTATCCTATATCTACCTCTGAGTCCATTTCAGCTGCAAGGAATGGACCCAGGCAAAAGGCCGACTGATCTCTGCTGTGCTGTAGCTTTGAATACAGACAGTGGACTCTGGCATCTAGAGGCAGAAGAAGCAACCCAAGCTGGCCTCGCTCTTGGGACAGGCATCCCACCGCACACTCCTTCGATGCGGAGAGCAGCCTGCAGGCTTTGATCTGTCCTAAAATAGATTATTATGTTGTGATATGACTGTGGCTCTAGTGTCTCTATCCTCATTAAAGGCCGGAAAATACACTTCCAAAATGCATGTTCTTCCCTTTAAAGTAGCTCAGAGGAGGAATGGGAATACTATTGACTACCATTTGTAAGCTGCTTTTGAGTGGCTTTTCTTAATGTGTGTGAATACACCCTTAGGTAACTTCTGTATAACAATAGGAGGAGCACTACAAACTAATGCTATGCAAAGATCACTGTGCTTAATGCAACAGAATACTGTCTGCATGCAATTGGAAGCCCTGATATTTGTGTGGGGGTAGACAGGTGCTTTTCTTCCTTGTCAGATTTGGCTGTGATTCACCATGGCTATGAACCTGCTTTTAGCCCTCTTTTTAGCAGCCAGATAACCCCTGGCCATGATCTTGATGGTGCCATTTCAAGACAGGCTGTGATTTACCACAGCTGCAATCTTGATGGATGGATGCAGCCCTCTCTCCAGCAACCAGGGAGGGTCTTGATGGTGGTACAGAGTTCAGTGATCAGAAGGAGGCACTTCATATGGCCGTGGCATCAAAAGGGACCACTGTCAGAAACCAAGAGTGAGATGAGGATCTTTGAGAGTTCTCCAACCTCCTCTGCAGTGCTTATTGGGACATGAGTGATCACTGAGACATGAGTGATCAGTGCTTATTGAGACATTTCCTGTGATCATTGAACCCTTCCCCCCTTCAAGATAATGACCAGGTATTCTCTGGCTACAGGAGAGGGGGGTGCACCTACCCATCAAAATTGCTCCGGTGAATCACAGCCAAATTTGAAATGGTACATTCAAAGTATCATAAAAATTATACTGATCCTATCTGAGTGTGCCTCCAGACAGGAACGGAAGCAGCATACTCCCTTTGCTGTTTCTGTTGTCTGCGGTGTTCTACCCCCCACCCCACTCCATGCATTAAAAAGATTTTTGGTGTGCACTTGTGTTTGAATGCTCCACTGTCACTGCGTGTGACAGAGCTTCTGACAGATGGGAAGCCTCTTTGTGGGGACACTGAAGCATGCTATCTGTCAGTCTGGTGGACTGGAAACCCCTGTGCAGGGAGGCACTTTTAGACTAAGCAGCTACTTCTTTAAGAACTCATGGTTTGAAGTGTGGGAAAACCTCATCTTCTCTAGTTGTTTTTGGTCAGCAGCTCCCATTAGCCCCAACCAATATGGTTTGTGAGATGAGAAATTATAGAAGTTGTAATCAAGTATTATTGGCCGGTCTGAAGCTGTAGCACATTAAGCCAGCCATGACCAATAGTTTTCTCCAGATACTCCAGACTAAATGTCCCATGACTTCCAGTCCAACCAAAAAGCTGCATACATATATGGGCCATGACATCCCACCTGGATATGTACTAACACTATCAAAAAACTCAGAAAGATAGTGAGTCAGGGCTTAATTTTGAAGAAACAATGGTATCTGTGTTTCACCAAGAACTATTCTTCTAAAAGCTTGATAATTTAATTTTTATACTTTCTGTTAGTTGCTGGAGAGTAAATGTTTAGTTTTGGGACTATAATTGCATGGTCTCCCTGGGATGCTCTTTGACAGCTGGAGTGAATTGGCCTTTTTCCAATTCTCAGATACTCTGTTGTAAGATTAGAGATGCTTGGCTTGAGTCAGATGTGTGAAGTGGTAGCAAAAACCACAACCAGAGTTCTGGTCTGCATCAACTAAAGACACTACAGACACTAAATACATAATAATTTTGCTCTTTTTGTTGCTGCCTTGTCCCCATCTTGAATACTGTAATGTGTTCTGTTATGGAGATTTTTTTTAATCTAGGATTGATTCACACAAATAGAATAGGGTCAAAGAAGGGCAATGAAAATGATCAAGGCTCTGAAAACGTAGGGCAATTCTCCATTAGCTGGACTAGACAGTGTACTAGGGAGCCCCATTTCCACACACTGGTGCAGTCCAAGGAAGGCTTCAGCCAGGACTTCCCTTCGACCACATAGCATATGGAAGGGAGGCTCCTAATGCTTGCTGATCCAGTATAACAGCCAATGCAGAATTGTTCATAGTCCTACAAAGAGAGTTTGGGATTAGGGATGTGCACAAATATTCATAACATTAAAAATTCATATGAATTTGGCCAAATTTTGCCAAATTTGGCTATTTGTATTCAAGTCGAATGTTGGCATATTCAAACATTGGCATTTGAATTCAAATTGAATGTTTTGATACATTTGTATGAAGCTTCATATGGGATTTGTATGCATTTGTATGGGATTTGTATGGGACTGAACATTTATCTCAAATACAAATCCCACTACATTCAAGGGGGATCTATTCAAAGAAATATGAATTTTCTTGCCTTTCATTCAGTACGAATCAAATTCACATCCCTATTTGGGATAACTACGTATGTTCAGCTTTGAGAAGAGAAGCTTGAAGAGGATTGTGATGGCACTTTCCAAATACCTGAAAAGTATCATGAAGAAGAAACTTGTGGCCTATTTTCAATAATCTTGGAATGCAGGACAACAGGCCTTTTTGCACTTAACTGGGATAGGACACTGTCCCACAGAAGTTAAGTATAAGAATACATTGTGAATGCTGCCCATATCCCAAAGCTACCCAGCACTTACCTTAGTGCTATCACATTGTGGATGCTCCTGTCTGGAAGCGTCCTTCTCACTACAATGGCCATGCACACTGGGCTGTTGCTGCAGCAACCAGGGCATGTGGGGATATAGGTGCAACAGCTACATCTTGGACTATGCTAGTAGTGCCACCAGCTAGCCACAGCTACTGAAGATGGGGACTGCTGCACATGCTGGGAGTTGTGTGGATCAAGAAAGGCTTAGGTAGATTCGAATGTCATAAAATCCAATTCAATTCGGATATTTAAGATCCAAATGTCATCAAATCGAATTCGAATCCATAAGATTCAAATCTGTATATGTAAATGTTAGATTCGTATTTAAAGATACGAATGTCTACAATATTCGTATCTGTTATACATATCTGCATGCATTCCATAAAAATCCATATGCATCCCGTATTATCCCATATGCATCCCTTTTTAATCCTGTATTTTAAGCGCAGGATATGTATAATTTTCATTCTGATTCATATACGAGAGATACGAATCTACACATTCACATTATTAAAAATCAGTATCAGATTTTCAAAAATCCAATTCGAGTTTGAATGTCGACATTCGACAGATTCGAATAGAATATTCGGATTTTTGAATACCCATGCACATCCCTATAGGATTCTTTCTTACTTATTTGCATTTTTATCCTGCCGTATACCCAAAGATCTCAGGGTGGGTAACAACGTTTAAAATCAAACATATTAAAACAATAACAATATATATTAAATAACAATATATACTTAATGGACTTCGAAAACACAAACTCTGTCTTTAGTCCTTTCTGCACTGGGCCTTAATCTGGATAATATCCTGCAATAGAAGCCTCTCATGTGCATAGCAGGGCAGACTAAGGCAGGTCCCACCCAGGGCCTGCTGTTGTCTAAACCAGCCTGGGCATGCGCCTATTCCAGGATATAATGCAAATTAAGATTTAATGCAGAAAGGGCATTTGTTAACTTTAAAATGTCAGATAAAGCCCATTAAAGTAAATTCTGTGAACAATTGTACTGTGATATAATGGATATATAGAAACAAATGAGAGAATGAACAGAATATGATATTTAAATGCTGCCAGCATATAAGAAAGAGTGTTTAAGAAAGAGACATATTGCTCCATGAAAAAAAATCAGGGGAAGGATTAAATAAATAAGAAAGATATGTGTGCGTATTAGAAAAAAGAGACAAAGTTAAACATAAGCGGAGTCCTGCTGGATTGGGCCACAGCCCATGTAGTGCAGCATCCTACCTCACACAGTGGCCTATCAACTGCTTTTGGGTTTCAAGCAGAAGACAAAGGCAAAACCTTCACTTGCTCTCAGTTCCTTGCAGATGGCCTTGAGAGGCATCCTTCCTGTCTCTCCAACCTGCAGGCAGTACATATGCATCTATTCTCGTAGCCATTGATACAGCTGTCCTCCATGAATTTATCTAATCCATTCTTAAAACAATGGGATTCATGGGATTATGGGTGTTTTTCCACTTTCACTAGAAGTACCCATTAAGTACCCATTAATGGATACAAAAATGCCATTTCATACCCATTAATGGGTACTTAATGGGTACTTTTAGTGACAGTGGAAAAACACCCAAAGTGTATTTGGGAATGTGAATTGATTCAGATACAGTACAAGTTCTGTTAGAAAATGTACTCATGGCATACAGAGGACTTTGAAGATCTATCCTGGCCAAAGGTGCAAGATTTTTTGCAGGAACTAAGGATGTATCTTCACATACATGTGCAGGTACCTAGAGGGAGGGTCTTGGGCATCATGTCTTTGCCCAAGCACCTTGCCTGCAACTTTACTAGATGCCTGAGAACTGAAGAGAAAGTCCCATCTGCTCATGAAGTGTTGAAACACTAATGAGCTACCTGCTGTCTTTCCAGCTGTTCCTACTTCCTGATGACCTGTGGAACTGCTGTTTACTGCCTTTGCATAGTTGTTGCTGGACTGGAGCCTAGGAAATTCACAGCCCTTGTCTCCATCTGCCCAGTGTCCTCCTAGTGTCTGTGTCCACCTGCCTAGCCTCTTGCTATAATCCTCAGTTTGCTCAGAGAACTGTACTGTGAAGGAGAACACTTCAGAGATGGGATGTTAGTTGTACTAAGAGCTTTTTCATACATTTGCTTCCCAAGGAAAACTCCTCTGGAAAGCAAAGAGAGAGGAGAGTTCCAGCATCCACATTTCAGATGCCAGTTCTCTCCCTAGTCTTGCCAGTGCTGCTGTAAGTGGTGGTGAGGTGTGAATAACTGCAAGCAGCAGCAATTCTTGGAATCACACCAAAGGCACCCACTGGCTTATGCCACCCTTCCTCTGGCTCCCTTTGAATTTTTCCTCGTAGGGAGAGATGTGAAGGAGCCTGCGCCTGGCAGCGTTGACTGTAAATGTAGAGAAGTTAGAACTGCTCCAGATCTACACTTCTGGGTAACTCCTTCATGCACAGAGCTGCGTGTAGGAAAGTGGCAGCTCCATGAAATACAGATGCTACATTCAGGAGTTCCCCAGGAGTTCCCTTAGCTGACAAATGCAAAAAGTCTTTGAGTGGTATAGAAATTGCTCTAGACACATGTTTAGTAATATTTTCATAAGCAATCTTGGGGTTTTATTTTATTTTATTAGTTTTTTTACGGACTACAGGTTGGATTTGATTATAACAGATTGGACCCAATCCCAAGAGAGGTTAAGACACTTGGCAATCTTTATACATAGTTTATTATCATTTTAAAAGCCTCACAAGAAGTTACTTTATTACATAGCAAGTGTCCACAGTATTCAAAGTTACAAAGTTGGCCGAATTATTCAAACAGTAAAGTAACTCAAAGAATGAGATTCCCAAAATAACTAAGCAATAACTTGAAGCAAGAGAGAGAGGTTTCACTGTTCCCATGGCAAAAAGGCATAGAATGTAATTAAAAGTTTACATGGTCTCTCAGGCTTAAGGCAAGGCAGAGACCAAAGTCAAGAATAAAAGCAAAGGAGAGGGAGCACGTGAAGTTGATGAAAAGTGAGGGGGAAAGTGAAGTGAAAAGAGAAAACACCAAAGGAGATGAAGGTGAAGCATGGGACTGTAAGAATTAATTCCTTTCCCAAGAGCTTCTTTTGCGCATGGGTGATCTTCACAGAGGCAAAGTTACAAAAGCGTGGACAAACAAACAATCAGAAGAAGAAGAGTTGGCTTTTCTACACTGCTTTTTCTCACCCAATTTAAGGGGTCTCAAAGCAGCTGACAAAGCTTTCTGTTCTTCTCCCCACAACAGAACACCCTGTGAGGTAGGTGGGGCTGTGAGAGCTCAGAAGAGAGCTGTGACCAGCCCAAGGTCCCCCAGCTGGCTTCATGCTATTCCCAGAATCAACCCAGTATTCCAAGATAAGAGTCGGCTCCCTAACCTCTGGGACTGGGAGTATGTTTCTGATTTGGGGCCAGATAAACTAAATAAGTTTGCTGCTGGTGTATCAACCACCTGCTGTCCAGCAGCATCCCCAAGAGCTGGCTGGAGTGGTCTCTGTTGGGGGACTTCATGGCCTGCATGACAGGTACAGTGTATGTAGGAGGACATGATGAATCATTGTTTGGTGAAATGTGGACTTACAGTGACAGTACCTCACTATAAGGTGAAGGACGTGTTCACATGGTCTGTCCCTGGAGATGAATGCAATCTAAAGAATTCTCGAATGGCCTGAGGAAATTTCACTTGACACGGCTAGTTCTACCAAGATTCTAGTCTCAGTCTGGAGTTTTGTGATAACCGAGGCTCTTGACACAATCCCTCCTTAGGATACTCAGCTTTCAAGGTTTCCTAGTATTCTAGAGGCTTCCATGCAAAGAAGCAGGAGGGTTAACAGCTAGGGAGTAAGTGCTTCATATCCCAGTGTGAGTTTGATCAGTTACTGGTGAGAGCCTACCATGTGGTAGTGATGGCAGCAGAGAAAGCTTACTTCTCTGTCACCGATGTATCTTCATGCAGTAACCCAGGTATATGAACTTCTATTTGGATGAATAGAAGTTGGATGAAATTTTTTTTCCAGATTTTCCAAAAATGGCAATAAAGGTGACATCCGGAGGCATCTATACAGGAAGTCATACATGAAGCAGTTGCCATATTGTGCACTATATATACTATCTCCAGCAATAGTTCCCAACCAAATTTAACATTCAGACTGAAAATAGCTTTCCTGTGGAGATCAAGAGTAGAAACATAGTTTTAAAGGTTTTCATGTTGAATGTAATCAATAGAATAATATATTGTAGTTTGGACCTTTAGCTCAAAAGCACAGTCTCCCTCTATGTCTCTGTTACTGAAAATATTTTGTTATATGCTTAATTTTTTAGTAAAATTTGAGAATTCTTATTGTATAGTTATATATGCAAATATATTTGGTTGCTTTTATGTTTTAAATGTGGCCTTTTTTAATATACCAGTACTTAATCTGTATTTGTAGCTAATACTGCAGTTGTGATCTGAATTCTTCTGCCCTGGAACTCAGAGTGAAGAGGGGGCTAAAAATTGAAATATAATAAAAATAGTATGATATCAGTAAGCAATATGATTAATAGCAATATTTTTCTCTCTTTTCCCCTTTCCCTGATATAATGGCAAAATAAGAGCTCAAGACATTATTTATTTTTTTGGAAATAGAGAATGCTCATTAGATGTATTCTGATTTAATTTTAAACAGAAACAAGAACAGATAGAACAAAGAAGTTGTTTAGACACTATACTGTTGGATCATATGACAGCTTTGATGCTATAAGGTAAGATGCCTTCCTTCCTTTTATTTTACAATGTTAGGATTACATTTTGTTGACCCTAAAATCTTCCTCCTTCTTCCAGTGCTGATTCAATCTTTTGCATTTAGAAAACTGTGCTTTTGTTATACAGAAAATTTTCTTAGGATAGAAAAAAGTCAAAGGTATTTCCAAAGTGAATAGAATACTTTCTAATGGAAAATTTTCCAAGTTTGTTGATCTGAGATCCATCAGTTAGTTACCTGAAGATTTGGTGACCCATGTTCTGTCCCCTTGCTTCAGAAAGTGATTTGTTTATCTATATACAAATTCAAAGAGAAATTCTAAAAAAAAATCCTCTCACTATCTGGAAGCACCCCAAGACTGACTAAAGAAGTCCTCAATTAAAGTCCTCAGTTAAAGTCCTATATAGCACCAAACCCATTAAACATTTTACTATTGTAATGACATAGTTCTTTCCTCAGTTTGAACAATTCCAATCACAATGTAAGTTTCATTTGTCGTTGCTCTACTTAGCATTGTTCATTCAAATACTTGAATACAATATTAGGTAGCAAAAAACTGTTTCAATCACATTTATGGATTCAGCAAAGCAACTTAAAGTCAGTATGTTTTATTATGTACTCAGTTTTCCTAAGTATTTTCAAAATTTAGGAACAGATGCAGAAACTAATTATATGAAAAGAAAATAGCATTTTGTGTTTCAAAATATCTAGCATGTTCAGTTATGATACTAGTGTACAAAATTCAACTTTCATTATTTCTGGCATAATGTCTTTTCAGTGTCCTAAATTCTCACTTCTCACTAAATTCTTACAGTCTTACATTTTACTTTTTAATCATGAATCTGGAAAGTAGTTATCTGCTTATGCAGTTTCAGTTCCTGATATCTGGAGGACAACTACGTTCCATAGAGACCTCTCAGACCCTTAAAGATATGTAAGATGGCCTTTTTCAGAATGAATAATGAAATGCATAAGAATTTTTTAAATGAAATTAAGAAAAATGCCATCTTTGTAGTCATCACATATTTGAAATTAATAATTCTTTAAAAGGTTATATGGTAAGAACATAAGAACATAAGAGAAGCCCTGCTGGATCAGGCCACAGCCCATCTAGTCCAGCATCCTGTCGCACACAGTGGCCCACCAAATGCTCACGGGCATCTCAGGCAGAGACAAGGACAAACCTCCTGCTCTCGAGTCCCAGCAGATGGCCTTAGAAGCGCCCCAGTTCTTTCCCCCCCCCCCTCGGCCTGAAGGATGCACCCAGGCATCCGTTCTAGTAGCCATTGATACATCTGTCATCCATAAATTTGTCTAACCCTACCTTAAAGCCATCCAGACTGGTAGCTGTCACCACCTCTTCCGGCAGCACATTCCATAAGCCGATGACCCTCTGGGTGAAGAAATACTTCCCCCTGTCAGACCTTATTCTCCTACCCATCAGCTTCATAGAGTGACCCCTGGTTCTAGTGTTGTGTGATAGAGAAAAGAAATTTTCTCTATCCACCCTTTCTATACCATGCATAATTTTATATACTTCAATCAGGTCCCCTCTCAAACGCTGTTTCTCCAGACTGAAGAGGCCTAGACGTTGCAGCCTGGTTTTGTAAGGGAGGTGTTCCAGACCCTTAATCATTCTGGTTGCCCTTCTCTGCACCTTCTCTAGTTCCACAATATCCTTTTTGAGGTGTGGTGACCAGAATTGTACACAATACTCCAAATGTGGCCTCACCATAGATTTATAAAGGGGCAAAATGACACTTGCTGTCTTATTTTCTATTCCCTTCCTAATTATTCCCAGCATTGAATTTGCTTTTTTCGCTGCTGCTGCGCACTGGGTTGACACCTTCATGGAACTGTCCACCAGAACTCCGAGATCCCTTTCCTGGTGTGTTGCAGAAAGCTCAGACCCCATCAGACCCCATCAGTTTATAGACGTAATTTGGATTCTTGGCCCCAATGTGCATACATGTGGTAACTTGAAAACATTATTTAAACCATTAACAATTCAAGATAGTATTAACAGATCTGGCATGAGTATCAGGAAAGACATTATGAAATGCTCCCCCACTCCCTGTTTCCTATCTGTCCTGGGACTGTTTGATAAAAGACGGGTTATATATATGACTCAGAACTGATACTTAAAAGGAACAGTCTGAAATTAAAGTATTTTCTTATTTATTCCTAAATCTCACTAAATTGTCACATATTACATTTCCATCTCTCAAAACTAGAAATATGCAGGTGCTATGATTTGGCTTGTGTGGCCTTTAAAAAGAACTACACACAGCTAGAAAAGTGCCTTGTCAGGACAGGTAAGTTCAGCTTACTGCCAAGAGGAGCTAGAAACTGAAAGCAAAATTTGGTTAGCGAGTAAACTGGGTCAGCTCTTGGGGAACCAGCTCACTGCAAGCCTTGCTCAGCACATCTCTACTTAAAACTGTGTTATATTATTCAGATTTCATCCTAAGTAGATGCACACACCCTGGATTTCAACCAGTTCATTTCTATATCAGTCACAGTATCAGTGTTACTTAGGGTGAATTCCCACTCAAGGAATAAAACTGTTTCAAAATGGTTTGGATCCTCTTTGTCCCCACTCCCAATCATTTAAAGTGGCATACAAATGGTTTGGATCCTCTCTGTCCCCACTCCCAATCAGTTTCAGGAGTATTTTGATGATTATTTGGCTTAAAAACGGAATAATCACCTGATTTTTCAGGTGTTTTTTCCATTTTTGCTTTTAAAATACTTCTTCCTTATTGCTGTGGGACTGCAGACTGTTTCATTGTAACATTTCAGCCACTTCACACATAACAGTGTTTCCTTTCCCACCCACACAAGCCTAAAGATCAAGGAAAGAGGCCGTCCTGCGATATTCTGGCTGTTTCCCTCATTCCTTGATCTTTAAAAGGGGAAAGGGGGAAAGCTGCTGCAGGAACTGGGAGATGTGTGTATGTTTAAATGTGTGTGCGCAGGTGGCTGCGGCATCAGAGTGAGCCAGCCAGGGTGCTTTTTTGGGGGGGGGGAAGCCTTGCTGGTGATGGTGAGTGTGGAGGTGGAGCGTGCGAATGGGGCTTGAGTTGCCGCCACTGCCATGCACCTTGGACAATGGGGAGAGAGGGGTGGGAAAAGACTGAGAAGGGGGAAAAAAATCACTTTCCCCAATCCGGTTTTGGAAGCGTTTTAAGTGTTTTGAGTGTGGAGACACAAAATTGGGATTGAATCCAATTGCCAGATGCTTGTTTGCTTCCTTTAACTCGTTTTACATAGCGTTGTAAATAGCGCTGTAAATTGCCTTGTATATTGTGTTTTATTCCTTGAATGGGAATTCACCCTTGGTGTAGGCAAAGAGATTTCTGAAGAAATTCATTTGACCAGAATGGCTGCCAAATTTTCTCCATCAGATAAAGCCTATGTGGAAGCCGGATGTCTAAAGTTTTTCGAGATTCATTTGTAGTCTTGCATTTTAGAGGTTAAGATTGTTGTTATTCCAAGGAAATTAAAGTATAGGCACAGCCAATACTATTGGTTGTGCCTAAATAAGCTGTTTGTCTAGTAGCTGTTGCAAGTCATTGCATTTGATCCCAAATGAAGATGTTGTAGCATTTAAAATATCTCAGTTTATATATCATAGGTAGTTGGGAAGTGTGAAACACTTTGATATTTGCTTATTACTTAGAATCTCTAAGAATAATTTGTATTGTGTTTATATCTGTACCAGAAAGTCTCATAATCTATAAAGATATAATGTATGTCTTGTCCTCTGTAGAAAATGTCTTATGTTAATACACATTCCTGCTTTCTGGATAAATTGTCTCATTTTTCTGCCTAAAATATCTGCAAGTTGCTGTTTTGTTTTGTTCACATAGACTAAGGGTTACAAAGTGTAGTGTCTTAGTATTAATTTTTAGAATAAATGCTCCAGGAAGGCTAAAGCTGAAGTTTCTCACCATGGCTCCTAAGCACAGGGCTTTGGATCCTTCTCCAGATTTCAGTGCTAATATTAGAATCAATGTGACACCATTCCCTCTAAGAGCAAGCTCAGATTATTGAGTGTGGTTAGAATAGGTTATTACTAGAATGGGACTACTTAGAACAAGTGTGAGGTAGTAACATAGGCCCTTTCTGCACTGAGGATCTTATTGTGGATTTTATCTTGGAATAAGGACCTGCTAGCAACAAGCTTGTACAGACTACAGCAGTCTCCACTTACCCCAGGAAATGTAAGAATGCTGATCATGGTCAACAGTTCAGAAAATATTTTCCAAAGTTGTTTTCAAACACAAAGGGTGTTTTTCCACTGTCACTAGAAGTACCCATTAAGTACCCATTAATGGGTACAAAAATGTCATTAAGCACCCATTAATGGGTACTTAATGGGTACTTCTAGTGACAGTGGAAAAACACCCAAAAATGCTTCTTGGTTTATACAGTGGTACCTCGACATACAAGTGCCCTGACATACAAGTGTTTTGAGATACAAGCCGCCGAGCGAGTGATATTTTGCTTTGAGATGAGAGCAAGATTTGAGATACGAGTATGTAAATACAGTACAGTACATAACAAAAACAACTGAGGTGGTGTTTTGGGAGCTGGAATGGATTAATGGGAAAATTGCTTTGAGATACGAGCGATTTGACATAAGAGCAAGGTTACGGAACGAATTAAACTCGTATGTCAAGGTACCACTGTATACCATATTTTCCTGCGTACAAGATGACTTTTTAACCCTAAAAAATCTTCTGAAAAGTTGGGGGTCATCTTATACACCAGTAATACCCTCACCGGGGTCCTGCTGGCCACAGCTGCCAGCACAAAACTGGGATGCAGCCTAAACCGAGCCTTGGACTTGGGGAGAGACAGCAGCCTTACCTGCTAATCCCAATCATCTGGCTTGTAGCTTTCCTTCTGGCACTGACAAGAGGAAAAAACCTTGCTAAAAAGAGAGAAATATGAAGAATCCCACCCTCATTTTCTCTTCTCTGCTTTAGAAGAGTCTGCCCCTCTAGCGCGAGATTCGTCTATGATCCAGTAGGGGAGGGGTTGAAAGCAGAGAGGCTTTTAAAGAGAAAATGATGGCAGGATTCTGCATATTTCGCTCGGTGGAACACCCCCTCCCCTACAGGATCATAGACAAACTTCAAAGCTGCATTGCAGCCACAGATCTTTATCAGAGCAAAGTTTTTCCCTGGCATCAGCGCCAGAAGGAAAGCTACAAGCACATTCGTGGGATTAGCAGGTAAGGCTGCCATCTCTCCCCAAGTCCGAGGCTCGGTTTAGGCTGCACCCCAGTTTTGCAAAATCTCCATTTTAAGTAGAAAAATTGGGGGTCGTCTTATACACCCAGTCGTGTTATATGCCGGAAAATATGGTACTAGAATGAAATTCTATAACCTGTCAAACCTAAGAACTCAGGATGCAAAGGGAGAAAATGGTTACTTGGTTACTTGGCTGAAAAGTAGAAATCCATGTCAGTCGGTATCTGATACCCTAGGTGAACTTTGTTTTTGTTTCTTGAAACTTTGAACATTTAGGGTGCCTCTAAACAGGATTAAAGCTTTGGTGGGACACTGCAGCTTCAAGTGCCCACAGTATCCTAGCAACATCCCCCCCACCCCTGAAGTAAAAAGTTGTTGCTTCAGCAGCCGCTTTTTACTCCAGAGTCTCTGAGGATGTGGCGGGGATACTGCAGGTGATCAAAACTTCCAGTCTGACTGACAGGAAGTGGCTGTGGAGTTGTTGCTCATTCTCTGGTTGGTACATCTGTCTGACCAGAGGTAGCTTTAGAGGAACTCCACACAGTGCCTGCAGCTTCTGATCACTGTGTCTGCTAGCTTAGCAGCAGCTGCAGAAATACGTTGAAACATTTGTCTCTCTGGAGGCACCCAAAGTTGGGATTATAAACTGATAAGAGCACTGAGAGAAATGTATGCATGATTTCTAATGGGACAGGGTTATAATCTTGATGAAACTGAGGATGATTCCACACTAGCCTGAATATTGGACCAGCAGATATGCTAAGAATTTCTCTGCCACATGGTGGTACAATTTGAGAGCCCACCAGAATATGGAAGGGAGGCTTCTAGTATGCTTGCAGGTCCAGTGTACCAACCAGTGCAGAATCTCCCTGAAGCATTATGTGAAAGGTGTCTCCAACAAGAACTCATACTCATTTGAAACTAATAGGGAAGGGCCCATCATAATTTTGTACCTATACTCTTGCACTATTATTCATCAAGTTGAAAACATCATATGCCGGCTCTATGGACACTGTCTTTGAAAAGTAGTACGTATGGCCTGTTTAGAGTATTTTAGTCTACCAATCCAGGGAGATTGCCAGCAATTTTTATTAATTTACCATTTACATCAACCCAATTGGCAATAATATTGTGTATTGAAATTTTCAAATCTTGTTGCTAAATGTACTTGTTCATCTTAGGGTTTTCGGTCTGCTCTTAAGCAGAAGATGGATTCGTTCTCATACAAAGAAGCATCAAATTCACAGAAAACCTCCCAATGTAAAGAGGGTGGTTTCTTGAAATCGTTCATTATTTCTTTTTTGGATATGTGAACTAAAATAGCATATGAATGGTTTTTTCCTAATCATATCACAAGTGGCATATAAAAATTTTAAGTTAAATAAAAATAAATAAGTAGTCACATAGCTATCAGTGCAGCCATTAATAGTCCTTCTTCCATAAAGTTGCCCAAAACATTTTTAAGCCTTCCATTTTGATGACCAACACCACTTCTCCTAGTAGCAAATTCCAAGTTCATCCATGCATTTTGACTCCCAAGAAAGCAAGATAGGTAATGAGGAAACAAGACTTGTGTCTTCCCAGAGTAACGACAGGGCAAGCAAAGAGGCAGAATTCTGGGGGAAAGCCCAAAAAGCCAGGTCTAGAAGCGAAAAACCCAAAATGTTAGCCAATTCACAATCAGGATCAGATACTAAACCAAGCATTTGAGCCGAGTGATGCAGGGGTCAAGCCATGCATCAGTTGGAGCTAGGAGATCAGGACACACAACTGTATAAAATCCTTTCCCATTCAAATAGGTTGTCTGATCGAAAACCACACAGGGAAAGGGATCTCGGAGTTTTGGCGGATGGTTCAATGAAGATGTCAACCCAGTGCGCAGCAGCAGTGAAAAAAGCAAATTCAATGCTGGGAATAATTAGGAAGGGAATAGAAAATAAGTCAGCAAGTGTCATTTTGCCTCTTTATAAATCTATGATGAGGCCACATGTGGAATATTGTGTACAGTTCCAGTCACCATATCTCAAAAAGGACAATCTGGAACTGGAAAAGGTGCAGAAAAGGGCAACCAGAATGATTAAGGGTCTGGAACACCTCCCTTATGAAACCAGGCTGCAACGTCTAGGCCTCTTCAGTCTGGAGTGACGGTGTTTAAGAGGGGACCTGACTGAAGTATATAAAATTATGCACGGTATAGAAAAGGTGGATAAAGAAAATTTCTTTTCTCTGTCGCACAACACTAGAACCAGGGGGCACTCTATGAAGCTGATGGGTAGGAGAGTCGGATCCGACAAGGGGAAGTATTTCTTCACCCCAGAGGGTCATCAGCTTATGGAATTTGCTGCTGGAAGAGGTGGTAACAGCTACCAGTCTAGATGGCTTTAAGGTAGGGTTAGACAAATTTATGGATGGCAGATGTATCAATGGCTACTAGAATGAATGCCTAGGTACATCTTTCAGGCTGCGGGGGGGGGGGAGCAGGATGCTTCTAAGGCTATTTGCTGGGATTCAAAGAGTAGTTATAGGTTTGTCCTTGTCTCTGCTTGAGATGCCCATGAGCATTTGGTGGGCCACTGTGTGTGACGGGATGCTGGACTAGATGGGCTGTGGCCTGATCCAGCAGGGCTTCTCTTATGTTATCGATAATTTTACCATTGTAGCTATGGTAATGTTTGCAGAGTCTGTAAAGTGTGAAATTCTGTGAATATTTGAAAAATTGTAATACTCATTATAATAAAAAGACAAAGTAGATATTGTTCAGAAAGGTTAAGAAATAGTAAACATACATACAAAAGGCATCAGTAGGTCAAAAATAAACACATTTTTGAAGGCAACTAGCTTCCCCTGCACTGCAGGCAAAACATAAACCCAAATGCATTGCAACAAGCTTGCTCCTACCATCTTAAACATGCACATTTACAACAAAGATTTCAGCCTGTTTGAAACTGATAATTCCACCAGGATCATGAACCCTAAACAGCGCTGAAGCTCCAGCTGTGCTGTTGGCTGAAGTGGTGGCAGTGGCACCCATCACCAGGGGCAGGGGCAATGTGATTCATCTCCCCATCAGAAGTCACTTTTGTATTGTTGCTAAAAGTTGCACAGAATTATCTATGCAGCCACCAAAATATGAATTTGATGCAATAACACCTTGGCACGGCTTGAAAGTTGTTCTCTAGCCAGCTTCCTTCAAGCAGTCCAAAGTGCAGGATCAGAAGCTGTGTCTGCATACATGAGGAAAGAGCTTAGAGGTGCTAGGATGTAGACACTAATGTCTCTACCCTACCTCTAAATCACATTAAAGGCCTTTAAAAGTGCATTTTCTGACCTTTAATGTGGATTAGAGGCATTAGATGGTACCACCTTTAAGCTGCTTTCTGTATGGGGATGAAGCCATTGACCACTCTAAATTCTCCTTCTGTGTTGGCAGCAATTATGAGGCTTTGTACAGCAGCCTATATACAACAGCCAGTAAGTAAAAAGTGTGGAGATAGAGCTATTTCCAGACGTGTTTTAAAAGCCAGTATTCTGTCACCATGCCAGTGGGTCTTTTAGATTGTCCCAAGACCATGTTGGTCTGCTGTTGCTCACAAAGTCCAGATTCAACATATAGTAGGGTTTCTTGCACTACATTACACATCTGGTTATGTACTGCATTGGCAAAGCATTGGACTAGGCATCCAGGAACTTGCAGTGTGGCTGAGAAAATACTGGGAGCATAAATCATAGAGTTGGAAGGGATCTCTAGGGTCATTAAGTCCAACAACCTTCTCAATGCAGGATTTCCTAAACCATCCCAGACAGATGTAGGTCCAGCCTCTGCTTGAAGACCTCCAATGAAGTAGAACCTACTACCTGCCATGGCAACCTATTCCATTGACTGATCGCCCTTACTGTCAGGAAGTTTTTCCTAATATCTAATCTGTACTGACTCCCTTGAAGTTTCATACTATTGTTTCTAGTCCTTGCATCTTGTACCCATGCTGTCTGGTAAGTGCTCAAGGTCAAGAGGCAGTCAAGGTAACAGGAGGCCTGTTCCCACTTACTTCATGAAGAGGTCCCAGCCATGCCTGAGTAGGCCTAGCCGCAAGCCATCTCTGCCACTTCCTAAACCTTGCTAAGGTCTTCACTAGCTGTAGACAACTAAAACATTGTCTAAAGCTCGGCCTGGAACAGCTAGTGATTTTCCAGTCATTGGCTTTCACATCCTCTTCCAGGTGCAGTGCTGCAGATGAGTGTGGTGGCTGAGGCTATGCAATCACCATGGCAACATCTAGATACATTCAGGCCATTGCTGCAGTTGTTGCCATAGCGATCAAGCCTGCCAGGGCCAGGCGATCTGCATTTCAAGTACTGATGGTCTGGTTTGGGACAGCACCAGCTGTTGAAGTGTGGATGGCTCCCTCTGCCTTTGATCTTCACCTCAATGCAGTGATAGTGTTAGTGAGTGAGGTGTGAACAGGCCCTTGGTCTCTGGTGCAGCTGCAACATGCAGTGATCCTTGCTTGCAGATATTCAGCTTGCTTTGCTTGTGCTGTCGGTTTGGGCAGCCAAAAGTGGAGAGTTACTGGGTGCGTGGCACTTGCATTGCTTCCCCGTGGCTTTCAAAGATCTCTGCCATTCATTGAACTATACAAGAAGGAGGCAGAAAGGAGGCAGTGATGTCAGAAACAGCCACCTGTTGCACTACACAAAAGAAGTATAAAGAAAAAAGGAACTTACAGAAATAGTATAAGGCCATTTTCACGTTTTACATATTTTAGGGGGGACGCATGTTCTGGAATATAATCTGTTGAGATATCTCATTCTGAAAAATAGATTGATTTAGTGTTGTTAGCTGTACAACCTTACTAGTATTGCTTCTGCTATCACTATTATGCTATATTTTGTAGTCTCTTGAAATGTGACAGCAGTCTTTAAGGCTGTATTGTGTTACTGATCTGCCAAGAAAATTGCTTTTAAATTATATTGCTGTAAGATGATACCTAAATCCCATAACTACAACATTAGAGTCACAATAGATGCTTGTATTTAAAAAGAATAGATATTTGAACACGGCTTAAGATCAACTGCTCATGCTCTCTAAATTTATTTTGTTTCATTTGATTTTTTTAAAAACAAAATATGAATTCTGGGCATCTTGCTTTCACTGCATTCAGTGAGGCAATATCAGCTCAATTATAATCAGAAGTATTATCTTTGTAGATATACTTTGATGAAGGGGACAGAAATTCACTCTTGAGGGCTCTGTTGGAACATAAGGTTCTAGGATCGTATGTGCTGACTTGACTGTGTAAGCCTCTGCAGGTAGTTAGGCATATGGATTGCAGCAGCTGCTCCAATACAAGTGTCATTAACTTACTTGTTTACTTTTTTTTAGGAAAACTAATATGGTGTAGATATAAGTTTAGATTGCTCCTCATCTCTTTTGCCTTATTTCAGAAGCTAAGCAGGGTTGTGCTTTGTTAGTATTTGGGTAAAAAAACAACCTGGAAAGACTAGGGGAGCTTTCTGCACTGGCAAGGCCTACTGAACCACATCATGGCAAGGCATAGTCTATAACAGCAGCATGATGATGCTGGTCTGGACCTTCACTAGTCCCAAAGCTCACAGCCTCTGGGGGCTTTAAAGGGCTAGTAATGAAAGTTTCCAACCCTGTAGAGCCCATTTAGGCATTGTAACGGGTTCCTTGGTAGTATGTCTTCTACATGCCTCCACGATCCAGATTGGACCAAGTTGGCATGTTGGTAGTACTCAGTGTCAAGGACTATTGGTAATTCAGATCAGGTTATGCTCCATCCCAGAGTGTAGTAGCAGTAGGTGGAATCTCTTTGATCCACCCTAATGTGCATATCAATAAAACCCTGAAGAGGACCACAGAGCTTTTGCTAGTTACTAGAGGTAAGTACAGAAAGGCCCTAGGAACTGTAGCTTAGACTGGGAAGTAAAAAACAAATCTACAGAAAGAGGCATGGTGAGCTACTTCTCTATTTTGTTAAAAGTTGGACAGATTTGTCTATACAATCACCAAAAGATGAATTTGATGCAATAACACCATTGTGTTCACTAGTATATTCTGGTTTATTCTGAGAACAATCTTGCTGAGGCACAGGATGCCTTGACTCAGAATTGGCAATCTATCCTAATATGGGTTGCCCATATCCCTTTTCAGGGCCTTCCAGGGCCAGCTTTCAAAAGCCAAGAACAAAAGTTCCCAGCCTTCGTGTTTCTTGGCCCAGGCCTTTTTCAGCAGGATTCCCCAAAGTTGTGCACTTCTGATGCAGCTTCCTGGTGCATCACCAAAAAGAAGAAGAGTTGGCTTTTTCTATCCCATTTTTCTCACCCGTTTAATGGAACTCAAAGCAGCTGACAAAACTTTCTATTCTTCTCCCCACAACAGACCACTCTGTGACATAGGTGGGGCTGTGAGAGCTCAGAAGAGAGCTGTGACTAGTCTAAGGTCACCCAGCTGGCTTTCTGGAGGAGTGTGGACTCTAACCCGGTATTCCTAGATAAAAGTTCAGCTCCCTAAACACTAGACCAAACTGAGCTTGTAGGGATACACTAGAGCATGTCCTTCATGGTCTAGTATACCAGTAGTTGTCTGATTATGAACTACTTTTAAAGTGTTTATTGTTTTAGTGAGGTATGGTGTCATTTTGGTGTCATATCCTAGTCTGTGGCCTAGTGCAATGCAAAAAGCCCATACTAGAAGGGTGGCAAGGTTTCTGTCAGTGCACACTAGCATGTGGAAGGCAGAGTTCTAGACTAGACCATGGCCCTGGCTACCATCTAGTGCAGAAAATACTTTCTTTGTTGTTCAGCTTGTCATCATTAAAAAAGAAAAGGGCTATCTTCGTAACAAATATTCAGATATCTAAAAGTATTTAAAGGATTGGGACCATATGAGAGGGCCTTCTCAGTGAGAGCTCTAGATGACAGAATAGTTTCTTCTTTGGGTGTGCCAGGCACCCTCACAGTATGGGTCTAATGTCTGGTGAACACAGCCTCCACTCCCATTCAGAAGCTTTTGTTATTGTTTCAGTCAATTCATTAAGTGTTCTTATTGTGACTGACCTTGAAACCTTTGGGTATAGGGCAGGATAGAAATGCAAATAAATAAATGACACGGTTCAGAACTGTGTAAACAATCATTCTTCTAAGGAATGGCATTTTGAGGGAGAACCTCATTTGATTGTGTTTGGACCTGTTAACACAAGAAAACAGAACTGCATTAGAAGTACTTGCCCGCACCACTGCATTTTGGCTGCTTGAATTTAAAATGTAAAAGTTGAACTGGTGTGCATGCATACACATGGTGCGGTAGAGTCACTGCTACCACTGCACTCACAAAGATGAGTTCCGCCATTGTGATGGTTGTGTTGCCACTAAGGTTACCACCCAAGGGTGTTTCCAAATCTGCCACCACAGCTATGTAACAGTGGCTGAAGTAGCCATTTTGAAGTTGTGCTTTTGCAGCAACTGTCAGAGTCACCCAAACCAGACATTTTATTTAGAGGTCATGATGGTTAAGAATTAACAATCATCCCCTACTACTACCTAACCCACATAGGGTCTCCAGGAACCTTTAGTTGTTGAACGAGACGAATCTCAGAACAAGTTTCCATTATTGCACTATTCTACTGAACATTGACCGCTGTAACTTTTTTTTTTTTTTGCTTTTTGCTTCAAACACAGAACAAAATGGGGAAAAATGGGTTTACCAAACATATTTTAATAGAAAATTTTAATACTACCTTATCAAACAGAGGGTGTGACCCCATGGGAGCCGGTTGCTTCGCTAGTGATGTGATTAATAAAAATCCGCATTGTAATTCTCAATAAAGTGTCCCCATGTGGTTTGGGGAAATGCGAATTAAAATAGTACTTTCTTGTCCCCATGGAAACCGCTTTTTGTGAGCCCACATCTTTTCCTCCACCCACTCCCACTCCCCCACCTGCTGGAGTGATGACAGGCTTACTCAGTTGCACTTTTACCTCACTTCAGCTGTCAGATTCAGCTCCCTCCATCCACATAACAGCAGCTGTTTTAGCGCAAAAGCATACCAGCGATGATCTCTCCCTTTCTTTCACATCGGAGGCTGCATTATTAGGAGGGGGAAAGTGTGGGTGAGGAGTTCCTGCCTGGCTGAAGAGTGCTGATTCTTCCAGCGAGTGAAAGTGGTGGTGGGGAATCCCCTATAAAAAGAGGAGCCACTCTGTAAAACAGCAACTGTGGGACAGAACTTCCAAGCTCCACGTGGCAAGAGTAAGGAGGAGAGGAAGGCATTGACACTGACAGGAGTGGGTTAGCTCCTCTCAGTAGCCGTAGCAGCCCCTCATTGGGAGAATGAGGAGGAGGAGCTGAAAGAAAGCAGACAGTGTAAGTGCTGTCAGCTTCTGAGACCTGAATAGATCCGGACAGGTGGAGGGATCGGGGAGCGCAGCTCTTGGGTAAGAGAGGAGAAAGAAAGAAGAGGGGCAAAGGGGCTGCTTAGAAAGTGAGCTAAATAGGCTGGGAAGATTTTGTAACTTTTGCTATCAGGGGAAAATGATGCCAGTTATCATAACAACGAACATTGTTTCTCAGCAAGCACAGAATCTCTCTCCCTCTCCTAATAATGCAGCCTCCGATGTGAAAGAAAGGGACAGATCGCTGGTCTGATTGTGCGCTAAAACAGCTGCCATTACATGAATGCAGGGGGCTGAATCTGAAAGCTAAAGGGCTGCAGGGAGTGAGCTGCTTTTAGTTATGCTTGTAAGCATCCCCATCCTCCCAGGGTAATCTGTGGTTGCCCCCAGAGTCAGATGTAGTACTGTTTGGAAGGGGTGGGGTTTCTGCCGCAGATTTTCCTCCTTTGCGCCTGATGTAGCCCGGAGTAAAGCTGTGTATGGGGACACTCTTAGGCAAAACAAGCTTAGCATCGGAACATTTTTGGCATGGAGACGCACCCAGAAAGTCACTAATTCCATATTTAATATAAGAAAAAAGCAAGTACTGTTTAATCTTTTGCAAAATGCTAATAGTAACATCAAAATAATTCAGTAAATGCTGTGATTGCTTTTCTTTTCCCCATCCTCAACCCTAGAAATGAGCATGAGCTTTATAAAATAAACTTACAGAAGCAAATAGTATTAGTCCAGAAAATACATAATAGTATACATTCCTTTTCCTAATATATGAATTTGCATTACTAGCTGAATACAGGAGTTATAATTTTATTTTGATTTTTTCCAGGCATCTTTCAAAGGACTTGAGGCAATAAGAATCCAGCTCATAGATCTCTTGTTAGCGCCAACACAGAGTAACAGGGAGAGGCCACGTAGCATAGTTCTATTTTCTTTTCAAATAAGCATTTCTTTGCTATCAGCTCGAGCTGACCGAATATGTTTCTAGATCAGCTGGAAGCTATAAAAAGTAACAGACTGACAAAGTATGGGATTGCTAGTTTCATACCTCATACTGTATAGTGCTCCCATGTTGTCAGGAACATCTGAAAGTACACATTGGTGGTAATATAAAATGATCCCAAGCCTGAAAGCAATATGAAATTTGCAAAGTTTTAATAGATTAGGATTCTGTGCCTGTGTTGTGTGTGTTAAGATTGTTTCAATGCAGGGCAGAATGCATTGTTAGTGTTGCAAATAAATAAATAAATAAATAAATAAATAAATAAATAAATAGATAACATTATCTTTTTAAACTATTTCACTATTTCTGTGATTCTTCATTTATACTCACAGCAAGCTTAAGAACTTTATCAATAGATAGAGGGGGGAAACAAAAACATGAGAAACAATTAGAATACATGAGCTTTTTCCTGCTTATACAGGAAAATAATACTTTCTACATTTAAGACAGAAATGAAACCTATTTCCAAACATCACATGAGAAGCTAGTAAGGCCAGTTGCTATTTAGAATATAGGGGCTGAATTCCCATTGCCACTTTAAAACTGTTTCAAAACAGTTTGGATCCTCGTCGTTCCCACCCCCAATCAGTTTCAGGGGTATTTTGAGGATTATTTGGCTTAAAAATGGAATAAATAAAAACCTGATTTTTCAGGGTTTTTTCCCGGTTTTGGCTTTTAAAACACTTCTTCCTTATTGCTATGGGAACGCTAGAGCAGTATTTGTGCAAATACGTCATGAAACTGGTGGGCTTTCACCCTGCAGGACAGCCCCTTGTCAGTTAAGATGCCAGATTTCTCCTCTACAGCAGCCAGTTTCATTGTAACAATTCACCCACTTCACACCTTATAACAATGTTTCCTTTCCCACCCACACATTTTACAGAGATAAAGGTTGCACGTGTGGAAAACTGGGTTACTTTAAAAGGTTTACTTCTGGCAGCTCTCAGTCATCTCTCCCTCTCATCTGCCTGCCACGGCGGGTAGCACTGCTCGCTCGCGTGCTCACTTGCACAGCTCCCACAGGGAAGTGCACAAGTGTGTATGTGTGTATGCATGTGGGCAGCAGCAGAGTGAGCACTGCGCTGATCCAGGGGGAGCCTTGCCTCGCCTCGCCTGGGTGGGGAGAAGGAGGAGGTCGCCCAGCTTCCACTCGGTCTTTCTAACCGGCTAGTGGATCCAGTGAAGCGAACAGGCGTCCCTCCTTCCTCTCTCTCCCCCAACAAGCCAGCCAGCCAGGGTGCTCTTTTTGGGGGGAGGGCCCTGCTGGGGATGGTGGCTGTGGAGGTGGAACGTGCAAATGGGGCTTGAGTTGCACCTTGGGCAATGGGAAGAGAGGGGTAGGAAAAGGCTGAGGAGGGAAAAGAATTGCTTTCCCCAATCCGTTTTTGGAAGCATTTTAAGGGCGCATCCCCATTAAAAGCTTAATCCAGTTTCCTTAAACCGAAATAATAGAACTGGATGCAAACGCGAATTTGCCTGTTCCCATTACCTTTAACTTAATCGCGTTGGATATGGATTCTGAGGATCGTATGTAGGGTATGTGACTCAAGTGGGGACTCAAGTGGCTACTTTCTAAAAGCTGCTTTTTGGGGCTGCCCTAGCTGGGAGGCTGGGTGGCTGCCACTTGCCTGGATGGAGGAAAAATGGCAGCGGGCAGCCAGCAATTCTTTCCCCTCCTCTCCCCATTGCTCAGGGCACACAGCAGCAGCGGCAACTAAAGCCCCTTTGCTTTAAACGTTCACACAGAACCTCAGGTGCTTTCCTCCCTTTCCCTTTCTAAAGGAGAACTTTTAGAATTACGCAAAATTGCAACATTGTTATTCCAACCATCAAGGTGTGAAGTGGTTCCATCACTACAGTGTAGCGATCCCTGTTAAGTAGATTTTTACACTGAAATCACTGTCTTTGGAAGCAAGCTATTGGGAGAGGGAAACCCTAAACATGGATTCTCATCCCTTAAAACGGTACTGTCCACACAGTAAAAAATGTAAAACGTTTCAAGTGCATGATCCGGAGTGAGACCTGTTGAAATCAGGATTGAGATTCACCACGCTTTGGGGTGGTTTAACACGGGGAAAGCATGTTAAGCCAAACTGCCGTGCGGACTCCGAGGATTGAAAACGTTTTGAATCCGAAATAAGGTTGCCGTGAAGACACAGCCTAAGTGTTTAAGAGTGGGGACACAAAATCGGGGTTGAATCCGATTGCCAGATGCTCCTTTGCTTCCTTTTAACGTGCTTTACGTATCGATGTAAATCACGATATAAATAGCTTGTATATTGCACTTTATTCCTTGAATGGAATTCACCCTTGGAGTAGTTAGTTGCTGGTAGTGCAGTTAGCTTTAACTGTTTGAGTCTTATTTGTTTTGGATCTTGGCCAAAGATGCTATAGACTTTTATGTTCCCTGACCCATTAAAAGTACATTAGCCTAGCAGGCGTTATTAGGATTGGTGGAAATGGCTTTTGTAATTAATAATGCCTTTGTGAAACTTCAACTACAAAAATGTCAGAGTACTTTTACTGAAGTGAAGATGAAATTTGGGTTATAAGTGTCCTCTTATAATTATTCTGCCTTTCTGCCCCTAGCCTCTTTTCCCAAGGTAACCCCTTTTCTCTATACCTTTTAAATTATTTTGTACTCAAAGGAACCAGAAAGGTTTTTTTAATTTTTTTTT
This sequence comes from Aspidoscelis tigris stejnegeri, assembly GCA_023333525.1. Lineage (NCBI taxonomy): Eukaryota > Metazoa > Chordata > Lepidosauria > Squamata > Teiidae > Aspidoscelis > Aspidoscelis tigris. Next base: position 46,165,702 of record JALMGA010000003.1, on the reverse strand, counting down.
TAATAATAAGTCAATACAATGAAAGATTTTATACATTTACACGTTTCAACCCACCCTTCTACCCTCCCCTTCTACCCTCCCCCTTCCTCCTGGGACATGGATGTGTTTCTTACAGTACAATTTTAGTTTACAATTCTCAAGAAATGAGCTTCGTCAGGTATATTAATGTTGTTATTGTTTTGCACAGCCCTGATAAAAGGAATCCAGACTTTCTTCCACACCTCTTGTCGTCCTTCCCCCAACATCTTATTTTTTAAGATAGTCACAAACTCATTCATTGCAATATCCCAAAGTTGTGCATACCGTTCTCTTATATTCAGTGCTTGTGCTTGCTTCCTTTGTTTAGTTATTATTATGTTTGTTGCATGAATCATGAAATTCAAGAGAGTTTTAAGGTCAGAAGAAGTTTGAATTGTGTTAAGGTTTTGCAAAAGATAGATCTGTGGATCTAGAGGGAGGGTCATGCCAGTTATTGTTGCTTTTTCTTGTTATACGGACCTTCTGAATATCTGCAAGGGCGTGCAGTCCCATACCTTTTCTGTATACCTTTTAAATTATTTTGTACTCAAAGGAACCAGAAAGGTTAGCATAGTTGGTGGCACTGAAAGCGACAGTAAAAGTATTAGGAACATACTCCTAGCCTCTCTTAGCAAAGATCATCTAGTTGGATGACTAAGGCAGTTTCCTTGCTAAAATTAGCCTTGAAAGTTAGGCTAGAAAAGATCTAAATAATGGTTGCATTCAAAAAAAATATTTGGAGCTCTGCATACTTATATCAACTCCCTTTCCTCCCATGCATAGGCATTGGAGAAAACTGTTCAAATCAAAAAGCTAGTAAAAGCTTTCAATGGCTAGTAAAATAAATGCCTAGAGACTCCCTCCAGAGTGGAGAGACAGGCAGGATGCCTCCAAAGGCCGTTTGAAGAAGCCAAGAGCAAGCAAAGGGTTTGCCATTGTCTTCTGCTCAAGAGACCCCAGAAGTGACTGTGGGCGCAGCCCCATGCACATTTTGGTCCAAATCGAAATCAGGTTTGGCAAGGGTTGTCCACATGCTCTTTTGATTTGGTCCAATTTCTACAGACCAAATCACCCAAACCAGGTCCAAACTAGGAGCAAATTTGGTACTGGAAAAAAACAGGTCTGGGCACTGCTTAGGGGTTTGCAAGCTGAGCCTGTGCATGGGGATGGTCCTGGACTATTTGGGGAGGAGATTGTCACTCACATTGGTGGGAGGTGGGGTTCTTGCCCTGTGCATTAGAGATCGCAACCACTGAGATTTTTGGGGAGTACTTTTGGTGTTAAAGCTGAAACTGTGAGGGAATCGCATGGCCTTCACTGCCCCACAAGACTCTTTTATACAAGTATTCCACCCCCCGTTTCCCGATTGCCAAGGCAGGCAGGCTAGTGGCTTGATTTTTCTCCCTTTTACACAGAAAATATTCCACCCCCATTTCCTGATCACCAAGGCAGGCATGATAATGGCCAGATTTTTCTCTGTTTTAAGATTGCTGGGTGTTCTTGCGGTTCCCGGGTGGAATGGAGATGCACAGAACTGCTCAACCGCTCAACTGCCGCCAAACCTCATAGTGACTGTAGTAATGTGTAACAAAGCTCTAGAATGTGTAACAAAGAATAGCAGACTGGAGTTACACAAAACAATTTTCACTGTAATATAATTACAGTACTAACGGTGGAAGCAGTTACATAAAAAGGTGGTAGCTTTGCTTTCATGGTTATGTTTAAACAGAGGTCACCCCTTTGTCAGGGATGTTTTACAAGGATTGTTCCATGTTTCAGAGGGTTGGATGAAATGCCCATGATCCTAATCCAACAAAATCTGTAGTGTATCTGCACTGAGATTTTGGGTTAGATGAGCAGCTTCGAACTCATCTAGCTAAACCATCAGCAACATTGTATAGTAAGGCCCTGTTTAACTTGAGGGTCCTGTTACAACAAGTTGTCGCTTAAAGCCAAACTGTATTAAAGTGAAACTGACCCTTCTGACCTCTCCTTGGCATCAGGAAAACTCATTAGACTGAAACATTCTTACTCAATGGGTAAAATGTGTGCTATTGAAACTGTGCAAACTAAATTCACTCAAAACAGGGGCTTTCTGTATTAAATGTACATACTGTAGAAGGTGAGGAGATAGTTTTTGTTCTACAACCCATGAATTTCATTTAAGTGGGGAGAAAATCAAAGTGTAGATCCTATCTGAGCTGGGAATGGCGGTTAGGATGGTCAGAGTAAGCGCATCCAGAAGGTCTTAGCCAGAAGTCCAAGATCCAAAATCTTGCAGTAATTATTATGGGGCAAAATAGGAAGTGAAGGCCATTTAATAGCACAGGTGTTCAAATCTTTATAGATGCTATTGCAGAGCAATTCTGAATGGTGCAGGGAAGCTACTAGAAAAGAAAGAAAGAAAGGGGAAAGGATATTCACAGATGTGCTATGACAGTGATTTCGGAAGCGAATAGGAAATGAAGAGAACAGAAAGCAATATAGTGGAGTGAGGAGCGTACCAGATGGCAAGTGTCTGGGCTGAAGGCTTATAAACTTAAGATCTCAGCAAGTAGTTTGTACTTGCCCATGCAAAGCAGGGGGTCTAAGAAGGAATGAGTGAAATAAAGATTTTCTGAGGAATGAAAAGGTAAAAGGAGGTGAGTGGAGTTTTTGACTGCAATAGAAGATTCATTTCTGTTACTGTTTTTTTAAAAAAGTTATCTTTGAGAGAACCAATCTCCCTGGTTCTGGATAGAAGCTGTCTCCACCACTGTGGCAGAAAAGAATATGAGGAAAGATGAGATACTTATACTTATCTTCCTCTTCCTTCTTCCAAACCTCTGTCTTGCTTTGTCCTTAACCACCATTATCGCCCAGAACTCCTGACCTTTGCTTCATTTTAAAATGTAATCAAGTAGTATTAAGATTTTGCTCTGGAGCTGTCAGCCTGTATCCTACCGACACACACTTCAGCATCATCAGCTAGGAAAGGAAGCCTGGCCCTGCCATCAGCCAAGAGACCAGCAGTGGCTGGCAACATGCCTATCCTCTCTCCCAGAAAGAGCTCCATCATACCTGCCAAATACTCCCTGGATTTTTGCCAAGGGGTGCCAGCTATTTTAGAATATCAAGGGAACTATCCACTCTTCTTTTCTTTCTTTCAACTGTGAATTTAGAAATATGTGTGTACATTTAACATAGTCTTAGATGTAAAATGGAATTGGGAGCCTAACTGTGTAAGTATATGTAAATGGGCAGAGAACCGTCGTCTTAAGGAACAGTTAAGAGTTTTGCAGGCTTTAGAGTTTTGCTATTTTCTGTCATCACCAAAACAATGGTTTATGATGTTGCAGCACCTTATCTGGAGCCTGTTCTTTCTAAAGGAATATTACCTAGAATGGCAAAGAACTCCTATATCCCCAAAGGTTCAAAAATATTGCCATTTACATGTATGACCATGATTTATTTCATTATGAAAACTTAGGAAAATCAGCTGATCCATCCTGGAGTGTTATAATTCCTCTCAGAAAGCTAAGGCAAACCTTTGCTTTGAGAAGGTGTTTTTAAAAGCATCCATGGTAGAATACTAGAGAAAATCTAAGAATCTGCCTTTTGCATGTAGGTTCCTTTAAAATATATATATATCTTTCAGTGTATCCCCTGATTAGCAAGCAATTTGTGGTGCTGGCTTTCAGGAAGGCACAGGTTTGGTTTTTTTAATAGAAAAAGGATGATCTTGAACATACATGCATTGTTACTATTTAAATTATGCAGATTCTTGATGCTGTGAAAATTTGTGCTTGATGACGCCAAGGCAGCTGCACGTTGTTAGCATTGTAGGCTGTCAGATGATCATGTGGGATCCTTGCAGCATGCAACATTCAGTAGGATTGAAAAAGGGCTTTTGATGCAAGGCATAGCTTTTGAATATATTTGTGCCTTTTTAGCTATTTATTACAGCAGCTCAAGCTCACTTTAAATTTTAAAATGCTGCCTCATTTTTCCTCTGGTTGGTTTCATTTTGGCTTCACTAGAAGATGCATCTGGTATATCCACGATTGAGGAGTTTATTAATGCTACTGTCGTTCAGTTCACTTTCTTTTCTTTTAGCGTCCTAGCTAGCACAGATGACATGATCACACATTTGTTCAGCTCCCACCACCATGCATGGTTTCTTCCTCTGCTTTTGCTGCATTTTTTCTTTCCGTTAAGTTGCACTGTCATGTTCTTCCTTGCCATTAAGCCTTGTCTTTGTCTCATTCCTCCTTCTGTTTGCTGTTAAATTTTTCCCCATGTTTGATTACTGCAATATTATTTGATTAACTGGCTGTGATGATGATGAACCTACACACTGGCGGAGCAGCTACTACAGTGCTGATGAAGGGATGTAATAATGGTCGCTATCCTCGGAATTCTCTCTACAGTGACTGCATTATAGAAGAAAAGGCAGTGGTCCTGCAGAAAAAAGATAATGAAGGATTTGGGTTTGTGCTCAGAGGGGCCAAAGGTAGGTGGATTTTCTGTATGTGTGTGACAGGGTGAGTGCCTATGTGAAAAAATGGCATGTATTTCTGAAAATAATCTGGCATTATTCCTTATGCATTTGGTTGCTAGACAACAGTGTTTGCTCTGTGCAGTAAAACTGACATGGATTTTACTGTTTTCTGATTGAGCAGTTTTGAGTGTGTGTGCATGCCTAGATTTCTATACAGTGTTTTATAAATACTATCTGTCGGTGCTACATTGCACACATATATGCAGATAATTGTGAGGAGAAAGTAGCCTACCAGTTTTTGTGTGTTTCGGTCTTCTGTCTATCCAAATTGTAAGCCTTTTGGCTGGAGGGAAAATGTCCAGATTGTTTCTTTGAATTGTCAGCCTGTTAAAATCATTTGCCAAGTAAAGGTTAGTTCTGGGTGAATCTACTGCAGTTTTAGTATGAAAATTAGATAATTTTTATATCTTGGGGATCTGCATGTATGTTGAATGGCCTTTTTAGTGTGTGGTGTTCTGAGAGCTTCATGGCTTGATGTGCTGAGCTTTTTAAAAATATTTTTGTGCCCAATACGTGCTAGTTTCTATTTGTTTAAGGATATGTTTTTAAATCTTGGCAATTTATCATTTTATTTGTTCAAGTAGTGGTACAGTCCTTATGCCTGCCACTAACACCCCTCAGTTCCTGGATGGGTTCTCCCTCATGCTGCCTTGCTGTAAGGCAAGACTAGCCCATCTGTGCGTTTGGAGGATCCTCCACACCCTTCCTGTGGGAATACCATTTTATCATTCTTTGCTACAGAAGCAAATACCTACTGGGCTGCCCTAGCTATATAATAATGTCTGACTGTACCCCTTGCCTATCTCAATGCACATTTTGTTGGGGTCTTCTGCAAACTCTGTGACTTCATCACTGTGTCACTCAGCTGGAGCTGAGCTATGAATACTGAAAACTGAGTTTATTCCCTTACTGTACACATTAATTTCACCTGACCCTTGGCTCTTTAAATGCCTGTTGAATATTGAAATACCTGATAGAAACATATGGTTTTATCCAGTTTCATGTATCATTAGCTGTACATTTTGATGGGTTATTTGAATATGTATCTGTTAAATGTATATATAGTCTACAGATATGTTCCTGATGAATAAATTGACAGGGCTATCATACATTCAATGTAGTGATTTCGTGGTGTTTTCGTGGTTGAAGTAGGTTCAACTAAAGAGAACTGAAAACTGAGCATGCTTTATTATTCCATAGTTCCAACATATTTGTTCTTTTCTAAAGGCATAGAAATCTACCACTACTAAGTTTTCCTCTTTTGCTCACCAATTTAAGTAATCATGCATTTGCAAGAATGAAAAAAGATCTCTATGGCTAAGGAGTGTCTTACTGAATTACAGGCCCAGTAATTTGTTCATCAAATGATCAAGTATATATTGGAAAGGTTTATTATTTTTAGTAAAAAGTTTGTTTATTGCTCCCAAAGCTGATACACCTATTGAAGAATTCACCCCAACTCCAGCCTTTCCTGCTTTGCAGTACCTGGAATCCGTTGATGAAGGTGGGGTAGCGTGGCAAGCTGGCTTGAGAACAGGAGACTTTCTGATTGAGGTAGGAGAACTGGTACTATAATACTATAAATATGGTACTATAATACAACAGTGAGTTTGGAAAACTTTCAAAGGCTGCTATAAACTGGACCTCAGAAGTCCTAGTTCACAGGCTGACTCAGCAGTTTGTTCATGTAATCCTTCATTACATACTATGACATGGTTCGTTTTCCCACCCAACCCACTTTGTTACAGATTGTATCAATTGAGTTGTATTTGCTCAAGGCAGTGTTTTGTTATGTGTAAAGAGTACTAAATTTATTCTGGATATTTTGGGGTGGATGTGTAGTGCTGCAATCTGCCATTTTAAAGGTTACATATGTGATGGATTAGACTAATAATTGTTACAGTAAGTGAAAGCTTCATGGTGATCTCTCTTCTACACAGAAAGTAGTGCTATCTCTATGGTGACAAGATTCCCTTTATTGCCTTTCCATAGCAGTATATGATAGCTTTTATACAGCCATTTTAATCAGTAACATAGATTATTGTTTATGGCTAATTCTGAGTCACTTAAGAGTGAATATTATGTTAAGTAGTAAGATACCATAGGATGAAATATTCATCTTAAAAAGCATGATGTCTGGGTGCCCTTAATAAAGGCAAAGTGCCCGTTTGTTGCTCTGCTAGCTTTGATTTCAGGTTTGTGGGGATGTTGGAGTTGTACTTAATGTCTTCCTAATCATCATTTTGTCATGATGCTAACTTTGACAGCTTTCTATCAGTTTAAAGAAAATTACTGCACATCACTGCACTAATACTGCCACTACTGTATTGTTATTGTTGGATTGGTGTTCTAGAATATAATGTGAACAGAATTATTCATGCCATGTGAATCTGATGTTTACTGTGTTCATCTCATAAGTAGTGGTGATACAGTGCACTATATGAATGATTATTTATATAATTCCAAAATGTGCATATACATACTTATGCAACTTCCGTGCTATCTAAATTAGGATATCATCTTCAGGCTTTTATCTGGAAGAACAGATTGGGCTTATTTGTCATTTAGCTTTCCTGCAAATCTTCTTCTTCATTGTGCAACACTGTGCGTTCCTATATGCTATCACTTTCCTTATATTTAGCATGTACATACAAGAAACAATATAGAAAGCAGAATGTGTTCTTTGTGGCTATTGGATGTAACTGCATCCTTTTGAAGTTTTGTGATATTTCTGCTGAGGCATAACTTAGAAGGTTTCCTTTGAAGTCCATTGATTTTTCTTAATGGATCTGTAAGCCTTATTGCTAAGGATAATTTATTTAGCTAATATATATTTAAAATTATGTGACAAGTGGCTTACCACACAGGGATCATGATATGGAGGTTATCCCTGGCACAGCTAAAGCACAATTTGGCCAGCTGAAATTTAAAGTCTCAATGTATTTTGTTTTGCTTTGTCTTTGAATAGCAGAATTTTTAATGTTCTCATAATTTCAAAATGTCTTTATTAGCTAACAGGAGTAAATACCTCTAGTCCAGTGTTCCCCTTTGTTTTTGAAACTTGTTCTATTGTTCCTTTGACAACAGTCAAAGTTACAAACTGTAAAAATGTATCAGAACTGCAGTGTAGTTTCACCATGATGCCCCAAAGATACAACAGGATGAATTAATTGTGGATAGGAACTTCTTCTAGCAGATCAGCATGGCCTTGAATCTGCTAGGACCAGCCAGTTTGGGTCAGAGCAATGCTGATATGAACCTGGCCAGGCGGACTCAGATGGGCAATGAGACCTCTAAGAATGGAGACTGTTCCATCATCAGTGCTGCCCCTGTCTTCTCCAATTTTTGTAGCTATCCCTGATACAAAGGTGCGGAAGGTTTTCCTTTGCAGCGTTCTCTCCCTTGCTGTTCCACCATTGCTCTGCCATTCAGTGGAAGATATTTCTTCTCACTTGTAGCATTGTTTGCAGCAACTGACACTTTTCAGCTATTAGTAGGGGACAGGCTTTCCCCCTCTCTGGTACTTTTGCAGCAGCCACGCTCTACAGGTGTATCAGGTTTTTCTTTAGTGTCTCCTGAAGCCACTTAAGCTTAGCTGGTTCATAAATGGTTTGGCTTAAGTAAGTATCCCTCCCACTGTTTGGGCAATTGACTAAAGCAAGCCAAATCAGGTAGCTGCAGGTTAGGGGCCAAACAAAACCAGAAACACCACGTACACCCTATTATATGGGATTTTGAAAATGCCAAGAAAACGTGCACTTAAAATACCTTGCGAGTATTCTAAAAGTGAATGTGCACAAACTAAATGCCAAAATGAAGAGCATTTCAATCACTGGCTTCAGTTTACTTCTCTTTTTTTACCCTCTGTTGAACCTTATACATTAACCAGTTGCTAAAACAAAATTTAAACTTGTGTGAATATATTCTAAAGACTATAATCAGTTGGCTTTGGCTCTTGTGCAGTTGAATTATATTTCCTGAAAGAACATTTTTCTTTCTTTCTGTACATATGTAAAACCTGTGGTGTTTTGCTACGTACGTGCCTGCATTCTTTGTTCTGTAACAGAAAATAAGGACATTTTTAATACAACTGACTTTAAAATCAGAAGAAAGACGAGTTATTTGTCTTCAGTAGTTCTTTTATGGCTATCAATACAATGAGACTTCTTCTAATCATAGCATGCCTCAAGGCTACTTAATGGTTAATGTGGTAATTGTTTCTACAGAGATAATGTTCAGGCATGTTTAAGCAAGTATTTTCATGCAAATGCTGTAGATGGAGGTTCCTTAAAATCCATTTTTGATCCAATCAACTTCCATAAGGTCTGTATGTAAATGTTGTCACATTGGTTAGATGCACATAGTTTGATCTGTTCATGACACTGAGCCTGCCTTGATCACCCTAGCTGATGACCTTAATTGGGAGTGGAACAGGGCAACACTACCATGTTTGTTCTCCTTAGTCTCTCGTTTCACTCATACATCTGCGGAAGATGCCAGAGAGTTATCATGGAAAGTTTTTTTTTCCTGTTTTCATGGAATTATCTTGCAAGGCCCATCAGGGGTGAGCCTTATCCTCTGTGCTTTTTCAAGTCTACATGAAGCCTTTGAGAAAGGTCATCAAGAGATTTGGACTGAGCTGCAAATAGTATGCTGATGACACTTGGCTCTATCTCTCCATTCCCTCTGACAGGCAGAATGTAGGGCAAACAATTAGCTGCTTGGGGCATTTCAGGTCTCTTTGCTGTCACTAATAGGTCAGGTTGCGGTGGCAGTTAGGAGTGCCTTCCTACAACTCTTGTTTCATTCACTAGCTATGCCTCTAGTAACCTTCAGGCTGTACTAGTGCAATGTGATATATGTTGGCCTGCCCTTGAAGATGATTCTGAAGCTGAAACTAGTGTAAAATATGGCAGCAAGGCTACTGATAGATATGCCAGGCCAGGGGCATATCAGGCCTATGCTAAAGGAGCTCCATTGGTTGCCAATTGCCTGCTGAGCCTATTTCAGGATTCAGACTTACAACGCACCAAACAACTTGGATACTCTATGAAGCTGATAGGTGTGAGAATTACGACCAAGAGGAAGTGTTTTTTCTTTTTACCCAGAGGGTTGTCAGTTTATGGAATTTACTACCAGAAGACAGCAACTAGCCTGGAAAGCTTTAAGAAAGGGGTGTACAAATGCATATACAAGTGTATAAAAGGCTACTAGAAAGCATGCCTATGGTGGAAGGACAGGTAAAATGCAGGGAGCTGAGAGCAAGTGACGGTTTGTCTGTGTTTTATGTTTGAGAACACCCAAAAGCAATTAGTGGGGAACTGTGTGAGACAGAATACTGGACTTGATGGGCTGTGGCCTGATCCAGCAAGGCTCTTCTTAGGTTCTTACACTCCTACCTAAAGGAACACTTCTTCCCATACAGACCTGTTTATCAGTTTAGATCTGCAGGAGAGGCCTTCTTAGTAGTGCTTCTCCCCTCAACCATTAAAGGTGCAACTGTTAAAGGCTCATGAGATGGCCTTCTGTCTGCTCGCCCCCATGATAAGACTTCTATTTATAAGCAGGACAGAACCACAATACATGCATGAATGCATATATAAATATGCTTGCAGTACAGGACATGAAAAGTAGTATGAAAGTGCCTAAAAAAGGTGTATGCATTTCTCATGGAATGCAGAATGTATATGTATATACACAGACTACGTCTGCACTGCAACTTTTATGGAATATCCAGACATTGTACAGTAATTGTCAGCCTATACCCTTGCAGAGTTTTGAGGGGTATTTTACTAAACTTCTAGAGTTGCAATACCCACAAGTTCTCTGGGAGGCTCACAACAACAACAACAAAAATTAAAATACCATATACTAAATCCCCCATATATATAAAACAATACAATTAAAAATAACTTTAAAAGACAATAAGACAAAGCCAGAATAACCATATAGACCTCTAACATGCATGAGTAAATGAAAAAGTCTTCACCCAACACGCAAAAAAGTTATCTTGTTATATTTACATAATTATTTACTACTAATCTCTCACCCTAGTTCAGAAGGAAACTTTTAATTAGTGTAATTGGGAATGGTTTTTCACCAGGGTTGACATAAAAATAAACATGAACTTTTTTATAATACAATGTTACATTATGTACTCAAGTGAAACCTCCATTTTAGTTCCAGTTGGCACCATACAGATGGGGGGAATATAACGCCATTATGGCTGTGCTATGATGGGATTGCTACACGAATCTATGCCACCCATTGTAACTCTGCTATATGCCCCCTAAAATGTGATATTTCCTGTTGCTGGAAAACTCAGCACTTGTGGCAGGTTTTCCAGTAATGGTGCGTTTGTTTACCTTCTGAATGGAGCCACCAGCATTGCTGTGTCTACTACACATACAAGGAGGCTGGAACAGATGGTCATTCATGCACAGTGGTCGTGACACCAAATACCCAGGTGTGTGCATTGCTAAAATGTGCAAAGGCAGAGCTGTCCACAACACTGTCAGGCTAGCCAGCAGTAATAATGGAGATACAATACTCTGGATTATCTCTTACTCGTGGGATGTCTGGCTGCAGTCTGGAGGCAACCTGAGAGTGAAAGAAATTTATCTCAGCAATACTAAAGAGATATAATATAAAAGAACTTTGTATTTCCTGTGCCTCTGATACCTTGAGTCATTTTGAGAGGAATCTAGATTGTAAATGATTTGTCACATTATGACATTTTATATTTTAGTATATTTAGATTTCTTTTGCAGCAGAAACGGAGCAAATTAATTCTGTAGATATTTTCTATTATCTCTTTGCTACACAGTTTTTAAAGTGGAACTGAAGAATTTTCCCTGCACTAAAATCATACATATAGAAGAGATCCTGTTGCAAAAGTGGATTAGTCTTTCTAACCCACATTTTTGGCAGAGTGCTTTATACACCATTTCTGTTATCTTTTTTCTGTTATTTTCATAATGTGGCTGCAAATGTATAGGCTTCTGTAGGCATGCAGGGAAGGGCAAGAAGGCGTTTCCTGAGTTTTTGAATGTATAGTTACAGCAACTATCCATTTAGCCCAATTCTGGCTACTACCTGGGGTGGTGGTGGACTTTTGTGCTCTTGCACAGGAATGTTAACAAAAATGCCTTAAGTTGCAAACAAGATGGCAAAATGAACTTACTTTCCTACTCAAATGCATGAGTATGCAAACCATGTATGTATGATTTTCTTATATTGCTACTTGTACTGGTGGAAAACAGTTTATTTGGCAATTATAGCTATACACACCAGTTACTAGCCCATGTTCCTCATGTGCATGTTGCACTCCTTGATAGGTCCTCCCCCCAATTTATCCACTTTGTTGGGGAAAGGGAAGGTGGAATCATTAATGCTTCAATTTGGGGCAGGAAGAAGCAGTCTATTGTTAACTCCTTCAGGGAGGATTTCACAGTGGGGAGGGGAGGATGGCGGCAGAAGGGGATCCGCTTTAGACACGCTAGTCATGGTGTTACCAGATCTGCTCCAGTAATAAACTGTAAGCAAATGTGGATAATCTGGGCTATTTTAAAACCCAGAAACACCAAATTTAACTTTTTTTCTTAGGGGGAATTAGTAGCTAGATCTACAGGTTTTAATAACGAGGAATAACCAGAAAACAGAGACAAGACCAATTTCAGACTCAAAACCAGTTTTCTTGTTAAACCAGAGCAAAGAATTTATTAGAAATACAGAAGAGAAGTTGAAATGGAATCATTAGATATTTAAGCAAAACAAGGACAAACATGCAAGGACTTTAAACATGGCTAAATAACTAAACAGCCTATATCAGAATAATTCTATGCATTAAACTCATAATTTCAGTTTTGGGGAAGAAATGTGCCCAAGCCAGCAAGGAGGTAGAAAAACCACCCTTAATACTAAGATATTCCCTAACCAAAATTAAACAATATAGAAAATAGGGGGAAGTAAGGAGGAATGGAATTTGCTCTCACCACTGTGCCTTAGATGGGAGATTCCAGCTGATCTGTGCCTCTCCAGGAACAAAAATAGAAAATAAAAGTAAAAATAAAGAAAAATGATCCCTTTTATTGATCCGGTTTAAAAAAAAATGAGTAAAATATCTCAAAAATAAAAATAAAACCAGTTGAAATGGGCTTCTGCAATTGTTCTGACCAAGCCAAATTCAGAACAACTTTCAAAATTTAAAATGCAGCTCTGTGTAGCAGGAGAAGAAAAAAAATGAAAATAACAGCAAAGTGTCTGTGGTCTTTTCCTAGCCTTCTGTGGCAGGAAAACTCCTTTGGCTAGATGAGGAGAGGGAGATTCCTTGCCCTAGACTCCCTGAACTCCATCTCTTCTCTGCCTTTCTTATAGTCAGAAATTGGAACCACAACAAAACAAAACAAAACAAAACAAAAATCTGTCGATTATGGTCCTTCCTTTGTTAATAAAAGAAACTGCAGTATCCTGTAATTTCTCCCAAAAAGATGCAAAAATTACCCTAACAGCATCTCCAAAGCTCTTCCTGCAAAGGTAATCTACCTTCAGTCTGTCCCAAAAAAAGTTCATCGGTCCTGTAAGCATATGTCTTTCAGAGAAATCCTGGTCTTATTATTCCTTTTAAGACAGAGTATAATGGAATGGCTCAGGTGTTATAAGATCCACTTCCTTAAAAAAAATAAGATGTTCTCCTCCCTTACCATTCCTGTATTATGGAAGTTACTTTAAATTAACATTTCTGATTGGCGCATCTCCTGACCTTTCTCTGACTCCCTCCAGGCACTTTTATCCAAGGGGTAGACAAAAGGTATAAACAAGCCCAACAGAAATCCTGACATTCCCAGTCCTTGTTATTTCCTTCAGGTTAAAAATGTAATGGAATAGCTCATATGAATTCAGCAAATTCTCTCATCTATGAAACATTTAGTAAGATCCCCTTCCCAGGGCACTCCACATTTTTATATATATATTCTTTTAAAAAGATATCTTCTCTTTTTTTTCCAGAACCCCAGTGACTGATGGTTGTTTTGTAACCCTTGTTCTAGCCTCCAGGCAGAATCTTGAGTGGCCCATCAGATGCAGGAACCAACAGCAATTTGTAATTCAATGGGGAGATCTGTTTTTGTTTTGCAAAATGCCACATCTCCTTCCTTTGCTTTTGGAAGCATTTCAGATGTCCAAGGCTTTTATTCCAAGTTAATGGTCCCCGCCTCTTTCTTATTCCAATTGAGTCCCAAAGCTCTGATGGAACTGCACCCAAAGCCCAAGACACTGCTCCGACACCAGAACTTTTATTTAGCCAATTTTTTATTAATAATCATAGCTGGTATCAATGGTAACATCTCCAGAGAACAAACACACTTGATGTGCATGGAATATTTTCAATCTGTTCCCCTGCAGTGAATCTGATTAGTTATTGAAGCATAATTCGTTTTGAAGCTCACAGTATGGCTTCAGTTTGGAGAGGGCCTGTGAATTTTGGCAGATGTAAGACAATTCTCGTACTCTTTCATACCTAGCCATATGAGCAAGTAGATTTTGGTATTATTTTTGCAGCAAATCCAGTTTTGTGTGCAGTCTGTTGCAGTATTCATTATAGTTGCAGAATACTGAAGGAAGGAAGATTATTTGTTCTGAATTCTATAATATTTCTAAAGCTTTTAATTGTGAATTTGCTAGAAATTTAGCACACAGTACAAGTTTTAACACATCTTTCAACATAAAACTTTCTGAAGTATTTTTTAATTCTCTTTCTTTTTGTTGATGAGACTCCTCTCAGGATAGCCACAGCCAAGATCCCATGTTCTTTGCCTCTCTGTTCAGTCTTGAACTTTCTATCAGTCGTGCATATATTTGGGATGCTTGTCCCTTCCTAGTACATTCCTTAAAATGCTAAGTGAGCTCTCAAATGGAATCAGTTCTTTGTATAAAATAGACCATAGTTTCATTTTTGCTAATGCAGTTTTGAACTTCTTACCCACCCACCCACCCACCACCAAAATCAACTTTTCTATTATGGTTTGCCATTTCTATAGCAAACCCTTAGGTAAAAAGCAAAGGGGGAGGTTAACATGGGAAGATGAATAAAGAACATGGTACGACAAATATTTGCACCCCCAGAGTATCAGATTAAGTTTACATCATTTTTTGTAATCCCATTCAATAGTTTGAGATATAGGTAAATAATTTACCATCACTGTTCAATTATATCTGACATCTAGTAGCAATTTTCATAAGTGATTCTCATTGCATCAACATATAAGTTGATTTTTTTTTAGTTGTCTGAAGCCAATAAGTTATCACCTCATTATATTCCAACCTCCTCACTAATAGATCTATTACCAAGGTGAATAAAATAGAAGATAAGAGGAAACTTGAATTATTCCTTTTTGAATACAAAAGGGTTCAGTAAGGTGCCTATTAATGTTTATTTTGGTATGGGAAAAACTATAGAGGCATTTATAATAAATTGTCAATGCATTTGTATTGGTGTACCAAGACCAAATAGTCATGAGCCATCATACCAAGTTCTTTAAATATATCCAAATTAAAAACAGCTAATTGTTCTTTATTTGTTCTTAATTGTTTGTAATGCAAGGCATGAAGAACAGTTAAAGATCTCCCAGGTATAAAATCACATTATTCCTCGCCTACCATTTCGGTTACAAATTTATTTATTTATTTATTGTTATTCTGCTAACAAGCATAGCCACAAAGTGTATAATCAATATTGGTCACCCCTTTTGAAAAACACAGTCATATGTGCGTCAAACCAAATCAATGGACTCTGCCCACTTTCAAAAATATAATTAAGCAATTCCATCATCTGAGGTGCTAATATGTAAAATAATAGTGTGAAACTGTGAGGTCCTGGTGACTTCCCAGGATTGCAGTTTTTTAAATAACTTCACTAGCTGCAGTAAGAATAGTATGTGACCAAAGATAATCATTATATTCAGGTTTTACTCTAGATTTTAAAATATATTGCAGATAATTTAAAACTTGTCATGAGATGCTAGTATTAGGTGTGTACAAATGTTTAGAAAAGGTGCTGGCAATACTCTCTAACTTTCTGTTTGTCTTTAGTTTCCATGTTATCTCTTAAAATACCATTTTTTTCATGTTTCATTTTGTGTCATAAAAATATTGCTTAGCAATTCTATCTACAACAAGTAATTCTGGTCACTTATAGCTCTTCAAGCTTCTCAGAATCTCTGACTCTAGCATTTCCCATCCCCAGTTGTTTGATATCATCAAATAATGAGGATTTTGAATATAACAATTTTTTAAAATCCTCATTCTTAAACCAGCCCATACAACACTTACTTTATAGCTTCCCACCATGTTTTAACTGGAAACTCTGAATTGGTATTATTTAAAAGAATATTATTTCATACCAGCTCAGACTTTCTCATCCTTCTTTTTGTTTGTTGTCAAGGTAGAGTTGAGATGCCAAATGATCTCTTTTCAGTCAGATAAAGGAAGGCTAAAATCAGTCAGCAATGAAGCACAGTCTGAATGTGTGTGATTCCAATTCTTGTTGTGCTAAGATAACAAATCTTTTGTAATTAATAGGTAGACTAATCTGACACACAGCTTGTATCTGTGAGTATGTGAATTCCTTGCTGGATGTCTTGTCTATTCTATATAGGTTGTCTAACCCAAATAGATTTACTATTTTTAATAATGTTATGTCTCAGCTGTTTTTAGGGGCATGTGTCTTATAATACGAGTCCTCCTCTGGATTCATAACTGTGCTACAATCCCCTGCAATGACCAGGGCCCCATAAGCAAATTGAAACTTATGTATCACACTGTCAGGGGAAAAAAAAAAAACCTACAGGGAACAGCCAAAATCAATAAAGACATTGAGGAATACATAGTGACCGCTGCAATCCCTTTTTTTACTTGCTTGAAAGTAGCTGGGAAATTTGCTTTAAATGTGAATCCTCCAACCTTTGCACTGGAGGCTCCTGGTGCTGTGTATTCCTTCTGATGATTTAACATCCCTTTACTGATGAATTTCTTGAATAAAAATTATTTTTTCATTATGTTTAAGCAAGATCTCTAACTTCTTCCTTTTCACCTGGATATTTAATGCCCTCAAATTTAAAATCACTGTTTTAATCATCTCCAAATGATTTGTCTACTGCTTTAAGTATTGTTATCAAGTCATTCATCCACAGTAAACTGCTGCTTTGTTTATTGGCAAGAACAGATAAAATTTGGATCAATAAACATTGATTTACATACACATTCACTACCACCCACTAATTCATTACACATACCAATCACATCCAAGAAGATAAAGAGACCTCATAGATCTCCAGCCCCACCTTGAGACTATTCATCTTCCCACTGTCACCTGTCCAGATACAAGTGGGAGGAGCAGTGTCATGTCAATGCCATCTCTAGCTTTCTAGTCCTAAGCGGGGAATATCATATAACCTTAATGTGTCCTCTATATATGTTGGAAGTGGCAACTCAGGATGTGTGGTCATTGGAAGAAGGGTGCTCTGTTTCTTTAAGTTAAGCTCCTCCCACTCTCCTGCTCCTAGGCTTCAGTTAGAGTAACTGAATGCTGTTTCTGACAGATTAACTCAGTTAAGTTAGTTGACAACTGAGTGCAGCTATCTCTATAAGCAGATGCAGTCTTGCATGCTTGAGATGGCATATTAGGTGCCCATTTGTCAAAAGATGTTTAAATACTAATAGTTACATGTTGTATTTTCTTCGTTCACCTGCAACAAAGTAGTGTTAGCAGAGTTACTTGAATAAATCTAACTTTTATGTTACCTACTGAGAAAAAAAATTTTCTTCTCATCATTGTACTCAGAGCAGCCAACCTGATCCAACAACCAGTTTTTATCAATATATACCCAATTCTTCTGTAATTTGTTTGCAAATATTAACATTTAAACACTACTTATATACAGGTTAAAGCTTTGTCAAAGAACATTTCTCAAAGTGTGGTTATAACATTAAAGTATAACAAACCAATAGGCGGCAACTGCTGTGTAATTTGGTTAATAAAAAATAATTTTTGATCAACTATCTTCTACTTACACCGCTTATAAATATGCTCATTCATATTGTTCCTTTATTAATGTACTGTTAAACCACAATTTTTCTCTCAACTAATGCAAATTTCATTGCTAATTAAAATGTCCATTGTATTCTTAAGACCCACACTACTTTTTCCTCCATTAAGGAAACTACTTATAATGCTCATTTGTTATAGTAAGTAATTATCAATTTGTTATCATAAATCACATTGAGAGATCAAGGAAGCATGCTTAGTATATCCACCATTCCTAGCTTTTTATTGCTAAGCAATAATTGGTACCATCAGCCACACTGAGAGATCAGGGAAAATATCAAATATCCCATTGACTTTTAAATCAAATCCTTGAAATATATTGATGTCATCAAATGCCCTTAGAGATATGTAGTCCAAACATTCTGGCTTTGTGCCTTTAGCCTCCCCAGAAGTCCACATAGCTTTTAGATGTCACTTTCTGATGTGCACTCAGAAATAAGGCCTGGTATCATTAACCACAAAGTGAAAACAAGAAAATCCCACTGGTCTTAAACTCTCCCATAGTAATGTAAATGACAAAATTGTCTTATAGTGATCAGCTTATTGATACCATTATTGATGCCATTAACCACTCAAAACACCATTTATACACAACTATGGGTGTTTTTCCACTTTCACTAGAAGTACCCATTAAGTACCCGTTAATGGGTACGTAATGGCATTTTGTACCCATTAATGGGTACTTAATGGGTACTTCTAGTGACAGTGGACAAACACCCTATGTCTCGAACCTGCTATTCCTGAATAAGAGTCTGGCTCCCTAACCACTAGACCAAACTTGCTCACAGAATATAATTACACTGTTTATGTGGTTTCTTCCTGTGACTGCCAAACTGTAAACAATGATCAAAGACATCTTTGATAAAAAAGAAAGAATAAAGTATCAGTGAAAGGCTCAGGGCCTGCATCTTCATATCTGTCTTTAATAAATATCATATAATATTTCTGCTACTGCCAGTTTGGTTGCCCTCCTTTTTTTTACATAAAGCAAGCTTCATTTAAATAGTGGAAAAGGCTGGCGATAGTATCTCTGCTGATCTTTTCCTGGAGAGCATACCAGGTGGCTCAGCAACACAGGCAGAGTTCTATCTATGAACTCAGTTTCCAGTTACCCCTCAGAAATATTGAAGTATATGAAATAATTGGTTTTTAGAAAACTTTTACAAAATGTGCAGATTTCAAAGAATTATAAAAGCACTATGACAACACTACAACTTGGTAATTAAAATATCACCAATATCCAGAAGGCAAAAGCAAGATAGAAGTAATAGAGAGAAGCAGCTTGATATGATGTATAACTTCGTTACCATTTGTTGCCATTGAATTGCATCTTTCATTTTATGTGGACCAATTTGTTAAAATTTCTAAACGTCAGGATCCCAGCAAGATCGTAAGAAGAATGCAACCTGTCAGATTTCAACCCAACATGGTTAACTTTTAATGAAAAAAAATCACAATTTCAATAGGAAATAAAAGAGGATAAAAATCTTCCTTCCTTTTGAAAAGGTAATTTTTGTACCAAGTGTAGCTCCTAAAAGAGTCTTCAAGGTCTGAACCAAGTATGGTGTAATGGCAGTAGTCAGTCCAGAAGGCAGTAGTGTTGTTCTTTTTCAGAGAACGTATCAGATAAAACTTTAAAAAGTACCTTTGGCATCAGCCAACAGCCATTACACCAGGAATAAAACTGAGTTCAAAAACCTTTGCAGGTCAGCTTCTCTTTTTGGGTGGACAATGGAGCACATGAGAGGGTCACTATAAAAAAAAAATCCAGCTGCATTTCTCCATTAAAAAACAACAACAAGGCAGCAGAATTGTCTCACTCCATTCATCCAGGCTGACAATATTCCATTGTCAGCTCATGCATGATGCTGTCAAAGTAGATATGATGCTGTGGATCCTTACATGGCTCAGCACCATCAAGACAAGGTGCTAATCAACCTCAACCTGTTCTGCCAGAAGGAACTGTTGCTTCAATGCTGGCTTCACAAGCATGTGCCTTGGCATGTGGTACTAGTCTCATGAAACTGCTTAGCGCGAAGATTGGTTTCCAGTTGTAGCAAGATACAGAGAGAAGATGGAATGAGCTTCCAATATATCTAGGCCAAAGGGCTATAGGCCTTTAAGGTTGTGTTCACACCTAAGATTTAACCCAGCTTCAGTCCACTTTCAGAATGAGAGAACTCATCAGCAAACTGAGAATCTGTTTTCCTTTGGCATTCTCTAACTCAGAAAATGCACCTTTGGGATACATAACGTGAAAAGAAAATGACTGATCACTTTGCTGTTGTATTGTTCCATTCTGAAAATGGACTGAAGCTGGATTATATCTTAGGTGTGAACGCAGCCATATTAATGACTGCATTGTGACTTCACCCAGCACTAACTAATGGTGTACCATTTACCTATGGATGAATAAAATACTGTTATCTCCAACCATTGTTACTTTCTGTAATGTTTACCTTTTAAATATTTTGTGTTCCATTTTCTATTACATTTCTTTTCTAAATGCATGAACATTTGCATTTAAATATTCATTCTAAATTATTTACCTTGGCTTACAGTTTTAAACAAATGTTTTTATATAGTTCTGAAGCTGAAAATTACATCTGATGATATAATTGGAGCACATGAAGATGAAGTTGTTCTTGGAGCTCTGCCATCCTCAGAGACTGTGAGGGTGGTGGCACATGAGACAGATCTTCCTTTGGTGGCCCTCAGGCTCTGGGATGACCTCTCAACAAAGGGAAAGTTATGACCTGCACAGATACCTTCCAGTGAAGGTTGTGATAGGAAGTCTAAAAAAGAGAGAAGGAAAATAAATCATGTATATGTTCATTGGATCTATAGTGAAGATATTGACAGCTACTCTGCCTCAACCTATGTAAGGTCATTTCTCTATTTAGAAAAGGCAGGAATTATATAATTAAAAGCACAGCTGTTTATAGTTGGTTTCTGTGGCCAAATAAGTTATTATTCTGTTATTTTGGTGCCAACCAGGAACTATTGACATTATCAGTCCAGGCTTAAAGAGATTATCTCTCTCTGGGCTAAGCCCTTCTCCTATGCAGATCTGTGGTTTGTGTTCAAAATGGTATATTTTGGACTTTGGCTTGGCTTCCTGGACTTTCCTCTGAATTTGCGACCCATATGCCATAAAGTCCACTATTCATTTATTTATTTATTTGAATTTTTATCCTGCCTTATATCCAAAGGTCTCAAGACAGGTTACAACATTAAAAACCAGTGAACATATAAAATGAACATATTAATGGAGAATTGTCTGTGCCTTGATATCGCTCTCTTAAAGCTGCAGATTCTGGGAAACACTGGTTACCCTTTTGCCCCACTGACTTTCATGGCCTTTCCTTGTTTTCAGCAAATCTGCCCTGGGTGGAAACATCAAAGCTGGGGAATGAAAAATTCCAGACTTTAGTTTTTTAGCAGCCTTGAGAAGAGCAGACCGCTGAACAGCAGTATCTAATAATGTAACAACCTTTGCTTGCAGTGCAGCAACATCATATAGATATTGCCTTAAACTTTTGTTCTCTGTAGATTATAGAATTATAGATATTGCCTTAAACTTTTGTTCTCTGTAGATTATAGAATTATAGATATTGCCTTAAACTTTTGTTCTCTGTAGATTATAGAACTACTATGCAGCTGGAAAATACCTTAAAGAGTACTGTATTTTCTGGCATATAAGACTACTTTTTAACCCAGGAAAATCTTCTCAAAAGATGGGGATTGTCTTATACGCTGGGGGTTGTCTTCTTATATGGCGAGTATATCCCAAATTCTATATTTTAACTGGAAAGTTAGCGGTCGTCTTATACGCCCAGTCGTCTTATACGCCGGAAAATATGGTATTTTATCTAAGGCCAGCTAATATGCTTTAGAGTGCCACAGTATAATAAATTGTTTATCTTCAATATTACAGAATTTCAAGAAAGATTTCAGCAAAGTAGTATAAAGCAAGATTTCTCAAACTGTGACCCTCTATATGTAGTCAGCTGAACTACAGCTCCTATCATACTTCTCAATTAGCAAGAATGGCTGGAGGGTAGCTGTTTGAAATCCCTGCTGTAAAAAAATACAATGAGACCTTGGTCCTGGTCACACTTTTAGTTTAGGATGACCTTAGGTCAAGTTACTCACATTATTTTTATTCAGTTCATTTTCCAAGCCAGCCTACACCCATTAGATGGTTTTAATGAGAGTCCCCATTTTTAGAGAACACAGCCGTCCTGGCATGCCAGGACATCTTTGCTTCCTCTGTTGTGAGTGGGGGGACTGGCTAAAAGAGGTTGAACCATGCTGTGGTGGGTGGGTCCAGTCTTTCCTTTCAGCCAATGTGCACGCATGGAGTTCGTGAGGCATTTCCCCTTCTCTCCTCAGTTTATGTGTATGATTCCTTTATCCAGCATTTTTCCACAAACTTATTATTTTTTAAAAAATTAATCGCACGGAGAAGAAAAGCATATAAAAAAGAAAGGGGGCATGGAGTTGTGTGAGCAGGCTTTAAAAAGAGCCACAAACACACACCCTTGCCTCCCTTGAGTGACACAATGGCATCCAATAAGAAAGGAGATAGGGGTGGAGAGCAAAAGGGGTGGAGAGACAAGAGTTCTGTGGAGGAGGCTGAGGTCAATCACGGAGAAAGGTGTGAGCAATACAACTTAGAGCAAGGACAGGCTGAGGATGACCAATAATAATTATGTGTAAACAGAGCTGGTATGACCTCAGTTCAAATTACGAACCAGGACATCCTGTCTCATATGCTGCAAATTAGATGCATACAGATAGAGTGGTTTCTGGATTCTATCACAGCTGTCACATATAAACAAGTTATTATAAGTGTACATATATACAGTACACGTACACACACAGTATATATACATATATACACACACATTATGTATACATTATATATACATTATATACATATAATACATTATATACATATAATAAGAATATTGTTTTGCTGTGTTGTACAATTCTGTGTCTTTCAGAAGGGTACAGAAGTATTTGGTATATATCTATTTTGAAAAGATTGCTTATTTAAATGTGCTTAAGGGAAAGTTGGTGTCAGAATTGTTTTTTAGCTGTGGGTGAAATTAATAATTCATGGATCTCTTTAAAGTCAGCATATATATATCTTCATTTATACATTCCAAATTTTATTTTAGTTAAATCAGTATTTTAAAAAATGAGATCAACTCCTTGAAGAAACGTTTGTCACGATCACATGCATCATGTATTGCTGCGGCTGATCACTGAAGCCACTGCAAATTGGTTTGTTGCCACACATTCTAGAAAAAGATTATTTGAAAGCTTTTTGAGTATGATGACAGCTTATTCCACAGCCACAGTTGTACTAGGGTACAAAATTAAGTTGCAGCCAAAATATGGACCTATCAAATTTATGGTGCCTTTATGTTATAAATGGGTTAGATAAATTAGATAGTAAAATGTGTCATTACATACATTGATTGCAAAGTTTTATTCTGCTTAGGACAAATATGTGTCTGTGTGTTATTGTACTTTTAGTAGCACTGTATTTTTATTAAAGTATTTTTTACTGTTTTTTTGATGAATAAAATCCAATGCTATTTGGAAATCATGATGTATCATGATGTATCATTGACTACTGGACTGTATGCCTAAGTACATCTCTCAGGCTGGGGGACAAGCAGAATGCTTTTAAAACCATTTTCTGGGATTCAAGAGCAGAAGAAGGTTTACCCTTGTCCCTGCTTGAGATGCCCATGGGCAATTGGTGAGTCACTGTGTGCAACAGGATGCCGGACTAGATGGGCTGTGGCCTGATCCAGCAGGGCTCCTCTTATGTTCTTATGAGCTGGGTGGTGCAGTTTTTCTCAAGTCTTTTGTGACTGACCAATGCTTGTAGGGAAAAGACAGAGGAACAATATAGCAACCTGTTTGATAGGGAAACATTTTTTCATGTGTCATTGCATGTGGGTTCTAATTTAATACTAATATACTGAAACCTATCTCATTGAGTAAAAGATAAACTGAAATCCCCACTTTTTATTGGTCCATTTTAAATCCAGGAATTGAGGTGATTGGTCCTCCTCCTACGGAGATGAGGAACAGGTGATGTCATACTTGTGTAAGCTATTTTCCAAATGTGGGTTTCCTTTCCTCTTTGGCAGACATGACCTTAAGGCTGCACTCCCAGACTGTTGTTAATGGGATTATGTCTGCAAGGTTTGGTATCACAAAGATGCAATTCAGGCATAATAGTGTCCTCCATTTCAGATAATAATTCAAATCTTGCTAAACAATGGTTCATTCTGAACCCATCAATTCCTGCTATAAGATCTCTATGATATTTACTGTAAATAAGTTTTGTCCTAGGTTTGCCAGATAGCTACTATTTTCTATCTTGGTTTTGTATTGAATTCTCTAAACAGTGACCAAACTTTGGGGTGATTGAATTATCCTTCTTCTTTGACTGATGCAGATTCAATCAGCTCTTTCACTTCCTGAAACAAACTGTTTTGTAGTATTTGCCTCCTTCAGCCAAAGTAGAGACTTGTCTTTAAAAGTATATTTTATCTTTGAATATGATCTGATACAGAATCTCGTATTTCATGATTATGCTTCAGTACTTCCAGCAGAAATACCAATAATAATAATATATAAATCATAACTTCATATACAGTCCAGAAGTGTCTGTTCCTGCGGAGAGACCCCTGCCTTTGCTTGGCACTCCATTCAGAATGAGGGATCCTGGGAAGAACACAGCTATACTACCTTTTGGCTGTTCACACACATGTGCAGCTGGAGCATTATTGAGCAGGCCTGCATGTTGACTGCAGTCACCATTTTAAGCTTGCAAATTAGTTTTCCTGAGATGCATGGGCAACCAATTATGGGGGGGGGGGTTCCACTAGCACTAAGTACTCATTAGGGACCCATTAAGGACCCATTAGGCTCAGAGCAGGAAGACCCCATTTCCACTGCAGACCCCATTAGAGCCACATTTGTTTCCACCAGTTCTAGGGAAATCTGGATTGAATGGGTCCTTCAGGAACTATAATCTGGATTTCCTGTAGACCCCATTTCCTGTAGTCTCTTTGAAATCTGATTGGACTATAGTTTTTTTTATCACATTGGTCATCGTACACCTCTTTCCAAAAACTTAAGTTACACCTTTTGCACTATATATGAGTGAACCAGCAAGAGGCTTCTGGCCCCTCTCTTTTACTTCACCCCTTATATTCTATAGCATTCAGGAATGTGGTTAGAAACTAAAGAAGCTCTTGGAATTAGAGAAGTATTCCTTCGAGTACTGTTATACTCTTATACTTGAAAGATAGCAGTATGTCTACCATATCATTTAGGCTGGAGATCAAACACAGCAAAAAAAGAAAGAAAGAAAAGAAATAGCATCTCTGAGATGCATCTGAGGTGGCTTAGAGAAGGCTTCAAGCCCCTCCCCCCTCTCCTGAAGATTCTGTGCTAGAAAAGGTGGGTTAGAGAGGGGTTTTGAACACGAAGGCCACACATTGTCTCTCTAAAGCGCTTTTGAGGCACTCCTTTCATTATATCTGAACATAGCCTTAAATACAGTTTGAACATATTATCACCCAGTTTAACAAGCAGCTGTTCTTGTGGGCAGTGTTCCAGATTTTACAAAGTGTTAGGGGGCTTTTTTTATTTTTCCTCTGGTACATTTTAGGCTGTGGTCACACCTTCACTTTAAACCTTCATCAGTCCATCTTCAGGTCTGAAGACTCACACCTTTTCATTTCTGTTTTGTGTACTTTCCACTCAGGAAAGTCAACAAATAAAATGCATAGAAATGATAAGGTGTGAGCAGTCAGACTGAGGATGGGCTGAAGAAGGTTGAAAATGAAGGTGTGACCACAACATTAGTCTCTGTCATCTTAGTGTTTAAAGTTATTTTACTTTTCTATTGCTTACAACATGTTTTAATCATTCTTATTTTAATAAATATTAGCTGTCTCCTGCTTACTTTCTTCAAATATTCAGCTGGCAATACTGGCCCTGTCAAGACATTTTGCAGCAACAGAGGTGGAATTAATCATTGTTTTGGTCTGTAGACCAAGCTGTGGGCTATGGCTCTGTAAATATTTTAGTATTATGCGGAAGATTCACAGTGTCAGTTTTTCTATGTGTGTCTGTTTGCTAGTTACAGGAACAGAGAGTGAAGAGCTCCATTGCATTTCTTACATTATGTCAGAACAGTGCATAAAAAGAGCTATGTTGCTTTGACTTCCACAGTGCGGCACAGGCTGTGTCTCCGTTAGAGAGCAAAGGCACTTATAAGTGAGGCCAGTGTCCATTGCTCCCAATGGAGATCAGTTGCCCTCCAGGTCTGATTAAGGTCTCTCTAGTGCACAGTGGAGATACAGCCACAGTGAAGGACTCAGTAATTTATTATTTGTGCCTTTATTCCTAATAATGATGGTGGTGTAAAATGTAGTCAGTTTCTCGTTGGTCCTGTATAAGTTTACTAAGAGTGCCTACATTTGCTGTTTTGAAATAAATGCAGGCTAACAAATGCAGAAGAGATTAATCCAGTTGCATTGCTGTTGATTTTAATAATGAAGAGATACAATGGATACATAGGCACTTATAATTCTCTACTGGATTCTTTTTTTACCTCCAGTCCAGAGAAAATGTATGCATTTGCTTTTGGAGCAAACTTTTCTGTTTTTTAAATAGTGAAAAAGAAGCCTTCAAAAATTAACATTTAACTTTGCTTTTGTACTTATTAGACTTCAGTATTTTCCCCAGATTTTTAAAATAACTTCTTGATTAAAAGTAGAATATGCTGCCTGCAATATAAATGTTTAAAAAGCTGGAAGATATAATTTTACACTAAAATGGCGTCTTCATTCATTTTTCTTTCATGTGACAACTCCTGAACTTAGTGTTTTAGATATCTTTTAGTTAGTATTTCAGTTCTGACAGTGATAAACTAGAAAGGAGTGTGATTGTCATTTCAAAGTGCTTCTCTTTATAAAAGATCACTGGTTTTGCTGGTGTATTTTTCATCCAATAACAACCCAAAAACTTCTTTTATTTTCTCTATGCATGTCTCTCATATACATAATGAAATGTCAAATGTATCAACATTCTGAAAACAGTGGTATTTTCATTGTAATGTAGATAGTGTTTTTCCTGCTTTCTGGTTTTATTTGTAGCTAATCAGAAGCTATCATAAAACTTAAATAAATGGTTTCTGTGGGAAAAGGTATCTAATTGCTAGATCTTTAATATAATGTACTAATCTTTTTACTGTATATGGAAAGTGCCTTTTCAGATGAGCTCTATTGTTGAATATATTGTTATTATTTGTTGCTTTTCTGTGTAAATAAAATATATTATTATTACACCTCTGATCATCTGCAGTTTCATAATAAAAACAATGTTCTAGTGAATCCTGTATTTCAAGGCATTATGATTTAAGGCAATTATTTAAAATATGTGGGCCATGCTTAGCTCCACTGGGTACTTTTCATACAGAGCACCTGAAGTTCCTAAGCTTTCGTGACATCCTTAGATCCTATTTTTAAGTGAAAACAAGGTTGAATATAGCATTTGAAGTAGAAGAACCCAGTATTTAGAGCCTTTGTGCTACCATTTCTGCATTTGGAAAACATTGTACTACGTGAGTAGTTAAATGTTCAAAGCAAAACCCTTGCCATGTGGTAGCTATTCTTTTGTTGTTGTTGTTGTTGTTGTTGTTGTTGTTGTTGTTATTATTATTATCATTATCATTATCATTATTATTATTATTATTATTATTATTATTATTATTATTATTATTATTATTATTATTATTATTATTATTATTATTATTATTATTATTATTATTTCTCTTACATAAATTTAAAACCCACCCTCAAGCTATTAGTTTTGGGGCATGTAACAAGATACGTATTGTTACAAGCAGATTAAAACAAGACAACACAATTTTATAACTAAATACTGAAGACAAGGGTACATATCCAACTCCAGCTGTTTTTGTTTGTTTGTTTGTTTCCTTCACATCCTCTATCACAACCAGGCTTGATATTCCCATCACACATCTAAATCATCTTATATTTGGTGCAGTCTACTTATGTGTAATGCTGTGATGACACTCAGGCCATAAACACAGTAAAAGAAAAGTGAAATAAAAGCATCTCTGAGGCAGCTCAGAAACAGCTTAGAGGCGGTTCTGGGGTAGGATCCTTCACTTTCCAGTCTGCCCCTCCCCCCAACTCATGGACAGTCTATTCTGTGCTACAAAAGGAGGATCACAGATGGAAAGAGAACACAAGGGCCACACACCTCTGGCTCTGAGGCGCTTCTGGGCTGCTTTTTTTGACATGTGTGATCAGAGCATCACTTCTGAAAGGGAGGCTTCTTTCTCTTGTTCATTGTCACTGTGCTTGAGGAAATACCTTGCATTTCTTCTGAAACTTGGTGAGAGAGGTGATTATAGGTGGCATATATTTTTCTTTATATTCATTGTTTCCCTAATTCACTTGGGTCTTTGGGCTTGGCTAGCTGCACTTCATCTGCAAAAAAAAAAAAAAAACCATGGGAATTGTTAGCTCACAATACCTTTCTCAAGCTTTGCTTGAAATGCAGGAAGGCAGGGGGCTGGCTACAGAGTGTCTTAGAATAGATCAGTGGGCTTGCTTGGTATTGCGTTTAAGAGAAGGCCTTTTACCTTTCCTTTAAAGCTTTCTACATGGATTCTTTATAGGTAGAAAGTCTTCACCTTTAAAAATAACAGTTAAGTCAGCTACACAGTTGGCAGTCTCTTTGCTTTCCTGGACTTAGCAGAAAGCTCAGCTGTAGATTTTATAGGGTTTTTCTGAAGAGGTCAACACCCAGGAAGATTATAGAATTGCACCAAGTAGCCTTGTATTGGATTACATTGTTATCGTGTATCTGTTAGTTTGTTGCAGTGAAAAACCTTGATGTTTAAGGTGACACCATTTGAGAAATAAAATAGAAACATTTGAGGTGTAACCACTGTTAAGCTGTTTATGTGACTCTGAAAACATCTCTGTATTTATATTTTTTAAATTTCTAGTCTCTTTGAGATAACAATACCAATCTAAGGCCTTTCTAAACAAACTAATTTATCACAGCTTCCAAGCCAGTTCAGAGTCTATGCAGTATGTCTTTTAGCTTTCATGCCATTAAAGACAACCTAGAGAGCAATGTACTCTCTGTAGACCTGCTATGGAATCAAATTTTGTTGCTGAAACCCATTTATATGGACTCTATTAATTCTAAAGGAATTATTTAGCAGACAGTACACTGATGGAGTAGTGCATATTTTATTAAATGGCTTCTTCAACTGATTAAAAGGTAAAGTGACAGATGTTTGGTAATTCCAGGGCTCATTTATCATGGAATCTCAGAACTATAGAA
The DNA here is from genome assembly GCA_023333525.1 of Aspidoscelis tigris stejnegeri. NCBI lineage: Eukaryota > Metazoa > Chordata > Lepidosauria > Squamata > Teiidae > Aspidoscelis > Aspidoscelis tigris. Next base: position 46,136,615 of record JALMGA010000003.1, on the reverse strand, counting down.
TTAAAAAGACACTCGGGGGTGGGGGGAAACGACTCTATCCCCTTGCACTACGGTAGAATTGATTAAGTGGTATCCACTGCAGACACAGTTCATGATAGATTTTTTCTTAACAGCTTCTGATAACTCCTTCTCATTCAGATCTTTGTGACTTTTGTTGAATGCATTCATTAATTTGACATCAAAATCCTTGTTTGAATGCATTTAAAAAATCAATTTTCAACATTTATATATGTTTTTAAAAGTATTCTAAGCCATTTTTAACTAAAATATGTTTGACTGTTCAATAAGTAAGGAAGTTCAAAGATTCCCAAAAATCTTAATTTAATTTAAACTTCACTTTCTACAAATTAAATACATTGGTTTGTATTGAATTCATATTCAGTTCAATAATTTCTAATCATTGCCTTGTGTGTGTCCATGAAAGAAAATAGCCATATGCAAAATTCCCAGCTTCCTAATGGATTCATTCTACTTCTGTTTTTCTTCTTTTAAAAAATATTTATAACATTTATTAACAGATATGATAAATATAACAAATTTCAGAAATAATAATTATATAATAATAAATCATAATACAGTAACAACAATTAAGAAAAGTGCATCCAGGAATTAATCCAGTGCACCCAGGATTGACTTATGACATTCATTCCTAAACAATATCTTAACAGATTGTAACTTGGAATGGTTATATTTCTGTTTCTAGGGATATAATTTATAAAATCATTCCATACTTTGTAAAAAGATGGTACATCATTTTACTTCTACTACTAATTCTATTCATTCCACTTCTAATGTGAACATGAAAAAAAATACCATTTTAAAAAAATCCTTATGTCTTAGTTACTGAATTTCTATTAAGCCACATTCAGTTATCATTTTTCTTGTGGTGATGGAATGACTTTGAGTGTCTGGTATTGCTGAGCTCCAGATTCAAATACTCTGGGGCTATTTACCATGATGACTGGGAGTAATGGATACTGTAGTTCAACAACATCTAAACCCATCATTGGGACTGTAGTAGAGGCGTGGTGGGTGGCCACGGAAGGTGTTTAGTCCATAGGAGACTGAGTAGGCAGTGGGATGCAGGATAGGGTGAGAATGCAGAGGCTGATGGGAAGAAGAACTGTTTGAACTGGTATAGGAAAAATTGTTGGATAAGTGAATTTCTTTAAAAAATGCTAAATAAAATTGGGAGACTCTGAGTGCCTCCAGATATAATTTAAAAATACAGATGCACCTTTCGTGCAACATAAAAGGAGCTCTGCAGGGAGAAAATAATGTTTCCATGTTCACACAATAATTTGAAGCTAAAGAGAGGGCTCTTTTGTCCATATGGTCAGCCCCTTCCTCTCTGTGAGGCCTGTTGCTTCCTGGGTGAGTGCAAATTCTCATGAAAATGTGGAGGGAAAGGAAACTCCACAGCAGAGACTGATGTAAATAGCAATTTTTCTACTTTACTTTGAATGGACTGCAGAACATTGTAAAACCTGTCTGGCACTTTAACAGCTTCTCTGCAACCCCTAAAAAATATTTGTGTTTGAAGTCCTGATGTAGTCCACCAAGAAAAAATTTTGTGGCCATTGTGGCAGATACTCAACTGAAAGCAAATACTGCATATCTCTCAACTAAATAAAGTCATTTAACCCCATTTATCTACCCTGTATATCAAGGTGGGTGGGAGTAATTCTCTCCTTATTCATCAGATCAGTCACGTCAGAGGAAGAAGAGCACATTCTTCTCCTAATATGATCTGTACATATATTTTTATGCATGTGGTACAAAATTGTGAATCAAAAAATACCAGGGAAATATTTATAGAAGGTATCAGAACCACAAAGGAAACTCCTATAATACTTTTCTTACCACTGAAGGAGGTACCTCTCATCTACCTTCTCAGGACAGAAATTTTCCCACTCTTTCATAATCTGTGTCATGGCATAGTAATTTAATTTTTCTTCTTTTTCTTCTTTTTTATACTTAGTCATTTTGATAAATGTGTCCAGACTTAAAGATATTTCACATTCCGATGTGCAGTCAGGGCATGGGCATCACACCTCTGACACCCGGTACTGCATAGCGGCAGCACCTTATGCTGCCGCTATTTCGAATTTACCTACCATGAAATGATAAGCACTCACTCTGCAGTTTCAGGTAAATTCGAATGTTCCCACCAGTCCAGACAGTACGGCGAGAACAGTGAATGAGAGCTGAGCCTGCAGCTCAGCTCCCATTGGCTACCCCCTCCCACGTGATGCACACCTCACTGTATGCACCACAGAAGTATCGCAGCTTTCTCTGAGAAATCTGTGGGGAGGCTGCTTGAATCTGGATGGTGCGTTGTGGCTTCACAGAAGGTAAGCTGCATATTTTCATATAATAGCAGATTTTATTCTACTAATCTGGATACAACCTTAGTCTGGTTTATCTAAATTTTATATCCCATTCTCTCTCTCTTATGGTGGTACCCCAGCAATGATGGTCTATGGATGAAAGCACAGTTTGGAGAGATAGGTATAAGAACCCGTATTTAATCCATTGTTTTGTGGTCTCAACTTGCAGGTGACTTACTTTGTTTTACAATTCAAAATGTTTACATTCTTCTATATTATATGGAACTTGCTTGAGTGTAGGTGCAGTACATCTGATTCTGATTATTAATGACAAGAGCAGGATTTACATCTTATGTTAAAATGCCTCAAGAGTTCTTAAGTGGTTTGTTGTCTGAACTTTTTTTGCATTTGTCGTATATTTTCTCTTCAGATTGAGTAATGTGGTCCTACAAATGTGGGTAAAATACAACTCATTTCTTGTCGTTGTTAAGGCTTCAGGGAATTACAGTCACATATTAGCCATTTTTTTTTAGTATTCACATTTATCACTTAGTCATTAAAAGCCACATTTATGAATAAGTGTATCAATGGCGGCTAGGTACTGCCTGCATATTGCTTCCAGCTATTTGCAGCGAATTGAAAGCAGGTGGTTTTGTATTCTGCTTGAGGCCCAAAAGCAGTTGGTGGGCCACTGTGTGAAATAGAATGCTGAACTAGCTGGGCTGTGGCCTGATCCAGCAGGGCTTCTCTTATGTTCTTATAAGGTTCAGCCTCATCACTTTCCTTGACTTCTGTTGAAAGCAACTGGACTTGCTTTTCTGAGCCTGCTTCTCCCTTCAATACCACAATAATCTAGTTTTCTAAACGGGCTTAATTTATTTCAGGGTTTTAAGAGAAGTGATTTACTCAGCTTTCTCTGCAGCAGTGCTATTGTAATCTTCCTGTCTGTTGCCAGTTCTGCATATATTGCTGTCTGTCTTTGTTGCTTTACTTACAATATATTTCCACTTATTTATCACCGTTTGTCATAAAGTAAGGAATTTTTTCCTATTTGTGTCATCTTTTAAAATGTAACAAATAAGTTCATAAAAATAGCTCAACAGTTTTTTAAAAAAAGTTTACATTTTCCTTCATGTATTTTATGCACCATGTCATTCTTCTTTATTTCATATTTCAGTCACTACTGTGATATGTTTTGGCTTGAAACTTGTTTGTTTGTTTTGTCTTCAAATATATCCAATGCTTATTTTTAAAAATGGTCATACTTGGATTTTTTTCCCTACTCCTGTGGATCATTTAAAATGGATCTGGAATGGAAATACTTGGTCCAGCAGGTGGGAATGGGCCAAAGGGGGAGGCAGCAGTTCAGGTAGAGAAAGGGGAGGTTAAAGGGATCACACCTGAACTGGTTGACCTACTTGATGATCAGTTCATTGAGACCCACAAGCCTGTTCCACCAATGGCAAGATGAGGTTTGCTATAAACCAGATTCATCAGAACCAGCTCATTCCTGCCTCTGATCCACTCTAAGCTTTCTAGAGAAGGAGTAGAATACCAAAATCGTTTGAAAACTCATAATATTGTAAACACTAATTTTAATATTTTTCTTTCATGATACCTTTTATTATATGAGCATATTAATTATGTACTGGAGAAAGATTTTTTCCCAGTATGACTCTATTTTGTTTCTTTACAGAATGTATATGTCAAAATCTGTTTACAAAGAGGGTCCACACCAAATCATCACATCCATAAAACATAAGTGTCAAGTTACAGAATATCGCTGCATCAGTAAAACAGTTTAATAATATGTAACATTTATATCACATTCTAAATATACATGCCTATAAGATAAGCTTCCTTGAAGGCCTTCCTAGTAATCAAACCAGCACTATGAAGTAGTACAGATGTTCAAGCCTGTATACCATAAAGCAGTTGGGCAATCCTCTTACATTATTTTAATGTCAGTTCATGCCTTGCTAAGACTATTACCAAGTCACTTGCTTTGTGAATGAGCTGTGCAGATGCCAAAACATCAGTACTATTAGAGTTTGCCAATAAATAATTTATTCCAAAACTATTAATTTAACATCCTTTTTATAGGTTTGTGTACTGATCCTTTTATAGTGTTTGGTAAGTTATTGTTGTTTACCACTTCTGGACATCAGTTGCAAACCTAGAGGTCAGAGAAGATTGTGTTCAGGGACTAGAGCTATTTTTCAGAAGATATTTAAATCTATGCTGACATTAAAATAATGTAAGGGGATTGCCCAACTGCTTTATTGTATACAGGCTTCTGTTTTTGCTAATTATTGCCAAATCAATAGAATTCAATTATGATTCCAAAGATCTTTTTCCATACTGCAGGCCCAGTGATAAATTGAGGCCTGAGACTGGCTTACTATTGGTTGAAATAAAAGCTATTAGATCTAATTTCTATTTTTCCTTTATTTTAAGCTGCACAGTCAGACTTTCAGGAATATATAGTGGTATGTCACAGCCAACTTTAAAACATGTGTCAAATGCCCATGTATATAATTTTGTCTTCAAGAGTGACATCTTCAGTTGAAAGTAACACTGATCTAAAAGCATATATAGTACTAATAGTAGGACAATTTGAGATATTTAAATCTGTGCCTAAAATGTATTGTTTATGATTATCATGGCATAAGCTGAACTGCCTTTTCAGTTTATAATCTTGTTATATCCAGATGATCTTTAAAAATCATTCAAGCTACAGGAGGTTTGTTCCTATCTCACAAATACTTAAAAAAGAAAAGAACTTTCAGGCTAATCATTGCTAAATACATGAATCATTCATAATGAATGTGTGAGAAGAATGAGTGGACAACAAGCAAAATGTGAGCAAAATTGACTCTAACAAATATTCTTGCTTGCAGCAGTATTTCGCATTGCTAGTTTTGTAACTCAGAGCAACAGTATCCTAGCAACGAGCATTGCGCTGTGTCAGTAGCTGAGATGTAAGATTTGCGGAGGAGAGAAGGGAGAACCAGGACAGCTGTTGCAGCTTTTGAAGCTAGCCACTGAACTTGCTGATTATATGTAAGGTGAAAATGTGGTAAATGTACAAGTGTTTTGAAGATTTTAATCAAAAAATTGATTCTCTCGATAATCAACAGATCTGGTGGCATTTCTACCTAATCACTTACAGAAATCTAACCACCTAAGTAATGCTAGGTCAGTTCTGGGCTTTTCCCCTTAATACTGTTTTAGGTTATATATCCCGCACTGTAAGATACAGGGTGTTTTTCTACTAGCACTAAGTACCCATTGAAGCAACCTTTAAGGATCCATTTGCCTGAGAGCCGGATGACCCCATTTCCACAACAGACCCCATTAGGGAAATATCTGTTTCCACCACAGCTAGGGAAATCCAGATCATATGGGTCCTTCAGGACCTATAATCCAGATTTTGTGTAGACCCCAATAAAGGGGGCTACAATGGGGTCTTCAGCCTTCAAATCTGGATTGTAGGGAGCCTGTTTCCACTACAGTTCAGCAATGGGCTCAGGAGGGGAGGCACCCATGGGAGGGTGCCCCAAACTCAAGACTTCGGAGTCCCTCCAAAGCCAGCTTCAAAATCCCTCTGAAGTTGCCTTTGGAGATTAGGCAAAGCCTCCGCAGAAAAAACCCTTGCAACAGTTGGCTCCAAAGGCAACTTCGGAGATTAGCAAAGGCTCCGCAGAGAAACCCCTGCCACTGTCAAGCGCTCTGAGGAATCTTTGAAGTTAGCGGCAGATTGCACCCCCTGTCCCCCGAAACACCTGGGGTGAGGGGTAGATCCAGATTTGCAAATGGCTGCTCCAGTGTTTCCACAGCAAGCAGGCTAGCACCCATTGCTATTGGGTCCTAGACCACCCGTGGAAACACACGGGGTACTTCCCTTAATCCAGATCTACTAGATCTGGATTAAGGGAAGTACCCATTCCTTAGATCTGGATCTTCTTAGATCTGGATTAAAGGAGCTCATTGGAAAAACACCCATAGTCTTCATATATGAAGAAATGTGTAAATATAAGGAACTGAAATTTATGTTGTATCATCTTTCTGAGTTAATGGTCAGCTTAAAGCCATTTTGGCACTTACCTGCAGATGACTGGATCCAGTGCAAGGAATCTATCCCAGTTATGGACAGATTCATCCCTGGAACAGGTTATCTGAACAGCTTGTGTAAACTTGGAAGCACCTCCAAGGGTTCTGACAGCCAGCACATTTCAGCATATTTCTGTGGTTTAGTTTATTGTCACTATTATGTTGGTAAAGCTCTATCAGTAGACCAGACCTGGTAGCCATTTTGAACAGCCTTTTTGTGTCTGTTCTGGTCTTTACTCCATCCTGTGCAGATAGAACATATGCAAGAGGTGTGGCATAAGGGAAGCCCATAGTCCCCTCGTTGAACTACAGTGACGGTAAGAATAGAAGCACCCTAAGATGAAGTGAGAAGAAAAAGACCTGAATCAAGAGATAATGGTAGCAACGTTATAGCATGTGATGTCAGGAAGGAAACATGATACCTCCAGTAAAGGGCTTCTGTTTTCTTATTTTGGAGAGAACCTAAGATGGAGATTTTGAAGTGATATCTTTTACCTTAGTTGGGCCTTCAAAGGCCATTATGGGATACCTTATATTGCAAAGGAAAATTACTCTGCTGCTGAACGATACAATTTTGTCTATATGTATGAAACATAATTTGTAAGATTGCACGTGCACCTCTTTATCCCTTTGCTTCACAGCTCAGCATTATTTTAATAGTAAGAAAAAATATGTAGAGTTAACCACATTTGAGACTAAAATTTGATAAAATTACTATAACCTATAGTTACCAGTCTTTTGACTAAGGAAATATTCCCTATTAGAATATTACTTGGCTTTGGCTTCCTTTTAAATAGAGGTTTGGGGTTTGGGCGTTTTTTCTCATTTATGAGCAGGTAAGTAAAGTGTGAAAGCAAGCAGTATAATAGTCTTTAGCACATTCATAAACTATATCACCACATCAAATCCCAAATCATGATGGCTCTTTCGCAAGGCTTCCTTAGCTTATGGATCCTTTTCTGTCCCTCTAAAACAGAAGCTCCTTTAGAAACCTTTAGACTATTCTCTGATAGGAAGAATGAGTCAACTCTTCTTGTTTTAATGGATTTTACTTTCCAGGAATTATGTTTCATGTATTTTACATTGTTCTCTCTTATTGAGGAGCATCTTGAATCACTCACAATTTTTCTAACAAAATTCATGAGTAGCTAACATTCATAGATGGTCCAGAAGGGGATAGTTCTGATAACTTTGGAAATTCTGCCAGCAAGGATATGGAGCTGTGTTACTGGATTTTTGAAAATGGATATAAGACCACTTGAGCAAGTCAGTTTTCAGCAACCCAAAGTTGCACTTGGAGATTTTGCCTCTTACTTCCCCCCCCCACCCCCCAAAAAATATTTTAAATTTTCCTACAAATTCTTCAGCCAGATAAACAGGCATAAGGATTTGGCTGACCGTTGTGAACCCCATTACTATAAATTTATCATAGCCAGTGCACCACACGTTAGTCACAGCAAAATCCCCACATTTCTTAGTGATACAATGAAAACAACCTTAGAACATAAGAACATAAGAGGAACCCTGCTGGATTGGTCTACAGCATCCTGTCTCACACAATAGCCTACCAATTGCTTATGATCGTTCTCATGGAAAAGACTAAGGGGAAACCTTCACCTACTCTCAAATCCCTGCAAATGGCCTTTAGAATCATCCTACCTGTTTCCCCAGCCTGGAGGATGTACCTAGGCATCCATTCTAGTTGCCATTGATACACCTGTCATCCATTAATTTGGCTTCCTTAAAGTTTTCTTAAAGCTATCTAGCCTGGTTGCTGTTACCACCTCTTCTGGCAGCAAATTCTATAGACCGATGACCCTCTGGGTGAAGAAATAGTTCTCCTTGTCTGATCTGACTCTCCTACCCATCAGTTTCATAGAGTGCCTCCTGGTTCTATTTTGTGGTAGAGAAAATATTTTTCTCCATCCACCTTTTCTATACCATGAATGATTTTATATACTTCAATAGATCCCCTCTTAAATGTTGTATTTCAAGGCAGAAGAAGCCTAGAAGTTGCAGTCTGATTTTGTAAGGGAGGTGTTTGAGCCCATTAATCTTTTGAGGGCTGTTGTATTCAGTGGGCAGGTGCATCCATTACCTAAATGAGAATTGCTTAGCCAGAGTTACACAATGGGTGTTTTTCCACTGTCACTAGAAGTACCCATTAATGGGTACAAAAATGCCATTACGTACCCATTAATGGGTACTTAATGGGTACTTTTAGTGACAGTGGAAAAACACCCAATATTGCAGTGTGTTATCATCTAGATTTGCTTTTAAGAACTATATGAGCAGCTGGTCTAGAACAGAGCAGAAAGATAGCTAATGGGAACCAAGCACATTTCATTAACTGCTACTGTCTTCCAATCCATCTGTTGACCTAGATCTTTTGATCTTTAAGCCTTATATTGGCTTGAGATCAGGTTGCCTAAAAGGACACATTGTTCCATATAAATGTAGCTAAATATACTTGTAACCAAAATTTGTAACAGTAGACCTGCTCTGCTCTGTTCAGGTTTAGCAGAGACTGGGGAAAGGCAGTGGTCTGCAAAAATGGGTCCCTCTGCTAAATCAAAACAAGGATATATGTACCTTTGTGCAGACCTCCCTGACCCATTTTAGTGGCCGTTTGCTGCTGGCAAACCTTTCAAAGATGTTCTACTGGTATCCCAGACTAGGTGGCCATTTTGGCCACTCTTTCCAATGTTGATGGAGCATGCTAGCAAAGTTAGAGGCCTCTCCTGATCCACACCAGAGTGGAGAAAGAGGCCCAGAATGAATGTGGGTCTTGCACGGTATCAGGATACCAGTAAGTATCAAAAGGCCATTAACGCATTTTTCTAGTGGAAAATAATGCCATCTCTAAATTATATGTACTCATCCCTTCAATGAAAAAAAAAGTTATGTTGAGTATTTCTTTTCATACAGAAAATTTTACTCCGTGTAATAGATCATTAGACATGCAATAAAACAGTGTTGTCATTCTGGATTATGGACGTATTTTTACACTATAGATGTAAGAATAATGAGGACAGCTCTTCTTGCTGCTTCCTTCAACAGAGATGAAGTAGCGTACGGAATTCCTCCCCAATGGCTTGTAATTTGAAAGAGATATGCAAGAACACATCTTCTCCTGTTCAGTTCTTTTACTGATGTGCTAAAAGCCTCCTCCTGGGAAAGGAGCATGAATAAGGGGCTTATATAGGGTGGTGCTAAGTAGACTTCTTAGACCAGGTAGGTTTTATTCTTATTAATTACACTTCCCTGGTGACTCTTATAAGGTTGCCTTTCCTACATAATGAAGAGCAAAACCTTTGGGAAGGTAACTTCAGTGAAGAAAGTAATTAAAGCCACAGAATAATTTGTTCTACTTGGTTAAATAGGTTGGGTACAATGTGTTCTTATGGTAAAGGCAACCAGAAAGAAGACCAAGAAAACCATTTGGCATGGACATTAAGCTAAGCAGAGACCTTATATTTAGATACTTGTTTGTGTTTTGGCATTTCCAAAAGCCCAAAATAATATGTCTTGCTAAGTCTTTATCTCACTTCCTTGTTTGATTGATCTCTTGCTGTGTTGCTTGGTTTTAAGATCAAATATCCGTGAAAATGTTTTAGGTCATAGGATAATTGTTTGTTAAGCAGATAGCGGGCACATTCTAGAGATTAGTTTATCTTTGAATAGTTGCATTTTTGTAACAAACAGCAGTCTGTTCAATAGTTTGCATTTTATTGTAAGTTTCCTAATCTAGGGTACCTGTCCTGAGTTATCAATGCCTTCTCCCGGATTTCAGTTATCTTTAAAAAGAAAAAAACCCACCATGATGATCCCCAACACTGTGCATCCAGGGGTCCTTCTGGGTGCTGAGGAGCAGGGTTTAGTTCACCCATTGTTGTTGGTATAGTCACCCCAATTCATTCTGTAGGCACAATTTTTAGTGTGGAAAAGGGAATATGGGGAACAGTTGATTGAACTGGGGACTCCAACCAGTGGTGCCACCTATCCCCGGATGCAAATGTGCTCAGAATTTAGCTTTGTCACTCAGTTCTGCCCACCTATTTTGATTAGCTAATGAAAATCCCCATGCAGCATGCCTTGCCAATTCTTCACCTTCCATTTCCTTGTTCATCCAGTTGAGTGCTCTGTTGCCTGTCTTCAAGCCATTTCATGTCATATTACTAGCTATATTTGAGAATAATCATTGGTCTCTGGTCGACAGGAAAACCTCATGTCCCAACCATTGTGGCAACCATTTCCTCTTTTGATACATGTAAAGTTTCTTTCTTTGCTAATAATTGCATGCTGAGTTATCATCTACCTTTTGGTTAACTTTCCCCAACTTGAAATTGTTGCTACTTGAGCATTACTATCGCCACTTGCTTATTTTGCTGCCTGCATCATTATTTCCTGTTTGCTTTTTACATTTTCAATAAAGAAACTTTGTATTAAGATCAGCCAAGTATTTCTCCTCTCTGGAGATCAGTGCCACATCATTATCAGTAAAAACAAACTCAGAGCCATGAAGATTCTGTGCCTACATGGAAACAGTGCTTAATGTATGTACTGTAGCAGTTCACATAACAGAAGTATTCTTCTGTTCATATCAAGTGTGACTTGCTATTAGTAATAAAATGAATTACACTTGCTATGTAAGGTGATGTTCTGTGAAATGCAAACTATGAATTTATTTTATTATACGTGGAAGGAAAAAATAAAGCCTTTCCAAAGTTTTAAGATGCTTTTACAAAATGGAGCATCTTCAGTATGTACCACATACTCATAAGCAAATAACAAGATAAATTTAGACAAATCTATTCAGTCTTGCGTCTTATGCATGCTATAGAAACAGTGGTTGATAAGCAAGCAAGCTGTAGTGAAATTAAAGATGGCATTACAACTGTGAGGTTATTTCTCCTGTTCATGAGGCACACAAATCAGAGAATGTTAAGTGCATTTAAGATTTTTAAAAAATCAATAGAGACTGTTGCCCCAGTCCCTTTATGGTTGAGTTCATTGAAGCAGATAAGTTGGTATGTATTGAATAATTACAATTACATCTCATTCTTCCTTAGGGAAATTTGGTAGAAATTACAGACTTGTCATTTCTTTTGTGATTCACTTGCATTTTCCTAGGGGGACGTGGCTGGAAAATAGACAATTGGGTATACTTACTTCAATACAAATATCTACCTGTACTTCATTAGAATTTTCTTCGTAGTTATGAAGCTTTCTCACTCCCAACACATTTTGGAGGAAATTAGAAAGCTTTATTTTTCCCTGTTGCTATTTAAAACTTATTGTCTATGCAATGTAATATCATCTTGTTTATTACCAGTTGTTTACAGAATTAACATAATTAAGAAGAGACACTTTATCGAAAGTCAGTACTGAGGCAACAGTATATTGTGGCTACAAGCAGGCATGAAAAAAAGCTAAAAGTCATGAAGGTGTAGCTTATGGCTTTTTAAATACTCCTGGCAGTTCTGGAGGAGTTTGAAGACCATCTGATACCTATTTTGTAAGATGGTTCACAAGGTGGTTCAGTTCAAATTGAAATGGTTGAAACTGTTCGTTCCAGTTCAAACCAAAGAAACCCAAACTGAATTTGCACATGACAGTTATTAGCCAGATCTAAGAGAGAAACTGATGTGGTGAGTTAAGACAATCAGCTACGAAGTGTCCTAGGACTGGGAGAGGCATCTGTCAGAGTGCACCAATGTGCAGAAGGGAAGGCCCATAAATCTCTTGTTCTGCACTACAGGCAAATGTAGACAAGAGGTAATATTCCTTCTATGTGACGTAATAATCTGTCATCCAGTGTCATACCTCCCTCTGCCCAATATTTCTTGAAGGACAGATCATAGGAATTCCTCCTTCTGTCTGTTGCTGTGCTTCTGCATCACTCCACCAATACAATGCATTATAAAAGAGGAACAAGCAACAAGTAAACACAAGAGAAGAATCAGCAGTAGGACCTTTCCCCATAACCAGAAATAACAGGCTTTGCTCTTGCTCTCATTTCTTCTTGAAATACAATAGCATTCCCCTTTCCCCCACTTTTCTATTTATTTTTGTTTTGTTGTTGTTGTTGTTTACAAAAGGCCTCTTAAATTCCAAGTACTTAACAAGCAGAATCATGCTTTATATTAATATTATAATCAGCTCTGGAAAGCTACATGGAAAAAAGTAGTTTGATCCAATGCAAATTGGGATGACTCACAAGTATGATTTCTTGTTGGGTCTTAACTATGTTGACAGTCAGTTACTGACTGTCAATGTAAGTGGTATTTTAAATATTTTGAAAAGCAAATACCATTTCCTTGTTGATTAACCAATGATTCTCCAAGTTTCATCACCTAGAACATAGAATTCTAAAGCCAACTGTACTGAACTGTAAGTTCATAGATATAGTATTTCTGTTGGAAAATAAAGATATGCGTGTGCAGAATTTTACTAGTTGCAGAGCTGTACTTCTGTAACAAGAGCGCTCTGGTTACCAAAGAATAGAGTCCACAAGTGTTGTTAGCTTCAAAACTTATCATTTTACTAAGTCTAACAAGGTAGGGTTACTTGGATATAAAACAATAACATCTCAGTTTGCCTATTCTGTCCTGTTACACTACATGGCTACTTCTTTCTCTTTCTCCTGTTGAACAGCAACCAACTACAAAAGCAAAACTGGAACAGATCTCAGTTCCTACAGAAAAAAGGGTGGAAACAAACAAGGTTACATTTACCCAGTTAACTCTTTTCTGCTGTTCTGTGACAAGCACTTGCAAAAGACACAACAAACCCCTTCTCAAGTGATTAGTCACAGGTATCATATAAACATAATCTTTCACATAGATGTTCAAATTTCATCTTTGTCAGTGGCTTCGTAAGAATGTCTGCCACCATATTTCTTGATTCACAGTACTTGACATCAGTGAATCCCTTTCATTGCATTTCTCTTACTGATGCAATTTTAATGGCTATATGCTTGCTTCCTCTTTTAATGCTCTCACTTTTCACTAGTGAGATACAAGCCAAATTGTCCTTGTATAGAGTCACTGGTGTAGGTTCATATATACCAAAGTCTTTCAGTAGACAAACAATCCACTCCAGTTCTTTACATGCTTCACTGGCTGATATACATTCAGGCTCTGCAGTTGATCTGGCAACAATAGTCTGCTTTTGACTTGTCCAGTTGATTAAATTGTCTCCATAAAAAAACAGGTATCCACTTGTAGATTTGTAGTACACTTTATCCTCACCCCAGTCAGTGTCCATATACCCCACTAGATGTGGATTGTTGCAGGGTGAGACTCTTGAGTTTTAAGTCTATTGTCTTGATCAGGTATCTGGCTATTCCTTTGATTGCATTCCAATCATGTTGGTTAGGTGAGCTTGTCTTTCTGCTCAGAATCCTGACTGACATTGCTATGTCGGGTCTTGTGACTATGCTCAAATACAGGAGTTTTCCAATTGCTTCCCTGTATTGATGATTGTTCTCTAGTGGTTTTCCATTTAATAGATTCAGATATGAAGGATGTAGTGGTATGCTTCCACCTCTGGCATTTATCATGCCTACTGATTCAACAAAGTCAATTATTTTGTGCTTCTGGTTTAGTAGAAATCCACCATATTGTGTTCTTTCCATTTGTATTCCAAGGTAGTGCTGTGCTTGTCCTAGTTGTTTTACTTCCACTGATTTGTTCAGTTGTTCAGCAATTTCTGCTGTCTCTTGCTTGCTTTGCCAACATATAAGTAGATCATCTACAATTGTAAGTACATATTGGAATTGTCCATTTTTCTCCCTTAATAAACATGGTTCAGCTATGCCTTGATGAAATCCTTGTTCCTTAAGTAGTTTAGTTAGTTTCTCATTCCAGGTCCTTGAAGCTTGTTTCAACCCATAAAGACTCTTCTTGAGTTGACAAACAATATTGCTCCTGTTCGGTTGACAAATTCCTTGAGGTAGGTCCATATATACTGTATTTCTACTGACAGTTGTCCATTGAGAAATGCAGCCTTTACGTCCAGACGTTCAATGTGCAATTTCCTTTTTGCTGCAATACTCAGTAGTACTTTGATGGCTGTGTGGCTAGTGACAGGTGAAAAAGTTTCAGAGTAGTCAAATCCAGGTTTCTGAGTGAATCCTTTTGCTACCAGACAAGCTTTGTATCTGTCAATGTTCCCATCTGTGTTACGCTTGATTTTGAACACCCACTTACACCACTGTTTTTCTGTTGTGTGGCAGTTGGGTAAGTGTCCAAGTTTGGTTTCTCTCCAGAGAGTTTAGTTCCTCCTTTATACCTGTCATCCATTTCTCTTTCTCAGCTGGGGGTAACTGCAACATCTCCTCCCATGTTAAGGGTTCAGTCACATTTTGTTCACTTGTGCAGCAAATATAGTCATCATATCACCTAAGCATCATTCCTTTTGTGGTTCTTTGAGATGCTCTTACAGCAGGTGTACAGATAATTCAATGTACGTTTCTCTTAATTAGAGAATGAAGAATTAATCCCTTTCAACTCCTAATCATTTGTGCAGGTGGCATTCTGTGTGTGCCTTTTTCTAAAGAGCAGGAGCGTCAGAATACTAGCATTTGAAGAAGTAGGAGGATCAAGAGTGGAGGTGGCTGCAGACTGAAGAAATTATAGCTATGGCAACAGTGTCCCCCTTCTTCTTTTAATCCAATTTAATAAGCATTTGTCTTTAAAATGAGTCTTAAGTCTCTACAGCATATTAATAGAAGTCCTTAATAAATCACTTAGCATACAAGATTACACATTTATATGTTTATCGTTCTTACAATACAGATTGTTAACAATTATAATACTGCACAGCACCTTTAAAAAGCCCACATTCAGATAGCCAAAGTTAATAGGGCAACACAGTACTACATTGTGTAGCTGATTCATCTTTGGAATTAATTTTACCACAGCACCAAAATTGTGCTTATTAAATATATTTAAAGACTCAAATTTTTCATCATTGCAAAACAAAAAAATATTTTTTCCTTGATGGTAGAAAACTGGTATTTACTATGCCAATAAAGAAGGACAAGGTAATTTAACACAATTGAATTTGGAAACCTTTGTTAATTTTTATTGAGCATCATGTCCACATGAACTAATTTTTACCTCTAGTGGCTTGGATCCAGCTTGGAGTTATCACAAGATCAGAAGGTTTATAGATTATAAGCTGTGAATATCTCTTATTATCTTTTTAATCTTTTGTTGTTGTTATCAGAACTGCCAAGAGAGCAGGCTCTAAGCCCTCCAGACACTGATGTTATGTTTATGAATTATAGCTTTAATAAACAATATAGTATTTTTAAAAAATAAACCTAGTTTGTTGTGGTGGAAACCTGCAGCAAAATGTATCCTTGTATTTAATTCAGGTATCAGCTATCATCCTCTAGGTTCCTGTAAACTATAGGCGGTTAGTTCCTCTGTTTTTTTTTTTTGTTTCTTTTCAAGCAGGACAGGGCCAATGGCTATTGGAAGCTCTTAAACATATCCAGTCCTTGTCAGGACTTTGAGGCTTTCTAAATTCGTATGTTGTACTCCTGTATAACTCAGGGTCCCCCTGAGTCTGTTAATTCTTGCTTCTTGTTTGTCAAAGACTTCCCTTTTGGCTCCAGGCCTCCTGGCATTTAGCCATCTGAATTGGCTGGAATAGATTAGAATGATGATAGAACAAAACCTCAGAATTGTCTGTCTGATGTACTAGCTTTTCCTAGAATTTTCTTAATATCATGAAGAGATTTGTGGGGGCATTTGGTTTTTTCATTAAAGCAGATTCATCAGCTATTCTCTATAACAGCCAAATATAAGAACATACATAGGAACATAAGAGGAACCCTGCTGGATCGGACCATAACCCATTTAGTCCAGCATCCTGTCTCACACAGTGCCTCACCAATTGCTTCCAGGCATTCTAAGCAGAAGACAAAGGCAATGTTGGCCTGCTGTGTTAAAACCTAATAGTACAATAGCTGAATTGTCTCTAGCTGAAATCAGATTCCAATACTGATACAGGGGTATTAGGCTTGGACATTTTCACATGATTATTAATAAGTTTCAACTGGCCAGAATTAAGAGAAAGTGTCTCAAATTGATGAAGATAAACTTTGCTAATTTCTTTAATGTTAGTTGTTCGTTAAAGATATAACTCATAAACATAACATCCGTGTCTGGAGGATTTTGAACACCATACAAAAATTTTACGTGCACACAGACACACATATCATGTGCATATTTAATCATCTATGTACTTTACCCTAAAATTAATATTGATACAATATAATTTTCCCTCATGGCAGTAGGACGTGAGAGAATGCAGTAGAACAAGCTGTGGTGTGATGTCTTGCTGATGGGAGAGCAGATTAGTGGACTGGTCAAATCCAGTGCACACTTACCATGTGTTTTTCTAAACATATTTTGAAGAAAATAATAAAATTATAAGTGCACAAGGAATGGACTAAAAGGACCAACAGTTCATGTTGTGCAGTGATTTGTGTTCATGGAAATAAACCAGATAATCATAATTACCTGCTTCATGAAATTTGACTTTTTCACAGGTGCCATGCCAGGGATCAGCATTTTCACTGAGCTGCCCATCACAACCCTGCAGTCTCTTTCCTGATGATGGATGGATGGATGGATGGATGGATGGATGGATGGATGGATGGATGGAGCCTTTCAGTACATATGTGTAGCCATTTTGATATCCATTCACCCAGTTTGTAGAGATCATATTCAAACTCATCACACCACCTGAATAATTTGATGTCATCAGTAGACTGTCATTTAATGACTCTGTTTCTAAATAATGTTTGAACCAACTTTATAGTGCCTGTAGAGATTTTGGGGAGTCATCACTTCTTTTATCTCTCCAGTATGAAGAGTCCCCATTTAAAAGTAAATGAACAAAAGTTCTCTGAAATGACATGGGAAGAGAGTTTCCAGACAGATAAGTTGTTTTTTCTTGCTTGTTTGCTCTTTTTTATAGACAAATTCCCACAGTAAACATGCATTCTGAACAATCTTCTCAGTCACATAACTGAAGTTTAATTTTTTTCACTTCTCGATATTGGCCATATGGGGGTTTTACCCCTGTAAGGGCGTGTCCCCGTGGTCTCTTTTTGCTTCTCACATCGGATTTCAAAAATGCATGTTGTAATTCAAAATAAAGCGTCTCCACGTGGTTTGGGGCAATGCGGATTTAAAAGTACTTTCCTGTCCCCATGCAAACCGCTTTTTGTGAGCCCGCATCTTTTTCTCTCCCTCCCCCGCCCGCTGCAGTGATGACGCAAAAACTTCAATTGAACCTCAACAACACAACACAGATCATCCCTTTACTTGGCTGCAAAAAGTTAAAAGTAGTTAGTCGCATAACTGAAAGGAGCTAATTCTCTTCATAACTAATGCTTGTAACATAGTTACAAGCACAACTGAAAGCAGCTCACTCCCTGCAGCTGTCTTTGCACAGAAGCTGTCCAGTGATCTCTCTCTTTCGCATTATTGGGAGGGGGAGAGAAATTCTGTGATTGCTATCAGGGGAAAGTGATGCTAATTATCTTAACAACGGAGGGAGAAACATCTATTTTCACACACGCACTTTTCCCTGACAGCACAGAAACTTCCTCCTAATAATGTGAAAGAAGAAAGAGGTCGGTGGTCTCTTTGTGCGCTAAAACAGAATGGACGGAGGCTGGATGTGACAGCTGGCTGGCTGACAGGCTTCACGGAGTGATCTGCTTTTAGTTATGCTTTTAACCCTTGGCAGCCAAGGAAAGAAATGTTTTCACACTTCTCCCCTGTAAGCTTCAATCCTGTGTGCATCTGTATCTTCGTCTTCCTTTCCTTCCTTTCTCTCGATTTTTTACTGAGTTTCCTCTTCTGTTCCCCTCCCCCCTTAAGCTTCACTCCTGTCAGGCTGGGATAGGGGCTGTTGTGCACACGCACAGAGTTTTGCTAAAATGATTAAAAGCAGCTGCTTTTATGGCTCTTCTCACCATTTTAGCAGAGCAGCGTCCCCATGCTGCCACGATAATCCAGTTTCCCCCTGAGTCGGATGTAGTACTGTTTGAAAGGGTTTTTTTTTCTGCTGCGGATTTTCCTCCTTTGCGCCTGATGTAGCCCAGAGTAAAGCTGTGCATGGAGATGCTCCGAGGCAAAACAAGCTTAACTTCAGAGTATTTTTGGCATGGAGACACACCTTATGTTTTAGAGAACTTTATGGGTTGCTTTAATGGGAGGAAGCATTACTGTGGATCAAAGGATAAGTGGAACTTCTCTTAGTTATTTATGTTTTGGAGCTCCATGCTTGGGCTAGAATCAATAATTGAAGCTCGTCAATGGCTTATGTGGAAATCATTTTCTTTTTCTCTTTATTCTGGTGATAGGGGGAATTTCCAATTCTTATTTACATTACAACATTTTGCTTCAGATCATGCATCTGAAATTAAAATATTAATTCTAAACTTGGTAAAAATATATCTGCAACAATATCTTGAAATAGTAGGTGCTTATATTTCTAGTGAAACTTGGTCAGCCAGTGAAAAATCGAATGATTAAGAGAGTCTATTAAAACATTTGCTTGCTATTAAATATGGCTTGAGCCTGGCTGCCTAATTTAAAAATGAGATCAAGTTATCAGCTCTGAATACTAATCTGATAAGTGAGATGTTTTCATTTTGAAGTTTGATGTGGCTTGTCTTTATAAAGAGGATGTGAAGTATGGAAGCCATTTTTGAAATTTTAGATATCTGTACAAGTGCTTTTTAAATAGACAGATGGCTCCTATGGGAGGCAGTAACTTGCAGGATGCTACTTCCCTAGGGTGAGAAATGCCCCATACTCTGTTTCTGCTTGTAAGATGACAGGATGATTGATTCCGAAATATGTTGTTTCATGCTTCACAATAATGTGATTTCTTCTCCAACTTCCTGCATAGCATTACTTCCTCACTTCTGATTATTTTTTTGAAATTTGATGTTAGAATATTTGCAGGATTAAATAATGTACATTGATATGAAATCTCCAAGTTCTCATACAGTCTTTCATAATATGTCATAATTTCAGGTTTTTAGGAGGAGAGATGCCCATAACTTACTTGATGAACTGTCTCTTGATAATTCTAGAGCTATTTTGAAGTGTGAAAGAATTGACAGTGATTATTTGAAAGTGAGGGTCCCTTGTAGGAAGCCAAAGTTCTGTTAAGTTAAAATGGAAAAACTGACATGGAAGATTCCTGTTAAAAAAACATAGGATGAACCGGATCTAAGGAATGGGTCCTTCAACTAATCTGGATCTAGTAGATCTGGATTAAGGGAGGTACCCGATGCATCCCCACAGGCAGTGCAGGACCCAATAGCAATGTTTGCTTGCCTGCCCGCAGTGGAAATGCTGGAGCACCCATGTGGCAAATCCAGATCGACCCACGTGGAGTTTGCCCATCATGTCAGGTTTTGGGGGGGATGGCGGTGCCATCTCCATGGACATTCTGGAGATTCTTTGAAGATTCTCTAGAGTGGCTCCGGAAAATCTCTGGAGCTTTGTCATAAGCTCTGGAGATTCTCCGGAGCAATCAGCTGCAAACTTCAAAGATTCTCCAGAGCCTTTGACAAAGGTCTGTAGGATAGGCATTACTCTCGCGTGGGGTTCTCTTTGGAGCCTGTGCTATTCTTTGGAGCTGGCTTCGGAGATTGTGCACAGGCTTCGGAGCCTTGGGTTTCGGGGTGCACCCCCCAGAGCCCACCCCCCAGAGCCCATTGCTTGATCAGAGCTGGCTTCGGAGATTGTGCACAGGCTTCAGAACTTTGGGTTTCGGGGTACCCCCCATGGGTGCACCCCCCAGAGCCCCTCCAGACCCCATTGCTTGATCATGGTGGAAACACACTCCATATAATCTGGATTTGATTGCCTGAAGATCCCATTGTAGAGCCCTTTAATAGGGTCTACAGGAAATCCAGATTATAGGTCCTGAAGGACCCATTCAATCCAGATTTCCCTAGAACTGGTGGGAACAAATGTGGCTCTAATGAGGTCTGCAGTGGAAATGGGGTTGTCCTGCTCTGAGCCTAATGGGTCCTTAATGGATCCCTAATGGGTACTTAATGGGTACTTAGTGCTAGTGGAAAAACACCCTTTGAGAGCAATGACTATTGTAATATTTTTATACAACTGTCCTAATAGACAGAGGCGTTGCATTCATTTTATATATGGTACAGCTGCACATTATTCTCATATAGGCAGACTGTTACTTATCATCATAATCTCAGTGAGACTTCCAGTAAGCTAAACTGGAAAATGAAAACAATTACAAAATATGTATGTAACTTTTGGCGCAAACAGTGAAGTTTATGCTTCTGATAACTGTTCTGTGCAATCACAATTGTTTTATTTCTGTAACTTTCTGGAATTTTTTAGAATATTCTAGTATTA
The DNA here is from genome assembly GCA_023333525.1 of Aspidoscelis tigris stejnegeri. Lineage (NCBI taxonomy): Eukaryota > Metazoa > Chordata > Lepidosauria > Squamata > Teiidae > Aspidoscelis > Aspidoscelis tigris. The sequence goes on along the minus strand of JALMGA010000003.1, from coordinate 46,115,737 downwards.
GAATATTACAAACAAAGAAGAAAAGCCTCGTATAACTCATAGGTAGCAGACAGACAGACAGATAGATGAAGTCAGTCCTCAGTTCCTCACAACCATTTTGTTGATATATCAACTATTTGAATGGACAAAGGGCATCTTTTGTTTTAATGCCCCTTGATCTTCTCTGATAACAGAAAACAGATATGACTTTAAGAATAATAGAGTTTAAAAAGTGCTCATCTTTACCCCAATGATATTTTTACATTTAAGCTTATGTAATAGCAGAACACATCCAGATTGCACTTTTACTATTCATGTTTCCTCTTGTAGGCAAAACAAAACAGAACTCTTTTTAATGTCTTTATTTAAAGTTACTATGTGAACCAGAGTCCTTTTACTTAAGGACAGATGATCCCTTTGGCTAGAATCCTGCAAAGCACAGATGCTACATGTTTCCAAGCTAGTATTCATTTTATTTGGAAGGGAAAGCAGAGGAGATTTCTTCACAAAATATGTAGACTCTGCACCACAGTGAAGACATGGATATTCACATAGAATTGGTCTATAAAACAGTATAATTTTATATTTTTAGTATCTTCCATTCCTTCTTGGCTAAAGGTTAGCTTAATGATATAGAAATATTTAATTAATGGGAAGCAAAATCAAGAAATGATAAAAAAATCTTTAAAATGATAACAAAAAAGTGAAATACATGCTCCAAGAATGACTTTTCCCATCAAAGGATGTGCAATTTCAGGTTCCAAATAATTCTTTCAAAATAATTTTAAAATTAAAGTACCATCCACTGTCCTTGTTCTTTCTTAAGTCATTCTATTTTTGTAATCGTGTCTTTCCTGTAATTGTTGCTATGGTGTGGTTTTTGCTGCCACTAAAGCTGGCATTGCACATGTGCCACCATGTCAGTAGATAACAGAGTGAGGTGACTCTCTACTGCTTTCACATCCTCATGTCTTTACACACTGCTTCCTGCAATTACCCATTTCCTCCCTTCATTACCTCCCTTCACCCATTACCTTGCAAACAGAAGTGCTCCCTGAAAGAGCAAACAGGCTGTTTTGAAAACTCTTTTGGGGAGGTTTCATGGTAAATTGAACAGACAGCTATGGTGGATGTCCTATCCTTCTTGTGTTCATGCTGAGGGTGGCTCAGGGAGCTACCATAATGCTGCAATGACAGCATGATTTTGCTGTGTAGATGCCCCAGAAGATTAGTTCTCTGCATCTCTGTGAGTTGACACTGATAATTTTTCACTTTACTTTTATCACCATACCATCCTGATGTTCTGTTTCACTTATTTTTAGTTTCTGAATCTTTTCCAAGAGTAAACTCATGAAGCAAAACCAGCAGGTGAGGAGAGAAGCTCCAATTAGGAGGTTGCCTTTGATCTCCCAGAACCACATTCAAAGGCTAGGAGCTTTTGTTCCTATGCTTAGGGTGTGACTGCAAAGCTCATGCAGCTTTACAACAGAGGTGTGAGCTAGTCCACATCTGCACCATTAGGGCAGACAGCACCAATTCTGCCCATGCCGCCTTGTGATCTGGATCAGTGGACCAGGATACTCTGGCCCCAATGACATGTCATTAAAGCAGGTAGGTGCAGAAAGGGCCCTAGATATTGCAGTGTAATTTTTAAGGGAAGTTTCCAGCCCCTCTTATACCACAAGCAGCATTTTGGCACACCTTAAGTTAGTGGGTTAGGGCAGGAGCAGGGGTCTTTGTAGCTTCAAAATGTGCTGAGTGATTGATGAAGGTAACTCACACATACACATTTTGAATTGTATCTCCTTTGTTTTATAACTCACCTTGAAATCTCAAGGTGAACAGAGAGATAAAACATGGATGCAATAATAGCCAATCCATTCCAAAACATCTGAGTGCTGAAAATCTTCCAAAACAACAAAAGGAAACTGCTGACACTCTGAAGGAATGAAAGTTCAATTCTTAATTGATAAAATGATTTTAAAGAATTGCAACAGGCAACAAACCTAGGCATGGCATGGATTCATTATAATAAATATTTTTAAAACCTTTTGACTCTTTATCACATACCCAAATTGACGATTGCATAGAGATCTTCATAATTAATAGCAGTATTTAAAAACTGCTGTCAATAGCAATGAAAATATAGAGCTTCCTATTATCAGACCGGGGTAAAGAACTGGATATAAAGTTTTTCAGGGTGATTCCCTTCTGCCTTAGATATTTGTCATTTCGATAAACACAAATAGAAATTTAGTCAACCTATAGCAATGGGATTTGAAATTTAAAAACCACGGTACTATCATGTAATAAAGGGAATTGCAGAATCAGATGGAATAAAACTTAAATGTTAAATTTAATTAAGTCTTAATAAAGAAGAAAATTATAAGTATCTGGCAATCCTACAATCTGAAGATATTCAAATAAACAAGGAAAACCAATGTGCAGTGCATAAAGAGGTTGGAAAACCTTGAAATAAAGGCTCAATGGAGCAAATACTATCATAGCCTTGAAGACCTGGCCCATGCCAGTCATTCAGTACAGTGCAAGGGTTATTGATTAAACTTCTGTGGAATTAGACTTATTGAATCAAAAAACCTGAATGGTTGTGACAGGATTACATTCTTGAAATGACAGTGATCAACTTGGCTTTTCATGTAACATCACATTTTTACAAGTGAAACAAATAGTTGAAGTAGAGAAAAGAGGTTTACGTGATCATATCACGAACAAAAATGATAATAGATACATGCAAGGAAAGAATTTTCAATACTGATAAACTTAAGATTCTTGTAGAAAGACAACAGTGTAAAATTGATTGAAAAGTTGTAAAGAAAAAACAGTCGGGAAAGAATTGAAAATGACTGGAGACTGGAACAGTGAAAAAAGAAGCAAAACATCTGCTATGTGCAGCAGAAAAGTAAGCCCTACAAACCAACACCATGAGAGCAAAAATTGAAAAAGCACAAACAACAGCAAGTGTTGCTATATAAAAAAAGATGAAATAGTAGACCACCTCATAAGTGAAGAAGCACCATCATAAGGTGCTAGATTGGAACTTATGCGTCACACAAACTGGAAGAAATTTACAGGAATCCAATACTGGAATTAATGCTAAACCAGAGCACCGTTATAGCTGGTAGACTGGAGAGCTAGAAGACAGAAATTAGAAAATTCAGGGTGGGGTGGGGGATGAGCCTGAGATATTGATTGCTGACGTGCCTCTGGACAAAAAAACAATGCAAGTTTCAGTCTGGAAACAGTAATGTTTTATTAGTGCAAAGACACAACACTAGAAATGTCCTGGATATTGAGGATAGACCTATGTGATTCTTAGATCCTTGGAGAGGACTTGAGTTTAAAAAAAACAGCCAAAGAAATTACACTCTTTTTAAGTGAAATATGTTGGGTGTCCTTCTGCATAATAATAAGCTTAATATTTTTTCTTTCTGTCTTAATGAGTGTCTCTGTTTCCATTATAAAGCAAAACTAAAGACTTTAAAAAAAAATCTCCACCTGGGCATGCAAATGTCATTTGGTGAAAAGCCATACCTTGGTTTCAACTGGTCTAAAGATGTAGAGACCCTAGGCCATGGGAAGTAAGGAAATGTGACAAAAGCCTAATTGAAAAGGTGAGTGTTGTAAATGGAAGGATAGTTCAGGCATTCTTGGAAGGAAAGAATAGATATCTTTTGAAGGAACAGGAGAGCTTTAGATGAAAGGTGGTGATACTGGGGGTGTAACGAGGAGGAAAGACCACAGAGAGCACTGAAGTCAAGATAAGTAGTTTGTACTAAATAAAGATTAGGATTCCCTGTGGTTTATTTGTTACGAGTTTACAAAAATGCATATACAGCATTAAGATGTTTTTCTTTTCTCTATGTAAAATTATTGACCTTCAAAGATCTTCTTATGCTACATTTTAAGCACCTGCAGAAACATCAAACGGTGCTGCTGACAGTACTGAAAATCAATAGATTTTGCTTCTGCTTATTTGCAGAATGTAAAATTGAGAGTCTAGGTGAAAGCATTGCCAGAGGCTACTCAACTAAGCCCATGAACTTCTAGTATACCGCAATGTCACAAAACTACTAACTTTGTAGAACGCAGTCTAAAATGTACCTTGAAGTGCTGTTGCAATGTGCATCTTTTCATAGAAAGCCCCTTGCAGTTTTGTTTACAGTCTACTATATGAAAGCACAAGGTTTAAAATGTTTTAAACAACTGAAGCAATGCTTATTCAGAAGCTATGTGTTGTGATGCTTTAGTTGTGATGCTAAGGTAGATAGATACTACAGTTCTGATAATCAGTTCTCTAGAAAACTGGCAGGGTCAGATTGCTAGGATAACACGGAAAACACTGCTCCCAGACCAAGAATGGAATGACTAATCTATGTTTCTCCAGGTGTTGTTAAACAACATTCCCAAGCAGTCCAAGGATTTAGTGGACATCTAATCCAGCAGTAATTAAATATCCTCAAATTAGACATTTAACAGTTCTAGTATGCCTTTGAAATATCTGTCCTCCTTCAGTTTTTCTTGCTCACCCACATATCCCCTACCAATATATGACAGTAATGAAGGGAAGAGATGGAGAGCCTGAATATCTAGATGCAAGCAAACCTCTCATGTCACCTTTCTCTGCCACCTTTCTCAACCAGAAGTTGCCTGTGGCAAGGCACCCCCTTGGTCTCACACTGTCAGGCCTGGCTGAGGTTGGGTAATGTGCCTCCCAGGTTCCATTCCCACCAGGCAAGACATATTACAAGAAATGTCCACATTTGTACATGCACCGCCCTTTGAGTTTGTTTAGTTGTGGCCAGGGGCCCAGTCGGTGTATGAAGTAGCAACCTAAGTGTTGTTCCTCAAGCACTATGCTTTAGGAGCCCAGGGTGCTAACAATTGTCCCCAGATGTTTTTGGGGAACAGAGTGTGGCTTCCTTGGGGCTATGTCATAAGGATCTTGGCCATGAAATCAAGATACAATGATTATTTGGCTGATGAAGAACTGAAGGCACTATCCATATTTACATGAAGACTTTAACCATGGTAGCATCAGGGTAGGCAATGAGCTCAAAGAGATAGGCAGTTATCCTCATCTCTTCTGCCATCCCAAGCACCTCATCTCCACAAATGTTGTTTGCCTCCTCTTCTCTTTTACAACTGCTCCCCCCAATGTCAAATGTCTCTTTAAGAAAATTTTGTTATTGCAGACTTCAACACAAGTCCTGAAGTTGTCATGGCAGTTTTAAAAAGAAAAGTGGCTAGGAATAATTGCCTTTAGATGGATGCTTGGGTTTTATTGAATGAAAATCTCAGATAATCCCATTCTCCATTTTGTTTTCTGTCATTGGAAGAATTATTTGTAATCCAGTAAGTAGACTATTCCTTGTGCTATGTATCTGATTTGGGGGGGGGGGGGGTTGGTTTAAAATGCTGTTTCCAGTGTGAGAACATTCAACTATGGATTTTCTCTTTCTGCAAAGAAAGCTACAAGTATCTTAAATTGACAATTAACCAGATATAGGGAGCTGACACCTATTTCTCATTCCCATTAAAAGTGTAACATCCACAATAAGGTTAGTTGTAGACTCTCTTAATTTGGATATTAGCCAAAATCAGGGGCATAGGCTCTTAATTGATTCATGTATCCTATTCTTCATCTTGCTTTCTACATTCCTCCCTCACATTAAAAAAGTGTTATTTGGATTGCCAGGGAACATGTTCGACCCAAGATTGTAAGAAATGTCTTACTGGACTGGACCCATGGCCCACCTAGGGTGTTTTTCCACCGCGCTTCTTTAATCCGGATCTAGTAGATCTGGATTAAGGGAAGTAACCAGTGTGTTTCCACAGGCGGTCTAGCACCCAATAGCAATGGATGCTAGCCTGCCTGCTGTGGAAACACCGGAGCACCCATGAGGCAAATCTGGATTGACCCACAAGGGGTCTGCCTGTCACACCAGGTGAGTGATGAGTGAATGAGCAATCGTGCGCTGTACGGGGTGGATTTTGACAGCGATAACAGGGAAAGTGATGAGTGAATGAGCGATCGTGCGCTGTACGGGGTGGATTTTGACAGCGATAACAGGGAAAGTGGTGAGAGTGAATGAGTGATTGCATGGCCACTAGCTGCAGCCACTGCCTTTGCTGGCACGAGAAGCCATTTTGGGGGGTGGAAGATCTGGGAGACGAACAGAGAAGCGATGGCTATTATTCCTTTGGACTTGTTGGGAGTTCCTTCCTGGCTGTGGCCGCGCTGAGCGCAGTCCCTCCCCGTTCCCGCTGTCACCCTATCAACAAGAGCAGGGGCGGGGAGAAAACGATGCACGCAAAGAAAACACAGCTCCCATGGGGATGGAAGGTGCGTTAAAAACGTGCATTTTGCTGAGCCTCATGCGGACACTTATTCCTGATTTGCATGGCACTTTTAAAGTCCACTTGAATAGAGTGACAGTAGAGGGACAGTAGAGAGGCAAATAAGTCTTTTGGGGATGCAGCCTAAGTGTGTGACTGCTATCATTTTCCTGAATGCCCCATCCACCTGCCTACCTTGGCCTCAAGGGATTACTGTCCAGAGTGAATACAAGTGGCATTCACATATACCCCACACTCCTTCTGGCTTTCTATCTTCATATCTTATATGAAAGATAATATTAAATGGAAACCAAAAAGCAAAAGAACAGAAGAACAAAAACCAAAGAACGAAAAGGAGTGCTTCCAAGCCTGATTTGTGAGCTCTCAGCATCTGAAGCTGCTGCCTGCTTTAAAATAATGTCCACCTTGCTTTCTTTGTTTTATTGTGGCTGTCTTGAGCTGCTCAGCTCAATTTCATCTTGCCTTTTGATACCAGTGACTGTCACTCTCTTCCCAACAAGCAGCAGGGTATGCAAATGAGCACTGTTATTCTGGTTCCTTAAAAGGGCCAGACTGCTTGATTTTGAAGCACAAAATCCTGTGGCATGTGGATCTCTTTGCTGTATTGACTTTGGATGGCTAGAGGCACGAAGGGAATGGGCCATCGGCAGAGCTTTTGGCAAAATGGGATGGAATATAAGGTCCAGGCCTGTAGAATTATTTTTTGGTATTGTTTGGGGTGCTTCCTGGGTAACTCCTTGACGAGGAGTATTATTTTTTGTGGTAATATAGGTTTCATGTACACTGTTCACTAAGAGGGGCGCACTACCTTCAGCAGCAAGGCCACAACCACAGTGTGGGCAGGAGAGAGAGCCCACGCCTCCATGGTTCCTAAGAGACTTTGTCAAGTCAGCTGGAACCGATCTGCAGGAGGAGGAACGCCACTGGCGCAGGAACTGAAGAAGCACCTGGGAGTTCCAACTGCATACAGGAACTCTGGCCAAAACTTTGGATCGGCATCAGGCCGGTGCATGGTCACAAATGTTGGCTCAATGTTGATTATCAAAAGGGAAAGACGTAACTCCCAATGTACTTCCACTTTAGCTTCATATTTAAAATTGCAATTGTGGTGTATGAGAAATTGATTCAGAATGATAACAATTCTATTGTGGCAATACTTTTTAACAAGTTGCTTCACATTTTATTGTACTTTTTAACAAGTTGTTTCACATTTGTAGTTGCTTGCCATTTCTTTTTCTTGCTTCCTTTTCTCAAAAATGTTCTATTCGAGGAACATGTATTTTGCATTACTGTTAAAGTTAGTATAAATACATGTATTGTATTGAAGTTATGAGTAAGGCATAATATCCAACTCCTGTGCTGCTAGAAGCACCCAGTTGATCCCAAACAAAGAAACCTTAACAGCTTCTCCCACTCATGTTCTTTATCAGGTTGTCACTTGTATGCTGCAGATTTTAACTGAAGAAAATCCTGTTTATTTATTTTTCAGAATCCATGTAGATAGTCTAGTAGTGAACTTAAAATATTTGTATTTTTAATATTGTGTGGATACCCCCGTGGGCACCTCAATTCAGTTTTCTTGGTAGAGATCCAGATGGCCTACTTCCAGGGAGAGGCTGGGCATCAAACCTGCAACCCTCTATTTTCCAGGCAGTTTACTCTACCACTGAACTCCAGTCCCGTCCCCCCCACCTTAATACTCATTACAGTTGTGTAAACTTTTGTTTGCTTCCAGGAACACAAAGACAATTGACCTTTATTTTTTTAAAAAAAAACCTGCATTGTTTTAAGTTCACTAGCATCAAATAACATGTGCTTAGATATTTCTGCCTTGGTATTTAAATTGTAGGTCATCTTTTTACAGTCCTGGCTATCTTTTATGGAATACAAGTTCCTAATAAAACCAGTTTATTGTAACATTGTAGGCATTTTCTATTAGCTTGATAAGTTATTTTAGTGTTTTCACTACTAATGGAACATGAAAGTTCCACTTATTTCATGCAGGTGCAACTCCATGCCCTTAAAGCCTTCTTAACTCAAATACTGAGTCATAAGCTGTCTGTGGCCATTCTGCAATTAGTTAAATGTCTATTTCCTAATAGATCAGATCACTGTTAATAAGATGTCGGTACTGCTATCATTTATTTGCTCACAATTTCAAGTGGCATCTAAGGCCCATGTGGTCTTTTAGGAAAGCTACATGACTATCAGCCCATCTGTTCAGGAGTCTGTTTTTCATCCTGCACTGTGTCACATTGCCAGTGAACTGCTGGAAAGATCTGTATGGCAGTTTTCTTGGTTTCAAAGAATTTTTTTTCCCATTGATTTAAAGAATGCTTTTTTTCCTACGGACAGTAAATTCAATAATTCTCATTTAATTTAATTCTTCAATTTAATTCTCATTGTTATGGTAGATCTGTAAAAATTTGTGTTCAGTTGAAGGCTGTGCATTTTATGCATGCTATGAATATTCTCCTTGTCCATAAAATAAAAGAAACCGTGCCTCATCAAGTTCAAACCATGATGCTCATAAGCTACCTGGGTAGTGCTCACACCTTCACTTTAAACCTTCTCCATTGTCAGATCTGACTGCTCGCACCTTTTCATTTCTATCCATTTAATTTGTGGACTTTCCACCGTCCATTTGGACTTCCAATGGAAAGGTCCACAAATGGATAGTACTGTATGAGGAGGCAGATCTAAAGATGGACTGAAGAAGGTTTAAAGTGAAGGTGCCCTGGTGAGAAACATCGTTTAATGCAATTGGTACAGGAGAAATGTGAAGTACTGCAATTATAGGAGTGCAGCTTTTAAAAGTTTAACGTACAAGCTCACTGTTTTTGCAGTTGTTTCTGGGACCACCCAAAACTTATTATACTGTACATTTCTGTTTTTGTTGCTATATGTTGTTTCTGAAGAATAGGTTTCATGAAGAATACATTTTTGCTAGTCTGTAGTTTACTTCTAAAGTCAGAAAATTGCATTTATGTCTTTTTAAAATCCAGTTGTGAGCTGGATGCAATACACTTTTACAGTCCTGGTTATCTGCAGATTACGGAACAGCTGTGTCATCCTAAAAGTATCCTTGTTCTGTTGCCCACATTTCCCTCCTTATTTAAATATAATAACAGATTTGTGACCATAACTTTCTTTTAAAAAATCTCCTTGGAAAGCTTACTCCATAAGAAACAAGGTCCTGCTGTGCGTATCAAATCAAAAATACACTGCCTTAGTTCAGATGCTTTATTTATGTTTTATTATTAGATGATTAATATCTGCCTCAGAGCATCACTACACACAGGTTTTAAAGCAGGTATGAAGAGTTTCTCCTGTTATAAAATCACACATACATGAGATCCATATTTTTGGCAGAGTCCTTTTTTCGTCACCCCAAATGGGTCATTTAGCTTTATCTGTTTTATTTTCATGTTGGTGACTGCAAATGTGGGTTTGCTTTCCAGGATATGTAATATATGGTTAGTACAGAGGGTCACAAAAGTACTGTAAATAATTATTAGATGGTCTAGCAACAACAGGAATGCAGGAATTTACATTTCCTATTTCAGTTCATTGTTTATATCCATAATTCTTAATTTCATCTTGAACACTGATTTAAAAAATCCTAAACAGTACATCTTTGTTTATCTTTCAGTCTAAATGCTCTGTCTTTAAAATTATTGCTAAGTTTGTTCTGTAAATCTTTTGCAGAAATTTCATTTGTCCTTTTGCTGTTGTTGAATAGCAACTTTACAAATGAGCAGGATTTAGTCCATGAACCCACTTAACTATTTTAATCTGGATTGGACTATTTTAATCTGCATTCCGAACCAAGTGTGCATTCTGGCTATTCCCATTTGCTTGACAATAAATCGAGCTCAATTCAAATATTGCAGTTCCCACTCAAACCACACAAATCTCCAGCATGGAGAAACAGGATCTTTTCCTCTCCGCCCCTTCTCCTTTGATCCCTTTAAAATAGGGTCAGGGACAGCAAGGGCAGGGGACAGACCTTCCCAGAAGTGAAATCCCACCCATCTAACACTGTGCAGACAGCAGTGGCAAGCATTGGCCAGAAGGATATGGGGGGACGGGACAGCCCGAAAAGCAGATCTCCTCGAATAGTTCAGGACCATAGGGGGAAAAACACGGGCTGGGCACCAAAACGGAACCAAGGACTTTTCTGAGGACTTTTTTTCTGCAGTTTATAATGATTTAGTCCTTGTAAAGTCCCAGAATAAAAAAATTAAATGGGAATGAACGATACCGAAAACAGACTGGAGTCGGATTTAATCCTGTATGGGAACATGACCTTAGTGTTACTGCTCTTATGGTATGGCTTCTGGGAGATGGAGCCAGAGATGCAAGTGAACATACAAATATGATTGTGGGTTCATGTCTGAAGTATCCCAAAGTAAATTTTTATACTCACAAAATAAAGATCAGGGGACAATAGAAATAAACAGAAATAATATCACTTATTTCTGTTTGGATGTGCTGAAATAAAGGGAAGAAGGAAGAGGATCCTTGAGCTCATATAAGAGAGTAGTTAGAAAACCTCTTTAAGGTATGAGATTAGTTAGAAAATTTCTCTGAAGACGGTGTCTGGAAACTAGGTCAGCAAGGTCCTACCCCTGGTTTCTTTCCCTCTACACAGAAATGAAGGAGTCGCTTGGGGCAGTCATCAGTCCTTAAGAGGCAGAGAACTCATCCTGCATGGAGTAGCCCAGGAGACAATTGAGGATGGATGGATGTAAACAGAGTGACTCACTGATATCCAAATGTTTCGATGAGAGGACACCGTAGGCAGTCTGTAGGTGCCCTCTGAACCTCAAGGAATAGTCTGAATCCATTTAGATCAGCCCCCAGAAATTATCCTCTTGTTTTAAGAGGCATGTTACTATTTGCTGTTGTTGGCAGTCTGTTATCTCCATTCCCTGAAAGAACTGTTCATTTAGGTAAATGGAAGAGCTACCAAAAATCAGAAGAACCAAAGAGACAATAAGGAAGTGAAGCTGTACATGAATGAAGGGCTCTAGAATCATACTGAATACTGGAGTGTGTTTAATGAATATAGCTGTAGCCATCTGTGATGAGTAAATATTGATTTTGGTTTTTCTCACCAAACATTTGGCTCATGTACTTTTTTGGAACTTGAACAAGTGATGAAATTCCTAATAAGTGAAATAGGAAATCTATCTTTCACATCTTCTGGATTGTTATCTGGTGACCCTCTGCTGATGGAAGATTCAATGAACTATATAAAATGATGTGTTCTCAAGGAACAACTCATCTTGGGTAAAGAAATACTTGGCTGAACTATCAGCAAGCAGGTCCCCCCAATGGCATGAAATTAAAGGAGAGAGTCTTGTGGCTCTTCTTCCTAAAGCAGGGGCATGCCGATCACACACCTGCCTCTGGTCATGCTAACGATGCAGTCAAGGAAGTATCATTTCTGTGTTTCGTGATGCTATAGGGCTACCAGGTGTGGACTAGATAGGCCCAGCTCCAGTGGCAGCATGTTGGTCACAGGACCACTGAAAATTAGGAGGAGTAAACACTATAGAACATGTACACATGTACTACCTTCAATAGCAGGATGTCTGCTGTGCAGGTCCATATGAGCCCTGCACACTGCTAGTCCACCAGCTGAGCCACAAGGCAGCAGGGCAAGGAGAATCCATAACAGCACCATGAAGATCAGGCCAAGGTCTGGCTTTTTACCAAGTTTCTCTAAACCTAACACATTTCCCAAAAGTTAGAATCTAAGTTTATTATTCAATTTGCTTTGGAAACTCAGATCAGTCCTATAACATTTTGTTTCTCACCTTGTATTTCACACACAGACCTAGACTGCCTCCAAACAGACTGTAACACTCAGGATTATCCCAGGGCTGTGTTGGGACTGCCACACATATCAATGGCACTCCCAACACGGCTCTGGGATATTGGGATGATGATATCTTGCAATAACCTTATTGTAGGTTAATCAACTTCCAATCTAGGTTTTGCATAAAAAGTCTGAGCATTTACCTGTCTGGATGGCTGCTTATACAATCTGCCATCTTGGGAATGGCCACTGTGCATGTGCAGGACCAAAAGTGGCAGCTGTATATGTGTACAGGGCAGAGATCATGCTTTTCCAGGTAATTCACATGAAATACTTTGATGTGTGCATCACTATTGCAGGAGTAATACCACCAGATCAGTAAGTGTCTCTGCTTTCCCCATACTGTTGTCTACACTCAGCTGTTAGTGTGTGCTACAAGTACAGTATTTCCCATTCAATCTGCTGTTTCTGCAAAGTGCTTTTTTCCACACCGAAAGTGTGTTGCATAGATCCATACCCACAGGTCTGTTCACCCTTAGGCCTCTGGTATGCAATTAGGACAGCTCTGGTCCTAAATGTACACCATAGGCCTAAGTGCGAATTGGCCTCATTTTTTTGGATGTGGCCAGTTTGTAGAGGCTGGAGGAAGAATATTTGGAGACAGTTTGCTCCTCATCTTTTTTTTCCCCTGTCACATCAGCCAAACATTTCTAGCACCTCAAGATTCCTACTATTAGACTTTGCTGCTGTTTGTTTTAGGTAGTGCTGGTGGGAATGCAGGCATCCATGTTAATTTTTATTTTATTGTGCAAAAGTTCCAATATTGATCTCAACACTCCATCCCTGTGCCAACTACATTGTTTTCTAACAAATTTTGTGGTAGAGAGCTTCTTAGTAGGGATGTGCATGATGTTTTTCCCGCCGTTCACTTTGCATTGAAGCAAATGGGACGGAACCTAGCATTCATGTGAATGGAGCCGCTTTGAACATGCAAGACTTTGAATTTGCTTCAGTTTCCCTTGGAATCCCTGCTGCCACTAGTTGCACCTGTGAAACCTCTCTCTCTCTGCTCTGTATCTGATCCAAATGCAATCCAAAGCTTCAGGCAAGGGCACAAAAGCTGTTGCTTTTCAAGTCAGTCTTCAAATATAGCCAATTTGAAGGCAAAGTTTCAAACCTTCACAATTTATATTAATTGCAAAGGACGCAAACATTTTTCACCCATCTCTACTTCTTAGGAGAAGAGGACAAGCGACTATTTTTCCTGCCCATTTGCATAGGAAGAGCAAACATTTATACATACAGTGAGAAGTTTAAGAACAAAGGCACGTCCCTATGCACATTTTGGTCCAAATCGAAATCGAGTTTGGCAAGGGTCATCCCCATGCACTTTTGATTTGGTCCAATTTCCACGGACTAAATCACCCACACCAGGACCAAACCTGTACCAGATTTGGTACTGGAAAAAACAAATCTCATCACCATTTGGTGCCCTGGGCCGCATTGCTTTGCGAGCCGAACCTGCACATGGGGACGGTCTCGGGCTATTTGGGGAGGAGATTGGCGCTCGTGTCATTAGGAGGTGGCATTTCATGTCCTGTGCTTGCTGTTTCTGCCCTGTGTATTGGAGACTGCAACCACTGAGATTTGGGGGGAGTAAATGGTGTTAAAGCCGAAACGATGAGAGGTCAAATAGCCTTCTCTGCCCCACAAGACTCTTTTATAAAAGTATTCCACTCCTCTTCCCCGATCACCAAGGCAGGGAGGATAATGGCCTGATTTTCTGCTTGCCGGGTGTTCTCGCAGTTCCCAGGAAGAGCGGAGGTATGCAAAACTGCTCAACTGCTACCAAACCTCATAGCGGCTTTGCTCAAACAGCTGGGGGGTTTTAAATTATTATTTTTGCTGTTCAGTCCTGGCTTCTCTGTGCTGCTAAGGGGAGGGGATACGGCATTTGCAGCGGGTGGCACAGGGGTGGGGTGACGTCAGTCCGACTTCCAAGGAGGAGAGAGGGGGCAGAGAGTAGATGGCACTGCTCCCTTGTGCCAGAGTTTGGCATGGTTTGCATGGGGATGGCTGTATCCGCACCCAGCCTCCATCCTGCCTGCGTTGCCAGGAATGGCATGGGAATGGGCAACATCCAATCTTGGTCCCACACCTGGTCACATGCATGCCCAGTCAGAGCCAAATGGCTTGCATGGGCATGCAGTCAAAGACGCTGAGTATGTTTGACACAGAACTTCCTTTTGGTGTGTCGTGGGCATTTAGTTTAGTTTTTTGTCTCCTGGTGCTGGGGGGGGGGGGAGCATAGGGATCTGGCCTGCTAGCTGATGTGTGCAACTACAATTGCCACCCACCCTTTCCCCGGGTAGGGACACGACTTGCAGCTCAGTCTGTTCATCTGAGCGATGAGCTCCGCTCCTACTGGACCAGCTCCCCATTGAGCAGATAAGTTATGCAGACACAATTTCACATATCCAGTCTTCATGTCTGAACACCGGATTGTGGACACTTTTAAACAGGTCCACACAAAATCCAGATATAAGGGCCCAAAGGACCCATTAAATCTGGATTTCTCCTGCCCTTGTGGATACTGGGCCTGCTGGATGGGGCCTTCAGTCAGATCCACGTGGGGACAGTGCCTTCCCGATTGGTACCAATCTGGTTCCTAATGGGGTCCTAGTGCTCATGCAAAAAGGCCCAATGTGTTGGGGTGGGGGGAGACTAGACCTGCTGTTGTGTTTTCTCACTCTGAAGATGGACTGATGCTAGCTTAAAACCTAGGGGTTAAGAAAACCTACATTTTCAAAAAGAACAGTAAACAACTGTCCAGAGCAGAAAAGAACCCCCTCCCAAAAATGTCCTATGATTACAGCAATGATGTTCTACAACTTCCAGCATTCCACACTCAGAATTCTGGGCTGAATTCTGGGGATGGGATCCTGGAAGGCTTCAAAAAAGAAGAAGACCTCAGTGAGAATGTCATGCAGTGTTCAGGCAGCATGGACTTGTTGGAAGGATGATCAATGAAGAAAGAGAGAGGAAAAATATTCACCAACAATTCAGCCATCTCAGAGTTAAGAAAGGCACAACCTATCCATGAAAACTTCAACTTCACATCTCCTTTCATACAGACAGAATAATGTAGCTTGTAGTTGATGGAGAATGGTAGAGATATGTTGAGCCAGATTATTTGTACAAATCATAACAAGCTTATATAATTGTGAAGCAGTTAGGAGGACTTCTGCGCAATAAGCAATGTACCCAGTTGAAACTATGTATGGTTCAGTAAGCTTTTTTTAGTAGCTGTAGTAACACAATTCGAGTCCTTGCCATAGGCTTTTCTTGAACTCCTGCAAGCTTCCAGATGGGCTTCTGCCTCATGAAACAAAATTCATCTTTTTGCTTAGTTAATTTTAATGGCAATCCAGAGGTGAGACCTCCCCACAAAACTCCATAAACTAAACTCTAGTTCTCTCCTAGATGTCAGATCAGACATTAACGCACCTTCCCAGTGAAAGAAAGGGTTAGTATTTGCTAAGAGAAGATTCCAACGTACCATATATTTAGGGATGAAGATTTTTAACTCATTAAGGGTTATTAATAGAGGAAATGGATCAGGTTCATATATAAGTACTTCTGTGCAGGTACAACTATTAACTGCAAACTATATCACATAAGTCTCAAAAGTTGAAGTCCTCATTTTTGCAAAATAAGAGCAGAATAGGAGCCCTAATGCACCCATTAGGTTCCTCGTATGCTTTAGTCCAGCCCATCAAGTCTAGCATTCTGTATCACATAGTGGGCCATCAAATGCTTCTGGCATTGTCAAGCAGAAGATGGATGCTTTCAACTCTGTGCAAGTGGTCTTTAGTTTCTCCAACCTGGAAGTGGTACTTACGTATCAATTCTAGAAACTGCTGATACATCTGTCCTTCATGAATTTGTCTAACTCTTTCTTAAATGCTGTCACTACCTCTTCTGGTAGTAAATTTTATAGACATCTCATCAGTCTTGAGAACTGCCCTTTTATTACTACTCTCAGTTTCTTGTCCTTTAACCAATTACTAATCCAAGATGGAACCTATCCTCTTACTCTGTGAGGGATGAGTTTATTCATTTAATTTCATTTATTCATTTCATTCAGTTTATTTTTATACCACCTTTCTAATAAATTACTCAAGGCAGTTTACAACATCTATGAAAAGTACAATACAAAGTAATACAACATACATTAAATAAATATGTAGAATAATGAACTATGCAATTATACAGAAGATTGGGGGAGGGG
The DNA here is from genome assembly GCA_023333525.1 of Aspidoscelis tigris stejnegeri. Lineage (NCBI taxonomy): Eukaryota > Metazoa > Chordata > Lepidosauria > Squamata > Teiidae > Aspidoscelis > Aspidoscelis tigris. Next base: position 46,099,262 of record JALMGA010000003.1, on the reverse strand, counting down.
AAAATTGGCAGTGATGCCAGGTCCTCCTCCTTTCCTCTCTCTAAGTTTACATAATACAGAAAAAAATACAGCATCAAATAATACATCACATGCTATAATAAATAATATATAATAATATAAATAATAATAAAGAAACTTATAAAGCAGGTGGGAAAGCCGACCCCCCGAGCTTCCCTCCCCTTGTCCATGCCGGCGTTAGGGCTGGGTGCAGCTGGGGTTTTGTGCTCCTGGAGCAGGTGTGATAGCCAGATGATAGGCTTCCTCTCCTCATCCATGCTGGTGTTAGGGCTGGGTGCGGCTGGGGTTTTTGTGCTCCTGCAGCAAGTGTGATAGCCAGATGCAAGGCTTCCTCCCCTCATCTATGCCAGCGTTAGGGATGTGTGTGGCTGGGGTTTTGTGCTCCTGGAGTAAGTATGATAGCCAGACACCCGGCTTCCTCCCCTCATCCATGCTGGTGTTAGGGCTGGGTGTGGCTGGGGTAGTTGTGCTCCTGGAGCAGGTGTGATATCCAGACACTGGGCTTCCTCCCCTCGTCCATGCTGGTGTTAGGGCTGGGGTTTTGTGCTCCTAGAGCAGGTATGATAGCCAGACTCTGGGCTCCCTCCCCTCGTCCATGCTGGTGTTAGGGCTGGGTTTTTGTGCTCCTGGAGAAGGTGTGATAGCCAGACTCTGGGCTTCCTCCCCTCATCCATGCTGGTGTTAGGGCTGGGTGCAGCTGGGGGTTTGTGCTCCTGGAGCAGGTGTGATAGCCAGATGCCAGGCTTCCTCCCCTTGTCTATGCCAGTGTTAGGGCTGTGTACAGCTGGGGTTTTGTGCTCCTAGAGCAGGTATGATAGCCAGACGCCAGGCTTCCTCCCCTGGTCCATGCTGGTGTTAGGGCTGGGTTTTTTTGCTCCTGGAGCAGGTGTGATAGCCAGACACTGGGCTTCCTCCCCTCGTCCATGCTGGTGTTAGGGCTAGGGTTTTGTGCTCCTAGAGCAGGTATGATAGCCAGACACCAGGCTTCCTCCCCTGGTCCATGCTGATGTTAGGGCTGGGTGCAGCTAGGGTTTTGTGCTTCTGGCGCAGGTGTGATTGCCAGACACCAGGCTTCCTCCATGCTGGTGTTAGGGCTGGGTGCAGCTGCCTTTATCCCTATGTTTATTAACACTCTCAAAGAATTCTAACTAGTTAATAAGCCATGATTTACTTTTGCAGGAGTCATGCTTACTTTCTTTCAGAAATGCTTGCTCCTCTATGTTTGTACTAATTTTATCTTTAATCATGGTTTCCATCACTCTAGCTCAAATTGATGTTCAGCTCAGTGGTCTGCAATTACCTGGATCACTCCTGGATCCTTTTTTAAAGATTGGTGTTACATTTGCTACTCTCCAGTCTTCTGGCATAGAGCTTAATTGTAGGAAAAGATTATGGTATATAGTTTTCCTGGATGATCAGCAGTTTCACATTTGAGTTCTTTAAGAACTCTCAGATTAATGTTGAGAATTTAAAGAATAATGTTTAAAACTGAATTTTTAAGGTCACGAGTATACAGTGCTATTTAGAATGGGAGACTGGAATTTTTATTGATGTTAAACTGTATCTAGTATTTGAACATATACTTAATATAATTCAAAACATTTGAATTTGCATATTAATTTATAATAGTTATATAATGTTTTCCAAAAGAAAATAAACAAACCTGGAATGCGTCTGTTGGGTGAAAGGGAAACCAACAAATATCATGAGGCTTGAAGCTAAGACAGAGGAATGAGCAGCAAAGAGCTAGAGACAGACAGTTAAATTACCACCTGAAGAGGGTCTTCTGGTTTGCAGAGGGGGAAGCAAGAGTACTTAAGAAAGAAATGGTGATTTCCAGGAAGAGAAATTCTAAAGATAACTGCAGAACTGGCATTACCTAAATGACTATGGATTGTTTTTTATGCAAGTGGGGGGGGGGTGTACACAGAGGAGGCAGCTACAACAGAGTAAAAGATAAATTGAAAAAGCCAAATAAGTATAGATATAAGATGGGAATAAGATAACTAATGAATCTAGGATTAGTTTCTGTCATTAGTAGAAATGTAATGAAGTTATGATTATATTAACGTGAATAAGATCAATAATAGAAATATTATGTAAATAAAATAGTTTAAGTAAATATTATAATAGTGACCCAGGGTAAGATTTTGTTTTTTGTAGAGAGGTAATGAAGATGAGATCGTAAGGCAATAATAGCAGTATATCATAAGAAAAGGATAGTTTAGTTTAAGAAACTAGGAGGTTAAAAGAAGTATGTTTTTGTAATAATTATGTATGAAGAAGGTGATTAATTAAAAATTGGTTCTGCGAAGTTTAGAAGGTCAGCTGAAAACAGAAGAGATACTTCAACTCAGAGAGACAGAATGGGTGGAAAGAATACAGGAAATCACGTTGTCTGATTTCTAATTAATTCTAATGATTTCTAAGTATTTGGTCACCTTCAAACAAGCAAGATTTCTGGCTCTCACAGACCTGTAACTTCTTCTTTAAGAGTCTCCTCTGTCCTCCACTCATTACTTGTATTACTGGCACCTTTTTGAATTTGTTATCGGTATGAAAGACACCGCAACCTCAAATAGTCACACTCCAAACTCCACTATGGCCAAGACCAAGGAGCTTTTGAAGGACACCAGAAACAAAATTGTAGACCTCCACCAGGCTGGGCAGACTGACTCTGCAATAAGCAAGCAGCTTGGTGTGAAGAAATCAACTATGGGAGCAATTATTCGAAAATGGAAGACATACAAGACCACTGATAATCTCCCTTGAACTGGGGCTTCACGCAAGATCTCACCCTGTGGTGTCAAAATGATCACAAGAACAGTGAGCAAAAATCCCAGAACCACACAGGGGGACCTAGTGAATGACCTGCAGAGAGCTAGGACCAAAGTTACCAAGTAACACACTACGCTGCCAGGGACTCAAATCATGCAGCGCCAGACGTGTCCCCCTGCTTAAGCCAGTACATGTCCGGTCCCATCTGAAGTTTGCTAGAGATCATTTGGATGATCCAGAAGAGGATTGGACGAATGTCATATGGTCCGATGAAACCAAAGTAAAACTTTTCGGGGGGAAACTCAACTCGTCATGTTTGGAGAAGAAAGAATGCTGAGTTGCATCCAAAGAACACCATACCTACTGTGAAGCATGGGGGTGGAAGCATCATGCTTTGGGGTCCTTTTTCCACAAAGGGACCATGACGACTGATCCGTGTAAAGGAAAGAATGAATGGGGCAATGTATCGTGAGATTTTGAGTGAAAACCTCCTTCCATCAGCAAGAGCAGTGAAGATGAAACCTGTCTGGGTCTTTCAGCATGACAGTGATCCCAAACGCACCGCCTCTGGCAATGAAGCCAGTCTCCAGATCTCAACCCCATAGAAAACCTTTGGAGGGAGTTGAAAGTCCGTTTTGGCCAGTTACAGCCCCAAAACATCACTGCTCTAGAGGAGATCTGCATGGAGGAATAGGCCAAAATACCAGCAACAGTGTGTCAAAACCTTGTGCAGACATACAAAAAACGTTTGACCTCTGTCAATGCCAACAAAGTATATATAACAAAGTATTGATATGAACTTTTGTTATTGACCAAATACTAATTTGCCACCATAATTTGCAAATAAATTCATTAGAAATCAATGTGATTTCCTGTATTCTTTCCACCCATTCTGTCACTCCAAGTTGAAGTGTATCTATGATGAAAATTACAGGCCTCTCTCGTCTTTTTAAGTGGGAGAACTTGCACAATGGGCGGCTGACTAAATACTTTTTTGCCCCACCATATGTGGTTGGAAAGATTGCAGGACAAGGAACTGGAATCACAATTTGGATAGATAGAATATTGCATTAAGAAAACCACCCAATTTTTAGTTTTCAGTTATTTATAGTTTGTTGCAATTTTTTTCCCCCTGGGGTGGGACTGGTGAATTGAAATCTTTCCAAATGGCATTATTGCTTACCAGATTCTCCATGTGATGTTTAGAAGATAAACACCTAGAGCGCTGCTTTTATTTGCCAAGCAGGCATATGGATGGCTTTCGGCATGTCAGGATGATGGGAAGGAACAGTCAATATACTCCATTGCCTTTACTTAAAAATGCACTTTGGAGGCTACCTGCAGAGTACCTTAGAGCACTGCACTAATTTTAAAGGAGGTTATATTCAGCCAGATTCTTGATAGAAAGAGAAATGATCAGAGCATCACAGAGATCGTAGACGGTGAGATTTCAGTGTCCTGGATCTTCATGCCACCATGCATCACCAAGACACTGAGTTTTAATCAGCTAGTTATTACTTAACCCATTTACCTTTAATGAAACCCAGGTTTGTAAGGTACTTTTACAACAATTCATTGTGGATGAATTCTCAGAAAGGAAGAGGATTCAGATGAAGAAAAAATGATTCCTGTGATCACCTCAAAATTTCAACAGAGAAACGAGCCAAATCTCCCAAGGGTGGTGTAAAGGCCGCCTCTCCACCCTTACCTGTTTCCTATATATATTTATCTTTATTTGGTAGTGTGGTAGCGATGTGTTTACTTGTAAATCAATCTCTGTTATTCCCTTCCAAGAGGCGCACCTTCCATTTCCTTTTCTCTACTCTTAGGCTTGATAATAATGTTGCCTCCCTTCTGATGCTGCAGCAGACAGCACCCTGCCCCCACTCTGCCAATCTCCAGCAGTGGGTTGGATACAGTTACTGTTTAGAACTCTGGCCCTATTTGGCTCCCTTTATAAACAGAACTCGATGAAGCTTCTTTGAAACAACAAGAACATGTGTTTATTGAATACAGTTGAAGTTTAAAGTCAGCTTCTTCTCACAGTTAGTTACACGTGGTTACTTTTGCTGTCAAGCAGTTCAGTCTTTCACTTTTACGCTAAGTCAAAAGACTCTACAAGTTCAAGAATAAAACTTCAATCAGTTCAGAATTCGTTAGCTTTCCTTTTAAATAACTTCACAAGCTTAGCATTCATATATTAAAAGACTCAGGACCCTAACTTTAGCCTCCTCAGCTAAGAGCCCGTTTCTCCCCTTCGTTATCCTCCCTCCAGGATTAACGACCCAAGGCAGAGAACAGAAATTGTTCCCTCAGGCCCCCTTAAATATGGGCCTGGCTGGCTAGCTTCGCCGTGATTGGCTGAGCTCCGCCTGGATGCAAATTCAACCCCTCCCCTTGGAGTGCTCAACTAGCCCCTCCCTTAGGCTACTTACCCTTGTGAAAATACACTTTGGTGACACTTTTAAGCGTCTGGACTTACCGTGTTCGCCACACTTTGCATTTTAAACTAAAAAACATACTTTTGGGATTGAGGGGTCCTAGCGGGCATCACAGGTGGTTACTGTGGAACCCAGAGTGAAAGAGGCAATGGCATGAGAAGTACGCTGAAAGACACAGACCATGTTCAGACAGGTGGGAACAGACTTCTCCTGGGGCCTGTCACATCAGCTTGTCTCTGCTCCGGTACTGGAGTTTGCTGCACAGCACTTTAAGGCCATATGGAGTGCTTTATGACTACAAATATGACCAATCACTCCATTGATGTGTTGGCAAAAGTTGTCTCACAGATCCCTGAGCCAGAACAGAAAGGAGCATTTAGAAAATGTGAAGCCCTGCACTCTCCCTTCCTCTGCTTTTCTGTGTCTCTTCAGTAGAGTGTGGACAGAGGCAATACTTAACCATATGGTAAATGTAAGGCCATCTGATCACAGCCTCAGACTCTAAACAGTTGGGAGTTGACCTGTCAGGAGGAAACAGAGTTTTCAGGGTATACCAAAATACAGGAACCCACCTCTGGCCACCACTCTGCTAAACCTCACTTCTTCTCTACTTGATTTTAATTTTAATTTTTCCAGGATGCCCTTTTGCTGGCAACAGGCTTTTTTCCCTCCCCAGATGCTCCTTCCAAATGCTGTGCTGCTTAAGATTATGACTGCTTCTTCAGCGGAACTTTGAAACATTACGCTAAGTTCTGTTTCTGCATAAATTACAGAAATGCTACACTTCTGTAGTAACCAGAAATACAAATGTGGGGTTTAAGTAGGTTTCATTAGCAAACATAGAGATTCGTCTCCCTTTTCTTTTCTACAGATAAGTTAATTCTCCCCATGACCACTTCATAACTATATCACTACAAGCTGGGTTACTTTAAATATTCCTGTTGACAAAGTTGAACATATGAGTCAGGATTTTTCAGTTTTCTCAGTTCTTGAGCTTTGAAGAGTCAGAAGAGCGTCCTTTAAACATGTAACTTTCACAGTAAATAAAGAAATTTTATCCAGAGGGGGAAAAATACTTTTTATTTAGGGTTTCATGGGGTTGTCTTGTTTTCTTGCTCTACAGAGGGTTGCATAAGTCTTGATGTAAAAATGAGTCTTGATGTAAAAAGATACAAGTTGAAAATCTTTATTGATATAATTTGAGTAATTCACTGAGAACAAAATTACGTACCAACAGTTGGTGGAAACCAAAATCATCAACCAGTCAAGGTCTAGATTCCAGATCCCCCTCAACAATTAAAAATTTTTTAAAAAATGATATCATATGAAGATCCAATTTGTATGAAATTCATCATGGCAACTCGTAACTCAGTAGTATTATGGCCCCCATACACCTATACATATCATGCTCCAAGTAGTACTAAGGATACTAGCAAAATGCAAAACTAGAGAAGAATCAGTCAGGAATGCTAAGGAGAGAGTACAATCTGTGGCTATCACCTGCAAAATCATTCCTTCTTTGGGGCGTGTCTTGCTGTTCCCTTCCAATGCACCTTTTGTCACTTTCATTTGCACCAAAGGAGTTGAAATTGATTCATAATTGCTTATGCTTCCTAACTGGACAGATTGATATCTCTGAAGCTTAAGTGACTTGGGTTATACTGTGATGTTTAAGAGTTCCCTTTTAGCAGTATATTTCTAAATGGGACAGGACATTTTCCTATGACTTTTAAACAGGTGCTACTTTTCTGGAAAAAAATAAACAAGAGTACAAGTTGAAAAAAATGTACACTGGTTAGATTTAAGAGGATATTAGTACATAAGCAGGCACATGCGTGTTCCAGAGCTTTTTGGTGACCAGATTAAAACTGTGGTTTCCTGATGCTAATTATAAGAGGAACCATGCTGTTGTTTAAAGGAGTTTAAATGCCTAATGCTGAGTTAAAGAGTAAAATAATTAAGCATCTAGAGTTCTCTGTTTTAAAAAGCCCACAAATTTAGCCTTTGATGATAATTTCCCATGCTAACAAGATGAGTTGTCATTTTCTTCAGTAAAGAATTTAATCCAATTTTGTGGTTGCAATTTGTTGGGGCCTTGCTATTTTTTCTACTCCCTATGTTGTTGGAAGCCACAGTTTCTTTTTGTTAAATAAAGTGCTACATAACAATTAGTTCAACCCTGTGATGTGAAATGCTCCTTTTCCGCTCACCATCCATTCTTTCTTTGCCAGTACAAATTAGAAGTAATTCTAGTTTATGTGTGGAAATGAAAAAAACAATTAAAGTAATCTGGCCATAGCAGCATGTCATAACTTTAAAGACTGTGAGTATTCTGTGTTTTTAGCTGGTTTTGATTAATTTAAGACTTTCAAAGATACAAACACAGCTTGAATAGCTTAATAAAATGAGAAATCAGAGTAAACTAGCTCTATTAGCTAAAGTTTTACTATACCGTTTTCTTTGAAGTTGAAAGTCATTTTCTTTAACATGGTAATTTTAGCATGCAAGATGTTACATGAAAACACAGACTGCTGTTCTTTTTCAGGATAGTTTTTTCACAGCAGTGTGAAACATTTGTATTAACCTGCGATTATAATTCTGTAGGTCAGTGGTTAGCATCCAGAAACTAAGACACTTTTCTTAGTTTAACCCCCTCCCCCCAGAAAAAAATATTCTAGAGAAAAAGGAACAATGTTACAGAACAATAAACCATGGCACTTTAATTGCAGAACAGCTTGAAGACCCGTGAGACCTGTCATTCAAGGGGAGTTTACTAGTGGTGTCTGCATATTCAAAACCACCTCCTGTCTCCAAATTCAAAGGCAGGAATATCACTTTGATTCTGAGGGCAGGAAAAACCCTCCTCCCTGCCTGTGAAATTCTGGCAAGAGAATCAGCAAGAATGGCTGACATACCGTAGATTTAAAAGAAGCAAGGGGAAGAGCACTATGGTTGAAGCACCCTTCCCCTTCCTGTGCAGAAAAAGCCTATTTGCAATAGAGTCACAATGTCAAAGTATCTAAAGTACAGCAGATTATCAATATTTAAGCATCTGTTAAAAGCTATAATTTAATAAATTAAATCAATAAAGTAGACAATGCCCATCCCAGAGATAATCGCTGCTCATAGAGTGGGGGACAGCCAGTTGTTGCTGTTCAGCTGGTAAGCTGTGCTTTTACCTTTAACTGTGGATTTATTCTGCAAGTCTGGAGACAGCCTTGGTTTGCCACAGGCTTGTGACCTTTGCAAAGAGTACTGGGATGGAATAGGGTGCCAAAATATTGCCCTGTCCTAGTCCTGTAGTTGACTTCATCAAAGACGTCCACCAGTGGGCCTTGTGCAGAAAGAACACAGCTCATTTTTCCAGTATATGAGGGAGGCTTTTCAGCACCACAACAGGCATATGGTTCAGCATTCCTCCAAAACAGCTGTGGTCAGAAACTTCAAGAGCCTTTGTTCCTTGCCCTTAATGATTTCAAGGGCAGGGTAGGGCCTTCAAAACCAGCCCTTAGGCCTAGGACAAGACAGGCTGTCAAAATGTGGACAGCCTTATCATGCCCATCAGCAATCTAACATGGGGTGGAAGAGGTTGCTGATCCCAGACCAGGGCATCCTGCCTTGGTCAGGCAACTTTTGCCTTGTGTGGAAATGGCCACAGTCAAACAATGTTGAAACTATAATCATATCTACTGTGAAGGAGTTGTAGAATTCTTCTATTGCCATTTTCTGTGTTTATGGCTCTGTTTCATTTCAGGGATCTACATCTGTTCTGTTGATAAGTGAATTTGCTCAATAGCTTTCCAGAAACTTAGCAGTAATAAATTGCCAAGTAATGACCCAGCTGACCATAATTCTTACACTATTAAATAACAGGGGTCCTTTAACCGGCAGGCATTTCATGTCTCGCCATGTTTATTCTGGTTAAGGTAAAGGGAGGGTCACTTCCTTTCACTTTGCCTAGCTAAAAGAAATCTGAATAAATGCTTTAGTTGCACTTAATACTCTGCTTGAATGTGTTGCTATGGAACAGATTTCCCCAAGGACACCTTCTATCATCTGTTGGCTTTGTTAAATGAGGCATTAGATTCACATGAACAAATTAAAAGTAAAACATAGCTCAAATATTTTGTAGGCTGCTGCATGACTTTTTCCTTAAACCAATCAGTACAAATAATCTCTCTTAAACTAGTTAAGGTTTTTCTAGAGGCTATCAGTACTGTATTTCGATGTCCAATAACTGTTTATTTTCAGTGTTTTTTGACTAAAATCTAGCATAACAAAAGGTTTTATCTGTGAATGAATCCAGCTGAGATGCTCATGAAAGGCTTACATCACTAAAATGTATTCAAAATAAGTCAGCTTAGGCACCTGCAGTAAAGAAGAACTTGTAATATATGTAAAACTCCCAGAAAAGCGCGGAAACTTCAAAGCTTTGTGGATGTACTGGAAGCACTGTTATGTTTTATTGTGCCCTCTGGCACAATGTTGATAACCTTGCAATTCAGGGTTCAGAATGAAAATTCTTATTATCGTAACCATCCTCCACTCCTAGTATTGAAAATATTAAAACAAGCAAATCCAGATTTTTTTGTTTTCAAGAGTAATCCAGTTTCTGGTCATATATGTCCCTTCCGCATTGTTGTTGTTGTTTTTCAGATTATATCCTGGAGCAGGGATTTGTCATCATGGAGAATTGATGCATTTCTTATTGTTGATCAATGTATAATGAATAACCAATGATCTTATGTTCTTGGCTGGAGCAAGGGCAGACATGACACAGATATCCCATCAGGCAATACTGTACAGTACATATTTGCTTTGGCAGAGTTTTGCTGATTTATTGTTGTTTCTTATACCTATTGAGCAAATTGGAATTTTATTTTGAGTTTTTGCTTTCATTGTAGATTATACATTTGAAACGAATATGTTTTTCCAAAGCCCAGTAATGGAATATGATTTATTGATGGAATGCAGCAGTGTTACTTGTTGTTTAAGGAAATACTTAATTATGAAAAATACAATTTCTCTGGGTAAAGCTAAATACTGTTGCTTGCCTTGTATCGGAAAATAGTTCAAATATGAGATACCTAAATACTGTGCAGCAATAATTTCTAATGAGCTTCAGGAAAAGATAATTAATATAGCTACACTTGAAGGGACAATTTTGAACCAATGCACTTAATTCCAGTGCTTAAAAGAAACCACCAAAAAAAAAAAACACCTTGGAGTCTTCAAGACTGTTCAGTGAAAATTCTTCTTCTTAACTGAGAAATTGAGCAATACAGTAAGGAACATAGAGGCAAGTATCATTCTGTTGTTGGGTGTTGTATTTCACCCAAATGGTTAGGGTTATTTTTTAAACTGGTCTGAAATTTTCATCTGTATTCATTGGTAGCACTTATTTGCATATCCATCTCTTGAAAACTTCAGAGAGATAGTTAAAAAGACAAAAGTCCCAAATAAAAATCTTAGATTTTTGCATGTATAATTGGAAAAGGGAAAGTAGAAGAAATTATGCTCAGGTTCAGCATGCTTATAATTAGATGTTACCTATTTTAAAGTTTCTTTAAATTTTATATTTTGTTCTACTTGATTTAGAGGGAAGCTCTCTTACAACATAGGACTTAGTGTTAGTGAAGACATATAGGCAGGATCTGCATTGGGCTCATGAGCCAGGCCAGCAACTCCCATTGAATGCCACTTCTCCATTGCAGACCAGTCTACTAGGAGCCTGTGCCTCTCATGGTACACCACATCAACATGCAATCAGACACTGGAGTAGACCCAGGATAGAAAACAGCCCTAGAGACCATTCAAGGAGACACTACTTCAAATGGGTCTCCCATGCATTCCTGTGGGTAGACTGATCCAGCCATTGATAATTTAGCGAGTGAGTAGCCAATGCCATTTCACTGGGCTCCTCGAAATGGCCCCAGAAATGGGACATTGCTGGTTAGCCAGTAAAAACAATCCCAGTAGGCAACTTTGAAGGCCAGCAACTTTTGTTCTCAGCCTCTGAAAGTGAGCCTAGCTGGGATACCATAATGCAGATGACCCTTGGTACGGGCTGCCAGCTGCCACTCCAGTCCCAGTACAGATTAAGCAATCTGTGCCAGCCTTGCACAACACAGACCAATGCCTATCATGCAGAAACAGCTACACAGGACAGGAGTGAACTGCTTATGCAGAGAGAAGTAACTTTTTTTAAAAAGCCAATGTTTAATTTATCTAGAAGGAAAGTTTTGAAGTAAAATGTGTAAGGACAAGACTAAGAATCCTACATGAAAAGTGTGTCTTCCTCCATGGGGCCACTAATACACTGGTGGACCCTGATGTCAAAGTCTGCTGGTAAAGCCAGAAAGGATGCCATTTTTGGCACATTCTTCTCCTCTATGCTCTATCCTATAGAGATGGAGCAATTCAGAGGTGAGGCCTGTGCTATTCCATGATAGTGTGAGGAAGCCAGGGCCCTTAGATTCCATCCTGGACTGCACTAGTGATAAGTGTGGAATGGGCCTTGGGTTCCTCCTTGATTTCTGTAGAGGAGGTCTATCTTGTTCATTCTGAAGTGACTTGTCTTATTTAGATGCCTATGTATCATCTTCCTTGGTAGAAAAGTACTGTTGCTCTGAGACCATTATGGAAGAATTCAAGGTAGCTGTCGCAAGGCAAATGACTGTAAGACTGCACACACAACACACACAGAGACGATTACAGGCATAACCATGTGGGTGCTATAACCTCTAAACCACTTTAGAGCTTTTCTTTCATGTGGATACAGCCTTAGTGTACACCACTTGCCTTTTATAAATTTAAACTTGAATTTATTCATGGATGGATATCTGAACGATGACTGCTGAAAATTCATGTCTCGTTAGATAACATTTCCCACCCTGCAGTCTGAAATACTGTTTTTTGTGCTGTGAGATTAGTTTTTAAAACTTGCAAATATGTGACTTCTTTGCAACTTATGAATCTTGAGGTCTTTTTATGAATTAGGCTGGCACTGGGAAGAGCAGGAATATTATGTCTTTAACAGGAGCAAAAAGATACCAAATGTCTTCTAGCTTAGAAATAAAGTTATGAGGAAATTCACCTTCTATAATTTGGTCTTTTGTATTTGCTACTTCTCATTTATTCTGAATATCCCTTTTCACAAATCTCATGTTGGTAAGACTCATCTTGGGACATGGTACTTCTAACAAGAATACTTACAGCATTTAGGCACCTGTGAAAGACCTATATCTTTATCCATTGTCTTGTGAATGTTGGTTCCTTTTTCTAATCCCCTAGGGCTGCATCCAGATGTCACTTTCTTATTCCAGAATAAAGTGTGGATATTCAAGTCATAGCCATGTTTTATTTTGGAATATCCAAATATAGAAGAATAAGTTAGTGTTACCTGGATGCAGCCCCAGTTTTTAAAGTGCTTTTGATTGTAGATTTTTTGTGTGTGTGGTTTTACCCTTGTAATCAACTTTAAGAATTCTTCAGTGAGAAGCAGTAAGTAAATGTTTAAAATAAGTAAATATTTAAGCATTTCTTGATAGAGAATAATTTTTATTTTAAAAGTTCAAATTCTGCTTGATAGCACATTTGTCAAATGGCTTTCAAACAACTTGTTAGAAAAGAGTACTGTGTAGAACAAATTTTATACTCAGCTCGTATATGTATTGTCCCATAATACTGGACGTGTCAGAATACTTATTTTTAGTTTTTCTCAAAACTACCCATATCAATATGAAACTTCTTTTGAATTCCGCTACTTGTGTCAAGAAAATCTACACCATTAACAACAGGATATCAATTTAAATCACAGTCTTCGAACAGTATAATATTTTTTCTTTCTGCAAACTCTTTTGCTGTACTCAGATACTGAGATGTATTTACAACTAATAATTTTGGAAAGGAGGAAAAAGAAAAACATAACTGTAATACCAGTTGCTTGGTGTGTAGGCTGGCACATCAGTCAAAACGCCTCATGCAGGCTAGAAACATAGTTCCATTTTCACATTCTTTCTCAACTAGTCATAAAATTTCCTGGTACAGTAAGTGAAATTTTTAAAACTCTGTACTGATTTTAAAAGTACATCAGCTTTAGATAGTATCTCAGGTGAGCCTGTAAGAGCAGTTCATCTGCCTTTAGACTACTTGATCAGCATCCCAACATTATAATCAACTTCCAGTACCTCTCTACAAATGGTGAATATTGTTGGGGAGACCGTATCTAGATTCATCAGTTTTAGAAGTCTTGCAATGTTTTTGACAGACAAGGAAAACTGTATGTTATTTGTAGTTTGGGGATTGTAATGGGAGCACCAAATTGCTTCATTTATCTAATGGGTCCTGCCAGATGGGGTCACAGTTTTGATTTTCAATTCCTTATAGTTCTATTTCTCCATTCCAGGCTGCTACCATTTTGATTTTCGGACACTGGCATTTAGGCTGTTGTTTGAACAAATAGACTTCTGATTCCTATGTGATTTCCTCCCTTGCCTTTACATGTGTGTGTGTACACATGCATGCACACACAAACAAGAAAAGAGAATGATATTCTTTAGAAGCAGACTAGACTTTGTGAACTCTTTTAATCCAATTTAAAGGCAGCTACAAGTGATGGTAAAGGCAATAGAGCTGAACTGGAAAGACTCGTCTGGTGAAGGAGTTTAATTTTTTCCATATAGTTTAAATCTAAATTATCCTTGACCAAGGTTTTGATTTGCTAGCAAAAGATATGTGTGCCCATGAACCAAGCAATCTTAGTAAACTTCCACATGGTCCCTTGGATCACAGTAACTGCTGCCAGGGAACATGGCATATGATCAATAGACCAGGCCTGTCTTCATTGGCCTGTGGTTTTGAGCATTCCCTGGCACAAAGTTTGTGCCAGGGAGGGCCCCAACCAGTCTCCCATAAAAACTATGGACCCTCTGCCATGCAGACTAAAGTGCCCCAAGTGGCACAAAGACCCTGGCACCACTTTGCTGGGTTCTGGAATCAGCTCTGAAAGTGGCCTATTTGTAGTAGACAACAAAAATCCCCCAGCCTGCAACTTGAGAAGCTGTAATGGATCCTCAGTAGGGCAGAGAACTCTGGCATGCAGCACCCTCCATCACTGAATATCCAGGCCAAGATAGCCCTCTGCTTCATGCACCAAGGCACATATAATGCACCCTCCATTTTGGAAGTCACTTTTTTTCACGCAGCTTTATACAGTATGTGCTAGTCTGAGGCTAAGGAAATGGTCATACCCACAGAGGGAAATGTTCAGTCCCAGCTTCCCAGTCCCTTTACATGATTCCTGGTGTTGCACTACATTATTATTTCAAAACAGTTCCCTGCTGGAGCAGTCCAGCTGTCCTGAAGCTTGCTTGAGGTTCGGACCCTGTTCTAAGGGCTCCAATAGCCAGGACAAAAGTTTGGTGTTGTGAAGGAATTTCATAGGCAATAGATCAATAACATGTCTAAAAAAGTTATTGAGTCCTTTATAATAGAATAACATAGTATAAGTAAACTGCTTCATTAGATGGATTTGTAAACTTTGCATAATAAGCTTAAAAAGGGGAAGTCCCATCCATGAAAACAGAATTGCGTAGGTTGAATGACTCCAGGGCCCTGTCCCCAAGCAATTTAAAGTGTGCTAAAAATCTTCTTTTGCCTCTGAGCGCCCCCATGCCAGGGTTTTTAATGAGCTTCCAGCGCTACAAAAGCAGGAAAACCCTTGACAAAATACGTGCCCTTTAAAGAAGACTTTCATCACTCTTTCTGGAAGTCACGGGTTTTCCTTGCAACATTTACCTCGGGGACGCTCCGTGGCAAAAGGGGCGGGGATTGCTGCCTGCACACACAGCCATAAAGCATTCACACATTTCCTAGAAATGCTGCAGCTTCGCTTCCTTTCAGAGAGCCAGAATTGCTCAGAATTGCAACATTGCTATCAGGTTTGAAGTGGGTGATCTGTGAAAGTGTTAAGAGCAAATGAGCGCACGATCGCGTGGCCGATGACTGCAGCCAAGCCATTTCGAACAGAGAACAGAGTGAAAGTAAGTGCTGAGAGTGAATGAGCAAACGATCACTCCCTTTGCCGGCACGGGAAGCCATTTCGGGGGACGGAGATCTGGCTATTTTTCCTTTGAACAAGAGAGGGGGCGGGGAGAAAAAGATCCGGGGAAAGAAAACACGCTTCTGTGGGGATGGAAGGTGCATTTTAAACATGTGTTTTGCTGAGCCTCATGGGGACACTTATTCTGGAAGTACAGGGCACTTTTAAAGTCCACTTGAATACAGTGACAGTAGAGGGAGACTAGAGAGGCAAATAAGTCTTTTGGGGATTCAGCCCAGGAGAAATTGCTGTATAATGCCAAAAACCCATGGCTTCCCAATATTTGGCTTGTTTATAGCTTCCCAATATGGGGTTTCTTTCTAGTTAAGAGAGCATAACACAGTGTTGGGAAGTTGCAGCTTTATGCATCGAAACATATGCAAGTAAAGTTAGTTGATCCTGGTGAAGTCAAGAACCTAATGTGATTGGAAGATACGGTTGTGTGGTCATACGGAGGATAAAATCTGGTGGTTGATGTCTTAATCAAGCAGTTCTCTTGCTTCTTCCACGGCACATGAATAGATCAATTGATCAATACCACTTTGATGGTGAACGACTCTATGCTTGCAGAGTCTTAATAATTTCTTTGACAGTGTGCTGCTGAAATGTTTCCCCTGATAAAGGAGATCAATGAGGTGTGTGCCCTTCCACTTGCCTCCTCTTCCATTCCTGTCCCCCTGGACCACTGGCAGACCTCCAGTCAATGCAGATAAGAGAGGCCTAGCAGGTGCATGGACTCTAGCCCACACCTGTGTCATCAGTTCCTTGCTATGTTCCAGAATTCCAGCATAATGCAATAGGTACAGGGATCACATGTAATGCAGTCCAAGGGTGGGTTCCTTTTGCCAGTGCATTAATTGCTTTTGGTGGTATGAGCATGCGCAGAAATGTTGGAATGAATAAAAAATAATAGCCTAGGGTAAAACAAAATTCTCAGTTTACTGTCAAAACCATTGTAATTCTACATCTCTAGTTCATGGTTATTGATTTCTAACAAACATATTTTTCACATTAATTGGTGGGCACATTTTCTCAGGTGCTCCAGGAGAAAAAATGAAACTGTCTTCATTAATTTGTTCACACTGTAAATATTAAATAATATCATTACACTTCATGATGACAACAGATGGCACAGTACTTTGCTTGGGCCATTTGTCACTTTTGATAGTCTGTTGATCTGAGTTGAAGCTGCATTCTCCCCTAGAAATACTTTAAGATGTACAAATAATTAATGGTGCAGTCCTAATTACCGGTCGTCAGAGCACGGGAAAGATTAGAGAATGCAGATCCTTGGCCTCCATCAATAAAGAAAACCCATTTGCTGACAGCCTTATACAGTATGCAGTTGTCCCATTGCTGCATCTAAGTAATGAGTAATTTCAGCCAAACATAGCATGGTAGCAGTGAGTCAGGGTAGAACCTAGGGGTCCTTAGATTTAAATTTTGCCCCCTTTACCATGAGATCCCATTGAGTAGCCTTTGACTTGTCACTGCTCCTCAGCCCAACCTATCTCATACAGCTGATGTGAGGATAAAGTAGAAGGGAGGAGATTAGCACTCACCACCATAGGGTCTTTGGGTGAAAGGTGAGATATCAATAAGCATAAATACTGTGGTACCGTTGATGAGGAAGTATCAAGGGTGGACCTATAATGGATCAGAATCCATTTTGTCCAGATACCAATCAGATTCAGTGAAGTTCCAATGAATATAAAAATTGGGTTTTGATTTCAGTGTTGTTAAGAGAATGAAAAGTTATTAGCAAGAAGAGAGGAAAACAACCTTAAGAAAAAATTAGAAAGAAAGGTATAGAGTCAAGATGAGAACTAATGAGAGCAGGTAAAGTTTTATGTTTATAACATTTCCTAGGCCAATTGAGCCTGCCACATCCCTTACTTAAAGGTACCTTGGCTCACTTCTTGTTCCATGGTCCTTTTTCTAGCCTTTTTCTGAGTTGGAAGCAGACAGGGCTGTGTGTCACCAAATTGGACAGCAAAATGACATCAACACAGAGTTCAATGCAGTATCCTTCCCCAAGGCCTCTTCAGGCTCTACCAAGCCTGTAAATGAAAGGAAGAACACATATATATGTTTTTATGGAAAAGGAGAAAAACTGATGCCTGCAAAAAGCAAGGCAAAAGAAAAAGGGTGCCTCCAGACAGGATTGAAACTGCAGCCCATCTGCAGCCACTGTCAGTGATCAGGATTCTAGGAAACTCCTGAAGTAAAAAGCTGACATCAAACCAGCATCTTTTTACTTCAGCAGTTTGCTGGAATGTCGCAAGGCTAGTGCATTCTGCCAGTCCCTCCGTTTGTGGCTGCAGAGGGACTGCTGAGCTTTGATCAGTTCCGTTTGTCCAATTAACAGTGGCTACACAGCCCCTCCACAGCTATCTGGAGGCACCCAAAGAGAGAGAGAGAGAGACTAGTCTTTTGTCCAGGAAAGTTGGTTTCTCATTCTTCTCTGAAAAATTAAATATTAGGGATGTGCATGTAACATTCAAAATTCAGCTGAATTCAGCAGAATTTGGACATTCAAATCTGAATCAAATGTTGGCACATTCAAAGATTGGCATTCGAATTTAAATCAAATGTTTTGATACATTTGTATGAAGCTTCGTATGATGCTTTGTATGGGATTTGCATGTTATTCTAGGCTAGCTTGGTCTAGTGGCTAGGGAGCCAGACCCTTATCTGGGAATACCAGGTTTGATTCTGTCCTCCCCCATGAAGCCGGCTGGGCGACCTTGGGCTAGTCACAGCTCTCTTCTGAGCTCTCATAGCCCACCTGCCTCACAGGGTGTTCTGTTGTGGGGAGAAGGACAGAATCTCTGTCAGCCGCTTTTGAGTCCCCTTAAATGGGTGAGAAAAGTGGGGTAGAAAGCCAACTCTTCTTCTTCTTCTATTCACATGCATTTGTATGGGATTGAACATTCATATTAAATACAAATCCTATCACATTTGAAGGAGATCTATTCGACTGAATACAAATTTTCTTGTATTCAATTCATTATGAATCGAATTTAAAAAATCATGCACATCCCTGTTATAAATATAACAACAAGAAAAATGCAAAAAAAAAGAAAAGAAGAAGGAGGAGGAAGAGGAGGAGAAATCAGAAGGGGAAATCAGAAGGGGTTTATCAGAAATTTTACAGAAAATGTTTTGAAACTTTAGTTCTCAAGTCTCTGCCCACACAGAGACTACAGTGTAGGCATTATCTCTGGTGACAATTCCCCAACCACTAGGGATGTGCACAAAGAAGAAGAAGAGAGTTAGCAGCACAGCCCCTACACAACTTTCCATCATGTCTCGGAGCACTGCGTATGTCTGTGTGTGTCCCTTGTGACATCTGTCAGTCATACAATTAACAGCACTTAAATGATTCAGTATTTCAGTGGTACTTTCCAGTGAATACATTTAGGATATATCTATGCCCCATGACTACAGATTTTCTGATTAAAAGAAAAAGAACATTTTCCCTCTGTTTTTAGTTTGCAACACTGCACTTAAAACACATATTAAAAGTTTTAATATTGTGACAAAGGTGGTCCAAACAGGGACAGGAGGTAAAAATCTAGGGCTTTTTGATGACACTAATATAAAATATAGGTTTGTTGGCACAATAAAGTGGGTGATCTGTGATTTATTTATTTTTCTTTTATTTATTTTACTCCTCAGTTCATGTCCATGAACATCATCTGTGTTTGGGTATTTTCTGTATAAAAATCACAGCATTTGCACTCATGTGTAATCAGCTTATAAAAATGGCTGAAAAGAACCCTGTAATGTACATGCTTGTCTATTCCCATATTGCAACATCCCCAGACTTTAAGGATCAGCATGTGAATGTGGATGCCATCTGCAATTTAATTTTGGGTTTTGTATGGAACCTTGTGAAAACATGGATAACCCACGAAGATCCACAGACCAGATCTGTTTCATGGTGACACTGTGATATATCTAGTCCATGATTTTTATGAGTAACAAGTATATCAGAAACTAAGCCTTAGAGATTTATCACACTGCCATCAAAACTAGTAGCTACTGATATAACCCTGTCTTATATGAATTTGTCCAAACTACTTCTGAAGTCATCCAAACTAGTGGCCAGCCCCACATTCTGTGATAGTGAATTCCATAGCTTAAATATGCATTGCTTTTATCTGTCCTGATTATTTCAGATTAAGCTTCCTTGTGCGCCTACATGGTTCTAGATTTGGGGAAAAGGAAAATATTTTCTTAACGATCTGCATAATTTTATACAGATCTGTTATGTTCCTTCTTATATTATTTTTTCTGAGAAGCTCCAAACATTATAACCTCATCACAGAACTTATTTAATCTCTTCCTTTGAACTTTTCCTAATTCCACTCCTGCATATCTTTTTGAGATTTAGCAATAAAAAATGCAGAATCCAGGTGCACTATATTAGAGAACTATATTAGTAACAGTAATATTTTCAATATCATTTCTTATTTATCCTAATATAATCAGCTTAGGTCTCATTAATCTATAGATGTAGTTAGATTTTTTTTGCTTCTGCATGCGTCACGTAATACTTGTTCCTGTTGAACAGTACCTACCATTTAGATGCCCATTTCCCCAATATTCAGAGATCAGTTTAGGGCTCATCATGGTGTCTTTTTGATCTTACAACTCTGGCTATTTAGGCATCATTTCCTTCAATATTCAACTTAAAGGTTATTTACTGTGTTTGAAAAGCAAAGTCCTTTATTTTGATGGGCTAGGGCACCTCCGTGGAGAGATGTTGTAGATGGCAAAGGTCTGTAGGGAAAACGGAGGAATGAGTGTACAGATTTTAAAAGCATAGCTGTACTACTTTTAATTACAGTTTTACAGTCATATGGCTGCGTTCACACCTCAGATTTAACCCAGCTTCAGTCCACTTTCAGAGTGAGAGAAAGCATCAGCAAACGGAGAATCTGTTTTCCTTTTGCATTCTTTAACTCAGAAAATCCACCTTTGGGATAGATATGTGAAAAGAAAAGGTCTGATAACTTTGCTGTTGTATTGTGCCATTCTGAATGTGGACTGAAGCTGGATTAAATCTGAGGTGTGAATGCAGCCATATTAATTATTGCATTGTGACTTCACCCAGCACTAACTAATGGGGTGTTTTTCCACCACAGCCCTTAGATCCAGATCTAAGAAGATCCGGATCTAAGGAATGGGTACATTCCTTAATCCAGATCTAGTAGATCTGGATTAAGGGAAGCACCCAATGTGTTTCCACAGGAGGTGTACCACCCATTAGCTACACCTCAGGTCCGTCACCCCAGGTGTCTTTGGGGACAGGGGGGTGCGATCTCTGAAGTCCCAGCTTCGGAGGGACTTCGGAGTCATTTCAAAATCATTTCAAAATCATTTTGAAATGACTCCAAAGTCCCTCCAAAGAGATTGCCAAGGACTTCGGGGAGACTTCGGAGCTGTCAGCGTGGTCCATGCGCTATTAGCGCAGACCGTGCAAACTCCCCTCTGAAGTCCCTTGGAGGACTTCGAAGCTGCTCCAGAGTCCCTTCGGAGTGCCTCCTTAGGCTGCGCTGATCTCTTTGGAAAGACCGGCGGTGAGACTCTGAAGTCTTTGCCAATCGCTTTGGAGGGACTTCAAAGTCTCGCCACCAGTCCTTCCAAAGAGATCAGTGCAGGCTTCGGAGGGGTTCTGAAAGGACTCCAGAGAGGCTTCGAAGTCTCTGCCGGTCTCTTCGGAGGGACTTCGGAGTCACTTCGGAATGATTTTGAAACGACTCTGAAATCACTTCGAAGCTGGGACTTCAGGGCTCCCCCCCATGGGTGCATCCCCTCCCCCTAGCCTCCTCTAGACCCCATTGCCTGTTTCCTGTGGAAACAGGCTCCATTTAATCTGGATTTTCTGGCAGAAGACCCCATTGTAGACCCCATTAATGGGGTCTACAGAAAATCCGGATTAAAGGGCAGAAAGTACCCATTTGATCTGGATTTCCCCCACGGCAGTGGAAACAATCGGGTCCCAAATGGGTGCCGTGGTGGAAATGGGGTCATCTGGCTCACACCCAAATGGGTCCTTAATGGGTGCAAAAATGGGTACTTTTTGACAGTGGAAAAACACCCATGGTGTACCTTTTACATATGGAAGAATAAAATAGTGTTATCTCCAATCCTTGTTACTTTCTGTAATGTTTACCTTTTAAATATTTTGTGTTCCATTTTCTATTAATCCTTTTTTTCTAAATGCATGGAAATTTGCATTTAAATATTCGTTCTAAATTATTTACCTTGGCTTACAGTTTTAAACAAATGTTTTTATATAGTTCTGAAGCTGGAAATTATGTCTGATCATATGATTACATTCCATAGTCTGGGAGGTATAAAATCAAATATTCTGCATGTATTTCATTTTAATCCTTTTCTTTTCTTTCCTTGCAGGTGAATAATGAAAATGTAGTAAAAGTTGGCCACAGGCAGGTGGTGAATATGATTCGGCAAGGAGGCAATCACCTAGTTCTTAAAGTTGTCACTGTAACGAGGAATCTTGATCCAGATGACACAGCCAGAAAGAAAGGTATAGTCTTTTCTATATTTGAAATGTAGTTACAAAGAAACCATCAGAGTCATCAACAACCCACAGGATAAAACTTGAAAATTTACAATGAGGTGTGACCCCATAGTTCCCAGCATGAAATAATATGCTATGAACCTACATGCAACATAATTCTAGCAGTCATGTAAATCGTACAGTTACAGTAATCATGAGCTGGGAATTACTAGTGATGAGAACAACAACAACAACAAAAATACAGATCTTGCATTAATAGAGCACACTAATTGAACGGCCTAAAGGTAGCTGTGACATTCCAGAATTGCAAATTTAGTCTGCATTGAACAAAACAGTGGACTGGAATATGGTCCCACTGTGAACTTCCTTAAAGGGGCTCACAACCAGGCCAGCATTCCTATTCCAGCCTATAGAGAGCAGGCAGACAGCATGCTCCTGTAGGCTTGGAGTATGCTGGGGGGACCTTTTTGGTCGTGCTCCATGAAGTGGCCGAAAATAGTGGAGGCGACTGTGGAAAGAGCCATAGGAGCCAACCAGTTGCATTTGAGAAGTCCATTAAAAAGTTCCTAACATTAGGATTTGACAATCTGGCTGTGTTTTTTGGACTCAGCACATGTTTGTTCAGCTCCAACTAACTTTTACTAACACGTTTGTTCAACTTGTTTGTTATTAAAACAGATCGTTTAGTTTCAGTGTCTTGTACTCTAAGAAAGGAATAGGCCTGTTGCATTTAACTGAAGACCCATCTAGTTGATCATCCTGATATAATACTAAGCGCACAGAAAGAAAGAATAAGGAATAGATCATACAGTCTTGGAGCAGCAACAGAAAAGGATCCAGGAAAAAATAAAATACAGGTGTGATAGAAATAACAATGTTAACAATATGTCTTAAAGTAGGCTTAATGAATAAATATAAGTAAAAAAAAATTAATCAGGTTGATTAAACTATGCAAAAGAACCATCTAATGTTGGGTATAGATAATTAGAACAATAATTAATAGATAGGGTCTGAAAATATCCAAAACAGAGAACCCACCACAGGTCAAGATATATCTTGATATGCTGGAGAGTTCACAACCCGACTCTTCAGCACAGTCTCTCAAGAGTTAATCACATTAATCAAAGTCTCCAATGTACTAAGAATAGTTAACAGCTCAGCATATTGTGTAGATATTATGGGTACTAATGATGCCCAGGAGAAATCCTATATCACAGTTTGTTGAATAAGCCAGATACAGTAATGCCCAGGAGAGATCTAGTATCAGAGTTTGGTGAATGATTCAAATATGTTCCGACAGATTGTTTTGCTCACTGGTTAATGCTTAGCATTGTTACAGACCTTTGTGGCATGTCACAGTTGAGTTCCTAGAGATCTTGCTTTTGTTACTGACACCAAACATTTGACTCCCTTGTTATTAGAGACGTAATTAGAAGGGAATGGACCCTTAACAACAACAACAACAACAAAAACATGATGGGCCCTGTCATGTCCCCTCACAGCCCCTTCTATGCTCACCACTCCTCAGAGGGGCGCAGAATAAAAGCAAGCTGTGGGGGTCGCCAGACCCTGCCAACTTTTCATTTATATAGCTCCAAAAAGCTGGCGCCCCACTTTGCTAGTCTGTCCTTGGACGGGTTTACCACAAAGCAGCAGACAATTGAGTAAGGATAACTCTTAAACTTTATTAATACAGTAATGAAATAAAGAAATAAGCTTAGGTCGAGCTTTAAGTCCTTTAGTCCATGAGAAAGGAACTAAAATGGTAGGAAAACAGAGTAAAGTCCTTTGGTTATTCACTCAGCAAAAGTTCTCATTTAAAACAGTGTTTTACTGTCTGAAAAGGGCCTTCCTTCTCTTAGTCTGAGGTAAACTTCGTACACTAACTCACAGGCTCTTAAAAGCTTCTGCCTCTTTTAAGCCCTTTTCCTCTGTTTTGTTAAAGCTTTGTTTCTCTGCCTTTTTTCTCTTAACGTTCTGTATCAAAACCTTTTGAATATATCTCCTCTTGACAATTCTGTCTCTCCCTCTAAAACTTCTGTGTCTAACTCCCTTAAAATCCTCCAGCTTCTCTCCCTGTCTCAATCAGCCTGTCTCCCCCTAGCGAGATTCTGCAGCTACCATTGGCTGGAGAGGGTCATGTGATCCCTACTACTGCTGAAAGCAGCCTCTCACTCACTCCCCCCAGCCTGTGATCGTCCCAGGCCCCTCATATCATACAGACTGAGACCAAAATGTATCCTGAGTGTGAGAATAAGTAAATACTGAGCAGCCAGCCACATATTCCTGGTATCGTCCTTTGTTTTCCCAAGTCATTATAAAAAGCCAGGCTTTCTTAATGCTCACTACACTCAGGCTGATCATCCAAAGATTTTCTAGCTCATTTCCTTCGCCTATTCAGTTTTTTTAGACAGATATTAGTTTTAGACTTTACAAATATCCCCTAGAACTCTCATTTGCGTGTATTAGTGTCTGTCTAAAATCTTTTGCCAAAGTTTGTGTTCCTTTTTTATTCTATTCACTTGAGCAACATTCCCTTTTCTGTAAGAGACCTTCTCCTCTTGTAATACTTTTCCTGGTTCTACTTTTTAACCACTTTCAGCTCTGATGGTGGCTTTTCTAATCTCTTATATGAGTTTAAAGTTAATTTTAAGCACTTTGGAGACATTTGACTCACTTGAGGTAGGACTAGACTGCAAAGTTTGAAGCATCTTTAAATTAAAATATGTTGTCTTCTGTTTGAAGAGTAACTACATTTGATTTCTTAGGCAGCTTCTACGCAGTTCCTGGGGACTGTGCTAGTTGCTCCTGGGAAATGCACTAGAGCAGCTCCTGAGAAGCCATTCCTTCTCGGGACCATTCTGTCTATACAGTTCTTTGTGCTGGTCTGCTCCCTGGATAAAAATGGCACCAAGGAGCAGGCTAATGAGAGACTACTTTAAAGCAGTTTCCTGAGCATTCCCCACAGTCAACCAGCCCAGTCATCTGCTATCCAGACAGCTGGACCAACTGAAGTAGCATATAGAACCTGGTGTCAGTTTTCTAGCTTGTTCTCCCTGACCTGCAGCTTCAGAGGTCAAGAAAGTTTTGTTGCTTGGGAGTTAAGCCCAGATGGGGCTGCAGTGGAGTTGATAACCCTTAGCACATGCATCCATCCATCACTCCAGTCTTTGTTCATATCAAACAATCCAAATTGGCATCCACATAAAACTCCCAAGGCGCACAGTACAGAAGCTGCCTCAGTGTGCATTGGACTAACCGTTTCCCCCCCAGTTATTCCCATCAGGCTCTCAAAACTTCCCACTGCAGTTGCATTAAGGAACCCTGCCCATTTCCCTCCTCCCCTTAGATGCCAAAACGCCATTGGCAGGTGTTGCAGTTGCACGCTGCAACCTGAAATCTTGGCTCTGGGAAAACTGGTTGGAGGCAGCCTATGGCTACCTCGATCTTGGCTGCAGTTCTGAAAACCACAGCGATGCTTGGTTACAACCCAAGGGCTCTAATGATGCTTGGTACCAGTAGTTACTAGTACGATCCACCGGGCATTGCAGAAGTAAATCCCTTATTCGCCACCAGCATGCTTATAAGGGATCACCATGTGCTCCTATGGTGAGTTAAAGACAGAGAGCACAGGGGAAAGAAGTTAGGCGGGAGACAGGATGAGCTGGAAGAAGATTTATTTCTCTGCAGAGCTTTAAATAGGGCGCCACAAGAGGGGCGGAGAAGGAAGTGACGTCAGGACATCATCCAGGGAGGTGATAGGTGGAGCCGCGTCAGGTGAGCAAGTCAGAAGTGCTTCTGATGTCACATCCTGTGGCGGGAGGCGGGGAGGATTCTCATACAGGAAGAGAAGCATTGTTGTCTACGGGCACCATGTGGCCGGACTCATGATGGGCAGATTTCTGTCTTTCGAGATCACCTCCACTCTCACCCTTTGGCAGCCCATTCAGCACAGATCCACAGATGGCCCGAGGACATGCAGGGCCAGGAGGAATTTTCCTGGTGCTCTTTATTCTGAGGTTTGTCTTTTTGGTCAGCAAGGGGCTTGGAGGCTGGAAGGGAAACCTAGGGGAAACCTGAGCAGCTTTTTGTGATTACAATAGGCAGGTCACTGTGTGAGATCACAAAATTTTCTCCTGATCCACATACGCACATAAGCAGACCTTCAAATCTCCATCCCTTTTCTGCATTTGCTTCAGTAGCAAGATGACAAGTGGGAAAAGACATGGCTGTCTGGGAGAAGGCGAAGGAGACAGAGAGAAAATGGAAGACTTGCAACCTAAAAGAATTCTTGCAATTATGGATCTTTGAATAACAGCTCTTTTTCCTTCTCTGTTTTGCAAGCACTGCTTTCTTTCCATTATTTTAATAAAATATTTGACTGATAGTTGCTCTGTACACAGAAGAAGAGAGAACATGCACACACACACTCCATAAGTGGCATTGACCTTTGCAGGGAAGGCTCCTCCTCCAAAGCCTCTTTCCCCACTAATATTGCTGTTATCTGGTGTTTTTTCGTCACCTTCTCAGCAGCTACATCAGCTGCATTCATGCTGGTTAAAGCAGCACTATTTTTAGCTGTTGCCTCTCCTTGGTCAGAGTGGGTTGATGAGCCTAGGAGGGAGCCGGCTGTTGCATAGTGAGGCAGAAAGAGGCAACACACAAATCAGGCAGCTGACTGGGAAGGAGAGACCAGGTCTGCTGCCTTGAAAAAGGAAAAGCAGGTCACTCATGTGCTGAGAGTAGAAAGCAGAACTTATGAGGGGTTCCCTTTATGGAGAGTGGGATAAATCCCAAGGCAGTGCACATTTGAACGTGCATGCCTCCTTAGTATTTTGGGTGATTTAGTAAAATAAATAAGAAAATATTGTTTAGTTCTGCCCATGGCCCCACCTTGAAGAGCCCATATGGGGGGGGGGGGGACAAATCCTACAGGAAATTCATGTTGGGAGAAAAACGCATATTCCAACTTTGTGATTATCACATTCTGTTAGAAGTGCTTTGTGGAAAAATAATACAGATATCACCAAGAACTCTTCTTCAAGGTGGGTGTTTTAACAGGTGTAGTAAAGATCTCGATTAAACATCCTTTGCCTCTGCCCAATTTTTGAGCTATATGATAAAGATGCTGAATGCATTTAACCAGAAAATATTTAATTGGGGGTGGGGAGGAAAAGAAAGGATCATTGTAGACTCATCTGCTTAGAGGTATAAATGGAGAGCATCTGGTCACAGCTGTTTCATTATAATAAAAGTTATATTAGGCTTGCATTTATGTTCTGAGGTCAAGTTCAGACGTCCACCAAGGACGTCTTTGGGCCAACAAGTAGAAGCACCCATGAAAGGAGAATACTGCTCTGAAGTAGACCCATCCCTTTGATTTGGATTACATTGGCCATATTGTCTCTGTGAGCCAAATGGAGGGGCTTCTGGCATATCAGCAGCATGGCCAGCTGTCATGGGGGCTGGAAAAAAATCAGCTTCCATGTGGCAGCCTTTGGAGCTGAGGAAGTGACCACATATATGGTTTTCTTGTCCTCCAAGCGACATTTAGTGCCACACTCTCCTCAGTGCTGTGTGCATTCAACCTGAGGCTGCTATATCATCATCCCCTGAGGAAAGGAAAAGTCTCTGGCCTTCCTTTTCTTGGCACTGAAATAAAGATGTCCTGTCATCTTGAAATCCAACAGTGCTATATTTCTGAATGGGGTTGTTTTTTTTCTGAGATGTCTATCATAGGCCACATCCCCATGCAAGAGATTTTGGGCGAGACTGGCTCGCATGTGACCAGGTACAGGACTAAATCCAAATCTTGCCCGTCCCCATGTCATGACCACTAACACAGACTGAAGCCGAATCTTGCCATCCCCGTGCCTGGCAAGCAAGCAATCCATCCCCTGTTCACGATTGCGGCTGGCAGGGCAGAGGCATGGGTTTACTTCCTTTTCCAATCAAGCCGTGATTGTGCTTGCTTGCCTGGAAAAGGGAGTAAACCCAAGCCCGGGACTGTCCCCATGCACAGGCTCAGCTTGGACCAAATTGCCCAAACTGGGGCAAGAACAGGTTTGGGCGATTTGGTCTGAGAAAATCAGACCAAATAAAAAGTGCATGGGGACAGCCCCTCCCAAACCCGATTTCAGTTCAGGACGAAACATGCATGGGGACGCACCCAAAGTCAGGTTTTTCATGCCTAGAAGCCCACTGTGGTGAAGCGGGGGGAGGCACCAGGGTTAGTTGTGGGCATGGGCCTCTGCCTGGGCTTGTTCTTTTCAGCATTGAAGTTTTGGGCGCCAAGGAGCCACCATGCAAATTGCCACAGTCCTGGGGTACATTTCATCCACATGAAGAAGTAGTCTTATTTACTCTGGCCAATGTTGATACAATGGATTTCTTTTATTGAAAGACAAGGATTGCCATTTCCGTGACACTAGTTACTAACTACTACAAGAAGTTACACTATTAACCCTTAATTCCTACCAGAAGACATTACTCTTTGAGACAACACTAGTAGTGGAGACTGATCCACATGGGCTGGATCAGACCAGCAGTGCCACCAGCAAACTTGTGCTTTGTAATAATCAGGTACAAATACTTTAAAGGGTTCACACCTTTGAGAAGGAAAGCAGACTTTCCCAACCCTTCACAAATTTATTTAGTGTTGCTAGTGCCAGTATGATCCTATTGTGTACTTCTACTAAGTTTTTATTAGGTGTTTATTTTTTGATTTCTCATTGTTTAGCAAGGTTTTTAAAGTTATAATGAGAAAATCCAAAGGCTATATGACAGCACAATTATGGTTGTGGGCTTTAGATCTTGGCTCTAGTGGCTTATATGTGTTGATGACTTTTTTGTGAAATAATACCTATTTTACTTTTTTCACTTGTCTGCAAATGTATGTGGCTGAAGATGCTGTCTGTTCCCTGCTTCTAAGAAAAGCAAAGCATAAATTGATTGTCAGTCAGAATGTGTGACTGGAGTTAGCGTGAGTCACTAAACTATGTGTACCTTGCTTTTCAGATGTCTGTGAGTTTGTACACATAAATTGATGAAACAAATAGAGTAGAAGTTACTTGAGACAAGGTGATTTTGACAATGCATTAGAAAACCAGTATGGCTGTGACAGAAGAATATTCAAATATTTATTTCTGGACTTTGAGTGAATGATTTACTGCTAAGAGCTTAGCAACGCAAAACATAATTGGAAATCTTTTTGATACATCTGGAACTTATATTTTCATATTATAGACAGAAACTGAAAATTTTATCTTTAGTTTGTTTCTCTGTCAGCTGCTGGACTTGTTAAAAGTGTCAGCAGTCTTTTGGCATCATGGTGAAGCTGGTAGATGGCCCTGATGCCATGCTGGGGATTGCTGGCATATTGCTTTTAAAATGGCTGGGAAGTCCCAACATTTCCCCATATGATCAGGTATGTAGCAAAGCTCTTTCGACATAGCACTGGACTGAACTTCCAGGAGCTCAACACACAGACATAACGTAAGAGAAAAGGGGAAGCATTAATTGGGCTGTCTGAGACAGTGGTTGCCTCCAGACACCGTCAAAGCTTTGCAGGAATGCCGAATCAGCTCCCAGGCCGCCATACTGATGGATCAGAAGCTTTGGCATCCCTGTGAAGTGGCTTCCTGTACATCAGTAGGGAAGTTCCTTTGCCAGCAGTGGTAGCGGAGCATTCTAAGGTAGGTCTGTGTAGGGTAGAATGCTCTGTCACTACTGTGGGTGATGAAAGCAGTATCAAGGTAACATTGATCATATCATGAACCATTTCTCACTTTTTACTTTATGTTTATTCCTGTTTATAGTAGAATTTCTGTATAGAATATTACTTCTCAAACTTTCATTTTTTCTGCCTCTATTAATTTCTTGTGTCCCACCTTGGGTGTGTTTGCATTTGGCCTTTGTCTGGAGTATATCTCGGGACAGAGGTCTGTGGTCTGCATGCTAATGCAGACTCTGGCAGGCCTCACTTGGAGCCTGCTCTAGCCTGCACTAGCATGTGGACAGGAGTCCCCTATTCTGGGATATATTCCAGAATAAAGCCAAGTGCAGACAGGCCTCTACATTTCTAATAAAATCCACTTATCAGATAATTTTGAGCTCTGAGTTTTTGCTTTTGAAAAAAGCAAAAAGAAATACGCAATTTACAATACCCATCTCTCATTTACATATTTTTCTTACTAGTTTTAATAACATAAGGCTAGTTTCAAATGCAAGACATTAAAACAGTAAAAAGGCAAGGATTATTATGGTGTGAGAAAAGCAAATGTTGTTTCCAGAAATCAGTTACTTAACTGCTTAGACTGAGAAATATATTTAACAGTTGATAAATTTTAACTGTCTTTAAATAATGTACACAGTACATAAAAGTATGTTTTTACTTATGGTGTTTGTCCTTCTGTTTACTGCTAAGCCCCCCCACCTCCAAAACGGGCTCCAACCACTGCACTGACCTTGCGGTCTAAGTCAATGACCTCAGAGCTTGAAGAGCTTGGTAAGAAAATGTTTTTTAATAAGCATGCTGCAATAATGGCTATGTAAAAATCATGTTTAATTGTTTGAAAGTGAACTGCACCCTGTACACAATGTGGTATTGAGACAATCAGATGGGAATGTTGCATTTCTGGAAATTTCCATGTGTGCATGATGAGCATGGATGATCTCTTATTTTGTTTTGTTTTCAGCTCTGTGGGAGAATGTGTTTATCATTTTGTGTGCTTTTTATACATTAAAAGCTATAGCATATTTTATTACATCTTTTTTAAAATAACAGTTTATCTAATATTGTTTTATTTTAAATTTCTGTCGCCTCTCATTAGTGGATAAAGGTAAGGTGCTAGCCCTCACTGTTTAAAAGCTTTGTTCCTGTAAAACAGCCCTCTCTCTGGGGTGCTTTGCTCAGTCCAACAGAAGTGCTTCCAAAAAGCTCTCATCTAATTATTAGAAATATACATGAACATTTAAAATGATGCCCCCCCCCCAAATAGATCAGCATTTCAACTCCAAGAACCCAAGTCTCACTGGGTACATAGTCATCTGTTAACCTTTAAATGTAGTCTAGTTATTTCAGTGCAACCACATGGAAGTAAATCCTGTTGAGTTCCATGGGACTTTCAGGCATGTGCATATAGGATTGCAGCCATGCCACATAATTAGAAATCTGAATGAAATTATATGCTGAATAACTATATGCTTTGGATAACCTGTTGTTAATATCAAAATTACTTATTATTTCCATTTACAGCCTACCTTTCACCAAATAGATTAATCTGTTTACTGGATTTCACCTGAACTATTTATTTATTTATTTATTTATTTATTTATTTATTTATTTATTTATTTATTTATTTATTTATTTATTTATTTATTTATTTATTTGCATCTTTATGCTGCCCTACACCTGTAGGTCTCAGGGCGAGTTACAGCAATACATCTGAAACATTTTTATTAAAAGAGAAAAAAATACTGCATGTTACCAGTATCTTCATATCTGGGTAATATTAACAATTTAGTATCTGCTATTTCAAAATTCTGTTTTGTAATACAGACCAACTAATTGAATCAATTTTCAGCAAAATCCTCTTATTCCTTATTGTGAACCTACAAAGATGTAATAATATTAGGTTTCTAACCATTCCAATATGTTAACACTTATTCCACCACTAGGAAGAAAACAAGACTTCTGGATGTTAAGAACTGAAACATGTGAAAATATTAATAATAGAAAAGAATTGCTTGTTATATAACTTCATATAAACGTCAATTATTGTCCTATTTTTCAGCATTTTTCTTCAGAAAGGTGCCTTTCCTTTATGCAATTTATTGTTTGAAGAAACATAATTATCACTTGAGGTTTTTTTAAAAAAATAGTAATAATAAAATGGAAACGGAGGTGTGGTTTTATCTTGATTTGTTGTGGTTTGCAAACATTCTCCTTAACACGTTTCTGTTTCTTTTCTACAAATTGTGAAAAATAAATATTATGCAATTGATTGATCTAAATTTCTCCTATACGAGATGATGTTTTGCTCTTGTATGAAGATATTAGCTAATTATGAATTATGTCTGAGCTGATCTATTAGAATATGAGGTACCCGTATATTCTGGTGTATAAGACGACTGGGCATATAAGACCCCCAACTTTTCCAGTTAAAATATAGCATTTGGGATATACTCGCCGTATAAAAAGACGACATCCGGCGTATAAGACGACCCCCGACTTTTGAGAAGATTTTCCTGGGTTAAAAAGTAGTCTTATATGCCAGAATATACTGTATGTTCCGAAGGATAGCTGACCTCACATTGCTCCCTTTATAGTCCACAGCAACCTACTTAAGAATTGTTATGAGATTTATTAATATGTTTCCCCTTGACCATACCACTCCACCTTTCTTCTAAACTCAATTTACTTCCACAACAATCATAGATTGTCAAAGTAGTAGTAATTCTCATTTGGCATTAGATCAAAAACATCCAACTTTATTGTTGACTGAACCAATTTGCTGCTCCCACATATTTTAAAGAAATAGAGGAACACCAAGGATTTTTTTTTTCTTGATGCTACATTTAGACACAATTACTTTGAAGTTGTGTGAGTTTTCTTTGGAATTAAATAAGTTCATCAAGAAGGAGAGGTATGATTTCAGGGAACCTGTTTTCTGTCTTTCAAAAAGTTCCTGAGTAGGAGGGTATAACATACCGGTTTCTAACTTATATCAGTTCTCTTTCACTTTCTACTACTTTCAATTTGATGTCAGCCTCCCTGTGTTTGGGACAGACTGGTTACTGTTTCTAAATAATACAGTTTGGCAACACTTTTAAGCATATGGACAACCCGTTCTTACAACATTTTGTATTTTTCATTTAAAACTTACTTTTGGGGTTAGGGCATCCTCGCGGGCATCACAACTCCTCCTTTTGTAGGGGAAAAATAAATAAATAACAACTATTATTTATTTATTTATTTTTAAATAACTGCATAAACTTTAATAAAACTCACTCTATTAAATTTTAACAACCCACAGTCACCCATAAAGTCCCTTGTCAGCACTCCCCGCTGACATCTGTGCATTCGCCAGTCCTCGGTATCATTCGCCTCCAGTTCCGTCTGGTGCTGCTCCACGCTGGACTTGAGTTGTCTCCAGTTCCGCTCCTGTCATCTCCTCACGCTGCTGTTGAACCTTGTCTTCCGTCGAACCTTCCTGGTTGACTTGGGACAGTGTGTCTGCTACCTTGTTATCCCTTCCTTTAATCACTTTGACTTTGAAGGAATATTCTTGCAAGGCCAGACTCCACCATAAAAGTTTGTTATTATTGCTCTTGACCCATTGTAGCCATAGCAGGGGAGCATGATCTGTACAGATGGTGAAATCTCACCCCCACAAGTGTGATCTAAGCTTGTTAATGGCCCAAATTATGGCAAGGCACTCCCGCTCTACTACTGGAAGCTTAGCTTCTGCAGTTGTGAGCTTCTTGCTCACAAGTAGCATTCTGTGCAAAAGCTGATCATTGCTTCGTTGGCTGAAGGTTTCCCTTTGATTCTTGCCTCTATTTCGAGACGAAAGCAGTTCAACTTCTTCATTAATGCCTTTCGCTGCTGCTGAATCCCCACTGCTAGGTTCAGGCAGCTTCAGTTCATAGTTCATTCCTGTGTCTTTTAGCCAGTTTTCACTAGGTAAGGCATTTGTTTGTTCAGGAACATGCTCTAATTTCTCAGTTTGTTCCAGCTCCTTCTCCTTTTCTGTGGCGATGACACCAATGGTTAATTTTATGGGTCTCTGAACAACACTTTCTGCTGTTAGTGAAGCCTCTGCATCAAATTCAGTCTTTGTCAAATGTTTTAGCATGTGTTCAAAACTTTCTGAAGACTTCTGGTCACTTTTCTTTTTCAAGCTCACTTCACTTCTCGCATATACTTTCAGTATGCATTTGCATGGACCACTGATCAGGACAAGCAACTGCTTTCTCCAGATAAACTTCTGGCAAGGCATTTTCCATCTTTATTTCTTGTGGCATGGATTTTTCATTCCCCAAATAACCTTGGAGAGCACACTGCTCTGAATCAGCTGGTTTGGATACTTCTTTTTCTTGTTCCAGTTCCTTTTGAAAAGGTGACTGCTTTTCAGCACCTCAGGTGTCTCTTTTATCTACGTCTGAATACACTTTAGTGTTAGAATCTTGTGAAACATTGACTCTGGCAAAATCACTTGCATACAACTTCACTTCTGACTTTGCCACTCTGTCACCAAATGGAAGTTCCTTAGAAGTCACTAAGTCAACTTCCATAAGACTGGACAGTGGATTACTTTGTATCTTGTTGGTCATTTCTAGGAGAACTCTGGTTTCTGTTCCGTCCAGTAGTTCAGTGCTACTTTCCTCATACACAGCGATGCTTTGAGACAAAAGTTTTTCATCTGTTGCAACATCTTTCTCATCATTGTCGCTGAATAAAGATTCTATATCACCCAGCTGTAGGGCTTCGTTCAAGTTACAGTCTTCCTTAAGTAACTGGCCATTTACAATTGTATATTGTTCCAGTTCGGTTTCTGGACTGTCTCCTTTACTTATATTAACCTTTTGAAATAACATTTGTAAAGTAGGATCTTTCTTTTGCTCTGCTTCAAACTGCTGTCTAGTGGATATATTTACGTCCTCAGCTGCCACAGGCAAGTTAGCTTGTATCTCTTGGGCCTCTGATGACAATCTGGTTCGTGTAACTCTTCAGGCACTGTTTCAGCAACAACTTTCTCCTCAGCTTCTTCTCTTATCTGCACCGAAAAGAAAGCCAGCTTTTTCACTTTGTTTATGGAGGAAGTTCTGTTTTATCACTGGATATTTTGTATCCCAGCGCTTGCCACCAGTTGTAACATACCGGTTTCTAACTTATATCAATTCTCTTTCACTTTCTACTACTTTCAATTTGATATCAGCCTCCCTGTATTTGGGACAGACTGGTTACTGTTTCTAAATAATACAGTTTGGCAACACTTTTAACCGTATGGACAACCCGTTCTCACAACATTTTGTATTTTTCATTTAAAACTTACTTTGGGGATTAGGGCATCCTCGCGGGCATCATAGAGGGTAAGACCTATAAAGGCAAATTTATGAAAAAAATCAGTTACTAGGCATTTTGATCCTTTAAACAGGTCATCCTTGTAATTTCTTCCTTTTGCTCAGGTTAACTTCTAATTAGCTCACAATTGTGCAAAATAAAATTAGCAATCTTAGCTGATGATCATGGTAACTGTGCATTTTCTTTCTGCACAGAAGTTGTTTTCTGTCTGCAGTAGAAGCTGGCAGGTGAGGGGAGGGGGAATCTTTTTATGTAACAAAGATTTTCATATTAATTTTTGATAACTTCAGATTCCCATTGTGATGTAATCCACGCACACACATGAGAAACGTACTGCATCCTCACACATTTAAAATGCAGCTCAAAGTCAACTTAGTGGTAGTAGCACGTGGACACTAGTGTTCCTGTCTAATCTCTAATCCACATTAAAGGTAAGAGAATGCTGCTTGTTGGAAGAAGTGTGGATTAAGCACTGGCATGCAGATGCTACGAACTCTAAGCTGCTTTTGAGACACTCTTTCTTTTTCTTTTTTTTACTGCGTGCATAGTGGAAGAAAAACTGTCCCATATACTTCAGTCACATACTAATTGCAGTTGGGACACTTTTTCTCCGGTTAGTAGAATAGGACAACATTTATCAGATGGGATGAAATCCACAGTGCATTCACTATTCGTGTGTGCTTGTCACTGCCACTAAATGCATTAAAGCTGGAGTTCAGTGACTGCTTAGGAGTTAGTACTTACGAGCAAGTATGCATGGGATCAAGATGGTCATGGTGCTTTTTAGGAGATCATTTTATGTTGGCAGAGTATGGAAGTTTGTGTACACTACAGGATATAGAATGAAATTTTATTTTGTACTTATCCATATGTTTTAACCACTTTGAGTAGTACAGTGCCCAGTTTGTAGAAATGCTCTGAAACAAGGTATGATTCTGTGCAATTTGTTTCTTACACGTGGAGCTGTTAAGTCTTAGAGGCAGACAAGGATAGTGCATCAGCTAATGTGTAACTGTTATGGGTGTCATGAAAAGCACAAATATCTACTATGCCTGAGATACATAATTAATGTATCATTGGTTAACTAGCAAGGAGTTTTAGGCCGTATCTCCACTTCCAGATGAAGGCACAATAGAAGGAAGGTGCCTCATCTCCATTTCAGAGCGAGGAAGTGCCGTGGAATTGCACCTCCTCCATGCAGGGCGGGAGAAACCATTTTGCAAAGGAGGCACCTCTGCCGGCAATCACACCATAAAAGGAGCTGCCAGCTATGAGGTACCTGCTTGTACCAAAAACAAATATGGGACAGCAGTGGTACCTTTTTGGGCTCATGGAGGCAGACCACATCAGTAAGTGGAGACACAATCTTAGATCATTGTACTGTTTTAACTTCTCATTCTTGATTTTGCCCAAATAAAAGTTCTTTGAAAGTGATACAGCCTTAGTGCCTTTTTAGCTTGATCCATTAAAATAGGGATTTTAGGTGGTTTACATTTTTCATTCTGTTGGATCAGCATAACAATAGTCATGTTGTCATTATTTTTGAAATCCAGCAAAATTATATAATGAACTACCAGTAACCTTTGTACATGCATTTTATTTTCTAATTGAAATGTTTTTAATAATGATTTATTATTTAGCTCCCGATTTTGCTGTTATAAGGATGTAAAGAAACATATGTAAACATAACGAAGAGTAAAACTATTCACCACATAATTCAGAATTGCCTACATTGAGCTGAAGAAGTTTTCCAAAATCTTGGATAAGATGTTGCCTAGGGGTGCTATTTAATGTCAGGGATGAACTGTAATCAGTGCTCTTAAGTATGTAAACAATGGGCTCATTCTTGCACCATTTGCAATATATTAAATGTTAGGCCCATTAAAAGTTTTACCTGCATTTTTTTAAAAAAATCTGAAACTAGACTAAGGTACAACCAGACAAGTTTTTTTAAAGTTATCCCTTTAATAAAAAGTATCCTATCCCCAGACGCACAAAAAAAAAAAAACCTCCACCTTGTGGACTGTCTTACTGAAAACCTTTCTTATTTTCCCACAATGCAGTCTATATTTGCATCCAAGTCAGCCAACACCTACTACAGGTACTCACCAC
This sequence comes from Aspidoscelis tigris stejnegeri, assembly GCA_023333525.1. Classification (NCBI taxonomy): domain Eukaryota; kingdom Metazoa; phylum Chordata; class Lepidosauria; order Squamata; family Teiidae; genus Aspidoscelis; species Aspidoscelis tigris. The sequence goes on along the minus strand of JALMGA010000003.1, from coordinate 46,062,168 downwards.
TGATTCGCAACTCGGTGGGAAACCCCTACCTCTTTGCTTATGTAGTTTCCTGCCCAACCTGGCTTAAAGAAAGAGATACCTTCAGGGCTGTGAAATCCCAAATGTTAAAGATATGAGCTTTCTCAGACTTCAAAGTGGGTTTAGGCAAATGCATTGGGAAAATATCTGTCATTACAGACTGAAATTCACCCAGAGGGCACCTCTTTAAGCATGTCTGATTGCACCCTAAATCCTCCTACTTGCTTTCAAGGGAATATTTCTTTCCTTTAAGAAATCAGATAAAGGATTAATGTCTTTTGCATTACCAGGAAGATTGTTTGGATGTTGGTGGTCATACCTTAAAAGTAGCATTCTTTATGATAACAGGAAAAAAAGTTTGCCTCCACTTGGTTGATAGAGCCTGTCTACACTGGATCTTGATAGCAGACTCAACTTTTTTTTTTTTAGTAGCATGCTAGTGAAGAAAGAATGTTATCACATTCTTTGCCACATATCAGGCCCACAAGTATACATGAAAAGTATAGACAATGTGCCACTAAAATAAAAAGTTAGGACTGCTCCATAAAGTCAGTGGCAGTCCTCAGTAGGGAGAAACCATTTTCTCCTTTCTTTCTGAATCATGTTCCATGACAAATGCATGAACTACTACACTGATGAGGGCAGTCAAACATCAACTTGAAATATTTATAAGATTTACTTTGCTTAAATTACTGTTACCGCTTTAATCCTAAAGGTAAGCTCATTCCCTAGGTGCAACTATAGTTCAGTGGTAGGGCAAACTGCCTGGAAAGCAAAGAATCACAGGTTCCTACCTCATCCTTCAAGAAGTTAAAGGTCTCAACCAAATAATTATCTCTCATTCAAGGCTTTTCAGATATATAAGATTAATACAATGTGCTATCTGGTTTTAGCTCCTGTAACAGTGTCTCAGACTCAAATGACTATGTAGCTGGGGCCAAAAAGTTTCTGTATTAAATCAAAAACATTTTTGAACCGCCCCACAATTTCAAAAACACTTTAAAATTGATCTGATTGGTTACTGAACTCGATTTTGTCTCATGCTTTTATCTCTGCTCTCTTTGATATTCTTTGTCATTGATATTCTTGTCATTGATAAGCATCTTCTAATTTCATTTTTCTACCCATTGTGTGGGGAAGGCAAACAGGGGACATCCAGATTTTGCTGAGCTACAACTCCCATGAGCTCCAGCCAGTCTGGCCAAATGCAAGGAATGATGGGAACTGCAGTTCAGCAACATATGTGGGACCCACCCAAGTTCAGAATATTATTCAAAGACTGAAAACATTTTCCTTAAAATCTTAGTCATGTTTTAGCTTTTGAAATTTAACTTGATATGATCATATGACCAATAAAGTTCATTCAGCTTTTGAAATTAGCTTTTACTTTTAATACAGATTTTGATACTTTGATACAGATTTCTTAAAATTAAATTGCATGTGGCAGAATTGCTAATATTAAACCGTAGTAGAGTGTCAGACAGATAAAATCCTCATTACTTTCAGCATTGATACTTTAGACTCATGCAGGGACATAACATTCTAGTCCAACCTTCTCTTCAGATTTGATTTACCATTCATTCCCTTTCTATTTTCAAGCTTCAGTACGGAAGAAGAAGGGTAAGGGGAAGCATTTTGTCTCTTTTGTTTAAATTTGTTTTCTACATCTTTTCATATTAAAGGCAATTACACAGTTGTCAATGGTCCAGTTTGTCAGTCATAAAATAGTTTGTAATGTGTTTTAGCTAATTGAATGATGAATTAACAAAGAGAAGAAATAACTAGCTTCTTCTGGAAATCACTCTTGAAGTTAATGATCCCATTTCTTTCTCTTGTCTTGCCTCCTTCATTGCCTTTGTCCCTTTATCTGTTTAAAATCCTTTCCTAGTTGTTCTTCAGTCATTTCTTCAAGGTTACTGTGCTAACTGGCAGCTCCATAAGGCTGTTTCATCCATGGCATTTTTCTTATATGAAAGAAGCTTGGTTTGGAGAAAAACATAAGTGCACACACATGTTGTGTTGCCTGTCTGTTCTGTTATGGTTACATGTATTTAGAACTACTTGCTTCAACTTCAGAACATATATAATCAAGGCATAATAGACATTTCTATCAGTTTCATGAGCCCACCAGTATAAACACTGTTGTATACATCTTTCTCCTACACTCCTCATTTCGTGCAAGAAAGTCATCATGAGTGAAGCAGCCCTATGAGAAACAGTGGCAAGTAACAGGAGTTTGGTGTAGCCCTGCATTTCCCTTTCCTGCTTAATAGCCAGTTCGTCATAGAACCACACTGCCTCTGTCTTTAAATAGGCACCTCACACACACCCCTTTTACCTGGAAAACTGCTGCTCTGCGTAATTTCAGGTTCAATGTAGCATCTTCACACTGTCCCGTATGCATGGAATGCCCTCCCTAAACTTATCCATAAGGTCACAACTCTCTTTCCCTTTATCTCCTTGAGACCCACCTCTGCTGCAATGCCTACTGAGCCCTATTGCACATCTTGCAATGACTGATTGCTAAGTGAAAGGATGAGGATTGCTGACATTTTATAGTAATATTACATCTCAATAAATATATGTGTGTAAAGACTGCATATATTTATCTGCACCCTTTTCTACCTTACCTTTCTGGATGTCACTTGCTTTCTTTTGAGTAGGAAAGTTTTGAGGAGTTTTGAGGGGGGTTGGTATGTGTGATAGCACAGCACACTACTAGTCTTTTAGATGCCATAGAGACAGAAGAAATTAAGGGAAAGTAAAATATAGATTACAGAAATGTATGAAGCATTCGTTTGTTATTGTCTTACAGTGAGGCAAAGTAACTGAAATTAATTTTTGTTTTATTTTTATTTGATACCTTAACCTTTTCCCATCTCTTTTTCTCTTTCTTTGTTCATCATATTAGCACTAACCAAGAGCTCCATTTCCAGCCACTGTATTGCCGCCTAAACTGTTCTACAGAAATCAGTATAGAATACAGGCAGCCTCTTACCTAGTTGGCCATACTAGTATAGTTTGTTATTCAATAAAGGATAGGTGTTTATTTACTTTGTTTTGCTGGTGGGGCACCAGTGCTTTTGAGGTAGTTTTAAAAATAATGTTGCCACATTAGTGGCCGCGGTCATACCTTCACTTTAAACCTTCTTCAGTCCATCTTCAGGTCTGACTACTCACACCTTTTCATTTCTATCCATTTTATTTTTGGACTTTCCACCCTCCAGTTGGACTTTCCTGCTTGGAAAGTCCTCAAATAAAATGTATAGAAATGAAAGGTTGTGAGCAGTCAGACCTGAAGATGGACTGAAGAAGATTTAAAGTAAAAGTGTGACCGTGGCCAGTGTCTATGTATGGTATACACATTAAAATAATACATTAAGCTAATATTTGTGATGAATGATGTGCATATGGATATAAAGCTTTTTATTCATGATAGGGAGCTACAGTGTCTCCCTGGCACTTACACCTGTACTACATTTGTGCCTTTAGTACAACAAGCAGATCTTACATATTTAGACATTGCCGTTGTGCAAAGCTGTACGGTGTTGTGCACAGATGTCTATGGTTAGTCAAATAGCAGATATTACAGTGTAAGCAAACATTTTCCCTATGGAATGTTCCATGTTACTGAAGGGAATTTGCAAACCCTTGATTGGATAGAATTCATTATTTGAATCAGAATCCATATACACAATGGGGTCACTGGATCAGGGCTGTGGTTTAACTGTATTATTAATTGCTATTATATGAAATTTAATCTCATTTCATTAAAAAATCTGTATATCTAGTTTTAACTTTTCTTCGAAAGCTTTGTAAAGGATCTTTAAAGAATACCATCCCAAACCATGACAATTCCTTTTAGACTCTTTCTCAGTGAAATGTATTTCTGATTGCGCATCATGTGTACTGCACTGCTTCATTAATATTGTCACTTCCATCATCTTTGTCAAACTCAAAATTAAGCCATTCATGTGTAAAATGCCTTTTTTTCCCCCGCAACATGGAAAGTGCCTCCTTTTGTTTGGCTGACAATATCCTTAAGAGGTCATTCAAATAAATAAGGCATCTTTTGGAATTATCTGCAGTGGTAACTTTATAACTGTGGCAGCATCACAGGAGACTATTAGAAAGCCACAAGCATCCAGGAAAATACAGGGCACGATTAGACAGCCTTGTTAAAGTGACAAGTATGTACACTCGTGACCCGTGGGTCACATGAGTGCATATGCCTGTCTATACCCTGTCTTGGAGATGTGGGATCATGCACTCTCCAAGCGCTTTGGCAATGCTCTCTCCTTCCTGCATTGGCTTGGGCATCTATCTGACACCCTTCATCAGTACAACATCAAAATTATCACCTGTATTTGTGGCCATAAATTACATTGCATGACTGTAAAATGCCATGTGGTACACTCCAGTGACAGCGTTGTGATGGGCTGGGTCAACAGTCATTTTTGCAGAGGTTCATCACTGCTTTTGCCCCGCCCCCAATCTAATCAGGGCTGCAGACTGTCTCAATGCTGTTTGTGTTATCTTTTGATAAAGCAGGGCAAGCTTCTGCTTCGGTGCTGTGGCCTTCTTGCAGCAACAGGCCTAGTGCAAATAAAGTGGATTTCTTTATTCAACTGTCTCTGACTTTAAACTAGAACTCTTTCAACTGTAGTGAGCATGGTCAAAGACTAGGAATAAAACATCTTTGGAATGCGAGGTTGGATATAGATGGCCAAAGTAATATGCTCCTGAGCAGTGATTAGATGTTAGAAAAGAGCAAATTAGCATAAATAAATAGATTTTTGTAAAAAAAAAAAATCAGATGAAATATTTCTGTAAGTTGTATACTTTGCACTATTTATTAATAAATATTGCTTAATTTTATGTTTCGTCTAAATAAGGTATGTATGATAGCCCTGATTCAGACATTATTTAAAGCATTGGAGGGTCCTGTGCTACAGTTTTACAGACTGATCTGACCTTATATCCCTATGCACAAAATAGTATGAATAGGCAATATCCAATGAAATAAATAGTAAATCTGCGATCATGTGTGCAACCATACCAGGCTATCTATTAAATAAATACCAACAAATCAATATGTTTAAAAAAAAATAAACAGTTGAGTTGTGTGGTTGTTTTACAGATACAATAATATTAATCAAAGATGTTTAAATAAATAAGCAAACAAAGAATGACTTACATAATTTCAGTGAATACCTGGTCTTAACCAGGATTAATGGTTATTTTTAACTATTATAACTAATCTTGAATACTTTTAATTATTTATATTTTGAATTCTAAGGTCATTAAGTCACTACACATTTTGTTCTGTGAAATAATTTGCTTTGTTGCAGGATTTAAAACTTATACATATAGCTAGGCTACTGTATCTATTCACTCTCTGACTACAAGTTTCCCCAAAACGTTAATGTATAAAGTGCATACCTTAAGGACTCATTCGTACTATTTTATTTTACTGCTAGTTGGATGGCGCCCCATTTATAGGTTTGCAACAGAATATGAATATTAATTCTGTATTTAAAATATCATTTAAAATGCATTGTACATGTATCCAGTTCCAGTGTGGTTAAGAGATAAAATATCCTGAGATACAAAAATGCATGATAGCATCTCTTCAAAGAAAAATATCATTTCGTGACATTCTATTTAGAGATTCACATTTTTGTAGAAAACATACAAAAATAATGAAAATTGAAATAGAAGAACTATAAATATCACTGAGACTTGAGATGTGGCCTGCAGTAAGAAAAATGAGCAGAATTCAGTTCAAAAGGTATCAGTAGACACACTCAGGTTCAGGTCAATTCCTTGGACTAATGTTCTCTTGGCAACATATGTAGTTTGACTTTGTATGCTTCTGGGATGTTTTTCAACTGCAGTCTCCTGCAGCTGTGGAATTTTTTGGTGGTATCTTATCAAACTAGCAATCATATTTGTCCTCACCTAGTTTTTCAAGAACAATCACTGTAAGATATGTGTTACTGCATTAGTTACTTCAACAACACCAAACGTGATAGAAGTACCAGGACAGTAGGTGCCTGGCTAGCTTTAAGAAAGGGCTAGACAAATCCATGGAGGACAGTTGTATCAATGGCTACTAAAATTGATGCATAGGTACCATTTTTCAGTTGGCCTTTCAGTTTCATCCTCCTCTTCTGCTTGAGAATTCCCAGAAGCAATTGGTGGGCCACTGTGTGAGACAGGATGCTGGACTAGATTGGTTCTGGCCTGATCCAGCAGGGATCCTCTTATATTCTTGTGTTTTGAACTTTCATTGACAAAGTCAGTGGAAGCACATAACTTCATCAGATCACTTGCAGTTCATTCAGAGAAAACTGTCAATGACTTTGGAAAAAGTTTTGGACAAAAGTCTTTATATCATCAGATGCCCTTCAGTTGGAATTATGGAGAAACATTCCTGGTGCTACAGATTTAACACGGAAGCTCTGCAGATATATATGTAAGTATTACCTGTGGACAACAAATCAAATTTCACTTGTTTTAGACAATTCCACATATCCACATACAGACACAAACATACCAGGAAGAATATTAGTCCTCAGCTAGAAAATTATTGGGGAATAAAATACCAGTGGTAACTTTTTAAAATCTGAAAAAATTCAGAGAAGGAAAAATCCATGTTCCTGATTCCAAGTGGAGTTCTACTAACGTTTGCAGTGCTCCTGGAAATGTCATTTTGACATCATTATTGCTGTTAGTTAAGAGCATCCCCATATGTAAAATACTTTATGGGCTCACCCTACAACAACAACAAAAATATTTTTATGTAACTTAACAATCTGAGTGGGAAGATCCCCAAAGCCAAAAGTAACATTGGAAGTGAAGAGAATACTTTTAATTTCCAGTATTTATAATGCCTTTGAAGGATGGTTTGAAATAGTTCCTAAAATAATGTAATTCAGTCAAAACAATAATTTTATAACATATTTTAAAAATGATTTGCTGAATCTAATTTCAACATTTTTAATCTCCTTATGTCTTCTAGGTACTGTGTTACAGTATGGTCAAAAATTTCAATAGTCATGTGCCATAGAAGCAAAAAGATATCCTGCCCTTGCCATCTTATTTTGCAGCTGTTAGTAAGTCCATGAAAATTGTAAAATGATGGAAATTCTAAAATAAAATCACTATAAGCACCTTGTTGTTTGTTTTTATTTTCTTTGTTCAATATTGGTGTGATTATAATTTGCAGTTTTCTAAGGACAATTAATACCCAGTTTCAAATTCCATCTCTTCAAATGCTGGCTCAAATCCACATTATGGAATTGCCTGTTGTAATTTTACAAATGGAAAATTTCTTCCTTTTTCTCCTCCTTCTTCCTGAAATATTAGGGTTATTTAAATCTCTCCTAGCATAAGAGTGCAGTCATCTGGTACATTTAAGAATTTTACTCTTATGTTCATTTTTAAATTTACTTCTGATCTAGATTGTCAAGATACATTCTATAATTTGAGTGACCTGATTTTTTTTTAAACTGCAATTAACTCATTGAGTATAAAGTTTCCTTTGGTTCATCTTTGAACAAAAGAGTGAGCACATGTTTATAAACCTTCCCACTCGGACAGAATTAACATAGCAATATTCTGAAATATTCTTAAGAGCTTGAGGAAAGACACATGGACCTATAGAATTTTTTTAAAAAATTATATTTATGAATGTTGAATGAACAGATATGCGATGGACACATAGACAAGATTTCTTTTGATTTTATGCACTTTAATGGAATATTTTACCAGTATATAAGCATATTATTTTGTGCATTGAGGTGAAACTAGTTTCCCACAGAATATAAAATATCTCCTAAATATGTTCTTCATTTTCAGCATTACCAACAAATTGTGAGAATATGTGTCAGTAGCCTACATGAGTGGTTATTTAAATTTAATTTTGAATACCTTTTTCTATTATGTACAATGATTTGAGGTGTAGTAAGAAGTGCACATGATGCTTTCCAGCGTGATATGTGCACTTGCAAAACCTCAAATTCTGATTTGTTTTGGGCTATATGATTACATAATTTTCTATGTTCATTCTAATTTTAGCAATAATATGAGCTGTGTTCAGACACAGCAAAAAAAGCTTTTAAAAAGCAGCTGAAAAGCATCTTAGAAACAGTGGAGTATGGGGCCTATTCTCATCCCATTCCTAATCCACCTTTTTTAGCCCAGAATCTTCATGAGATGGGGGAGTGGCAGATTCACATGTGAACAATTCCACCTGTGGATCATCTCTAAGTTGTCTCTAAGCTATCTCAGAGGTGTGCTGTTTTTGTTTTATTGTGCATGAAAATAGCTATATTGGCCCAATTCAGACATCAGACTAATTCATGGTTTGGTGCAGAGATTGCTAAGGTATGACACTCCAGATGTTGCTGATGTCCAGCTCACACCTTTCCTTTACATTGGCCAGATTGGCTGGAGCTCATGAAAATTGTAACTCAACAATATTTGGAGGGCCATGTTTTGGTCACCAAACTTCCTAGTGTACAGACCAACCAAGTGTTGAGGATACTTGTCTGTTTTTATTGAGAGATTCCAGCCTATAGTGTCAGAAATATGCCCATAACTATGGTTTGTCAGTTTGTACGTCATTATAAAGTTTAATATCAGACTACATGATTTGTTAATGCAGTTTGAATCATTTTTTTGCAGAGCCCAGACTACATTATGAGTCTGGATATCATGTCATGATTTGGTGTGAAGTCTGATTACTTATTTGTAAATATGGGTTAGACCGTGACTAGCCTCAGATCACCCACTGATCTTCCTGTCTAAGTAGGGATTTGAACAGGAAACTCTCACACCTTAGTCCAACATTACTGCACTGTGCTGACCCTGTTCCCTGTGACTTTGTCTTTGGTTCAATAGCTTCATCTATTTTAACTGAGTTTCTGTGCACTATATCTCAAGCTCTCTCACTCAAGGGGAAAAACACATTCCTAATACTGTATTATACATTTGTGTATGGGAAGTACTTGCATTTTGCCAGTTTACGCGACGTATAAATAGTATGAATTCTATTTCAATTTGTTAAGAATGTTAACTAAATTGATTGTAAACTGAGACGTTTCACAGCTTAACTCATAACCTCATCTGAAACAGCTGTAAATTTTTAAGAATCCTTTGACTAATCAATGGATTTGTGATTGATCATTCACTTTTTTATCATTGTAATTGTGCATAAGAACCTGGATTTTCAGGTGGTTTTGGTAATACTGTATTGCTTTCAAGTATTGTCTATACCAAATTGTTTACAGTATGTTGTTTATATGTTGGCTAGATTGAAAACTACTAGATTGTTTTCCTCTGTGCATGGGTCCAGAAACAAAAGTCTTCAGTGCTCTACATATATAATGAAGAACCTCTGGTTTCCTTCACCCAGCCCACAAAATTTATTCACAGTAACTCTAAATAACTTTCAACACTGGTTCTTATTCTGCAATTGTTCCTTCTGTCTGCATGCTTCTGTCTGGACACCTATTCTGGAGTATAATCTAGATTAAGGCCTAATGTGGAAAGGGCCTAACATTACAGAAAATGTGCACTCCTTGATGCATCATTTAGCACAATCTTCAAGTGACATTCTGTGGCACTTCATAGACAGTTTGCTAAACATACATGGATTCTGCCTTCTTTGAGGAAGTCCCATTTCATTCTCTTATATAACAAAAACTTACACTCTTTAAAAAGTTTTTAAGAACAATCATTCCACAATCATTTTTAGGTTACAATATTGCACTAAACAACAGACTTCCAATGCTAAATTTACTATTACAATGAAAACAGGAAGAACAATTTGCAAATTTCCCTAAATTAAAAACATTATGGGAAATGTTGTAGAGGTCCTACTTTTTAGAGTAGACTCGAGTTAATCATTATGCTTAAGTTTATAATCCAGTGTTTTCCAAAGAATTAATCCTTTAAAACTCAGTGGGACTTACATCTTTGCAAATCCGCATAAGTTGGCTCCCCAGTTTAAACGAGAGGGAATTAGGGAAGCTTAAATTTTGTTACAGCAGACCACTTCATCCATCCATCCATCCATCCATCCATCCATCCTTCCATTTATTCATTTTCAAATGAGAGTGAGGAGCTATTTAAAAGCAGCAGAAAATGTGCCTTTAAATATGCGCAGAATTTACAAATGACTTACAAATGTAGTCTTATGTTTCAAAGCCAAGATAATTGAATATTCTGTTGATTTGTGTGTGTTTGTGTGTGTATATAAGCTTTGGGTTGTCTCATAAGCAAAGTAATGGGCATAGTATTCTCTTGTTTATTAATTATGCTGGAATACTAGCATAATTTAATGGTTCTGACTTGGATTTATGTTTCTATGCATACATGAGTCTAAGATCTGAAAATACCTATTCGTACCATATGTCTCTTTACAGTGCACTGTATTGTGAACTCTATTTTAAAAAATAGTGCTGTAAAAAGCTCTCATGTGTTCAGTAAGTCTTACAGATTCAGACTCCTAGTTGTACTTGTCTTGGTGGGAAACAACCTAACACATGATGGGTTTTACCACAGTTTTCATCCTTCAGCATTTGCCAAACATCAGCATGTAGCTAAAAAGTATGTGAATGAATTGTCAACAGCTGTATACAAAAAGGCCAACCTACTATGAGAGTGGCCAGCACACATGGAAAACAAAATATTGTTCATTATTATTTATTTGTATTAAGATAATGGAGTTGAATCCACCTAGAAAGGTACATGGATATTGCAGCAAATTCTATATAATGTTGTGCCTAGCAGTTTCTACCATAGGTTTTCAGAAACATTCATCCTATAAAAAGCTTCCGGAGCAATATAAGAAGTGGCATATTGCCAACATTAGCTCAAATACAGAGCAACAATTCAAGCTTCCAAGAAATGTCTGAAGTGTACTACAACTGGTGTTTGCATTTCAACTTGTATTTATTGTGCAAAATGAAGTCTCCACGTATCGAACAGCAAGAAGATTATTCCTGTTCCTACAGGCTCCTTGTTCATATGAGGGAAAGAAAACTACATGTAGAGAAAAGCAAGTCATAGTGAAAGTACTGGTGGGATCTCAAAAGGAGGGAGTCTTTGAGAGCATCTCATCTCAGGGTTGGGATCAGCTGCCAATTCAAGTGGCAGGTAAGACTCAACATGGGCATAAAGAGTCAATTCTTCTCATAAAAAAATGTTTTTTGTAGGTAAAAACCCTTCTATTGTATAAGATGGATACTAAAGTTTGTGTTCTTTTCCATGGTCTTCATAGGCTTACCTTTCTGCCATTCTGTGAATTTGACACCAAGGCTAAATCGCAAACTGCATTTACTAAGTGACTAGAAGTGTGATAACCATGTGAGAACGTGATGGTGACTTTCATGGTGTAGGGAGCCAGCAGTACTCCAACACCATGATCGTTCCTTAGCATTGATGGGGCTGGTGTAATCCTTACTTCAGGCAACATATTGACAGACATCCTGTTCAGAACAGATAGTTTACTCTGGAGGGCAGAGAGTAGCCCACCGAGAGCAAGTAAAGAACACACACAATGCATAAAAGAGATGCCAAGACTTCCCATATCAAAGCTTTCACTTTCCTCACTAGAAGAAGTGATAGCTTTTTCTGATGCAGATCACCCTATCTGGAAATCATGAGGTGCCCCATGTGCATGAAAATAACAACAATATGCCCAGGTGTATACGTGATTGTTAACCCAAAGCATTGCCACTTTGCATATAACATTTTTAAGATACAAATGGTTGAGTGAATTCTTTAATGGAATGCTGAAAAGGATTTTTTGGTTTTACTTTAGAAACAACACTAGGGATGAAAGAATAATGGAGTACTGTATCCAAAATGACTAGATTCTTTCCTCGCTATTTTCCTCTCTGTGTCTGTTCTCCACAGAAACATTTTTAGCTGGGATTCTGTTAAGGATGCCAGGATAAAAATGAAACAGCAGGATATTAATCACCCACTTGATTTAGGAAGTGGTGAATCCATATACCTTAGAACTCATGGTTTATTATGTAGTAGACTATTAAGTCAGCTGCTGTTGAAAAATGTATTGATAGTTAAGTTGATATAATAAATGAATGTTGGTATAAGGCATACTACAGACATAATGCTACTGAATTATTGATCATGATTAAGAGATTGATAAGCAGCCATGCACATACATATTAAGATGTGTACAGATTTGGACAGAACATAACTGCAAACCAGGTGCTGACACAGGAAGAAGAAAAGAGTGGCAGTGTGTGGGTGGGGCAGATTCATTCCCTCCATCCAGCCTTTCCAATTTGTTCCAGGCAGTTTAGAGGCCATGAGAAGGTGCATGCTAAGTGGAACATAAGAATATAGGAGAAGCCCTGCTGGATCAGGCCACAGCCCATCTAGTCCAGCATCCCGTCGCACACAGTGGCCCACCAAATGCTCATGGGCATCTCAAGCAGAGATAAGGACAAACCTTTTCCTGCTCTTGAATCCCAGCACATGGCATTAGAAGCATCCTGCTTCCGCCCCACTCCCAATGGCTACTCTAGTAGCCATTGATACATCTGTCATCCATAAATTTGTCCAACCCTAACTTAAAGCTATTTAGACTGATAGCTGTTACCACGACTTCCAGCAGCAAATTCCATAAACCGATGACACCCTGGGTGAAGAAATACTTCCCCTTCTCGGATCCGACTCTCCTACCAATCAGCTTCATAGAGTGCCCCCTGGTTCTAGTGTTGTGCGACAGAGAAAAGAAATTTTCTCTATCCACTTTTCTATACCATGCATAATTTTATATACTTCAAATGCCTATTAAACGCCGTCTCTCCAGACTGAAGAGGCCTAGACGTTGCAGCCTGATTTCGTAAGGGAGGTGTTCCAGACCCTTAATCATTCTGGTTGCCCTTCTCTGCACCTTCTCTAGTTCCACAATATCCTTTTTGTGGTGTGGTGACCAGAATTGTACACAGTATTCCAAATGTGGCCTCACCATAGATTTATAAAGAGGCAAAATGACACTTCCTAATTATTCCCAGCGCTTTATTAGCTTTTTTTCACTTTTGACCCCTTCATTGAACTGTCCACCAAAACCCCAAGATCCCTTTCCTGGTGTGTTGCAGAAAGCTCAGACCCCATCAGTTTATAGACATAATTTGGATTTTTGGCCCCGATGTCCATTACTTTGCACTTGTTAGATTAAAGCACATTTGGCACTTGGTTGCCCACTCTCCCAGTGCTAAGAGCTCTTGGCGATGTCTTTCGGTTTTTACTACCCCAAATAATTTAGTATCATAGCAAACCTTGCTATTTTACTATGTACCCCTTCTTCCCTATCATTGATGAATAAATTAAAAAGCATAGGTCCCAACACAGAACCTTGGGGGACCCCACTTTTTACCGCTTTCCACCCTGAGAATTGGCCATTTATTACTACTCTCTGCTTCCTGACTTAAGCCAGTCACAAATCCAGGACAGACCCTGTCCTTTTATTCCATGGCTGATGAGTTTACTCAGTAGCCTTTGATGTGGAACTTTGTCAAAAGCTTTCTGAAAGTTCAGATAGACAATGTCTACTGGTTTGCCTTTATCCACGTGTTTGTTGACATTCTCAAAGAATTCCAACAAGTTTGTAAGGCATGGTTTACTTTTGCACAAACCATGCTGGCTTTTGTTCAGCAATGCTTGCTCCTCCATGTGCACACTAATTCTATCCTTAATTATGATTTCCATCACCTTGCATAGAACCGATGTTAAGCTAACTGGTCTGTAATTGCCTGGATCACCCCTGGAACCTTTTTTGAAGAATGGTGTTACATTTGCTACCCTCCATTTCTCAGGTACAGAGCCCAATGTTAAGGAAAGATGGTATATTTTTGCTAGAAAGTCGGCAATTTCGCATTTGAATTCCTTAAGGACTCTTGAATACCTTCTGGTTCTGGTGACTTTTTAACATTTAGTTTATTAAGACATGCAAGGACTCTTCCTTGGTTATCTCTGTCCAGTTTAATTCTTCAGAAAATACAGGCTCAGCTACTAGCATATATCGTCTTGTCTTCCTCCATGAATACAGAGGCAAAGAATTTCTGTAGTCTCTCTGCAATCTCCGTGTCTTCTTTAATTATCCCTTTCTGTCCTTTATCATCTAATGGTCCAACTGCTTTCCTGGTTGGATTCCTACTTCTGATATACTTATAGAAGTTCTTGTTATTTCTTTTGATGATTTTAGCAATGTGCTTCTCAAAATCTTTCTTAGCCTTCCTAATGATTATCTTACATTTGTATTGCCAGTGTCTATGTTCCCTCCTGTTCTCCTCATTCGGGCAAGCTTCCCATTTTCTAAATGAACTCTTCTTGCTTTTAATGACTTCATCTACTGCACTTGTGAGCCACATTGGTTTCTTCTTGAACCTAGAAGTCTCCTTTCTTCTTTTAGGTATACATTCTAGTTGCACTTCCATTATCGTGTTTTTAAGTAGTCTCCATGCATTTTGAAGTGATTGAACTCTTGTAACTTTCCCTTTCAATTTCCTTTTTACTAGTTTCCTCATTTTGGAGAAGTTCCCCTTATGAAGGTTTAAGGTCTCTGTGTTAGACTTTATTAAGAACTTGCTCTCTGTATTTAAGTTTAAAGTTATTGCATTGTGGTCACTGTTCCCAATTGGATCAGCTACAATGACGTCCTTTACCAGGATCCATTACTTAGGATCAAGTCCAGGACTGCCTTTCTTTTGGTTGGTTCCATGACTGCCACGATCCCCAGCGTTCCAGTAAGTGCATGCCCTCTCTAGGAGTAGCTTGGCCCTGTTAGGATGCTGAGTTTGTGCAACGGCCAAGTGAATACTACAGTGGGGACACAAAACACTGGTAGCAAGCGTTTCAACAGTAAACTAAAACAAGTTTATTATTATACACAAGCAATACTAGAAAGAAAATAAGGTTCAGGTATTTGTTGGTTTAAGTCTATGAGTTTCTTAAGTTTACCAGCTTCCCAGCCTATCAGCTCCCCTTCTTAAAGGAAAATAGTTCCCTTTTTAAACAGACAAACCTCTCCACGTTCCTCCCCCCCTGACTTGCTCTGACTCAGCCTAGCCAGTGTACCAGAACATGGCTCTAGATGATCACAAGGCCCAGTCCATCCTTGCTTGACCGATCATCCAGCCTGGTCAGTTGCTAGTGAAGTCTCCCTCAGAGCCACAATCCTCACGATTGTCTCCTTCAGAAATCACTCAGCCAAAAGACCAGTGGTCAGCTACTGGTCCAGCTCCCTCAGGTTCAGCTCTCTTCTGTTCCCTTCAGCTCTTGTCCCAGCACGAAGACCCCTGGTCAACTACTGGCTCGGCTCCTTCAGGATTCAGCTCTTCTGTTCCTTTCAGCTCTTCTCCCAGCATGAAGACTTAGTCTGCTGTAATCTGTGTTCCTTTATACCTTTTTTCTGTGGCCCTGATTGGCTGTCACCTCCTAGGGGAAATTGCTGCAATAAAATGCTGCTGGAAACTCCTGATAGAAACTCCTGTCCCTCACCCCTGATTGGTGGGAATTCCTGTTCGAGCCCCTCCAGCACTCAGATCCCCGGTCAGCTTTTCCCTCTAAATAACAGCTGCAACCCATCATTGCAGCAGGGCCCGCACAGGATTTCCCACCCTTTTTGCAGCCCAAAACTCAGGTCTTCCAACAAGCTGTTTGCAACAAGGCTGGCTATTGCAGCTTGCTAGAAGCCTGCAAGGCCAGAAAGCAAAACAGTTTGCAGCCTGTATCCAGAAACCGTCACAATGACCATTTGCTCCATGGAACAGTCATTTAACAGGTCAAGGAATTTTCTCTTTCTTTCCTGAGTTGAACAGGAATTCACCCAGTCTATGTGAGGATAATTGAAGTCCCCCATTATAACTATGCTATCTTTTTGGGATACCTCCTTTACCTCCTTTTCCAATTGTTGATCTCCTTCAGGCATTTGGTTGGGAGGATGATAGCATGTCCCTATTGTTAGGCTTCCCTTTTGGCTTGAAATTTTTACCCACACTGCTTCTGTGGAAGAGTCAGACTCACCTGGACATTCGAGTTCATAAGATTCTATCTCTTCCTTAATATAGAAGGCTACACCACCTCCATGTCACCCTTCCCTGTCTTTTCTGTACAGTTTGTAACCTGGCATAACTGTATCCCATTGGTTTTCACTGGTCCACCGGGTTTCAGTTATACCAATAATATCAATCCTATTATCCATAACTAAGCTTTCTAGCTCCCCTATTTTAGCTCAAAGGCTTCTGGTGTTTCTGGTCCAAATTCTGCCGTCGAGGAACATGTGAATACTGCCCTTTGCATTGTTCTGCTTGCATGCTAGTGACTAAGCTCAGCATTATATATGTATTTCCAGCCCTCCTCACTTAAGGGTGCACTCTCCTGAACCGGATGCTGCCCAGCTCCTGTCGGCTTTCCCCCAGGGATCAGTTTAAAAGCTGCTCTGCAACCTTTTTAATGTTAAGCACCAGCAGTCTGGTTCCATCTTGGTTCAAGTGTAACCCATCCCTCTTGTACAGGTTTGGCTTGTCCAAAAACTCTTCCCAGTTCCTGACAAACCTAAACCCCTCCTCCCAACACCACTGCATCATCCACGCATTGAGGCTCTTGAGCTCTGCCTGTCTGGCTAGTCCTGCACATGGAACAGGTGGCATTTCTGAGAATGCAACCCTGGATGTCCTGGATTTTAGTCTTCTACCTAACAACCTAAATTTGGCTTCCAGGATGCTCCATCTCACCTTCCCAACATCATTGGTACCGATATGTACCATGATCACTGGCTCCTCTTTGGCACTGTCTACTAACCTATCTAGTTGCCGAGTGATGTCTGCAACCTTTGCACCTGACAAGCAAGTCACCATGTGGCCAACATGCCCATCACAAACCCAGGTCTCTATATATCTGATAATCGAATCACCCACTACAAGAAGCCCTCCTCCCACTACCTGTGGAGGAGTATCCTCGGTGCAAGAGGATACAGGCACATCCACTAAGGAAGGGGTCCCAACTAAGGGAGCCTGTCCCTTTTCCTCAGTTTCAGGTCCTCCCTGTCTGAGGCTTCCTCTCTCCAAGGCAGCTGGAGGGCTGCTTGTCATGGAATTGGATGCTCCTACTGCCTCCCTGAAGGTCTCACCCTCAGCCCTGTTGCTCTCTCTCTCCTTCTTCAGGTCCGCTACCTTGGCTTCAAGGGAAGAGACACATTCCCTGAGAGCCCAAAGCTCATTGCACTGAGCACAGACCCAGGATTTCTGCCCAGTGGGCAGGTAGTCATACATATGACACTCAGTGCAAAACACTGGGAACCCCCCCCCCTTCCCCTGCTGGCATTCTACCTTCATTTTATTTAATGGACTTGTTTAATTTTTGAAAAATTAACTTTAAAATTATTAAATATTTTTTCTTAAAGATAAACTTTTCTGAATACTTTATGTTATGATATAGTATATTTACTTCATGCGCCATTCGGCACGTGGTCCCCCAAACTCTGTCCAAAAACCAGAGGACTTACCTCCCAAACTTACCACAGCACAGCAGCAATTTTTCCAGATTTTATCAAAATCCCAGTTATTTTCTGTTTAGTCTTAGGAGAGAGCACCTTCCTCGACTGAAATCTCTCTCAAACTGAACTCTGCCACTCCTTAGCTCAGGAATGACTAATCCTATAATGGCCTATGCTAATGGTTTCTTTGTCCTTTTGTTATTCCTTGCCTGAAGCAAGGAAATGTGGTCTCCCAGAAATTGACCTAGAGTAACCTGAACTAGAATAACCTGAACTAGCTACCAGAGCAAGTCCCCTGAACTGGCCTAGATTTTACCTGAACTGGCTATCAGTTTAGAGTAAGTCCCCCAAACTCTGTCCAAAATCTGGGGTGCAAAGGAAAGGAAAACAGTTAAAATTGATTTCCCTCTCTTTCTACCTCTGGGAATGTCTGTGATGCAGAGCAGGAGCCTTTACCAGATCAGAGTTACTTTCAAGAATAGAAGAAGACTCCCTTGATTCCCAGAACCATATGTTTGGGTCCAACATACTCTTTCTTCTCCTGTTTCCCAGTGGTCTCCCCCCTCATCAGCTTTTATCTATATTTTAGCATTACATCTTGCTTAATTTCTGTTTTGAATTCCTTCAGAGTGTTATGTTTTGTCTGTAATTGTGTTAGAGCGTGTGTGTTAGTAGTGTATACTGTAGGGTCAACTTAGAAAAATTCTTGAAGTTTCCTGAAGAAGAGCTGCATATTTCAAAATGAAATGCCATGACCCATAGTTAAGAGCTTAATATTAGATAGAGTTAATCAGGAATTGACACTAGGACTCTTTCCACACTTGATCTTATTCTGGATTATGTTCCAGAATAAGGGCTTGCCCTAGTCTGCATTAGCATGTGGACAATAACCCCTTGTTCTGGGATATAATTCAGAATAAGGCCCAGTTCAGAAAGGGCCTAGATTTTAAGCTGGAAAAACTTGAATACATCTTAATATGGTGTAACCCTAAATCATAGATGAAGCTGTCAAGGTAAGAGAGTGAGAATTCAACACTAGACAGCTCATCTTCCCATAGTTTACTTCCATCTCTTAAACATGACTGAGGGTCAGCAGTGTCTCTTCTGTAATGGGGATTAATAATTCCTATAGTTTGGTTTATGTTTTTCTTCTTCCTTTTTTAAGTATGGTCAGAAGTTAGTGTGTCCCTTATTGCTGACATCAAATCAGAAGAAGAATAAATTCAGGCTAATACAGAATATATATTCTGTTCACATGTTTGATCTTTGCAGCGCACTTTGTTAATAGTCAGCATAGTGAGATGAAGACAGCTAATGCAGGAGAGTCTGGCTTGATTTTAATCTTTTGGACTTCTAGTTGTGTTGCTGAGCAATACACAGGCCCACCAAATATCCATTGCCTCCATTCTACCAAATGCACTTCTTCCGCTCCCTGACATAACTTCTGGTGTCATCATCTCAGCAAGTTTAAACCCTGATTTTTTTCAGGTCAGCTTGTAGACAAGAGAATAGGATCTCTTGGGCAGAATATGATACATTTTATGACAATAGCCACTATTATTCCAGAATACCACACTGCTCTACATTAATGAAACTCAGCTTATAGTCATGCCTGCAATAGTTTTTTTCTTCTCTGTGCCCCATAATACTGTTAAGTAAATAATACAATTCTTAGTTATTGGAGATGTTTGAATTTGTGATTACTTGCTACCTGTTGACTTAGCCCCTTCTTTGCTTATGACCAGTTTAACAAATCCATCTCAACATCTCTGATTGTGTTCACAGTTAATAAGTATTCAAAAGCAATGTCTGAATTTGAGTCCATTGATTTTATTATTATTATTATTTTAGAAATTGCTATTTGTAGATTTGGTCAAAAATGCTATTGCATCTTCTCTCTGAAGATATTTCTAAACAATAAACACTTCTTAGATTCATGAAATCTGATTTGTAAAACCTGGCATTAACTTGTATTTTACCTGATATACAGTATTCATAAAATCATTTGGGGTGACAGAATTTAAATTTAGTTTTTCAATTTTAAATGCTAAAAATAAAAATTGAAATCTGAACAATTTTTAATTTCATTTGACCAATAGGAGTCCAATGATAAAAAACCTTGTAAAGTACATGAATGGCCACTTTTTCTACCAATAAGGGGCCGTTTTGTTTTTTATCATAATTATTATTATTTTATTTTTAAATTATTTATTTATTTATTTATTTATTTATATTTCTGCCTCACCCTATACCTGAAGGTTTCAGGGTCAATCACAATAAAATCACTGTAAAAACAGATAAAATAGATGATCTTGTTCCTTCTAGTCTGCAGTGGAGCCTGACTTTTTCACAGCTAATGTGACACCATTTGCAATATAACCCAGTAAAGGTGAAGGTTTTGCCTTTGCCTTCTGCTTGGGATGGCTATAAGTAATTAGTGGACCAGTGTGTGAGGCAGGATGCTGGACTAGGGTGATCCAGCAGGCCTCTTCTTAATGTTCTTAGACGGCATTGTTTTGGTGTGCATGTGCTCAGTGGTGTAGTGTTCAAAACCCAGAGCTATCTACTGTAATACAAAAGGCATTTCACATTAAATTTTATTAGGGAAATGAGAGCTGGCAAGTAAAATTATTTAGAGGGCTGTTATCTTGTGAAACATCTTTAGCTAGACATGATTTCCCTAGAAAACCAATCAGGAGTTTCAAACTGGTTTTTCCCCGTGTGATTAAACACCCATCCATGCAGTGTTTAGACACTAGCAGCAAATTGTAGAATTTATTTATTTATTTGATTATTTTGGTACAAGAAGGAATATTGGCATCACTGGTCATAGCTGTAGTTGGGCTGATGAAGCAAAAGTGAGGCTAAAAGTACAAAAGCAGCATCTATGACATCTAAGTTGCCTCGTGAATTCCCCCTTGTTAAAGTATCCATGCAGTGGAAGAGCCAAAGACTTGCATGCCAGTCTGTCCTTACATCCATTTCCATAAGGATTTCATACACACAGTTTCATCCTCGCTTCCCATAAACATGCAACTGGACAGTCTATTCAACACAGAGTGAAAAAACTTTGAATTTGAATGCTTTAATTACTGGATGAAATAATAATAATAACTCAGTACATCATTTTAGTGAGATTATTAATGTCACTAAATTATGAAAAGTGTAATGCCCTTTTGATGATTATGAATATGAAAAGTGATAAGGATCTGGTGAGAACATAGGATCACTGAAAATGACTACCTAGTGTCCCTCTCTGTACGCTAAAGCAAAAGAGTTGAGGGAAGGAACAATCATTAAAAGAAACTACCTTGGTAAAGTGATGCATACATTCACCCATGCCCCTCTGGTGCATCTATAGAGCTTTTAAAGTTGAGTTTGTAAGAGCAGCATGTGGTGTGTGTCAATGAGCAGGGCTTACACTTAACAATACCTGAATGTTAGAGTTCACCAAATAAGTGCAAATGACCCAGCACAAACTACACAGAGTAACCAGTGCACTAGGAATGATCAGGAGTGCTTACTGTTTCAACAGGGGGGATTCATTTGAATGTGATTAATGCTGTTCATACACAGTCTTGTTTGAAAGCCAGAAATGGGTATTACAAGAAGTAAATACTGTGATCATTCCAGTGAACATATCAGATAAACAGCTAATTTGTTCAGAGGCAGACAATTTTTTTTTCTTTATGATTCTGTGCATAGGATATTTTCTCATTCCTCACTAGCCTGAATAATGTTTAGAAGTGCAGAACATGACTGATTAGAAAGTGCATGCAATGTATAACCATTTGCCAGTGTTCAGAAATGCATTTACTTGAGCGTAGATGTGAATTTAAACTACATAAATGCATAAACGCCCATAATATTTTACTCTATAAGGTGTTTGGTTCAGGGAGAAACACATTTATATATCATTACTTTACCTTACCTTACTCTTTGATTTATTTCCTGCCCACCCCACAAGTGGGCTCTTGGCGGCTCACAATACAAAATGTAAACTACAGGATAATGTAATACAGCATACAACATGAATTATATAAAATCAAAATCAAAGAATATTTAAAACAATTTTAACAGTCTTAAACCCCAGTTATTTCCCCCCCCCCCCAGTGGCATAGAATAGATTTCTACGCAACAAACATAAAATAGCAGCACAGCTCCAACGAGAACAAATTCAGGTCCACAGGGACATGACCCTAAAGACAACAGAAAGAGCAAGGTCAGCTCGAGGCTAGCCAGAAGCTATCCAAAAGCCTGGCGGAACATCTCTGCCTTGCACGCTCTCTGAAAACTAGACAGTTCTTGGGCTGCTTGAGTGTTTGCAGGCAGAGTGCTCCACCAGGTAGGGGCGACACATGAGAATGCCCTATGTTTGGTGGGCAAAAGACAGGCCTCACTGACACCAGGGACCTATAACCAGTTAAGGGCCACAGATGACCTTAATATTCTCCTGGGCATATAGAGGGCGAGACAGTCCCACAGATACGAGGGCCCCAAGCCGCATAAGGCTTTAAAGGTCAAGACTAACACCTTGGATCCGGAACTCAATCAGCAACCAATGCAGTTCCTGTAAGATAGGGGAGATAGGGGCCCCATGAGGAGTACCTGTTAATAAGCGGGCTACTGCGTTCTGGACCAATTTCAACTTCCGGATCAGGCCCAGGGGAAGGCCAGCATAGAGAGAGTTGCAGTAATCTAGCCTGGAGGTAACCGTTGCATGGATCATGGTGGCTAGGTTGGGGTGGGAGAGGTAGGGAGTCAACTGCCAAGCTTGCCTCAGATAGAAGGTTCTCTGAGCTGAGCACACAACCTGAATCTCCATAGAAAGAATGGAGTCCAGGTGGACACCCAAGCTCTTGACGACGGGGAGAGTACACGGGGGATTCTCCCCAAAAAGAGGCAGCTGGAGGCCACTAGGTTCAGCCCCACGGCTCAGCCAGAGGACCTCTCTCTTTGATGGGTTTAATTTCAGCCTACTACCTCATAAAAGTATTATACCTTATAAAAGTGTTCAGGCAAGGAGTCAGCAGAGGAATCTCAAAGCAAATATTTTCCAGCACACAAAAAGCATCCTGTTGAACAATGATGTTGTGTATAACTCCATTTGGTGAAGAAAAAACATAGAGGAGCTTTTATACACAATACCTAGGAGACATTGTTCACAGGATATAGCTGATTGTTTGTCAGAGATATATTTTTGTGGCAATAACGGTGAAAAGGGTTTAGGGGGCGAGATGAAACACCGGACAAAAGAGAAGATAGCAAGCAGTGCTTCAAAGGTTGCCACACAAGCCAGTGGTGGGACACATCTGACACCACAGGAAGCGCAGGTCGCTTGGACAATTGACCCCAAGTTCATCACAGAGATTTCTGACTGTGACATCACTACAATGCATAGGTGAGCTTTTTAATAGGTTCACAGACATTTGCTGTCACAATCCCAATAAGGTGTATTGAAATTTGTGCCTTGGGATCCAGTAAAGTTGTATGTGTTATGGGTACAAGGCAGTTTGCATTTTATAAGATCCTAAGAAGTTCAAAGACCCACTTGCACTTATTAGTGATAGACTTTTAGTCTCCCTACTGTTTGCCCGAGCACAAACATCTGGGTTCCCAACTGGCTTCTTTCTGTGTGTTGTCCAATGCATGTAGATTCCTCCATCTTCCTGGCCTCAGATACAGTGGTTGTTGCTCCTCTATTTGATTGCCAGATGTCACTGGGGAGCAAGATGGGGAGGTTCCTGGATCTTCGGGACAACCCAGGCATCAGAGAGGAAGTTCACCATCTACACCTGCGGAAGAGCAAGAATCCTCCTTGCCAGCTTCTGATGAAGATTCACCAGCCAGAACTACAGAGAGCTGGCCATGGCCACTGTCATCATCTGAAACACATAGCAATGTTGGGGAAGATTTTGAGGGATTTCCAATGCCAGAACGGACTCCACAGTGTACAATGGACATACAATCTCCTGGGGATCAGTCTCTCAGTAGGACTCCTCAGTATGAAAGTGACTCTCCTGTGGAGGGAAATGATGAAATGAATGAAGAGCACCATGGTGTTCAACCTGTCCCTAGGGATAGGGGTTGGAGGGGACAAGCTCAGCTAACAGAGGGGGAGAGGTTATTGATGGAAACCAACAGTAGAATTGTGCAGCTGCTAGAAAATATCAAGAGAGAGCACGCACAGTCCATGGGTCTCATGTCACAGTCCATGGGCCGGATGGAATTGCAGCTAGGCATTGTGGCTACCTCCACAAGAGCCATCCATAACTACCTGTCTGAGATTTTAGCTTTCCTCAAACAGCCAAGGACACAGGTCCTTGAAACACGAATCTCCCAAAGAGCCACCCCTCATGTTGAGTTAACTAGTGCCTCAACGTGGACTGGTGAGGATGCAGTTGCTATGGCCACTGGGTACTTACCAGGGGATGAAGGGATTAATGACTCTCAAGAAGCGCCACAAGCCACACTGCCTCGTCGCAGTGGCCGAATGCAGAGAGCCATAACAGAGAGGGCCTCATTGCCCATGCCCGTGCGTCAGGCAAAGGGGGGAGGGAAGAAAAAATAATTTATCACACAAAGTGATATTTTTAAGGGTTTTTTTTAAACGTGCCTGTCCTTTTAATTCTTAGCCATAAGGCCATAAGTGGCAGAACTTGACCATTTCTACATTTGGCTAACATTGTATTCTCACTGACTAGATTAGTCTAACATTTTGTAGTTTATATTTGCATTGTTAACAATGTGCACTGCTGGTATTTGAAGAACATTTGCTTCTGTTCTTTCACTTTAGCTTCATGAGAGCATTTTTTTTTACACTGTGCCAGACATTCATTGCTTTTCCTACAAATACAAATCATTTCTGGAGGCAGTTGTTTTTTGAGTTTTCTTTTTCCATTATCCCCTTCCCCTCCCCATTCCCCCTGAGCAAGCATTATGGAATTATTGGTAAGTATATGGGTCTTGGCAACATTTGCCACAGAAACTGTGTTCGATCAGTCTTTGCCTGGTGTTTCTGGCATGCTGGCCTGGAGTGTTGGGGTTAGCCTGTAAGTGCCTTTTTGGATCATGACTATTCTTATCCTCTGTGGGTCTGACCATCTTAATCTCTAGCCCATTTTGTGGAAACAAACATCATACCTCGGCCATGTTTTATAATATGCAACATGCCAGGACTATATTGCACTATTTATGACTTGTATAAAATACATTGGCAAACCCGTCAAGGCACTGAAAAGACACATCTCTAAAGCTCCTTTTTTTGTTGAGCTGCTGGTTTTGGTAGGTAACACAATTAGCCTGTGGGAGAGTTTGGAGATTTAGGGCATGGTCACACTTTCACTTTGAACCTTCTTCAGTCCACAGTTAGGTCTGACTCCTCACACCTACCCATATATATGTTTCAGACTCTGGCGTATAAGACGACTGGGCGTATAAGACGACCTCCAACTTTTCCAGTTAAAATATAGAGTTTGGGATATACTCGCCATATAAGAAGACGACACCTGGCGTATAAGACGACCCCCGACTTTTGAGAAGATTTTCCTCGGTTAAAAAGTAGTCTTATATGCCAGAATATACTGTATTTCATTTCTATCCATTTTATTTGTGGACTTTCCACCCTCCATTTGGACTTTCCTGAATAGAAAGTCCAAATAAAATGGATAAAAATGAAAAGGTATAAGCAACCAGATCTGAAGATGAACTGAAGAAGGTTTAAAGTGAAGGTGTGACTATGGCCATAAAAAAAGGGAAACAGTGATGTTATTTATAGTATATACAAATGACTTCCTGCAATAAATGAACCATGTATAGAAGAAACTTCCCCTCGCCACATACACAAAGCAACCTCCATCTTAGTCTCCAGACCTCCTTAGAATTTAAGAGCCCTGTCATGCTCTTGGGTACTGTGCCACAGTGACTGAGGAGATTTGCATCACAGATGATGTTGTGTGCACTGATAACACAGAACCTCTCTTCTCTTTCCTTAGGCCACCTCATTTACTGAATAGTGTCAGGCAGAATAATACATTGGGTGGATTCTTCTGTGGGGAGTCTCTTTTGTGAGATGATTAAAATGTGCATTATACAGATTTGAAGAGGACAGAGTGGCCTTCTGGGTGACATTCTAGGTTACTGTTTAAAGATTTGTTTTCACCAGTAACAGAGCAGAGGTTGCACTCCGGCCACAGGCATAGCAGAATTCCTTTTCAGTTCTACTAAACTAACTTGTCCAAAAAAAGTTGTTAGAGCATATTTGTAAATCTTTATCAATCCACGCTTGTGGGCTATGTCTAAAACACCTATCGGCCATCTCTTTCAAAAGAACTTCTCCCAGTCCTGCTCTATAAGACTGAAATACAATGAAAGCAGGAAGCATTTTGCTGTGCTACAAACCAGCCATAATGTGCTTCTTTGGAAAAGATTTGCTTGTGGCTGCTTTTTTGCTGAAAAATTGGGCTAATGATGAAATGCAATTATTGTCAGCTAACCCCGAGGCAGGCACTTTGCAGGCGCAACTTGTGGTACAAATATTTGTCCTAAGACAAGCTAGATCTAGATATGCTGTTAGTAAGGACAGTTATATCAGTGTTTTATCTTGATGACATGCTCAAATACACCCTGTGTATCAGGTGTGGCTTTTCACACCTGCATTCCACTTGCGCCCCATCTGTGCCTGTTTTATTTTCTGTTTGTTTTTTTGTTGAACATGTTATGGATAACTTTATAAATAAATACATTTCAAACTGAAGCATGTAAGAGTCATTCTCAGTGATGCAAGCATACACATTCTTAAATAAATACATATTAAAAAAGCAAGGGGGAACTATCAGGTGGAAAGGAACTATCAGATTCCTTCTCAGGAATAAAGTCGAATAGTACTTTGAATAATAACCAAATATAAATTGAATATTAATGAATTATGTCACTTCCCCTTCTTACTTTTTTATATGTTGAAAAAGAAGAGACATCGGATTCAGTAGCTTGAGAACTGTTTCAATGTAATGAAAATTTGCTTATTTGCATAAAATATATTATTCTAAGAGTGTTGTAGATGTGGTGGAGATGCATGAGGTGGAGACCTTAATCATGATTAATATTGCAGAAGCTATTAAAATGCTCCTGTGATTGTTTGGTTATTCTTCAGTGATTTCAGTGAATGGAACTGTTATTGGACAGCCTAATTTCCCCCTTCCATTGAATGTAATGGAATTTATTGCATCTCATGTTATTTTATTGTGCTAATTTTTAAACAGCAGTACAAGATTTGAGAGCCTATAGGTACTTAACATCAGTGATGCCAGGGCTGTTGCAAACATTTCTGTTCAATTAAGAAACTCTGTCATTCACTGTAGTAATGCTTCTCTCTGTTCCAACTCAACTTAGCAATCTTTGTGATTGGAAAGGTTCAGAATATATACCATATAAATGACAGCTATAGAGCAAGAATATATGTGCTAACAGGAGCTAACAAGATCAACAACGTAAACAGGTTTCCTTGGGAGAAAATCCTTCACTCCCAATTAATGACAAAAGAATATTATAATCAGATTTAGTATCTGAATTTGATTTCTAATATTGACCTGAAAAACACAAGGTATGCATGGTTTTTATTATTTTTAAGGTGAATATGCTTTTCCAAGTGTCTGTTCAAGCCTTTTCATTCTTTCCCTGCGATTTTATGTATGTCTGTTCAACTACAAAGTAATGACTTTTTATATGCAACTGTACCAAATGTACAGGCACCAAGTACAAATGTTTCCCATATTCAAAATGTTTCACTGTTCATTTGAAAAGGTTTTGTAGTATTATTTACAGAGTTGGAGAAGCTTAATAGGAAGTCTCCTCCATGTCATCAGTGGTGCATACGCCAGCATCCTTAAATGCCAGACATAAAATCAGTAGGTTTTAGATCTCATAGTAAAGAAAGCTTTAGTTAGAATTTAAAACAAAGGTCAACGACTTTTTGGCCCATGGGTACTATTCATGGAAATTTTGAATGCATCATCTCCACTGATGATTCCCTTTGACTGTTTTTCACTTTCAGAAGCAGCTTAGTAAATATCAGATCTATTATAACTAAAATGGATCAGTGATTTTTCCAGTTCTGTAGTTTTACTATTTAGGATTTTATAGAGTTGCTGAAGGTTAGAAGAGGGATATGTTTAAAATGATAGTTTCAGGGGCTGAATCTACTTCCTTCTTTCAGTTCTGATAACTGTTTGTGGGGAAAGGTAACTATCCTTAGTATCTCATGATGAAAGGGAAGCTGGGAGGACAGTCTTATAGGCTTGGTAGGTATGAAAAGAAGAGTTCATGTGCAGCGTTTTCTCTTTAGGTTCCACACTGGTAATTCCTGATTTAGATTATTTCTGAATCAGATATAAGTGTATCAGATTTTCAAAAATATTTTTATAAGCAAGCAAATTTATAGAATAGAGAAAGCAAATACAGGTCAAATATTTAAGAATAATACAATTTTATGATGTACACAATTAATTTTGAGCATTCACAATGACTTAAGAGTCTCCATTTAAAAAAAATCCCTTAGCTTTTCATTAGGGAAGTTAACTTGATTTTTATAAAAGCCATCACCCTGATCCAGCTATCCTTTGGGGGCATAAGGGTTCTGATGAGCCTTCAGAGACATGCAGTGGAAAGGATATATCTGCCATTTGTCCATGGATCTGTCCTTGCAAGTGAATCAAGAAATGCACAGGTACAGGTTCCTCTCGTGCGCGTAGCAGCACAGATGTGTCTTTACATCATGATGCATTTCTGCATTTAAGTGAATGTCCTCTGTTTAAAAGCCATTCCCCTTTTTCCATATGCCATTCTAAACTACAACACTGGAATTTCAATTTGCTCTTCACTGGTGAGGAACTAAGAACAATCTCTCTTAATTCCAACGTTCTGCATGTTGAGATGGCTGCATTTAATTAATTACTAAACTAGTTTCTCTTTCTTCCTTAAGTAAGCCTTAGTGCAGCTTTTCAGTATTTAACTCTAGGAAACTCAGTTGGCAAATATTATGTTTTGGGGACTCTCATCTATGACAAGAAGGAAAAAATGTTAGCAGGTTATGGAATTATTTCCACTTGTTGCAGACATATATACTCTGTATCCATAGCCTTTTGAATAGGAAGAAAGTTTTGCTAATTTTACTACAATATTCTAGATTTTTGAAAAGCATTGGTAAATAGTATATGTACTTGTTTAACTGCATGGCCTGTATTGAAGGTGTGGCAAAGAAAGAAATATTACAGTACAGTGTTCAATCGTGCTCCAGCCTTAGAGAATAAATTGACATCTCATCTTAGATAAGTAAAATTCCTCAATTAGACTATTAACACAAGGAAAATGGCAGTGCCAGTTGCAATGCTGTTGCATAAATACAGTGATCAGAATTTTTTTGTGTCTTAAAACTGACTTCCATCAGTTCTATCTGTTTTGGTTTCCATGTGCAATTAGATGCATCCCCACTGTATATATTGGATCCACGTTTCCCTGTGCTGCTGGGGTCATAGATAAAATTGATGTTGTTGGCCTCTGTTATGCGTTTAAAACTGAGGGGTAATTCTCACCCCAAGTCTTTCTGTTTCAGGCTGTTTCTTCTTCCTCAGCCTGGATTAATTTCCTCTCTCCTTTTTTGTCCATAGTCAAGTGGCCATACTATGACTTCAACGCTCCATTCAGACTGAAGTTTAATAATTATCATTAAGCATATTTTTAAAGATTTGTTGCACACCATAACCTCATCTGTACCAGTGGTATGGAAGTGTTCCATGACAGTTTCCTCATAGTCAAATAGTTTACTGCTCACAATGTGGCCATGGACACAAGTCAAGATATACTAGATTCATTGAACCTAGATATACTAGATTTTAGGCATACAGAAAATTTCTAATGCAACTTTGAATTTGCATTCATTCAGCCTAAGCACAGTACACTTAATATTTAGTAATCAAAAAGTTTACATTAAATGCTTTTATAACAAAGGGTTAAAAATGCTTTGTCTAAAAGCCAGGCATTAAGAGTAGGTTACCAAGTACTCCCATAAAGAGCACTTTAAAATACTTGTTACTGTTTTCTTTTTAAAAAAAAAATACTAAAATTCTAGTGACTACTGTGTGGAACAATACTCCACAGGTCTATGATTTCTAAAGGTTTTCTTTCCGTTTCTATATAGATATTTTCCCTTCACATTTTGAAGGTTTGAAGAAGAGGATTGTTTTTCGAGCCACACTAAGTAAACATTAAATGCATGCAGGCTTAGAACTATAGCATGCATGTTGCGCAGCAGCAATAAAAACAATCGGCTTGCACGCCTTATGAAGCTCAAGCATTGCCTTGTTAAAATGCCAAAAAACCCTTTTTCTTTGCATCTTTTAAAAAGTTTGAAGTCTTTATCTTTGTATTATTATCTAGATTTTTTTGGACCAGTTAGATTTATTTTAGCAAATCTTTCTGTGTTACAGATAAGGTGGATGAAATAGTCCCAGTTTCCAAGCCATCAAGAATCCCAGACAATGCAGCCGTGGACTCAAGAGTGGCAACAATTAAGCAGCGACCGTCTAGCAGATGTTTTCCTTCGGCTGCAGATATGAACGTGAGTAACAATTTTCTTAAATGCTCTTGGTGTTGTAATATCTTGCTTAATGAATTTAATTTAATATTGGATAACCTCAAATATCCATGTTAAATTCCAGAATATCCAAATATAGTGGAATAAGTAACCGACATCTGGATGCAGCTGAAGTTTGCACACTGCCCTTAATTATGACGATTTATAGTCCTTGTATCTTCTGCATCAAGATGCTCATGCATTTAGAGACTTTTAAAAATGAATGTTAATACTCTACTAAATCTTACTTGAACGACTTTATGTCACGACTTCTAGCAGACTGTCCAGTGCCTGCCCTCTGGGCACTTTTAGGTTGCTGGAAGTGTGCACTAGGCCGAGTGAGTACTACAGGTCTAAAGCAATAAACTGGTAGCAAGCGCTGTAATAGTAAACCAAAACAAGTCTATTAAGAATAACAATCAGAAAGGTAAGAGAGTAAATAGTAAGTTCAGATAAAGCAAGAGAAAGATTCAAAAGTCTCTTAATATAGCAAGCTTCAAGCAAGACAGCTTTCTTAGCTTAAAAATAATGAGTTGCTTCTAAGCAGATAATCCTATCCACTTCCCTCTTTGGTTTGCTCTGCCCAAAAGCTCAAGCCTCCCCAAAGCTTAGCAACTCAATCCTGGTCTCAGCAAGGCTTAGCCCTTCCTTGCTAGGCTGTGGGTTCCAGCCTCTGGTCTGTTCTTCTGCAAAGCTCCTTCAGAGGAACAACCAGACACGGTTGCCTCCTTCAGCTTTCCCTCCCAAAGAACAAGACCAGTCTGATCAGTTCCCCTTCAGAGAAAAGATCCCTTGGTCAGTTTCTGGCAACGTTTCCCTCGGAGACATATCTCCACCATCAGTCCCCTTCAAAAATTGCCCAGCAAAAAGACCCAGTCTGCTGCCTTCTCTGTCTGTTATACACTTCTAACCCTAGCATCCCAATTGGCTGTTACCCCTGGCAACCGAAAGAAACTCCTCGCATCTCCATCAAGCCTCCAGGTCCCTGGGCAGGTTTTCCCTCCAAATTGCCAGCAGCCAATCAATGCAGAAGGGCCCGGGCAAGGTTTCCCACCTTTTTGCAGCTTATAGCCAGGGCTTGCAAATGCAGTTTGCAAAGAGGCTTGCAAGGGAGTAAAGAAATATTACTGCCCATTGCAGGCTGAACCCTGAAACCGTCACACTTTACCACAGAAATCACTCTCAAAGAGTTCAACTAGAGGGACCTCAGTGTAAATGCAGACTAGAAGAGGAAACCTCACATTTTTCAGAAACATCAGCATTTCCACATTACAGCCTCCTAGTAATTTGTCTGATTTGAGGTGAGGCTTTGAATCATTTTATGGCTACACCAATGCATGGAGGAGAAATCGAGCTTTTCCTCAAATTGCTGAAAATCCCACATTTCTGGTACAATGGAGGGATGGGTCTGTTTGCCTGCCCATGCCTCTGTTTGGTCATTTTATGGACTTTTAAGCACATCTGGAGGCTCTCTTGTTGCAGCATAGTCTTAAATTGGATTTACTATATAACTATTGTTCAGATTTAAATACCCTTATGTGGTTAATCTAAGAAGAAAGGTTTTTTTTAAAAAAAAATCCAACATTGTACAGTAAAAACGGGAGCTCGGTGGCCCAGATTTCCAGATCAGCAAGGCTTTATCAAATCCAAACATATAATTTTAGCTTAAATTATCCTGGAACCTTTGAATTTTGCTTAGGTTGTTTTGTTTCACATTTGCAAACTGTTTTACTTAGCTTTCCTTAAACAAAGTAGCAGCAAACGTTTCTTGATACCATTATATAGCACTTAATCTGAGCATCACATGTGGGCCCTCGTCACACAAGTCTAAGGGCGCGTCCTCATGCACGTTTTTGTCTGAATTGAAATTTAGTTCAGCAAGGGTTGCCCCCATGCTCTCTTCTTTTGTGATATATTCTCTTTATTTAAAGGTTTTTCTTTATCAACACACAACAACTACATTAATCTCCAACGATATCCTTCTTGCTCATCCTGTTGTTCTTGTTTTGACTTCCTTTGTCTGCCTAACATCTCCTCTTCTTTGCACTCTTTGTCTACTCCTTGTAATTTCTAATTGTTAGCCAGCTGACCCCCTGGGCTATTTGGGGAGGAGATTGGCACTTGCATCATTAGGAGCTGGGGTTTCCTGTCCTGGGAGTAAATGGTGTTAAAGCCAAAAGGTTGAGGGGGCCGAATGGCCTTCGCTGCCCCACGAGACTCTTTTATACAAGTATTCCACACACACACACACACACACACGTTTCGCAATCACCAAGGCAGGCAGGATAATGGCTTGATTTTTCTGTTTTAAGCTTGTTGAGTGTTCTCGTGGTTCCCGGGTGCAACAGAGGTGTGCAAAACTGCTCAACCGCTCAACTGCCACCAAACCTTGTAGAGGCTTTGTTTTTTTTAGATTATTATTTTTTCCGTTCAGTCCTGGCTTCTGTGCCACTAAGGGGGGGGGGGGAATGTGGCATTTGCAGCAGTGGCACGGGTGGGGTAAAGTCAATCCGGCTTTCAATGAGGAGAGAGGGGGCAGAGAAGAGATGGTGCTGTTCCCCCATGCCAGGGTTTTGTGCAGTATGCATGAGGACAGCTGAATCCGCACCCAGCCCATGTTACTGATGATGGCATGGGGACAGGCAAGATTCAATCTCGGTCCTGCACCCAGTCCAGTGGTGCGCAACCAAACCCAAATGGCTTACATGGGGGCACGGCCAAGGATTATTTATTCAATGCATCAATATATGTACTATACCTTCAGGAAAACCACTGAAGCAATTCCAAGTTCCTAGATCTCACCAACAAGGCTTACTATAAATCATTACAAGGATTCAGAGGATTTATATTCACAATGCTAATGGTCAAATTGGTTATGTTGTTGACTCATTTGATTTCTAAAGTGGAACTTTCAAATGTTTGCTACATTTCCACCTATGAAAGAATAGGGATAATTCTGCTTATATATAGCTGAGTTATTTTAATTTTTAAAAACATATTAATTTATGTAGTTTTACCACTCTCCATTTAAACTATTTCCAACTGCCAGTTTATAACCAATCAGACTAAGACTTTGTAATTGCTTTAGCTATCTCCAAACATATTTTCTTGTAATTCTTTTTGAAGTAGAATAGAGAACTGAATATCAGGATTGTTCAGACACGCAGTTCTGTCTTGCTACATGAACTGCTTTCACAGACAATTTATACCTGTAAGATTTGGCTTCTGAAATGTCTTAACTTTCAGGCAGTAGCTAGCCATGAATATCTGACCTGGGATGGGGTTTCTCAGTAATGACCCCCAGATAATGAAATAGCATTATCCTTGAGGTCCATCCAGCACTTTGACTTTGCTTATTAAGGAGAGCAGTAAAGATGTGACTATTTGAACTGGCCTTTGGATTTTCAACTTTTTATCTTTACACAACTTTAATTCTTTCCTTGGGTGAAAATTTGCTGTATTTACAATAAAACTGCCAGCTACTTTGTCTGTATGTTTTCCTAAAGAGTAGTCTGTTCATATTCTGTCTTCCAGTCCATTTGGAGCCATTAATCAGGGTTTTCTTCACTTTCTGAATTGTAGAAAGATGCATAGGAGAGCTAGTTTGCATCCTGTCACACAGTGGCAAACCATTTGCTTCTGGACAGAAAACAATGGCAAAACCTTCACATACTCCCAACTATCTACAAATGGCCTTTAGAGGCCTCTTACCTCCATCTCCAACCCAGAGGTGGTATTTAGGCATCCATTCTAGTAGCCTTCCATCTGCCTTCCATGAATTTGTCCAGCCCCTTTGTAGAGCCATCCAGGCTAGTGGTCATCATCACACCCTCTGATAGTAAATTACATAGACCAATGGCTTGCTAGTTGAAAAAATACTTCCACCTTGTCACTCCTAACTTTCCTGCTTATCAGCTTCACAGAATGTCCCCTGTTCCTTTCTTCATATTGTTTGTGATAGGTTGAATATCAAGCCTATAGCTGATAACTGTGAATAGTTCCTGCCTTCTGTGTCACCGTTTCTTCCTTATCATGAAGTTGGTACCTGCCTTGTTCATCACCTTAAAACAACCTACTCCATCCAAACAGAGGGTAATTCCACACTTGCCAGTATAGAAGACCAACAAGCCTACTGGGAGCCTCCCTTATGTACACTGGTGCTGATCCAGTATATAAGACAGTCACCTATGCTCAAAAATACAAAATCATGGAATAGCATTTTAAAAAGCAAGGAAGGTAGACAACCAGGCTGATTGAGATATCATGTAACCAGAACCATACGTAAGAATGATTCAGAATTTTAAAATGTAATTATTGGGTTTTTCCTTTTTTTCCATTTTGTTTCCTTTTCTTAGTCCATGTATGAGAGACAAGGAATTGCTGTGATGCCACCAACCGTACCAGGGAGTCCTCAAGGCCCACTTCTGGTTGTACCACGAGGTACAGTGAAGAGACAAAAATCAATAGGTAAAACTATTCATTATTCAATCAATGCATCTTTTTAGTATAATTATTATGTATTATGTTTTCATCTACTTTGCTTTAGACAGATTTATTCACAGATTAATTTTTAACCTTGATCACATTGCCATTACATGAAATGCATAGCCAGCTTGTGAATCAGATTATTATAAGACCAGGAATTCATAACTCCTCACAGCACACAAATATTTTATTATTTTGTAAAATTGCATAAATAAATGCAAATATAATTGTATTTTATTTATGCAGTGCATATGAATCATTTATAGTTTGCTTTTCATTACTATAAAGGTACTTCATAAAATAAAAGCATTATAATAACAACAAAAATAGAACATTTAATACATGGTTCAGGTGACATTACTGTCACTGCCAATAATAATTGTGTAAATAGGTATGTTTTTGAAGCGCTACTTCACTGAGGCCATTGGGTCTTCAGCAAATTTTCATTGAAAAATCAAATATTTAGCTTGCTGCTGTTTGCTTTTGCTTTAGACCTGTTTTGCTTTCTTTATGCCCAGTGGGATTACTTTGTGGCCATGAGTGATGAGCAGAATCTAAATGCAAGCAAGCAAGCAAATAATAAAATAGACTTTACTTCCAAAGAAACATGTCTTTAATATGTGTCCAGCATATTTCTTCAGTCTCTTTAGCTGAGAAAACACAATGTAAAATAAATAAATAAATAGAATTTGCAGAATAAAAGAATGAGTAAAATGCAAATAGCAGCCTAGCTTTACCAATTTGATTTGCAAATTGCCAAATCAACAAGTTAGGGTATAGTTGATTTGCTTAGTCTACAGCAGATACACATGTATCTTTTGATAAATTTTAGGATTCTGATATAATTTATAGATTTGTTTTCAGAAGGCCAAATTTCTGCAAGTAAAATCAGCATAAGAATTTTTTTTAAATAAAGAAAATTTAATGAGGTTAACATTTAAATGAAATCAATCCTGTACTTCATAGGCATGTTTTGTAAATACTGGATTTTTATTCAGAATTCAGCTTAGTGAGCTTTACAACATTATTCTATTACTTGATTTACTTTACTTTAGAAATAAGATGTTTATACAACTATAAAGCTGCTTTATAGTGAGGTAAAGTGACCACATTTTACATACACTTTAGCCAAGTTTGTAGCACAGTCCCAATTCTTATTCCCCTAAACTGCATATCTAATTCTTGAAAGAATAGCAATAACAAATAATGTTTAAAATGTTTATAATATGTTTTCAGTGCAACATGAGAGGAAAAAGATGAGAGATGGTTCTTTTCTTTTCCTCTGAGCCTATTTTTATGTGAAAAAATATTCTGTTCTCTAATAACAGAATGCCTTTCTTTCTTGCAACTATTCATGTAAACCTACATGAGCCTGTGGAAGATAAGTATATTCTTTGAATTTACATGAAGAGGTTGTCTCTCCATGGCTAAAGAGTTCCTGTTGTTGTTCAAAAGATCATAGATTATCAAACTAGCTATGGTTTTTCCAGGATCTGTGGAACAGAAGTTTAGAAAATATTGTTGATAAGAGAAATAGCCAATTCATTTGTGAACTCCACATTTCATGCTGTGCTTGGTCCTAATTAGTGCTCCACTTCTAGCTATACTGCAATTTAGAACAATGGCTTCCAATAGTCTTACACTGCGTTATTGCATTGATTTGGGCAAACATTTCACAATATCTCTTCTCAATCCATCAATTACGTATGTGTGCAGTTACTGCTTTATTTCATGCACAGACACATGCTTCTTTAGGAATATTCTTTTTTCTCTTTTTTGACATCTTGCATGATGTTTGGCTGATCCTTCCTCTTTTTACACCCATATTATAAAAGCATTGCTTTGGATGGGATGCACAGTTTCTGTGCAGATATGAAAGAAAATGCTGAAAGAGCAGCAAAGAATCACAGATGATTCAAAGTATAAATGAACAATTTGCTGAAGAGGAGCACTAGTGAAGACATATTCTAAAACCAAACTGTACATAGTAATATATAATACAGTATTTTCTGTACTCTATTTACTATGTCTTCAGTGACATTGGATGCTAATTACAATCCAACGGCAATTTAAAAATGATAGCTTGTGATTTTTTTAAAGGGATAACAGAGGAAGAACGGCAATTTTTGGCTCCTCCTATGCTAAAATTTACCAGAAGTCTATCCATGCCAGACACCTCTGAAGATATCCCTCCTCCACCACAGTCTTTACCTCCATCACCACCACCTCCTTCTCCTTCTCTTTACAACTCCCCTAAATCTCCAATATCTAGACTATATGGGACAATTAAGCCTGCATTTAATCAGAATTCAGGTTCAAAGATAGCTGTTTCAGGTAGATCTGAAAATGTGGGAACAGTGATAAGGGCCAAAGGGATGTATTACCGGAGAGAGATGGATCGTTATTCTCTAGATTCTGAGGACTTATATAGCAGAAATGCTGCAACTCAGGCAAGCTTCAGAAACAAGAGAGGTCAGATGCCGGAGAACCCATACTCTGAAGTTGGAAAAATAGCAAGCAAAGCAGTGTATGTCCCAGCCAAGCCAGCAAGACGGAAGGGAATGCTAGTGAAACAATCTAATGTTGAGGATAGTCCCGAAAAAACCTGCTCTATTCCAATCCCAACCATCATTGTTAAAGAGCCATCTACCAGCAGTAGTGGGAAAAGTAGTCAAGGAAGCAGCATGGAAATTGACCCACAATCTTCAGAACAACCAGGACAGCTCAGACCTGAAGATAACTTGACTGTCAGTAGTCCATTTGCAGCAGCAATTGCTGGGGCAGTGAGGGATAGGGAGAAAAGATTAGAAGCAAGGCGTAACTCTCCAGCTTTCCTTTCCACAGATTTGGGAGATGAGGATGTTGGGCTGACACCTCCAACGCCACGTATGAGACAGTCTAAGTTTAGCGATGAGGGAATGTTTGGTAATGAAGACAACTTTAGGCAACATGTTGCACCATCTCCCATCCCAGCACCTAGAGAGTCCGAAAATGTTTTTAATAGCAGTGAATCAAGTAATCAAAGTGATGCAAGAACACCAAACTCTTCAGCCCAAACATCTGTGGGTTCAGAGAATAATGCAATGGCAACTCAGAATGCTGGTATGTCTAGTTTGGATAATTATGTTCATCCACTCACAGGGAAATTACTGGATCCAAATTCACCTTTAGCCCTTGCCCTTTCTGCCAGAGATAGAGCCATGAAAGAGCAAACCCAACAAATCCCAGGGAAAGGAGAATCTGGCAAGGCAGATCTTAATAAACCCCTATATATAGATACAAAAATGAGGACCAATATTGAAACTCCTTTTCCAGTGACAGCTACTATGGCTAGGCAAAATACACGTGGTCCACTCAGAAGGCAGGAAACAGAGAACAAGTATGAAGCAGAAATGATGAAGGACAGGAGACCTGAAGAAAAGAAGAACATGCTGATAAACATTGTAGATACCTCACAACAGAAATCAGCTGGTTTGCTTATGGTTCATACTGTTGACACAGCACAATCCAATGATACCCCTGAGGATGAGGAGGGTACTTCTGAGGTGAATGTGAATACTGGAAGTTCTCCGCCAGAGACACAGGAAAGTACAGAAACAGCAGAACCCGGACTAGAAGACATTGTCATGCCAGAACCGCCTGCATCTCCCTGTAAAACAGTTGTATCTGTTGGCTCTGTTGATGATCCTATTATTCTGCCGTTCCGTATCCCTCCACCCCCTTTAGCATCTGTTGATCTTGATGAAGATTTTATCTTTACTGAGCCATTACCACCTCCTTTAGAATTCGCTAACAGTTTTGATATCCCAGATGAGCATTCAGTTTCAGGTTCTGCACTAACAGACTTGCTCAAGCAGAGAAAAAATGGAACTCCAACTGCTTCATTGAACCCCATTCAGCCCTCAAATTCAGTAGACAGTAAGAAACCTGTGGGTCTTTCAAACTGTTTGCCAGCCTCATTTTTACCACCTCCTGAAAATTTTGATAATGTCGCTGACTCTGGGATTGAAGAAGTGGACAGCCGAAGCAGTAGTGACCATCACCTAGAGACAACCAGCACTATCTCAACAGTGTCCAGCATCTCTACCTTGTCCTCTGAAGGTGGTGAGAATTTGGATACTTGTACTGTCTATGCAGATGGGCAAACATTTCTGGTGGACAAACCTCCAGTACCTCCTAAGCCAAAAATGAAGCCCATAATCAACAAAAGCAATGCACTTTACAAGGATGCTCTAATTGAAGAAACTGTAGATAGTTTTGTTATTCCTCCACCTGCCCCACCCCCACCTCCTATCAACGCACAGCCAAGTATGGCTAAAGTTATACAACAAAGGACTTCGAAGCTATGGGGTGAAGTGACAGAAGTTAAAAGCCCAGTTCTCTCAGGCCCAAAGGCTAATGTAATTAGTGAACTGAATTCAATACTCCAGCAAATGAACAGAGAAAAATCCTCAAAACCAGGAGAAGGATTGGAGTCTCCCACGGGAACGAAAACTGCAGGTATTAGTACAAGGTAAATATGTAAAATATATTTTAATACCGAATGCTCTTTTTTTTTACCTTTAAAAGAAGTTCAAATATGCACAGAAAGGATTTAAATCTATACTATATGTTCCCTAGTAGAGACAGTAATTAGTTGTTTTACTATTTAATCCAGAGTACACTAAAGTTGATCAAAGACATCAAAGCAGGGCTTCTAATTCCGATTTCCTGTCATCACATAGCTCTTAATCTATGAGGCATTGCAGCTGCATCTAAATGGTTCCAAGCCTTCAGCTTCCCAATTTTTATATTTATTTTTATTGTAATAGGTGTAGAGATCATACAACTGATCTGCATCTGAACAATTAACTTTAGAAGTAATATAAGAGCATCCCTATGCAGCTGTAAAACATTATCCCATTATCTGTTTGAGCATGTCATAAGATGTATATCACTCCCCATCATTTTTGTGTTTCTCAGAAACTTGAGTTCCTGATAGGTTTCAGTCCTTCATGCACCTTTCTGCTGTTCCCTGGCATGAAATGGCCTCCCAGGGCTGTACAGTCAGGCCGCCATATCCACAGGGGATATATTCCGGGCCCTACCACAGATAATGTAAAACTGCAGATAAGAACGCTGGGCAATGCACTCCATTTCCCATAATTCCAATGAAATCCCACAGGATTTCAGAGGAATCACGGGAAATCTCACTTGAGATGCACTCCGTTTCCCACAATTCCTGTGAAATCCTGCAGGATTCCAAAGGAATTATGAGAAATCACGCACCATTTTGGGCCATTTCCTGCTTGTCCCAGGCCTCGGAAGAGTTTTAGGTAGGCCTAATGGTGCCCATGGAGGTGGGGTGGGGTTGATCCAGTCACTGCAGGAAGCTGAAAACTGTGGTTACCAGATCAGAGGATATGGGGGTCCGACTGTAATTGAGTTGGGGCTTCATGTAGGGTTCTGACTTCCCTGAGGGGAGTGCTTATCCATGTATTTAACTATTTCTGGGTATGATAATGCAGGACATCTTGCCCTGCCTTGTCCTGGTTCCAACTTTTAAACTCATGCTTTCCCTGCTGCTGAGCCGCCACTGCTGATGGAAGCCCATGTGACCAATCACGTGACTGCCAGGTCCGCAGCTACGGTGGGCTTCTCTCCATGTGTGGCGGCACCCTATGTCAATGAAAACTTCAGTTGTAAACCAGTTTACAGTAGTTCTGTCAAATGATAATTAATGGGACCTATGAATTTAAAAGGATTAAATGCAACTTATTAAAAAGGAAGAAAGAATCTATATAAATATGCTGCTTCCTTTTTTAAAAAAGAGGCTCATTTATCTTTATTTTGTAGGGGCTATGAAACCACAATGGAGTTCTGTGAGGGGGATTATGGGAATTTGTTAAATATGGAGCACCGTTTAATTTGCATGGGGGAAAAAAAGCAGTAAGTGAAATGTGAAAAAAATGAGCATGAAGTTTGGGAACACAATAGATAAGGTTGAAGCAAAGATTTAGCTTTGAAGTTGAATGAACTTCTGTTTCTACCCTGTTATCAGATTATTTTAAGGCCCTGCTGTACCCTGTTAGTTATGTGATGCTTTCTTTGCATTCTCGAATGCAGTTGGTCAATTGAGAAACTGAATATGTATGCCTAAACCATGCCTATCATTCGGCTGCGTCTTCACGGCATGCGTTATTTCGGTTTAAATAATTCGAAATAACTGAACCAGAACAAAGCTGTCTACACGACTTGCAAATTGATCCGGTTCCGAGGGCATTCCGATTGCAGCCTTAACGCGGAATCAATACTCGGAGTCCACATGGCAGCATTGTCCTCCCGCCCATTGCCCACCCTCTCTCTGTGATTGGTTTTCCCACCCAGGATCCCACCCTCCCTTCCCTGTGCGTCATGCATGCCTTTTTTGCCTCTTTGTTCTGATCAGCTGTCATTGGGACGCCCCCTGCCCGAGTCCCTCCGGCGCACTCAGCTCCGCCGGGGACCCCCTGCCCGAGGCCTGCTCGCCTCCTCTCTTCCTTCCTTCCTTCCCTCCTTCCTTCTTTCCTCGGGGGCTTCGCTCAGGGCTCGCGCCGCGCCAGGTCTGGATCGGTGCCGGTGGCCTGGGAGCGCTCCATGGCTCCGGAGGAGAAGGCTAGCCAGCGAGCAATGTGTCCGCGCTGCTGCCGACTAGATCTCTCTGCCAGCAGGAAAGAGAGGGGGAGAGAGAGAGGGAAGGAGGGAGGGAAGGAGGGAGAGCCAGCCAGCTGGGAATTTTTTCTTTCTTTCTTTTTTCTCCCCTCCCCCCCCCAAAAAAAATTAAATTAAATTGGAGTGCTGTTCAGGACATAGAGAAAGTTGCCTGGCAGGGAGGGACCGATCTGCCTCCAGGCTGCATCCTTCAGAGCGGGGACTCCAGGGCTTTCCTTTCCTTTCCCTTTTTAAAGTTCAGAATTTGCGCAAAACTGCAACATTGTTATTAAGCTACACCGCTAC
Organism: Aspidoscelis tigris stejnegeri; assembly: GCA_023333525.1. NCBI lineage: Eukaryota > Metazoa > Chordata > Lepidosauria > Squamata > Teiidae > Aspidoscelis > Aspidoscelis tigris. The sequence goes on along the minus strand of JALMGA010000003.1, from coordinate 46,020,523 downwards.
AGTGTAGCTTTGGAGGTAGTGGCTGTTTCGAGGCTGGATTCTTTCAATGAAATCACTCTTTGGAAGCAAGCTATTGGGGGAGGGAATCCTAAACATGTGTGAGGGTGTCTGATTTTATAGCTGTCATGAAAGCCTGCCTGTGTGTGTTTGTGCCTACCGGCTCGCTCCCTCCCCAGGAGGGGAAGACTAGCTAGGCTTTCTGCGGCCGGGCTCCCTCAGTCAAATTCTTCTTGCCCGCCCCAGGGGAATCCAAAACGCTGATAGCCTCCTCCTGCCCAATCCCCTCCTCTCCGTCTCTCCCCCCCCCAACTCTCCGCACGCACTCCGGAGCTGTAGCGCTGCTGTGTGAAGGCTGCTCCAAGAAGTTCAGGCTTGCAAGAGAAGAAGTGATCCGAAAAAAGTTTTTGCTTCAGATCAGGCAGGGAAACACACACACACCCAATGACGTCCGCAGAATACGGACAGCCATTGGGTAGATTGCGATTGGAGGAGGGAAACCCTGAACACGCAATCTCATCCCTGAAACGGTACTGTCCACACAGAAAAAAATGAAACATGTATCAAGCGCACAATCCGGTGTGAGACCTCTTGAAATCAGGATTTATTTTAAAACGGTTTAACGTGGTTTAACACGGAAGAAGCGTGTTAAGCCGAACTGCCATCTGGCCAAGGAGAACTCAAAACGTTTTGAATTCGAGATAACAATGCCGTGGGGATGAGGCTATAGTCTAATCATTTTGCATGCTTCTATATAAGCCTGTTTTGAGAACTGTAAGGTACAACTCCATATTGTTTTTACTATATTCTGGGATGCCCTAGTGAAATGAAACTGCAGTTCTGCCTTGATATTCCTGTTGGTCCAGTTTGCTTTACCCTATCAATTTTGTATTGATTATTGTGATATACGGTAGTTTTAGACAGAAAGATTTAAAACGAAATTTTATATAACTAAAAACATTATTAATACATCTTTAAAAAGTTTTAAATAGTTTGAATGAATTCACCTTAAGTTCTGATGGGTCTGTTACACACAAGTGGAAGAAATGATATAAGAACATTGCTTTTTCATTCATTCATTCAGCCTTTCCCTGGCTGTTTTCATTTTCTTACCTCACATTGGGAAAGCTTGAAAGAAATTGCCAAGAAAGATTTACATTATATCTCTAGTTTAAGACCTTTGGCTCCTTCAGGAATAGCGAAAAAGAAATTAAAGACCGAGGAGGGTGTGTGTGAAGACAACGGCTATAAGGCCCTACCCCATTTCCAAATCAGCAAAAATAAGTCCCTGAAAGCAGCTGCAAAAATGGCAGCTGGAACAGGCAGCTTCTAATGCAGAGAACCCTGTACCTTCTCCAATCGTAAATATGCACATTTTCCATAAATGGAAATTACAGTTCCAGAAGGGCAACAATATGTTAATAACTTTAACAAGATAGAGTTCTTATCAAAATTGCATGGGATAATAAATAGCCTAGGGGGTAGATTCAAAGTTATCTTTGTATGGTAATGGGCTGGGCTAAAAGTAGCAGAATGAAACTCAACAACAAAAGTGCAAAGTTCTTCACTTAGGACAGAATGATACAGGGCATGGTTTGACAGTAATACCTGTGGAAAAGATCTTGGAATTTAAATTGATTGCACAATCCACAAGTATAATTTCCAGTCTTGGGAAGTAATAGATCTCCAGATTACAGACTGCGTTCAGGAACAAGTTCGGATTCAGAGCAGGACAATCAAGGCAGAGCTAGAAATTCTATGAAGACTGGTGTTCAGCCTTGAAAAAATGGAAGAGTTCCCTTCAAATACCTGACATAGAAAACAGGGCATGGATGGTTTCCTAGAACACAGCGTACTCTAAGGATAAGGTGACTAAGGCTGTGCTCAAGAGCACCTCAGAGACATCTTAGAATGGAAGTCTTCTCTAATCTACTTTCTTTAGCACAGAATGATAGAGGGGGAGTGACAGAATGGTTTGTGACCAATCCCAGTTCAAAGCCTTCTCAGATCACAGTGTAAGAATTGGTTGTTTGTATTCTGTATAATTGTAAGTTTGTAGGTTAGAAACATACATATGTTATTTTAGTTCTATAGCATAAAGTAGTTAGACTGCAATAAACTACATATCCCCTGTTGTGAGAGAGGGTCTCCCTTGGTCTGTCTTTCCCAGAAACCGCCAAAGGGCCATAAGCTGTTTTTTCTCATCTTCGGATGCAGGACAAGAAATAGTGTGGCTCAAATTACAATGAAGCAGATTCCTGTTGAACAGGGCAGTTGAATGGTGGAACAAATTATACAAAAAGGTGTCCAAGGAGAGGCTAGACAGACTTTTTAATTATCTGATAATCACCTTGAGATCATTTGGTGTACGCAAAAGATAAATCATGCTGCATGTAGGAAGCAATTTATATATTCCATTTATATTGCTATTCACCTAACAGTCTGCAGGTGTTATAAGTAGGCCCTCCCAGCTTTATGATTCTATAGATCGATTTTATGCAGGCCTAAATGTACAGTCTTCCTGTTATAGGCTGTCCATTACATGACAAAAGTTCCTTTTGCAGGCCCTCAGAACAGACAGTTTCCTTGTTCCATCGGTGATTGGCTAGAGACCTGGAAACCCAGCTACCTTGAGATCATTGCCTGAGGAGTCACTCAGGCCACTTCTTTGAGTCCTGGTGCAGTCCCGTGGCTTGGTATGAGTCACTCAAAAGATTGCAGTTTTGATACATGCATGAACGCCAGGACTGCCCACTGTGCACTGGCACAAATGTGTCAAATCCTGGCTCAGGTTGGCAATAATGGAACCAGGGAAATAAAGGTCAGCCCCAGCCAGGTGGCATCAAGGCCACAACAATGGAAGCGCCTCTCCCTAGATCTCTTTGGTGGCTTCTATGAAACTACAGCCACATCTTTGAAGCACTTCCTTAGATGCCAGCCTATTGTTTTATTTCGAAGGGGGTCATTCACTCATGATTTTTCAAAGCATCAAAAAGGGACAATATCATGGCTGAGGACTGATTAGGTAGAGGGACTGAATTCAAGTCCCTTAACAGAAACTGAATCCAGAAAAATGATGTAATGAGTGCGTGAAGACTTGTGTGTACTGTTAACACAAATAGACAAGCACACTTATTTTGGTGGGGTTCCATTTTAATCACACTTTCAACCCTAAGATACCCTTAGAACTGCTACTGTTGCTGCTGTTAGATACTGTGATGCAGTATCTAGTTGTAGACCCTCTGCGTTTATAGTTTAGGCTGGATTTACATCTAAGTTTTAATGCAGTTTCAGTCCACCTTCAGAGTGAGAGGACACATCAGTCAAGTCACTAGTCATTTTCTTTCCATATTATCTAACCCCACTTTGCTGATGTGCTGACTCTGAAAGTGGACTGGACTTGGATTAAAACTTAGATGAGGACAGAGCTGTCTTAAAGGGTTTGCCTCTAATTTTCTGCTGTTGTTTTCATAATGCTGTATAGTAATGCTTTAAGATTGATTGATGACTTTTGTCGGCACAATGCCAAGTGCCATCCATTGAACGAGAAGCTGACTCACATATGTGAATTGTACAGAGACTGAGCATTTTCTGTTTATTTATATTTTTTTTAGGAGCACAGAAGTCATGAGCACAGTCTCAGGTACTCGAAGTTCAACCATCACTTTTACTGTCCGTCCTGGGACTAGTCAGCCAATCACATTGCAGAGCAGATCTCCAGAGTATGAAAGTAGGACACCAGGAGCAAGGCAGGTTCCAAGCCCAGTGGTTTCCCCAACAGAGATAAGTAAAGACATCCTGCCAGCTCCTCTAACTGCTGCTGCTGCGGTTGCATCTCCTTCTCCAACGCTTCCTGATGTTTTTAGCCTACCCAGCCAGCCTCCTTCAGGGGACCTCTTTGCTTTGACCACAGCACGCAGCAGGTCTCCTTCTCCCTCAATATTGCAACAGCCAATCTCAAATAAGCCTTTTACAACTAAGCCTGTCCACTTGTGGACTAAACCAGACGTGGCAGATTGGTTGGAAAGTTTAAACTTAGGTGAACATAAAGAGACCTTTATGGATAATGAAATAGATGGCACTCACTTACCAAATCTTCAAAAGGAAGACTTAATAGACCTTGGAGTAACTAGAGTTGGCCACAGAATGAACATAGAAAGAGCCTTGAAACAGCTTTTGGACAGATAAGAACAGCTACTGTCGCCTCACAAACGTTTGTTATAAATAGAGATGGGCTGGTACTGAAACACCCCAAATGCCTTGGCAAATTAAAGCATCCGTTAGTTGCTGTAGTTTCTGATATGCAAGAGTGCAGATTGCAAGTTTAATGTCCAGGAGCAATTCCCAACCAAATTTTCTTGAACGGTATGATGTATTCCCAAAAGGAACGAAGAAAGTGGGGAAGAGAATAAGGAAAAGAAAAATTGCTATGTTCAAAAAAGAAATTGGAGAAGCTTTGCTGTTACTGAAAATAGTTCTAAAAACCTGTTTTTATTATGGGGAGGGTAATAAGACGTTGCTCCTTTCACAGTGAGTATTATGTCCATCTCTCTTTGCAATCTCTGCTACCCAAATCATCAATCTGTATGCCTATTGCACTCAGTACCAATGTCCCTGTAAATTCTCAATGGGCTTTTCTAGTCTTGATTTACAGTTCTTAGAAAACAGTGTTTCATCCTAGTGTTCACAGTTCTGATGACAAATTTACTGTTTTTAATTAAAAATCTAAAAAGTCAAGAATGCTTCAAAACAAATATTACAAGAAAATTGTTTGACATCTTTTTGGTTTGTTTATGATATTTCTTGATTTCTCTTTTATGGAGGTAGTTCTTGTCATCTGATGCAACCATGTTATTTGGCATTTAAATCTTTTTTTTTTTCTGTTTATGTTTAGTGCCTTTTCAGAGTTGCCAGAAAGTTTTCATTCATACTTTCTTTTTGTTCATAGTGCAGTACACTGTGTGGAAACAATACAGATCAGGAGGCAAAAAACACGGATTCTGCATTTAAAATAGTTATTTTTGACAGATTGCAATTAATGACATCTCTTTACTATTAAATGATAATTCAGAACCAGAACCATTCAAACCTTCTTTGCATTGGATCTGGATGACAGAAAAGCATTATAATTTCATAGTCACATGCAAAATGAAGTCTGTTTCATGCAACCTTTCTGTCCTATTACCATAGGTTCCAGGGCATTAGGAGTGTCTACCAAGAAAGGGCCTTGGCAGCAGCTTTGCTTCTAGGCATTAAAGAAGTGGACAATTTTTATTGGGCACAATCAAAACATCCTATCATTCAGAAGTGTTTGTCCACTACTGCAGTTTTCTTCTTTCACTGAAGACCACTGTTGTCAGATAACATTATAGAGGCAGGGACGATTCCAGTATTCATGCCTAGTCTGAAAATAATGCTGAGCACATGTCTCAGTAGCCTTGACCTCACATGTTTAGCTTATCTTCCTTCTGCTATGCAGGTGGGAGGGCATCTTTCATTTTCCCTTTATTTCAGCTTGGGTCATCTGACTGAGGATCATATTTTACTGCCAACTTCAATCAGTATTGAAACAAGGTGATTTCTACCCATGAGTTACAAAGCTGTCTCGTTTAAGCTATTTACAATTGTTATAAGCCATCATGCTCAAGTTGGATGAAATAGCAAGCCAAATTTAAGGGAAACATAAAGAAAAACACTGCTGAAGTTCTCTTTTGAGCCATACACTGGAAAGAAAGCATCCAAAGCCCATAACTCGCTGTAGTTTCTTCATATGAGGCTGAAATATATTCACCATTCGTCTGAATATGGCCTCACTGTCCCCATGTTCCATACTGGGTTCCATTTCTTAAAGAGTGAATAAACTTGTTTTATGTTTCAATTTTTTAAAAACATCAAAGTGCAGTTGATCCCGAGGGTTGTGAAAAATAAATGTGGTATCTGAAATTCTATAAATGGTTGCACAAAACTTCATACACTTTTTTAACTGTGCTGGCAGCTGGTCTGCACCTTGACTAGGATCTTTGGGTATGGCATCTTTATCTACATAATGAAAGTAGTGCATGTTGAAATCAGTAGGACAAAAATTGCTTTTCACATTTATGTCTTGGCTCTGGTATCTTAGTAGAATAGCATAAGGAACATTTAGAAGTGATCGCCTGCAGTGTAAACAAAACTGGAATGGGTATATGAACAGAAGTATAGTATATGTTCTTAGAAGTAATTCTGTAAAACCAGTGGATACTGCGACATATGGTTGTTTCAAAATGGAAGTCAAAAGAGCTAGTTTTTAAAATATATTTGGCTTAAAATGTAAGAATTCTAAAGAAGATCTTGATTGCCACATTGCTAAGATAAAATTTCAGAAGGTGCTTACTCTCATGGTCTACGTGAGAGACAAAGATGATGAGTTTCAACATGTAATGGTGCTGGGAAATGATGAATTGTTATGAAGTGATTAAAATGGATACTTAGAATTGTATTCTTTTGAAGGGTGTTTAAAGAATTTGGTCATTTTTATGAGGATTAACAATATTCTCTCAGCTTATTCTCTCCCCACATAGAAATGCTATGATTCCCATCTTCCTGAAGAATTTAGCAGAAAATAGATGATTAAATCATGAATGGTTGCTCAGTTATCGAAATACTTATCAAAATGGCTCATATTTCTGGAAGGTATCTAAATTCTTTCCATAATATGTTCCAGCCTATCTCTAATTATAATTTTATTTTCTCACAACTAAGTGTCCAATTAGAACCAGAACATAAAGTTTAGCAATTTCAGAATCTTTCTTTACTGCAAGTTTAAATAGTTGTACAGATAGTTTATAAGCACAATATTTTAAAATGATAAGTGGCTGGTCTACTGGGCAGCCTTTGTGCCACTTCAATGCTAGAAATTAAAACAAAAATCTTTTGTGGTTTACTACTCTTTCTGTGGAATAATTATTAAACCTTGACCTTTTTAAATCAACCTCATTTGGATGCATCTGAACCAGCAGAGCTGAGTTATATTTTCTATCTTTACTAGGACTTCTTCAGAAGATTAGTGTTTCTTCACACATGGTTAAAATTAACTATAGTGGTTAATTATGAAAAAAATAAAATCATCTCTCTCTTCCCATATTTCACTTCCTCAAAAACTCTTTAGGCTTAGCATCTGTTGTTGTCTCCTCCACAAGTTTCTATTTGCATTTGAAAGTTCCAAGTAACCTTGTAATTAAAATCTAGTTTAAATGCAAAAAAATGATAGCATTTCCATAATTACATGGATTTTTATTTAGAAGATAATATTTATGTATTCAGTGGCTACAAAAAAGCCATCAGATATGGGCTGATGGGAGAGATGAAAAAATTTTAAAAGAAAAAAAAGGTAATTCAGCCATCATTGTCTTCCATTTGATGGTATTGCAGAATTCAGTAAATAAACCATGAATGCCATGTTCCTTTTTATTTCTTTGAATGCACTTGGTGTTACCTCTACAATATGTGCCAGGAAATACATTAGACAATGATAAGAGAAGAAAATAAGGAGAATTATTTCTTTGCTGCTGTTAATCATAACCTTTTATAGTTTAATATCGTATGATGTACACAGAAGTTAAAGGTGATTGATGGTAATCCCTTTCTCAAAAGGGGTCTCTCGCATATGTATGTTTTCAGGCACTTAAATAGTAGTTATAATTAATATAATTAGTAGAAAAAAGATTTTAAACATCAAAGTGCTAATGAAATAGTTTATTTTTACATTGTGTCTTATGAATGAAAGAGTAACAGGGCCTACAAGAAACTGCTTTTATCAATAAATACATCTTTGCCAAGACAAAGTAGTTTTTAGTTTTGTTTGATGGTTTCATCACAGAAAGCAATAGTATCTGTTACAGAGTTGCTTCCCAGCATTTTTATCTTGTCTAAATGTTGGGGGCAAGAATGGCCCTTGCTTCGATGCTGGTGCAAAATAAGGTGTTAGAGATAATATTGTTATGATATTCCAGGTTTTAGGGGGGGAAAAACTTTTGTTTATATACTGTAATTTAAATAAATTGCATTTACATGCCTAGTTTCTGTAATATTTGTGTATACAATACCAAAATCACACAGGATGTAAATTGTGTATAACTGCACAGGCTCTATTCCCTGGGTGTCTGGGAACATTTAAGTTTTAATTCATATATTATAAAATGACTATATGTGACTGTTGATTTACAGAATTTACATATCACAAAAGCTAACTATTTGTGGTACTTAAGTTTAATAAAAGTGATTTTCTGAGTTCCTTTACAAACAACCATTACCCAGTTGATCTGGCAATGACTCTTTGTATGAGCCTCTAATACAGATAATTTTCCCATTACATTTCTTTTCTTTTCTAGGTAGTAATGTTTTGCGCTATGGTTTGTGTAACAACTTGTGTTCATGTTATCTTTGTTGCTGTAATTTTTGTGCTTTAATTCCTCTTATTTCAGAATTGATTAAAACAAGATCAAGCTCCTGTAACTTGCACTTTCCCTAATCCTTACTACTCTTGTATGGCAACCAAAATTACTGTAAGAAATAAATATAATATTGCACTAAGGTTTTGGTTCTGATTATGACAATAAGAGAACCCTGAATGTTTTTTTAATCACAGATTCCCAAAGGAATCTGTTACTATTGAATATAAATGTTCTAAAACAATGGGCAATGTTTGGGACCAAAGGGGAGAAAATTGCAGAGAAAATGAATGAATTATTTGCATCTGTCGTTGTGGCAGAGAATTTGGGACAGATCCCTGAACCTGAGTGTATCAACTTAGGAAAGAAGTGTAATGATGACAATAGAAGAAATGGTAAGCCTCACTAAAAATCAAAAAATGGCTAGATCCTCATGGTGTGCATGTTTGTGAAAAAGATGAAAAGTGAGATTGAAGATTTCTTAACAAAAATATGCAGTTTATCTCCTGTAGCAATGGACTGGAATGTGACCATTATTGTTTTAATGGCAATTAAAATTTAAAAAGCTGAAGGGAAAACTCAGGAGATTGAAGACCTGCCAGCTTAAAGTCTTTTTCAGAGAACATCATTATTAAAGATTCCTGGCATTCTGGTGCAAAGATAGTCAACATGGCTTCTGAAAGTGAAATTCCTAACTAACGTTTTGCAATCTTTTCAGTCCATCAACAAACATGTGGATAAAAATGATTGAATAGATGATCGCTACTTGGGCTTTCAGGAAAGCTTTTGATAAAGGACCTCCACAAGATTTTTCAGTGGGAAAACATGGCAGTCCCTATAATGAGTAAGCACTAAGCAGCTGATAAAGAAACTAAAGCAGAGGATGGGAGTAAATCAGTAGTTCTCAACCTTCCTAGTGCCGCGACCCCTTAATGGAGTTCCTCATGTTGTGGAGACCCCCAGCCACGGGGGCAGAGCTGCTGGGAGGTGGGAGGGAAGGGTGGTGGGAGACTTGTTGTGACCCCTCTGAAAGGGTAGTTTGACCCCCAAGGGGGTCCCGACCCCCAGGTGGAGAACCACTGGAGTAAATAGATATTTTTCACAATGAATGAATATGATAAGTGGAATTCCTCCAAGGCTCTTTTCTGGCACTAGCCATTTTTAACATACTCATCAATAAACTATAGTCAGGAATGAACAGTGGAATTGGCAGATTTGCTGATGGCACTCAGTTGTTCAGGATAATAAAAACAGAAGGAAACAACAGCTCCAAAAGGATCTCTGCACATGAGTAACTTGGGCACCAAATGGCAAATTACATAGACCCATTTCAATCCGGCTTCAGACCTGGTCATAGCATAGAAACTGCCTTGGTCTCCCTGGTTGATGACCTTCTCTGGGAGACAGAGAGGAAGTGTAATCCTGTTGGTTCTAAGTGTTATAAACAAGAAATGGAGAGGAAGAAGTCATGCCCGTTTTTTCTGAGCTTATACCTTTGTCCCCCGGCTGATAACCCAGTTTTGTAACCCGTGCTCCAAAGTACAGAGGTTTTTTTTAGGCTTGTGCTGAACCTCTGATGGACATCCTCAAACTGCTCAGAGAGGCTACAGACTGTTGGGTGCTTCCAGTAGTAAGTCCAGCCTCTCTATGGCTGCAAAGTGCAGGTGAAATGCAAGTGACCCCCCCCCCAAAAAAAGGAAATTTAGCAGGGATTTCACCTGCATCATATCCAGACAGAGGCTGCTATTACTGGGCCGTTTGTGGATGGAGCCTGATCAAGTAGAATGCATGTGCACAATATCATTGAATACGTACAGAGAACTTCAGAATGTTTGTGTGATGCATTTCCACCCACAAAGCTACTGCATGAATATGGTGCAGATAAATTACCCATTTAATATCCTCAAGAACTCCTTTTTTGCCCCAGTGCCCAATGTGGTAAGAAGGAGATACCCCAATACACATCTCCCCCTGCTCCCTTTGTGGTGGTGGGTCAGCAATAGGGAGAAGCCACTGAAGCTAGTGGAGAGCTTTTGAAGCCCGGAGCCTTTGAAGTCCAGGAGCTTTCATTCCTGACCTATGCAGTTGATGGTAGAGCACATTTCGGTGGCATGCCAACTTCTGGTACCACTTCCAGTAGTGCTTCCTAAAGACTGCCAAAATGAGTTCCCCATAGTATTCTGCCCTATGGTGACATGCTGTTTGCATATTTGTCATAGTCTGGAATATGGACACTAGTACAGCTGTGGACCGCTTTGAAGAGGTCCATAGCAGGACCATGATATGACAACATTTTGACACTTTTCTGGTTCATCACTTCATCCTGTGTGGATGAAGTGGGCTAAAAAAAGGAGGGGGTGAGCTTACTGTATTCTCCAAAGGTGTTGAAGCCTGAGTCATGGATGAGAGTATGTCTGATCCAAGGCCCAGTATGGAAATGGCCTAAATCTTTTGTTGAAAATGTGAAACAATGTAGTGCATTTTAGTAAAGGGGAATGAGAAAAATTCATCTAAATTAAGGCTTTTAGAAACAAATTTATAAGTTCAGTGTGAACAACACAGAGGAAAAAAAATACTTACTGTACACATCTGCCAAAAATTGAACCAAGTAATGTGTAACTTACAGTAGAAGTGTCAGATAATTTACCATAAAATATTATAGGGATTTTCTTGGCAATAGGTAGGGTCAACCTCAGAATAACCAGAGGTGCTGTAACAACTTTAACTTCAAGGGAGTTGAAAAGTCACACTTCTTTATGTTCATTTCTGAGTCTGGTTAAAAAGGGAAAAAGTGATTATAAACTCTAGAAGGAGAAATACTTGCAAGAAATGCTATTTTCTATAAAAGAATAAAGAGACAAAATAGAACAGAATAACATTCATAAGAAAGATAAACAATAAAAAAGTCCGTAAAACCAAGGTACAGAAGTGGCACGTGGTCATTCTTGTTTCATTGTGCTCAGAAAATGACAAAAAGAAGAAGAGCACTAGTGAGCAGAGGGATAGAAAGAAGAGAAAGTCATAAAGGTGAAGGAAAAAGGCAAAAAAAAGAAAAACTGAGGAAAAAATAGATATTCTGAAAATATATAAGGAAATGAAAAGAGGGAAATTGTAGGTAGCTATTTGCATGATGTCAGCTATCAAACCTCAAAGAGTTTTGCTTATAAAGAAGGAAATTGCTATGTCAGGACACATTTATATCATAGAGGAATGAATTGCTCCACAAATGATGTTTATTAATAGTGTATTTGAACAAAGGCAGATAATATGCACAATACAGGTATTTTGAGAACTGGGGATGGGGGAGAGAGTTAATCTAACTTTGAAATAAGGTTGTGGTCACATCTTCACTTTAATCTTTCTTCAGTCCACCTTCAGACCCCACCACTCACACCTTTTTAGTACAGTCCCTTTTATTTGTGGAATTTCTTCCCTTCAACCGTACTTTCCTTAATTTTTACAGGCCTTTAAAAGTCTTTATAAAGTGTTAATCTGTTTTCATTTTGGGGGTATGATCAGGGAAGAGGACTAAAGGGGGCTGAATCATACTATACTGTGGTAGGTAGATACTGCATTAATTTGCCTTCCCTTTTGCCCAATGTGTGATGACATGCCGTTGAGTCACAGAGGTTTTTTCCTATTGGAGCATGGGGGGGGGGTTGTGATAGTGGAAAATGATGGAGATCTAAAGTCTTAAAAAAGATTCTCAGGAGGTAACAGAAGTTGTGTGAACTTGGCCGTGTCCCCATGCAAGCCCTTTGATTAGGCACGCATTGGACCAGGTGTGGGACCCATATCGAATCTTGCCCATCCCCATGCCATTCCTGGCAACGCGGGCTGGGTGCAGATTCAGCTATCCCCATGCATACCATGCCAAACCCTGGCATAGGGGAGCAGCCCCATCTCCTCTATGCCCCATCTTTCCTAATTGGAAGCTGGATTGACGTCATCCCACTCCTGTGCTGCCCACTGCAAATGCTTTACACACACACACCCTTAGCGGCACAGAGAAGCCAGGACCGAACAGAAAAAATAAAAATTTTAAAAAACCAAAGCCGCCATGAGGTTTGGCAGCAGTTGAGCACACCTCTGCTCCACCCGGGAACTGCTAGAACACCCAGCAAGCTTAAAACAGACAAAAATCAAGCTTTGGCGATCGGTAAAAGGGTGGAATATTTTCCATGTAAAAGAAAAATCAAGCCATTATCCTGCCTGCCTTGGCAATCCGTAAACAGGGTGTGTATAAAAGAGTCTCGTGGGGCAGCGAAAGCCATTCAACCCCCTCATCGTTTTGACTTTAACACCATTTATTCCCAAAAAATCTCAGCAGTTGCAATCTCAAATGCACAGGGCAGGAATGGCAAGCACAGGCCATGAAACTGCACTTCCCACTGACATGAGCGCCAATCTCCCCATATAGCCCGAGACCATCCCCATGCACAAGCTCAGCTCTCAAAGCAATGCATGCCAAACCCCCAAATCATGCCCAGACCTGTTTTTTCCCGTACCAAATTTGGTCCTGGTTTGGTCGATTTGATCTGTGGAAATTGGACCAAATCTAAAATGCATAGCCACACCCCTTGCCAAACACAATTTCGATTTGGACCAAAACATGCATGGGGATGTGTCCATAGTGATCTGAACTGAGGACAAACTGAGGTAGAATTATCAGGCATTCGGTATGGTCAGAGTTAATGTGTTTTGAATCCTGTTTCTTAGTAATATGAACTATTTCAGCAAGATGTGACCATGGCCTTGTTTTCTCCAAATGTAACAAATATTTACATGCATCAAAAGTCCATTTTACCCCAGTTTTTGCATTTAAATACCTTAAGGCAGTTTCTGTGTGGTTCATGTACCTCAAAGATCAGTCTTCACACAGACTGAGAGATCCAGGCCAAGACAGGAGTGGTGGCCAGTGGTACACTTTGCCTGGGGCCATCCATATTGCCCTGGTCCATCCCAGCCCAAGTTGGGAAATTGGAAATGAAAGTTCCCAGCCTCCAAATTTCCCAGCAGGACTGTTTTCCCTGGGCACTTGGAAACAGTCGATTTCCAGGGCTGTTTCCTGAATCCTTATGAAATGGTACTCAGATCTGCATAACAATTGGACTCACCCAGTGACATTGCTGCCAGATGGACCACTCTACTTCTGGGAACACTTGGGAGATCACTTTCAAATGCCCTCCTGTGGGTGTGTTGACCGGCTCTTTCCAGAGGCTTGGCCTCTTGGGGAATCACTTGCTACACAGATATTGTGTTCCTCATGGGCAGCTGGTGCAGGCCAGAATCCCAGTTCAGAAGCCACCTTGAGGTCTTAATGTTATCTGCTTCCCTCCTCATTGACTTATTAGATTATAAGGAAGCTGATGTTGGGAGAAAATCCTAAACGATTTCTGAAATGTGCGTAAGAAGGAAGTTGAAAGGAACAGGACAAACTGGAGTCAAAGGGAATTTGTTAAAGGAGTGTGCACTAGTTCCATAAACCAGAGGAAGGGGAAGAAAATAAGGCCAAAATGACTGCATTTTGAGGAATGGAAATGGCCCCTGAAAAGCATGGAAGCAGGCAAAAATGCCCCCTTTGTCATCTACGTTGGTGAATATTCAGGGTACAAACAGTATACAAAACTGCAAGTATGAAGGAATTACATAGTTCATAAGGTATTATTTTTGAGAATGTTTTCAGAATTGTACGTTAGCGGGTGTACTCATTTGCATTGAGAAGCCTACTTAAAAGCAGATTAGAGGTGTTAGCATGTCGTTTGTGTTCCATCCCACTTGTAATCCACATTAAAGGCCATAAAAAGTGCTTTGGAAGTGGGTTTTACTGTCGATTAGAATGGGAACACCTGATGCCATGTGCTGCCACCTTTAAGCTGCATTCAAGCTATTTTTTTTTCTTAACACTGTGTGGATGCAGCCTTTGTGCTGTGACTGTGCTTTGAAAGATGTGATCTGTGCTTTTATGATTCAGTCTGTGCACCAAAATTTCTTTTGTATTTTATGGTAGGTTCCAAAAAACACATTTTTAAAAGAATGCAACTCCTTAGATCCATATTCTCTGTCTTGAAGTATGAGACTTGTGAGCTGTACAGTGGAGTCTGTATGCTCAGAACATGGAAACAAATGTTATTCTATCCCTAATTTGGGAAATAGAGAAGATACAAGGAGTATAGAGGCAAAATTCCAGAATTTCTCTTTCATACCAAGGTTTAAGAGGAAGGCTTGGAAGAGGAATGAAGAGCTACTGTGAATTAATCATTGCTCTGAAATGAATCCAGGTAGAAAGTGGCTCCCATTTCCTCTTTTCCCCCTCCATGCATCATATGCAGAGGGAGGCAAATCCTGTCTGGTAATGAACATGTAAAAGAGAAGAGGCTGTGTGAGGCTCAGTGGAGCAGGGGCATGTGGCCATACAGTCCCTGGAGCACACTGCAGTGTGGATGTCCAGTCCCTGGGCTTTAGGCAGCACTGTGGACTTAGCACTGCCTGACTTAGACCTATTTGATTGGTTCATAATTATCATGGTGATGATAATGTGGATAATAGCTACTAAAGGGGCACACCTACCAACTAGCATTTGTTCGAGTAATTTAGTATTACAACTGAGAAATAAAATGCAAATTAGCATTTACCCTGTTTCCTCATTTTCTTGGCCTAACCCAGTGCAGGAAAATGCACCCTGTACCAGAATACACAATGTCTCAAGACGGGATTAATTGCCCTGGTGTGGAACAAGATTGTCCATATTGATCTTGCCTGTTCCATGGCAGCCCCTCACCCCAACTCTGCAGCTCCTTCCAGGTTTAGAGCCAATGTGTGTGGGGGAATGGGGAGCTTCTCATGGTCTGAAAGCCAGGAACAAATTTTCCTGGCTTTCAGGGCTCCCAGTGGTACATATGGGCAGTATGCCTTGTTGCTCCATTGAAATGGGTCTACGATAGCATAACAGATCTTGGAGGCATGTTATCATTCCAAAGTGCGGGCATCAGATCTGTTCCCTGGGACACTGGCCCAGAGATATGGAGGTAATTAAACTGACAAGTTTACCAAAGTGATTATTTTAAAAGTCTTGCAAAATTGTGTTCAATTTGTCCAATAACAAATATGTATAATAGGAATATAATTTCAATCCTTTAATACAATGTATCAAACTCTTAAGACTTTAAAGTCAATGCTGACCCCTAGTGGTGTAATGCACAGTTGGGCACAACCACAAATGTTATTTACTTTGAGCTTGATAAGGTATATATGTCATTGTTGTCAAAAGCTTCTTATATTTTTATCAAAGAACTTGTCTTGAAAAGTATTTTGTCCTGCTGCCTGCCTGCCCTTGCCAATTTATCTTCTTTTTTTCCAAATCTATATGCTTTGATTCTTTGGGTCAGTGGTTGGATAAGCTAATTTCCCCGTGCACAGAACGTGACTCATAAACACAAGAGATTTTAAGAGATTTTATATCTGTTTAATTCTAAGAAATCAAGGATACTAAAAAGTTTTTGTTCAGAAACCAGTCACTACTGGCAGATGGGTATTGCCCAATTTTACCTAAATTATCAAGCTTTTGCAATAGCAAATACATTACACTCTTTAAGGAAACCTCCACCAAAGTGGAGGCAGTTGGAAATACAAGATTACTCAATGGCTGCTGCTCAACACACACTGGACAAAAACAGAAAATATGTTGATAATCTAATAATTAGAGACTGGCAAAATGAGCTATTGAAAATTATGATAAATGGCATTTATTACTCTTAAACAGCATAGATTGGAAGATAACCATAATAAGCATATTTATCAAGTATGGGAACCATGAATAGAATGTTTGTTAGCATCAACGAACACAAGCATCCTGGATTTTTTTGTTAGAATAGCTGTATGCCTTGATTGTGGTATAAAACTAATCTAATAGGAACAATCTATCATGGGAGGGAGGTATTGGTACTTCTAGTGTGTGCTTTCCTTGTTTTTCTTTTAGATATAATAATAATAATAATAATAATAATAATAATAATAATAATAATAATAATAATAATAATAATAATAATAATAATAATAATAATAATAATA
This sequence comes from Aspidoscelis tigris stejnegeri, assembly GCA_023333525.1. NCBI lineage: Eukaryota > Metazoa > Chordata > Lepidosauria > Squamata > Teiidae > Aspidoscelis > Aspidoscelis tigris. The sequence continues at coordinate 46,004,027 of JALMGA010000003.1, read as the reverse complement.
ATAATAATAATAATAATAATAATAATAATAATATTTATTTATATACCGCCCTATAGCAACCCAATCCGGGCGGTTAACAACAGTAAAATGTAAAATATAACAATAGATGGCATATAGATGGATGTTATGTAAGTATATTATTGAATAATTTAAAAAAAATTGAAAGAGGCCACAGCACCTGACATCTCTACATCGAGAACTTCTCTGTATTATAAAGGGACTAGATATTCTTCATAAGCACTATTAACAGATTTAATGGCTACAAAAGGCTTGTGGTCCCCTCCTTGTTGCTATAGGAAGAAGAAAGGGATTGGAGGATGTGAAAAATGTTATCAGGGTGGGAGTCAGGCATGTGGCAGAAAATAAGGTTTTAAAGGATTGGAGGATATGGGTGATGGCAGTATGAAGCAAAGCCATCTTAGATGAAGCATCACATTGTTAGTTGAACCACACGACTTGTCGTTCCTAGGTATCGCCAAGTCATGGCCAACTCCTGCACTGACAGCTCTATGCAGTTTTCTTTGCAGAGATACAGAAGTGGCTTGCCAGTGCCTTCTTCTGGGAAGAGGGTGGGGACTGAAACAATGGCCTCTGCTTTCCAGGCAATTTGGTCTACCACTGAGCTACTTTGGCCTTAGCATTCTGAAAGGCTGATTTTTCTTGGAGGCAATAAGAATGACCATGCTACAGGGAAAATGAAGAGCTGAAAATGGGGGGGGGGTTATCCCTTAAGGTGAGTGACTCCTCCAGATTATAAATGAACTATGTAACAGATGTTCTCCAATTCGACTATGGACATTTATTTGTTCCCAATTCAAACCACACTAAATCTGTATCTCTGAAACATTAAGACATGAGCAATTAATAGCACGCGCACACACACATGCACACGCCAGTTTCAAAGCTTTCCATAAAACAAATTGAACAAGAACATTCTTTGCCTTCCATATGTTCACCATATGGGCAAACAAAAAATAACATAGTAACACAGAAATGTCTGAAAATTTGCTGAACTCTTTAAAAAGAAATCCACTAACTACTTCCAGTGCAGACCATGACCATGAATAGGATGAAGGTTGTGGTTTTACTGAAATCACAAACAACAAGGGAGACTGTCTCCCAGTGACTGTTCAAACAAATGTTCACCATTACAACCTGTCTCTAATAGCATCTTGTAGCGCAAGGATTCTCAAGTTATTTTGAACCCACCAATCAATTTTTGTCCACTATCTATTTCTCAGTTTCCCTCAGCCTTGCCAAACCATTCATTTACTCATAACACATGCTCCAAGTATGTGGCTTTCTGTTTACCGATGTTTGTCTTCAGGAAGCAATCAAGTGTGATTTGATCCATGAGTAAGTTTTTTGTTCTTGCCATCTGCACTATTTGTAGTAGGGATGTGCCAAACTAGGTTCTAAATGAACTAGTTCACTATGAACCTCCACAGTTTGTAAAGGTTGCACCATCAGACTGAAACCCACTTTAGTCTCACAGCAGACCAAGTCTTGCAAAATTTGTAACAAACCGGTGGGGCTGGTTTGTGATTTCCTCTACCACCCTCATGCCTACAGCTTACTCATTTCAACTCATGCAACACTTCAGCTCATGCTGACCTTTCCTAGACCAGTGCTACCACTATGTGGTTCTCCAGAATGTTACTGTTCCCAGCCCTGAGTGCCTCACACCTGGTTGGGTTTACAATTTGAGGTCAAATACGAGGACATGCACAGCTTCATCTTGCCGATACATCACATTTTAAGCCTTCCCAGTAGTGGACCCATACACATCCACGTGCTTGGCTTTTTGGGAGGACCTGTACTTGTCTAGTCCCAGTAGGCTCAAGAAAGAATGAGGCACTTGGGAATGGGATGAGCAGTCGTCCCATGAGTCACATGGATGTCACGTAAATGCAACGTGGGCTAGAAGAATAAAAGAGCCTTTGTGAAAGACTTAGCTATTATTTTTACAGAGCTGAATAACTCAATAGAACCACTTAAACAGATAATTCAGCCCTATGGAAATACATCAGAATTAAAGGTAAAGCAGAAGACCAAAGTGTTGCTGAGAAACATCGCAAACAAGGAATGAGAAGTGTTCCAACAGAAATCAAGATTTCTGGGACTATGAGGCATGAGGGGTGGTAACATGTGAGACCTGCAGACCTTGGAACGCCCTTCCTCTGGAGATATGCTAGGTGCTAACTTTATATGGTTTCCGGTGCCTAATTCCAACACATCTTTTCACCCAGGCCTTTGATACTTAACATCCTCCAAATGAAGTCCTCCTGGAGTGGTAGTAGTTATATTTTAATGTATATTTTAATTGTTTCTTATTGAGTGCTGACTGATCTTGCAACAATTTGGTGAAGAGTGGGATACAAATGTAATGAAATAAACAATCTAATTCTTAGAATGTGTATGAATTTGGTTGTGCTAAACATTTTATTAACATCAAAGCCATTCTTTGACCATTGTGAGGGGCACGTTCTATCCTCTTAAAATATCATGCGCAGAATAAAGTCACTATGTACTCTGTTATTTTGTGTTTGTCACAACTCCAATTGAAAGGAATTATACCTTAAGGGCAGAACTACACATTGCAGGTCTGGGTCACCTTTCCAGGGTCTGCCTGCTGTGTCTGCTACAAAGTAACAATAGATGAGAGCATTTTTCAGGTGCAAAAATAGAATGTAAAATGGTGTTCTTGCCTAATAGAGAGATTCTATCACCAAAATTCCAAAGGGGGCTTTGCTCCTATGGACCTTGGGACTCTACAGGACATGGAAGCATACAATTTATCTCTCTTAACTATAGGAATCATCAATATATGTTACCATCTGAAAATTGTATTAACTCTCATCATAAAATCTCATTTTTTAAGTCTAATGTGGTATTGCACATAAGTATGTTCAAAGGCTTGCATATGGAAGGTAATTAGGAGCCCCCATGGCACTCCTTGGAGAACTGGGTGGAACAGGTTTGACTGCTCCACAGCTAATGAAGAAGAAGGACAGCTCTGCATACTCAGAACCACCCAAAGATGGAACTGACTCTGCGCTGTGTGGATGCTCTGTGCCAAAACATTCCTGGGCCATCCCCACAGGCCAACTGCAAAAAGACCTAAGTTCAAAATGGGGGTTGTAGTACATTACAGGCTATACATGAGTAAGTAGTGTGATCCAGTTGCAAACAAGGTAGATGCCATCTTGGGATGTATTAAAAGGAGCAGAGATTCTAGATCCCGAGAGGTAATTATTCCATTCTACCTTGGCCAGGCCTCGTCTGGAGTACTGGACACTTCAATTTGACAGACTAGAGCAGTGATGGCCAACCTATGACACGCGTGTCACAGGTGACACGCCAAGCCCTTTTTGGTGACACACATGGTTACCCTGGGACCTGGGCGTGTAGTGCTTGCTTGTTCTTGAAGAGTACGAAATACCAACTTTCAATTGAAGATTTAGTAAATGAAATTCAGCAACAAAAGTCACTAATGTAAAGAATTATTCATTTTTGCTTTTAATAAAATACATATATCAAATATAACTTTTTTAAACTAGAGTTACAAATATCACAAAATTATGGATATTTCTAGAAGTGACACAGCACCTGAGTTATGCTAGGTTTTCTTGCGAATTTTGACACACTGAGCTCAAAAGGTTAGCCATCACTGGACTAGAGCATGTTCAAGGGGGAGCTATCAAGATGATAAAAGCACCTGAAACCAAGTCCTAGGTAAGTTCAGCCTACCGAAGAGAAGGCTAAAGGTCAATAGGATAGCTATCTTCAGAAATCTATGGGGCTGTCACTATTAAGGGATTGGACCTATTCTCAGTTGCCCCGGAAGGCAGGACTACAACCAATGGGATGAAACCAAGGAAGTACTACAAGTTACAAAAAAACTTCCTGGCAGTAAGAACTCTCAGAGGAATAAGTTACCTCATAAGTTCCCTTTACAGGAGGGTTTTTAACCATCTCTCTGGGGTGGGCTAGAGAATCCTGCATAGAGCAGGTGGTTGGACCTGAAGACCTCAGAGGTCCCTTCTAACTCTATGAGTCTATTTATTTACTTTATTTGTTAGCATTATAAATGTATTTTTGATCTGGAGTTTCATATCATTCATTTGTCCAGAAACAGCTTTACTGACCTCCATATAAAGAGACTTCCACCCGCATCAGCTCTGTATTAGCATCAAGTATGAGAAAAGCAAGCATAGAATGGAGCCCAAAGTTCGATGGGTCCTCTATCTGTAAAGGATGGAGCACAGACCAGGGGCCTTTCTGCATTTGCCCCCATAGTCAACATGCATTCTGCTCCCAGGTGGAGCATCTGCACTGCAAGGAGACATTTCCAACAGAGAAATGGCTCCTTCCATGCCAAAGTGCACTGCAAGTTTACTACATGTGGAGCAGGTGTCCAGACACGTGCAGGGCGGGTTTGTCTGAGATAGGCAATCCTATCCAGGAGTTCACCATTCCCATCCCCCAGACAGGATGGGAAATGCAAACTTCCCCTGGGCTAGGGTGCCCTAAATGGCAAGCTGTCCACGTTTACTGGTGTACTGGGGAGTGGTAAACCACACCATGGAGGTTTGGGGGCAGCACACCTCCATAGTCCAGTATAACATAGGGGACCCATTTTGATAACCCAGTGAGGCACACCAAACAAAATTGCCCCAGTGGGAGCTCTGAGCATTTGGAGGTACCCCACACTGGTGTGAGCTTCAGAGCTGACTTGAGGACTGATGTGGAACTGCACCAGGAGCAGGATGGATTGCCTATCTCAGACCGAAGTATCCCACTCTGATCCCAGATAGTGCAGGGGAAGTGAAAAAACAGATTCTGTTTGATGCCATTAAAACAACATAACTGATGGCCAATTCACACTTGGCCTGGTAGTTCACAGCTCCTTGCGCGAGGGAGCATTCCCTGCATGTACTATATGTAGTGAAGGTTTAAGTGCATCACACTTGCACTTACCTTGCACTAGAGCTGGTAAGGCTCCAGATGCATGCCCCTCTTCCAGAGGCTGGAGGGGCATGTGACATGGCATGTAAGTGTGCTGACACGGCATGCCATGCAGTTGCCCTGGTGATGGTGCTGTGCACGCACTCTGGTGCAGGCACCAGCCTGGGCAAACATCCGCACTTGCGCTAAGTGTCTGGATTGTTGGGGGAGGGTTAGCATACACTGAGCATCTGACAGTTGTTTTCTTTGGTCAGTTTTATTCTAACTTTCTACGTCTTCTTTTCCGTGTAACATTATTTATTCTTTATAAAACCAGCTGCCCTTGGCCAGAGAAGCAGAAGTGCTGGGAGGCATAGCCTAGGCAGAAGGTTAGTGGCTCAGGAACTGATAGTGTATGGGCAAATACGTTATTTTGGCCAGAGTGAATGTGCAGAAAGAATAAGGCAAGATGTTTTGTGTTATCAGTAATTGGGAGCCAAAGGTTTCCCTCTTGAAAGGTTTACTTGGATAACCTGGGGGCAGGGAGATGGCTGCACAGAAGAATACATTTCTTTAAGACAGTTAAAAGACACATGAATATCCTCTGCAAATGGTTCCAAAATTTATTGGATTGCTTAATTTACAAAAGAGAGAAGAAGAAAATTGTGTGTCCTATCAGGTCACCTCTGTAAAACTGGTTAAGAGAAACCACAGATAAAATCCAGCCTCACCCAAAGTAATATTACGAATGCAGTTGTGAAATAAAAAGGGAACGTGAAAGGTAAGACAAGGGAGAAAATGACATTCTTTTCAGAGATTGTCCAACTCGATCATTTCAGTTCCTCATAACCACTTCCCCTCCCCAAACACATTATACAGTGCCGTTTCATATAATCTTTAAAAATATATTTCACTCCCTTGCAATCAGTTCCTTCCCGAATTTCTTCTTGCAAATAAAAAATGACAGGACACACACTGAACACATGCATATACTGCCTTTGGCAGGGATACTTTATGTGGTTAAGGATTTGGGGTCTCGACTTGTTCAACTGAAAAAGTGGCAAGAACTTCAGCTTCACATTTGGCAAAGGCAGAGACTTGCTCTCTCCTAGTGTTACTGGCAGTTTCAGCTGTACTTATACAAAAGATGATATATGTTCTGCTCATTTATCGTATGATCTGCAAGATTAAACGCTCTTCTTAACACGCCTTGACTCAAATATAGTTGCCTAAGTGTGCCCCCAGCTAATCCTCCATCTCTTACTCTTACAAAGTAAGGTGTAAAAAAAATGATGCATAAACACACCCTATTGCCTATCTTTAATCTCAACATAAAAGCCCCAGAGAGGCATTTTAAAGAAAGCAACGGAAACTATTCAGCAAATCTTGAGAGACTAGGAACTTTCTGGGGATGGGGTAGCAGTGGCGTGAGGAGCAACCAAAGGACCCCCTACACCACAATACTGGAGGCCTCCTCTGGAGAAAAGCACCGAAACACAACTGGACAAGTCTTGCTGGAATGAATGGGAGTTACACAGAAGAGTTTTCCAATAGACTACAAATGCAATTCCCAAAGAAGAAAAGTACTTGCACTAGATCCTCCCAATTATCAATGAAAAAGAACATTCCGAGTGCAATGTCAGCATTAACTGCAACTCTCAAGCCTTCCCACTATCCCACAGCCATTAGGGAGGTGTTCCTCAACTAGAGGAACCAGATACCAATTTGCACAGCTGAGATCCGAAAACTGAGAATGTTTTGGTATAAGAATCATTGGACATAATTACTTCAGAAATCAGTACATGTACAGATACAAAATGAAACATGCAATTACTGTCAGAAAGAGCTAAAATGCCTTGAAAAATTATTATGAACATCACCACCAATTTGGCAAAAGAATGGGGAAGAAGCCTCATTCTCCAACACATATCAAAAACCTATGATAACAGGCTGCAGTGGGAAATATAAGAGTTACAATATATTAGCGATTTCTGAGCCCATAAACATTTGTAAAAGCATTAGCAAAGTATCTTAAATATAAAAGGAATATGTATAGGCCTTACCACCCTTCCCCTCCCCCCAAAAAAGAATGTGATTTGTAGTGTAATAAATCAAATAAATGATCGTGGTATTAAGGCATAAATGGTCGACGTTATCTTCTATTGCCTCAGCTCTACATAATTAGCTGGGAACAGCCCATATCTGCCTTTGCACACGCCCCTCCACCAGCCGTCATCAATCATCTCAATATTAGTGATGATGTCATCAGGATCAAAGGAAATTTCGTCATCGCCAGCTGCGGAGAGAACAGAAGCCACTTGTGAGGACCCAATAGGGAACTTTAACTCTACTGAGTTTGCAATATATTGAGCAGTTCGCTTTGAACTCATGCAAGGTCCTTCTGCTAGCAGATATGAAAAGAAAAAAATAATATAGATTGCATAGATTACCGCTATTACAGTCAAAACCTAGACTATGTTCAGAGTTCAGGTTACACCTAAAATATGGGGATTATATGAAATAAACAGAAATGTATAGTATATTCTGGCATATAAGACTACTTTCTAACCCAGGAAAATCTTCTCAAAAGTTGGGGGTTGTCTTATACACCAGGTGTCATCTTCTTATACGGTGAGTATATCCCAAACTCTACATTTTAACTGGAAAAGTTGGGGGTCGTCTTATACGCCCAGTCATCTTATATGCCGGAATATATGGGTAATTTCTTTTTGTGGCAGAAATTAGCAAAAGAACAGAGTCTAATGTTCAGCAAATATTTTTCTTAGGATGCATGCGTAGGATAGCTTGACATCACCAAGCATTTACGTAAGGCGTTCCCCAATCTGGCCCTGGGCTATGGCCTTTGCACTTCAACCCTTTGCTGGAACAGACGGGCAGGAAAAGGTAATATTACTTGACACAGCCATGACACAATGGGGATAACACTTGTTACCACTTACAAAGGATTCTAGCCATGTTGCCAGAGCAAGACCTTCCACACTCTGAGATGATCCACGATTGAAGAGCAGCTGCATGATTAGGAAACAGGGCCAACTGTGCCCACTGGAGCTTTCTTGGCCAACAGAAAACAGAGTTTTCTAGACTGGCTTTTGGCATGGCCCAGCAGGTCACAATTTATATTCTTATGCTCGGCTACTCTGTGTGAAACAGATCTTGAAAGAGTAGCTGAGCATCGGTGAACTGTGGCAGTCTTATAGGTCATTTAGCAACGACACAGTCAAACAATGCCAGTCACACTCTGTGCAGGGTACACTGAAAAGCTGACAGAGTGCAGTGAAAGCACTCTGAGCACCTTGGCTAAGTCAGACTATGATGGCACAGCAACGGAGCATCCAGTTGTATTTAAGGTTGTAAAGCAAGCTAAACAGCTGTAAAATGATGGGCAAATATGACAGGTCTTGAGTAATGGTGGTGGTTGCTTCAATGCTGGTTTACCAGCATCTCCACTAGGCCATCTGAATGCAGCTGAATTCTATTATCTCTCTTCTAGAACATGAAAAGAGAAAAGAATGAAGCAGGGAACTTATCTTCCAATGGTTGGGAGCAGAGCCAAGAGTATCATATTCTAAGATAAGCATCCAGGATCAATCTGTTAGTTTATTCTCTATGGTTGGAGGACTCAAAAATTCTCAAAGCTTTTAAAAATGTTTTTTGAATGGATTGGTAAATATTCAAGTCTCTTGCATGTCCAATGTAGAAATTCCTACACAAAGGAAGGAAGGAAGGAAGGAAGGAAGGAAGGAAGGAAGGAAGGAAGGAAGGAAGGAAGGAAGGAAGGAAGGAAGGAAGGAAGGAAGGAAGGAAGGAAGGAAGGAAGGAAGGAAGGAAGGAAGGAAGGAAGGAAGGAAGGAAGGAAGGAAGGAAGGAAGGAAGCTGTTTTGCTTACCAGCCTGGTAATCATAGAGAGCTATTGCTGTTATTCCAAGGTCATTTTCATATTCATAAGTGTTTTCCCCTGGAAAAAAAAGGGGGCAATTATTACATAAAAACATAAGAGAAGTCCTACTGGATCAGGCTACAACCATCTAGTCTCACACTAGTCTCACAACCATCCTGTCTCACACAGTGGACCACCAATTGCCCATGGGCATCTCACGCAGAGAAAAGGGGAAACCTCCTGCTCTCGAATCCCAGCAAATGGCCTTAGAGGGATCCTGCTTGTCCCCGCAGCCTGAAAGATATACTGAGACATCCGTTCTAGTAGACATATACTATTAATGTTTGGTCTCATGTTTAAAAGTCATCTTTTGGTAATCAGCTGCAACACAGTAACTCAACAGTTCAGATTCCAATCACTTGTTGCAATCTTTTCAATTCAGGGAGACTTGTGTAGACTGGGACTGCAATCCTATACCCTCTCTAGTCATACCATTTCATACGCTTCCTTGTTAAAAGAAATTTTATTGAGATTTTCAAATTACCATAGACGCTACAGAATTTTTAAAAAAGGAAAGAAAAAAAATAATACAATTCAAAAAGAAAAAAAGGAAGGTTATAAAGGACTTTTAGGGTGCTTCCACACAGGCCCTTTAACACCCATTAAGCACACTTTGGGGAAACGTGTGACCACACACGCGTTGCTGTTTGGCACACTTCCGGTGAGGTGTGTCCGCACAGCAACAGCGTTTTCAAACCGGTTTTCGGTGGTGCGTCCGCATTTGCGGGGTCTATTAGGCACACTTCCGGTAGGTGCGTCCGCACCTATCCGTGCCTAAAGTGTGCCTAATGGGTGTTAATAATACACCACATTTCAAGTGGTCTTGCGCCATGAAAACGTATCCACTTAGGATGCGTCCGCACGGCACAAGTGTGCCTAGCCAGGGCCCTCCCCCGACCTGCCATGATTGGCTCTGAGGAGCCAAGCATGGCGAGCCAGGGGACCTCGCTGCCGCAGCTCGCCCTTGCCCCAGAAGCGGCGGATTGCTGCTTCTGGAGCCAGGGCGAGCTTCCTTAAAGCCCACCCTAGCCCACCCTGCCAGTAGCAGCCCTGGCCACTCAGGAAATGCGCAGGATGCAGGCACGCTGCATCCTGGGCGCCGACCCTCAGAATCGGGGCAATGCTGACAAGATAAGGAAGGGATTCACCGCGCTCCCCCCAGGGTGGGCTAGGGTGGGCTTTAAGGAAGCTCGCATTGGCTCCAGAAGCGGCAAGGGCGAGCCGCGGCAGCGAGGTCCCCCGGCTCGCCATGCTTGGCTTTGAGGAGCCAAGCATGGCGGGCCAGGGGAGGGCCCTGGGCCATGGATCCAATCCGGATCCATGCCGCGTGTGCGGAGGCACAGGGCGAGGGGTAGATCCGCATCTCTTAGATGCGGTTCTACCCCGTAAATCCGGATCTCCCGGGGATCCGGATTTGGTAAAACCGGTTCCTCTGGGAACTGGTTTTACTAAATCTGGGTGCAGGAGATCCGGATTTCTTTGCCCCTGTGCGGAAGCAGCCTTAAAAAATTATAAAAGACTTCCAACCTTGTTTTGACAATTATCAGTAGGATCCAGAAGATCTGAACAACTATCACCTGGTGGCTAACATACCTGTTCTAGGCAAGGTTCTAGAGAGGGCTGTCTCTGTTCAACTGCAGGCATGTTTGGAAGAAGCTGATTATCTAGACCCATTTCAATCTGGCTTTAGGCCCAGTCATGGCACAGAAACCATCTAGGTCACCCTGGTTGATGACCTACTCCGGGAGGGAAACAAGGGGAATGCCACCCTGTTGGTTCTCCTGGACCTCTCAGCAGCTTTTGATACGATTGACCATGGTATCCTCCTGGAAAGGCTATGGAGCTTAGCAGGTGGAGGCAATGCTTAGCTTTGGTTCCGCTCTCATCTCCAAAGCCAATCCCAGATAGTGTCTGTGGGAGATGTGGATTCGACACCCTGGGAACTCACTTGTGAGGTTCCTCAGGGGTCGATCTTATCTCCCATGCTTTTTAACATCTACATGATCATCAGGAGATTTGGAGTGAGGTGTCATCAGTATACAGATGATACCCAGCTCTATCTTTCTATACCATCTGAATCAGGAGAGGCGGTGGAAGTGCTTGACAGGTGTCTGGAGGCAGTAATGGGCTGAATGAGGGCCAATAAATTGAAGCTGAATCCAGACAAGACAGAGGTGCTGTGTGCCACAGGGTTTTGGGTCCATGTAGTTGGGAGATACCCTGTCCTCGACAGGGTTGCTATGCCGTGAAGGGACAGGTGCACAATTTGGGGGTACTCCTGGACTCCATGCTAACACTTGAAGCTCAGGTGGAGGTCGTGGCCAGGAGCGCCTACTCCCTTCTACAGCTGGAGCGCCAACTGAAGCCTTTTTTGAATAGAGACGACCTGGCCACAGTTCTCAATGCTCTGGCAACCTCTAGATTGGACTACTGTAATGCACTCTACATGGGGCTGCCCTTGAAGATGGTCCGGAAGTTGCAGCTAGTGCAAAATGCAGCAACCAGAGTGCTGACTGGTACAGCTAACTGGATACACATTACACCAGTTCCCCTTCCTTGTATTTATTTAGGAGGGCTGTAAAGACTTACCTCTTTGCCTTGGCCTTTGGCTGAGGTTCTATCCTCCCTCCCCAGTTATAATGACACCACTATTAATGCTCTAGGGAGTGCCCAGTTTTAAATTTGTTGAATTTTTAAGGTGTTTTTAAACATGCACCTTGTTTTAATCTGTATTTCATTTTAATCTGTATCTGTTTTAATTTGTTTTGATATGTTACCCACCCAGAAACCTTCAGGTATGGGGCAGGATAGAAATGTAAATAAATAAATAAATAAATAAATAAATAAATAAATAAATAAATAAATAAATAAATAAATAAATAAATAAATAAATAAATAAATAAATAAATAAATAAAATATTTATAGCTCTTCATTAGTACTATAATAATTTCATTTCTAATGGTAATTCGAGGTGTCTTGGTCTTTGAATCGCCAAACTAATATACCACTTTTCTTTCTATTCAGAAAGCTAATAAGTGCTTCCCAATTTTTAAGGAAGAATTCTCTTTAATCAAATACGTTCTCTAGGTATAGTAGTAATCAAAGCACATAAGTTTATGTGCTTTTACCAAGTCTTATCAATTTAATAATTTCAAGCAGTTCTCCATCTCACATGCTTCCAAGGGCTGTAATTGTGTTAAGATGATCTGATGCACTGATTCACCCAGAGGTCCCAGGGCAAGTTGCAACAACAACAATAATAATGCATAAAAATATTCTTAAAACATCTTTTCTATGTAATCCTCCCTCACACACTCCCATCTTCCCCAGCACCACTACACCTAGAGAAAGCTACACATCAAAGACCTGGGCAAACAGGTATGTTTTAACCACGTGACAAAAAATGTACAATGTAAGTGTCTGGCAAACCTCCAGAGGGAGGCTATTCCAGAGTCTGGGGAGCCCACAGAAAAAGGCCTTTTGGGGGTGCCTGCACCTAGCACCTCGGACAAAGAAGGAACTACAAGAGGGTCCGTTCCTTGAGATCTCAATACCCAGGCAGATGAATCATCTTCACAAAATCCTAACTTCTGCTTCCTGTCATTGACTCCAGCATTTCTAGCCCCAATGTTTGAAACTAAACAGCAAGCAACAATGTACCACAACTAAAAGGGCCCTTGATAGAAAGGTTAGCTGTCAAACCTTCTTGATAGTGGCTGCCTGCCCCGGCCATTTCGTAAACTGTCTCCGCTTCATACTCCGGCTCCCGCTGACTGACCGCTTCTTGGTAGTCAGATTCTTCTACTTTATTGTTGGTTTCTGGCTCATGTACTGAGGAATAATTAGTATCTGAATTCTTGTAAGCAGACTCAATGGAAACTGCATCCTAAAAGGGAAGGAAAAGTCCACCATAGTAGAAAAGTCACAAAGAGACAGCTGCAGGCCTAATGTTTCTGCCATCTACAACACACAGTTTGCACTATGGCCTTGCTTGTGCATTTCTGGACCTCTATAGATGGAAATCACGTGAGTGATAAATGCTTGCAAGTCAGGCCACCAGAACTATTTATTCCACCTCAGTTTTCCCACTTGGAGCAAGGAGGCCAGAAGCAGGCTTCCAAGACTGAACAAGCATTACTGCCTCTGCCTGCATTATCCTGCCAAGACTTTCTAATACAGCCTGTCAAGCCTCCTCAAAACACGCATTCCGCAATCAGTGGGTTGCAGATGTATCTAGTGCTGTATTTAGAGCCATAACAAGCATGCACACTTTAGCTCACATGTGGGAACGGAATGCAAACCTCAATCAACTTACCAAACAATCAAGACTTTTGTGTTTTGCATTTGACTTTTCCCCAAACTTTTAATAGCAAGCATCGGAAAGACACTTGGCACAATAAAGTAACTTGCTGGTACTGTGTGCTACAACTGTTTCATCAGTCACTGTGAGAATACACTTACAGAAGAACTGACTGAATTGCATTCTACCCTTTCCAAAGTCATTCCCTTTCCTCAGCTTCTGTACACTGATTAGGGTAGTGTACCCCAACTACCCTAATCAGACAGGTCAGTGAAATCACAGAACAGAAATTGCTTTTAGCCCTCATCTTCCTATCCATCCTAATAACACTGACCTCTGGGGTATTGGAAGCAGCATCAATTGTTTCATATGCTAACTGGCATAGTTTTAACTAAATTTTCCCAGTTATTGCATGTGTAATAATTATGCTAACACAACCAGTATATTATTTCCTTAAAATTCTGCTGCATCCTAGGCTCTTTCTTCATTGGGCCTTATTCTGGGTTATATTCCAGAACAGGAGCTTTCCATCTGCATATTGGTGCAGACTACGGCAGGCCCTAAGCAGGGTCTGCTGTAGTCTGTACCGGCATGTGGATGGCAGGCTTCTGTTCTGGAATATAATCCGTAACAAGTCCCAGTGGAGAAAGCACTCTTTAAGTTTAAACCAGCAATAATAAGTCAGCTTAAAAGGCTGTAATTCTTTACTGTGCATTCAAACTAAAAACTTGCTTTGCAAAACACTTGTTTCAAAGGGCAAGGGGCAAAATACATGTCTTCTTTAACAAGAGCCCAGGGCAGAGAGTATTTCAAAATCTGAAGCTAGGGCTGTGTCACCACAGATCTTGTGTGCGACCTCTCCTCAGACCACTGAAGGTGGCAGGTCTAACAGCAGGTCTACCCCAGCAGTTAATCACAGGCAAGTGTGTCTATGAAAATGCATGTGTTTAGGCTCAATGAAAAGAAAACAAACTACATTTATTATATGTCTGTTCTAATAACTGGAAAGAGGCTTAGAAGCAAAATAGCTACAAGAACAAATCTTTCAAAATTTGCATGGGCTATTTTATTAGATGCTAATATTCCCTATACCTATTTCTAACTCATTCTCTGCATCCTTCCAATTTAAGAGCTTCCACCTGCAAAAAGAAAGTTGCTAGTGTGAGGCGGTTTGAGATACAGAAACGGAAAGGAGAGAAAGGCTGTTTTGGTTTAACCTCATAAAGTGGACTTGAAGGCGGTTTTTCTTCCACAGGCTGTGGGGTGGGAGACTGGGGTGGGCTTTGTTGCTTGGGTTTGGCTTGCTCCTTTGCCTAAAAAATAACATGGGAGGGGGAGCACAGAAAGAGGCAGGTTATAGCATGCACCAGAAATGCAGCAACATAACAGCACTACTATATATTTATGTGCTTGCATGCATATGTGGACATTTACAATAAATTGATGTACACAGTATATATGAATTTTCATCAACCAAGTTGCTATAATTTCAGTCAAAATAATCTGAACAGCACCCTAGAAAAGAATCCAACCCGACAAATATTGTATATAGGCCGGAACTGTTTATGTTAGCTTGAATAACATAAATTCTCTGGTTTTATATACAGTGATAGCAGCAAGATTATTATATGCACAGAAATGGAAGGAAGGGGGAGATGCCTTCAGGGGAAGAATGGTTATCTAAATTGATGGATTTGGCAGAGATGAATAAACTAACAAATTTACTAAAAGATAGAACAACAAATACAGTACCCGTATATTCTGGCATATAAGAAGACCCCCAACTTTCCAGTTAAAATACAGAGTTTTTAAGATGACCCCTGACTTTTGAGAAGGTTTTCCTGGGTTAAAAAGTAGTCTTATACGCCAGAATATACAGTAAGTTTATGAAAGATTGGAGCCCTGTTATGAACTATCTACGAGAACTGGAGGTAATGACGGATGGTTTCAACTAGAAACTAAGTGGTAAGCTGGGAAGAATCAAGAGGCATTAAAGGGAGCAAAGAAATAAGCAACATGAAGAAAAGAAGCTGGAAAAATGGAGGAAGTCACGAAAAGAACAATGAAGAAATGTAATAGTATGATATGATGATAATGTAAGAAGTTTTATGTTGTTTTAAAAATGTTTTTATAAATAAAACTTATATATAAGAAAACAATATGGGGGGAAGTGAACCTCTTGTATTTGCTTAAGTGCCACCGTTCCATGAATTTCTGAAGGTTTGTGTGCACACATTTTAAAAGGGTGGTGATATAGAAATATTTCAAATAAACAACTTCGTGAAAAATAAAATTTGACGGATTTGCTCACCTCCAGCTGGAGGAACCCTGACTGCTCTTTTCAAAAAGGGCAATCAGTCTGGGTGAGGGGTAACTCACCAAGGTTTGGGGGAGAGGTTTTATTGAAGTAATGAATTCAAAATGTGTTTGCTGCCCTGAAGAAAAGGCACGGAACGAAATCTGATAAGTAAATAAATACAAGTGTGTGAAACTAAGCAACTCCTCCAAAGCAACTTTTGCAGACATCCAGCACACACACAAAAGAACTCAAAAATTAGCTAGGACCTGTCTCTCAGGTATCAAGGCAGAATGTCATTTCCACATTTGCAAATAACTAAATTTCCCAAACACAAAAGTTACGAATATTGTGGGCCTGCAGATGCCCACAAGTGCATAAACGAGTTAGTGGTGATGTTCATTTTTTCCCAAAGAAAACACTGATTTTGTAAAATCCTGATTATGAATCATGATGTGCAAAAGTTACTGGATTTGGTTCTTTCTTGTCACATTGAAAAGTGGGAATCAGTCTTCAAGTCTTTCCTTGTTATGTGCAAGCAAGGCACAAAGGCAGGGCTCAGAAAAGAACTGATTTTGATCTGTATTTCCAGGGCTGCAGCTCAACATCTTAAATCATTACCATGTGTGGTGGATACAGGCATAACCAAGCTGCTGTGGTTTGTTTGACAGAGTACAAACACTCTATAGCAGACAGGCCATTCCTTTTCTTTTTGCTTGAATCTTAAAGTCTAGAGTCAGAGTGGGTGGCAGAGGGCAGACACATGCTGAGTGAGACTGCCTGTAATTTTCCTTGAACTAAACGGCAAGCACTTATTACTTTAACAAAAAATCTTTAAAATAAGCAATAATTGTGTATCTTTTTCATTAGAAGTAAACTGAAGAAACTTTGCTTTTTTGCTCTTCAGTGGCATTTTCAGAGCATGACTTGAAGAAAGCAGTTGGAACAAGAATACCAAAAAAAATCCTTAAAATAAATAAAGCAATAAATGCTTCAGTTGCCTACTTTTTAGCTGATTTGCATATCTGATGGAGAATTTTCCTTTGCATTTTAATAGTAAGTACACCTTGAAGTTACCAAATATTTGCAGACACCGGTTTTTTTCATAGTCAAACTGTGCAGTGAAATTCTAATGCCCATCTTTAGTTCTTGCATGTATTTCCAACCTTTTCTTTCAGGAGAACAAAAAAGCCCACATGGTTCCCTCAAGTTCCTTTTTCAGCCTCATAACAAGCCCATGAATTCTACCAGGCCCCTGTCATCTAGGCAGCTTCCGTGGCTTTACTGACATCAACTTCTTACGGGGGCTTTGTAATAATAAAAGAAGCAACAAGCAGAAGGGGTTCCCAAGGAACAGAGCCATTCTTTGGTCACCGCACGTTAAGAAGTTATCTAAGGCTGCATTCACACGCAGCTAAAACGCATCTTAGAGATGGCAGTGTATTGCCTTTATGGTCTCACCCAATCTCGACTCCACCTTTTCTAGCCTGGAATGTTCATAAGAGGGAGGAGGGGCAGACGGGCATGCAAATGATTCTCACCTATGAACCTTCTCTAAGGCTGTATCCAGACAAGAGAAATATTTTGCATGGACTGTGGAACAGGTTTTACAATGCCCTGCAGTTCCTGTGAAGTAAAACCTGATACTGTGAAGCAAAGCAAAACAAAACTATATACATCAGCAGCAGCTGTGGAATTTCCCCTCCCTCTGCATTTTCCTGGGTGAGATCCTGCAAGAGATCATGAGAGTTCGCCCTCACCTGGGAAGCAGCAGGTCTCAGAGAGGGAGGGGCTGCCCATGTGGTTCTGAAGAACCCTCTCTGCTGCTTCAAAGTATTTGGAGAATGTGGAGACACTGAGTTCTCCCTGTAGAGGCACCTTGAAACTTCTGGAGCCACCCCAGAGGGATTTTATTTTACTGTATGTTAATGCAGCCTTAATCTAAACTACTATTACTGTCCTTTTTAATTAGTTAGCTAGCATATGGTATTGACTTTAAGATATTGGAACCATCAAAACCTGGCACCCCAAAGGGGAACCAGAATGACCAAGAGGCCGAAAGACCTCCCTTACAGATTCAGGCTGCAGCATCTGGGTGTCCTTAAACTTGAAATACATTGTTTAAGAGGGATGCCTGTTGCTTGACTTGGAGGCAAATGCAGGCAGCAGGGTGGCAAAATAAAGTAGCTTCTCAGCTGCATATTTAGAAGTTTGTAAGGTGTTTTTATGTGTGTCTGGGGATGGGACACTTTTTATCACAGGGACAATTTAGAAATCCTTGTCTGATTGCACCCTTCGATTTCCAATTCATCTGCATGATAAAGCTAACTGCCAGCCTCAAACAAACCAGGGTGTTAAGCTTATTTGGAAATTGAATCTAATATGCCAATTTGTTTCAAGGCTTTCATACACTGTTACAAAACAGAAAACCAAAGGACACTGGAACATTCCTGTCTGTCCGCTCACACTGAGGTAACAATGTGTGACTTAATCATTCAAAACAATCACTAGCAAGCACTGCAACTTTATAATTTGTCTCAATTTAAGACAACAGAATTTGGTTAATCTCATGAACCATTCTTTAAGTCCATGGGCATACAGCTTAATTTCCCATGAAATAAAGCTAAAACCAAACCATTCCTCCCAGTGACCTTTTCAGTAATTAATCTCGTTAGTAAATGTCTTTTCATGTCTGGGGAACATCCAAGCCATCTGGTCCCTTAACTCATGCTGCAGTGGAACAGGTCAGCAATACATGATATTCAGTCAACATTGCTTTCGTCTGAACAGTGACATCAGTTAAAAGATGCCAATCCTTGTATAAAGCTAGGATTTGGTTCCCACAAATCATGATGTAACAAAAGACCATGTCATGCAAGTTAACTGCTTCTTAAGGAAAAGTGGAAGTTATGAGAACTGTAAAGGCCAAATCTACCAATGTAAATTAACACAACGGAAGGGCAACCAAATCTACCAGTGTCAGTCAACAGAGGCCAAATGGTATCATAGCTTTTCAGGGTGGCAGTAAATGGAGGATATTTCACCAACTGCATGAAAGCAAACTGTACTGTACAAAACTATATATGACATACGACTGTACTGAAATAATGGTGAACAAACAGGAATGCCAGGAATATTACCACCACAAACTAACTACTCAAGTCCTATTCCTAAATGTTAGAAGAACTGCTAGTGTCTTGCAAATGGTTTGAGTTTAAGCATATTGACAAACTATTCAAATAACACAGGCCTGATTGACTATACAGAAGTGACACAATAAAACCAGAGGATGGAAGAGCAGATGAGAAAAGCAAAAGAAAGAATGAAAGAAAGAAAGAAATTCCACTGACCTCTAGCGTCCTCCTTGCTTCCTCTTGTTCTTGTTTGTCTTGTGCCATTCTCTGAGCTCTTTCAATTTCTGCCTTCCGTCTGTCTTCCTGCTCTTTCTCCTTAGCTAGATTTTCAAAATTAGCTCTAATGTTGCTGGTTTTGGTATTCACTATAATATCAGGAACACAAAATTAGGTATTTCACTGGGTAATTCTTATGCAAATTGATAACATGCAATCCACAGTTTCAGACTACACAAAGAAAAGAGAACCCATGAAATGCAGTATCTGCAGCTCATATGTCTCTTTGCTCTGTTAGGATGTATTGGCAAGTTACAGGTAGGAATTTAGAAGCAGTCCCAGTAATATTGTTAAAGGGTTAATTGGCATAGTAAATTAAAATGATGAATCTCTCATGAAGTGCTTTGCATGCTTTGTTTCAACCAAAAAGTGGAAAAATGAAAACCTCAAAAGCTGTTCCAACAAAGCAAGCACAACACTGCCCCACCCACAGATGCAGAAGTTACAGCAGAGTCTGCATGGTGAACTGAACGAGAGTTTCCAATGTGATTTTACATGCTGGGACCCATCCCAGAACAAGCAATCTGTTCCAAGCTGGGATGGGTTGCCAGTGGAACAAAATAGGGCCTTCTGCATTCGGAGGGCTCATTCTGCTCTAACCCTCACTGCTGCCTCTGGAGAGCCCTTGGAGATAGTGGTAAGGCTCCAAAGGCTAGGAACAAAAGTTTCCAGTCTTCAGAGTTCCAGCCTGGTAGGTTTTGCAGCAGACCAACTTCCAATGTCCCTTTCTGGAATGTTGCTGAAAAGAGTCTCTTGTAGTTATACCAGTACTGAGCTGCTTTTAGACCTCTGGAACTATTCCAGGCAAGGGTGCCATTTTCAGTGCCCTAGCCCAGTCCACACCTCATCCAAGGCCGATGAAGTGTAATGGGGAGGGGTTTGGCCTAATGCATACTAACTGCGATGTAGAAAGGGCCTAAAAGTATTTTAGTGGTAAAACACAATATAGTTGTCCCTTACATAGCATGGTGCTTTGGTTCCTTCAAAACCACTGTCAACGTGATATGTGACTATTATCAGAGAGATGACTGTATTACACTGTGATTAACTTCAAATAAATATGGAAGTTTCTGGTGTCCCTGAAGTCACATTTCTTGAAATGGACCAATGAGAATCTATCAGTCTTTAGTAGGCTACGTTGAGTCATCAGCAAGGAAGTCATCAGATATTTTCACTATTTTAAAATACAATCTTACCAGCTTCCACTGGCTTGGTCTTCTGATACGTTGAGGATAATTTCTCAATATCTTCAAAAGATGAAGCATTCTACCGATAAAATAAAGGTGGAACTAAATTCACAGAAGAGACAAAATTATCCCCCTACCCAGGTCTTGGCATTGAACAGAGAGTTCCTTCTTTACTCATCAGTGAATGGAGGTTGCCATAAAGGGACACAGTACAAGGCTCCTATTGCAGTGGTGAATTCCTGAATAAAATCCCTTTCTTTGAAGTAATGGAAAGCCCACAGCATTTTAGGAGTTTATTATAGGGTCAAAAGGCATATAGGTTCCTAAGACTTTGGATAGTTGAGTTAATAATATCTACGCTATAGCATCTACTAACAGTTTTAATTATTAATGATAATTTAATAAGTTCACTGGCCAGCAATGTAGCATGCATGCAGGTAGCAGCTCTTAAACCGTTGTAGAACACTTTTATTGCATAATAAACAAGAATTTATTCATTGGGCACAAAAGTGGTCTAAAACTGCAGAAAAAAAAAATAAACAGCATCTTTGGCCTGCTTTAGATATATGTACACACATCGTGGGATTGCTCCATATCAGAAAAATATTTTATTAAAAAATGAAATATATTCAATGAGCTATTGCCTTTGTTCTCAAAAGAGAGATGTTTAAAATGGCAGCTTTTCATTGGCATGCAGATAAAACAAAATATGACACTTAGCAGTTTAATAACAAATGTTAATTTGCATGCAGAAGGAATGTAACTTATGCTACTTTAATTTGGATTCCTGTACTGACCCTTTCCAAGTCCATGGCCCTAGGAATTTCAAAGAAACCTAATGAAGCAACTGTAATATTTCAAAATAAAAATCATCTGTACATTTGAGAACAAATCTAATGAAGCATTCAAGGTGTTCTGTAGCATACTGTGAATTCAAACTGGAAGTAGCCACAGTGACAATTTAAGCAGTGCCACCTGTAAGTCATTATACAAATATATTTTTCTAGTTCCGTATAAGAAGGGACGGAAGGAGGGACAGAAGCCATCTCTTCAGAAGGACATTTTGAGCTATGGTCATACCTTATCCATCCGATCTTTCTGCACTCCATATTTTCCACCAAATCCTTTGGAGTAGTCTAAAAAATAGAGAAGTTCATTGTAGGTTATTTTTTTCTATCCTTCTTTGGAGTTTGAGTGGATATAAAGATTAAATGGAGCTGCATGCTTAGTGGTCCCCATGACTGCAGCCAAGCAAAAAGTAAAATGAGCAGATGTAAGAGGAGGATTTCAAGACTTCAGTAGAAACGTCAGCAGGTGTGTAAGCTACAGTGGGTGAGCTCCATGCTTCCATGTTGGCTGGTAGAAATGAAACTGAACGGCAGCTTGCTGGAGCAGAACAAAGCAAAGCAAAGGAGCGCCTTCCCTCAGACCATCCCATTCCACCATTCCTGTTACACACCACTTCTATGGCACAGTCTTGGATTACTCTACTCAAGAGCTATGCGAACTTTGAAAATTGGAACATTCTGTATTCTCAATCATGCTAAAATTTCAACACAATTCACATAGTTATGGCGATTTAGATTTTTATTGTTGACTATGATATTATTAGTGAAGCTTTTATTATTTTCTTAAACTGTTTGCATGATATTTATTGTATGCTACCTTGGGATTGCTTTAAGGAAGGGCAGTTTGTGAAGAAGATGAAATAAATGCCACTTCTGCAATTTAATATTTAATACTTTGGTGCCATAAAGGCACAGAGCAATCAGCTGTGTTATCTTACTAGACACCAAACAAACAAGTTTTTACCAC
Source organism: Aspidoscelis tigris stejnegeri (assembly GCA_023333525.1). Classification (NCBI taxonomy): domain Eukaryota; kingdom Metazoa; phylum Chordata; class Lepidosauria; order Squamata; family Teiidae; genus Aspidoscelis; species Aspidoscelis tigris. The sequence goes on along the minus strand of JALMGA010000003.1, from coordinate 45,982,113 downwards.
GTAGATACACACAAAGGGGGAAAAAAAGGGGGGGGGGAGAAAATCTCAAAGGGAAAAAAAATCTAGAAATTATTTCTGATTTTTATCATTTCTTTAGAGTGGATTAAATCTCAAGATTTCATTGCTTCATGTTCAACAAAATTTTATGGAGCAAAAAAAAAAACAAAACCATAACCAAACAACAACAGTCCAGTATTCCATAGTTTGTTTGCTTTTTTACACATTGACAAACATTCTGCATGAGCAGTAACTATTAAAAATCATTCAGGTCAAGATTTATCATCTATCAAACTGAATGCAACTTCAAATATTATTATATGTTGCAATGCTATACTAATCTTAGGGAAAGATTGCAAAGATTGTTATTTTTCAAAAAAGCAAAGTCAGGTTTTTCAAGCAAGACATTCACTTGCCCATACCTAAAATGCTAACTCTGAAATAAAGACTTCAAGCAGAATCTAAACTCATATTGCTCATAGATGTGGGTAGAATGCAAGCTGATACCTTGCTTGTGGACTTCTATGCTCAAAGTTTTGACAACTGTGAGACCATGCTGCTGGAATAGATGGGCCATTAGCTAATCAAGAAGAGTCATAGGCCCTTTCTGCTTTATTCTGGATTATATTACAGAATGGGGACCTGCCATCCACATGCTGGTGTAGACTATGGAAGGCCTTGAGTGGGGCCTACGTTAGTCTGTGCCAGCATATGGATGGCAGGTCCTTATTCTGAATAAGGTCCAGTGCAGAAAGGGTCACAAGTATACAGCCCTATAAAGAACTGTGGCATATTCATGTTCTCTATTCCTGACCCAAAATGCCCTTGCCAAGTATTTCAGCTAACAATAGCTGATGAAGCGTTACAGTGTTGTGCAGTCACTATAAAATCCAAAGAGAACAATATTGTCACTGCATTCCCAGCGGCATGACAGGACTTTGCAAGTGAGCAACTGAAGTCTGTGTTAGAAGTGGCTTCACCATGTAAGAATTACGACTAGGCACGGTGCCTTGTTGAGATTCGTGCTTTGCTAGTTTCTCCTTGTAGTCAAACCCCACAGCTGATGGATCCTGCCTCTCTGTCTGAACTCCAAATTTACCACCGAAACCACTCTTATAATCTGAGAAATTGAGGATATATGACAGAGAAGAAGAGCCAAGATGAAAAAGGGACAAGGGAGGGGAGAAAAACAGATTTAGATTCAACATACATGAGCCAGAACACAGACTCACAAAGACTGGCTAAGCAGGGAAGACTTTTTAGTATGCCATTTTTCAGAACCAAAATATACATTATGGTAGTTTTTAGACCATTTTGTTCAGATTTTTTACTGGTACTCTTAAGGCCCTTTCTGCACTTGGCCTTTTTCTGGAATATATCTCAGGATGGCAGTCTACTGTCTGCATGCTAATGGAGACCATGGCAGGTCTCCTCACCTGGGGCCTGCCATAGTCTGGACTAGCATGAGAACAGCAGGCCTATCCAGGATATATTCCAGAATAAGGCCAAGTGTGAAAAGGCCCTAGGAATATTCTCACAAGGTCCCACATACAGTATTTTAAGTACAAATGTGAACAGTGTACCTTGTATTTACTTTTAATTAATAAAATATGTGCTGCATTTATGTAAGTTAAATTCTGACTCTCCCTCAGATCCTTGCCTGCATTTTGTTTATTACAGTTAGGTGCACTTAAGATGCATTAAACACTTTTCATCATCATCAGCTGATGTAAATACTACTCTTGTTCATTTATGGTAAGATTTTTAACCTACTTCATCCATACTGTAGTCTAGACAAGAGAATAGTAGTGATCTGTTTTACTATTACTAAGCATGCATTTAACGTTCTACTATCAAGCTACTTCAGAGTACATTAAGCTAAATATGGTATCCCAAGAAAAAACAAACTGAGCTAAAGTGTTTTCTGAGCCTATCAGATTGTTAATGACTTGTAACTGAAGGCAGATAGATTGTGCAAAGTGCCCACTTCCCCTACAGCTGTACTACATGGTCTTTTATCAGGGTAAATTGGAAGTTAGAGGACATTGGGGGGTGGGATGGAACAAAATGGATGGAGAAAGGATGTCTTTATAAGCATCCTTCCATAAGAACAGTGCTGGTTAGTTTATTTTTATTTTTATTTTATATCACCCTCCACTGAAGTCCTATGGCAGTGAACAAGTACTTAAAATCTAAAAGAAAAAGATACAAAATGAGTAAGTAAAAAATCTGCCAGGTGTTTTTTACTGGAAGAGAAATTAACAGTAGCTTCCAAAAGGCCGATTGAAAAGATGTATTTTATACCGGCCATCAAAAGATGCTACATACTGGGGCTTGGTGTATTTCTGGAGGGGGGGGAGGGGAGGAATTCCAAAGTCTGAGGACCACCACATAGAAGGCCGTCCTCAGACAGTGATTGATTAATATATCTTACTTATTAAGAAATTCTTGGGTCACAAATGGGTAAAATGACTTAATAATTAAGAGACTCAAATCTGGTTGTGGTGGTATAACTTGAACAAACTTCTAATAGAAAGGTTGGCTGTTTCACCTATGCTCACCTCTTATCTACGGAGAAGTCAGCCTATCCACAAGCAATGCAAAATGTAGCATAGAAAATAATGCAAAACAGCTGTTCTCTCTGCAGAAGCATCTTGATGTTAAACACTGAACTATCTAATTTTTTTTACTTATACATACTAACACATGTAGTTATGGAATATGCATATATACATATCTATCATTATGCTACTCCCAATTGTTGTTACTGTTTTAAAATCCATTAGATATTGACCCCTTAACTGTTGCCTGCTATAAGTCGTGTGGTACTCATTCCCTTCTAAACTGATACTATAGAAGACTTTCCCAAACTCTTGTCCACAGGCCAGTGGTGATCTTTAATGACCATTTATCTGGCTGGTGAAAAGGTTGTACTCTGGCCAAGAGTACATCATTTTGGCAATAGAATGCTTGCATATTGTATTATTTGCATTGTATTAAGAGGCTCACAATTTTCGAATTACAATGTGGAATAGCACAACAAAACTGGAAAGAAAGCATTTCAGTAAAATACAAGTCCATATATGCTTCAATTTGCAGAGATAAACTAAGACTGCAAACTATTTTTAAGCGGCTCATACAAAACTAATTTTAAGAAGATACTGCATTTCAGTATCTCCCTGGAAGAAGGCAATGGCAAACCACTTCTGTATTTCTGCCAAGAAAACTGCACAGAGGTACCCATTAAGTCAACCAGGACCTAATGCTGCCTATAATAATAATTATATATAAATGCACACACATACCTTTCTGAGACTCATGCAATTGTACTTTTTCCTGGTGGTCCCAACCAAGTGCACATTTGTCTTGCCGATCCGTCTGTACACCAAACTTTCCACCAAAGCCTTTTGTATAATCTATATACAGAAAGTTCCAGCAGGTGTTACCAGGAGCTCATACTTGACTTGTAGGTTAGCAGGTAGTTTTAAATGAATTTGATGAGACAAGAGAAAGTAGGTAGAAGTCAAATTCCACTAGATGAATTCAAACAGGATGGATCAGTAGGACTCAAGAAAAGGCAGAAAAATATTAACAGTGTAAGGATGTAACTTGGAGGGTCTTGTTCATTATTCTAAAGACCAGCCTACTGAATCAGCATGCTCAGGATTTTCATTCAGTTTACAATTGCTACCCTGCTTCTCAGGTCCCCAGAGCCCAGATTCATGCTGCACAGATTTCAGTGAGATTTGTGTTTGGTGAAAATCCACATTCTTATAGACTACAGTGCTAAGGTCCATTACAAACAGATTAGGGACAGTTGATTATACTAAAGAATGAAAACCAACTGCCTTTTTGCGGTCAGTTATCCATCTCTTTTCATTGGCAGATCTCCAGCCAGAACTGAGAGCTGTTCAGAAGAACAATCTTAACCTAATTGTTAGTTCAGTACATGGACGATCCCATAAAGTCTTCTGAAACAATCTCCTATCGATATTGTTGGTGGTGGTTTCCATAGGAAGTTTCTTTTTTTAATGAAAACAATGAAGTATAAATACAGCAGCAAAGTGAAGTATATGGAAAGGATGAAAAAAAAGAAAGAATGGAAGCTTTAAAAAGAAGGGGAATTAATAGGAGTTACATGACAAAGTTGAAAGCCTAAGTTTATACAGGAGTATGTTTTAGACTAGCAGGTCAGGTTTGAAGAACAGATTTTCATTGAATAAAATGTAAAATAAAAACCTTTCTGCGATTCATGCTTTTCAGTTTTGCCTTGGTACTCAAAGCCAACAGCACTTTTATCCACTTTCTCCTTGTCCACACCATATTTACCACCAAAACCTTTGGAATAATCTGGAGATGGGAGTAAAAAAAAAGTCATAAAAGCACAAGCTAAGATACAAGATGGTCTTTAGTTACAGATCTTGCTGTGAGGTGAGTCTACACATTGAAGCTCCTCACCCACAATGAACTCCCAAAACCCAACCTGAATATGTGAATGAGCCATCCTAGACAGAGTTTCCCCATTACCTGATCAGCCACAACAAGAAAAAGCACCTCCGAGGCAAGGACAAGAAACAAGGCAAGAGCTACAGATGGCGTGAGGCGCAATGATGCTCTACAAAATCTCAAGTTCACAGCAAAACCCATGGAAGGTTAACTAACTTGACACAGCTTCCTTTGAATCAGGGTTTTGGAAAAACAGCACAAGCATCACCTCGTTGAGTTCCAGAAAAATGGGTTTAGATGCGTAAGTGCATACTGTTTGTTTTATTCCCCCTTCTAATGCAGGAGTGCGCTGGAAGCAAACTACATGGAGCACGATGGCGTGCTCCAGACTTTTACTTACTGTGTTTAGTCACTGCTGCCCGTGAGTCCACCAGCACCTCTATGGTGCATGAAGGGGCACATGAGGCACCACGCAAGCATGCTGGTGCATCACATGACTGCTGGCACCAGTGCGTGTGCGCAGTACATCACCATTGCCTGGTGATGGCACAGTACACGCACATTCGTGCCAGCACTGGGAGGCAGGATGGCAGAACCCAGACCACACATCCACAATTCAAGTAAGTCTGTGGATGCATGGGGGATGGGACTGTGGGTAATAGCATTCACTAGTGCAAATGCTTAGTACACATGTGGAAAACTTTGACCTTTGCCGTTCACAGACAGACGGCGAAATGTGAATTTCCCCTAGGAGATGTAGCCCAGAAAATATCTAGAAAGCCACAAGTTTCCCGTGGCTGATCTGTAGATACAGTATGATTTTTCTGATCAGTTCTTTGTCACTTAAAAACAAACTTTAGCCACTATAGCGAGAATCTCCACCTTAAACCAGTCAACTTAATATTCAAATGTGATAACTCATAGATAAGGATATGATGATATAGAAATGAAGTGAATCTTGGATAAATTTGATAGAAAGGAAAAAAATAACAAATCAATGATTGTCAAAAATTAATGATTTGAAGCAATCTACAAAGAATAATGCAACAAACCTTTCTGTGATTCATGCTTCTCTGTTTTTCCTTGGTAGTCAAATCCCACAGCACTCTTGTCTACCCTGTCAGCCTGTACGCCATATTTCCCTCCAAATCCACTTGAATAGTCTGAGAAAAGAAAAGAAAGAAAACTGGGATCGTGCTTCACAGCATCTGAAGTGCAGATCTTCTAGCGTGGACTAGAAAATGGTGTTTAAAATAACTTAGCACTTTTCTATGTTTAAAGGGTGCAATTGCCATCTCAAAAGAAGCAATGTTTGAGCAAAACTCCCTAATAAAAAGACAGGAGTTCTGCACTACTTCTTCTGACAGTCATTTCAAACAGACAGAATGCTCCTAGTTGCTTAAGCTCAATTTTTCTACTTTGGATAGGAATGGAGAGGAGAAGGTTTTACAGGTGAGCCACATTCTGCTCAGATTAAAAACTGAGGCAGAAAAATTGCCACCAGTACAGGGCATCTGTTTAAGCAGTTAATGAACATTCATCCAGACATAACTTACTTATTCCACATTATCTGGGTAATCCGGAATGAAGCACATCCAGACACATTTGATTCTGGATTATCCATGATTTACCTGAGATTATCCAAATAACAGGGAATAAGTAAGTGATGTGTAGAGGAAGCTTCAGTTATGAACCATGGTGCTTTCACCCTATACTTCTTTATATAAGCTACAACTGAATAAAGCCCTATAGGTATAATGGCATTAGCTGTAAGAGGCAAAAATACTCAGAATGCCTTACCTTTCTGAGAAGCATGTTTTTCTGTTTTGCCTTGGTATTCAAATCCTACAGCTGACTGAAATAATAATGAGTTTGGATGAGAAGGATAAATATTTAATGTACTCTACATGAAAAACTATTCCAACTGGCTTCAAAAATAGAGTTATTAAATAACCATCTTTAGCCTGCAGAAGAAAGACTGACTGAATGATTTAATAGTTTTATTGATTAGTTCAGCAGCCATATCAATGCACATACAAAAAGATACTGCAAAGTTATATCAGAAGAAAATAAGAAATACTAGATAAACTTTATTTTTATTTTATTTACTTATACTTCTTTGCCCCTTTCTCCTGTCACAAAGTACTAGAAAAAGAAGAATTGGCTTTTATAACCCACTTTTCTCATTCTTAAAGGGACTCAAAGAAGCTAACAAACCTTTTATTCTTCTCCCCACAATAGACACCCTGTGAGGGAGGTGGGGCTCTGAGAGCTCAGAAAGACAGCTGTGACTAGCCCAAGGTCACCTAGCTGGCTTTGTGGAGGAGTGCGGAATCGAACAAGGAGACTACCAGATAAGAATCCAACACTTTAACCACAAGATCAAACTAGGCAGTACTTTATATACCTGGCTCACAGGTGGTCTTCTACGAAGCAAGCAACCAGGCACAAATATCCTTAGCAAATCATGCCTTCACACCAAATCCTAGGACTGCCCCTTTATGTCCTATCTCAGAAGCTCGTAAAATAATATGCACATTATAAATTGTCACATCTGATGTTTCCTGTATTCAAATTTCCAGCGTGTACTAAATTTAGAATTAATCCATTAAATCGTTTTGAGGTAAATCTCAAATCACCTTCTTTCCATCTGTTATTAAGCAAATTACAAACGTTATAAGCTTTTAAGGCTTCTCTCTCAAGACATTTCTGCCCGTCCCTATATCAGTGTGAATTTATTCTCCAGTTTCAGTTTGGTCCCAAGGGTATTGTTCTAATGCAAATAAAGCCTCCATCTTTTCAAGCCAAGTGAGTCTGTTTTTGGTCATTAACAGAGACTTCTAGGGAGCTCTATGTAATCCATATCAAAATATGTGGTAATGAATTCTCAGAAGAAGAAATGGATAGAAATTGGTCAAATTTAAAACGTCATTTACAAACAGTAGAGAATTTGTTGTGATCTCCGTGATATCTTAGATGCAAGTATTGTAATCAGATACTGAAGACAGTTCTATTCAAATAGTTCGTTACCTGGTCAACTCTGTCTACTTGTACGCCAAACTTCCCACCAAAGCCTTTAACTGAATCTACCTGGGAACAGTGTTTGGACAGCTTAGACTGATATTCATGGCCAACAGCTGACTGCAAAAAATAAAAAGGAAGACATACTGAACATTCACTGTGGCATGGTTTGGAAATCTGATTTGGAAAATTATAGACCCACCTATATTTTTTGCTGAATATATTTTTCAATCCAAAATTGTACTTAAAGAGGCAAAAGACATCCCAGTTTATAGAGGGGCAGGAATTTATTTACCAAGACATTTAAAAAACAAAGTCAGTTTATATACAACAAGTCAAAGGAAACATCATACCCTTAACTACCACAAAATTCATCTATTTACAAAAGTTGGCCAAATGTTAGCATGGTAGTTTACCAACAAGCATGTCTCATATATATGTGGTGAGACTTCCACATACATGCACTGTTTCACTATCTTATAGTAAGCCAACAATTTTAACAACTTCCTCCACATTTGGGCTCCAGGGTGAGAGAAGGAAAAGCAAACTATTGTTGTCCATTGTCAACTAAAGAGCTAATGTATGGCTTTACATGTATGAGTTTAATTTAAAAGTATAAGAAAGACAAAGGTAAAATAAAGTTTTTCGTAGACTTCGTAACAAACAGAACATATATCTGCATGACAGTGATTTTGGTCCTTTTGTACAGGATTATATCTTGAAATAGGGGCCTTCCATCTGCATGCTGGTACAGAATTCCTGCAGGCCTTGGGCAGGACTCTGTTCCAGAATATAATCCAGGATAAGATCCAGTGCAGAGGGGCCATAGTTACATTCAGATAAATTTGACTTTTAAAGCCAGTTCAATCCATTTTAAGGTTTTTTAAAATAATAATAATGCTATATACCCTGTTTCCCTGAAAGTAAGACCTACCCCAAAAATAAGCCCTAGCATTATTTTTGAAGATGCTTGGAATATAAGTCCTACTCCAAAAATAAGCCCTAGTTACAGTTCATACTACGGTGGGTAAGGTATTAGAGAAACCAGTTCTACCCAAACACTAGTTCCTAAAATCTTGGATGACTAAATCAACTATGGTTTCTGCAGCAGCCCCCATGTCTATTAATAGAATTCTCTTTCTTAAATGGTTGAAGAACAGAGGCTGTGTGTGCTGTTTGCCACAACACAGAGCTGAAACTGTGATCTGAACCACAACACACAAACATGTGTATAGCATACAACCTTTATTAATCTGGGTCCTTTCTGCAATTATTTTTCCAGCCTTTAGTTCTCTTCCTCACTCATCAATAAAATTTTAAAAAAATTTAAAGTCCTTAAGTTTTGCCTTCATATTTTAATATTAATCTGGTCATGGCCTGTAATAAATGTTGATTAAACAATAATTTTAGAAATCTGTGTTCCTCACCAGCTAAAGATTACGCTGCTCAGCCAAAAATTAAATACTGGTATCTTATTCAAATATTGCAAGTCAAAATAGGAGTCACTATGGCAAGGTAATTGTAAGTGTTGAAATATCAGTGTCCACATTTTCAAAGATGTTTGTACTCAAATAGCCTCTAAAATTCAGAAACAGCATTTCTTCAATAATTCCCGGGCTGGGTAGGGGATGGGATTTCTCTTTCCAGACCAGATCTTGATGCATTTGTTTGGTCATCATTTCAGTGCCTGTCGGGGATCTTTTTATTTTCTTTTACTACATGCTATCTTCAAGGTATTTTTAACTTTTTTAAAAATTACAATAGTCTTGTAGAATTTTTAATCCTTTTGCTATTGCTGCAATTGACTACCCTGAGAACTTCATTATAAGGTGATTTATAAATAAATAATAAGTAGGCATGTGCAGCAGTTTGGTGGTCTGAACCACCAAGCTGGAGATACACTGGCTTGACACAATACATGGACAGAGCAAGCCAGGCCCCTTCTCCATTCCTCCATCCAGCACACAATTGAAGAGAAAGGAAAATGTAGTTTAGATCACAGCTCCCAGGAAATTCCACATGCCTAATAATAAGATAACATCTCTCGTTGCGCCCTAACATTCTCCAACCGGCCCTTACAATTGGTACAGTGGGTTGCGCAGGAGGATCAACCCACTGTACCAATTGACGGGCTGGAGAGAATGGATGATCCCTAAAGACTTCATCATACCATCTTCATCGTAACAATGGGACTTGATACCATGTTTCACTAAAATATTATATTTCACAGACTGCTATGAGATTCTCATTTTGTATTGCTGACCGTTGCGCATGTAAGGTGTAACCAAAGAAGCCCTACAGGGTTCATTGCCTGGCTGTTTAAGCCCATTTCGTCCACCCAGTAAGTACCTATCCTGTGTGCTTGGCTAATTCACCAGATCTTACTGTGCCCTGCATGAGGTAACAGAAGCCAGGGTAAGGCAAAGGCTCCCTCTCTCTGGAACTTATTTCCAAATGAAGTCTGGGCAGCTCCCTTACTGTTAATATTTACAAAATTTCTAAACCTGTATTTTTTTACACGTGTCTTGTAATGACTGACGGAGTGAGCATGATTAGTTAAAATTGCTTTTATTTGTTCATTTGTTATAAGTCTATAAGCGTTTGCACACTTCACCTCCCGTCTCTGGGAGCTGAAGTGCTGAAATGCTTTACGTGTCCGCAGTCGCAGTTTTGACTGCTCCATGCCTATACATGTGAAGGACACTCCGGCATGTGCAGAGCCATTTGGTGATGAAATGGCTCCAGGTGGTGTGGATGCACTGTGCGGAAATGTCCCCCATGTGCACCTATAAAAGTAGGTGCAAATTCCTCCTATGTTTTATCTGTGGACTTTATAGAGTCTCTATGAAATATGCAGTATATACAGTAAGTCCAATAAATAAGTACTGAAAATAAGCAAAGTGACTTCTGAGGTACTTCAGTCTACAATACATAATCTCAGCAAATCATAGGGGGCTGAAAATAGATGGCAGAGCTGAGCAAAGTCTTATTCCACAAGCTGAAGTCAGAGTGTCAATAGTGTATTATATACTGCAGAAGTACTAAACATGCATTCCTACTAAAAATAAGCAGCAGGTAACCGAAATTACTTTCACATTTATATTGTGAGAGAACAGAATTTAGAGCTGGACACTTTTGCCAGTTTCAGAGACCAACTTTTCCATTAATCCAGGATCCCTGTGAAGGAAACTGTGGGTGTGGCCATAGTATAATAATCACTATTTCGGCTTCTGTATTCATGCTTGCTTTGAGGAAATAGGCTAAAAGGAGTCAAACATTTAGCCTGTCATAAGGGGATCCATTTTAAAAAGTAAAAAGCCTCTCTTGCTTTCTAGCCTCTCAAGAGAAGCTGTCACGACAGAGGCTTCCTAGGTAAATACAAGACCAAGACCACTACCTGTACACTAAAGATTAGCCATGAAGTACATAAGGAGGGGAGAACAGACCCTCACACACACTGAGAAGAACTAGCTGCAAAGAGGGTATGAAGATAACAGTAAGCTAATTGCAGTGGGAAGTGTCTTAGGTATGCACAGTGAGAGGAAAAAGTGAACTTTATTTATAACACCCCTTCCACCAAGGGACAGTACAGGGTTAAAAATTACAGAAGTAATAATAACATAGCAATAAAACAATCAAATAATAATCAGAACAATATTAAAATCAACCTAATAAAATAACAGTAATAAATTCCCAAAAAGGGTGAAAACACACCTCTACACGCCCCCTTTTTGAGTTAATCATATGCGTGCATGCTCAAACAAGCTCTTAGAAGTCGTAAGCAGGGAGGAAAAATTAAATCACCTTATTGGGCTCCAGAAGGAGCAAGATAAGGGCAAATATTTGTATAAAAGGAACTACTTGCATGTAAATTCTTTAAAACAGCTGGGAAACTGTTATCCCTTCAGCCTGAATTTAATAATAAAAGCCTTTTTTGTTCAGATACAAGGCCTCCATATCTCATCTTTTCATAGTTTGGATAGTTTTAAGGTAGATTTCTGGGACCTATTCGCACTTGGCCTTCTTTTGGAGTATATCTCAGTATAGGGGTGTGTGGCCCACATGCTAATGCAGACTCTGGTAGGCCTCACCTGGGGGCTGTTGTAGCCTACACTAGCATGTGGGCAGCAGGCCCCTATTCCAGGATATATTCCAGAAAAAAGCCAAGTGCGAATAGGCCTCTGGTAACAAAACTGCTGGGAGGCAGACAATGGCACAAACACAGGAGGAGCCCTGCTGGATCAGGCCACAACCCATCTAGTCCAGCATCCTGTCTCCTACAGTGGTCCAGCAATTGCTTCTGCACATTCTCAAGCAGAAGACAAAAGTAAAACCTTCACCTGATCTTAATTCCCTGTAAATGGCCTTCAAAGTCATCCTGCCTGTTTCTCCAACCTGGAAGTAATACCTTGGCATCCATTCTAGCAGCCATTGATGCACCTGTCATCTGTAAATTAATCTAACCCTTTCCTAAAGCAATCCAGGCTGGCTGTTGTCACCATCTCTTCTGGTAGCAAATTCCATAGATTTCTGATTCCCTATGTGAAAAAATACCTCCTCTTCTCGGTCCTAAATCTCCCGTAATCAGGAGGAAGGATGCAACTGGAAAATAAAACTTACTTTGTCCATGCGGTCTTGTTCCACACCAAACTTTCCCCCATAGCCATGTGAAGCTTTTGGTCCTGTTTGAAGCTCTTTTTCCTTAAGCGACTGATGTTCTTGGAATACATTCTCTCTTAGTTTATGAATGCTTTAAAGGTGAAAAGAAAGCGGGGGGGGGGGGGGAGGAGACACACAATAAAAGTGACTCAAATCCACTGGAAATCTGACCTCTCTCTTACTATTAATACCACTTTACCCCTCTTGGTTATCTTTAGAGAAAAAACACACAACCAAAATATCTCTGCAATTCCATATACACACTATCTGAAGACATATTTCAGAAGCTTCTCTGTCTGTCACTCACTTTCACTTGCTGCTCTAAACTGACACTAGAAATCTGCAAGCTGGAAATCCTGTAATTCAATGTAGCTTGGCCTTGCCAACTACAGTTTTCTCCTTCCCTTATATGATGGGGTGTGGCAAACTACCACGTCTTGTACAACCATACAGTATGCATATTTGCTGGTTATGGAAAGATGGCAGTTAGGGGAAATGTGAACAACATTGGTTGTCCAACATGATTTTGCACTAGCTGCTGGTTTGCAGAAACCAAATCCATTATGTTATGCATAGCACAACTGTATGGGCCTGTTTGCACTTACCGCATAGTGAGTACTGATCTGCTATTGTTGACACCCCAGAGTTGGTTAAGAAAGCTCATCTGTCTTACTTTTGATCTCTCTGCATTGAATTTTGACACATTATAAAATGAGGTTCAGAGGGATCAAATGTGAAACTTCTTCCCACATCTACAGCCCTATTGGTTCTGCTCTGCAAGTTGCTATGCCTCACAGAGCTTCTTGCACTGCCTGGAACCCTTTTCCTATTGAGGTGTTTTGTTTTGGTTTTGCTTTGGTATTTTTTCCTGCATCTTATCTCAGACTGAACTCACCCTTCTTGAAAACTGGTAGTCCAAACTTAATCATAACCGAGCTAAAAATTATGCTACACATGTTGTAAGCTTACTATTTCTATGAGCTCTCTACAAAGTGCCTCAGCTAATTAATCAGACAACTGAATCAAACAACCACTGGGCAGCCATATCACACTGAAAACTGATTTCTTAAGAACCAACCAAGGAATAAAGACAGCATACCTCTTGCGTCATTCCACCTGATAAGACTGCTTGGCAGAGTGTAAAAATGATTGCTCCCCCCTACATAATAGCAAAGAAAGTATCTATGCAATCCCAGAAGCTCTGCTGAAAAATCATTTCCAACACTGATGTTTTTAACATGTCTTTAGGGGTAATTGCCCTAAAACATCAGAAGTATGTTTTGAAGCAAGCCGCCATGGATGGCCATAGCACAAACAAGAAAACTGGTTTGTCACACTTGAGGAATGCCCCTTTCCATATTAAGTCCATATTAAGGCATCATTAATGCCTCCATTTGGGTGTAAGGTTACTCTTAAGATGATCACTCACTCACTCACTCACATACTCACTCACTCACTAACTCACTCACTCACATACTCACTCACTCACTAACTCACTCACTGTGTTTGAAAACATTCCAGCATTAACAAGTTTTGACAAATGGAATTTTATTTGTAGGTCATACTGACCAGAATCAAAAAGTTCTGACAAACCAAGAATCCAAGTTGGATTCTCAGCAAATAAATAGGAACAACGACCCTGTAAATAAGGTAGGTCAGTTAAACCAAAATGCCTGCCAAATAAGAGTTTTATCTTCAACAACCAAGGAAATTAGGCCTTTTTTTCACTCACACAGAGAATAAAATCTTTGAGGAGAAAAGGAAAAATAGCTGACAGTGACAACCATGTTAACAAAGGAAAGGGGTGCTCACACTTAATTTCCCTGGGACTCTGTCCCAGAGAAGTTAAAATCAGGGACAGAGTGGAGCATTCACATGATGAATGCCAGAAACTTACTCTGGAGCAATGGCCTGAGCAGGTGGCCATTGTTATAGCAATCGGGCAATGTGGCACACAACTACACAACTGCACTGGCACACACACACCAGCCTTTGCATGGAACTAAGCGCAAAGGCTGCGTCTGGGGCTGCATTAGGAGCACCATAGATATAATGTGGAATGAAGTCCACTGTAGAAAGGGCCTAAGGCCATTCAGAAATAACCCTGAGTGATTTTTCCCAGAAAATGACCAACATAACACAGTTATCATTGAGAATGAACTTAGCCACAGTTTTAACACAACAAAACCATTAATTTACTTGATGTGCTCTTGATGACCAGATCCTTGTACAGTCTTAGCACCCCAGCGCTGCTCTTTTTCACTCACATCATTCTAGAAATGGAAAGAAGAGGGAAGAAATACATTAAGCAGCAATAAATGGCTGAACTAGAAAATTCAGAGACAAGAGACCATAAGACCTTTAAGTAAAGAAAATCCCATCATCTCAGCTCTCATGTGCTCATCTAGTCTCCTCTTTGCTGTCGTGGGCTAATACTACATTCATATCTCAACCTCCTCAGAAATGCCTTCTAGACAAGAAAGCTTAAACCCCGAAAAATTAAATGATGAAGTCAGCTACTGTTGGGGGATACCCACAAGCAACCCTCTCTTCAAAGACCCCACACTTTTCTATGGCTAAGTCCCAGGCTATTGCTTGGTTCCCATTTTAACGTATTAAGCCAAGGCTAACATGATACTTTGTTGCTAAACAAGCAACAGTTTGAAAGGGCAATTTAAGTACAGTTAGAAACAATACCACAAAGTCAGGGTCTGTCTCCCAATCGTCACCACCATCATCCTGGCTGACGGCAATGGTGTGGCCTGCACTTGCTTTCCACATCTAAAATTTCAGAAGAAATATCAATGGCATTAGAGAAAATTTCATACATTCACCCGCTTCATGGAAACAGTCCACTGTTCTGCAAAAAAAAAAGAAATCTGTGCTAGGAAAAGAATAGAACATTTATTGGCCCTTTCTGCACTGGTCCTCACTGAGTAGTATAACCATCCGCATGCTAGTGCAGATTATGGCAAGGGGCTGCAGTAGCCTGCACTCGCATGCAGACCTCTATTCTGGGATATAATCCAGAATAAGGACCAGTGCAGAAAGGGCCTCAAATGCATCTCAAGCTGTAGTCAGGTATTACTAATAACTGTACAGTTATACAGTACTGATGGATTTGGCAGTGTCCGCAAACTGTTACATAATGAATTTTGTGACTGATTTAGAAATGGAAACAATATTCTCCCTCCCTTTTTGAAAATCATCTTCACCGGCATCAGTTGGAAGAAAAAGAAGGAAATTCATTCCAGTAAGAGTCAACATGCATGATTCATTCATTCATTCGTTTGTTTGAAGCAGCCTGCAAGCTGCAGACAGGAAGATCAAATCACAGAACAGGAGGAGGAAGAAGGAAGGAGAAGAAGAGTTGGCTTTTATACCCCGCTTTTCTCATCCATTTAAGAGGATTCAGAGCTGCTGACAAAGCTTTCTATTCTTCTCCCCAAAACAGATACCCTGTGAGGTAGGTGGGGCTGTGAGAGCTCAGAGGGCTGTGACTAGACCAAGGTCACCCAGCTGGCTTCATGAAGGAACATGGAATCAAACCCCGTGACTATGAGATATGCGCCCAGCACTCTAAACACAAGAGCAAACTGGCTTCATAGGGTGAGCCATCCAAGACATTTACCTTTCCATATCTGCAGAAAGACAAATGCATTGCAAGTGTGAAAGTCAGTTATTAGAAAGAAGTTTCAAGGATGTCATATCAGTAATTAAACCCATGTGGATGATCTGGCATCACTTCTTGCCTCTCCTTGGACATCCGCAGATCTCCACCAAACACACTATCCACCAAGCAAACCACAAAAGTTGCAGTCTGAAACACACAGTTAATCCCATTAATTTATTCCAGAGTAAGCCTGTTTAGGATTACACTGTAAAAAAGAAAGAAAGAAAAAGACTAAAATGCAGGAAAAAATCATTGACAGAAGAATAAAACAGAAAGAGATGTACTATATTATATGTACCATTCTAGTCTTTTTCCCTTCTACACTTCCAGATGGGAGTCAAAGAGATGCTGAATTTCAGTTTCCAACCAAAACATTTCTTGTTTTCCACTGGACATGGTTAGCAGCTCAGCATTTTTGTATTCCCTATGCAGTTTGCTATTCTGGCTGAATCCTTTCAAACTGGGGTGGAGAGAAATGTAATCCATGAGTCATTGCCTTTCAGACAGTTTCTAGAGGGGGTTGGGAAACCAGGAATCAGACGACCCAAGATGCTGGCTGGTTCCTACCAATACAGCACTTTTAAAATCCAGGCTATAATCAAAGAAAGAAGATGGTATGTGATCCCCACAGTACTGTATGGGTGTGTGAAAATTACCTCTCCTATCGGCTTCATCATTAACTACATTTGCAGAGAAAGATTAAGAAAGCAAAAAAAAATCAGCCCCACAACAAAGTTTACATTAATTTCACCAGCAAGTTCACCTTCAGGTATACATAAACTATTGCAGAAATGCAACAAGAAGTTCCTTTATGTCTTTTAAGTCAGAAACTCAAGTATCTTCAGTGATGATTTTAGGAAAGCAATCTTTTTTCTCTGACCCCAAAAACTGCTTGGCAGATAAAATGCCAATGATTCCCCTTGCCCTATGACTTCCATAACAGAAAAAAAGATCTCCTTAGTTTCTCCTTATAAGGCTGATGCTAAAGTCAGAGGAGCCAAACAAGGCCTAGACTGCATCTAGACTTTGGCTATTTAATTCTGCTATATTTGGACATTGTGGAATATCTATGCTTTACTCCGGAATATCCAAATATCGCAGAATAAATAACTAACGTCTGAATGCAGCCCTAATTAATTTGCAAGGAAGTTAGTAGAGCTTTGTGTCTGTTCAATCTGTCCAAATGAAGAGATCCCTAGATAACAGGTAAAGTTCCCATTGGAGGTTGAATTTATATAACACTGAGCAGCTGTGCAAGTGTTCTCCTTTCCTCTTCCATACATGTATTATTCCCTCGTTCCCAGTATACACTTCACAAAGGCTCCTCTTTTTCATGTGCATCTCTAACTAATTAGATCTCAACTTCTAAGCATGGTCTTGAGCTGCGGCCATGAACTAAAGGGAACAAAACCAAGCACACAAGCTTCTTGATCCTTCTTGAAAACTCAAAAGGAAGTCAGCACAGGGAAGGAGAACCAGGAAACCACAGACGGACTCCCAACAACTAATCTATGCTTCAGGTTACACTACATTTGTACCCAACGGCTTATGCCAATTTCAGCACCAAGCCAACACAACCAGTCTCCTGTAGTAAGAATTGGGGACATTTTATTGACTTTCTGCATAAAAAAGAAAAAGATTTGTTGATCTGTCGATTTGGAAATTACCTTAAAAGAAATGTTGTTGTATTATTTAGAGGTGGCATGAATGTAACCTTGCATATAATTGTGAGGGATGATGCCAGGAGTCATTCTTAATCATTTTCTTCTTTTTCTTAGATTACTGGGTTGTTATTTTTTTAAAAATATTTTTTTATTTTCTTTAAGTTAACATTATAGACATGTACAATGGTTGAAATCATATAATTAACAAAACATTACCTCTTAGATGGGATAAAGCTATCTATATGAACCAGTGAGTAGTGAAGTTCTGAGTTCTGCAAATAAATGGACTGAAGAAGAGGTAGAATGTGCCGACATATACTGTAGTAGATAAGTGATGGTTTTTGGCCTTTCAGTTATCTCTGCTGAAATTATTTAAGTTCATATTTGTATGCTCTTTTATGCCAATAAAGGTTTTGAATTGAATTGAAATTGATTTAAGTTCAAGCTTTGCCATTTGCCACAAACAAGTACCAGTGATGAACAGATATCATGGTTTTCTATTTATTTAATGTATCTAAAAAATTATGTATCTACTTTCTTCCTCTATTTTTAATGTAGTTCGGGAAAATTTTAATAATTTTTTAAAAATGTGGTCCTTTCAATATTTGTACTGTGCAACTCCATTCACCCAGAGGGCCACAGACTCCCATTTTGTGATAGAAGAGTCTGAAAATGAACACTGATCATATATAGTCTTGTCGGATACACTCCAGCTGGGGAAATAATAATTTAGCTTCCCTGCCACTGAGTTATGGCCATCGTCTTATTGCTTGCATTGAACTGGACAGGCTAGTGCTAGGCAAAGTTCAATCTGATCAAATTAAACTCAGTAGCAGCCAGCACTGAAGAGTACCAGAATGGCTGAAATCAGGTGAATTGCCTCTTTAATGGAAAAACTCTGTGAAGCACAGCAAACCAGATTTTGGAATCAATGAGCTGGAGTAAAACCTAGTCTGTCACACGTTAGAGAGATCAGAAAGGAGTGGCTCTAATTTCAGCAGGGAAACTGCCAGAAGAGCAGGGGGTTGCCATTTCAATCCTCAGCCTCTCCCCAGAAGTAAGCAATGGCAAGCTCCTGCTACATCTCTGCCCCTAAGCCTGCATGAAGTAGCCCATGGAGGTGCCTATGAAGTCAGCCAGGAACCGGCCACAACTCAGTAGTACCCTTCAACAAGAGAGATCAAAGATGAACAACAAATTACTGGCCCCCTTCCTGTCAAGCATTAGTTGCTTCCATTTAAACTTTCTGAATCACAGGAAACAACATACCCAGAATTAAGGACACACACAAGCAACACACTGAAGACACAAATTCTGGTAGCATTCATGGTCTGCAACACAGACTCTTTCTGTGCTGGGCCTTATGCTGGATTATATCCTGGAATAGAGGCTAGCCATCAACATGCAGAAGGCCTTCTGCACTGCCAAGCAGATGAAGGGTCCTTATTCCAGGATATAATCTGGAATAAGACCCAGTGCAGAAGGGGTTCAAAACAATTTGCATATCTAAGATTACTTGCCATATCTGGTCTCCAGGACATATTGCTCATATCCTGATCCCTTTCTCCTGTCACGAACTGCTTGCTATCGTGACAGAAAAACGGAAATTAGGCTGCATCCAGACCTAGGTTACTTATTCTGCTATGCTTGAATATTCCAAAATAAAGCATGAATATCCATGCTTTACTCCAGAATATCCAAATACGGCAGAATAAGTAACCTATATGTGGATGCAGCCCCAGCTAGGCCACAGTGTGTGCCAACAGAGGATTACAGAGTTCCCCCCTGGGGCATCTCTTCCAGCTGATCGTTAGAAACAAGCTGCAAAATTCACCTCAGGTATATACTGGGTTTTTATGTGAGCCTCCGTGAGTCCTTTGGCTACAAAGCAACAATAAATAATATTCAGGAAACACGGTGTGCATGTTGAGTCACAATCAAAGGCATATAAATGAAATATCCTCCTTTTCCGCTGTGCCTGGAAACCTGGCGGAATATCCCTCTCTCGTTCCCTTTCTTTGCGATCTCTAACCCTGAAAGCAGGGCAGCCACCAGCCACAGCCCGTCTCCACCCTGCAGGCGGGCGGGCAGGCAGGCACCGCAGGATCGGATGGGGAACGGAGCAGAGATCAAGGAAGGGGGTCGCGCCCGTCCTCCCAGGAAAAGAAGCGCCTCAGATACGGGAGGGAGGGAGGGAGGGAGCGCTCACCCCCCCCCCCCCACCCACCCACCCCAATCGGTTCCCGGAGAACAAAGAGCCTTCAAAGCAGCCCCCACCCATGTGGCCCTCGGTGGCCCTTTCCCTGCTCGAGGCTCAGCCTCGCTTGTCATCCCCGCAGACCTGGGGCTCCCTCTGCTTGCCCCAGGTGCCCCCCGTGCCTTCCCTAGCCCCGTCCCACGCCCCAGCTAGCGGGCTGACGTGACGCAGACCTGAGTCAGTATCCCCGGTCTCTAGAGCCTGCGCTCGCCAGGCAGGCAGGCAGGCAGGCAGGCGGCAGCCCCGCGTCCTCTCTCCACGCACAGCCGGCCCAGGCGAGCAAGCAGCCCGCCGGGTCGCGTGCGTCTCCCTTGGCCGATCCCTCCCCTTTCCCCTCTATCGGAGGCGCCCAGGTAGAACCGAGTCCCGCCGCGGGCGCTCCCAGCAGGGCTGCATCCGAGCCGACACTTACTTTGTTCCCAGCCCACTTCCTGGCTGCTCAGCAGGCTCGCTCCTTTGCCCTGCCTGCCTGCCTGCCTGCCTGCCGTCCCTGATGCGGCGTCTCCTCTCCTCTCCTCTCCGCTGCTGCAATTTCCGCCTCTCCCGAGATCCCGTTTCCTGTTTTGCAGCAGAGCGCGTCATCAGGTGGGATGCAGCGAAGGCGAGCGCGATCCGGTTTCCTGCTTCTCTGCACCCTTGCCTGACTGCCTCCCTGCCTGCCTGGAAGCAGGGAGGGAAAGGCAGACGGGCAAGCTTACAGGCGAGGGCGCAGCGAAGCGGGTCACTGGATCGCTCGCTTGGAAACCCCCCCCCCCGGGAAAATCAGCGGAGAAGCTCTCCATCCAACTCTGGGGCGCGCTTCGTTGCCCCTGCGCAAAAACTCCGCGATCTCCACGGTTCTGACTCCAGTGATCTGCGCCGAGTGCGGGGCACGGCTTTGGGAAGGGAAATAAAAACTTCGAGGAGACTTATGTGAAGGCGGATCGTCACACTGCCTTAATGTAGCATTCCAACAGTGCGTCTTAACATTACAGTGATGGAAGTTGCACAGTGGTGGGATATTACAGTGATCGCATCTCTGGCTTCGGCGTCCTCGTGTCCAGCTACTTTGACTCCTGGCAAGCGACTCTGGACGTGGCCCGAGCCTCTGTGTGCGGCCCGATCTCGCAGTTCAAAACCGAAATCTGGTTGTCAACGGGGAATCTCGATTTCCCAGGGGAGGAGCTGAGATCTTTCATTCCTTGCTGGCTGCCCTCTGCACGGTTATTTAAAAGAGAAACACAAAAAATAAATCTCGTTTTAGAGGACGGTTTAAAGAGTGTTGCAGCGTTAAATGCCTGTTTGTCCATGGCCACCACAAATACTAGTTCCAGAGCAAGATTATAATAGGACTGCTTATTTATTTGATTTATATCCCTCCTTTTGTTTTTCCAAAAAAGAGACTCAAGGCAGCGTGCAAAATTAAAAGAACAATACGATACAATAAATGATATTAAAAATATATATAATTAAAACAATACAAAAAGATAAAAAACAAAGTTAAAAAGCCTTCCAGAATAAAAAAAATGTTTTTACCTGCTTACGGAAGGAAGAAAGAGATGGGGCCGTTCTAGTCTCCATGGGGAAGGAGTTCCAAGTTTAGGGGCAACCACTGAAAAGGCCCTCATTCTTGTTCCTGCCAACAGGATCTGAGAAGGGTGTGGGATAATACAGAGAAGGGCCTGGGAGGCTGATCTGATCTGCCTGGCGGCCTCATACAGGATAAGACGATCATACAATTACCCCTTTTCTTTTTTGTCTCAGGTCTGGCACTCAGCCGGAGCAAAGGGTTTCTACACCAAGTATGTAAGGGAAGAAATGGGAGCTTAATAGTTTACTTGTAAATTCCAGAAATGAAATATATAAATATATTAAAAGTGCATAATATCAGTTTTGTATCACTGCGAAGGTGAAAATTCATTTTGGTAAGGAAGATGGTATCTGTTGCATACTAGGGCAGAATGTTTTACACAAGTTGGAAACTTTCTTAAGGTGGATTTTCCTTTGTAAATGCAGTTATTTAAACAGCAGGTTAAGATGCCCTTGCTGCTAGGAAGAGATCAATCAATGTAATGTGAGGTAAAATTAGGGGAAATGTCAGAAATATTATAGAAAAGCAAACATCTTCATTTATGGAATTAGTATTGCTTGGACCAACTCAGAAGGAAAGAGGCCACTTCCAGGTATCACCTACTTGTTACACTATTTTCTGTTATTTCGTCATTTGCCTTTAATATCATGTATGTATGTATGTATGTATGTATCATCTGTCTGTCTGTCTATTTGCATTTTTATCCTGTCCTATACCCAAAGGTCTCAGGGCAGATTACTACAAAATGAACACAGTAAAACCAGCAACATATTAAACGTATTAAAACTATGGCAGTGTCTGAGGAGCCTTGTTGGCCACAGCCCATCTAGTTCTGTATCCCTGTCTCATGCAGTGGCCTACCTTATGGGCATCTCCATGGAAGACAAAACCTTCAACTGCTCTAAACTCCCTGCAAATCGTTTTTAGAGGCATCTTTCCTGCCTCTGAACCTGGAGGCAGTGTCTAGGCATCAATACCAATAGCCACTAATACATCTATGATCCATGAATTAGTTTAACCATTTCTTAAAGCTATCCAGTCTGGTTGCTGTCACCACCTCTTCTGGCAGCAAATTCCATAAACTGATCGTCCTCCTACCCATCAGCTTCATAGAGTGGCTGCTGGTTCTAGTGCTATGTGATAAAGAATTTGTCTGTATCCACCTTTTCTATACCATGCATAATCTTATATACACTAGGTCACTTCTAAAATGTCATCATTTCAAGACTTAAAAGGCCTGGACATTGCAGTATGTTTTCATATGGAGGCATTCCAGCCTCCTAATCATTCTGGTTGCCCTTTTCTGCATCTTTTCCAGTTCCACAATATCCTTTTTGAGATGTGGTGAGCAAAATTGTACACAATATTCCAAATGTGGCCTCACCATAGATTTATGAAGAGGTAAAATGACACTTACTGACTTGTTTTCTATTCTTATTGAATTGGCTTTCTTTTTCTTTTTCTACTGCTGCATGCAGGGCTGACACCTTCAATAAACTGTCTACCAGAACTCAAAGATCCCTTTCCTGGGCTGTCACAGAAAGCTTATAGACATAATTGGGGTTCTCCATCCAGAAGGTAAGTAAAAAGCATTGTTGCTGGAAAACTTGCAACCAGCACTGGGGTTTCCAGCAATAATATTTAACGCTTTTTAGATCAGGGGATCAGGGCTATGATAGGGTTACCTCAGATATATAAGGCAATCTCACCAAACTGTCACTCTATCTGGATAGTGCCAGAGAAAGGTAGTTGTCATCAGACCTTTTTTTTTAAAAAAGGCTAAACGTAAGTACCTTCCAAAACTTAGGCAATGTGTCTTTATGTTTCTGATGCCACCCTGGGTCAAGAAGGCGGCAGTTTGACCTTCCATACTATCAACCAGCCACAGCCCTTCCACATTCTGTTTCAGGCAAGGAACAAATAATAGCTCTAGGCAATGCTGTAAGAAGTACATATTGATTTTCTGGTTAAACAACCTGTATCTGAGATGTTTTTTAAAACTGTAACTTTCCATGCAGTGGAAAACGTTTTGTACTACCAAAAATTACCTTGTTTATTTGGGTGCTTTGGGGCACTTTGGACCGCAGGGTGGATTACCTTGCTCTGCTCATTCTGAGAAGGCCCTAGGACTTCCCTGCCACAGTTTTAGGCTTATGCAGTGCCAAATAACAGGAAGGACAGAAGAAAGGGAGGGAGGAAACGCATTACTAAAGTATGGACAGAGTGGGTATGTGCAGAGTTGGAGCCACATATGCCCAATTGTATTTTGAGATGCAAATATTATTTGGGTCTTTTCTGCCCTGGTCCTTATTCTGGAGTACATTTTGGAACAGGGCCCTGCCATCAGCATACTAGTGCAAACTATGGCGCCAAGAAATATAACCAGTGGTGTAAGTGGCAGTTCCGCCTTCTGCTCAGCTGCTAAATGCAACAGTCAGTTTAAGGGGGATTTTGACAAGTTCACAAATACTTTTCCCAAAGAAAATGTTCTACAAAACTAGAAATCCTTATTTCAAAGATGAACTTTTGTTTTTCCACATACCGATATCAACCCAGGAGTCCTCTGCAGATGGGACTCAAAAGGGTGGAAAGAGACTATCAAAACTGCTGGAAGCAGAACTGCTCTCAGATGTGGATTCAAGGGATCTGTTACTGCCTTGGATGCCAATTCCACATCTAGGGCAGTAAGTTAATTCTTGTACTTGTATCATTAAAAGACAACCTGATGTTTCATAAACAGATGGAAATCTTTGCTTCTCATATCTGCTCTTCTGCACTGAAACACTGCAGCCATAAAGAAAGCACAGCAGACTTAGATGCACATCTTTTTTAAAAAGTTCTATTCAGCATAAAAGTTGCTATAGTTGCTGTCACAGTAGTCTCTTCTCTAAGGCCCTTTCTGCACTTGGCCTTATTCTGGAATATATCTCAGGATCAGGGTCTCTTATCTGCATGTTATTGCAGACTACAGCAGGTCCTAGTGAGACTTGTCATAGCCTGTATTAGCATGTGGACAAGAGAGCCCTATCCTGAGATATATCCCAGAATAAGGCCAAGTGCGGAAGCAGCCTAAGAAATACAATAACAAATGAAGAAAAAAGAGGAACAGAGTAGACAGTGAGCTATAAATAAAAGTAATACCTAGATTAAATAACAGTAACTCCTGATCACGAGGTTAAACAATCACCTGTTTTCTTTAAAAAGTGAGAGCAGCACCAACTTCAGCAAACTAAATGAGAATATTCACTGGGTTTCCCTTGGAGATCAGAGGCTTGGTGCTGAAGATGCTTCTCAAACTTGGGACACCTAAATGACAAAGATCCCTTTTTGGGAAACAGGTTTTCCTCAGACACCAACAGCCTAGATTTGTAACAATTATTTTAGATGAAATTACCAGTTACAATCCTTATCCTAGGAGAGCTAACTTGGGGCCTCTTTCCACTTAACTATAGTGGGATAGTGTCCTGCTACAATTAAGTTCAGGGGTGGCAGCCAGAGTTTGCACCTCGAGTACTGGTACAGCCCAAATGTAACTAGCAGCACTTGCAATGCGGATACTCATCATAGTAACAGCCAAGGCGACTTACGCTGTGTGCTAGGCCATTGCTTTGGTGATCATGACAGTGTGCATTTGTGCAGCTACAGCCATCCAACTCCCACACTGTTTGCACAAGGGAGCAGCATGTCTGGGACTTCACATGATTCACAATTAGAGGATCCGGATGGCTACACATACACTGGGCCGCTCGGGCATAAAGGTGGCATCATGGCATGGAACAGCGTCTAAAATATACATGCCTCTTCCTGATCACCTACGTGGACAAAGCCCCAAGGTTTCTAAAATGGAAACGTCTGTCCAACTAATTTTTAAAGCCTCCTGGTTAAGGGATTAGAAAGTAGATGGAGTAAATAGATAGTTAACATCTGCATAACTTATCTAGAGTTGGGAGTCAAGACGCAGTTTGCCGACCACGTCCAATTGTGGAGCGTGATAAAACCAGAGAGAGATTCTGAATAGCTCCAAAATATCTATCTAGGAACACAGACATCAGAATGATATTCAGTGTGAAAAAAATGGAAAGTGATGCACTTTGGAACAAAAAATTCAAATTATGCATGTGGAGTCTTTCAAATTAGTGTCCCTCCTATATATAAAAATAAGGAAAGGTAACAAAAGGATCTACAGTAGTCATGAATAGTTAAAGCACTTACATTATGTTAATATTTCTTAGATTTGACAATAGGAACATACATATACAAATATCTATAGCACTGAAGTAACCAAGCCCTTCTTTTCAGAGTGCTTTAATTATTTACCAATAGATCTTGTTGCCTTTGTTGTATGGTGTCTGTTTTATCCTGCACTATTTGTGGAAATGCATTTGTAATTTTAGACTTATGTGTATATTTTCCTAAATTTGACAACAGGAATATATATAGAGAAATAATCTATACCACTGAAGTGACCAAGTCCTTCATTTTAGAGCGCTTTATTTACAAAGCAATAAAATGTAGCCATATATAAATATGAGGTTTCTAGATCATTAAGCTAGTCAGAAGAATCTGCTTAAAACACTTGGAGACATTTATGCTTTTACTGATTGGCAGCAGTGCGTGAGATGCTCCTTATATGGACAGAGATTGAGGTGTTCACTGAAGAATGGTGAACTTGATTCTGAGAGCAGTCAACTGAACTGAAGCATGGAAGAAAAGAACCTATAGGCAATGAATATAGATAAGGACTTGACACTTTGCAGTATCAACTAGGGAGACAGCTGTAATGAATTGTTCAGCATCACTTACAGGTGTATTGGTAAAATGTGCAAAATGGCACTGCTGAACCTACTTGTAATTTGCACTTCCCTTCCAAACTACAGGTGAGCACATATAAGCACTCCCTTCTCCCTCCTGTAGGGGACAGTAAGGGCCTTTCAGTATGAAAAGAAGGGCACTTTCTGCCAGTTCTGCCTGTACATCTCTAGACCATTTGCAGGGAATTGAGCAAGTGAAGGTTTTGCCTTTGTCTTCGCTTGAGATGCCCAGAAGCAATTGGTGGGCCACTATATGAAACAGGATGCTGGATTAGATGGGCTGTGGCCTGATCCAGCAGGGCTCCTTTTACGTTGTTACATGTTAATTGAAGATTTGGTCAACATGCTGGATAGAATTTATTCATTTTCCAAATTCAGCCAGAAGCACAACACAGAAGCAAAACAAAAGAGATGGCATCAGGAGTTCAACACACGTTTCAGTTCTAGACTGGTTTTATATACATAATCCAGTATATTCAGCGAGGCCACTTCTCAGCTCGAATAGAACTGCAGCTTTGGCAATGTTTCACTATTAGCAGTTTGTTTTCTGATTCCTGGAGCTATCCTTAGTTGCCTTACCTTCCATCACATCAGTCTCAACGGACATAAATCATCACTGAGATAGATACACTTTCTTTGGATAATAAAAATACACCACAACTCTTTAGGGCAGACTTCTCAGAGTGATTAGGCCTGTTTGCACTTGGCTGATCGGGATAGCTGTGCACGTTCTGGCATGGTGCATTCTCACACCACGGTACTGCCTCCAGCCTGGAGCAGGATATTATCCCACAGAAGTCAAAAAGGGCAAAAATAGCTACCTTGAGCTTCTACTCCAGTAAGCCACAGGACGACCAGTAGGAACATCCAAGTCTGAAACGGAGCATGATTCAGAGAAGAAGTTCCAGAAACAGTAGTACAGCAGTGCATTTAGACAAGCGAAAACATGAAAGTGTATTTTGTAAGAAATCTCACTTCTGTTAATGATTAAAAATACTCTTTAGGCTCCATAACTTGCAGTGGAAAAATGCTTCAGTACTTTATTGAAAGAAAGCAATAAATAACACTGTGATAAAAATAGTTCAAAAGTACTTGGACTGTACATAATTTGTTACATAATCAGAAGTACACATGAAAGGTTAATAGAAAAAACAGAACAGTAACAATGCCTTCCAATTGTACAATTAAAAAGAATCAAAACCAAAACAGAAGATGACATGCTATATATACTATTGCATAATAAATAATGCACCATGATCCAAAACTATTCCTTGCTGGCATTGTAAGATACTATTTAAAAAAAGAATGATGCATTTTCTAATTACAGTTTGAAGTGGCTAAAACTATTAACAACTAAGAGTTTGTCCAGAATTTAAAACAAGTTTATAAATACAGTATATGAAAAGATGACATAAGAAAAGTAAGGCCTTAGTAACAGCTGCACTACTATATGCTGTGAACATCTTTTGTCATGCGACTGCAGTGCATTTTGATTGGTCCACTATGAAGAACTGCATAAAAACCCTTCCAAAAAACATTCACATCAAAAGGAGAGCACTTCTTGTTGCTTGAGTACTGGGAACTTACAAAATTAGTTCCACTTATGGCTTATGCTCAGTCAATGAACACAGACTGTATAAATACAGCCACAAAAAGTAGTTACAAATGAGCTCACTGAGTCTCACAGACATTTCAGTCTCCCAATAATTCCAGGATTTTAGAATTTTGCCTAAAGCAAGTAATATTGAACAGAAGACTTAAATAAAACCAAACTAAAATTATACACTACATGGAAAAGTTTTACACTTTTTGAACGGAAACAGAATCAGGTACCATTCCTGCTTTATTAACAAATATATGCTTATCTAAAAAATATTGGAATTTATTTGAGGTTTAGAACTATCTAGCATTTTCCAAATGGCAAAATATATATACTGCTTGTTGTCATGTTACCTTTACAAAGATGGTAAAATCCTTTTTACCTTCATGATAATTAAAAACCATTGCAGATAATTACAATAACTGCGTAATTTACAAAAACCCTATATTGTCTATAGGGGCAGATACATACAAGCATTTCAGTACATTCAGTTGAAAAGACTAAAAATACCAAATCAGCAATAATTTGATTTAGAGACAGAATACAAACAGAGAGTTAAGTAATAAGAGTCACATAAGCTTACATAAATATAAGAAAAATTTATTTCTAAAATATTTTATAGTACTCACAAATTTATCTGCTAATTAAAAACTCTGTAATAAAATATTTCAAATTGTCAATTCAATAAGTATTAATAGATTAAAGATTTCTGCTGTTTCCAAAATATGGTCTTTGTGTTCAAAATGTTTCCCATCATCTGTAGAAATAGTGGGGATAAACTGCAGGAGAAAAAATGTTTACTTGTTAAATTAGGAATCAGTACATATCAGGTCCTTAAGGGCAAAACACAGAAAGGTTTGGCCTTGTCTCTGTTTGAGATGCTCCTGAGCATTTGGCAGGCCACTGTGTGCGACAGGATGCTGGACTAGATGGGCTGTGGCCTGATCCAGCAGGGCCTCTCTTATGTTCTTACACTACCCTTAAAACTGATCAGTGGTATGAAACAGTTAGATTTCCCGCAGCTGTGAACCACTGTCCTTTGGCTACAGCACCAAACATTTAATGCTTTGCAGTAGTTTGGCCTATTTCTGGCTTCTGATAAGAGAGATCTAATAAAAAAGATACATGATCTTGAATGTATCTTCCAGATGGCTGGAATACTTTCAGTGAACCTCTGAGAGCACTCAATGGAAACATATGGATGTCTAGAAGGATAACATGTATCATTCTTTAAGTATGCATAATATCTACCAAAAGCATACTTCTCTACTTGCTACTTCCCCTAAAATACTTTTTAAAAAGAACAGCAGCACATGTTGCCTTATTTCTTACAGCAAGGCACCTTCACCTTACATGTTCAGGAGAGCTGTGAAGACATACGCCTTTGCCCTACCTTTGGCTAAATAAGGAAATAGCTCTTCCTCTCCACATTCAGGAGCTGTTATGGTTTTAGTTTGTTCACTGTATATTTGACTTTTGACACTGTAACCTACCCTGAGACTTTTGGCTTTAGGGAAGGATAAAAATACAATAAATAAATAAATGGTTTGTTCTTTCGTTTAAGTGGCAAAGTTGGAATACGTGTGGCAAGACCCACACTTTTGGAAAATAGGTAATTCCCTGAACTGGGTGGACTTCTTGGGCCGAATAATGAAGGTAAGTACCGCCCCAACCAAAGTTACTAGCATCCATGTGCACTACTCCATCAGTAGGTTTAATAATAGGAACCCCTAACAGAAATTGAGCTTCCTCAGGTTGCGAATCAGGTGTGACCGGCAACCTTTGAAGTGATATACCCTATCGTCGGCTGCTGGCATCCGTCTAAGAACTTTCAATTTGCACAAGAGAAAATGGAGTAAGAAATATAACTCTGTACACAGAATCAAAGGATAATTGCTAAAATATACAAAATGTGATTTGAAATATGGAGTATGAATGAATGAAAGAATGTATAGTAAAATCGTCCAGTTATCTCAGGTATAGTATATAGCTAGAATAGAAAAGAATGTGGACCAAAGATTTAAAATTCACACTGTTACAATCATAAGGAAAATTTATATAAAATGATGTTGAGATGGTATATGACACCACAAAAATTATAAAAGATGTAGAATGAAGTGCCTAACGTATGTTGGAAATGTCAGGAAGAAAGAGGGATCCCTCATCCTATGTGGTGGATTTGAAATGCAATAAAAAATGGTTGAAATACATTTGTTCATTCAGAAGATTTTAAAAACTAGGTACAATTAAAACCACCTTTTTTTGTTTTTTGTTTTGAGTGATAAAATATTGGAAAGGATACCAGCTATTAAGGACTGGACTATTAAAATGGTAGAGCTGACCAAGATGGGCAAATTGACCTGTTTATTAAGAGATAAGGTGGTTGTAACCTTTTTTAAAATAACTGGCAATTTCTACAATATACCAAAAAAGATTTTAATGACTGCAAATTTTGTAGACTGAGTAACAACAGACTCATTGAGAGAAGATCAGTGAAGAAAGATAAGAGGAGCTGAACGTTACAGTGCAACTGGTGGTTGACATGAAGGATATTGGAAGTTCGACATATTTTTAATTGTCTTTCTTATTGTATGGTATAAAGGTGGTGAAGAGAAAGAGGACTGTCAGGTAAAGCACCTGATAGTCCTGGGCCTCTTCTGGAGTTTGTGCTTAGATTAACTGCACTTCCTCATTAGACACTATTACCAACTCTTATGCTGTGATACACTTTTTAGAGTTCAAATTGTGCCTTCCCCTTTTCTTTCCTTTAAAATTTTTAAAATCAGAATCAAGTGAACTTCTTCACTCCAAGACCCTTTCAGAAGGTGCCCCTACAGAATGTAAACATACATGTAAATCTTTGATTTCAAAATGAAGTTTGGGAGTTGTTCAAGAAAAGGATTATTTCAGATGCACAGGCAGGTTGTCCACTAATTTCCTCTGAATAAACTGCCTTTCTTAATCCCGTTCTGAATCCCTGTCATTTTACAAATCTGGGCACCATTTTTATGGTTGAGCAGGGGTACCTTCTGATTCAGTAACAAGTCGAGAAAGCAGAGAAAATGGGGTCACTGAAGTATTAGAAATATTTTCTTATTTTTATATACTTCAAAAATTGATGTATCCCGTTATTTTTACTTACCAATGAAAGGCTTTAACATGAATAAGTCCTTACTGTAGCAGAATCCAATCTTTGTGTTGCTGATACATTGCCTATTTCAACAATTAGGAAAACATGCAGAATACAGCATGCAGTTAGTAACAGAATCACAGTTCAATGCAGTTACAGCAAAAAATGTAAAGTCATGAGAAGTTAGCTACACAGAGTAACAATTAACTGGATATGCATATATTATTTCCTGTTTTGGTACAGATAGGGTGAACTCTTTAAAAAAGGACAGAGCTTTGAGCTTTGTGCTTAATTGCACCCACTGCATTACATATCATGTTCTTGCTCTGTGGTAAGTCAGTTTTCTGTGTTCAACAACAATTTTATCCCTAGATCAACTTTCACTGGATTGCACACTGCCATAAAAGTGCAAGACTCGTACTAATAAAAGGGCACATAATACAGGTGTAAATTCCTTTTGGTATTTGAGGCCAGGGTTTTCTTATCGCTAAGCTCCTGTGTAAGTTACCACTGTGCCAATTCCCACTTTTACTTCTTTGAAGTAATCAACAGATAATGAAGGGCAAGTTGGAATTTAATAGGATAATGAAGAATAAATACTGAAAAACTGGAGATGGTACTGCAGTACATTCCATTTTACATAATTTAACATAGCAGGAAAAAATCTTTCCAAAGTATAATTATTACTATATAAAAATGAAATACATCCCATTTCAAAAAATAGAAATCAATTGCCCTTACTATTTATCAATTTATTCTACAAATCAAGACTAAAAACAATCTAGAACTATAAGGAAAACT
This sequence comes from Aspidoscelis tigris stejnegeri, assembly GCA_023333525.1. Lineage (NCBI taxonomy): Eukaryota > Metazoa > Chordata > Lepidosauria > Squamata > Teiidae > Aspidoscelis > Aspidoscelis tigris. The sequence continues at coordinate 45,950,484 of JALMGA010000003.1, read as the reverse complement.
AAAAGGACTCTGCTCAGCAAGCAGAGCAAGCAACACGTATTCACAACATGTTTTTACAATTCCAGATGAACCTACATTCTCCAAATGTTAGCAGATACTCACAGATAACCTTCAGTGTATCTCTAGAGGTTCTATCTCCACCTGATGAACAACTGAATTCTTCTCCCATACTGGTCTATCCAAAACTACTGAACATCTATTGGTTGTCTCACCTGACAAATTACTGTTGTTGTTCTACTTTCTGGGCAAAGCTTTAGACAAACAATTAAGAATGCACCCGAAACTGACCTCTGCTTCTTAACCTCATTCAGTCCAGCCGACTCCTCGTAACCCTTTGATAAGCATAAGCATTTATGAAGTAGTCCTTGGAGTGGTTTAGAGAATTATCTGTTATTTTGCATTAGAAGAGGATGTTTGGATGTCCGTGTGTTCAGTAAAGTTCATATTATTTTGAAACTCTTAAAAATGAAAGCTATGGTAGCATAGTAGTTAAAAGGGAGAGAGTATCTTGTGGCTGGATCAAGCAGGGCTTCTTTTATATTCTTATGTACTATACCTGTCCCTGAACCTAAAAGACTTTTAAAATTAAAAAAAAAAAAAAGAAGACAAATCCAGGCACTGGATGAAATGAACAAGTACCTAGCAAAAGGGCAGGAGTCCCTACTCCCTCGGAGTAAGGTTAAGGGACAATGAATAAAATAACTGAGACGGGGATAGTTACTTGATTCTATTAATTACCCTTGTTGAATCATTTCTACCCACTCTGGGGACTGGAGGGTTTCTTATACAAACTCTGGTGAAAATGGATCATGTACAGTAGCAATATTTTCTGGACTGCATTCATTATCTCATGCCATTTATTATCTGTAATGTAATGTCCAATTTTTATGATTTATAAATGATGATCTAAAGTCAACTTTAAGGCCTCTTTAATCAAAATACACAGTAAGCAAGCTATTAATTTTGCAAGTAAAAATTCAAACACTGGCATTGTTAACTGAGAAAATAATGCATTGTTGTAAGTCATGCATAGAATAAGTATTTTTCCGTCTAAAAAGAAGGTAAATGCTTTAGCTGCTGAATTTATATACAGCCTCAGGCACAAATAGTTATCATGCCTAAATAAGTAAGAAGTACACTACCATCAATTTGCATCTTCTTTGGCTGCATAGAAGGTGAAGACATTGAGGTGGTCACTCTGAAGTTTGCAGGAAGAGTTTCTGCTGACCCAGCAGCTAAACCTCTTATATCCTTTGGTCTAAACTTTTTTCTCCATGAAGGTGCTCGTCTAAAGCTTTTATCATCATCCTATCAAATTAATTAAAAAAAACATGGAATAAAGCAACATGTTAAAAAAATCAGCATATTATAAAAAGCAATGAGTCAGATAAGGAATACAACCAATCTAATTATTCACACAGGAGAGACCTGAATAGGTGCTTCAAGAATATCAAAGGGGAGTATGGGTGTCACCACAGAGAATACACTACTGTGGCTAAACAATAAGATGACACTTGATAGTTTATATATCTACCACAAGATCTTCCCAGATGTTCTTACAAATACAGATTGCTTTCTAATGCATAAAGCTAATAAGTAACTTGGCCTTAAGCTGTTCAAGGCCTTAGCCAGGATAAAACCTTGAATTTGAGTCAGCAGCTGATTGCAACCAGTGGAACTGCTCAGACACAGGTGTGGCATTAATGTGAATAGCACTCCACCGAATCAGAAATCTATCTTATTTTGTATTTGCTACAGAAGGTTATTTTACTAATGCATGAACAAACACTATTAGCATCTACTAATATATGGACAATAGTAGCTAGACAATTCCTGTTCAGGTTGGGTACAGCTGGCACACTAACCAAAGCTGATAATATCCACTCCTAGTAACAGAGGCCACTTGGGCTTATAGTGACAATAGCAAGTCTAGGAGCACCCTCAGTCCACACAACTGCTCCTTCTGAGAGAATGTGACAATATCAACAATGACAAAATCTCCATGGAAACTTTCCACTCACAACATTCCTACCTCTTCAGTATTCAATATGAATTTATTGGCCCTCAGCCAAACCATCACTGCACCCAGGCACTGGCTCTGGACAGTGATGCGTCCTGGTTCAGATGTTAAGGAGATGTATTGAGCATCTGATGAAGGAAATAGTGGTGTGTGGCAACAGCCTAGCAGCTAGGGCACAGAGTTCTTGCTCAATGTCCTGGAAACTCACTTGTAGAGGTCCTCGGAGATCAATATTATTGCCCATGCTCTTTAATATCTATATGAAGCCACAGGCAGATGTCATACAGTTCTATCTCTTTGTACTATCTGACTCAGGAGAGGCAGCCAAAGTGCATGGCAGGCACTTGGAGGCAGTAATAGAATGGAGTGGGATCAATAAATTGAATCTGAATCCAGACACGGTGGAAGTGCTAAGTGACACAGGATCATGTGTCCATGATGTAGAGAGGTGCCCAGATCTTGATGGAGTTGGTTTGCCCTGGAAGGGACATGTACGTAATCTGGGGGTAGTTCTTGGACTCTCTGCTGTCACTTGATGCCCAGCTGCAGATGATAGCCAGGAATGTCTATGTCCGGCTATGGTTGGTTAGGCAGCTAGGGCCCTTTCTGAATGGACAGCTTGGTCACAATAATCCATGCACTTGTAACTTCCAAATGGGACGACTGCAATGTGCTCTACATGGGGTTACCCTTGGAGATAATTCAGAAAATGCAGCTGATTCAGTTTCCTATTTGCTACTGAGCCCATTTCAAAATATCAATATTATAAACGTCCTAAACAGCTTGGGCTTGGCCTCCAAATTGCTGTGTGAACACTTCCTCTCATACAGACTTGCCTGTGCCCTAAGATCTGCTGGTGGGGCCTTCTTGGTTATGTGCCCCCCTCAACAGTTAATAATAGCCCCCAAATTATGGAACAGCATCCTTTCTGAGATCCATTAGGGTATATGTATTTAGGCATCTGGTGAAGACACACTTCTTTACCCGGCCTTTGGCTGAGGGAATATAATACTATTGCAACTTGCCGTGAGATCTTAAAAAAATAAATAGATAAATAAGATTGCTGTATCTGCTCAAATAGATTTCATTTTTACAAAATTGCTAAAAAAAATTCAACAAGAAACATTCCACTTCTTAGCAGTCTCAGTGTGCAAAATGGTACAACTAGTACAGACACAACACTAAAAATAGACTTCAAAGAAGATGGGCAGTACTTAAAAACCCCTATGGGAACTCACTGACTTAAAGGTATCAGCCCAGCTTATTGCTCAACTCTGCTAATGGCTCTGTCTCCTGGCAAAGACTGAGATTGTCAATTTCCACTTGAACCCACTGAGGCGTTCTTCCCCACAGACAACACGTCTGCATGCTCACATACACAGCAAGTGGTGATTCATCTTAGTTGTGCAGACAGATAAGCATCAGAAGTCTTTCATATTGCTTCTTGGGTATCAACCATGCCTACAACTGAGAAAGCATTCTATCCTTCTTAAGACAGCATTTAAATCATTTGTGATGTTGTTCTCATGATCTCTTGTTATGATGTTCCAAACTACGGCACAAAGGGTTTGGTGGTTTTCCCAGCCATAGTGTCAGAATAAAGTGTGAGCAGGAAGCAGAATTGTGGATGTCTGTGCTGAAGTGAGTTATCAATGTATGTATAAAGGAAGGAATAATGAAAAGGATTTTTAGAGATAATATAAATACTGAATATATAATACTGAAGAAATCATAATAAAGAATTCCATTCTCAAAATTCAAGATAAGGAAATATAAATAATGGAATTTTAAAAATCTTAGTAAAACAACTAAGTCCACACAGAGAAAGTTGCACAGAGAAAGTTTCTTTCGACATTTCCCTGTAGGAAAAAGTATTTTATGGTACTCACTTCATCAAACCTTCTGTCTGTGCCCATAACTAGAAGGTTGTTGAATTCCCTCTCTAACACAGCACGAGCCTAAATTAAAAAGAATTCACAAAATTTATTGCAAAGTTTTGGAAAACTGATTGCAAATACAAGTTTACAAACACTGTTTTAAGACGTCTACACATTGAAGAGATACAATGTTATCAATAGATTTTTCAAACATTTCAAATCTATTAAACTTTCCCTACTATCTATGTAACTATTTTATTTCGGGCAATCAAGTCAGTGCTGTATAGTGACTGTCTTCTATGGAATTGGTACATACTTTTTGCCATACAAGACCCACTTCTCCATCCCCTGAAAGTCCTTCTAGAATCACCTGGAACCTTTTACCCTGAAGAGTACATTGGCAAGAGCTGTGCTGTGATTAAAATATTCTGTAATTTATCTTATTTACTGATCTTGTAGTGGAATAGCAAGTTTAACTACATCTAGTTTCATTCTCTTATTTCCCCCATCTTCAAGAGAAGGTATATTTTCATTTTAGCTGCATCACTGCCACTCTTTTGTTTTGCTTATTTTATTATTCGTTTCTTGTTCGAAGAAAAAGTTTAACTGTAATTCGACTCTAGGAAGGTTCAGGCTTCAGTTTAACCCCTTTAAAACACATTTCAGCAGCACTAATGTATTATGTTTGTTTGTACTTCTATCCCTCCCTATACCCGGATGTCTCAGGGCAGGTTACAATGTTATATTAATCTTAGACAGGTTCCTGCCCTCAGGCTTACAATGTTAGTGTTCTTTACTGACTGAAAACTGAAAGGTGATTTCTAAATCACAGAATCGCAGAGGCTGATTTCAAGGCCAACCTGCACTGATTAAGGATTATAAGCTGACCCTAGCCTCTGATACCTGCAAATAGCCAATGAGGAAGCTTGGTTTACCTTCTGATCGCTAACAGCCCTAATTAGAATGGAGTAGGAATCAGCTGTGGTCTAAGGGTGTTTTTCCACCGCGCTCCTTTAATCTGGATCTAAGAAGATCTGGATTAAGGGAAGTACCCAATGTGTTTCCATGGGTGGTCTAGCACCCAACAGCAATGGATGCTAGCCTCCCTGGTGTGGAAACACTGGAGCACCCATTTGCAAATCCGGATTGACCCACAAGGGGTCTGCCTGTCACCCCAGGTGTTTTGGGGGACAGGAGGTGTAATCTCCGAAGTCCCTCCAAAGTTGCCTTTGGAGGTTAGCAAAGGCTCCGAAGTCCCTCCGAAGGCAACTTCGGAGATTAGCAAAGGTGCCGAAGACAAACCCATTGAGAAAGCTTGCATATTAATTAGCTCCTTGTGAGCAGGGATGAGTCAGCCTCATTAATATGTACCTCTTTCCATGCCTGAAGGTAACAGTCCTCTTTGTTCTCCCTTTGTTCTCAGAGGTTTGTCTTTGGAGCCTTTGCTAATCTCCAAAGGCAACTTCGAAATGGCTTCGAAATGACTCTGAGGCTTAGGTTTTGGGGCTCCCCCCCATGGGTGCCCCCTCCCCCTATCCTTCTCTAGACCCCATTGCCAAACTAACATGGAAACAGGCTCCCTTTAATCTGGATTTTCTGGCTGAAGACCCCATTAATGGGGTCTACAGAAAATCCAGATTAAAGGCTGAGAAGAACCCATATGATCCGGATTTCCCCAGTGGCGGTGGAAACAAATGTGTCCCAAATGGGTGCCGTGGTGGAAATGGGGTCATCCGGCTCACACCCAAATGAGTCCTTAATGGGCGCAAAAATGGGCACTTTCTGCCAGTGGAAAAACACCCTAACCTTCCTTCTGGATCAAGAAACAAGGACAGTAGCTGCCCTTATGGCACTGACAGGGGCCATGCAGCAACATCTTCACAGATTGGTCAGGGTCAGGAGGAGGGGTGTGGCCAACGACAAACCCACATTCGAAGTGCCCAGGGTTATACCAGTATGAGCATTATTTTTCCTAAAAAATTCTAAATTTCCTTTCTGAATTATAAGTGTGTCTTATGTATCAGTGCAACTTTTATGGCACAAAATACAGAACACTTGAGATCCTTATGCTCTCCAGATAACTGCTCTATCAATAAGCTACTGCTGCTTCTGTAAATACGTTTAGGTTATAGCAGATCAAGCTGTAACTTAATCTTTTAACAATATTCTGCAGCTCACAGGGGTCCCAATGCCTATTAATAATTTTTTACTGAAGTGGGTCACAATCCAAGTTTATTCACAGCTGTAATAGTTAAAAAACTACAACACCTTGACTTAGCCTGAGGTTCCTAATTATTACCTGTGTATTCTGAGTGGGAATTTGTAAAGAAAGCGCTAATGCATTGTGATCAAATGTTTCATCTAAGGCCACAAGTGCACCATGAACTCCACTTTCTATAAGATTATTTGCATATTCCTTAAGACCAATTGATATCACCCAGTGAATCATTCTTTCATTGCTCCAGACAAGGACATCTATAGGAACAGAGAAAAGATAATTATTTCAAAAATTTTTAGCTAGTCTTTCAAGGAGTAATAAATCTACAGTAATAAATGAAGTCCAACACAATGTGTAAAAATGTAACTCTTATTTCTGAACCAGATACCAACTTCCAACAGCTAGTAAGCCTCAACATACAATAAAAGTAGCTTATAATTCCATCACAGTCTAACCACTGAACCAATAATCAGTAATAGGACTGTTGGAATAAACTGATCTTCTGGTACCCTGAACATGCTGGAAAGCAGTGATCTACCTTGGTGGACTTAGTACTGAATTTTAAGTGTGGAAAAGGATTTCTTAAGGCAACCATTTCCTACAGCAGGCCTCAACTATGTCGACTCACCTTCCCAGACCTGCCAGGATTAGATACCATAGGGTTGCTGCCTAGCTGTGCTAGTCTACCCCACTTTTCTCACCCCTAAGGGGACTCACGAGTAGATGACAAACCCCTATTCTTCTCCCCGCAAGTCATGCTGTGAGAGCTCAGAAAGACAGCTGTGACTAGCCCAGGGTCACCCAGCTGGCTTCATGCAGGAGCACAGAACCGGGAGCTCTTAACTACAAGACCTAACTGGCTCACAATGTGTCACATCATGGAAGGAGGAAGGGAAACAGCATTAGAGCAAACAATTCTGTAGTGATGAGAAGGGGTAGATATGGAAGTGGGAAACAGAAGAGTCAGATTAGAAGGAGTATTAGATATATTAAAGCTATAATTTCTCCTGGTCTGTCTTCCAACCAGCAGAATTTGGAGAATCCTGTGAAGTACCCCACTATTGCGATTGACTCACGGGTCAGATCCAGAGTAAAACAATAATCGCTTGTGATTTAATTCTGGATTAAGGGGCTGGTATGACATGCATCACTGAAGCTTGGGCAGATTACCTAGATGAGCCCAGTCTGACTCAGCTCTGGCCCCCAAGTTACTTGATACAGCATTGCTCTAAAGTTCTGGGGTGGACAGGACTTCCATTTCTCTTCCCAGTTGGCCAAATTGTTCTGTGATTAAGTTTGGGGGTTGTTGATGCTAGGTCAGAAAGACAGAATATGGATGCCGCTGGCCCACTCTGCTTCTACATCTGAGAATGTGGCCAAGCTGATTGCAGGTGTGATCCTCTGAGCTTTGGCCATCATGGCTGACATAACCCAAGATCTGGAATAGAATGAAGTGTCATCACTGTCTCTTCATTGCATCGGAATCTGGTGAGGTAGTTTGAGCACTGCCAAGAGCTGGTAAAGGGCTGTATGTGGCCTAATAAACTGAAGCTGAATCAAATCAAGGAAGGAAATGCTGTGTGTTTGGAGTCCATGGAATGGGATGATGAAGAACCTTAGGGATCATCCATTCTCTCCGGCCCGTCAATTGGTACAGTGGGTTGATCCTCTTCCGCAACCCCTCCATGACCGACAGATGGCGCTAGCTTTTTCGGCTCTATATAGCCCGGCGCCTGCTGCGACTTCCCAGTTACACCTGGAGCGAACGACACCTCTCCTTTGGATAACTAAAAACATGCAAACAAAACAACACGTTAGTTCTCCTGGGAGGGTCCAATTGACGGTCCGGAGAGAATGGATGATCCCTAAGGTTCTTCATCATCCCATTCTCCAACCGGCCCTTACAATTGGTACAGTGGGACATACCCAAGCAACCCCACTGGGTGGGATCCAACGCCAAGCCAACCCCGGCTCAGCCTACTGTACCGTCCCCTCCCTCTCACGGGGCCCCAAGTCTTACCACCTCTGGTACCCCTGAGGAGAGGATCCTGCGACCGAACTGACTCTCAGCCAGCTTGATCGCATCCAGCCTGTAATGCCTTGTGAACGTGGACGGAGAACTCCAAGCCGCCGCCCGACAAATCTCGCCCAGCGAAGCCTCCTGACTGAACGCCACACTAGTCGCCTGAGACCTCGTGGAGTGTGCCAGGACCGGTCCCGACAGGGAGACGCCTTCTAACTGGTAACAGGTAAGAATACAAGCCCGCACCCAGGCGGCCAGCACCCTTGCTGATGCCTTGGAGCCCTTTTTCCCCGGGGAAAAACAAACAAACAGACTCTGTGACCTGCGCCAGGCCGCAGTTCTGTCCATGTAAACTTTGACCGCCCTACAGGCATCCAAAGACGGCCAGTCCCAATCCACCTCCCCTGCCGAGCCTTGTTCTAGTACTGGGAGGTGAATTTCCTGTTCTCTATGAAAGGATGAGTCCACCTTCATGCGGAACGCAGGATCCAGACAAAGCACCAGACTGGACGGCATGAATCGGCAGAGCCCTGGATCCAGTGACAGCACTGCCAATTCCGAGACTCTTCGAGCCGAACACATTGCAACAAGAAAAACTGTCTTATACGAAATAAATTTAATGTCAACACTCTCTAACGGTTCAAATGGTTCCTTTTGCAAACACTTTAACACAAGATGTAAGTCCCAGTTAGGGTAACGGTGTACAACAGGTGGAGCTACTGTCTTTACCCCCCCCCCAAAAAAAAACCTTTTAACCAAGGAGTCCTCTGATAGCTTGGGTAACCCTGAAAACTCCAGCACCGCTGAGATGGCCGAGACTTGTTTCCTTAGTGTATTCAATTTTAGTCCCTTCCTGAGTCCTGCTTGTAGGAAGGCCACTACCTGAGGTGGAGAGGGAGCATCCGGGGACACTCCCTCTCTCTGACACCAGTCCCAGAACGCCCTCCAGGCCACATTGTAAATCCTGTACGTGGAGGATCTCCTAGAAGCCATTACAGTGTCAATGGCATCTCTCTCCAGTCCCAGTCTTTGCAGACACCTCCTCTGACAAACCACGCCGACAGGGCCAGCCATGAAGGGTCCGGATGTAGTAGATCTCCCTGAGATAGCAGGTCCGGAATGGACGGCAGGCTCCTCGGAGGGACCACTGACATGGCTAGTAGGTGCTGGAACCAGGGACGTTTCGGCCAAAACGGTGCCACCAAGATTACCTGTGCTGCTCGATCCTTGATGAGTTGTACCACCTTTGGTAAAACAGGGAGAGGAGGAAAAGCATAAAGTAGTCCATCCGGCCAGGGGGCCACCAGTGCATCCACCGCCCAGGCCCCCTGAGTCGGGAAGCGGGAAAGGAAGGTCCCCACTTGGGCATTATCTGGAGTCGCAAACAAATCCGCCCTAGGCACCCCCCACAGGTCTGCCAGGGCTGAAAACACCCTCGGGTTCAATCTCCACTCTGAATGCAGAATCAGCACCCTAGACAGCCGGTCTAGACATTGGACTCTCCTTGAACATGTATGGCCGCTAACGAAGCCAGATTTGCTTCTGCCCATTCGAGAAACCCCGCAGCCAACCCCATAAGGGATTTCGACCTTGTACCCCCTTGCTTATTAATATGAGCTTTGGTGGTCATATTATCTGTGGCAATCAAGACATGCTTGCCCCCTACCAAAGGCAAGAAAGCTCTAAATGAAAGCCAGACTGCCATTAACTCTAACCAGTTGATGGGGTGTTTAAACTCATCCGGCCCCCACACACCCTGTGCTGTCCTCCCCTGACAGTGTCCTCCCCAGCCCAGCAGGCTGGAGTCTGTGGTGACCTGAACTCTCGGGGGGTCCCGGAGTGGAACCCCTTGCTCCAGGTTACCTCTCCTTGACCACCACTGCAGGGAGGCACGGACCCGGGGTGGGAGGGAAACCACTACGCCCCCACCCTCGGCAATCACATCCGTGTACGGCAAGAGGAACCACTGTAGTTCTCTAGAGTGAAGTCTGGCCCAATGGCAAACATCCATCATGGACACCATTGAGCCCTGGAGGGAGGCCAGGGTTAGGATGTCTACCCTAGGTGAAGCCTGGACCCGTCTCACCAAGGCCACCAACTTGTCCACCCTCTCCGAGGAGGGTCGCACTGAATACTCCACCGTGTTCAGCAAGGCTCCTAGATACACAAGAGAAGTGGAAGGGGAAAGGGAACTCTTCTCCCAATTCACCAGGAACCCAAAGTCCTCCAGGGCTTGGAGGGTGATACGCACAGCTGGTCCTGCCCCCTCCATTGACCTCTCCACCATGAGAAGGTCGTCGAGGTACCCATATATCTCAACCCCCCTTAACCTTATATATCTCAGAACTTCGGCCAGGAGTTTCGAGAAGACGCGGGGGGAGCTTGTTAATCCGAACACTAACGAGCGGAACTGGAAGTCCTGCCCCCCCCACTCGGAATCTGAGAAATTGTCTGGAATCTGTATGGATCAAAATATGATTATAAGCAGAACACAAATCTATTGATGTCAGGGCCACTCCCCTGTCCAGGTAGCCTCTGACACTGCTAAGAGATTCCATTTTAAACCTTCTTTTTCTCACAAATTTATTAACAGCTTTCAGATCTAGGATGGTCCGCAATGAGCCGTCCTTTTTTTCCACAAAGAACAGTATAGAATACACACCCATGCCCACCTGGTCATGAGGAACTGGTTCAATAACTTTATCTCTTAACAATTTAACAATAGCATCCTGTACCCTGGTTCTTTTCACCGGGTCTGAGGGAAGTGAGGAGACGACTAACCTGTCTCCTGGAACCTGGGTAAGCTCAATCTTGTAACCCTGGGAAACCACCGCCAGTGCCCAGGGTTCCCTCACATTCTCCGCCCAAAAGGGGTAGAAATGTACCAGCCGGCCCCCCACTGGGAGCTCAGGGCCAGGGCTAGTTGCCCTGGGGGGCAGCTTTGTTGGACCGAAAGGGACCCTTGCCCTGCTGTTGCTTGGAACGGTAGTTAGGGGTCCAGTTGGGCTGTTTGTCCCTCTGGTAGTAAGGTGTCCTCTGAATGGGAGGAGGAGGGGGTCTGTAAAATGAAGGTCTTCTGGGAACAAAGTTCCTTTTCTGCTTACCTTTGCTCCCTTCCTGTTGTTTAGCAGGAGGGGCCGAGGGTAGCACCTTGCGTTTATCTTTACCCTCGATAAGATATTCTTCCAAAATTGCCTGCCCAAAGAGTTTTTCGCCATGGAAGGGCAAGGCAATGAGCTTCATCTTGGAACCCGCATCCACATTCCAGTGGCGGAGCCACAGAGCTCTGCGCGCTGCTGTGCTTGCCCCGCTGGACCTTGCACATGATTGCAAGGAGTCTAGGGTGGCGTCGGCCCCGAAGGCTAGAGCGGCTCTAATATTTCTTAAAGCCAGCTTGGCCGCATTGGGGAGGCCTGGCAGACTGCATAGATCATGGGCCCACTTAAGCCCCGCCCTCAGGGACATCGAGGCAATGGCCGACGCCCTGGAAGCAAGAGAAACTGATTCAAAACTTTTCTTCAGGAGCGATTCCATGCGCTTCTCAATCGGGTCTTTCAGAGAGACATCTGGGATGACCTGACTGGACACTAGGGATGTCAAAACTGAATCCACCTCCGGCACTTTCCACATGGGGGGGACCGACTCTGGGTCCCCAAAATATTTCCTCGGCACTTGAGGTAGCTTTTTGTTGTTGCACGGGTTAAGCCACTCCCCCTTTACAACGTTAGCCAGGGTAGGAGGGATGACAAGGGTCTGACAAGCTGACGGTGGAGCCATCATGAGAAGCTGTGCCTCTGATTGAAGCTCAGGAGTTTCCGGAGCCGGAGGTGTCACCTGAAAAAATTCTCTTAAAATTTGTAGAAAGGTGGCGTAGTCCTCATTAGGGAACAGTCTATTCTGGGGACCGGATTGCTCCTCCATGCCCTCCCACTCCAGGCCCTCTTGGTCCTGGTCGGAGTCCCCTACTTCTCCTTCCTCTGCAAGGAGAATATTGGTGCTCGGGGGCCCTGGTGCTGGCCTAGGAGTCTGGGGGGTCCCTCCCAGGTTCCCTGAGGTCGGGAGGGGAGGAGGTGGGATTGTTATCTGGGCTGGGAGCGGAGGCTGGGTTGCCTCAGTTCGTCTCCTGTGAGACGTGGCTCTGCTGGAGGAAGAATCTGATCTGCTCCGCCTGTGTTTCCTCTTCTTCCTGCTCTTCCTCCTTCCCCTGCTGTGCGATGAGGAGGAGGAGGATGGGGATCGAGACCAGGAGGACGAGCGGGACCTTCGTCTCTTGCCCTCCTGGGCCGCCTGTCTGTCAGCCATGGCTCGGAAAATCTCCTCTACATCTTTCCTTGAAAGGGGGGGGCAACTGCTGGGGGAGGTGGAACTTGTTCCCCTACTGCCTCTTCCTGGGCGCCGGCCCTGGCTGAATGTCTCTCCCTGCGGCTGGAAGCCATGCTGCATGGGAGGGGGAAGGAGAGGTAAGAAAAAAGGGGGGGAGAAGGAGGACCCCCTCCCACTGCCCAGCTCGTAACCGCCCCAAACCGGTTGGTCTCTCCTACCGCGTGGCTCCGCGCCGTAAAACCCCGGCGTTGCAGCGCAGAGACCGGTTGATCTGTGTCGTCCCTCGGCCCCTGCGGCGCAAAGGCCCGACAGGCCTGGTCTTCCTTCCTTCCCCCCCCCTCGCAGGAGGACGCCGATGCCCCGGCTCCCCTGCGCATTGCTGAGAGCTGGAGTGGGGGGGGAGGAGAAGCAGGGGCACGGGTCGGCTCTAATCCCGAAGGACGGGCCACCCGGTCTCACCCTTCGTGTCTCTCCGTTGTTCCCTCGACGGGGGACGCTGGTGCTCCGGACCGCGTTTGGTTTCGCTTTCCCTTGCCGCGTGGTCTGCCTCGGCGTCCCTGGCGGCGCGAGGAGTTATCCTCTGAGGGAAAGAGCTCCTCTGCCGCCCTCACGCAGCGCTTTGCGAAGCGCTGGAAGGCTGCCGCCTCCACCCGGCCGGGGGGGGGGCGGCACAGCGTTTCTGCAAGGCCAGCCGGCACTTGCAATGACCAAGGCCCCGTCCTGGGCCTCGTTGTTCTTCTACGTCGGAGCCCGCTCTCCTGAGAGTGCCCGGTGTGGAGGAGTGAGTGACCGAGTAACTGGGAAGTCGCAGCAGGCGCCGGGCTATATAGAGCCGAAAAAGCTAGCGCCATCTGTCGGTCGTGGAGGGGTTGCGGAAGAGGATCAACCCACTGTACCAATTGTAAGGGCCGGTTGGAGAATGAAGAGAGATCCTATTATTTAGGGAAGAGCTGGTTCACTATTAAATTGAAGCCCCTTAAAAGTTCAAGGTTTGAACTGGCAGTAAGCCAAATCCTGAAGGATATGCAACAAATTGGTTCGTGATCTCTTCTTATCCTCATAGCCTACCTGATTCAGCCCATGGTACACTTACCTGCTGACCCAACCTGGCCCAGGTTGCTGCCACTAGCTGGGTGGTTCCTGGAAGCATCATTTAGCTTTCTCCTGTGATCTTCAAATTGCTTAAACCTTCCATACTGGAGGACTATGAATACTCCCAGTTGGTCAAATGCACAGTTGTGTGAGGCACCATTTCCAGCCTGTCCTTGAATACAGAGCTGTACTTCCAAGAACCATGCAGCTGGTGGCTCAGCGTGGCAGATAAGTGAGGGCACAGGTTGAACTTGAAAGGAGCTTTCAGGAGAACTTGAAAGCTGATGAGGTCTAATTCACAACAAACCCAATCTTCCAGAACCTTGTTCTCCAACTTTTCTCTTTTTTTATGTTTTAATTTCCTGTATAACATCTCTTACCACTCTGGACTATCTACTCTCCAGGTTTTGGAGAAGACTTATAAAGGTAAGCACATTTTGACCCTGCCACCAATTAACTCATTGACTTACCTTAAACAGAATCCATTAAGATCTCAAGCCAGTCCTCCACTTCCCCCCAATGATCAGGCATTTGGTATGGGAAGGAATGGACTGGTGGAGGGTAGCTTAAGAAGCTCTCCATTGCCCCTTTGCTGATAAACTGACTGGTGAGGGGTTTCTCCTCTTTACCATTTTGGTTGCAGAAAAAAAGACAAAACAAAACAAAGACGAAGTGGTTCCTCTTAGAACCAGAAACTAAAAGGTTCTGTTCCTTTGAAATCTGAAATATTCTGGTGAAACAGGGTCTGGTTTTGTTTCAAACTTAGAACAACTCCCATTTTGACAGGGCATATTGCTCCGAGTTTGGAACACTCAGAAGAATGTTAGAATATTTGCACACTGTTCCATAGAACTAAAAAGATGACATGAGATAATACTGGTATTTCCTTCATTTTTCCTGCTCTAGGCTATCCCCAAACCAATCAGTACATAGAATAATTTATTGTGGTATACAAGCACAGTCAACAGTTGTACATGGTTCACAGTTCAAATGCATATTTTACAGTCAATGAAACTATTCAGTGAAAAACTTTTGAATGCAAGTATCACACTATGTCAAGTACCTTTTTAAAAGTCTAAGACTGCATAAAATGTAAAAGATACAATCAATCACCAAAAATTATTATAGATTTATAGATTTTTTTTAGCCTACGGAAAATATACAGAATTGTTATTCCATATATTGTTAATATGCAGAAGGTAATGGGCTACCTTTAACCTCATTCAGACTTTCTTCTCTTCTTCTTTCAAGTTCTTTTCGGTCATAATTTAATCTCCGTAGACACATAATGCCACACTGAAAGCTATTTCTGTTAAAAGATTTAAACGGAAACGGATAAGGAACTGCTACTTAAATTCACAATTGAAATGCTACGTAACTATAATACTTTCATTTACCTGTGAAAACTATCAACCATTTTCAATTGACCACGAAGATCTTTTTTAGTTAAATGGTCCAACATTCTAGCATCAACAAGGCATTCCATAAAGTAACTACGATACTGAGGAAGTCCCAAGCTGGGAAGCCATTCATTGCCAATCCACTCATGGTTCATATCACCATAGGCTAAAGTCTATTTTGGGGAAGGGAGGGAACAAAAGTACAATTTAAAATAGAGATAAAAGAAATAATTTAAGTATAAATGTAAGGTGACATCCAAATAGGGGTGTGCATGAATGCAATTTTCAACATTCGATTCTATTCGAATAGACTATTCGAATGTCCAAATTCGTACGATTAGAGAAAAAAAATGAATGTTTTAAAATTCAAACCAATTTGAATACATTCGTATCTATTCGTACGAATATTCAATACGTAGCTGATGAAAGGAATGTTGTACACATTTGCACATATCCATATGTATCCGTACACATCCCATTTTTATTCTGTGCGAATCCCGTACGTATCTGTACAGATGTGTATGGATAGGACTTAGTATGTAGTGCATATTTATCCATACACACATGCATGTTCGAATTATTCATATGAATAGTCTGAAATATTCAGATTCATTCAAATAATATGAATGTCTTGGACATTCAATTCGAATGTCTGAATTCGGCCAAATCTGATCAAATAACAAATATTTCAAATATTCTTGCACATCCCTACCTCCAACTATATCCTCTTACTTGGGTTACAGGACACTCTCCTCTCCTTCTCCTTCACTCTCTTACACCTCACCCAAAGTATTTTCCAGTGTATCAGTGATCTATATTTAAGCATGACACTTCCATTGAAGGAAACAATTGAGAAGTCCTATCACATCTACCTAAACAATATTTAGTTCTTGTGTTCTAAGGAGGGCTTTCGGCCACAAAAAACACTCAGACTGAATTTGCACCCGTACTTTAAACATCAACAAAATTCCTAGATGGAAGGAAGAATGAATGGGAAAGACACATCATCAAATTCTCAGAGACATGCATCACCCTTTCAGGCTATCTATGTATTATGTATTTACCATAGTGAACAAATGAATAAATTATTCATTCTGAACATTTGCCACAAAGTGGGAAGGAAGATTATTAAAAATATTTCAGTAATATAATATGCCTTAAAACTGTCCAACAGAAATGGGAAAAAAATTATCAGAATTGACACATTTTAATTCTTCATTATTCTTTTAACATTTTGTGTTTTTCCTTCACAAAAAAACTCATCTTTACAGGAACATTGGGTGGAATACTACTTATTGGTTCCCTCAAGGTCACTGATCAAATTCTGACTGTGGTTTAATAAGCAGTGATTTCAGCTAAATCCAGAGCAGAACTTTGTTTACTTATTCTAACAATTGGAAAAGAAACATTATTAATTACAAATTAGAACATCTTGAAGCAGAATTCAGCCTAGTTCCAACCTTTAAAACTAAGTTTTTGAAATTTCTTAGGGAGGGGAGATGATTCAAGGGCAGGAATGCATATATAAAAATCAGGTTTTATGATCTAATAAACATTTACTTAAGTTGCAAAGAGAAGGTTCAAATGAAAAGTCTCCAACCTTAGCCCAGCTTCCTTCCTCATCCTCCTGATGTTATATGGTTAGAAAAGCAAAAGAACACATAAATGTTAGTAGCTGTAAGTTTAGTAATGCAAGCAAATTAAAGGTAATGGCTGCAGTCCAGTATTCAGAAAAAGTCACTAACTGATGAAGTGTACAAAAATGTACAAGGCTTGAGTTACATAAGCCTCTAACGAGTCTGAGTATGGGTAGGTTGTAGCAAAAGTGCTTCTGTATTGTTATAGCTTTACAATGAATATTATAAATAATCTTTCTCATGGATCACTCCCCAAACTGCAGCCATGTTGCAAAGGTGGAAACAATCTTACACTGATCTTTGAATAATGCAAGATATAGGCATTCCAAGTTAAGTAGAGATTCATCTCTCTCTACATAATTTATACTTTCATGAAAATTCAAACACTACTGCTTAGTTTTTCCACACAAGTAGCAGTTTTAAATTATGAACCTAAATAATTTCCTTTTAATCACCCACCACTTTAAATCATGTTTTTATGTAATTGTTTTATCAGTTTTTAAACACTTCATTGTATATAATAGTATGCAAGTATTTTAAGTAAAAGTAAGTGAAACATTAACACTATGTTAAAGAATGAATAAACTCATACAGTCATTTGCCCTTCAGTATAACTAAACTGCAAACCTGGTGGAAAAACAATTAGCAGAACAATTTAAATATTTCAGAGAGGGTTAGTGATTAAAACCAGGCACAGTGATTAAATTAATATTTCTACTTTTTTCAAGAATTATGGGCACATGATTCAAGCACTCGGAAACTACGAAAAGCACTGCAAAACAGAAGATTCAGTGCTACAACTAACCGTTTGTGTTGTAGATGAAAGATTTTCCATTTCTTCATGTGTTACCCAGACATTTCCTGTCGTCTAATATGACCCCACAGTGAACCAATCACATCAAAGGAAGGCAGTAATAAAGAGGAAAGGTTGCAGAATATATAAGCAACAGATACATATAAGGAGCAGGCATGGGCAAAGAAATGGTTTTGAGACTTAAGTACAGACTGATGTAAGACACAAGCTTGCAAGCAAACGTATGTCTTCAAAAATATATACTGTGTTTAAGCAACATTTGAAGAACTTTATTTGCTTGCAAAAATAGCTTCTAGACACACTTTTACATAGTGAAGTTAATAAATAAAAATATTTTTAGTTCTCAATTTTATATTCTTATATTACATTTATTCTTGAGATAAGCGGGATTACCAGAAAAGTTACAGTATAGCTTGTACTTGATCAAGTCCACATACTTTAAACCAAAGCAAGGCATAAGGTAAAATTCACACTTTGGCAATATGAGAAGTACTGTGCTATGTGCTGCTTGGTTCCCTTACATACTCAAAAGTTATTAAAAATTGCACCCTAAGAGATGCTTACATGCATATGAACACTGGCTGACAATCTATACACAAAAGCAGTGATCCTCAACCTTTTTTCACTTGCATACCTATTGGCAGCCCATTTCCATGAACTGTACCCTTCATAATAGTTGCTGTCATTTCAAGTTTATGCTCTGAAACTGTTAAGTGCCCTTTTCTGACATTATACCTCAGGGAATAAAAGAGTATTATAGTGTTCAGAACAAAGTAATTTGCCTTTAGTTTACACCCTTTATCAATACAGTGTGCTACAGATACTTTAATCTTATTGAGTTCCACTGCTTTGAAACACTCTCTATGCTCAATATCTTGAGTAGCGTATCTTTAAAAACAGGTTTCTTCTCCTATTCAGAATTGGAAACAGATGTATGGATCTATCCTATAGACATGCTTTTGTTTTGAAATATTCTAAGGCTAAGCAAGAGAGCTACAGCTTTTTTTCATGCTAAGCTTCCAAATATTTGCAGCATCTCTGAAAACAAGCTAGACTATATGGATAAATTCCTACCATTTTCTTCAGTAACGTGCTTGGGAGGCTAAATGTCAGACAAACTCACCAAAAGTAAGGACCCTTGCTATAGTGCACAGACTTAATGCCCCTTCTTCAAATGTCATCAGAGAGACATATAAATAGCAGGTTCCTAAATGAAATACTAATTTCTGCTCAATTAAATGTAATCAAATGTTTCCCATCTTCTCTTACCGTTCTTGATGTAGGAGGAGCAGATGGACTGGTTAGTGACATGATCTCTTGAATGGCAAGTCTTAGCTTTAACCTATGTAAAGGATTGCTTATTCCAATTTCACGCTGTATTTCAGTATCTGATAAGGCTGACATTATAGCACCGCTTTTCACATTGGCTCGACAAGCAGCTACGTACCAGGCTGGCATCCCAACCCATAACTGATAAAGACAACCAGAGAGAGGATTACTGTCAGTTTCAAGTTAGAAGCAATTCAGTGTTGAGCTGAATATTTTACAGAGCCCTCACCTCTAGCCATACTACAACAGTAGGGCCATCCCACTGAGCAAAGGGTAGACCTTGCCTCCGAGCTTCTTCCAGGAGTTCATGCCTAAAATTATAGAAAAATAAACTGGTGAGATAAGTATTCAATTGTCCTCCAAAGTGTTTCCTTTTTTCAACAATCCAATACAAACAAAATAACCACCACAACAGATGGAGAAGCAGTAGGCATGAGGTGACATGACTGAACCTCTCAGAGAGGTGAAAGACTGTTGGGTGCTTTGTGTAACATGTCCAGCTTACGTATACTGCCTAGAGCCAGCTAATGTGCAGGTGAGCCCCAAAGAATATGAGCAAGGAACTCACCTGCACCACTACTGCCAACATTCATTATTTAGTTACTCGAGCAGGACCTCAGCCAATTCTGTGTTTGGATTTTATAAAATTCTCATTGAGTTTTAAATACTGGTCATTTCAGTCTGAAGTAGTTTTCTTATCTCTTCAGGCTGTAAGTTAGGCAATTGTGCTTCCTCAGATTTATTTATTTTTTGGGGGGGGGGTCTTTTAAGCTTTTTGCTATGTCTGAGATGTCTGATTAAATTGTTCTCAGCTTTTTTTTTCAAATCCTGTTTTACCTCCTGAGCTATATTACAAGATAACTTGTTCCCAGCTGCAGGTAACCAGAAGCACTTTAAAACATTAGGCTATAATTTATCTTATCGCTGAGGAGGATTTCAAACACTAAGGAATTAATCAGACATCTTTGGCAATCATTATTCTGCCACTCCCTTTTTTTTCTAATAAATTACTCAAAGTGGTTTATAGCAACCATGAAAAATACAATACAAAGTAATACATCATATATTAAATAAATAATACATTATAAAATTATGCACTATGCAGGCATATAGGTTATGTTCTGATGCAGTCTGATGCTACAAGAAAAGTATGCAAAAGAGACAAGATCTGTTATAACTAATACCATCATGTAGATAAGAATATTGGAAAATTGTGATTCCTGAATTTACTGTTGTCATATGGAAACTACTTCTAATTAACCAGATATACAAAAAATGAGAATCAATTAGTGTGCCTACTCTTCATTTCCATTTCATTTTCTGAAAAGAGCAAAATAACTGAAGGACCTCTAGCTTTTTTGTTATAAGAAGAAACATTTATATAATTGACTTTTAAAGGCTAGAACATACATTAACTAAACCAGTTAAAAGTGAAATTATGTATCCTGAAACAGATAACGAAATCTTATAGGGTCTATAGTAATATTTACTGAATATTCAGAAAATAATTTATGATCAAGTGTAGATATATAGGCATGTGATAATTTTGAATTTCTGAAATGCACAAAGATCATTTAGATGAATTTGTTCTATACTAGAAAAATGAAACAAAAGGCAAAAAGAGGGAGTATCTCTTTGTTCAAATACTAGTATCACCATAGTTTTTTCCCCAAGGTTTTTGCCTTGGCAACCATCACAGAAATACTAGGTCAACCTTCACTTTCTTCTAATCAGCACATTAAATCCTTTCTGTTAGGGGTAAAAGCTAGGTGCCCCCTTGACTCCCCACATGGGATTTTGACCCGGTCCTTGCTGTGATGTCTGGCAGTCCTTTTGAACCCATAAGGGAGATTCCTTTGAGATTATGATCATAACAAAGTTTTATTCTTAGTAGCCATGACATCTGCTTTTAGGGTTTCAGATATGGCTGCACCTTCAGTGGCCCATCCCCTCTGTCAGGTTTTCCCAGACTCTGTGGTTCTAAAACTCGATCCTGATTATAGACCCAAGGTTGATTCCGTTTTTCACAGGGAGCAGTAAATATGTCTTTCTCTCCTTATGTCCCAAACCCAAACACCACCCGGAGGAGCAGTGGCACTGTTTGGATGTATGGAGGGTGCTAAAATTATACTGAGAGAACTAAAGATATTAGGAAAATGTCTTCTTTATTTGTATGCTTTCATGGAGTACTCAGATTACTTCGTCAAGATGGCTTGCAAACACAAGTACCTAAAGATAAATGGTGTATGGCTAAATTTCAAATATGCAAAGAAGAGATGCTGATTAAGACATACTCTAGTAAAATTTTCACATACAAAAAGCAAATGATAAGATTATTAAACTGACCAAAAAAGAATTGATAGAAATAGCTGGAAAGAAGGTAATAGCTTTGAAGAAGGTAACCTCAACAACATCAAAATGAACAAAAGAATACATATTTCAAACAAGTCTTTTTAACAGGCAAAACAGATTTTGCTGGAAAATTTCCAGGGCAACTGAATTTCAATTTAAACACGAAAGAATTATTATAACTCTTAATCCAAGTGAAGAACTATGATGAAACTTTAATTAAAGAATAAAGAGCAATTCAAGTGACAGAAGATAAAGAATCTGACACTCTTGTGTGAAAAGACTGAAGAAGAGACTCATGAAGATAAAGGTACAGAATAAGAAATTTAAAAATAGAACTATGAGAGCACATATATTGAAGATGAAGGGCTCACTAGCAAACAAGGGTTACAGAAACATCTTTGAGTGAACAGAAAGAAGCCTCCAGGAAAAAGGAACAGATTATGATTGCTAAGAATGGTATAAATTACCACTGATGTTAGAAAAGGAAAGGAAGGTTTGCTTCATAGAAGGGTTTGCTACTCTCAAAATTCCCTTCATTAGCGTTCAGTTCACAGGGAATGTTCAAATAATTTTATTAAAACATAGAGGTTTTTTCCACTAGCACTAAGTACCCATTAGAGACTCATTAAGGACCCATTAGGCTCAGAGAAGGAAGACCCCATCTCCACTGTAGACCCCATTAGAACCACATTTGTTTCCACCAGTTCTACGGAAATCCAGATTGAGTGGGTCCTTCAGGACCTATAATCCGGATTTCCTGCAGACCCCATTAAAGAAGTCTACTATGGAGTCTTCAGGCATCAAATCCGGATTATACAGAGCGCGTTTCCACCGTGATTGGGCAATGGGGTCTAGGGGAGGCTCCGGGGGTGTGCCCCGAAACCCAAAGCTCTGAAGCTTGTGCACAATCTCTGAAGCTGGCTCCAAAGAATAGCACAGGTTCCGAAGAGGACCCCACGTGAGAGCAATGCCAATCCTATGGACCTTTGTCAAAGGTTCCGGAAAATCTTCAAAGTTTGTGGCAGATCACTCTGGAGAATCTTCCAAGAATCCCCAGGGAGTCTACGGAGATTGTACCTCCTGTTCCCACAAAAACCTGAGGTGACAGGTGGTCCCCATGTGGGTCTATCCGGATTCACCACATGGGTGGTCCAGTGTTTCCACTGCGGGCAGGCTAGCACCCATTGCTATTGGGTACCTCCCTTAATCCGGATCTACTAGATCCGAATTAGTTGAAGCACCCATTCCTTAGATCCGGATCATCTTAGATCCAGATTAAGGGAGGTCAGTGGAAAAAATCCATTAGTTTTACACCAAGGTAGGTTGCACAGCAACAACTTGAAAAAAAATGGATGAAATTTAAGTTATATGACTGTTCATGTGAATAGGAGAATTGATCAATGTATCAGATAAGGGAAGGATGTATCAGATAAGGGAAGGAAGGATTAATATACAGCCTATTAAGGTCCTTTGCCTAGATTGCGGCGACTACTATGTGGGGAAGTAGGAAAGATGTTGAGAATGGTAAATTGTTACTTATGTGAAGGTTCGTTCTTGTGGAATGGCAATGGGCTCCCTACTGTCTATCTCAGTCGCGCTAGCCAGGCAACCACGTAAAATGTCAGCGGACAGAGACTCTGGATCTGAAGAGGCATTTTCGGGTAGGCTTCCCCCAGACTGGCTCCACCTTGTGCTTTGGGCCATTGGTGTCTGGTTTTGGGGTTCAGTGGGCTATTTACTGGTTTTTGACATTTTACGTGGTTGCCTGGCTAGTGCGACCGATGTAGACAGTAGGAGCATATTGTCATCCACAGAGAACTAGATATAGAGAACATTGGGGAGATATCAACTATAATGTCAAGAGACCAAGACCCTGTGCAAGGGAAAACCAAGAGGTGCTAAAATCTTGAAGCAGCAATGAAAGAAAGGAAATGAGAAGAAATATTTAAGAAGCTCTGTATATAGTGAAGATTAAATCATGTATAAAATTAAAAGAGGAAGAATCAGAAACTTTGAAATACTTACATCTTTGTATACATATTGATCCCCTACCCCATGGTGCCTGGTGGTTCCAGCTGTGTAATATAGTTGAAAGCACTGACAGTGGCATTTATGCCAAAACACTTTCTACTAACAAACTCATTTTTGGTATTTTACTACCACTGACAAACTGATGTTTGACATTTTTGCCCAAATAAAAAAGTATTTCATTATATTCTAAAATATGTTTATGCTTAATCCATCTACTCTCCTAGGATATCCTTTAACATCTATCTTGCAAAAACAAAATTAACAATCGTTAACGTTCAGCACATCAAATAATAGGTGTGTGGAGGGGAGTTTGGTTGGATACCAAAGGTCTCCAGTTCAGCAGGACTCATGTCTAAGCCAACACTTACAAATTCAACAGCGCAATTGAAGATGGCTTTTACCAATGCTAGACAGATGTTAAATAAATGCTAGACAGTATTAAGTCCAAGTAGTGCATTCAGAAGGGGGCAACTAGGTTGGCTGCCAAACTGGTACATGTTGGCTCAGCAAGCTTTGCATACGTTGCCCAGATTCATTGTTACACGGCTACTTCTGTATTTTCAATAATTGTTTAGTGCTGAACATGAGAGGTCTGGTGCCGAACTAGACCTCCTCTTCACATACTTTATTAACTAAAAGCTTTCTCCAACACATCACACATCCACAAAATGCATAAATTAACTTAAAATCAACTTACCCAGATTTTGCACTATTAGACCAAATGGAAAATTATGGAACAAAGCAAATAAAGAAAATAAAATGTAAATCTAATATTAAAAATAGCATGTAATTCATCTCTGTAGAGATGAACGAAATACAAAAACAAGATGAAAAACATTTATAGTCCCTTGCACAAAGTATAAAGAAAATACATTAACTCCATTTTTCCTCTCTATAACCAGGTTACTCACAAACATACCCAGGTTGCACCCATAAATCTGTATTTTATTACTTCAATTTATTTTTGTCTGTCAACTTTACAATTCCCAAACTGCCATCCAAAAATACAGAAAAAATGAACAAGAATCTGCATAAAATGAAAGGAGAAATGCACAAGTGAAGTGAAAATAACTGATGAGGTTGGAAGGTAAGTATTCGTATTGTTTATAACAGAATCAAGAGTGGGGATCTGGTAGGTGTCTTGTATAAGGAGCTGCACAAAAATAGACCATTGTTCAAAAAATGCAGGAAAATGGCATTTTAAATGCTGTTAAAAGTCTAGATCTAGGGACTTCATGTTGGCACTAGATGATATTATACGCAAGCGCTGCTGAAGCAAGGATCCTTGTCTACTTGTTTAATGCACCAGGTCAGTTCAGTTCCTTGCTTTAATGGTACCTAGGTATAGTGTCGTTATTGGTACACGGTGATCATAAATAAACCTACAACACTGACTGCATGCTAGACTTTAGGTTTAGAGGCCTTCAAAGAAAGCATGTGCACCATTTTCACAACTCGGGGGAGGGGACCACCAGAGACACTTTATTCTAGATGTCAGTCATATTAAAAAGA
Source organism: Aspidoscelis tigris stejnegeri (assembly GCA_023333525.1). Taxonomy (NCBI): domain Eukaryota; kingdom Metazoa; phylum Chordata; class Lepidosauria; order Squamata; family Teiidae; genus Aspidoscelis; species Aspidoscelis tigris. Next base: position 45,925,856 of record JALMGA010000003.1, on the reverse strand, counting down.
TTTCACATTCATATTTGTTCTTGAGACACAATAAAAAAAGAGGAAATTTATAGAGAGGGAGGATTCCGTGTTATTTATTCTTGATGTGAGATTCTGGTAACAGGAAAACTAAACCCTTTAACAAGCAACAATTTGGAACACAAAACCACTATTCAGAGTAAGAAATGACAATATATTAAAGCTCACTTTTTTTGAAGTTTTCTATTTTTTTCTGCTTGTCCTCCCAATTTTCCAAGTCCCAAGCCATCCTGAGTTGAACTGTCTGCTTCCATGACACTAACTGCAAGAATTTAGAAAGTCATTATGTAGTTTTTGCTAAACAAATACAACAATGAATAACATAGCATTTGTGCTTATCCACAATCATCTATCAAAAGTACAACAATGCAGGCTGGGGGCATGGAAGAGACCTGTCTCCCTCTTCGAATGTCAACGATAACTAGGCCCTTATTGTTGACGCAGTCAAGCAAAAGTGAAACTGACAATAAGATTTAGAAAAAATAAAGCACCAACTGAATTCTCTTTAAAAATCTAAAGTTCTCCAAATACTAGCACTAGGCAGAAATGATCTGCAAGGATAGCATAATATCTTTCTACAGGAAATTCTATAAAAACAAATCTTGGTGTGAACTGTCCCTTAAGTTACAGGATGTCCTCTGGACAGTTATTGTGCTGATTAATTTATTTATTGGTTGCACCAGCCACCGCTCTTAAAAGTGCATGTGTTCCTCTGGACCCACTGTATTGACAATTGTACCGACAGCTGCTCAGTTTCCTAATTTGGGTTACAATAATATACTAACCTTGACCCAAGTTCTCCTTACTTATCTGTCCAGGTCGACCTTTCTCTTTTTTCCCAAACAAACGGCCAATTGAAGATTTGATTCCCTTCTTTTTAGGGACTTTATGAAGAGAATCTTGGCTACTATTGCTGCTGCTGGGATTGCTTACTTGTCCATCTTGAGAACCTGTAGAACTGTAGAACAAATACGGATAAGAACTTTAAATTATTTACTACATACATCATCCCCTCGTTTTCAGGCTATATTAAACTTAGTTGACATAAGAACTTAACAGGGTTATTGACCTTAAAACCTCACCCTTAAGCTTAAAACAAAGAATCAAGGGGACTGCCATTATTAGTGTGAATATTATGAGAATTTTAAGAACTGTATATTTTGGTTAAGAGGAGTTTAGGACACTGAAATTTAATTCAAGTCATAGAATCATAGAATCACAGAGTTGGAAGGGACCTCCAGGGTCATCAAATCCAACCCCCTGCTCAGTGCAGGATTTCCTAAACCATCCCAGACAGATGTAGGTCCAGCCTCTGCTTGAAGACCTCCAGTGAAGGAGTGCTCACTACCTCCTGTGGCAACCTATTCCACTGACTGATTGCTCACTGTCAGGTAGTTTTTCCTAATATCTAGTCTGTGTTCACTGCCTTGAAGTTTCATACCATTGTTTCTAGTCCTCCCATCTTGTGCAAGTGAGTATAGGGACAATCCCTCTACACTGTGACAGTCCTTCAGATACTTGAAGACTGTCATCATGTCTCCTCTCAGTCTTCTCTTCTGCAGACTAAACATTCCTAGATTCTTCAACCTTTCCTTGTAGGACATGGTTTCCAGACCACTAACCATTTTGGTAGCCTTCCTTTCAACTTGCTCTAGTTTGTCAATGTCTTTTTTAAATTGGGGTGCCCAGAACTGGACACAGGACTCTAGATGAAGTGTGATCAAGGTAAAGAGGAATAATTACTTCTCATGATCTAGACTCAATATTCCTCTTGATGCATCCTAGGATAACGTCTGCCTTTTTTGCAGCTGCACTGCGTGGTTGACTCATGCTCATCCTGTGATCAACCAGTACACCCAGATCCTTTTCACTGCTACTACCGTATTTTTCGGCATATAAGACGACTGGGTGTATAAGACGACCCCCAACTTTCCAGTTAAAATATAGAGTTTGGGATATACTCGCCGTATAAGAAGACAACACCTGGCGTATAAGACGAACCCTGACTTTTGGGAAGATTTTCCTGGGTTAAAAAGTAGTCTTATACGCCAGAAAATACAGTACTTGCCCTAATTCCTCCCATTCTGTATTCATTTTCACCATTTTTCTTACCAAGATGTAGGACTTTGCATTTGTCCCTATTAAACATCATCCTGTTAGTTTCAGCCCATTGTTCAAGCTTTTCTAGATCCTCTCTTTCTCCTCCCTAGTGTTAGCAACCCCTCATAGCTTTGTGTCATCTGCAAACTTCATCAGCACCCCTTCGACTCCCTCATCCAGATCATTTATAAAGATGTTGAATAGCACTGGACCCAGGATAGACCCCAGGAGCACTCCACTTGAAACATTTCTCCAATTGGATGTGAAGCCATTTATTGTCACCCTTTGAGTGCAATCACTAAGCCAGTTACGAATCCACCTAACACTTGTCCTCTCTATCCCATATTTGATCAATTTTTCAATAAGTATGGTATGAAACACTTTGTCAAATGTTTTGCTGAAGTCAAGATACACTATGACTACAGTATTTCCATGATCAACACATCCAGTGCTTTTGTGATAAAATGATATTAGTCTGGTATGACCTGGCATTCCCTCTTTTCCTTCACTTGAAAATGTTTTCTATGCCCAGCAACATTTTGAAACTTCCAGACCATTCTTTGCTGCATTCTCTCCTAATATATGTTACCTAATATATGCTTGAAAGTGCAAATTATTATATGAATTCTTGACTGTCATAAGAAGTTGACCTCTGTGGGATGAACTGATTATGTCCATCTGATAAAGTTTTAAAGACAAGATTTACAATACCTTCCAAAAGGGGACATATATAATAAGCAACACCAAGATGCCAGTGAAAACATGTACAGTTGGAAAGTTAAACAAGAGAAAGGCCTGCAGGAACAGATTCAAAGAACAAGCATAGGTATAGGCCAAAAGGAAGATGAATTGTGGGTCCAAGGGAAGAAGGTAAAAAAGTTGGGGACAGAATGGAAGGATGAAGGGAGTGTGCGTGAGGGGAGAAGGCGGGAGCAGCTTGGAATAAGGGAGAAAGTCCAGAGGTGTTGGGAGGGAGAGGAGCATCCAACAAAATTAACGGTCAAATTTCCCTGATTGAAGGAACATTCAAGCAGATTTCAGTCTTAATAGCAAGTTCATGTCCATAACATTTAGTACATCCTTACTCAGAATGTTAAGGAAAAGAACTGGTTATATAAGAATTCCATATATCTGTTGGTTTTTTAATTTTATTTTATTGCACAGTTGTGGAGAATCTTTGTTCAAATGTGCTGTAAAATGTTGGAATTAAAATTAAAAGAAGGTAAGGAAATTAGAAGCACAAAGGGAAGGGGAACTGAAGAAGGGAGTAACTAATAAGAAAGAGGAAATGAAAAAGCTCAGACTATGAACAATAGACCTGGAAAAAGGTTGACAGGAAAGGAACACAGAAACAAGCAATGGCTGAAGCTTGAAACAACATACAAAGGTCAACAGGCACTGATAAGACTGATTTCAGATTACCAGCCAAAAGTTGGAAGTACATATTATTTGAAATACATATGTATTCTTTGAAAAAAAGCTTCTTACTTTCTTAAATCTCTTATATCTTCATGGCTCACAGTATGCAAGGCTCCTTTATAGGTTCTGTCCAAATGCAGAGATCGAGGTGAAGAAGGTGGTGAGGTCTCACATTTTATTGTTGTCTTATCATCTCTAACTTCTTCCCTAGAAACTGGAGACTAAGAATGAATGCAGATAAGGTGTTACTTCCTCTTCAGCTAGGATGATATCCTGAATAAGAAGTTTTGGCACTTGAAAAATGCTACAGTATCAAAGATTTCTATGGGCAAATAGCTCTGATCCTGTTTCAATTGAGAAAAAAACAAAACTACACAGGTTAGTGAAATAATGATGCTGGTGGCATACATATACTGTTTCCCACAAATTCCTATTGACAAATACTTAAATGTAGGTTCTTCTTTGAACTCTTGGGTCTTAATGACATAGGGCCTATTTGCACCTTCACTTTCCTGGGAAAGCATCCCAGGAAAGTGAGCTTGGGGGATGGATCCAGCGCCCGCACTTTGGGATGTAGGATCCATTCCAAACTTCAGTCGGTGCTTCCGTAAGCACCGGTTAAGTGCAAATTGCCTCTGTACCAGAGGTGAATGCTTCACTGAGGCAACAGCACCAGCAGGCATGTGGAGTGCTGTTGCCACAGCATGCTGCTATGCCTGTGCTACCTGACACCATGCTCTGTTCACCTGGGAGAGTTGCAAATAGAGTGTGCTGGGCTTTATCAGCCTGCAGTTAGTATAATTATGGAGCATGAAAACATGTTCCACAGCTATCTGGGCTGGGGGACACTTTAGCACACGTGGACACACTTCTGGGATGGAAGCATCTCTGTGCAGTGCGTATGCCCCATGCTGAAACATACTGGGAATTCCCCTATACACAAAGTGTGAAAAGACCCTTAGCATGAAAAGATGTGGTAGAATGAGAATAGGGCTGTGTGTCCAGACTTCTTGATGCTGCGCACTGGAATTGTTTTAGCGACACTACTACAAACTTACTTAACGCTGATACAGTAAAATTCGAAGCTTCCCACCAGTCTGGACAGGACGGCGAGAAAAGCCAATGAGAGCTGAGACTGCAGCTCAGTTCCCATTGGCTGCCTCATCCCACAAGACACATGCCTCAACCCATGTGACCGTGCGTGCCACATGGAAGTCTCACAGCTCCCTGAGCAGGAATCTATGGGGGGCTGCTGCAGTCTGGACACCAGACTGCCACTTCACAGCAAGTAAGCTGCAATTTTTTTTAATACTGTAGATTTAATCCGCTAATCTGGAAGGGGGCCTAGGACATGCTTAATATAGATTTGCAAAGAGAAGAACTGATCCATAACTGATTCCTTTAGGACTGACTGGTACACTTCAAGAGTCATGATATGGTATCTATTTCAAAATATGTTAATTCTGTAGCTTATGAGACATATAGTCAGAAGTTTTTAGGAGAGGCTGGATGGTCTTTTAACAGAAATACTGTTGCGGTAGACTGTCTAAACTGAGTGGAATCTAAAATAAGCAAATCATACTTAGGTTTCACTGAAACCAATGTGAAAATTCTATTAAAATAAAAAGTAGCAATTATGTTTTTTAAAAGAACTGTATTACCAAACTTAAAATTATATCAAACGTTTTATAACAAATTTCAAAGCAAGTACAGATTGTCTTAATTATTCCCTGTCATCTGCACACTGCTTCTTAACAACTATTTGTAGTTCACAGACAGTCTAAGAGTCTCTCTTGTTTAGAATAGTTTAAAGACAAATAATTCAAGAACAGGACATGTCTAACAGTTACCTTTCTGCGGTGTTTCCTTAAGTCACTAGGCTGACAGATGCATGCAAAGAAGAAAAATTATGATAAAGCAGGTTTGATTTTAGCCCTTATCATTGTGGTAAAACCAATACATTTCTGACATGTAACCTTTTTACATAAGCAGTGCTACAATGGAACACAAATCCATCCTTAGAATGTGTTTACAGCCAAATTATTTCCCATGTAGCTTTTTGTCTGACATATAAGTAACATATGGCCATGGAATTACTTAAAGATAGGAATTCATGTTCTGCAGATCCAGCAATCCCTATATACTTGTCATTATTTTTAAATCCTAATGCTAGAAGCACATGCAATTGTTTTAATTTTTTAAACAAAGAGTTCATTTTTGTCTTTACAACCACTTAAGCTGGGATGATGAAGACCTTAGGGATCATCCATTCTCTCCGGCCCGTCATTTGGAGTTTACAGTGGGTTATTCCTCTTGCGCTGACCCCACACGACCGCTAGATGGCACCATCTTTTTCCATCATAAATAGTCCTGGACTCCGCCTCCTTCCCAGTTTCTGAGCGAACGAACTCCTACTCACACTCAGACTGCAAAATCAAAAGAACATCATTAGTCCTCCTGGGCGGGTCCAAATGACGGGCCGGAGAGAATGGATGATCCCTAAGGTCTTCATCATCCCATTCTCCACCGGCCCTTACATTTGGAGTTTACAGTGGGACATACCCAAGCAACTCCCACTGGGCGGGATACACCACCCAATTCACCAACACACTCCCCCCAAAGGGCCCCATGCATCTTACCACCATGGAAGCCGAGGGGGTCACCACCCGACGTGCAAACTCTAAGTCTGCCGCCCTAGCGGTGTCCAGCCTATAATGCCTTGTGAATGTCGAGGGCGAGCTCCACGCAGCAGCCCGACAAATCTCCTCCAGCGAAGCTTCCTGCCGAAAAGCCGCACTCGTTGCCTGAGAACGTGTGGAATGAGCGAACACTGTTCCTGGAATTTCCACGTTCTCCTGTTGATAACACAAGACAATACACTCCCGGACCCAAGTTGCCAGCACTTTCGCTGACGCCTTGAACCCCTTTCTTCCTGGAGAGAAGCACACAAACAGACTAGAAGACCTTCTCCACTCTGCAGTTCTGTCCATATAAATCCTTACAGCCCTGGAGGCATCCAAGGCTTTCCAATCCCAACCTGGTTCCACATTCTCCCCTGACTCCAACCTTGGCAAAAAAATCTCCCGTTCTCGGTGGAAACGTGAGTCTATCTTCATCCGAAAGTCAGGATCCAATCGAAGAACCAGCCCAGTGGCTGAAAACTTACACAAACCAGGCTCAATCGACAAAGCTGCTAATTCCGAGACCCGTCGAGCAGAACAGATGGCTACTAAAAAGGCAACTTTATAGGACAAAAACTTTAATTCTGCAGCTGTCAAAGGTTCAAACGGAAACTTTTGCAACACAGTCAATACAAGGTGCAAGTCCCATGAGGGGTAACGATGAACCACAGGGGGAGCAATAGCCCTGACCCCCCCAAAAAATCGACGAATCAAAGGGTCATCCGACAGTTTAGAACCCCCCGCAAACTCCAGCACCGCTGAGATGGCAGAAACCTGTTTCCTCAATGTATTTAACTTTAAACCTTTATGCAGTCCCTCTTGTAGAAAAGCCACTATCTGCGCAGATGATGGCTCTCCTGGATTAACTCCCGACCTCAGGGCCCACTCCCAAAAAGCTTTCCAAGCTACATTGTAAATACGGTATGTAGAATCCCTTCTGGATGCCATTATAGTATCAATGGCATCTCGCGCCAATCCCAACTGTTGAAGGTATCGCCTCTGACACACCACGCCGTCAGGGCCAACCAGGAGGGATCTGGATGTACCAAGTCCTGTTGAGCCAGAAGATCCGGAATAGACGGCAGGCTCCTGGGAGGCTCCACTGACATAGCCAGGAGTTGAGGAAACCACGGCCTCTTGGGCCAAAACGGGGCTATCACCAACACATGAGCCCTCCTGTCCTTTATTAATTGTATCAGCCTGGGCAAAAGTGGCAAAGGAGGGAAGGCATACAGGAAACCCTCCGGCCATGGAGACAGGAGAGCATCTGCTGCCCACGCCCCCTGCGTCCAGAAGCGTGACATGAACAGTTCCACCTGTGCATTCTCGGGTGTGGCAAACAGATCCAACACTGGACTGCCCCATAAGCCTGTCAACTGCACAAACACTTCCCTTTTCAACATCCATTCGGAGTGTGGTAAAAGGGCCCGAGACAGTTTGTCCGCCACCACATTCTTCTTTCCCTGCACATGAACCGATAACAAGGAAGAGAGGTTAGATTCAGCCCAACCTAAAAACTCCCTAGTTAACAACATTAAAGCTTTGGACCTTGTCCCTCCCTGGCGATTGATATGGGCCTTAGTGGTAACATTATCTGTTGCCACCATTACATGTTTCCCTTTAACCAGCGGAAGGAAAGCTATCAACGATAACCACACAGCTTTTAATTCTAACCAATTGATGGGGTGACGGGCCTCTTCAACACTCCAAATCCCTTGTGTTGTACGGCCTCTACAGTGACCTCCCCACCCCGATAGACTAGAGTCTGTGGTAACCAGGACTCTCTGAGGGTCCCGAATAGGAACCCCCACCTCCAAGTTATCTCGTACTGACCACCAAGTCAAGGAGTCCCGGACCTCCTGAGGTACACAGACCAGTAAGCCTTTGGCTTTCACAATATAATCATTGTAAGGAAGTAAGAACCACTGTAGAACCCTGGAATGCAATCGAGACCATGGACAAATATCCATGAAGGACACCATGCTGCCCAATAGCGAAGCTAGGGTCATCACATTAACTCTAGTGGCACTCCTCACCTGATCCACTTGAGCCAGAACCTTCTCTATCCTCTCAGTGGATGGTCTAATAGTGTACCTCATCGTGTCTATGAATGCCCCTAGGTGCACGATGGACGTGGATGGGGAAAGGGAGCTTTTTTCTAAGTTCACCAAGAACCCTAAGTTCTCGAGTAAGCGCATAGTAGTAGGTACTGCTGAGCCCGCCTCCTGAATTGACCGTTCAACTATGAGCAGGTCATCCAGGTAAAAATAAAGCTCCACCCCCTGGACTCTGATTATTCGTACCGCTTCAGACATTAGTTTCGAAAAAACGCGCGGGGAACTTCCCAAACCGAAAGGTAACGAACGGAATTGGAAATCCTCCCCTCCTATCCTGAAGCGGAGAAAAGCTCTAGAACCTTCATGAATAAGAAGATGATTATACGCGGAACAAAGATCCAGCGAACTCAGAGCCACCCCTTTATCCAAGTACCCTCTGATACTTGACAAAGATTCCATTTTAAACTTACGTCTCCTGACAAATTTATTAACAAACTTTAGATCCAAAATTGGTCTAAGTGAACCATCCTTCTTGTTAACAAAAAACAAAATAGAATAGACCCCTTGTCCCCTCTGGTTTTCTGGGACAGGTTCAATCACTTTATCCAACAGTAACTTCTGAATCACCTTAAGCACATTGGATCTACGAACTGTATCCATTGGCAAGGAAGATACCACCAACCTATCTCTAGGTGCCTGAACAAACTCAATTCTGTATCCTTGAGCCACCACTGATAGGGCCCAAGCATCAGCACAATTTTCCTGCCAGAAAGGCAGGAAGTGTACCAAACGCCCCCCCACTGGGGGGGACTCCCCAGTGCTAGTTGTTGGAGTTGGAGGATTTATTACTCCGAAAGGGGCCTTTATTGGAGGCCTGTTTAGGCTGAAAATTGGAACCCCATGATTTTTGTCTCTCTTTAGGCTGATACATAGGTCTCGGGGGTGGAGGTGGGGATTTGAAGAAGGACCGCCTGGGGGTGAAACGTTTCTTCTGCTTACCTTTCCCCGAGTCATGAGACGAGGAAGCCTGGGAAGCAGAAGGTAACACTTTTTTCTTATCCCGGTTTTCCACAAGATAATCTTGTAAAACGAGATCTCCAAACAATTTTTCCCCGTGGAATGGAAGGGCCAAAAGCTTCATCTTGGAATTGGAATCCACATTCCAATGTTTAAGCCAGAGCCCCCGGCGCGCTGCAGTCCCAGCCCCCATAGAGCGTGCGCAAAGCTGAAGGGTGTCCAAAGTAGCATCAGCTACAAACGCCAATGATGCTCTGATGTTTCTAATGATCACCTTGGCGCTGCTAGGCAGGCCCGAGACACCCAACAGATCATCTGCCCACTTGAGCCCAGCCCTCGATACCATCGAAGAAATGGCTGCCGCCCGAGAAGCTAACGAGGCTGATTCAAAACTCTTCTTCAGTAAAACTTCCATGCGTTTCTCCATGGCCTCCTTCAAAGAGACATCTGGGATAACTTGGTTCGATACCAGTGCCGTCAAGACCGAATCCACAGTTGGAACGGTCCACAGGGCTGGTACTGCATCTGGTTCTCCAAAATATTTGCGAGGCATCTGAGGTAATTTCTTGTTAGAACAAGGGGTTGCCCATTCTGCCTTGACAATATTAGTCAGAATCGCAGGTATGGGCAAAACTTTAAGGGCTGCTGGAGGAGCCATCATCAAGAGTTGTGCTTCAGTCTGAAGCTCTGGTGTCTCTGGCTGCGGAGCTGGAACCTGAAAAAACTCCATCAGCAGACTCAAAAAGGGCTGGTAATCATCATGTCCAAACAGCCTGTTCTGTAGTGAAGGGGATTCCTCACTAGGCTCCATATCTTCCCAATCAGGATCGTTCTCTGATTCCACTATCTCACCCTCCTCAGTGGCCCCTGTGGTTTGTGTAGGCCTCGAAGGCCCTGCAGACGCCAGGCCCAGGGTCCCCTCAGCCTGTGATTGTACGGGCGGGGGGGGAGGGTTGGGTTGTGGAACACCTGCTGCAGATCTGGACAAACCAAGGTTTGCATGTAAAACAGACTCAGAAGAAAAACCAGTAGAACAGCAACAACCCCCGCCCTCATGTCTCTGACTATGCCTCTTCTTCTTTCTCTTTCGTTTCTGTCTTGACCGAGAAGAAGAAGATGAAGAGGAAGATCCTCGTGGAGAAGAATCTTTCCTTGAGCGTTTACGACTCCTAAAACGCTGATCCAGCATGGCTTGAAACCACCCTTCCATCTCCTCTCTGAAGGGGGCCAGGGCTGGGGGCATAGGCTGGTCTCTGTCCTCCCCTGTATCCTGCCGACGCTCGGGCACCTCATTCCTCCCTGCCTCCATTTCACTAGACAGCAAAAAGGGTGGGGGGGAACAACAAACAGGGACGGAAAAGGCCGAATCACTCTGAGGGCTCACAGCAAAAAAGCCGCGAAAGAACGGCTGTTCCGTTCGCGCGAAAAAGACCAGAATGGGGGGGGGGGGGGAGAGGAGGTGAAAAGGCTACCCTCATACCCCAGCCGGCCCGAAACCGGCACTCTCACCCTTCCGCGTTCACCAGAGGGGCTGGAACGGCCTCCACGACCCCCTCGCTTCCGAAGAACGCAGCCTCCAGCCACGCGGTCCGGCCCGGCGGCGGAGCTGAGGGCGTTTGCGGCTGCTGCCTGTGATGTTGCTCCTGCTGCTGCTGCAAGGCTTGGGACGGCGGCGGCGGCGGCGGCGGCGCCACGCTCTGCTCCTGCGAGCGCTGCTGCTGCTTCTGCTGCTGCTCCGGAGCCGCTATCGGTGGCGGCGGCGATGACGCGCCTGGCGCGCGCGGGAGAGAGGCCGCAACGCGCGGTACGCCTTTAAGGCGCCCGCGTCCCTTTCGACCTCCCCCGGCGTTATCCGCGAGGGGAAAGAGCGCCGGGGAGGCCTCCATCCAGCGCCTGGTAAGGCGCTGAAACTTTTTCACCTCCTCCCGGCCGGGAGGGGCAAGAAGGGTCTCCCTTAAGCCCGCAGGCAGGGACTCGACCCAGCGAGACTCCGAGGTCTCTTCCGATTCTTTAGAGGGGCGCGCACTCATCAGCGCTGCCCCTGTCGTGTAGAGTCACAGCGACCGAAGAAACTGGGAAGGAGGCGGAGTCCAGGACTATTTATGATGGAAAAAGATGGTGCCATCTAGCGGTCGTGTGGGGTCAGCGCAAGAGGAATAACCCACTGTAAACTCCAAATGTAAGGGCCGGTGGAGAATGAGAGGTTTTCAAATGAATCATGATCTTTAAGGCCTGAGTCTAACTACCACACCACACAACATTACACTACAGTCAGTGACTGGCTTAACTATTCAGAGACATCTTTTAAATGTTCTTGCAATATTGTATTAGTTATTTGTAAGTATGTCAGAATGGTTTTTCAGATCCTACAAGGCCACAAAAACACAAAACATACCGACACACTGGTCATGTTCTGCAAATTCATGCATTTTAATTGAAAAACTGAATCAGTAAAATAATACCTTTTAAAATAATAATTCTAAAATTAATAAGGGTTTCTAGGGGTAGGGAAAAGAAACCATAATCTGCTAGGGTGTTTTTCCACCACGCTCCTTTAATCCAGATCTAAGAAGATCCGGATCTAGGGAATGGATACTTCCCTTAATCTGGATTTATTAGATCCAGATTAAGGGAAGTACCCAATGTGTTTCCGTAGGTGGTCTAGCACCCAATAGCAATGGGTGCTAGCTTCCCTGCTGTGGAAACACCGAAGCACCCATTTGCAAATTCAGATCTATCCACAAGGGGTCTGCCTATCACCCCAGGTGTTTGGGGAGACAGAGGGTGCAATCTCCAAAGCGGCTCCGAAATCATTTCGAAGTCACTCCGGAGCCATTTCGAAGTGACTTTGAATTCTGTGCAAAATAGCTCCGGAGTGTCTTTGAAGTCTGTGCTATCTTCAGAGTGAACTTCGAAGTGACTTCGAAATTACTCCAAAGTCACTTTGAAGTTCACTCCAAAGATCAGCACAGACTTCAAAGGCGCTCCGGAGCTATTTTGCACAGACTTCGAAGTCACTTCGAAATGGCTCTGGAGTGACTTCGAAGCTTAGGTTTTGGGGCTTCCCCCCCCATGAGTGCCCCCTCCCCCTAGCCTCCTGAAGACCCCATTGCCAGACTATCATGGAAACAGACTCCCTCTAATCTGGATTTTCAGGCTGAAGACCCCATTGTAGACCCCTTTAATGGGGCCTACATGAAATCCAGATTAAAGGCCCTGAAGTACCCATATGATCCGGATTTCCCGAGCTGCGGTGGAAACTAATGTGTCCCTAATGGGTGCTGTGGTGGAAATGGGGTCATCCGGCTCTCAGCCAAATGGGCCCTTAATGGGTGCTAAAATGGGCACTTTCTGCCAGTGGAAAAACACCCCTAGTTATAATGTGCTTCTGACATCCTAGGGTATGCATCAGAATAAAGCCATACACACTGTTAACACAAAGTTCTTTGAACATCATGAGAAATGAAGGCAGAAAAAGGGTACACAAAATTCAGGAATAGCAAACAACGTATCTATCAAAATTCTCTCCTAAGAGGGTAAGAAAAGAGAACAATATACTTACTAATGTCATAATGCCTAGCCTATCCACTTCTCGAGCAGGACTATTTGGCATTCGCCGTGGAGTGGAGCATCCACTGCCAGGTGGAGAAGACCCAGACAGGGAGGTACCAGGAAAAGGAGGAGGAAGAGAGCTCGAAGACCGAAATCGACCAAGATTATCTAAGCTTCCACTTCCAACTCGGCTTTCAATTTCCTCTGCTCGCTGCTCAGTGTTTTCTTTTTCTTCTTGTATTAATCTACAGAATAAAAAATGATGGAATTTGTTCATGCAAGTCTATGCATCATGACGTGGGAAAGGAGACAAATAATGAGAAGGTACAAAAATCTGGGTATTGTACAGAAGCCAACTGGGCCCCAGGGGACAGAGGAGCCAGGTATGTGTTAAATCAAGAAGTAATAGTTAAAATCCCTGAATCATCTCAAAATAGTTGGTCAGTTAATAGCACTAAGGAACTATAGAATAAACTTAAGGAGCCTGGGCAATATTGTTTGGGAATGCAACAAAAATTGGAATAAAATAATAATAATAATAATAATAATAATAATAATAATAATAATAATAATAATAATAATAATAATAATAATAATAATAATAATAATAATAATAATAATAATAATAATATTTATTTGTATACCGCCCTATGGCAAACCAATCCGGGCGGTGAACAACAGTAAAATATAAAATATAACAATTAAAAACACCTTATCCCTCCCCCCCTTAAGACAGTATTAAACAATATAACATATTAAAACACAATATCAATGCGTAAAACAATAATTTAAAAACTAAAAACCCTGATGTCCCTCTGTTGATCCTCAACCATCACTAAGATGGGGCCACGGGAGGAATCAGGGAATCTGGGCCGGGATGGTTAATCTGGAAAGGCCTGCCGGAAGAGATCCGTCTTGACCGCCTTTTTAAAGCTGTCTAATGATGTTATCTGACGGATCTCATCCGACAGGTCGTTCCAGAGTTTGGGGGCGACAGCAGAGAACGCCCTCTGGGAGGTCGCCGCAAGCCTAGATTTTAGAGGCTGCAGTAAGTTCCTCCCAGAGGACCGGAGAGTGCGGGGAGGATTGTACGGGAGGAGGCGGTCCCTGAGATAGCTTGGACCCAAGCCATTTAGGGCTTTAAAGGTGATAACCAACACCTTGTACTGGGCCCGGAAGCTGATAGGCAGCCAGTGGAGGGACCTCAAAACGGGAGTGATGTGGTCCCTCCTAGATGTTCCTGAGACAAGCCTGGCTGCCATGTTTTGAATCAGCTGTAATTTCCGAGTCAAGCACAGGGGTAGCCCCATGTAGAGTGCATTACAGAAGTCAAGGCGTGAGGTTACCAGCGCGTGCACAACAGTCTCGAGATCCCTTACTTCCAGAAAAGGGCGCAGCTGGCGTATCAGCCGAAGCTGATAACAGGCACTCCTGACCGTCGCATTTACCTGATTTGTCATCAGGAGCGACGAGTCAAGGAGCACCCCCAGACTGCGAACACAGTCACTGGAGGAGAGTGTGACCCCATCCAGGACTGGAGGTTGCAACCCAATTCTTGGTTTCGGGGCCGCTACCATGAGCACCTCCGTCTTGTCTGGATTCAGTTTCAGTCTGTTTTTCCTCATCCAGCCCATTACCGCCTGAAGACATTCATTGAGAGAAGAGATGCCATCGGAATTCGAGGCCGACGAACGAGACACGGAGAAATAGATTTGGGTGTCATCAGCATACTGATAACACCCAGCACCATGACTCCTTATTATCTCACCCAGCGGCTTCATATAGATGTTAAATAACATCGGGGACAAAATAGCCCCCTGAGGAACCCCACAAGTGAGGTACCTCTTACTGGAGCTACAGTCCCCGAGCAGCACCCTCTGAGACCTGCCCGAGAGGAAGGACCGGAACCACTGCAAAGCAGTGCCCCCGATGCCTAACCCCTTCAGGCGGTCCAAGAGGATGCCGTGATCTATAGTGTCAAAAGCCGCTGAGAGGTCTAAGAGCACCAACAGGGTCACACTCCCCCTGTCAATGCTCAGACGCAGATCGTCGGTCAAAGCAACCATGGCGGTCTCAACCCCAAAGCCTGTCCTAAAGCCGGTTTGAAATGGGTCTAGATAATCGGTTTCATCCAAGACAGCTTGGAGCTGAAGGGCAACCGCCCTTGCTCAAGAATGGCAGCAATGACACTGGCCTATAATTCCTCATATCCAGGGGGTCTAGGGAAGGTTTTTTCAGGAGCGGCCTAACCGCCACTTCCTTTAAACAAGATGGAACATATCCTTCCCTAAAGGATGCACCGATGATATCCGTAAGGAATCTCATCAATGCATCCCCCCCCTGGACGGCCAGCCATGATGGGCAAGGGTCAAGAGGGCAAGTTGTCTTCCTCACCTTACCAAGCAGCTTGTCCACGTCATCAGTACTCACAGACTGGAACTGATCCAGTATCACTGGACGCCTCGCCTGTCGACTCTGTTTCAACGGTGGCATCTAAGTCGGCTCTTATCTGAGAGATTTTGTCTGCAAAGAAGTTGTTAAACGCGTCACAGCAGGCCGTCGTCGGGTTAAGTAAGGGATTTGGCGCAGGGGGCACCTGCGTCATTTCCCTCACCACCTTAAACAGCTCTGCTGGACGGAACTCTGCAGACGCAATACGTGCAGAGGAGAAGGCTCTCTTCGCTGCACGTATTGCCTCCCGGTAGGAACGAAGAAAGTTCCTATGGCGAGTTCTGTCGGATAAGAGTCGAGTCTTCCGCCACCTGCGCTCTAGCCGTCGTCCAACCCGCTTCATCTTCCTCAGCTCTGGCGTGAACCAGGGCCTCCGATTTGGGGCGGGATGGCAAGGGCGCTTGGGAGCGATCGTGTTGATAGCCCTGGTAAGATCGGTGTTCCAGGTATTGACCAGAGCATCAACAGGATCACCGGCATTCCCAACCATTAAGCCCTCTAAGGCTGTCTGGAATCGAATGGGCTCCATCAGCCTTCGAGGGCGGACCATTCTAGTGGGTCCGCCACCCCCGGTGGGGCAGATATTGGCTCTAAGTTTCGTCTTGACCAGGAAATAAAGATTACATTTCTAATAAAGCCAGATTTGCTTTCTGTAAAAGCATAGAAAAATTCTTATGCTTCTGTAAGTTTGGCCAGGGACAAATATTTGAGTGGCCATAATCAATTTTATACTCTCATTTCATACAGTTGTGAAAAACAGTCAAATATTTACAAATTCTTGTCTAGGAACTGAATATATATATTTTTAAGGATTGCACAAGCAACTGGCATTTCAGCCGATTTGCTTTCTTTCACTCCTGCATAATTCACAGTATTTCCTACACATACTAAGACATCCCCCTAGAAGAGATCTGATGGAACGAAGGGGCTACAGGGGCATGAGTAGAACACGCAAGTGGTGTAACTTCAAAATTCCCATCTGAAACTTCAACGACTGAACTGGAGACACATCTCTTGAATATATTAATGATTCTTACAACCTAAAAAGTAGCTGGCTAAAATACAATGACCAACCATATTCCATTTGTAAACCCACATTTTTCATATCCCCATTATAAAAAGATTATATCACAAGCTGAGAGTCTTCTTGCATCACCATAGGGATGTGAATGAATTATTTGTGCATTCGGAATCTGGACGAATATGTCTGGATTCCGAGATTCATGGATGGATTGGATAGGGCCCTATTCGAAGGGCCCTATCTGTCCATGAATCAGATAATCCAGTATCTGTAGAAGCTTTGACAGAAGTTTCTAAGGATACTGGATTACCCTGGGGCGTCCCCCCCCCCCCCCCGGGGCCCACTTACCTGCTCTGGCGGAGCTCCGTGCCTCTTCCCAAGGATTCTGGAAAGCCAAACAGTCTTTCCAGAAGACTGGGGAAGAGGCCTGGGGCGCTGCCCAAGTGCTCCTGCCTTCCCGGCACCGCTTTACCTGTGGGGACACTCAGGCGGCACCCCGGGCCTCTTCCCAGGGCTTCTGGAAAGCCAAACAGGCTTTCCAAAAGCTGGAGATGGGGCCTTCTGGGACCAGAAGGCCCTGTTTCAGCTTCCAAAAAGCCAGTTTGGCTTTCCAGAAGCCTTGGGAAGAGGCCCCGAGCACTCCTGCCCACCTCCTCAGCACTCCCATACCCGTGGGGGTGCTCAGGCGATGCCCCAAGTCTCTTCCTGGTGCTTCTGGAAAGCAAAACAGGCTTTCTGGAAGCTGGAAACAGGACCTTCCACTCCCAGAATCCTGCCCACTTCCACGGCACCCTCTTAACTTTGGAGGTTTTCAGGTGGTGCTCTGGGTTCTGGGTGGTGATGGTGAGGTGAGGTGAGGTAAGTGGAGAGGGGGGTGGGAGTAGAGTGGTGGGGTGGGGTGCAGTGGCGGGATTTATTTGTTCCATGCACGGATATTCTTAGAATATCCTTGCACAGATATGAATACCCCCACATCCGGGGGGAGGGGTATTCTGGCAGAGCCGAATATTTCCACATTCTATTCACCTCAAATAGAATGTGGAAATTGGCTCCGTGCACACCCTTACATCGCCACTCTCACATGTGCAAGGTTTGGTGACATGTGAAAGGGCCTTTTCTAAATCTTGAAACAGTCTCCCTCTAGACGTATGCTAGACACTAACATTATATGGTTTTTGAAATCTGGATAAAATACAACTTTTTACCCAGGTTTTTTATGTTTAGACTCCTCTGGGTGTTGTCCTCTCAGGAAGGGAAGGAGAGATATATTTTAAATATGTCTGAGGCTGTTTTATTATTATTTGTTCTAACTTACTCTGGGACCTTCAAGGGGAGGGGTGGGATATAAATACATACACATGTACTGACATATGTATGTACGTACATACAACATAGGAAATGCCCTACAATCAGATTTATGATCTAGATATACACAAATGAAACTGTGTGTATTCTGTATCTCTGTATTTTAGTTTCCACAAACCTGGAAAAAAAAGGACTAAAAATAAAAGAATAGACTTCACCTGATCTCCTTGTTGATGGCATCCAACTGTTCCTGAAGCATTATGGCTAAGGTCTGGGCATCTGCTTGACCACTGGGTGACAAAATGTCAACTGAGCTGAATATAGTTTCTCTATCATCCTCACCATCTGAGATATCAACATCGCTCTCAAAGGCATGTGCAACATTTGCCAACACACTTGCTTGCTGTGCACGCTCCCAATCTTGCTCGTTAAGGGTCTGAACCTGTTATACAAACACAATTTGAAATTTTGAACTGCAATTTCTTTCCCATAAAGCAATTATTATAAAAAAAGGAAACAGGATTTCCCTGTCAAGTTATAGTAACCAACTAAGAAACCTGTATTTAGAAAGCAGTAAAACAAAGATTAAATATGGTATTCACAGAAGTTTGTATATCAAGACACATGAAACTGTATTATAAAAGAACATGTAATTTTATTGCTTTAATTTCTTCACTAACTTTAGTTTTTTTAAAAAGCGTATTACATACCATTTTAAAGTCAAAAACAAAAATCAAAACAAAACCCAATCCTATTATCCTCTCCCTGAATAGTTTGAACGAATGGCCCAATGACCAACGTTTTGAAGGCAACATCCTAAATTCATTCATCTTCCTTATCAGACCCAACAACACTGTTTAGCACTACAAATAAAATGAATATATTTGGAAATGTTCAATACTGAAAGTTTGAACGAATAAATTTGTCTCCAGATGATGAAGCTTAATACAGACAAACACACTCTTTTCAAATGGATGGACTCTATGTCCAAAAACTGAACAGAATGACTGTTCTGGATGCTTTCCCTAGAAAGCATTTATATAGACTGGATGTCATCAGAGACCTAAGAAATAGCAGGATGGTTGGGGGATAGCATGTCTGGAGATCAAAGTGCATGCCAAGTTCAACAGCATGCCAAGTTGTGAGAAGAAAAGTGGCTTGGTGTTGCAATGTTGGCCACCACATAGTATCCTTTGCTTCTTCGCATGAGGCATTAACTAATTTGCCCTCACAAAACCTCATCCTGCACAGACACAGAAGGTAGGACTTTAGTCAACTCTAACTCATTCCATGCTGGTTTACTATTAAGGTTGATTCAAAGTTGCAGCCAGTACACAAAACGTGCTGTTCCAAACTTTCCTCTTACCTTTGAAGGTTCATCGCGCAAAGCAGCCAAACGTCCTTTCTGAGGACGCCTTAACACTGTGGATGAGTAACTATCCATCTGATTGTCAGCTATGGCTGAATGTGCCAGAGGATATCTAAAATCTGGCACACTACCCAAATGTTGTCTACTGAAAAAAATAGAAAAAAATATTGTTTTTAAAACCCTCTTAAATGCTTTGCAATTTACATGCAGGTATTATTTTGCTGCTGCTTCTAACTCAAAATTATCTTCATTAATACTTATACCCATGATGAAGGGAGGCTCCTCTCATTCTCAACTGATCTGTTTCAGTCCTCATTCCTTCTATATTTAGTACCAGTTGATCCTACAACATAAAGACAAATCAAATGTTTTAAATATATTCATTTTACAATTAAATACTTCTTCATAACATTCAGTACGTCACAAAAAAATTCCAGAATCCAAGTCCGAGCCCTAGTTTTTGTTTATTTCTACAATGGGTTTGAATGAATGAGTGATGTGATGAAGGAAAAAGGTAACTTTTGAGGATAAAGGGATGTGTTTATTCTTGTGCCCTCATTTGATATAAGAGATGATCAAATCCATTAAACTGGGGGTGGCCGTTCTCTCCTTCACAGCTCCAAGCAGGGGCAATGAAGTGAATGGGCCTCCATAAGTGACTAATTACCTAAGCTGACCCTTTAATTTATGGCTTGATGGCTGGGCCTCAAAAAAGGCACTCTATGGCTGCTTCAGCAACTTTTATTACTGGAGTGGCACTTTATGGAGGTCATAAAGGGTCTCCATGTGGACAAAGGTGCCATGCAGAAACTGTGTATGGCCCAGTGACATCTATCTCACCTTGTTTTTGGTCTGGATTCATAAGGGGTAGCAAGGCAAACTTCTAACATAAGTATTTCTAACCACTAGCAGTATTAGCTAGAAGCCCAAAACATCTGTCTAGTCTGTGCTTTGCTAGGCAGTGGTGATTTTATGTACCCTGGCCACCTAATTGTTCACTGAGGTAGTAGATAATGTATAATATTCCTCCTCAGCTGAGCTACAGCTATGTGTATAAAACACATACAAGATTTCAGGAAATTAATAAATGTAACCCTCTGGTCAAAAATGTCAGCCATCATTATATCACCTACATTTATCATTTCCATCTGACAACAATACTTTTTTGAGTTCCTGAATCACTGGCTTAGAACCAATGGAAGGTTGAATAACTCTGCCTAGCAATTATAATTATTGCCACAAATAATTAGAGACATAAGAATATCTTCTGCCTCAATCTAATAATAATTCTTAGTAATAACCTACTGGAGCTTAAAAACACACACCTGAATTATTAGTTTCATAACAACTATTGTAAAAAAGGAACATTTCACATTCAATACCTTTTCATTCTGAAGCTCCTCTACTTGCTTCTTAGCATTTTCAAGTTCACGAAGAAGTGTATTCTGAAATTAAGTTCACCTCATTAGATCTTTAGTACACACACCTCCCAATCCCTATTATTTTGAAATTTTGTAATGCCAACACAAAGTTTTTCAGAAGCAGCACACTTGCATGCTTTATTCTGTTTGTAAGTTGTACGAACTCTTTGCCTCACTGTCGTCCTAAGCGCAGTTCTTAAAATACTACTATAAACTGTTCTTCGTAAGTTGATCCTGAGATAGTTAACAGTAAATTATGATGCACGACACTGTATATTAAAATATACAAATACAATACATCCTCTCTAATGCAAATCTCAGTGTTAGGCTGACGGCGCTGTGCTCCGTCCCTTTCAATTTAGGCACCCTTCCTATATTGTCTTGTATTAGGAATATTTCTCCATTCAAATCTATGTAATTTTGAAGTTGATGGAGGTTTTTTTGGTCCTGATTCCCCTAACCTCCACATTTACATTGGATTCTCTAGTTTTTACAAAGCAGAATCTCAGAAAATGATGTTTTGCAGGAATGGAATCCTCACATTAAAGGAGGATACACTATAATAATATAAAAATTAGAAGCCTTAAAGATTGTAGAATAATTTGTCTTCAACCAGTATTTTGTAAATTTCTTACACAAAATGTTTATTTCTTTAGAAAGTTCCTCCATCAAACACTTCAGCTGATCTTCCCCACTATTTATATTGTTTCTACTGACTCTCTGTTTTTCTATAGACTTAAATATATAGCCACAATCATTCACCATGTTACTCTATTCAAAGCAACTATCATAATTACTTTATCTTCCAGGGCAGCCATTCTTTCTTTAAGGTGAAGTTGCAGTCTCTCATTGGATTCAGACAGAAGTTTATCTACTGTATCTGATAATCGTTTATTATGCTCTTCATTCATTTTTTCTCTTTGTCGAGCCTATAACAGTTGCAAGAATGAGTAAAAGTAGTAGTACTGTAAATACAATAAGTAAATTGAAATATATCATTATGTATCCTTAACACTTAACATGTTTTGAAAGAAAAATATCACAAGTTTATACCAAATGCTTCCTTTTCTTCAAGTCTGTGCTTGCAGAAGAAGCAAAGATCCCAAAATTTACAGTGGTGCTGACATTCTCATGTTCATCATATGTTCTAAGATTAGGCATGTTCTGGGGAGCTCACGCCCTCAACATTTTCTTACATAAATGACTCCATTGGAGAGAAAACCCTGCAAAATGGCAACAAAAGAGGACCTTTTCTTTTTAATCCTCATTCTGCAGGGGTTTGCCCCCAATGTTGCCCTTCCTGTAAGCACAGCTTTGGGAGGAGTAAACCACTTCTTGACAGGTTGCATCTGTGTCTTCCCTCAGACCTGAGAGGAAGCAACTACTGCATGGAAACATAGTACACTACTACAGTAGTAGTAGCAGCAGTAGTAATGATAGAAGTAGTAATAATAGTTGAAGAAGAAGAGTTGGCTTTTCTACCCCACTTTCCTCGCCCATTTAAGGGGACTCAAAATGGCTGACAAAGCTTTCTGTTCTTCTCCCCACCACAGACACCCTATGAGGTAGGTAGGGATGTGAGAGCTCAGAGGAGAGCTGTGACTAGCCCAAGGTCACCCAGCTGGCTTCATATAGGAGTGCAGAATCAAATCTAGTATTCCCAGATAAGAGTCTGGCTCCCTAACCATTAGACCAAACTGGTTCACACAAGACAAAACTGAGTAAGAATTAAACATGGTCGTACTTGGGCGGGGTGGAGTGGGGGGTGTGGAGGAAACAACAGCAATGTTATCTTGTGATACATAATTTTAACTAATAAAGGATCCTAATTAAATGTTTAATGTTTCGGTTTCAGAGACCTAATCCTGTTTTACAAAGTCAATTCATCTACCAGTACAACTGAATGTTATAGGGCAATGAAGAACATCAAGTAACCTATTGTATCCAAACACAGTAGTGTCTGAAATGGTAGTCCAGAATCTAGGTGCCTTTGACTTAAATCCCCACTTGGTCACAAACCACACTGCATTGGTTTTGATAATATTTCAAGTATCCCATGATATTTAAACATCACATAGTGGGTGGAATGCTGATCTAGCACCTAGATACTCTTGTTTCAATTCCCACTTGGCCACAAAATCTCACTAGGTTGGGGGATCTTAGGTCAATCATTGCCTCTCTTTCTACACTATCTTATCTTTTACAAGCCCCACAAAAATGGAACCAGGTCAGACTTTGACATGAATGGTTCTATATTTGAGCACTGTGTCCAAAGGCCATTGAGTTGATGAAAGCCAGCTTGCCAACTATGTCAGCACAACATTCTCCACATGAAGCACTTGGCATAATCGAAAGCGTGGCAGGAAATACTCACTAATGCTTTGTAAAGCAAAGCTCTGAGCTGCTTTCATTTTTGCAGGGATCCCTGTACTGAATATAAAAAACTATGGTTCAATATTCCAACCTGAATGATTTTTTAAAATCAACTATTAAAAAGGAAAAACACAGAATGGGAAACAAGACACAAGAAATACTGTTTTCTCATACCCTTAGCAATTCCTGGTTTTTTTCCTCCAGCTGGGCTTCCATCTGTCTCAATCTTTCTTCAATGTTACCATGTCTTTCTTCAGCCTGCCATTTTAAGCTTGTAAACATTAAAATTTGAAAATGCACCAGGACATATAGTGCTTCAGGAGAGGTACTGTGATCCATATAGTACAGATAACTTTATAGGCAATATCTCACAAAACATATTCACTGACTCAAGTATTATCTCAAGAAATCATGCCATGTTGGCGTATAACAACCGAAGAATTTTGAAAAAGCTATATTGAGTCCTTTTGCTGATTTTAATTCTAATTCTAAACAGGGTTTAAAAATCTGGCACCATTAGTTATATCAATCTATAAGGAAGGAGTAAAAACAAGTAAAGAGAAGTTGCACATTTCTCCTACACAGTATAGGAGATATTATCAAATGTGAGACATAGCATTCTTTAGGAAATAATTTCACTAAAATGGAACCATAAAGCATCACTCAAACTTGACATAAGAATCAATTAAGACATTTCTAACCAACTATGAATCATATAAATTGTTATAAATTGTTATATGACTGGATAAATGTAAATCAATAGACTGCACCATTTTATTAAGGAGGAAAAATTTGGAATGCAACAAATAAAGGGCATAATCCCTACCCTCTAAGCAGCTTCATCAGTATTCTCACATGGAAGCTGAGTCCCAATCCAAATTCCATTTGGCCTGGTGTCAAAAGAAATCATTTTGGATTAATTCCTTTGACCATCTATTTAGCAAGCATGGATTTGTTAAGCAGCCCTGGCTTCAACAGGGTTTGGATTGGGCAACCTCCAAGCTCCTACTGAGAATGACTTACTGCCAGAAGTGCTGAAACTAGATCAATAGGAGATTCATCGTTGAGGTATGGGCCATCATGTTTCAGCTGCTGCCTGCAGATCTCCTAGTTGGGGGTTGCTGAGACTGCAATATTTACATTATCTTAAACTCTCCTCTTGTTGCAGATCTGAAGCCAGGACTACAGTCTGTTCTACTAAAAGCAAATTACAGTTGGTAAAATAAGGCAGGTTTTATCACTGTACTACATACTGGCCTACCTTAGTGAGTGCCGCAACTCTCTGAGCCAGTTCAGCCTCCACCTCTGGCAAAGTCTCAGCCTTTCTAAGAGTCTGCTGCAATTTTTGTTCAGCTAGTTCCAGTCGTTCTTGCAACTGCCTGTTTTTATCTTCACTCTAAAGCAAAGAATAAAACAAATCTACTGAATGGAAGTCTTATTCTACCTCTACAATTCCCAAACTGGGATATGCATACCCCCAGGAGTATAAACTACAATTAAAGAATTACTATTTTTTGTCGTAGGATGCTTCTGCAAAATCTTGGATTGTACAACTTCTTTTTTTAGTGGCTTATTGTAATCAGTGTAGTTCGCATTCAGCGCTGAAGTATTCAGTTCAGAGTTTTCGTACATTTCTAGATATTATATCAAATCTGATACATTATGCAGTCTAGAACTGTAGCTCCCAAACCTTTTTCCACTTGGCAGCCCATTTCCATAGACTATACACTTCATATTAGCAAAATGTTTATACTTGATAGAGTTACTGTTATTTCAAGATTTCTGCCATTATTCAGTTCTTTTCATGTACCCCAAAGTGTGCTGTTCTTATAGGTTTTGTCCTCTTTGTACTTTCCAGTGCTTTAAAATTTTGTTTTTAATTATTGTACATCATCTTGGTTTAAGAAAAACACAGCAATTTAAACACTAAATAACCTATAGAAGACCCAAGGGGCAGAATAAGCTTTTGAAAAGAAAAAAAAGTGGAAAGTCTGTTTACACTACTAGCTTTATTTCACACAATTCTTCCACGCAAAATGTTATCTGAATGTCATGCTACTTGTCCTGAGTTGTAATTATTAAAGGGCCATATATCAAAAAGTGTATTTGAAAAAACCACAGTTCAAAAACCACTTCTTACTCAACACTAATTAGATTTTAATTATATCATGCATGATTGAACCAATATATCTTGATACCTCTAACAGAAAAATAATAATACTATGATTTTTATACCTGAACATTTTGATTTTCAAGAAAAACCACTGGCTGTCAATCATTCTAAGAGTTTTACCCCTTCTATATTTTAGTGCATTTTAATATTTCTGCATACAAAATTAGGCTTAGAAAAGTTATTAACTGAACACTTTTACCTGTCGGTGCAGAGAATCTTTATTAGCAATTTCATTTTCAAGTTTATCATTGAGGTCATGCACAGATGTAGCTTCACGTTGTGCAGCGAGGTAGCGTTTTTCAAGGGTTGTGATTCGCTCTTCCATATCTTCCTTTTGAGCCATTGCCTAAAATAAGAAAATCATTAAGAGACTAAATAAATGTATGGTTCCTGCCCCCACTATGTATATTTAACACCTTGAAAATCAGACCCATGTTTTTTTGTAGAATCACTCTATTAAACAAATGACCTTACAGATTTAGAATATCTGGATTTAAATCTGAACTGAAGACTACTTTGTTTAGGGAAGCATTCCCAGGCTCTGTGTAAATTTACTGTCTAATGAGATGTTTTATTGCTTTCTTTGTTTTTAACCAATTTTTACTTTTTATTTTATTTGTTATTTGTCATTATTATTGCTGTTTAGATTGTACGCCTTTGGCAGGTTTTATATATTGTTTTTGGTTTCTATTTGTAAAGCACTGAGTACACGTACAGCGCTATAGAAATAAATTAATAATAATAATAACAACAACAACAACACATATTAAAAAAAAACCACAACATCCAACATTTGGACCTCCTGGTGGTCTGCTGATATAATGCAGGGGAGACAGGTTGTGTCACATCCTTGGATATTGCTATAATGCAAACTATTAATGATCTCAACAAGTATTAAGATGTGGAAAAATTTCAATCCTGGAAGTGAATGTAGTCTTGTAAACTTAAAATGAATTCAGACTAGATGGAGATGCTATATGTTATGGTGTCCTGGGTTTGGGAAATAAGGAAACAACTAGTTTTCCTTGGAGCTGCACTGACAGATCCATCTTTAATGCTTAAAAGTCAAGTGGCAGCAGTGGTTTGGAGAAGTATATACTTCCATTTTGATAGCTGGTTCACCCAGAACACAATGGACTACTGTAATGCACTTGGCAACACAGGCAGATATGGGTAAAGTACCCTGGAAAGCTTGCAAAGTGGGCTAGTATACACCAAGATCAGACTCTTCAAAAAGACAAGGATTTCCCCCCCAGATCTGCATACTATTTTGCACACTTTTTACACACCACCTATAAGACCACACTCACCTCTCGTACATCTCTTTGTAACTTTGTATTCACTTCTTCAGATTTTATTAGATCTTTTCTAGCAGTGTCAAGATCTTCTTCCAGTTCTGCTACTCTGTTAGAAAGGGCAGTGATGCGTTCCTTCATTTGGGCCTGCTCTTTAGTTTGCTTCTCTATGATATCTTGAAGTTCTATTACTTTGGCAAGGTCTTCATCATGACACAGAGAGCCATTGGAAGATCTCTATTTGAGACAAGAAAGCTCTTTAAAAACTTTTTAAATATATGTTCCCATCACTATCAAGTTTTTCAAATCCAGTCATCTTAAGGCAGACTTCACTTGTGGTCTGTTCACTCCTTCAGATGACAAGTTTTAATACTGAGTGAACCTCACTGTCAGGTTCAAGAAACAAGTACCATATATTCCAGTGTATAAGGCGACTTTTTAACCTTGAAAAATCTTCTGAAAAGTCGGGGGTCGCCTTATACGCCGGAAATACCCTCACCCAGGTTCTCGCCACAGCCGCCAGCACAAAACTGGGATGCGCAGCCTAAACGGAGCCTTGGACTTCCTGGTGCTTCGGGGTCTTGGGGAGAGATGCTAGCCTTACTTGCTAATCCCAAGAGTGTGGCTTCTAGCTTTGCTGCCGCTTGCATGGTGCTGACACGAGGGAAGAACCTGCCTCCAATAAACGGCCAGCAAAGGATCTGCAGCTGCAATCCAGCCTTGGAGGCTGCTTTAGAAGAGGCTGCTCTAGCTCGATTCATCTATGACCCGGAAGGGGAGGAGGTGTGCCACCCAGCGAAATATGAAGAATCGCTGCTGCTGAAAGAAGGAAAAACCAGCTATTTTCAAAAGCCTGAGAGGCTGGCTTTTCCTTCCTTCAGCGGCAGCGATTCTTCATATTTTGCTGGGTGGTACACCCCCTCCCCTACCGGATCATAGATGCATCAAGTTAGAGCGGCAGCCTCCGAGGCTGGATTACAGCTTATTGGAGCCAGATTCTTCCCTCACGTCAGAGCCATGCAAGCAGCAGCAAAGCTAGAAGCCACACTCTTGGGATTAGCAGGTAAGGCTGGCGTCTCTCCCCAAGACCCCGAAGCACCGAAAAATCCAAGGCTCCGTTTAGGCTGCGCACCCCAGTTTTGGCAAAATCTCCATTTTAAGTGGAAAAATTGGGGGTCACCTTATACGCCCAGTCGCCTTATATGCCGGAATATACGGTATAATAAATCATGCTTGAAATTATACCTATTCAGTTTCCACTACTGCACAATCATCCTCTAGAAAAGGTGGATTTTATCAGAAAACAAGCAACATTATTCAAACAACAATACACATTCAAATGAATAAGGAAAGTATTTCTATTGATTAGGAATATGTCAAACTAGCTTGCTAGTAGGGTTCAATTTTCGGTGCAAACACTGTCAGAAGTTCAAAATTTGGTATGAAAATGTACCAAACTAGGCAGAATTCAATGACTGGTTCAATTTTCCACTCATCACATCCCAATCTCTACTCCTTCCTCTATTGTGTGAATAAGTCCTCATGGACTTGTGGGGTTACACTGAGGAGAGGCCAAGATGTGATCCAGGGCTTGTTGTGCACAATTCAGAAGAGGGCAAGAATGATATGATATGACACAATTTAGGCAAGAAGTATTGTTGTCAGAGAATTGTCAGAGCATGACTGAGGGAGTTACAAACCATTCGATGAATTCCCCATCCAGTTCACAGAGCCCACTGACCAGTTCTTAAATTTAGGGTTAGATACTTCACCCATGGCTGCTTTGGACTCATTATGAAACAAACTACCTATTTTTTGTTTATGCACATCCCTTGGTTATATTTTCAAGGAGACAAACAAAAGACATATGGAGAATCTGGGACTCATCAAGTTAAGACTTTGTCTCCCTGGAGTAATGAGAGAATGGGTCTTACAATCACTAGTTTTATACCAACCTTCCCATTAGTGCTGGGTATATTCTCCTGATCATGATTAATATCAGGCATCCCATCAGCTTGTGTTCTTTTCTGATTGTTTTGTTCTTTCAGAATCATCAGCTGAAAAACACGAGTATAGTTGTGCTTTAGTATTCTCAGAAGCACTGATTAACAGAGTGAAATGGAATTGGTAGATCAGTAGTCACATAATATAGCACACTGAATTTGAAACAGATAAGGATTTACTGTATACCTCTTCAATTATGAGCCCATAGATTATGAAAAAGATTTTTTTTCTGAAAATTTAGAAGGAATGAGAGCAAAATACAATACAACAACTCCTGACCATAGAGGCGACATTGACAGAGTAGGGTCCTGAGATTCAAAGAATTCCAATCTTCACAGTCTTTTGGGAGGAATCTTCACATCAGCTATCTCCAAGCAGCACCACACAAGACAAGGGGTGTTTTTCCACTATCACTAGAAGTACCCATTAAGTACCCATTAATGGGTACAAAAATGCCATTTCGTACCGATTAATGGGTACCTAATGGGTACTTTTAGTGACAGTGGAAAAACACCTAAGAAAACATTTTTGCTTCTGATCTAATCTACGAAGATCCCCCGGTTGAGTAAAACAATTTTTGGGCCCAAGTGAATTGTTCTGGAGTGACTTATTTACGGGTAAAATAAGATGGCCTTTGCTGAAAAAGAAAACAGCGTAGGAACTTATTTTTTTTATGTCACCATGAACACTCTGAAGAGTTTTTGGGAACAAAAACTGATTTGGGAACATTCAAACTAGATTCAGAACTCTGGGCAGCAACAATACAACTCAGTCACTTCACTTCTTTTTCTTTCCACCATATTCCCCTGAGATCTTTACAACACAACTCCAGCAACTCAGAAATAACCCTTTGGAACAAGATCTGTGCTTATATGACATGGCATACCTCCTTGTGTGTAGAACCCAGCTCTTCTTCCAACAAGCTACATCGTTCAAGAGCAACGCGCAATCTCTCTCGAACCTAAAAAGTGAAGATATAATTATGAAGTGTTGCTAGTGTTAGTGAAGCTGACATATTCAGAATTTGTTTGACATGTTGACATTAATTTGAGGAGAGGTTAACTTTTCATTTTTAAGAATGCAGAAATAAAGGCACTGCTGCTCCTTATCTTTGTAACCAGGTAGCATACATTGTCTGTGGAAGACTAGTGATAAGCCAAAAAAACACTGATAGAGATTCTATTCCGTTTGTCAAATTTCTTATACTTGTTTGATTGAGAACTGTTCAATCAGTAAATCATAGCACTGTAGTGTTAGCTCTCACTATTGAAGTCTAAATTAATGAAAAAGAAGTCAGAACCCAGACAGTCAGACTGTAATATAGTAATTTGAATTTTGCCATCTTGTAATTAGTATTTTTTGAACAAGCAATCATGCCTTCTCGGTTACCATAACAATGAAAATAATGAATAAAAATAAACTTTGTATTAACAACGAGTGTGGTTTAAACTATTATGAGGTTAAACGCAATGAAAACCCTCAAGCGGGGTTTGATCTGAAGGTTTCCTACGCCCACAAAAACACTCCGAAGCACTCAAGATTACATTAGAGGGTGTGTGGGGATCAATTCCTCTAGTAGATTTGATGTTGGGTTTCCTAGAATCCAAGTTACAATCACCAAAAATTTTGCAGAATAGTCCGCAAGTATCTGCACAAATGCGAGGTACAGACTTTGGTTTTCTGGAAATATGCAAGCACATTGTGCAGCTATCATTCTCTCAAAACTTTACACCAAAAACTAGAATTAAAAGTTCAAGAATGTTTATTCCACTTTTCACACAAAAAGGCAAAAAGAATTTTACAGAAAAGCAGGGTACAAGGTTGTGTTCTGCAATGAGTACCAACTAGTTTTCAAATATATTCTGAATCTCACCTTGCCGAAATTCTTGCCAGAAAGGTGGGAATCTGTATCAATTATGTCCATATGTGAGAGACCTGGACTGCCCCCTCTTCTTGATTCCTGCTCTTACTGCAAACCTCTGCTGGTTGCAAAAAAGGAGGTGCTTTTTCAAGCAAATCTGCCAGAAATTCAGCTGGTGGGGCTATATAACAAAGGGTGCTTGTGGCCAAGTTGTTGGAAGCCTTGCCAGAAGACTAGGAACGTGTACCAACGGCGTCCATTGTGAAAGGAACCTGGACAGCTCCTGCTCTTGCTGCAAATCTCTGCTGGCCTTTTCCATCTCCAGTCCAGAACTGTTGTGCCAGCAGGATTGCTGCCTGTGAGAGTGGAAATGCTTCTTCACAGGACTGATCCCCTTAAGGCAGCTCGGCAAGCAACGCCTGGCCCAGAGATTCAACTGCTAGGGCTATATAACAAGAGCTGCCTATGGCAGTGGGCCCACCCCTATGGGAGAGACACTTGGAGGAAGGCTACTGCCCCTAATCCAGGATTTTGGGATTGTGGAAGAATTTTGAGTCTTTGTTTTTTTTATATCATCCTACCTCCTTAAATTGTTTTAATTGGGGCATTTGTTTAATTCTGTTTTAGTGTTTTTATTTATATAGTATTCAGTTAGGGGTGTGGGCATAAGTTATCAAGGCAGGGAAGAAGAGATATTGATACAGGGGCTACCATTGTTGTGATGACAGGCTGGGGAGGCATGATACTGGAAGGTGAAGAGCCACACTAGGTGTAAATTTATTAAAGCTATCACTCCTTCTGGGCTGCCTTTCAACCAGAAAAGTGTGGAGATACGTCCTAACTGGTAGCGATGTTTTTGAATGCCAGGTCACTCGGGACTAAAACATCAATGATCAGATTCTGAATGAAGAGGCTGATCTGGCATGCATTACTGAGTCCTGGATGGGTGAACAAGGTGGGTCTAATCTCACCCAGCTTTGTATCCTTAGCATTTTCAGTCCAGCACTGTTCCAGACCAACTGAGTCTGAAGAGATGTTCTTGCTGTTGGACCACAGAGACAGAATAGATATATTGCTAGTGTACTACCCACTCTGCCAAGCAAGTTCCCTGTGTGAGCCGGTTAAGATAGTCTTGGATGTGATGCTGGCCACACTGGGCCACCTCAAGTGTTTATTGGTTCCTTTGATTATGGAACTTTCTCAATAAGTTACAGGTTGAACTCATACAGTGAGACATATCCTGAATTTGGTCTCCGCCTCAAAACACACTAGTAGAGATCCATTGATATGCGGGCTGGTAGAAAATACATTATCAAGGACTTACAATGGCAGCTTTCCTCTATGGGTGGGTGGATGGGTGGGGCTACTGATATGGTCTGCCCTTTGAGACTCATGATTCTGACTGATTCCTGAATGCTCTGGGGGGAATTTACCAGTAGGCATGGATGGCGCTCCTGCCGAGGCTCTGGTCTCTCTTTGGAATTGCGAGATGAGCAGGGCCATGGACATGATCGCTCCCAAGTGCCCTTGACGTAGCTGTGGAGTCTGTAAAGCACCCCGGTATTCCACGGAGCTGTGGGCAATGAAACAGGAGGTTCAATGGTGGCACAGGTGGCATAAATCCTGCTGTGAGTCTGACAGAACATGAATTCGAGCACACTATTGTGCTGACCATGTGGCAATGGTGGTAGAACTCTTTTGAGTAACGAATGGCCTTACAAAATCAAGCCCAAAAACAAGGGCTCTGGCCAATCAATATCTGCTGTGACAAATTTGTGGGGCACTTTAAGGGCAACATTACTCAGATTTGTGGAGGACTGGATGCCACACTTGGGTATATTCCAGAGAACCATCAGGTCCAACTATTTTAGATCAGGTTCAATTATTGCAGCCCGAAGATAAAGGCAAACTAGGGTTCAGTCAATGAGATGCTCTCTTGATCCTTGCCCCTCTTGGCTGATAAAAGCTAGCAGGAAGGTCAAAACCAGGTAATGCAAGAAGTGACAAATCCTGCATTGAGAGATGGAATTGCCCCGCTGGCTCCTACAGAGGCAACAGTATGCTCCCTTCTCGAGCCCCTCCCTGATTCCAAAAGATTAAAAAATTATTGCCCAATACCTATTGCCTTTTTGGGCAAGGTCTTAAAAAGGGTTGTGGCTATGCAACTGCAGGGATGCCTGGAGGAATCTGGTTAGTTAAGACTTGAAACACACTTTAGTCTGACTTGAGGCCCGATGATGGTACTGAAACCACCGTGGTCATTCTTTGGGAGAACTACAGGGAGAGCAGTACTCTGCTGGGGCTCCTGGACTGATCAGTTGCTCTTGATACCATTGCCCACTGTATCCTTCTGGAAAGACTATGGAATTGGATGGTTGGGAGGCACCACATTGTCTCCTATCTCCAAGGCCAAAATCAGACAGTGGTGGGATATTCTTGCTCAATACCTTGGGAATTAGCTTGTGGGATTTCACAGGGATCCAGCTTATTGAACAACTATATGAAGCCATGGGGGAAGTTTATCAGGGCATTTGGAGTGATATCCCATCAATCTGCAGGTGACACCCAACTCTATCTCTCTGCCATCTGAATCAAAGTGGTTGAGGTGGCTGACAGGAGCTTGATGGATGGATGTCATAAACTCAAGCTGAATCCAGACAAGTAGGAGATGTTGTGTGTTACATGGTCTCCAGTCCATGAAGTAGGGAGGCATTCTATTATTGATGGGGTTGCATTGCACTGCAAGGGACAGGTGCATAATTTGGGATGGTCTTAAACTCTGTGCTGCCACCTGGTCGCCTATTTGCTATTTAATATATAAAAACCTAAGTGACTTGATCCCTAAAGATCTAAAGGAATGCTTGCTGCTCCTCCTCCCACATATAGTTGCCCTTTAAGATCTGCTAATAAGGCTTCTTGGCTGTGCCACCACCTTAACCAATTAAAGGGATGGACACCTTCTTTATGATAGCCCCCAAATTATGGAATAGCCTTCCCTCCGAGATACACATCAGGCACCATTACTAGATACATTCAAAAGAATAGTGAAGTTTTGCCTCGTCTTTTTGGGTGTTACTGTTTTTCATGACTTATTTTTCACTTTGTTTTTATTGTTTTTACTGTTATCTTCCCTGAGATCTTCAGGGCAGGGAATAAATAGAAACCGAAATAAAGCATAAACCTGAATACATCATTTTGAATATTTCACTTTTATAATTAGTTGATCTTAAAAACTGTCTCTCTGCATGCATAAAGGGATCACTACATGATATGTACTCCAAAAAAATAATTCTAGGGAAAAGCATCCCCAATTAATAGCTGAAACTCCATACTATTCTGTCTGTACCATCTCTATAAATCAAAGCAGGACATATTCTGCAAAGTAAACCAAAGTGTTTTTCCTTACTATCTCCTGGTCATTGCACGTGATTTATGTGAATAACAGCAGGTACCCGTGTATCAAGGTAAAGTATAAAGGAAGACATGAGCTAAAAGGTAATGGGCAGCAGAATGAAATGAAGTGAAACACTGAACTAAATGGATACAAACAAGACGGGGTTATGCATTCAAAATTTAATGTAACTATGATTTTCCTTTGCTTTGGAGCAATCCTATCAGACGGCCAATCTACTGACTGTCAAGGAAAATACAGCAAAATAAAAAGGGGTTGCTTCAGTGAGTCTATGACTTTTGATTTTTATTAATTTGTATGTCTAATCAATTAAGGCCTTTGCCTTTAATTGATTAGACATAACCATTAGTCTACCATTAGTCATAACTGCTTTACAAACAAACTGCACACTCATAACTTTGGTAAACACACTGTAATACCTTTTCATCAAGAGCTTTATGATGTTCAAAGAGGGACTTCAATGCTTTGAGAACTTCAACTTCACTAGAAACTCCGGCTGGAGACTGAGCCTGTCTCTTTACTACAGTCATTCTAAGAGATCGTTCATGTCGAGAGACAAGACATTCCAAATGTTCTAACAGCAGCTGCAAAACAAATATAGATGGAGAGTCAGCTTTGATTTTGAACAAATAGAGAGATAATGCACCTCTAAGCAATTATGAGTAATGACCAATTTTACAGATTTCTTACATGTAAAATTTTGTTTGACATAAAATTAATACTTGGAATGCATTACTCTGAAAAAATACATAACCCAGAAGGTTCTAATAAAAACTAATATTACTTTGAACAAGTAACTTGATTTTTCTCAAAGAAAATTGACAAATTCATCGCTAATTCAGGTTTGTAAATTCTCCTTATTTTCAGTGACTATCTCTGACCTGTGAGGTCAGTCACTCTTCAACAGGTTAGCATTACAACTCCATACATCTGTAAATAGGTTTTAGAGAAGTGTGTGTGTGTGTGTGTGTGTAATATTTTTCAGCCAGAAGTTTCAGAATCACAGGATAATAATTATAGAAAATAACTATACAGGAATAACAGTGTGGTTATTTCCAGTGCAGTTTAGTATTTCCAGCTAATCTTCTACTCATCTCATTTATTTAAATGGTACACCGTGCCAATAAACACAGATCAAACAATTCCATTAATCTATTAATGCCAATAGCATAGGATATATTTGCTTTTAGACAGGGTGAATGCCTCAGTAATGGAGTTGGTAGACTGTGAGCAGAGCAAGCTATGAGCTTGTTTCTGCTGACTGGCAGACACAAGGTGCCGAGCAGTAACAGTAACAGTATTGAGAGAGAAAGGATAGTTAATGGTTAGTTTCCATCATTTTTCCTCTAAACTCAAAGGCAAGAATAACAAAATATACAATAAATTAACTAACCCTTGTGTTATTTCTTTCTGCTTTCAATTCGGCAATTTCTTCTTCCCTTTCAAGGAGCTGTTCTCTGCACACATTAAGTTCTTTTGTAAGTGCTGCAAATTCCTAGAATTAAAGCAAACAGTAAATTCATTTTCAACACATCCAGCTATACTGCAATACACATCCAACTATAAACAAAAAGGGAACTATTATACGAGTAGTGCCGCAATTATCCTATTACATAATATTGTACTACATAAAACGGAGTATGAATTGAGAAACAAAAGTGACCAAATTCTTATCTTCTGCCACCTGAGTTGGTCCATTTTTATTCAGGTTTGTTATGATAATCCTTTTCTGTTTAAACTGAAATACAATTGCTCTAGAAATTTTTCAAAGAAATCTGATACTTCACCTGTACCAAAGACCTGTTATTTTCTTTCCATCAGATTTTGTCTGTTTCAAAATAATCTCTCACTTTTTCTTGTCTTTGCATATTTGGAATACAGTCAATTTCTAAGTCTTCGTCTACTTTTAAATATTCTTAAATTACTATTTTCAATTTTATTTCCAAGTTGTCTTTACCAAATAATTATAGCATTCCATAAAAACGAAGCTAATGTTTGCCTAATGAGTTTGGCTTAACAATAAACTCCTTAAAAAGAACAGTGTTCTGAGCATGGATGCTAAGAGATTCTAGAGATGCTACTCATATTGTATCATACAGCAGGGCAGTATCTGAGCCAGAGGGGCTACAGCCAGGAAGTTTGGCCAACTTCTAGTCTTTTCAAAGCCAGGAAAAACCACGGAGGAATACATTTTTGAAAGGTTTATCAGGTGCATTGCTGCATCCAAGTGAGGTCTCCAAGGTATATGAAAATGATTTATTACCAATAAGCCTCTCATTCAATGCAACTGGGAGAAAATATCCCAGCAATACAATGTTTCCTCATTTATGAGACTTCTGCACTTGGTGAGAGCATTCTTATTTATTCAGGGTTTTGATAACTAGTTCTACCTTCTGGAGCGTGAGTTATGATGATGATGATGATGATGATGATGATGATGGTATATTATTGGTCCCCCTCCCCCAAAAAAACTATTCTGGGATTCTGACGTAGAGCAGTATAAAAATCTAACAAATAAATGGCAAGTATTTGGAAGATGAAATTAATTCAGACATGCAGCACTGCAAGAGTTTATTTTAATCTATTTTTTTTAACCTTGAGTTGTTATGAATACTTGCTAAATGAATCTCTAATTCACACCACCACAACTTTTGAAAACCAGTTTCTAAGTTGCAGTGGCATTCTTTAACTACAGAATGGCGCTATTGGACATAAATGTTTTTCTAATTGAAAAACTTGGTATACATTATGGGAAAAGAAAAGAAATACAAGATGAATGAGCATAAGTGAGCTTTCCAGTGTCTTCTGACGCCATATTAGAGACAGTCATCTGTCTGAGGGTACTTCTTGGTTTCACAACAGAGGCAAGTAGTAGAACCATGTGTCATTCTACTATTTGCAGATGCTTTAAATATTTTTCTTTAATTAAACTTCAAGCTGGTTTTCTATAAGAATAAAGAATATATCTAAGTTGATTGAGCAACATGAGACATGTGAATTGCTCCTGTGAAAAAGGATCTTTAAAAATACAAATAACACATTGAAAAATGAACTACCTAAACATGTTTTCTTAAAACATATTCCAGCTATACCATGTTTTAATTCTTTATTATGTGTATTAATTTGTGCAGTATGTCAGAATGCACGAACCATTATCAAAGTTTTCATTTATATACTTTAAAATGTACCAATATATATAGAAAAAAAAAGGTGACAGCTGTGCTGAAGAAATCTTTCTGGAATACTCATTAGATAACATCTACTTTATGGTGTAAACAGATTTCCATATTCCAGTTTCCACAGAACCAGATTTGGTAGGGAAGATGAAACAGAGGGAAAAGGATAGGCACTGCCACAGTGCTAGTGTGTAGCAGTCATCACTGGCTATTCCCCAAAATACTTTAGCATTTGCCTAGCAAGAGGATTAACAAATACATTTTACACTAGGATAGTTCGTAATGCATTATATAAGGCAGCAGCCTACCTGTGCATACCAGTCAGAAGGAAGAGAAGAGGAGGAGGAGGAGGAGAATTGGCTTTTATAGCCCGCTTTCCTCACCCATTTAAGGGGGCTCAAAGCAGCTGACAAAGCTTTCAATTCTTCTCCCCACAACAGACACCCTGTGAGACAGGTGGGGTTATGAGAGCTCAGAAAGGCATCTATGGCTAGCCCAGGGTCACCCAACTGGCTCTGTGGAGGAGCGTGGAATCAAACCCCTTGTCTGTGAGATATGAGTCCAGCACTCTAACCCAAGAAGAAACTGTCTCACAGACCAAACTGTCTTATAATTGGAGTTCATGTACATATGGTAGGCTGCAGTTAGGTCACCCTGATCTGGAATGAAATGCTAAAATACTTGCATTTTAAGCAACTGGAAATATAAGACTGCAGGATCACCTGCATCATCCTTTTTAAAAAAAATGAATTTTAGAACAGTATGGAATAGGGATGCCATGGCATTTCAGAGTGCAAATTTTACATAGTTTGTTAAGCTTTCCCATTACTCTAAATAACAGCTATATTTGTACAACCCAATTTCTGTAAATCAAGCCAAGACAGGAAATCATATGCAGCTGTTTCTTCCTTCATTTTGTCAAAGCAAGCCAGGAAGCAGTAATTAACCAAAACATTCTTTTATAACTGATCTATGCAAACTATGGCAACTGCTTTCAAATACGTCAGAATATGAAGCCATGTTTTAAAGGTGGCATCCAGAATCAGTCTTCCTTGGAAACAATAATCCATAGTTTGCTATTTCAGATGAGATTCTGTCTTGTTTACTCAGAGAAAAGGAAAGAAAGGGAAAGCAAAAGGACTTCCTCGTTGATGTACAAAGTTCATCTGCCCCTTGATTTATTAATTTGAAATTTGATTATGAGTATGGTGAACGTCTTTCAAATTCAGGCATAATCTAAAGAACTGTGACAGCAGAAAGCTCCTTAAATAACTCCTGAGAACAAAGAGATGAGAATTATATAAGCAGTTATATCATGCTAATCAGCCAGGAAAAAACAAAAGCAAAAAATGACAGATTTCCTACTTTCATAAAAAAAAGATATCACATGAAGGGAAAGGGGGATGGAGACCAAAGACACACACAAGCTATCACACACTGGGTGCTGTTACAAGATATTACATGATCAGCAATGTTACAAAAAGGTCACTCACAGTTCAAATAGGTCTTGGTGGTCTGTTAGGAAAACCCCATGACAATCCAACTTCCATAAAATGGATTGTAATGGAATCAATAACTTAAGGATTTCCAGAAGTGACCCTTCTAGAATTTGTTAAGATTTTTATCATCAGTCTCACTGCAGCAGATAAAACTCATGAGGGTCTATTAGATTTCATCATTTCAAAATTAGATGGTCCTGTTGTATTTCTTTCCAAGGCAAAAAAGTTCTAACGCAGACAAAGGAAACATCCAGGCACTGCCATGGTATTAATATGCTTCATATGCTATTGTTTTATTGTGTTAATTTAAATGTTGCAACCCACCCTGAGACCCTTGCATACAGGGCAGGATAAAAAATGTTAGTAAGTAAGTAAATAAATAAATAGCAGTACACGGAGTTCACTGCTTGGCATTTTTTTGTTTTCAGTATAGATTTAGCAGCCATCAGGATAACATAATCACTTGTTTGAAGTAGTCATTTCAACCTAGCCATTGACAAGAGTCACCTACCCCTAGAGTCCCATTTGTACTCCCTATGTACAACCTGCCTTTCTTCCAGAAAGCTGATTTTATTTTATTCAGTGTAATAAAAACAAACAGTAAACTCAGTAGTTCATAAACTGCATGAAAATAGTATCTTGGCAGCTCCATGTCCATCAAAATGTTGTATCAACTTCTCTGTACCTCCTTTGAGATCTTTTGTTTTATTTGCTAGGTAATGAACATTACTTTTATTGTTCATAGAAACAAGGTAAATACCTGGCAGTAACACTAAGTATCTGCAAAACACTCTATTGCTGCAAGGTTCTGTAATTATTTGTAGCTGGTAAATATTAGCATTGCAGAATGTCCAGACATTTGAATTCCAAGGTGTCGCTATTGTTTTGTTGTACAATATATGCTTGACACTTCAAAAAAACCTTGACATTTGTCTACATATGTTTACAGTTAATAACATTTACCTTGAAATTAGTCTCCCATATCCATGGAAATATTCATTGTTTTAATATGATGTCTTAGCAAACCTACACAATTCTAATTAAAGATACTGTATTAATTTTCAAACAACTGGCAAAAAGGAAGGAGAGCATGATATTATGAAACACTGGGCCTGTGTTAGCCTAGAACACTTAATTTTTGTGCTGTCAGCTAAGAGTGGAATGTAGTTAACACTTTCAGCTACAAGGAATCACTGGATGATTAAATGAATTAGTGTGTGTTCTCAGTAGAGAACCTGTAGAACAAGAATGACAAGACTTTTGTTTTATTCAATCTGCTTTGCAATATGCATTAAGCAAAGTTACAATTTGGGAAAAGGCTTCCCCCTCCTATCATGAGTACTGTAGAGACATACATATTAATGCAGACTAATAAAATAAGCTGCCAAAGAAAACACTATAGGAGGGGTGAATGTTCCTGTTGTGAAATTCTGGAACCTTTTCATCAATGTCCTGAGGACTTTGAACTTGAGACAGGAGCTCTAGGGGAAAAAATTCTAATGAGAATTTCAGAACTCTTGATGAGAAAAGTTACAAGTAGGGCAGTACACCATACAAACTGTATCTATTTAACTGGGTATTGACAAAGGCAATCTATACCATTCAAATTCTTCCCTACCGAAGAAAAATAGTTGGCTTTTCTACCCCACTTTTCTCACCCATTTAAGGGGACTCAAACCAGCTGACAAAGCTTTCTATTCTTCTCCCCACAACAGAACACCCTGTGAGGTAGATGGGGCTGTGAGAACTCAGAAGAGAACAGTGACTAGCCCAAGGTCACCCAGCTGGCTTTGTGGGGGAGGGCAGAATCAAACCTGGTATTCCCAGGTAAGAGTCCGGCTCCCTAACCACTAGGGCAAACTGGCTCACATGTGGCAGTCTTGTGGTACCATGCATGTAAGTTTTAAAAACATAGTTATGCATACTGTAACTTGTGGGCGGTAGTAGCCATACCGCTGTCAATGAGATTTAGATTTGAGAGCAAGAAAGTGCTGCTTCTTAAAAAGTTAAGATTATGCTTTAAATACAACTGTGCTCTTCTCTTTAAGAACTTACTCCTTAGGCAGATAAAAACCAGGTACAAAACATAAGACAAAAGCTTCTAAACCATGATGCTCCTCCTTCATTGAAGAACTATTTTATTTACCAAACCTAAAATTTAAAATTAAAACATTATTTGACTGGCACCAGCACTGCCAGTTTTCACATACTAGGTTAAAATGCTTTATTACTGTTGCTTTGTCATCCTATACTGTCGTCTTTTGCAGATGCAGGATTGTATCATAATGTTTTACTGCTACTTTGGAATATTCAAAAGTGAAGTTTAAATATTTTAATTGTAGGGGTTTCTACACAAGAGCTTGCAAAGTGAGTCAGTTTGGTCTAGTGGTTAGGGAGCCAGACTCTTATCTGGGAATACTGTGTTCGATTCTGCCCCCCCTCCCCCCCATGAAGGCAGCTGGGTGACCTTGGGCTAGTCACAGCTCTCTTCTGAGCTCTCACATCCTCACCTACCTCACAGGGTGTTCTGTTGTGGGGAGAAGAATAGAAAGCTTTATCAACCACTTTGAGTCCCCTTAAATGGGTGAGAAAAGCGGGGTAGAAAAGCCAACTCTTCTTCTTCATATTTGACAAGTTTAATAACAATCAATGTCAAAAGGAAAACATTAGTACTAATAAACCTGATCAACTTTTCCTAATCTGTTATCTCCCATTATTCCCATGATAAAGGAAACTGAACAAAATTATAGGATACAATGTGAACATTAAACATTTACTAAGGGTAGAATTCAACTTCTTTTAGCATTACACTCCAAAGACCAATCCTAAGATCTGTTTTCCCACAGCCTCCAATCTGGGGATGCTGAAAAAGCATTACCTGTTTAATTTTTCTTCTCTTCTAAAGAGCAGTTAACTTCAGAGGAATGTCTCATTCCAGAAGCAAAGCATCAACTATCATAGAATCTACAGCTCTGTGCAGTGGACAAAACTATCACCCGTAAAGCTGTGGTCACAACTTCACTTTAAACTTTCTTCAGTCCATCCCTGGAAAGACCAAATGGAGAATGGAAAATCCCACAAATAAAATGGATAGAAATGAAAAAGTATGAATGCTTGTTCAGATGGACTCAAGATTTAAAGTGAAGGTGCGACCATAGCATAAGGCAAAGCTGTGGTTTCTCCAATCCCGTGTTTTTCTCCTCCCTGTAAGAGCTGTCATTCACCTGAAGTCACTCCTTTTGCAGGTAAGATAATATTAGGCAGCCAACACTCTTTAGATTTTAATAATATGGGCATAGTTTCATAAACTTGCAGTTTATTTCAGATATGCCTCTTCCCACTAATTGAAATATCGCTAAGTGGTCTGCAGCACTGTGAAAGTTGAAAACAAGATTTAAATAACTGAAAATCAATACCAATATGATTAAAAGACATATTAAAAATCAAGCAGAATAAGAAAGGCAGAAATTCTCACAGGAAATGCCTAGGTGAAGAAAAAGGACTGCAGAGCACCGCATACTAGAAGATAACCATTATGGAGAATAATATTCAAAAGGCAAAAGGACAAAACTAATGGACAATGGATGTCTGAAACAAAACCAGCAATCTATTTTTCACTGATGGTCTGGAGCATTAGTGGAAAGAATGCTGCCGGTTGAGGGGGGGGGGGGGGAACTGACTAGAGATTCTTGCCCTGCCTAATTCTAGTATATGGTTCCTGCCAGACTACCTTGAAGGAAAGACAAATCTCAAAGATGACTTGTTTTTAAGATAGGATATAGAATGAACTACCACATGTCCTTTTGTTAATATTTTCCTATGTTATCTGAAGGAAACAGAGTTATACTTTGGTAATTTCTCCCCCTGCAAGGTACTCTTATAGATCTGCTTGCAATCATTTGATCATTTTTTAAAAAAAGAAACTAATTCAATAAATGTGTTTAATCAAATATAAATTAATAATTTTATGAAGAATCAATTTGAAATATCAATTTTGTTCTAAGAAGTCACTGCATTATCTAAGCTATGCTGGGGAACCAGAAGCAATAGCTGATTGCCTTTACTCTCTGCTTTCCACTAACAGAGGTAACTTCTAGATCATAGGTCTGTGTGGTGCTGTACCAATTCTTCTACCTTTGCCAGGATTGTCCATGTTTACAATTTATCCTCGGAAGCTAGTAACTTAAGATAAGTGACAATTCCTGGGGGAAGCCAAGGGGGAGAGGGAGACACTGACTGTGGAAAACGTAGTTTCCCTCAGCAATTGAGATGAAGGAGCATTTCAGTGGACAACTGCATTCACTGGGAAGGAACATTAAAAATGGAGTGGTTCTTTTCTGTACTTTAACTTTAGAAGGTATATTATTAAAGGAAAAGTATATTTTAACCAAAATGAAAAAGTGGAACCACACTGATAAAGTGAACTTGTAAGAAGAATTCCTCTATACTAGCATTTTTTACATCGAACTGCAGAGAACTAAAATGTAATCAGTATACAATCTGTATTATTTTCTTACTACTACTCTACAGTACACGTACAGCCCTCTTTACACTCAAGACTTGGCAAACTGTGTGCCAATTTCCTAAACACCACAATTGTATATTGCCTATACTGAAATCCCATCCAAAGGAGGGTTAAACATATTACTATTTACCTTAACTAATATCCCACAATTATATAATCTAGCTATGAAATACACAGATCACATGGAAACAAGGATAGGAGAAAAATGTAAACAGTTTTTTAGACTGACGTAAAGCTTTTATTTGTCACAGTTACTGAAAGCAGATATTATTCAGAACATAAGTAGTTCTCTAGATAGCTTCTTCAAGAGTACAACCTGTCCATACTCCATGGAAATGGCTTTTGAAGCAGGCACAGTCTTGAAGAAGTTGTCAATCTTCAGCTGGGTAATCTACAGATTTGCCCATTAAATCACAAGTCCATTAAATGAGGGGTTTGCTGTAATTAAGTTTTAGGTAACACATCAGCTTTCCAATTAATGCTCTGATTAATCATTTCTTCCCATTCATTGCTATATTTAAGACTCCTCAGAGTGCCTGTTTGCTGTTAGACTTGTCATTTAAATAGGGACATGTGCTGATTATAATGGAATGCAGCTGCTGCAAAGAAAAATTCCTTTATTTTGGTAGTGGTCTGAAATAAAAACGCTATGTGTTTGCTACATAACTGTTGGGTGATTTTTGAATAAGTAAATTTATAAAACTATGTGATGGGGTGAGTGAAAAATCAATCTTAATAACTTTCTTCATCTGTTATTCAGAAGGAGAGAGCATGGTACAGATTTACGATGAAGAAAGCATACCTTAAGCAGACCTTCTGGCATGCATGCTGTTTTATCCCATTGCATAATACAGTACTCAGTGAATGACACAACTTTAATATTAGCATATTTAACATGGTGTCTGTAACGATTTTCAGTCTCTGTGGGGCAAAGAAAATCCACTGAATCTTACACTGGGCCAGATCAGAGAGTCAACTCTATTTATAGATCAAAACAATAAGTCTCAAATCCAACTTCATTTATGGAAGTTGTGTTTTAAAGACCAAGGACATTACTTAAGTCAAATTCTGAACTTGGTTATCCAACGACAAAGAAATGAATAATATGGTGAAAGTCTGTGGAATTCTTGCTTATTGAAAGGATTGTCTTAGAACAGTTTACCCAAAACAAAGGTGAGGAAACAGCACACCCATAGATGTTGAGTTAAAAGATAAGTATTTCTGTACAGTGATTATGCTATCTAGAACTGATGACAGATGGAATCCAACATCTGTAAGACAACATTTTGGTATTTTTTGACAGATTCTTACACTGGAATGTGTCCTTTTTAAATAATTTATCTGTAGAGGTATTTGTGTTCTCTTGTCCTTTGCTCTAACCATTTTCTGACCTTTGTAATTGTTTTATCAAAACAAATTTTAAAACATGTTTCTAGAGAAACTTTTTTTATTTACAGTTGCAACTCACTGGTTGTAAAAAGCAAAGCACACAGATAGATTATAAGGGAAGGACTATAATACAATGTATCTTCTCTTTTATATAAATAGAATTTCATGTTAAAACTTTTCTCTCAAAGGAACAAGTACTACTATGTTTATGGGAAAAATAGTTAGATACATACTCATAAAATGAATCTGCAAATAGT
This sequence comes from Aspidoscelis tigris stejnegeri, assembly GCA_023333525.1. Classification (NCBI taxonomy): domain Eukaryota; kingdom Metazoa; phylum Chordata; class Lepidosauria; order Squamata; family Teiidae; genus Aspidoscelis; species Aspidoscelis tigris. The sequence continues at coordinate 45,881,481 of JALMGA010000003.1, read as the reverse complement.
TTTATTTACCAAAAAAACAGCAGAACCAGAATTCTCAGGCTTTTCAAAAAAACATTTATCCATCTGGTTGTTTTTGTACTTAGATTCTCCAAACACACAATCTCATCTCTCTGATACTGAGATACCATTATGAACTCTCTTAACACCTGCTGCTTCAGCAGGAGACTAAAGGGGATTTTCCACTGACCTTCCTTAATCCAGATCTAGGATAATCTGGATCTAAGGAACAGGTCCTTCAACTAATCCGGATATAAGGGAGATACTTGATGGGTGCTAGCCTGTTCACAGTGGAAACGCCAGAGCTCCCATGAGGAAAATTCAGATTGACCCATGTGGGGCCCTCCCGTCACCCCAGCTTTTTGGGGGGACAGGGGGGTACAATCTCTGTAGACATTCTGGAGTGGAGCCTTTGACAAAGGTCCATAGGATTGGCATTGCTCTCACGTGGGGTCCTCTTTGGAGTCTGTGCTATTCTTTGGAGCCAGCTTTGGAGATTGTGCACAGGCTTCGGAGCTTTGGGTTTTGGGGCACCCCCTCATGGGTGGGCTCTCCCTGGAGCCCACCCCTAGACCCCATTGCCCGATCACAGTGGAAATGCGCTCCATATAATCTGGATTTGATGCCTGAAGACCCCCTAAATCTTACAAGGTTATGAAAGTCTTTGCTGCCAAAGCTAACTGTTAAGCTTTGCAATGCACATTTAAAGATTTTGACTCTCAGTTCCTATAAAATTTCAATAAGTAAAGAACAAACCATTCTAGAATATGTGCTCAATGCTCTTTCTGCAATTTATTTCATCCTGCTTCTAATTTAAAGAAAAGTTTGCGCATTTAAAGAACTCATACCTGGGGAAGTGCAGTGTTCAGCTGTCTTTGCAGAGAGTCCCTTTCATGGCCAACTTCGTGCAATTTACCCTGTGTTAATGCTAGTGATTCTTGAGTCTCTCGCAGGGTTTCCAGGAGGCGATCTCGTTCCTCCAACATGGATACCATTAATTGCTCAAAATGAGAATCAGTATCTGACTGTAGAGGAGAACCAGAACCATGACTTCCACTTCCCCCAGGGGGAATCTCTGCCTCACTGATGGTTGGCATCACCTCGCACATCATCTTGAAATAAAAGTTCAAAAACATTTAGATGTCAAATAATATACATCCCAAACAATTAGCAATTAAATTGCAGTTACCCTCTGTTATTTTCCTAAATACCCCTCCCCCCAAATCCATTTTATTTTAATGTCATTCAAACTATGGAAGTTCACCACCTATGCATTTTTAACTGTTTGATACCTGTAAAGCAAAGTTACGAGAGATGGTAGTAGCATTTTACTTAACACAGGACCTTTTTGGTGCATACTTGCATCATAATAAACTTATATCTGTAATTTGACAGATTAATCTATGAATCTTACTAGGTTAGTGAACCACTTAATTCTTTCCTATCATAGTGTTTAAAAAGAAGCAGAACTTATTTTCCTGTATTTTCCAATTTATTCATGTACAAGTGAACACAATACTGTACATCAAAGTGCAGTATTTATTCATCAATGTGGATTCAAAAATTCAGAGCATAAACACGTTACCCTATATGCTGCACTAGACTCCAAATCACTGTAGAAGCAAACACCTTTGCTCACAGAGTGCATATGAATATTATAAACAAATTGTGTTACAAAATAACTGGATCGGTGAAGCAGATGAAATAAAAAACAAATTTCAGATCCATAAACTTGTAATCTGTCATCATGAAATGTATCTATTGTAAAATCACCAAATGAACTTCTCCATGTCTTGTGCTTATTACAGTAGCCACACAATCTCCACCACCAAAATTTATCAGCACAGAAACAGCACTGGGCTATGGATGCCACTAGATTCAGTCATCAGATAATGCTGAGTTACCGTGTTTAGAAGCACAAGACAAAAAAAGAAAAAAAACCAATCTAAAAGCAAAGCAGCTCAGACACAGCATTTCAAAGATTGGAATGTACTACAAGTAAGCTACTGGACACAGCAGCCAGCAGGACAAATGTTGGGTGCCTTTTTTAAACAGAGTTTTAAGAAAAAAGCCACAATTTATACTACAGCATCAGTACTGTAACCTGTCAGTTTCTTCAAATAACCCTCCCCCGCAAAATTGAACGGTTACTATTTTTTCTGAAGAAACAAATTAAATTGTTCTAATAAAGTTGCTAAGTTCTTTACATACTAATAACTGAGTTATTAAACACAAGCAAGCAATTTCCTGAAGAATCAAGCAATGGGACCAATTCCATTCTCATTAAGGTTTTGATTATATCATAAAAATGGAACTTCATAATTATAAACAGTCACATAACCAGTTTGATTCAGGATTAAATGTATTTTGTGTTTTATCTCTAGGAATATCTCATGGTACAGGTGTAAACTCTTTTCTAAGCTCCTGCTACTTAGTTTACCTTGTTTGACGAATGCAAAGGTTTTGCCAGAGGCCAAAGTTTCCCAGAAGTACCAACTCTTTCCCACCAATTTACATGACTTCCAAACACATTTCAAGTGGCAGAGCAGCTATCCAGCCTGCTTACGATGTCCATTTAACTCTTGAAACTCACACCAGGCAATAAATACTATTGCTAAGAAAAATGCAGTCCAGGAGCAGCAACCCGTTGAGTTCTCCAAAGGAGAAAAAAAAAAGATACTGTATAAAAAACCCCGAAAAGTCTTCACAGCTCTTGTTTAACAACGTCAATCACGTCTCAACAGCCAGATTGGGAAAACCATGGGTATAAAAAAAATCCTTTTTTTCAGTGCCCCTCGCCTGACAATCAGCAGTGTAACCGTGTATGGGACAGAAGGTTTTAGGTCACAATGGCATTATTTCAAAAAAAGTCACCCAAAGATACAAAGAAATTAAAGCCCCCGAAGCACTACGAGGATCGCCGCTCCTTTAGGCAGATCTGGCTCTTTCGCATCCTCCGCTTTCCTGGTTCTTCTCTTTGTAATTCCCGTCTGAGCACCTTTTCTCTCGTCCTCCCGAAGCCCGAAGAGGGAGGGGGAAAGGTGGGAGAGGGAAACTTCAGAAGGAAGGCTGGAGCGAGGGCGCCGTCGGTGCGATCTGGCTGCCAACCATCTTTCCCTGAAGTCAGAAAGGGGAGCTCCGTTCCGCACCCCCACCGTTCCCGTTCCCGAAGTCGGATAAAGAGACCTGAAGAGCCAAAGAAGCCAAGAAGTTGGAGGCGGGGAACGGAGTCGCCCCTCGCCCGAGCGCCCAGCAGTGGGGGGGCTCTCGGTCTCCCCAAAGGCCTCTCGGGCAAGTCAGGCGCCCGCAGGGGCTCCTCTTCTCTCCCCCACTTCGGCCTTCCCACCACAGGTCGCTCCGCCTCCTCCTGCTACTGCCGCCGCCGCCGCCGCCACCTCCACATCCGAGTTGTTGGCCACCACAATGTCAGACGCGCTTCTCGACGCCTCCTTCGCGGGGCTCTTCCTTCGGCAGCTACTGCGATGAGAAAGGCGGCGGCTCGGGCCCGGGACCAGGTCGGTCGTGTAGGCGGAGGAGGCGGCGTTACTCAGGACGAGAAGGAAAGCTCGCCGCCGGGCCCGCCGCCGCCGCCGCCGCCTCTCCCCCCTCCCGTCCTCCCAGCAACCTTTGCGATCTGCCTACAACAGTGCGTGGCCCACAATGCACTGCGGCGCGGCGAGGGTTTGTCTACTGCGGTTCCTCCGATGCCCCCGTGTGTCCCGCCGCCCGCAGTGAAGGACGAAAAGCTTCGGGTTCGAGACTCGTCGGCTCGCCAGAAACTTACGCAGGAGTCGAGAGGAACTGTTATTATCAGCGTTAAATTGTGTATTTCCTCTAACCGGATTGCTGAGCAGGCGGGGCCGAATAAAGTTTTTCCCCTCCTCCCAACCACTTCCCATGGGAGAAAGGGAGGAATTAAGGCTGGAACCCCAAACGGTCTGTGGTCACACGTAAAGTTTAATCCGGCTTCGGTCCACTTTCAGAAAGAGAGAATATACCAGCAAAGTGTTAAATAACTCGGAAAATTCCCCTTCAGGATAGATAATATGGAAAGAACATTACTGCTCGCTTTGCTGACGCGTTTTCTCGCTCTGAAGGTGGACTGAAGCTGGATTGAACCTTAGGTGCGACCACAGCCCGAGTGAGCAAACGTGAGTCGATACGCATAAGACGGTATAATATCTCTCGCAGACTCGCACGGGTAGCGCAGCCGCGTTATCCCTTGCTTTTCCCTATCTGCATGCAGGCCCGCAAATACACTCCCGAATCCCCCTTGGAAGTTTGAGGTGCAAGATGGACGCGACACCTCGTGGAAGAGAAGAAACTCCGACCCCCCGCGGACGTCCAGGCTAAGGGGGAGAAGGAAAAGGCGCTCCTCCGGCAGCAGCCCTCGGGGTCCTCCTTCCCCGCCGAGAGCAAAGCTGTAGTAGGGGATTAACATTTTTGTGGAGGGCGAAGAGGAGGGACTGACTTCGCCCGTTAATGAGTTGCAGAGCGGGCGACGCTCGGCGTTCACTTTCTGTTGGGTCACCGACTGGGAATTTTAAATTCCGTCGCGAGGGTTGGAGTAAGAAAGTCTTGGATTCAGGTGTCACCTTTGTTAACATAAGACGTTCCAGACAAGGGAGAACTTGCCCCCAAGACAACCCGTTTGTTAGTATTAGTTCTAAAAGCAATGCAGTATCACGTTATATAGTTGTTAATCACTTCACATCCAGAATGGAACTGTCTGAAGTGCCAATTTCCGAATACCAACGGAATCATATTGACAGCCGGGACAGTTTGAAGGGTCCCCTGATGGTATCCACAAAACCACGCTCTGATTGCCAATTGAGTTATGCGCAAAACCAGCCCGGTATAGTATGCCAATATTCAAGGGCCAGTCGCATCTGTCACACATGAAGTTTCATGAGAGATGACACAAAATATCCTCAGCACCGCTAAATAATTCATTTTGAGCGGTAATATTTTGATGAAAAGTGTCTTATGATTCAGAATGCGTACTGGCATCTGGGAGCTCACTGGGTAAAAAATGCTCCACAGCTTCAGAGGATCAGGGATGCTCTGGGTGCTCCCAGATGCTCTGAGATGGAAGTGATGCCATGATGCGCAGCTAGAGTGATCCAGAGCATCCCTGCAAGGTAGGTGTGAAGAGGCTCTCTGACAAAACCACAAGGAAGTGCAGTTGATGATGATGCCTGCATCAAAAGAGGAGTTCTACATTCAGAGGGACACATACTTGAGTATATAAAATGTGGCAAACATGAATTAGGAAAGTTCACAACGATCAAAGTGCAAAAGGAGTGTACTAATATGAGTAGTTCAGGAACAAGTGAGCTCAAGTTGATAGAATTCATATGAGAAGGCAAATGAAGAAATGGAGTGGCAAAAATATTCAAGAAGAGCATAACTAACTGTGTACAGTACTCTGCTATAACCCAAAAATGACAAGATTGTGGGGTTTTTCTTATTCCATTCCCTATGCCCTAAGATCTCAAGGAATGTTACAGTAAAACCAGTGCAATAAATTAAAATTGGATTCATTAAAATTGCAACTAGCAGTGCCTGAAAGAAGAAGGCAGCTACCTCTTCAAACAAAGGTTTGGGTAAAGAACTGTGTCTTTACCATCCATTAGGATGGATGAGACTAAATGCACCTCAGAGGAGAAGGCATTCCATTACTAGGGAGCTATCACATGGAAAAGTAGTAGGTTGCTGATACACATAATACTTATTTTATGTCTATCTTCTGCAGATTCAATGGAAGAAGAAACTGAAGAATTCAATGACAAATTGGTGATAGATAGAACTTCCTTTCTGGATATTGTATTACTAACTGCTAACTGGAAAACAAAAGTAGGAGCTGGTTTAAGCAATATGAATGCAGATTCTTTACATAGACAGTCACTAATAGATAACATTGGAATGAAACAGATTACCTAATAGAAGAAGCAGAAGTGCAATTCAGTTTCTTATTAGCCAAGAGACTTCAAGTTGCATATTGGGAAGTGAATTATGGATGTCAAAATCATACCTTTAATTTAGGCAAAGATGTTGTGCTGTGTTTTGTTTAGTCACTCAGCTGAGTTTGACTTTTTGTACTCTTTGAACTTTAGCATGCCATACATGTCTGTCAGCATCTACACTCCCAAGTTCCTTTAAGTTCATATTTATCACTTCCTTCATACCATTTATCTGTTTTACCTTCTGGCAAACATACAATCAAGATAAAAGATCAGTGTCAGAAATAGATTCACTAAGCCTAATTTATGCAAAAGAGAACCTAAGGAACTAGGGAAATTTGATTTTAAAAACTGTAAAAAGCAAAATACTGTTAGCATTCCAGAAAGAAAGATTCAAGTAGCTTTCAGAATAAGCGATGCTGATTGTCAGAGAAAGATAGGAGATGGAAGCTTTGGGGAACAGGCAGGAAGCACAAGGACTGAAAGCAAACTTCAAGCAAGAAAACAGAAAAGAACATATCTCAGTTTAATAAGAAAGGGAAAATGAGGGACCATTTAAAGAAGCTGAGCAAAATCACAGGGAAATCGACAAAGTAAGAATATCATGGGAAAGAACTAGTAGAGATAAAGTCAAACACAAGTGCAAAGACTATGCTAAATTCCTTTAGAAATAAGAATGCAGTGTGACAGAAATATTTGCAGAGAATATATTCAGGAACTGACCCCATTAGAAAGTGAGGTACAGTGGATATTAGTCCAGCTTCCAGAAAGGAAGCATCAGGCTTAATATAAATGTCTGTTGAACTACTGTATTTAGAATTGTTGGACAAAAGTTAATTAAAATTCTAACAGCTTTATGCCAGTTTGTATTTATAGGACTTACACAATGCACATTTCAAAACTATGTGGTTTACAAGTAAACAAAGCCAGAATAAGTACAAAAATAAAACAGTTATAATTAATCGTGGATACCCCACCAAATGTGGAACAAGACCTTTGATACTGGGTGTTTTTCCACTGTCACGAGAAGTACCCTGACTTAGATGCCACCGTTGAAACGGAGTCGACAGGCGAGGCGTCCAGTGACTCCGCCGATGTAGTCATACTGGATCAGTTCCAGTCTGTGAGTACTGATGACGTGGACAAGCTGCTTGGTAAGGTGAGGAAGACAACTTGCCCTCTTGACCCTTGCCCATCATGGCTGGCCGTCCAGGGGGGGGATGCATTGATGAGATTCCTCACGGATATCATCGGTGCATCCTTCAGGGAAGGATATGTTCCATCTTGTTTAAAGGAAGCGGCGGTTAGGCCGCTCCTGAAAAAACCTTCCCTAGACCCCCTGGATATGAGGAATTATAGGCCAGTGTCATTGCTGCCATTCTTGAGCAAGGTGATCGAGAGGGCGGTTGCCCTTCAGCTCCAAGCTGTCTTGGATGAAACCGATTATCTAGACCCATTTCAAACCGGCTTTAGGACAGGCTTTGGGGTTGAGACCGCCATGGTTGCCTTGACCGACGATCTGCGTCTGAGCATTGACGGGGGGAGTGTGACCCTGTTGGTGCTCCTAGACCTCTCAGCGGCTTTTGACACTATAGATCACGGCATCCTCTTGGACCGCCTGAAGGGGTTAGGCATCGGGGGCACTGCTTTGCAGTGGTTCCGGTCCTTCCTCTCGGGCAGGTCTCAGAGGGTGCTGCTCGGGGACTGTAGCTCCAGTAAGAGGTACCTCACTTGTGGGGTTCCTCAGGGGGCTATTTTGTCCCCGATGTTATTTAACATCTATATGAAGCCGCTGGGTGAGATAATACGGAGTCATGGTGCTGGGTGTTATCAGTACGCTGATGACACCCAAATCTATTTCTCCGTGTCTCGTTCGTCGGCCTCGAACTCCGATGGCATCTCTTCTCTCAATGAATGTCTTCAGGCGGTAATGGGCTGGATGAGGAAAAACAGACTGAAACTGAATCCAGACAAGACGGAGGTGCTCATGGTAGCGGCCCCGAAACCAAGAATTGGGTTGCAACCTCCAGTCCTGGATGGGGTCACACTCTCCTCCAGTGACTGTGTTCGCAGTCTGGGGGTGCTCCTTGACTCGTCGCTCCTGATGACAAATCAGGTAAATGCGACGGTCAGGAGTGCCTGTTATCAGCTTCGGCTGATACGCCAGCTGCGCCCTTTTCTGGAAGTAAGGGATCTCGAGACTGTTGTGCACGCGCTGGTAACCTCACGCCTTGACTTCTGTAACGCACTCTACATGGGGCTTCCCCTGTGCTTGACTCGGAAATTACAGCTGGTTCAAAACATGGCAGCCAGGCTTGTCTCAGGAACATCTAGGAGGGACCACATCACTCCCGTTTTGAGGTCCCTCCACTGGCTGCCTATCAGCTTCCGGGCCCAGTACAAGGTGTTGGTTATCACCTTTAAAGCCCTAAATGGCTTGGGTCCAAGCTATCTCAGGGACCGCCTCCTCCCGTACAATCCTCCCCACACTCTCCGGTCCTCTGGGAGGAACTTACTGCAGCCTCTAAAATCTAGGCTTGCGGCGACCTCCCAGAGGGCGTTCTCTGCTGTCGCCCCCAAACTCTGGAACGACCTGCCGGATGAGATCCGTCAGATAACATCATTAGACAGCTTTAAAAAGGCGGTCAAGACGGATCTCTTCCGGCAGGCCTTTCCAGATTAACCATCCCGGCCCAGATTCCCTGATTCCTCCCGTGGCCCCATCTTAGTGATGGTTGAGGATCAGTAGAGGGACATCAGGGTTTTTAGTTTTTATATGTTTTATGCATTGATATTATGTTTTAATATGTTATACTGTTTAATACTGTCTTAAGGGGGGGAGGGATAAGGTGTTTTTAATTGTTATATTTTACATTTTACTGTTAACCGCCCGGATTGGTTTGCCATAGGGCGGTATACAAATAAATATTATTATTATTATTATTATTATTACCCATTAAGTACCCATTAATGGGTACAAAAATGCCATTACGTGCCCATTAATGGGTACTTAATGGGTACGTTTAGTGACAGTGGAAAAACACCCCTAGAGACAAAAATATCAGGTCTACTACTAGGTCTATGCCAAAGTAGAGAGATGACGGATAACATTCCAGTTACTGAATAACTGCAGTAATTTCTCTTACAAATACAATTTTGCTTGAGATCTTACAAGGAAGAATAGAGCCATACATGGAGGGGAGTGAAATAAATTTTGAAAAGGCCAGAGGATACAGGGTCAGATAAGCTGGATAATGGAGAGAGAATGAATTTACTTGGGGGAGGCATACTTTTCTTTTCTGGTTATAGCAATGCTTTTTACTTGTAGATTACCCCAGAGTGTGGAGCTTCTTAAAATTAATGGGAGTGGCAGAGCAACTGGTTATTATTCTGAGTTGTTCAATGAACAGGAGGCTATAGCAAAAGCTGAATTTGGGATGACATAGGGTGCCTCTTGTCACCCCTGCCAGAAATGGCAGCCAATTGTGGCCCTCCTGTTGGCTTGTGTCATTATAATACCATTGGTAGTATTCTAGAAGCCAGCCATGAGCCCAGCTCCTTCACTTTGTTTTTTGTGCCCTAGGCCGACTGCTATAAGTGGAAGTATGATGGCATGAGCTAGAAGACACCAAGTAAGCCTTGCTGCTATGGGGAATCCCAGCATCACTGCTGGATTTCCCATAATAGTGATATTACAGAATATTGGGTGTTTTTCCACTGTCACTAGAAGTACCCATTAAGTACCCATTAATGGCATTAAGTACAATTAATGGGTACTTAATGGGTACATTCATGGGTACTTAATGGGTACTTCTAGTGACAGTGGAAAAACACCCATTGTCTTGCTATAGTGATACTGTATTTGGAATGCTGCAATTACATCTAACATTTCACTATACTATCAGAAGAACTGGAGGTTTTAGCTGATGTCTGGAGGCATCCAGAGCCGTGCAGAGTAGAAGGGATTGAGGAAAGGGTATATGGGATCCCCATTTTGATCCCAAGCCAGTGCAGTTAATAAGTTTTTGCTACAATTTTTAGAATACTGTTTTTATTAAGTTCCCTCTTTATTTATTTGGTTGCTTTTGTAAACTTTTTCTTTAAATGAAAGATGGTATAAAAATGGTTAAAAGAAAAGAGATGCCATAGCATAGGACTGTAGAGCAATGTGCCACCAGATCTTTTACACTTGCAAAGCGTGGTAGCATAGATATGGTCATTTAGCAAGCACCACATATTTTAAACATTTGCACATCTAGTAATTTTTTTTTCTTTTTAACTGCCAAGTCATCAATATGAGAAAGAAAGCTCTATTTAAATTCCTAGGGAAACATAGGAAATTTGCCATCTGGAAAAAGTAATTATATTGAAGTCTGAATATAGTCTTGTTCAAGAAAGAAAAGAATGCAATAGTGGTGAGCAGCAGAGGTAAAAATTCAGTGTGTACTGTTGAAATGTCTAAGGGAAAAAATAAGTGGATATTAATATTGGAAAGCTATTATAGACCACATACAAAGGAAAAATAAAGAAGCAGACCTTTTTACTGTCTTATTTAATAACTGCTGGGCTCATAGTTGAGTGCTAAGAGTGGGTTGATACATATATTTGCAGATGGTTGTTTTGCCTGGGTTTGCATCTTGTTGTTGTCTTCATGTAACAATTGCTTGGCCGAGCGTGTGGATTTTCGGCCACGCTCACACCTTCAGTCCATCCTCAGGTCTGACTGTTCACACCTTTTCATTGCTATCCATTTTATTGGTGGACTTTCCATTCAGGGAAGTCTAAATGGAGAATGGAAAGTCTACAAATACAATGGGTAGAAATGAAAAGATGTGAACAGTAGGACCTGAAGATGAAGAAGGCCAGAACATGAAACTCTATGAGACAAAGGACGTTTTTCCACTGGCAGAAAGTACCCATTTTAGCACCCAGTAAGGACCCATTTGGTTCAGAGCCGGATGGCCCCATTTCCACCACAGACCCCATTAGGGACACATTTGTTTCCACCGCAGCTTGGGAAATCTGCATCATATGGGTCCCTCAGGACCTATAATGGGGTCTTCAGCCTGAAAATCTGGATTGTAGGGAGCCTGTTTCCATTACAATCTGGCAATGGGGTCCAGAGGAGGCTAGGGGGAGGGGCGCCCTTGGGGGGGGAGCCCCAAAATCAAAACTTCAAAGTCCCTCTGAAATCCTTCCGAAATCCCTCCGAAGTTGCCTTCTGAGATTAGCAAAAGCTCCAAAGTCCCTCAGAAGGCAACTTCTGAGATTAGCAAAGGCTCCGAAGAAAACCCCTTTGGAAAACAAATCAGACTTTTAACCTCAGGCATGGAAAGAGGTGCACATTAATGAGGCTGACTCATAGTGCTCACAAAGAGCTAATTAATATGCACCTCTCTTGCATTGCTCTGGCAAGGGGTTTGTCTTCTGAGCCTTTGCTAATCTCCGAAGTTGCCTTTGGAGGGACTTCAGAGATTGCACCCCTGTCCCCCAAAACACCTGGGGTGACAGACAGACCCTTTGTGGGTCAATCCGAATTTGCAAATGGGTGCTCCGGTGTTTCTACAGCAGGGAGGCTAGCACACATTGCTATTGGGTGCTAGACCACCCATGGAAACACATTGGGTACTTCCCTTTTGATTTTGGGGCTCCCCCCCCAAGGGCGCCCCTCCCCCTAGATCCGGATTAAGAGAAGTACCCATTTCTTAGATCTGGATCTTCATAGTTCCGGATTAAAGGAGCATGGTGGAAAAACACCCTAGATTTAATACTGCTTGTCATTGCAATATGTTGTAGGGTTTTTGCTATGGTTTGTCATCTCACTGTGGTATTTGATAGTTATTTGTCTCTTACCTGCACTGGCCTTCTATTAGCAAAGAAAGATGGGATACAAGTAATAGAGGAAATAATTTATTACTTGGATTGTGTTCAAGATAAGATATGGTGGTGTTTTTTTGTTGTTGAAAACTTAGTAACATTTCTACCTCAAGTTTAATAATGGTATGGTTTCCAGAATATAGTATGATTGCCATTTGAAAAAGAGAACTCCTTTCACAGCCATTTACAATAGGAAAATTCAATGTACATTGTGATATTCATATCCACTTATGTACTGTATTATTGGTTCAAGCATCCTATCCTGTTTTCCACATAGCTACTCTTCCTCCAGGCCACCTTTGGTATGTTTCAAGAAGGTTCTTCATTCATATGAGATTATGAAACTCAGAAGGTCCAATCAGAGTCTTTGGGCCTGGTCACAGGAGTGTTTTAGGTCAACTTGAGTCAACATGTTACTCACATTAATTTTACTTAAGTCATTTTCTAAGCTGGCCTACACCTGTTAGACTGTCCTACAATGTGGTCCTGTTTTTACAGGAGTGACAGGGACTCAGGTTGGCCTGGAATTCCAGCCCATCTTCCACTTCCTCACATGTGAGCGGGGGCATGGCTTAAAGGAGGCAGAACTATGCTGTGGTGGATGGTGCCCAGTATTTCCTTTCAGCCAATTGGCACACACAGAGTTTGTGAAGTACCTTCCCGTAGACCAATCGGCATGCACAGAGTTTGTGAGGCACCTCCCCCTCTCCTCAATTAATGTGTATGATTAGTCTCGCTAGCGTTTTTACACAAATTTTTATTATTTTTTTAAAAAATTAATTGTAAAGAGAAGGAAAGCACATAAAAAAAGAAGGGGTGTGTGGAAGTGGGGGAGCCAGAGCAGGCTTTAAAAAGAATGGCAAATGTACACCCTCACCTCCCTTGAATGACATGAACAACATCCAACCGGAAACACCGCCCTTGAGTGACATGAACAGCGTCCCATAGGAAACAAGATAGATGTGATGTAGCCAAGGGCTCGTTGCAGGAAACCCAGGCTAATCTCTGCAGAAATGTGTGGCCAATGTGGCCCAAGGCGGGGATGGCCTCAGGACGACCAATACTGATCCATGTCTGACCAGCACTGGTATGACCTGAATTTGAATTCATGAATTGGCCATCCTGTGTTGGACCCATCTGACCGGGACCTTTCTTGAACTGAGAGTGTGCTGCAGAGCTTTTTAAAATCCTCCACGATGTGCAGAAATTCCTCAGAGTGCAGTCAGGGTCCTGTCAAAGCCATCCTGATGCCTTTGACCTCTACTGCTTTTCTTCCTCAACCTTTCTTGTTTTTTCTGACAGAGGGAGAGTAAACAAGCAAGCACTGGTAATAGCAGAGAGGAAGAAGAATAGCCAGCACTTATTTGCTAGTCTTCACTCTCTGAATAGTGGTGAGGGCTATTGTAAGAGCAACAACTGTTCTTTGCAGTTACTGACTTGTTCATCTGCAGCTAACAACTTTTATGCTATTTAACATGGAACAAGGAGCAAAGCGGGGAGGGTGGCACCTTCCCGCTAAATGCAGAAGAGGGAAAATGGTGGAACTCCACAACAAATGCTACCTTGGTCCTTGCCCCTGCCCTCAGTATCTTGGCTGAAAATGTACCCCTCACCATCATTTGAAGATACAGAAGTGCACACCTTATAGAGATTTTGAGTTTTTTAAAAAGATGGAAGCTGAAGACATGGGGCAAGGAGGAAGGTGGGAAGAGATGGCACCCTCCCACTAAATATGGAAGACAGGAAAGGGTGCGGGAACCCCACAACAAATGGTACATTTGCCCTCCATATCTTGGCTAGATGTGTTGCTCCCCTTCACATCTGAAGGTGCAGAATTGCATATCTCCGGAGACCTTGGATTTAACAAAAAACAAAACAAAACATGGAAACTGAAGATGCAGACCAAGGAGGAAGGCAGAGGTAGATTGCACCGTCCCATTTAGCACCCACAAACTCTGGCAACGCTTAATAATGAGGAAAACCCATAAAAGTTTGAATACTACCCCCAATAGCCCTCTGGCATGTTCACACTCTGAAAATGTAGATCTATGGAAATGAAGTGCATGAGAGCTGAGAAACTGATAGATTTTGTGGGAAGCACTCTGAAAAATAAGGCCATTTTGGGGTGTGAACCCTGAGTATGAAGGACTTCCTTAGGCTATTTAAAACCTTGGGTGTGACCCAAGTTAAGAAAAGAGGAGAGCAAGATTTTTTTTTTAAGGAGAAACAGAACCAGATTTCAGCTGGAAGCTTTCAGTGATATTCACAGAAGGCAAAATAAAAATAATTAAGGAAGAAGCATGTCTAAACCAAGAATTGCTCCAGAGGGAGATTTGATCAGAAGCACAACTTCAGGCTACTCTGATGGAAAGGAAAGATAAGGAGAACTCATAAGAAACCAGCTGGATGAACAAGGAGCTGTCGGATGTCCTGAAAACCAGAAAGGAAACATGCAGGAAACACCAGGACATAAGATTACTGGAGTATATAAAGAAAGGCTTTTGTTTTAATGCCAGGGTAATTTTTTTTCTAAATATGGTAAAGGTAATTCATCTGACTGAGAAACCTTAAAACAACTAATACAAAAGTGGATGTGTAATTTGTTGCTGCACCAGGGTTCCCCCATGGACTTGGCTACCAATTGTTTTATTGAAGTTAGCTTTACAAGTGTCTTAGATATGCCTGGATATTGAAGGAAATTGAGAAGTGCTGGTTATAATATTGTGTTAAATACAGTTAGCATATATGAATATACATTATGTTAATATTTAAATTATTGATTATTTGAGAGGATTTTTTTCTTTTCTATATTTGTACCCCTTTTCATTTTATTGAGGCTTAAGAAAACAAATCCTCATTTATGCACAAACTTGTATATGTTTCAAAACATTTGATTTTACTGTAACTGTCAGTTTGGAAATTGACAGTTTGTGGACTTTGAAAATAAGCAATTTGGGACTTGGAGGTAGTTTTGTATCCTACTTATTCTTAATCCCTGCAAGTAAAACGTATCTGGCATTGGTCTGATTTCTGCAAAGATTTTTCACTAGGTCTATATGAAAATTGAATTTTGTACTAAATAATCCTGTTTTTCAAACTGCATGCAAAAAAAGACATCTACACTAACTCACCTGGTCTACAAAGTGACCCCTTATGAAATGTAAATGTACAGTAATAACTTGATTCCCTTTCCCTGTCGATACTGCTGTTGCAATGATCTCCCTCCACCCTCCCCAATCGTGCCCTGACTGTCTCTCCCCTCGCTATCACTGCTGCCACCAGCCTGATCTCCCTTCTTCCACCCCCAGCTGACACCTTGGCCCCCTTTACCCTCCCAGAATGCCTCCCCGTCAAGCACCAGCTGAGGATTACCAAGAGTAGCCAAAAGTTGCTAAGTTGTCCAGTATGCAGACAGATAGGAGATATTTTTATCATCTTATTTATGAGTCATTCTTTTAATATATGTATTATGTTTTCCCTTTGCCT
This sequence comes from Aspidoscelis tigris stejnegeri, assembly GCA_023333525.1. Lineage (NCBI taxonomy): Eukaryota > Metazoa > Chordata > Lepidosauria > Squamata > Teiidae > Aspidoscelis > Aspidoscelis tigris. The sequence continues at coordinate 45,866,158 of JALMGA010000003.1, read as the reverse complement.
TGCACATAGTGCACATGTTACTTTATTCATACCATTCTGCTTTGGCTAGTTCCTTTTAATAGAATAAACTGTGGCATGATTAGTTTTGGTGAATCTCATGCTGCGATGTTAAATGGTAAATCTTAGAGTTAGGGCTGTAGTTCAGTGGTAATGCAGCACCTCTTTTGTATTTGGAAGATCCCAAATACAGTTGTTAGAATCTCTAAGTAGAGTTGGGAGAGAAATTGGAGACTTATCAGTTATGGAGTAACTAATGATCTGCTCTGAGATAAGACAGTCTTCTGTGTAAGTGGAACAGGACTTCACAGATATTATGTTTATCTTGTAATGGCTCCCACAGAAAAAATTAACTTTACATGTTTAGGAGGGAAGTGAAGAAGATGATGAAGATGAAGATGAGTTGACTTTTCTAACCTGCTTTGCTCACCCATTTAAGGGGACTCAAAGTGGCTGACAAAGCTTTCTATTCTCCCCACAACAGAACCCTGTGAGGTAGGTGGGGCTGTGACTAGCCCAAGGTCACCCAGCTGGCTTCATGGAGGAGTGTGGAATCAAACCCAGTATTCCCAGATAAGAGTCTGGCTCCCTAACCACTAGACCAAACTGGTCACTTCTTTGCCTTTGCCTAAATGGGGATATGCTTTTTCTCCTCACTTAAGACACTTTTATTGTTTTAATATGTTTATATTTGGCTTTAAATGTTGTAACTTGCCCTGACACTTTCATGTATAGGGTGGGATAAAATGCAAATGATAAATAATGTAGGAAAAAAACATTTATTAATGTTGCCATGCCAAGAGATGTTCAGTTATGTGAAGGGTGACATAGTGAGGAAAAGGTGCTGCCAATGCTGGGAAACACCTTGGTGCCATTCCACACTGACCAATACTCTGGTCCAGCAATGAACACTGCGCTCTGTAGAGATCTACCTGTAATTCCCAACCTGTCTTATGCCTGGCTCTGGAGGAATTGCTACTGTAAGAAAAGAAGGAATATTTGCAGAGATGTTCAGAAGATAGTTACAGGCAGGAACACAAGTGTGGATATGTTCTCCTTTTGTATAGTTGAAATAGGAAAAGATTGTTCCATTTAGTCTCTTGTTAGTTGGTCTATAGAAAACAGAGAAGGATGCTTCTTTAAGCTTCCTAGCTGATAAGTGGTTTTATGATGCTTTCTGACTGAAAGTTCATTAAGCAATTGCACTTCCACATAGATTGTACTTTGTGTACGGTTTATATTATATTTTTAGCAGCAATCACATGTCACCTCTATATCAGCAAGACAAGGTTCATTGGATAAGTATCTAAGAATGCAACTCAATTACAGAATTGCATTTAATACAAAAGCTAGAATACAAAAGCTTCTTTTCTTGAGCTCCTGACATGTAGTGTCGCAGAGAATTTTAAAGCTCAGTGAAAGTAGATAAGTTTTTAGCTGCTATTAAAATACACTTATTGTTTGTTTTACGTAATCTTGGATGGAGCTTCCATACCCCAGTTAATCTTGTCACGTGTGCATGCTTGTTTTCCTTTGGCAGCCACAGCATTTGACTGTTATGTTGTTGTATTATTGATGTGTTAACTGAGAATGTAAAATGGGCTTATTTGTATCACAATATTGCTTAAAACAATGAAGAGTGGTGACGAATAAAGCAACAAGGATGAACTATTCTGTTTATCTCGTAGATAGTCTTCAGTGAGCTGCTAGCTGGAGGGTTCACTCAGAATCACTAGTGGTTTCCCTGGGTTCTTCAGCCCCAAGGGACTAAGAAATATGCCATCACCTCAACAGATTGTTCATCCTCTTTCCCCTAGCCCAGTGATGGCGAACCTTTTGAGCTCGGTGTGTCAAAATTCGCAAGAAAACCTACGTTAACTCGGGTGCTGTGTCACATCTAGAAATATCCATAATTTTGTGATATTTGTAGCTCTAGTAAAAAAGTTATATTTTTGATATATGTATTTTATTAAAAACAAAAACAATTCTTTACAATAGTGACTTTTGTTGCTGAATTTCATTTGCTAAATCTTCAATTGAAAGTTGGTATTTCGTAAACTTCAAGAACAAGCAAACACTACATGCCCAGGTCCCAGGGTGACCATGTGTGTCACCCAAAAGGGCTTGGCGTGCCACCTGTGACACGCGTGTCATAGGTTGGCCATCACTGCCCTAGCCCCTCCAGGGCATTTTTAGCTCACTAGGGCTGTTCTTTGAGTGTCTTTTTTCTGTCTGTCACTTGCCAGCCCCAGGTTCTTTTTTCCCACTGTGCTTCTTGCACCAAATTACTTGAGCCTCTACACCATTCACTGGTGTGTGTCTGTTCCTTACTGTGATTTGCATGCTAGCAACCTAGAAGTGTTTCCCCCAGTATTTTGCTCTTCAAAGATACTGCTGGCTGAAGTCCCCATAGCTCCATGGACCTTGCCACAGTGAAATGGACCACATTCCCATGCTGGCCTTCTATGCCTGCATTTAGGAGGCAAACATGAAGGCTTCAAATTGGTAGCCTCAAGGATGGCAGTGATGTGATCAAACCCCCTTCCAAGGCTGCCTGATGCTGGGAGAGGCCTATGGGGAAGCTCTATCCACACTGAGGTCTGCACTATAGAGACATACCTTTATTTTGCAGTAGCAATGTTAGAAGAGGTAATCCCATTTGGCTGCCCATGTAAGAGCAAAACATTGTTCTATAAAACCATATTGTATGAGGAGCAAGTGTATAGAGATTACTGCTTATATATTACATTTTTGATACTCTATTCCTATTTTTGAATTCTTAAGTCAGATCCATTCTGTTATTTTCTTCAGTGTCTAATATTTTTCATTATTTCACGTTATCATGGCTATTTAGAAAATCTTTTTGGAATGCATACATTATTTTGAATGCTATTTTCCTTCCCTGCTTTCCCTTAAACCTAAAGTTGTCCTGTGCTTTTAGCCAGATAACTTTAACTCTGTCCTGAATTTAAAAGAAGAAAAAAGTATTCCAACAAGTATCTATTACATACATATTTGAATGATCAGGGAAGCAAAATAAGCTTTTTTTGTTTGCTTGCCAACAGCACTTCCTTTTCTTTCCTTAGTACAATACTGTGACCTGAATAATGTCCTTTTCTCAGAAGTCAGGCTAAAAGAGATCATGCCTCACAGAAACAGAAGAGAATCTTGAAGCAAATACACCCACCCACCCACCCACACACCCACACAAGAGCAATGTCCATTAATTTTATACATGTTCATTCACATGTGGAGGCTGAGATTTCTAGAAGTGACAGTATGATCCTTCTTAGAATGGTGTGCAGTCTTTTCCACATGTATTCCTGTCTAAGCCTCACTTGGTAAGTATAGCCTACTTCCAGGTCTGAATGCAAAAGATTGTAGTCTCAGTCCTTATGTCCTATGTTTTAAATAAATAAATAAATATGTATCCGTAGAATCTCTTAATGTATCAATGTGAGCTTATTGGCTACTTACATGATTCGTACATCTGTAAAACTAAAATCATTTCAAGCCATTCAAGGAAGCGCCAGAACAGAAATAAGCAGGCACTTATGCTTGGGGAAATTTCTTTTTTAAGAACTTGATATAAAGATGAATTTAAAACCAAATTGATTGATAAAGGTTAGATGATATATCATGAGAAAGAATACACAAAATTATTATTGCGAACTGTTATAATTATTATTACTACCATTATTTTGTTGTTATTCAAACAACAACAATGTAATTTTATATTACTTTATTCTAACTACTCCTTTGAGGAATTTAAGGTTACCCAATCCATCCTTCTGACTTTATCCTCAGTACGATCCTGTGTCAGTGGTTCAGATGCTTCCTCCTTGATTTTGGAACATATGATGGTTGGGAGGGTAGCCAAATGAGGATTTGAACCCGGGGCTCCTTAGCCTTACTTTGCTTTTGTTTTCTCTTCAGTTAAAGCACTGATATCCTGTCAAGTGGCTGACATGAGGGAAAGTCCCATTTAATTTGGTAAAAATTACTCAAGTACATAGCTTAGATTGCATGGCTGTAATTCTCTGGTATTTAAAATAATCCATACAGCTAATTTTGGGATGATTGCATTTGCCAGAAGATAAATAAGAGGTTGCTCATTGATACCACAACTGCCTAAAAAGCAAAGGGAAATATGTTCAATCCCTGATGTCCATGAATTCACAAGGAATTAGTGAGATTCAGCATTAGGTAAGAACAGAGTATCCTGTACATGGTAGAAGAGCTTGTGAACCCTGGTGTGCAGTCAACAACAAGCTTGACGGGGATGATTGAATTCCAGTGAACCATTTAAAAATCCTAAAAAATTATGCCATTAAAAGTGCTACTACCAGTATGCCAGCACATTTTGAAAACTCAATAGTGGCTACAGGACTGGAAAATGTTAGTTTACATTCCAATTGTAAAGAAGGGTAATGCCAAAGAACATTTAAACTACGGAACAACTGTCTCCATTCCCCAGACTAGCAAGAGTACAGTACAATATGCTCAAGATCCTGAAGGCTAGGTTTCAACAATATGTAAAGCAAGAAGCACCATAAGTACAAGCTGGTTTTCAAAGAGGCACAAGAACAGCTGGCCTAAATCAAGCCACCAAAGCCATGAACTGAACCAAACAAATCCCCAGTTTTCTGGGCAGAGAAGACAAAATGACTTAACCAACAGAGATTTTTGTGACTTTCACTAAATTACATCCTTTCGCTGTTCCTCCTTGTATTGTATTTGGAGCCTGAGGTCTTTTCCAGACTAGAAGATAAAAAATACAGTTATATAAAAATTCACAGCTCACCTGGTTGCTAAGTCATGATGCGTTGTCCCCACTCGAAATGGAGGTCCGCCACTTCCCCCTCGGCAGCTGCGAAACTTCTGTGGCACATGTGGCAAGGCAGGGCTCACATGGGATCAGGCAGCCTGCAGCTCAGCTCTCTGTTGTTTCTCACTGTCCTATCGTGAACTATTCAATTGTTCCACATTCAGTTCTCACTGTTGCTTCTTGACCCACTTACAGATTCCTCAGGAAGCAAATGTAGTCTGGTACTCTCATATAAGAATTTGCAACAATTTGTTGTGATTCAAACAAGCAAGGGCTTTAACACAGGCAATGAAGCAGAAATAGGATGTGTAGCTCCTTTGCTTTCTCCAGAATCCAATTAATACTAGCAATTTGATTTCTAGTTCTCAACCTTCCTAATGCTGCGACCCATTAATGCAGTTCCTCATGTTGTGGAGACCCCCAGCCATGGGGGCAGGGCAGCTGGGAGGGGGGAAGAAAGGGCGGCGAGAGACTCTAAATGACCCCTCTGAAAGGGTAGTTCGACCCCCAAAGGGGTCACAACCCACAGGTTGAAAACCTCTGATTTAGGCAGTTTGCAAGATACTCTATGCTGGTCAGAAAGGAACTTTTCACACTTGGAAGATCAGGACACATGGGGATCATTCATCTACATACCACGATGCTGCTCACATCCCAGAGTGGCCTAGAGTGTGCAGGGCCATCCTGATCTTCTGTAGCTGTGGAGCAGTAAAAACCTCTCCACGGCTTTACTAGGAATCTCTAAGGTGCTTAGTAAACTCCCAGATGTAGCATTTCTTTTACTTCAGGTACTGAATTTGTGAGTGAAGTCATTTTCTCATAAGGTAAATATATTCTCTATGCTTTTTAATAGATTCTTTCCATTCTTGCCTGAGAATTTCCCTTTATTGTTCCAAAGTTGTAATTGTTGAGGAAGTGATTGTTTGGAGTCAGTTTCAGTATTAGTTTCACACTGTGGGGTTTTTTCGTGGCTCAGAGAGCATTTTGGAAAGTTTTGTGCTTAAAACCCTGTCAGAATCATAGGTCTATTTTCTTTCTGGTATTTTGGCTTTCCACAACCACCTTCTTATGGGAAACATATCTAATTCAATGTCAAGTGACAGCAGGGAAGTCAGACGTTTTATTTCTCCATGATGTTTTTCTTGGAGTAGATGAATTTCAGAGCTTTAATTATTTGTGTCTGCCATCTTGCCTGAGCATGCACATCTTTTTTCATTTATTTAACTTGTTTTTGGTTCTTTCTTCCCAATCCTGAACAGTTTAGACGTTGCCTTAGCAATCTGTGCTGGCCATTCACACCACAAGGGCTGCTGGCCAGGTACAGGGCTAGTCCAGTGTGCGTGGTAAGAATGACTGTCATCACTTTCCAACCTTATCGGCTTGATGTGATATTATATTCAATTAATATAGTTTATTCTATCAAATCTATACCTAAATCCGCTCGATCTTGTGGGTATCAATGAAGCTTTACCGGGATGATAAATTCTTACTTCCTGATTCACCTCTTATATACCATTTTTTTACTGTAAAGAAATCCCTATATGAAAACAATAATAATAAAAAAAGAAATCCCTGTGAACAGTAATTATCACCTCAGTTTAGAAAAGTAATCATTTGCCTGGAGGTAAAGCATGGCCCTTACAAAAATTAGATGCAGACATGATTCATTTTAATTATATTGCTCACTCCTTCAGTGTTTTAGTTGCACCAAGCAATAGCAAATGCCTTTTGGAAATGCTAATGTCTAGCTTCTGTCCTTAAACCTGAACTTTCCCACAGGGATGGTGGCAAAATAGAAAGAAAAGGATGGGAATATATTCAGATCTGACGTGAAGAATGCTCAGGAATGGCATCAGGTGAAAAGAGCAGATAGGTCTATCTAATAGTTGCCGCAAGCAGAAATGTACACTTTTTCAACAGCTAGAAGCCAGGTTCAGGCCTGTAGAAACAGTAACAGAAGTAGTAAAAAACAACATATGTCAGCAAGAGAAAGAGGCTGAGAGCTCTGGGAATGTTTATGTAAACCTGATAGAATCAAGAAGTGAAAGAAGTGGTTGAAATACGTGTTTTGCAAAGCAAAAATGAAAGAATCTGGCAACTTAGTACCTGCAGGAAATGTCTACATCTGTTTGATCCCACCTCTTCACAACCATAGGTAAGAGTTAATTTCTTAAATATGTGTTCCTCTGCAGATTTTGCCTTTAGAGCATATGCAGTGATGTGCCAATTAACTAATATGGTACATATGGCAAAGCGGTTATAAAGGCTGCTGGCCATAGGGTGGGAACTGGCACACACACTTCAAACATTCCTTCCATGGCCACAGCAGCCTAAGGCAGGTTCATACACACATATATGACTGATTTGTCAGATTTTATTGTTCTTCTATTGTACATGCATAGTCTCTATCTTGCTTCCTATATTTATGTTTCCTTTTTTCCCTTGCGTTTAACTCTGAGGTAGCATCCATTGTTCTCTCTTGCCTAGTTTTTCATCAGACATCTGTGAGAGGAAGGTGGGGCTAAGAAACAGTCACTAGACAAGATTACCTAGTGTGTTTCATAGCAAAGCGAACAGATTTTTAGTCAAATTCCTGAAATCAAATACTGTGTTCCAACCAAAAAGAATTGTCCTGGTGAGGCCAGTTTGGTCTTGTGATTAAAGTGTTGGACTCTTATCCGCTAGTCTCCTGGTTCGATTCTGCACTGCTCCATGAAGGCAGCTGGGTGCCCTTGGGCTAGGCACAGCTATCTTTCTGAGCTCTCACAGCCCCACCTACCTTATAGGGTGTCTGTTGTGGGGAGAAGAACAGAAGGTTTGTCAGCCATTTTGAGTCCCCTTAAAGATGAGGGGGGAAAGGGTAGAAAAGCCAGCTCCCCTTCTTCTTTGTGCAAGTGAATAATGATGACAATGCTCCAGAGTCCACAATTTAATGTTCTCTAAGCTGCTATTTTATCCCCCTAAACTAGCCCTAGTGCTCATTAAAAACCCATTTTGGCACTCTTCTCCCCCTCCAACCCAACCCTGTATTGTATCCTTGACCTTTTATTTCTCCCTCACCTCCCACTGTTTTATCTCTTTGCTTCCACTCTGGCTCTTTAAACCTCATCTCCTTATGATCTCTTCCCCACTGGTCCGTTCCTTGTCCTCCACTTCCTTTCTTCCTCAACCCCTCAAAACCTCTTTTCATCACCTTGCCCCCATTCAAACCTCATTTGCTCCCTTGCCCCCATTCTGAAAACCTCATTTCATTCTGTCCAACTCCCTGCTTTAAAAAGCCTTTCTTTTCCTACCTAGCTTCCCTCCTGGTCTTCCCTCCAGCTCTTCAGTCTCAGCTAATAGCAAGTAAGGCTTCCTCTACCTTTCGGCTGATTGGAGGATTTTAAATGCTTTTTGAAACCAATTCCTTCCTAAGTTGACTAATAGATAGTACACACTGTGTCCAATTGCCCAGCCACCTCAGGGCTCCCCAGGACTCTTCCATAAGGACCAGAGAAGCTGCAGTCATCCCATATTTCCCCACGGCCAGAACACTTGGAGGAATGTTAGGGGTCCCATCAAAATGATCTCTCATTGATTATGCTGGAGTAAAGAGAGATTTGATGTCATGTGGAGGGCTTCAGATAAAATCAACAAAGTGAAATGTGGCAGTATTCGGTTTCCTAGCTGTGCCTCATGCTGTTGGCTGTCAATGTTTTGGAGTTCTGTTCCAGTTTTGAATAAAACTCAGAAACTTCAACAAACACCTCAAGTTTCTATTTTTTAGTTGTAAAGAGTTCTGCAGTGAGTAATGGTATTGCTTCCTTTTCCAAATAGGCACATGAAATCCAGGGGCAATCAGAGAATACTTGGTTTCTGGCCTCTGGACAGAATAAATAAGAGAGAAAGTAGAAAGTTTGTTCTGCTTTCTAGGTCCACATAAGAAACTCACTGTGTGTGTCAGGAGAAGCATGAAATTTGAGAAATTCCAAAGGTGTGCGTAATTTGCTTATTACTAATATTCTCATACTCTGCACAAATGTTCACTTTCAAAATTAATGATATATCTTTGTCTTGCTGCAAAAAAATGTCTAGAGGAAAAGTAGGGTAAGGAAAAACCAAATGGGTGGCTCTTGCCTTGCATATGGGCAGCAGCAAAAGTACATGACAGAAAATAATAATTTATGCTTCAACAAATGATGAACTCTAAGGATCTTTAAGTATTCTTGGTCCTTGGTAGATCACACAAAATAACAGAACTCTCAAAGAAGTGTGGTTGAAGATCTGCAACCCTGGCATAAAATAGAAGCTATTGAACACCTAGGCTAGAGTCCCACAAGTCAATTTAATCTGGTTTTAAATCAGGTTGTTGTTTTTTAATCATCAGTGAGGTCTGGTTGTTTGTGTGTGTTCCCATTGTTACCTAATGAGGACTCACTCTCCATTCTTCAGTGCATGGCAGGGAAGGAATCCCCTCCCATCTCCCCTCCCCTCAGCAGAACCCCCTCCCCATGCAATTGGACACTGTCATACCCTTAGTTCAGGGGCCGGCAAACTCATTAGTCAGAAGAGCCAAATATCAATAGCACAATGACTGAAATTTCTTTTGAGAGCCAAATTTTTAAAACTTAACTATATAGGTAGGTACACTGTTATTAACTTAATTAGGGTACTCCTAAGCTGGAAGAGCCACACTCAAGGGGCCAAAGAGCCGCATGTGGCTCCCGAGCTGTGGTTTGCCTACCCCTGCCTTAGTTCATTGGAGATCATGGAGTCCTTTGGCAGCAGCTTTTGTTCACCGCACAGCCTCTTTCTCATGTTAATAAGGCAGTAGAAGATCACTTCCCCTTCTTATAATGGTGTTTTGCTCGAGAGTGATAGATCAGAGCAGCATGAAATGGCAAAAATGGGGCAAAAGGATGTGATTGCAGTGACAGTCAAGGAAGGAAGGGAGAAAAGGAGCAAGCAGGCAGCCTTTTACACAAAGCTCACATGAAGGAAGCTGCTGAAGTGTGATTGCTGTCAGCAACCGAGTACTTCTTCTTGAAATCAGGTACTATAACTTACTCCTGTCCTTGCTACATTTGTCTGAGCTTGATACATTGTTATGAGTGCCATAACTACTGCTAGCTCTATTCATATTTTCACCTCCTTCCCCTCCCCTTTCAGCCAGCAGTAGATTTCCTTAGCCCATAATGAAGAGCCCGGGGAAAACGGAACTACAGATCATGGCATCTCATTGGATCAGGGGAAACTGAAGAGAATGCCCCTAAAGCATGTTTCCCTCCCCCCAAAAAACGCTTGCATACCCATTTTGCTAAGTAAAGGAGTATTTCTGAATCCAGCAAGGAGACCTCTTTTGATCTGAGTATAGATAATTCACATTTTGGAACCCTTAATCCTGAGGATTCTTCTAAAACTTTGGGAATTGTGAGTGTTCAACGCGCTTTAAATCTTGAATGGGAACACACCCCTACAAAACCCCAAAGCAATGTCTGAATTATGAGGTGGTTTTCTAAAAGTAATGCATCTGGAGCTAATATTTCAAAGTCTTAAAAAAACAAAGCTGTCAGAGTTCCAGATTTGTCAGACACGTACCTTAAGATTCAAATTTCAGCATTCAAATCCCAAAATTTAAAAGAACTGATATTTAAAATATACCCATTTTTGTTATTAGTTGAATGAAGACCCAGAGGAGACTAAGATGTTAAGTTTGTCCTGAGCTCTCTTCTGGATGGAACCGATGAGAGAGCTGCATATTGTATATATACCTGGATTCTTCGCTCCCCTTGGAAGTTCAAGTTTTAAAGAACTAAGATTTAATATTGTTTTACTGTAGTGGTTTTATTGTAACTTGCCCTAAGACCTTAGGGTACAGAGCAGAAAAAATTGCAAACAAACTTTGAAATTAGTGATAGTCTTATCTTTCCCCCTCAATTCTCATATAATGTCATTAAGCAATAATGACATATCCCTCATTTTTATACAGCCACTCTTTTTAATTAAGGTAGATTCAGAGAGTTCCAAAGACTTTCATATATTAATCTTGATGCTGGTAACTGTACAATATATTAATTCCATATCTATCAAAATGACTGATCCCTCAGTACTATCTAAAACAAAAAATGAATTTCATATTCTTGTATCCTTTCCATTAACAATGAATTTTTCCTTTCCTGAATCTTTTAGTCAGTTAGAATTTCTTCCCCAAGTTTTAATATTGTCCCCTCTGTCTCTTTTCCTCTTAAAACAGGTGCCTGAATAACTGTTGTGTAACTTACATTTGCTATGGTTATGTAAAGACAGTAGACTATAATTACAAGAAGTATTTCAACTGGAAGAACTATTACAGCAGAATATTTGACTAATCTTTATCTGTGTGGATGTTTCTGTATGCTATCTCATAGATTTAAGGCATCAGCAAAGTGGCATTTATGGCATCTGTCCAGAGGTAAAGGCATCTTCAAGTGAGAGTTGCCATTCTTAGGGCCTTTTTGTTCTTACATGTGTAGCGAACTCTGGGAGGACTCCTACAAGTATCAGCCACACTTCCTGGAATAGTCACTATCATAGGTCATCTACATGCATGCAGGACTTCCCCTAGAGCAGAGGTGTCAAACTCAATCCGGCCAAGGGCCGGATTAAAAAAAAAAATACTGTGAGGGCCAGGAGGCATGACCGGGGGCATGACCGGGGGCGTTGCTAGGGAACAGAGGAGGGGCCGGGGGCGTGGCCAGGGCGTGGCTAGGGCAATGGAGGGTCCCGCCGCACGCGCGCTCGCCTCGCCTCGCCTCCTTCGCGCCTAAGGAGGATGGCGGCGAGTGGCGGGCGGCGGCGGGCGGCGGGAGTGGGCTGCGGTGGCGGCGTGCGGCATGCAGTGGCGGGCGCGGGCAGCCGCGGGCCGTATTAAAACGCCCCGCAGGCCGCATCCGGCCCACGGACCATATCTTTGACATGCCTGCCCTAGAGCATGTAGATGTAGAGCAACTCTAACTGTTCTATATCTATGCTTCCTGCAGCCAGATGTGGCTGCATCTGCAGGAAGAGGTTGCAATGAAGCCTAGGGAGGGGTGGCCCAAGTGTGGTTAGTGCTGCATTGTCCCATCAACCTAGCAACAGCCCCACACAGGCATGTTGGCCCCATTGCCGCAGTTCTGTGATCACCACCATTATAGTTCCAATGCAGACACTGGAACTATTATCCTCCATAGAAACAGTGTTAATGTGTTAAAAAGTAACTATAGGTTATACTCATTTTTGAGTTTTCTTGGAGCCCAGGACTGATATATATGCAGGCTCTTTTTATTGCAGACTTATTTTTGATTTAATTCTTTTTATCTTTTTAATTGAAGATAATCTGCCCTGAATATTTTTTTTTTAAAGCCTGGAAAGGTAGGATAAAAAGAGCACTTGAAATAACTATCAAATTGTAAATCCCTTCTATCTGAGGTAACTTTAAAGTGGGAAAATTATATTTCTGAGGGTCAGAAGCATATGATTATCAGTCACTTTCATCATCCTTATTCAGTTTATTTCAGTTCTGGGGATATTATGTCTCCTGTAGGTGAATTCAGACAGGGTCAAATACCAGTAACTATTTTGGAATAGTATTTGATTTCTGAGACACGATCACAGTGCTCTTGACGCAATCGTGGTAAACCAATATCTCAGGTTTAAGGTATTCTGTTGTAGGGAATATTCTGTGTGCATGGATATTCCAAACATTCAAAATTTGATCGAATTCATTCAAATTTCAACATTCTAATTTGAATTGAATGTCTATAAATTTGAATTTAAACATTCAAACAAAATTTGAATTTTCAAATCCAGTCATTCGAATTACTCGGACATTCGTATGTGTATGGGTACATACATGGTGCGTACTTACACGTACGTATCTTTCCTGCATCCATACACATTTGTACAGATCTGTACGGGATGAAAACAGGTTGCATACAAGATAAATATGGGATGCATATGGATGCGTACAGATGTGTACAGGATGCATAAGGGCACATATGAATCTTATCAACATTTGTACATGTAAATTTGAATTGAAAATTCAAACAAATAGATTTGCATTTTCTTTATTCAAATTGAATTTAGGTAAATTCAGATTTTAAAGATTCAAATTGAATCAAATTTTTGGATATTTGATTCAAACTGAATCCTGAAAATTGTATTTCTTCTGTTGCTGTGCAACATGTTAAAATGTAGAATATCGATTTAACATTTGGACAAAGTGAAACAATTCCAGAATGGGTGATGTCTGGAGGCAGCTATAGCTTCTGAGTTAGCAAAAAGGGTAAATTTAGAATGATTGTTCCTTTGGAATGGTGATCGTTATCAGAGCCCTACATTTTTAAATACTCTAAATGTCTCTATGTAGGAGCTGTTAGTAACTCACCTAGTTACTTTTGCTGACTAGTAACCTTATCTTCTAGAAATAATCAATGATTATTGAATTTGATTAGTGATATGGAATGTATTAATACTTCAGGGCTTCCCATAAATACTTCTTTCGGCACCACAGAGTCAATTCATGCAATTCTGCAAGAAGTCCTATAAGTTGCTCCTGATGAATTTAAGGCAATAGCTCCACAGACTGGGAACAACTAATCCAGTCTTAAGCCTTGACTGAACTGACCCTTCAAACTGTGTTGCTGATCCTGCAAGACACTCTTGTCTGTGACTAATTAATAGAATCCGCTGATCTAAAGTAACAGAGAAAATTTTATTCTTCCATTCAAAATGTACTTGCTACCATTTAGCTCTTGCCTGCCAACATACAAGATTGTGCTGCAGGGCTCCGTTCCCATTTTCAATGACTTAATCATAAGCCCTGTTGATTCCTGTCTACCTTCTAAGTAGATATATTGTGCTATTTAATTTTCTGCAGTTTGGAAAACAAGGGAAGAAATGTTTCAGATGCTCTTAAAACTAATTTCCTATCTGTGTTCAGACAGGAAAGATCAGCAGATTCTAAGTTGGCCCTTAACTTTGGTTAAAATTTAATAATCTGTAAATTGCATGGAATTTGATGTTGTCTTTGAAAAAACGATGTATGGAATTCTAATCCTGGCTGCCTGTGGCTCATTAAAGTGTTTATATGAAAACAAGGTAACATAGCCAAAAATTACCTTGTATAATTAACATGAGATATAGTACACTGAACAGCCTTCAGGGATACCATGTGCATAGTGTTTGGCACCAATTTTTGTCGATGTGCGTCTACGTTAGTATTTGCATGTGGAAACATGCTCTCTTAAACATAAAATTCCATTTCTGTGAGTTAATCAGAAGGATCCGGTGCCATATTCTGATACACTAGCAAACACTGCTATGTGAAGTTGGCTGTTCTGAGTTTCATTGTTCCAAAGCCTGTATTCGTTGGACCCTCTAAGAGACAGGAGAGAGATTGCCATAGGCCTGAATAGCACAGCGCTGATTCTTCAAACGCACGAGGCTGTGCTACAATTAGAGTTAGTGAAAGGACTATGAGCAGTTGTCATGCATGCAGTAAATTGTTATTTCAGGATGATCGCAAAAATCCTAGTAGAAACACTAAGGCGCCTGGGTACTGCAGAGAAGGTAGGGGAATGAAAAACGGCACATATGTGGTACGAAACAATCCCTTGTACAAAGAGCTACACAGAGAATGCTGCAGAGGTTCAGCAGATGTGCACAGGGCCCAGCATATTCTGTCTCCCACGTTGGCCCGAGATGCAGTAAACTTTTTTTAAAATCTGAAATATAAAAAGTCAAAAATCCATCCAAACAGAAGTCATATATGTGTGTGTATCAGTTTGAGGATTCAGCCATTGAGAATATCGTTGCAATAATCTCTGCTACAGAGATTATAATCTTAAAGCAGGCAGGCAGGTCTGACAGATCAAAGTTCAGGCTCTCAAGTGTGCTGGCAAAATCCCTAAACATGGTGAATGTACTTCCAAAAAAAAAAAGGCATGCAGAAGATCATCTGTACATCACAATCTTGAGAACTAGTAGTTACCTACTGTCATCTACAGAAACTTTGCATTGAGAAAAAGCTTGATGAGAGAGGAATTGTTCATCATTTTCAGTTATGCAAAAGCTGTTCAGAGCCAGATGACTGAGGGAAAAAAATCCTTGTTTTACAAAGCACAGCATAGGAATGCATCAATTTAAGCCGTCGGTTTACAGAAACAGTGGCAAGAAATAATTAGAAAATACATCTTAGGCCCAGCTTAGGGTGGTTCTAAAATACATTAGAATGTAAGGGGCGTCCTGATGGATCAGGCCACAGCCCATCTAGTCCAGTATTTTGTCCCCCACAGTGACCACCAATGACTTCTGGGATGGCATTCTCAAGCAGAAGACTAAGGCAAAACTTTCACCTGCTCTCGATTCCCTGCAAATGGCCTTTAGAGGCAACCTGCTTGTCTTTCCAACCTGGGGGCAGTACTTAGGACCAGTTCTAGTAGCCATTGATACACCTGTCCTCCATGAATGTTTCTAACCCTTTCTTAAAGCTATTCAAGCTGGTTGCTGTCACCACCACCACTTCTGGGATTAAATTCCATAGACCAATGAACCTCTGGGTGAAAAGAATTCTTCATTTTGTCAGTCTTAACTCCTGCCCTTTAGCTTCATGGAGTGCCCCCTGGTTATCGTGCTGTGCAATAAAGAAAATAATTTTTCTTTATTCACCTTTTCCACACTATGGCCCTTTCTGCACTCTCTTCCTGATCTGAATCAGAGGGCCTCTGGTCCAAATCCTGAGCTTTTCTCATGTGCATGTTTATCCAGATCAAGGCCACACACCCTGTTACTCCAGCTCTGTCTGCACAAGATGCATCCAGGTACAGATTAAGAGGCCCTTTTTAGCCTCTGGGAAGGCTGTGGGTACTCCAGGTGAGCTGAGGTGGTAGCCAGGTGCAGATGCACCTCACCAACAAGCAGATCAGAACTCACTAGCAGCTAAATACAAACAGGCTCATCTTCCCTTTTCTACTCAGTCTGAGCAGACCTACTGACTAGCCTTTTGGAAACTGGTGCAGAATTATCAAATGCATAATGGGCTGGTTGAGGGCCAATAAACTGAAAGTGAACCCTGATAAGGTGGAGACTCTGTGGATTGGTGGTTCTCGGGTCTGAGAAACGGGTAAACAACCTGTTTTGGATGGGGTTGCACTCCCCCGTGGAGCAGGTGTGTAGTTTGGGAGTACTCCTGGATCTATCTCTGTCATTAGAGGCCCAAGTGGACTTGGTAGCACAGAGTGCTTGGTGCCAGCTATGGCTGGTGCGGCAGCTCCAGCATTTCTTGGAGAGGGATAACCTAGCCACAGTAGTCCATGCACTGATAACCACTTGGTTAGACTACTGCAATGCCCTCCTCATGGGGCTGCCCTTGAAGAAGACTCAGAAGCTGCAATTAGTTCAGAATGTGGCAGCCCAAATGTTGGCCAGAACAACGTACAGGCAGCACGTAACACCTGTTTTGAAAGAGCTGCACTGGCTGCCTATGCACTTCCGATCCAAATTCAAGGTGCTGGTAATGATGTTTAAAGCCCTAAAAGGCTTGGGACCTCAGTACTTGAGGGAATGCCTTCTTTCATACAGACCTGCCCGAGGTTTAAGATCTGCTGGGGGGGGGGGGGCTCTTCCATATCCCACCAATTAGAAAAATCCACTGTGTTGACATGAGGGAGGTCCTTCTCAGCCGTGGCACCTTTGGAGGCCCAATTAGTTACCAACTCTTCTAACTCTTAGGCACCAAGTAAAGACTTGGCTTTTTATTAAGGCCTTTGGGCACTTATGCTTCCCCCATTGTAAACACTGCTGTTTTTAAACTGTTTTTGTATTTTTTAATGCTGGATTTTTAAACTTTGTTCTGGTTTTAGGATTGATATAGTTCTTGATATGTTTGTTTTTAAATGTTGTGAGCCGCCTAGAGACCCTTGGGTATGGGGAGGGATATAAATAAATATAAATAAAAAATAAATAATTCACTCTAGCACTATCTTTAGCTTTTAAAACTATTTTATGCTGTTTAATACTGTTTTAATGAGGCATGTATTTAATGTTTTGTTTTTATATGGGTTTTTACTGTAAGCTGCCCAGAGATCTTGGGATATTGGGCCAGGTATAAATATTTTAAATAAATAAATAGTACAACTCAGCTAATGGGAAGCACAGGAGCCACATTTTAAAATAATTATAAAAACCATATTTAAAACTCTTTAGTATTATTTATTAAACATATCCAAAATGTTCAAAGCTCTTCACATAGACAGCCGATAAGGGTCATATGGCACAAGCAATTATGCTTCATGAGGCTTTGAGACAGAAAGAGGCGGCAATCTGCCTCCTTGAGCAATGGTTATGCCGGCTCTGTCAGAATCAGACACGCAACAACCACTGGATTGCCAACATGTTGATTACCCTGAGGTGAGATAAAGGACACTTTAGATTGCCACATGGCTCAGTCACTCCTGCTACGGAGAATGCCAAATAGTTACTACGAGGTAGAGAAAGATTAACTATAAGGTCTGCTAAGTATAATATAAAGTCCTGTGCCCCCAAGCAAGCCATGGGTGGAAGTTGTGGTTAGATGGAATGGCTGCTGAGAAAGGAAAGTGGACCATCAGACAAGCAGGTAGTTGGCTGAGTGAGTGTTCTGCTGACCTCTCTTGGGGGAGTTGCCTTGGCATTCCTTCAGACTCCTACCAGCTGGGTCTTGGGAAGAACAACTTGAAGTTTTGGAGATATTTTGGTACCTAGGCAGGGAGGCGCTGAAGGACAGAACATGTCAAAGAGCTTGTGATCTTCCAGGCTGGGGCCTGATTTTGCCTGGGACCTTAAAACTGCTTGGTCAATTGCCTTGGAGCACAGTATCAGTAACCTTGATTCCGTTGAGGATTCTTTCAAAAATAAAAAAGCAATCTTAAACTCAGGTATAGTTCTGCAAGCAGTGTTGTATACTGTTGTAATAAAAATATTGTTTGTTGACAACTGAATGTTCCCCTTTCTGTTAGTACGGTATTGTCTCTGTCCAATGATCGGCTTGGATTTCAGTTTTCTAGTTGCAACTCTTCCGTGACATAATCTGCTACAAGATTCAGATGGCAGCCCCTAAGGGCTTTTATTAGATCTTCAGCCTTTGCTTCCTGTCCTTTTAATTTCTGCCACTCCAGAAGTGATTTCATCAACTGCTCTTGTAAGTTATATGGATTGGCTGCCACGATTCTGTCGATTTTTGCTTCTGATATGCCAAGCTTTCGAACCAGCATTCTCCACTCTTTTGCAACATTCTCACATATGATTTCAAAAGCTCTGTCCAGTTTACCTAGAAAAAAAAATGTAGTTTGTATAAAATCACTGATTCTTAATGGGTCACTGAACGCGCGCTGCCTCATACTTTCAGAGAATGTTCCAGGTCCCAAACATTGATTCTTTGTATCATTTGCAGAAGCTCATGAGAACGAAGGATCACGACTTCATTATGGTTTCTGCAGCCTTATGAAGGGATAATGTGGGTTGGGGTGGTGCACACCTCACACTCTCATCCCATTCTTCACATCCCACATGGTGGAGAAGAAAGGGCAGAGGTTGAAGGATACCACACTGATGGAGCTTCAAGAAGATGTGCCAACTTGCTCACGCCTCCTTTTCCCCAAATTGTTTTAAAGAGCTCAAAAAAGAGTAGTTTTTGACTTGTGTTTGTGAGGGCATAATATATCTAACTTTAAATAACTTCAGAAAGTCACCAGATAATGGCTTTCTATTATTATTATTATTATTATTTGGAATGCAGAAGACAATAGCCTTTTTGAGCAGGTGCTGGAACCGATAAAGGCTTAAAACTGAGGAACAAGTGGAGGAAGTATGTCCCCTTCACATAAAAAAAACTTTTCTTCAAATTATTTTTTGGCCCTTTCCACACTTGGCCTTATTATGGAATATATCCTGGATTAGGGGGCTTGCTAGTGCAGACTGTGGCAGGGCCCAGGCAATGTCTACCAGAGTTTGTATTAGTATACAGACAACAGACCCCTATCCTGAGATATAGCCCAGAATAAGGCCGAGCGCAGAAAGGGCCCGTGTTTTGTTAGATGGATTTAAAAGCCTATAAGGAAACTCGAAGCTCTCTTCAGGATCTGAAGTAGCTTGTGCCATTGCTACAGCAATGCGAATAATCCAGACCTTCTGCACTGCTAGGGCTGGAAGTGAAGTTTGGGATGGTGGCACCATTTGCTGTGTGAAGATTGGCCACCGTCCTTGAACTTCACTTCCCTGGGACATTATCCCACAGAAGTGCAAAAAAGACCTCAATACAGATGAGAAAGGTGAAGAAAGTTTGTCAAAACCTGCTTAGGAAAGCAGAAGTATCCTCTGAAACAAGTAGTATTAGATAATTAGGGGAATTCAGAGGCATTTGTCAAATGACTGAAAATCTCTTTCCAGCTTCATCGATTTCTCTAACATTTTTATGCACAGATGAAAATACTCTTGGTGTACTGGACAGAAATTGTCATGGTATTTTCCATAAAGAAACATTCTTCTGCACAATCTTACATACATATTAGGTCAATACTTGAATGTTTTTTTTAAACCCCAAACACATAAACACAATTCTGCAATATCTGGATGGCCTTTAAATAGATACTGGTCTCAAATAGATTTTTCTTATGCATGCAAGTTTGTTCAAAGCTAGATCCACTAAAATACTACTAATCACAATCATGTTTTGGGTACCACTTGACTTGACCATTTACACCTAAGTATTCATCCAGCTTCAGTTCACTTTCAAAGTGAGAGAACACATTAGCAAAGTGACAAGCTGTTTTCTTTTGACATTATCTAACTCAAAAATAATACGGTTAGATAACACGTAAAGAAAATGACAAGACACTTTGCTGATGTGTTCGCTCATTCTGGAAGTGGTCTGAAGCTGGATGAAAACATAAGTGTAAACTGAAGTGTAGATGGACCCCCTCGTTAACTGCATTGATCCTTCTATGCAGTTTACTTGGCAGAGATATAGAAGTGGTTTGCAAAGCCCACTTCTAGGAAAGCTGAGACTTTCCAGACAGTTTGCTCTAACACTGAGTTACAGTCACTCCTACCAAGCACCATATTATTGCCTCAGGCTGCATAAAGACAGTGAAAAAGCAGCTTAAAAAGGACTTAAACACGCTAGTGTCTTTGTCCCACTCCTAATCTACAGTCGAGGCTAAAGAGTGAACTTGCAAAGTATGTTTTCTGGCCGTTAATATGAATTAGAAGGGGGACTGGAACACTGGCGGTCACCTGCAACCATCCCAAGCTGCTTTTGAACTGCTTTTTCTAAACACTATGTGGATGCAGCAACAGCTTTCAACACAAAATCCCAATTGTTCATCCACTCACGTTTTTCTTCAATACTCAGCAGATGACTCGGATCATTGCCTGAATCTTCTTCAAATTCTTTCAGCAAAGTTAACAGATCCTCTCGCTTCAAGGTTTTGAACATGGATTTTAAGAATTCCAGATTATTGGGTGTAATTTCTTCCTGATCCAGGAGAACAGAAAAAAGATCATTCCCGCTTTTCACCAATTCAAGCTTCTTTTTGCCAATGTGCTCTCGGCACAGAAACTTGAGATTAGAAAGTTCATCAGAATTTAATCTCTTTGAAATTGAATTCAGCAGACTCAGAAGTGGATCCATTTCCTGAAAGCCCTAGAAACAGGAGAGGAAGAGGAATATCAACATCTTCATTAAAAAAAACACCAGTGAAATTTATTCCATGGTAATAGCCCTTTTATTTTTTTAAAATATACAGATTCTTAATTATCGTTAAGCACACTTTTAGTAAGAATACTTAAAATCGATTATAATAATAAAGAACCCCCCCCCCAAGAAGAAATGCAATACATAGAAAAACATAAATGTATGCAATTCAGTAAAAACACAAGTTGAATTAAAGAACAGTAATTTTTAAACGCCAGCAATCAAGTTAAAAAAATGCATTAATTTTTAGCAAAACGCTTAACTTCTCTCTCACACGACCCGGCGTGTTACACACACTGTGAACAAGTTAATTTGCAACACAACATGCAGGCAAACTTCACGTAACTTTCTGGCAGAGGGTGGGATAGCCCTAGGAATCAGAGGAAAGAAAATAAATTAGTGTTTATAAAACTGCACTTACTTCCTGGTTTAAGCTTTGTCGTCGCTTCTGCCCGGGCGGGAAGCCCTCATCCCATCCGCCGGGGAGGAGGCCAGTTGGTTTTCGGGGCAGGTCCGCTCCGCCCTCTTTAAGTTTGACTTCTTGCCTCAGCGGAAATACGCGGCGGATGGAGAAGTGCAGAAGGTGCTGGCGCCACTAGATGGCAGTGTTTACTGCACTTTCACCAACCACCCCGGCACCACAACCGAGTTAATTCAATCAAATCCATCCAGGGTCTGATCTACTACGGGGTGCAATAATCCCGGCTGTGTTCAGACGTAACAAAAGGGATGCCTCAGGAAGACAGTGGGCCTGTTTGCACTTAGCTTCTGTGGGACAGTGTTCCAGAGAAGTTAAGATCAGGGATGCGATGCTAACACTGCTCCCCTACCCAGAACTATTTGGCATTTACCTTAGCACTGTTGGAAGTGTGAACACTCCCATCTGGGAATGTCTGCCTTGTGGCATCAGTGGCCATGTGTGCCACTGGGCATAGTGATACACGACTGTGCAGCTGTCCCACCCTGCAGCCATGCAGCCCTTGTATGGAAGGAGGTTTTGAAGGCTGTGTCTGGGGCTATACTAGATATAGCTGTGGAACAGTTTTTACTGCTCCACAGCTATTGAAGATGGGGACAGTGGCATATTTTGGGAGCCGCTCTGGGGCAGAAGCAGCTCCACAGGGTGCATACACTCTGTGCCAGGGCATGCCCAATAAATCATCGGTCTATGGCAGCGGTTCTCAACCTTCCTAGTGCCGCGACCCCTTAATGGAGTTCCTCATGTTGTGGAGACCCCCAACCAGGGGGGCAGAGCAGCTGGGAGGTGGGAGGGAAGGGCGGTGAGAGACTCATCGCGACCCCTCTGAAAGGGTAGTTTGACCCCCAAAGGGGTCCCGACCCCCAGGTTGAGAACCACTGGTCTATGGAATTTGCTGCCAGAAGAGGTGGTAACAGCAACCAGCCTAGATGGTTTTAAGGAAGGGTTGGACAAATTTATAGATAACAGGTGTATCAATGGCTACTGGAATGGATGCCTGAGTACATCTTTCAGGCTGGGGGGACAAGCAGGATGCCTCTAAGGCCGTTTGCTGGGATTCAAGAGAAGGAGAAGGTTTACCCTTGACTCTGCTTGAGATGCCCATAAGCAATTGGTGGACCGCTGTGTGAGACAAGATGTTGGACTAGATGGGCTGTGGCCTGATCCAGCGAGGCTCTTCTTATGTTCTTATCTCCATCCTGCAAGTGCAAGAATGCCCAGTGCCAAGCATTCTCCATTCCGCTTTTTTTTTTAGCGCAGAATGTTTAGCAGATGGGAGAGTGACAGCTGGTGTGTGAACAGTGATACCTTGAAGCTGTCTCTAAGCTGCTTTGGAGGTGCCTCAGATTTTTTTTTCAGTGTCTGATCGTAGCCCCAGTTGGAAACAGCTATAAAACGATACCTAGGCAATAGTTGCTAAAGTGTATTGAAAGCTTGAATAAGAAAAACAAAGTTGCTTCCCTAGATAACATGACCAGAAATATCTAATTAAAAATGTAAATGTATGATTTATACTTTCATTAAAAAAAATAATAAAAATCTGTTTTTACTTTTTGACACTGGTGAAAAGACTTTATGCTATAACCCCAGAAGATAGCCAGCCATAATTTGCTTAATTTGTAATGAAACCCTCTGGGCAAACAACAATCAGTCCAACGGGGACCTCTAATTTTAAGAGGATTAATTTTGCATTGCATGGGTAGAATCATGATCCAAGTGGGTGCCTGATCCCTTTCTACATTTCCTCCCCAACACATGAGAACATTTGTGCTTTGTCAATATTAGCAAAGGGGTTGCTATCAGGGATTATGTTACAGGATGTGACTACACAGATTAGTCATACAACCCATTTGGAAATTATAATAGGAAGGAATCCCTCCCTTCGCTTTCTTTTTTTATAGCAGGCTTCAGACTATATTTGACTTTCATATTCTATTACTGATTTTGCTAACAAGCACAGGCTGCATGTTGAGGGAAGCCTGAACCTTAAGGAAGTGAACTGTGAACTGTAGCACTAAACTGGTGCAGGGTTGAACTGACAGGTAGCCTTGAAATGCAAGGACAAATCTTTGTGTATGATATCTATTCCCTTATGATATCCAGATATCAGTAATTATCAGCTACAAATATTATATAGTATTCGTGAGAACATGAAGGCATAGATAGCATTATTCCCAAAACATACTGAGATTTAAAATGTAAGAAGTCTATTGCTTTTGACATTACATTTCACAGCTTAAGCGACAGTATTTTTTTCCTTAGCTAATGTCTAACACATTCATTCTGAATTCCATGTAGGCATGCAAGTGGAGTCACTGCAGATCTTCCTTCACATACTTTGCTTTTCGTTACTGTATGACGTCCGCATACTGCTGTACTATTTCTGACTGCTGTTAGGGCATCAGAATTATACTCTACCTTCAGATGTCTTTTTAGAAGGTGAACAGTAGATGGGATTGAAAGTGAGCCTGGTCATCCTGCCTAGTCATCCAAGTCACACTCAGGTTGTAGATATGGGTTTTTTCCCCACTAGCACTAAGTACCCATTAAGTGCCGATAAACATGTGCATAAAGGTGAACGTGTAGACATTGTCAATCTGGACTTTCAGAAGGCTTTTGACAAAGTCCAACATCAAAGAATAAAAGGGTTCTGACCTTGATTTGTGACTGGCTTAAGGGCAGGAAGCAGAGAGTAGTAATGAACAGCAATTCTCAGGGTGGAAAGAGGTAAAAAGTGGGGTTCCTCAAGGTTCAGTGTTGGGACCAATGCCTTTTAATTTATTAATCAATGATCTAGAAGAAGGAGTACACAGTAAAATAGCAAAGTTTGCTGATGATACTAAGTTATTTAGAGTAGTAAAAACTGAAAGAGATTGCCAAAATGGGATCTCTTAGCATTGGGTGAGTGGGCAACCAAGTGGCAAATGTGCTTTAATCTTAACAAGTGCAAAGTAATGCACATTGGGGCCAAACATCCAAATTATGTCTGTAAACTGAGGGGGTCTGAGCTTTCTGCAACACACCAGGAAAGGGATCTCGGGGTTTTGGTGAACAGTTCGATGAAGGTGTCAACCCAGTGTGTAGCAGCAGCGAAAAAAGCTAATTCAGTGCTGGGAATAATTAGGAAGGGAATAGAAAACAAGTCAGCAAGTGTCATTTTGCCTCTTTATAAATCTATGGTGAGGCCACATTTGGAATATTGTGTATAATTCTGGTCACCATCATCTCAACAAGGATATTGTGGAACTGGAAAAGGCGCAGAAAAGGGCAACCAGAATGATTAAGTGTCTTACGAAATCAGGCTGCAACGTCTAGGCCTCCTCAGTCTGGAGAGATGACTTTTAAGAAGGGACCTGATTGAAGTATATGAAATTATGCATGGTATAGAAAAGGTGGATAGAGAAAAAATTATTTTTTCTATCACACAACACTAGAACCAGGGAGCACTCTATGAAGCTGATAGGTAGGAGAGTTGGATCTGACAAGGGGAAGTATTTCTTCATCCAGAGGGTCATCGGTTTATGAAATTTGCTGCCAGAAGAGGTGGTAACAGCTACCAGTCTAGATGGCTTTAAGGAAGGGTTAGAATAAATGCCTAGGTACATCTTTCAGGCTGGGGTGTGTGTGCGGAAGCAGGATGCTTCTAAGGCCATTTGCTGGGATTCAAGAGCAGGAAAAGGTTTTTCCTTGTCTTTGCTTGAGATGCCCATGAGCATTTGGTGGGCCACTGTGTGCGGCGGGACACTGGACTAGATGGGCTGTGGCCTGATCCAGAAGGGCTTCTCTTATGTTCTTATGTTCTGCAGACCACATTAGAGCCACATTTGTTCGCACCTGTACTGGGGAAATCCAGATTAAATGGGTCCTTCAGGACCTATAATCCGGATTTCCTGTAGAACCCATTAAAGGGGTCTACACTCCAGCCTTCAATCATGAAAACTGGATTATACAGTGTGCGTTCACACCGCAATAGGGCAATGGGGTCTAGGGGCACCCTTCGGGGTGTGGGTGTGTGCCCCGAAACTGAAAGCTTTGAAGCTGGTGCTTAATCTCTGAAGATGACTCCAAGGATGACTCTGAACACAGCTCTGAAGATGGCTCTGAAGAAAACTCCAGAGAATGGCACAGACTTCAGAGCTTAGGCCATTTCTACAGGGCCCTTCTACAGAGCTTTGGCCAAGCTCTGGAGAATCTCCAGAGCGATTTACCACAATCTTTGAAGATTCTCCAGAGCCGCTCCAGAGATTCTTTGGAGTTTGCCGCCCCCCCCCCCCCGCACATCGCCTCCCCCCAAAAACATGGGATGATGGATGGGCCCAATGTGGGTAGTGTCAGAATCGCCACATGGGTGCTCTGACGTTTCTACAGCAAGCATGCCTAGTATCCATTGCAATTGGGTGCTACATCACCCATGGAGACACATTGAGTACCTCCTTAGATCCGGATAACTAAATCCGGATTAGTTGAAGGACCCATTCCTTAGATCCGGATCATCTCAGATCCACTTTAAGGGAGGTAAGTGGAAAAAAAACCATGCTCACATCATGAGCATGGGTGACACCAAAGCCAGTTCAACATCTTGTTCAAGACTGGAATGGCCTTAGATGCCTATAGACTGTTGTACAATAGCATTTGTCTAGAGAAGTGATTTAATGAATATTGGTTTTACAAAGAAATATTCAACAAAAATTAAAGTGGATTTATATGCATTTACTTACATATATAAAATCCATGGAAAGGATCATTATATATATTTTTGTAGGTGGTAACACAATATCATATACAAAAAACCCTTTTTTCACAAAAAGTAGTACAAAAGAAACTATAAAACAAGAATAAGCATTTGTTATTATTTAATGATCAGAAAATAATGAACATTTATAGGTATATATTGTATTTACAGGAATGTCAAGATAAAGCATTTTAAGACAGCCCCCCATTTAACAATGTCTCTATTTCAGTGTCTCTTAAATTTTTAAAATTGCAAGTTTGTAAAGCATGAAATAAATTACACATTTTCAATGACTGTGTACATTCATCTTGGATTCTACCGTAATTAAAACTGGGCTATAAAAGCTCAGGATACATTTTACATGAGTGCAGTAAACTAACTAGAAAAAGCAATAGTAAGATAAATTCACTTTTGTTCATAAATAAAGGTGGCCATTGTTCTTTTTTTCTTCTTATATTTAGACCCCTTCCATACTTTAGTTTTTAGTCACATTGTAGTCCCTTCTCTATTTGTACTTGAAGCATTGCTGGGAAAATGCAAACCTCTTTCAAAATGGAAAGAAACCAATAGAAACTTGTTTGCATCTGTTTTCACATGGCAGTTGTGGGTCACGCATGCAGCGTGACCCACTTAATTAGTTAGAAATTGTACTAGTGCAGATGAAGATGAGTAGTGGATTGGATTAGTATTGAACAGTATTGATTATGGGAGGGATCTTTATCTAGGCAAACAAGTAGAATTTCTTGTACGGAAATAGGCTTCCAGTGCAATCCCACCCATGGCTATTCTGAAATGGGATTGCATGAACGGGAAAGTGCAGACTGCCCTTCAAAATACGGTTCTAATCATGTTGGAGACATTTTAAATAAACTGCTGAATGTCTGGTCAATGCTATCAAAACTAAAATTCTACTGTGGAAGGAGTTCTGCTACTGATCTTTCCTCTTCAGGTAGTGAATGATTCCTGATCCAAGCCAGTCTATTTGGCTGGTTGTCTGTTCACAGAAGGCAATTATTTCTTTGGTACCTTAGTATTATTTTAAATTACATATTTTATGCTTTAACAACTTTTTAATGCTCCTCCTGTGTAATGGAGGAGCAAGACTCTTGAATAGTTCAACCAATAAGAGCTGTGCAAATTTGGCTTCTATGCAAGTTTTCTATGCAAAAACACAGTGTATCTGCATATTGCTTAGAAGTTGTTCTGACTTTCAGATGATGGACTCTCACAGGGGATGAATAATTAAATCCAATAGTGCTAGATTTTGATTTGATGAAACGATTTGGGCAACTGACTACAAGGGTCTCTGGACTGGGCACTTTGAGCCTCTTCACCTACTACTTAATGTGGGATGCTTTGGTTAAGTGTCAGTTTAAGGCACAATCTGCACTGGGCTGCTGACCAGGCCAACAGCCCCCAGAGAACAATTCATCCCATGGACCAGTTTCCCAAGAAGGTCATGACTCCCAGTAAAAGTCATGTTATTGGAGCAGACCTCAATGAGAAAATGTCTTGTACCTGATCCAAGGGGAGATTATTTTGAAGTGGACCCAGACACTCATGTGTAGACAACACCTAGTGGCTGGCTCGGTCTACTACGTGCAAGGAGCCTGGTGATTCCAGACGCCGCCCCCAAGTGTGCTGCTTCCAGACACCTGGCTGAAGAAGCTCTTGTTGACAGCTTCAGAGACTTACAAAGCTGCTGACATGGCTAGACTGGTGCAATGTCCTGCACTACTGGCCATTCCTTTGATCCTGCAGTGGATTGCTTCATCTGGTCCTGCACAATGCAAGATAATGCGTACCGTGTGGAAATTTAGAGTTTGTTAGAGTCATATAAGTTTTGTAGTGTGGGAAAATGTAACCTTGAAAAGTTACAGGATTCATAAATGTTCTACAACTGCACACAATTTGATACATACAGTTGTGCTTAGTTTGCAGAACACGTCCTTATGAAAGAAAAACAGCTAGTGTAAAGGATAAGTCCTTATTTACACACAAAACAAAACTCTATCCTCCTTGAGGTTATGCTTCAAGAACAGACCTGGGACCTAGAATACGTCCAAGTGTGAGCAGGCCCTATGATTGCATTCATATGACAGCCCTGGAGCCGACACCATTACCCCTGGAGTCAGGCTATTTTGTCCTCCATGAAATGGATCTGGGTAGAAATTAGGCCCAGCCTACGGCCATATGTGTGGCTATATGGAAAGAGAGGTTTTTTAAAAATCAGGATTAAAGTAAGCGCAGCTCAGGAAGAGGCTGGAGTGGCGCAGGGAGCTTCATGAGGAAGGGCATATCCGCCTGCACAGCCTTGGGACCTCCAAATGTCTGGATGGCTTATCCTTTGGTTATCTTGGGGAACATCCTTGGTCCCAGTGTGGATGCAGCCTATATGTGGTGATGATACAGAAGGATTTCTAGAAATCATTTTAACTCTGTACTGGGGTGTTATGTGCAATACAAAATGCAGTGTAACAAATAGTATATATAACTTCCACAGGTACTGAACAATACATGGGAATGTCCGCTTGCATTTGTCTACATTGATGTGCATTGTTTCTGCATGTTTACATACAAATCCATGTATATCGGTTGGTTACAGGATCCAAAGACAACCCACTGTCCACAAGTGCCAACGAAAGATCAAGTAAAATTATTATTTTTTAAAATGTAGGTCAGGCAAAGCAGACAAGGTTAATAGCAATGACATTAAAATCATTTAAAGCATTTTAAAAGGTGATACTCCTTAAGATTTAAAACTGTAAGAAGAAGTTATAAACAAAATAAGCCCTTTATTAAGATCTTTCTTTGGTTAGACTGATATTTTAAGCACATTTGGACAATTATTTGGTAACAAATGAACTTCCATGTAAAATTTTTGGACAAACTGTATTATTATAAAAAGTGATTTGATTCCATTGCATACATCATATAGAAACTAATGAATATTACAAAACTGTGTAGGGATTTTGATTTTATTTATATTATTTTGTAACTGTTTTTCTTGAAACAGAACAGTCTTGGAGATTTGTTTTTTAATAAACCATGCAGTGGGTTAATTTACAATATATTGTCAGGCATCAGTAATCGTGAATGAAATTGAATCCCCTTTTACATTTCATCCACAAATTATGAACGTAACATCTTTCAGTATATGATAGGCGCTGCAGTTTATAACTAGACAGCCAGTTATTTAGCATTTTTATGCCATATCTAATAAGCAGTCCTCCTTCATTTTGCCCAGAGAAGCTATAGAGAAGATCAATTGGATGCCTTGCTAAGACATACAAAATAAGTATATTAGAACTCTTTTTACTGCGCATGTGCCAAAATTTGGGTCTGCTGTGGGTGTCTATCACTTCTGATTCCATTGTGGGTCTGCCTGCATTGCCTGAGGCTACACATTTAAAATTCCATATTTTCATAACAATTGGTATATGATTAGATCTGAGAATGGGACTGTAACAAGAGGACATTCACAAGAACATTCTAGCTGTTGTCAGCCCAATATGTTTGCTTTTCATTGTACTGGCCAAGAAGAGAATGCATTTGGAAAAAAAAAAGAACTATCAAAAGTACTACATAAACATGTTGCTTTTATACTCAGTTCTATATGCCATCTGTATGTAACTCAACACGATCTTTTCCAGATTGCTACATCTAAGAAGTTTAAGAGGCATGCAGTAATTTTTGCGCATTCTGAATATGTCCTTCAAAATGACCGAGGCATCTGTGTGTTATATTTGGCTTTTTATATCATGGTTTAAAATGTGAAATAATAACTGGCATTATAAGGTCTGTTGGTGTGCCTAGAGATGATGGCTTGGTCTATACTATGACAGGATAGCAGCATGTGGAAGGAATTGTGGACATAAGTCCTACCTTCCTCCATGCCTCTAGTCATCTAAATAGCTGCTTCAGTGGATGAAGGAAAGCAGCACTACATTTTGGTTGCCTTCTCTCTCTCTCGTCTACTTACACTGGTGGATTTTTTAGAAGCAAAGCAGCACACAGTGATCATTCCTCCCTACCCCAAGTGAGGGTCTTGATCTCGCAAGGAAAACTGTGCAGGAGGAAAACTGGCACTGGTATTCTTGGTCTCCTTGAGAGTAAAGCTGAGTGGGGATTCCTTGCTCACAGGTAAACCCTAGTCTGCCAAAAATGAACATGAACAGAATTTAAGAAGTGCCTTTCTTTTTAGAAGAAGCTTTCTTAAACGTCAAATTTAGCTTTTCTTCTAGCAGCACAATGGCTTCATGGCTTCTCCATTTAGCTTTGGGGAAGGCAGTGGCAAAGATTGGGACCATGTTCAATAAACTGGTTTGCCTAAATATAGATCTTTAAAGATCTAGAAAAACTGTGCTGCTCAGTTAGCATTTTATGATAATTTTTAAAGACACACACATATATATACATACAAAGTAGACTTCTTAAAATGGAGTAATGGCACTTCATGTTGGAATTGTAAGAGAAGTTACTTGGTGGAAAATACAATATATAAGTATTTATATGTTTTTAAGCCTGGAAGTCAAGAGGAGAGAGCAGAGTGTGGGCTGTGAGCATGTGGCATATTTGTATACATGTTGCAGGCATAACTAAAGCCTGCTGAAATGGATAGAATTGATAGGATACAGTTTTTTAGGAATATAAACTCTATAGAAAGGCCGGGGAAGGTTGTATTGGGGGTTGCTCTTATGGACATAGGTCATGTCCCCACTTCCTTGGCACTGATTTGGAAGTGGAGTATGCAGTGGGGCTGCCTTAATACATCCTGCCCCCTTGCACCAGCTGTTGCGTCATCATGAGATTCATCAACAGCATCCTTGGCAGTCTCTGCATGCCCCTCATCACTTTCAGCTGCCATTTCAGCAAACGGAATATCAAGCTCACTCTGTCAGCAGATCTCTTTAATGAGGCACAACGGCAGAGGCTTCCAACGCCTCTCCAGGTCTCCTAAGCATGCTCAGGGGATGCATTTGAATGTGTGGGAAGGGAACACAGAGATGTGATTCTGATGCCAGTTTGTCATCAAACTCACGTGTGGATGCAACCAATGAGTTTTTCAAAACTATTAGGATTAAGAGGCACATTCTACTCTATAGAATCATCATGGTGAGAAATACCTGGTCCAAAGTAAATTTGGTACTTGAGATGTATCAACTCAGGGTTCATTAAAACTCCAGAGTAGATCTTAATTAAGTTGCAGTCATTTACTTGGCATGCTTTACTTGGCAGAAAATAGACCTGAACACAATGATTTTTATTTTCAAGAAAATATGGACCAGATTGAATGATCAACTTTACACTGGATGTTTTGAAAAATGCATTCAAGGATCAAAACTCTAACAATAACTTCATTTCATGTAATACTGTGCGTAATATATATGTGTAATACACAACACACACATCTTACAAGGACGTACCAGAATCTGTAATCCTGTATGCATGTGTATGTATTATTTCTCCCATTTTTCAGACTTCTAATCTAACAAGAATCACCAGTGCCCTTGGTATTTCAACTCAGTCCCTTCATTGCCTCTTTGGAGAAACCTTAATGCCAATTTAGAATTTTAATTTAGTTCTAGTTATTTGAAGGGAAAAAGGTGTGGGCATAGAAAATAGAAGGTTACGGTTTCAGTTCCTGGCATCTCCCGAGAAGAGGGTAATGGCAAATCACATCTTTATTTGCCAGAAACCCTGCATGGACTACATGTGTTTATGTAGTCACCAGGAGTTAATCCTGATTTGATGGGACAAAACAACAACACTGGAAAAATAAAGGCAAAGCCAGACTCATTCAGAGGCTTAAAGGATTCACCCTGCTTATTATCACTGGATGAACCTGTTTTGGAAGCCTGTCTTCTCTTGAGAACAACTGCAATTATTCTTAATTTTATTAATTAGCATCGAGTTGTTGTTTGCAATTTATTGTTACTTAAATTAAGAAGACAAAGGATGCATCCAAATGGTAGACCTGGAAGAAGTGCTACACGGGTCAGTACAGGAGACTTTGGTCATGGCTGTAGCTTTTAGATGGAACACAGCTGCAAAGAGTACCTTCCTCACAAGGAAATTGTCTCTGAACTAGTTGCTCATCTGATTGACCAAAAATGACCAACTTCCAGGTATGTTTCCTCTTCATTGAAGACTAGTCTTTGTAGAAATGGTGGCAATAAGTTGACTTTTCCACTCTAACTTTCCACATGGGGACAAGGGAAAGGTGACCTTATCTGCCCCAGCTGAGCCTCAGAGCCATTTAAAGATGATTTACAATAACATGACTCCCAAAGGCATTGGGGAAACTCAGGAGTTGGTCAGAACTTGGTACACTTGGTGCCCTGGTTGGATGCAGTCAAATTTTAACCAAATTTTAGCCAGGAGGCTACTCTGACCTTTTTGTTACACAGGCCCATTACAACAATGGAAGTCTGTAATGTTTTGGAGCGTGAACTTTGAAAATTGTGCAATTAATCCAAATGGCTTGATAAAATGTGAGGTTTGGCTCTCTTTGCAATTATCTGGATAGAATAAGGACCCAGATGGATCATTATCCTGATTCCAATAATTCCTTTCCCCTATTGGCTGACTCAAGCACTTGGTGTTCAGAAACAGTTTGCCTCTAATAATATAGATTCTATTTAATTATCATAGTCAATAATCATTGGTAGCTGTCAAATAGTCCAGTCTCTTAAAATGGTGTCTATGTCCTCTTTAGGAGGTCATGTCAAACCTGAGATGGCAAGGCCAGATCTAGTGGTTGATGTACTTGGAGCAGGCAGGGGATCAGGCCTGGGGGGCAATGGTCGCCTAGGAGTTTGGACATCTGCCCTATGGGCAACTTGGAAAGTGCAGCACCAAGCCGGGAAAATTGTATGCCTTGTCCTAGAGCTGCTCATGTTTTTGTGCCTTGTTATGGTTTCACCTAGGGCATATGCCCTGCTCATATGGCCTTAACTTCTTTACCGTATGAGGCTGCCTCTGTGACAGTGGATGATGAGGTATAGAAGCAACAGTTTCATGGTGGGAAGTGAGTTGGCTTATGACACTAAGGGTTCCTGAATAGCAATGGGAATCTTGTTCTGTGCATTGCCAGGGACAATTTAACATGGGATTTAGTAAGTCACCAAGATAATTTTGCACTGTGTGAAATAATAAGTTTCTTTGGTCTTCTGCAAACCTACTGGTAATAAATTTCTCTGGATAGCCCTGAGTACTATGATGGAGGGAGCATAATTGTCCATACCACTGATAAAGGCATTGATTCCTATTCCCAAAGTGCTTCAGCTTTGACAGATTTAGAGAGAAAGAACAGTCAGTCACAGAACTGGGCTGCGAGGATCATCATTATTGCTAAACAGAAAGAGACCATGAGTTGCATTGCTCTGGTCAATGAAATGGTCGAAAGTGCTGCAGTGTTTGGAAGAACAGGATGCCCAGTTACTCTCAACACGAATGACACGTGACATGAGCCTTGTGGCTTAGGAAAGAAGCTTGTTCAGTATATCCTGTCAACAGCAAGCTTCTGGGTTTGTGGTGGGCAGTGTGATTTGCTAGTAGCAGTATGTGTGCTCTTCAGTTCTGGACACCTTTTAAAAAGGGTCCCTCAGTGCTTGGGGAAATTGTGCTGTTGCTAATATTCATTCTTGTCCTCTGGACCCCATCTGGAATGTGCACTAAACATTCTGACTTACCAACTCGATGCCCTTCCACAAATGCTTCCTCTTTTCCATTTGAGGAAATGAGAAATACTCAAGCAAAAGCTGCTCTCACTCACTCGTGCTGAGCTGAAGAGAAGTTTCTCCTCTGACAGTAGTCTTTATCATAGTGACTGAAGTGATAAAGTTCTATCAAAGCAGAAGCACCAGATGAGAAATACAATATGCTTGCCACTGTTTCTATCTAAGAGAATAATGTGTTCTGCTTATAGCCCGGAAATTTAACAGGAATTCTGCTTGAAAAAAAAAATCAGATTGTAAGCCTCAGCTTTTAGGCCACAGCCTGGTAAGGAAGCACTGCACTATACACAGTTTATTTTGCTCTGCATATCATAGAATTTCCATACAGCTTATCAGGAATGGGAAGCTCCTAACTATTCAAATACTTGTAGTTTGGTGTTTTGTTTGTCATTAAAAAAATAAAAAAATAAGCTAAACTAAAAAATTCAAGAGAATAGCCTACAGATTCCTAATTGCATATCTTAACAACAACAAAAAAGAAAGTGATGGTTATGAACTAACCTTGAAATAAAAATCCCTGCATTACTTTTTGTGCAAAGAAACAAAAACGAAACAGAAGTTCTTGCTAGAAAAAAATGGTCCTCTATTTTTTGTAAGAACATAATTTCTCACATAGATATAAGCAAGTTTGTTGCATATGCATAAACATGCATTGTTGTTAAAGAATCAAGTCCTATCATTTAAGAAATGGCTTGTTTATGAATGGAATGCCCTGGAGTGAAGCCATGTTGTCTTCTACACATCAACATGGCATGAGTGACAGGAGGATATGCTCCCTCTATGGCTCATTGATGACCGGGGGCTGTGGTTGTTACAGTTTTCACCTTTCCTTTTATCCTTGTCCCTCCAGGTTTCTAGCAGCTGCAGCTTTCCTTGTTCTTCTTTCATAAAGACTTCTACCATCAGAACTTTCTCCTTGTGAATCTGCTGACTGATGTCCTTGGGAATGTCTGGGATAATCCAGTCCACAAAGTCACTCATAAACATTACAAGGTTCTGAAAAATAAGAATTTTGGTGACAAAAGTACAGTGTTAAAATTAGGGTCAGCAAAACTAAGCACTGCTATGGGGAGTTAGGTTTGTACAGTAATACATCCCAGGGAACCATTAAAAGTTTTAAGATATCTTTATTTTGCCTATATTTGTTCCTTAAAATGAAATAAACTTTCATGAAAGAAATGCTGAAATCAGTAAGAATTATTTCCAAGGGCCTTTCTGCACTTATACGTATCCAGGTATAATGAGGTGCATGGCCCACTTCTGAGCCTCTTTCTTCCACACTCTCACGTGGACCAACATTCTCCATACATATTAGATGGAGTAACCAGAAACCATGGCCTCTAGTGAAGAATTAGGGTGCTTCCGCACAGGCCTTTTAACACCCATTAAGCACACATTAGGAAACTTGCGTCTGCACACACGTACCTATTTAGCACACTTCCGACGAGGCGCGTCCACCCATTAAGCACACACTGGGAAACCCACGTCCGCACAGGCAGACCTATTTAGCACACTTCCGGCGAGACGCATCTGCACAGTAACACCCATTAAGCACACATTGGGAAACCCGCGTACGCACAGGTGGACCTGTTTAGCACACTTCCGGTGAGGCGTGTCCGCACATATCCGTCTCTAATGTGTGCTTAATGGGGTTTAATGGAACACCACATTGAAGGTGGGCTTGCGTCCGCACACGGACAGGAAGGAGAACACATGGGGCAGGACAGGAAGTTGCCATGTTGAGACAGGCGGTGGCAGGAAGCCACCATGTTGAGTGAGGCAGGAGAAGCACAGTCCAGCCACGAAGTCCCTCTCACATGGGCTTTGCATCAGGCAGGTGCCCAGCTACGGCGGCAGAGGGACAGTAAGTCTGAATGTAGCGATTCCATGCACAAAAAGCCGGCTTCGACGCCAGGCGGGCACTGGATCTTAGACACGCCGCTGATTGGTCCGCGCATGGCAGGAAAGGAGCGGTGACTGACAGCTGAAGGCTCCAATCAGGCGGCTCCTGGGGCAGCTGCCTTGAAATCTGTGCTACTGCATCCGCACAGCAAAGGCTGAATCTGTTCCTTGCAATCCATCCTTCCCACGCATGTGCGGACGGAAGGGGTGTTGGTAGATCCGTATCTACTAGATACGGATCTACCTTAAACCGGATTTAGTAAATCCGGATCTACTTTAAACCGAAGTTAGTAGATCCGGATCTATTCTAACCCGGATTTGATAGATCCGCATCTATTCTAAACTGGTTTTAGTAAATCCGGGTGTAATAGATCTGGATTTAAAACAGTAAGTGCGGAAGCACCCTTAGTGAACTTCTGGTGAAGAGCATCCGCATGTGGAGTAGGCTGTTACAGCCTCCAAACGTGCCCTGCCTCACCAGAAGTTCACTAATTGTTGACTAGGTGTGGAGCACAAAAGCATGCTCCACACAACCATTTGCCAAAAACGTAGCTCAAGCTTCCACTGGTACGACCATCTGCACCTTTTCTGGTGCTCCAGGGCCATCTGAGGTGCCGTGCAAGTATGCTGGCACTTTGGACAACCTTAGACATGATTGCAAGTGCTCATGTGCAGAGCTTCAGTGTTGTCAAGGTGACTGTGCTGGTGCACGCACAGTCGTGGAAGGTGCCACAGCCAAAATGGCGGCACCCAGAAGAGGACTGGCCCTGGGATTGAATAAGGTAAGTATTTGATCGGGGGGGGGGGGGGGGGAGGCCAATGTTAACTAGTGCTCCAAGTGCAAGCGCTAGTCAGCATTGGTTAATCACTCTTCTTTCCCATCCAGCAGACAGGGTAGAAAAGCAATTCTTCTTCTTCCTCTTCTTCCTAGCCATTGGAGAATGTGGAGGCAGGCTCTGAAGACTGCATGCTCTTCAGAGCCATTACAGCAGCTATCTTGGAACAGCTGCCCAAATGCTTGTTCTGGGACAGCAGTAGTAGTTCTGAGGCCAATTTGCACTTGGCCTGCAAATGCACACTGGGGTAGCTTCTGGGAAGCATTATCTGCACTTGCAGGAGGCGTTTCCACATTAGAACCGTCTCCTGCTATCCTAGAAGCTACCCTAATGACCACTAGTGGTGGTGCACAAAATCATGCATCATACATGTCCAATTCCTTACCTATCCTGGCAACTGGAGAGAGCATTCACACCTCTTCCAGTGCCAGATGTCATCTCAGGTGCTGCGCAAGTTTGCTGGCACCTCAGATGATTGGAAATGTGAGTGCATCACCATCGTTGTGGTGATGATGCCGGTGCATGCGCAGTCTTGCCAGGCTCTGCAGAGAAGATGGCAGTGCCCAGACATAAGTCCGGACCCCGGTATGTGTCTGGACACATGAGGGTGGTGGTTTGGCATGCACTAGCATTTGCAAGTGTGAATGCTAGTGCACACCAGTGGGGATGCACTGTTCCCATCCCACTGATGGGAAGTGAAGTGCAGAAAGGCCCCTGGTGGTGGAAATGTTTCAGCCTGGCCTAGTTCTAGACTTGGTAAAAAAAAAAAAAAAGGCAGAAACATCCTAGGATTAGGAATCATGTATAAGAAATATTTTTAGGAATATTTTTCAGAATTCATATTTGATTGAAATGTATCTGTTCTATCACCTCTACCCAATTACTAATTTAATACGTCAAAAATTCCAGCAATTCACCTGTGTCTGTCTATGCTTTCTCATACATGAAAATTAAACTAGAAAATTGCTTATTTTGAAATAAGATAAAGATATATTTTTCCACCCATAACTTTATGTTGACAATAACTGCACATATTCCTTGTCCTCTTCATTGTAATACCTGTACAGAATGTCGCCCTAAAATTAAATGGAATCAATATTTTTAGGCCTAAATCTTTACACGTAGGCCTACAAATCTTTCCCAAGGTATCCTAATTATCCAAATTCTGTTAACATAATTGTGCACTATTGACTTTATATTATAAATCTACTCATTCCATGAATTTCAGTCATACTCTACCTGGAAGACTATTACGAATGCTAATCTTGCAGCTAATACAGCCCAGAAATCTTTTGCAATGTCGTATTTATTTTCAGACCAGGGGGGATCTCGATAATCCTTATACCTGAGAAAACAAAACTGATCACCAGAAGAATTTGGCAAGAATCATACCTAACACATGCCTTCTAAAGCTTGAAACGTGTTTTCTTGTACTGTATTACAGTCTTATCCACCCATTTATGTCTTACAACATTTCAACTTTTTTTTTTAATAGGCAGAAAAAGAGGGCGAAAGAAAGTTGTCTATGCATGAACATTATTTGTTCTTGAACAGAAAGGTGTTATTTCTATGTAACATTAATGAAGGCATGAAGACTCAAAATACAGTATCATGTTCAAAATTGTTTACTATACAGACAGAACACTTAAAAATGTTTTGTTATGTTTGCAAAGCTAAAGTTAGTTTAGGAAATAAGCGCTGCTATCCCACTGGCAATGGTAACCAATAATAATCAGTTCATCTGCTGCCTCCACTGTGTAAGTGTTGAGAAATGTGCCAGGCTGCAGTAGGGTAATGGAAGAACCTGGGGCTGCATTCACATACAGCCTGAAGTGTGAAGTTTGTAGCATTTGTATTTGATAACTGGGATTATTTTGGGGTTTCATGCAACTGGCACAAAGAGGTAGGTACTAGGGGTGTGCAAAATTGCAGTTTGTAAGAAGCTGTTACTTATGGACCGCTTAGAGAGGCCCAGGATTATCAGGTGCCTCATCTGACAATCCTGGAAACTCCTCAGCACCTGTAGAGATTTGCAAGTAGGTGAGCTCTATTGAAAAGGCATGGTGAACTTAGTTTTCCTGGAAGCATGGCCACTGTCATTATTTCCATGCTGTCTAAAAGCACAGGAGAACTTTGTGCTTGCATATGACATCACGGTACAGGTGCAGACGCACATTGAGCCTCTCTGTTCCTGCATGATGAGGCACGATGTTATCCCACCCACGGAGTGGGCAATAGTTGTGGTCGCTGTGCTTCTGGCAAAGCTAGGTTCCTTGTTTTACTCACTCCAGGTGCCAGGGAGAGATCAGAATTGTCAAACAAGGTACCTGACAGTCCTGAATCTATCTAAGCAGTTTGTGCTTGGCAAACTGGGGTTTGGCACCTGCTTAGTAGGCACACATGGTTCTGCCTATCTTTGCTTAAACAGATGTGGGCAAGCTTGTACTTTGTGCCAATCATGTTGGCTTTTCAAGTACAGTCTGGCTTTTAGGGCTTTGGGCTGCTCTCCATACTAAAATATAGCCTACTGGATTAAACCGCGTATAGGAAAGATGGACAGGGCTATTTATGAATGGAAGAAGAAGAAGAAGAGTTGGCTTTTCTACACTGCTTTTCTCACCCATATAAGGGGACTCAAAGCGGCTGACAAAGCTTTCTATTCTTCTCCTTGTAACGGAACACCTTGTGAGGTAGGCGGGGCTGTGAGAGCTCAGAAGCTATCTGTGACTCACCCATCTGGGTGCACCCTTAGATTTATATCGCACAAATGGAAGCCTCATGAAGTTGTCATGGTGCTGTTCATATACCACTGCTGGTCAGCTGGAATCCCACCCCCGCTCCATCCTCAGAGTTACTTTCTAGCAGCTGAGAGTAGAGAAGAATAAATAGATGCAGGGACAGCGTCCTTGAAGGGGGGGGGGGGCGTTTTAGTTGTTCTTCCTTTCACCGTACACAAATAAATATCCCAAGGAATGGCCTCAAGAAAATCTATTGCAGAGAAATAACATTTTGTACCTGCATATTTGGACTGGATAGCCAAACTCTGAAGCTTCATTTGGAGCAGTTCCTGCTTGAAAATCGCTGACATTAAAATAGGATAGCGTATGGTTCACGAAGCCATGCATGGTGCCACTCTCACTGTACATATACAGGTACACGAGGCGTGGAATGAAGTCAGATGTGAATGAGATCACAAATGCCTAAGCCACAAGAGTAAATAATGAATGCAACAGTCAGGCAATGCTCGATCTGAGTATCTCAACAGAATTGACTGTCTCCCCTTCTCACAGCATGACTTTTGAACAGATGGCTTTCTACAAATCAGTGGGATTCAAGCCATTTCACTATGTTGATGGCTCTACACACCATGTAAGTTGAATATTACATGGGAAAACAAATAATTTCTTCAAAAATGTGGATGTTCTTTTTCGCATTGCTGTATGGTTCTGCTTTCCACAGAAATGCAGTATTGGTACTGGCCATGTTGTTTTTTTTCCTTGTCTTGGATCCACACATAGAACTTAACAAGCTGTGAACTGACGGAATGAATTACTAACCCTGTTTGATTGTCAGTGTTCAGTTAGTTCTCTGAAATGCTTTATGGTTGGGATGTGCTTAGATAGATGCCCAAGTTTTGTTTTTTCAACTTGGCCTGGCATATAATCAGCAGTGTTTGCAGCTGAGGGTGGTGGGGACAGTAAAAGAAGCCCAACCCTAATCATACTGAAGTTAAAGGAAGCCTCCAGACATGTAAAAAAGAAGAAGAAGGTTTCACCCTGCCAGAAGCCAGCTGCGACTGGCAGATAGGTTTGATGCTATTTCAGATCTTTGCCAGCCTATTCCCCTGAAAGTCCCAGCACTTTCTTTAAAACATTAGTTTTCTTTGCTATGCTAGCAAAGGCTGTGTTTGATGTGGTTTGCACCAGTAGGCACAATGCTAGATCAACTGATTCAAAAATTCCCTGGGGCCCAAACAGGCACAAAGCCCCTCCTTTTCTCCAGTCCCATCTGTTGGCCTCTTTGGTGCTGCAATGGGAAAATGGCAGTATATCAGAAAAAGGCCAGCATCTCACCATTTAGTGAGCCCCAGAATGCAGCTCAAGGAAATCAGAAGGCTTCCATTTGGACTTTCTACCCTCTTCATTCTCTGGGATATACCAGTCTATCTAATATATATTAGAGACTTGATGCAGAAGAACCTGCGATCAAGGAAAATATTCTTTCCAGAAGGCTCAATGATTTGCTATTTTGCTTCTTTTTTATTTTTATTTTTTGGTCTAACAATGGAGGAACCGCAAGGAACCTGTTTGGGTAGTCCATGGCTTTCAGTTGGAAATAAATAATTTTGTCTAAAGTGCAGGATACTGGAATTTCCACTTGCTTTAGGAAGCTATTGATGCTTTATGACATCATCAGCTGATATGATGTGCCCATATTCATCACTGACTTATCTGCATGCCGAATAACTAACATGCATCACATTAGGAAGGGGACAAAGAATGCCATGCTTACAAGGCCTGGAAGCAAATGTAAAGAACTCAGGTAGTCAAACAGAGGTATGCAACCACTAAGGACAACTACCATATGAGCACAACTGAGGGATGCAGCAAAAGTGGAAAGACATTCTGCATTGCTCTATATATCTCCACACTAAGAAAATAAGTACATAAAAAAAGCGGTGTTGGACTAGGCCACAGCCCATCTAGTCCAGCATCCCATCTCACAACATGGCCTTCCAATTGCCTCTGGAATTCTCAAACAGAAGACACAAACAAAATCTATACCTGCTCTTGACTCCCTAGTTTTAGAGGTATCCTGCTCTTCCCTCCAATTTGGGGGCAGTCCTTAGGTATCCATTCTAGTAGCCATTGATACACCTATCATCCATGATGTTTTTCTTAAAGCTATTCAGGCTGGTTGCTGTCACCGCCACTTCTGGCAGTAAATTCCATAAACTGATGACCCTCTGAATGAAAAACATACTTCCCCTTGTTGATACTAACTCTCCTGTCCATCAGCTTTATAGTGTGAACTATGATTCCAGTGTTGTGTGTGAGACAAAATTCCTTTCCCACAAAACACGTGATCTTATATAGTTTAATCAGGTCCCCTCTTAAAAGTTGTCTTGCAAGGATGAAGAGGCCTAGACACTGTAGCTGTCTGCACAAGGAAGGTGATCCAGTCCCTTGATCACTGTGATTGACCTTTTCTACTCTTTCTCCTGTTCCACAATATCCTTTCTGAGGTGTGGTGACCAAAATTGTATACCATAATCCAAATGTGGCTTTACCATTGATTTATAAAGGGGCACAATGATGCTTGCCAAGTTATTTTTTATTCCCTTCCTGGTTGCCCCTAACATTGAATTTGCTGTTTTCACTGATGTGGTGCATATTCACTGCTGCTGTGCATTGAGCTGTCCACCAGAACCCCAAGTTTCCTTTCCTAATCTGTCACAGAAAACTCAGTTCCCATCAGTTCAAAGGTGTAACTGGGTTCTTTGCCCCAAAGTTCATTACTTTGCACATACTATGACTGAAATGCATTTGACACTTTGTTGCTCACTCACCCAATGTTAAGAGATCCTTCTGGAGCAATTTGCAGTCTCTTTTAGTTTTTACTACCTGAATAATCAAGTGTCATCAGCAACTTTTCTTATCTCACTAACCATCCCTACTTCTAGATCATTTATATAGAAATAAATGTTATTTATTTATAATATTTATATTCTGAGGGTCTCAGGGCAGATCACAATAAAATCACTATTAAAAAAGGGAAGATAGATTATCTAAAATAATAACAGCACTATTACCGATAATAGCTTCTCATGTGTCCCCAACCCCTTAACTGTTGAAGGGAAGGCACAGCCAAGAGGTCCTCAAAGACAGATCTTAGAGCATGGGAGGAGGCTTTTCTTTAGAAATTTAAAATTAAAAAGCACAGGTGTTAATACAGAACCTTGTACAACAAGCAGTCTATGCTGGTCCAGGTATTGAAGCTGGAACCCAGACTCCAAAGGCCAGGTTGTCACGTTTCCTCCTCAGAGCCATCCTAGGGCATTTCCACACTTAACTTGGTCTAAGGGGTATAGGGGCCTCTCTCTTGTTTAGGGTCTTTCCTGCACTTACCGGTAGAATAGGATGGTGTGAGGCCTAACCCAATTCTGAATCTCTTCTTCTGCATCCTGACGCAGATTAGAGAGGCCCTGCTCCTCCTAGCATGTTGCGTCTGATGGTAGTCCAGGGGGCCTGTGGAACTGAATAGGGAGGCATGTAGAAGGGCACATGTCTTCCTGTTCCAGGTTAGCAGGCAGGGAGGCCCATTTTGGTGCACCACCAAAACCAGTCCCCCTAGGGTTGAGTCCAGGAAATTTTGTTCCCGAATGTTAGAGTCCATGCAGCAGGCTCTGAAGCATGGGGCAGTGTAGGGCTTGTCCAGGAACAGTTGTCCAAGAATGGATGGCCTTGTTCTGAGATAGCTGGAGCTATCTAGTCCCTGCAAGTACAGAAACGGTCAAAGTCTACCACAGGACTGCAATAAAGCACCATTTTGGTGCCTTATCCCAATCCATACCTTCATCCAATGTGAATGAAGTATACTAAGAATGGGTGAGGCCTACTCTATCCCACTTCTGGACAGCTTCCTCTTTCAGACCAAAGAAGTGTGTAAATGGACTAGGAAGGCTCTGAGGAAGAAACACAACATCTTTCTTTGTTGAAGAGACTACTGTAAGATGCAAAAGGCATTGAACTGAAGACAAAGAAGAGTGTGGTGGTAGCAAGAGAAAAACAGGATACAGGTAGCTTAAATTACCCTAATTAAGAAGTATTGCTTCAGTATAAAAATGTATTGAAGCACACTGAGGAGCAGCTCATTCTTGGTATAGCATTTTTTACCCACCCACCCACCCCTCATTCCTTCACTATGTGTCTGAAATGGAAGGATAAACAACAAGAGTGTTAGTGAAATCGTTCTTGTACTTTGCTTTCAACTTTCTTTTTTTAAGCTAACAGATTTTCCACAAATCAGTCAATCAATTTGTATACCCCCTTTCCAAAGAAAAGTGCTCCAAGGAGGTTTACATCATCATCAATAACAACAAAAAGAAAAATCATTTATTACTGCAATACAACATACATTATTAAATTAAATTTTAAAAACCCCACCAACAGAAATACATTTAAAATAGATAGAGGAATTTCTGGATTTCTGGCCCTTGGCTCATGCCCTTAGGATGGCAGCTGTTAATATAGAGTCAGTAGCAAATTACTGGGAGATTGCTCTGCTGAGTCAGGCCTGGCCTTATTCCCC
Source organism: Aspidoscelis tigris stejnegeri (assembly GCA_023333525.1). Lineage (NCBI taxonomy): Eukaryota > Metazoa > Chordata > Lepidosauria > Squamata > Teiidae > Aspidoscelis > Aspidoscelis tigris. Next base: position 45,822,605 of record JALMGA010000003.1, on the reverse strand, counting down.
TCTGGGAGTGCAGATCAGTGGCTGCGTCCAGACCTGTGGAAGAAATCTAAAGTTAAAGCTAAAAGTGCTGCTTCCCTGCTGAGCAGCGATGACCCACCGTCCCAACTAAAAAGCAGTCTCACAGTTTCCTCCTTGGAACCTGCAAGAGCTGAGCTGGCACGCGTGGTCATGTGGGATGAGGCAGCAAATCAGAGTTGAGCTGTCCTCCTGCTCTTGTTCGTCTCTTCTCACCATCCACCTCGACTGGTGGGAACATTAGAATTTTCTTAATACTGCACAGCAAATGTCCTTAATCCAGGATTAAGGTAAATGCGCAGTAGTGATGGGATGATGTGTCACGATGAAGATCCATCGATCATTGTGTGTGACAACCCAGTCGTGACTGCACATTCCACTGTGCAGTATTAATGTGTCTGGACACAGCCAGTGTCTCTATAGGCCAACATAAGCAGTAGTGACAGCAGCAGCAGCAGCAGGCACAGTCCTTGGGGTTCTGATGGCACAGTTCACTCCTCCAGCATGCAGATGGTACTCTGCAGCCAGGCCCACCAAAGTAGCCCGAATCTTCTTCTAGCCCTGGCTGTGGAACTGGAAGCAATCAGCAAGTGGAGAGTTCACAGGGACTTACTGGGAAACTGCTGAGTCAGGTGTGGCCTTATTCCCCTCTGGGAGTGCAGGCTATATTCTCTGTAGGCTAACCCAGGCAGCAGTGGCGGCAGCAGCAATAATAGTGGCAGTGGCAGCAGCAGCAGCAAACAACACATCACATTTTCACTGCACTCTTGGGATGAAGTGTCTCCATGGTCCCTACACTGATGCAGCTAGAGACTTTCACAGCTGCCCATGGGTGGAGGACATGTATCCTACACTTACGCAGATGTTTTCCTACCCCCCCCCCCAAATCTTCTTGCATCATTACATAGAAATGATTTCAGGCAAAATTAAAAAGGCCACCAGCATGTGTGCATGAAAGCAGACTCATAAAGAGCCTGGAAAAGTAGACTCCATGTGAGGTGGTGGCACTCCAGAAGGTGAGATAGGCAGCAGCAATGGAAATGGCTGCCACAATAGCCAATTTATAGCTGGCTTACTGGGAGGTAAGTGGAAACACATCCTAATATTTACCCTAAATGCCAGCATCAGTCACTATACTTCAATAAAGGGCAAACTTGCAGGCATTCAGAGACAGGTGAAACTGCACGTTCGCAATGCACCAGTAACTATTTCTGGAGCTACCACTGTGTTAGGGCTGGAGTCATGTCAGTTACTAAGGTTTTTTCCACATTGGATGTTATTCCAAGATATATCCCGGAATATGGATCTACTGTCCACATGTTATTGAGGGTATGGCATTCGCCACCCAGACTCTGCTATTGTCTGCACTAGCATGCAGATGGCAGCCCCTATTCCAGGATATATCTTGGAATAAGGTCCAATGCAGAAAGGGCCTAAGAAACTGTTCTATAAGTGTGTGATTGCTTTGCCCCAGGCTCTCAAGGAGCTTCATAGGTGAATGGGAAAATAAAAGCAGGAGCTCCATGCCCTCTAGCCAGTTCCCTCAGCTGCCTTCACTGTATTTCTAAGTAAGTGAAGATAAAAGGCATGATCTATTAGTGTTTGCAGAAAACAACTTACATTTATTATCACAGCAAGTTTTCCTACACCTCTGAGGATATTATACCATATTCCTGCAGAAAAGACAAACAAATGTTAAAAGATTGTTAAACTGCTGTAGAAAAATTTTGTGCTGTGTTTCATTTTTCTTGGAAGTTTCTGGAGAAAATTTAGATTCTTTTTGTCTCTTGTATTCTAATAGTGCTTTACAGTTTCTTTTTCAGAAACCAGCACATGCAGTTCTTTCCATTAGAAATTATTAAAGCATATTTCCGGCACTCTGGTTGCCCAGACCTCTAACCCTCAAAGGCTTAATGTAAGATGGGCCTATCAGCAAGGCAAAGGCTATCCTTTGCCATGCTGGTCTGCTCCAAAATCCCACTGTGTGTGGACAGGGAGGTCTAGCTGGTACCTTGGGTAGTTCTATCAACCCAGTGTGGACACAGCCTACTTTGCAGCATTTCCCCTGAATTAAGCAAAGTATTTGTCTAAGCGGGGTAAGGAAGCTAATTAAGAAATACCTTAGCTCCATGTCTGAAAATTTGTTTTTTAAAAGTAGCCTGATAGACAGTGTGACGGAAACCCAAAAAAACCCAATTGTAATGTGTAAAAGAAAAGAGCCGAACTGCTTCCATTTTGGAATTTGCTGGTAACACCTAAAACTGTAAGAGATGTCTCGAGGTGGCGTTATCTACCCCAACCATAAATCCTGCCTAGAACCAGAAGAGCACTTTTACCCCAACCATGAATTATGCCTGGAGCCTTAACCGTAAATTCTGCCCAGAGCTAGAGAGACACCTGGTATTCCAAGGACGAGATAACGCTAATTGGGAGTATGACCCCAATCGAAGGTGAGAGGGCGAGTTCTCAAAACAATTAACTATCGAAAGTGACCTCAGCTTGTATATCGCTTATTGGCTTACGCATACCATGTGATTTTGTCTGAAGGGAATATATTCTTACGTCTTATGTCTTATCCTATCTGACTTTCCTTATGCTTTACTTGAGATTGAACTCTGTACATGCTCGTATATGCTTTGATGCTTTTGTAACTAAGGCTGCGACTCATGCTGATGCATGAAGGAACCTTTATTTGCTGAAAGCCTGTTTTTTTTCCCTGTACCTCTAATCAACTTTTGAACTTTCTTTATTTTAAAAATAAACCACAAAACTCCACAGAGGTTTTCGTGTGAAATCGCTCGGCACGTACCACGGAAGGCACGGGGTTCCTGGAGGAGTGTGGGGGAACGCTCGGGGGCCCTGGGGCTTTCTGTCACAGACAGCAAGAGGTATTGGAGGATCTAAAGAACATAAGAGGAGCCCTGCTGGATTGGGCTGCAACCCCAGCTGCTGGAAGACTGAAAAACAACCGCAGGCTTAATTCCTCTTACCTAGACATCTGCTGGGAGAGGCCAAAACGAAGTTGAATTGTATAACCAAAAAGCTAGCCCAGTACCTGCTCTACATTATTTTTGTGCACTTGGCTGGCTTCTAGTTACTGTATATGATTCAACTTTATTTCAGACAGTCCCAGCAGATATCCAGGAAAAGAGATTGATTAGGGGAAACACAGCATTGTTATCAGATTTCCTGCAATACTGCTATATCAAGTTATCCATTGACTACCCCAGGACTATACGGTGAAAGGCATGTTGGCATCCGGCATTCTGAATATAATCCCAGGAGAATTGTGGGGTTTAGCTCGTGTCTGGAGGCATGAAACATCTGCAGTGCTGTGATATGTAGGTCATGACCCCACTAATCTGGTGGGTGCCTTCATTGATGCAGCCTTGCTGGAACAGCTTTCTGTTTCATTTGCCACTGTCCAAGTCACATTAGTGAGTGGCCACACCTGCGTGTGGTGGCCAAAGTTTATGGCTCTCCTCTTGACTCAGCTACCACGTGCAGATGCAGATGGCTCACATCATGAGAAGGGAAGGGAAGCTGCAAGAGGTAGCAACTTCAAAGACATTCTTAGAATACTGATCCTTATGTACCTTTCCTATAGTCCCTGTGCCATAGCATGTGTATAAACATAGGTTCTTTTACATCTCAGTGTGATGCATAATGCATATCTGCTGCACCGGGGACATAGATGTCTAAGGCAGCGCAGTGGAGATATAGCCCTAGTTTCCTTCACTGGCATATCTCACAGGATTTTCATGAAAGGTAAGTATAAATGACACCTGAGAATGCAGGCCTTAAATACTTTTACAGCTACTATGAGGACATGCTGTTGGGGAAATCACCCTTCTCCTTGTGCAGTTTCACAGAGAGAGGAGGAAGGATGACATCAAGGCCTGAGTTGCACATTGGACTGCGGCTCTCTTCTGACTGGATTTCTGGCAGCCTTGTTCCCTGGGCTGCTTCATGGTCTTGGGTCTATCACCCCCTCCGGCCTCATGAAAGAGGGCAAGGCGGATGCTGCCCAGATGGGTGCAGTATGGTGAGTCAGCCTAGGGAACAAGTGATGACACAGTTTTTCAGGAATGCTCTCCTCAGACAAGCTCCAGTGATCCTATGACTACATGATTTCCAGTTCTACTGTAAATAATCCTTTAGGGAATCTAACCCCATAATCTGCTGCTATCATCATCATCATCATCATTAAATCACACTGTATGATTTTATCTTGAAAATCTGAATCTCTGTGCTGTTAGGAGCTTTGAATTTCACTAAATGAAGAAAAGCAAGATAGAATTCCTTACTTAGTCTACCCTACCAACCAGGTATTGCACTGCTGCTGAATAACTTACCTATATCTTTGGCTCTAACAGCAACTGGTCTTCTAAGTTCGGTAACAAACTTCTTCGCGTCCAGACGTATTTCAATGATGTTGTTCAGCAGTGCAAACAAGGGAGCCAGTGGAAAGGATGCAACAAAAAGGGTTACAAACCCAAACTGGATGACTGAAAAAAAGAAGTTTCACATTGAAACTGTCCTGGGGAAGTGAAGGTGTGAAAATGTCCTATGTTTGCATGAGATTGTTAAAGAGAATGAAGCACAAGTTTGAGGAAGTCTGCACTCCTGGTCCAAGCCCTTCAGACCAAGGTGGTGCGACCAGTAGAATTATGCCAGATGAACAGAACATGAAGGAAAGTATACCGCTGTTCTTGGTGGTTGCAGAATTTGGTTGGACACCTTTGGGATGTTGGAACATAGTGGCAATTTCTACATGTAAAGGCTGTTGCTGCCTCTACGGACTGTGAAAATGCATCATATCAAATTGTAACTCATTAAGCCCAAAATGAGGGTTCCAGCCACAGCATTACCCTCCCACCCATTCTTGTGGAAATGATCTGTGAATAGGAGAAATACTTGGAAGCTTTATCCAAATACTTCATATCTCACTTACTCATTTCCATGTATTCTGGAGTGAGGCCAGCAAAAGGTTCCAGGTTATAGTCTACTTCGTAACGTTGTTTTTTCTTCATATGCTCCTCATGGTCTACAGGACGCTGTTGTTTCAGTTTCAGGTATCTTATTAATTTTTTCATTTTTCTAAAACCATAAAAACAGTAACTTTCAGAAGTCTTGTTAGTTTTCTAAGAGTATTTGGGAGTTTTCAAACTTACTTTGTTGAAGTCTACCATATACTAAACATTTTGTTACATTGTTGTTGAAAGGATCGATGCATCGACTGATGCCTTCCATCTTTCCTCTCTCAATGGATAGCTAAAATAAGAACTTCCTCTGTTAAGCTTTATGAGTGGCCTATTAAGGAGGCACACTTTGTTTTTAGCTGTGCTGGCCCAGGCTAAGTAGTCTAGCCCATGCTTGTCCATACTAGCCTAGCATGGACTAAGGGCTGTACACATGTGTGATTGCCTGCGATGGCCCAGCTGCCTGGAAACGGCCTTAATCTTATACCAATGAGCACAGATCTTCTCCCGCACTGAATGTCAGTTTGCAGGCTTTCTATGTAGTCCATACAGTAAATCTTCCTCCACTCCTACTCTTATTGGTCCTGGCTCCTATTTTGCATTAGATCAAAGGAAGATTTTCTGGTGTCATGTGCCCTACAAACAAAGGCCACGCAAGTTGTTGCTTGGCAGGGGGAGGAGTTTCCATATGTGTTCACCTATGTTCTCCTTGGTTGAAGATGGCAAATATGAGATTTAGTAGATGACTATATGTGATTTAAATATTTCCTGCAATAATTTATCTCTGTATCTTTTCTATCTACCCTGTTTGATTGCATTTATAGTTTATTGGATACTCAGGCTACAATCAGGTTACCTTAAAGGAGGTACGCATATGTTCCCATGATGTGTACCATAACTGACACATAAGCTGCAGTCAGTATTTTGTTGAGGAGATACAGAAAGGCATGGAAGGGCAAAGTGCAGGATTTCATGCTCTTGAGTACTTCTGCAGCTCTCTCTCCATCTTTTGTTGGTTTGGGGCATCCGTGAGACAGCTGAAGTAATTGGCTATATTTGTAAAGCAAACGGTTTGGTCAAATAATACTACACCCTATGCTCTAGTCCTGGAGCAAAGACAAGCTTGTGTGACAGGTCAGTGTGACAGGCATGCTACTTTTGTGGCAGGCCACTGCTATTTCCACAGAGTTCCTGTTTATTGTTCATTCTTTATTTTAGGAGATCTATATGGTTGAGAAGGACAACATATATACATTGCACATATACATAACTAATAAAATATGGTTCTAATGATATAATCAAATGCATTGTTTAGAGTACTAATAGCATAGTCTTTTTCTAATTTCCCACTTTTGGGGTTTATGAATAATAATTCAATACTTTATGATCAAGAATTGATATACAGGCATTTTTCATAAAACAGTCTAATGTCTACTTACGGAATGCCAATTTCAAAAAGATTATTCTGAATCAGCTGTTTGCCCAGCATAATTATGCTAAGCTGTATGCACAATTCCATTAGGCAACCACCAGGAGCACACTGGAAGAAAAGAATATATGTATGAATAGGCACTTCATATCATTTCATCTTCATAGGCTTGTATGCTTCTATCTTGTCAGCAGAAGCTGGGGAGGTAGTTTTTGCAGTCTTTGTACCTTCTGCTTCTGAAGGTTGACAGTCATCAAGTGTGGGTAGCGATTACAACAAAAAAGAGAATTGTTGTTCTTCCTTCTGCAAATGGAAGTCCTATGCTCAATTAAAAGCATCATGCCGATTGAAGAAGGATTCCTAGGTTTTTTTAAAGGACTGCTACATGTTGACCCACCACAGAACTTTTTTCAGAATTAAAAATAAGCATGCACACACAAAATGAATTGCAGTTACCTCTTCCATCCGAAAAGAATGAAAAATGTAGACATAATCTCCGGGGCGTCCAACAAATCTAGAACAATTTGGAAACAATGATTAAAGTTGTGCCCTGCCTACTGAGCATACAAAGGCTTTCACACCACCACTTTATTTAAAGGCTGTGTGCATTTGTTTGAAATACCATAGTGGAAACATATGTTTACCTCTAGAAAGCAAATATGAAGGGAAATTTTAATGCTCGGTCCTCCACATATTTTTTACAAAAGTGTTTCAGTAGATATTCAGATAAGCCATGAGGGAGTGCTTTGTATCAGTATCTGGGTGTGCTGTTTTCCTAACTGTATGACATATACTTGAACATATATGTAAGTATATTATAAACTATTTCCTTTTCATTAAGCAAACCACTCCTATAGCTAACAGAATATTGCAAGCATGATTCAAACTGTAAGCTGCAGTTCTATGCAAACTTTCCTAGAAGCAAGTTCCACTGAACTAAATGGGTCTTACTTCTCAGTGCAATCTGGAATAAAATGTGGATGTCCTTTACTTTGGATTATCCAAATAAGTAAATGCTGTCCGGATGAAGCTTTAGATAAACAAATGTTCAGCGTCAGCTTGCAGCCACAGCAAAACACTTAATGAAACCCTTTTAATGACAACTCTCTTCAATTTGATTTTGAATATTCTTTCCTGCTTTGAACTTAGCCTTTTCTGCACTGGGCAGTAGACCAGACCATGGTCCGCTGAGGCCTCTGCCATCCTCATGCTAGTGTGGACTAGCAGGGGCCCCTCCTCCTCTTAGTGTGGCCCACCCACATTGAACTAGGCCAAGGACTGTGATACAATGCCGGAATGGCACTGTATCCTGGTCGACTGGTAAACCTGAAATAAGTAGTCCATATATGTGGAACTAGAGGAGTAATCTGGGATACTTTAGCTTCCCGCACAAACATCCATCAAATGTTTGTACATGAAGAGGACCACCCCCACCCTTCCCACCTTGCCCCCCCCACCTGCCACCGCCACAGCTGCTGGAATTACACGTCCCTCTGAGGCCCAAGTAGGCCTTTCAGGGGTGCACTTGCACCCTCTCCTATCCAGAAATTGTAGGGATTCCTGAACAGGGAAGGTGTGTGGGCACCTCTGGAAGAAGAAGAGTTGGCTTTTCTACCCCACTTTTCTCACCCATTCAAGGGGACTCAAAGCAGCTGACAAAACTTTCTATTCTTCTCCCCAAAACAGATACCCTGTGAGGTAGGTGGGGCTGTGAGAGCTCAGAAGAGAGCTGTGACTAGCCAAATGTCACCCAGCTAGCCTTGTGGGAGGAGAGCAGAATTAAACCCAGTATTCCCAGATAAGAGTCTGGCTCCCTAACCACTAGACCAGACTGGCTCAGAGGTGAAATGGGAACACAAAACAGCCACATACTACCACCTCTAAGCGACTTCTGTGCAAATGCAGTCTCAGTTAGTAATAGCATAGCAGTTATTGAATACAGTGTTTTTCTTTGTAGTGTACTGAACTGGATGTTTTCTACAGTTTCTTATTCTCCAAGGTCATGTCCCCATGCACTATAATGTTCGAATCGAATCCGAATTCAGCAAGGAGCATCCCCATGCAATGCCCCCAAACAGGCCTACATGCAGATCAATTGCCCAAATCCGCACTAAATTTAGTCCTCTACTGTTCAAGCTGTGGTTTATAAGTGAAGTCTGCATTATTTTGGGGTTAGCTTTTTAGCTGGCAAACTTCAGAAGCTGCTTCCCAGTGATCAGAGAGCGGGAGTGGAATAAGGGTTACGGGAAGAGGTTCGTGGGACAGCAAGGGCCAGATGACCCCCCTCATCGCTGCATCTTTACTTGTCAAACTGGGTGATCAGTTCTTGTACGTTTGCCTGGTGATCAGGTCACAGAGAGAAGAGGCTTTCTGTTTGATCACTGTTTTAAAATGGCTAGCAGTTAGATTGGGGAAGGGGCATTGGGTGGCACTTCCCTGCCTTTGCTACAGCAGGTGGCACAGGGGTTGGTGACATCAACTTGGCTCCTATCAGGAGAGAGGGGGCGGAGAGAAAATGATGCTGTTTCCCCGAGCAGGGGTTTAGCACGGTTTGCATGGGGACAGGCATATTCGACTTGAGCCTCCACTTTCATCAACTGCATGGGGACGGGTCAATTCAGTCTTGGCTCCGTATTCAGACTAAATTTTATCCAGTTCAGACTAAATGAAGTGCCCAACTGTTCACGTGCCTAAACTCTTCAGTTTTAATGCTATGGTGAGTTATTAAAGGCCCTTCAAAAACTTTATTGTGTGACCTAGGGTTTGTCCCTGAGACACTCTGAGTAAAATATTGTACTTACCGCCCCTTGAAGAAAGCAACATAGAAAATAGGTGTGTAGGCATTGACAAATTTCAGAAGGAAGGCTTTGAAGATAAGACGCTCTTCAAAACTCTTGTCTGTTTTTGGAACCTCTGGGGATAATAAGATTTATGTAAGCATGAATAAAAAATTATTTAGGGAATACTCTACATTTCAGTAAATTTTAGTATTTTTAAAGACTTCTGATGTGCTCGTTTTATTATATACACAAGGGTACTATCTTATTTGAGAAGAAAGTGTGAGACATATGAAAAAGTAAAAAGAAAAAAGCATATAAAATAAACATATGGATTAAGCTGAAAAATAACTAAGAGCAGATCCATATTTGTGAGGGCTGGAACATTCCTATAGGAAATGGACCAGCTGAAGCAGTCCCACTGTCCCAGAAAAAGGCTGTTTGTGCTTTGCCCATGCCATCCCCTGCTAATGCCCAAAGCTCTCTCAGGCTTTGGAGCATGCTGTGAGGTCCCTGATGGAGCCCTAGGGGGATATAATTAGGTGGCATGATTTTGTGCACTGTAAAATTTGGTTCCCCTTCTATAAAGGCCCATGGAAAAGTGTGGCCTTCCACATATTTCCCTGGGCCAGTTGGAAAAGGTCAACCATTGTCCCAGTCTATGTGGTCATTTTGGGCCTCCTAGATCAGCCCATGCTACATCCAGAGTGGATGCAGAATGCGGAAAAGAGAGAGCCTGAAGCTGGGTATGTCCTGCACTGTACCAGGATACCAATATGGATGAAAAGGGCGAAGCCTAACCGATAATCACCTCTTCAATGATCTCATATGACATCTGAGGAAGCTGTTTAGATTCAGGCCATATCTCTACTTTTAAGTTGGAGGTAACTCCATTCCATATGGATGGGAGAGGTCCCTCGATCTCACATAGACCAAGGTGCCCTTCAGATCTCTATTTTGGAACCTGGAGATGCCATCTTCAGCAGAACCTCACTGCAGGACTTCAAATCATGCCCTGCAAAAAAGACACTTCAGATGGCAATCGGGTGATGGGATTGATGCGATTTCCACGAGGTACCTGCTGCTGCCAAGAGTGGCTGCAGCTATTGGATCATGACTTCCAAAAGCACCTCCATACTCCAAAATGCAATTGCAGAAGTGGTTTTCATGTTGCTATCCAGGTGCCTTACCCAAGATGCTCTTCAGCCCTCCAGCTATCCCCCTAGTCATGTGGAGTCATGGACTAAGACTAAATAACCCTGTAGCATGATGAATGGTCACAACGGTTGCATTCCAAGTCATCTTTAAGTACATTACAAGCATATATTTTTCTGTTATTATAAAATAAGTTTTGATTTTGCTTGTATTCTACTTCCTAGACCTGAACTATATATACTAGGTTACACAGGATCCAGTTATATATATATTACTACAGATTTCTATAAACAGTCAAATCACTTTATTTTGGTCCTTGTCAATTTTACTTTCCTGTTTCCATGTGAATAAATTATTTTATAAAAATCTACACAAAATAATAAATATGTATTAAAGTATGCATGTAAATGTGAAGATATCTTCCAACAGATCTTCGCTCCTAGCTGTTAGATGGATACATCAATGCTGTTTCCTTGGCAAAAATGTAAAAGTGGTTTGCCACCATCTTCTTTTGGGGAGATGGCAAGTTTCTAAACATACTTTATGCTAAAATGCATAATCTTGATGCATCGATCTTGATCATTAAGTATATTCTCATTTGCTGTTACTATATAAAAAGCAATTTGCTTTAGAATTCACAGACTTGACTTTTTCCATGATCTCTTTGAATGAGTCATCTACATAAAGATGACAGAAAATCTCTAAATCAAGCAGAGCCCTACAACAGCATTACTGATATGCATGGGAGTTGTTACAGGAGGCTTACAGGCATTTTAAATACCCATCTGAACAGATTATTAGCACATGCATTTCTGTGATAATATCACACAAAGTGCATTTGCGTGATATTATGTGTCCTGACTGGCCCTGCAGACAGCCCCCAAGTCATGAAATCTGACTTCAGAGGTACTCAGAAGGTGAGAAAGCATTCTGATAGTGGTTTTCAACCTCATTTGCTCCTGTTACTATGTAGAAAGGCTGCAGTACCAGAGATCAGGGGACAGTTTCTGCCATGTGTGATATGGTGCCAAACTGAAAAGGACCAATTTCAGGGGATAATTCTAGTTTGGTGCTGAATTGCACCAGGTAGAAACTTTGGAGGCAAGGAAGTGCAAGCCATATAAACAGCATACTTACCACCATCTATCCCGGTGATGGCCAACCTATGACACGCGTGTCACAGGTGACACGCCAAGCCCTTCTGGGTGACACACATGGCCACCCTGGCACCTGGGCGTGTAGTGCTTGCTTGTTCTTGAAGTGTACAAAATACCAACTTTCAATTGAAGATTTAGCAACAAACGTCACTAATGTAAAGAATTATTTGTTTTTGCTTTTAATAAAATACATATATCAAAAATATAACTTTTTTTACTAGAGCCACAAATATCACAAAATTATGGATATTTCTGGATGTGACACAGCACCCGAGTTAAGCGAGGTTTTCTTGCGAATTTTGACACACCGAGCTCAAAAGGTTGGCCATATCCCCTCCAAACAGCCCATTTGCTGGTAATCTGGATGCTGCCATAGTTTATGTTCAGCATAACCAGATATGCTTGTTTACTGTCCTTTGCTTTCCCATTCCCCCAAGAAAGTGGGGAGCTGTTAAAAATTCTTTGGTATTCTAAAGTAAGTTGGGCTATTCATTGATTTTAGTTAATTTAGTCATTTATTCTCAAATTAATGTTAATTATTGGAAGATGTATATGCAGTACTACCAAATTATTACCTAGGCAGGACTCATTACAATGTAGTTTCACTTGCACAGGTAAAGTTACAAAATTAGTCCCTTTGAACTGATCAGGTAATTAAACCATAGTATCAAGTCAAATAATTTCAGTATTTGCACCTACCAACATAGGGATTTTCTATAGGCAACCAATTGATTATTGAATTGCTGGAAAGAGTCTTTCATATTTTGCTCAGCTGAACTGCAGCTAAATGCAAGCAACAAGAATATTAGAGTGCCTGCCAAAAGCTGACTTTATCTCTGTTCACAGTGCTTGCCAAAAAAACTTATTCAGAAGCCTATTGTTTTCTGTTGTCCTTCTTAACTAGCAACTAAAGAAGTGTTACATGAAAGCGTATGAGAAAGGCTGCTTGAATGTTTGAGTTTACACAGATTCAGCAGTTTGTTATGTATAAGACAGGCTTGCAATCCTTCAATAAATCATCCTATGTTTTGATCTCTATACCTTGTTTCATGACTGTTTAATATCTATGCTTGCATTGCTTTGCTGCTTGCTTTGCTGGCTCGTCGCCCATATTGCTTATATTGTGATTATTGATTGGTATCTGATGCTCCTGTTATTTAAGGTTTATTGACTATTCTCTGATGATGCTAGGTTTATTGTTTGATGCTCAAGTGTATATAGCATTGATTACTGCATTTATCTATGGTTAGCAATGTACATATTCACAGCACAGGTGCAGTGTACATATGATGTAGCAGTGAAAGAATGCCTTATTGCTACATACCAATTTGGGTTAGCCATCGGGCAATGCATCCATAAACTTCATCCAAGATTATTATCACTACCAAATTGATAATTACTGCAGTTGCAGTGACAGTTACTCTAACATTAGATCGGCCACCTGGAGAGGAGCTGATCGCTAAAGCTGCTGCTGTAGAGATTCGGTATATTATGACTCCAAAAACGATTGCAAAAGTCAGCCCAATCTAGGAAGAAGAAAAAAATATTTCCATATCAGTATATCTTAATGCCCAAATCTGCACTGCAAATCACATAGCAGCAAAGTAGCCTAACAAAATGACTCAGTCCTTATCTAATGCCCAGATTGCTTGTATTTTCTTTCAAGCATTTTTTATGTGGTAATGTTTTTCTCAAACAGTCATTACTGAACAAGGGAAGTATCCTCTGTGAAGGCACACCCATGAATCTGAGGGACACTGAGGGAAATGCAGTCACTGTACTGCTGTAATCCAGAGTCTCCATTGCTGCGTAGCTCCTGGAGAAGTGGCTGATGGATGGAAAAGGAAGACGGATGACAGTCATCATGAAATGTGTTGGCTGCTGTTTCTCTCCTACAGACCCTTGCTGCTGTATTTTGATATGTTTTTCCCCTCCTCAATAAAACAGGGGCGCAGTCCTCCTTTGGAAACCGTGCTAAGGAAAAATGGGGCTTCTAAATGAAGTGCAAGGCCATGCACTTACCACCTTTGAGACAATAATGGGTTCATGTGCTGCCAAAGTATTTGTATGCATTCTCCAGCCCAGCTTTGTTAATTTGTTAACAGGTTTATATGCATGAAGTCGGGGGGTCATTGACTGGGGGTGTTTTTCCACTAGCACTAAGTACCCATTAAGTACCCATTAGGGACCCATTTAGGACTCATTAGGCTCACAGCAGGAAGGCTCCATTTCCACTGCAGAACCCATTAGAGCTACATTTGTTTCCACCTGTTCTAGGGAAATCCAGATCATATGGGTCCAGGACCTATAATCCAGATTTCCTGTAGACCCCATTAAAGGGGTCTGCAATGGGGTCTTCAGACATCAAATCCGGATTATACGGAGCCTGTTTCCACCCTAATTGGGCAATGGGGTCTAGGGAGGGCACACCCATCGGGGGGGGGGCTGCCCCGAAACCTAAAGCTCTGAAGCCTGTGCACAATCTCCAAAGCTGGCTCTGAAGCAGGCTCCGGAGAACAGCACAGGCTACAAAGAGGACCCCATGCGAGAGCAATGCCATTCCTATGGACCTTTGTCAAAAGCTCTGGAGGATATTTGGAGTTTGTGGCAAATCTTTGGAGTTTATGGCAAAGCTCCAGAGATTCTCTGGAGAATCTTTGGAGTTTGTAGCAAAGCTGGAGAATCTTCTAAGAACCTCTGGAGCGTCTACAGAGATTGCACCCCCTCTCCCCCAAAACACATGGGGTGATGGGCGGGCCCCACGTGGGTAGATCTGGATTTGCCACATTGGTGCTTTGGTGTTTCCAGTGCGAGCAAGCTAGCACCCATTGCTATTGGGTGCTAAACCACTCATGGAAACACAATGGGTACTTTCCTTAATCCAGATATACTAGATCTGGATTAGTTGAAGGACCCATTCCTTAGATCCGGATCATCTTAGATCCGGATTAAGGGAGATCAGTGGAAAAAACCCCTGGGTTGTTTGGTGAGATTTGACTGCTTTCTGCTTTGATGTAGTAGCATCGGAGTGTTGGAGGAAGCTGGTCAACGCTGCATCTGCCTGGCTGTAGGGGTACACAGGTGTCAAGATGTGCCTGACATCTTGACACCTGTGTATTCATAACTGTGAAAAACCATTGTCTGCTGTGGGATTGACCACTGATGCAGGCATCTTGGCTGGCATCTGTGTGGTTGAGGTTTCAGGCATGGTATTTGTGCTTTCTGACATTGTCCTCATGATGAATCCTCCTTAACGAGGCTTAATCAATGCAGGTTCCTTTCCTCCATTGTCTTGAATTGGCAGCCCTTCCCCATTCAAGGCAATGCATTTTTTAATATGGGTAGTCAGCCATAGCGAAGCTCACAGCCAGGGTTCCCCTAATCCTCAGAATTATATTGTCTATTGCCCTCATAAAACAGGTTCCCATTAAGCAACATTTTCCAGGTAAGTATCTATAGGATGATCTATTGTACAATTAAATAAAACTTGAAGCTAAAATAGAAAATAAGTTGGATTGCCAAATAAATAGTGTTGAATTATTCCAGTATTCAGAACAAGTATAGAACTAACAGAATTGCATCAGATATTGTTCTTTGGTGTATAGTGAAGAATGACTTGAAAGCCTTCTAAAATGTCATATATGTGATGAAGGGGGTTTGGGAGTGAAAAAGGAAGAACATTTCTCTCAGTCCTTGCCAAATAACACTTTGGCCAAAATGGTAAGGAGTTCAAATAGAACAAACAGCCACAGAAGCAACAAGGTCAAATGTGGGAGAAAGAAACCTGGACAGGGTATGCATCAATATTCATAGAGAACTGTAATGGTCTTCAGTTCCCTCCTAAATATACAAATATTCTGACATGCACATGCACACGCACACACTCTTTAGTAGTTGGGGAAAGCTTTTCTGCTTTTATGTTGTGAAAGTTTTTTTCCTTTTTAAAAATCCTTTGAGATTAAGAGTGGAAAGAAGGAAGCATGGGGAAATCCCAGGTTCTTACCTTGTCTGTTGACTCTTCACATAACTGTTGTTCTAGCAAATGTCCATCCCCTTCCCTTTGCTTTTTTCCTGCGCTCACTAACATACGGGTATTTTGCAAGAGCAACTACTTCACGAAGAGCCAGCAGACAGAGGTAAGGAAGTGATATTACAAGAAATCCAGCATCGTTGCCTCCATATCCTGCTACTACATAGGGACTTCCACAGATATGGATGGCAGTCCTACTATAGTGCTGGAAGAACCGTAGGTGCCCTTAAGGCCTTGTCTCCACTTAAACAAGTAAAGCCAGTTGCAGGAGAAACCAGTCCAAAGCTAGTCATCCCAACAATATGTTTCTCTGGCCATTGGTCCAGTCAGCTTGAAGGTCCAGCACCTGTACGTGAAGGCCAATAACGCAGCATGCTTGTGAGTTGGCAGCACTATGCAGATGGCCCTCTCCTTTCCATTCACAGCTGCTCTGAGACCAGAATGAAATGGGGAAGCACATCGCCTCCACACTCCTGCAGACTGGTTGGTGGGCATTGTAAGAACAGGCTGCTGGACTAGAAGGACTGCTTGTCCTACACAGCAGGACATACCTTATATTCTTATTATTAGATAGTACTTACCATGAAAATAATGCTCACAAAATTTGTGAAATATGCAGGAAAGCGATCTTTCCAAGTCAGTTTTTCTTTTTCAGTCTATAGCATGAAAAAAAAGAACCACAAAGCCCTGCAATTTAATACATTCAGACAGGTTGGAAAAACATTTTTGTTCTTATTTGTGCTTATCAACCAAACTTTGATGTGTACAAAAGCAATCAAATGCATAACTTCATAGTAGTGCAAGGACACAGAGTAGAAAGTGAAAGATTCAAAGAGAGATATATACTGCAGCAGTGTGAGATCAATTCAGTGAGACACAACTAGAGAAAGTGCCCAGCAAATAAATATGTTTATTTCCAGACTTTACAAATTAATCTAACTATGGCCTTGATCTGCCCCCAGCCTTCCTGTGGCTGTGAAGCTCACACAAGTTTCCCAGCCCCTCCACCTGCAATGGCTAAAAGTAGAAGTTCCTAGTCTTGGAGCTTGGGGGGCATTTTTCTGGGCATGCTATGGTGTGCCACGGAATAACACACACACCCATGCCCACACACATTTGCTCCTAGATTTGGGGCTCATGGGGGTGTTTGGGGGGGCCTGCTATGGCACACTGCCGAACACCAGCTCCTGGTAATCTAGGAGTTGTGCCATCTGCATGCCTCCCTAATTCAGATTAAGGCCCTTACTCCAGATGCAGACCTGGCCCAATTTGCACTTGGGCTTGTAGTTCATGAATAGTGAACACCTGGCTAGCAGCAACCATTCACACCTTTTCTGGTGCAGGAGGGGTCATCTGAGGTGCCGTGCAAGTGTGCTGGCACCTTAGGTAACGCTAGATACAACTGTGATTGTGCAAAGCATCAGTGTCACCCTAGGAACAACACTGGCACAAAAGCTGTCACAAAGGTTGCCGGGAAGATGGCAGCACCCAGGAGCTGATCTGATGCACGATCAATCCCAGGTGAATGATCAATTGCGTGGGGGCTGGGCTGTAGTCAATGTTGGGCTGTCACACACCAAAGTGCAAATTTGCCCAGATTTATTGGATCTACAACAGATCCAGATTAAGGGCCTGTCTTGTGCAGACAGAGCCAGACTAACAGGCTGGGGCCACCTTGATCCTCATTAACAATGAGGAGGCTGAGGATCCAGACCAGATGCCCTTTGGTTGGAATCTGTAGTTAAGTGCAAAAAGGACCTAGGTCTACTTAGAAATAAGCTTCCATTGCATACAGTAGAAACTGAGCAACTGGTTAGCTGGTACTGTCTGTGTGCATTTTACTGATGTGTGCAAACATGGATATCTGGTTCAGCATCCACACACGTGGTAGACAGAACTATGATGGCATCTCCATCCATAAGGTAAGTAAATAACACTATTGCTGGAAAGCCATGACCAGCACAAGGTTTTCCAGCAATAGTATTTAGTGCTTTTAAGGGAGAAAAACGTGGGACTATGGTGGGGTTGCCTCAGATACGTGAAGTAACCCCACCACAGTGGAGCCATAATGTCCTAATTCCCCTTGTCTGGACAGGGCCATTCCACAACAGGAGCAGTGACTGCTTTCCTGGGTGAAACAAGGCTTAGGTGAATACTGTTCAGCATGGGAAACAGTGTATTATATATTATTTATACTGCACAAGATTTCAGCATCATGGAAAGACCCAGCAGAAAGCGTGTGTGTGCTCACATTCATGAATGTAACTTATGTATTCAACTTTGTGAATGTCATTGAGAAGAAGAGGGAATGTTTTGTGTGGAATCACAGGTCTTGGCACATGTTGCAAAGGCTACTCTTGGGCCAAATCTAGCAATTCGGGACTGGAACAGGATAGGGTGAGGTAGAGTGCACTAATGCTTGCCTCTATTGTTGCAGCTCCATCCCAACCTACCAGTGGAGTGAGGATGGGACTTTTGTTCCAATGGTCCAATGCTGCAGGGTAAAAGGAATTCACTGGTGCACTCAGTAAGCTGTTTCTGGAGCCCAGAAAAATGGTGCTAGCTAAGCTCCACATACCATGTGTGCTCCCTATTTGCATGGCAGTGGCTGGGGTGGACTGCTTCCAAGAGTGTGAGCACTCTCATATGTGGTTTTCATGCCCAGGGGCACTCCACTTCCAGGGTCATGCAGACGATGTATTTCCCCAGAAGGCAAGTGGACCCTGTGGACCAAGGAGGCAGCTGCTGTGGTCTAGATGAACTGTATGGAAACTGCCTCATTCCAGCCTTGCTTCCAATACACAGAAACTAGAATCCCTTTGAAAGATATTTAGCTAAAAGGCAGAATGCAGCAATTGCAACTCCTAAAGTGGTTTCTTTTCACCATCCTTTGATTCAGCCACAGACCAGTCCTATGCATATCTTTTGAGAATGAAGTTTCATCAGGATCATACACAAAAGGGTGAGGGACTGCAGCCTGACAGGGTTAATGCTTTGCCTTTAAGGCTTTATGCAATAATCACCCTGGTCTTTGGCTGAGGAACAGCATCCCCTCAACAGGCAGGCACTGTCACTATTTCAGCCAATCTGTTTTTATAATAATTTATAATACTGTAATTTATTGTGACAGGCCCTGAGATCTTTGGGGGATAGGGCAGGATAGAAACAAACAAACAAACAAACAAATACTGATTATTATCAAAATAATTACTATATTAAAAGAAAAGGGATTTTAAACAGCTTTAGGCAGTGAAATATATTATGACATTTTCATTTAGTATGAAAAATAACGCAAAAGATAGTATATGCTATTTAATTCTAGGCAAAAAGGAACACCACCAAACAAAAGACAAAATCATTAGCTTCCCTGTGATGGGCTGCTCTATAAGCTAGGTGCTGCTACTGCAAAGACTTTGGCTTGGAACTTTTTCTATATTTGTCCCCTAACACTGGTTAAGAAAGAATCTGAGAGAAGGTAAGAGACAAAGAGAGGACCTGTTCACACTTTACTCTATAGCAATATCATCCTACTGAGGTTTATATCAAGTGCAGAGGGAGGCATCCACACTTCAAGTGTTGGTGCAATCCTGAACTGGATGGCCAGCATTAAAAATGCTGATGGTCCAGTATGGTCCAGCCAAGTCACCATGGCAACAGCAACATCTGGTGTGTGCTGGAAGAGTATGAATGTTGCAACTAGGCCAAGTGAAATTGTGGACAAGGTTTGTCCACAGCTAAAGAAGACTGGGCAGCTGGAGGCAGGTCTTGGATGCTCCAGGATAACAGCGATGGCACAGAACATGAATAGACCTCCCCTGAGTGTCCAGAATGGTTCCATTAGGTAAGCGTGAACAGGTCCAGAATGTGAGCAAGATGAGCACACTCTTTCCTGATGCTCTGGGAACTCTATAAGTATAAATTTCTTACTTGGACTCAGCTTTAGAACTGCTAATATTTGACAACATCTTGTTCATTTTGTGATCCATTGATTACTGTTTTATTTCAGCATGTTACCCTCCCTTTTTAAAGGTAAATTCTTAATATAAGCAACATTGTATTAATGATGTTCTGTAATGTGTAATGAGAAAATCTTATTTTAAGAACAGCAAGAATACTACATGCATATTGCATGCATGCTATCTATAAAATAATAATAATATAAAAGAATATAGCAGGCAACACTTTCAGGCGTATGGACACATGCCCCATTGCAAAAGTGCCACTCAAGTCACTATGCAAGGATTAACCATGCAGTGCCATTCCAAACACAGGCAAAATCTATCTCAACTAGAGTGCTAAAGAAAAGGGACAGAGAAAGTGGGGGAGACACTTGTATGTGTATATTAGACAGTAGTCAAAGTCTGGCAAGTATCAATTGGTGTTGTCTATAGTTATTCATGGTTCAGAAAGTTTCCACAAATTTTAATGAAATGTACCAATTTCACCCCAGCCATGACTCTTTTAACTCTTTGTCGCCATTTGTTTGCTGCCTCTTCTGCCAATTGCTGGCCCTTCTGATGGCATTTGAAGGAAACAAAAGAGGATCATGCAATATGGTTGTTACAAGCATTGACATATAGCAAATCAATCAATCCATCAATCCATCTATGGACACGCTATGGCTTAAAAATTAATAAAAGCTGTCTGTTACTTGTTATGCACCAGTGCTATGTGTCTTCTGACATGAAGTCAATTACCATGAGAAAGAAAATATAAAATAAAACCACAAGAAAATTGGATGACGACAACGACAACAACAACAACAGTGCAAGCAAATATTAAAGGAATTTGCCCCATTCCTCATTTCACAGAATGATCTTCCTCATAAGGAAGGTAAACAAAGGAAGGTAAACAGAACAATCACAAGTGGGATGATTGCTGATGAAGTTGTTCAGTTCAATCAGGTGAAAGGATGGCCATATCTCCACAGAATGAGTGAGAAGGCCTGACGGCAAGCACTTTGACTAAAATGCTTCAGTCTCTGCATCAACAGGTCCTCCATGTTTCCATTTTGGAACACGGGCTTTCTGGTGATGTGGCAATTGAGGCATTTTTGTCAATGGCAGAAAGTCATGGAGATTGCACCTTTCCGTGGGCAGTGCACTTATCATGAGGCACCTCTTGCTGTTGCAAATGGAAATGGGGCAACTGAAGATGTGTCCGTAGAAACCTTCTTCATTAAGCACAGACATGGCCAAAGTGAGATGGCCAAGGAGTTATTCCTGCTTATGTTCTGCAAACGTTTGCACAAACTATTCACTTCATGGTGGCCATCCCTGTACCATTTACACTCAATCTTCCATTTGATGTTGGAATTTATAAGAGTAACATCAAATGACTGTAAGAACAAGCAACAAATTATTCAGCATGATGGAACTGTAAGACTGAAGACAACTAACAGATTTTGCTTGGATTATTTTCTTATTTCCACTTTTTTTTAGATCAAGAGAAGACATATAAATACAACATTTCATATGTGAAACACCTTAAATATTCTGTATATAAAATGTTAATTATACCAACTTTTTTTTTCAATTCCTCCCATTGTCTTAGATTAATGTTGCATAATGATATATTCATTACAAATACACAGTCCTGAAAGAAAACAGGTCTTTATATTCCCCTATAATATCCAAGGATTCATTCACATTTCAACAGCATATGATTGGAAAAAGTACCCTTGTTGCAAGCCTCATTCATTGTCAGAGGTATTGCAAAAAGGGGAATTACATAAAAGGGAATTTTCAGTAGCACTTGCTGTAAAGTAGAACACATAAGAGTTTTTGACAATGGTGCACAGTGACTTGTGAATGTTTGCACAATATTTACCCAAAAAATATAAAAGATGAATAGGGTCTAAGTTATGAATATTAAGGAAACTTTTGGAGAAACCAGTATGTTTTCTTAACTGGATTGAAGCCAACAGCAAAAAGCCAAGCACCTGATTTGCATATACACTGGCTGGTATGTTGGAGGCTTCACATCCTACTACTATGCTCCATCTTCAGGATCGAGTCTAGACTGGACCAAGAGGTCCAAAATGGCAGCTTTGCTTTCTTTAATGGTAGAAGTCTTTTTTAAGGTCTACCAGTATACTATATTGTGGTATGCCAGACTATGCAGGGGTGCAGACAGAACACCCTGGTGGTTTGGACTACCATCGGACTCACTGCACCATGCTGTTGCAATGGGCCTACCAGGTCTTCAGAGCTTTCGAAGCCTCACCCTTCAGCCTGCACCAAAGTTGGCATAAGCTTTGGGGCTGGAACAGGGGTTGAAGTGAAACAAGCTGTCCCAATGCAGATAGCCTTGTTCTGGTCTAGGAGCCATTTGTCCCTCCAGGTCTAGTCTACTGAAGAGTGAAAAGACCCTGAAGTTCAATTTCTGGCATCTTCTTAGAGAAGATAATGACAAATCACTGTTGTCTTGCTAGGAACACTGCAAGGAAACGCTCAAAGTAGTTACCATGAATTGAGCTCGAGTTCAGTTTTTACCACCATTATTAGACTAACTGAATTGTTTTAAATCCATGGCTTAACATGAAATGTTAAGTAGAAATTCACTTGGTGATCCTGCAGTGGTGTCTATCTTCAGAAGGAGAGTATGTTTGTATACTAACATTTCTTTAGATGTATCTTATTCTTTACCAAATTAACTGTCTTGTACCTGGACTGTCTCCAAAGCAGTGTTCAGATACAAGGGCTCTTCTTTTCTGGTAGTTCTTCATACTTTTAAATTCTAACAGTATACTTTGGGAGAGGACATGGGCTTATCATAGAATTCTCACAAGACCTCGTGAGATTTCAGAAAAAAGTGGAAAAACCCTAGATTGTGTGTGAAACTGAGGAAGGGTCTTTTGGAAGTCTACAGCCCCAACAGAAAAAAAAGAAGGGACTGATGAGAAGAAACAGAAAAGAAACAAGAAGTCTACTTCTATTTCACTTATTCAGTAAGGGAACTTCCTCTATGAGTAGGCAGGTTGAAGAGAATGAAGAAGTGCCTGCAAGTATAGTATAATATAACTAGGGAAAGTTAGACAAGCTGGAGATTTTCTGGATGCAAGCTGTGACTCACATCCTCTTTTTAGGAAGAACTGTTGCCCATAACTTTTTTTTAAAAAAAATTAAACAGCACCAGGAAGACCAGCCTGAAATTACAAGTTACCACGATAGTATTAAACACTTTCTGGGGCTTTTCTCCACTTGGCCTTATTCTGGAATATATCCTAGAACAGGGACCTGCTATCTGCATGCTAGTGCAGACTTCGGAAGGCCCCAAGGTGAGGCCTGTTATAGTCTGCATTAGCTTGTGGCCAGCAGATCGGTATCCTGAGATATATTCCTTAATAAGCCTGAGTACAGAAAGGGCCCTGGTTACTGCAACCATCCTAAATATTTTTTTGTTTCATTTTCATTTTTGTTTTAATAAAACTTTGCTTGCTAAAGCTTCCTGATGTTACTTTGGAAAAAGGAGGGGGAATTCCTACTGTCAGTCATATGTTTTTTGAAGACATGGACTAAACCTATGCTTACTTATTATTCTAAGAGAAGGAATATTTTTCTTTGAGAGAATAAAGGTTACATAGTATGTGACACCTTCCCTAATTCTGAGGATGGAAGAGAACCCATCCACAAAATCCTGGTAGCAGGGGGCTTTTCTGAATCCCTTCCTTTGTCTCAAGCTGGGATCAATTGTTACAATAATGGGATAGGCAACTTGCATTTGAACAGCCCATTCTGCTCCAAACGTAGCTGATGCATCTGAAGAGTCCTTGGAAATGGAAGTTCCTGGACTTCTGAGTTTTCATTCAGGCCATTTTAGGACGGACCCACTTCTAGTGCCACTTCCTGGAGTGCTGCCTAAAAGTATCTCCCATAATATAACAAACTACTGGGACACGTCACCTGCATTCTTCCATGGTCCAGTATATCAGCCCTGGGCAGGCTATAGATCTTGATGTTGAGGTCTACAGCTATACTGGGCTGAGGGATCCATTTTGGATGCTACCTCAATCCATACTTTGTCCAATACGGACTGTGGTGGCAGGGCTTCCCACACTTGCACGAGGAAGGCAGAGTCCTAGACCAGAACATGATCCAGTCTACAACCAATGTGGAAACGGCCAAGAATATTAAGGCAAACTGTTATTAGCCAGAGACTCCAGCATTATCCAAGACTGGGTAACAATGATGAAGAAGTTATGCCATCCATTATAACACCTTAATAAAAAAAATGTTAATTGTACAAAATTGCATAGTAACAACAGAAGAGCTTTTTCACTTTGGTGAATAATCCCAGAACTGACCCAACTTGCTTTGGATTAATCTATTTCAATGCCATGTTGTTGAATAAAATACTGGGCTTTGAGGTAGCTGTTCACAATGCAGCATATTCTCACCCATGCTGCTTCCCTAGTATGTTCTTTTATGACATAACCTAGTATGACAGCAGCACCAAAGTGCCATGCTGAGTTCTTTTGCTGATGCAGTGACTCAGAGGACCTCAGGAATACCTACCACTAAAATCCTGGTTTAGAGTTACAGTAGGGTACACGATAATCCTAGCTGCACACATTAAAATGATATTTCACATAAAGCTGTAAAATGAAAGAAGTGACTAGAAAATAAAGATATTCATTACAAAGAAAAAAATTGTGCAGAAAAGTCAAATCCAGAAATAGACTTTCTTGCATTAGAAGGATGAGGGCTTTCCTTTTTCCATTATACGCAGGGCTGGCTAAAAGCTGGTGTCTTGGCCATGATCTGGCATCCTATTTTTATAGGGCTGAAATCCTTTGTCTGTTGGGCCAAGGAACGTGGCTGGCATAACAAGGGTGACGAGGATTTGTAACTATAACATATGTACAGACCTGATTTTACTCTTGTTTATACTGATTTTATTCTTCTATGGTTTTATCTTTGTATACTTGATACTTGATATGGTCAAGCGACTAATCAATAAAGTTTATTCATTCATTCATTCATTAAGAACGTGAGAGGATCAGGCCACAGCCCTTCTAGTCTAGTATCCTGTCTCATACACTGGCCTACTGATTACTTATGGGTGTTCTCAAGCAGAAGTCACTCCAACTTGAAGGAATTCATTCTTCTCACTATTAATACACCTGTTGCTAACTCTTCTGATTGTAAATTTCATAGACTAATGAAAAAATCTGGGGGGGGGGGAATGCTTCCTCTTGTTGGTCCTAACTCTCTTGCCCATCAGCTTCACAGAATGACTCCCCTGGTTCTAGTTTGTGTGATTTTATATACTTCAGTCAGGTCACCTGTTAAATGCTGTCTTTCAGGACTGAAGAGGCCTAGATATCATAGCATGATTTTGTAAGTGTCTTACTAAACTTTCTTTCTAAATGCCTTTTCAATAGTAGCTATAAACTAGTAAGTAAAAACCAACCATAGAGAACACGACAAATGCTAGTAACTTACTTGTATGCCCTTCCCATAGCCACACAGAATCTTTCTTCATGTTTCCATTCTCTGACAACAATTTTACTACTAAAATCACATCAGCTACAATGGAAACAATGGAATTTCCAAGTAAAAAACATAAAGTATTTTGCAGTAGGTGTTCTATAGATTCCCACCTATTTTGTCTATCAAGTCCAATTTAAAATTGATCAGGTTCAAACTGCAACACTCCTGAACAGAATGAATTTCTAATATAGAAATTAATATGTTGCATTTCTGTGATAGAAATTAGCTCCTCTTGTGTTGATTATGTGTTGCAAATCCTAACGGGTGCAAACATGTATAACTCTGGGCATGAGTTTCACAGGAACTTTCCTACAGATGGCATGGCATTTTGTAGGAGCTCAGATAAACACAGAATGCCCTTTGTGAAGCTTATTGACCTTGAAAGCAGAAAATGACTGCTAGTTATCCTGTAATCAGAACTCCAGCCAGCAGGAGGATCTGCTTGACTGGGGAAAACACTCACTGGGGACATAGCTGAAAGCAGAGGTAAGCCAGGGCACAGTACCTAGTTAGCTTATGGAATCTGATATCACAAGATATCAATCATTCCAAAGCTGTGTACTGAAAGAGAATTGTTAGTAGGCTGATCCCAGTTTGATCTTTCCATTAAGAAAAGAAGTCTTCATATAAGACATGGAAATCCAGGAAGTTTCTCAGCTGAAGGAATGAGAAAGATCTTTGCTGATTTCTCCTTTTTCCTGCAATTCTTTACTAGAGACATCCTACTCAAGAAGTTCCCTAATTTCTCCACAGCAGTTTTTCAGAAGATACTGGAATAAGATGGAGAAAAATACTTGATTTTCTTTTCCGTTCTTCCAGCAAAACTGTAACTCTGTTGGACAGAGCTCTCTATCTAACCTACTATGTGCTGCCAGAGAGAAATCTGCTGCACAACCAAAAGCTCTTGAGAACATAACACAATGTATTCAACCATGAAGGAAGATGCTCATTGCATATCTGCATAAAGTGAGTCACATGCACTTTTCACACTTGTTATCTCAGAACAAGCACCTTCCCAGTAGACTTTGTCTGCATGGAACTAGCTCTATCCTAGTCCAGAACCATCCCAGGGGGTCCCAATCCTGGATTAGCTGTAGACATTTTTGAAGAGGTCTACAACCATCCCAAACCATCTTGTTCCAGTCCAGCCTTCAATGCTTTCACACCTGTTCTGGAACAAGGAAAATGACACAGCTCCATTTCTGAAGCTTATGTAAGCTTCCAAAGATCATTCCTGAAAACCTAACACAGGAAGTCAGTTCAGCCCTGCCCTTGAGTAGAGCATACAATACAGTATTCAAGCAATGGGGCTTGGCTCAGTTGCTGACAGAGTTGGGTGATGCTTTGGATAGGGAGTTGAATGGACTGGAATGGCTATGGCATGTCCTCATTGCTACCAGAACAGATGTCTATATAGACAGTACCTCACCTCTTATCCTGGAACAGAGTGGACTGAGATAATGAGAACTGAGTGTGTTTTCCACTGATTTAGGTAAGATCACATGAGAATTTTTTAAAAAATACCGATATTCTAAAAGAAATAATTTTTCTGAAAATGTCTTGTAAGACTAAATTTGGCCTCATTCCCTTAGTAAAATAGATACTTCTACAGTGGGATTAGCAGGTCCCATCTCTTGGGAAGGAAATGTGGTGAGTACGTGGCCACACAGCTCCTGTCCTACCAAGCTTTGAGACCTGAAGGAAACTTCTGCTCCTCATTCTCCGAAGTTTCTGTTTGGCTCCATGAAGGAACACCCAGGAAACGGCCCTGGAAGTTATTCATTTTCTGTGTGATCCTTATTGGAGCATGGCAGAGGGCATGCATTGCCATCCATTTACATGACAGGGGAAGAACAGAGCAACAGGTGTCCTTGGAGTAATGAGATGGGTTGCAGGTTCAAAGATGGAATGTATATGCACACATACATATGGGCTTTCACTGGGCTCTCTTTCTCTTGAAGTGGATAAAGTCTGTGTTTCCATTTTTTACAAAAGAAATTGTAAATGTGGAACAAATGTCAAATAGGAAATATTCATCCTTAAATAGGCTTTAGATCCATACCAGTCCCAGCTTTGAATAAATTATTGACATTACAAAGTTGCAAAATGAAATTCTGTGCATTTCTCTGGGAGTAATTTGTCCCTTTAGGGTGCTTCCACATTGGACCTTTAACACCCATTAAGCACACATTTTAAACACTTTGGGAAACCGTGTCTGCACTGCAGCACCCATTAGACACACATTGGGGAGCACACTTCCCCATTGAATCCCGCGAGATATGTCGCTAATGGGTGCTAAGTGCCCCTTAAACCAGTTTCCTGGAAGACTACATAGAATGTAGTCCTAATGGGTGTTTTTGTAGTTAGGACACATCTGTTTCGGATGTGTCCGCACTACGAAAGGGTCCCTAACTGGGCCCTCTCCCGGCCCGCCATGATTGGCTCCGCAGGAGCCGAGCATGGCGAGCTGGGGGACTCCTATCTTGCAGCTCCCCCTTGCCCAAGAAGCAGCGGATTGCTGCTTCTGAAGCCAGGGGGGGCTTCCCCTAACATCCCCCCCAGCCCACCCTAGGGAGAGTGCGAGCGATCCCCTCCTTACCTTAATGCAGCCAGGCCGATTCTGGCTGCAGGGTCCCAGTTGCCTTTGTGCGTGTGTCCTGCACGCCTCCCGACTGGCCAGGGCCACGCCTGGCCTCAGGAGGCTCTTTGTGCAGGCACCGTCCCTAGCCAATCGGGAGAGCCTCCTGAAGCCAGGCACGGCCCTGGCCAATCGGGAGGCACACAGGAAGCATGTGCGAAGGCAACTGGAACACTGCAGCCAGAATCGGCCTGGCTGCGTTAAGGTAAGGAGGGAATCCCTCGTGCTCACCCCAGGGTGGGCTGGGGGGAAGGGGAAGCCCCCCTGGCTCCAGAAGTGGCGATCCGTGGCTTCCAGGGTGAGGGCGACCCCTAAATTGGAGTCCCCCGGCTTGCCATGCTCGGCTCCAGAGGAGCCAATCATGGCAGGCCAGGGGAGGGCCTCCGGAGATCCAGATTGTGGTGGGAGCTGTGCTTCCGCACTGCACCCACCTCAAATCCAGATCTAATTCCATCCCACCCTTGCAGGTGCGGACGGAATTGGTGGCAGTAGATCCATATCTATTAGATATGGATCTACTTACCACGGATTTCTGAAATGCGGATCTACATAGATCCGCATTTCAGAAGTCAGTGCGAAAGCACCCTTAGACTCTGCTTGAGTGCTTCATCTGGGCTAAAAACATCATTGGCGCCTTAACACAATTATGATCATTGAGACTATGACAAATCCACATCTATGTTACACCCACAGGAAGTATTTCTTTCACCTTAGCTCACATCCCTCCCTCTAATTCCCCCCCTCCTTTTCTTTTTTAGCATTTTTCCCCACCTTCAAGCTTTTATTTCTTTGTATGTGAATTTGAAGAATGATAATGTTGGGACAGGTAGGCAATGATGGTCACTCTGTGACAATTTCCACTAACAGCAAAATATTTAACTACGAAAGCTTTTTCAAAAGTTCACTTACCTCTTTATTTTTGTATTCTTTTTTTAGAGATTTTTCTAAAACTTTAGCTTCGTACTCAGCTCTTGGGTGATCCTGCAAATAAGATGTAGAGAAAAGTGAGTCATGGAACCAGTTGGCTACTTCCACTCTGATATATTTAAAATTTTACATTTTAAATGTGTTGCCCGTGCCATTACCATTTGCTGCAAATGACATTACTGGCTGCTGTTACTCTATAGGTGATTCTGCACTAGCTGGTGTGCAAGTATACTAGAAGACTTCTTTCTACACACCAGCGGGTGGAATGGAGAGTCATAGTACATTTGCTGCTCCGATATACAGGGCAGGCAGGTACAGAATCACCCTACGAAAAGTAAAGATTTAAACTTATCACTTGCTGTGCTGCTAGTACAATCTTGCCTTGATGGTATATGCTGCTGAGCTAGAGGCTGATCTCAGCTTTGACATCCAGACTGGAGCACCATGCTGCTAGTAGAATTGTGCTCAGTAATGCAACTAATCAGATGCCAGCCCCATACTGGTTTTCTTTAAGAAAAAAGAGCTGAAGGCATTCAGGTGTCTGAATGTGGAGATTTGCAGCCTTCCGCAGAAACCGATTGTAAGACAGTTTATATGAACTGATGTCACCAAACATGTAGCACAGAGCTTAAAAGGAAATCAGAAACAAGTTGGCTTGAGTCTAAAAATATATTCATGGATATCAAACAAGCAAATACATTATTTTTATAAAATGCTGCATTTCATTGAAGCCAAGCACACTGGAAAAATATGTGGAAACAATGAGAACTTGAAGGAATGAGACAGCCAAAAAGATTCAGAAAATATTTCCAAAAATACATTGGATGGAGGTGGGAATGGATATGAAAAGTCCCATCACAGGGATATATTAGGAAAGAAAGAATCATTGCAATGGAAGCTCTAAAGGAAATCAGATGTTAGGAAAAAAGAATGAGGTGAGATCAAAAGGCATTTTTTTCTCCATTTGATAGATTCAAAGGTAGAGAAATTACAAAATAAATTCCAAACCTTGACTGCTTCCTTCAGGAAACCATATAAAACAAAAACAAAAACAAAACATAAAAATTAAAATTATTCCACTATTGCAAATTCCACAATGGGTACAACTGTTTTTAATTCATGTGTTGGAGATAAAGGAATTGGAAAATAGAACAGTATCTTGGAGAATATGGTATCTGTTTATATTAGCCTCATGGTTGGAAACATTTTATGGCACCGAGATTAGATTGAATATTATGGTCCGCAGTCCTGACAGTGTTAAGAAATGACATCATAACTAATGCAAATTGATTTTTTTGAGTTATTGAGGCACAAAGTTCCACAAGAACTCTCCTCTTAATCTACCGTAAAGATATAATAACTATATTAAACAGTCAACAATTTATTATCTTTCCATCTGTTGCCTGCAGCTACTTCCAGACATGTTGCCAGTATCCTTGCAAGACCACCAGACAGCTCTGATATCATTTTGAGGCTCTGCTAGTCTATCAGCTGCTTAATTCCAAATAAAGGTAGTGTGTCTTTATCTATCCAGCCTAGTGGCACTTACCAAGCTAACTAAGAAGGCTCCTCTCACATTGCACTGAAAGGAACCTCTGGGAGCTTGCCACCCACATGTAAAAAAAAAGAAAGAATCCCTATAGAAAGGGAGTGGACACAGTGATCTCCTGGAAGTTGCATTTGATGTAATTCCAGGGGAGCCCAATGTACATCTGATGGGGCATATAACAGGGCAATGCCAGCATTCCATAAGGTTTGGCTTTGCCCCTCACTCTCTGGAGGCAGCCTGAGACAGTTGTTTCATTTAGGTATCCTGGACAAGTTCTACTGATTTTTGGGAAGACTTACTATGCATGTCCAAGTTATTCATTCACAGTCCTAAGTAAAAAGGATTGTGAAAAATTGTGCATTCGATTAACAGTAGTTATAGTGTATTTCTATTAACAGCAGTTATCTGAGGTCACTGGCTGTTATCACTGTAGAGAGAACAGATTGGAGCCATGAAAACTATTTGTCACTAGAAGGATACAGTTAATCCTCCCCTCTTTCATGTAAGCTAACCAGAGGGTACCAAAAATAAAAGAACAGTTGTGTTTCATCATCTATAAAAATATCTTTTTTGTGTGTTATTCAATAGGTTAGGCCTCTATTTTAAATAATGCAGCTTATTTTAACACAGTGGCATATTGTGGCCTATAAAGACCCTTTTATTTGCCACTGAAGACTCTCAAGACAATGAGGAAAATGTTAAGGGTATGACATTAGTAAATTATTTTTAGTAAAAAAAAAACCAATTAGTTGACTAAAATGAGGCCTCTGACGAAATTGGCATCTGCTAAAACATACACATATGCCACCCAAAATATACGTCTTTCACCTCAATATTTTCTGTTTTGATTTATTTTTAGAAAAAAAATTGTGTTATTTATACAGTATGCATTTGAATGGACTTTCATATTCTTTTGAGCTCAATGTAATTAAATCAACCCAGATTTCTTTAACCGTGTGACAAGAATCTTCTACTACACTAGAACTTACTGTGCTTTGTCGTTAGCAGAAGATGCCTACAAGAGTTTAATGGGCACTTTGCTGCACTGTGATTGCCTGCTCAGCAGGGGTCTAAAACACTATGTTCATCCTACAGCCTGGAACTCTTAAAATAAAGTCAGGGGAAGGACTAGGAAACTCATACAAAGGGAACAATTCCTGAAGAGAAGGGAGTTACAGGGCAAAGAGTTGCCCAGCTTCTCTTTATTTACAGCATTTATATTCTGGTCTCCTAGAGCAACAGAAAGTACAATCAAAATTTTAAACTGAAACACAAAATTATCACATTCATATTTAAAATCATATTAAGAACACAATATAACTGAAGAAAATAATATATTGAATGCAACAGATAATAGAATAGAAAGGGCATAGAAAGAACATCCTGTTTCATACAGGGATCCATATTAAAGTGCTTCCAAAAGATGGCTGTCCAGCCTCGACCTGAATACTGTATATCCAGTTTTGGAGATGCCACTGCTTCCATGAACTCCCTTACTGTAAGGGTTTTTCAGTCACCATACTTAACCAGAATCTGTTTTGCCATTTTCCAGCTTGGTTGTTAAAATAACTGGAGCAGGCATGTGGACTGCATGCTTTCTACCTAAATGTCAGGAGCAAGTGTTCTTGCCCTTCTAGAGGCAGGGTAATATTGTTCAATCAGAACTCACCAACTGAGGCTGTGGGCCTGTTCACCCTTACCTGTCAGCAAGTGGCAGTCTGCTCATTAGATGGGCCCATCTGCACCAGGGAGCCACAGCAACAAAAGTTGCCACAAGCTCCCTGGAAGCTGTCCAGTGATGGTGTGAAATATTCAGAGATGCAAAATTATACATGCACAGTGGTCAGTTTTGGCACTGTGCATGTGAAGGAGCCATTTTTTAAAAGGTCGATGGCAAAATCAAGCATCCAGACAGGTAAATCAAACCTCTGTTCCTGAAAAATTCACGTAGATTGCCAAGTTTCCGAGAACAATGATACTGTGTGATTTCATTACTATATCCCAGGGCTATGTTGTAATTGCCACGGAGACATGTAGCAATCCTAACATAGCCCTGAGATAATCCCACATTTTAGGGATGAGGCTTCTGTCAACAAAGCAAAAGAATAATATATTGTACAAAAGTGTCTTCATTCAGAAAATATCAGATGACAATTTTTTAATCTCAAAAAGATCTGAGAAACTTTTACTGAAGAAAAATTGCTGAATATGATTAATTATTTTTCATACTTCTTATACATATCTTTATAATCTAAAATTTTGCACATAATTTGTTTGCTTTAGGATTTTCTTAACTCTTGGGTTTTATTTTTTATGCTGTTCATCAAACAGGATATAAGATATGTTTAAGAAATTTTGAACTCACACAGTTATTTGCTAGCAATCCATTTTATATTGTCCTCATAACTTAGCAATTTACACAGTTGTTTCTTACACATTTTTCCTTATCATCTTCTTTAGATGTTTTCTACATCAAAGGAGTAATTTGTGTCCTAACGCTCATCCTGTTAGGCGTGACCTGTATTTTGGAGGTTTGACATTATACTTTTTATGGTAACAATGCATGGTTCCCAGATTTGGAAATAGCGTATGTGCAGAATTTTACTTTTCAGTGGGGCAAAATATGAAAATTCAGCAGGTGTAACCACCAGTGAAACAGCATAGGGAAAATTAACTTACTTCTTCTTCTTCAAAACCAGTCAGATCCCATCTGTAGTTCAGACGCATCTGTTTTCTTTTCCAGTGTTCCATGAATGTAGCAGCTGGTTAGCAAAAAAAAAAAAAGGGGGGGGAATACTTAGAAGAGCATGTTAATTCTACCATTTGTGCTTTATTATTTCATTACCAAACAAGATATACTATTCTGCTTTCTGATTTGCTGAAAAGTACTTCAAACGGTCTGTAAAAACTTTTTGCTCCTTTTGGCACTGGGCAATGTCTCAACACACATAGGTTTGGGATTAGCTGTAGACCTCTTTTCAAAAGGACTACAACCATACTAATGATGTCTGTTTGGGTTCAAGCATTAGCGCTTCTACATCTGGTCTAGAACAAGAAGAACAGGGGCATTCTGGATTTGATGAAATGACAAAGCATCTGTGCATTACTGCTGCTCTGTATTTGCAGCATTTGGATCTCCCCCGAACACCACTTTCAGAACCCCAGCATGCAGGCCCCGTAACTGTGTTCTGAACATCATGTATGAGTGATGGGGCCTGAGCCAACTGAGCAAGTGGTGGCTTGAGTGGGAAGTTCATTGTGTGGACTAGAACATCTGTGACACCTCTGCATGTGCTGGTTTTGGTTCAGAATGGATGATTCCCCACTCCTGCAATTAAGATGGCAACCGCTAAGACTGGACCAAGACAGTCTGGAGTGAACTAGTTAAATGGCTCCAAGTGAGGTAAGAGCAGATATGGGCACAGAAGCTTCCATTGTTCCATTGAGGAACTATGAACCTATTACAACTGACTGAACAAACATAAAGCAGCTATTTGGGACCATTTTTCAGTAATCTTACAATAACTAGGGGTGCTGTGGAGGTGGAGATGGTGGCTTGAAACTTGAACATATGTTAGAAATGTGTTACAATGGACTTTCTATTTCTATCCCAAGTCAATCCAACCATTCCTGCTTCTTGTCTTCACAAGTAATTCACTTAAGTTATTATAGTTTAGTTTATTGCTAAAGCGCTGTACGTGCACTTAAGTTGTTAAAGAACTGGGTAACTGTAGAATAGGCCCTGGCTAGCTAATACGTGACCTCCAGAATTTGTTGACTTACAGCTCTGATTAGCCTAGTCAACACTGACAACACTGGGAAATGATGAAATCTTATGTTTAGTATTATTTGGAAGGCCATGCTCAGAAGCATCACTTCAGTTGAAGGTCTGAGCACAATACAGGGAAAGGAAGAACTACGCACATATACTTGAATGTAGATCATTCCCCACCTATTGTAGTAATAGATTAGGGCACAAATTAGTTGCTGTTCATCAAAACCCTGCACAAAGGAAGGTGCTCTCGCTTATGTCTCAAAAGTCATAGTGATAAATAAGCTAGGGGAGCATTTTGTTATTCAGATATCACATTGTTTTGTAAAGACTTGCCACAAAATACAATTATTGTTCATGGGAAACAAGGGAAAGTTTGCACATCCATAGCAACATACAAAGCCAGAGAATGCTTGGCCAAAAGCTGCAATAACATGTTCAGGCTTGCTGGAATGTGTTCATTAAAGGGCCATTTTTCTGCTTGCACGTATGTTGTTTGCAATATTTAGGACTAACATAAATTTGCTTAAGATGAAATCATCTTAAATCATAGTTTACCAGTGTAGACGTATATAGATATATTATTTAAAAAATCAGATATACAGTATATTTTTATACGTATATGTGTATGTAAACATACATGCACATGTGGTTTAAGAAAGTAATTACAGTAAAATATAGAGGCAATTATGATTTTATTTCCAGTGGGAAAATTATTATAGAACAGGAGGATGGTGACAACTCTTAAGCTGCAACAAATATAGCCTGTGTACATCAATCTATCTGTCATTGAGGTTTTGGAAGGCCTTGGGGACATGGATTTGAATACTGGGAACAAACAGACACTACACCGTAAATAAGTAATTGTGAAAGAAGCATGAGTACTGAGAAAGCCTGGTCCCAAGAGAGTTGTTCTGAAGTGACTGTTAACAGATGTGATCAACAAGCTGCACTATAATCTTCAGTAAACCACGACAGATAAGCAAAATGAAAGGAACTAGACCAGACTCCCATGTATCTTAATTATAGAGCAAGACCGGGAATTTGTCAACTATTTTTAATGTTCATCATTTCTAGACATATCCTATTCAGCCCTGTTAATCTGTTCTGTATTTCCTGTTTGTTAAATCTTAAGCACTTCTGCCCATTGATATAATTATATATAATGCTTGAAGTAGATCTTTTGGCTGTCTTTAATTTGATGAGAGCATTTTGGATGCTCTCTCTATATTCTGCTGGTTGATATATGAAATGAAAATTATGGGAAATCAAATACTCCTCTGCCCACTGCAATCCCTGACTGGTATCCTTTCTACTGTATCCACTTTCAAAATCATAAATGAGATATGTCACTGGGACTCAAAAGTGCTTTAGAGTTGGTAGAATGTGTCACCTGTATTATCCCATCTCTAATCTACCTTTTCTAGCCTACAACGTTCATGAGAAGGACAAGAGGAAGACTGGACCGTGAATGATTCTACCTGTGAATCTTCTCTTAGCTGTTTCTAAGCCACCTCAGAGTCTTTTCCTTCCTTCCTTCCTTCCTCCCTCCCTCCCTCCCTCCCTCCCTCCCTCCCTCCCGCAGTAATTTGGCCAGGGGGCAGGCTGTCCTGCTCAGCTCCAGGCCTCCTCAGAGCTGGAAAAATTAATCTTCACCCATTGCTGTTCACAGAGGTGATTATTCATCCCTGTGTGGGTATATGGGGGGAAGGGAAGTAAACTCAAGAGCTATAAGTGCAGCTTAAGGCCATTTCCATACTCCCCCCTCATATCCCAGAACCCATTCTGGAATACACAACCTGCCTCAGCTTTGACAGGTTCCAGCATTTCAGATGACCTATCCCATCCCAGCCTGGCCACAGACTATGAAAATTGGGTCACTTCTTGGAGGTGGAGCTGGTGCTGGAACTTTTGAAGGCTGAGTGTCCAGGATGGCCCTGGTGTACTACTTCTTATGCCATTCCCAGGACATTTCTTAGAACACCACAGAAAAGAAATCCTCATGGGCCCATTAGTCCACTAGTAGACCTCAGTGCTGAGGTCTACCAGTAGAAAGGGAAAGGGCACCATTTTGGGTGCCATATCTATGTTCTGTTCTGTGCAGGTGGAGTGTTCCAGAGGAGGCAGGGGTGTATTCCAGCACGTGAGCGAGTGGTTCAGCATACCACTAATGTCACTTCTGGTGTTATTTTGCCAGGCAACTGGAAGTGACACTGTTCTGGGTACCTGGCCGTAACTGCCCACCTGACAAGCCTGGAAAATGGAGAATTGTGTCAAAAGTACTGTGTATGAAGAGACATGGTCAGCCATGAGATTATGTGATTAAAAACCCTCAAAGGAATAAGGAAGTAAATATAGTAGGAAAAAGAAAGTGGCAGTAAATATGAAGGCCAGGATTTTTATGCCTAGAATTCAAACTGCTACTTTGTCAGTTGACTATAGGCTTGACAATTTACTCATGAACACTGCTGCAAAATGCATTTCCTTTTGAACAAGCTTACAATGTCTAATATGTGACTCACTGTGGTAAATATACTTGGAAATGAAATGGAAAAGTATTTTACTCCCTTTATATGGTTTTCCATTTAACATGGCGAAGTATTTAACTTCCTTTATATGATTTTCCATTTAACATGCAAAAGTATTTTACTCCCTTTATATTCAACAGTAAATAACTCAGTACATCAGTGCAGGACCTGTCTGAACATAGGTACCAGCTAATTTAGGCTGTGATTAGATACAGAAAAAGAAAAAAGAAAAGAAAAAGAAAAAAGCACTGCTGAGATGGCATACAGAAAGCTTTGAGGTGGGATGGTTCATATACCAGTCTGCCCCTCCCCCTCTCCTGAGAAGCTCGATTAGAGAAGATTTGGGGATACAAAGGCCACATGCTGGCTGCATCCAAAATTGGTTACTTATTCCACTGTGGTCAGATATTCCAGAATAAAGCATTGACATTATGGAATACCCATGCTTTATTCCAGAATATCCAAATATACTGAAATCAGTAACAGACGTCTGGGTGAAGTCACTGTCTCTCTGAGGTGCCTCAGAATCAAGTCAGGCCACATTTGTTAGGGTGGCTAAAGTGGTATTTGGTTCCCCAACATATGGCAGTTAACCAAACTGATTTTTTTTAAATGGCCACAATAAAATTTTATATTATCATCAAGCATTGTGGGTTCTGGGATGCCTGTTAGCAGAACATTTAGTATATATGTGAAAACAGTGAGAACAGGAGGCAATCTGTGGTCCATTAGGAGCAGCTGAACTCTAGTTTTCATAATCCCAAGTTAATTGAGCAGGTGTCTGAAGGTGATGGGCATTGAAGTGGAGGGTCATGAAAACCCAGGGTCTCCAAGACAGTGAATCGTTAAATACAATAAGTTGATCCAGATATTTCTTTTTGTGTGTCATAGATCTGAGGGGCTAGATACAAACTGAAATAAATATGTAAGTTTTTGTGTGTATGTGCTCATAGGGGGAAAAAAGTGAATGTATATCTGACTGCAGGGATGAAAGGATATGACTATTTAAAGACACGGTATTCTGCTTTAGCTTATATATCCCATTTTTCAGTATATGTAATGTGACAAGCCACTCTACATGATAACAAATCATTGATCTCTGCGGTGTAGGTTGTTTTGCTCAGATTCATCTTCTTGGCTTCTCCTGCTGACTGCAGTATGAAATTAAATTTAAACTAAATCACTCTACTTTTCAACCTTGCTGTTCCCAGGCATGCGTGCACAAAAACATATTCCTGTTAAGTAAAAAATATGGCTGTATGTGTTAGTTTTACTGCTTGTAAGAAAGATGATTTGGTTGAGAAGAAAAAAAAACTTGAACTCTCTGAGAAGCTATCTAAAACTAAAAATTATTCTAATAGGGAAATAATTGATTTCTGAATGGATGAGTGAATGAAAACTTGAACTGTATAATTCATATCAAGCGAGGTAATATGTGCCATTAATACGGAAAGAAACTTCTATGTGGAAGATTTTTTTAAAAAAGGACTTTAGAAAAGGAAGGTGAAATTTTTAAGAATATCTGTAACTGAATTCATAACATTTAGGGTTCACTGAGACAATGGCAAAAAGGTTCTTGATTATTGATGAGCAATGGATTTATTTTCTTTTATTGGTTTCTTTTGTGCTAAAAGGATATTTGGAGAGGTCCCTAGTCCAGATTACCAGTATTGCAGAGTTCGTTATTTGTTATTATTGCTCTTTTAGATTGTACGCCTCTGGCAGGTTTTACTCATTTCTTTTTGGTTCCTGTTTGTAAAGCACTGAGTACATGTACAGCGCTACAGAAATAAACTAATAATAATAATAATAATAATAATAATAATAATAATAATAATAATAATAATAATAATGACCTTGTTTGCTGTGTGTAACGAATAATAATCATAATCAATCATAATCATAATCACAATCATAATAATGCTGTCTGTTCTGGTCCAGGCATTGGAACTTCTGCAACCCCAGCTTTGAAGAGCATTTCCAAAAATCCACATAGAGGTAGGCATGCTACCTTCAAAGACTGCTGGTTCAGCCTGGTTACGGTGTGCCAGACTTGACTCATGAGAGGTAGATCCTGGAGCAACTGCTGGCATGAGAGGGTGGTACCATGGGTGGGGAGTTAGTTGTGTGAACTGGAACTGTTATGGTATCTTTGCACTACTGCTGGTGTTGCTCTGGAAGACATGGTGTCCCTGTCCTGCAATTCAGCTGACAACGTTTGGGCAGATCGGGCACTTGCCCTGAGCCACAGAAAAAAAAAAGTGTCACCATTTTGGAGCACAGAGGCACCATTTTTGTCAGTGCCTCCATGCAGGGTATGAAACTGTGTCCTGCAAATAAGGTGCCTGAGATGGTGATCATGCTAGCAGCTGCTGTTGCAAATGGGGCCACTACAGCAGTGGGCACTTTCTCTAGATGACATGGGTGCCTTGGAAAAGTATGTGGAGACATGGCATTAGTATCAGCAAAGTGGATCCCAGGCAGAGGGAGCTACTGCTGCACCATACTCTGCTCCAATAACGGCCAGAGAAAGGCATAGTAGCACATGTGATTTGGGAGAGGCAGATATGTAGCTTAAAATTAGTATAATTTGTGAGAAATCACATGTGAGCAACTGCATGGCTGGAATAAACACAGAAACATCTTACACCTCATGGTGGTTCTCATTCCCAGAAACCTTGCTGCTATGGAGAACTCAGCCCAGACCACTTTCAAAATAGATTAGAAAGGGTTCAAGAAGGTCATTTTTGATCCAACACTGAGGTGGCCTGGAAGGAAATCATACCAGTAAGTTGCCTCTTCCTTCCTCTGCCCATGTACATACAGGTATGGGAAGGGATTGTGACTTTGGTGCTAAGACATAAGGGGATATACAGTAAATTAATTCCAAGTGTGGAGATGGTGACTCTGGAGTTAGATAGGGGAAGGTGTGTGCGATTCTGTGACCCCCCGGGGCATCCAGATGTTTGGAGGCCTCACTTCTGGGTCAACTGGAGACTGCCTTAGGATGCCCTTGTGATATCCAGTCTTATATAACAACCATATCAAAGTTGACTTCTTGTTTTAAATCATCTAAGGAACATTTTGTCTGAGAAACTTTTAGGCCAGTTCTATTTTCAGTTACAAAAGTGCATTCAAAATCAGACTGAAATAGCCTAAAATTCTCATGTCACCTAGAAACTGCTGGACCTCATATAGCAACACTTCCTCAGACCCCTCAAAAGTGCCCAGTAGCATTGTCTTTTAAAGTCCAGAGATGTTCTCACACACCTAAAAGCTACAAGTTGCAACTACATAACATTTCATGTTTCAATAGCCAAAACTATTGTGGATCCTGCACAAGAACTGAATTCAACATAATCACCAAAACAAGCAGAAACAACTGTTTTTATCACATGCAAACACTCTCGTGCGATTTCTTATCAGTGGAATATATATGGGACAAATCTCCAAGACGGATAATGCACTTTCAAAATCTTTGATCAGGCTTTGCTTAACTTAATGTGAAAGAAAACATAATCATTATTATTTTTTTAAAAAATAAAATATCTAACTATTTTTTCCATAGTCTGCTTAAGTCATGTTTTCCAACAGCTACGTTCCTCAAAAATAAAAGGACACCTTGAGAGTTACCACAATATCCTATTGATAACTCTAATGCACTCAGCAGTTTGGTCATTATTCAACCTTGCTTTGTTCTGAGACCACTTCTCTATGAAAAAGAAAAACCTTCCATAAATCTCCCTTCTAATTGTCTAATTTCGAAGCCAAGTCTCCAAATAGATTTTCTTGGCAGGCTCTGCAATCACCTTAATGCTATCTATACATACCATGCTGCAGTTTTATGATAAATGCTTCATTTTATATTCATCCAAGCAGCTTTTTGTATTTCAACCTTCAGTTCAGAATATAAATATTTGGGTGACAGCTTTATGGGGGGGCATGGAGGGACTACAAATAATTAACTCTTGAATTGTAAAAACAGAGATTTATCCTCTTGCTTTTGTTCTGCCTGTAAGCAAATCTGAGCCCCGGATCAACTCCCAAGTAAACCAAAGTCATGGATATTCTTACCCCACAGAGCCATGAAGACTGAGAAGAACACGGTTGCTGGGTTATCGAACAGGTGACTTGCCCGAGCAGTGGCACAAGCAGAGCTCAGCTTCCAGTAGTTGCATGTTCTGTCACATAAGGGGCACATGGTGATGTTGTTTCTCTGGTCACACATCTCCATGCTGGGGGAAGTAAGGAGCAAATGGTACATGAATACATTCCAGCATTCAAATTTGCTTCTGCCCAGCACTGTCTTCTTTTCTGACCTTGTAGATGTACTGTATGTTCATTGTTATGTCTCATCTGATACAAATTTCTTTCGTGATTTCCCCCCATCCCAGGTGAAACCAGAAGTTGCACAAAGCATTCGTAAAAACTCATAGTATAAACATGTGAAGTTCATTTTAAAAGAAGCACAAAAGTACTATCATGGTTTATTTCTAAAGCTTTCTTCTTGAAAGATCTGTGCAGGTGTATGAC
Organism: Aspidoscelis tigris stejnegeri; assembly: GCA_023333525.1. NCBI lineage: Eukaryota > Metazoa > Chordata > Lepidosauria > Squamata > Teiidae > Aspidoscelis > Aspidoscelis tigris. The sequence goes on along the minus strand of JALMGA010000003.1, from coordinate 45,781,619 downwards.
TGTTTTCTGATGCTACCCAACCTCTCTAGCAAGATTTATCTTTGGGTTTGAACAATTACTGCACTGACGTATAAGTCTTCTCATATGATGACACAGGGAGTATCTGCTCTCTCCATCTGAGGAGTGGAGTGTCTGAATGCACCTCCCTGGATACCCCTGAGGAGGTGTGTTTACACGTACCCATGCCATTCAATTCCTGGGTAGTGCTAAGACTCAACTTATCTGCTGGCCTGAATTTCAGATTGTTGGAAGAAATGACTGCTCCTCAGGTGCCTCCTCTACCTCCATGTAAAGGGGAAAGGAAAGTGCTGAAGCAGCCTGGTTTCTGGTGAGCGCCATTTTTGCACTGGAGCAGAAATGGTTCACTCCCTGAGACAATTCCAGCCTTGTAGAGAAGCACCTTGTTCAGAAATGCCTGCATTTTTGAGGCTTTGGGTTAGTGAGGGCTGTGACATTTATTTGCCACCTCAGGGATGGCTCTCTCACACACTGTTTGACTTGTGCCCTTCACCCAGCTGCATCCAACAGCCTATCTGTAAAACTGAGGTTAAAGAAACTAATTTCCTTATCCTTTCCTTTCCTAAAAGAGGAGCTCATTATTTATTGTACAGTATATTACTGTATGTAGAATTTGGGACACCTCCAGATGGTGGCTGGATAATCTGCTAGAAAGCAATAATGTGGGGTACTGCTCTCCTACCATTACTACTTCCTAGTCATTTTTGCTCCTTTTAGTGATGCACACATCTAGGTATTTGACCAACAGCAAATACCCGGAAATGAATGTTGCCACCACCACACATGCATGGCTGTCAGTTTTGGGCTCCATGCATGGGTGGTGGATGGGGAACGAAGGCAGCTCCGTCCATAAGGTAGGTAAATGCACTCCTGCTGGAAAATCCACAGCTAGTGCTGGGGTTTTCCAGCAACTGCTTTTAGCGCTTCGTAGTGGGGAGTATAGTTAGGGCTATGGTGATGTTACCACAGATATGTGTGGTGACTCCACCATAGCAGAGCCAAAATGGCATTCAATTCCCCCTGTTTAGATGGCGGCCTTGGACTGAGAAGTTGTTTCTGTCAGGTACTATCTAGTTGAGTCTGGTTCCTGATGCGTACATTAACTCTATGAAGCTTTTAGAAAAAGTAGGTCACCAATACTTTCTTCCAGGCTGATGTTGGCTCTCTGGTTCCCAAGCAGCTGATCTACCATTGGCTTTAAATAAGAATTCAGTCAGGGTTGTCACTAGGTGGGACTGGGGAACCACGTCTCTTTCTTAATCTAACCGAATACTCATTTACTCATTCAAATTCTCTTCACAAAGTGGCTTAAAAACATTGCTTTTATATCTTCATATGTGTTGGTCTGAACTTCTAGTACGAAAGATATGAAAAAAAAGGTTTAAAACAGTGGTTTCCCATTCTTTTTGACTAGACACAGCCCCCCCCTTTAAACAAAAATTTCAAGCTCCTCTTTTGACTGAAATAAACTTAACCCTATCAAGTTTAGACAATTGCTGATTTTATTCTTACAGCCTTGTGTGCACTCTTGAAACTCTGTTGAACTTCCTGAGAGGGAACCCCCTTAGTTTGGGAATCTGTGATTTCAAATAATTCTCACTTGTTCTTTGTTTGCCAGAAATGAACAAATGTTCCCTTTCTTTTTATATCCTTTAAAAAAAATCAGAATGTAAGCATATTATTTTCTCTCTTCAAAATCTTTGAAGGCTAATCATAAACAGCATTCTTCATGATTTCTCTTGTGAACTTTATCACACACTCACTGGAACTCTTTCCAGCACATCAACAATCTTTTGATGGCTTTGTCATTCTTCTTCACTTGTTCAGTTGTGCCTGAATCTTCACAACCCCATGGCCCAAAGCACACCATGTACATCTGTCTTCCATTGTGTCTACAAGTTCATGTTCATTGCTTCCATGACACTATCTCTCCATCTCATCCTCTGCTGTCCCCTTCTCCTTTTACTTTCAATCTTCCCCACTATCAGAGACTTTTCCAATGAGTCCTGTCTTATTATGTGGTCAAATATCTCATTTGCAACTTCAGTATTTGTCATTCCAATGAACAGTCAGTACTAATTTATTTGATCACCTTGCAGTCAGTCTCAAAAGTCTTCTCCAACACCACAATTCAAAAAGCATTGATTCTTCAGCACTCTGCCTTCCTTATAGTCCAACTGTCTCAGCCATATATTACTACTGAGAAACCCATGGCTTCGACTGTATGGGCCTTTGTCAGCAATGCGATGACTCTACTTTTTAGTATGCTGTCTAGGTTTGCAAGATCTTTCCTTCCAAGAAGCAAGCATTACTTTCTGCAGTTATTTTTGCATCCAAGAAAATAAAATCTGACACTACTTTAATTTCTTCCCTCTCTTTCTGCCAGGAAGTGATGGAGCCAGATGCCATGATCTTAGTTTTTTTAATGTTGAGCTTCAAACCAGCTTTTGCACTCTCTTCTTTCACCCTCATCAAGAAGCTATTAATTCTTCACTTTTTGCTTTCAGAGTGGTATTGTCTGTATATCTGTATACATTTTTCCTGGCAATATTAATTCTGGCTTTTGATTCATATCACATGATGTTAAGTTAAATAAATAAGTTTATAAGTTAAACAAAGAGGATGATATGTACAGCCTTGTTGTACTCATTTTCCAGTTGTTCTGTGTTTGATTCTAACTGTTGCTTCTTGACCCACATAGAGGTTCCTCAGGAGACAGGTAGGATGGTCTGCTACTCTTATCTCTTAAAGAACTTGCCACAATTTGTTGCGATCCCCACAGTCAAAGGCTTTAGCATGGTCAATAAAACCAAAGTAGACTTTTTTTCCTGAACTCTTTTGCTTTCTCCACAATCCAGTGAATAGTGGCAATTTGATATGTAGTTCCTCTTCTTCTTTGAAAACCAGCTTGCACTTCTGGTGGTTCTTGGTTCAAATATTGCTAAAGCCTAGCTTAATCTTGCTAGTGTGTGAAATGAGCATTCTTTGGCATTGCCCTTCTTTGGGATTGGAACATTAACTGTCCTTTTCAATCCTGTGGTCACTGTTGAGTTTTCCAAATTTGTATGTGTGTTGCCTCCTCAGCATCAGTGACTGGGACTTTTTCTGTAATGTTGAATGATTTTTCTTAGGTTTGGACAGAGACCATTCTGATATTTTTCAGACTGTACCCTGATAGTGCTTTTTGCACCCTTTTATCGACAACGAAGACTACTCAATTTCTTCTAAGGGATTCTTGGCCAACTGAATTAAATTCACCCCATTTGTCCATTTTAGCTCCTTGACTCCCCAAATGTCAATGCTTAATCTTGCCATCTCATGTTTGACCACATCCAGCTCATCCTGGTTCACAGATATTACATTCCAGGTTCCTAGGCAATATTGTTTTTTATAGCACTGGACATTCCTTTCACTACCAGACACAGTTGAGCTTCCTTTTGGTTTTGACCCATTCACTTCATTCTTTCTGGAGCTACTTGTAAATGCCCTCAACTCTTCCCAAGTAATGTATTGGTCAGTTTCTGACTTGAGGGGCTCGTCTTCTCCTGTCATATCTTCTAGCCTTTTGATACTATCCATGGGGTTTTCCTGGCAAGAATACTGGAATGGTTTGACAATTTCTTCTCCAATGTGAAAATAAAAACAGGACTGTTTTAACAGGTCTGTGAATCACAGACTATCTGTAATTTATCTCTCATTATTTCATGTTTAAGGATTATGTAAATATCCATGAAAAGGCTTAAGCACCAATTCATTATAGCAAAGGTAAAAGGTTTCAGTGTGATTCTTAAAAGCAGCAACCAGTTTCTGTGGGAAAAGCAGTTCTCCATGTGACAGGCAGCTCTCTTATGTCAGGGGATGCCAACTTGTTGAGTGCATGGGCCCATTTAGAGGCCTATTACTTTTTCCCTCCACACAGTAAGTGATGAATGCAGATGTTTAAATGCAACACAGAAGCCCTCATGGTATATTTGTATCCATGGCCTAAGGCTGTAACCCCACTTTCACATGATTAAAATGGTGGTGCTACATTTCTGGTATGATCACTTTATGCTATCCCCCATGCATTCAGAAGAGAAACCGTGGGAGTCTACATTCAAAAACCTTACGCACATGGACTTCTATATATACACAATAAATTAACTGCTATCTATTTTCTCTAGCCTATATTGATCTATTTTCAATTAGCCTCCTGAAAGCTCTAAAAAGAAGCCACAAAAATGTGACTCTTGGGATATATAAAGCAAGCAACATGATATCTTTTCTTCCCAAAACCCTGTTGGTGTTAAGGTATGTAAGCTTTCAATACTGATAGACTACAAAATAAAGAATCAGCAAAAAAGTGGTAGCCTTTTTAGTTTTGTATTTCATACAGGACTGTCATGTTCTATTTTGAAATACAGTGGACTTCAGTAGAGATTTGCAACCTTATCATAGTTAGTAAATATTACAGAATATTTATATTGTAAACAGGCCCCTTTCTGCAGAATCAGCACCATCTGTGCAGTGATGCTGATTCATACCAACCCATCACATAGCCTCAAAGTTTGGCTGCACCCCCTAGAGCTGATGGAGCTGTACCAGCAAGGCCTAGATAAGTCTTCAAATGTCCAACTCACATTATCTGCATATATATTAAAATTAGGTATTTTGTCCTATAGCTGTACAAAATTCATGCAAAAATGCTTGTGTACAATTCATGGTGTCTTCACTGATCATCTGCAATCTGCACAACATTTGTAAGTGATGTGATAATGTTCCTCCATATTACTAAGCTTGTAAAAACTTTATATTTTTTAATGCAAGTATGAATTAGCCCAGTCACTCTTATTATTTCATGTCTACTGCTGGACACTGCTTAGTCAACAGGTTAGGTTCTATTTCTTTACTTGTATAGTTAATTTTTTTTATTTATGTAAGAATTTCTATCTTGCGCCTCATCCAAAAGTCTCAGAGTAGGCTACAACAAGATACAACATACAGAATATGCTTAAAACATATTTAAAACATAACCCTCCCTCCTTCCTTCCTGGCAGGACAAGACCCAGAGAAGCTCAACACCAAAGGCCTGAGTGAAGAGGTATGTTTTAACTAGGCACCAAAAGCCAAATAATTTACGATTGTTTCAGAGTTTGAAGATCATCACAGAAAAAGGCCTCTTGCATATCCCTGCCCCTTGCATTTCTAAAAGATGAACTATAAGATGACCCTTTTCTTGCAGTCACAATCTTCAAGCAAGTCCTTATTGAAAGACTTTCAGATAATGAGGATTCAAGCCATTTAAGGCTTTGTATGTTGATATCAACAAAGGCGTAGGGATCAATCTATGCCATATCTCAGTTTTTGATGCAGGTGGAAAACAATTTTATGAATATATAAATAATATCCACACAAGAAGTATTCCTGCAATAGTTGAGCATGACTGTGACTTGAGAACCAAAAGGGTAGTGTGGGAGGAACAAGTTCTGATTAGAACCCTCCCTTGTTTGGATTTGAAAGTTCCAATAAGAAGCTTTCTCTCAGAAACAGAGAACTGTTCCACCAGAATGTACCTTCTGTTGGCTGAGACAATGGAAACTTCAAAACAAACCATATCTCTGTAAGATCCAAGGGGCAGCATAATATTTAGAATAATGAAATAAATACATTATTATTGAGTATAAGATCATGTTTGCAAATCTAAGGCAGCGAGACTTTTGAACACAATAAATATCACCGTCATTGAAACAGAGAACGAAGAAAGTTGAACATAGAGAATGGTAGCCCACGTACTATATATTACCTTGGTATATTCTCATCCACTGTTGCACAGCCATAAAGAAAAACAATAATTCCCACAATGGAAGCTGGAATAAGCATCTGTGTATAAACTCCCAACCAGGCAAAATACAGCCCAATCTTTTCGCCAAAGTACTTTCTGAAATACATTGAAGGCAGAAAATACTATGTAATGTTTACTGTTTCTTAAAATGTATCACAGTTCAACTTATGAATCACAAGAGCATAGTTTAGAAGAGAAAATAAGCCCTGTTGATTAGTTGGAATGCATTTCCCCTTGGAGGATTCTTGCCTGCAAGCTGCTTGGAACACATCCAGGTCTGGAGGCACCAAGTAAATCATCCCCATGTGCTTAGCAAGCAACTTTGCCCTTCTATTTCTATAGCTCTCGTGGTCATTACAGAATTGCTAACTGAAGATGTCCCCACTCTCTTCCCTAGTATCAATAAACTGTAGTTTATGTATTATTTATTTCCATTTTTATCCTGCCCAGTATATATCCAAAGGTCTCGGGGCAGGTTACAACAACAACAACAACAAAAATAAATGAAAACACTAAAAAACAGTAAGAATGCCCAAAAATTGAGAGGGATAGTTGTTTCTTCAGTCAAATTACAGGTTAAATAGATGTGTTTTCATAGGAGAAGACTATTACATAGTCTGGGGGCCACCACTGAAAAGACCCTATAACAAGTCCCCACCTCTTTAACTACTTCAGATCTTAAGGCACAGGCAGATTGATATGGGGGAAGGCATTCCTTTAGATATTTGGGGCTCAAATCATTTTGTACCTTATAGTTTAAAGCTAATACTCTGAGTTGAGTTTGGCAGCCAGTGCATTTGCCCCAGCCATTCCATTCATCTGTCTAGTTGCATTTTGCACCAACTGCAGTTTCCAAACAGTCTTCAAGGGCATCCCCACATACAGCCCATTATAATAGTCCAGTCTAGAAGTTACCAGAGCCTGGATTACTGTGTACAGGCTGTTTCTGTTCAGAAATGGTTGTAGCTTCTGAATTAACCATGGCTGAAAATAGGTGTTCTTAAACACCACCTCCACCTGAGCTTCAAGCATTAGTGCTGAGTCTAGGAGCACCTACTTTCAGCTATGGCTGGTGTTGATCTGACTTGTGCATCAGGTGCACATGCTTTTTTTTAATTTGTACTGCAGTGCAATCAGGAGCTTTTACTTCTAGACAGCGAAGAACTACAAGGTGCCACTAGTAAAAGCAGAAGAACGTAGCATGTTTCATTACAAACCAGGCTTCCAAACAAATATATAAATGAACCATTCTTTTCCACATTCATATTCTACAAGAAGCCACCTCTAACTAGAAACAAAAGTTTTTAATCACAGACATTAAAAGGATGGCAAATAAGTACTGGATTTGTAAAGTAAAAGAAGGAACATTTTATCACATGTGGTGGACTTGTAAAAAAGCAAACAAACAAACAAACAAAAAAACGGATACAGATTCATTTTGCCATGAGAAATATAATAAATATTAATGTTTTATGGTTGTATAATAATAATAATGGATGGTTGCTTCTGGTCATCCTAATAATGACAGAAAATTTTATTTTATAGAGGAATAGTCATTTCAGTCATTGCAGCAAAACCAATAAATCTTCTGCATCAATTAATAATAGTTAGTTTATTATGGAATAAGATTTCATAAACAGCTGTTCACTCCATTAGGTACATGAAATGTTGTCTTGGTGAAAGGGATAAACATAAGGTTTTGGAGCTGGTAAGATGATTTGGGGGGAGGCATGTTTTAAAAAATATGAAGCCATGACAGTGATGTGAGGTCATTTACAGAACAGCTATAATTCGGACAACCTAACAGTGTAAACCATTTAACTCATTTAACTTCATGAACTGCAATTCAGGAAGTTTACACAGCAATTCTTTTTAAAAGACACAAAAATCCTTTGGGATGTATTATTGGCTTGTCAATACCATCATCATTTCTTTTTCCTTTTGTCCTAGATGGTATTTTGTTTTGTGCTCAAAACCAGACCCAAGATTTAGGCTGCATTCACATGACCCATTAATTGGGCCCTTGTAGTGGCCAGGAACAGGGTGGACAAATGCTCTTGCCCCCATTCTGAGGACTTGCAGATTGTCATGGGAGCATCCGAAAGGTTATGTTAAACTAATCTTCTGGACTTTCATGATGGAAATCATCTGAAAACATGGAATGTGTGAGTGGGAGCGTTAATGAATGATTAAGGTTGCTTCATTTTGAATTTGAGTACCTGAAGGGGCCCATTTCAAGCTTGGAACATTTCACACATCTTTTGTTTAAATAAGGGAGAAGTAGCATATAGGAGGTGACTGGAGCACACAGTGGGAAAAGACATAAAATCTTGGAAGAAGATTGAATGAAGTTTGTAAATTTGATGGATGAGGAATGAAGTTACTTCTAATTTTAAAAGGGAATATATAGTCTTGAACGATAAGATCATAAAATTCATGCTGAGGATCTGATCCTTTTGTTTCATAGGATCCATATTCAGTATTGTATTTTCAATTAAATTTATTTTAAAAAGCTCAGCAAAGCAAAAGCCCCGGCTAGCAGTATTGCATCCCATCTCTGATCAGAGGAACAGGTAGTTGTAAACCCAATGGTTATTATAAGCTCTGAATTAGGGTGACAAATTGATGCCCCCCAGGTGTTCTTGACTTTTCAACAAAGCCTGCAACTCCAATGAATCCTTGTCATTCTTTGATAACTAGGAATCCATTCTACTAGCTATTGATACAGGAAGCTGTAATAATTTGACCACCCTTTGCCCAGACAATCTTCTCTTAAGCCTCACTTAAAAATCCCTTCTTTTGGTACATGTAATTTGATTCCAGTTTTTCATCAATTTGAATTTCACAGTCCAAAGAATCATTTGGCAGAAAGGAGTCATCTAGAATGAAACCAAACAGATATCTATACAGAATAAAAGGCTGCTAGCCATATGTGATACTATGGGGGAATCCCCACAGCAAGCTTATTTCGCTTTCCCTAAACCGAAATAATAGAACCAGATGCAAACGCGAATTTGCCTGTTCCCATTACTTTTAACTTAATTGCGTTGGATCCAGATTCTGAGGATCGTACGTGGCGTACGTGACTCAAGGGGGGACTCAAGTGGCTACCTTTTAAAAGCCGCTTTGCAGGGCTGCCCTGCCCTCTTCCTTCTGGCATGGATGTGCCACCCATAACAGACCCCTTCAGGGAGCCCAGCTGGATGGCTGGGTGGCTGCCGCTTGCCTGGATGGATGAAAAACAGGCACTGGCAGCCAGCGATTCTTTCCCCTCCTCTCCCCATTTCCCAGGGCACACAGCAGCAGCAGCAACTCAAACCCCCTTCACAGCCACAGCCTTTAAAAAAGAACCTCCAGGGCTTTCCTTTCCTTTCCCTTTTTTAAAGGTCAGAATTTTAAAAGAGCTAGAATTGCGCAAAACTGCAACATTGTTATTAAGGTGTGAAGTGGCTAAAATTGCTACAGTGTAGCTTTAAGGACTGGATTTTTATAGTGGCTGTTTTGAGGGTGGATTTTTTCAATGAAATCACTATTGGGGGAGGGAAACGCTAAACATGGATTCTCATCCCTTAACACGGTACGGTCCCCACAGTAAAAAATGTAAAATGTTTCAAGCACACAATCCAGAGTGAGACCTGTTGAAATCAGGATTGAGATTCACCACACTTTGGGGTGGTTTAACACGGAGAAAGTGTGTTAAGCCAAACTGCCGTGCGGACTCCGAGGATTGAAAACGTTTTGAATCCGAGATAAGGTTGCCATGAAGACACGGCCTATGTTTCTATACAGTTACAGCACTGCAGCTATGCATATCTATAAGCACACTGAATCTATAGGTGAAGTAATATTCTATGTTTAAACACATTATATACCATTTAACATCAAATCCTTACCTTACTAAGTCAATCGGCTGGTACTTATAAAAGACCCCATAGCTTGCCCATTCCTCACACAGGAGCTGTAAAAGAAATTTAAAATGGAAGTGAAATCTGTATGAAAGTGAAATTGGTAAGCAAGCAATCTTTTTCTTGGTGTTGGCTCAGGGCACAGTATATATATTCTACCATATCCAGAAGTTCAGAGCCTGATTTCACTCGAAGAGTAGCTCATCTGGGCAAAATCCTTTACAGTCAGTGGGGCTGACTTACATGTAGCTTTACCTAGAACAGCAGATTTGTAGAAATTTGCTTACTAGAAATTGATTCTTCCCATCATTCCTGGTTCTTCCTTTTATTAGTTGCTGTGTTGCTCACTCTAACAAAACTAATGGATGTTTGCTAATACTGATTCCACCCTGCTGTCCAGAATTCATACTGTCTCTGTGGTTTTATACTCCTCAATCTATCAACATCATAATTTGCATTTGGCATTGAAAATGATTTTACTCACTAATAGTCCCTTGTTATTAATCTGCAAGAGAACTAACAGATAGTGAGAAATGTGTGGATGAAAAATATTGCCTTGATGTTACAATTTACAGCAATGCACATATCAGAAAGCCTCTTCATGAACTTGGTGGTTCTGTGCACTCTGAGGCCCTTTCTGCACTGCCCCTTATTCCAGAAAAAAATCTGCAATAAGGGACAGCAGTCTGCCTACCAATGCAGATTAGACCAAGCAATGCCTAATCCAATCACATGTTGTCTGCATTGGACAAAGCATGGATTGAACATGGTGTTGAAAATACCGCCTTAGCCTAGTATAGATGTAGAACTTTTAAAAAGTTTACAACTGGCCCAACATTGGTATATTGGGCCATTGAGATGTGTGGATGGTATGCTTGTGTTTTCTGATATACTACGGGACAGCCTTTTTGGTTTCACTCTAGAAAATGCTGCCCGAAATGGGTTTGTCACTGATCTAGCTAGGTTGGAAACTCAGAAAGCCATGAACAAAAGCTTTGCCACTGCCTTCAAGGGCTCTCTGGCAAAACTGGGGAGGCTGGAATGAGACTGAGTTTCCAAATGCAGACAGCTGTGTCATGCTTTTGTGTGAAACCTTTTTTCACAGCAAAAATTATTCTGTTTTCATAAAAATGTAAGAGAAACCCTGCAGGACTGGCCCATAGCCCACCTAGTCTGGCATCCTGTCTCACAAAGTGGCCACAAATTGCTTATGGGCATCTGATAAGCTTTTGAGTTTATGGAAAACAAAGGCAAAACCTTCAACTGGCCTCAGCAACCTACAAATGAGAGGCATCCTGCCGATCTCCCCAGCCTGGAGGATGTACCTAGGAATCCATTCTAGTAGCTACTGATACACCTGATACACCTATCATTATCTAACTCTTCCTTAAAGCTATCTAAGCTGATTGCTTTTACCACCTCTTCTGGTAGCAAATTCCATAGACCAATGACCCTCTGGGTGAAGAAAAACTTCCCCTTATCTGATCTCACTCTCCTACCCATCAGCTTCATACTGTATATAGTGCCCTCTGGTCCTAGTGTTGTGTGATAGAGAAAAGAACTGTCTTTTCTCTTAACAGTATGGGCAGAAAAGAAGACTGCATGTGATGGCCAGGATTCCATGTACATCTCAATTTGAAAAAAGTTACCGAGTATGAATTCAAAATAAACACACTGAATATGAAAACCCTCTTTAAAACCATAGACAGTAATTTTGATGTACAAACATGCTGGATTATATATAATGAAGCAGGCATAGAAATGGTCTGCATTTAGATTTTTAAGAAGTATAGCCTATAGAGGTTCAAATGTTGAGACTGGTTGTACACGAGATGCATATCATGTCAAAGCTCTCAGACTGGAATATATAGGCATATTGCAAGAAAGCTAAAATTCCCAAGATTTTTCTTATGCAACGGTTATGAAACGTAATAATCCACATCTGATTTGTTCTGGTGAGCAATTAATTCATACTAAAATCTTTTTTGTGAAATAACTACATTTTTGTTTGCTTTTCCTTCTGACAGAGAATGCTACTGTAATTGAATTTAGTACTTTTGGAATAACTGAATCATAATCAATAATTTAATAGCTTGCAGTTCACAGAATGACAAATTGTATCTGGTTGGCTGGGAATTAAATAATCTTTGCTCTGGTCAGTACTGTGCAAAGTCTTGCTGAGTGGCACATGTTTTATGACAACACTTCTCCTTGTATGAATAAGTAAACAGGAAACAGTGAATTTACTGCAGAAGATGTAACAGTACACTTTAGCTCAACGTTCTTAAATCAATATCCACTGATAATGAACTCTAAAATGCATTTTAAAGGTTACATAGCTTTTCTGGATTTACACTGTGGCTGTTAAGACCAGATATGTGCAAAATATCACAAGAGCTGACAACATCAAACAGTGTTAATAAACAGGTGCAAGTGCCTCTAGCACTTGCTGCCAGAGTTAATTGAACTTTCAATTATTTATTATGGAAACATAAAATTGATTAACAGTGTTTGGAAAGTCATCAGCCAAGATAATCCACCTTTTCTGACTTTCTGTTAAAAGCCAATATGCTTTGGCCTTCATTGCAAAAGAGGGTTTGTATCATTATAGGAGTTTTCTATATTAATAACAATTATTTCAGGGATAGTTTGCAGGTGTGGGGTTTACATAGAGAAGAATGATCCAAAACTCCTCTAGATATCTGATTGTTTGCAAGCCTTTTGAATGGAGACAATGACCTCAATTTAACCAAATGTTAGATTACAAAAATGCTTTGGTAGATTTACTGTATAAAGCTCCATGAATCTAGTATTTCACTGCTCCTAAAGCTTATTATGACTTGTGAGATTGGGGGTAAACACAACTCAACGCTTGCCCTTTAATGACCCGGAAAACCAGCTGTGAGAAAAAACATGTACTTTTCCATTAGGAACAGTATGTATATATGCATGTGAAATCTGGCATCTGTTCCTTTAAAATATTTCAGGAATCTCTATTGGTTACCAGGAGCGCTAAGAAGTGCCCCACTAGATTGGACCCATGACCCACCTAGTCCAGCTAGCAGGACATGGGTATACATCTTGCTTTGCTTACAGTCTCCCAGGAGCTGTTTATATACTGTTTTCTAGTATAAAGAGAAGGGACCTATTCTGGATTTTACAAATGAATGATTTTCACAGTTAAGACATAAGGTTATTCAAAAACTAATCCATGACTTTGCACATGAAGTTGCTTTCAACTGCCTGAATGAATAATTGGGTGTTTTTCCACTGTCACTAGAAGTACCCATTAAGTACCCATTAGTGGGTACAAAAATGCCATTACATTTTAGTGACAGTGGAAAAACACCCATTAATTCCTGGTCTCGAAGCTCCCAGGAGATGCATTTAGGCAGCACAGTTTGGTGCACCACAGAAATAGGTAGCTCTGCTAAACTGGAAGAGAGAGGCATGGAGCCGTCTCCCTGGGCTGGATTACCTGTGAGGTGTCCTGTTGGGCATCCATTTTGGGCTGCCTAGATTGTGCTACACTCTGTCTAATGTGGATGGAGCTGTCTAGCAGGGGGCATGGCCTTTCTGTTCCACACCAGATTGTATAAGAGAGAGACTTGTTTACAGGTAAGTGCAGAAAAGTTACTCTTGATTTTTGCTTTATACATGTGAGTGTAATTGGCCATGGCCCTGAAAAGAGGCCAAAAGCACATCTAAGCTCTACTGAAAAGAATGGCAGAGCTGGCACTGGACCCAAGAATGTATTGGACGACTGGCCAGATATTATATTTTCTCTGTACAAAAACTGAGTGACAAATGAAGTCCTTCTTCATTTGTGGAGAAGAACTGGCCACAATGGACTCACTACAACACCCTTCAATGTGTAATACTTTTGTTATACAGTATTTAATTTTTAAACAAAAGTAGCAATAACGCATGAGAAATTGAATGCATCTGTAACATTCCTTGAGATCTCACTCTGCAACGGAATTTTAATCTTAAAGTAACTGGGAAACATTACATTTGTTTTTAAAAAAATCATATTCAAAATAAGCTATCTAAAAAGAATCATACTGGTCAAACAAGATCACTTTTCTACATGATAGTTACTGTAACTATTACTTTTATATTATATATATATATTGATATACATTCCCCTTTAGTTATAAACAAAAGGTATAGTATGTTGCAGTCATAGGTAACTTCTGCTGGGTCTGGATTAGATGTTTGGCCTGCTCCTGGGCATGGAAAGTGATCTGAGGAATGCCCCAGGCCCAGGCTGGGTCCATTTCTGCTGCTGCCATATAGACAGGTGATGGTAGCAGGAGAATCATGGCCATGTTCCACACACATTTTGCTGGCCTCTGATAACAGCCCACATCCAGGGCAGTTTCCAGGTACACCATTCAAATTTCCCTGGCCTACAAATTCAGAGACTGGAAACTTTCATTCCCTGGCACCAAAGGTAGGTTGAGATGACATACCTGGGGCTAGGAAAACTCAGTTTTTCTAATGATTTGTGGGAAAGAAGACCATTGAGACTGCAAGGTACCATATTTGGTGGGGCTCTGGAAGTCCATTTATCTGCTTATTTCCTATAATTTTTATAGTATGTAGTTTTTATGGTATGTAGATGTGGTAGTATGTTCCCAAAAAGCTTGAAATAGCTTTCATCTATAGAAATATAAAGTAAAATTACAGTATACCTCTTTAAACATCTCACTGAATTGAATGATGCTGAGGACTATATGAAAACCCTTGGGCACATAATATATCTAAAGTAAAAATGCAGGAAGGTGGAGAACGGTGAGCTCCTACAAACTGGGAAGAGCCTCTGGTCCAAACTGCTACTCCCCCCTCCTTCTCAGATATTTTTACTTTTTCATTCTGCAAAGTGTTCCAGGACTTCTCTCTCTGAGTTGCTGCTTTTTACTAGACATATGATAAAAATAATATTTCTAAGCATTTCAAAACGCTTTCTGAAAGATCCTGGCAAGCGTCCCTATATCAACAGGTAACTTTGAAGCAAATGCTCTTGTTAACTTGCTGAGAATCTTCAGTATCAACTTACCTTTCGGTCATTGGACTCAGCATGCTCACCTTCATAATCACCCTTAAAAAAAGGAAAACTGGCATTATCCAGTAAGTCACTCAGTGGTAATGTGCATTCAAACTATGATGTATTTCTTAAGTGAAGCAAGAAACATGGTCATGATAAAACAGCCTAGTTATTCCATTACAACATAAGAGGAGCCTTGCTGGTTCAGGTCACAGTCCATCTAGCCCAGCATCCTGTCTCACACAGTGTCCTGCCAATTGCTTCCAGTCATTCTCAAGCAGAAAACAAAGGCTAAACCTTCTTGCTTTCAACTCCCTGTATAAATGGCCTTCAACCAGGAGGCAGAATCTAGGTATCAATTCTAGTAGCCGTTGTTAAACCTGTCTTACATGAATTTATCTAACTCTTTCTTAAAGCAATCCAGGCTGGTTGCACCTCTCCTGGCAACAAATTCCATAGACTAACGATCCTCTAGGTGAAAAAAACATTCCTGCCCATCAATTTCGTAGAGTGCCTCCTGGTTCTAGTGCTGTATGACAGAGAAAATACATTTTCTTTATTCACCTTTTCCATATCATGTATCCTTATATACAGTTTGATCAGGTCTCCTCTTGAATACCATTATTCAAGGCTGAAGAGGCCTAGAAGATGCAGGCTGATCTCATAAGGGCAGTGTTCCAGTCTGCTGATCATTCTGGCTTCTTCTTCAACACTTCTTCCAGTTCCACAATATCCTTTCTGAGGCATGGTGAGACCAGAATTGTACAAAATACTCCAAATATGGCCTCACCATAGTTTTATAAAGAGGCACAACAGTGCTTGCTGACTTATTCTGTTCCCTCCCTAATTATCCCTAGCACTAATTTGTTTTTTTACTGCTGCTGCACACTGAGTCAACAGCTTCATTGAGCTACCAACCAGAACCCCAAGATCCCTTTCTTGGTTTACACAGAAGGCAATTAAACAGTCAAAAGGAATAAGCAAAATTTCTACTTAACATATACAAATGAAGAGAACAGAGAAAAGGCTACAATTACTGTCTTGTATCAACATACAAGCACTTTATATACTGGTAATAGAAGGAAAGTGAGATTTATCCCTGCTTACACTTACCTTTGAGTGCAATGGAGAGGCTTACACTGACATTATGTGAATATTTCCCTTCACAGTGCCAAGTGTGAATATAAAAAAGGTGTAGCTTGTGCAAGACAATATGGCACAGGTTTTCCTGGCCATGTCTTCACTACATAGCAAAGGTGCCTTTACCCAGCCCCAAATCCAGCTAGTCTCCATTGCTGCCCCTACCAAAGGCAACTTAAGGTCAGTGTGCAAAAAGCAACTCTCAGACTGCTACCGTGAGCCCTGATATAGCCCAGAGGCTCACTGCAGGCCACTGAAACAGGCTGTGGTAACTTGAATAATATTTTTCTTTACAGTATTTCTAAAACAGCAATGGAAAACCAGAAGTGAGGATTCATCACCATATACTCTCAAAAATGAATTCTGTTCTCATGTTTGTGGTATATGTGTCTGCTAATATGGCAATCTACATGATAATATCACCTTTCTTTTGGAGAACTACAGATTAGACAGGTACTTTGGATTAATCCTTCCTTTAAAATAGTAGAAGAAGAGGGGGACAATCCCACACAGAATTAAAATGACCATCAATGGACATAAGTTTTGTACAGCATGCCAGTAGGGCTCTCTGAATCCAAGAGGACCAAAGAATATTCTGTTCAGAACATTATACTCTAACCGTTTGATCAAATGAGATAAACTAATGAGAGATGTGACCCAGCAATACTGGAGATTGCCTTCTTGATATCTGTAGGCACATTTTTTTTTTTATCTGCAGACATATCTGAGAAAATAAATAGCTGTTCTACAGTAGAACTACATAATCTTCAAGTTGCCACAAGCAATTTGTTTGTAAAAAGAATATAAGAATTATCAGAGCATGAACTGATACATGAAAAGAGAAGGTTGTAGCAATTCGAATCTTTTTTTTTTAAGTGCAAGGCCATATGAAAGACCAAAGGAAAAGCCCCACATTGACATGCTTAAAACTAAATACTTCAAAATGGTGTAATGGAGCTTAATAATATCCCCAAATGTGAATACAGTATTATCTTCATCTTTTGGGTAACTGAGTGTAAACAGTCAGAAGCTAATATAAATATAAATATAAGTTTAAGGCTCTCTATACACAATCCACTTCTGCAATAGAGGCTGCCTCTAAGCAATGAGATGAAAATGAGGGATTTTATTTAGATCCTGCAGTTGCCTCTTCCTGTCCCTGCCAGATGGCAGAGTAAAACTGCAGGGCAAGGTCAGTCCGTTACCTATCTGTGTGCTTTCACTGGCATGAAATACCCAATATATACTCTGGGCCTACCTGCACTTGGCCATATTCTGGAATACATCTCTGTTGTCTGCACGCTAATGCAGACTCTGGCAGCCTCACTTGGGGCCTGCTGTATCCTGTACTAGCTTGTAGACAGCAGGTCCCTACTCTGGGGTATATTCCAGAATGAAGCTGTTATAAGTCCTGTACAATCTTAGGGCAAATCCCCACAGCAAGCTTATTTCGCTTTTCCTAAACCGAAATAATAGAACCGGATGCAAACGCGAATTTGCCTGTTCCCATTACTTTTAACTTAATCGCGTTCGATCCGGATTCTGAGGATCGTACGTGGCGTACGTGACTCAAGGGGGGGACTCAAGTGGCTACTTTTTAAAAGCTGCTTTTCAGGGCTGCCCTGCCCTCTTCCTCCTGGCATGGACACGCCATCCATAAGGGATCCCTTCACCAAGCCTAACTGGGTGGCTGGGTGGCTGCCACTTCCATGGATGGAGGAAAAATGGCAGCGGACAGCCAGCCAGCGATTCTTTCCCCTCCTCTCCCCATTGCTCAGGGCACACAGCAGCAGCGACAACTAAAGCCCCTTTGCTTTAAACATTCACATTCAGCTGCTTTCCTCCCTTTCCCTTTCTAAAGTCAGAACCAATGAAAAGAGTTAGAATTGTGCAAAATTGCAACATTGTTATTCCAACCATCAAGGTGTGAAGTGGTTCCAGCGCTACAGTGTAGCGATCCCTGTTAAGTGGATTTTTACACTGAAATCACTGTCTTTGGAAGCAAGCTATTGGGAGAGGGAAACCCTAAACATGGATTCTCATCTCTTAAAGTGGTGCTGTTCACACAGTAAAAAATGTAAAACGTTTCAAGTGCACGATCCGGAGTGAGACCTGTTGAAATCAGGATTGAGATTCACCACGCTTTGGGGTGGTTTAACACGGGAAAAGCGTCTTAAGCCAAACTGCTGTGCGGACTCTGAGGATTGAAAACGTTTTGAATCCGAGATAAGGTTGCCGTGAAGACATGTCTTTAGAAAGAACTCGACGAAACTACTAATTTGAGATGTGAAAGTAAAGTAGAAAGTCAGAGACCAGATTCATGAAGAGCTGTTTTAGAATAGTGCCATTCATGCCTAGTGCTCTAAGGATTCTTGGTATCAGCACGTAGAAACATAAAATATATTCTGAGATTACTTACATCATGCAAAGGATATGCAGCACTGTAAACGCCATTGGCAAGCAGACTGGTGATCCCTGGAAAAACAAGGGAGAGTATCTATTTATGCTTCCAAGTCTAAATTCCCCCAGGTAGACCTAATTTCCCAATTCCCTTCTTTCTCCCAGTAATTTTGCAGATTATGAATTTTGGCCCCCTTCTTTTGCCTGTATAGATTATTAAGCATTCATTTTAAGAAAAGGAAAGCTGTGGAGGTTCAGAGGAAGTCATATATTTCACAGTCAAAAGCTGAAAGTTGATGACTCAGAATTAGTCATTTCAAGAAATTACACATTCGGAAGCTTTAAGCTGAATGTGAAAAGCAAGACCATATTTGGAGGGTAGCAAAAGACAAAGATCAGAAAAAGAGAGTTCAGCTGGGACTGACCACTGGAGTCGAGCACTCTCACTGAAATTCATACACACACTCATACAAGGAGTTTTAAAAATCAGATTTAAGCTTGATTAGAGAAGCTAATTGGAAAGTCTTTGGAAAGACCTTGGAATTAATACTTACCATATTTATCACATTTTCGTCTTTTATTTAAAAGGGCAGTTTCCTTCTTTCTTCCCTCTCCTTTCCCTGTTTACACATTTGTCTATTAGTTTATATGATTGAGCAGTTACAATGCTTGTGTGCTAGGGACTCTGAGGAGTATATATTAATTCTTCAAGGCAATAATCTGTAATTTGGGGATTGAATGAAGGAGATGCTTTCCAGCTAAGATTTTGCAGTGGATTAAGAATATATTTAGAAATCTTAGCTTACCACCTAATTCCAACGGATGCTTACATATACTTTTTTGGAGACTGCGGTATTTTGTTTTTAGATGTGTTTTTCATTACAGCTGCTGGCATTAATATAGCCACTTCCAAATACGGGATACCTGACAGTCTCTGAAAGGATCATGTTACCTAACAAAACACCCTTGATGATTCTGATACTCTAACATTACTTTGGATCTACTCAGTAAAACCAATATGAAAAAAGCAATATGAAAAAGCGATGTAGATATTAACATGATAACAAAGCAGCGGACAAGAATATCAAAATGCACCACATAATGTGTAATATAGTGTATTCTGAGTGAGAATATTTTTTTACCCTCCAACCACCAAATTTATAAGACACATACAATTCAGTTTGTTCCTCCCTGGATTTATTTCACTGATAGTATTTTGGATTCAGAATAGATCAATGTCACAGGCTATGGAAATTATTTGTTGCCTGTTACTGTGACAACATACTATTACCACATCCAGACGTTGGTTATTTATTCTACTAGAATGAGATATTCTGGAATAAAACATGGATATTCTAGAAAACCCTACTTTATTCCAGAATAACAAAATAAAGAGGAATACATAATTGTCATCTGGATGCAGCCACAGTCAAGTCGTGTGATGGGATATAATACCATCCTGAATCTTCTGTGAGGCGCTAAGCAAAACTGCTTCTAGAAAATGAAATACCAATGAAAAAATTACATGGATGACTGAAGTAGGGATGTACACAAATGTTCTAAACATTCAAAATTTGATTGAATTCAAATAGAATGTCTACACATTTGAATTTAAACATTCGAATGGATTCTAAACATTCAAATTGAAGCAAATGTTTGAATATTTGATTTGATTAGAATTCGAATGCAAAAAAAATTTGTGCGCATCCCTAGACTGAAGCACAGAATTTTATTTTTATGATACAGTGGAATTCACAAATATTTATCAGATCTCCGACAGTATTAGTACACAGTAGTAAAACAACAAAGGTATGATTGACCACCAAACCAGAGAAAAACTATAATTCGTTTTATTGTCCTAACACAGACACCAATCTATACCCTCAGTTACCTTGGGGTGGGAAGCACAAGAGCTACATTAAATGTTTGTATGTCTAAGGTCCTGAGATGGGGAACATTGCTGTGGAGGAACGGTCTTCTGTAGCATCAAAAAACCCTCAGAATCATGAAGGAGGCAACCACTTCTGTTGCTGCGCAGAAATGTGCCACAGTTCACTTTCCCTATATGTGATTTAGGGTTTTTTTGCACAATTTCAGTATCCTACTGAGTTTAAGTTCAGGGCCAGTGGCTGGTATTTGCACCCAAAGTGCTGGCACTCCTCCCCCACAACTTACCTACCAACTCTTGAAGTGTGGATGAACCATCCTGAACCCACCTGCATCACCATAGCAATGACCACGGCAACTTCTGGTGGATGCTGGGCCATAGTGATGGGGGAACCATACCTCTATTCAATAGCCAGATATTATGGACTGATTTTATGGATCCCCATCTAATTCAGAAAGGGTTCCAGTGTAAACCCCTGACCTGAATGGTATCTAATTTGTTCCTGAAAACAGACTTTATAATGAAAGATCAAACATCAAATGGGAAAAGCTCATCCCATGCCCTCTACAGAATCTCCTTAAATGCCTAATATCATAAAGAAAAAGTTATGTAACATAACAAAATGGAATGTATGACAATAAATAACAGTATATCTAAAATCAAAAATAATTTTATTAAAGTTTAAACTGAAGAGTTAAGCTCATACAAAAGACTGGAACAGATGCTTTCCACTTTTTGCCCACCTCTCTACCCTGCAGCCAACGAAGAAAGGTGCCCACTGTCATTGTGTCTTCATTCACGGTGGCAACAGGTGCCTCACAGTGATAGGGCTGCAACCCTTTATTGGCATTGTTGCTGCTGGAGGTATCTTGTTTTCAGAGCATGATTTTGCACCCTGCACAGGGGCAAGGCTGGAAATGGTGCTTCCACTCTCCAAAGTGGAGATGTAAAGGAAGCCTTTTTCCATAGCAGATAAGGGGGAATCCCTCACCTGCCCAAAACAAGAGTTGCTTCAGATTGCAAGTGACAAGGTTTGACTAAATAGGAACCATTTTCATATAACTGAAATTTACTTACGCAGTGATTTTTACTCTCATTTCTCTTTTTGCTCACATAATCTTTTACCATAACCTCTGCATATCATGCAACTATGCTATATATATGCCCAAAGTTTCCCCACATCCACATCTAATGTAAAGGATAATTTAAATATTTAATGTACTGTAGTCATGGCTGTAAGTCCAGTTTGTATCTAAACTGAGAAATTTTGTAAATGCTATGGAACAGCTGGAGAAAATGAGTTACTCATCAAAGATGAAGTTTTGCTAAGTCTTGATTTCTTAAACATTTTCTTGCTGGTGCAAATTGATTATAATTATTGCATCTGTGATCAAGGTTAATTTGGCACAAACCCTATAGTTTCCTCTAAGCTTGGTATTTTATATCATCAGACAGATGGAATCTTCTCAAAAAAAGCTTCACTGAACGAAAGACTTCTTACATATAGAAGATCCCAGCAATTTGAATGTATCAGAAAAGCCAGATGCTAATATACAATTACAGCTTTAAGAAAAGTCTAGACAAATACATGGAGGCTAGGTGTATCAGTGGCTACTAGAATTGGTACTGTTTCCAAGTTGGAGAGACAGGCAGGATATCTCTAATGGGCATTTTCAGGAAGTTGAGAACAGGTGAGGCTTTCAATGGCATGGGGCAAATATCCAACAGGGGGCCTCTTATATTTCTTTATGGCTTAAAGATTTATATAATATTTGAAATGTTTGGAATATACAGATTAATATAATTACTGTTAGCTTTCAGTAGGCTAAAATGCCTTTATTTCACAAGATGCCATTAGTATGAGTGTTCATTGTGCTAGTACTGTTGTGTTCTTCAAACATTCTGATTCTACTGCTTCTGTAGCTTTGGAAGAAATTAAGAAATGAACTAATAAATAAATATATATGATTGCCATGAGAAAGTGTTGATCATGTGTCCCAAATTTAGCCAAGGACTGATAAACAAGCAGAGCTTAATCTTTCATTATTTGAGAGATGGTTAACCAGTTTTTGTGTCAATATTTGCACATGGACAGCAGTAATCCAATTTCTCGCACTTGGATTTATCTTTCTGTGGATGACTAGATTGGTAATATATTGCTTTTAAAAATATTGCCTACAAAATGGAATAAAAGGAGACAATACAAAGTAAAGCCTTGACTTTGTATTCTCTGAATTGGGTCACAGTGTGCATTGTGATTTATTTGAAAAATTAAAAACTTGTCCTGTGCTACAGTCCTGATTTCTATATTCCTAATGGTTCCTTTAAAATTTTATAACAGATACATTCTATGAGCCTAAACACATTTACTAAAGAATAACCTTAATAAATAGCTTGTGCTAAATAGAATGATGTTGCATCCACACTGGGTGAAAAAGGCACCTGGCATCCACATGCCCGCAAATCCCCACATATACCCTTGCCACATTCAATGCTTCTGCACACCCTTAGGAAGGGGGAAGTGTCCCACTGACACCCTTTCTGAATTGCAGGAAAAATGAAGGTGCCCTTGTGTGCTTGCTCCATTGTTTCCATTCACTCCACTGCTGCTTGCTTGGTGCCTGGGCCCTTTAAGAAATGCACAGAAGAAAGGTTGATTTCTACAGCCATTTCCTGTGCATCCCTTAATGAGACTAGGGGTGTTTTTCTACTGCGCTCCTTTAATCCACATCTAAGGTTGTTAGCCGCCCAGACACCTTCGGGTATGGGGCAGGATAAAAATGTAAATAAATAAATAAATAAATAAATAAATAAATAAATAAATAAATAAATAAATACGGATTAAGGGAAGTACCCAATGTGTTTCCATGGGTGGTCTAGCACCCAATAGCAATGGGTGCTAGCCTCCGTGCTGTGGAAACACCAGAGCACCCATTGGAAATATGGATCTACCCATTAGGGGTCTGCTTGTCACCCCAGGTGTTTGGGGGGACAGGGGGTGCAATCTCCGAAGTGGCTTCGAAGTCATTTCGAAGTCACTTTGAAGTCTGTGCAAAACGGCTCCATTGAAGTCTGTGCTGATCTTTGGAGTGAACTTCAAAATGTCTTCAAAGTGACTTCGGAGTGACTTTGGAGCCACTTCGACGTTCACTCTGAAGATCAGCACAGACTTCAAAGACGCTTCGGAGCTATTTTGCACAGACTTCGAAGTGACTTCGAAATGACCTTGAAGCTTAGGTATAGGGGCTCCCCGCCATGGGTGCCCCCTCCCCCTAGCTTCCTCTAGACCCCAATGCCACACAAGCATGGAAACAGGCTCCCTTTAATCCAGATTTTCTGCCTGAAGACCCCATTGTAGACTCCATTAATGGGGTGTACAGAAAATCCGGATTAAAGGCCAGAAAGTACCCATTTAATCCGGATTTCCCCAGTGGCAGTCGAAAAAACTGGGTCCCAAATGGGTGCCGTAGTGGAAATGGGATCATTCGGCTCACACCCAAATGGGTCCTTAGTGGGTGCAAAAATGGGTACTTTCTGATAGTGGAAAAACATCCTAGATAGGAACATTGAAGATGGGAACTTGTGTTTCCTAGCTTCAGAGCTGGACAGACTGGCCATGCAACCCATGCATATACAGTATTGATACTTTTTATGGACTATAGAATCAGTTCTCAGAATCATTGAGTCAGATAAAATATAGTTAAATCACTCACTTTACCAGGTTGATAGTGGAAGGGGATATGCCACCATGCCTCCACTCATGGCAACCCACAGCAGACCGTGAATGTGCCACCCCAGCAAAAAGTGCAGTCACATCCTGAGGAGACCTCATGTGAAGGGCACAATTCTCTTCTTTATGGAAGAGTACCTTGATTGCCATGTCATTGGACTCCACTGAGCTGTCCACCCTCAGGTCTGCTCCATGTTTGTGTGAAGGCACAGCTTAAGTTAAATTTAATTATATTCAGCAAATACATAAAAAAAACAATGCACTTTGTAAGCTCTTCAGACACATCCAAACTTTAGGGATCTAGAAAAGGTGTACAGATTAAACTTTCTTACCCATGCTGTATTTGGCTTTGGTGCATGTCGTTCTTTTCAATATTTCATAAACCTGTAGCAGAAAAAAAGGTAGTCCTTTGAAAAACAAAATGAATTTTATTGCGCATTTATTAAAACAGAGCATTGGTACACCTAAGTCATTTGGAATAATAATGAAAAACAGTATAATATTGGGAAGTTTCAGCTGTTTTAACAACAGAAAAAAATATTAGTTTTGTGCAATACAAATCTAGGATAACATTAGTGGTTATTTTATTCTTCATTTTCAAAAACCCAGTGATATAACTTTTCACATAGGTATATACATTATGCCTATGAATTAAAATTACTGAGTGTGTTATACAGTAATTATTTGATTTGGAGGGTGAAGATTCTGGGCCATTTTCTGCTTCCATTATTTATATTGTTGAGCTGGTCATTTTATTGGAAAGATCCTTTAACTGATGTTTGGGAGGGCCAAAGGTGGACAAATGCTTCTACCCACCCTTTGGGGCTAGTCTACTGTGAGAGTAGAACAATGGGTGGGGAGGAAGAGGAAGATAAAGAAGGAGGAGAAGAAGAAGAGTTGGCCTTTCTACTCCACTTTTCTCATCCATTTAAGGGGACTCAAAGTGGCTGACAAACCTTTCTATTCTTCTCCCCACAACGAAACACCCTGTGAGATAGATGGGGCTGTGAGAGCTCAGAAGAGAGGTGTGACTAGCCCAAGACAATCCAGCTGGCTTTGTGGAGGAGTGCGGAATCAACCCCAGTATTCCAAATAAGAGTCCCACTCCCAAACCACTGGATCAAACTGGGAAGATGGGGGAACTACTATGAAGACTGTTTCCCTGGTGATGTCACTTCCTTGTCCCTGTGTAGATGTACAGGGGAATAAAGAGGCAACCTGATGACCAAAATTGCACCTGGAATTGTGCAAGGGGACCTGTACTGTGCCAGACTTCTGCCTACAGTTCTGGTCCTCTGTTTTGATTCTGGGGCCAATGTTCACTGCTCCCAGGGGCATTGCATCCGCAGAAGTGTTTTAAGTGTTACTGTCAGACTTTGGACATGTATCCAAGGCTCAGTCACCAATGTGGGACCTTGCACTGCTCCCATCACAAAGTGGCTTATAGTCTGGATGTTGTCATAGACACACAGATAAAAAAATAAGAAAGGGCTGTCACTCCCTTCATCATGTTGACTGATAATTGTTAAAGAACCAGCTCACACACTGGTCATTCATCCAGTTTTTATTACTGTTTTTAGTAATCATGTGCTGCTATTCTTTTTATTTTTAAAAAATGAAGAAGTATTTAAATGCTTTAGATAAATAATAAATATAGCTGTCTAATAATAAGTTTCTCTGGGACAACATTTGCATTTTCCATGAGTTCTGCATGAGATGTGTGCCTAGACCATGAAGTCCAGGAGCCAAAGCACACCAAGGGGAGGGTACTGTATGCATTAGTGTGGCAGTACTCTAGCGGAAGACACTTTGCTGTCCCAGGTGGGCTAGGCTTGGTCCCCATTTGTGCTGCTATTCGGCACACAAGCAGGAGTTGCAGCAGCAGGAGTTTCTCTTTGTTCTGGAAGAGATCCCATATCTGAGGATGTTACCAGTGGCATGTTCCTGGCCCGGAACTTTAAAGTGGACAGCTAGCAGTGTGCTCTGTGTGGTCTACCGCGTAGTTGGCCTGGGACACTTTTCCTGCATCAGGACCATTCCCCAGAGTGTTTGTTTATGGCATAGATATAAAAATGACTTGTGTGGCTTACGGACAAGTTTATAAAGCATAACAAAAAATTAAAATATGTTAAATATTAATATGGTTAAAAATGATTTTTTTCAGAAAAACAATTTTTCAGGTTTGAATACTGGAACAGAAGAACAAGAACGGTTGCATCTTTTAGTATTGGTAACCCAACAATGTATAGTGCATAATTGGAAATATGCCTTGCGTCTGACTAAAGTTTGGTCTAGTGAGTGAGTCAGTTTGGTCTAGTGGTTAGGGAGCCGGACTCTTATCTGGGATTACCAGGTTTGATTCCACCCTCCCCCATGAAGCCAGCTGAGTGACCTTGGGCTAGTCACAGCTCTCTTCTGAGCTCTCCCAGCCTCACCTACCTCACAGGGTGTCTGGTGTGGGGAGAAGAAAAGAAGCTTTTTCAGCCGCTTTGAGTCCCCCTGAATGGGCGAGATAAGTTTTTGTGCTCTACACCTGGAACACATGTGGGGTTCCCTTTGATGGGCTGGGCTGGGGCGGTTCTGAATGGAACCACCTGCCCAGCGGAGCAAATGCTCCATTCCAGGGCATCCTTCATACCTTCCGTCAGCCCTTGTGCGAATAGGTCTCTGGTACCTACAAGCATAAAATGATAGGGCCAGGTGAACTAACATAAGAACATAAAAGAGGCCCTGCTGGATCAGGCCACAGCCCATCTAGTCCAGCATCCTGTCATTCACCAGTGGCCCACCAAATGCTCATGGGCATAACCCAATCGCCGACAGCTATTCACTCTACTTCATTGGCAGGGACAAACAGAAGAGCACTTCCATAGAAGATTTTAAGCGATGGATGTTGGGTCCAGGAATTCTTTGAGGTAATCCGGCCCCAAGCTATACAGGATTTGAAAGATTAAAACCTCTAAACCTTTAAATATATAAAACATATATAAAATATAACATGGTAATTATTGGCACAATAACATTCTAAAATAACAGTGGAATAATACTGTACTGAAAAAGCAAGTTCTTAATTATTCTGTGTATCAAACTGTGTAAATTTTTATAAGCAACATGCAAACAGAAACTGAAGCTATCTTCATCTGTGGCAAACCATTCTCAGTATAAATGGAGCACACATAATAACACTAGAACACTTCTTCTTTTTAAAGTTATGCTTCATCCTTAGGTCTGACGTCCCATGACTTCTAAATTGAAAATTTAGTAAGTGATGATGAACCTAAAGTAGCTATATATAGAGTATATGTTATCTCCATATCTAGGGGATGTACTTGGGATCAAGTTGATGCCTTTTTCTGCTTTGCCAAACATTTTTTTCTTTTAATGCATGCATTTTTAGCATCATGGTTATGTTTATCTTGTAGGTGAATTTTGTGCATCAGGAATAGAAGTCATATAATTAGAGCACTGCAGCTATATTCTCAAGCCATGGAAATGAAATATACTCAGTATCTCCTCCTACTTCAAAATCTTGTAAAATAAAACTTCCGAGGATACCACTTTTGATGGAGTTCCCTCCCCCCCCCAGGAAGCTTTTTAAAATGTGAAAATTGGAAGACAGATCCTTACAGGAAATATTTTTAAGCCATTTGAATGTGAGTGCCATCATTAGAAAAATGGTGTCTTTAATATTTCTTGAATGGATAATACAAAGTTACATTGATCACGACAGAATGTGGAGTATATCAAGTCTAATAGATGTGCCAAGAGTACATAATTACTCTTCTGAAGAGTTTTAAAAATGAGCAAGAAATTACTGGAGGAACTGAATTTGGGAAGACAAGATAAGAGAGGCTCAGAAAAGGAAAGGCAGTGAGGCAAGCTGCTTCCACACAAAATTCTGACTGGGGCTGATGCTTGTGGCCCACATGAGGGGAGAAAGGCCTCTGTCAAATGGATGAAGTTTTGACATGGTCTTCTATGCCACCCAGCACATTCCATAAGCAGGGATCCTGGTCAGGGATTCGAAGTCAACTCTGAACCTGGGCCACTTGCACTGTACACTGCTTGAACTCTGGGGTTTCATTTGACATGGGGGCAATATGTGGGTCAGATATCATCTCCATGCTGCATTTGCCATCATGCAGCAGCATCAGAGTTGTTTCTTCCACTCTGATTAGAAGCTGCTCTGAATGGACAATATAGGGTGTGAGGTGGCTACAACTGCCATGATCTTGTTTTCCCACCCTGTTCCATGTCTTCCAGGAATGGCTGTGTAGATAGTGCCAAGGATGCCCATCTATGTTTCCCTCTAACATTTGCCAAGGATGAAATAAGAATGAAAGGATGGGGAAAGATGAGGAAAGATGGTAGCTGGAATCCTAAACTGATATTTAACCAGCTGAGACACACAGATGACAGTATTCCATTAACTAGAAGTAAAGAATAAAAATTTGTGCTGAAAAAAATGGAAATGATGAATGCCTTAAGAACATAAGAGAACATAAGAGAAGCCCTGCTGGATCAGGCAACAGCCCATCTAGTCCAGCATCCCGTCGCACACAGTGGCCCGCCAACTGCTCATGGTCATCTCAAGCAGAGACAAGGACAAACATATTCCTGCACTAGAATCCCAGCAAATGGCATTAGAAGTGCCCCGTTTCCCCGCCCCCCAAGCCTGAAAAATGCACCTAGGCATTCATTCTAGTAGCCATTGATACATCTGTCATCCTTAAATTTGTCTAACCCTACCTTAAAGCCATCTAGACTGGTACCTGTCACCACCTCTTCTGTCAGCACATTCCATAAGCCGATGACCCTCTGGGTGAAGAAATACTTCCCCCTGTCAGACCTTATTCTCCTACCCATCAGCTTCATAGAGTGCCCCCTGGTTCTAGTATTGTGTGATAGAGAAAATAAGTTTTCTCTATCCAACTTTTCTATACCATGCATAATTTTATATACTTCAATCAGGTCCCCTCTTAAATGCCGTCTCTCCAGACTAAAGAGGCCTAGACGTTGCAGCCTGGTTTCGTAAGGGAGGTGTTCTAGTCCCTTATTAAGATAAGGCTTGATGTCAACATGCATATTTTATAAATTTACAGTTGATGATGAAGAAATGGAAATGGCAAACATCTTTATTCTGTTGTACTCTTAAGCAAAAATGGATAGTGTGCTGAAGAAAAAAGGCAATTGCAATCTTAGGATAAGATCTTGAAGGATAGTGACATTTCATTGAGAACAAATATCAGAATTGTTAAAATAATGGTCTTAGAAATGAGCACAAATGGAAATTGTGGGCAAAAGGCAAACTGAATCTAGAACTGCCCAGGTTTGTCAAATGTTTTGAAGCCCCCCAAATCCACCCACCTTTCACTGATTGGGCCCTACTCCACCTTCCTCACTGATCATGCTATGGTGAACCCTGTGAAACGTCCTGCCACCCCTTGCTTCATGCCTTCCTGGTCTCACCTAGACTCAACAGTCACATGCTGCATAGTTTACGGAAGACCATGAGGTCACCTCTTGGTAACAAACCTTCTGGAGCAGAGATTACAAGTCCACCAAACATGGGTACATCAACTTCCTACAAAGGCTTCAAACATACCTAATTGGTCAGTATGGGTTTTTGCAGGAAGTAAACACATGTAAGTCCACATGCTAGGCTTTTCTGGGAAGGCTTGTAGTCCTCTACTCCAGAACGCCTGGTAAACTGAAGGAGGCCTGATTATGACTGCAGTCATTCCTACATTGCATGGCTGCTGACACTAGAGAATTACAGGCCTATTTTATGTGCTCCATTTGATCTAAAGTGTCATCCTGTCTCCTCACAATCATACATCTTGGAATACAGGGGCATATTTTACTCAGTTTTCAGAAGAGGAACTAAAGGAAAAATTTTAAATGAGAAAAATAAATGAATGCTCTTGACCTGTCTGTCAAAGGAGGCTAGAAATAAATATTGACCTTTTTAGTTAGCATTACAATAGAGATTATAAATAAACTCTGGATGACATCCTTGAAGCAAGGAAAGTACATGAATTGCCAGGTGAACGCTGGCCAGTTAATGTACCTTTTTTCTTGAGTGATGGTGCTTATATAAGCACATAGAATTATATGCTTCAGTTATCGTTATGTATTGTTTATTGAAATGCAAAAAAATGCAGAGAACACTACCTCCTTTCCACAGATTTTCCTACAGTTTCTTCACATTCTGTTATATAAAAATTCTGAAAAATGAAGGCATAGTTTTATCACTCCTAGGCCTTGTCTGTCAATGACAAATGCCTAGACCCTAACGCAATATATCGCGGGTTTTGCTCGCTATATCTGCCTTGAGGATGCTCCGTGGCAAAAGGGGGCGGGGATTGCTTGCCTGCACACACAGCCAAAAAGCATTCACACATCTGAGAAATGCAGCAGGTTCGCTTCCTTTCCTTTGTAAAAAGAGCCAGAATTGCTCAGAATTGCAACATTGTTATCAGTGATCTGTGAAAGCCTTAAAAGAGAATGAGCGAAGGATCGCGCTGCCGATGCCTGCAGCCGCTGACTTTGCTGGGGCAGAAAGCCTTTTCTAACAGAGAACTGAGTGAAAGTAAGTGCTGAAAGTGAATGAATGAGCGATCATCTGCCTTTGCTAGGGGCGGGAAGCCGTTTCAGGAGACGGAGATCTGGCTATTTTTCCTTTTAACAAGAGAGGGGGCGGGGGGGGGGAAGATGCGGGGAAAGGAAACAGGCTTCCTTGGGGACGGAAAGTCCGTTTAGATCGCGGCTACCATGGGGACGCTTATTCCGGAAGTGGAGGGAACTTTTAAAGTCAGCTATAACAGAGTGACAGCAAGGGAAGCTGAGAGGGGCTAATAAGTCTTTTGGGGACAGGGCCTAAGATTACTATTTCTGAATGAAACCAAGCGACCTGGGTCAAGAATGCATAAGCATGAGGCAGAGTAAGTCAGTGGCTGGTCACATTACCATAATTTGGTTCTGGCCTGCTTCTGGTACTGGGGAACCAAAGTTCCCCAGCCTCTGAAGTTGCAGGCTGTGGGAGTTACATGGTGTGCCCAGAAATGGATCCATACAGAAACTGATTTTTTAAAAAAACATTAACCCTTACTTCTAAATTTACAACTATGACAGCTGGGACCAGCAAGCTACCTGTTACTGCTTCCTGCTCACCATTGCCCAATGCCTGAGATGGTAACATACTATTTTCTTAATTTGGCTAGCATTCACACAGGTACTGAAGTGAGGTTTAAGGGTGTGTGTGTTTTGGTGCTGGATAGTTGACCATTTTGGTCTGAAGTCTTAGGCTGGGTCATGTTGCAAAACACAACTAAAACGAATGGACTAAATCAACAATAACAGTTCCTGAAAGGGGAGGCTATATCTTTAGCTAAAGTTAGGGTGAAGAGGTTTGTGCCCATAGGCATTCAAATGCATACAGTGAATGTGCCTGATAAAGCTCAGAGGGAAGGCTATGCCATAGTGTGCATCCCCATGCTGAAAACAGTTCGATGCAATCGTGAGGTTGCCTTGGGAGCATCTCCATGCAAAGCCCTAATATGGGCTACATGTGAGACAATACGTGTAAAAAAAATACCCCTTAGCAAGTGTTCTCATTCCGAAATAGAGTTCTAGCATGTATTGTCCTGTGGTCATGGGGACGCTCCCTCCTGGATTATTTGGGGTGGAGCTTGGCGCCTGCAGTATTAGCGGGCAGGGTTTCACCTCTGCTCCCTGTTCCAGCCGTGCATATTGCTATCAGCAGCTGCTTGGGGATTTCTCTAAAAGTGTCTTTCCAGCTACATTTATTACACCCTCCTTCCCTGATAGCAAGCTATGTGTGGTTGTGAGTGGAAGGTGTCCACTGTCATGCCCACTGTCATACGGATGTTTGCACCTCCACTAACCTGTGGAGGCCAAGGAAAGGAATGATCTGCTTTTAGTTATGCTTTTAACTATATGTTATAACTTTTGGTTATGCTTTTAACTGTGGTGGCCAAGGAAAGGAATTAAGTGTGTTGTGTTCGTGGAGGTGCAACTGAGGTGTCTGCCTGTCATCGCTGCAGCAGGTGGGACGGGTTATGGTGATGTCAACATGGTTTCCTATCAGGGGAGAGGGTGGGTGGGGAGAAAAAGATACGGGTTCACGCTGTGGCTTGCATGGGACAGGTATGTACAATTTGAATCCACGTTGCCTCAAGCCACATGGGGATGCTTTATTGCGAGTTACAACACGGATTTTTATGACACGCGTCACAAGCGAAGCAACCAGCCATAGTCTGGGAAGAATCACCAAGAAGGCCCTCTCACAAATCCCTCCTTTAACTTCTGTGGGAGGTGGCACAGCCAAGAGGGCCTTCTGGCAGATCTTAAGGTGTTTGCCCGATTATATAGGAAGGTGTTATTTTAGATGTTTTGGGCCCAAACCACTAAGGGCCTTATATATTAATTAAAACCTTGAATTGGGCTTGGTAATGAATTGGCAATTGGTGTAGTTCTTTTAGGACCAGTATGTGGGCCTAGCCAGCAAATCTGGTCAGCACTTACTGTTCCATTCTGTACCAGTTGCAGCTTCCAAATGCAACAAGAACATAATGAACTGATCCCAAATAGGGTAATGATCAATTGGTTTAGGAAAGCAAATCTAATACCACAATATAGTGGTGATACTGATCTGCCAGCACCTGCTAGGATGGCAACAGGGGAAGAGAAGCTCTATCCTTACTGCAGGGAAGAAAACACAGGGATGAAAAGCTGTCCTCATCAGGGCTCCACAAGCACCAGCAAGTGCAGGGTCCTAAAGTGGGGCATTTTCCAAATGTATGGCAGGGATATTGCAGAAATGGCCATGACCCATCCACTTCAGAAACATCTAATCCAACTCCTTAGCTATACCAGCTTGACGAAGAAAAAGAATAGAAGAATGATCTCCTTCTGTCCCAGCTTGGGTAAACCAAAAGGATATTAGATATAGGAGTGGACATGCTAACCATTACTCCCTGGTCTATTTGGATTTCTTTGCCCAAATACCTTATTGCTATCAAGATCTAATTTTATTACATAGTATTCCTTTGCTATTTTTATAATATAATAGTACATAAATATCAAATTGAAATAGTTTACTTACTATAGTACTTCTAGTTTTGCTGTCAAAAAATGAATCTTTGTCCGAGAGGTCAAATCTGTCAAAATGTTATGAAGGGGAAAATAAATTAATGTACAATAATTTAGAATGCAAAAAGAATGGCCTTTTTCTGACTATTTCATGCTCAATTTATAACAAGCATCTTCAGCCACCATCTATTCTTCTTCAGAAATCTAAAAACTTTCTACAGTCTAGGTTTATATGCAATAACGTGATGACGAAAAAAAATCAAGCATTAGCTGTTTGCAAGACAAAGTTTGACACTTATTTGTTCTTGCAATATTAATATGGTCTGCTGTTGATTTTATGCACTTCTGTGTAGAGAAATTACTATTTTAGCAACAGAGATGATGTGGTAAAATGCTAATTATTCTAGAACACCTGTTATCACTAGAAATTAAAAGACATGTTTTGTGGAGCACTGCAATCCATCCTGTTAGCTGCAATTTAAAATAAAACAAATACTAGTTGTCATATACAGATTGTAAAGACAATTTCCTTCTTCCCCTGCCTCAATTTAAACTCTAAGATTTGGCTCTTTAAGAAGGTAAATACTTTTTTCTAAATCCTTGAGATAATTATTTACTGCTTGATAGCAACTGACTACAAGGCAAATCTAACAAACTATAAAGTGCCATTTACAACTTCCGCCAACCCAGTTGGCATTTATGAGCAGCTTTGTAAATGCATTCTAAGAAGTAATTTGAGAAGTTAACTACAACTAGTGGCTACAGATAACTAGCTTCACATGTAGTTCGGACCTTTGTGTGATTTTTTATTGAGTCCACATAAATAAATGTACAATTTTATCCTCAGAATGTATCAGTCAAACTAAGCCATTTTTCTACTAATGGACCCTAAAGGAGACTGAATGACATACCTTTTTTAATCTTTCACATGCTATTATACAACTATAGATAACTGAAAAGCTATTTTTGTGTGTATAGTGAGGAGAAGCTGGACTCTTGTCAGTTTGTGTAGAGGAGCCAAAGTTGGAATAGAATCACTGGGAGTATTTGCAAGTGTACAAAAGGAACCTGGGAAAAGCTTGAGGGTGTGGTGTACCACTGGGCTTTGTATGAAGCATGAAAAATAACTCTGAAGTTACCTGCCACCCTTCTGCTTCCTCACTGCCGGCAAGTGGATGGACAATAGTGATGTTTGCAACTCTCCTCAGATGCCATCCACTTGCAGGAATTAAGGAACATGAAGAATGTGGCCGACTTTTGGGGCTATTTCCTGAAGGCTGCTGAACGGCATGACTGGTCAGAAACCCTGAATTGGGGAAAGTTTGGTCCTTTACTGTTGGGAACTCGAAAGCAGCATGTATCTCACCTCTAGGGCCAGGACGAGCACTATAGGCCCTCAGGTGTCCTGATATGCTATCTTTCAGATCCTGCCACTGACTTATGACATTCGAAGAAAAAGAAGAAGAGTTGGCTTTTCTACCCTGCTTTTCTCACCCATTTAAGGGGACTTAAAGCGGATGACAAAACTTTCCATTCTTCTCCCCACAACAGAACACCCTGTGAGGTAGATGGGGATGTAAGAGCTCAGTAGAGAGCTGTGACTAGCCCAAGGTCACCCAGTTGCCTTTGTGGAGGAGTGCAGAATCAACCCCAGTATACCCAGATAAGAGTCCGGCTTCCTAACCACTAGACAAAACTGGGCCACTTTGGTTGCTCATTTGCCTGGGACACTTCTGAGAAGTATGCTAGTGGCACGTAATGTACTTGTTTGTACATCTGGGATGCAAACAAGTAGTTATGTGAACTTTAAAACTTTTTTCAATTTTGATAACACTGTGGGAGAATCAAGTTTCTGTATTTAGGGCACTTAAGGAGGATTACTATGACAAAAAGCTGTTCAAGCCATTCAAAATCCTGTTTATTTGAGGGGAAAAAAATAATTTTAGTATTTGCTGTATGAAAACACTGGACTACATGTTGCTATTAATGTTCTGATGATTTAGAATCCAGTAGCATTCCCAGAGGCCAATCCTACTAAAAATGACATGAAATAAAGATGATGAACTTTGACTTACAAGTGTTGTTTCTCCCTGGAGAAGGGATAGGAGAGGCGTTTCACTGTCTGATGTTTATGTTCTGCTACTTTAGGCTGGATGGGCTCCGTTATTTTTTGAATTACAGAATTGATTTTTTTTAGGAGGCCATGAGGCTGATGGATTTGGTATACCTGAAGACCAGAAACAAAGCAAAACAAACAAAGATTTCTTCTAAATCTTTGGCAAGACATATCAAGACCAAGTATAAAATACTAATCAAACCAAACAAAAATCTGTAAGAGGACAACATCTAGATGTTGGTTACTTATTCTGCTATATTTGTATATTCCAAAATAAAGTATGGATATTCTGGAATATCCATGTTTTATTCCAGAATATACAAATATAGCAGAATATGTAACTGACATCTGGATGCAGCCAAAACTGGAGAGAGCTCATATCCTTCCGTTTCCAGTATCAGTTTGCTTTTGCGTAATAGGCATGAGCTCTTCTTGAGACCACAAAGACCCACAGCCAATTACAGCAACAGTCACTACCTAGTAAACTGGCCTGACTGAAATTCATTCACTGAAAAACAAGATGGTGATTCCAGGCTGAAAGGTAGGTGAAGCTACTGAATAACTGAATATTAGTTCAGGGATGTAAGTTGTCGCGACCTGTTGACAGCTAGAGTGGACATACAATCTGCTTTTGGATATACTACTTCACAAAAACATCTTGGTGTGACCTGCAAAATTTAGTGGAAAACAAATGATCAATGAAAACCAACTAAAATTAAAAAATAATAGTTGATATGGATTCCATAAATAACAAAACACAAATGATATATGCCAACTCTCTTTTTTATTTGGTTACATTGATAGTCCAGTTATGCAAAGAATGAAGGCACTAAGGAGTTAAGTCATTGGAATGGACTGAAAAGTATTAGTAACTGAAATAATAGCAGCAATCATATTATAGCCATATTGAGTATTCTATCTGGCCTAAAATGGGTGGCCCAGAGTCAGTCACAAGGCAGGATAATTACAGGCCCTGGGACCAGTAACAGCCATCTGTCCCAATGTCTGAAAATAGTGGCTTCCCACAAGATTGGGATAAAGAACTCTGAGGCTATACTATGACAGTTAAGTTGGCATGGGGATGATGTGAATCATGTCATTCTCATGCCAACATTGTTTCTGGAGCTTCAGGCCACGTAAAGTTTATGTGCTCTGATACCTGGGTTGACTTCTAGCTCATGAGCAGCATTCCTGGGCAAGGAATTTAGCTCAGAGAGGTTCTAAGTGGTCCCATAATGGAGTTGCATCTGTCTGTTCTTGGCTTTTCCACACACACTGTGGGAATTCCTTGCTACCGGTACACAATCAGCTCTGAATGGGTACCTTGTCTGGATGGTATCACTGAGTCTATAAGTTGACTTTGAACATAAGAACATTAGAGGAGCCCTGCCAGATCAGGCCACAGCCCAACTAGTCCAGCATTTTGCCTCACACAGTGGCTTTGGGCATCTCAAGCACAAGACAAAGGCAAAACCTTCACTTGCTCTCAGTCGCCTGTAAATGACCTTGACAGGCATCGTGCCTGTTTCTCCAACCCACAGTCAGTACCTAGCCATCCATTCTAGTATGCCATTGATACTCCTGATCTCCATGAATTTACCTAATCTTTTATTAGAGCTTTTCAGGCTGATTGCTATCACCACCTCTTCTGGTAGTAAATTCAATGACTGATGACCCTTTGGTGAAACAAATACTTCTCCTTGTCTATCCCACTGTCCTGCCCCTCAGCTTCATAGAATACCCCCTGGTTTTAGTGTTGTGTGACAAAGAAATGTTTTTTCCTCCATCAGTGTTTTCCTCACTGTGCATGGTTTTGTATACTTCAATCAGGTCACATCTTAAACGTCACCTATCAAGCCTGGAAGGGCCTAGAAGTTGCATCCTGGTTTAGTAAGGAAGGTGTTCCAGCCCCTGATTATCCTGGCTGTCCTTTTCTGCACCTTTGGTATTGGCTATCCCATCTTAAAAGAAAAAAATCAGGACAATGTAGTGGTTAAAGTAGCTGGCTAAAACCTATGAATTTCTAGGGAAATTCTATATAGAGAAATATGGTCAATCTCTGCTTGGGTAGGGGTGAGGTGGCCAAATGCCTTGCTATCAGTACTGTATGTATTGGTTTCCCACCACAACAATAGCTTCTGACCCAATGCCAAATGAGGACATGGAAAACCAAGATACCCAGCCCAAATTTCTGGTCTCTTTTAGTCATCTCCTAGTGTTTCTAATGAGAGAACAGCTGTTTCTGCAAGTGGGTTTCTCCCTGCAGCACAGTTCCTTAGAGTGTGGAGGAACAAAATGGACCTCAAACATTTGTCCAAGTCTTTTTCTTCACCACATCACCTCGCATGGCACCTGTTCCCATCCAGCCTCAAGGAGAGCTACATTTGGAGGCAGCCTGGGTTTGAATCCCCACTCTGCTGTGAAAGCTAACTGGATGAGCCTCGACCACTTGCTGCCCTCAGCCTAATCTAACCCATATGATGGCTAGGAATGCATTAGGTCTTTGGAGGAAAAGCGGGATATAAAAGCCATCAGTCAGTTAACAAATCAATCAAGATATGAAAAAACATAATATTTATCGCTAAAATTTGTAGCATACCAGAGAAACATAAGGATTCCTATTGTGCTTGAAGTGGGCATATTTATGTTTTCAAACCTTGCCATGAATTTTCACTACAAAGCCTCTCTGCTAAGGGTACATTCTGGGGCATAGCCACTTTTTAAAGACTGATATCCAAAGCTTTATTGATACCTTGTATAACTGGTATACTGCTTATCTATAACATGAAAGCAGTTTGCAGAGACAGGATATGCAGCTAGACAATTGATTAACCTCTTCAGGAACTGGTTGCATTAGAACTTAAAAGTATGTGGGTTGTGCCTCAAAAGATCTCAAACTCCAGAATGGATGAATAAACATTTCAGCTGACTAGAGTGGAGCTTCACTGATTTTTCCTAGTTTCTTTCCATAATTAGCAATAAACAGTAAGAGTTTATGCACATAGAAGTTTTCCCCATTTATATATAAGACTGAGCTAGCAAATGCTCCGTCTGTGCTATATGGAAGAGTTGAGTTATTGTAGTTTTGCTCTGCTGAACTATTTATACAAAAACATACAGATCAAAGTTACACAAATTAGAGTGTGTTTGGTCTAGGATTATGGAACTTTCTTTCCGCACTTCTATTCACAAAGCCCTCTTCACATCTTTTGACAATACTATAATCTATTTCTGGACCATGGTCATCCAACTTTCATGTGATGTTCAGATAAAATCAGATCCCTTCCAAACCCACACGTCCATAAGTATAATGGGTGGGCTATTTTCAAAGTTAGAAATATAATTAAAATAAGTAACATAATAAATGGGCCCAGATTAGCTTTTAATACAAAATTCAAACTCAAAGTTTAATTTTAGTTTTACTTGCAATAAATTACTTTGCACTCTCAGGCTGTCTCTTCTTCCATTAGAGACATTTCCCTACAGAGTCTGAGTCCTGCACTTAGCATGACATTAAATATTGATGCATTTCTCGGTTTTGCACCCTGAACAGGTATATCTCTCAGAAGTTTCACATCCATCATATTGTCTTGTTCTCTGACAACAGCATGCTGTCAGTTTTATAATATAATTCAAAAAATCACTACACTTGTTCCCATACCAATGCTCAGTGCTCAGCTGATACTGGGTAGAGACACAGAGCTGTTTACAGGCATCATAAGGCCTACATTTCTATTTAATAAATTGTGTCCTTGTCATTATGTTGCTGGTGGCAAAAGGCCAAAGGTACTTAATCCTGTTTTTCACGGTCAATGCAGCTCTCTAAATATATTTTCTTGCTTTTGAGGACCCTAGTGACTTTGGTAGTAACCCCAAAAGAATATTTTAAGAAATATATAGTGTATCCTTTATATAAAGGTGACTATGACAGGATCACATACTTTTCTAAAGCAGTAGGACACCTCTTGTTGCTGCAAATGGAAATATGGTAGCTGTGGAAGATGTGCCCATGGACACTTTTTGGGCAAGTGGAGACACAGCCTCAGAGCATAGAGAATATTCTGGATGGACTTAGCATAAAAAAGGCTTAAAATATACTTATGTTATTGCAACAGTTTTCAGCCATGGTAAATATCCAGCACTGGTAACCCAGAATTGCAATTTACATTGTCTTTTGGCTAAAATACTCCAGCTTATGAGGATACACTTTGAAATTTGAAATATGTCACAAATCTCTGATCAGTGCACCTGTGGCAAATTTCAGTCTTCAAAGGACCCAATAAACCCTTGTTCTAGACTTCTGGGTATGACCCAAAGTGTCAGGTACTATTAGGAAAGTTCTTCCTCACAGAATCTTCAGAAATGTAGGTCCTTCAGAGCCAATGTTACTGGGATTAGGCTGTGATCAGACTCAGCCCCCCACCCCCCAAAAAAGCATCTCTGAGGTGGCTTACAGAAGGCTTGAAGGGGAGATTGTCCAAACACTAGTCTGCCCCTCCCCCCCTCTCCTGAACATTCTGTGCCAGAAAACATGCCTTATCAAGGGCTTGGGAACACAAGGGCTATGCGCAGTCTTTTGGAGGTACCTCTCAGGTGCCCTTTTTGTTATGTCCGAACGCAGCAGTAATGGAACGTAAAGGCACTGAAACCTGCCAATTACTGAAGCTCAGTGAACATGGGGTGAGTGATGACTTGGGGACCATATGTATGGTTACTTGCAGAACAAATACAGTACATCCCTAGAATTGTCATGGCCAGCTTAGGTCTGGCAAGTCCTCTTTCAAAAAATTCTAGTATATAAGAGCATATCTGTAGTTTTTTTGTGGCAATTGAAAAGCAATTTCATAATGCCCCAAAATATATGCAGAGTACAATTTTTTTCTGAAGTAAACGTCAGTTGAAGGACTTTTTCAAAGTGCCATGGAATCTGTCATTCTGGACTTTTACAACTCATCAGCTTGCCTGCTGATTGATCCATTATAGCTGTGAAGGTGCGGAAAACAACGGCAGTTTGCTCTAGAACTGAGTTGGGTGACAGAAAAACAAAATGCACCTTTGTCCACTGCAAACCCCACATGCTATAAGTTATACAGGAATTCTATCAACTTGGTAGCATATTACATTTCCACAGAGGCAAAGAGAATATCAAGTTGATGAGAAGTTTGTGAAAACTGGTCAACATTTTTGAAATCCTTTTAAAAAGAAAGACATAAATACTATAAGTGTATACACAAACCTTCTTTGTAGGCATCTTCAGTTTCATAAATTCTGCTTCTCGACATAACACATTCCAAGGTGCATGTATTTTTACAAATCCAAGCCCATGTATTTTTGTCTAAAAAGCATTAAAAGTAAGAGAAAGGAAAAAATATCAACATGAAAAAGAAATTTTCTTAAATTTCAAGGGAGCCTCAAATCTCGCCTCCCCCATTACCATTTTTTAAAAATATTGGTTTATTTGGTATCTGGCTGAAAATAACAATGGAGGATTGTTAGATAGATCTTATGATGCACTGAAGAGACACATGCTGTACCCACATCACCACAAAAAAAGACCATATTTGCAATGGGAGTATGGGGATCTGCTATGGAGGCAGGAAGTGCTCTAGGGATGTACACAAATGAATTTGCATTTGCAAATTTTCTCATCAGAACGAAAGTATGCACAAACAATGCTCCTGGGTCATGAATGAGAAAATTTGATCGAATTTCACACCTCTACAGTATTTTACTGATGAACATAGGCTCTTTCAATGGGAAAAAGCCAGGAAGATGTTTGGCCACGAATGCAAAAGTATGAAGGCTCAAACAAGCATTTTGACAAAGAACTGAATATGAATTTTTTATTCATGCACTTCCTTAAAATGCTCTGTTTACATGGCTTACATCTCAGGTGGTACTGGGTTGGAAGTGGGGCTGGAAGTCAAGGCATTTTCTGTCTGATCTTAAGCAAGCCACATACAAATTGTCCCTGTTAATTAGCCAACTAAGTTGGGGAGCTGAATTTGGTCATTAGGCCCATTGTGTGGTAATGTTTGTGCTAGGAGTGCCTACAATCAATGCTGTGCGTGCAGCCATAAATAAAAATGACATTTTAAAACACATGCTAATAATACCTTTAACACATTAGATAAATGGCCCTGGCAATTTATACTAAATTATCCAGTTTAAGAATAAGCAATAAGACATTTTGAAAATATAGTGTCACCTGTTCATTGCTTTGTTGTGCTAGGGGGAAATAGTTCTTACTCTTTCATGGACACACATCTTAGCCATGTTATGTTAAGAAACTATCATGTATCTATTTTGGGCAACAACTAAGATGAATCTCCAAAGCTGAAATCTGGACGCTTCTGGAACCTCGCAGAGCAAAAGTACACTTGTGCCTGGGATATCTGGCAACAGACTGCCAGTTCTACCCTTTAGCGGTGGCACCACTGCACATGCTGGTGTGGCCCCTTCCAAGGTCAAACTCCCTCAGATCAGCTTCACTCCAGGGCAACAATGTAGCTCCAGTTTTGCTTTGGTTTGTTTTTCCACAGCAAATGCTCCACACTTATTATTATTATTTAAAAATATGTATACATCACTCCTCAGTAATCTCCAAGAAATTTACATTAAAACTGATAAATTTAAACATGAAAATACAATTAAAAACAGAAGTCAATCAGAACATTGGGCAGGTTTAAGGCAACAGTCAGCAATCAAATAAGGCTACCTGCTGGTGTTTTCTGAATACAATTACACTCCGAAGAAGCCATGTTATTTAAAAACAAAGGAAGTTAAGAGGATCCTTAATTTTAATGGCCCTATTTGAATCTGTATTTCTGAGAATGCTAAACACGTTTCCCTGAATTAGTATATGAAGCTGTCATATACTTAAGTCAAACTGTTAACAAAAAAATGCTAAGAAAAAAGTAGATAATTCAAAAGATTAAGGCTGTGGTCATATTTTCAATTTAAAAGTTATTCAGTCCATCTTCAGATCTGACTGCTAACACCTTTTCATTTCTACCCATTTTATCTGTTGGCTTTACAACCTCCATTTGGATAATACGGATAGGAATGAAAAAGTGTGAGCATTGTGATCAGAAGATGGACTGAAGAAGATTTAAAGTGAAGGTGTGACCATGGCCTGTATGTTTATAGAGACCTATGTATTGCTTGTATCTAGTTCCTTAAGATGAGATTTCAAGTCTATTTCAAAAACTTGAAGTTTTCCATTATGCCTTTTGCTTTTACTAAAGCTTTAAATTTCAGGTTTGTGTCTTATTGTATTTAAATGGCACATTTCACCATTGTTACCAGTGTCAGGATGATAGCGAAGAAATGCAGCATATAAATTTGAACAAACAATAATGGTTCTTTAATTCTCAGCTAACATTTCCCTCTATAACTAAACCCAACTTGAAAAATATTTTTACTGCACTTCTCCTTGAACTGTTCTAGTAAAATCTGCCAGATAAATCTGCCTGTTATTAACTACTCATTTACATTATAACAATCTATTCACAGCAGTTGGGGAAATGTAGCTTTCTTTGAGTCTATTCTGGGCCTTATTCTGGATTTTTTTTCCAGAATAGGGACCTGCAATCCACATGCTGGAGCAGACTAGAGCAAGCTTCAGGAGGGGTCTGCCACAGTCTACACTAGCATGCAGAGAGCTGGTCCCTATTCCAGCATATAATTTGGAATAAGGACCAGTGCAGAAATGCCTCATGTCTTATCTGCAGTACAATCGTTTATTGTAAGGTCTTTACTGTGCCAGCGGACATTGTGTACATGGTGAATGGGTGCCACTAGGCACCAAAAGAAGGCATGTAGCGACTGCATGTTAACATCCCAACCTGCTCCCTGGGGCAAAGAATCTGCTTCCTGGAGCACTTTATGGAGCAGACAAGGTTCAGAGTGAACCTCAAAAGCAGCCTACTGCCCACTGTGGAGCTTCAAGACCCATTTTCAGAAACTGGGATATTGTCACTGAATGGAAACTTCACCTGTGGTGAACTTTTGTTCCCAAGCCTTAAAGTTTGTACAGGTCAGGATGGTTGGCACATGTGGATGGTTTTCTACCTTACTCATTGGCCAAAGCAAGCATTCTGACCCAGGAGTAGTCTTCTCCGTGAGGGTCGCATGGTCCATGAGGAAGTTGCCTGAATTTTTTATTAAGTCACTAATTTAAACATGGATATATTCTACCAAGATGTTGTTGTTTTTCCTTGATGATTTCAAAATACTGGAATCACTGAATAAATGACAACAGAATTAGACCTCATTTGTAAACTTGTTTATGGAAGACCTGGAGCTCCAGCTAAGAAACCCTCCCTTCAGCCTTTTATGTGACTGCAATTATTATATCCATTTGCACAGGCATAAAAGCCTGTTTTCCTGCTGCATCCTGTACACCTGCTTACTAGACATAGATTACTCAAGGGACATAAATAGCTGTCAGTCTCCAACATGGCATAGCTTCAAAAACATGTATTAGCTTATTTTATGAAAGGAGAATTTAATCAACTTAATACATACCTTCCATGAAACAAGCTTTTACTTTTAAGCAATATTAAGGTCAGCAAAAAAAGTTTAAGGGAGCTCTCAATGACAGTGAGTTCAAAGA
The DNA here is from genome assembly GCA_023333525.1 of Aspidoscelis tigris stejnegeri. Classification (NCBI taxonomy): domain Eukaryota; kingdom Metazoa; phylum Chordata; class Lepidosauria; order Squamata; family Teiidae; genus Aspidoscelis; species Aspidoscelis tigris. Next base: position 45,737,820 of record JALMGA010000003.1, on the reverse strand, counting down.
CTGCAACATATCTCTTTCTTCTATATCCCTTCTCTCATTAAGTACTCAGAGAATTTGCCTGTCTTTTGCTTATGTTCTGATAATTACAACAAGCATACTGTAGGCTGTATCCTCACCAGGGCAGGATCCAAGCCATAGTGTGTAGAGACTGCCTTAAGGGCAAAATTTTCCCCAGGCCCCTGCAAGAAATACAGTATGTAGCATCATGGCAGTGGATGGGAAGCATGTTTAAGAGGCTGCTACTTTCTTGGGCCACTTATGCTACATTTAAACTTGCTTAGTTGAGACTACTCCCCCTACAGGATAGCCTTAGAGTAACTGAAGAGGCTACAAGTAAGATCATCTTTGTTATGGATTGGGGTATCTCAGGGGTAAATTAAGGTGTTGGTCCACCCCACCCCTCCAGGCACCCAAAGGACAGTCAAAAACAGCTATGGAATTCATTATTACCTGGTTACTTATTGAATTAGTTAGAATCACAGAATTAGAGTTAGAATGTTTTTCAACTATAGTCTGTAACTACTGAATGTGATGGTCAAGAAATAAAATCTAGTGCCAGTTGGAGCAAAGAGAATATACTTGCAAGTAAATGTGCATAAAAATGATCTCTTATTTTATTAGCTACTTTTGTAAAAACAGCAAATAAGCATCTGCACAAAAGTGTATCAATATTTGTCTTTAAATATGCAACTACAAAACACATATCCCATGATCCAGGTGGAAAGAGGTAAAAAGTGGGGTCTGCCAAGGTTCAGTGTTGGGACCAATGTTTTTTAATTTAATCATCAATGATCTTTATGTAGGGGTACATAGTAAAATAGCAAAGTTTGCTGAGGATATTAAATTATTTAGGGTAGTAAAAACTGAAAAAGTTTGCCAAGAGCTCCAGGGATTCCTTAGCATTAGGTGACGGAACAACCAAGTGGCAAATGTGCTTTAATCTTAACAAGTGCAAAGTAATGCACATTGGGGCCAAAAATCCAAATTATGTTCATAAACTGATGGGGTCTGAGCTTTCTGCAACACACCAGGAAAGGGATCTTGGGGTTCTGGTGGACAGTTCCATGAAGGTGTTAACCCAATGGGTAGGAGCAGCGAAAAAAGCTAATTCAATGCTGGGAATAATTAGGAAGGGAATAGAAAATAAGTCAGCAAGTGTCATTTTGCTTCTTTATAAATCTATGGTGAGGCCACATTTGGAATATTGTATAAAATTCTGGTCACCACAGCTTAAAAAGTATATTGTGGAATTGGAAAAGGTGCAGAAAATGGCAACCAGAATGATTAAGGGTCTGGAATACTCCCCTTACAAAATCAGGCTCCAAAGTCTGGCCTCTTCAGTCTCGAGAGACGGCATTTAAGAGGGGACCTGATTGAAGTATATAAAATTATGAACAGTAAAGAAAAGATGGATAGAGAAAAATTTCTTTTCTCTATCACACAGCACTAGAACCAGGGAGCACTCCATGAAGCTGATGGGCAGGAAAGTCGGATCTGACAAGGGGAAGTATTTCTTCACCCAGCGGGTCATCGGTTTATGGAATTTGCTGCTGGAAGAAGTGGTGACAGCTACCAGTCTAGATGGCTATAAGTTAGAGTTACACAAATTTATGGACGACAGATGTATCAGTGGCTACTAGAATGAATGCGTAGCTGCATCTTTCAGGCTGGGGGGGGGGAAAGTAGGATGCTTGTAAGGCCATTTGCTGGGATTTGAGAGCAGGAGAAGGTTTGTTCTTGTCCCTCTTTGAGATGCCTACGAGCATTTGGTGGGCCACTGCGTGCGATGGGATTCTGGACTAGATGGGCTGTGGCCTGATCCAGCAGGGCTTCATTTATGTTCTTATATTCTTGAATAAAAGTGGGGAGTGGTGCTGCATAATGGAACAATACTCAAGCGTTTCTTGCTTACATTGTTCTTTATGAAAGTGAAACTGCCACCCTAGCCAAACCTTAGTGAAAGTTGCCCCTGAGTGTTATGCCCCCTTTTGGCACTTCTCCTAGCAGTGATGTCTTCTGGCAGGAGTGACAGCAATGCTGGTATCTATGGGTCTGTCACAGAAGGGGGCCTCTGCAGCTTAGCAGTCACACCATGAAAGGCCACTGGTGGCATCAGTGCTGCGATCGTCTAATATTCAAACTCACATGAGCTATGACAGGGCGAAGTGATTTGGATCACACTGAAAATGTCTAAATTACAGGACTGTTAAATCTAAGGAACATTTAAAGAACTTGTTTGTTAATCTTAGAAAAGAAAAGCATAATGCTGAGTTCAGAATATATTGCTTTTCAATATTATAATATCAAGCAAATTGCTTCATGCATTCTTTATATAGGTACATGCAGCCATTGAGAACCAAACTCCCTGATTCCTCCCCTCCCCCAATTGGGAGGATCTGGCTGTTTAGACTGCTTGAAAAATCATTGGAAGCTTAGCATTCTCTCTCTCCTGACACTGTGCCAAGCTGATCTTTTCCGGACTCAGTGGTCTGACAGTTCGGAGGCTGCTGAACCAGCCAAACTGGTTTGGAGATACTTGAATCAATTTGACTGTTTGGTCAGTTCTGAAGTGCCAAATCAACAAGCCAAGGAAACAGCAGTTTGGCACAATGCCAGCAATGACTCCCCCAAGCTTTCAATACATTTTTTCCCAAGCATTCTGAACAACTGATGCTCCAAACCAAAGGGTTCAGAGGGTTTAGTTCTGAACCAGCAAATATTACATGGAATTACTGCAAATTATAAATACCGTACTGGATTTCATTTGGACTAACGACAGTGCTTGTTGTTCAGGGCTTAAAATGGATTTAGCAGAAACTGTAGAAATATGCTTGCAGGTGTATTCATGGCAAAAAAAAGATCCCTTCCAGACTAGTGGTTAAAAATCTGCAGTTTTTAATCAGTTTGCAGCTTATCTGGCTGTGAAGTCACGACACGTTGTCCCCACTCGAAACAGAGGTCTGCAGCTGCCTCCTTGGCAGCTGCAAGACTTCCATAGCTGATCACATGGGATCGGGCAGCCAATGGGAGCTGAGCTGTAGGCTCAGCTTTCATTGGGTGTTTCTCGCTGTCCTGACAGGACAGCGGGGAACTCTGATATTACCTGATACTGCAGGGTAAGTGTTGATCGTTCTGCAGCAGGTAAATCCGTAGAGTGGTGGCATAATGCACTACTGCTACAAAGTATCGGGCATCAGATGTGATGCCCATGCACTGACTGCACATCAGAATGCGCAGTATCCACCAGTCTGGACACACTCAAAGTAAAAGGTCAAGAACTACTAATAATCAAAGTATTTGGGAAGAAAGTTGATTACATTCTATTTTAATCTTTAAATAGAATTTATGTATTTGGACAACAAAGTTCATATACAATTCTTGAGTTCTGTACACACATATGCTAACAATCTACTTATTTTGTAGGTGCATTAGATTAATGAAGGGGCTGTAGCTCAGTGGTAGCGCAACAGGTTGTTGGTTTGATCCCCTGCCTCTCCTCAGAAGTAAGCAGTGGCAAACTACTTTTGCATTTCTGCCAAGAAAACTGCCTAGATCGGCCCAAGGAGGTGCCATGTAATCAACCAGGAGTGGATCATGACTCCGTGGCACCCAACAACAACAGCAGCATGCTGAGACTCTTGTCCCCAAGTTTGTAAATCTACAAGCTAGTCAGTGCAAAAGCATTCTAATTCTGTATCTGTTCTGGCAATCCTAATATACAAGCTCAACCAAACTAACCTCAAGGCCTTCCTCCTTGGAATTAACATGCTTAAAGTTCCTTTTTTTGTTGTTAATCATGTTGGTTTTAGTTCATTCATCCTACAATTATAATTTCAGCCAGGCATTCTTTTAATAGAACATTTTGCTTTGGCTGCACAGGTGAAAGGTGTAGTACTATACCACTTGCTATTTAATCACAGTGTAACTGCATCTTGGATCTCTGCATTTAATTTGGAACATTTCCTAAAAGGTTTTCATGAATAAATGAAGGCTAAAATAGCAGTACCAATACTTCTTTTTGACAGAGAGTTGGAATTCCTACAGTCATTAAAAACATTGTCATGAGAAATATGTGGATCATTTGAACATTGATTCAAGACTTGGGTGGAAGAAGTTAAGTACAACATATTAAATGCAATTGTTTTGGCTCAGGTTTCTGATTGAGGCATCATATTATCCAGATGGTTATGTGCCATCACTGCCTCTTGTCCCACCTTCTTCTAGGAAGTACCTGTGGCACAGCTATTGGTTATTTATGTCTTGTTACTCTTGTTCCTAATAAAATGGCACTCATCCATGACTTGACTGTCAAAGAGAGAGTTGACCTGCATTGCATTATTGATAGCTTGCTGGATGAGAGGACTGAAGTAGATCTGACCCAGCTTAAGTACACTTAACTTCTCAGTCTGGTACCAGCTCTGGTTGGATGTCTAGGGTGGGGTGTGGAGTTGTTCTTGTCTGCAGAAATACTACCCACAGTGTGTTATGAGGGTCTCCACATGATGTTCAGTCAATGAGATAGACTTGGAACACCTACTGATTTAGAGATAGAGTCACATGGTAGAGGGTCTCCACATGATGTTCAAATCTCTCATTCGAAGTTGTGCCGTGTTGTCCGTATATAGACCCTTTATGATATTTACAAATTGATCGCCAAAATTCATTTCTTTTAAGACTTTTTGCAGATGCTTATGAGAGATTGAGTCAAAAGCCTGCTTGACTCTTCGGTGTCTCCCTGAAACTGAAAGCAGGCGCCCAGGATGCAGTGCGCCTGCGTCCTGTGCACCACCTGATTGGCCGGCGCGCAAGTGAGAGCAGTGCACCTGCGCGGAACGGCTCCTGAGGGCTGGGGCTGCCAGGCGCAGCCCTGGCCACTCAGGCGGCACGCAGGACGCAGGCGCACTTCATCCTGCACACCTGCTTTCAGTTTCGGGGAGACTCAGAAGAGGTAAGCAAGGGAACCGCCACGCTCCCCCCAGGGTGGGCTAGGGCAGGCTTTTGGGAAGCCTGCCGTGGCTCCAGAAGAGGTGATCCACTGCTTCTGGGGCGAGGGCGAGCCGTGGCGGCGAGGTCCCCTGACTTGGCAGGCTTGGCTCCGGCGAGTCAATCGTGGCAAGCCGGGGGAGGGCCCTCTGTCCCGGATCGGAGACGGGTGCCGTGTGTCCGCACAGCACCCGCCTCCAATCTGGATCAGCGGTGCATGTGCGGAGGCATGGGCACGGGGTAGATCCGCATCTCTTAGATGTGGATCTACCCCATAAAACCGGATCTACCGTGCCGGTTTTAATAAATCCGGGTGCCGGAGATCCTGTTTTATTTGCCCCTGTGCGGAAGCACCCAGTGTCACATGACAGAGGGTCTCCACATGATCTTCAGTCAATGAGATAGATTTGGAACACTGTTGATTTGTTTGTTTGTTACCTTGCTTGTTCAGCACCCTTCTGAGCAAATTGCCAGATTGCTTCTTGTGTGTATTAAGAAACTCAGGACAATAGTCTTAGGTGACTTTAACAGAGATGCTGAGACGTTAATTTCAGGATTGGCTCAGGATATTATGATCTTCATGATAGCTATAGGATCGTCTCAACACATTAGGTCCTGATTTAATCTGTTTCCTCACTGTTATGACCAGGCCATCATCTAATAAAATTTGGTCTTAAAATCAGTCTTCCCCTCAGCAAGGGGGGGAGGGGCTAGCCAATTAAGATGGGTCTTTCCTGGAAAACTCTGAAACACCATCAATTTCTGAATGTTCCAGTGACCAGAGCTGGTGATCCTGCTGAAGACCTTGCAGATCTAGGGAGCACTGGCACAAAATGTGCCATCTGATGTTATGGAGTCTTGATTGTTTGATGGTTCTCAGCATCTTTGAGTGATAAAGAAAGCCAGATGAGAACTACGGCACATCTAGTGTTCTAATCCCTGGTGGGATCCACATGACACTATTCTAGTGCCTGTAGAACCCATGAAGGCTGTCCCTTAAGGGTCCAATTGTGATCTGTACACATAAATCAGTGCACAGTACTAAGTTTTCTATAATATGTATATGTGAACATGCAAACATGAACACATACACATGTGCATTCTCACACAAACAAACGCAGACAGTGTACAGTACTATTAAATGCAAATTTCAGACACATACACAAAAAACTGATGTCACAGTTTTTAACAGCAGCAATTACCTATTGATAAGAATGGGATATTTAATTCAAAACCTCTCTTTTCTTTGCCTCCCAACCCAAAGATGGATATGGACCCTGTGAAAAAACCTGGGCTGACTGATGGACAGATTCTGTTCTAAATTCAGTGGAGTCTGAGGCATTATTTAAGTCTGCAATGGAGCACTTAAGCCCCTTTGGCCATTCCAGAATCCACCCAGTATATGGAGTCCATTTGATACTGCATGCTAAGAATGTGATTCCAGATCATCAGTGCTCAGTCTGCTTCCAAGGGTAGAATGCACTCTGCGAGTGCTCTTTTTTCTGATCAGGAAAATCAGCTCTGCAAATATGGTGCAAGTAGGTTTGCTCTGGCTGCTGCCATGTGGAAGGGCCGAAGCAGCAGGACCAGTGTGCCTTCCCTTCGAGAGCCCCCCAACATTGTGCAGGATCCAAAAATGGCTGACTTCCAAGGTCATTCCTGGAGCCTAACAAAATGCTCCCAGACAGAAACTTTAAGGCCTGCCTACTCTTTCTCCTGGCTTGAAGCAAGAGCATTAGCCCAGAAGCAGTCCCCACAGCACGCATGACACTCCACATATGGAAATTGGCTGTGGTTTAATCCAGCTTTAGTCCACCTTCAGAGCAAGAGAGCACATCAGCAAAGTGACCAATAATTTTCTTGCCACATTATCTATCCCAAAGGTAAATTTTCTGAGTTATTTAACACTGAAAACAGCTAATTATTTTGCTGATGTTTTCTCTCACTCTGAAAGTGGACTGAAACTGGATTAAACTTTAAGTGTCACCACAGCATTTGTTAAGAAATAATAGACAGTGTAACTTAATTCAGATCCATAAGTAATGTGGTGAGTTAGAAACATGATGAGCAAATCAAATAGATGTGTTGCCATGTTGTACACTTTTTGCTAATGTTCTTTGTTTAGGGATGTGACCAGGTTTTGGTTCTGATTGAACCCAGAATGCTTATAAGCACAAAAATGCCAACTGAAAGACAGTTGAGTTACTAAGGAAAAAGAAACAGACATGATGATTTTAGGTCTCAGTATTCCAGACTTTTTTACAAACAACTCTCCTGCATAGCAAATGTTCACATTAAACTCGGTTATCTGTATAAAATGCTAAGCCTTTCCCTTACTTCAAGAAATAAAGTTTTTGTTTTTCTGTTACTCATCTCGATCTCCATACAACTAGTCTTGCAAAGGCCACTGGCAGAAAGGGACATATCCCAGTGGGAGACAATATTGACAAGGCCAAAATACACTTCCGTGGGAATCTCTCTGCTGGTTTGTTTTGGAAATGTGCCTCACAGAAGAAACTATACCCTCCACCTATCTCCCCTCCCAAACAGAATTCTGACAATGTCCTGCTCGCACTTGTGGGCTAAATATTTTTGGGCTAAAGCAGCAGGTTCTCCTTACAGTACAGGTCTAATATTTTCCAAGCATCACTATATGTCTCCTATCTGTATGTATCTTTTGGAATAAATGCCTTGCATAAGATCATTGAGAAGAGCCCTGCTGGATCAGGCCTCAGCTCATCTAGTCCAGCATCCTGTCTCATACAATGGCCTACCAATTGCTCCTGGGCATTCTCAAGCACAAGATAAAGGCAAAACCTTTACTTGTTTGTGGCCTGCAAATAGCCTATAGAGCAGTGGTTCTCAACCTGGGGGTCAGGACCCCTTTAAGGGTCGAACTACCCTTTCAGAGGGGTCGCGACAAGTCTCCCGCTGCCCTTCCTTCCCACCTCCCAGCTGCTCTGCCCCCATGGTTGGGGGGTCTCCACAACATGAGGAACTCCATTAAGGGATCACGGCATTAGGAAGGTTGAGAACCGCTGCTATAGAGGCATCCTGCCTCTCTCTTCAACGTGGAGGAAGAACTGAGGCAACTATTCTAATAGTGTTTGATACTAAAGATAAGTCAACCTAAAGATAGGATGCATGGTTAAAGGCCTTTGAAGATTACCCTGTACAAACACATGCAAGTTTATTCACACCCGAACCCCACTGAAACTTCCAGATAAGTGAGCAGAACACTACAGCTGCAGACGTATCATCAGATGAATCAAGAAACAGCTGAAACTTGTAAAGCATGGGCTTCAACATTAGCCTTGGACAGAGCAGTAACTGTTCTTTCCTATAGTTTACACTGTCAGAATGTAGTTCAGTGTTTGCAGTATTTTAGCTGAAGTCCCGAGAATATTTACAATTTAAATTACCGGTATGGTCTAACACAGCCACAATACCTTTGTCAATCTCTCTCTTTCTTGGTGTATGGGACATATTTATGCACACGCCATAAATTCTGTAAACACTTCAAGATATATATGCTGCAAACACTTATCACATGAAACTAAAGATCATATTCCAAAGCTGTGGTTACACCAGATTTTGATCATTTGAGTTTTTCCCACATTAAGCTTGAGTCCTCAGTTGACTTTTTCACATGCACACAAAGTAATGCTCACCTGATTGATGTTGTTTGTCTGTTTACACTAGTTCTCACTACTGGCTTTTCCTAGGTTCTCACAGCACAATTTAGTTGGAGTTTTAGTCTGAGTTTTTTTTAAATCAGTAGTGAGCCCCATTTTTTCGTGTTCCCACTGGTAGCTTATTAGGCAGACTTGCATGGGAGAAACCCCCTTCTCCCACTCTTTTTCGTCATACCCTGACTTGGGGTAGGCAATCCAAGCCCCACCCCCTATATAAGCCCATATAACTCCGGATCACTGGTAGATCCGGTTTAACGGGGTAGATCCGCTGTCTACTAAGGGCAACGTGCCTGCTCAGAACGCTCCTGAGGGCAAGGGCTGCCAGTAGCAGCCCCAGCCACTCAGGAGGTGCGCAGGATGCAGGCGCGCTGCATCCTGGGCGCTGACCCTCAGAAACTGGCCGACGCTGACAAGGTTTAAGGAGGGGATCGGCCGTGCTCCCCCCAGGGTGGGCTAGGGTGGGCTTTAGGCAAGCTTGCCTTGGCTCCAGAAGTGGCGATCCACCACTTCTGGGGCGAGGGTGAGCCAAGAGGTAGGAGCCCCCGGCGAGCCATGCTTGGCTCCGGCGACCCAATCGTGGCGAGCCGGGGGTGGGACATGGGTAGTTACACTTGCACCGTGCCGAAGCATCCTAAGTGGATGCGTTTTCACGGCGCAAGACCACTTGAAATGTGGTGTGTTAGTAACACCCATTAGTCACACATTAAGTCCAGTTAGGTGCGGACGCACCCACCAGATGTGTGCTTCTTTGGCCCCGCTAATGCAGACGCTCTGGTGGCAAACCAGTTTCGCCGCCGGAATCCGGATTAAAAACGGGCTCGCTGTGCAGACACCCCTCACCGGAAGTGTCCTAATCAGCGACCCGTGTGCGGAGGCGCACATTGGAATGTGTGACTAATGGGTGTTAAAGGGCCTGTGTGGAAGCACCCTTATACGCCAGAAAATACAGTAATCTACCATATAAGTGCTGAAGCATCTCTGCTTTCCGTGTAAAATCGACATCAGTCTGTATAAACTGTTCCCTACAGGCCAGCATTAATAGAGACAAGGAAAGACACCTCCCCTCACAGAGAAGACCCTTCAAACACACACACAAAAGAAAACGGTAGCCTAGTTGAGAACAATCGAAGAAAGGGTACGGAGGGGGAATTGCTACAGTTATCTTACAATTAGCAAGGAAGTTCATAGCTGACAGGGAAAGAGATGAGCAAGCCTTGATGGAACAAACGGAGAAATGTGGAACTACAGACATTTTCCCCATTTCGAAGGAAAGCAGAGTGGAATATACGGAGGGAGGGAGCAGAAACAGACACTTAGCCTGGGCTCTTAAACAGTCTAGCAGCCTCTGATCCTGGGGTTTTGGGTACGGATTAAAAGGAACCAGGCAGGCAGAATTGCAGCTTAAAGGGACAACAGCATACATTTCCCTTCTCTCTGTGTGGTTTTGTTGACCCCTTCTCTCCCAGTCTCAAGTGGCAAATGGCTGAACAGGTTAAGGAAAAACCTCCCCCTGTTCTGCCAGGAAACACCCCAGTAAGGGAGCCCCCAGACAGGAATGGAAGCATGCCGTTTCTGTGCCCCACAGGAGAAGTGAGCATTGCCCACCTCCCACCCTGCAGAGTAAAAAGATGCTGGACAAGCAGCATCTTATTACTGTGTGCTAAGCAGTACTTGCCACGTTCCCACTGCCACTGAAAGAGCTTCCCATCTGGCACACACAAACAGCTCCATTGGAAATGCAATGCTTCCAATCCTCCAGTTTGGAGGACCAGAAGCAGCTCCATCATAAATGTGAAGCTTCTGGTTCTCCAGTTTGGAGGACTGGAAGGAGCTTCACAAGGGGTGCGTCTAGAGGCACTCTAAGTCTTCCAGAGCAATCACACCTTGAAAAAAGAACCAGGCTGGGATAATCTAAAAGCAGGAAAGTAACGAATGTAAGGAGATAGTTTAGATATAAATCTGAATGCCCTTTTTGAACTGTGATCCCTTATGGCCACAGACAAGCCTGAAATCTTATTTAACAAGTGTGACTTCAGCTAAGATATTGAATGAAAGGCAAGATCTACAGAATGACAGCTCAAGGCTGGTGCAATGAGCTTAGAACAGGAAGCTTGTTAATCTTGTGCTTTCCTTCCCCTAGGCTGCAAAAATTTCTGGAAGGACTGCTTTAGGAGGCGCAGGGAATGGTCGTGGAATCTGGTCATTTGTGTGCAGCCCAAAGCAGGGCTAAAGAAACACATGGTGGTGCGGCAGCAGGGCAGCAGGGTGGGGAAAGCACTATGGGAATGCTTTCTGCTCCTCTGCCATTAAAGTGCTCTTAACAATGCTTAAGATGGGATGTTTGCTTATATGGCACTATAAAGTACTCTTCCGAATTGCGTTCAGTGCATATGGAAATTTACCAGCATTTCAGAAACTCAGGAAATTTGCAGTGTTTCTATCAATAAAAAACAAGGTTTTAGCAATACGGATAGAAAAATGAAAAATAATTACATCTTCATCTCTTTCCAACTCAAGGCCTGCCTGCATTAGGTTGCTTTCATACTCTTCTCTGCGGACTCTTTTGTCATCTTCATGGTAATCCATGTGAAGTTCACTTTCTTCCATGTTAACCTGACCTCCTTTCCCAGGAAGTGGCTGATCCTGTTTGACATTTCGAGATCCCAGGTCATTGAAATGAATTCGTCTGGTAAGAGTTCTGCTGAAAGAGGACTTCTTATAGTGGTACACTAAGATATAATCCACTTTCCTCTTCCCATCTCTGAAGTAGAGTCCATATTTGCAGTTGGCATCTGGATCTTGTGAGAACGAATTTAATAACTGTTAAGAAAAGGAAATAAGATTTATTAGTCCCATTTAGAAGATTGAAAAATAGTTATTAAATTTATTAAATAGTTCTTTTTTCAAATGTAACAAAAATAACTTGTAATAGTTAATATTTTTGTTAGTTAATCAGATAATTCATTCATTCAGTCATTTCTTTTTCTTCTTAACACATTTCTTCACCAGAATACCATAGGTATCTTTCTTGGATATTCATTCAGGTACTACCTGGACCCAAATCTGCAAACATTAGCAAAGCATTGTGACTTTTGTATATAACTCAGGAGTATTTAAAAGTCAATTTTAACTGACAGATAATTAAATGTAATTTGCCCCTTATGCAGTTTGTTGGTGCTGTGAAATCTATGAAATCTATTTAGTTCCTACATCTTGAAATACTGCATCCTGGATGGGGCCAGGACCTGGGAGATCTGGAGCTGCTGCAGTGGTGTCTATAGTGGTAGGCAGACACTCTACTTCTAAAATGTCATACCAGCACTTATGGTGGCATAGCAAGGGAAGAGCCTAGCATCTGTGAAGACACTGCACTGTCCTTCCATGTTGCATGTTCAATGAAGGTGGGGCTCCAGATAGGGGCAGCTTAACCATGCTACCAAACCTTTATTGATAAATGCCTGCAAAGAATAAAGCTCAATCCAATGTATATATCCAGTAACCCTTCCTGCCTGATTCCCACAATGCAAACCAGGTTCAGACCACAATGACTTTGAGGTCGCACAAGACTCTGTTCATTCCTAGCACAGCGCTATCAACCCACATGAAATTCAGCTACAGCATCTGTAACGAAGGTTGAGAGAGAAGGCTGGATGTGTGAAAGTGACAAAGATGGCAGTGCAATGAACAAGTTCCTGGTTCCTGTGCATTCAGGGCATTGCGTGGATTCTCCCTGAGATGTAAACATGACTGAGCAACTTTGCTCTTCTTACTGCCAACAAACAAAGTGATCCTATGTTCAAACATTTGTCACTTCTCTGTATCATCTGAAAAAGAGATCAGTTTTATCAGAGACTGAAAGGAGCCAGCTGGTCATATAGCTCAGCCAAAAGGTCAGTGGACTGCAGCCAGAGAGAGACCAGAGTTCAGTTTTACTTTGTTCACAGCTTTTTCTCATGGAAAAATAAAATAGAAATGCACCTTTCACTCCTATTTTCTGCTACTTTATGGTAGCAAAAAGTGCATTTCTAATTGAAACCTGAATCTCTAAGGAGATATATACATTCTGAAAGATAGTTTTTAAATACAGATATTAAAAGTACATTTCATTTAAAGCAACACTCTATAGAGTAGCAGATTTTACAGTCAGATGTGCATCAGACTTACATTTAAGCTCTAAAGGTGCTGTCCCCCAAGTAAGCTACATGTAGAAGGACAAACACCAAGTGCCGCATGAGCTGATACTGGCTACACCTCAAATGAAGTTGTTCAGCTGAGTAGGCTGGACAAAATTGATCTCTTGAGACCATCAAAAATAGCACTAAGAAACAGAATATGAAATGAAGCTGGCTCTTACTGACATTCCAGATTGGATCTTAAAATATAAACCCACTTTTTCTTAATTAAACAAAGTATTCAGAAATATTCCTTTATTAGGCTATAAGAAGAAAGAAAGCCATTGAAGCTTCCAAGTTTACATGTGTGGTCTTTCTCCTGGGACTACTTTGATTTAAATTTGTCTGTAGTATAAAAAACAGATGCTTCCTTTTGTGGAGTAAAACCCCCAATGCTTCTTTTTGTTCTGTTTCTCAAAGATGTTTTGGTCTCCTGATCTCGATTTCTTTGTCCAAGAATATTTAAGATGACTAAATGCTTTCTTTATGCAGATATATGCAGCTAGATCTTAAGAAACATGCCAGATTACTAAAGAAGCATTAGAAGTATGCTTCAAAGCAGCTATTATGAAAGGAAGAATGCTACTCTACCACCATCCTCTGGCAAGCTCTCTGTGATGATGGATCAGGATGGGCCATATTCTTGTTCCAGTCCTGAAAGCGGGAGGCATACTGTTTGCATCATCCCCTCCTACAAATACTAAAGTTGGAGACCTTGAGGCTGTTTCTGCATGTATAGAATCTGTATTGTGGACTGGTCTACCAAGAGGCATGGCCTCCTGGTAGAAAGTCACATCTGCATGGATTTGGTTTTGGACATGGCTATTGCACAGAAATGGTGCTGTAGCCTGCTCCAAAGGGAGACTGCTTAGAAGTGGTCTCCCAAGTGGTCCCTGGTGGTACAGTAGACTGGCCAATGCTCACATGTGGACATCAGCTTCTGTGTGTCTCACTATAAACCACTGCTTCTGGGTACCCAGCTAAAAAAGGCCCTTCTGTCAGCTTTAGGGGCTGGGAAACTTTTGTCCACTGTCTCTGAAGTTGGGGTTGGGCTATCTGTAATACAGATGGCCTTTGGCATGGGCCAATGGTGCCCTTTCAGTCTTGGGCTAAATTACTCGATCTGGCCCAAAATGAGACCTACAAGGCACAGGATAGTACATGCTGTGCAGATCTTGCCAAAGTTTCTGACTGAAGCTATTAAAGGACACACAGGATATTTTTTTATCACATCACTGATTTTTTTCTAGAAACCATATACCAGACATGTCACAAATATAGTTCATCTTCAAAGTCATGCTCGGGAGGAAGAAGGGTGGCAAGGTTTGGGGGGTTTTTTTGCCTCAAAAGGCGCATAGCAGACTTTAGGTTCAAAGGGTGCAGTGACCAGTGGGCATCATGCGCTTCTGGCTTTTTTCAGGTGCCTTTTGCATGCTGTGTAGATCTTGCCTCTACCTCTACTGCCATATATGGAGACTGTGCGATTAAATGTTGTATTACATGTCTTTCTATTCATATTGCAAACTACTCTTTGACTGTCATGGAAAAGGAAAACACACACTGCAATTCTCCTTGGAATCTTTTATAACCTGCCTGCTCAGAAGGGCAGAGAATGAATGAAAATCCCTTTTTACATTTACTCCTCATTGTCATGCAAAACAGTTTGTCAGGTTTGCTTGAAGCCCAGGCTGTGTAGGCAAAACACCCTCCAGCAGTTCGTAACAGCTGCTACTGCTTTTCATTAATTTGAATTTCACTGATTGTGCTCTTATTCAGTTTTGCTTTATCCACCAGCATCACTGAAGATGCTACCCAGTCATCTGAAGTCTGAAATTTCAGTTGTTGTTGTTTTAATCCAAATGGTATAGTTGACTTTTCCCAGTGTATCTAAGTATCAGTAAGCTTTCATTGCTTTGCTGTGTTTGGATGATCACCTCAGTTGTTCTTTGGGTGACAGCAGGTCACAACCAAGGTGGGGCAATTCCAGAGCTGGTCAAACATGTCTAAAGCCCCCAATGCTGCCTGAGGAGAGGGACAGTGTGCACTGATAGAATGGGATTTCTTGCTCTGGCTGCACTCTCACCTTTTGATTCAGCTCACAATAGCCGTTTATCCACTCCGGTTAAATTGAGGGCACCACATGTGCCTGTGTAGGAGGCCTTGAATCACTATCACTAAGTTTCAAATCTTTCTTTTCTGCTCAAGGTTCTCGAGAAGGTGATGGCAGTCTAACTGCATGCATACTTGGATGAAGTGGACTTCTTAGACCCATTTCAGTCTGGCTTTAGGCTTAGCTACAGCACTGAGATTCCCTTGGTCACCTTGATGGATGGCCTATGGAGGAAGACCCTGCTGGTGCTCCTTGATGGCTTAGCATCATTTGATACTATGGACCACAATGTCTCTCCCTCCCCAACTACCAATGTGGTTTAGGAACTGTGGACACTGCTATGAGTTCCTATCTCTGGGGCAGATTCCAGAGATTTGTTATGGAAAGTTTAAAAACAAAAACATTCCCTTGGGAATTTGTATGATACCACCCAGTTTGAATGTTCTCACCAGTCCGGACAGGACAGTGACAATAGTGAATAAGAGCTGAGCGTGCAGCTTTGCTCCCATTGGCTGCACCTTACCATGTGATGCTCACTTCACCGCGCATACCACGGAAGTATCACAGCTTTCTTTGAAAAGGCTGCAGTGAGGCTAGTTGAAATCGGACTGTGCACTGTGGCTTCACAGCAGGTAAGCTGCGTATTTTCTTTAACAGCGAATTTTATTCTGCTGATCTGGATACAACCTAAGGCAGTCCAGGTGCAGGAAGAAGGTCATAAGATGGATGTGGTCCAAAAGACTGAAGCTGAACCCAGACAAGATCTGGGATCACAGGTTCTCAAGGAAGTTAAGGAACCACGCCCTCTTGACACAGTTATTTTTCCCTGGAAGGAGCAAGTGTGGAATTTAGGAGTCATCCTGGCTCCATGTCTTTCATTTGAATTTCAGGTGTCAAACAGCTGAAATCCTCCCTTAACAGAGCTGGAATTGATGTATCAAGTTGCAATTAGATTTATAATGGGAGTTTCTATAAGAGCCCACATTATATCATTTCTTGAGAAGTTGCACTGGTTTTCCTTTTGTTTCCAAATCTGACTCAGGGCAATAATGTTGTCATTTAAACCCCACATGACATGGACTCCAAATGCCTAAAGGAATGGTTCCCCCCCCCCACCCATATAGACCCGTCTGATATCTAAGATATTCTGAGGAGGCTGTCCTCATGATTCCACCACTTGAGAAGGTTTAGGAGATGAGACCTAGGAAGAGAGTCTTCTCAGTAGTGGTCCACATGTATAGGATGGTAAATATATTATCTAAATAAAGAGAATAAACAAAAGTGGAAGAAGAAGAAAAGACTATAGCATGCAAGAAGTGGCACCCTTCAGCTATCAAGATGGTAGAGAGAAGCCTTTTGTGACTTTCCTGAAAAACTACCAGAATGGAGGTTTGTGCGCACATAACCTCTGTTTTTCTTTTGTCTCTCTTACTTTCTCTCTGTAACCTTTATGTGACTTATGCTAATATCTGATTTTTCACAAGAAGTATGTATTGAGATCAAAACTTAATGTGATAGATTGAGTGAATGACTGAAAAAATATCTTGATTTACCTTCAATTGCTATGGAAGATCCTACTTCCAGATACAGATCAGAGCTCACTTTAGACTTACTTTATTACAGCCAATGGTCCATATTTAAATATCATAATAACAAAATCTCTGCATATTAAAAGTATCAGATAACAGTTACAAAAAAAACATTATTGTGAGATTAGAATCAATAAGATGTCAAGGAGAAATGGATTTTTTGTTTAACATCTGTGAAAAACTAATCTCTGAATCTAACTTATCAAAGGGTCATATTATTTATTTGCTTTGTCAACTGCAGACAAAAGTCTTCCCTCTTTTCTATAATCTTCTAGTATTTCCAGTTGGTGACTGTTAAGATCAGCATAAAGTACCGGCCTAGATACTGGGCCCAATCAGATATTAGAATCATGAAAATCAAAGATTAGATCTCCTTATTCACTATTATGGGAGAATAAAAAACATGGTGACAGTCAAGTTTTGAATTGATTATATGCAACTTAGAAGCATTATAACTCTTTCTAGATAAAAACTGGCTTCTCTTCCATATGTGTGTGCATTCTGGGAGCTCTTTAATGTAGAATTTTTCTGGTTTGGGTTTTTTTTTATGAAATGAGCAGATATGACAACTCTCTCAAATTTCCCAAGAATAAATGCAAAAGATTTGTGAGGCCTTCAATCAGCATGCTGAAGATGCCACCCAGATAGGAATGCCAGATCAAGCAGAAATGTTTTAAATGGTTTTCTGAAGACATTCTGTCAAGGAGCTTGGCTCACAATGTATAGAAGTTTACTCCTTAAATTTGATGTGCTACAGAGAGCATCTGCTTCAGAAACATGAACAGAAAGGTGGATTCAGGTGGTGTGGTTGGGTGAGGTGCTGTTTCAAACTTTCAGTACAGCCCTATTGGAAAGTCCTTGGCCCTTTCTGCACCGGGTGTTGTTCCAGATTATATCGTGGAATATGGCCTGCCATCTGGATGGCAGGTCTGTATTCTGGGATATAATCTGGAATAAAGGCAAGTGCAAAAAGGGCCCCTGAATGGGCTGGTGCAATATTGGCAGCAAATGAAGTACCCATATAGCATCTTAGCTGTAGCATTCTGCCCTAACTGCAGTTTCCAGACTATAACCAAGGATAGCCCCATGTGGAGTGCCTAACCGATCCAGCTAAAGTACATTTAGTACTGAAATCAGACTATCTCAAGCCAGGACCTTTACACAGCCTATAAATACAGATTTAACACTGACTTTGTCACAATGGTAGACCTTCATTCAGGTGCTGCATTACTTGGAACAACTGCTAATGTAATGTGCTTGACGGAGTTCTTAGTGTAATCCTACGTGAGATCTGGATTTGTGGATCTGGATCAGACAGGGGTTAATCCCAACCTGTCCTGGACCCAAAGGCAAGGAATGTAAATTCCTGGCCTAGGAGCCTCTGGCCTGGTCATTTGAACGATGCATTGTTGAAATGGATCCCTCATGGCTAGTTCACCATTAGCCATTATCATTGAGGTTTACCAATATTTGGGGGGCCCTGATCTGGAATGTGCTTTCTCATGCAGACAGGGCATACCAGAGGGGGTGGGGCATCTCTAGTCTGCACCAGTGTATAGACAAAAAAGGCCCACAAGAAGATTACAGCGTACACTGATCTGGATCTAAGGTAAGTGAAGAAAGGCATGAAGTAGGCTTCCAATTTTTCCTACTAAGTAAACTTTAAGGTGCTTTTGCCAACATATAGGGAATAGAGGAAACAGGTGCTTCAATATCACCTTTCATAATGTACTGAGATTTCCATGACAGTATATGTGCCTGGTGAGAAACAATGTCTACCAACCTAGGGGCAACTGCTCTGTTCTGTGTTTTGAAATAAGGCAGGTTTACAGTTCTAGCATGCTAGTTAGAGTCTTGACAAAGTTTTTTTCTTTGGGTTTCCAAGATCATACAGAAAAGTTTCAGCTTCTTTGACACATCCCCCATATTCTGTCCAAAGACGTGTCCTTCACAAGACTCAGCTGACCCGATTTGCAGAGTAAATCCACAGTTAGAGGTAAAAGCGTAGTTTACCTGCTGTGCAGCGAAGACGAGCCATCCCGACCCAAAACAAAGCTCCGTAGATTCCCATTGGAAGCTGCAAGAGCTGAGTTGGCACACACAGTCACGTGGGTTGAGGCAGCCAATCAGATCTGAGCTGCCCTTCCTGCTCTCATTGGCTCTTCTTGCCTTTCTGCCTGAACTGACGGGAAAAAATGAATTTTCTTTCTACTGGGCAGTGAGTGTCCTTAGATCAGCATTAAGGCAAGTGCACAGCAGTGATCAGATAACGTGTCGCCGCCATGATCCATTGATCGTCATGTGTGACGCCCCGCCCAGGACTGCTGCACAGGATAAACAAGTCTGTATGCAACCACAAAAAAATTATCCCAGAGTTTGTATTGGGGGGAAAAGATGGATGTCTGTTTCCTCATTGTGACGCAGACATGCTTAACCACTCCCAGAGTCTTGTTGTCTTCCCTACTGACTCACAAACAGATGCTGCACCTCCTTTGACTTCAGAGAGTCATTTTAGGATCCGAATGTAAGAGTATTCTTCAGTGCAGCATGGGATACCCTTGAGAGCATGTTTCCATGCTAATTCAGAAGTTTTGAAAACCTGCTTACTTAAGGTGCATAAGCAGTTCCTTTTAAAGATCTGTTTATATATGTCCAGCGTAATACAGTTAGTACATATGGTCACTAACAGAAACATTGCAGGTACTTTGGGTAGAAGGGGTACAAATATAGCCTTTCCACTACTAAAATAATCTCTGATGGATAATATTCCTCTTTTTCTTTGCATATTATTGAGTAACATGATTTTTCATTGGAAGGACTAATACTGAAGCTGAAGATCAGATACTTTGGCCTCAAGATGAGAAGACAGGACTCATGGGAAAGGCCCTGATGTCAGGAAAGACTGAAGGCAAAGGGAAAAGCTGATGGCAGAGGATGACTTAACTAGTGTCATGGAGGCAATAAACTTGAGTCTGGGTAACGTTTAGAAGATAGTGGAGATTGCAGGTACTGGCATGCTGTGGTCCATGCAATCAGAAAAACTGAACACAGGTACACAATTGAACAACAACACTGAGTAACAGATGGACAGGAAATCAAGATTATTCCCTTAGACTAACTTTTTAATTTGCATGCCAGCTGCAGGATTTTGTCTTGTTATTAGCAGTGCTTTGTGGTCATTTATAGCACTGTCTACTGAGAAACTCATACATGCCTACTCCAAAGTAAGTCCCATTGAGTTCAGTGGGGCTCCTTTTCCAAGGAAATGAGACTGCAGCTTTAAGCTTCAGTTGCTGATATCTGTACTTTCTGCATTTCCTTTCCCTCTGAGTTCACTCTTAATTTTGTTTTAATTCTAGAGCCAAACACCCACACAAATATTCCTGTCAACCTAATATCTCTGTACCAGTCTCAGTGGACTGCAATTCATGAACACTTACGATACAATACATTTACTTTTCTTTAAAAGTGCCGGAAGACTTGTGCTGTTTTGCAGCAACAGACTAACACTTCCAATCCTCTGGAGAGTGGACAAAGCCTGGCATAGTACTAGATCCCTTTTAATGGTTGACTAATAGGCAGAAACAAACAGGTAAAGCTTTCTTCCATCTCCAGCAAGAAACATTCAGCCACCTGATTTTCCAGTGGCTAAACGTTTTGTTAAAAATGGGCAGAGTAAATTAAATATGACTTTGTATGCACCATTGCATAATTAACATTTTAGTCAGAAATCAGACCTGGGTGCACCACAGTATTTTTTCATGGATATGCAAATATTTTGACAAAGTAATAATGCCTACCATTTCTTTTGAAAAATTTACACTAGAACCTATATTGCCACAAGATAAAGCTGAAAGGAAGGAAAAACTTTTCAAGATGCCAAACTCGATCTTGCAAGGCAACCAGGTTACAACAATAATATATATGGATTCCTTTATATTTCACGATATATGTAGATTTTTTTTCCCCGTGTAGCTGCAAATGGCTGTGATGAATCTATTGCCTTTCCACCTATGGAGAAACACCACACTCAAAATTGCCATTGATCAAAACGTTACCTTCTCAACCTTGCCGTGATAATGGTAAAGTGGTAAAAAAAAAAAGCCTTTTTACTATGTGACATGTTGAAAGGATGAAAGTACAGCGGGAAGCACAACAGTGGAGCAGCAAGGGGCAAAGAAGTGAGAATGCCACGCATCCCTGAATAGCTGGATATTCCAGTCAAGAGGGTGAGAAGGCACCTCCTACTCACCGTACTTTCTGTGCGAACATATCCTATATCTTCAATCGCTCTGATGTTGATAATGTGGATCCCCTTATCTTCAGCAGGTAAAGCGGAATATTTCTCATTCACTCTCATTGTCGATTCATTAGTCACGTCTCTGAAATCTTCTGGCAGAAACTCCACCCCATGAAACGAACCGTCAGTGTCTGAGGAAAACAGAAACAGGTTGGCTTAAAGCCTTTGATCACCTTGTGTCTCTGGTCTCTCACAACCCTATCCAGCTGGAACATGTCCTGTTCCAGTCAGCATCTGCCACTGTCTTTTGACTCTCTTCCCACTCCTGGCTAAGTACAGTACCTCCCCTGTCAGCTTTGCTGTGTGTTTTCCTGCCTCTGTTCTGAGCACTTGGGAGCATTTCCCAGGCTCCCTCTTGACATGGCTTAGTTAATCAGCATTGTAGGGAGGATTCACGGCTTCAGAATACACACAACAATGATCTCTTCTAAACTGCACTGAAAGCTGAGTAAACTGAATGTCTACTCAATTGTTCTAACCACAGGCTTGGCAAATTTGCCATGCTCCACTCCACAAACGCACAGTAACAAGACTCTGATAAAAAGGCAGAATAGCACCTGATACACATATACAACGCAGCATGCTAGTGTATCCGTAACGGAAGCAGAATTAAGCAAGCTGGCAGTGCTGTTACGCCAACAGTGGGAAGAAAGGGGAGCAACAAGCCCACCCAGGCAGCAAACTGGCAGCTAAAGCTGTTAACCTTTTGTTTCAATTTGATTACAGTCTGGCAAGAAATGCCTTTTTCTGGCTGATTTTAAGTTCACTCCTTATCTTTTGGCATTTGTGGATTACTCTATGCCGGTGATGGCTTTGCTGGATCACGGATATTAGATTGCAGACACCTCAAACCAAAAGGCAGAACTGCTGCAACATTAAAAACCAAACATATCTCTAACTTCTCAGACACAAATGGGACTTCATTTCCATATAAGCCGCTAGAGGATTACAACTTCATGATGCAACTGTATACATTTAACTAATTTTGAGGGCATTCTGTATATACCATCTTGTTGCTTTTTTTCCACATGAAGTAAAAGAAGCCAGTAGACTGTCTCTGAAGCTTTGCTGACAAATGAGAAACCTGGTAAAGTGCACAGATATAATGCCAGCCACAGTCATATTGGCCAAATTTTGCAGGAAGATGTTGCAAAATGTCCCATATAGTTCTGTGTGTCACAATTGTTGTGATACAGGGATTTTATAGGATGTTTCTGGGATGGCCTGTGTTTTTCAGGAAAGTCACACAAAGTTCAACAAAGTTTCCTGATGTTCACATGGGACAGAGTGAATTTTGTAGTGATCACCTGACAATATTTCTAAGTTGTGCTCACACAGGGGAGGAGTCCTTCAGAAGTGTCTTAGAGACAGTAGTCTGTGGCCCTTGTGTTCACATCCAATCTCTAACCCACCTCCCCCATCCTAGAATGCTGGGGAGGAGCAAATTGGCAGGTGACCAATCCCACCTGCAAACCGTCTCTAAGCTATCTAAGAGATTATTCTCTTCCTCTTTTTTCTTTTTTTTACTTCCTGTGAACTCAATCTTAGATGATGCACAAACACTTGCAGGATCTTCCCACAAAATTTGCTTATTGTGGATACAGCCAGAAGAAAAAAAAAATACAGTTTACTTCAAATGAAATTTTATGCTAGTAGTCCTGGCATTTTAAAATATTTGCTTTTTTCATAGAAACATATACATTATGATTTGGCTCCAAGGGTGAACTCACATGCAGCAAAATAGCATCTCAAAAGCATCCCCGAATTGGTAGTGGTGCACTAGCGCTCTTATCCCATTCTCATTCAAACTCTAATTTTCTGGCCTCTAATGCACACTAGAGGTGTGTCACAGTACCCCTCCCCTCTGATTTAACTCCATGCTGCCTTTGTGTTGTCAGTGATACAACTCAGGTATCAGTCCCTACTAAAGGTGAAGAACTTACTTTTCTGGCACTTATGGAAACATAGAACAAGGGGT
The DNA here is from genome assembly GCA_023333525.1 of Aspidoscelis tigris stejnegeri. Lineage (NCBI taxonomy): Eukaryota > Metazoa > Chordata > Lepidosauria > Squamata > Teiidae > Aspidoscelis > Aspidoscelis tigris. The sequence goes on along the minus strand of JALMGA010000003.1, from coordinate 45,714,993 downwards.
ATTCTTATGCATCTGAAATTTGAAATGAAGTGCTGTATTTACACAAATAAATTGGTTAGAAAATTATCAACTATTTGCATCTGTGAAACCCAAACTCATATATGTACCTAATTTGGATAATTATGGGGAAGTTTGACTTCTGTCTAGATAAGTGAATTCTACTGTATAATTCAGAACTGCCATCTGCCAGTGTGTACAGTTCAGTGCATTGTGCTATGAGCCAATTGTTTAAGGCACAATAAATACAATAAAGCAGGCAACCTATATACTGGTACTTCCTTTTGCGATGAATTGTACAAAGATGCTGTATGTAAACACCTCTGATAATACAAGACTGTAATATGAGAAGTAAACCATCTGTTTAAATACTGAGACTGTGCCAGTGAAGTTCAAATCCTAGTTTGTTTGTTTTTGTAATGTTCAGATTTAGACTGCATTGAGACATTGATTACTTATTGTACTATATTTGGATATTCTGGAGTAAAGCATGGATATTCCAGACATTCCAAATATAGTGGAGTAGGTAACTGATGTCTAGATGTAGCCTTAGTGGCAATAATATCTATAGACTTTTTGGATATGGCCTGTGCTACTGAAGAATTATCATGCTCTTTTTTGGTGTTTTAAGGCTGTGCCCACACTGGGGCAGTCCACACTGGGCTATGCCTCCTGGTAGAATCCTGCATGCACAGTGGATGAGGTGCTTGGGTAGGCTAGCACACAAAAATGATTCTGTAGTCTGCACCAACAGGTTTGCCTTGTAAACAGTGAATGCAGCATTCCAGGCTGGTATACTGGACCAGCGACTAATGTATGGATGGCACACAAATGGCTGAGCTGATATATGGAGACTGGGGAGCCTGATACCATTTCACTGGGCACTTGGAAGTTTCTGAGTGCCCAGTTAAAACACCCACAGATGGTAGCTATGAAGGCTTGAAATGAAAGTTGGGATGGGATGGGATAGAATGAGATGGCTGAAACATGGATGGCCCTTGGTGCAGGCTGGCATCTGGCTAGCCACGGTTGGGGTGGATCACTTTCTCTAACCCACAAATAGCCCAGCACTGTGCAGGATAATGCACCTGGTACAGAAACAGCCTTTATGTCTATGCATTGCTGCTCTACTTTAAAATAAATTACTGGCACAAAGAGTCCTCATTCTAATGGCTTTGCCCTTTTCTAAGCAGTCTTTGGTTGCTTAGCAGCTGCATAAGAAAGCTGCATGTCTACAAAGGAAGAAGAGCATCAGAGTAAGGACTCTTCCTGACAGCCATTTATTTTAAAGTAAATCTGAGAGCAGCAGTGGCAGTCAGCCAGGTAAGCCACATGAGGAAGAGCTGAAAGCAGTGGTGACAGTGGCATTTGGCATTCAAGCAACTAAAGGTGGCTGACTCTCAGAAAAGGGGGAGTCTGGTGGAAGTGAGAGTGCTGGTGACAGCACTGTCCCCCCCACCAAAGGAATGCTAACCTTTGCGTCCTCAAGACCTGGCATTATTCTTCAGCAGATTATATAATTACTGTTCCCAAACAGAAGCCAGAAATGAAGCATTATCACTCCCAGAATGTCTTCTTCTGAACTTTTAGAGGAGAGGTGACTAACCTCCTGAACCTCCTGAACCTGTGTGGACAAGTCCTTGCAACTTCAACTCTGGATCCCATTGCTAGCTGCTCTCTCCTAATGGCAGCCCTGACTGATTTAGAACCAGAGATACCTGAATTTTCTATCTCCACTGCGGCCAAATTAGAAAGGTAAAATCCTGTATCTCCCCCCCCCAATTGTCTCACACGAAGGATGCTTTTACTCTCCACAGAAGTATCTTTGAATAATAAAATATGACATTTCTCACCCCACTCAAGAGCTAAATGGGCAGATGAAGTATAACTTCTACTCTGTTGTCTCTTTTGTTTTTTTTGTGTTTTTTAAAATCAGACAGGATGTGGCGGACACAAGGAAATATGTGCAAGGTGCAGTATTCCGTTCCCACCCCATAGTAACGTTCTCATCTCCACAATGAAATATGTCATTGGATGAGAGGAAATGGGAAGCCCTCTCTGTGCATACCCAAAAATATATCCACCAAAAACACAGTAGGTTAAGGATCTGAAACTAGCATAGAACTTACTTAACCAGAATGCAAAATAGTGCAAATTTGGCCATTTTAGTCCAGAAGAAAACAACAACAACAGAAAAGCATGATTTTGTCAGGACAGTCAGAACTGAAAATGACCTGGAAACTGATTAAATGTTATGTCTAACCACAATCTTAGTGTAATCAAAATGACTCTGTTCATACTGCAGTGTGACCATCCCTTACCTATTCAGCCAATAGGATGTTTTATTGACAGACCAAAATTACATCATCATTATTTGGGGAAAAAATATGGTTCCACCCACACAAAAGCCAATGTTGGGTGGGATGGACCTGACTCACCTGCCAGCCTGGCCTTCTGTAGTGTTGCCTTTTAATGTTTCTGCAAGTGGAACTTTCTATCCATTGAACTGATTGCCTAAGCACCTCTCTTACACAGAGTACATCTTATCATTCTCAAGTTATCCTATCCTGAGAAAGACGGCTCATTTTAACTATTTTGAATGTGAATCTTAGAAGGTGCTTCAGTGCTAACTTACATTATTTAAAAAGGACACAAAGGCCAGCAATGGTCATGTGCTTTATATTTTATATACCATAGAATACCTTCATAAAGGTGCAATCCTGAGCAGCACTCACAAAGATCTAGCCCAGATTAGATATGCATAGCTGGCTTCTTAAATTCCCTTCCCCTCTCCATGAAACACAGCTTGGGTATGACTGCTGGACGAATCCAATTACAGCATTCAATAATGAGTATCACTATGATTAAAGAAGAAGGCAGCATTTGCTGGTACTCGTGCCTTGTTAGAACTTCCATTGCAGTGAATAAATGAGTTCTATTAATAGTTCTCGTCCAAAAATCTGTCTTTTCTGCCAGTGTAAAAGTGGGAGGAGAAGTAAGTAGAATGGGGAAAGCTTTGAAAAATCTACAATGTTAGTGGGTCTTCTTGACAGCTCATCTCCAAATTTTATCCATTAAAGGATAAAATAGAAGACAAGTTTGGCCATGATGAACCTCTACATTCAGGCACAAGAAGCACAGTTATAATGGAAGCCTTTCATCCATTTCTTCAAAGACTCAGGAACAAAAGAACAAAGGATACTGCTACCACACAGAGTGTTAGCATGGTCTACAGCAACTGACAGTTACAGAGATGTTTTTCCGAGAAGTATTTGAAGCTGCCAGAAATTAAACCTGGGCTTATACTGAGTGAAACCTGCTCCAGAGCTACAATGCTTCTGAATGGTAGCGCTCAGAGGCTTTGTTATGGTGCTGTGAATGTGTTATGGGTGTACACGCTCATAACACAGTGGGTGTGCTGGAAGAGTGCACATCTGCATACTTCCTCATCCAGCCCCCGTACTGACACAAGAGTTCATTATACGATTTGGAAGGCAGAGCAGAGGTATCACTGCTACTTGAGCAGACCTATTTTCTATATCCTGGAAGATGATGGGGCCACTTCCTCTGTTAAGTAACACACATTACACACCCCATTCAGCAACTTTCTAGCTGAGAAATGAAAAATTCCCTGACTGTGATGTCAGCATAGCTAGAGAAGCAGCAGGCATACGATCAGCCATCACTGTTTCAGGAAGAGCACTATGCTAACAGCGTGTTTCTGGTTGCAATGAGATTCCTGCCAATGTTTGTCTCTGTGGCAAGTGGCAGTTTTAGAAGAAGAAGAAGAAGAAGAAGAAGAAGAAGAAGAAGAAGAAGAAGAAGAAGAAGAAGAAGAAGAAGAAGAAGAAGAAGAAGAAGAAGAAGAAGAAGAAGAGAGTTGGTTTTTTTCTCACCCATTTAAAGCTGACAAAGTTTTTCTATTCTTCTCCCCAAAACAGAACACCCTGTGCGGTAGGTGGGGCTGTGAGAGCTCAGAAGAGAGCTGTGACTAGCCCAAGGGCACCCAGCTGGCTTCATGGGGGAGGGCGGAAGTGAACCCGGTATTCCCAGATAAAGAGTCCGGCTCCCTAACCACTAGACCAAACTGGCTTTACTGATACAATCTTCCTGGATTATATAATATTCTAGTATCTGAACTGTGTAGATTACTGGTTGTTGTAATGTGGCATGTATTTTACACTGAAACTTACTAGAGTCACTGGTATGCATATTCAGAGGGAAAAAGAGCTAAACCGAGCTGGGAACATACTGCTAAGGGATCAGATGCCAACCTGTGCAATTAATGATCTCTCTATCTTCTCCTTTGTGACTGTGCCAAACTCTTATTAATACTATTATAATATGGCTCTTCATTTCTCATGGGTCACATTCATTCTCATTTGTTTAGAAGATATGGGGCTGGTCTGAAAATACAGCAGCAAGGCTCCTTTGTTGGCAAGCATGGCTAGTATCTGCACGGGAAGAGGAAGAATATTACATGTGTGGTGCTCCGCCTGCTGCCCCTGCCTGCCAACATTGCAGCAAGTGATCCCCCAGGTGTGATTTTGATAGATGGAGAAGGCTCCCCCCCTTCCACCAGGATCAAATGTGATTTTGACATGGGAGAGGGGAGGTTCTCTTTGTCTCTCTTCTGAGTCAAGGTGATGCAGGAAAGGGAAGGCAGCCTCTCCTATTACATCTATTTCCCATCTACTTTCCTGAAAATGTGTGTCCGCGTGCGTGATTTGTTTGTACACATAAGGATAGACAGATGGAGACCGCATTCACATGAAGCAAAAAAGTATCTCAAAAGTGTCTGAGACAGTAACATGTATCCTTCATGTTCTCATTCTGTCTTTCTCAGCTTAGAGTGTAGGGATGTGCACAAATGGGGCTTTTTTGCATTTGATCCATAATGAATTGAATGGAAGAAAATTTGTATTTGTTTGAATAGATCACCTTCAAATGTGATAGGATTCTATTCAATACGAATGTATTTGTACAAATTTGTATGAATATCTGATATGAATGCATACGTGTCTGATACGTATCTCATAACATATCTGATACATACCCCGTAACATATCCACTCAGAAAGCATCAAATCTGCCCTGAATCCACTTTGAATCTGCTCTCAAGCCATGTTGGATTCACTGTGAATCCACTGCAGTCGTGAATGGTGCAGGCTCTTTCCCACATCCCCATTTCACAAATGTTCTGAAGCTTCGTACAAATGTTTTGAAACATTCACATTCATACAAATGTCCATGTACAAATCTTGTAACATTCAATTCTTATATGAATTTCTGAATTCGTACAAATATTTAACGTTACAAATAATCGTGCACATCCCTATTAGAGTATTCTTCAGAGGGAAGAGGGACAGTATGGTACAGTCTCCTAGGGTGTGATCATACAGGGCAATTTTTGGGCATCCATTGATCAAGAAGCATCCCATCTGAAGACACACTAAAAGTAAGTGTGTCTCATAATCATTGGCTGCCGCCAATCTGATTTTTCATAGACCTGACTGGCCAGCAATCATAGCAAGCTGGGAATCGGCTTCCGTAGCCTTGTAGCCTTCCATCCCATCCATCCCAAACTCCAAGTTGCCCCAAGAGTGATTGTTTCATGTCTGCAAAAGAAGCACACAAGCACACAATTCATGGATTCAATTCTGGATTCATGGAGGAAGACAGAGGGCATGTGCCAGCAGCTAAGCCTGTATTTTCAGAAGAATTAAACTGGATAGAGATAACCAAGGAAGAGGTCCTTGCATGTCTTAATAAACTACACGTTAACAAATCACCAGGACCAGATGGTATTCATCCAAGGCCCAGTTCTCACTCATGCCTCTTAAAACGGTTTAAAAATGAAACAAACAAACAAAAAAGGAATTCAAACACGGATTCTGGCAGTCCCCACTTCAGTGGCTTTAAATTGCTTTAAATTGCTACTAACCCCACTGTCCCCACCCAAAACGGTTCAGAATCACATTAGGGAAAGGGAATCTTTTCTTCCCCCCTCTTGCCAGCTGGGGCCCCAACCCCTGCCTGCCAACTGGATCCTGCGATGATGTGGTGGAGGGTGGGGAACCGCAGCTCTTTCCTCTCCTTTCCCCTCCGTTCATGCTTTTACAAAAGATGTCCTGCCAGTCCTGCACATACACATGCACACACACACCTTCCTCCCCTTCGCTCTCCTCCCCTCCCCATCACCAGCAGCACTGGCTGGCCCACACACGCACCTGTAAACTTAGGACTGGTGCTTTTTTGCTTATCCACAAATGCAGAGAAGTGAAAAAGCAGCAGCAGAGCTGTGTACCCACTTGCCTGGCTGGCTGCACATGTGTGCACTCAGTCACCAGTGGGGCATGGGGGGGGGGAGGTGCTTCTCTCCTTCCCAGGGCTCAGCAAGGCAAAAGAGGTGCCTCCAGTGTGCGCTTCCCGGCAAGGAGAAAGCGAGGGGAAGTGTAAAATGAAACTTTGTTATCTTATCAGTGTGGAGTGTGGAGTGGGTGAATTGCTACATCTTATCAGGCTGAATTGTTACTTCTCTGCAGAATATGGATCTGGCGCTTTAACAAATATGGCAAGGGGCTAGTCCGTGCGCAGGGTGAAAGCCCACCCATTTCATGATGTATTTGCCCCAGTACTGCTGTAGCAATAAGGAAGAAGCATTTTAAAAGCAAAAACGGAAAAAACACCTGAGAAAACAAGTTTATTCCGTTTTTGAGCCAAATAATCCCTTAAAATGGATTGGTAATGGGGACACAGAGAATCCAAACTGTTTCTAAACTGTTTTAAAATGCCAATGGGAACTGGGCCCAAGAGTTCTTAAGGAACTCAAATGTGAAACTGCTGATCTTCTAGCAAAAATATATAATCTTTCCCTAACGATGGGCTCTGAACCAGAAGACTGGAGGGTATCAAACGTAACACCAATCTTCAAAAAAGAATCCAGGCGTGATCCAGGCAATTACACACCAGTAAGCTTAACGTTAGTTCCATGTAAGGTGATAGAAATCATCATTAAAGATAGAATTAGTGTGCACATGGAGGAGCAAACATTGTTGAACAAAATCCAGCATGGCTTCCACAAAGGTAAATCATGCCTTACACACTTGTTGGAATTCTTTGAGAGTGTCAATAAACATGTGGATAAAGGTGAATCAGTTGACATTGTCAGAAGCCTTCTGAAAGTCCAGACAGACAGAATCCCACATCAAAGGCTACTGAATAAACTCATCAGCCCTCAAATAAAAGGACAGTTTCTGTCCTGGATTAGTGACTGGCTTAAGGATAGGAAGCAGACAGTAGTAACAAATGGCCAATTCTCAGGGTGGAAAGGTGAAAAGTGGGGTCCCCCAAGGTTCAGTATTGGGACCATTGCTTTTAAATTTATTCATCAATGATCTGGAAGAAGGAGCACATAGTAAAATAGCAAAGTTTGCTGATGATACTAAATTATTTAGGATAGTAAAAACTGTGAACTCCAGAGGGATCTCTTGGCACTAGGTGAGTGGGCAAGCAAGTGGCAAATGTGCTTTAATCTTAATAAGTGAAAAGTAATGCACACTGGGGCCAAGAATCTTAATTATGTTTATAAACCGATGGGGGCTGAGCTTTCTGCAACACATCAGGAAAAGGATCTCAGGGTTCTAGTGTACAGCTCAATGAACCAGTGTGCAGCAGCATCAAAAAAAGCTAATTCAGTGCTAGGAATAATTAGGAAAGAAATAGAAAACAACTCAGCAAGTGTCAATTTGCTTCTTTAGAAATCTATGGTGAGGTCACATTTGGAATATTGTGTACAATTTGAGGCCTTTTCACACTAGGGGTTTTTGAACGTGCGGAAAACAAGTGGGGACGCAGCATACGCACTGCTGGGATGGCTAAGCTGTCCCAGCCCGTCCCCGAGTGTTTTCCGCGCGTTTGAGATGTAGAGCACTTAAAAGTACTCTACATCCATCCTCGCACATTCGAAGCATCCCTGGCTGTCTAGGGAGGGAAGCATTCGCACACACTTCCCTCCCTGGCAGCCGCAGGCACGCACCCCCTGCCACCACTGGCTGAAAATCAGCCGAACAGGTGGCAGGAGCTGTGCTAATCATTCACCTTGCCGGGCTGGGGTTCCCATCGTGCAGGTGCGCCGACTCTGGTAGATGGTAGACGGGACCCACAGGCCCCGTCTACTGGGAGCACGTACGCCTGTGCGATGGGAATCCTGGCCCGGCAAGGTAAGTGACGGCCTCATGCGGGAGGAGATGGCTCGCTCCTGGCTCCTGCAGGCCCATCAGGACTGCAAGAGTTGGGCAGTCAACAAGATTGGCTTCCCTTCACCCCTTTCCAGGGTGGGAAGAGGCTAATCTCCAGCTGCCTAGGGGCCAGGGGCTGTGGGACCCTTTGGTTGACTGGACCCCATGGGTCCGGTTTACCAAGGTCCCCCATCCCCCGACCGCAGCCGATCGCGAGCCAGATCAGACAAGGGGAAGTATTTCTTTACCTAAGTACACCTTTCAAACTGGGGGGACAAACAGGATGTCTCTGAGGGCATTTGCTGGGATTTGAGAGCAGGAGAAGTTTTGTCCTTGTCTCTGCTTGAGATGCCCATGGGCAATTGGCGGGCCACTATGTGAGACAGGATGCTGGACTAGATGGGCTGCGGCCTGATCCAGCAGGGCTCCTCTTCTGGTCTTGAAGAGTTCTTGGGATGTGGCATAGTGTTTTTTAAAATATACATTTTATATTTGTCCCTTGGGTTTCAAATTTGCATTTTGGGCATCCCTAAACATGTGCCTGAGGTATACTAAAACAAACAAGCTGCATTTGAGCACAGCTTGAAATGACAGGGATGTAGTTACATGGCAATTGCATAATGAAAGCTCTATCAGGAAAAAGACTCTCATGAGAAAACAATCAGTCATTGTATTTAACCTTGAAATGTTCTTATTTCAAGATAGATTAGGGGTTATTCGGCACACTGACAAGACCAGTAAGTATATTAGAAGGTTTTCTTCCACAGATTTGCCCAGGGCCTTTCTTAGACTGCACCAGAGACTCTTAGGCTGCTTCCACACAGGCCCTTTAACACCCATTAAGCACACATTGGGAAACCCGCATCCGCACACATGTACCTATTTAGCACACTTCTGGCGAGGTGCGTCTGCACAGTAACACCCATTAAGCACACATTGGGAAACCCGCATCTGCACAGGTGGACCTATTTAGCACACTTCTGGCAAGGCGCGTCCACACAGTAACACTCATTAAGCACACTTCGGGAGACCCGCGTCCGCACAGGCACACCTATTTAGCACACTTCCAGCGAGGCGCGTCCGCACATATCCGTCTCTAACGTGTGCTTAATGGGGTTTAATGGAACACCACACTGAAGATGGTCTTAATGGGTGTTTCTGCTCTAGAACCGCATTAAGCCAGGACGCATCCGCACACGGATGGGAGAGAGAACACATGGGGTGGGACAGGAAGTCGCCATGTTCAGTGTGGTGACACAGCGCAGAGCAGCCATGTTGAGAAGGCGGGGAGAAGCACAGTCCAGCCATGAATTCCCCCCCCCAAGGGCTTTGCATCGGGAAGGCGCCCAGCTACGGCAGCAGAGGCACAACAAGCTGGACGGGGGGGGGGGCAGGTGAGAAACTCCAGGGGCCATTTGGCCCCACGGGAAGGGCCCCACTCATGGATGGGTAGCGATGGCATCTCGGCCGGGGCACAGAGCCTCCTGTGGCAGTGCCATCACCGACGGAGACGGCTGCGGCTCTGTCTGGCTGACAAAAGGGTCCCCGCAGCCATGGCGGCCCCCTGGCATCTGGAGGGCCACCGAGGTTCCTCGCTCAGGCGTGTCCTGCCGCTGGAGGGCGGGCGGGTCCCTCCTCGGGCGCGTCGGACGGAGGAGGGACCGGGCGGAGAAGGAGGAACTGGCGGCCGAAAGGACGCGACGTCGTGTGGCGGCGGCAGCGGCAGCAGGGTAATGGCAGCCATTCATGCCCCGGAGCCCTCTGCTCCAGCCTTCCCAGCAGCCCCCCCACCGTCTTACGAAGAGATCTCTGGAACCAACAATTCTGCTCCATATCCGCATCCCAATCCGGATCAAGACCTTGGCTCTGCCGTGAAGATGAGCCAGCCTCCTCCATACACAGTGCCCTCCTATCCCCAACATCAACAGGTGCATGCAGGGCCTCTGCCCGCTGTTTACATCCAGAGTCCCCTTGTCTTCCACGACCGTCCCGTGCAGATGGGCTGCCCTGCGTGCGGAAATATGATTGTGACGCGCCTTTCCCACTCTGCAGGGACGTTGTCCTGGCTGGTTTGCGGAGGCCTTTTCCTCTTGGGGTGCTGGGCTGGCTGCTGCCTCATCCCCTTCTGTGTTGATGGTCTGTTGGACGTGGAACATTTCTGCCCCAGCTGCAACGCCCTCCTCGGTGTCTACAGGCGCATCTGAGCAACCCGGCTGGCAAGCAAGATGCCCCAGCCCGTTTCCCCCCTTGGACTTTCTTGAAATGATCTTTTTGCCACGTCTTCCACCTTAGAGGGCTGATTGTTTGGGAAAACAGACACGCCGTTGTGGCCTTTGTCTCTTCAAACTCATGCCCAGCCATATGCTGCAAGGGATTTACTGTCATTGGGCGTGTCCTGCTTTCATTTCTCTCCAGGTGGGCCAGAACGGAGCCTGCCAGCCTTTTTTGCACTAACAGCAGAAGGCAATGCTGCAAATGGCCTTTTATGCACATGCAAGTGTGTGGGATTCCTATGAGAGACTGCTTTTTAAATGTTGTGTCTGAATGTGTTCTCAGTCCACTGTATTAAAAAAACCCATGGCGGCCCCAGGCTGCATTGGGGTGCAGGAGGAAGCCCCTCGCTGGCCCTGCTGCCTGAGGGGAGGTCTCTGGAGAGGTGGTTCTCCTATCCTGCTTCTCCCTTCCACGAAAGGGGCATCCTAGTGGATGGGGATCGTTGCTGTGATCTGCCCTGCCCCCTGCGGTGTCGGCAAACCCGGACTGCGAGGGCAAGAGGGTTGCGACTGGAACTTTGCAGCCGTCAGCACGCAAGCGGCTCCCCTCCCGATCCCTTGCCCGGCTGTCAAATGCAGCGATTCTATTCACAAAAAGCAGGCTTCGCCACCCAGTGGGCAAGGGTGCCCGGGCATGCTGCTGATTGGTCGGCGGCCCGTCTCTGGCACGCCCACACACGGCTGGAAAGTGGCGGTGACTGACGGCTGAATGCTCCAATCATGCCGCTCCTGGTGCAGCCATCTTGAAATCTGTGCTACTGCGTCTGCACAGTGAGGGCAGAATCTGTTCTTCATAATTCGTCCTTCCCACATGTGTGCGGACAGAAGGGGTGTTGGTAGATACGGATCTACCTCAAACTGGATTTATTTAAGCTGGATCTACCTTAAACCGGATTTAGTTAATCTGGGTCTACCACAAACCGGAGTTAGTAAATCCAAATCTATTCTAAACCGGATTTAGTAAATCCTGATGTAATAGATCCGGATATCCAGCAGTAAATGCGAAAGCACCCTTAGTATATTTGCTGGTCCAAAAGCCAGCTCAGATGCAACCCTGGTAGTTTAAACAGATTTAAAGAACCTGGGCCATTGGCCAGGTTATTCTAAGGTATACCCACACTGATGTGGTGGGACATGGAAACATGCCAGTCTGGGTAAAGGAACACCACTTTCACAGAGCCAAGGGGGCATGGCCCATATTTTTGAGACTAATTAATTCATGGATTTGGTAGCCTTGAAACAGGTTTTTGCACAGTTAGTGTAATGCTTGTTTATGTCCATTTGATCCAGTGTGGCAAGGAGAAAGCCAGTTAATTTATCCCAGAACAAGCCTCAGTTATTTATTTCTTCACAGAACTGCTTATGTGCTATTTTAACCCGTTTTTCTTATTACTGGTGCTTCCAGAATCCCAACATAGTTCTTGGAACATTTTATGTTAATCTGACACCTTGGGGGCAGGGGAAGAGCTTCTCCTCTCAGCTGTGGTTTGGATTATATTGAAAACGTGTGTTTGTGAGCCAATGCAACAACCCTGAGCTCTTGCTACCAACAAATTTATTCTCTGACATTCAAGGTGACTGAATAGCAAGTGGCTTTGGGTTTGGGCTTGTAACAGGGATGCTTTTCAAATAATGATTTTTACTTTTTTATGACAACTTTGCTGTCATCAGAATAGAAAATGCATCCAGCTATGGATGCTTTGTGGACTCAGTTGCCATAGAACTAATAGTATAAAACTGACACTTGCTAGAGAGGATTAATGACTTAAGGAAATTATTTCTCATGCACATACCTCCCTTTTAGCTCTAGCTGGTGTGACACTGACACTATTGCTGCCTCTACTTGGTGGAAGTGGGAGGCCTCAAGTTCTTTCCCTCCCCCAATGTAAACTTAAGAAGCCCTGGTGGGCAACAGCTGTTTTTAAAGCATCATGCTTGAAATGTATGTAGATAGGTCAGTGGCAGGATGCCCAGGTACACATGACAGATTGTCCTTTCCTGTCCTCCTGTTTGATGCTCTCTGTTCCGGCCTTGTATTTCAGATACCCACAGATTCCCCTGGCAGAGGCACAAAGGTATTTAAGTACCGATTCATTAACAAAGGATTTAGTTGGGAGAGCATTTTTAATTCCCCCAAACATAGGGCCTAGTTTACTCAGTTGTTGGTCCTATGTGATTGGTGGGAAAGTGTATGTATACACTATGTAGAATTGTGCAAGGCCATTTCTGTGCTATTTGGGTACAAGGTGATCTGTCCTGTACCAGAATAAGTAATCTGTACCAAGCTGGCATGGGGAGGTGGGGGCGGGTAGGAACTACGGGGGGGGGGGCATTTCAGCAGCATGCTTTGTTGTGCCACTGAAATGGGTCCTCCATGGTATACTGGACCATGGAGCCATGCTATCTGCATGACTTTGTGGTCTAGTACACTGGTGAACCTTGTAAAAAAGAGGATTACTTGTAGACTGGACTAGGATGCCATTTTGGATGTTGTGTCTGATCTGTGCTCTGCCGTATGTGCTCAGAGAGTACTAGGAGGGGAAGGACTCTTTCTTAAACCCCACCAGTGTGCAGAAGTGACGCCCTTAGACTTTTTTCTTATTTTGCACTAGTGCCAGGTACAGAAGAGGGGCAAGCATTATTTAGGCTGCTTCTGTTGTTGCTTGCTACAAAGCTGCATATAAAATTCTGCATATAAAAAGGCATTTTAACAATGAGTATACTGTAGCGTAATCTGAAGTGCGTATAATATATGATGGCTATCTACTTATCTATCATCTATTCTAGCATAGGATTCAGGGTGCTGCTTCTGGGGTAAAATGACAAGCTTCATTGGTTCAGCTAAACCTGCATTCCTATACATAACCGAGAAAGTAAGTCCCAGTGACTGCAATGAGATTTGCTTCAAAGAAAACGTGCAAAGGATTGAGCTGCATAGCTCTTATCTTAAGTACACTTGAAGCTGCACTTAAATCAGCTCCACTAAATGTAATAGGGTCAGAGTGCTAAGTACATGATCAAGAGCACAATTAGGGTGCCCTAGATGATCTTTTCTACTAAGTAGCCAAACCAAGCAGTACTGTGCCTGGCTAGTACTTACATGGGAATACAAGGTGGTCTAGGCTAGATTGAGAAGCTGAAGAATATCCAATAAGAAAACAGCAGCAAGTTAAGAACATAAGAGGAGCCCTGCTGGATCAGGCAACAACCCATCTAGTTTAGCATCCTGTTTCACATAATGGCCCACCAATTGTTCCTGGGCATTCTCAATCAGATAAGGCAAAGGCAAAGCCTCCACTTGCTGTAAATGGTCTTTGGATGTATCCTGTCTGGAGGCAATACCTAAGCATCCATTCTAGTAGCCATCTATAAACTTATTCTCCATGAATTTGTCTAACCGTTTATTAAAGCTATCCAGGCTGGTTGCTGCCATAACCTCTTCTGGTAGTAAATTCCACAGATCAGTGGCCCTCTGGGTGAAAAAATACAGTACTTCCCCTTGTGAATCCTAACTCTCCTGCCTACCATCGCCACAGAGTGCCCCCTAGTTATATTGTTGCATGATAGGGAAAATAATTTTTCTCTATCCACCTTGTTCACAGGTGTGCTCGATTTTATATACTTCAGTAAGGTCACCTCATAAACACTACCTTTCAAGGCTGAAGAGGCCTAGATGTTGCCTAGGTTTTGTAAGGGAGGTGTGCCAAACCCCTTGATCATTCTGGCTGTCCTTTTCTGAACCTTTTCCAGTTCCACAATATCTTTTCTGAGGTGTGGTGACCAGAATTGTACACAAGATTCCAAATGTGGCCTCACCATAGATTTATAAAGAGACAAAATGACCCTTGCCAACTTGTTTTCTATTCCCTTCCTAATTACCCCTTCCTTTCTGTCTTGTCAACAAAGCTGCATAGGGTTGTTGCACTGTCAACAGGCGTTGAACTTGAGACCTTATCAAGAATACCTTAATGAATACACATTCTGAGTACACGATCAAGGCAGGCATGGAGGTATTTTCAACTGTTGCTCTTATGTGTTAAATGATATGCTATCAAAGGTTCATGCAGCCTTGTTTCTTGAATAATTTGGAAGCACTTGCAAGCCTTTTTAAAAATGGGATCTGAATCCAGTTACACTAACTAGAGGGTTGGAATTTAGCATAGACTGTAATCAGCATCTGATAATTTATGTATTATATCCTCACATATCCCAAGCTTCTATGCAATAAATATTTTTTGCCTTTACTTAGATTAATTTCTCTAAATCTGCATTCCAAATGAACCTATTCCCTCACTTCAGTTCATGTATTATTAGCAATAGCAGTTGCTCCAGTAAAAAGGACACTATTTGGGGCCTTTTGGTAAATATTTACTTTAATATTACAGTTGCAGAACTGGTGAATGATGTTCTCTTAAGCATATATCACACTCTGTTCTTAAGGAGGTTCCCCCCCTGTATTCATCATAAATAGGAAAAAACACAAAATGGGAGGAGCAAGAAAGTATTCTTAAAAATATTTTGTGGATGTCAGCAATGTTTGTGCAATGCCTTTATGGCTCTGTGAATGCTCCATGATACGGTAAGCTCTGTACAACCTTATTGTTTCGTGATATACTAGGTATGATATACTAGGTATGACCCAGTAAATAAACTGGAAAATTGTCTAAGAACAAGAATGTCATTATTTAAATAATGACTCCAGTAGTTGCGCATTACAGTGTTTAAACATACTCCAGTAGTTGCGCATTAGAGTGTTTAAACAGCAGGGTAGTACAAAAAGCTGTCAGCTATTCCTATTACTGCTAGTGGCCATTTTCTGTATTTTATTGCCTTGCTAGCAATCAATAACATGCCCAGGGGCAGGGGCAGACATGTGGACAGCACCCCCCCCCCATTTCAAGAAGAGCTCTACTAATACTGTGGAATTTAGTGATTAGCTGGAAAGGTGTGGAAGAATTGGGAGCTGAGCCAACATTTATTTAATCCCTATGTATCCAAACCATCATTCTAGCATCTAGTACCCAATTTCATAAGAGTCACATCATGGCATGCATACATTAGAAGGCATTTCCAAAATATTAGGTTAACACGACTTCTAAAGATCAGTTTCATTAAGAACGGAAACCTTCCAAAAAATCGATCCCTCTTCCATAATCCAGATAGCAAGTTCTTAAAAGTTCTTCTTGTTGATAGTCCAGTATTGTACTTTGCTTGTCTTTGCTAGTCACAGCATTTTTTAATATTATAGGTTTTACAAGCAAAGCCACTTAAAAGATTTCATAATAAAATTGAGTTTATCCTGCAATCCTGTGTAGAAGCTGTATAGATCATTCCACCCAGATGAAAGATTTAATATAAAGTGGACTATCTGTCTATATTAATGACCAGCTTGGCTCTTTTCCCTATGAATATTGCAGAACTGAAGTCATTTAATATATTATCCTGATTAGTATTTCATGTGCTGACCCAGTAAATAAACTGGAAAATTGTCTAAGAACAAGAATGTCATTATTTAAATAAGCTGAAAATCTTTTTTAAAAATGTATTATAACAAGCTGGAGGAAAGCATGCCTTAAAAATATTTAGTTTTGTTTAAATTTGGGGTGTATTCTTACCCCAGGCTGTCTGGAAAGCTCTTTATTCTGTGTTTTCATCAACAGACCACACGCTTGGGAGCAAACCTTGCAAAAATGAGGTTTTTAAGATACGTGGTTAAGCCTCAGAGAGAGAGAGACTGGGTTGAACCTTCTTAACAAGTTTTTCTTTTTCTTATATGTTTAATGCTTATTTGGGTGTTTTTCCACTGTCACTAAAAGTACCCATTAAGTACCCGTTAATGGGTACTTAATGGGTACTTCTAGTGACAGTGGAAAAACACCCTTTGAGAGTGCTCCTTATAGATTTGGATCATGGGATCAGGAATCTCATTAGCTTGACTGATAACTTAAAAAAAATCAGTTTTGAGAAGGTGCTAATTTCTTTTCAGACTTGATGACTCTATGGCGGTGATGGCCAACCTATGACACGCGTGTCACAGGTGACACACCAAGCCTTTTTGGGTGACACACATAGTCACCCTGGCACCTGGATGTGCAGTGCTTGCTTGTTCTTGAAGTGTATGAAATACCAACTTTCTATTGAAGATTTAGCAACAAAAGTCACTAATGTAAAGAATTATTTGTTTTTGCTTTTAATAAAATACATATATCAAAAATATAACTTTTTTACTAGAGCTACAAATATCACAAAGTTATGGATATTTCTAGATGTGACACAGCACCCGAGTTAAGCTAGGTTTTCTTGAGAATTTTGACACACCGAGCTCAAAAGGTTCACCATCACTGCTCTATGGGGTAATTATCTCAGCAGGGTCACCACTTTAGTAGCCTCCTGCAATCAAGCAAAATAATAAACAAACAAATAAATCTTCCATCCTGTTTACTTTTCAGAGTAAGGTGTAATTTCCTAACATTTTCAGGTCTTCTCTAAACTGAACTTTTGGGGTTAAAAAAGGCCTATCCAGCCCTTTGTGATCCCATGGACCATAGCATACCAGGCTCTTCTTTCCTCTACTTTCTCCTGGAGTTTGCCCAAGTTCATGTTTGTTGCTTCCATAGTACTAGCTTTTCATTTCATCTTGCCTAGGTTAGCTGCACACTATTTTCCTGAACAATTAAAAATAAACAGACACCACAGGCATCTGTCTGTATAAAGCTAACTTGCCAGTTAGGTGTATTGTGGTTACATGGAGAAATAGTGACCTAGGCACTTATATCAAGCTGGAACACCAGTCCTCCTATGCCTAAAGGGTACCTTTTGAATAAGAAGAATGGAAAAGTAAAGAAAGGAGGTGACTTCCCACACTGTTTTTACAGTAATAAAAATTAATCCTTAAGACATTTAAGATTCTATCTTCTATTAGTTGTTGGATACTGAGAAGTTTAATGACTGCCATTCTTTGTTTAGTTAAGAGTCCCTGCTGTTTTGTTAAAATCTTAGTGTTTCTCCCCTTCATTTTTATAGTTGTTTCATTCTATTGCTATTGCTGTTGGAATCTGCTTTGAGGTGGGAAGAAATGTAAATAGTAATGTAAATAAATAAATAAATTTCTGAAACACAAATATGGTCTGTATGTAAGAAAAACAAAAACCCTAGATGGGGTTTTCAGTGGTGGCTGGTAATTACTGTGACTAGTGATGTATTGTTGGATCAGAATAGGTGTTGTTTAGTGGGAAGTAATATTTGTATAATAAGCCTGCAATTCTGTACAAACTGCATGAAATTCAAGCCTATTGAACATTGTGGATTATGCAACACACACACTAGTTAACCCTGAATTGCCCTGAATGAAGGAGAAAAAGAAAGTGGACTCATGAGTTACTGAGTGGACCCTGCTTGCCCACTTTGTCCTTATGAGCATTCAACCTTTGGTTGTAATGCTATTTCCAGTTCTCAATCCTCTCTTTTAAAATGAATACACTTACAAGCTTGCAAAAGTCAGTCAGGGAACCTGCTTACAGATGTTCCTCATATCCCAGATATTCTGGCTATTCCTGTTCAAGCATTATTTTTCCCCTGTTCTGCCTATCATCTGTCTTTTCAAGTTTTGCTTAGTGGTGGCTTCTTTTGCCATCTGCTGACAGTTCTTTTATTTTTGTTCCCTCTTTGCACAAATTTTAATTTGCATTTCAGTTCACTTTTAATTACTTGTCAACTCTATTCAACTGAAGGCTGCTCTTTTGAGTAGCCCATGTATCTAGTACACTTGCCATTATTCTCAGTCCTTCTAAGAAAATTGTTTTTCTTGCTTCCTTGGGAACAAAGTTCTGTTCTTTTTGAAAGACCACAAGCGCGCTCCTTCTGATAATCTATCTTAGCTTGATTATATGGGGCTTATTTTAGCTTTTTCATAATGTTATTTTTATATCTAGCCTTTTTCCTATTTTTTCTCTTACGTCTTTAACAGTGGCTGCTATTTGTCTTGATTAACTGCTGCAAGTGCTTTATCAGTCCTGATTAATCAGTCCAATTAATTGCTTGATTTGAGTTTACATTTCTAATAATTTGACATTTTCTTTAAAGTTAATGAAAAGACTGACTTTAAAGAATGTGAGCAACAGATAGGGAACAAAGTTCAATAATAGCATCAGTGTTCGTCTGTTTGCTTTTTCTTCCATCTAGATTGTAAGAAAATATTTTACATTCCAAGGTATGGAATTAGTATCCACAATGCATCTATTTGTTCTAGTGAAGTCGTGTCCACATGAGCCACGGAGTTTCAGGAACCCTTCTTAAGGTCAGGGAACTGAAAAGCAGGCAGGCACCTAATCCAGCTGTTCTTCATCCTTCAGCTGCCTCCCTGGTATAATCAACTGCTTTTCTCGGAGTTATCCAAAGACAACTCTCCGTACAAAATGCAAGATTTTCTTCGCTTTAAAAAAAATATGAAAGAAGTAACCCTAAAAGAATCTTGAAAAAAGGAAAGAGCATTAAACAATCTCCCTTAAGATAAACTAGTCAGAAGGCTGCACAAGTCCTGCTTCTTGTCAAAAGTTATTAGGGAACAAATTTGACAGGCTTGTCTGCAGAGAGACATCGCTTGTACATAGGACATGCTTAAGATCTGTCAGTGATTTCCCTCTGTTGATAGCTCTGCTTATCCTTAACATACACATCCTTTTATATTCATATAAAGCCCGTGTATTGTGCAGAGACCTGATTTATTTGCTGAAGGAAAGAACATTGCTTTCCACCACCTAGAGCTGAACCCGTCCAGATTACAGTCTTTGTTTACCTGGATCACAAAAGAGGAAACTCTAGAATAAAACCAGACTCTGTATATTTTAAATCCTCCTGCATAATGAATAAAGTCAATAAGAACTGACAAATGCAAACAAATGTGATTGTTTCATCTCCAAGTTATACTCTCTCTCTCTCTCTCTCTCACACACACACACACTCACTCACTCACACACACACACACACACACAGAGGCATTCCTTGCTCGATTGCCCATGAAGGAATTGGGGAAACCACATCATGTAGGTAACAAAATGCTATTTTTTTAAAAAAAAATCCAGTGCAAATCTTTTCCAGGACTATATTAGTGTTCCCATAAAATACATTAAAAGGCAGAAGGCTTCAAGTGAACATTAGGAAGAACCTTCAGAGAATGACTCAAACTATGAACTCTACAAATTTTACAGGAGAAGCTGAATTGCTACTGATTGCAGAAGCAAAGTTCTGTCACAAGCATTAGGATTACCCGACCTCTGGGGTTCCTCCCAACTGTGGTCTTATAAGCATCCAGGCATAATACCTATGCTTTTGTATTGGTGGTTCCCAACTGCTCCAAGTAATGTATTAATGGAGCCCTTTCTGCACTTATCTTTTGATCAAGATCGAGGAGCCTCTAGTACAGATTCTGGGTCTCCTCATCTGCAAATTAATGTTTATCAAGGAGGTACAAGATGGGTCTACAAGCAGATGTGGGTGCATCCCCATGGGGTTGCCCCTGATGCTCTTTTTTACTTCAATTTGGAGGTTTTTGTCCCTCATGTAGCCCAAATTAGGGCTTTGCATGGGGACCAATGTGAGGCGGACTCACGTTCGCCTCACACTATCCTCGCCATGGGGACACCCACTAAGGGTCTTTTTCTGGATCACAGGAGGAGTGGAAACAGCACACCTACATGATCAGGAACTACCAGGGGTAATTTTCAGCAGAATGCCATAGTGCACTTCCCCAAAACACCCCCCCCCCAAGGCTCCAAGGCTCAGAACTGTTATTCCTAGCCTTTGGAACCATAAGGGTAGTGGCTGCAAAGCTCATGAGAGTTTCAGAGCTGTTGGGATGTGTGGGCCAGATCAGTGCCATCAGTGCAGATGGTGCTCATCTGGCCCATATCTTGCTTGAGAGGACTGGAGAAGAGGCAGCAGGCTGGACTGCTCTGCCATCTTGTTCCCAGCAGTGCCCCTCCGTCCTCCAACTGCCATCACATGGCTGTGAACCATCTTGCCTGAGAGGAGCAGAAGAGAGGAAGCAGGTTGAGGAGGTCTGCCACCTTGCTCATAAAAGTGCCTCCTCCCTCCTCCAACTGCTCCCTTCACAAGATGGCAAAGAGACTATGGCAGCCGATCCACCAGTTGAGAAATTGTCTGGTCCTGAGGCCAAGCAGAGCAGGGTCGAGTAGATGCCGGCTGACCATCTCTACCATCATCCAGTTTGTCATCAATGAAGAGAAAATTCAAAGTAAAGAGAACAGGAAAAATTCCAGCAATAAGAAACAAACAGAAGAATTGGAACTGAAGACCTCAAGTGCTTCTTTTTGCTGTTCCCTGTTCCCTCCCACACCATTTTCCTTTTGTTTCTTGTCTCTTTAGATTGTAAGCCTGAGGGCAGGGACCTGTCTAAAATTAATATATTGTAACCTACCCTGAGACCTTCGGATATAGGGCGAGATAGAAATACAAATAAATAAATAAAATATCTGCAAGTAATTTGGATCAGTGGGTCCAATTATTCTGGACCCACTAATCCGGATTTACTGACAGTAAGTACAGAAAAGGCCCTGTATTTGTTCAGAATTGGTTCCTCTAGTTAGTCAAGCATGCTTTGTCCAAAGTTAGCAGGAGTTGTGGTTTTTGTGCCAAGTTGATCCTAATATGTCATTCATTCATTTGCAAGCATCATGTAACTCATTCATAAAATGAACTTAACAGTAAAAAATCAGTGTTCAATATGTACACACAGTACTAGTGGCATTACATAGCTGAATAAATGGATATTCTAATCCGATGCCACAATGTTAAGTCAATTTCTATAAACCCACAGCAGCATATGAAATTCATAACAGATGAAGAACCGAGATGGAAGAAAGAAATGAGGTGGGATTAGGCAGAGCAATCAGTACAGGATGGAGACTTTTCAGTATATTGCCTTCACATAGGCTTAAATACTTCCTAGTTTTTCTTAATTAACAGGTATGAAAATCACCTTGTTGGATTAGTCTAAAAGTAAATTCTAGTCCAATGTTTTTCTGTATCATGTTTCAGTTGGAAAGCCCACAAAACTTTTGATTGCTTTCCCTTATTGGTAGTTAGAAATACATTGTCTCTAAAAGCAGAAAAACTGTTGGCATACCTTATAGTGGCAATTTCTGGAAATTAATTTTTTTAATTTATTGATGGTAGAGGAAGAGATAGATAGATGGTGTCATGGAAGCAACGAACATGTGCTTGAGCAGATGCCAGGGAAGAACAGAAGACAGTCTCTGTATCTTTAACTGTTGGTAGAGGAAGTACTACCAGAGGGCTTCCCCTATAGATATGAACTGATGGGCAGATCTTTAAGAAAGGAGGTATTCCTTCAGGTAACTGGAGCCCAAGTTGTTTAGGGCTTTATAGCCAGCATTAGGATCCTGAATTGGGCTGGGTAGCAAACTGGCAACCACTGCAGGTACTTTAGGACAGGCTTGATAAGCATCTGGTCTGGTGTACCCCTCCCATCCTCCAGTTGCTGTTTTTGAGCTGCCTTCAAGAGCAGTCCAGCGCAGAGTACATTACAACAGTACAGTCTGAAGTTGTCAGAGAAAGAAACACTGTGGCCAAGTAATCTCTGTCCAGAAAGGGCTGCAGTTGGTGAGTGATCTTGAGCTGGAGGAAGGCATTTCTATTCATGGCTATCACCTGAGCCTCTTATAATAGTGACAAAGACAGGAGTAACCAAAACTAAGTACAATCCTGTCATAAAGAGGATGTCTCCCTACTTCATGGAACTGAAAAACACTGACACACAATACCTTGGTCTTGCCTGGATTTACTCTTCCAGACAATGAACAAGCACCTGATTTGTCTATAAATGCAAAGGAGGAATAATGGTGGGTGTCACCAGCAAACTGAGAACACCTCACTCCAAAACTTGCAATGACCTCTCCATGCAGCTTAATGTAAATATTAAAGAGCACAGGGGAAAGGATTGACCATGTTGGACCTTGTCTCTCTCACGTCAACTGTCTGGTATCCACCTCAGAGATAGGAAGCCCTTGCAATTCAGTGCCTTCAGCTCTTAGACTAGCAATGAAGACCCCATTAGAAATTCATTAGGAACCTGATAAGTACTCGATTGGTATGGATCTGTTACATGCTGTCCACACACAAGACCCCATTAGGACCCCATTCTGAACGTGCGGTACCCACGAGTGCCAGCAAAATCCAGATTTAATGGGGTCTTCAGGCCCTTAAATACAGATTAATGGTAGACCCTTTTAATGGTGTCTTCAATCCAGTCTTCTGCTGTGAAGACTGGATCAGAGACCAAGGGTCCGCATGTCTACCGGGGCAATGGGCTCCAGGGGTGGGCTTAAGAGGCCACCATTTCCAGCGGGGCAGTTCTGGCTCTGCCCCACCACTCACAGCTACACAGGCCAACACATTCTTTGTGGTGGCTACGTCAGCAGCTACGAAGCCATCTCTCCTCCATGCCCACTGTAATAGGAAGTGACCCCTGACTAACGGCTACCCAGACCAATTGTGCTGTGCCACTGGCATACCTTCCGACTTGGGCCTAATCGGAGCCTTGGGATGGGTGCTACAGCGTCCACATGGTGGCCCTGTTTAGCATCCATTGCTATTGGGTGCTAGATGGCCCGTGTGGACACATGGGGCCCTCACCTTGATGCAAAACTTCAAGGACCAGATTCAATGAGGACTGCATCTCAAAGATCCACATCTTGTAAATCTGGATCAATGGAGGTATGTGCAAAACCAGCCTTAGTCCTCACGTTTTCCCAGGAGGTCAGTGGTATCAAAAGCCACTGAGAGATAAAGGAGAATAGGCAAATAGCACTGTCCTTTCAATGAAGGTCATCAGCCAGGCCTGAATCTGAACTGAAGTAGATCCAGATAATCACTGCAGTATGTTGTACTTTCAAATCTTCTGCAAATTATATTTAATATTTGGGAGAGAAAAACATTTCATTGACATCTGATAAACTGAAGCATCCATCCATGGGAAGACTATGCAAATGAGCCTGTTCTGTACTATAATTAAAATAGAAGTTGTGCCAAATGAGCAAGATATTGGGGGAAAAAATCATTTGAAATCCCACATGGGACTGAGTTCAACAGGGGGATTCTATTATAAAGATCCTGGGACAGGGTACCAAAGCATTTGTTTAATTCATTTTTTAAAAAGGGAAAAATGGTTATAAATGGAATAGTTGTGGTGAGCTGATGGCTTCATGCACCCACATCTGTTTCAGTTCAAAACATTCATGTGAACCACCACGGAGATTTTCTTTTCTTTTCTTTTTTTTTTTAAACTGCTTCCTTTTGCTAGCTATTACATCAAGGGCAGAAAGAGGAATGAGAAGAAAACAACCTTTATTGAAGAGTTTGTTCTGCATGTTTTCCAACAAAACCATATTCTCTTCCTGTTTCCTCTCTCTTCAAATACAGGATAGTTATACTACTCATTACCTTAATACAAAAGCTATTTTTAAGGACAAAAAATTAGCAGTTCATCCTCTCTCTACCTTCCTTGTTGTTCATGACCAGCTATAAGGGCTAGTCAAGCAATGCCCTCTGGTCCAGACTAGGAAATGCTTGAAGCAGAATGCCATCTGCATTGTGACAATTGTTCCAGTCTAGCCTCCAGTCTAGCTAGGAATAAAGAACCCCCAGGGGACCCATTTTGGCAGCACACCTCATTGCCCTGATGAAATGGGTGCCCTGGTAAACTGGAACATGGAGGCATATGACTTCTGCACACCTCTGTGATCCAGGATACCTCCTACTAGTATGCTATTTTTAATCCGGTCTACTGGCAATCTAATCAGGGGTCTCCCAACCTGGATTATACTCTGTCTGGTGAGTCAGACTATACTAGCAGGAGTGAGGGCTATCTAGTCAACAGCAGTGTGAGTACAAAAGAGGCCCTGAAGAGGACTACTTTTTCGTCTAAACCAGATCTATGGGCCTTTCTGCACTTACCTTGGGTAACTTATATCTAACTAGTGAATTTGGATTAACTAGATCCAGATCAACCACAGGCATCTGCATTGATTGTGCTTTAGAATGGCAAATGTGTGCTAAGGAGTGACGCAATACAGATGCCTAAGCCCTGTTCGTATCAGTGATGTGACTTACTGCTGCACGAACTGCACACACTGCAATACAATTGACCACATCCCTGTCAATTGACTGTTTCTCTTATCTTGCCTGGAAACCAGTCACTTCTAGGTCTTCCATCTAGTGCTCAGTGGTTAATTATCTCTGCTGGGACTTAGTGGCTCTGAGTTCTAAACTGTTTGATGACTGTTCCTTGCTTCTATATTTAGTACTGTTCCTATTAGATTCTCTTCCTAGTTCTTCAGCTCTGGCTCATACTTGGACTTTAGTTGGTGACCCAGTCCTTGAAAGACTGTGAATTACTCTGGAGAAATCTTCTACCCT
Organism: Aspidoscelis tigris stejnegeri; assembly: GCA_023333525.1. Lineage (NCBI taxonomy): Eukaryota > Metazoa > Chordata > Lepidosauria > Squamata > Teiidae > Aspidoscelis > Aspidoscelis tigris. The sequence goes on along the minus strand of JALMGA010000003.1, from coordinate 45,690,030 downwards.
GTTGTTCCCAAGCTCCTGAGACCCTTTAACCCATTTCTGCCTGGTCTGATTCTTGTTCCTTGTGTTTCTGCCTGCATGTATCCTTCCCTTTAATTTGCCTAATGTCTCTGCCCTCCTGCTGTGCATATACTTTCCAGTCTCAGATCTCTAGCCATCAACCCACCCTAGCTCCCAATTGTTCCACAAAGGCTCCAAATGCCTTGGCTCCCAGCCCAAACATTCATGTTTGGGGCCAGAGCAGAGTTTGCTCCCTGCTTGTTTGTCCCAACTATCTGTTTTCCAGTACCTGGTTGCCAGCTACAACCTGGAGCTGACTGGAGTTATTCCCAAATGTGAAACTGCTGGTTTGGTACATAACAAACTCAACTTGGCCAAAGGTTGAACGTCTGATTAACAGCCCAGAACTGGATGGCTGATTCTTTTAACAGTCTGAGAAAACTTGGACAAACAGCCTCCCTCCAATCAACCCCCCCCCATCTTCTGCCAATGTGCCCTTGTCTCCTGCCCTTCCTGGTGCCCCCAATGTACCCTGGCTTCTCCTACACATATACAGTAATGGCCTACCTCCTTTTGAATTTCCCTCCAAACTCTGACAATTACATGAGAATACTGTCTGATTTCAGATCTGAAAATCTAAAATAGACTGTACTAGTTGTGAACCACATATGCCACAACTAATTCCAGGTTTACTCAACAAGATAGTTTTCCCAGTTATTGCCTGAGAGAGGCCCACACACATTTTTACTTTTTGTTCAGACACCGCAGTATATTATGAACTTCCCCAACATAATTGCACTTTCATAATTATGTTATGTCAATTATACCATCATTTTACGTTTTCTTCCTGGTCTTCAAGAAAGAGTTACTGTGTGCTTGAATAGTTAAGATGGCTGCAACTATGCATCACAGGGGAGCATCTTGACAAGGGGCAGCACTTGGAGAAGTAGGATGAGGACTGATAAGGTGAAGCTGATGGAGGCCATATCCATAGCTCTTGTGTCTAGAAACTGAAAAGCCTGATGGCTCACAATCTGCTTTCATCTCTTCCAAAAAACCAAACAAACAGTGCACATGTGGAATTCTCAACAGGAGTACTTCATGCTGCATCTTGCAGGCCCTTTAAGTATCTTTATCTGTTTGCAGTTCTGACCCTATCTTCATCTAGCTACCTTACATGCAATAACTATGAAAAGCAGAATTAGCTGTGTTTGCATTTTGAGGAACTTGAAACTTGCATTTAAATGGTAACAGTTTGGCTCACGTCATAAAAATATTGCCTTAACACAAATTTTACAGTAAACATTTCTCATCATGCTTTTAATTTTAAATGTTTAGTTTCCTTAGCTTCCTTTTGCAGAGACATATTAAGGATACAAAAGTAATGAAATGGCTCCAAATTTTATTCCTGTTCCGGACAGACTACACATTTCCATCCCCCTGTTTATATTAACACACTGATCCTTCTTGCATTTGTACCACCAGTTTAATTCTGCTTCTCTTCAAGAGAAAATATTCTGTCCTCAGAATAGCAACTTTTAAAAAGCGAGAGAGAAATGGTTAGTAGATATATGAGGCAAACCATTTATTAATATTTGCCAACTAAGATTATGCAATTAGTTTATACATATGATGATGGGTGCTGGATTGAAAATATCCAAATTACCTTTAGGATAATGATTAATAAAATTAAGCAATCGCCAAAATCAAAACTAATAAGCTTTCTTATTTATTTAAAATGTTTATATACCACTTTCCATTACAATATAATCTTGTAGTGGTCTACATAGCATAGAGAATGAAAATATTTAAAATCATAGCAGTGATACATGATTAAAATCAAGGATGGGGGAAACAAACAGATGTGGCACAGATCTGATGAGAGGAAGAAACTGAAAACCTATGCGGAGTGATTTTCCATATTCTAAAAGTGTATCTGCATGATGCTATTGTACCACTGGGAATGGGCCATGAAGGTGAAGGGTTCACACATTCCTGCATCCTCATAGCACAGTGATATACTGGAAGGTTGAGGAGCTGTCAAAGGTAAGCTAAGGTGAGCTGCCCATCAATTGAACAACTGCCAGTGATCTCCATATCAGGCACCAAATTCCTGGACTGAAAGGCATTTTACAGGCCAGGATCAATCTTTGTAGCATTCACATATGTTTATGTGTGTGGCTCGACATCCATACTATGTTTTTTCTCACAGTAGGGGTTGGGATTTCTGAGATGGGGAAATTTGTATGACAGGATTATTGTCTGCTATTTTCATATGTTTTAAACTACTTCAAATGTATACATATACTGAAAAGTAAACATAAATAAAATATGCAGAATACTACTAGTGAGACAGTGCTTGAAGAAGTCTGAGATATTACAAACAAAGGAAGTAAATAAATAAATCCTAACTAAATTGCAGAAGTAGCCATAGCTCAGACTAGCAGCCTGAATTCCCTTCATGACTGAGGAGATCTTCAGTCACCAAGATCTCCTCAGAAGAAAGTTAAGCACAAGAGTTCGCTTGACTGCACTTTAACAATAACAACCAATCTGCTAGCTGAAGATCTCTGCATTTAAAGTTATAATAAAGGATTACTGTGACTGGTAGAAATTGAAGAAGACTATTGTGATCTTCTTTTTCTTCCTGTGGCATATATTCTCCTCAAAAATTTGCTTGAAATGCTAAGAGGTCCTCTGAAACACCATATGTAGTCCACAGGGAAGTGAAGATTGGTGGAAAAATGCCACCTGTACTAGATTCTTGTTCCATTTGTGAATTTTGTTACAATCTAAGCCAAAGCAGTTAAGTACTGGAGGGTCTTTGGAAAACATTAAAATATTTAGGATCACATTACTTTTGGATCAAAATGGAGAGGCATCCAGCCTAGAGAAACACAATAAAAATACAAATTAAAAGGAACATATTGCCATTTTGAAGTATCTAGATTAAAGACAGTTCAACCCCTGAACTGTACATCCAAACAAGCAGTATCTCACATTTCATTCCAGAAGATTCCCCAGTGCATATTATGAACTCTTGGAACTGCCAAGAACAATGAATACCAAGTGAGTGTTTTGACCGAAACTTTTAGGCTTATGGGTTGATTTCCATCTTCCCTTCATGTTTTTTAAGCCATATGCTCTCCATAGACATAAATAGAGACATATGTTTGTGTTCTTCTCCCAAGAGGATCCTGGGAACTATAATTCTCTGACTTCAAATGGCAAATAAAGGGGGTTCCTCGTCACCATACCAAACAAGAGCATAACCTCCAACACACCTGAGCCCACCAACTATCAAAGCAGCAGGTGAGTTAAAGGTACAGTCTTTCTTTGTCCTGATTTCTGTGGGACAAGTAAAAAAATATGTAACACTGTTGTGAAAAAAATCAGAACAGAGCTCCCCCTAGGGATACATGGCATAACAGCCCAAAAACTGTTACAAATGAGATTGTCTGGCTATGAAAGCCTACATACAACCATTGTACTTAGCTACTGTGTCATTTTTCATGTCCTAACTCAGTCTACATTTTGTCCAATGATGGAGGTGGAGCTTGGCATAGTCCACACTAGGTGTGAACTGCTGTCCCTTTTCTGGAATTTGTTCTGGAGGAAAGGGCAGTGTGTAATGGGCTTAGGAGTCCTACAGAACTTTATGATGGTCATAATTGCAGGACTAGGACCCTTTCTGCACTGGGACTTAATGTGGATTATATCCCAGAACAGAGACATGCAATTTACATGTTGGTGCAGACAATACTAGGCCCCACACAGGGCCTGCTGTAGTCTGCATGAGAATGCAGATAGCAGGTCCCTATTTCAGGATATAATCTGGGATAAAACCAAGTGCAGAAAGGGCCTAGGAGTGATTTTCTTTAACCATCTTTAGACAAACAGCAATATTACCTGTTTTATATATGTTTTGTTTTATTTTTTGATAACTCCCAGGAATGTTTGCTGTAAGAAATTCACCCAAACTACAGCATGAAAGAGAAGATTAAAGGGGGCACTTGAACATCCTTGGAAGATCTACAAGATCTTACTAAAGACAAATGAAGATGGTAAACATTTGTTCAGGGAATGGAACAAGAAAATTGGCAACTAATAGACCAGCAATAAACATGTCTGAAAAATTAAAGCAGAATGCTGCTGCCTGCCACCTATTAAATGTGTGTAGTGGGGATTTCAAGGGCTGTCACAAACGCCTGTACCAGAGTCAAGACAGTGCTATTTTACATCTGGGTAGTCCATGTATTATTTTATTTTATTGCATTTTCCTTCAATGCAGCTCACATGGTTCTCCTTCTGATAACTCAATTCCTTGCAACAATTCTCTGAAATAAATTTGAATGACTGTAAGCCACCCAGTGAGTTTTGGAGCTGTAAGGACATGAAACCTGGGTCATGGCTGCAATTGCCACCGGAAATCAACTGAGGGAGGCATTTGCCAACATGTCCTGGTTGAGGTTTTTGCTGCTACATTTCAGATGGTGGTATGTATCCATGCAGTGTCTGGGCCTGAAGGGAGTAAGGGCATGAGGACAGGATCTTGATATTGTTCCTTGAGTTCTCACCTTAAGAAGCCCTTTCCAGGCATTGGGGGTGTTAGTACCTTCCCCTGGACACAGTACGGGGAATGGAGACTGGCCCACCTTGGAGATGTGGAAAAAGTGTCTCTGATGCTAAATGAAAATGAAGCCCTGATCTTCTGGTCCTAGACCAGTACTGTAACCCTTATGTTACACTGCCTTGCTGATGCCATTCCTCAGACAAGTCTTCACTATTGTTTGCATTCTCAAACCTAACTACTGTGTAGAAGAACATTTGTATCAAAGAAGGAGCCTGTATCTTTGACTCTTTCTGTTTTGTCCCCAGAGCAATGCTATGAACTTGCATGTAGTGAAATCTCTGGCTCTAGGAACATAGCCTGAACAAAAGACTTGTCCACAAACTTCTTAGATTTTTAAAGGCTTTACTGGTTACAAACACAAATAACATGAAATAATCTCTTTTCTCTCAATAGTCTTGGTTAAATACCTTGCTCTCTCTTCTTCTGTGGACTTTATCTTTCTTCTGTGGACTTTATCTTTGTCAAAGGAAAATACTCTCTCCAGATCTGACTTGACTGCAAACTACACACAAAACTGAAACCAGCTGGAGAGGCAATATAAGACCCTAGAATTTCCCACAATCCTTTTCTTTCTTAAAGCTATAGATCTCTATTTCCCCTTCTAAACTAATACATAGAAAAGCCTATTATAATCTCAACTAAATATATGTCTCAAGAGCATCAAAGATGCTCTGGAGGCGTGACACTTTCGGCACAGGGCACTGCCCTGTGATAGGAAGTGATCCAGAGGCTTCCCTTTTGCATGCCACTGCAGATGAAGAGGCTCCACCCCTTTTGGCATATTCTGTCCACACAGGAACGAGCCCAGACAGGGCTAGGGCACCTAAAATGCCCCCCTAGCCTGGTAGAAGTTCTGATCTTTGAAGCATTTGGAGGCCTCCAGTTCCAGCTCTGAAACTGGCATAGTTTTGGAGTCAGCACAGGGACTGGCATGGGACAGAACATCCCACTGTAGATAGCCTTGGCCTGTGCCAGAAGCAAACTGTCTTAGCTTGTGATTCTCTACCAGGATAGCACAGGTAAGTGTAAGATGGAGATTTGTATTTCACTCAACTTTGACTAATTTGGTTTGGAACTACATTTCTCTTTTACCCTTCCAAGGATGGTATACCACATCCTGATCCAAATAACCTCTTGGTTAGTATATTTTGTTGCTATGCATACTATGAATTTATTACACTCCTGATTAGTTTTCAGCAAATTGTACAGTAAAATAATCTCCATCTTAGGTTTTAGCGTTTATTTCACTGAAATCAATATTTGTTGGCTGGCTTAGTAGCCAAATTGAAAGGGGCCTGGGTTCAAATACAAGCTGCTGATAGTAACGTATAGATTTCTTCCTTTGTCCTTGACAATAAAGTCTCTCCTCTCCAAAAAGGAAACTCCGACCCATAACACGTGCTTTTACATGTACTGTTTATTTCATGGCTTCTTATCACTTTTTTTCAGCATCTGAGCTCAAAGCAGAAATTGGTTTTGACCCACACCTCCTCACTGTTCCTGAATGGTGCAAGAGAAGAAAAATGTTGCACTGCAGTGCATTCACCTACCAGCATATGTTCCTATGTCACATTAACATTAAACAGTGATTTACATCTTTCATGTAGAGTACCACAAACATTACCCATTCCATTTCAGCTTACTTCCCATGAGATTTTCAGGGAGATGTAAAGCTGCTATTTATTGTGCAAGCAGTAGAGGTTAACCTCTTCTCCAGAGCAAAGATCCAACGTAAAATAACTGCAGCCAATCCCAGTTTGGCCCTTGGATGCAGAGCTTTTCAATAGAAAAGCTGAAATTTCTCAGAGATGAATAACAAAGGATTGAAAGAACAACATGGCAAAACATACACAGATAAACTGTTGCTAGCAAATAATATGCCTGTAATGACTGGTGGACTCAGGCATATAAGCAGCAGATAATTTTATCTCTGAATAAAGCAGGATTTTGCTGGTATTCTGACCAGCAAGCACGTTAGGAGCCTCTCTTGCACCTGCTGGTGCAGCCTAAGGGAAGCTCCACCCAGGATCTCCCATAGATGTCATCAGCATGCAGAAGAGAGGCCAGTTTGTACAGAGTTGCCCAAAATCTTTGTTCAATTTAGGCCCTTTCTACATGGACTTTTAATACGGTTTGTAGTAGTACACATTCTGGGCCTCCTTATCCACACATCATTGTGGATCCAAGGAGGTCCCGTCCCCAACTGGTCAGGCTCTGTTTGCGTTAGATGAAGTATAATCTGGATTAAGGGAAGCTTTAATCTAGATGTTTGGTAATACCACTTAATTGTACTAAGGGTCAGGATTAAATGGCTCTGTGCTGACCAGGTTCAGCATGGGAGCCATGCTCAGGATTACTGGAGGATGCTTTTCAGTTGGCGCATTACTGAAAAGAACCTCCCAGGCCCAGAGACTAGGACGTTTTGTTCCTAGCCTCCAGAGATATGGGGTGTGGTATGAGTTAATCCATATCTGTGCTACCCATACCTCCCTGTGATCTGGGCCAGGCTATTCCAGACCCACTGATCCACAATTAAAAAGAGGTAAGGACAGAAAGGGCCTTACTTTCAGAACAGAACCACTCCAGGAAGCCCTGTTCTTGCTTACTAGACAAAATTTGCAGAATAACTGTAGAAAACATGCACTGGAGATAACTTTAAAATGATTCTGCTATTCTAACTTTTTCTGCATTCTTTGAAAAAAAAAACATTCTGCAAGAACATGTCCTCAACTCCACTTCATCACCAGGGACATTATCAGGCTCCTGTTAGTGATAGCAGCACATACCTGCATTTGTCTAGTGCTTGTGAGATTACAAGAGGGGTGAAGCGTCCCTAGATCTTCATAGACTTTCTCAGCATATGAAGTTCCTTCTAACCTACTCTTTTTAATTATTTTTATTGTGCATTTCCAAAGCATTTAAATACATTTTACTGAAGTTTGTGGTTTGGAGATTGGTCTGTTTTGTTTTCATTCCATTGCAGTGCACCCACCGCTTTGGGATCTTTGGATGGGAAATGATATAAAAATACACTATTCTAAATAAATAAATAGGCACACTGTGGTTTATGACATCATCCCAAACAACAATGAACCTGCAGGCAGTTTGCTTTACCTCACAGGCTTCAGAACTCCAGAGGAACATGAGGGGTGGGGGGACAGTTGGTCCCCCCACCCCCAGCCTGGTAAATGTACGCTGGCCTTTAGAAACGCTGAACACCCTGACAATATGTAAAGCTATTCTGAATGTTTGGGAACAGCCCTTTACACATCCTTAGTTATGTGGAATAAAAATCCAATCCAACAAGGAAGGAAGGGAGAAAAAAAGGAAGGGAAAAAAGAGTTTCATCTTTTATCATCCTCAGAATAAAGTGCCTTTGACTCAGCTTTCATGGTGAAATGCATTTAAGCTCAGGCCCAATTACTTGCCAAAAATCATTACTGATAATGGCAGCAAATGTAAAATAATGCTGTAAATCTCTTGTCTGCCAACGTCAGCACAAAACTATGGAAAACTAGTTGAACATACTGCTTGCCTACTAATAAGCCACTTGGTTGCAGAATGCCACATTTACCTGGTTGTAGAATGCCACATTAACTATTCCAGACAAAGGTTATTATTTAAAAGGGTTTTTCAGAGGGATTATTCACTTTTAATGATGCCATCAACAGCAACATTTTATAAGAATGTAGATATTTATTTAAAAATGTGGGTTAGAGGCTCTGTTGTTAGTAATACAAAACTTTTCAGCTTCAAAGTTCTGCATTGGCTGGTACAGTATCCTGGAGTTGCAAGCACACTAGGACCATGGCCACACCTTCACTTTAAACCTTCTTCAGTTCATCTTCAGGTCTGACTGCTCACACCTTTTCATTTCTATATGTTTCATTTGTGGACTTTCCATTCCATTTGTGGAAAGGAGAGTGGAAAGTCCACAAATAAAACTGATAGACATGAAAAGTTGTGAGCAGTCAGATCTGAAGATGGACTGAAGAAGGTTTAAAGCAGCAGTTCTCAACCTTCCTAATGCCGTGACCCCTTAATGGAGTTCCTCATGTTGTGGGGACCCCCAACCACGGGGGAGGAGCAGCTGGGAAGTGGAAGGGTGGCGGGAGGCTCGTCGTGACCCCTCTGAAAGGGTAATTCGACCCCCAAAGGGGTCCCGACCCCCAGGTTGAGAACCTCTGGTTTAAAGTGAAGGTGTAACCACAGCCTAGGAGCCTCCCTTCCACATACTTGCGTGAGAAAGGCCATGCTGGTATATCAGCCAATCACCCTAAAGTGTGTTTTATCCTTGTTATCAGGACCAGAAAAATTCTGGTTTCCAGTAGCCAGTGACAACTGAACATATTTTCTGGTTTGATTCCTCACTCCTCCATGAAACCAGCTGGGTGTCCTTGAACTAATTACAGCTCTCTTCTGAGCTCTCACAGCCACATCTACCTCACAGGGCATTTTGTTGTGGGGAGAAGAAAACTTTTTCAGCCGCTTTGAGTCCCCTTAAATAGGTGAGAAAAGTGGGGTAGAAAAGTGAACTCTTCTTCTTTCAAGAGAATCGTTAAGGTTTTTTTGTAATTAAAGTTGGATTTTGGTCAGGGCTAAAGTCAAGCAGAGTCAGGAAGAGCAGCAACACAGTAAAGAAAGGAAAAGGATCAATTGGAGCAAATCCAAAGATGAGAAAGTTGGCCACACTGACCCTGCCACAATCACAACCACTGCCAACCTCAACCCCCACAACAGTTCTGGGTCTTCTAGAGTGTCCCTTGAGCCATCTCTGCTCCTTGGCCTGCTGGGGTCATCTGTCTATGGGATTTGCTGCCAGAAGATGTGGTAACAGCAACCAGCCTAGATAGCTTTAAGAAAAAATTAGACAAATGGAGGACAGGTGCATCAATGTCTACTAGAACAGATGCCTAGCTACCAACTCCAGGATAGAGAGACAGGCAGGATACCTCTAAAGGGCATTTGCAGGGAGTCAACTGCAGGTGAAGGTTTTGCCTTTGTCTCTGCTTGAGATGCCTGTAAGCAACCTGTGAGCCAGGATGCTGGATGAGATGGGCTCAGGCCTAATCCAGCAGAGCTCCTCTTATGTTCTAATGCCTCATCAGGAGCTTCCTGAGACTTCAGAAGTGGCAAAAGCATAGCCACTGCCACCATGACACAATCCCTTTCTAGTGTTTCCCACTTGAGCTATCATTCACCCTTTTTAAAGAAAACTATAACCCACCTCAAAATCCCGTGCCTGCCCCAAAGCAACACACCTTCCAGGCACTGAAAAGGAAGTTAGTTGCTCTACAGAAGATAATCTCTTCCTCCCACTCGTAACTTATAGCAGGCTAAGATCACTTTCCTTCTGCTCTAAACATTTTTGATATGCTATTAATACTCAAGCCATATCCTATGCTGCCCAAGGCAATAGAGAAAGCATCCTTTTCTTTTCTCCAGTAGGAAGATAAGAATGAGGAACATATTGACCTATGCATGGCATGGCTAGAGAAAAAGTATTTCTGCTTGTTTCTCTGCATACTGGAAAACACTTCTTTTTAGCCAGATATTTTGGTCCTGGGGCTGGAGGAGCACCTTCTTCCTCTTCTTTTCCCAAGGATGAATCTTTTTTTGTCCTTAGTAATGAAAATATTTATTCTGAAATAATTATTTGATTTCTGAAACTCCCCACCATCACCACCACTATGGGAAAACATTATTTTGATAAATAAAACTGATAGTTGAATTGCATTTCTGATAGCTGAATTGAATTTCTGATAGTTGAACTGAATTTTATATGTGGTCACAGACCAAAACAGAAATATAAAACTATAAAGGAAATGCATGTGTTTTTCTGTACCTGCATAAAAAGGCCACATCCTGCTCTGTAGCTTGATGCCTGCCTAGTAGCATCCTGGCCCTGATTCTGGCGCAAGTTGCCCATGTACATTTCTGTCAGAGCCAGGATCAGCCCTGGCAGTTGGTTGCCCTTGTGCATGGGTAGGAGAGTTGTACTAAATCCAAGAATTCCAGCTGCCTTTATGGCAGCTTCAAGGTGGTCTAGAAGTTGGAGGCATATCAAACATCCATCCTGACACCCTCAGGTGGTCTCCTTGCAAACCAGACACTTGCTGCATTCACATCTACATTTTAATCCAGATTAAATCTACTTTCACAATGAGGGGACACATCAGCAAAGTGACTGGCCATTTTCTTTCCACATGATCTAACCTAAAGGTTAATTTTCTGAGTAAGATAATGCCAAAAGAAAAGAGCTTGTCACTTTGCTGATGTGGTGTCTCTCTCTGAAAGTGGGCTGAAGCTGGACTAATATTTAGGTGTGAATGCAGCCAGTGTGGTGATGGTCAGCTGTTAAGCTGTCTCCATGTTCTGGGGAAGATGGGTTAACTGGCCAGTAAACTAGCTACTGTGTAGATAAGAGGTGTGTACTTGCAGTGCTCTGTGTGGGATGTCAGCCTAAAGGAAGGGAGAAAGAAAAATAAATAAAAGGTGGATGGAATTAACTGCCCACTTCCATGTCTACCTACATTGTCCAGGGGGCTTCCTTTGTGCCACTGCAACACACTGCAAGGATGGGAACCTGTGAAACTTCTAAAGGATGTGTTGTAGGTGTGAATCCTCACACTACAGACAGAAAAAAAACAGTTGAAGGAAACCACCAGCAAATGGAGTTTCAGTGCCTTATACATCAAAGCCTCATTTGCTGTTGTTTCCCAATTTTAAACACTATTGGCAATATGCTAGTTAGCCTATGACCTGCACCTGCATTCTGGTCTCTATGGAGATCTCGCATGTCCTCTGCAAGGACATGAGATAGGTGGTTTCTAGCTCTGTTCCAAACTGCACATACTCATGGCTTGTATGCATCTTTGGCATAGTTCTGGGTACCCATCAGCAAATGTAACGGGCTGCCTGTGTGCGTGCTGTGAATATGTGTAAGCACATCATCTATTAGTGCAGGCCTGGACACCTAGAACAGTCGTGGTGCTTTAATGTTAAATTCACTGTAGTTTTTTTTCTTTAAAAAATGGAATATTATGTTTGGGAAACACCCAATCTCCTTTCATTGTAATTCTGGATGCTGATGTACATATTTCAATAATCTTATTTTATTTATTTGGGAGTGGTTGTAGCTCAGTAGTAGAGTAAAACTGCCTGGAGAACAGAAGGTTGCCGGTTCAATCCTTAGGCTCTCCTCAGAAGTAGGGCATGGCAAACCACTTCCATATCTCTGCCAAGGAAACTGCATCGAGGTGTCTAAGCAGTTGACTAGGAGTCAACCACAGCTCGGTGGTCTCCCAAAAAAACTTTTTAAATTCATTTTTTCAGGGATCACTCCCCTCATTCATCTTCAACACAATGGACTCTGCTAAGAAGCCTAACTTTATCCTGCAACCAGAAAACACAGTGACTCAGCCATAAATACATGGCCAATGTTACGAAGAGAAGAATTAACATGATCCTTCATCAGAAACAGATTCCTTAAGCAGGAGATTCTAACAGGCTAAAGTGCACAGACACAGTACATACCATTCGTACCAGATAACCTGAAAAGTCTGTATTGTGGAAATCCCACAAAAGGAATGCATGGGTGGAAGGGATAACAAGTCTTATTTATCTTGCAAGACATAAAAGGTCAGGGGGTATGCAGTAATGCTGTGTGTACTTCTAGGGGAGTTGCTCTAAATTTCTTTAATCCCTTGTGTCTGTACACATAGGAATCCTGAGCCTTCCATCATTTTAAGGAGATATTTCAAAACCAGGAGCAGGGACTGTATAGCTGCATTTCTGGATAACCATAATATACTATTGTCTTCAAAGGACTTGTTTTCAGCAATCTGCAGACACTACTCACTGTTTCACTTAAAAATTTATATAGCACACGCTTCCGTATATCATAGCACAAATTACAACAGCTCTATGCAGGTTATAGCAGTCTTCAGATGTTAAGTATTCTCCACAGAGCTATATTTTCAATGAGACACACAAGCTGCTTGGGCAACACACACCTTGGCACTTAATGTGGAGGCTGTTCTTGGCAGCTAGCATGGTCCAAAGCTGCCATGTACTCTTCAGATGTTAGAACTGGGAGGGGGGCAGGCAGGGAGGATATGTAGAGGCTATCCTGGTAATAGGCTATGATTAGAATCTATAGTCTGCCGAAATGGCACACAAAGCAAAACTGCACAAATCAAACAAATGGAATTGTAAACAAGCCATTAAGAGCAGTTATCCCAGGCCAGTTGGCCTGAAGTGAAGGTACAGATGTGGGTGGAATCCCTTTGTTCGCAAAAAAAAAAAAAGGAGAAGGATTTTTGTATTTGGGGATAGAGGAGAGGGGGGCAGCTGCCTGAGGGTGATCCCATCCTTACAAAGGTGCAGGTGGAAGCAGAGGTAATGGAGGATCAGCAATCAATCCAACTATTAGCAAAAAACACAGAAAGAAACAGAAGGGAGGAAGCACAGACAAGCAAAAGGTACCTCATTTACCAGAAAGGTGCTGAGCAGATTGGAACAGTGCAATAAGGGGGCCTCACTTGAGGAACATTAATGCTAGCTCCCATTTCTTCTTGAAACAGCCTGTTTACATGAAACTAGACTGTGCACTGGGATAGGCTGCCCAAATGGCTCCCTATCCCAGTTCACAGATAATCTTGTAAAAAGTAGTCCCCAACTAGACTATTGTTGGTATGCCAGACCATGAATGGCATATGTATGGTACACCCCCATGATCTGGCATATCATAGGGTTGGGCTCTTTTTGGTGATGCATCAGGAGGTGCAAGAGGAAATGAATGTGCTACCAAAAAGGTTGGGAATGGGTTGGATTGTCTGGACTGTGAACAACCGTGAAGTGGGCCAGTGGCAACCATTTCCACCTTGGGATACACTGCAGCCTATTCTGCACCCAAGTGTCCACCTTAGTGTGAAACTGCCTCAGCAAGTCTGATAACAGCCTAAGGTGAAAGCCTCCAGTCAAGCTAGTTGTTTGTTCTGAAACAAACCCCTTTCATTTATGTTTTATTCACACAAAACAGCCTATGGTAAGAGATTTAAGTGTGATCAACAAAAGCAGACTCAGGATGAATCTGACTATGCTATTATACTATCAGTTATCTTTTCTTTTAGGTCTTGCAGTTTTCTATAATATTTCCATGCATGTATTGGAATTATAGCTGGTTGGCTGGCTGTTCAGCTGCCATTGTTACATCTGTTTGGAGATCACAGATCACATCCTCTGTTTGGAGATCACAGAGGCCCTGTCCCCAAAAGACTTATTATCCCCTCTCGGCTTCCTCTGCTGTCACTCTGTTATAGCTGACTTTAAAAGTCCCCTCCACTTCCGGAATAAGCGTCCCCATGGTAGCCGCGATCTAAACGGACTTTCTGTCCCCAAGGAAGCCTGTTTCCTTTCCCCGCATCTTTTTCCCCCTGCCCCCTCTCTTGTTAAAAGGAAAAATAGCCAGATCTCCGGCTCCTGAAACGGCTTCCCGCCCCTAGCAAAGGCAGATGATTGCTCATTCATTCACTTTCAGCACTTACTTTCACTCAGTTCTCTGTTAGAAAAGGCTTTCTGCCCCGGCAGTCAGCGGCTGCAGGCATCGGCAGCGCGATCCTTTGCTCATTCTCTTTTAAGGCTTTCACAGATCACTGATAACAATGTTGCAATTCTGAGCAATTCTGGCTCTTTTTACAAAGGAAAGGAAGCGAACCTGCTGCATTTCTCAGATGTGTGAATGCTTTTTGGCTGTGTGTGCAGGCAAGCAATCCCCGCCCCTTTTGCCATGGAGCGTCCTCAAGGCAGATATAGCGAGCAAAACCCACGAATCACTGAAAGAGCGCTGGAACTCTTCTTTAAAGTGCACGTATTTTATCGCAGGTGTCTCACTTTCCTAAGCTCCCTAAGCGCCTTTTAAAGCCTGGAATGGGGCCGCTCAGAGGCAAAAGAAGAGTTCCAGCAGACTTTCAATTGCATGGGGACAGGGCCAGAATGGCATGGCAACAAAAGTTCTCAGCTAGTATCTGTATATATTATGCATATGTTGTGGCTCATGGGATCATGCAGTCTAGGCAGGATGGACACAGCAGCAAATCCTGCTACTTTTAGAGTAGGAGTTCTTGCATGTTCCAGTCCTTGAAGCATAATTTTTTGGAGATGGAGGAAGAAATCCCAGAAGTTGACTATTTTTTGTTATTCCAAAAACAGAGCCAGTCAGGCTGAATCCCCAAAAGACTTATTAGCCCCTCTCGGATTCCTCTGCAGTCACTCTGTTATAGCTGACTTTAAAAGTCCCCTCCACTTCCAGAATAAGCGTCCCCCTGGCAGCCGCGATCTAAACGGACTTTCCGTCCCCGTGGTAGCAGTTTTCTCTTTCCAGGCATTTCCCCCCCCCCGCCCCCTCTCTTGTTAAAAGGAAAAATAGCCAGATCTCCGTCTCTTGAAACTGCTCCCCCACCCCTAGCAAAGCAGATGAGCGCTCATTCTGTCACTTTCATTCACTTTCAGCAGTTACTTTCACTTTGTTCTCTGTTAGAAAAGGCTTTTCTGCCCCGGTAAAGTCAGCGGCTGCAGGATCGGGAGCGCGATCCTTCGCTCATTCTCTTTTAAGGCTTCACTTGAAAACAATGTTGCCATTCTGAGCAATTCTGGCTCTTTTTACAAAGGAAAGGAAGCGAACCTGCTGCATTTCTCAGATGTGTGAATGCTTTTTGGCTGTGTGTGCAAGCAAGCAATCCCCACCCCTTTTGCCACGGAGCGTCCTCAAGGCAGATATAGTGAGCAAAACCCGCGAATCGCCGAAAGAGCGCTGAAACTCTTCTTTAAAGTGCACGTATTTTATCGCGGGTGTCTCACTTTGCTAAGCTCCCTAAGCACCTTGTAAAGCCCGGAATGGGGACGCTCAGAGGCAAAAGGAGTGTCCTGGCACACTTTAAATTCCATGGGGACAGGGCTTCAGATTACTAGCAAGGAAGCACCAAAAGGTAAATCTGCACAGCAGCAGCAGCAGTACATAGGAAGAGTTCACAGGTGCCGTTTCCCATTCTGGACGAAAATAACTTCTGATAGCACTTTCCAGCCTTCTGCGGCAAGATGGTAGCACAATGGGTCAAGAGTGTGCGGATCCTGCATGTTTCAGGATGTCTGCTAGCACTGCCATGCAGATCCTGCAATAATTTTTGGCTACTTGATACATTCCCAAAACATATCTTGTCTAGTTCTCTTTAGCTAGCCACCTATTACTGAAATACATTTGTTTTAAATATCGGGTACAGATTTCTTAAATTTTGTTTTTATATACATTTATGTACCATTATTTGACAGCAAATCTGCTGGTGACTTGTGCAACTAAGGTTGTGATCACACTGGGTATTTTGGCGGCACCTATTTGCTAAGAATTGCCTCATCTGTGGTCACAGGAAAAAAACCTGCACCACACAGTTTTTAAAATTAGTGCTTAAAAGCCTCTTACTTTGCTTCTTCCATCTTCTCATTGGCTGCCGCTGGCCAGTTTTTCAGTGGCCTGCATTGTTGAAGACTACAAGC
The DNA here is from genome assembly GCA_023333525.1 of Aspidoscelis tigris stejnegeri. NCBI lineage: Eukaryota > Metazoa > Chordata > Lepidosauria > Squamata > Teiidae > Aspidoscelis > Aspidoscelis tigris. The sequence continues at coordinate 45,673,850 of JALMGA010000003.1, read as the reverse complement.
CTCCATATTGGCTAGATCCTCTGTGGCCTTGCACACTATGCACAGTATGACTCACTATGCCTAGTCTTGAAGTCAGTGCCTCCCTGGATGATGAACCAAACTTCTCTCCTTTTGTCTTCCTGATAGGATGTTGTTAAGCTAGTATTGCTCTGTGCCTTAACCCCTGCCTCTGCCACCATATCTTCTCCTCTGAAAGGTTTTTCAGAAGGGGCGGTTCCTACGGTTTTTTGCTGGTGTGCTTTTTTTCTGAATCGAGAATCTAGAGTTATTATTACCTTGTAGAAGGGGAAGATAATCATAGGCTTGGAGAGGGAGTAAGTTGTATTTATTTTCAGTCTCAAATTTACTCTTGTGCTGACCTAAACACCTTTCTGATCACAAGCTAAGTAAATGTAGGCAATAGGCTATCTGTTATGGATATTTAAATTTTATAATTTTTAATGAGTGATTGCATCTTTCTAATTTTAATAGTTTTATTACCTTGGCATTGGGATCTACAGCATTAATCCAATTTGTATATTTTGGGTCAGCCTATGGGCTAGAACAGTTTAATTACATAGAGTGTTGTAAATTGAAATGAATTATGTTTCTGTATTCTCATCTTCCTATTTATAAGCTTCTTATAATTTAGTCAAGGTCTAAGGAATCTGTGAGCTTCCAGATGCCCTAGCAACTATGGCTAATAGTCAGGAATGAACATCTGAACAAAGGGAACATCTGGTAGCCTGGTCCTACTGCCAACCGCATGTACAACAAAATCCTCTGTGGTGTACGCAGTAGTGTATTTTAAATTGACCAGATGCTCAACATGTCTTTAATAAAAAACCCAAGTGTTTAACAAGGCTTGGAAGAACTTTCTTTCCTTCACACTCTGAACTTCCTTTCAAAGACTGCTAAATGTTTGCAAATGAGGTGGGAAACACAAGGTCTTGTTTGATAATCCATTGGTGCACCTGACAATGCCCTGTGAATTAAAAGCGCCTTAGGGGTTATGGATAAAAACAAGTCAACATTACTATATGGAAACATTTGCTTGTCATTAATCAACAGCACGTTTTTGGCTTTCCATTGAAGTTCAGAATACAGAGGAACCTTTGCTTTTTTTAGGCCAAAAAGGAGAGTCTTTGCCAATAGCTATACTAAGTAGCAGACTAATTTTCACTAATGAATAAGGGCTGATGTTTTACATGTTACTTGAAAGGATGCATTTGTAACACAATATACACAGAGATTTGCGCTGAGACTATATGTAGTCACCGAGTACCCACAATAAAGCTGTTTAACATATTCTCAAACATGGAACAGAGTGGAAAAAATAATAGCCTGTTTAAAGTTACTTGCTCCCTCAGGAGCAGGTAACCTGTGGTGACTGACAGGTTGCTTAAGGAAGAGAGAGGCAATTATTCAGGATAAAGCCACAGCTACAAAAGCTATTAAACATCATCTTCTCCACTTTCACATTTACCCTGCCCTGAGATAACGCAACCCATTTCACACTGGGAAAGGCTGGGGAGTGAGAAAGTGACATCAGCATTGGGATGGCCTGCGCTGTCCAAGCCCTAGCTGCCAGTTCCAACAGTTGGCCCCAGCCCTCGGAGCTGGACCACAGCCTCTGAAAGCCAGAAACTTTTCATTCTTGGCCTTCAGAGTTGGCCTCCTGGGTTGCACCCACTTCCAGCAGTGCTTCCTGTCACACCACTGAAATGAGCATATGTCCTGCTCTTCTGGACTAGAGTCCCTAGTCCGCCGGTTGATCTTGTCATTGAGGTCTACTGGTACAGGAGAATAGGGTGCCATTTTGGGCTCTCTATCCCACTCTATTGCCCTGTTATGCAGATAGAACGTCCTGGGAAAGGGAGGAGCCTCCCTTATTCCACACTAGTATCCAAAAGGGAGGCCCCTGGACCCCATTGTAACCCATGCTCATACAAGCAAGTAATCTCTCTTGAAGAAACAGGTAACTCTGAACAGACAATGCAATGCTTTTTAAATCCAGATTGGACAGAAATAGGTTTTAGTCCTAAATCCAGAGGCGTTTTCACACTAAGGCGAAGACGCCTCGGAACGCTTCCCCCCGAATGGGTTGAGAACACTTTCCCGTTCACACAAGGGCAGGTAAGGAATGCTTTGAGAGCAGTTCCCTTACCTGCCAGTGGGAACGGGAAAGTGTTCTCAACCCGTTCGGGGGGAAGACACTCCCCCGGGCTGCTCCCATTGGCTCCTATGGAGCCAGTGTGGGCAGCCCGTTTGCCTTCTTTCCCTGGGTTCCTGCTCGCTCCCGAACCCCAGATCGGGCTCCGGGGGTGGGCAGGAACCCCAACCAAAAGCCCCCAACCCATTCCCAGGGTGTTACCTTCTCCTGCAGGCTCCATTCTGTATAGAAAGGCCGGGCTGTTCTGAGCATGCTCGAGGGGGCGGCCCCTCATTGGCTGGGCACCCGCCTGGCTTCTATTGCCCATCTGAGCATGTGCGGGTACCCAGCCAATGAGGGGCCGCCCCCTCGAGCGTGCTCAGAACGGCCTAGCCTTTCTACACAAAATTGAGCCTGCAAGAGAAGGTAAGACCCTGGAGATGGGTTGGGGGCTTGTGGTTGGGGTTCCTGCCCACCCCCGGAGCCCGATCTGGGGTTCGGGAGTGAGCAGGAACCCAGGGACAGAAGGCAGCCGGCTGCCCACACTGGCTCCATAGGAGCCAATGGGAGCAGCCCGGGGGAGGGGCCGAGCTGTCTCAGGGAGAGAGCATGTGAATGCTTTCTCTCTGGGACATGTCGGAACGCACAGAGATGGTTTCAGAGTACTTTTTAGTGCTCTGAAACTCGAACGCATGGAGGGCACGTTGGGACGCTTGCGGGCGGCCTGGAATGGATCCCGCCGCCCGCAAGAGCGAATGCTGCATCCCGACGTGCCCTCCATGCGTTCAAAAATCCCCTGTGCGAAAAGGCTCCAGATTCCCAAAGTGACTTGGATCTAACCACGAAGAACATCCGTGACCTAGTAACTAGTGAAGATGTGCATCTAAACAAATAAAAGCTCAGAACAGCTGGAATCCATGCCATGACAAATGTTCCTAGGATTCATTTTGGCTAACTTTATACAAGCTGCCACCAGACAATGTCCAGATATTTTGTTGGAAGCAATAATGCAGGCTATTGCTTCTTAGCTAGATAGCACCGGCTATTGCATTATCTTTACTTACTTTTGTGAAGTGCACATCTTGGTATTTGGCTGATGCTGAATACATGGAAGTGCAAGTCCTCATCACCATGTATGTGTGGTCATCTGTTTGGCCTCCATGTATGTTCAATGAATGGAGATACAATGACCATCTGTCCCCAAGGTAAGAAAAAGTACTATTGCTGAGAAACCTGCAACCAGCACAGTTTTCCAAAAATAATTTCTAGAGCTTTTAGGCAGGAAATAAGCAACTATTGTAGCACTATATTCCCTCCATCTCGATGGGGCCACACTGGCTTCTACCAGGCTGATTATTACAATTCACCCTCACTCTGAGGTAAATTTACCTGCCTCATTGTCCCTTAGAGTGTAGGCCTGTGCGTTCAGCCTGCATTCAACACTCCCATGTGGATGCAGTGTGTGACTGGGTGGATGTGTTTTTACCTTTTTTTGTTGTCACTATATGTCTTAGGCTGTGGTCACACCTTCACTTTAATCCTTCTTCAGTCTATCTTTAGCCTCCACTGCGCATACATTTTTAGTCCAATACATTTTATTTGTGGACTTTCCTACCTTGAGTCATACTTCCCCGAGTCCTGAGTTGTACAAGTGTCAGACCATTACAGGTTGTTAATCTGTTTTCACTTTTAGGATGTGATTGAGGATGAGGATTAAAGGGGGGGAGAACCATACTATAGTGAATGGAAAATGCATGAATTGACTTCCCTTTCACCCAATGTGTCATAGCGCACTGTTGAGTGAGAGAACCTTTACCCTGTCAGAGTGCAGGAGGGTGCTGTGATGGTGGAAAGGGTTGGAAATCTAAAACAGTCTCATAATGGAGTCTCAGGATGGGAATAGAAAGGTGTGAGCATAGTCACCCAAACAGGATGAACTGAGGAAGGATTATCAGGTATTGGGTGTGGTTGGAGATAGTGCATTTTGAGTCTTGTTTTCAATAAGTCAGACTATTTCAAGCAATGAATGTGAGACTGATTTCACTTTTCATGATTGCTAATGTTTTTAGCAGTACAGTATTTGCATAATGCTACTCAAGATACTCAAGTACACTTCATGTGATTAAAATCTAGGAGACAAGCCATTTGTTACAGTATTAGCTTAAAAGATACAAATTTATCATCAGTTCTAAGAGACAGTTCCTTTTTTCCTAGCAACAGTATCTCAGAGATCCAACAATGTGGAATATCTTCTTTCAAAATGCAATTGGAGGTGCCACAAAAAATAGGCAACCCACAACATTATGGTAATTCCAAACATAAAATCACAAATTATTTTCCAATCACATGCATCAAAGATGAAAATTCATAGGCTCCAAATCCAGGACTCCCCACTGCAATCTAGTTCCCATGATTCCCAGAAAACAAGGGCAGAAATGATGGACATTTCAGTCATAACAGGCAACCAGAAGCTTTCTCTCATTTTGCTATATATGTTCCATGACATTCCCTTCTCCATAAACATATGCAGACTTGCCATGTAGTTCCCATAAGAAGGTCACCAAGAAAAGCATGTCAATATCTCTGGGTCACAGAAAGGGAGAGAGTATGGCATGGAAATGTCAACTACCACATATACGAAAGTAATTTGCTTTGCTGTAACATCACTCACCCTCCTCTAGTCTGTGCAATACTGGCATGGAAAAACTACTTTTTATGAATATTCAGTTCAAATATTCAGCTGATCTTTTTAAATGTTTTCTGCTCTTGCTCTTTTTAAACCGTTTCTTAAATTGGTTTTTAAGAGTTTTTTTTAGACAGCTGTTAGGTTTTTTTGGAAGAACATGTTCAGTTATGGATTTAAGTCATTAGGGAGGCTTAGTAATGAAAAGCAGCACAAAAGTATTTGTCATGAATACATCCCTGGTACTTTTTCTCACTGCGTTTTAGCTTTTCCTCCTCAATCTGCTACTACTTTATATTTGAAACTGAAAGCACTTAAGTTGCTGCAGCTTCTACAGTAGATGAGAAAACTCCTGAGTGGACTATTAGAGCACAAACAACTGAGAATTCTAACAATTCAGGTTTTGAATTGCATGAAAGACTTTATGTAAACTTAGTCTGACTTCATGACTAGCCATTGTTATTCACTGAGGATGTACAAAATGCTGTTCTGAGTATTTTGTAAAGCATTTGGACAAGCTATGATTCTATCACAAGTTTTTTTTAGCAGAACAAGCAGCAAATCCGGCACTAGAACATGGTAAGCCAAGATAAATGGGCTGTGACTATTTTCATTTTTTGTAGTAAATTAGAGCCAGCCCCCATCCATGGAGATCCCACTAAAATAAGACCTTCAAGTTCTTCTGTATAATTGGCATAGTCTACCTTTACATAGAATGGACTCCATATACTTACAAGTCCTTTCCCTGCAATTTGGCTGTTTCTGCATTAATGAGGACTGGACCTCACTATTTGGAATTGTTATTACAGGAACAGTTCCCAGCTGGAGAGGCCTAGCTGTCCTAGAACAAGGTTGTCAGCTGTAAGGCCTCCAATAGCCAGGAACAAAAGTTCCTGATCTTGAAGCCTAGAGGGGCCCATTTCACTAGTGCAATTTGGTTCACCCTGCTAAACTCCCTTCCACATGCCTTCCATTCTAGTAGCCCATGGATGGGTATATCTTTTTAAAAAGCTCTACCAGTATCCCAGTCAAAGGATATTCCAAGCTCTGCATCCAATGTGGAGAGTGACCTAGCAGAGGAGAGGCCCTCTTCTGTTCCATTCTGAAATGTGGAACAGGAGGACCAGAAGGGGACTGGGCTTAGTACAGAACCATTTCAAAGCCAAGTGTGAGATGGCCCTGTATCTGCAACTGGCAAAGGTGTTCCCAGAAAGGGAAAATAAGTTTTCCCTTTTCTTTAACTGCCAAACAGAGTGCTTTCTCCATAGCAACAGATCTGTGTGCACCATTGAGGAAGACACAATCCTTTGTGGCCCCATTGTAACCAGATCAGCTTTGGGTGTACAGGGATCACAAGACGTTTTGACTGCAAAACCTGAATTTGAAATGTACAGGGTTTTGATTTATGAATCTGGCCTTATAATTGGCATAACTGGAACAAGGGAAAGGCAGGCCATGAAACATGAATATGGTTTTATATTCTATTCATTTCTTTTCTGTGGGGTTTCATTGTGGGCACAGAGACAGATAGAAATGAAATTAACTCTGGGTTTGCTCCTAGGCTTGATTGGATTACCTAGGTGGGATTTCTTTCAGAGAACAAGAATTAACAATTAAGCAAGAGGAAATAATCTTCTCTTTATTTTTAAACTTAAGACTAGGAAACCAGGATAGACATAAAATATTTGGTTTGGGATGATGATATATAGTTAGACAATACTACCTTGTCTTACCTTTTTATTTGTTTTACTAAGAAGTGTTGATGAAATCTGGGTTAATTTGTAATAGGTATGGTCATGTCCATAGTGCGTTTTGGGGATTTTCCATAGGAATACATTGGTTTTGGGTAAAACACACCTTTCAAAAGGATTTATTCTGATGTCACAAATTCTGGGTTAAATTTTGTATAAAAATAGGTACAGGGAAGGAGTTAAGTTAGGTTAGCTTACGAGGTAAGTTAAGTAGGAAATTTTCTGTTTTGCCATGCCATGGGTTTTTCTTCCCCATCCCTTCTTCCTGTTTGAGAGGAAATGGGAGTGGTTTTTTTCTGTGGAGGCATTTTGAATCTCGCACTTTGCAGTTCGGGTTTTTCTAGTCAGAGCAATTGAATGGACAATTTTTAAATGGCATTTATTTTAAATTTTTGGAAATTTTTACTCATTTTTGGGGGCCAGTCTGACTAAGACTGGAAGAATATCCTCATTTTTAAGGTTATCCCTTGTTTGAAGAACGGGGAACCCTTTTTTTTTGTCATTTTTTGTTCTTGAAATGGATATGGTTTGCTGAGATCCTACATCTGTACAGTTTTTTTTAAAATTTGGATTCCTGGGCATACTGAAGAACACATATAGATGGGATAAAAGATTTCTCCATTTCGCTCCTCCCTATATTTCTTTATTTTGGGGTTAGGACTACGGAATTTTTCTAGTATTTCTGGTTTTTATAATTTTCTTTAAGATTTGAAATTATTCTTATGGGAACTTTATTCTTATTTTTATGTTTTCATCCATAAAAGGCAATTTTATGGTGTTTTGGGAATTTTTGCTGCATAACTTACAAACTAGTTGTTTCAATAAGATGGCACTCGGTTTAATGCATAAAAGTACCTTAATGGAAAATGCTCATTTATTTAGCAACATTTGGAATTTTGCAAGTCTATCTCTGTTCTTTTGTATGTTTAAATGAGATATGTCTCTGAGATGGCTATACATGTCATTTTAATGTTTCTTCTGTATTTCTAATAAATTCTTTTCTAATGATTTAAGAAGAAATACTGGCTTTTGAGTTTGAAATTAGTTTTGTCTCTGTTTATGGTATTTTTCATTATGTAAAAGCCTATGTAAACGATCTGGCTACAAATTCCCTGGGAGTTTAAATTTGGTGTATTTTGGGGCTTCAAATTGATCCAAATTATCCAAAATTCTACCCCACATTTGGTAATTTAGCTCCTCTGGCCTGAAGAAGTTCAAGGTTTGCAGTGATAATTTTATGAACAGAAGACCAAAAAGCAAGTACAGAATCCTTTTCAATTTTCTCTCCTTGCTTCTCCCGCCTTTTATTACTTATTACATCTCACCTTCTACATGGAACAGGAACCTACCAGTGCAGTGTGACCACTGCCACTGCTAGCTCCTCTGCACTTCAAGAAGCTCAGCATTGGAGTGTGAGCCAGTTGGTCTAGTGGTTAGGGAGCCAGACTCTTATCTGGGAATACTGGGTTTGATTCCAAACTCCTCCACAAAGCCAGCTGGGTGACCTTTGGTTAGTCACAGCTCTCTCCTGAGCTCTCACAGCCTCACCTACCTCACAGGGTGTTCTGCAGTGGGGAGAAGAATAGAAAGTTGTCAGCTGCTTTGAGTCCCCTTAAATGGGTGAGGAAAATGGGGTAGAAAAACCAGCTCTTCTTGAAGAAGGTGCATCCAAACAGGGCTAAAAGTGCATATTTAATGTGCAGCAGCATTTGATTGGCAAGATAGGTTTAATTATCCTCCAATGTAGCTGTACATTATAGCTCAATAATCCACAATTAAAAACAGAAGGAGTGAGCTCATGGATGGAAGAATCCTTGCTGCTGCATTGTCTAAACTGCAGAGTATCATCTATAGCTTGGGGTGAACTGTTTTCCCTCTAGAAACACTTTACTGCAGAGTACAGATAAGTTGTGCATTTTTACAGCGATGTCTGGAGTTACCCAAATACAAAAGGTCACCAAGGTCACCCAGTTGGCTTCATAGGGAAGGGTGGAATCAAACCTGGTATTTCAAGATAAGAGTCTGGCTCCCTAACCACTAGCCTAAAAATGCATTAAGTGCTTCAGGAAACCCTCTAGAGGTACAGAGAAGCCAGTGGCAGCAGTGGCTACGTCACAGTGATTGTATTGATGCAGGGTCTAGCAGCTGACTAAGCTTTTCTTCTCCACACAACAGAACATCCTGTGAGGAGGATGGGGGTGTGAGAGCTCAGAAAGAGAGCTGTGACTAGCCCTAGGCCACCCAGCTGGCTTCATGGAGGAGAGCAGGATCAAACCTGGTTTTCTCAGATAAGAGTCCAGCTCCCTAACCACTAGACTTAAAGTGGTTCCTCAAACTGTTATGTAGCTCTATCCTTACTTCAGTTCCCTTTCTGCCGCTTTTGTCCTAACCTCTGTAGCTGGGACTAGCCTATCTCCCTTCAACCCTTGATAAACCTCAGAGTTTTTAAGGTGTTCCAGTTATCCGAGCCAACCCCTATGTAAGAGGGGCATGGCTGCATGAAAAGTGCTTTGCTTGCAAAGAAGACATATGAATGAGAACAACTGGAGATGATTCAGACAATAAAATTCAAGGTATTCAGGATAAAATCACTGAGATTGAAGGAAGACAATCTGAGTGTAACAAAGAAGATAGAAATTTCCTTCCCCATGAGGTGATTAGGTTCTCATGGTTGATCCTCCCCATGCTCCTGGCAGGCTCGTTTTGTTCAATGGTGCTGCATGCTGAAGAATTTTGTCTCAGCCTTTCAATTGTATTTAGGACAGAATGTGGGTGGGGATGAACATTCGGATGGCCCACAGAAACTAATGCACCAAAGATGATAGCATCTGCATCCTGATACCCAGGTTTAGATATGAAGTCAGTATGTTCATGAAGCATTTGTTTATTATTTGCCTTATCTATCACAGATTTCAAATAACTCTGAATGGTCTATAAGGTAAACAAGAGAAATTGCAAATATTTTCAGATAGAGAGCAAGTGCGCAGACTTTGCTACACATTTGCTGAAACCTCTCAAGTGTGCATGTTTATGAAGATTTCTATATTACCCTGTTTCAAAAGTCTCAGAGTGATGGGCGAGAGTAACAAAAGAAAAACAAGCAAATCAAAATGTAAAAATGCACAGAAAGAACATGGAAAACCTAAAGGTTCACGTGACTGTATCAAGATCCCCCAAACATTTTTATTTCCTGTCTTTTCGAACCATTTATTTTCATGATGATGGAACAATTAAAGCTTTCTCCGTCACTGGCTGAAAATTCTACTAGCAAGTGATAATCTGGAGTATTGCCCTCCAGCACTATGGCTTCTGGGCTGGACAACATGGCAGCTGGTGTTGTCTTTGCATGCACATCATGGTATTCAGCTGGTGAAAAATACCTGGAAATACACATTGCCACCATTGGGCATGCACAACTGTCTTCAACTCCCACACATGCACAGTGGCCAAGCAACGACGGTGGCTTCATCCACAAGGTAAGTAATTGCACTATTGCAGGAAAACCCACCACCAGTATCACGTTTTTCTGCAAGAATGTAATCGATCTGTGGAGGTGTTGCCACAGATACATGTGGCAATTCCACCATGGTGCAGCCATAATGGCACTATACTTCCCCCATCTGAATGGGGCCACAGTTTTGCTAGTGTCCCATCCTTGCGTATAAGTTGCAGGAAAATGCTGGATTTACCGCAAAACAGACTAGTGGCGTGGCTTCCTTGCTTGTGTTATGTTGCACATAAATGAACAGGTTACTATTTCAAACAAATTTATAAAGCTAATGATGGGAATGACTGTTAGCTTCAGGGAGAAGAGAGGATCCTTAATTAAGTCAAAGTGGTTATTAGTCTCTTGTCACTATTGATTAATTATTAGCATGAGATGCTTCATCACGTTAATTTGCAATGGAAATAGCTCCTGGGTGACCAAGTGCAAAAATGGAATGATGAAGATAAAGCTATAGCATACCCTGGAAGTTCCAATTCAGAACAGAACATTTTTTTACCCTGGAAAGATTCCACTGACTAAAAAGTGAAGGGGAATGAATGTGTTATCTTCATAGTAAATCACTTCTTCAGTTAACGGTGAATGAACTATCAACAGACCAAATGTATCCAAGTTGAGGTGGCTTTGGTCAGAATAAGGCTACTTGTACATGCCCAGAAAGCTTTTTCATGCAAGAGGAAATCCAGGAGTCTCTACCTGCATATATTTCCTAGAGTGCCTTTTCAGTCCTTGGGGTGGTTCCCTGAACCTCCTACAAAACTGAGAGCAAGAGCTGGTGTGAAGTTCTGAACAGAGAAACAGGCCTTATTTGCAATGGCTGAACCGATTAAGTGATCATTGCAGGAAGTTTAGCCTTCGCATCATCAGCACTCCCAATGCACTCTATACTTTCTTTGGTGTAGAACAATTGGTGTGAGCATCTTACAGTGGGCACACAAAGTCTGCTAATCAGTTCTGAATGTGTATCACAGAATCTAAGAGGTTCAATGTTTTCCTTCCATTTATCTTGCCTATTATAATAGTTATGGTAATAAATACATACTAGACTTACAGGACGTTGCCATGTACCAGCTTTATCATACGTTCTTGTATCTTCCTGTGCTTTTAACTAGATATGGAATTATCACCATAGGGTATCACCATCTGTACACTGAAGGAAGGAATTAATCCCTTCCCCTGCAAATGTAATGAGGTTTCCGGAATGCTACTCTTTCAAAGGTGACTCTGTCCTGCCCCCACCTGGCTGTTCACACAGGCACTCAAGTTTCAATAGAAAACAGTAGAGGAAGCATCAACAGAAGCCAGTACTGGAAGAGTCAGCATTGTTTGCCACACAGGATAACATGCCTGTGAATCTAAAGGATTATGACAGAGCAGGGAAAGATTCATCTCCTTTACCCTTTCCCTTAATGAAACCACAAACTCATGAAAGAATTCCAGTGACTCAGGCCGACAAAAAAGGAGGTGGATTAGCCCTTAAGAAACCCGAGTAGCCTATAAAAAGCCCACTGGAAGTAGCTGCGCCCATGGCAGGACTTAAGCAAACAGACAAGGGGGCTGTGGTCTTGTACCTGTCACGCACAGCCCTGTTCCAAGTTGTTCAAGACAACTGGAGTGCCATGAATTGTAGGTTACAGTTCCCTGCCTCAAGGCTGACTGTTTTCAGGGGATGTACTGAAAACATGCTTAAGTCTGGATCTAACTAATTATTTGGAATTTCTCTAATATAAACATTGAAGCGAAAGACAAACACCGGTTCAGAGAATCAGAGCCATAGCTGAAACTACTCAGAGCCTTTGCATGTTCACAGAGTACAGTACAGCACTCAATTAATTACTTCCTGTAGTTTAATATAAATCTTTATCAGCCTAAGATTTAAGGTCACTTCTGTAATGAGAACTGCATGCTATGATACTTGGCCAGTGGCCATTGATCTCCTACTAGAATAAGCTTAAGCCTTTTAAAATACTAAGGCTGCATCCATATGTAGTTAAAGTGGCTCAGATAGCTTAGAGGTGGTAGAATCTACATGCTAGTGCTTCAAATCCAGATTAAAGGCCAGAAAATTCATTACTCAAGTCCATTATCTGCCTTTAATGTGGATTATAGGTGGGAGGGGAACCCTAGTATCAGCACGCTATCACCTCTAAGCTGCTTTCAAGCTGCTTTCTTAGAAAGCCTGCAAGTGCAGCCTTAGATCACTAACACATGTGGCATCCAAAGGTGCATGTACCATGTGTTAACAAGATCTGGAAAGTTGCCTCGACTTCATGTAATGAATTTGTGGTACAAACTGAAAGTAAATAACTTTGAAAACCATTTTGCTGTGGAAATTCAAGCAATAGTATATGTGGTACATCTTTCACAGTCTTGCAGGTGTCTGTGCATACCAAAGAGAGAAAAAGATTAAAAATCAGTTTTGCAGCTATACAGGCACATCCTTAATTTTATTATATAGCTGCTATCCTAATTCTAGCAGTCACTCCCTTTTCATACTCATCCTCAGATACTGAATGAAAAAAACAAGTTGATCTAAAGCCTGATTCATGTGTGGCTAATTTTCTTAAGTGTTCTTTGTCTGCCTGTCTACCCTCTTCTCCTCACCTGCCTCTCAGAGAGATGATGCATAGTTCATTGGACTGAACCTGGCTGCTATGAGAAGCAGGTTCAGAAGTATGGCACTTCACAAGAATTACAGAAGTTAGTGAGGAAAGGGCTCCCTGTGCTATTATTAGAAGCAAATGGTCAGATTTGGCATCTTGATTACAAAGCATGGAATTTATAAACTGTGCCATTCTAAATTTACTTCATCTGTATACAGTTCAGTTGGGCAGTCATGTGTTTTAAAATGTCCTCACATAAAAACTTGGATCTGTAACATTCTGAGAATAAGAAAGTACATGGAACTGCCAGTTATGTCATTTGTTGTACACTATATAGGCACATTAAGAATATTAATGTTTTAGACAAACAAATATGTATTCACAAGTGCTAAATGCTTATTTCCAAGGAGGAGCTATTCTGGCATTTAACACCACTTTCACAGCAAAGAACTGCTTTGTGGATATTTAAACATGTCTGTTGACCTCTCAAAGTTTGTGAGGCTCCCATACTACATACAGCTTTTCTTCCATATATTATATGGTGTCACTGATATGTCATGTTCCCGAAAAGCTCTGGCAAGACCATGCTTTTGATTCAAATTACACACGAGCTCCAGAGTGTCAATGTAAAAAGAAGTTGGATGGTTTAATAATTAAGCCTTCTCACCCATGGAATATTACCTAAATCCTCAAGAATGTAACCCTATAATAAGCAAAGAAGTTCACACAGCGGGAAAAAGATAAAAGAACAGTGAGGACTTAATGTTAGTTACAATGAGGATATGTTATGATTCATAACTTTCACTTTTTAACATTAATTTCTATGTTTCTGCATGCATAGAAAAGCAACTCAGTGAAAACATTGCTTAAAGTGGGAGGAACACAGGTTTTTATTTCCAATTTCAGGTCTGAAACAGGAAAGGCAGAGCTATAGAAGAATATGTGTGCCACTGGAGCCCCCTTTGGTACCGATGTCTTTCACGTCTGATAGGCTTCATTTCCGAAACAAAATAATATCGTTCCGAAATTCGAAACTCAGCCTCTTTGCGCATCCTTCTCATCACCGCTGCATAATACTTACACGACTCGCGGGGAATTCTGTGAAGATCAATGCCATCGGTCTCCATTTCTCAGCCAAAGTCCAGGTCGCCTGAACTAAAAACTTGGTTTAGAGGAGGAACCGCTCGCCGGACTCTTTTCCTTCCTCCTTCTTCTCCCGGAGGAGTTTCATTCAAGAAGGCAACTTACCAGCTACTCTCTATTGCCGCAGCCAGGCAGCGAACGTACTTTTCTAGGTAAATGCAGTTACTTCACGACAGCGCCACGACCGCTTCGTGCCACGGATGCCGCCCTCGAAGCGTCCGCGGCAACTGTCCACACGGTGCCGCAGGCTAAAGTCGGGCTCACACTTCGGGAGCCGGAATTCTTCCCCGCCTGGGCGAAGGCTCGGCAGCTGCCACTTTCCCGCACAGACGCACCGGCACAGTTAAGGCGGGCGCGACCTCCTGCGTCTGGCGCGCACAGAAATGGGGAAACTCCTGCGGACGTCCCGGGGTGTGAGGAACTCCCTGGCAAAGGGCGGGCGAGGCGGCGGAAAGAGGGACTGACTTTAAAATAGCAACGCCGCCGAGCTCTCTCGCTCGGGCTCTCCCTGTTGCTGCTGCGGCTGCGGCTGCTGCTGCTACCGCTGTGACCAAAGGCAGTGGGAAGATGTGGGAAGAAAAGCGCCAGGCCGCCACGTGACTCTCGCCGGCAAGCTGCTGCTGCTGCACCAAGCGAGGTCTCGGCCAGGCTGGGTCTTCTTCTTCTTCGCTTTCCCTTGGGCTTCCCGCCCTTCCTCCTCCGCATGGTCACAAACCGGGCGGGCGCTGACTGACAGGACGCTCGCCAATGCGGACGTCGCTATGCTAACTCTTGGCTTAAGACCGAAGGGCGGGAAAGGGAGCGGCGCGTGTGGAGGCGGCGGCAGCGGCGGTTGCTATTACCCCTCAGCTTCCCAGGGTTTCCTCAGCCACCACCTCGGTTGTCGGAGTGCCCGGCTGGACGACGCCTTAGGGCGAACTTGACTGTGGACTGTGTGTCACTTTTGCCGTGTGCGCTTCCTTCTCTTCCCTTTTTTCGCAGGACCCAACCCAGCAGGGCCTGCCGGCGGTGCCAAGTTTATCCGCTGTAACAATTTCAAGGGGAAACACCAGAGATGACCAGGGCTGCTTTTGAGGATGCCGGAGTGAATTGCTCATGCGTCCTGTCCAGCAATCACGGCCAGAACTCAATATGCAGAATGAAGGAAGGCCGTTCGGGAATGGCACCCACTTGGAAATGCCTGCATAATTGAATGCTTTAAGAATGGGCTGGATCACTTGCGGGAGGAAGGCAGGCAAGAGGTGCCGAGAAAATTTCTTGAACTTCCCGAACTGAAGCAGGGGTTTTGCCCCTTATTCAGTATGTATACGTTGTATAGGAGGAGGTGTAGGGTAAACGTAAGGAGAAAAGAAAAGGCAGAACGGTTTTGCATTTGATCTGTGTACCAAATCGAATTTCAGCAGCTGCAGCCTATAATGCATAATAGGTCTGATTCTCTTTCGGCATAATTATTAAAAAATACAAGATAGAGGAGCAACCAGACTGTTTTGGGACCATTTATATATTTAGCAATGTCCTCCATTAGTCAGAATGAAAATTTTACTGGCACTAGTAAAAGGAGGATTCCCTGACTCAGCAATGAGAATACCTCTGAAACAGAGGACCTAGGACACCATGGTCACATGTAAGCTTTAATCCAGTTTCAGTCCACTTTCAGAAAAGGAGAACTAATCAGCAAACTGACCAGTAATTTTCTTTCCACATTATGTATCCCAAAGGTGAATTTTCTGACTTATTTAACGCTGAAAGAAAACAGCTTGTCACTTTGCTGATGTATTTTATCACTCTGAAAGTGGACTGAAGCTGGATTAAAACTTAAGTGTGACCACAGCCAAGGATATAGTAATGTGCTTCACAAGTGTTAAAGGTCCACCTTGACCTTCCTCCAACAGTCCATACAGTAACAGAGTTAGGGACCCCTTGACCATCTACAGGTCCTTTGTTGGACTGCTTCAACCTACTTGACCAGACAGAAGTGGAGAAGGCACTTGCAAAGGTGAGACCTACCACTTGTCCTCTTGACCTGTGTCCTTCGTGGCTGGTCAAAGCCAGCAGTGAGACACTGGGTGCCCATCTGTTGGAGATCGTCAACTCTTCTCTTGAGCGAGGAGTGTTCCCAGCTGGGTTAAAAGAAGCTGTAGTCCACCCCTTCTTAAAAAGACTTAGTTTGGATCCTTGTGATCTGGCCAATTACTGACAGGTATCGAATCTCCCTGGGCAAGGTAATTGAGAGAGTGAGGGCGGAACAATTACAAGTGTTCTTAGATGATGATGCTGTTCTGGACCCTTACCAATCTGGCTTTAGGCCGGGTTATGGGACTGAATTAGCTCTCCTGGGCATCACAGATGATATCTGGAGGCAAACTGATCAAAGTGGTTCGGCACTGCTGACACTTTTGGATCTATCAGCAGCATTCAATGTCATGGACCATGACATCTTGGTCCACCACCTCGAAGAGGCTGGAGTTCAAGGAATGGTTCTCTCTTGGTTCTCTTTGTTCCTCAAGCACCGAGGGCAACGAGTAGCTTTTGGGGGTCAGAGCTCCCAGCAGTCCCCACTTCAGTGTGGGATTCCCCAGGATGCACTGCTCTCCCCAATGCTCTGTAATATTTTTATGCACCCCTTGGCTCAGTTAATCTGGAATCATGGACTGATCTGCCATCAGTGCGCTGATGACACTCAGCTCCTCCTGCTGATGGAGGGTCAGTCGGCTTCTGTCCCAGATGTCCCTTGATGCCATTGTGAACTGGTTAAGTAGCCTGAAATTAAACCCGTTGAAGACAGAGGTCCTCTGGCTGGGCCATGGGACTGAACCTAATGGCCTCCAGCTACCTCTTTGTGTACTATCCCTGTCGTCAAGAACTTGGGTGGCCACCTGGACTCCAATCTTTCTATGGAGACCCAGGTTGTGTGCTCAGCTCAGATGGCCTCCTTCTATCTGAGGCAAGCTCGGCAGTTGGCCCCCTACCTCTCCTGCTCTGACCTGGCCACTGTGATCCATGCGGTGGTTACCTCCAGGCTAGATTATTGCAACTCTCTCTACACTGGCCTTCCCCTGGGCCTGACCCGGAAGCTGAAAATGGTCCAGGACACAGCAGCCTGCTTATTAACAGTTCCCCTTGCGGGACCCAAATCTCCCCTATCTTATGGGAACTGCACTGGTTGCCAATTGAGTTCCAGGTCAAGGTCTTGACCTTTTCAAAGCCTTATGCGGCTTGGGGCCCTTGTATCTGCGGGACTGTCTCGCCCTCTATATGCCCAGGAGAATATTAAGGTCATCTGTGGACCTTAATTGGTTACAGGTCCCTGGTGTCAGTGAGGCCTGTCTTTTGCCCACCAAAAATAGGGCATTCTCATGTGTCGCCCCTACCTGGTGGAGCACTCTGCCTGCAAGCACTCAAGCAGCCCAAGAACTGTCTAGTTTTCAGAGAGCGTGCAAGGCAGAGATGTTCCGCCAGGCTTTTGGCTAGCTTCTGGTTTGTGACCGTTTAAATTGTTTTAAATATTCTTTTTATTTTGATTTTATATAATTCATGTTGCATCCTGTATTTTATGCTTTGTATTGTGAGTGCCTCAGATATAAATCAAAGAGTAAAGTAAAGGGAGAGAAAAAAGTTTGTTCATATAGCTTGTCTGTACTGTAGGGCTCTTCATACATAAAGCTGTCTTTCATATAAACTGTGAGTTTGCTTCTACGTGGTTAGTAAAATAGCAGCTTTCCTTGAACTGCATGGCTGTATAAAACATGGATTTCATAAGTATGGATCAGTAGAATGTGATTCCAGAAATCCGCATTAATGGGAGTTGGCCTTTGTGGTGCCATTGACTTGCACTGGCAGACTGCATCGCAGTCTTTCCTCTGATCTTCAGCTTTGCATAAGTGGCAATTAATCTTCAATAGTGTGGATCAGGAAGGTATACCACGGAGGGACCCATTTTAGCCGTGTAAGAAACACAGTGCCAAAATGCCCTCCGCCCCAAGGATCTCTGAAGACCTTCATGATGAAAGATAAGTTTCAGTGTGTGGTGAGGGCATTGGAGAAGGGCAATGCGTGGGGGTGGGTGGCTCAGCACAATGGAGATGTGGCACAACAGGAAGTGTTGCAGGGGGGTTAGGGGCCTGCTGGGGGTGGTGACTTGGCATGGTGGGGATGTGGTGAAATGGTCAGACATTGTGGGGTAATGAGGGAGCCAATGGGGAGTGGGTCAGTGTGATGGGGATGTGGTGTGTGGGGATGCTGTAGGTGGGTGAGGAATCCGGTGGAGGGTGGCTTGGTGTGATGGGGGACATTGCGAGAGGGGGAGGGGTGGCAGTGGGGAAGAGCACCCCCCTTACGCCATGCTGAAATTTACCTTTTACCAGGCAAGGGGGTTCATTCAGCATGGTTGTGGTGGCAGCAGCAGCATAGTAGGCCTTTATGTGACCCTGGGTCTGTTTCTAGCTGAATGGACTGAGTGCAGGGATTATCCAATTTCTGGATAGCCCTGTTGCAGCCAGGAAAGTCCTCAGGAAAGCAAAAACCTTGGCATTGTGTCTCTAAGGACTTAAAATAGGCCTCTTCAAATCTAAGTTGTGACTAGAGTCCAACTGTAGTTTCTGGGCATTTTTATTTATTTATTTACATTTTTATCCTCCTGCCCTATACCTGAAGGTCTCTGTGCGGGTAACAACAAAGACAGCCACAATGCATAATGTGTTTTAGTAATTTAAACAGAAGGTTGACAGAGAATGAATAGTCACTGCCAAGCTATCACTGCCCACACACACATTTATTTATTGACACCAGTCCTACCCTGAAGTACCACCTAACTATGTTTATATGGCTTGCATTTTAGCCAAAGTTTACTGAAAAAGGCATTCTGAGATAGAAAAGCCACTTGAGCTTCTAAAGACAAAGTATGATTTATTCATATAGGCAAATTAAGGATCCCTTGTTTGGAAGTGACCCCATCTATATACTGACAAACTGTTGTTGACTATTTGGCTGTGTCCACACTTGGCTAGCAGCCCACAAAGAATGTGAGTGTTTCCATAACAGGCCAGTCTTCCAGGGTGCATGCCTCCCTAGGACTGGCCTGTTTGTGTGGGGCTACACCTTGGAGTAACCTATAGTGCAAAGCCTGCCTTAAAGTAGTCTCCCACACATTGTCCAGTGCTGGACTCAACTGGTTCTTGTGTGCAGAGAGCCACAAACAGTTGGTTCAGTCTACTTGGTGCACAGTGGTATTGTGCCAGGCTCTCGGCCATAGAAGTAAGATATTGGGCACCTGGCTAAAACAACCCCTGATGGCAACTATTTAGAGTAGGAACATTGAACTAGGATGGGCCACCATAATATGGATGGTCATTAGCATGTGCTGCAAGCCACAGCTTCGGTCTTTGATCTTGGCCTAGATTGACCTTGCATGGCACACAACAACATGTGCAAGTATAAAGTTTAACTGTGCATTTTTGTAAAGTAAATAAATCAATCCTTTTATTTGTCTTAATTGTCCCAGGAGTCAGCTTAACTGGGAAGATTTTTCTAGACTGCAACTAGAGTAGTATGACTTGAAGAGTGATAAGAATATTAACTCTTTGTTGTGGTCATTGTGCATACTGGCTATATCGGTGATGGCCAACCTATGACACGCGTGTCACAGGTGACACGCCAAGCCCTTTTGGGTGACACACCTGGTCACCCTGGCACCTGGGCGTGTAGTGCTTGCTTGTTCTTGAAGTGTACGAAATACCAACTTTCAATTGAAGATTTAGCAACAAAAGTCACTAATGTAAAAAATTATTTGTTTTTGCTTTTAATAAAATACATATATCAAAAATATAACTTTTTTACCAGAGCTACAAATATCACAAAATTATGGATATTTCTAGATGTGACACAGCACCCGAGTTAAGCTAGGTTTTCTTGCGAATTTTGACACACCGAGCTCAAAAGGTTCGCCATCACTGGGCTATATAAACATATCCTGTGTGCTTTCTGTTCCAAAAGTGGCTTCTTCAGCCATTTTCTGCTCCCAAGGATGATATTTGCAATGAAAAGTTGGAATGAGCCAGGGGAATGTAGTATCTGTTTGTAAAATTAAGTACATACTTGTTAGTTGATGTTGCAAAATATACTATGCCCTTATTGTTAAATGAATTATTATTCAAGTTTAGTATGAACATCTATTTCTAGACAATGTATTTGTTTCACAGCAAGGCAATCCACAGATTAAAAATTACGTTGAGTTTCATGAGTACTTCTTCTTCTATAATATCTAAACTAGTTTTTTATTATGTATTATGAAGGACCACTTTTCTAAACTCACTGTCCATCTGGAGCTTGTCTTCAACATAGAAGACCTTTTGAAGCAAGAGGCAAGACTTCTTCCACATCAGATTATCATATTGTTTAGATGATGAGATATTGTGTAATAAAAAGAGACGTGAATGATAGTATTTATGCTTGCCTGAGTAAGAAGAGTGTGTGAGAACTTGCAAGATACAAACAGCTAATTTAAAAGCTTTATTTCTGTTGCCATTAAATGAGCCATTAAATGAGCCATGCTTCACAGCATATTTTAAGCTATGGCATATGTAGATTTTATCCCCTTTTATCAAAACAATTAGTTTGATCAAAATAGCATGGAGAGAGAAAAAAGTCTACTGCTTCTGCATTATTTGCCATTTGTTGAGAGTGCTTGTCCACATATGTCCTTTTCAGGAAATATAAGGCCAAATTTTCATTTACGTTTTTGGAATAGGATCAGAAGAGAATCCCAGGCTGGAGTTGAGGCCATTCATATTCTGAACACTGGAACAATGTGAATGGTGCATCTCTTCTGTTGCTCCTGGTGTGATGTCCTTTTGTTGGGCATTCCACCCACCTCTAGTGATTTGGTGAGTATCTGGTGCACAAGTGTAAGTCCAAACCCTATAGGTGGTCATATTTGGACTTTAGGGCCATGGTTGGAGGCAAATCTGGACCACTAGACCTCGTAACACCTGGAAGTGTTGCAAATGCACCATTCCCAAACCATTCCTTACGCTGATTAGAAATGCACTGAGATATCTCAGGGAGAGATGTGGCAGACTGAGCTGTGAACAACACGTTCCAGCAATCCACCTGGAACTGTCTCCAAGGTAAATGCAAAAAGGCCTTAACATTCACAGTTACAGTAAGAGAACTGGACCTCAGCATTGATAGTTGCTTGGCTGGTATGTCCCTAAAGTCTCTTGTATATAACAACTGAAAAGTTTCATTTGAGGGGGAAGGGTGCTTTTATTAATCAACACATTATCCCATTACACAATTTATGCATGTGGGATTATACTGAGGTTGGCTACAATGACTTAGTAAATATATGAAGGATTTGGATCCAGGTTTCTCCAGATCATGTCTGTTTCTCTTCTCCTGCATTCATGTGGATATTCCTGTCTTTATGTATCTCAAGGTTGCTTTCTGATCTGTTATTTTTGTTCTTTGTCCACAATTCCTACCCTTTAGGGATTTGCTAGTTTCTAACTGAAATACTGTATGCAAGGCTTTTCTGAAGATGCCAGAGACCCTCCAACACAAGCTCGACTGAAGCAACACTAAAAGTCTTTAAAAACAAAACAAAACACCCTTACAGTGATGGCGCCTGCTTGTGTATCCATAAAACTTGGCAAGTGACATCCACAGATAAATATAATAAATTTAGCCAAGCCTACCTTAAACAAAGAAGTTTGCAGAGGGGAACTGACCTTGGGCATGTGAGAAACAGTGCCCCTGAATGATAGCAGCAGCTGACATGTGCAGAGTGAGTTCATCTTTAAAGGTCACTAGCATGCTTTTGCTAGCAGGCTGCAGGAGGATAGGCAAGCGACTGAACATCACAGGCTGTTTGAAGAAAAGGAGGAAGGCTTGTGGAGTAGAAGTCTCTCGGTTAAGGAAGCCTGAGAGATCATGCAAGTGTTCTGCTGCCCCTGACATCCCTTAGGTAGCAAGATAATTAAAAGATGCTGTTATAGAGGCTTATGAGGTAAAAGCTTTGAGGGATCGTTATCTTGAAAGTGAAATGCCTCTTTAAATTAGACTACTGATATACCTAATTGTAAAAACAAATACTGTCTTTTGATCACTTCATTGAAATATAAAATCTTGCTATCTGGAAACTTTATCCTTTATCTAGTATCTGATTGACTTTTCTTTATTTTAATAAATAGCTAAGCCACGTTGCACAGGGTCTTATTTTTAATAAACACATTAGCACTACTTGAATGAATCTCTACTTGGACCTTTCAAAATGTTTGCACTCAGGATTTGCTAACACGCTGGTTCCTGAAGATGTAAGGAAAGGTTAGCTGGTGTCTATCTTTTGATCTATCTTTTGAACTGAGAACATTCCAGGAATGACAGACTAGGTGGTATTTTCTACAGCTACTGGTAGAACAGAAACTGAACAGTTTAAAGCAATGAATTTGTTCCCACTTTTTATTTTTGTAGCTATTTTTAAAAAGCCAGTATTCCCCCCTCTCCCCCCCCCCGGCAAGATGACCATGGTGAAGAGGCTGGTCCCCCAAACATGCAGCACTCTGGAGAGGTGCCACAGGCATTTTTGTAGCATTTTAAAGTTACAAGTGAAATAATTTCCCACATACATGCAGACTGGAACAAAAAGATGAGAAAAGGGAAATGCAGTACTGTACTATAGCTTCATAACATAAATAGTCCTCAACTTCATTCCTGAAAACTGGCACACCAGCTGAACATTATGGGAGCTGAGTAACAACTAGAGGACACCAGTTATGGCAACAACTTAACAAAGGCAATATTTCATCAGTTTTTGTGAAACCTAGAAGTGTTGTTCTGTAGTGACTGGTATTTCTACATGATGCATTCTGGAAAGCTTATTTGTTTGCTAAGTAAAACATTTGTATGCTGCTTCCCATATAATTAGTTTTGTTCAAGTTTTCACATCACAACATATGGCAAACCTCAGTATTTTCAGAGTGTGTCTTGATTTTTAGGAATTCTACAGAGTAGTTTTGCTTCTGAATAATAATAATAATAATAAAAAGGTCCCTAGTTTTTGTGGAAGCCACAACTGTATCTGCTTTGGTTTCCAGGAACTCTAAAGCTATTTATTTATTTATGCTTTATATTTTGACTTTTTTCTAAAGAACATTATTCCTTTCTCCTGTTTATCATCATAACAACCTTATGAGATGGGCTAGCCTGTGAAGCCGTTACTTGCCCAGTCATAAGAACATTACTGGGCCCAGTCATAAGAACATAAGAGAAGCCCTGCTGGATCAGGCTATAGCCCATCTAGTCCAGCAACGTGTTTCACATAGTGACCCACCAATTGCTTCTGGACATTTTTATTTAAGCAGAAGACAGAGGTGAAACCTTCATTTGCTCTTGGCTCCCTGGAAATGGCCTTTGAGACATCCTGCATGTCCCTGCAACATGGATGCGGCGTCTGGGCATCCATTCTAGTAGTCATATGGGTGCACCAAGCAGGCTAAGGATTTGGTGCCCTGAAACGCTTCAGGGTGGGTTCAGAACAATAAAAATATAAAAACCATAAACTGGTATAAAACACAGATTAAAATATAACACGCCTGCTCCCCTGGGTCCCCTTAGATGATGTCTAAGGGAACCTGCTATACCAGGTGATATTTTGAAGTATGTGACAATGGAGCAGACTGGGAGGGAGAGGGGTGAGAAGTTCCATCCCATGGGAGTTTAAGGTGAGGATTACTTTGATGGCCTTTAGTGGTGTGATCCTCATGACAAGATTTATCCCAATTCCACAGCTGTGGTGAAAAGGGATATTTCCTTTGGAACCCACAATGGGAAGCCTCTGGATTTTATGGAGATTTCTAAGTAGACACAGGCAGTGCACTGGGACCCTTACCCTCAGCTGTGAACTGTGCCAAAGAGTAAAGAAAGGCTTGGTTTTGGCACAGAGGTACAAGCTCCCAGTAGTGTTTGGCTCTGCGTCCAGGGGCAGCACATGGAGGAAGGGGGACTCACAGGAGCCTTGGAAACCTGGAAAAGGGCACACATTTCTGTTTGTGCTGGGACGCAGGAATTAAAAGAAGGTGTACCACCAGGAAGTTGGCAGGATGTCCTTTCTTCATTGTTGGTGAAACAGGAATTAAGCATGGCAGAAGGAAGAGAAGAAAATTCAGCAAAGCATTCACACTCTCCCTCCTAGACATCTGTGGGCCCCACCCCCCACTGCTGCTATTGGGCCGAATTTGACCCAACAGCTGGCAGGCTGCACAATCAACTTTACTTGCCAGGCCCAGGGTGCTCCTCGTGCGGCCTTGAGAGCGATCTGCAGTATTGGTTGAGCAATCAGGTCAGTGGTGGTTGATTGGACCACCTGGCAACCCTCCCAAACATCTTGCACCACACTGGTTTTCAGAGTAAAATTCTGGAAATGAATTTGGCTACAGTCTCACCAGATGGTTTAATTCATTTTAATTCATTCATATTTATTCAATTATATACATACAGCCCTTCACTGGAAGGTCCCAGGCCAGGTTATATCAATTATTGTTTGAAATACACCATGAACACGGAAGCTTAACAAATCAAGTTATTTTGATAAAATGAGTTGAAAACTGCTCAAGTTCTTTCAAAAAAGAATTTACAATGAGTGGGTGAATTATGGTTTAAATGTTTTAAGAATACTTTACATATTTTAACTTTGTATTATTGGGACTGTGACGGTTTCAGGCTGCAGGCTGCAGAGGGAAGTGATAATGCTTTGGCCCTTTGCATAATGCATAGCTTTTTACCAGTGCAAAGCCTTGCAAACTGCATTTGCAAGCCCTGCCTATAAGCTGCAAAAAGGCAGGAAACCTTGCCCAGGCCCTGTTGCATTGATTGGCTGCTGGCAATTTGGAGGGAAAACCTGCCCAGGGACCTGGGGGCTTGATTGACAAGCAGGAGGAGTTTCCCTTGGTTGCCAGTGGTTACAGCCAATTGGAGCCTGAGAGGCTGAGGAGTATAATAAGCTGAGAAGGCAGCAGACTGGGTCTTTTGGCTGGGCAATTTCTGAAGGAGACTGATAGCGGAGATCTGTCTCTGAGGGAGACTTTGCCAGCAACTGACCAAGGGTCTTTTCTCTGAAGGGGAATTGATCAGACTGGTCCTGTTCTTTGGAAAGGGGAGCAGAAGGAGGCAACCGTGGCTGATTGTTTCTCTGAAGGAGCTCAGAGGCTGGAACCCACAGCCTAGCAAGGAAGGGCTAAGCCTTGCTGAAACCGGGACTGAATTGCTGTTCATTGGGGAGGCTTGGGTAAAGCTGAGCAAACCAAAGAGGGAAGTGGATAGGGTTATCTGCTTAGGAGCAACTGTTTCCCTTTAAGCTAAGAAAGCTGTTTGCTTGAAGCTAGCTATATTGAGAGACTTTTGAATCTTTCTCTTGCTTTATCTGAACTTTCTATTTTCTCTCTTACCTATCTAATTATTATTCTTAGTAAACTTGTTTTGGTTTACTATTACAATGCTTGCTACCAGTTTATTGCTTTAGACCTGTAGTACTCACTCGGCCTAATGCACACTTCCAGCAACCTAAAAGTGCCCAGCTACTTTTTGGAGGGCAGGCACTGGACGGTCTGCTAGAAGTCGTGACACGGACCTTTTGGTGAAGGGTGGGAAATTAATTAATTAATTAATGTCCACCACCATATTGTCATCTAAAACTCTCAGCATCTATTGAGCAGATATCAGTGAAAGGTTTTGGTTTAGCTTTCTCTCTTGTATGTTTGCCTGCCCACCTATTTATGGCGATCCATTCTGTCAATTGAATCTTCACTTTCACACAGGAGCAATATATGCCAGACAGAGGTTTACCATGTCAGTGAGAGGTAGACCAGAAAAAAGGAGACCCTACAAGAACCTGCATTTATATTTGCATTAGAAAGTCTTGGCATAGATTTCTAGTTGCTATTAAGGATACTTGATGACATGGTAAATTCTTTTTTGAAAGAAAGAGCTTAAGTGGTTTTCAGTTCACTTTATCTAAATGGCTTGATTTCCTAAGCTTTTGTGTTCACAGTGCTATTTAAACAATCTTCTTCAAAAGGAGTCTGATAGTTGACACAATTGCACATAAAAGACATTTCTTATAAATATATAAATCAAGCACATTTTCAAATGTGGGTTATTTTGGCCAAAGTGTAATCCTCAAAGAATTAGCAAAAGAGTAAAGTGTGCTTGGGTTTATTTTTAATACCCATTATTCAATTCATTGTAACTTTTATGGTTCACTGTGCAAATATGGATTTAGATAAGTTTGAAAAATGCACATTATTTACTTCATTAGGGCCTTAGTACAGTATGCAATGTTCTAGATTTGTGATAAATTGAAGCTTAACATTGCTGCTTTTTACTCCTTCATATGTGAGCTAATGCAAAATCATGACCTCTGTTCCCAAAAAACATGAGGTTTTTTGTCCTAACATTCATGCCTGTTTGAGAGCCATGGTAGGTGGGATATAGCATTCATTAGATAAAAAATAAAGCTTTTTCTTGGAAAAGCTACAGAATAAATGTAATAGAAGAACATTATTTTTCTCCTAAAGTATATGGCATACCTACCTTGCATAGGGGGTAAGTGGGAAGCCCTAGAAGTGTGTGTGCTCCCCCTCTATCATCATCATCATCATTTTTAATATATATTGGTTTGTAATTTGTTATGGTTGTTACCTGCCCTGAGACCTTCAGGTATAGGGTGGTGTGACAACTCGATCCCACTCCCCCCTCGTGAACTCGTATTGACAGTAATGCAGGTGAGTCAGTGGGGTCGAGCCGTATAGTCCTACTGCCTGCCAATGGGCTTGCGTCTGTATATGAACTAGACACCCCCCTTGTCCAGGCGTCGCACTTCAAAGGCTTACAGCCAAGCCTTCTCCCTGAAGCAGCAAAGTAAACACTAGTGTAATATAACACCAACTGTTTATTATTTACAAGCAGATAGATAAATAAATAAGTGGTAGCAAAATACAAAGGTTGCTCAATATTGCTTAAGTAGTCCAAAAGAACAAGTAATTGTAAATAAGATTCAGCTTAGTTCTTCCCAAGCTAGTCCCACACAAGTAAAATGAATAGCAAAAGCCTCCAGCTCCTGAAGGAACCTTTCAGGTGTTCAGCTTGAAAGTCCTTCCTAAAATAAACAAATCCCAGCAGAAAAGCTATCTGCTAACAAGAGGCCTCTTCGCTAAAATGCTGTAGAGTGCTTTGGCCCAAACGTGTCTAAGATACTTTTCCATCTGCATTGGAAGGTAAAGGACACGTTGTGACACAGGAGCCAATGGGGTAGGCCAGGGGAGGGGGCCAGCTGTCACGGAGGGAGAGCGTGCAAGTGCTCTCCCTCTGTGACAGCGGGGAATGCCCCAGAATGGCCTGAATGCGTCCAGACAGTTTCAGAGCACATTGTTGTGCTCTGAACACCAAACACATCTATGACATGTTGGGACAGCTGGGGCAGGTCGGAATGGATCCAGATGCCCCAGAAGAGCAAATGCCTGTTCCCAGCATGTCATAGATGTGTTCGAAAATGCCTAATGCAAAAAGGCCTCGGGATTCTACTTGCTCAATTCAGAGTCAAGAAGCTCCTTTCAGCATCCCTGTATATCCCCAGTTACGCCCTGAAGTCTACCCTTGAGATAGTCCCCACCCTTCCTTCTTTCCCCTTGCCCCACAAACAGTGTGCACACAGGTCTAGAAGGCTGAAGAGTTCAGCAAACTCCCCCAATGATCAGTCTTCTGCAAAACCTGCCCAGAGAAAGACCCAGAGAGCTCTGGACCTCTGCAAGATCCTGGCACTCTCATTGGCTGGATTTGGTGCTGACTGAGAGAACTCCTCTCTCCTGTCACTCAATCTTGGAAAGTCCCTGGGAAGCCTTCTCTCCCTTTTCAGCTAGCAGCCAATGCTTGCAAAGAGCCCAGGAAATATTTCCTGCTCTTTTTGCAACTTGCAGAAGTTGTTTGCAAAGCGCCTGGGAAATCTTCCCGCCCTTTGCAGCCTGCAAAAAAAAATAATCCGTCACAGGATAGAAATATAAATAATAAAATAAATAAATCCTAGAGCAAATGACAGCACTCCTCTGGGTAGAATACATATAGGATAGTAACAAGGAGAATGGAAATGTGAGGGGGGAAATGGAGGTAGCAGAAAGGCTTCTGTTTCACAGAAACTTCCCCACACAACTTGATCCCTCAATGTTCTGGGCTAGCAATTTAGATGACTTTACACAACAATGTAGAAGACTATATCAGAAAGTGTCATTGGTTGAAGTCAGGGAGTATAGAAGAACAGGGAGGTGTTTCATACCTAATCAGACTATTTCATTTTGGGATTGCCTATACAGACTGGTAAAACACACACACACACACACCAATTTTTGACTGCATTTATATGCAGCTTTTTTTTAAAAGCATCTTTGAGGCAGCTTGGAGACAGCTTTGGGATGGTTCACAGGTAGGATTGTTCATGAACCCATGTTTCTGCTTCTCCCTCCTCTCATGAACATTTTAGGTTAGAAAAGGTGAAGGAGAATATGAGTCTATTCTCATGAATAAAAACAACCTCAATCCAGGGACCCTCACAGGCTGCATCCAGAGGGATTTTCGCACTGCAACGCGTTCCAAACGGAACGCGTGCAGGCATGCAGCTTAAGACACTTCCGGGCGCTTTCACCGTTCACACACAGGCGCGCCGGAACGCGTTCCGGCGCGCCTGTGTGTGAACGGTAAAAGCGCCCGGAACTGTCTTGGCCCGGCAAAGGCCGGCAAGGGGCGGGGATTCGGCCGGCAGCGCTGCCGCCCATTGGGTGAGAGCACCCAAGGGGCGGGCAGCGCTGTCAAGCCACCCGCCCCGTGCTTCGTGCCAGCTCTACGGGCCCGGATCTGGCCTGCGAGACCTGGCATGAAGATGCCCGGGCACCCGGGCACCCATCATGGGGCCCGGGGCAAGGCCCCTATGGGGCAGGACCCCTTTGAAGATCAGAGCCCCTGGCTCTGATCTCCAAGGGCTCGCCCCGCACCCCGATGTCGCCCATCTACGGGCTGCAGGCGCCTGGATCTAGGCGCCTCCAGCCCGCAGATGAGTCCCCCCGCCCCCCCAGTCCCCAAAACCCCCACCCCCAACCACCCTCTGGCCCGGATCGGGCCCATCTTCGCTCTGTGGGTGCCCACAGCGAGGCACCCAGAGAGCGAAGATGTTTCCCCCCCTCCCCCAGGGCCCTGGGAGGACGCGCGCGCGAGGAATCACCTACCTCGTGGCCGTCCAGCGTCCATCTGAGGGTGGCATTGTGGGATCGCGCAAGACGCAGCCCACCTAGGCCCCCTATTGGACAAGCAGTTCACTGACCCTGGCAGCCGGAAAGGGGAACCCCGATTCGTTGGGTCCCGTCTACCGGCTTTGCCGCGCCGGCGCAATCGCCGGCCCGGCAAGTTGGGCCCTGGGGGCATGCCGACGGCTGTCAGGGAGAGAAGCGTGCGAACGCTTCTCTCCCGGAACGCGCCGGGGCGGCTCGTCCGCGTTCGAATGGATGCAGAGCACTTTAAAGTGCTCTGCATCCGGAACGCGTGGAGGACAGCTCCGGACACGCCGGGACGGAAACCCGGCCGCAGCAATGCGTATGCTGCGTCCGGAGCTGTCCTCCACGCGTTCGGGAAAGGCCAATGCGAAAAGGCCTCTGATGTCAGTTACTTATTCCACAATATTTGAATATTCCAGAATAAAGAATGTATATTTTTGAATATCCATGCTTTATTTTGCAATATCTAAATATAGAGGAATAAATAAGTGATGTCTGGAAGAAGCCTGGGACTAATTGAAATTAGGCCTGTGAGTTTTGTTTGTTTTTGTTATTTTTGTGTGGTTTTTTTTATGCCTGACATAACCTCACTATAGTTTCAACAAGGCACTTATGTAAGGCTTTGCCCATAGACATTGCTGAACTCAAATACTCATGGTCCTTGATTATTGTTATATTGACTGAGTTTGGTGGGAGTTCAAAAGGCCATTACTGAAGAATCCCTGCCTTGATCTTGTGGAAGTGGGAGTGTCCAATTCTATACAATTAGTCAAATGAGTGTGCCTTCAATGAACCACTGAAAACTTCAATATCAAATAATTGTCCTCCAAAGGTCCAATGCTAGACACAGATTTATGATTCCACATAGATTCATTGTGCATAACTGGATGCTTAGTAATACATTTTGCACTTAAGAGCACATTAAAAATGATGAAAAACACAACATATGTACAAGATCTTCACACGAGGATAGAAATAAGCTGAATTTGCTTCCTAACCTTGTACATCAGTTAGGGGAAGAAAAGAAACTCGGCCAACAGACACACTGCATAGATAGCTCTGCTGAACAACGTTAACGGCAATTATTACCAACATGTATCCGTATCAGACATCTGCTCATTCCAGGTCACTCCCTATTTGCTCTCTTTTGACACAGACTGTTCTGATGCTTGTACTGTTTTGCAACTCCTTTTGAAACGTTTTATCTTCAGGGTAAGAATTGTTTTTTGGGTCAAATAAGTTCAACCCCACCAAAAAGAATCATACAGTAATCTTTTGAATAATGAGTACAATGTGAAATGCTAATACATTCCTTCCAGTGTTCTGGAAAATAACAACACAGGTACAAGATGGGGCAAGCACATATGCTGATAATTCATTATTTTTGATACAGGAACTTCAATGACACTAACAATTATATCACACAAAGTCAAATGCATTTATTCAGAAAATTCAGGTTTATTCAGGCTTATCTGTGATGCATTTGGTTTGTATCACCTATTAGTTCAGTTCAAATATTCTGTCAAGTAAATTTGGACCAACTATCGTTTACAACCCATTATCCTGCTAGGCGACTCCCCTCTGTATGTTGGTGGTGGGTTAGGGGAAGCTCTACCCCCTGCTGGAATGTTTTGCATGGATGAAGCGCTAGAGCGGGATAGGGTTCCAAAATGGTGTCCTATCCTGCTCTACTGGTAGATTTTGATGGCATACTGGCATACTACTCACCATGATCCAGAACAGCCCATACACAGCCTCCTGTTACTGTATACAGGGAACACCACTGAAATCCCCCCTGGAACACTGATGAAGGCTCCAGTGTCAGCTCTGAAGCTGGTACAAGCTCAGCACACCTGACCACACCCAATACCTGATAATCCTTCCTCAGTTTGTCCTCAGTTCAAATTGCTACGCTCACACCTTTCTGTTCCCATCCTGAGAGACTCTTTAATGAGACTTTTAAAGATCTCCATGTCTCTCCACCATCACAACACCTCCTGCGCTCTGACAGGATAAAAGTTCTGTCATTCAACAACATATATTTACACATTGGGTGAAGGGAAAGTCAAATTCATGTGCTGTCCACCCACTACAGTACAACTCAGCCCCCTTTAGTCCTCTCCCCTAATTGCACGCAAAAAATGAAACTCTATAATGGCTTGAGGCCTGTAAAAATCAGCACTCAGTAAAGTATGATTGAAGGGAGGAAAGCCCACATATAAAATGGACTGGACTAAAAAAGTGTGAGTGGTGGAGGCCAAAGATGGACTGAAGAAGGATTAAAGTGAAGATGTGACCACAGCCGTAATGGTACCACGGAAGTCTTCAAAGGTCACGGGGACCACATCCCACCATAAGTTCTCAACAGCACTTTAACAGAGAGCCAGGAGGAAGCACTTGCATACTGCTTTCTCCTGCTCTCCTGCAACACAGATGCACTGCTGCTTGCATGGATTGACTTTACTTCATGTCATTTGGATCAACTAGCACAGGTCAGTTTGGGGAGGCACATAAAATGGCCACCTTCTCAGGTGTTTCCTATTCCTCCCAAAACTGTTGAGGACTTTGATGTTTCTGCACCTGGGAACAGGGCAGCTGGGCGGGGGTGGGGTGGGGTGGGGACTGCACTCAGCACCCTTCCCATCCCAAGAGCTGGAGGGCTTGCTGTCCCCAAGCAGCTCCTGCCTCAGACAGTACCAAACTACAACTTATCTGCCTCAGTTAAACTATTTTATATCCAGAGAGATGTGCATTATGGTTGGTTCAGAAATAAAAGCAGTTACTGATTCTGCTCCATTCTTTGAGACTGGCCCTAAATAAAAAAAGCAATTCCTTTAGATTATGATATAGTGGCCAAAGTTATTTTAAAATATGTATTTGTATATATTGTTACATTCTGTCTTCAGAATTATTTTTCTTGGGTCTCAGTATTTTTGTAAAATGTAAAAGACACTTTATTCCTGGCTTAAAGATCAGTCACACTGTAGGAAAAAAGGATGTTGATTATAACATTAGTATTGCAACCCAAATGTATTTTGTTTTGTCCTGTATGATTATATAGACCAGGGAACTATTGTCATACATCATTTTCCCCCCTTACCCAAATACGGTGTTTTTATTTATGAAACAATCCTCAGATATTAAAGTGAGGATGTAACATGGGTCTCCATTTGCAGTGGCAGCTTGTGCTTCATGGTGATTGTGCCACCCTTCTTTACAGACATAATTGCCATCAGAGCCACCATAATTTTCAGGGCATAATTTCCAATCCTGCACTAAGGTGCTGCAATTGGCTACTGGAAATGGCACCTCCTTGAAACAAAATGGAGACACAGAGGGATCTTTTTCATTGGCAGATTGGAGTACCCCCAGTATGCCCATAATGGAGCTGTGTTGCTCTGTAAGTGGAGACTTGGCCTAACAAAATTATCTCAAGCCTAACTTATTCTGATTGGCAAGGAGCAGGAAAGCGAGGCTGAAGGACAAAGTTTGTTGATTTGAATTTGAGAGCAATGAGTGTGGCATTTTTTCAGTGTTTAAAACTTCATCATATTTCAGCTGTGTTTTTAATTGTTTTAAAATTCTGTAAGATTCCATGAGGGCCACAAGTGTAAATATTTGTAAATAAACAAATTAATACTTTAATTTGTTACAGGCAGCAAAATAACTTAGGATGGCTGAGTATTTCAATGAGAATGCTTTATAATGCCATCAATGCCAACGAATTTTCAAATATGGGTGAGGTACAGGTAGCAACTGTTCTTAGCCATCTGTGGTTTAGATAGTGCTCTAAAAATGGATTGTGACTTTGGGCAGAACTATGCCCAAGATAAAAATCACACACCCCAGGAAATACACTGACTCCAGAAAACACTGACTCATTGTTTCTCCAAACCCCTCCTTGATTACAGAGAAATGCCCTTCATAATAGGTCTGGCTGGCGAGTCTCACCTGCCTTTGCACGTTTACTGCAAAATTTGAATGACTTTTTTGGGGAAGGTGTGTGTGCAAAGTACAGACATCTGCATGGAAAAGAATTTAATTCAAAGCCAGAGAGAGGCAACTGCTACTGAGTATGCCTGGCTTTTGGCAAGGGGGGGGGCAGCAAATGGGGGGTATTTGGAACATTTGTAGTGGCTCCTGAGATTGATCTTCATTACTGAACTTTGTACTTGTTTTTGCTCTCAGTCTGCATGGGATGAAGGGCCCCACTTCAATTTCTTTGCCATGGGCCTATTCTGACTTAGCAGTGCCCCTGCTCAAATGAAAAGTGTATATTATGGAAGACATTTTATGCTCTGACACTTTGCTCTGTCATTCTTGCTTACAAAAATCATTTTAATTGTCCAGGTTTTTATTAATGTTTGTTTTCATAATTTATTTTTGCAAATTGCTTCGACATTTTAAAATATTAAGCAATGTATAGACAGTATTCTTTTATAAGTAGATTAATAGTGTGTCTTGCTTACAGTACAGTTTATAAAACAAGATCTCCCATCTTCAGCTTGTACAGAAATGTTGAATTGCAGGTGTCTCCTAAATTCTTGGTGGAGTGTTCTTCAGTCCTGACCTGATTCTTCCTTTCCAGTATGAGGCCGTTTCCACACTTACCTTTGGTAGACTCTTTGCAGCAATTTCATTCATCTCTATTCTCAAGGGGACTCTAAAGTCCAGAAACTGGTTTCTTGTGACTTGGCAAACTCTTTTTTCTACAACCTGATCTTACAATCCCTAGCGCTTCTTCAAAGCTATGATAGATATTAGCATCCTACATAGGAAACCTTTTGTGCTCCTCTTTTGTCTTCTAGATTGAGAGTGAGGCATCTATTTATATAAGAAAGAGACTGTCTCCATTAGACAATCAACGCACCTCAGGGCATGTGCTCTCCATTGGGAGTAATGGAAGCTGGCATCACTTAAGATGCCTTTGCTGAGTAATGGAGATGCAGCTTGAGGGCACTTGAAGGCAGATCGGACCAGCGAGTGTTCTAGGTGTGTCTCTTCTGCAGGCTGGTGTGGTCTAAGGGAAGCCCCATGCCCTGCTAGAAAGCTTTGTCCATACAGAATAGAGTAGAAACCAGACCAGGAATCCCAAAATGGCAGGCTGGTCTTGTGTACTAGTGTACTAAGGGGGGGGGGTATCCCAGACCACAAGAGGTGTGCAGACAGCACACCTCATGTGTCTGGTATAACACAGGACCTATTGCACCAATGCAACAGAGTGTGTTGCCGCAATGGTTCCTCCTTGCCTTTGGAGCTTTTCGAGGCCTCCTATGCCAGCTGCAAGGTTGGTGTGAGCTTCAGAGCTGGTGCAGGAGCTGGACTGGAACAGACTGTCCCAAAGTGAATGGCCTTGTTCTACACCAGGGCCATCTGTCCTAGTGAGGTCCATCTACTTGGTCTAGTCTACTAAATGCAAGTGTGGAAAGGCCCTCAGACTTCTGATTCTTTTGGCACAATAAAATCATGCTGGCTCTACAACTATAAACCTTTATATTTATGACAGCGCAGATTAGGGGCAATGTGGGCTGATACAGCATGTACCACAAAAGTGGATGTGCATTTAATAACCACCCTAGCCAAGAAACAGCTCATGCAGATGCACCACTTGGCAGTAAATTGATACACTATATGCACTTCAGGAAAGGTTGTTGGAACAGCTATTAGTGTTCTATTGATCTACTAGCATAATGCATATTTTATGCCCATATTTCTTCTTCTTCCCTTACATAGTTCCAGTGATTTCAAAGGCACAGTGTGTGCACTAAGACTCAATGATTGCACTGCTCTCAGTTACACCAACATAACCCCAATCTCCGGCTTCTCATTATGGAAGATGTGTAAGATAAGGCAAAAAGCATCCTGTGGTAGCACATCTGATATAAGCATATTTTCCAAGGGCTATTATATACTTCCATCCATATATTGAGCAAACTTGAGCCAGATGACCCATAATTAGGAATGATGAGAGATAAACACCATTTGAATGGCTACTAGTTCTCCAGCTCTAGGTCCCTATAGCTCCACATTTAGAACATTCAACTCAGTTTGCCCAGCCTGCATATAGGGTCTGTATTGCACTGTGCATTGTTTGCACATATTTTGCACAAAATTCAAAAGGGATTTGCACTGTGCTTGGCTTTTTTAGTACTTATTTAGTTCATTACATTTATATCCTGCCTTTCACCCAAGCTCACGCATACCTAGAAATGTAGTTGAGAATCACCTTCACAATTCAGTTTTTCCATAAGATTTGTAACAGTAAAATAGATTTTCAGCATGGAAAACTGAGGTAAGCATGAAAATGCCTGCAGTGTAGTAATATACACAAGGGTGCTTAAATAATCAAACTGAACCAATTTTCATTAGGGATTATGAAAATGCTTTGCATGTGGATCAGCTGTCTTCGTGGTCTTTAACTGTATGATCATTTGCTTACAATACCTGTCTATCTGCTGAATTCCTCATTTCCAGAATTGCTTATCTTTTCTAACTTACAAGGTAGTAAAAACTGTTCAGGGTAGTAAAAACTGAAAGTGATTTTAAAGAGTTCCAAAGGGATTTCTCTTGACGTTTGGTGCGTGGACAACGAAATGGAAAATGCACTTCAGTTAGTATTAGCAAGTGCAAAGTGATGCACACTGCGGCAGAGAATCCCAGTTGCATCTATAAACTGGTGAGGGCTAAGCTTTCTGTGACAGACCAGGAAAGGGATCATGGGGTTCTGGTGTAGCAGCAGTGAAAAAGCAAATTCAGTGCTAGGGGTAATTAGGAAAGGAATAGAAAACAAGTTGGCAAATCTCACTGTGCCTTTATAAATATATGGTGAGGCTACATTTAGAATATTATGTATGGTTCTGGTCATCACACCTAAGAAAGGATATTGTGGTACTGGGAAAGGTACAGAAAAGGGCAAACAGAATAATCAAGGGCCTGGAACACCTTCCTTATGAAACCAGGCTGCAAAGTCTAGGCATCTTCAACTTTGAAAGACAGGATCTAAGAAGTGACCTGACGGAAATATATAAAATAGTGCATGGCGTAGAAAAAGTGGACAGAATTAATATTTTCTCTGTTGTACAATACTAGAATCAGTGGACACTTCGGCAACCTTATCTCGGATTCAAAACGTTTTCAGTCCTTGGAGTCCACACGGCAGTTTGGCTTAACACGTTTTTCCCATGTTAAACCACCCCAGATCATGGTGAATCTCAATCCTGATTTCAACAGGTCTCACTCCAGATCGTGCGCTTGAAACGTTTTACATTTTTTACTGTGTGAACAGCACCACTTTAAGAGATGAGAATCCATGTTTAGGGTTTCCCTCTCCCAATAGCTTGCTTCCAAAGACAGTGATTTCAGTGTAAAAATCCACTTAACAGGGATTGCTACACTGTAGCGCTGGAACCACTTCACACCTTGATGGTTGGAATAACAATGTTGCAATTTTGCACAATTCTAGCTCTTTGGAGTTCTGACTTTAGAAAGGGAAAGGGAGGAAAGCAGCTGAATGTGAATGTTTAAAGCAAAGGGGCTTTAGTTGCCGCCGCTGCTGTGTGCCCTGAGCAATGGGGAGAGGAGGGGAAAGAATCGCTGGCTGGCTGCCCGCTGCCATTTTTCCTCCATCCATGGAAGTGGCAGCCACCCAGCCAACCAGTTAGGCTCGGTGAAGGGGGTCCCTTATGGTTGGCGCGTCCATGCCAGGAGGAAGAGGGCAGGGCAGCCCCGAAAAGCAGCTTTTAAAAAGTAGCCACTTGAGTCCCCCCTTGAGTCACGTACGCCACGTACGATCCTCAGAATCCAGATCGAACGCGATTAAGTTAAAAGTAATGGGAACAGGCAAATTCGCGTTTGCATCCGGTTCTATTATTTCGGTTTAGGGAAAGCGAAATAAGCTTGCTGTGGGGATTCACCCTGTGTGTAGTTGATGGGCAGGAGAGTTAGGACCGATAAGGGGAAGTAATTTTTTCACCCAGAGGGTGATCAGTCTATGGAATTTACTACCAGAAGAGATGGTGACAGCAATCAGCCTGGATAGCTTTAGGAAAGGGTTAGACAAATTCATGAAAGTTACTGTATCAATGGCTACTAGAATGGATGCCCAGGTACTGCTCCCAGGTTGGAGTGCAGGCAAGATTCATCTAAAGGCCATATGGACCACTGTGTGAGACAGGATGTTAGATGTTTCTCTTGTGTTCTCATAACTTGGGAAAGAATCAAACTTCTCTTCCCACCCATAACTACTGTTCAAATGAAACTTAAAGCCATTTGTATTAAAGGTACAGGCTTCTAATGATGATTTTATTGTTTTTTGTAATATAGAAAATAAATGTCAAATATTGAAGCATGAGCTTTTTTAAAAAAAGAAGGATCTGTAACTAAAATGCGTGCAAAACAACTTTTTATTCTTACTGCAAAATAAAATAGTGCATTGTTTTGATCACTAGGGGGCACTGAAAAGCTAATCCTAAATAGGATTATATTTGCTTTGCACTGATCCTTAACCATCTTAAATTCGACCATAATAATGGCATCAAAAAAGATGTAACATAGACCTCATCATTATTTTGATATTAACGATCAGAGAACCACACAGTATATTGTTTGTATAATGTTAATTAATTTCAGAGCCTTTATTTAAAGTTCTTGTTACAATAATCGGTGGTTAAACAATACATTTTAAGGCCTGAACAAATTCTTCATACTGAGGAAAGTTGCCTGGCAACTTTGAAGACCTCCAGTTTTTACTCCAGTCCAGTATTTCCAGGAGTGGTTTTAGCACTGATGGCACTTGGTTTGGCAATTATTATAATGCTTACCTACATCCCAGGCAAGGATCTCACTCAGCCTGTAAGGCCATGATCACACATGGCTTATCTAGGTCATCCTGTTAAGAAACTAAACTGAAGTTGTCCTAATCCTGTCCACACCCAATCCCTGATAGTCACTCCTCAGATCATCCTCAGTTTGGGCTGCTATGCTCACACCTTTTCTGTTATCTCCCCAGGTCTCTATAACACTTTCTTTGCCTGTATTGATTATATCAACACCTCCTGCATTCTGATAGGATAAAATTCTGTCAATCAATAGTAGCAATGGGGTGTATTTGGTGTTGTGTGGTGCTGAGGGCAAACTCAGGGTACTTGTTGGGGTGAGGGGACTGTGCCCCCAAACAGATGCAGCTGAGGCATACCTCAGCCAGCATGTAGCTCCACCTTCCCAGCTGTTCTGGTAGGAAAAGGAGAGGCTGTAAGGGGGCCA
Organism: Aspidoscelis tigris stejnegeri; assembly: GCA_023333525.1. Taxonomy (NCBI): domain Eukaryota; kingdom Metazoa; phylum Chordata; class Lepidosauria; order Squamata; family Teiidae; genus Aspidoscelis; species Aspidoscelis tigris. The sequence continues at coordinate 45,635,465 of JALMGA010000003.1, read as the reverse complement.
TCCTAGGAATGGTGACAAAAGTGGAAAGGGGTGCAAGGAAGGGGATAACATGTGTCCCATCCTCAGTCAGGCATTGGGTGAGATGAAAGGCTAGGCCCTCCCCTCCTAGGACGGTTCAGCCCCCTCTAGCCCAGTTCCTTCCTTATACAGGGGAAGCGAAAATGGGCTGACTCCACAAGACGGCTTGAGTCCTCTGTAAAAGTGGACTCCAGGGAAGCCATTCCCCAGGACAATCCCTGCAAAAAACAAAAAACACCACAACTGAGCAAGGTGGGGAGAAGATGGCCTTGAACAATGGGTGTGATCATGGCCTATTACTGAAACACACAGATGCCCTACAAGATACCAGCTCGTCCACAATCAGACTTGGGTTTTTCCTCAGAGTGCAGTGCTTGAACACACAAATGTCACTTCCCCCCAGCCTTGCTCTTTCCTATTCATGGAGTAGAAACTGGCTGCTGCAACCACAAAATCTGGGGGGAAAGTCAGTATCCCCCTGCCCCCCTAATCTCTACCTTAATTCTTTACAAAAAATAAAATGCCATGGTCATTTAGTTCAGAAGTGGCCTTAAAAAAACAAAAAACTTCTCACCATCCCCCTCAATCCAAAATACACAGCAGCCATTATCTATTTTGAGGGAACAAGAAGCACAACTTCATAGAAGTAAGGTTCAGATGTAAGGAAGGTTTAAACGTAGATCTACCCAATTTATACTTGAAGTTTCAATTTGCTTTCCTCCATATAAAATGAAGTTTTAACATTCTTTAATATTTTGGTGTATTTATTAAAGGGAAAAAAATCTCAATGATATTTACAAAACAAGGAATACATTTAAATACCATATCTATTTGCATTTTTAACAGTGGTAAACAATAAACAGAAAAACCCACATTTTTTTATCAAACCCACATTTGGGTGATAGAAGGATTTTACTGTATTTTTTATATAGAAGAGGAATAGGTTTGTATATAAAAGTTTGATCTAATAATGTTTTAATAGCTTATTAAAATATTACTTTTAAACAAATAGATTTTTCTTTCCTTTGTTACTTATTAAATGGGCATTTGGGGCATCCTTCTCATTAGATCTGTTAATAGGGAAGGGGGGTGCATAGTAAATTATTTCCTTTCACAAGTGGCTCATAAACTCTAGTTGCCTCCAGATGGGAAGAAGGAATCATGGAATCTAAAGAAGATTCTGCAATTGGCTCTTGCTATCCCCACCAGATGCAGGAGGTAAACACAGTACAGTAAGGCAAGAACTTCATCAGCAATGGTGTGTAGCCTCTCCATCCAGTCACCATTCTATGAAGTGCCTCTGCTGCCTCTTAGGTGCCGGTGTGAACTGGCCAGAGAAGGTGGCAGCAGAGCATAGTGAGGCAGGAACATCCTCTTCATTGTATCCCCAGGCCAGAGATGTACCTCTGCCATGTCTCCGGCACTGATGCAACCTGAGGCCTTTTCGCATTGGCCTTTCCGGAACGCGTGGAGGACAGCTCCGGACGAGGCATACGCATTGCCCGAGCGGGGCTTGCGCCGCCTCGTGTCCGGAGCTGTCCTCCACGCGTTCCGGATGCAGAGCACTTTAAAGTGCTCTGCATCCGTTCGAACGCGGACGAGCCGCCCCGGCGCGTTCCGGGAGAGAAGCGTTCGCACACTTCTCTCCCTGACAGCCGTCGGCACGCCCCCTGGGCCGGACTTGCCGGGCCGGCGATTGCGCCGGCGTGGCGAAGCCGGTAGACGGGACCCACCGAATCGGGGTTCCGCTTTCCCGTCTGCCAGGGTCAGTGACCCTGGCAGATGGCACAGGGGAACCCCGATTCGGTGCGTCCCATCTGTCGCCTCCGACGGCCGCCGGGACGTGGCTCCTTCCCGGGTCCGGCAGCCCCAATGGCGCTGCCGGACCCGGGAAGGAGCCACCAGCATCGGCGTCCTGTCGCCCCTTTCTGGGGTGGCAGGAGGTCGATGTTGGGCTCGCTGGGGGCGAGGAACGCCCTGGGCGGCCGGAGCGCATCGCTCCGGTCCCCCAAGGGTCCCCCCCGCCCCCATCGCGGCCATCTACGGGCTGCAGGCGCCTGGATCTAGGCGCCTGCAGCCCGCAGATGAGTCCCACCCCCCCCAGTCCCCAAAACCCCCACCCTCCGGCCCCCATCGGGCCCATCTACGGGCTGCAGGCGCCTGGATCTAGGCGCCTGCAGCCCGCAGATGAGTCCCACCCCCCCCAGTCCCCAAAACCCCCACCCTCCGGCCCCCATCGGGCCCATCTACGGGCTGCAGGCGCCTGGATCTAGGCGCCTGCAGCCCGCAGATGAGTCCCACCCCCCCCCAGTCCCCAAAACCCCCACCCCCAACCACCCTCCGGCCCGGATCGGGCCCATCTACGCTCTCTAGGTGCCCACAGCGGGGCACCCAGAGAGCGAAGATGTTTTCCCCCCTCCCCCAGGGCCCTGGGAGGACGCGCGCGCGAGGAATGACTTACCTCGTGGCCGTCCAGCGTCGAACTGAGGGTGGCATTGTGGGAGCGCGCAAGACGCAGCTTGTCCAATAGGGGGCCTGCTTGTCCAATAGGGGGCCTAGGTTGGCTGCGTCTTGCGCGCTCCCACAATGCCACCCTCAGTTCGACGCTGGACGGCGACGAGGTAAGTCGTCCGTCGCGCGCGCGCGTCCTCCCAGGGCCCTGGGGGAGGGGGGGGAAACATCTTCGCTCTCTGGGTGCCCTGCTGTGGGCACCTAGAGAGCGTAGATGGGCCCGATCCGGGCCGGAGGGTGGTTGGGGGTGGGGGTTTTGGGGACTGGGGGGGGGTGGGACTCATCTGCGGGCTGCAGGCGCCTAGATCCAGGCGCCTGCAGCCCGTAGATGGCCGCGATGGGGGCGCGGGGCGAGCCCTTGGAGATCAGAGCCAGGGGCTCTGATCTTCAAAGGGGTCCGGCCCCATAGGGGCCTTGCCCCGGGCCCCATGATGGGTGCCCGGGTGCCCGGGCATCTTCGTGCCAGCCCGTAGAGCTGGCACGAAGCACGGGGCGGGTGGCTTGACAGCGCTGCCCGCCCCTTGGGTGCTCTCACCCAATGGGCGGGCAGCGCTGCGGCCGAATCCCCGCCCCTGGCCGGCCTTTGCCGGCCAAGACAGTTCCGGGCGCTTTTACCTTTCACACACAGACGCGCCAGAACGCATTCCGGCGCGTCTGTGTGTGAAAGGTAAAAGCGCCCGGAAGTGTCTTAAGCTGCCCGCCTGCACGCGTTCCGTTTGGAACGCGTTGCAGTGCGGAAATCCCTCTGGCCACGGAAGGCAGTGGTGTGATGGGACAGGAAACACAGCAGCAATGGCTCCTAGGCTCCCCATCTGGCCACCAGTGTGGTGCCTCTTCATTCTGGGGCACTGGCAAAAAGCAGATATGGCTATAGGAGGTGATGGGGGCCACGGTAGGAACTTTAGCTAGGACCCACAGTGGTAGGAGTCAGTGCCAGGGTTGCCCTCCTGCATAGCAGAACCTCATACACTTGTTCACATAATCATAAGCACACCAGGACAAGGCCTTCATTGTGCCACCTTGGCTTAAAGCCAGCCTTAGTATTTCCCAAAGGTAAGGGAATGAGAAGGATAAAGAAGAAAATCAGTATCAGTGAAGTGGATGATAGTTTTCACTTTCACAAGAGATAGGAAAATGAAGGAAATCTCAGTGCTGAAATTATCTACCCAAAAGACTATGCAGGCATTAAAAGCTGAAGTGTGTTTTATGTGGGTGACTCTAATGAGACAGGAGCCACACCTAGATGTCTTCAACTTTGTGGGGGGAAAAACAAACAAACAAACCCCACAGGGTGGAAGACTAAAAGGTGCTTTAAATGGATGGCAGCTGTTCACAGATGACACACAAAATTCAAGAATTTCAATCTACCTTTCTGCCTTGCTGTCAATCAATCTCAGATTTGAAACAAGCTGAATCAGGGAAGTATACCAATCCTTCATATGTGCCACACACCAGAAGGGAAGCCCAGGAGCACATTTAATCCTGCAGGCAACTCAAGGCTAAGCATGTCTTCCTGACTGCAGAAATGTTCTGCCTCATTCTCTGATAGGCTGCAAGGTCACATATGGAAATGACCATATTATCCATTTATTATTCCCAATGTTACTAAGAAAAGAAGTTTGTTCCCTGGGAAGTGTGACATTGTAGTAATTTTAGTTTGTGGTTAATTGTTTAAAAACAAGTTTTGTTTTTGCATATTTTGCATATTCCTGTGTTACTGTAAAGTTTCTAATTCTTGGGAAACTATTTCCAAACTATTTACCCCTTTTCTTATGGGATTACTTCCTTCTTTCCTCAACATTTTTTTCTGCTTAAAGTTAGAAGCTTTTTCTTACCATTTGATGTCTGCGTAAAGGATTTGCCTCTATGACCAAATCAATTTAGAATTTCCTTAACTTCAGTTCCGGCATGCCATTTCTCCATGGTTTAGCTCACAGGATGATACAAAGAACCCACGCAGGACATAAGGTAGACTTCATTACTGAAGTGAAGACTCATGCCAAAACAAACCTTTTCTTCCTTGCTTTCATGCACATTAGCCAATGAGCTGTGTTCCAGTAGCCAAAGTATTTGGACAGTAGAAAATAGCTCATTGTTCCCAAGGAGCATTTGAGGCAGACGCCTCTAACCTTTAAGGATAACTGACAAAGACAGAGGTTACAGAGTGAGGAACAATGGTATCAGGGAAGCTGTAGTAGTTGATGAAAGTTGTCTTGCTTCAGACCTGTTGTACAGGTGCCTTTCCAGTTTTGAATTCAACCAGCCTTGGTTTAGGAGTTCATCCGTGTAAGAAAATAGCATGTCTGTAGCTAAAAGAATACTGGCACAGTTTTCTGAGGCTAGAGTTCTCCATGTTTTTTAAACTCCTTTCTATATTATTTATCTATTCATTTATAACATTTGACTCCTGCACTTCACCCAAAAGTCCCAGGGTGTGTCACAGCATACAATAAAATACAAAACTCTAAAACATATTGAAAATATAACTCACCCAGTCTTTCTCCTTCCCTCCTTCCCATTGTTCTGATGTGTATCTTTCATCTAGTTGACACTTAGAACTTCTCCTAATATCAGCCAAAACTTTCATCTTCAAAAGGAATTTTGTTCTAAATCATTCATGACTAAATTTAGTGTAGAGATTGAAGTTGGCTTTCTTTAGCCATATTTAAGTGGATAGTAATATCAAATTAATATGCCAGATGGCAATCTTTACTTATAAACTGTACATCCCAGACTGTTCATAGGAGACATGCAATAAAAATTTTGTCTTACCTGTTAACAAATGAGTATAAAACATTTTTCAGAAAGCATTAAGTTGTTCATTCAGCCTTTCTCTCTCTTTCTCCTAGTGTTTGTCTCTGATAACAGTCTCTTGCAGGAACAAAAGACAAAGACAGAGTTTGATGAGAAAATATGAAAGTTATTAAGGAGTGGCTCAGAGTTCTAAAACTTTTTTTTGGGGGGGGGGACCAGTTTTAAATCATTAATGATTAGGGGCACATTGCTGACATATGTAAAGTAGTTTCACCTTTCTTTTCCAAGCTGTCCAATCATCTTTTCCAGCCAGCTTAATACAGAGCTTGAAAATATGCAGTTATTCAACCTTGTAACTGGGAGGGACCATGGTGTGGCAACATACTGTATCACATGCCCTAACTACAGAAGGTCTTAAGTTCCAGCCTGACATCTTCACAAGAAAAGGCCAGGTAGCAAGTCTTGGAGTCTTGGTAGAATTGATGTCAGGCAAAACCAGTGTTGGGCTACAAGAGCAAATATATCATTTTTAAAAAATAATATTTTTATTAGTTTAAATGGGAAGATATGTTGCCAAATGTTCAAATAGTATAGCTGTTCCATAACAAATATTCTTAAATGTTATACACAGATTCCTATTATTGCAAACTATAACCATCCTTGCCTTTGCCCTTACCGTTATCCTTACCTCTACCTTCAGCCTCAGACTCCTTCTCCCTGGTTTAACTTGGGGAGACACCTTTTCCTGGTATACACTACACTATATTGTACAATTATCAAAATAAATGTTTTATGAAAGAGGTGGTGTTATTGTATCTTTGTTGTTGTTCTTGTGGTTAATGGCTTTAAGCAAAGGACACCAAATTTTTCTCCACTCCTTTTGCTTATTTTCCCCCAGCATGGTGTTTCTTTTCATTGTTATATTTTCATGTATCAATATATCCCATACCTGTGCTAGCCGTAATTCTTTAGTCAAGTTACCTTACAGCTTCCATTATTTTGCTACTAACAACATTGCTGCATATAATATGTAATAGGCTAGCTGGTGGTTTTCTTATTTCAAGCAAACCAAAGATTTGTAATGGAAATAACTGAGGTCTAGTGGCACTTGGATACCTAAGCCCTCTAAAATGGTCCCCTTAACTCCTGTCCAAAGGGTTTGGACTGCCAGGTGCTTCCAACACAAATATAGATATGTTTGGGTTCTTGTACACCCTTCCAACATTGTTTTTATTCATTTTTGCTAATCTGATTGGAGTGTAATTCTCCTTCATTTTTAGTGTTCTTTGCCATTTTTGTCTGTCTTTTTGGGCTAGTCTTTTTGAGACAGATTGGAAGGGGTAAAGGATTAGGAGTTACTTGCCCCTTCAGCTGGGATGAGTGCAAGCTGGCTGGAGAGGAAAGCGGCCACAGCCTGGCTGCTTTAGTAGGCAGTATCCATAGTTCTTGGCCACTTTGGTCTGAGGGGTACAATCAGCTGCAGCCTCCAGAGCAGCCAACTGGCCATATGGCACAGGTATTGGCAGCACTCTCTGCTTGGCTTAAATAGTTCCATGTCTGCCGAAAGCTGAATTAACAGGATGCATGTCATCGGAATGGGAAAATAAGAGTTGACAGTCAATGTACCTATGTTCTGCTTCCGGGTGGCATTGTGGGCCCCCAGCAACATAGGAGATGAAAAGAAACAGTCCTGAGAGTGAAGGAAATCAGGCTGCTTGGCAAAGACATGTAATGCCTTTCATTGTAATTACATAACTATTTATTTCAGGGGAAAATCATTGGCCTGCGCACAGTTGTTACAAGAAGTTGTTTTTGTACTAAAAAAGCCATCAAAGAGCGCCCCCCAAACTGAAGCCAAACAAAAACTGTTTTCGTGTTGCTCTATAGGATGTTAAAATTTATGGAACTGTAATTTTATTTGCACTCTTTTATGTTTTTCATATTTCCGCTCACTATAAAGTTCCTTTTCAATTACCAGCATCAATAAATCTAAATTATCTAAGGCTTTTAAAGGATTTTGAGCTAATTCAATTTTCTCTTTCAAAAGGAGAGCACGTTCTGTTCTGAAGTAGTTCTCAAATGTGATTCTCACTGTCCCAGGCCATCTTTTTCTTTTTAACTGTCCTCCTGTTACAATGTATGGCTCATGTTCCCCCGCCCCAAGTGAATACTGTATCTCCTGCCAAATGAAAAGTTAATATAAGTGGTGGATGTCCACTTTCTGAGCCGAAGCCCACCTGAAAGCTAGTAATCTGCCCTGGCATCTCAGAGGAGGAGGACATATAATCTATTACACTGTTTATCTGGCATATTCTTCTAGTTGTTCATTCCCATTTAGAATCTTCAATAACAATTTATCTGCTAATTGTACTAAAAGAAACCCAGTCTCGTTTATTTTTGTCTCTAGCACTTCTAACAACTTCACCATTAATACCAGCAGTTTTCTCTATAAGGGAGAGTTACATAGAACCTCAATGACCATAATAATAATAACACTGAAATATTCTTTTCCTCCTCTCCATACTATCTAATTAAGTATTTTATCAATAGATCTTGTATTAACAGATCTTGGCTACAGAGCAGCTCAACAGTGTGATTATCCGCCTGCCTGCCTGCCTGCCCGGTCTCAACTGACCATCTGAGCATGTGCAGGTGCCCAGCCAATGAAGGGCCGCCCCCTCGAGCATGCTCAGAACAGCCCAGCCTAGTCTACACAGAATTGGGCCAGCAGGAGAAGGTAAGCCCCATTCACACGTGCATGCAACCCTGGGGATGGGTTGGGGGATTTTGGCTGGCATTCCTGCCCACCCCCGGAGCCCGATCTGGGGTTTGGGAGCAAGCAGGAACGCAGGGAAAGAAGGCACCCGGGCTGCCCACACTGGGTCTAAAGGAGCACGAACAGGTTGAGAACACTTTCCCATTCGCACTGGCAGGTAAGGGAACTGCTCTCAAAGTGTTCCTTACCTGCCCTCATGTGAACGGGAAAGTGTTCTCAACCCGTTCGGGGGGAAGTGTTCTGAGGCATCTTCGCCTTGGTGCGAAAAGGCCTCAGGTGTGAACCATCTTGCCTGAGAGGAGTGGAGAAGAGGCAGCAGGCTGGGCTCTGCCATCTTGCTCCTAGCAGTGCCCCTCCCTCTTCCAACTGCTTCCTTCACAAGATGGCAAAGAGACTATGGCAGCCGATACACCAGTTGAGAAATTGTCTGGTCCTGAGCCCGAGCAGGGTGGGGCTGAGTAGATGCCAGCTGACCATCTCTACCATCACCTGGTTTGTCACCAATGAAGAGAAAATTCAAAGTAAAAAGAATAGGAATATTCCAGCAATAAGAAATGAACAGAAGAATTGGAACTGAAGACCTCAAGTGCTTGCTTTTTGCTGTTCCCTGTTCCCTCCCACACCATTTCCCTTTTGTTTCTTGTCTCTTTAGATTATAAGCCTGAGAGCAGGGACCTGTCTAAGATTAATGTAATATTGTAAACCACCCTGAGACCTTTGGGTATAGGGTGGGATAGAAATACAAATAAATAAATAAATATCTATGTGGCCAAAAGGAAAATCTGGACCTATCTTCTCCAACATTCTTCAGTGAGAACAGGTAAACTGTCAGCTTCTGTAACTACTTCCAGAGGAGTCCTCAGGTGGAAACACTGAACCAGAAAGATTAGTCAGTATTGCTATAGCAGAAAAACACAGGCTGAGAGTTCTTTTTCCTGATATGACAATACCATGGAATATAAACCAAATGTCCTGGGAATGTGTTGAGATATCCAGGTTTTACATGGCTGGACTCAGCCTAAGGGATTGCAAATTACTTCTTTTCTCCCAGAACTTGGTCAAAGGCAGCGACACAGGAAGTTGGGATTGATTTAAAGCACAAAAAGGTTTGATAGAAAAAAATATTTAAATTAGGCAGAACACTTTTTTTCCTTTCCTGGAATCTTCAGAAGACTTTGTATTTTATTTTATTTTTATTTGCTCCTTTTACTCGTGTTTATTTCATAGGTTTCCAAATAATATCAGTGCTTCTTAAGCAGAAAGGTTCACACACCTAATTATAGAAAATGAAACGATTGTTTCAACATTCTTACAACATGTTTTTAAACTATAAAAGTACAGTGTAAATAATCCTGTTGCTATAATGTTCGAGTTAATGCAGTAGGTTGCTAAGATATTATCTTAGTCAGGAAGTGAAGCTTGTTGCTATGAAGAAAAATTGTCAGCCATTATGAAATATGCAAATAACATCCTGTTCTCTCAACTAATTCCTTCAGAGCACTTTCTTACTCAATGTGGTGATGTTTTGAACTTGAACTGCCATCATTCCTTATGCTTAGCAAGGAATGCTGGTATAGGTTGGCTCAAGCATCTTCACTTTATTGGTTTCAATGCTGGTGAGCAGCAGGAAGTAGCGATTCATTCAATTCTTTGCTTACCTAGGGCCAGGATAGGGAATCTGTAGCACAGCTCCTATTAGCCTCGGCCAGTGCAGTCAATGATCACAGCTGGTGGCACTTAATGAAAGATGAATTAACTAATGGCTGTTAGCGGTGGCCTTTATTTTCAGACATGACTTACTATTTGATTGTCACATATTGGGCTAGACACAGGACATGGCCAGCTCTAGCAGTTCAGGTGCCTAGAATGAGGAGGCAGTGCCTGATTCTCTGCAGGGGGTGGGTGGTGGTGGGAGGAAGGACTGGGGGAGCAGGAGGTGGGGCAGGGTGGTTCATAGCATAGGATAGGCAAGCTGTATACCCACCTGGCTTCTTCTCAAAGTACTAGGGACAACACAGAGCACTGTGTGATGCACTGCATAGTCCACAGGTGGGGATACAGCTGAGGATGACCGAGTCTGTTATCATACACAGCTTTTAAAAAAAAGCGTTTCTGAGGCACCACACAGAAGGCAGAGAAGTGGGATTGTTCATACACCAGGCTGCCCCTCCCTCCTTTCATGAAAAATCTGTGTTAGAAAAAGGTCAGTTAGGTTGCATTCCCACTCACGTTATAAAGCGATTTAAGAACACTTTGAGTTTTCTTTGTCCCCATTACAGGTTGGCTTCCCACACTTTCTGAAGATTAAATTGCCAAAAATCGCTTTAAATAAACACTTGTTTAAACAGCTCTTGCTTTCCCGCTTTTTCTTCTAAAATACTTTATCTTTCTTCCTTGGGGAATGGTGGCGCAGTATTGGGGGGGGGAAGAATGCATCTTTAGGATCCCCCCATAGCATTCTGCCCAATGTCTGTCATTGTTCTGGGCACGTGATTAAATGGGTGTGGTTACACTCTCAGGAGGGCAGCCCCTCGTTATTCCCCTCTTCTCTTCCTTTGCTTAGGGCAAATGAGTATCAACCAAAATGTCCCCCCACCTCTGGGTGCATGAAACGATCTAGATGTTCATCTAGGGGCTTGATTTTGCACACAAGCGCTGCACTGTGGGAATGATAACTGCAGCCGTAGGGGCTCCTGTGTGGACATGCCATTAAATGCCAAAGTTTTCACTATCATGGATGCAGCCCCTTCTCATGCCACAATGTAGTTCCCCTCCTCTTCCTTGCATAGGGTAAATGACTATCAACCAAAATGTGCCCCCAGGTGCACGAAATGAGCCAGATGTCTGTCTATGGGCTTGAGTTTCTGCACAAGTGCAGATTTGCACAACTGCAAGAGAATAGCAGCAGAACCACACACCCCCAGGTAGATCCCCGGTAGAGGATATTGGCCACCAACTGTTACTGCAGCTGAACTGACAGCTGGGATCCTGTTGGCTCTCCCCAAACATCCCCCAACACTTCATTCTGCCCTCCTCCTCTTCTCCCTTTCTTGATCTTGGGATTAGAGCACCAGACTCTGATCTGGCAGTCTCCCGCTGTGGGTCGAGACCCACCCAAGTTGGAGGGTGCCTCATTGAGGAGGGGGGATAGGGGACTTTGTCTGCTGCTTTGAGCCCCCTTAAATGGCTGAGCAAACCAGGGCCCAAGAGGCAACTCTCCTCCTCTTCCTCCTTCCTTGTTGTATCTTCCATAGAACACAGAAGTGGGAAATGTACCCCAGATGTGGGAAGCATGCATGCATGTGTGCCTACCTACCTACCCACCTACCTGTCTAACTAGAGTGTTGTTCTCTTCTCCCCCCTCCCTCCCAGATGTGGGTGCAAGGTCCCAGGAGGCTCCGTGCCTGTGTCCAGTCCGCCCCCCTTTATAACTGTTCTCGCCCCCAATTAGCGGGCAAGAATGGGTTATCCTGGGGGCAATGGGACACTCCCAGGTTAAGTAGATTGCTGATTGCAGCATTAGCGGACGGGGTTTTGCTGTCCCCACCGTGCATGCTGTGATTGCAACTGTCCCCCCTTGCCTCATTGCATGATCAGACAGGCAAGCCTGCGTAAAAGCTTGCTTTAGCAAATGAGCGCCTGACAGCTTCCCTGCTGCACTCAGCTGATCAGTTGTCAGACAGGTAAAGGGGCAGTCAAGTGCACGAGTGGAGCTCCAGTAAAATAATTAAGACACAGCTGTGGCTTCAATCATGTGCTTGACAGCCCCTTTACCCATCTGACAGCTGATCAGCTGAATGCAGAGAAGCTCATTACCCAGGCATGCCTGACAGATCGCGTTATGAGGCAAGGGGAGCATACTTGCACCCAAGGGGGAGGGGGTGAGAAAACTGCAGTTCCCCGTTGCAGGGGTTTACTGTGGTTTTCATGGGGATAGATGGGTTTGGCTTGAACCCACGCTGTCCTTAATTACCATGGGGACTTCTTAATGTGAAGTACAATTTGCATTAAGGCTGCCCTGAATCCATCCCGAAGTAATGGTAGCCCATGGGGATGCACCCCCAGTGTTGTAAAATGAAAACAAACAGGTTTTAAATGACTTAAAGATGTGAACTGAACCCTTAAAAAAACTACCAAGAGACTGACTGGCAGGACGGTCAATCAGCCCTCAGGACACAGTAAGACTGGGAGTGGTGGGTGGGTATGCGATGAGCTATAGTGTGGCCTGAGCTCATTCTAAAACACTTGTGCGATCAAGAAGATATTGTGCATCTAGCATGCACTAAACACTTGGTGCATAGCGGTGGAACTGGCTAAGTGCTACTTGCCATTTAATGCATTTCCTTGACTTTAGGTGTAACCGAGCTTTATGTTGCTGAAGGCAATGTGAGGGAGAGTTTGGATCTGAATTTTCTTTTGCCAGGGAAGGGACGGAGGTTTTTGCATGTAGAAAAGCTAGTATATCAGTGCTAAAACATTTCCTAACAATGTACTAACTTTCTTGGCAGAACAAAAGGGGGTCATTTCATACATATCTCCCCAAAACCTAGCAGTCCACAGATGCATACCATGTTTTGAATACATATATTTACCCTTTTTGCCACCCGTGCCTTCACTGATCTTAGAACCTAATAAGACTCAGGAGTCTCCATTTGCTTATTTATTTGTATGGCTACTCTGCCATATGCTGAAAGGTCCCAGGGTAGTTCGCAATGAAACTTGTGTAAACCACAGAATGTGCTGATGTCTGACCCTCTTCCATCCTTTAATTTGGGTGATTATCTGAATATGTTTTTAAAATCTAGAATAGATACAGATAAAGATATAAATTTATTTTATTTGTTATTTAATCTAGCCCTTAATCTAACATACCAGAAGAGATATAAAAATGTGAACCACCCTGAATTGTTGCAAAATAAAAAAATAAAAATAAAATAATCATATATAGAGAATGATCATAGAAATCTCCTGGAAGACGGAGAAGAGACAACATCTCTGGTGCCTATGATCTCTTCTGTACCATAAAAGGGTAACAGGGACCTGCTCTTTGATTCTTGTAAATATCATGGCCATTAAAAGAAAGAAAAGAAGAAATGAGCTGAGCATTTTGAAATATCATGACACAACTGCTGAGTATATGTAGGATTAGAAATGCTGTTATTCTCACCTTCAGTGACAAGTAGAATGCATTGAAATGATTGCTTTTATGGTTCTTAAGACAGTCATCCTAACAAAAATATACAAAGTGGCTTATGTAGAATCAAGTGCTCACTATATGAAGGGGGAATATTTCAACATAGCTCTTAAGCATTTAAGCTTACTTATTCTGCCAGTTCACCCATAAAACACTAAGCTAAATTGTCCCAAACCAGTCTAGCTTGTTTTGTATTCCTTACTGCTGCCCTGCAGCGATAATCATTTGCCACTTTTTTTTCAATAATGGTTAAGCTTTGTTTTCCCTTTTCATTTAATTCCTGTGAATTTAAATTTAATATGCTGTTATCCTCTGACAGAATGAACATTCTCTTAGAGTGATATCATGCTCTTTCCTGCACCACCCCGTTTTTCTTTCTCAGATGCAGAAGGCAAAAGTGTACATTACGTTTTGTTCTATGATAATTTGGAAAGTGGGATTCATTGTAAGACACTAGGGGCCGGTTCTCACTAGGACTTTTTTGAGCATTCAGAGCGGTTTCAAAACACTCTGTCTGCCTTGAAAAGTGGCTTTTCACATTAAAAAGAGGAGTAAAACTGATAAAACGAATTAAATAAAACACCCCTTTAAACAACTCTTGCTACGGTTTCTTTTAATGAAATGGTTTATGGGGTGTTCCCACTTGGATCAGAGTGTTTTGAAACCATTTTACTGCCCGCCTGCCCACTTGCTCACCCACCCACCTGCCTGTCTGCCGCTGCCTGCTTGCCTGTCCACCTGCTTGCCTTCTATTCTGGCAGCTGGTTTGTGCCCGCCATTGTGGCTGCCGCTGGACACTGCTGCCACCCTGCTCGCTCACTCTGCTTCCCGCCAAGCAGCCCTGGTGCTCCTGAGGCATAGGGAGGAGGAACGGGAAGTGGCCAGTGAGCAAGCTCCTCCTCCCTTTTGGGTGCTGCTGCTGCACCGCTGCCGCCGCCGCCGCCGCCATGCTCCACTTTAAAGCGGAATTAAGAAAAGCAAATGGGAATGCAAATAATGTGCGTTTGCATCCTTTTTAAAAAAATTCGCTTTAACGGAGCTAAGTGGGAATTCGCCCTAGTATTTTATACATCAGATGGGGACATGTTTTGGCAAAGATACATCATTTCTTCATTAAGGAATATAAGCAGAGACTGAGGAGTCATGCTGAGGATTCCTTTTAGAAATGAACATGACATAGAAAGTGCAGTTCAATCCATTTTTTCCCAAAGCTTCACTGGTAGCTGATCCTCTACCAAATGGCACTTGACCCACCCAAATAAATTGCACCCATTCATTTTGAAGTTGGCCCATTAGCCAGGTGCATCGCAAAGAACACACTTGATTCCAAAAAGTCAATATCAGTTACTGAGTTGCCTACCTTCAGGGGGAATTAGCAAGGCACCTTCAAGTCAAAGTCAGATTTGTGTGAAATTGGACTCCACAGTTGAAAGTGGTTTAGTGAAGGCATATGGAACACCATCTGGTTATGTTATTTTGGACCAATATAACAGCTGTTTCCTTAATCCTTGTCCATCATGGCTAATTAAAAGCTAGCCAAAGGAGTATGTTTGGTAGGCCCATGATCAGTGAGGTGCCAGCAGCACTTAAGGAAGCTGAGGTACACCGCCTCCTTAAGAACTCCTTGGATCCAGAAGTGTTAAACAACCATCACTATCACCACAATGTCAATACCCCCTTTTGAGGAAAGTGGTTTCCCAGCTGCAGACATGTCTGGAAGGAACAGGTTATCTTGACCCATTTCAGTCTGGCTTCAGGTGGTACTGAGACTGCCTTGGTTGCCTTGATGGAGGCTCTATCAGGAGAGGGACAGGGGCAGTTTGACCCTGTGGTCCTCTGTCTCTCAGGGACTTTCAATACCATCACCCCATATCTTGTTGAGATGCCTGGAGGGGTTGGCAATTGGATGTATTTTTCTTTAACGTTTCTCTTCCTATCTCCAGGGTAGGCTCCAAAAACTAGTAATGGGGAACTTTGTTCAGCCCATTAGGAACTTTTAAGTAAAGTTCTTCAGGGATCTGGTCTGTCCCCTATGTTATTTAAGATCTATATGAAACTAATGGGAGATGCCATCAGAAGATCTGGAATGAGGCACAGATGACACCCAATTCTATGTCTCATCTGGGGAAACCTTGCTACGGGTCCTATATATATAGAGAAAAAAGCTACTTTTCAGTGGTAGCATCTATCTAATGGAATGCCTTCTCCACTGATATCCACAGAACAATTAAAGTGATGGATTTTAGGCACCTTTTACAGGCACACGTCTTCACTTAGGCAACCAATGTATGAATGGTAATTTTCTTCCTAAGTCAACAGATTTTAAATTTGTTAGGTAAACATCTGTTTCCTGCTATTTTTAGTCATCTTAAATTATTGGGTACTATCCGCACCGAGCCAAAACCAGAAAGTTCTGCCCTAATCAGTCAGTATAATTAAAAGGACACTCCTTAGGCTGTGGTCACACCTAAGGTTTAATCCAGTTTCAGTCCACCTTCAGAGCGAGAGAATACATCAACAATGTGACTAGTAATTTTCTTTCCACATTATTTATGCCAAAAGTGAATTTTCTGAGTTATTTAACACTGAAAGAAAACAGATTGTCACTTCACTGATGTTTCTCTCACTCTGAAAGTGGACTGAAGCTGGATTAAACCTGTGACCACAGCCTTAATTGAGAAGTACTGCTTTGAAATAGTCCTGGCTTTTTTGGCACACTAATGGCAATAGATACTATTCTTGGATGATCAGTTAATGAAATGTTTGCACTATACTAATCTATGAATTTTCTATATTTTTATTGTTAAGTGCAGATGTTAAAGTTCATGATTATTATGTATCGTGATAGATGGTTTCCCCTAAAGCTTTTTATTCTATTTAAGCACAGTTTTAGGCATTTTAGCTTCCTTTTTGGCAGAAAATGAAGGAACCACTGGCTTCTAGACCAGGAGTATGAATTTAGCAGAAAAAGTGTTGGGTTCTATGGGATGTCACACATTAATTTCCCAAGACAGTGTTTTGATCTACAGCAGGTCAAAATATGCTTGACAGTGATCAAAGGGACCTTCCAGTTGGGTTTGCTTCATAGCACTCAAGTAGAGAATAATTGTTGCCTCATGATACAAAT
This sequence comes from Aspidoscelis tigris stejnegeri, assembly GCA_023333525.1. NCBI lineage: Eukaryota > Metazoa > Chordata > Lepidosauria > Squamata > Teiidae > Aspidoscelis > Aspidoscelis tigris. The sequence continues at coordinate 45,619,085 of JALMGA010000003.1, read as the reverse complement.
TCATCTTCAGTCAAGTTTATAACTCAATTCAACATAAGCACATTGAATAAGGTTATTGAAAAATTAATGATGTACCCATTTAAATGTTACATTAATTGGAAGGATTACTTTATTCTTGCCTAATTCTCCATGCCAAAAGCATACTTAGAAGGCAAATCCTAAGCACCTACTAAACTTAGTGATAATCAAATAGTGCAGCTTAGACCAAATGTTTCATACACACTCAACAAATTCACGATCCTGTTGTCTGAAAGGCTCAAGTGATTGGTCTGGTCATAGAACTAGGCTGTTTGCACACCTCTCACCTCTTGTAGTCATTTCTTGTCTTCTACAATTCTACTCAGTCATATTTTCAAAGATTCAGGAAGATGCCCTTTGGAAAGAGTGGACAGATCATATGGCAAGCAAGTTGGGAGAGACGGCGTCTTTGGTTTGCATGATGGCTGTAGGGCAGGAAGGAATTCTAAAGTGCTATCAGAGTGGTTTCTCCCATTTTGTAGGGGAACACAATACTTCCCAAGCCTTAATAGTGGGATGGTGGTCCAATGGAGGAGGGGTTATGCAGATCCTGCACACTTTGCACCATCCCTTGCTGCCTTTACTACACCACATCAATCCAGCCAGAAAAGATTTTTTCAAAACAAGAAATCCAAAATTATTTGGACCAGGGCTATGAGGGCAGTCGATGATAGCATTAGGTTCCAGTTGCAAATCTCATTTTAATTCTACAGAACCACAATTTGATCTGTAGCAGATGAAAATACCTTCACAAACAGTTCATAAAATTCAGGTTGTGTTCATAGTTCAATTTTTCTGTGCATTGGGAGCACTATTCAAAGGAAAAATATGAAGCCTCTGTCTTTTCTTCGCAAATATCCTGACCTGGGATACTGGATATCTCAGTCTCGACTAGTAAGATAGTCTTTTTTCAATCCAAAGAGTGGCTGTGGAAATGTATCAGGGGTCGGCACGCTTCTCATGGGGACGCCTGCATCCGTGCCAAACCCGTACATGTACCATGTTGCTGGGAATGCCATGGGGACGCCTGAGATGCGTTCCCGGTCCCGTGCCCGGCTCATGCATGCCCAAACAGCACCCAAAGTGTGCCAAATGGCTTGCATGGGGATGCAGCCTATGTGTTTGCCCTTTTAGTTGTGCTTTTGCCACCTGTCTACAACTGCTTCCTTTTTACCTTTTTAAAAATCAGTATCTGTGCAGAACTCTGTCTCCTTTCCAAAGAAAACAAGGAAGGAAAACTATATTTATTTGTATTTTTATCCCTCCCCATACCCAAAGGTAGATTGGGTTTAATTAGTTATATTTGGGGTGTGATTCCACTTCATTTGGGAAAGATTATCTGGATCTCTTCCTGGAGGGTGGCAGGGTGTGTGGCTTTTGTGCATGCCTGTGCATGTGCGGCAGGGGAGATGGGGAGGCACATAGTTCCCTTGACTCCATTTGAATTTGGATGCAATAGGGTATATCTCCCCCAAATATTTAAAAAGCTGAAAGGGTGGTGGCTAATGGATGCAGAGACAGTGCTTTATCTGCATGTTTTCCCCCATCACCACAGCACATAAACAGAGTTGGAAGCAAGGCAGATAAAGTGCTCAAAAGCCATAGCCCTGCATATAAATTTTGGGAAAGTAGAAATATATGTTTCAGTGACAGGGAACTGACCAATAGTCCAAAGGGAGACCTCCCCACTTTGTGTGCCCCACAGTATGGGCACAGCATTTAGGGAGAACAGGAAGCTCAGCACTCAGCATGTATTTCTAAAGATGTGAACTAGAAAAGTGCGGACTGAAGCTTCCAAAGGCTTTGCTTTAAGTTCAGGAGCTACTGTATAGTGTGAACACAGCATCTTAGGGAACACTGCTCTTTTCCCACGCCTCTTCCAAGACTGCTCCGTGAGTCCCAGCAGCAATAATATTATCTATCAATCAATGAAAAAGTTGTGTTATTCCTTATTCAGCCTCTTACTTGAATAAACAGTGATCACCAATGTCAAGGTCAATTGCTATGAGTGACAGAAAGACAACAGATAGTTTTTGGTTTTTTTAAGTAAGTTTCCAGGGTATCTCATTTTGTTATCTTAATGTTTCCTGGAAACTAAAGTCAGCAATTCTGCAATGATCTCCTACTAGACTTTACAAACGGGCTCCTTGGAATAAACATGTACATTGAACAACTCATTTCCTCTGAAGTTGTATTCAGCTCTGTGGGAAAATATAACTGATGAAGTTCATCTGAGCCAATTTGGAATTATATGTATTCCTATATGATATTTATTCCTGGAAACTCTACCAAGTGGCTTAATATGCCAGGACGATGAACCTTAAGGGAGTCTGAAAAACCACAATTCCTAGTGGCAGTCTAGTTATGCTTATCCAAATCTCTTTGTTGTGTAATTTTCTTTTCATCCTACTTCAAACATTTTGCTTCTATTAATCAATTTAACTGTCCCATTATTATAAATGAATAGAGGACAGGAATTCTTAGCCTGGGGAACATGCACACCAAGGGGTATGAGCTAGGACATTTAAAGTGTAGCCTTGAATAATGGTGGGGAGAGGCACACAACATATACATTTGAAATAACAGCAACTATTTTGAAGGGTACAGTTTATGAAATTGGGCTGCCAAGGAATATGCAAATAAAAACATACTTTCCACCTTAGGAAGTCCAACTGAGATCAACAATTCCTTTTGCCAGCTATCCCTGCAATAACGTGGCCACAACAAGCAAACTTCCAGTCACCATTAATTACTCTTAAATCAGGTTGAAAAACTAAGCCTCCTTAAAAATATATGGCTGTGCATGTTGAATTTTCTGATACTGCATCTTATTGCATTCAGTAACTGTGGTACTCCAACAAAAAGAGAAATGATCCATGTTGCTGATGATTTAACTGCACATGGCAGAAGATATAACACCCAGTCAGGTTGTGAGGAACATGATGTCTTCACGCCAGTGGTGTCCTCAAACATATAGCACTCCTGCAAGGACTGACAATGGTCAGACTCAGGAAACGTGAGTGATCTACATGTGCCATGCTATGCATAGGCATCATTTGAGATGTGCTAAAAGTGGCCAACATTTGGGATCATTTCTGGTATGTTTCATTTCCCAGCTTTGAATTTTGTGAGGGAGTGAGGTGCATGGCATGAAGACACCGCATATCCCACTTTGTGAACCAGAATGCACTTTGGCCCAGCATGCACTGCAATCCCCCACTGTGGACATGCAGCTTGCATTTCAGATGTGTTGTTATTTCCTTAATATTCCATTATGGATACATGTGATGATTCTAAGTCAGCCTAGGTCAACTTTCTATAACGTGTAGGTAATAATATTTTTTTTTTTAATGTGAAGAGAGGGATTAAAAAATGTATATTATGATACATTTTTCTTACTGTGTGGTTTTTTTTAAGGCCGCATCCCCGTGTAAGCCGGTTGCTTCGCTTGTGATACGTGTCATAAAAATCCGCATTGTAACTCACAGTAAAGCGTCCCCATGTGTTTTGGGGCAATGAGGATTCAAATCTTACGTGCCTGTCCCCATGCAAGCCGCAGCGTGAACCCACATCTTTTTCTCCCCACCCACCCTCTCCCCTGATAGGAAGCCGGGTTGATGTCACCATAACCCATTCCGCCCGCTGCAGTGATGACAGGCAAACAGCTGCAGCAGTGACAGGCAAACACCGCAGTTGCATGAACACAACACACTAGATCATTCCTTTCCTTGGCCACCACAGTTAAAAGCATAACCAAAAGTTATAACATATAGGGTGTTTTTCCACTGTCACTAGAAGTACCCATTAATGGGTACAAAAATGCCATTTCGTACCCATTAATGGGTACTTAATGGGTACTTTTAGTGACAATGGAAAAACACCCATAGTTAGAAGCATAACTAAAAGCAGATCATTCCTTTCCTTCACTGCCACAGGTTAGCGGAGGTGCGCACATCCGCATGACAGCGGGTATGACAATGGACACCCCCCACTCGCCACTGGCTCAAAATTACTCACACATAGCTTGCTATCAGGGAAGGGGGGTGTAATAAACGTAGCCATTGCTTTAAAGAAATCCCCAAGTGGCTGCAGCATGCATGGTAGGAACAGGGAGCAGAGGCAAAACCCTGCCTGCTAACACTACGGCCGCCAAGCTCCACCCCAAATAACCTGTGAGTGTCCCCATGACTCCAGGACAATATGTGCTTGCCCCTTATTTCGGAATGAAGACACTTGCTAAGTGGGGTTTTTTTTTGACACGTATTGTCTCACATGTAGCCCGTATTAGGGCTTTGCATGGAAACACTCCCAAGGCGACCTCAGACTATCTTCAGCACTATTTTCAGACTATTTTCCCACTAAATGTGGGCTAGAACAAAATAGGGAAACAGTTGCAATAGGCACACTGTAGTAAATATAAATATTTAAGGGAATATATCAAATGGATTGCTACAGGAAACTTAAGCATCATGAGTAAAAATGCCTTTTGTACATGAATTTTGTAATTTATTTAAAAAATTAAAACTTTTCCCCTTATAAAGACTTGTCTATATCAAGGAAAAGAGGACAGACCCCCAAATTAGTTCCTAGCAACACTTGAGAAAAACAGTGATGCTACAATAATGATTGTGCATACCTGACCAGCAAGTCATACTGGGTTGGGTTGCCTAAATGACTTTAAAAAAAAAAAAAAAAGCTGTTTGAACAGGGCAGCAGGAGCTGACTTGTTTCCCATAACACCAACAAGTAATTGTACATATTAAGATTGGATTAAAATGCAATATGTTAGAAATGGCTGAACTATAGTCCCAGGCTGATTATTTACTTGAAAGTAAAACCGAATAGCCTCTTGCACTGCTTTCTTTGTATTTTCATTAGCCAGTAAATGATAAGGGAATTTCCTCAAGAAAAGCATAGGTCCCCTTCCTTCTTTTCCCTAATTCGTTCCTTTTGCCTCTCACCTCCACCTCTAATTTTCTTACTTAAACTTTGAAAAGTCCTGCTGCTGCATAAGGGTTTTTTTCCACTGACCTCCCTTTATCTGGATCTAAGATGATCCGGATCTAGAGAATGGGTCCTTCAACTAATCTGGATCTAGTAGATCTGGATTAAGGGAGGTACCTGATGCATCCCCACGGGCGGTGCAGCACCCAATAGCAATGGGTGCTAGCCTGCCCGCAGGGGAAATGCCAGAGCACCCATGTGGTGGATCTCGATCGACCAATGTGGGGCCTGCTTGTCACCCCAGGTTTTCGGGGAACAGGGAGTCCAATCTCTGTTGTTGCTCCGGAGATTCTTTGAAGATTCTCCATAGCAGCATAAGGTCTGGATATTCTCTGGAGTGATCTGCAGCAAACTTTGAAGATTCTCCGGGGCCTTTGACAAAGGTCTGTAGGACTGGCATTGCTCTCTCATGGGGTCCTCTTCAGAGCCTGTGCTGTTTGGCGCCAGCTTCAGAGATTGTGCACAGGCTTCGGAGCTTTGGGTTTCAGGGAGTCCCCCCTAGACCCCACTGCCCAATCACGGTGGAAACATGCTCCGTATAATCCGGATTTGATGCCTGAAGACCCCATTGTAGACCCCTTTAATGGGGTCTACAGGAAATCTGGAGGACCTGAAGGACCCATTCAATCCAGATTTCCCTAGAACTGGTGGAAACAAATGTGGCTCTAATGAGGTCTGCAGTGGAAATGGCGTCTTTCTGCTCTGAGCCTAATGGGTCCCTAATGGGTCCTTAAGTGCTAGTGGGAAAAAACCCATAGACAAAGGGGGTTGTAGGCTGGGTTGTCCCTATACAATTTGGGGGCACAATTTGATGGGGTACGTATGCAGCAATTGATAGAAAGCTCAAACTGATAATCACAGCAGAAGTGTTCATTAGATTGAGGCACTCTGATTTATGGCGCTACTTCTTCCTAGCTGCAAAAACAAGCTCTCCAAACATGAAGCAGACTGAGGGATTTTAGTTGAACAAGTTTGATTGGAACCAGTTTGAGTTTGTTAGTATTTTGCCCTTTAAATTTTTTTAAATTGTACTTTTATGTACATAACCAGGTTGAATTGATTTGAGGTTTGCAACCAATCAATCTGAACCAATTCAAGCTGATTTGTATTCAAATTGAACTTAACATCCATATTCAAATCCACGAACATCTCAACTGAATTCATGTTACTATTTCATTGTTTCTGTGTTCTTTGGCTGCCTCTGAGCTGTAGCTACTACTGAGTGAAATTCTATTGTCTCTATTTTGCCCTGTAATAAAGTTAATTTGAATGATCCTTACCCTTTAAGAAATATATATACATCTATATCGATCTAGTTATTTCCCCTTCCTGAGGTATGATCAGTCAAACCATACATTAAGTCCTATAAAAATCCCCTACATGAGAAGGCTGGGCTATTTGCAGGGCACAGGAAATGGCCATAAGTGTTGGGTACTTTCCTGTGTTATGCACAAGACAGGGAACTCTCAGGTACGTCCATGTGCTGCAGGGAAGGAAAAATGGGAGCTCTGTCAGTGATCTTCTCATCAATAGGCTGTTATAGAACATGAGAACATAAGAGGAGTCCTGCTGGATCAAGCCACATCTAGTCCAGCATCCTGTCCAACACAGTGGCTCATGGGCATCTCAAGCAGAAGACAAATCCCAGCAAATGGCCTTAGAGGCATCCTGCCTGTCCCCCACCTGGAAAATGTACCTAGACATCCATTCTAGTAACCAATATGTTTGTCATCCATAAGTTTGTCCAACCCTTTCTTATAGCCATCTAGGCTAGGTGCTGTTACCACGTCTTCTGGAAGCAAATTCCATAGACAAATGACCCTCTGGGTGAAGAATCATAGAATCATAGAATGGTAGAGTTGGAGGGGACCTCCTGGGTCATCGAGTCCAACCCCCTGCTCAAGGCAGGATCTCCTAAACCATCTCAGACAGATGGCTGTCCAGTCTCTGCTTGAAGACCTCCATCGAAGGGGAACCAACCACCTCCCGTGGCAGCCTGTTCCACTGGTTGATCACTCTTACTGTTAGAAATTTTTTCCTAACATCTAAACTAAATCTTTTCCCCTGCAGTTTCACCCCATTGTTTCTAGTCCTTCCTTGAGAGAGTGAGAACAGGGCTGATCCCTCTGCCCTGTGACAACCCTTGAGGTATTTGTAGACAGCTATCATGTCTCCTCTCAGTCTTCTTTTTGAAAGACTAAACATTCCTAGTTCCTTAAGCCGTTCCTCATAGGACATGGTTTGCAGACCGTTCACCATCTTGGTAGCTCTCCTTTGAACCTGCTGCAGCTTGTCAGTATCTCTTTTAAACTGGGGTGACCAGAACTGGACACAGTACTCCAGATGAGGACTGACCAAGGTAGAGTAGAGGGGGATAATAACTTCACGTGATCTGGACTCTATGCTTCTCCTAATACACCCCAGGATTGCGTTTGCCTTTTTTGCAGCTGCCTCGCACTGTTGACTCATGTTCAGTTGATGATCTACCAGGACACCCAAGTCTTTTTCACATGTGCTGCTGCTCAGCCGAATTCCTCCCATTGTATATGTGCTTTTTTCATTTTTCTTGCCCAGGTGCAGAACCTTGCATTTTTCTTTGTTAAATACCATTTTATTAGTTGCAGCCCATTGTTCGAGTTTCTCTAAATCTTTTTGAATCCTCTCTCTCTCTTCTCTGGTGTTTGCAATCCCCCCAAGCTTTGTGTCATCAACAAATTTGATCAGTTTCCCTTCAACTCCCTCGTCCAGATCGTTTATAAAAACATTAAACATAACTGGGCCCAGGACAGAACCTTGTGGTACTCCACTTGACACTTCCCTCCATTTGGATGTGCAGCCATTTAAAGCCACTCTTTGAGTACGATTACTAAGCCAGTTTTGAATCCACCTTATAGTTGCCTTGTCAAACCCATATTTGATCAATTTTTCAATGAGGATCGCATGAGATACTTTGTCAAATGCTTTGCTGAAATTGAGAAATACTATGTCTACTGCATTTCCTTGATCAACCCATTCAGTGATTTTGTCATAAAATGAAATCAAGTTGGTCTGACACGACTTGTTTGATACAAACCCATGTTGACTACTGTTAATTATTGAATTCCTATCCAAATGCTGACATATGTGTTGTTTAATAATTTGTTCGAGAATCTTTCCTGGTATTGAAGTCAGGCTAACAGGCCTGTAGTTCCCTGGGTCTACCTTCTTCCCTTTTTTGAAGATAGGAACAACGTTTGCCCTTCTCCAATCGTCTGGGACTTCTCCTGTTCCCCATGACTTCTCAAAGACTACAGCAAGCGGTTCAGCAATTACCTCTGCTAATTCCTTCAGTACCCTAGGACGTAATCCATCTGGACTTGGGGACTTAAATTCGTTTAAGTTAGCTAAGCGTTCCCTTACTCTCTCAGTGTTGATTTTGTGTCTTGATTCTCCTAGTCCTTCATCAGTACAGTGAAGGACTGTTGCATGCACATTATCCCTCTTGGAAAAAACAGATGCAAAATAGGAGTTCAGAATCTCTGCCTTCTCAAGATCACTTTCGATCACTTCTCCATTCTCTCCCTGCAGACTTCCCAAAACCTCTTTGAATTTTCTTTTGCTGTTGACATATCCCCAAAACCCTTTTTTATTGTTTTTAGTCTCTCTTGCAAGCCTCAATTCATTTTTAGCTTTAGCTTTTCTGATACTTGCCCTGCAGATTGTACTGATTTCATTATATTCCTCCTTAGATATGTATCCCTCCTTCCATTTCTTAAACATTTCTTTTTTCTTTTTTATCAAGAAATACTTCCCCTTTTCTGAACTGTAGGTCTTGCTTATATTATCTATTGGTTCTTGTCACTGGACAGACTTTCAGGTCTCATGGGAATTGTAGTCCTGTAATTATCTGGAAAAAGATGGTTTGGCCACTCCTAGTTTACCCATTCTTACCCAACAGTTTAAAATGTTTTATTTGCCTATCTGGTTTGGTATTGACTATGACCAACTTCTTGCCTTCCGGCAAGATATTCTTAAGGCAATTATTTTCATATACTATTCATTCTTCTAAGTTCCATAGTTAAAAAGATTATAAACAACTCATGTCTGAATTTCAATATAAACACATCAAAGCAACTTAGTGAATTAGGCTGTGAAAAATGCCCAGGCAAATCACAAGTTCAGCACAGCATTATTTATAGCAACTATGGCTCTGCTGTTGACTCGCCCCAGCTGTTCCAATGTGTCATAGTGTGTATTTGAATTTCAGAGCACAAAAAAGTGCTCTCCACCCTCTCAGCCTATTCTGGGCCGTTCCCAGCTGTACTGGAGGGAAAGCATTCACATGCTCATCCTCCGTGACAGCTGGGCCCCTCCCCCAGGCTGCCTCCATTGGCTCCTGGGGAGCCAGGGGTGGGCAGCCCTGTTGCCTCCCTTCCCTGGGGTCCCACTCGATCCAGGGGCCCAGATTGGGTTTCTGGGGCCGGCAGGACCCTCAACCAACCTACACCTCTCCGCCCCAGGGCTGCGCCCATGCGCATGCTCCTTACCTGGTGGTTGCCCGGTCGCTACTGGCATGATCGGGTCGGATGTGTTTTGCGCCTGTGCATGGTGCAGTCCCTGATTGGCCAGCCATCTGCCTGGTTTCAACTGGCCATCTGCGCAGGTGCCTGGCCAATCAGGGGCTGCGCTGCATGCAGTCAAAAAGTGCAACTAGTCCAATTGTGTCAGTAGTGACCGGGTGACCACCAGGTAAGAAGCGTGCACGTGGCCGTGGCCCTGGCCCCAAGGTGGCTGGGTGTTGGGTGGGGGTCCCGCCAGCTGCAGGGGCCAGCTGCAGGCCTATGGAGCACGTGGGACCCTAGGGAAGGGAACCGACAGGCCTCCCTGCCCCTGGCTCCAATGTAGCCAATGGTGGGAGGCTGGGGGCAGGACTTCTAAGTCCTGGGACAGCCGTTCAGCCTGAATGTGCCTAAGACAGTTTTCTATCCACACGTAGGCAGGTAAAGGACACTGTCAATGCGGATGGGAAACTGTCTTAGATGCATTCGGCCTGAAGCACTCTATAGGGTTTTTGCTGTAGTGCGAAGAGGCCTCTGGTCTCTGCTTGAAGACCTCCAGCAAAGGAGAGCTCATGGCCTCGTATAGTAACCTATTCCATTGACTGATAGCCCTTATTGTCAGCAAGTTTTTTATAATATCTAGCCTGTATCTACTCCCTTACAGTTTCATCCAGTTGTTTCTAGTGAGAATAGGCCTGATCTGTCAGCCTTGTGACAGCCCTTCAGATACTTGAAGGGGCAAATAAAGAGATCCTGAGGATCAAACTTGTAACCTGATTGAAAGTAACTCTGTCTGATCCTAAAGGTTTATGGTATCAGTCCAATTCATTTGGAACTGCACCAAAGGTGCCAATAATTATTGGTTCAACCATCATGCTCTTTTGCCATAGGCATTCAATTTTAATTTGCAGGTCTTTGTACAGGGTGACTTTTCCCAGATATTTTAGCTCTTCTATTGCCAGACATTGCCATACTAATAAGCCACACATGGCTTCTCTCAACCATTGTTATGTCCAGACTGTTATATGCAAGATCCTTATCAGTTTATTGTTTGAAAATCCCACTATACTTTGGTGTGTTTGTTTCCTTTTTTTCTTTCCTTTTTTTGATCTTGGGCTTCACAATTCTTTGCTTGCTATGAAATTATATTTCATTTTACTGTTCTTCCAACTGATCACAGTTTTATCATGCCTTGTTGTCATTGTGGTGTTGTTCTTTTATTAATTCTATTGTTATTTTGCAAGCCCCACAAAATAGAGACAATTTGGGGGCAAAGCCAACAGTAATGGCTCTAAAGGGAGTTGGACAGTCACAGACACAAAAATCGGAAGGCTGCTTAATGGTGTGTAATTAAAGTGCCCCAAAAGGATGAATTCTTTCTTATGTCAATTCTTATGTTTTGATCCTTTAGTAAGACTCTTGAGAACCCAGATCCTATGGCTGACAGAATGTTTTCAGCTGAAATTTTAATCAACCCTAAACAGCTCAGTCTGAAAGCTCATAATCTGAAGCTACATTAGGGAGTCTTTTTCTCCATCTGTATTCCTGCAGTGCTTTTGCACTTTGCACATTTTAATTGGTTCCACTTTTATTTTATTTTTTAAATTGTCAGTGACCAGAACAAAATTTTATTGAGTTGATAGCTTGTTCTTTTCCTTGGGCCTTTGTTAAAGTATTTTTAATATTTTAAAAATGGGAATCTCTATAAATCTGTCCAAGAATCATAGCCAGATTTTTCAGTGCTAGGGGAAGAACCTTGGAAATGGGAAAGAAAAAGATGAAATGTGTTTTCTTTAACTATTTGAAACATCATATTTCATGCCTGTATTATAAGCATAGTAAAGCTTCATTGCCTTATTTGGTCAAAAAAACTCCATCATGGGCTAAATGGCAGATTATAGCAAGCTTTTCTTTTGTTATTGCTATAGTATTTATTAATTACTTAAAAGAAGCTTTCACACTGGCTTTCACACCAGACTGATGCTACTGATTTTGGAAACCAAATATTGAAAGAATTAGTTTAGAGAGAAAGTTCATAACCTCTCTTTAGAATAAAAAGCAGCACAGTCTGTGTGTGATTCTCACAATGCAAAAATGTTTAATCTTCAAATGTACAGTATAATAAAAATGTTCAAACCTAACACACATCTTCAATGTCAATTCCAAATAAACACCAGAGCAAGTTTAGTTTAAAATTCTGAATGTATAAACTTTCTTTTAACTTAGTTTCTTTATTTTCTTTTTTAAAAGATGGTCAAGACTTATAGGCAAGGAAATTATAGATAAGGCAGGGGGATACCTTTGTTCTGTACAAGGTTGGTCAAACGGTGACACTCTGAACAATAGTCCCTAGAATTCTTGGCCAGTTGTCAGAATGGCCAGAACTCATAGAAGGTGTACACATAAGATTGTCCCTTCTGACAGGAGGCTGGGAAGTGTGCTACAAGCATAGTGCTCTTCCCCTGTGAATTGAGAGTGTTTTTAGAGTGGCAATATACCTTTAGCACACTGCCTGATGTTCCCATTTGTCAAGATTGTAGCTGCGAACTTTCATTCCCTAGTTTTAATTTTGATGGTAGTGCTGGGAGCAGGGACTCCCCTAAACACAGGAAATGGCACCATTTCTATGGGGCCACAGAGGAGATAGGTAAGTCCCCTGATGTGGTGTCAGGACCACCAATGGTCAGGAAAAAAGCTATAAACTTCTTACTCCTGTTTTGCCATTCAAGCACCATAAGGGGCATTTATAGTAGCCTGGTGGCAGAATGGGTATGGGTGCATGTGTATTCCACACTCATCAACTGCACTAAATGAGCCAAAAAGAACATTCAAGAAACTGTGAAGGTGGCATATGGATCCTGCCACAGTGGCTCCCATTCCCAATCCACAGATACAATCCAGAAGAATATCATAGTCAGTGGTATCAAGTAGGAATAACGGAAAGGAAACGCTTGTGTTCCGCAGAAAGTAATAGATGGGTAAGGGCTGACAGAGCATGTTATGGGCTGGGCACCTACAACTATTCTTGTCCAAATAGAGGGTGGAAAGTCCACAAATAAAATGGAAAGAAACAAAAAGGTGTGAGTAATTGGGAAATTTCGCACTTAGAAACTAATGTTAGAAGCTAATGTTGCCGAGCACTTGCACTTGAGAGCACTAGTCAACGACAGACTACCCGCTGCACGATTGATCACTTACCTGTTGTTGATCATGTGGCCAGATCTCTGCAGGGCACTGCCATCTTTAATCTGGCATCCTGCATGACTGCTCATTCATCAGCACCATTGCTACAGTGACACTGATGCTTTGTGCAAGTGCAGTCATGTCAGGGGGTCACATGAGCTACTAGCGCACTTGCATGGCACCTCAAATGACCTCCTCAGCTGGAAGAAGTGCAGATGCTCCCCAGCTGGATGCTTCCAGGTAGGTTCTGGGTTGCATGGGGTAAAGGTTAGGTAGCTTGTGGTGCACAAGTTTGTGCACCACAGCTAGTTTACAATTAGGCAACATCCGGACAATCGGGGGAACTTGGAGGCTGTAAGTGCCTCCTGTAAGTGTGGATGCACCTGCCCAGATGTTGACTAATTGTAAACTATGGGCCTCAGATCTGAAGATGGACTGAAGAAGATTTAAAGTGAAGGTGTGACCACAGCCTGAGAGTTGCCCTGCTAGGGAAGGAGGGTGTGAGGACTATACTTTAACTATCTTTTAGGTATATTTTATATATTTTTTATTGTTATGATGTTATCTGGACCTTCAAGGGAAGGGTTGAATATACACACAGATATGCCGCTGGTGCACACAGGATAGGGGTACATCTGCAGGTGCATCCTTATTGTATGTGCATGTGTAGTATTGATGGCAAATTAATTCTCAAATTGGACTGTCCCTTTTTAAGTTGTTAAGTGAAGCAGAAGAAATAATCCTGAACAGATTGTTCAAATAGATAGTGGTTCATGACGGTTCCTCAACATTTTTTAAAAGACAAATCATGAGAGAATAGAATGTTTTCAAAGACGTGCCTTATCTCAAGTTCAGAAAATGTTTACACTGGCAACTTACTCCTTAGCATCAGATCTGCCCTTTCACCCTCCAAGACAGAAACTTCCCTTTTTATGGTTGAGAGTTCAGTTTTCAAGAGCTAGTATCTTTCTCAGCAAAGTATAATTTAACAAAAAGTTGAGTCATCATTTATTGCCAATTTCTCAGAGAGATGCCTTGAGTTGAAAAAAATCACAACACTTCTTTGTTCTCTTTACTGATGAATTCCTTAAAATAGAACAAAAACAAAAACCTTAGGAAGTCATTTCTAGGCACCAAAACAAGGAGATAAATGAACTGCAGCTCCAACTAAACAACTGCAAACATTGCATAATCTCTGTTTAGAATTCTGTTTATTGTTCTAGGGTATTAAGTCTGGTATAATGCCTTAAGCATTATTAATACTGATATGGCTAGTATTGAATAATCCTTTTTTCCAGACCTGCAAACCTGTATACAACGTCTCAGTTCTGTATTTTATTTTTTTATTAAATCTCTTTCTTTTAAAACTTGCAGTTTGGGGGAACAGGCTTGATGGAAGTTTTTGAAACTTGGTTCATCTGTCAAGCACAAGGCACCCTAAGGAGACTTGTAAGCCATGCAAGAATCTATGATCTCTTAAAATATGTTACACATAGCTCAAAATAGGTTTCCAGCTTTTAAATCAATCTGCCAAGGACTGTTTGATAGTCTTTCCTTTGCAATTCTCCACCAAAGCATGCAAGCATACATGGTCCCATCTTGCTCTAGCTTGCAGATCAGCTTAATCCAGCTTCAGTCCACTTTCAGAGTGAGAAAATGCATCAGCAAAGTGGCAAGCTGTTTTCTTTCAGTGTTAATAATTCAGAAAATTCATCATTGGAATAAGGAATGTGGAAAGAAAATTACTGGTCACTTTGCTGATGTGTTCACTTGCTCTGAAGGTGAACTGAAGGTGGATTAAACCTTAGGTGTGACAACAGCCTAAGTCGATACTGATCACTATTATTGTCAGAAAATGTAAGAAATAGACAGCATATAGCAGCCTATTTCCCCAACTCCGCTTACTCCTCCAGGGTATCCTTGTTGGTTGAAGAAGGCACTTTCTGCCACCTTACCTCCATCTTTGGTGGCAGCAGGTGCCTTGCAGTAATTATGCTGCCTCCCTTTGCTGGCGAACGCTGGCCGAGGTACCTCCTGTGCTGTGTGCTTTATCATGCCCTGTACAGAGACACCATGGAAAATAGTGCCTCCTTATTCCAAAATGGTGGTGAAGACGGTGCCATTTTCCATGGCACCTCCCCTGCCTTAGTGCTGTCAAACTGCCACCCCCTGGAAGGCAGTTCTCTGCCATGTTTAGCAGAAGAACAAGACCTAACGATAGTGACTATGAAAGCTGGGATGATGGTGACCAATGGATTAACATTTTCTTTGGTTAATATACTTGTTTCTGAGTAGTGGAGCAAGTCACAGTGCAAAGAGACTGAAGTGCTTTTGTCTTAATTGCTCCAGAAAGCAGAATAATAATGACTTGTAACTTTATAGTAAATACTTCATTAACGCTGAACATTATCAAGGGCTTCACCACACAAACCTTGGTCAGGACTGTGTTGAAATATGCTTAAGTGCAAATTTAATTGATACACAGGGAATTGCTCTGGCTGCAAATCATGGTAGTGAAAGCAAGTCCATTCCCAATTTGCCATTACTGTAATTGAAGAAATAAAGTTTAGCTTGGAAAAAGAAATGTGTATAGCACTGTACAGTCTTCAAATTTGCATTTCTCAGGAAAGGGAGATTTATAAGTCTTGAACCCATAGAAGAAGACATGATGCTTCAAACACATACTAGGCAGCTATATTCTTATGAGCTGTTATTCACAGTTAGTCAATCAATTTAGGTCCTTCTGAGACCGTACTTCAATTATTCTCCTTTTGCTACATGGTTTATCATGGGTTCCTATTACTAGTACTGAATTGGAATCAATTAGTTTAAGCTCCTTTTAATGATGTCCTACATTGGGTGCAGGTTTATATGTTTTATATGTTTTTATTCATTTTGAAAATGTGACTTGCCTCGGGAGAAAGGTTAGATATAAGTACATAACTTATTTTGAAAAAACTGAAAAATAATAAATTGCTACTCCACGTGGGTGAACCAAAGGATTCTGCTGCCTGAGGCAAATGGTTCTTCTACTCAAATCCTTATAAAAGGGATTCTTCTCCAGATGTTGCTGCATTAAAACTTTCATAAGCACCAGCCAGCATAGCTAACTGCAAGGAATGTCAGGAACTGCAATCCATTATATCTTTATCTGGTATAAGGATTGAGAAGGGAAGACCATTTGCCTCTGGTAGCAGAATCCTTTAGTTCACATTACGTGATGGGTTCAGCTGTGTTACTTATCTGTGTTGTGTTAGCAGAATGCCAGTTTTCCCAAATAAAATCAGGTCTCTTACACAATCAAAGTACAACCCAGTGAATACTTTTCCGATAAGAACAAAACTGTTTATAATACTTCAGAACCTACTAATACAATAAGGAAAGAAGGTAGAGAAGGAACTCCGTGGAAGGAACTGCTCTCTGCTAAAACTAAACAGAAAATAACTGGGATTTTGATATAATAACCTGGAAAAACTGCTGCTGCGCTGTGGTAAGTTTGGGAGGTAAGTCCTCTGGTTTTTGGACAGTTTTTGGGGACCACGCAAAATATATTATAATATAAAATATTAATTCAGAAAAGTTTATCTTAAAGAAAGTATTTAATAGTTTTTTAGGTAATTTTTCAAAAACAACACAAATCCATTAAATAAATTGACGGTAGAATGTCAGCAGGGGAAGGGGGGCTTCCCAGTGTTTTGCACTGAGTGTCATATGTATGACTACCTGCCCAAGGGGCAGCAGTCTTAGGTCTGTGCTTGGTGCAATGAGCTCTGGGCTCTCAGGGAATGTGTTTTTTCCCCTTGAAGCCAAGGTAGCTGACCTGGAGAAGGAGATAGAGAGTAACAGGGCTGAAGGTGAGGCCTTCAGGGATGCGGTAGGAGCATCCCACTCCATGACAAGCAGCTCTCCATCTGCCTCGGAAAGTGGAAGCCTCAGGCAGGGAGGACATCAAGCCGAGGAAGAGGGACAGGCTCTCTTAGCTGGGACCCCTTCCTCCGTGGATGTGCCTGTATCCTCTTGCACTGAGGATACTCCTTCACAGGTAGTGGGAGGAGGGCTTCTTGTAGTGGGTGATTCGATTATCAGGAATATAGAGAGCCGAGTTTGTGATGGGCGTGTTGACTGCCTGGTGACTTGCCTGCCGGGTGCAAAGGTTGCAGACATCACGTGACATCTGGATAGGTTGGTAGACAGTGCCGGGGAGGAGCCAGTGATCATGGTACATATCAGTACCAATGATGTTGGGATGGCGAGATGGAGTGTCCTGGAAGCCTAATTTAGGTTGTTAGGTAGAAAACTAAAGTCCATGACATCCAGGGTTGCATTCTCAGAAATGCCACCTGTTCCACATGCAGGACCAGCCAGACAGGCAGAGCTCAGGAGCCTCAATGCGTGGATGAGGCAGTGGTGTCGGGAGGAGGGGTTTAGACTTGTTAGGAACTGGGGAACATTTTGGGACAAACCAAACCTGTACAGGAGGGACAGGTTACACTTGAACCAAGATGGAACCAGATTGCTGGCACTTAATATTTAAAAGGTTGCAGAGCAGTTTTTAAACTGATCCCTGGGGAAAGCTGACAGGAGCTGGGCAGCATCCGGTTTGGGAGAGTGCATCCTCAAGTGAGGAGGGCTGGAAATATGCAGATAATTCTGAGCTAAGTGGGGGATCAGTTAATAGTATGAAAGCAGAATGATGCAAGGGGCAGTGTAAGGATTCACGTGTTCTTTGATGGAGGAATTTGGACAAGAGGAGTGAATATAAATATATATATGCAAATACCAGGAGCCTTCGAGCCAAAATAGGGGAGCTAGAAAGTTTAGTTATGGAAAATAGGATTGATATTCTTGGCATAACTGAAACCTGGTGGACCAGTGAAAAGCAATGGGATACAGTCATCCCAGGTTACAAACTGTACAGGAAAGACAGGGAAGGGTGACATGGAGGTGGTGTATCCTTGTATATTAAGGAAGAGATAGAATCTTATGAACTGGAATGTCCAGGTGAGTCTGACTCTTCCACAGAAGCAGTGTGGGTAAAAATACCAAGCCAAAAAGGAAGCCTAACAATACGGACATGCTATTGTACTCCCAACTATACATTCGAAGGAGATCAACAATTGGAGAAGGAGGTAAAGGAGGTATCCCATAAAGATATGGTAGTTATAATGGGGGACTTCAATTATCCTCACATAGACTGGGTGAACTCCTGTTCAACTCAGGAAAGAGAGAGAAAATTCCTAGACCTGCTAAATGACTGTTCCATGGAACAAATGGTCATGGAACCAACCAGGGGAAATGCAGTCCTGGACTTGATCCTAAGTAGTGCTAAGAACCTGGTAAAGGATGTCACTGTAGCTGATCCAATTGGGAACAGTGACCACAATGCAATAACCTTCAACTTAAATACAGGGAGTAAGTTCTTAATAAAGTCTAACACAGAGACCTTAAACTTTCATAAGGGAAACTTCCCAAAAATGAGGAAATTAGTAAAAAGGAAATTGAAAGGGAAAGTCAAAACAGTTCAATCACTTCAAAATGGTGGAGACTACTTAAAAACACAATAATGGAAGTGCAACTAGAATGCATACCTAAAAGAAGAAAGGGGACTTCTAGGTCCAAGAAGAAACCAATGTGGCTCACAAGTGCAGTAGATGAAGTCATTAAAAACAAGGAGCATTCATTTAGAAAATGGAAGGCTTGTCCAAATAGGGAGAACAGGAGAGAGCATAAAAACTGGCAACACAAATGCAAGATGACCATCAGGAAAACTAAGAAAGATTTTTCAGGAGCACATTGTTAAAAGCATCAAAAGAAATAATAAGAAATTCTATAAGTATATCTGAAGTAGGAATCCAACCAGGAAAGCAGTTGCACCCCTAGATGGTAAAAGATAGAAAGGGATAATTAAAGAAGACACAGAGATTGCAGACAGACTAAACAATTTTTTTCCCTCCGTATTCACGGAGGAAGACAGAAGATACATGCCAGTACCTGAGCCTGTATTTTCTGAAGAGTTAAACTGTACAGAAATAACCAAGGAAAAGGTCCTTGCATGTCTTAATAAACTAAATGTTAACAAGTCACCGGGACCAGACGGTGTTCATCCAAGAGTCCTTAAGGAACTCTAGCAAAAATATATAATCTTTCCCTAACATCAGGCTCCGTACCTGAGGACTGGAGGGTAGCAAATATAACACCAATCTTCAAAAAAGGATCCGGGGGTGATCCAGGCAATTACAGACCAGTTAGCTTAATGTCGGTTCCATGTAAAGTGATGGAAACCATCATTAAAGTCAAAATTAGTGTGCACATGGAGGAGCAAGCATTGCTGAACAAAAGCCAGCATGGCTTCTGCAAAAGTAAATCATGCCTCACAAACTTGTTGGAATTCTTTGAGAGTGTCAATAAACACATGGATAAAGGTGAACCAGTAGACATAGTCTATCTGGACTTTCAGAAGGCTTTTGACAAAGTCCCACATCAAAGGCTTCTGAGTAAACTCATCAGTCATGGAATAAAAGGACAGATTCTGTCCTGGATTTGTGTCTGGCTTAAGGGCAGGAAGCAGAGAGTAGTAATAAATGGCAAATTCTCAGGGTGGAAGGAGGTAAAAAGTGGGGTCCCTTAAGGCTCGGTGTTGGGACCAATGCTTTTTAATTTATTCATCAGTGATCTAGAAGAAGGAGTACATAGTAAAATAGCAAAGTTTGCTGATGATACTACATTATTTAGTATAGTAAAAACTGAAAGAGATTGTGAACTCCAGAGGGATCTCTTGGCATTGGGCGAGTGGGCAAGCAAGTGGCAATTGTGCTTTAATCTTAACAAATGCAAAATAATGCACATCGGGGCCAAGAATCCAAATTATGTCTATAAACTGATGGGGTCTGAGCTTTCTGCAACACACCAGGAAAGGGATCTCAGGCTTTTGGTGGACAGTTCGACAAAGGTGTCAACCCAGTGTGTGGCAGCAGCGAAAAAAGCTAATTCAGTGCTGTGAATAATTAGGAAGAGAATAGAAAATAAGTCAGCAAGTGTCATTTTGCCTCTTTATAAATCTATAGTGAGGCCACATTTGGAATATTGCGTACAATTCTGGTCACCACACCTCAAAAAGGATATTGTGGAACTGGAAAAGGTGCAGAAAAGGGCAACCAGAATGATTAAGGGTCTGGAACACCTCCCTTACTAAACCAGGCTGCAATGTCTAGGTCTCTTCAGTCTGGAGAGACGGCATTTAAGAGGGGACCTGATTGAAGTATATAAAATTATGCATGGTATAGAAAAGGTGAATAGAGAAAATTTATTTTCTCTATCGCACAACACTAGAACCAGGGGGCACTCTATGAAGCTGATGGGTAGGAGAGTCGGATCCGACAAAGGGAAGTATTTCTTCACCCAGAGGTTCATCAGCTTCTGGAATGTGCTGCCGGAAGAGGTGGTGACAGCTACCAGTCTAGATGGCTTTAAGGTAGGGTTAGACAAATTTATGGATGACAGATGTATCAGTGGCTACTAGAATGATACCTAGGTGCATCTTTCAGGCTGGGGGAGGGGGGGAACCGAGGTGCTTCTAATGCCATTTTCTGGGATTCTAGAGCAGGAATAGTTTTGTCCTTGTCTCTGCTTGAGATGCCCATGAGCATTTGGTGGGCCACTGTGTGCGACAGGATGCTGGACTAGATGGGCTGTGGCCTGATCCAGCAGGGCTTCTCTTATGTTCTTATGTTCTTAAGGTGAAGAAGAAATAATGGCTAGTTCTACACCTTACAATGATAATGATATTGCATTATCACCAACTCTTTGCCCAAGCATTCAGAGTTTCACTCCATACAGGCATAGGGACTGCTCAAACTTGAGAACTTTGACATGGGTTGGTATGGTGCCTGGACAGTTGGTTGTCAGGATGCTGTGATAGGGTGTTTTTTCACTGTGCTCCTTTAATCCAGATCTAAGAAGATCCAGTTCTAAGGAATGGGTACTTCCTTTAATCTGAATCTAGTAGATTCGGATTAAGGGAAGTACCCAATGTGTTTCCACAAGTGGTTTAGCACCCAATAGCAATGGGTGCTAGCCTGCCTGCTGTGGAAACACCAGAGCACCCATGTGGCAAATCTGGATTGCACCACAAGGGGTCTGCCTGTCACCTCAGGTGTTTTGGGGGACAGGGGGTGCAATCTCCAAAGTTGCCTTCAAAGATTAGCAAAGGCTCTGAAGTCCCTCCAAAGATAATTTTGGAGATTAGCACATGCTCCAAAGACAGGAGAGAGGTGCATATAAATTAGCTCCGTGCTTGCATCTCTCCTGTGAGCACTGATGAGTCAGCCTCATTAATATGCACCTCTTTCCATGCCTGGAGGTAACAGGCAGCTCCCAAGTCAGTCTCATTAATATGCATGTCCTTTCATGGCTGGAGGCATGGGGTTTCTCTGCAGAGCCTTTGCTAATCTGAGAGGTTACCTTTGGAGGGACTTCGGAGCCTTTGCTAATCTCTGGAGGCAACTTCGGAGGGATTTCGGAGCTGCCTTTGGAGGGACTCCGAAGTCTTGACTTCTATGGGTGCCTCCCCACCATCACAGCCTCATCTAGACCCCATTGCTGGATTGTAGTGGAAACAGGCTCCCTACAATCCAGATTTTAAGGCTGAAGACCCCATTGTAGACCCCTATAATGGGGTCTACAGGAAATCCAGATTATAGGTCCTGAAGGACCCTTAATGATCCGGTTTTACCTAGCTGTGGTTGAAACAAATTTGTCCCTAATGGGGTCTGTGGTGGAAATGGGGTCATCCGGCTCTCAGCCAAATGGGTCCTTAATGGGTGCCTCAATGGGTACTTAGTGACAGAGGAAAAACACCCATAAACACTATGTTAACAGGATCATGATCTATATGGGTGGTTGTTTTGCTTCAGTTAAGGAAGAAGAAAAAACTCTCAACTAAAGTCAGGTTGCAGCTCAGCTTCTCCTATGTTATAGCTTATTAACTGCACTGTTAGCAGTTTGCTCTGAAGCCTGTTCACATCTGCATGTATCCTGGAATATATCTTGGGATGGGGGTCTGTTCTCCACATCCTAATGCAGACTTTGGCAGTCCTCACTTGGGGCCTGCTGTAGCCTGCACTGGCATGCCCCTGTTCCAGGATATATTCCAGAATAAAGCCAAGTGTGAACAGGCTCCTGGTTTCACACAAACTGAGCCTGTTTCTGGGCAGTGACTTGTCTTTGAGTCACTGGCTCTTGCAGAATAGAAGCTTATGGTTTTCAAATCATGTCCAGATATGGTGGTGTTTTTGCTCACCAGAAATGTGTACTCCTCTTGAGTTCCAACCCAATGCTAAGTCTATGCCATCCTGCTCATTTCTTGGGTTAAAAGGCACCCAATCACGTAGGTACCAAATGTACAGGACGGCATTGTCAATGAATAACAATGTCAGATCTGTCTTTATATGACAGGAAAATATTTTGCATAATTTCTCCCTCTTTTTAAATTTAGTTACTTAAGCATTGGATATTTCCAGCTATTTATTAAATCATAGAGATGATTTTTCTGTTGCACCACTATGGCCAGGTGTCCAGTTACAGACCCAGGCTGCTTCTTCAGAGGTGCAAACTGCTGCAGTCACCCCTAAAAACAATGCCTCCATGTTTCCATTTAAGAGTGGGGAGGTGTTATTTCCAATGGTGGTTGTGAGCACCTTCATTCAGGGTAGAAAATGGTGCCCTGTGAACAGGGTTCCTCCAATGACAATTGTGTCTGAAAATGGGCTGGCACAATTGCCACATGGCACTTTCTACACAACCAGTGGAGATGTGGTGACAGAAGGCACATAATAGGGTTTCTCACCAGGTAAGTGAAAACATGGCCTATGTAACCATGGAACTCATACACAAAAGAAGGAGCAAAGTTGCCCAAGTAATAACTGAGTTGTCCAAGCAACCAACTTTCTATTAAGTTGGAAACAAAGACCAAAACTGCTCTTTCCCCACCCCGTTAGTAGAAAAACAAAACAAAACAAGAATGCATTTCCAAATCCCTGTCTCTCTGTGCATTTCTTCACGTGGTAACACTGAACTTCTCCCCAGGGAGTATCTTAAAATGACATCCTTATATTCCATGCCATTTTTTAAAAAAAGTTAATTTGTTTTTCTTGGCTTTGTAGACTTTGTTACTTTGCAATCTTCATTGGAAAGCTTAAAATTGTAGGAAGACGTGCTAAGACACCTTACTTGCTCAGAGATACTCTCATTCTCTTGCCAGATTTGATTAGTCAGTATTTCCATGTCTGTTTTAACATCCTTGTGTGATATGATATGAAAAATAACATGAGTCAAGAGTTTTCCCCATAGTGGTTTTTTTATCATTAAAAATTACCCAAAATTAAACATTTGATCCAATTTCTAAGGCACAAGATATGTTATTCAGTATTTGGAGGTAATTTAGTGGGTTTGCTTGCATTATATTATTTGAAGTGGTTCCAACAACTCTCTTGCAGAAAATACCTGGGACCATTTCCTGTGGTCAAAGAAACTCCTGGCTGGAAATGTTGCAGTTGGGGGATGATATCTGAATATCTTGGAGTGGTGGCAGGTATGTAAAAAGCATGCTATCACTTGGAAGAGTGCTACACACTAGGGATGTAATAATAATAATAATAATAAACATTTATTGATTAGTCCATTAGACCATATCAAAATACAGAGGTACAATACAGGTCTTCATTGCCATCAGGGTAAAAAGTGCAACTTTTAAAATGGAATGCCTATCCAAGCCCCTAAGCAGTACATGAAGTTTCCCGGTGTCATCCAGAAAGTTATAGTTATCTAGAAGAGGGGCTATGAAGTGGGTTCTAATTTTCTCATATAGATGACAGTTCAGAAATAGATGCATTAAGTGTTCAACAGTATTTTCTTCACATACAAAGATTCTCCTGTCATAAGGTGACCCCTGATAATGGCCCAGTTTGGTCATAATGTCCAGTTGTTCAAATCTTACTCTAGTAAATAGTCTGCATAGATGGAATGGCATTTATGGGTGGCCAAATATGGTGTAGCTGTGGTCTGAGCAATGGCAGTTTGTGCTGCAATGCCCAAAGCTTGTTGATGAATAGCTGAGATGGCTTTAGGGCCAAAGGAACTCAGGATTTGTAGAGAGAGGCCAACAGAGGCAGTAGAGTTTTCTAAACATGCAAGCCAGGAGGACTTATCCCTTAATTGGTCCTGCTCTAGCATGCAGAGGCGAGGGAATCTATCTGGGTTCATTCGTATTATCTTTACCCAGTATTTGACTTGTCTTTTAAAGATCTGACAGCTTAAAAACATTCAACATTCGATTGAATTCATTCAGATTTGGACATCTGAATTCAAATCAAATGTCTATAAATTTGAATTTAAACAAATTTTGAATTTTTGAATCATTCATACAAATTATTCAGACATTTGTATGTGTATGGATATGTACACGATGTGTACTTGCCTGTACACATCTCTCCTGCATCCGTATGCATTTGTATAAATCCATATGGGACAAAAACGGGATGCATACGGGAAGGATGCATACAGATGCATACAGGATGCGTATGGATGCACACAGGCACATATGAATGTTGTCGACATTCGTATTCGCAAATACAGATTGAAAATTCACATGAATAGATTTGAATGTATTTTAATCAAATTTTAAACATTTTAATCGATTTGAATCTTTGGAGAGGTGATTTGGATCAAATCCCAAAAATTGCATTCGTGCACACCCCTACTACACACTGCTTGCAGCCATCTTCTGGATCCTGCTTCTGGTGACTGATATTTTCTTTTACACATGGATGCATACTGTTTACAACTTCAGTCCATTATCACATATGCAATGAACATATGACCATAAGAGGAGATGTATAGCTCACGAAGTAGCCCACCAATTGCTTCTGGGCATTCTCAAGCAGAAGACAAGGGCAAAACCTTCCCCTGCCTGTCTCCTCAGCCTAAAGTCAGTACCTAGGCATCCATGCTAGTGGCCACTGATACACCTATCTTCCATAAATTTGTCTAACCCTTAGTTAAAACTATTCAGGCTGGATGCTGTCACCACCTCTTCTGGCAGCAAATTCCACAGACTGATGACCTGGTAGAGGAAAAAAAAATTCCTTGTCAATAAGAACATAAGTGGTTTAACAGTGGTTTTGTATGGAATGTTAAGAGAAGTGGCCATGACCAAAGCTTTTGGATTATGCTGGAGCCATAAGACAAATTAGCATGAAATGATGTGTGCTTTGATGGTTTTGGAGAAAAGATCCTATGTAGAAACCTTTCAAGTCAACAAGAAACCTTGCTTTGAATCCCTCTTGATGCCAGTGGGAACAAAAAGCATTAACTATATTTTTTTCTATTTTAGTTCATTTACTAAGTGTGTGCAGAGCATGAATGCAGTGCATTGATCTCATCACAGGCCCAGCTATTTGTGTGGAATATTGTCAGGTATCCCTCTTGCCCACAACAGGGATTGGTTTGCATAACTGGTGATGTGCATATTAAGCAGACAATTCAGATCTGGTAGACTAGGATAAGGAAATCTTTGTGCTTTGGAGAAGAACATGGCGAGGAAGCTATGATGAGGCAGAGGAGAGGAGGAACCAATGAATTCAGTCCACCACATATCCAATCCAGATTATATCCAATCCAGATTAGCACTAGTCCTGTGCAGACCATGTGAAGTATGAAGCTCCTTGATCCAGATTACCAGGTAAGTGCAGAAACAGCTCTGTTGTGACTATCTAGACACACCCAGAACTAGTTTGCCTTTATGGTTTTCTAAGTTTAATTCTGTGTTTTCCAGGTAGTTGCTCTGTTCTTAAGCTGTCATTACTCCTAAGTAGATAATAAAAAGAAATACATATAGTTCTCAAGGCTTGCACAGAGTTTCTATCTTCCACAAATAATTACATTTGCATTATACTTATAGGAAAATGAACTGTGTGACATTTACCAAAATATGTTTCTTCTGTTTTCTCAGGAAATTGCGTTGTCTGTGTAGAGACATTGCTCACCTCCTCACGTGCCTCCTCAAGCTAAACCTGGAGCAGGAACACATTTACTCTTCCAGGAGAAGGAGTGTGTTTGACTGGAAAACTGCTAAGCCCCTACCTTGAGTGGGACAGAAAAATGAAATTTGCAAAACTTTGTGGGTGGCCTGAGACACTGTGGAATAGCTCAGTATAGTCTCCTGCCTCCTATTCCCTTTCAAGAAGAGCTTTTTTATTTGAACAGCAAGAAACAGTCAAGTCAGAATGTTTATAATCTTAAAGACTGGATCATATTTCTTGACTAATATAACGAAATGTATTAAGCAGAACACCCAGATTTCTTCAGGAGTTACAGAATGTTCCTAATGTATGGTAGCTTCAGGCTAATGTTAAAATATTGTCAGATTGTTGGTCTATCTAGCTCAGCATTGTCTGGAGTCTAGACAAACTGGCAACAGTTCTCTAATTCCAGTCAGGAGTCTTTCCCAGTCCTACCTGAAGATGCCAACTGAACCTGGGACCTTTTGCATGCAGAGAACATGCTCTGCCACTAAGCGATGGCCCTTCTCCAAATATAGTAGCAAGAGAAAATGTGCCTGTTTCCACTTAATACATAATTTTCACTGGAATGTTGAAAATGTCTGCTAAGTATAAATAGAATTTAGATAAACTTACATGAAAATGGATCTGAGTTTTTCCCTCCTCAGTTCTGTAAACACTCTACAAGAAATATTTGTGTGTTTACTTGGAGAAGAAATTGCTTTTTGAAAAAGAAATGTTCTTTTTTGTGGACAGCAGTGTAGTTGAGGGAGATTCAGAGCAGAGGCCCTGAATTCCCCCCCCCCCCAGTCACCTGAAAGGATAACAGGTTACTTAACTGAGTTGATAATGTGACAGATTAAGGGCCTGTTTGAGCTATTGAGCATTTTCACACTTGGAAGATTGGGACTGTCCCACACTCTCTGGGATTCTGCATCTGTACAAAGCAATGCTACCTCCTTCCCAGAGAGGCCCAGAACATGCATGGTCATTCCAATAGTCTGTAGCTCTGGAGCAGTAAAAAAAAGAGGCCAAGGTAAGATCAATGAATGATGATGATTCTCAAACCATATTCATTCTGTATGAAAAAATCTATAGTGACTGACAGTTCTCTGCAGCACAGTACAGAAGCAGTTCTTCCAATTGAAGAATGTTGCTCACAGGTGTAGAAAGTGAATGCACACAGACAAAATCTAGTGGCAGAATCCCAGCTGTCCTCTGTGACCTAAAGTACACTAAATAGTACACAATCCCAGGGTTGGCACTGGACAGAGGGCCAGCTTTTTGAGTGAAAGTGACAGAAACCATTCATAATACGTTGGTTATCTTCTGGAGGAGAGGCCATTACCTTCGCTTCAGGAGTATGATCTCAGTGCTGTACACACATGGACGATAATCATCCATGAGGTGAAATAGCTTTCTCCGAACTTGCTCCATCATCATCCTATAGCAACTTATATTAGTCAGTTACCTGAGCATGTTGGCAAGCATTTTCTCAATGGGAATGGGATTCCATATTCTGCCATTTAAGGAGGTACATCATCTCCTATCATGGTATCACAGACTTGATAGGCCAGGAGAGTTGAATAACCACCACCTGGGGACCGTTTTGTGTCTAGTGTAATGCACGGGCAACATTACCACGGCTATGAGTAGACAGCATGGAAAGCAGTGTTCTGCATACAGGAAGGTAGTGTTCAGGTGTCATACTAGGATACAAGCATGATTCAAGCCATTCTGCTATACTAGAGATATAATGGTACCTTTTGATGCTTTTTCTAAGAAAAGCATGCTTCATTTCTTGGCCTCAGTTATTCTGTTACGTGCTAACAAGATATTAGTATTAATTTTATATGGCTAGCAATATATTTTGCAACCTTCTGTTTTCATTTACATTTTGTAAGTGGGAGCAACTTGTTGGAAAATTTATATCCACTTGTGTTCTAAGCCACTGAAATCCAAGTCACTCTCAGCACTTCCTGAAGATTCTGTGAAAAGGAACCTAACTACTTTTTGAGATGGGGGTGCATTGTATGAACATTTTCCTGTCATATCTATTAGGATATGATCTATAAAACATAAATAGAATAATCTATTTTGAAAAATGAAATCATGACACTTTTTAAAGCAGCTTTTACGACTGGGAAAGCAATTAGAACTAACAATTAGAACTGAGTTTCTGTGAAATCTAAAATGCTCCCCTTAGTGGTAGAATACAGAATGAACCTCAAACTTGTTCATTCCAGCTGCGTATCCATACTTGTTAGTTGTCATAACAGAACTGCTCCTGTTACTAGGACAATATGAGTAATATGCAGGAAATCGTGAAATTATATTAAGTGGGGGAAATTGCACAAATAATTTCCATGTCAGGTTATACTTTATGTACAACTAACATTGGCTTTTTAAAAAAGTGGAAAGTGTGATTAATTTTCTGTAAATATTTGCAATAAAATATCATGTATAAAGAAATCATAATACAAGAGATCATATAGGAAATGCATTGCAGGTCTATCTGCCAAAGAATTAAAGGACCTTCACATGGTTCATGAGCAGTTAATTCTCCCCAAATAAAGGGGGACTCTACACTGAGATTGTATCTGGTCACAACCTCACCTCTGTGCTACATCTTAAGTTTACTACATTAGCTTTCTCCTGAGAGTGATTGTAGGAAGCTTTGGAGGAACAGAAAAATGAATGTGGGAATGGAGGTTGGCTATCCCCTTTAGCCTTTTCCCTTCTTTCTTTCATCCAAATAAGAAAAAATGGTCAGAAAGAGGTGATTGGGATGAAATAGTATGATCTACATTACATTCTTACTCCTTGGCGAGGTAAGGAGGAGAAGCTCCCTAGGGTGGTAAGAATGCAGTATGGATCATGCTTACCCTGATCAAAGCCAAATCCCTGGGCAAACGATTCCTGCAAGGAGGTGTATTCAGAGTCCTTTATCCTGATCCTCCTCTGACTTTTATTTTTTGCCTCAAAATGGTTTGAGATCAGCTCCATGGAGAACTGTGTTTGGGCCATTTCCTGAATAATCCATAAACAGCTCCAAGCTCAACATAGAAGAGACTTCACTGGCAGTTATGCCCACTTAAGGGAGCGTAGATCTCCATTATGCAGACAACCATGCAGGGCAACCAGACTCCATTTACTATAACAGAGACTGGCTGCCCAGAGGACCTGGTTAAGGCACCTCCTTGCATAAGGGTGGTGGTGGAGAACCTGAGAATAAAAGTCCAGCCAAAGAGTGTAGAACTCAGCCAGCAGCTGCAGCACAGTTGTCACATATGGAAGTCAGACCATACATCACAGCCAGAGCACCAGTGACTTTAGAAAATGCTTTGGGTTTGATGAGATTTCAAAGCTAATGGAGACTCTTTCCACGGTCTTGAGTTGTGGTGTTCAATCTGTATGCAGCTTCTGGACAGATCATCCAGAGTTATGGTATGAGGGATCAACAACATGCAGACGACCCTAACCCATGTTTTCCCTAAATCAATGCTAGTGCTGAGCCTGATATTCTGGATGTGGGCAAATGAGTTGAAATGGAATCCAGAGACAGGTGTTCTCTACCTGCACAGAAACCATGAGGTAGCACTTATTCAGGAGAAACAATTCAGAGATTGAAGTTATTTTTTTTCTTTCTACTTGATCTCATTGTGACTCCAGTGCCCAAGTGTCACATGTGCTCTAATGTTACCCTGGAAATCAGCCTAGAATACCACCTGGTATCAACAAGCAAATATATGTGACACCTTCCATGTATTTCTGTGACTACCCATCAATTGCCAGGTACAATGCAAGATTTTGGTTATAATCTATAAAACACCAAGCAGTGAAAGACCTGGTTGCCTCCACATTAACCTGCTTGATAAGCATAAGTGGACTTCAATTTGTTATTGCCATTTTATATCACTTTTTGGTGTATTGAGCCTTCAGAGTTGCTGCCCTGTGAAATATCCCACCCTTAGAAGTAAGACCAGCCCAAATAGAACTACTCTTCTGAATATATCATCATCTTGGTTTTCATTATATATATTTTAAAAATAAGTCTTGCATGGTTTATTTACTGTATTAAAGTGTTATTCCATCTAGAACCTTTTATGAATGATACAGGCTGCAAATACAATAATTAAATGAACATATAAATACATCAGGTGCTTCTAGGACAGTACTGAATGGCTGTGATTAGTTGTTTTATACCTGAGATATTATTTTAAACCTGTTATTTTTATTGCTTTTTTTTTTAAAAAAAGGAGTAATGCACTGCAGTCTTCAGAGGAATGGCATGTTTTGAATGCTATTAATTAATAAAATGAGAAAGATATCAGAAGGGAGAGAAGGAAGGAGGGAAGGAAGGGAAGGAAGACATGATTCTAGATAGTCAAGGTATATGCTAATTGATTTTAGTTTGAACATACCTTTGTTTGAGAATTATGACACTAAGGAGTGTTCAGTTACAGTAGTACAGAATATGCAGGGGATAAATGAGAGACACTTTGGAAAATGACAGCTGTGTGCAGGAAATTTGATGTGTAACAGATTTTAAAACCTTCACACCAAAAAAACACAAACAAACCCAGCTTCCTTACCATGATGTCTAGGAAGTCATTCATCATTCCACACAGGAATCTGGCAGCTGAAGTATTTATCTAAGGAAAGGAAATGAACTTCTTCTTTGATACACAGTGTGTTTTTTTTAAAAATGAAATATTAAACAATAGCTGGCTCCAGTATTTTACCCTACCTGGCTTTTATCTTCAAGAAGACATTAGTTCTTGAATTCTTCATCAGTTTTGAACCTTTTTGGATATGCGATGTATAATTCTTTAATAGTGTGTTTTATATACCGGTAGATAATTGCAAACACAAATTACTCCATCAGAGATGCACTTGCTTTCATTACAAAGCTAGAATTGGTAAGAAATGCACAAAACATGATAAGAATCGTGCTAGGATTTCTCCAGAATTGAGTTGAATTTTGAGGCATATAGGTCTTTCTTATTTCAGTGTTTTCCGTTTGGCAAACCATACATTTTGAATCTTATTTGTCAGGGTGAAAATGATGTCTGCAATGAAAATGGCCTAAAAATACACATCTTTTTGCAAGGGAACATACTCCAGTAGAGGTACGGTGCCAACACATTCATTTGCAAATGAGAAGTGCCCTGAGATATGATTCATTCTTAATATATACAAATTTCATGCTAGCGCTATAGTATTTGCTTTCTGTGATTCTTTGGAAAATGTGTAATCAGATGTGCATAAGAAATAGCCCATAAGCAAAGCAGACCCTGGCTTATAGTCCACAAGAAATTGCTTTCACTCAGTTCTATTCTTATCTGTGTGTATAATTTAAAATTTTCTCTTTAACTCTGATCAGGGCTGCTGGGGAAATACTGGGAGGAGTAAGGGCATGACCGAGTGACAAGTAGATACAGTTATATTGCACTATTGTTTGATAATGTGTTTCATTTATGTGGTGGGAGAGAACTGGCAGAGATGTGTGTCATGACTGAGCAAATTTAAAGAACTATCTGAGTAGGTCAGCCTGTACTTTAGGCAGCATCCAGATATTGCTTACTTATTCCGCTATTTTGCATCCAGACATCACTTTCTTATTCAGCTACATCTGGATATTCCAGAATATCCGTGCTTTATTCCGGGCTATCCAAATATAGGAGATTAAATAGCTGTTGGCTTGATGCAGCCTTATTCGGTGGCATATCAGAAAAAGCTAAACGCAAAGCATCAGCTTCACTTGCATCCTCAGTGAAACATTTTCTACTGCAAGGAAGATACAACAGTTTTTTAACTGATCCATATTTTGGGTATTCACAGTAAGCACTGTTACAGCACATTTAAAAGAAGTGACATCAATTCAACAGGTGGTCTTGAGTAGACAATGCAAGCCCCCCCCCAAAAAAAAAAGATTTACTATTTGGGTCCTGTAGAAGTCCAAAACTTCTGTTAGGCATCAGGCTAAGGAAGCATGTTTGGGGTTTTTTTACAACAATTATTATACCACCCTTCACAAAAGTCCCAGGGTGTTGAACAAAACAGAATAAAAATCTACAAAACTGTAAAAAAAAAAAGCCTCAACTATTACATGAAGTCAACAAAACATTG
Source organism: Aspidoscelis tigris stejnegeri (assembly GCA_023333525.1). Taxonomy (NCBI): domain Eukaryota; kingdom Metazoa; phylum Chordata; class Lepidosauria; order Squamata; family Teiidae; genus Aspidoscelis; species Aspidoscelis tigris. Next base: position 45,587,155 of record JALMGA010000003.1, on the reverse strand, counting down.
AAGTTGAGGTGATCAGATTAATCACCAAATGCCTCAGTGAATGTATATGTCTTCACCAGTCACTGAAAAATACTTGGTGCCTGGCACATATCTCTAAGTGGAGACTACTCCTGAGTATGGAGGTTGCCACAAAGAAAACCTTATTTCTACCGTTGATCCAAGAACTTTGTAGAGGGATGGAATTACCAGGAGGGCTTCCCTAGAAGCAGGATTGATGAGTGGGGTGGGGAAGTGTGGATCCTGTAGGTCTTCCCTTCCAAAGGTCTCAGAAAATAATCCAGGAGATCAAGATAATATGCTTCCTTGAAACACACTTTCAACTGAATTGCCACTACTGTACTATTTCAAGCCCCAACTGGGTAATAGATGTTTAAGACTTCAGAGCTGAGAGAGGTTCTGTCATTGCCCCCTCCTAGACATTAACAACAGCAGTGAGGAGACTGAGGAAGCACAGCCAGGACCCATCAGCCTTAACCCTTTAAGTGCCCTTCCTCCATTTCAGGCTGGGTCAGCTTCAGAAGATTTGTGCCCAGAGTCCTCATATTGACCAGCCCCACTTGGAGGATGAGGGTGAGCTAGCAGGCTTACTCAGAAGGAATAATGCTGCAGAAATGTAAGGCTGACTGAAAAGAAACAGAGCATTTCAAGATGTCCAGACCCTAAGGATAGCCGTGGACAAGCATCAGCTGTGTAACAGTATAAAGATCTAGGACACTGGTTATTCAGTGGTGTTTGGCAAAGTTGCTTGTATTAAACATGTTCCTGTCTTTCTTCCATTGATATTGGCTCTTTCTGAACTTGCCTGTCCTAAATCTGGATCAGTGGGTCCAGAATAACTGATCTGGATCACATGGAGCATGGGCCCAGATCAGATCCATCTACACTGATGGCACTGATCTGGCAATGTGCCACTCCACAGCTGTGTGAAGCTCACACGAGCATTTCGGCTGCTCTGCTCCATGGCTAGGAATGAAAGTTCCTAGGCACAGGACTTAGAGGGAGGTGTTTTTGGTGGTGCATTACTGTGCTGTTGAAAAACAGCCCCCCTGTAGTTCCAGATCATGGAGGTATGCCATCTGCATTCCTCCTATGATCTGGAATAAGGCCCTTGGATCTCCTGTGGCCCCGATTAAACAGGTCTACAAGAGATTCAGATTAGGGGCCTCTTAATCTGGATTTAGCTTTGTCTTGTGCAGATGGTGCAGGACTAATGGAAGCTGGACGTCTTTGATCCACATCAACATGGGAGGGCCGTGATCTGGGTTAAGGGGCTTCCTAATCCACATCTGTAACAAGTGCAGAAAGGGCTCAAACAGCTGGTGCTCTCAAAAGCTCCACAGAACTGCCACCATTAGTGGTATCTGTACTTTCATAGATAGTGCCACCATTTTCCCTGTCTGAGAAATAACAACATTTACAGTATGGTACTTCCTGCTAGCCTAGTCAGCATGATCAAAATGGGAGCTGTTGCACAAACATGATCTGCTGGCTACTAGACAACAAAGCTCTGTTACAAAATTTGGCTTTGTTTTGGTTTTAGCCATTAATGTTAAGAGAGTTCTACGTTTAATGAAGCCTTAGGTTGCAATTCTACTCCAATCAAATCAATATAAGTATTGCTATGGGATGGAACATTTTATCTCTCTTTGCCATTCCTGCTGCGTCAGTGTGTCAGTCTTCCTTCCGGTAGCTGAAATGCCTTGTTTCATCTTTTACTCTAACAATAGCTGTGGCTTTAATTGAATATTTACTTTTTATGATTATTTGCTCAATGAAATGTCTATATAGATACATCAGAATGATCCTTTTTACTTCACTCATTTAAGAATGTCTCAGGATGCCTCCAAACACGCCCCTTGCTCCACCTTAAATACAAAACTCCTTCCAATCCAAATTTCTGGCACAGCTGCTTCCTGTTAGCCAAATGGGAAGCTGTGTTGCCAACAGTAGGAGTGCAGGAAAGGCAGATTACCACATAATAAAAAGGTGTACTGGTTATCCAGCATCTTTTTACCATGCTGGGTGAAGGGTGGTGGGGGGGAATGCCCTGCTCCTACTGTGGTGGACAGAAGCACCAAACTCAATCTACTAAAATGTCTGCTTTCCCAGAAGCAAAGCCCTAAACTGTACATAATAAATGTGTGTCTTTTATGGAAATGGTAAGAGGTAGAAAGGTGGCCAGAGCTTGGGTTTCACAATACATGGCAAACCTTTTTATCATTTTCCATGTGACCCTGACAAACAGTGTCAACCATACCTTGAACCTACCATGAACTTCAGAAAGAGACTCTCCACAGGACTTCTTTCCTAGTAGAGGGACGTAATAGCAGGTAGTGGGAAACTATATTTTCAGTAGCACCAACCAATGTTGGGACCATTGCGACAAAAACTGAATGTGTATGGATTGGGTTGAGTGACTCCAAGACTGTGGCCATACTTAAGGTTTAATCCAGCTTCAGTCCACTTTCAGAGTGAGAGGATACATCCGCAAAGTGACAAGGGCCTTGTGACGGTTTCAGGGATACAGGCTGCAAACTGTTTTGCTTCCTGGCTTTGCAGGCTTCTAGCTCGCTGCAATAGCCAGCCTTGTTGCAAAGTTTGTTGCAAACCCTGGGATTTGGGCTGCAAAAAGAGCGGGAAATCCTGTGCGGGCCCTGTTGCAGTGATTGGCTGGAGTAAGGTTTTGGAGGGAAAAGCTGTCCGGGGATCTGAGTGCTGGAGGGGCTAGAGAAGGAGTACCCACCAATCAGGCTGGAGGGACAGCAACCTCTGTTAGGAGTCTTCAGCAGTGTTTTATTGCGGCTAGAGCCAATCAGGATCAGGGGTGTGTGTATAAATGAACACAGAAGACAGCAGACTATGTCTTCATGCTGGGACAAGAGCTGAAAGGAAAAGAGCTGAATCCTGAGGGAGCTGGAACCAGTAGCTGACCATTGGGCTGTTGGCTGAGCGATTTCTGAAGGGGACAATCAAGGAAGATTGGGGCTCCGAGGGAGACTTCGCTAGCAACTGACCAGGCTGGATGATCGGAGAAGCAAGGACGGACTGGGCCTTGTGATCATCTAGGGCCACGTTCTGGTACACTGGCTTGGCTTGAGCTGTGGCCAAGCAAGTCAGAGGGGGAGGAACGTGGAGAGGTTTGTCTTTTAAAAGGGGAACTATTTTCCTTTAGAGAAAGGGGTAGCTCCTAGCCTTAAGAGACTTGCAAATTTAAACCAACAACTACCTGAACCTTATAATCTTTTTAGTATTGCTTGTGTATAATAATAAACTTGTTTTTGTTTACTGTTGAAACGCTTGCTACCAGGGTTTTGTGTGTCCACACTGTAGTATTCACTTGGCCATTGCATGAACCCGGCATCCTGACAGGGCCAAGCTTCTCCCAGAGAGGGCAGGCACTAACTGGATCGCTGGGCATCGTGGCAGGCCTGGTTCCCATTACAAGCTTAAAATGGTTTTCCTAAACCGAAATAGAACCGGATGCTAACACGAATTTGCCAGATCCCATTACTTTCAACTTAGGGTGTTTTTCCACTGCAGCCCTTAGATCTGGATCTAAGAAGATCCATATCTAAGGAATGGGTACATTTCTTAATCCGGATCTAGTAGATCCGGATTAAGGGAAGCACCCAATGTGTTTAGGAATGGGTGCTAACACCCCTGCTGTGGAAACAGCTTTGCACCCATCTGGGGAATCTAGATCGACCCAAAAGGGGTTGGTCCATTACCCCAGGTGTTTTGGGGGGCAGGGGGGTGCAGTCTTTGAAGCAACTTCAAAGTGATTTCGAAGTCACTTCGAAGTGAATGTGAAGTCAACTTCTAAGTGACTTCTAAGTGACTTCAAAGCCAATGTTGGGGGGGGGGTCCCAAAGGTGCATCCCCTCCACCTAGCCTCCTTTGGACCCCATTGCCTGTTTCCAGTGGAAACAGGCTCCCTTTAATCCAGATTTTCTGGGAGAAGACCCCATTGTAGACCCCTTTAATGGGGTCTACAGAAAATCCAGATTAAAGGCCAAAATGTACCCATTAGATTGGGATTTCCCCAATGGCAGTGGAAACAATCGGGTCCCAAATGGGTGCCATAGTGGAAATGGGGTCATCCAGCTCACACCGAAATGGGTCCTAAATGGGTGCAAAAATGGGTACTTTTGACAGTGGAAAAACACCCTTAATCGCGTTCAATCCAGATTCTGAGGATTGTATGTGGCGTACGTGACTCAAGGGGGGATCAAGTAGCTACTTTCTAAAAGTTGGTTTTCTGGGCTGCCCTGCCCTCTTCCTCCTGGCGTGAATGCTCCACCCATAAGGGACCCCTTCATGGAGCCTAGCTGAGTGGCTGGATGGCTGCCACTTGCCTGGATGGAGGAAAAATGGCACCGGGCAGCCAGTGATTCTTCCCTTCCCCATTGCCCAGGGCTCACAGCAGCAGTGGCAACTCAAGCCCCCTTCACCTGCTCACTCCACAGCCACACATTAACACATTAAACATTCACACATCTCACCGAAACTTCAGCTGCTTTTTTTCCTTTTCCCTTTCTAAAGGTCAGAACTTTTAAAATTGCACAGAATTGCAACATTGTTATCAGGTGTGAAGTGGGTGGATTGCTACAGTGTAACGGCTGCTTATGGGGATGGATTTTTACAGTGAAATCACTATCTTTGGAAGCAAACTATTGGGGGAGGGAAACCCTAAACATGCATTCTCATCCCACTAAAACTGTACCGTTCCCACAACAAGAAATGTAAAACGTTTCAAGTGCATAAACCAGAGCTAGACCTGTTGAAATGAGTGTTAACATTTACAACGCTTTGGGGCGATTTAACATGCGGAAAGTGTGTTAAGCCAACCTGATGTGGGGACTGCGAGGACTGAAACAATTTCGAAACCATTTTGAGCTTGTAATGGGAACTCCCCCAAGCTGTTTTCTTTCAGTGTTACGTAACTCAGAAAATTCGCCTTTGGGATAGATAATGTGGAAAGAAAATTACTGGTCACTTTGCCAATGTGTTCTCTCACTCTGAACGTGGACTGAAGGTGGATTAAAACTTAGGTGTGGCCACAGCCCAAGTACAGTAATAATGAAAGATGACTGCTTTCTTCAGTAAGAAACATAAAACTTACATGCATTTAAATAAACTCAGTTCATGTCACCTTGTTGCATTTGAAGAAAGAAAACATGTGGAGGGATTCCTGGGAGTCTTAACATGCTTGGGGCCCCTTGACCCCCCCCCCACGCTCTCCTAAGAGCCCCTGAATCCCTTTGAACTCCTGCTGGCTGTCCACAGGAGTAAAATCACAAGTTGTTGGAAGGTTTATGTTGATTTATTAAAAAGACAAAACAAAGAGTAACAAGCATTCAACTGACATCAACCGGCAGGAACTATGCTCTTCAGGCTATGTGCCAGCAAATACAAAAGAAGACAAAACTGAGCAAGTTCTTACAGATAACCCGGTGAATCCTAGAACACAGTTATGATATGAATTGAATGCAAAAAAACAAAAAACAAAAAAATATTCGTGCACCTCTCTACTTATCAGCACACCTTAAAATACTAGAGTCCACATGTATCATAGCCAGTTATAGCAGTGGTTGTAGTCCCTGGCTGGCCTTGCTTGCAGCTGTTAATGGAGTAACTAGCTGAGTTGACATCTATCACCAGTGGGGAGGAGGAATAATGAAGATAGGGCAACAAACACATTTTGTATTCTGGCTGTTGAAGTTTCAGAACTGAGGAATTCCTGTTTGATCATGACATTCTGAGATGGACATAACCAAAGACGTTTTCGCACGGGGCTGAACGGAACGCGGAAAAGACAGCTGTGGACACGTCATCCGCATTGGCCGCGCGCGGCTTGCGTTCCGACGTGTCCGCAGCTGTCTTTTCCGCGTTCGAAATGTAGAGCACTTTAAACTGCTCTACACGCGTTCCAACGCGGACGAGCCGCCCGCAGCCGTTCGGGAGGAGAAGCATTCGCGCCTGCTTCTATCTCCCGAACAGCTGCGGGCGCGCCTCCGACGCCGCGCGGCTTTGACAATCAGCTGTTTGTCAAACAGCTGATTGTCGATCTGCCTCCGCGGCTGTCTGCGCGCCCCTTGCCGGCGTTTGCCGGCTAAGCCAGCTTCGGGCGCTTTGAGCATTCGCACCCAGACGCTCCGGAACGCGTTTACACGCGTTCTGGCGCGTCTGTGTGTGAACGGGGAAAGCGCCCGGAGCTGGCTTAAGCTTTCCGCCTGAACGCGTTCCATTTCGAACGCGATGCAGTGCGGAAATGCCTCAAGACATCAAAATGTTGCCAATTCATCATGATGACCCCACCTAGAAGGTTGACTGCAAATTATCATGGGTTGATTACTCATAGTTCCAAGAAGGTCCAGCCCTAGGATTACTGTCATCCAAGAGATGCTTGCAAGATGGGATCAGAGCCAGAATAACCAAGAAATAAAAGCCAGGGATAGGATACAAGTATTATGCATGTACTGAAGGGGTACCAGTCACATGTCAGCAGCCTGTCCAAATAAGCTAGGGACCTCAAGCTCCAAGCATCCAAGGACGCTAAGATAAAACCAAAAGCACTTATGCTATGGCTGTGGATATTAAAGCTGATAAGAAGATGTAACTGATAAATGGCATGCAATTATAAGCTGAGGAGGAGGGAAAGAATAAGTCCTGTCTGGACTTGGGACGCCAGGCAGGATACTGTTTTCAGTCATATTAATGTGCGGATCAAGAGACATATAATCCAGATTAGGAGGCTCCTTAGTCCAGATCACGTGAGTGTAGAAAACGACCACTGTAGAAAACGGTATCACTGATGTTTAGTGACACTGAAGATTTTGCAAGTGGAAATGTCTGTAAATTGTCTTATTGTAATTAAATAATGAAAAGGGTCAGCTGCTATGAAAAATTCTCTTCACCCCAAATGAGAAATTACCTAACAAGTAAGAGGTCATAGATTAAATTAATAATAATAATAATAATAATAATAATAATAATAATAATAATAATAATAATAATAATAATAATAATAATAATAATAATAATAATAATAATAATAATAATAATAATAATAATAATAATAAATAATTTCAGACTGACAGAAAACTGGAGCATAACACCCCTGACATTACAATTGTTGAGAAAGAGAAGGTGTGGATCATCGACGTTGCTATTCCGGGTGACAGCAGAATTGAGGAAAAACAGATGGAGAAACTCACCAGATACGAAGATCTGAGAATTGAACTACAGCGACTCTGGCGAAAACCAGTGAAAGTGATCCCAGTCATCCTCGGCACACTGGGCGTGGTGCCAAAAGATCTCAGCGGGCACCTAAAAACCATTGGCATTGACAAAATATCCATCTGCCAACTTCAAAAAGTCACTTTACTGGGGTCTGCTCGCATAATTCGCCGATACATCACGCAGTCCTAGGTGCTTGGGAAGTGCCCAACTAGTGATATAATACGAAATCCAGCATAGTCATCTCGTTTGCTGTGTGTAACTGCTGTTTTACATCATCACAATAATAATAATAATAATAATAATAATAATAATAATAATAATAATAATAATAATAATAATAATAATAATAATAATAATAATAATAATAATAAACAGAAGGACTGATTCTTGCTGCACAAGAACAAGCAATAAGAACAAATGTCATCAAAGCCAGAATTGAAAAATCAGGAGAAGATCCAAAGTGCTGACTCTGCAAAGAAGTGGATGAAACAATCGACCATTGTCACGATGCCCAGTGATCCAGTAAGTGCCTGCCCTCTCAAGGAGTACCTTGGCCCTGTTAGGATGCTGAGTTCGTGCAATGGCCAAGTGAATACTACAGTGTGGACACAAAACACTGGTAGCAAGCGTTTCAACAGTAAACTAAAACAAGTTTATTATTATACACAAGCAATACTAGAAAGGAAAAATAGGTTCAGGAAGTTTGTCGGTTTAAATCCTAAGTCTCTTAAGGTTACCAGCTTTCCAGCCTATCAGCTCCTTCTTAAAGGAAAATAGTTCCCTTTTTAAAAGACAAACCTCTCCACGTTCCTCCCCCTCTGGCTTGCTCTGCCACAGCTCAAGCCAAGCCAGTGTACCAGAACGTGGCCCTAGATGATCACAAGGCACGGCCTGTCCTTGCTTGACCGATCATCCAGTCTGGTCAGTTGCTAGTGAAGTCTTCCTTCAAGATCTTCCAGCCAAAAGACCCCTGGTCAACTACTGGTCCAGCTCCTTCAGGATTCAGCTCTCTTCTGTTCCCTTCAGCTCTTCTCCCAGCACGAAGACATAGTCTGCTGTACCCTGTGTTCCTTTATACCCTATTCTCCGGCCCTGATTGGCTGTCACTTACTGGGGAAGATTGCTGCAATAAAATGCTGCTGGAAACTCCTGATTGGTGGGAACTCCTGCTCTAGCCCCTCCAACACTCAGATCCCCAGACAGCTTTTCCCTCCAAAAAGCAGCTGCAACCAATCATTGCAGCAGGGCCCGCACAGGATTTCCCGCCCTTTTTGCAGCCCAAAACCCAGGGTTTGCAACAAGCTGTTTGCACAAAGGCTGGCTATTGCAGCTAGCTAGAAGCCTGCAAGGCCAGAAAGCAAAACAGTTTGCAGCCTGTACCCAAAAACCGTCACAACCATATACTCAGCTGCTGCAAGATCGCACAATGCTGTAGCACAAATGATCCACTGGAACTTGTGCCAAAAGTATCATCTGCCAGTGGCAAAGAACTGGTGGGATCACAAGCCAGAAAAAGTTGTTGAAAATGAACAGGCAAAACTACTTTGGGACTTCAGGCTTCAGACTGACAGAAAACTGGAGCATAACACTCCTGATAATACAATTGTTGAGAGAGAGAAGGTGTGGATCATCGTCGTTGCTATTCCAGGTGACAGCAGAATTGAGGAGAAACAGTTGGAGAAGCTCACCAGATATGAAGATCTGAGAATTGAACTTCAGCGACTCTGGCGAAAACCATTGAAAGTGGTCCCAGTCATCCTCGGCACACTGGGCGCGGTGCCAAAAGATCTCAGCGGGCACCTAAAAACCATTGGCATTGACAAAATATCCATCTGCCAACTATAAAAAGCCACTTTACTGGGGTCTGCTCGCATAATTCGCTGATAAATCACGCAGCCCTAGGTGCTTGGGAAGTGCCCGACTAGTGATATAATAGAAAATCCAGCATAGTGATCTCGTTTGCAGTGTGTAACTGCTGTTTTTACATCATCATCATCATCATAGTAATTCTGTATTAATATATACAGTATTAACATATACATGTATATTCATTTTCTTCTACTTTTAACATTGTAGGGGTTACTCTGATTTATTTAAATTGCCTTCCTTTAATTAATCCAGGATAACACAGTTCTTATTGATGAACATTCCCTTTCAGTTTTAGCCCATATTTGTTTAAATGTATAGTTCCTTATATCCCCCATAATTCTGAGTTTTCTACATGCTACAAACTTATCAGTTATGTTTTTTACCCTTTAAAGTCTAAAACTTGTTAATGTGGAAATAATTCAAGAGTTTGTGAGAAGATCATATACAAATGGCAATCATCTCCCACTCATAGCTTTGGAATTAGGTTGGATAGAAGACAGCATCAGAAGTAGACACATGCTGTAAATTTTAAAAGAGAAAAGAGAGAATGAAGGAGGCAAAAGACAATCTGAGTGATTCACTTGCATTGTTCTGACACAAGGTGGCAGTTGTTACACATGACACTGAAAATGAGAAAATCTATTTATTTCTAAAGGAATGACAGTATTCTGTAGTTTAATTCTATCAAATCACAGCCTGCAATCCAGATGTAGTTTTAAAGTTTTTTGTGGAGGTGAGAATGATGGAAGCTTACCTTTCTATCATTCACTGAGATTGCTATGGGTTATGGTTGTGTCTCCATTGGAGTGGTGTCAAAGCAGCCTCAGGGATGGAAGCTGAGCTATCAAACCACTTTCCTAGGCTGCCAGAATCCAGTATTTTGGTGTTGCAGATCCAATGTGAAGTGAAGTGACAAGGTTGTGCAGACGCTGTGCCCTCATAGTGTATTCAAAATCACAAAGATGCTGTGTGAGTCCTGCCAATGACAAGGCAGCAGTGTTGAAAGATCAGAAATTCATTTCAGATGTGAATTATGCTTCTAGTCTTGGCCAGTACATCTTTGGGTCTGGACAAACATCTCTTTCTCCTCATTATCAGGCTGCCTGAGCTTATGATGGAGTGGGAGATGTCTCCCACTTATGGTGCAGCAGGATTCAGCAAGAACATGGACATGGGTACCTTGAGCAAATAGGTTATTTTCCCTCTCTGTTTATGCACCTTCTTCTCATCTTTGTGCTTTCTCTCTTGCCCACCATCCCACCCTCCCCTTGGCTACTTTACCCCTGTCTTCTGCTGCCTGCCTCTCATCTACTGTCCTTGCTCCCACACTTTCGGTGCCATTTGGTCTTGTGGTTAGAATGCCTGACTCTTATCTGGAGGGCTTCTGGTTAGTTCTGCACTCCTCCATTAAGCCAGCTGGGTGACCCTGAGCTAGTCACAGCTTTCTTTCTGAAGTGTCACAGCCCTACTTACATCACAAGGTGTCTGTTGTCAGGAGAAGAACAGGAATCTTTGTCAGATGCTCTGAGACCCCTTAAAAGGGTGAGTAAAGCAGGGTATAAAAACCAATACTTCCTCCACCTCTTCATTATTGCTCTCTCAAAGATGTAGCTACTGGAGGTTTGCTTGAGGGGCATTTTGGTGGCTTGTGGACCATTGGCTACATTGGGAACTTTTGTCCAAGGATTCATTAGTAATAGTGTGTATCACTAACTTACCACATTTCAGAGCCAGGATAAATTTTGGGTATGAGTTCAAAGACTGTGGGATCATAGGCTCCTCTGGTAATGCGCTATATTTTTAATGGGCTATTAAAATGGGTTTAAATCATAATGGATTTTTAAAATAAATTTTCTTCTATTTTTTAAATTTTGCTTTTGATGGGTTAAATTATCTTCTTTTAATTATGCTTTTACCTCTCCTGAAACTATTTGCTAAATGACATTTTAAAAATAACAGGCTGTGTTCACATTTACATGTGAATGGAATTTTCTTTCCACATTATTTAACCCAAAGGTAGATTTACTGAGTTTGGTAATGCTGAAAGAAGACAGCTTGACACCTTGCTGATGTGTTCTCTCACTCTGAAAGTGGACTGAAACTGGATTAAAACTTCAGTGTGAACACACGTCCAGTTACTTAGTGGCTGCGTCTTCATGGCATGCGTTATTTCGGTTTAAATAATTCGAAATAAGTGAACCGGAACGAAGCTGTCTACACGACTTGCAAATTGATCCGGTTCTGAGGGCATTCCGATTGCAGCCTTAACACGGAATCACTCCTGGTAATCCCCACTATAGGATGTGCTCCCGCCCATTGCCAGTCATGGAGCCCACCCCCTCTCTATGATTGGTTTTCCCTCCCAGGATCCCCCCCTCCCTTCCCTGTGCGTCATGCATGCCTTTTTTGCCTCTTTGTTCTGATCAGCTGTCATTGGGACGCCCCCTGCCCGAGTCCCTCCGGCGCACTCAGCTCCGCCGGGGACCCCCTGCCCGATCTGGCCGCTTCTCTCCCCTCCCATCCTCCTCCCCAGCGCAGAAGCAGCAGCCGGCCAGCCAGCCAGACGCAAACGCAGCGGCAGCAGCAGGAGAAGCGCTCGGCCGTCCAGCCTGCTTGCCCACCCTGAACACGGATTCTCATCCCTCGACCGCAGCGTTACACTGTAGCGAGGGAACCAGCTCACTCTTACAATGTTGCAAATTTCCACAATTTCAAAACCTCAGACCTTTAGAAAGTGAAAGGAAATAATACAGCTGAGATTCTGTATCAAAGGACCGGGGCTTTAAACATTAAAGAGGCATAGGGTGGCTGTGGTGGGGTGTCATTCATTCATATTTTTATCCCACTCTATACACAAGGGTCTCAGTGCGGGTCACAACACATTGGTTTTAATGTGTTCATATTAAACATATTAAAGCCATAACTTTGCCTGAACGTGGGGAGGAAAAAGCTGTTTTTTTAGTCCACCCTCAGAGCGAGAAAACATGAGCAAAGTGACCAGTAATTTTTTTTCCACATTATCTCTCCCAGAGGTGAATTTTACCCTAAAAGAAAACAGCTTGCCACTTTGCTGATATATTCTCTCACTTTGAAAGTGGACTGAAAATGGATTAAACCTTAGGTGCGACCATGGCCAGAGAGAAAGATGCCCCAGAGGTCAGAGATTTTTGGTGGATCGCGCTCCTGATGGGGTTGGGGTGCTGTTCAGGACATAGAGAAAGTTGCCTGGCAGGGAGGGACCGATCTGCCTCCAGGCTGCAAAAGCTTTGGATTGTGTTTTTCCAGCCCTGCATCCTTCAGAGGGACTGGACTGGCTGGGAAAGGAAAGTTCCCCGGGGACTCCAGGGCTTTCCTTTCCTTTCCCTTTTTAAAGTTCAGAATTTGCGCAAAACTGCAACATTGTTATTAAGCTACATCGCTACAGTGTAGCTTTGGAGGTAGTGGCTGTTTCCAGGCTGGATTCTTTCAATGAAATCACTCTTTGGAAGCAAGCTATTGGGGGAGGGAATCCTAAACATGTGTGAGGGGAAGACTAGCTAGGCTTTCTGCAGCCGGGCTCCCTCAGCCAAATTCTTCTTGCCCACCCCAGGGGAATCCAAAACGCTGATAGCCTCCTCCTGCCCAATCCCCTCCTCTCCGTCTCTCTCCCCCCCCAACTCTCCGCACGCACTCCAGAGCTGTAGCGCTGCTGTGTGAAGGCTGCTCCAAGAAGTTCAGGCTTGCAAGAGAAGAAGTGATCTGAAAAAAGTTTTTGCTTCAGATCAGGCAGGGAAACACCCCCCCCCCCACATGACGTCTGCAAAATATGGACAGCCATTGGGTAGATTGCGATTGGAGGAGGGAAACCCTGAACACGGATTCTCTTCCCTTAACACGGTACTGTCCACACAGTTAAAAAGGAAACACGTATCGACGCACAGTCCGGTGTGAGACCTGTTGAAATCAGGATTGAGATTCACCACGCTTTGGGGTGGTTTAACACGAAAGAAGCGTGTTAAGCCGAACTGCCGTCTGAACTGGGAGGACTCAAAATATTTTGAATTCGAGATAACGATGCCGTGAAGACGCAGCCAGTATCTTAATATTTTCTCTGGGAGCCTTTCAAGGGTCCTAGGCTGCATTCACACCTATGTTTTAATCCAGCTTCAGTCCCCTTTCAGTGAGGCAAAACATCAAAAAGTGGTCTGTCATTTTCTTTCCACTTTATCTAACCCAAAGGTGGATTTTCTGAGTTAGATAATGCCAAAAGGAAACAACTTGACATTTTGCCAGTGCATTATCTTACTCTGAAAGGGGACTGAGGCTGAATTAGAACTTAGGTGTGAACACAGCTATAGTGTACTTTTAAAAGATTTAGAAAAAAAAAGCACATTTGTGTTTGCAAAACAAGTGAAAAGTGTAAGCCTGCTTGCTCTTGGATGAAGTGTGTATAAGTGGATCTGACACTGTGCTGCCTACTTTATCATGCTTACCTCTGATATCCCTATGTGTAACAGTAGCAGACTCATGCCACCCGCCTAAGGAGAGCAAATAGTGAGCAATACGTGTTTGCTTTTGTTTAAACTCATTGGATGAGTCATGAGAAGGTTATAGTAAAATCACCCTATTGTGAACCCCCAACTGCTCCTGTCTACTACAATTGATACTGCAGTTTGTTGCAAAAGCAATTATCATTTATGATGAGAGTCAGAGTTTCTTGTACACTATTCTGGCTAGATTGTAGCACATGATAGAAATACATAATTTCAAATAATTATAATGTATTATGATGATAATGATGATGATGATGATGATGATGTAAAAACAGCAGTTACACACAGCAAACGAGATCACTATGCTGGATTTCGTATTATATCACTAGTTGGGCACTTCCCAAGCACCTAGGACGGCATGATGTATTGGCGAATTATGCAAGCAGACCCCAGTAAAGTGGTGTTTTGTAGTTGGCAGATGGATATTTTGTCAATGCCAATGGTTTTTAGGTGCCCACTGAGATCTTTTGGCACTGCGCCCAGTGTGCCGAGGACACTGTGCTGAGCTTCTCCAACTGTTTCTCCTCAATTCTGTTGTCACCTGGAATAGCAATGTCGATGATCACACCTTCTCCTTCTCAACAATTGTAATATCAGGGGTGTTATGCTCTAATTTTCTGTCAGTCTGAAGCCTGAAGTCCCAAAGTTCCACAACATTCTTTCAAAGGAGTGGTGACCAGAATTGTACATAATATTCCACATGTGGCATCATCATAGATTTATAAAGAAAATAAATGACACTTGCCAACTTGTTTTCTATTCCCTTCCTAATTAGCCCCTGGTATTGATGTTTTTCACTGCTACTGTGTACTAGATCTACAGCAGAATCCCAAGTCTGTAAAAAAAACTCAGCCCCATCAGTTTATAGGTGCCATTGGAATTCTTCGTCCTAATGTGCACTACTTTGACTGATGTCAGGAGCTCTCTTTGGAGCTCTCCACAGTCTCTTTCAGCTTTTACTACCCATAACAATCTAGTGTTATCAGCAAGCTTAGCTATCTCACAACTTTCCCCTACTTCTAGATCATATATGAATATATTAAAAAGCACTGGTTCTAATACTGAAGCTTTGAGACCCCAATTCTCACCTCTTTCCACTCTCTGTTTTTACTACTCTGTGGTTCCTATTGTTTAGCCAATTACTAATTCAGGACAGGGATCTGTCCTCTTATTCAGGAATATTTGGTGAGGGACTTTGTCAAAAGCCCTCGGTAAGACCAGATAGAGAAGAGCAGAAAGGTATTCAGTCCCTGTACAGTTGTTTCCACTCCATTTGGTCTGGAATATTCTGTGACTTATGGGATCCAACAAAGGCAAGCTGAAAGTCAATGGCAGGCAGATAAATCCCTCAGTGACATACTTGTAGGTTACAGATAAAAAGAAAAATGAGTCTTTTGTTATGGGTAGGATCTGGCCGCATAACAGTGCTGTTTGTGCACTGGTCTGAATTGAACCCATGTTATACAGACAGTTTTCATGTGGATGCTATTTTTAACCATTGAGAGAGTAATAGTCATTGACCCTTAATCTTCCAAATAAATAGCTGTGTCAGTATTGTGGCATTTTATAATATTGCTGCTCCTTAATAGTCAGTGCCCCATTATCAGTAATAAAGATTGTGCTTGTAAAGTTTTAAAACTGTAACAGGTAGTGAAAGGCAAATTATAGATAAAACTCATTGTTAGGTGTTTATAGCTGATAGACTAATATCAGTACAATTAATGTGCTTCTTGTAAGAGTGATGTGGTTTCTACAAACCTTTTGACCTTAAGTATGCAAAAAAGGCCAAGGATACTTGTAACTTGGGCTGAACTGAACAAATGCTGTGAGATGTGTTTCATCCATAATGGTTACAGAGTAATAAACGTGTCATTTCTGAGTAATAATGAGAGATGGTGTGTGAATGTGGGTGTGCATTTGTGATGTAATAAGGTTACAGGTGTCATTGCTGTTCAGTCAAATTGCTTTGTTCCACTACATAGGGGCATTCATATTTGTACAAGTGCAGACAAATCTGTTATGATGTGTTGAGATTGTTTGTAAAATATTGATACTTATTTCTTATCTTGTAACAAAGTGTATGTTCTCGAAACTTACAATTATTTACCTAATATCCAACTACTTACCTAAGGCATTTTCTTCATGTATGTAGAATAATGTTCAAATATTAGCAAAAAACTGTCCAGTTTTTTAAAAAGATGCTGGCTTTTGAAGACTGCAATTGCTCTGACCATTAGTTTTCTGCGTGTTAAATCACCCCAAAGCGTTGTAAATATTACCACTCATTTCAACAGGTCTCGCTCCAGTTTGTGCGCTTGAAACGCTTTAAATTTCTTGCTGTGGGAATGGTACAGTTTTAGTGGGATGAGAATGCATATTTAGGGTTTCCCTCCCCCAATAGCTTGCTTCCAAAGACAGTGATTTTACTGTAAAAATCCACCCTGTAAGCAGCCGTTACACTGTAGCAATCCACCCACTTCATACCTGATAACAATGTTGCAATTCTGAACAATTCTGGCTCTTCGAAAGTTCTGACTTTTAGAAAGGGGAAAGGGAGAAAAGCAGCTGAAGTTTTGGTGAGATGTTTGAATATTTAAGCTGTGGCTGTGGAGGTGAGTGGGCGAAGGGGGCTTGAGTTGCCACTGCTGCTGTGTGCCCTGGGCAATGGGGAGAGTGGGTGGGAAGAATTGCTGGCTGCCCGGTGCCATTTTTCATCCATCCATGCAAGCAGCAGCCACCCAGCTAGGCTCCATGTAGGGGTCCCTTATGGGTGGTGCGTTCATGCCAGGAGGAAGAGGGCAGGGCAACCCCGAAAAGCAGCTTTTAGAAAGTAGCCACTTGAGTTCCCCCTTGAGTCACGTACGCCACGTACGATCCTCAGAATCCAGATCGAATGTGATTAAGTTGAAAGTAATGGGATCAGGCAAATTCATGTTAGCATCCAGTTCTATTATTTCGGTTTAGGAAAACCATTTTAAGTTTGTGATGGGAACTGGGCCTAAGTTCTGTTTTTGACTTGAAACAGGCTCAGTGCTAGGATAATCTGAATAGAGGACAGTTCATATTGGGGAGGATAGTTCAGAGAAAAATACTGAATACAGTGAAACTTTACTTATGGTTCTGTAGCAGAGATCTTCTGACTCAGAACTGGCAATCTGTGACTGAAGCAATCCAGATTAATGTCTTTTCATCTTGATCTGTGTAGAAATGTAACACATTCCTTTACGTATATACTGAATTAAAAAATCTAATATATACTTGGTAACTATTTTTTGCTATGATGAAGGCAGTAAATTGTAAGATGCTAGAAGTTAGCTTTTTGAGCTTTCCTATATTTTTAGCTCTGGGGTATATATTTAGAGCAAAGGTTAGGAATAATGAATCACCTTTATTATTTTAAAACTACAGTCACTTGGTGTTCATTGAACTATAAGATTTGACTGCTTTTTCTGACGAAGCTGAATCAGCTACACTTACAAAAATTATATCAAAAAGGTGATTCATCCATAACCTAATTTTGTGTGTTATTGGGGAAAAGGTATATAAATAAATAGTGCTAAAGAGCACAGAATTCTTAATGACAATGTAACATGTCCCTTGGTATCTATTATGGAACGTTATTTCTATATTATATGTTTTTAGGCCTGCTGCCTTTCTTGTTCAATGACAAGAAGCTTTGAAAAGGAATGATACTGCTCTTTTGAAAACTATCACTGTTGTCTGTTGCTCAGGGAGCTGCTTTTACCAACTTTATCTGGTGAGATGGCTAAAACTGCCCCTGGACAGAGATAGGCTGTGTCTCCATTGTGTATCAAAGGAACATTACATGAAGCCAGTTTCCATTACTTCCAACGGAGACCAGCTGCCATGAGGGCCTGATTAACAGTTACAGCTGTTGTCTGGACACAGTAATTCAGATAGCAGTAACAACTACTTTAAAGAACGATGTACAACTACCCTGTATGTTGGCTCACAAGCTGCAGCTAATCATAATGTCAGAATTAGGCTACTTAATGGTAGGTGAGTTGAATTCCCTGTGTGTCAATGAAGCTATATGACTTTGTAAGAACAAAGAGCACATGGCATCTACATGCCATGGACATGGACATGCTACATGGACAGGCACGTCTACATCTCTATTTTGGTATGGCAAGCAATGTGCTCTTCAAAAAACATGATATTACTCCCTCCACCTTCATGTGCAAGTATTATGTTCCTCAAAATAAAAGCAGGCATCCCATTTTTTGGTGGGTACTTCTTGCCCTACCTCTTCTGGAAGGTCCCCAGTGTAGTAAGTGGAAACATAGCTGCATTTGGCAGTAAGTCTGAATGTCACAAAATTGATATGAAATGAAGCTGGAGAATATTAGCTGCACCTTTCTTGTAGCTGCCAGCAATTGTGTGAACAAAATGTTGTTTCCCTCTAGAATTCTTGAGGATATCACCCAGGCCTCCCCATCCTTGCCATGGAGACACAACTTTGCTGTTCAGCCCTCTTGCGTTCAGTCATGTGATCCCCAGCTAACATGTGATTCAGTGCAATGGTGACTGACGTGTACTTTGACCAGTATGCTGTCTGTGCAAACTGCAGTCACTATGACATGGACATTACCTGGACTTTATGCAAAGTTTATGTAGACATTCACAAGTTTGAGAGGGCTTCCTTTAGGTTCTCTTCAGTTAACTGTATTTTTCTTTTTTCTTTTGTGTGGCTGGAGTGTTGAGCATTGGTCAATGCTGCCTTTGACACAAATAATAAATGCCTGTCTTTATTTTGTTGATTAAAATATGATTGTGGTTTATATATGGGTAAGTAGAAATGGGTATTATGAAGTTCTACTTTATAATTTACTATTGTAACAAAATTTGAACTTACATTTCCAGATATGAACACATCTTTGCTGAAGTGCCCTGGAGTTACCTTTTGTAACATCTGTGCATCCTTTACTTGACCATTAACTTTATTAGAAACTATAAACCTGGAATTTATTGCTCATGAAAAATTCACTTGACTCCTCATTATAAGCTTTGAAGTCCTAAATGGTTAATGAATAACTTTCTATGATTCAGAAAAATTGCAAGTTGTATTGATTTGCACATTATATCATGTCTATAAACCTCAATGTTTGAGAGGTTTGATTCTCATGATGGTTTCAGGTGCTCCTACCACTAGTTTATTCCCGAAACAGAAGAGCAACAACATACCTGTGTCTCCATTGTCTGCCTGATCTTTGCTATTGGTGAGTTTTGGAGAAGCTATACTGTGGAAGCACCAATTCCTTTACATCTTCTGTCTAGTGACTACTGGAAGCAACAGTAGTGAAGCCAATTAGCAAGAAATTCTTGATTTCTCCCTAGGTTTGGCTGAGTTCCCACCTTATTGTGACACTGACAGGATCCACACAACCCAAATGATGGACCTAGGAAATTTCCATGGGATGTGGTGATCACTTGTTTCCACAGTCAACAACCCTGTAGCTTACCTGATAGGGTGGCAAGTGTCCTTGGAGGTGGCCTTTCCATGTAGTGTGAAAAAAAGACTCTGCTCCCTTACACCACTGTGTGGACTGATGGCCATACTTGTGACTTACCTGGTTCATTGTATACCTAAAACCACTGAACTATGTGCAGACAACGAACAACTTTGGGGGCTATTTCCTGCATGTTGCTTGATGGTCCCTGTTGGAGCCTTTGAAGCCATGGAACTTTTGTTCCTCAGCATGGATGTTTGTGGAGGATGAGAGGCACACTGTGTCCTCTTACACAATTTGTTTTCTCTCTGTGTGGAAGCTGCCACTGGTATGAAGCTGCCATGGATATTATAGCATCCTTACAACTTTTTTTTCCAGCCACTGAAAAAGCACAATTATATGCACCAGGCTGTAATGAGCAGCAGCTATACTGTGGCATCTTAACATGACTGCTGTTTATCATAGCCCAGTGGCACATGTGCTTATGGTTCTGCTGTATCTGAAAAAAATGTCAAGGTGATGAGATAGCGGAATCATACTGATGTCATAACAAGGTGTGAATACAACCCTTCTCTGCTTTACTTCCTTCTGATTGGTCGACTGGAAAAAATTTAGGACTAGATTACTTTCTTTCTCCTAATTCTTTGCTTCCTCTTTTTCTCCTGAAACGTGTAGCTGGATAAATTTTGTTATCCCTGTATGTATTTTCCTGATTTCCTGATTTTAATATTTTGGAGTTCTTACGCCTAGGTATTCTTGAATCTGTTAATTCTAATTATAGAAGCAGTTTCCCTTCTGTGTGTACCTTGCAGTATAGATTTCAGGAATTTCCACTGAGAATGTGTGAGATAGAGGCAGGTATAGACACTTTCTATATTAAGAATGTAAGAGAAGCATAGATGGATGAGTCCACAGCCCATTTAGTTCAGCATTCTGTCCCACCAATTGCTTCTGGACATTATCAAGCAGAAGATGGTGCTGAAACGCTCCTCTTAACTCCTTGCACATGGCCTTTGGAGGCATCTTGGCCCTTTCTGCACTTGGCCTTATTTTGGAATATATCTTGGGATAGCAGTCTGCTAGCCACAACCTAATGCAGACTAGGCAGGGCTCACCTGGGGCCTTCTACAGTCTGCACTAACATGCAGATAACAGGTCCCCGTTCTGGGATATACTCCAGAAGAATGCCAAGTGCAGAAAGATCTCTTGTCTCTCCCATCAAACCAGAGGGACTACTTAGGCATCCATTCTAGTAGCTATTGATACAGCATTTTTTAATGCTATCCAGCCTAGTGGCCATCACCACCTCCTCTGGCAGTAAATTCATAATAAATACCAGCCGCATAGAGTGTTCCTTGGTTATAGTATTTTGTGATAGAGAAAATAATTTTCTTTACCCTCCTTTTCTTCACCATGCATGATTGTATTTTGTTTTGTTAAGCTATGTTCACATAGTAGGCCTTGCCATACTGTAACACATGATACCAGTTCCATACGGTAATAGACCATGGAGTGTATCCATGCTGTAGAGTCATTTGAGGATGTGTCCAAGTATGCCTATACATAAATAAAGGTTTACATATAGGCAATACCATACTCAGCCAAGAGCTCTAAAAAAATTGGGTTTTCTAATTGTGTTGAGTATATACATGCAGCCTCAGACAATGCACGTGAAAAGGTTGACTTCTTCAGAAGTGATATTTTATCCAACAGCAATTAAATGAAACAAATTGATGGAGTAGCTCCAGATTATTTATTGCTATTATCAGATATCGTACCAGAAGGTCCATGGCTCTTAATAAGTCTTTATCAACCTTTTATTGTGTTATTATTAGGTAGCCTGGAAACAGATGACATAATTTTCATGAGGCACAATACGTATATAGGTTTTTCACAATGGGAGCAATACGTATATTCTAGAATTGGCAAATATCTTCTTAAAGCCACTTCCAGGAGTAACTAAAATTTGTAATGCTATAACTATAATGAAAGAAATAACATTCTGTGGAATCAGGTTAATATTGTGGATATTTGTGACTTGTCCTAGGGGTAAAGGCAGGTCAAAGATGGTGAGCCCCATTTCCTTCTCCAGGAAGGAAATCCATGTTGGTGTTTTTGTTACATGTAAGAACTTTTTTTTTTTTTGCAATACATTGCCTTTGTTGCTCAAAGTTGATGAATTTTTTGTCCATTTTAGGGGAGGGAAATCTGATATAGTCTTTTACAGTAGTTCCTTCCATAATATAGTTATTTATCTGGTGACAGCTACAAGCCTGGAAAGCTGTAAGAAAGGATTCATGGAGGTGTCTCAATGCTACTAGAATGAACGCCTAGGTCCTTTCTCCAGGTTGGAAAGAGGATGTCTCTAAAGACCGTTTGCAGGGAGTTGAGAGCAGATGAAAGTTTTATCTTTGTCTTCTGTTTGAGATGTCCAGAAGTAATTGGTGGACCACTATATGAGACAGGATGCTGGTGTCATGTCTCAGGTGGGTGAGGGCAGTGACACTTACAGCGGTCTGTTAGGGGGCTCAAGAGTAGTCAGCGTCAGGTCAGTCCAAAGTCAGGGTTCCAGAAGTACAACAGAGACACAACAGGGACCAACAGTCAGGATTTCAGACAAAGGTGTGGATGGGGGTTGGGCCAGACACTGTGCTCTGTGCCTCACCTGTTTCTGCTGTTGAAGGAGCAGAGAGGAGGGGTGCTCTTGGGGCTGACTGTCTGAGCTCTCCTCCCCAGAGTTGTCTGTTTGCTCCCCCCAAACTGGCCCCTGACTCTCAACGCTGCTGTGCCCTGGTTGCTGCCCAGACTGTTGTGCCATTTAAACCGCACTCTCCTCCTCCGACGAAACTGAACTGGCAAGACAGGGCATGACAGCTGGATTAGATGATCTGTAGCCTGGTCAAGCAAAGCTCCCCTTATGTTCTTATGGTCTTACTCATGGATTCCAAGCTAAACAATAAAAGAAGTGACAAGAAGAAAAATTGAGTTAATCATGCTCACCTTATTAACACCCTGTACAACATAATTTTGCTTTCACACAGTTGATAGAATATGAACTTCCTTGTGTACATTTTTTTAAAAACAACAACAACATTGTTTTGCTTTTCTGCGGTTGGTTAAATATGTCTCTGCTTATTTAGTGTGGATGCAGCCATCAAAGTGTGGAACTGGCAGGAACTATAGCATAATTTAGTTTGGGAAAGCAACTTAAGGGTTTTTCTGCACTTACCTTTGGGTATACTGCACACTCTGATGTGCAGACGGTGCATGGATGTCACACCTGATGCCAGATACTTTGTAACAGTGGTTGCATTATGCCGCCAATACTACAGATTTACCTGCTGCAGAACAATCAACATTTGCTCTGCAGTATCAGGTACATTTGAAGTTTCTGATCATCCTGACAGGATGGCGAGAAACAGCCAACAAGATCTGAGCCTGTAGCTCAGCTGCCATTGGCTGTCCAATCCTAAGTGACATGTGCCTCACTGCATGTGCCATGGAAGTCTCGCAGCTGCCGAGGAGGAAGCTGTAGACCTCCATTTCAAGTGGGAACAAGACGCCGTGACTTCACAGCCAGGTAAGCTGTGATTTTTCTACTAACTGTGGATTTTTATCTGCTAATCTGGAAGGGGCCATAGACTATGATCCTCCCTTGTCTATTGTAGACCAGTCCAAAGGAGGCCTCACCCACTGCTGGTATATTCTGCTCTTGATCTGGTGGACCAGTGAGCCCCAATCCATTTTCCAGACTACCAGGGGATCAATTTCAACAGCACACCAAAGTGTGTCAAAGAAATGACTCAATCAAAGGCTCTGAACCTAAGAACTTCCATTCTTAGCCCTTTGGAACTTTATTTTCAGCCTAATCAATGCTGCACTTTCTATAGTGATTCAACATGTCCTATCATAGAGTGAGCCCCCTCTCTAGTTTCACAACACAGGAAACTGGGATAAATGGATGAGGAAAAAGGGCAGGCTGTGGTGATCTCAGAGGAAGCTTTCATTGCGGATTTTTATTCAGTATTGAGGAGTATGCAGGGAGAATGCTAATGTAAATCTGGAAGACTTAAAGTCACAATAGAGGATAACAACACAGCAACAGTGTAAGTTAAATGGCAGTTTGTAACCTTATAACATTGTTATGTTATGTCTTAGTGATCAGTTTCCAGCTGGGCAGCATCTTGCCTTGCTAGCTTACCATAAAACAATGCCAGTTTATTAACAGTCTATGTTGCACCTTGGAATATTTTAATCCATGTACAATTTCTCAGGAACAAATTCCTTTCATTTGATTAGAGTTGATCTAGTGCAAGGGAAATCGGCATGTGAACGCACACGAGTGCTTCCTTTAGAATATATTCTATGCCATAAGGTGGCACTGTGTATTTCTTGTAGAGACTTTCTCGCGACACAGTTTCTTTTAGTTGTGACTTAAGATATTACCGAAGAGAGATTTGCTTGTCTTGGAGCCTGGCAGAGACTAGGATCTGGAGAGGGAGTTTCCGAGCTGCCCAAACAAGTCCGTCTTTGCATCCACTGACCCAATATGGAGTTGCTCTGGATATTCTTGTAACATCTCACATTCACTTGAAGACTGGCTGTTTGGTGGCATATAAAGCTTGCTTTTTACTTTCTCAGTTGTCCTGACAGTATGGTGTTGAAAGCTGTCCTGCACGGGCAGCCAACTATAAAGCCACCTCAACATAATGGGTTACATTATGGGTTACATTTCTCTGAACTGAAAAATTCATGAAGAACACAGGAAAAGTGGTGTCATGAACTTAGCTTCTAGGCTGTGAAGGTCATGATGTTCTTTGCCCTTATTGGCCAGGTCCCCTTCTCTCTTGTTAACAAGAGGCAGTTATCCTTCAAATGCAACAGGGTATGTATTGCTCCATTACTCACTGGATAACGCTAGGATTGTTCCGTCTGACTGCAAGCTCACTAATTTTAGTCAGATTCTTACAGGTGTGTTATGTGCACTCTTTGAGTGGCTCTGAATTCTGTACCCTGGAGGCCAGCAAAAAAAAATTCCTGCTACTATTAACCTTATAAAGTAGTATATCCAAGAGCAAGCATATCTATCAATTAAGTTGAATAGGATTTTTAAAACTGTTGCGTATTTAGTTTAAAGATAAAATACAAATGAGGCAGGGAGTTATTTCTTCTTTTATTTTTTGGCACACATCAGAGAAGGCAATTGTTGGAATCTTTATTAAGAAGGTGCTAGGGACCAATTTAAACAGCAGTTCACCACAACTCCTTTTCTTCTTTTAACTTATATGACATTACATTTTCCCGCATAATGTAAGGGTTTCTCTCTAGTAAGTAAGATATGCACTCACTGGTAAAGAAAATGTAGCAGTCTTACCTGTGTGTGACCCAGTCCTCTGGTAATGGGAACACATGGTGTCATAAACTTCTTTAAATCACCGTAGCTGATTCTTGGCTGATTATTTTATAGTTCACTGACATTCACTAAACATGGGAATTGAAAACCTCATGGCTATGAGATGTCACAACAGGGCAGTAAATAATCAAGCAAATGGTGTGACAGGTCAGTTTGACAGAACCATCACAGAAAGACAATGGTTGAAATATAAAATAAATTGAACTGAAAACAGGCCCTGCAAGCCAATATTCACTGATTTACACTTTTGTGTGAAAAGCTACCTAGTCTCTTCTCAGGCATTGTTCCTAGTTTTCTTTCTTTCTTTCTTTCTTTCTTTCTTTCTTTCTTTCTTTCTTTCTTTCTTTCTTTCTTTCTTTCTTTCTTTCTTTCTTTCTTTCTTTCTTTCTTTCTTTCTTTCTTTCTTTCTTTCTTTCTTTCTTTGATTGTATATCATTCTTCACCTATGCCACTCAACACAAATGTGGCTTCCCCTCCCCAGTCTTAGGTCCTGACTTTTCGTGTACCCATTTCACATCTTATTTCCCTTACTGCTACCTGCCCTGAGACATTTGGGTGTTGGGCAGGATAAAAATGCAAATAAATAAAATACAATGCAAACAGATGTAACACACACAAAATGCAAGCTAAGAGAACCCAAAGCCCAGGATAAAGAAGTATGTCTTTAGCATATAGTAAAAGAGAAGCACACCTCCCCTCAAAAATTTTATTAAACAAAATGAATGATACTATCATTTAAGCCAATATGGTAGACGTTGGATGATGTCAAATCAAGAGTTTACCTATGCAAATTTCACTCCCCATTGATTACATGGGATAGAATTGAACAGATGCTTCAGAAAATCTATCTTACAATTGCAAAGTTCCAAAAATGGTTTATAAAATAGGGACTGAGGAATTTGCAGTATACCAAATGAGATAAAGTTCCACAATTTTTACATGACCAGCAGCAGTTCTTCAGTTTCACAGGAGTCTTTTCTTGGCCCAGCAAGGACATACCAGAGATTCATACCTGTTCCCTGCAAAATGGTGACCTTTCCTAAAACATTGCACAGTGAAAAAGTATGATCTGACTGGGCGATGGAAACGTGCTTATTTCACCATGAACTCAAGAGACAAAGTAAATGATCATATAGCCATATCAACTGACTCTGTACTATACCTCATTATCGACTGTTGGACTTGGAACAGGCCTCTGTTCATCAAACAAAATACATGTCAGGACCATTAATAACTGGAAGAATGCGTCCCCATGCACATTTGATCTGGTACTGAAATCGGCAAAGGGTGTCCCCATGCATTTTTTATTTGGTCTGACTTCTACGTACCAGACCAGGACCAAATTTGGTACCTGAAAAAACAAGTCTGGGCATGGTTTGGGGGCTTGGCACGCATTGTTAAGTGAGCCAAGACTGTGCATGGGGAGGAGATTGGCACTGACGTCAATGGGAGGTGGGGTGTGCTTGCCCTGTGCATTGGAGATCGCAATTGCTGAGATTTTTGAGGAATGAAAAAATCTCAATCGCCAAGGCAGACAGGATAATGGCTAGATTTTGTCCCTTTCCCCAAATATTTCCACCCCCGTTTCCTGTTGTCAAGGTGATTATGATAATGGCTTTATTTTCTCCCTTTTAAGCTTGCCAGGGATTCTTGTGGTTCCTGGTGGAGTGGAGGTACACAAAACTGCTCAACTGCTCAACTGCCACCAAACCTCATAGCCACTTCGGGTTTTTAAAAATTATTTTTAAAATTATTAAACTTAAATTAAAAGTTTTTCTGTGCCTCCCAGCCCAGGTCTGGCTTTCTGTGCTGCTAAGGGAGGGAGGATGCGGCATTTGCAGCTGGCGGCGCAGGGGTGGGCTGATATCAATCCAGCTTCCAATGAGGAGAGAGGGGGCAGAAAGGAGATAGATCTTTTCATTTCTATCCATTTTATCTGTGCACTTTCCATTCAGGAAAGGAGGGTGGAAAGCCCTCAAATAAATTGGATAGAAATGAAAAGGTGTGAGCAGTCAGATCTGAAGATGGAATGAAGAAGGTTTAAAGGGAAGGTGTGACCATGGCCATAGAACACTTTGGCAACATTCTCTGCCTGCTGTGCCAGATCTGGTGTCGTCTGAGGCCCTTCAACAGCATAGCTGCTGAGCAACAAGCTGAAGTGAATGATTGTCTTTGCAGATATAGATCACACCACCCAGCCATAAAGTGGCTGTGTGATGTGATCTGGAGGTGTTGCTGCACTAGGCCCAAGAGGGTCCAAAGAGGAGCCTGCCACTTGAGGAGCAGGATGTTCATCTGCTCCAGCAGCCATGTGATCATGGCTTAGTGAGGCGGTCAATTTTTACTCTTTTCAGGATATTTTCCAGCCTTTTTTTGGGGGGGGGCATACTGAAGTAACAGATGGATCTTTAAGTCCAGTGTGAGGTTGGTAAACTAGAAGGGAAAAAAAATAGTATCACACCCTGCATTTCAGATCTTGAAAGGAATACCATCCATTTTGATATATATGTATACATATATATTTAAGTGGGAAGGTTGACTTTCTGCCTTTAATCATGACTAAATTGCTGTCGTTGCCACGAGATTGCATGTGTTCATGAACTGGTGGTGCTACCCAGCCATTAATTCTGGTGAAGCAAACTTAATAAATGGCTAAATAAAGAATTTTGATTAGTAAAGAATCCTGTCTAAGTACTAGGTTGTTCTTTATTTTCCAAAAATAAGTAATCTTATTTCCTTTATTACTGAGCTAGCATTTAAGCACTTTGAAGAATTAAAGCACATTATAACTTGCACAAGGGGGATATTCTGATAGAAAATGTTTGTAGTGGTTGTATAAATTACCCACAGTTATCCATAATAACTAAGAACAGCTTGTGAGGTTAAATGGCATCTTACAATGCAGTTTCCACAGTTAGCTCAAGGTTTGGTTTCGCCCGTGTTACTATAATGGAATAGGTTATGAATAACCAGATTATATTTATGGGATGACTAATTGTTATATTACTCCCCATAGAAACTAAACATTCTTTTCCATATCTTGCAGTATGTTTGATAAGCATAAGCATCCTAGATGGTATTTCTGTACTTATCTTAAGAAAATTCCTATACTATATTGCAAGACTAAGAGCCTCTTTGCACTTGACTATGTAGTCAAGGTGGGAATTGCTCCTGTGCATGCACACCTCATAGAACTCTTTCTTAACCAGAAATGGCTCTGTATGTCCCAGAGCAGTATAGGTGTGGATCACTTAAAAGTGCTCCATGCCTATCCTAGCAGCAGAGCTGGTAAGGCTCTGGACGTTCCATCCCAACATCTTCTTGTTCAAAGATGTGCAGGAAGAGCCTGTCATTGGCTGTGTAGGTAAGATGAGACACTGCATTGCCAAGTTGCCCCGGTGACAGTATCATGCAGGAGTGCTGACACCATCACCAGAGGTCTGCAATAGTCACCCTCCAGATGGACATTCACAGAGTAGACTAGGTAAAGTAGGTTATGAATGCTGCAGGCCTCCACAATGAAAACGGAATGGACGCTGAAAAGAAGTCCTTTAGTACCAAAGAGCAGGCACAATAATGTGCACACATACATGTGCCCAGTTGTGTTTATGGGGAGATTTTATGTGCAACCCTGAAAGTCTATTGGATTATCGTGGGTAAAAGCTTGAGCATGTTTGAATTAAGCCAAAAGTTTACGGCATGCAAGTGAAGTATTGAGCACCACTCTTACAATGAAATATTGTTAAAATGTGACTTGTTCTTCATCAATTCCTCCCCCCCCCCCAAATATGCTGGATTTTAATTCACATCAGATGAAGAGAATTTGTTCAGTGGTCAGGGATGATAGAGGATTAGAGAAGTTTGCTCTATAGCACATTACAGTACTTTTTTTTTTTAAAGAACCTTAATATTTGAAGTCTCAGAAATCAGCATTATAGATCACTGCTGAAAAAGGAAAGTTAAGCAACACTTGCCAAATGCATCTATCTACCTGGTTTTTAATGGTGGCGTGAATGAACAGATGTGATAAGAGATCTGTCACTTATATTTAAAAAGGCTTAATGCAGTAGGTCATGACCCAAGTTGGATGTACGGTAGCTGAACCTATATGGTTTTCTGACAAAAGACAAATGCACTGTAGTAGCAATAGAACAGCAAGTATGGAAAAAAATCTGAATGGCAAAATAAGTACAAAGAGGTCACTAAGACTTTTTGACTGTTGGCATGCTTTGGTAGGGATATAGACTGTGCCACTTTAGTATTCCCCTCACAAAGCAATAGTCTTTGAACAAGCCGAAATTGACAGCTTTTTTTCTTGTGCTGTGTGAGTTCAGAGTCCGGGCCCTGGAACTCATCTCACTGGTGCATGACCAAAGAGAGAGAAGCTACACTTTAGCAACACACTAGCTTTTCTGCTTTCCTTTTTGTCTGTTAGACAGTCCAGTGTTCTTGGCGATCATGGAGAAAAAAATACAATAAAGGTGTCATTGGGGCCAGAGAATGAAGCTGGCATTACAAAATTGCAGTGGTGCAGAACTAATCTGTGACCAGACCCTTCCTGTGTGATAAGCCCCCACGCAAGTAACCTAATCTGGGATGGGAAATTTCCCCCAAAAAGTTACCCAGCATTTATTGATGACCTGAATTTTTTCACAGCCATTTGAAGGTTTCCACTGGGACCTTTCTGGTCATTTGATGTGGCAATTAGCAAGGGGACTTTTGTACTCTTGGAGACAAGACAGTCTCTTTCCATAATTATGTTTATGCCTTGAACGAAAACAAAGTGAGACCCCCAAACATCAAATTACTTGTGCTGCTTGCCCTTTATTATGTTTTAAGCAAGCAACGTGTGACTTTTCCCATGAGAAAACTAAAGGTGCAATTTGTCTCTCATTGAAATCAGCAAGTAAAACAACTTTTGGCTGGAAGGGGTGTGTGTGGATTGAACCCCCTAGGAATTTTTTTAAAAAATATTCCTTTCAGCTCTATTTTATTTAATCTTTGTTCCTGATGTATCCCTTCCTTATATATGTGTGCAAATGGCTTAATTATTGTCAACAGTTTTAGCACGGGGGCAGAGCTAACATATAAGGGCTGAAAATACCTACAAATATCTGGTTTGGACATCAAAGCAAATACAAAAACATCAATAACACTGTTGCTGGTGTCATCTTATTGCTGAAAAAAACTAAGCTGGATAGTTTTGCAACTGAGTAACAACAGTGATGTTGTGCTTTAGGACAATAAATCCAATTCACAGAAATGCAGATTCAGATACCAGCTGAAAGAAAGTGGCAATTACTAGAACAGGAGTTGGTAATCTGTAGCCCTACAAGTACAGTAGCAGTAGTGCAAAATTGTCTCCAAAATGGTAATAAATAATAGCTTCTCAGCTTTAAACTGAAGTAGGAATAATCATACTTTATTTTATGCCGGCAACCTGATGTCCTATGTAAAATATACAGAATTTTGTCATAGGGTCATTAGCTGTTATTTTTCCTTGTGCCCTTTGTGCACTTACCTTGCTTAATCCAGATTAGCTAGATGGCCCTGGGCCAATTTCTGACAGAGGTGGGTGGTGCCTTGATTGGTTTTTTTTTTTTGCATTTAGTTTGTATTGAATCAAATGTAAGAAAATTTGTATTTATTTAAATAGATCCCCTTCATATGCGGTAGGATTCTATTTGATACAAATATATTCATACAAATTCATACGAATATATGATATGAACGAATACATATCCAATAGGTATCAGATATGTATCTAATATGTATCCTGTAACATATCTGTTCCAAAAGTCTCAAATCCTCAAGAATCCACTTTGAATCCATTCTCAATCCATGTCAAATTCACTCTGGATCTGTTGCAGATGTGACTGGCGCAGCCACTTTCCCACCTCCCCAGGTCACAAATGTTCTGAAGCATTCGTAGGAATGTTCAAAAACATTCATAGAAATAAGATGTACAAATGTCATAACATTCACTTTGTACGCGAATGTCTGAATTCATCTGAATTCATACAAATATCAAATGTTACACATATTTGTGCACATCCCTAGTTGTTTCCTTGCTATTTTTGATAGTGTAATGACTGATACAAGAAGGCTTTGGCAGATGTAAATGGAGCTATAATATTTAAGTGTGATGATTGTTTTGAACATACACTCACAAAATTTTATCCAGCAGTACCCACCAAATTTAAAAGTTACATTTTTCTCTACCTTTGGATTTGTTAGGTGAATGTATTGCTTTTCAGCTTCAGAAAAACAACAAGAAGAAATAATCTGCCTTAAAACTGTAGTATGAAACATCATGACAGATATGACTGTGGATTCATGCAATGAGAAGATGCAAAACATTGTTGCTTCCCCAAGAATTGGCTACAATCTCCCAGGAATGAATAGAAAAAAAGCTTCTGACACATTGGCTGGATCCACACTGCCTCATGGTGGAGGTATACAAGTTGCCGCAGAGGCGTCGGAGCCTCAGAGGAACACTGCTGGTTAACTGGAGGTGAGGATATGTGGGGAGGCCTTCTCAGTGATAGCCTTCAGGCTATGGAATAGTCTGCCCTCTGAGATGCATTAGGAAGACTCACTGTGTGTATTCAGAAGCCTAGTGAAGACCTTACCCTGGCCTTTGGCTGAGGGAACAACATCCCTTGCCACGTGGGATTGGGCAGCCAATGTGAGCTGAGCTGATACTGTGGAACAAATGTTGATCGTTCTGCAGCAGGTAAATCTGCAGTAGTGGCCGCATAATGCACTGTTGCTATGAAGAATTGGGCATCAGGCGTAATGCCCACACACTGACTGCACATCAGAATGTGCAGTATCCCCCTGGACATACCCTTTGTTTTGAATTTAATTGTGAACTGCTTTGAAACATTTAATACGAAAAAGTGATATGGAAATATAGACTTGATATCCCTTCCTCACCCACCCCCCTTTGTACATCCACATTGTACTGGAGGCAAAATCTCCTATGAAAGGACTGTTGGCAGTTTACTCTGCCTTATCTTTAGGCCATTCACTTATGGGCTGAGTTGATGCCAGATCATTTGTGCCCTCTGCCCCCTAGATGCTGCAAAGGTCCTGAAATATGGCCATTGTGGATGAAGGTATAGCTGTAGCAAATTTTCTAAATGCTTTAAATAGTCATAACACTAAATCAAGATCTAGCTGTTAAGTAGGTGGTTGGTGATTCATGTATTTATGTATGTGTGCGTGAGAGAGAGACAGAGACAGAGGGTGGGTGTGGGTCTGGGGGAGGCAGGAGATTAAATAACAGTGTGAACCAAAAATAGGAAATTGTACACAAAAGCACAGGAAATCTTATGATAATGATGCAGTTACTAATCATTCAAACACATCTGGACTTTTTTAAAGCAAATGACCAGCAGAGACTTTAGTTGCTATATGGGTAGCCACAAATGTGGAGTGTTTCCTCAGGACCATTAAAACTAAACTTCTGTGTAGAAGAACAGCTCTTGCATCCTAACCTTAATCACCACATTTCCACTTGATTTTTATTTCTTTCTATGTATGAGAAACTTTTGTATGAGAAGCAAGCAAACCCAAGAGGAAGATCTATATATGTATGTGTGTGTGTGTGTGCTAGTTATTTTAAACTGAAAATTGTAAAAAAAAAAATGTATTAGAGGACCACAGAATGTGAAGAATAAATGTCTGGGGAATCTACAGCCCTCCATAGAATCATAGAATCATAGAATCATAGAATGGTAGAGTTGGAGGGGACCTCCTGGGTCATCGAGTCCAACCCCCTGCTCAAGGCAGGATCTCCTAAACCATCTCAGACAGATGGCTGTCCAGTCTCTGCTTGAAGACCTCCATTGAAGGGGAACCAACCACCTCCCGTGGCAGCCTGTTCCACTGGTTGATCACTCTTACTGTTAGAAATTTTTTCCTAACATCTAAACTAAATCTTTTCCCCTGCAGTTTCACCCCATTGTTTCTAGTCCTTCCTTGAGAGAGTGAGAACAGGGCTGATCCCTCTGCCTTGTGACAACCCTTGAGGTATTTGTAGACAGCTATCATGTCTCCTCTCAGTCTTCTTTTTGTTAGACTAAACATTCCTAGTTCTTTAAGCCGTTCCTCATAGGACATGGTTTGCAGACCGTTCACCATCTTGGTAGCTCTCCTTTGAACCTGCTCCAGCTTGTCAGTGTCTTTTTTAAACTGGGGTGACCAGAACTGGACACAGTACTCCAGATGAGGTCTGACCAAGGTAGAGTAGAGGGGGATAATAACTTCACGTGATCTGGACTCTATGCTTCTCCTAATACACCCCAGGATTGCGTTTGCCTTTTTTGCAGCTGCCTCGCACTGTTGACTCATGTTCAGTTGATGATCTACCAGGACACCCAAGTCTTTTTCACATGTGCTGCTGCTCAGCTGAATTCCTCCCATTGTATATGTGCTTTTTTCATTTTTCTTGCCCAGGTGCAGAACCTTGCATTTTTCTTTGTTAAATACCATTTTATTAGTTGCGGCCCATTGTTCGAGTTTCTCTAAATCTTTTTGAATCCTCTCTCTCTCTTCTCTGGTGTTTGCAATCCCCCCTAGCTTTGTGTCATCAGCAAATTTGATCAGTTTCCCTTCAACTCCCTCGTCCAGATCGTTTATAAAAACATTACACATAACTGGGCCCAGGACAGAACCTTGTGGTACTCCACTTGACACTTCCTTCCATTTGGATGTGCAGCCATTTAAAGCCACTCTTTGAGTACGATTACTAAGCCAGTTTTGAACCCACCTTATAGTTGCCTTGTCAAACCCATATTTGATCAATTTTTCAATGAGGATCGCATGAGATACTTTGTCAAATGCTTTGCTGAAATCAAGAAATACTATGTCTACTGCATTTCCTTGATCAACCCATTCAGTGATTTTGTCATAAAATGAAATCAAGTTAGTCTGACACGACTTGTTTGATACAAACCCATGTTGACTACTGTTAATTATTGAATTCCTATCCAGATGCTGACATATGTGTTGTTTAATAATTTGTTCGAGAATCTTTCCTGGTATTGAAGTCAGGCTAACAGGCCTGTAGTTCCCTGGGTCTACCTTCTTCCCTTTTTTGAAGATAGGAACAACGTTTGCCCTTCTCCAATCGTCTGGGACTTCTCCTGTTCTCCATGACTTCTCAAAGATTACAGCAAGCGGTTCAGCAATTACCTCTGCTAATTCCTTCAGTACCCTAGGATGTAATCCATCTGGACCCGGGGACTTAAATTTGTTTAAGTTAGCTAAGCGTTCCCTTACTCTCTCAGTGTTGATTTTGTGTCTTGATTCTCCTAGTCCTTCATCAGTGCAGTGAAGGACTGTTGCATGTACATTATCCCTCTTGGAAAAAACAGATGCAAAATAGGAGTTCAGAATCTCTGCCTTCTCAAGATCACTTTCGATCACTTCTCCATTCTCTCCCTGCAGACTTCCCAAAACCTCTTTGACTTTTCTTTTGCTGTTGACATATCCCCAAAAACCTTT
Source organism: Aspidoscelis tigris stejnegeri (assembly GCA_023333525.1). NCBI lineage: Eukaryota > Metazoa > Chordata > Lepidosauria > Squamata > Teiidae > Aspidoscelis > Aspidoscelis tigris. The sequence goes on along the minus strand of JALMGA010000003.1, from coordinate 45,553,115 downwards.
TTTATTATTGTTTTTAGTCTCCCTTGCAAGCCTCAGTTCATTTTTAGCTTTAGCTTTTCTGATACTTGCCCTGCAGATTGTACTGATTTCATTATATTCCTCCTTAGATATGTATCCCTCCTTCCATTTCTTAAACATTTCTTTTTTCTTTTTTATCAAGTTTTTAAGTTCTAGGTTTATCCACCCTGGTCTCTTTAGATGTTTTCCATTCTTCCTTCTTTGAGGAATTGTTAATGATTGCGCTTCTAATATTGCATTTCTCAAAATATCCCATCCTTCTTGGACATTTCTATCCTTTAGTACATTTAACCATTTGATCCCTCCTAACCTCCTCCGGAGTCCATCAAAATCCGCCCTTCTGAAGTCCAACTTTGAAGTCTGAGTCCTCTCATGCTTTCCTTCCCTTATTATCCAGAATTCAAGGATAACATGATCGCTGCCTCCTAATGCCCCAGAAACTCTGATATCCTCCACCATTTCCTCTCTGTTGGTAAGAATTAGATCAAGGATAGCCAATCCTCTTGTTTCCTCCACCACCTTTTGGTACATGAAATTGTCAGCGAGAGAGGATAAGAACTTATTAGACTTGTGACTTTTTCCTGAGCGAGATTCCCAACAAATGTCTGGGTAGTTAAAGTCTCCCATAATCACTATGTCATGCTTTCGTGAAAGTTTAGCCATCTGGTCTAGGAAGAGGTCATCCATATCTTCTGTTTGTCCAGGGGGCCTGTAATAGACTCCTACAATGGTATCCTTTCTGTTGCTCTCTCCTTGAATTCTTACCCATACCGATTCTACTGAGCTTCCACTCTCTGAAACTTGAAACTCTGAGGAGACAATTTCTTTTTTAACATACAGCGCAACACCCCCTCCTCTTTTGTTAAGTCTGTTTCGCAGAAACAAGTTGTAGCCTTCAATGTTTGTGTTCCATTCATGTGTGTTATCCCACCAGGTTTCCGTAATACCTATGACATCATATTTATCTACCTGGGTCAGGATCTCCAGCTCCCCTTTTTTATTTCTCATGCTTTGGGCATTGGTGTAGAGGCATTTTAGTTTGTAATTGCTATCTATTGCGAGCTTGCCTCCTCTGTTTTCCTTACAAAATTTATGCGTTTGTTCATTGGTACTATTTCTGGGAGTACGAATATCGCCTGGTTTGATTGACTGAGTATTTTTGCTTGACTTTTTGTTACCCTTCCCCTTTTGTTTTAGTTTAAAGCTCTCCTAATAACCGAAGCAAGGCGCTTCCCGAATACATTCTTTCCTGTCCCTGTAAGGTGCAACCCATCTCTTGCAAGGAGTCCGTCGTATAGGTAGTTTTCTCCATGGTTCAGAAATCCAAATCCTTGCTGCCGGCACCACTGACGTAGCCACTTGTTCACCTCAAGAATCCTATCCCTTCTACTTTTATCGTGACCATCCACCGGAAGGATAGATGAAAAGACTACTTGTGCTCCCAGTTCCTTTACTTTTCTGCCAAGGTCTTCAAAGTCTCTGTAGATGTTTTCAAAGTGCTTTTTTGCCGTATCATTTGTGCCCACATGTATGAGTAATAATGGGTAGTAGTCTGTAGGTCTGAATAGCCTCGATATGCTATCAGTTACATCTTTGATCCGGGCCCCTGGGAGACAGCACACCTCTCGTGAGTTTCTGTCAGGTCTGCAGATAGTTGCCTCTGTTCCTCTTAAAAGTGAATCTCCCATGACCACCACTCTCCTCTTTTTCTTTGCATTACCATTTCTTCCTCTCCATTCCAGAGATTTCTCAGTGCCTATTGGAGTAATATTTGTGGACCTTGTCATCGACTCTTCAGATGTGTTGTTCTCCTGACTGAGTATCTGGAACTGGTTGTTTAATTGCAAGGGTTCCGAATGTCTCCTGTTCTTCCTGCTCCTTTGGGTCACATGCTTCCATAACTCAGTTTCTGCAACTACAGAAGGATGTTCTTCTATCCCTTCATTTTGAAGTGTTTCCTCCATGCTGTCGAGGAAGTTCTCTTCTTCTCTAATCTGCTTCAGTGTCTTGACTCTCTCTTCTAGACTTTTAACCCTTTCCTCCAGGAGAGCCACAAGCTTGCATTTGTGGCAGGTAAAATGTGGCATCTGTTGTGGTAGGTTCATAAACATGCCGCATACATTGCACGTGACAATACAGGTGTTCTTGCCTTCCATATTGCTTTTAGGGTAAGGATTTTAAAGATGTGGTGCTAAGGTATGAATGAATTTTTTTTTTTTTATCCCACTGTACCTTTTTTAAATTTTTTTTTGTGTTTTTTTTTTAATTTCGCGCGCCGTTAGGCGCGCGGGCCGCTTCTATTTAAGCCCTGCTGAGCAGAGTAACTCCTCCTCCCTGAGGGTGTGGCTAATTCCTATTGGTCCGCTGCTCTGATTGGTCTTAGAAAGCTTCTACCTCACGCCGTGTGCTCTAAGAAAAACTTCCTGTTTCTATCTCACGCCGTGTGCTCTGAGAAAAACTTCCTGTTTCTATCTCACGCCGTGTGCTCTGAGAAAAACTTCCTGTTTCTATCTCACGCCGTGTGCTCTGAGAAAAACTTCCTGTTTCTATCTCACGCCGTGTGCTCTGAGAAAAACTTCCTGTTTCTATCTCTCGCCGTGTGCTCTGAGAAAAATTTCCTGTTTCTATCTCTCGCCGTGTGCTCTGAGAAAAGCTCCTGCTTCCACTTCACCCAAGCTTCACCCAAGCTGGAACTGACTCCAGATGTTGCTGGATTCCAAACCGCTTTATGCTTACTATTTATTTATGCTTACTATTAATTAATTAATTAATTAATTAATTAATTAATTAATTAATTAATTAATTAATTAATTAATTTATTGAGATTCCTGCTAGCTCTGTACTGATGATCTTAGAAGTCACAATAAATTCATGCCAAGAACAATGAAATCACAGTAGAATGAAACTAAAAACCTGTGATGTGGAAACATAGGCTGTGTTCTGACATAACAAAAGGGGGAGGGGGCTCAGAAGTGCCACAGAGAGAGACAGTGTGTGGCCCTGGTGTTCTGCCTTCTCTAACACAGAATGTTCAGGAGAGGGGGAGGGGCAGACTGGTGTGTGAACAATCCCACCTGAAAGTCTTCTTGAAGCTGCCTCAAAGGTGCCTCAAGGGATATACTTTATTTTGCTGTACCCAATCACAGCCACAATGCTGTGTTCCAGGGGAAACGTTGCCATTCTAGATGGTGTTGACTGGCACCTGATTATGCCATATGTCTTCTATTCTCTAGAGAATATTAATAAATAAAGACATCCTAAACCTGAGTCCTATTGACACTACAGCCTGTAGTGCATAATTAGGCAACTTCTGGGGAAGAGCATCTGCACCTTGAGGATGCTGTTACAGCCTCCAGGCACCCCCTACATTCCCAGAAGTTCTCTAATTATGCACTAACATTACCCAATTACTTATCTGGTGCATCCAGACAGCGGCCTAGCAATGTGCACAAATGGTTTTTTGGCATTTGATTCAAAACGAATCAAATGTTCAAAATTCTGTATTCATATGAATAGCACACATTCAAATGTGTTAAAATTCTATTCAGTATGAATCTATTTATATATATTTGTACAAACATTTGATACAAACAGATATGTATCTGCTACAGATACATATCTGATATGAATAGATACATATCTGATACGTTTCCCCAGCTTAACGAATGTCTGAACTATTTGTATGAGTGTCCAGAAACATTTATATTTATTCAAATGTTAGCTTACAAGTATTGTAACATGTGATTCAAGTACAAATGTCCAAACTTGACCAAATTTGGCCAAATTTTGAATGTTATGAATATTCGTGCACATCCCTCAGCAGCCATTCACACCTTTTCTGCTGCTCTGAGGTCTGCTGCTCTGGCACCTTGCATGACCATAGATGTGACGGCACACACACAGAGCATCAGCGCTGTTGCATAGTCATGCAGGGTGCCACAAACAAAATGGTGGCACCCAGGAGAGGACCGACCCCAGGATCAATCACAGGAGAGTGACTGATCATAAGAGGCTTAGGCTGCAAGTGAGTGCTAGTGAATGCTGGGTGATTATGCAAGTGCGAAATCACCCCTGGGCTCATAGACACATTCATGCAGTTTTATTTTGTTTTTAATTGACAACAATTCACAAGTCATTTGCCATTGCCTTCTTCTGAAGACTGCCAGAAACGGGACCTGGGACTTCTGTTATTCAAAGCATATGCTACCACTGACCTTATCTCTCTCCTTTTCATTTAATGAATAAAATGACTTGAACCAGTCACAGCCCTGCAACAGTGTAGAGACTTCTGTTTTAAGTACAAAATTCAAACTCAGCTGTTCTTTGTGCCTGTTTTGTTTAGGTTTGCCATATATGAAAATGAAAAACCTTCTACTTGGAATGTGTGTATTGGGCTATGTGAAAGAAATAGGAAAACACCTCTCCATTATGTGTGGATGTGCTTTCTTGTCAGTTTATAGTATTTTGTGACATATACCTTCCTTTTGAAAGACATCCATATGAACTAAGGTGACTCTGCTGTTACTGGTTTGTGTGCTTCCCAGAACTATCCAAAGGCCTTTTTGCACTTAACGTCAGTAGGATAGTAAGCCACTGACATAAGGTTTAGTGATGGTGGCCAGCATTCACACCGTGGGCCCTGGCACCATCCCCAACTTAACTAAGGGCCAGTGTAGTAGGGAATGTCTGTTCCGTTCCATCCACATTGCCACAACAATGGTCACAACAACTTCTGGCATTCACCGGACCCTTTCTGTGGTGCTTGCAATATTTGTGCAACTGTTGTGCCTTGTCGTAAGCAGTGTTCACACAAAGAACTAGTGTGAACACTGAGCCTGAAAGTTCACTGAAAGCATATTAGACTGGGATGACCGTGCATGCTCTAGGTCACTCTGGGCTGGAGGTGGCACTATAGTGTGTGAACATAGCATCCCAGAGATTTCTTGAACAGGTAAGTGTGAAAAAATCTCTGAACAATTTAAATGGACCCTTCGGATACTATTAAAAGGAGTAAAACCTAAGGATAAGACACCACAACCTATAATTTCACTTGGTTGTCTTCACTACAGTTATATTTCACTTCATTTTTCTGGAAGTGATAATGCTAAATTTACCTGTACCAAGGCAAAATCTAATTCTGATTCCAGACTTATGTTCAATACATAGAGGCCACATCTCCAATTACCATCTAAGGTGTTTGCATCCACTGGAGAAGGTGCTTGTTGTTGCCACATCTCCATTCATAGTGCAGCAGGTGCCACATGACAATCATACCACCACCTTTATCAGCCCAGTCGCTGACATTCAAAGATACCTGGTTTGCAGAGTGCGATTTCACACTCTACTTGGTGGCATCATAACTGGCCTCTGGACATGGTACCCCAAAATGGAGATGCAGAGGCATCTTTTGCCATGGTAGATTGGGACACCTTCTCCATCCACCCAAAACAGCCACCTTGCTGCAAAAGTGGAGACCTGGCCAGAATCCCCAATGACAATAATTAAATATGTTATGCTGAGTAATGGAGATGTTATTCTATCTTTAGCATAATAAGCTCTTGAACATGGGAGAACTGGTAAACACCATTTTTGTGGTTCTGAATCTATGGATTCCTCAGGGAGATAGAGCTTTCCTCTGGGCAACTGATGGAGAATAACTTGAACTAATCACAATATCTCATCCTACCTACTGCACAGAGTTGTTGTAGGAATAAAATGGTGTGTGTGTGTGTTGAATGGCACTTGAGAACGCCCAGAAACAGTTGGTGGCCCACTGTGTGAGACAGTATGCTAAACAAGATAGGCTGTGATTCAGCAGGGCATCTCTTATGTTCTTATAATGAACTAAAACAAGCTACAAAATCTCTGATCAGAGCCATAGCACAGTGCTCTGTAGCTTCTTGGTGCTTATGGCTGTGTCTCCATTAAAAAATGGATGTACCTGCTGTCCTTTTGCAGTGGCAGCAGAATCCTAACAGTGATGATGATGATGATTTATTCATAATTCCCCATTCACCAAAGGGTGGGAAACATATACAATCAATGGCCATGCTCACTGGTGGGAGTGCCATGCTTGTGGGGTTCACTTTCAAGCCCTGAATGAGATCCTGTGATTGGCCACTGAAAATGACACCTCCATGATCTAAAACTGAGGCATGGAGGTGTCTTTTTCAGTGGCAGATTGGAGCACCTCCTCCACCATCAACAAGCAATGGAGCTGCCTTGCTCCATAAGTGGAGGCCCAGCTTATAATACTTTTGAGTTCTTTGTATCATCAATAAATATAAACACTTTTAACCATGCAATTAATAAAAAAAAATTCCAAAAGACTCCACATATTTTAGTAAAGAGGTTTCATATTCATGGAGAGAACCAGAATACAGCTTCATAGACTGCTGCCAGATAGGCTTAATATGCTAAGAGGTTCCCTATCTGGACCAGGGAACAGCTACTGAAGTTCATTGATATGCAAAGACTCAGATGTTACTAGTAAAGCAATGCTGCAAGACCTTGCCAGACCTCTCAAGAAGTAAGGCATGCTGGGGGAGCTTCACACAAGTCTGGCAGTTAGGGATGTGCACAAATACTTGTAACATTTGAAATTTGGCCAAATTCAGCCGAATTCGGACATTCAAGTTCAAATAGAATGTTAGCACATTCAAAGATTGACATTCGAATTTGAATCAAATATTTTGACACATTCATATGAAGCTCCGTATGGGATGCGTATGGGATTTGTATATGGGATCTGTATATTTGTATGCATTTGTATGGGATCCATGTGCTATTTGCATGCATTCGTATGGGATTCATATGGGATTGAACATTCGTATCAAATACAAATCCTACCATATTCGAAGAGTATCTATTTGAATGAATACGGATTTTCTTGCGTTTGGTTCAATACGAATCAAATACAAAAAAATATTTGGGCACATCCCTACTGGCAGGCCATGAGAAGAAGGAATGGCAACCTCTCCGTTGTATTTGTCAATTTCCCTTTTGGTATGGAGGTAGCCACTGACAATTAAGGAACACTGGCAGCTGTCCTTGGTGCATTTACCCTTGCGGTGGACTGGGATGCTAACACAGTGCTTCCAGAGTTTACGCAACTATAATCCCATGTTTAGAAGCCTCTGGTGAGAACCATGAGTTAAAAACTTCTTAAAGCAAAGTGTGTGTACTGCCACTGAGAAGAGATCCCACTTCTTAGAAAGAGTGAATCTAGGGCTGGAATCAGAAGTCATTATCACCAGTCTGTGGAATTTTATACTGTAAACTTCTTAGGTAAAGGCTTGTTCCCTTATACTTTGCAACCTGCTATGCATACTGATAACACCTTAGTGCCATTCCCAAACCTCCTCCTGAGCCCATCCTTTTTCTCACACTTACTAGCAATGAGCAGCTCCATATAACTATAGCTTCTCTCTCACTTTTTGCACTTGAAAGAAGTGTAGCTTCCCCCTCTTTTGCTTCCTTCCAGTAAAAGTAGTATAGACATTTTACTTGCTTGCTTGTTTGTGTTTTGGTTTATTCAACCTTTTGAATTTATTGAAGTAGGAAAAACAAACTCTAAATAGCACAGTTCTCCCTCTGCCCTTTAATAGCAAGGTAGATTTCGAAGGGGCCTTATTCTGGATTATATCCTAGAAGTAGAGCCTGCTAGAGGCTGCACCAGCATGTGGATAGATGGTAGGCCCCATTCCAGAAGTTCATTTGAAATACAGCCCAGGGCAGAAGTGGCCTTTAATGTGTGCAGGTACACATACTTCTACAAATGGCACCCATGAAGTAGCTGTTCCTTTCCTTTCCCATATTGTCTTCTTCTGTCCAGGACATGTTCACTTTTTCCCATGGACTGCACTTCAGTTCTGCTAATGATTTAGTGATGCAGAGCATTTGAAAGCACTGAGGCAATTTTCTTGCAATTGTCCTTATTTATATAGGTTGTAGATGAATCTCTGCCTTTTTATTATCAAATCCAAAATAAAACACGCATAAATTAACAAATCATGAGTAATGACAACTAGAGGAGAGAGTTCTAAAAAAATCAACTTTTGATCAACTTCACCAAATTTATTCAAATGTGTACAGAGATTACCTGCTGATTCCTGACAGCACTGCAAAGTTTTAAGGAAGTAACAAACACCCTTAAAATGATGATCATTGTGATCAAAATCTAGGGTTTCTAGCCAAGAGCAGTAAGTACTGTTCTTCCAACAATGAACAATCATTTATGTTCCCCATTCCTTATGTATGAGGAATTCATCATTCTTCATGTAAAACTATATTTCAGAGCGTCAGATGTCACATCAATTAACACAAACAACTTTAATAGAAAGTGGTAGGTGGGTGGACCATTTCAATAATTTTATGATATGAATAAACATTTTTCTGCACTGCCACCTAATTTCTAGAAATCTGGGGCCTATTCGCACTTGGCCTTTTTCTGGAGTATATCTCGGGATAGGGGTCTGTGGCCCACATGCTAATGCAGACTCTGGCAGACCTCATGTTGGGCCTGCTGAAGCCTGCACTAGCATATGGACAGCAAGTCCCTATTACAGGATATATTCCAGAATAAAGCCAAGTGCAAATAGGCCCCTGGTTTCAAACCTGTTTGAGAACCTTTGGCTGGCTCAAAATATGTGGCAAAACCTGTGATTTCCACACCACTGTTTTGGAATGCCAGATCTACCCCTGGCATTCCCAACAGAGGGACACTTTAAAGGGTGAAAACCCATAATTTTGCTATTACCGAAAACCCAGCAACAGTACTTAACTTTGGCATCTGGTGAGCCCCTTTCAGAATCAGTTTGATTGTTGCTACAGGAAGTCAGCTAAGCATGCTAAAACAACAAAACAAAGTAGGTGGGTACTTGGCTGGTTTCTGGTAGTCCCCTTCAAGCTGATCCCAGAAGGTTCTCACTTGCCATCAAGGTAAGCTTGAGATTGCTTGGTTTCCATGTTGCTTCTTGTATCTGGAGACAGTCTTTTGACAGTGAAGAAAGAAGATTAGAAAGTGTCAGCAAACTTTTGTGTGTGTTTTGTCTTATGTATTTAAAACATTCTACAATGAATGTAAGATAGACAAAATCTGCTACCATAAAACAGGATGTAAATATACGAAGAACACCCTTTGGATGTTGCAAGTTAAGATTTCATAATTTTTGCTTTAGTTTATTTAAAACATTACATCAGATTTTTGTACATTGTTCTAAAATTCAACCATGCCTTCATCAAAGTAGGCCCATAACCAAAGGATTAAATGAACACCCTGAATGTATTTATGCAAATGTGCCTGCAGGCTGAAAAAAACTGTTACATTAGTACTCAAAGGATGGTGGTTTGATTTAGTTCTTTTTTAAGTGGTCCAAGACATTTATTGGAACTTGCAGCCAATTTTTGTTGGATTTAAGTATGCAGGCAATTAAAGGCTAAAAATGATGTTAAATCTTGAACTATTTATATCACAAGGCTTAAGAAATGCCTGTGTGATCTGTCCCCTATAAACAAGGAAATGGCATGTGTTTGCAACTTCTTTAGTGATCAATAAAGTAGTTTGCATTCACGTTTCACAGAGAGGTTGCTCAAATGCCCCCTGAGGAGAAACCTTGTGACATTTTTAGTGACAACCACTAAAGTAATTGCCTTTGTAGCTACAGCAATTGTAGTACAGCAATTTGCCACCTCATTATCAGTTTGATGGATGAGAACATGGTCTCAAAATCTCTGTCAACATTATGATCACTAGATTGCAAAGTCTTGGCTAAATCCAATCTTCACTTAAAAAAGAAAGAGAAAAAGAAAAGAAAATTCTGATGAGCATGACAAAATGTTTTCTGTGAAAGATTGACAATGACAAGCTCTGAAAGAAAAGTACGGTTTCTGCAAAATCTATCGAGAATTGGAATGGCCACTTAATGGAAGTGATTTTTCAATCATTCTATTTAAAGGATGCAAAGGACTTCAGGATGACTGAAGCAAGAGCATATTCTCAATAAATAATGGCAGATGTCATTTCAAGGGGCATTAAGAAGCAACCACAGGTTATAGCCACTGGGAAACAAATTATCTGCTTCCATATTGTCACAGCTTTGTGGAGTACATGCCAGATAATTAAGCTGAATTTCCAGGGCCGTAGACAATTACATTATTTAATTGGGACACTGGAAGCTCTGATTAAGATTCACAGATAATAATACCTGGAGGATATATTAATTTAGAACCATCACCTCCCAAACCAAATAGCTTTATGATACTATTGAGCTTTTAGGTAGCTCCATTATCACAGCAAGTACATGATTGTCAGCAAATGAGAACTGGATTTATTATGATAAGGGAAAATCCAGATTACACTGAGAAATAGGAAAGCCTAGGCAGTTGTTAATAAAAATGCCATACAGACAATGCTAAAATAGTGTAAGTTAACTATTTCATGAAGACAGTGTTATGTGGAAAGTACTGAAAAATTAAACACTCTGAGAGCTAATCTTGTATTGTGCCTCCAGCATTTGGCTAGGACCCTAGAGAAGGATATACTGTACTGCAGGGAACATTTTTGCCCTTGCCCAGGTAATATCAAAGCCAAGTTTCAAAATTCCCCCAGCATCAAAGGTGTCTACTGGTGATATTTCACCAAGCTCCAGAAATGGTCTAGGAACATGGCAATTTTCAGAGCTGAGCAGAACATTACTGGGCTATGGAATGGGTCATGCTCTAGACTGGTTTTAACTGCTCTGCAAATCAGGTGTCAAGTGAATACAGACTGTGTCTTCATTGTGCATTCAAGGTGCCATAAACATGCTCTGTGTGGACCCTACCAAAGTCTCTCAGTCTAATCTACCTCATAGGTTTGTTGTGAGAATGAAGTCTATGGGAGAAGAAAAGAATATGTGCTGCCTTCAGCTCATTGGAAGAAAATTAAGATCTCAGTGCATAAATAAATAAACTTAGCAGGTTCATTCTGGCATTGAATTTTAGAGAGATAGAGCTAGGAAAAGGGATATATCCTTTCTAGTTGCATTATGAGGGAGATCTAGAGCATGAGATGCAGTGAGTGCCAGGATGGTTCCTGGGTATTTCCACGAAGAAGAATAAAAAGAAGAGCCAGCAGACAGAGGAAAGAGCCCGCAATTGCCTTGAATCTCTTTTGAAAACTGTGGTGGCACAAACTTTTCAGAGAAAAATCCACTGAACTCTGCCCTGTCTTCTGAGTTATGTCCAGTTGTGCCTTTTGATATGTAGAGAATTAAGAAAAGAAAGTTCTTTTCCAACAAGGATAGCATTTTAGCAGCTTCCATGTATGCCACTTAGCCTGTGTGAAGGTCGCTCCTGGAACTTACAGCACTTTTAGCTATGTGCTTGGATGAATGGCCTGACCTGGTCTTTCCTGGAAACCAAGGAATGAAAGTTCCCTGGCACTGAAGTTGTATAACGGGTACATTTTGCCAGGGTCTGGAAATGGCACTAGAAGCAGACAATTTGTGAGCCTGAAAAAATGTTCCTTGGCTTGAAATGGGCCATAGGCCCTTATTGCTGATTGATCCAGATCAGTGGGTCCGGGGAAGCACGGGTGAGATCAGTGGTCCAAACTAATGTATGCTGTGGCTGTGAATTGTGCAAGTGTCACAGCCTCACAACCATACCTCCAAAGACTAGGAACAACAGAGATGTGCCTTCTGCATGCCTCCTGTTTTTCAGGTCAGGGCCCTGGTCCTTCTGGTGGTACCAGTTAAATGGTACCACCAGAGATCTTGATTAAGATCAGGCTTAATTCAGATCAGACTTTGTGTAATGCAGATGGATCTGGACCAGCAAGGGATAGAGTCAGAATGTGTATTACATGGACCCTTAATTCAGATTAAGGGTTAGTGCAGAAAGGCCCATAGGACACTCCTGCTACCACTGCTTTTCTGCATAGTGACAGCAGAAGTTATCCTAGCTAGTGCAAGATTAACAGTATGGCCTTCTCTGCTCTAAAAATAGAGCACTTCTGGAAATAGATTTGGCACACTCTATGCCAAAATCAGCCTGGCCCTTTTCTGGCACACATGAAATCACCTTGCATCTGGATTTCTGCTGACACAGTGTGGATCTTACTGTTCATTCATTATCCTTTGCCCTAAAGCCTTATTACAGCATCGAGACTGCTTTGGATTCCATTTTATTCCATTGGTTGCAATGATTTTTATTTTCAGTGGTGTAGGGGTATTTCTTTTCCTTTTATTTCCTTTTAAAATCTGTGGTCTGAACAATCAGGTTCATCCTAAGAAGTCAGACTTTCACCAAAAGACTATATATGAAATTGTGAAAAGTGGTAGAATATGTAGAACAATGCAGTTATACACAAAAGCTCTCCTTAATTATCTCTGTATAGAAAAACCATTGCTAAAGGATAACAGAATGTGGGTGCACAGAAGTAAACCATTAAATTGTTTCTTAGATTCTTCACTGTTTGCAATTGCAAAGCAAGACATGAAGAACTTGCCACTTTGTGACAAATCCTGCTTCTCCACAGGGTGGTTGGGGGAGCCAGAAGAAAAGGTTTCCCTCTTTGTTTTTTGGTGAGGCCAGAACGGCACTATTAGTCTCCCATGCCTTTTGAATAAGCCAAGTATCTTGTTCAACAAGACTGATGACAAGACCCAGGTTGACTGAGGACCAGTTTGGATCTGTCAGTATAAAAGGAAGGAATCTGCTGATCAAGTTAAGGAAATAAAAGGCATGGTGCTCTGTGAACTCTTCTCCTGAGAGTGTGAAATGAAGGATGCTCTTTGTTCAGCCTCTTTCATCTACATGAAAACAGCCCTTGCAGATAACATTTTGTTTGCATCATGGAAAGCATCTTTGGGTGATTGACAGGCTGGTCTTCAGATGTTTCTCTGAATACAAGATGCAATGGTTAGTGTTTCAAAAATTCCCATTGACTTTCAGAATGAAAGTGTGATCTGCAAGAAGGTTTTCCTGGCTCAGAACAGTGAAACCAAAAGAGGCCCTAAGAGGGCTAAAAAAGGGGGGGGTATCTAGTAGCGTCTTAACGACTAACTGAAATAAGTTGTGGCATGCGCTTTCATAAACTGAGCCTTATATACCAACATCCCAGACAAGGATGGATTAAATTGTCAGAAACAAAATCCCAGGCCTTTTTGCAACTTCACTTCCCTAGAAAAGCGTCCCAGGGAAGTGAAGATGGGTTTCTATCTGATATCTGCACTTTGGGATGCTGGATCCATTCCAGACTTATGCAGCGTTTCCCTAAGCATTGGATAAGTGTCATCACTGGGATCACTGGGCTACAGCAACAGGCATGCATAGTGCCATTGCTGTGGCTACCAGGCAACATGGCAGCAACCAGGCTACACAGCAGCAACCACATGTTCACTGACTGGTCCTACACGTTATTTGCCCTGAAGAAGTGTGAACAGAGAGTACTGGGCTGTGCTAGCCTGGCAGATAGTATAGTTCTAGAGCATGATTTTTTTGCTCTACAGCTATACAGCTGGGGGACTGTCTGGCAGGCATGAAGGACAGAAGCATCTCTGGACATTGTGTATGTCCTGGCTGAGGTGTACCTGGACTTCTCCACTGATGAGGGTGCAGAAAGGCTCCCAGATGGCTTCTTAGCAGACCTAACCACTAAAGTCTGTCACAAGGATGTATCTGATGAAGTAGGTTTAGTCTACAAAAACTCATGTCACAACTTCTGCTGGTTAGTCTTTGAGGTACTACTAAGTTGCCCTTTGGTGTTTTTTAATACCAGTCCACCTTGGGGTCTGCACAAATTTTTTTTTTTTGCATTCAAATTTGAGTCAAATCAAATGTCAAAACAGTCTATTATTAGATTTGAATGTTTAAAATCCGAATGTCAAAAAATCTGATTCGAATCCCTAACATTCGAATATACTCATTCAAATGTTAGATTTGTATTTAAAGATACGAATATTGACAACATTTGTTATCTGTTATACATATCTGTGCGCATTTCGTATGCATGCTGTTTTATCCTGTATGCATCCCATTTTCATCCTGTATTATAAGTGCAAATAGGTATAATATTTGCACAGATATGTATGTAATATATATGTATCTGTACATTCAAATCATTTGAATCATTCAAATGAATGTTTCGGAACATCCGAAATCCCTTCAAATGGCTAAATTTGAATGTTATTAAATCCAATTTGAATTTGAATGTCAACATTCATCAGATTTGAATAGAATTTTTTAATATTTGTGCACATTCCTAGTCCAGACTAACGCAACTATGTCTTTGAATCCTAAGAGAGCCTGTTCACCAAGTGGAAAACAACAGTCAGCCTCCTGCACTTTTAGTAGCTGTATAAAAACAGAGCTTTCAGCAGGTACAGCTTGGTTAGTCAATCAAAGCCCCAATTCAAACTTATAGCATTGACAGAAGAACCTAATCTCAAAAGCACAATGATGTCACATAACCAAAATTAAAAACCAAGCTTATTGGTTAAGGGGATGCCCACTACATGGGGTCATTGACTTGCAAACTAAGCTGCTGGAATTGCTCCTTCTGTATGGCTTAATTTTAAAGTTATCTGTAGGTAACATCTGCTCGTCTTCACATTCCGTTTGCTGCAAGAGGTTCTTCAGATGAAGCAACTGGTCTCCAGTTGCAAATACAAATAAATATAGCCATTTTTTATGACAATAGTTTACAACCCATTTAGAAATTATCAGTATGTAGTTATCCTTTAAACAATCTTTGTTTTCTGCAAACTGTTGTACAATGCAAACTTACCACATTATCTAAGGAATCAGCTCTGGAAGACCAGGGGTTATGGGAACCGTAGAGATTCTGGCCATATTCATGCTTACAGAGATAAGCTTGAAACAGGATGGGCTGCACTGTGATGTTCTGCTCCATGCAGGCTCCCATTCTGGTTTTATTTTTATTTTCTGATTTTGGTCTGTGACCATAAATAAAATTCATTAATTCATTCAAAATTTGATCAAATTAGTTTGAATTTGGACATTCGAATTTGAATTGAATCTTTTGAATCATTCATATTAATTATTTGGGCATTCGTATGTGTACAGATACATACACATCTTATTTGTATCCATTTGCATTTGTACAGATATGTATGGGATACAAATGGGATGCGTACAGATTCATACGGACACATACTAATGTTGACATTCGTATCTTCAAATACGAGGCAAATATTTGTATGAATATCTTTGTACGAATGTATTCGCTTCAAATCTAATGTGAATACACTCAAATTTTAAACATTCAAATCAAATTCTGAAAATTGCATTTGTGCAGACCCCTAGTACCAATCCATTTTGGCTACTAGAGTAACAAAACACCACCAAGGTAGCTGAGATTTACAAATAAGCTAAACAATGCAAAACTAAACTAAAGTGTATTAGAAACCTAAAATGTATTATTTAAAGCTAAGACATAACTTCAGTGTGCTTATTTCAAATATCAGAAAACTACTGTATTTGTTACTTTTGTAGACAACTTCTCAGCATTTTTTCCTTACCAGAATTCTTCAGCCACTTATAATTTGTACCTTTCCCATTTACTAGTATCGAATAATCAGCCAACTGTTATGTGAATTTTCTTTTGGTTTAGCTTTGTTTTGCTTTCCACCCTGCCTTTTCAGTTAATGTCTAAGGGGAAAAAAGCGGAAGTTGCTTGTGCAGTGATTGCATTCTGGTTGTCACATTAATGCATTCTTCTAGGTCCTGACACAGCATGGCAGAAGGTTTCTACAGCAGGTTCATGATTTAATGGACAGCAGCTGCAATAGAGAGGATTTTGACTCTACTTCTGGTGGCATGCACCCAAGGAGATGTTCCAAAGTTGTTTTATATCACATTACATAGCAACAAAATACACAAGACCCCCTGCACTTCTCCTTCTGGACTTGGACAGTTGAGAGGCAATCAGAACTAGAATTAATAACAAGGAAATAACAACTAATGAGGAATGACAACACTGTGTAGTGCAATGAAGCCTTTAGATCATGCCACAAAACTAATTCAATGTTCCCAAATGATTTATTCAGTTAAGGTAATCGAGTTGTCAGGGACACTCCATTCTCCAGCTTCCACCCTGCAGAGGGCTTTGGTTAAAGAGCAGCATCCCTTCTCCAGTGTTACAGTATTTGGGAAAACTCTTCAGAAGATCTAGTATGAGTAAATGGTAATAACTGCCTTTTGCTAGAGCAACAACTTAAGAGTTCCTGCTACTTGCTTTTTCAAAAAAAGGCAGGTATTTCATTTTTGGAAGGATTCATATATTATTATTGCTCCTGTGATAGCTGGACTTTTGGCAAGGAGATTATGGGGATAATGGTCCCCTAGAACAAATGCAGCCTTCCACATACTTATAAAAATACTATGGTGTATCTTTTGCGTGTATGTTATGCTTATGAAGCAATTCTAAAATCAGCCCAGTTATTTCAGCTTAGAAAGAAAGAAAGAAAGAAAGAAAGAAAGAAAGAAAGAAAGAAAGAAAGAAAGAAAGAAAGAAAGAAAGAAAGAAAGAAGTCATATTGCTATACATAACTATGGAGCAGACAATGTGGAAATTGCTTGGTCTGCATGGTAGAGGAGAAGCCACTAAGAGGGCCAGGGGACTGTAGCATCACCTAGGTGACCATTTCCAGCTGACACTGGGCAACTGTCTCTTGCCATCAGGGCCATTTCTGGTGGCTTTTCACAACATCAGGAAGAACTGCTCTGGAGTTGCTCTGCATTGCAGGCCATGTACAGCATTTCAGGCCATGTACAATATAACTGGCCTAGCTTTCAGGTAATTACTCAGTCCCTGGTCTCCATACCTACTAGATAATTTGGGCCTTTCTGCGCTGTCATTTAGGCAGGATCATAAAGGGAATTACAAGCCTGCCTTCTATATATTAATGCAGAAGTGCCCCCCCCCCCCACTGCTGGCATGCTCTGTCCCTTCAAATGACAAAGTGTGATCCAGACTGAGGTCTATGACAGACCAATGCAGCGTAATCCAGAATTTGAAGGCATGCTTCTGTGTTCCAGATTGCTGGGGGACTCATTTAGGCAGTGCACCAAAATGTGCTGCTGAAATTGGTTTCTGGGAGGCTCCGAGGCTAGGAAGATACATTCCTAGCTCTTCAGAGCCCTCAGAAGTCATATGAGCTTCAGGAGTGGTGTGAGGGTTGGTCTGGACCGATATTGTTATGTAGACAGTGCTGTTCCAGACCATACTGTGCTGTAATCTGGACCAGCGAACCTCACTGACCCTGATCATGGTGGTTCAAGGCCCTTTGACTCTGCCTGTGGTGTTTCATGCTCAGAAGGTTCCAGATGGTATGGAGTAGAATAGAGCCAGGGTAATTTGACTGAGGGCCTCATCCCCATGCCAACAGCTGCAGTAGATGTTCCAATCAGCCCTGTGAGGGCTCCCTGTAGCACCAGGCTGACTTAGACAAGGCAGATCTGGGTCCGTAAGAGTACTTTCCTATGGGTTGAGGCTGCAGAACAGTGGGGGTCAAAGCATCATTGGAAACCACTGTTCTTTAAACATATGGGCCTGATGGTATGCACTAACTACATGACCCTACTCATTAAAGAGTTTAGTTGTTGCAAAAATACACTAAAAACAAAAATCCCACCTTTCATTGTTGCATGAAAATAATAAAATCTTCAAAAGAGAAGAGTACATGTCCTATCAGAACAATTAGAGCAAAATATAGGGACTATTTGTCCACTAGATGGCACTCCTGTGGAGTATGTATATACTATGAGATTAAAAAATATATATTCTGCAGGATCATTTCATATTCCTACAATTATTGGTTGAAATGAAATTGGACTGAGATTAGTAAGTAATCATCTCAACCCACATTTTTGTTTCAAGTCTGACTTTTTATTGCCCCATGGCATAGACTTTTGTTCACTAGACTCAGGAAATTATTTAAACTTTTATGAAATACAGTATATAGCTGTTTATAATGAAAGCTCCCACTTTATGGGTAGAGAAATGACTTTTTACTGAGTTTAATCAACAAATAACTAATAGTTAAGTCATGCCATGTCTAGTGTTGGTTTGTAACAAAACAGAGACCTTTTCTGGATGAAGCTTCTCTCTAGTAGGGATGTGCACAAATGTATTTTTTGCATTCAAATTTGATTAGAATTGAATATTTGAATATTTGATTCAAATCGAAATTCAAAAATCGGATTTTTGAAAATCTGATTTGAATTGAATGATTCAAATGTCGGCAACGTTTGTATCCAATTTTTTAATCTGTTCGCATCCCTTTTTTTTTGCATTTGTGTTCTGTTTGCATCCGTATTATATGTGCAAATAGACCCGATATTCGGATGAGACATATGATGTCAAATTCAGCCATATTCGATCCAAAATTGGAAATCTGGATTTTCAAAAATCCAATTTGAATTTGAATGTTGATATTTGTCACATTCAAATTGGATTTTTGAATTTTCAAATATCCGTGCACATCCCTACTCTCTAGTAGACTTAGGGCCTGTCTGCACTTTCCTCAGTGGCAACATCCAGCTTGCAGCCAGTTGTTGTCATGGTGATTGGCCCTTATGGCCCATGACTGCACAGCTGTAGCCATGTCACCATGCCTACTCACAGCTTGAACCTGGAAGAGGGAGCTGACTGGGAGCACACTGGCTGTTCCTGGTCAAGCTATGGACAAAATTTTACTTGTGCACAGCTAGCAAAAAGCAGGCAGCTAGAAAGATTTCCAGGACATTCTGCGACAGTGGTGGTCTGCCCAGGAACATCTGGAACCTTTCCTGGAAGAAAAATGCAAACAGGCATTTAGTCTGCGCTGAACTAGCACTATCTCAGCCCAGGATCACCACGGCTGCTGATTCTGACCACAGAACAGTATGGGTAGGATCAGTGCTATCTGCACCGTGGCACTGACTCAGATTGCCCACGCTGGACCCTCAAAGCTGACATGAGCTTCATGCATGGCCATGAAGCCTCAAAAGGCACTGAGAGATGCACATTGAGCCATGCTTTGGCACAATGCGAAAATCGTTCTGGAGATGTGTCACTGCTGCTGGTCACTTGGTAGTCATGTTTAATTGTGACCAACAGCATCCCAGATCAGGAGCTTCCTGATCAGGGGATAGTTTCCATTTCCATCCGGTCTAGGGACAAGAATGGTGAACTTCCCCTTACGTGTACTAGTGTTCGCAAATGCTGGTACATGCCAATCTACCCCTTCTAGACACTTACCTGAAGATGGTGAGATGCTGCACACATGCAGTGATACCGGCATGTCACATGAAGCACCAATGTGCCTTCGTGCTGTATCACGTGGCCCTCCATGCACCATTGATGCATGGATGGGGCACTGCTGGATGCTGGAAAGGACTGTTTCTCAGTTGGAAACCATCCCATCCAGTGCAGCTGCTCCATCTTGGAGCATGCTGCACATAAACTGGAGCCAAGTGTAGAAAGACCCAGGAATACATTAGGTCTAAAGCAGATGGAGAGTTCCAGTGGAGGGCATGGCCAAATAGATCTGCTTTATTATGCCGATCTATTTCATCTAGAACCATACTATGTGGGCCCTTAATCATGCAAAAAGTGCTTTTCTGTACCAGTGGACCTGATTGAAAAGGTCTACAACTGTCCCATGATGTCTGTTCCCTTCCAATCATCAGCACTTCCACACCTCATTTCAAACAAAGAAAACTAGAGTGTTTTGGGCTCAGTGCATCTGTACTTCTTCTTCAAAGACCCCCCCCCCCCCCCCCCCCCAAAGATCATTATTGGAACACAGGCAAAAAGGTAGGCATGCTACTCTGTTCAGCCCTACTTTTGTGCACCAATCATGATATATAAGAGACAGGGTCCTGGTCCAATTGCCGACAGAGGTGGGTGGTGCCTAGAGAGAAATACAGTTAGCCTGGTTTGGAACAGCTGTGATGCATGCATATTGCTGGTGGAGTAGATCTTGGGCAGGTGACATTCCTGCTATTTTAATGCAGAAAGGACCTCACACCGGACTGCTGCAGACAAGCTGAGTGCAGAAAGAGCCTTGGTCAGCTCTGGAATCTGTAGCAGTGCAGCCGTTTTATCTCAGGGTTTGTTTGTAAGCTCATATTCAGCATTTTTCCAGATGTTATTAATACTCCTATGGAGAAACATCCAAGCTTCGAAGTTCAGGTGATTGCAAAATAAAGTTCTTTTCACTCTGTTCAATTTGTAAAGGTTTTCAGAATCTTTGAAAAACTAGAGCTATGCCCACATCAAATGGACCATAAGAATGGATTTTTAAAAGCAATTCACAAAACAACGGTGTAGGCATTTGAAAACTTGCCATTATTGGGTTCTCACCTGATGCAGATTACCTGAGATGAAATGAACATTTTCCCTTGCATTGTAAACTTGTCCTGGTGGACTGCAGATTGCATGAATAAAAATACTGCTGAAGCACAGGTGAAGTAGTTTTTCATCAGTATTTTTGTGTTTGACACAGACAGGTGCAAGTTTCATTTCAAAGACTATCAGTAGTTGCAGCATGAAATGATGAATGAGCTTTATTTCATTCAAAATTCTGCTGTTTGAGGTGTCATGTAGAAATTTAGATAGCTATAACAGAGTTTAGGGGGGGGGAAGCTGTTTGAAATGTGAATTCTCAGGAGAAAGCACAACAGAAAACACCAACTGCTATAATGAGGAAAAAGATACAAAAATAACAGCCCTCAGTATGAGGCTGAACTAGCTGGAAAAAAGGAATGAAATGTGAAATGAGAGCTATCAGGCTCTGAGGCTGTGGTCAAAAAGGTTTAATCCAGCTTCAGTCCACTTTCAGCAAATGACAAATAGCTGCTTTCTTTCAGTGTTAAATAACTGAGAATATTCACCTTGGGGATAGATAATGTGGAAATAAAATTACTGGTTACTTTGCTGATGTCTTCTCTCACTCTGAAAGTGGACTGAACCAGGATTAAACCTTAGGTGTGACTAAAGCCTAGGTCAGTGGCAGGTGATCTGTCTCACAGAGTATGTGTTCTCCATTATTGATGCGGTCAGTGAAAAGATTATTTCTCCTTTTGTGCTTCCATTCTAGACATTGAGGTATGATTTGGGTCCCTTGTCTCACTGGAGAGAGAGAGAGTTGATCTCTACGCTCACGGGAAATCCAATCACTCTGAAGTGTATTTGCCTTCTAGGACACAGATGATAGAAATGGTGCATTCCTGTTTGAATACAAAGATGCCTCTTAAGACCATGCTCTATCCATCACAGTGGCTCTCTTAGGAGTCACAATGGCAGGAATGGGAAATGAAACGGGCGGGAGAAGCTACAGCTGCCTTCTCCCTTGTGCCACGAGTGCATTTAGGGAAAGAGACATGATCTCCATGATGTGACAAGGAAATGTAACACACTGCTACAACTGAAAAGTGGCTGCCCCAGTACTGCACTCTGTGATGTGTTCAAGACTTGCAACGGATGAGAAATTAACCTGACAACCTTACATAATGTCAAGTTGTGACAGGTGATGTTTAGGTTACATGATTCAAAATACTTTTTCTGTTCTATCTTTTGTTTGGACTCTTTGATTTATTAACCTAGGGCCTCTTTTTGATCTGGTCTTACCTTGTCAGTCATTCATGTTCCACCCGCATGGACTTTTGATTTCTTTTTCATCTAGTGACACTGGCAGAGGACTTGAACAAAGGCAGAGGGAGGGATTTTGAGTCTGTCATATAAAACCTGCATTACTCAGCTTTCAGTATCTCATTGAGCCTCTCACAGCTTTGATATTTTAAGTAGGCATCACAAAAAACAGGGATAACAAATGCTGGAAAGGTAATGCAGTATATGAGGTCTACTAATGGCTCAGAAAGTCTTGGGCAAGCCTGTTGAAAGAAGGGCTCATTTCCCATGAGTGCGATTTAATTTCGGCGTGAGGGTTTCTCTGGCAGTTTCTTGTCTTTCCTCCTGTTTGAGCTCTGCTCTTTTGTTCTTGCAGAAGTTCCTTTTAATTTTATTTAGTAAAGCTTCATTTAGAATGTGAATACCAGGCTGCGTTTTTAAAGATTCCACAGGTGCTGCAAAATGATACTTTATCTATCAGTAGCTATGTCAATATTGGTATTAAATAAATAGTAATAATAATCCTGTCCTAGTAACTCCTCTGTGTTACAAGTTAAATAAAAGGCAAGGGAGGATGACATATTATATGGCTCAACCCCTGTTCCCTGATTGTAATGATACTCTTAAAAATTTGTCTCCAGGGTAATACTATACTAAGCATGGTAAGCATTTTCAAGAGCTAATTTCCTAATGGTCACATGAAACCTAGACAATCTCCACAGTTTCACTGCATAAGGAAACAGAGAGATCTGTGATGGGTTTTCAACATTTGTAGGGAATACTCCACTCTGCTATGGTGTTTCAGTTTTCATTTTGCATGAAGTACCCAAGAAACTTCAGGCAACAAGCTAAATTTATTGTTTTACACATCTGTCTTCCTTCTTGAGGAAAATGTGTGCTTTTAACATGTGCAGGGGAATAGGAGTCTGGAGGTAAGTAAAAATGTGTGAGAAGGTTCAAGAAGAGAGCAGCAAGACCGGATTGTGATGAAGATTAGGAAAAGGCAATACATTTTGACTAGGACCATTAACTTACCTTGAATGATCCACCAGCCAGAGTCCATGTGCCTGGATGCCATCTGCATTTGGACTGCTGTTCTGGGACAACCACTGCACAAGTCCTAAAGCTTGCATGAGTTTCAGACCCAGCCACCTACATCTCCAATGGCCAGAAATGAAAGTTCTTAGCCTCAGAGTACCTGGGGGACCCATTTTCTTCAGGAGTGGTAAAACAGCTTTTTTTAAAAAAAATAAAGGATTCCACCCAGTTTCCATTGTCATATCTCACAGAAAACATTTACGTGGTACATGAACATTAGTTGCTTTAAGGAAAATAGGATGGGGTAGTTGTGTTGTGAAACTGAGTCTATCACAGCTAGAGATTTAAAGATTTTCCTGCCTCTCTTATATAGTTTAGGCATGTAAATGGAAAGGGTTCAGATAGGAGATTGACACAAGTGAAGTGGGTTGTCAGTGGGTCCTGTGTCACATTATATTATCAATTGACTTCCATATCATCAGGCAAACTCTATGTAATCACCCCATGTAATCAGGATTGAAGAAACATCAAATTCTGTTTTTTATGTGTAGCCAATGAGAAGCAGTGATTGCTGTATTATGGAAATTCTTGTGTTGTGGTCACATTGCCAAGCTCTGATTTTTTTTTTAAATAATAAGTTCTAGCTTTAAAAGCTCATTTGCCCCATGTATATTAAACCATCTATAAAATGCATATGTGAAAAGAATCTAAGAATCATATCTTGATTGAAGGATCATGGTAATTCAGATTCTCTGTGTGGAATCCTAATATTGTCTGCAGATAGTACACTCAGTGTTTCATAATACCTTTTTAATTAGGGCCAGTGTTGTTCTGTTACTGCTAACCTTGGTTTTTGTGGCAATTCTGAAAATACTGCATGATAGACAATTTCCAGTTGTCATCTGTGTATATCTGAACAATCTGAGACACTTGCTTAAGCCCGTAAGATCCGCATTTCAGAACACCTGTCCAGCCTGTGAATGACAATCATGTCATCATTCATCTTTAAAGCTTGTCATTCTAAATCCCACAAGGCTAGTATTCTAGCCCCAAGATAAAGTTCAGATATGGTTAAATAGTTAGCAGTACTAACGTATTTGGTTCAGTTAATTATCAGTGGGTGCCACAAAGAAAATAAGTGTTTGCAGTTAGTTTTAATCAATTTAATTTGTTTCTATGTTGCTATATTTTGCTATTCTATTTGTGACCATTTAGTGAAAGATAATTTTTCTATCTCTTCTCCCAGTTGTGCATTGCTATACTCTTTGCAAAATGTTTATGGTTTAATGTCAAAAGTTATGGGGAACACTCTTATTAATTTTTTTGCTTGAATCATCATTGATATTTAACTGCCATCTAATATTGTACCCTAAGGAATTCCAGATATAGTAGATGCAGGCTGCTCAGTTTTGTCCTGAACTCACACCACAACAAATTAGTCTGCATTGAACCCCGTTTCCATGCTTACCGCTGTTAATCAGGACTAAGCTGATCTGGCACTTCAGAATGTGGTCCTCACAGAATTGAGTCCACAGAGTTCTGGATCAATGTGGAGACTCCTGCGTCTGCATGGGGTGTTTATCACCCAATGGTAATGGGTGCTAAGCAGGCCTGCCACATGGACACCAGTGCACACAGCCCGAGGTGCTGAGTAGGCCCAAGCAGGAAGTTCCCCCACCCTATTGGAAATGGCAGCTGCTTAGTCTTGTGCCTGGACCCCATCAAGCCAGGTAGCATGTGGAAGTGCACTCTGCGATCCGGTCTCCATGGTAGAAGACTGGATTGAAGACATGATTGAAGGGGTCCACCACTAATCCAGATTTAAGGGCATGAAGGCCCCATTAAATCTGGAATTAGTGCTCATGCGGACAACACAGCCCTAGTGGGTTCCAGATGGGGTCATTAGTGCAGAAGGTAGGTACCAGATCCATACTATATCAATCAGTATCAGGTCCTTAAAGGGGCCTTTGGGACCCATGCAGAAACACCCTAAGCCTGTTTGTCACTTGAGCAACACCCATCCCTCACATTTTGTCTTTGGGCGCATCTTCATGGCATGTGTTATTTCAGTTTAAAGAATTCGAAATAAAAGAAACGGAACAAAGCTGTCCAGACGACTTGCAAGTTGATCCGGTTCCGATGGCAGCCTTAACGCGGGATCAATACTCGGAATCCACACGGCAGCATTGTCCTCCTGCCCATTGCCCACACTCTCTCCTGTGATTGGTTTTCCCTGCCAGGATCCCACCCTCCCTTCTCTTTGCGTCATGCTCTGCCGGGAATTCCCTGCCCAGTCCACCCTCCCCCTTCCCAGCAGCAGCAGCAGCAGCATCCATTCATCCATCCACCCATCCATCCATCCATCCATTCATCCAGGCGCTGCGGCATGAGGAAGATG
The DNA here is from genome assembly GCA_023333525.1 of Aspidoscelis tigris stejnegeri. Taxonomy (NCBI): domain Eukaryota; kingdom Metazoa; phylum Chordata; class Lepidosauria; order Squamata; family Teiidae; genus Aspidoscelis; species Aspidoscelis tigris. Next base: position 45,528,042 of record JALMGA010000003.1, on the reverse strand, counting down.
AGGATGGGGGGAGAGGGGGCAGCAGCAGCTGGGTGGGGGTGGGGAGGGGAAGGGAGGCATTGCTAAGGCACCAAGGAAAAGAGTCTTGGGGGGGACTAGCAAAGGGGGGGTGTCGTCCTTGCACAGACGGGATTCTAAAGTGAGAGAAGCCCCCCTTTCCCAAAAAGAGAGAGGGAGGAAGGAAGGAGGGGTATCTGAGAAGCCCCCCTTTCCCAAAAAGAGAGAGGAGAGAGGGAGGGGTTCCTAAGAAGCCCCCCCTTTCCCAAAGAGAGAGAGGAAGGGGGGTATCTGGGGGGTGGGAGACATTGCATGAGCATCTCACGTCTCCCGCCCTCCCGAAGCCGGTGTATATGGTACACTCCTGATTATCAATGTTGCAAATTTCCGCAATTTCAATACAGCTCTGTATCAAAGGACCGGGGCTTTTAACATTAAAGAGGCATAGGGTGGATGTGGTGGGGTGTCATTCATTCATATTTTTATCCCACTCTATACACAAGGCTCTCAGTGCGGGTCACAACACATTGGTTTTAATGTGTTCATATTAAACATATTAAAGCCATAACTTTGCCTGAACGTGGGGAGGAAAAAGCTGTTTCTTTAGTCCACCCTCAGAGCGAGAAAACATGAGCAAAGTGACCAGTAATTTTCTTTCCACATTATCTTTCCCAGAGGTGAATTTTACCCTAAAAGAAAACAGCTTGCCACTTTGCTGATATATTCTCTCACTCTGAAAGTGGACTGAAAGTGGATTAAACCTTAGGTGTGACCACATATTCTCTCATTCTGAAAGTAACAGAGATCAGAACTTTCCCCATGCACAGAACTTTATTGACCCATGGCCAGGCCTGGTAGTGCGGTGCAGGATTTTGGGACATGATTGATCCTGCCCTATTGGATTTCCTAGTGGTCACCTATCCATGGTCCGCTTTGCCCTAATATCCTGGCAACTGGAATCTTATCTGGGAATTCCAGATTAGATTCCACTTCCCATCCTGAAGCAGGCTGCCCCTGGCCTCCCATTGCATCACCACCCACTCCTCCTGGGCTTGCATGGCACTGCCACCCCCAAACAAAGGATGCCCAATCTGGGGCAGAAGGCAAAAAAAGACACTTCTTTTTTTAACTGTATGAAAATGCTGCCCACATGAGATCTTTAAAACACTCTCATGCTCTGGTGCTTGGCCATTTAGTCAAGCAGAAGTGTTGTTAGTCATGGCTCTCTTCTGAGCTCTCACAGGGTGTGGGGAGGAGAAGGTTTGTCAGCAGCTTTGAGCCTCCTTAAATGGGTGAGAAAAGTGGGGTAAAAAAGCCAACTCTTCTTCCTCCTCCTCCGTGAAGCCAGCTCAGTGGCCTTGGGCTAGTCACAGTTCTTACAGGGCATCTGTTGTGGGGTGAAGAATGGAAGCTTTGTCAGCCTCTTTGAGTCACCTTAAATGGGCGAGAAATGCCAATTCCTTCTCCTTCTGGGAGGTTTGGTATGGGGTAGCATTATTATAAAGAGGTATAGAAATCCAAGTCAAGGTTCCTATCTTTTTTTAACAGTTGTGCAAAGCATGGAACTTCAGCAAGTGCATCCTTCCTTCCTTCCTTCCTTCCTTCCTTCCTTCCTTCCTTCCTTCCTTCCTTCCTTCCAGCCTCGCGCCGAGGGAAGAGCAGCCGGCGGCGGAGGCAGCAGCGGTGGCATCCATCCATCCATCCATCCATCCATCCATCCATCCATCCATCCATCCATCCATCCATCCATCCATCCATCCATCCATCCATCCATCCAGGCGCTGCGGCGCTGCGGCGCTGCGGCGCTAGCGGCTTCTCCCTGGGGCTCCGCCGCCGCTTTTCCCCCGCTTTGCTGCCACTTTGCCCCGCAGAGGAGGAGAGCCAAGGGGTGGATAAGAGGGCGAAGGGGGCTCCTCGCTTGCTCTTCCCCCACGTGGCCGGGAAGGAACTCCGCCCCCCCACCTCACAGGGACCGAAGCTGGATTAAAACCTTGGCTTGTGGTCACACCTAAGGTTTAATCTAGCTTCACTCCACCTTCAGAGTGAGAGAACACATCAGCAAAGTGACCAGTAGTTTTCTTTCCACATTATCTAGTCTAAAGGTGGATTTTCTGAGTTATTAACCCTGAAAGAAAACCAGCTTGTCAGTTTGCTGGTGTATTCTCTCACTCTGAAAGTGAACTGAAACTGGATTAAACCTTAGGTGTGACCACAGGCAAAGTAGCCTAGAGGGGGCTCAAAGCGGTTGACATTCTGTTTTCACTCTTCAAGGGACTAAGTGGCTGACAAGCCTTCTCACCCTTAAGGGGGCTGAAAGTGACTGTTCCGAACCTTCAAAGGTCTGAAATTGCGCAAAATTGCAACATTGTTTTAAAGGTGTGAAGTGCTTAGATTGATACAGTGTTTCAGCTTAAAGGACTGGAGGTTTATAGTGGGTGTTTGAGGGTGGATTTTTTCAATGAAGGAAACCCTAAACATGACGTGCTTCTAATACGTTCAGCCATTGGTTACAGTGCGATTGGGGGGGCGGGACAGCCTTAACACTGAATCTCATCCCGGAACGATACTGTCCACACAGTTAAAAAGGAAACACGTATCGACGCCCGATCCGGAGTGAGACCTGTTGAGATCAGGATTTATTTCTAATCGGGATAACGTCCTTTAACACGGAAATACCGTGTTAATCCGAAGTGCCGTCTGAACTGCGCAAACTCAAAACGTTTTGAATTCGAGATAACTATGCCGTGAAGACGCACCCTTTCTGTGCTCACATTTTTCTGTCTCCCCGTTCTCAGTCTGGTGATACTGTACTTTTCCCCTCTCCATCTCTCACATCCTTTTCTTCCCTGTGCCCTCTATGATTGGACTCAATTCCATCAGCCAAATTTTGGCTTTTCGTGGAAGGGTATGGCCATCTCCCTCTGTCCCTGCCTTTTTTCCTTGCCCTATTTCACTTTCAGGACACTATATTAGTATTGATAATGAAGGATGCCATTTTAAGCACACTTACTTGGAAGGAAATTTCATGCAAGGGCTGTCCACCTTCTATCACCCCTAAAGTTTGCATTGAGAAAGGCAGCAAGCAAGACTGTGTCCTTTCCCCATGTCTGCTTTTCTTGGCCATGGAACCAGCAGCTACATACATTCACCTTAACCCACAAATCATGAGGTACGAATTTAATAAAACTAAAGTCGAATGCAATCTCTATGCAGATGACTACCCATTCTTCTGGTGACCCTCTAACTGTCATCAGGCCTCTGCATGCAGAGTTTGCCACTTTCAACACTCTAAACTTACTATCAACTATTCAAAATTTTGTAAATTATCATAAGTATCTTTACTGGAATTCAAACATCACATAAGGGTATGACATATTTAGCAATCTTTCTTCCTTCTAAATTTCATCTTATATTTCAAATCAATTTCAGAACTAAATGACATCGAATTAAAGATGAAATCCATCAGTGACATTCTAAAAACCTCTCTTTACTGGGTAGAATTGCTGCCTTTAAGATGAAAAGCTTCCACAAATTTCTCTTCCAGATTCTTCTATTGTCCAAAATTTTATACAGATGGAATAACCAGACCCACTGATCAGGATCACATGAAGGTCTGAATCAGGTCAGCACCATCTGCACTGAGGGCACTGATCCAGCCCATGCCTCCCCATGGCTGAGAAGCTCATATGAGATTTGCAGCTGCTCCCCCAAGCTTCCAAAAGCTAGGAACAAAACTTCTAATACTTGGAACATGGGGGTGGTTGGGTGCTTTTTGGTGGCATGCTAGTCTACATGCTTAAACGGGTCCACTAGAGATCAAGATTAAGGCCCCCCTTAATCCAGATCTGGCTCCATCCAGTGCAGAAGGACCAGCAAGGGCTGCCCTCATTGATTTGCATGATCTGTATTAAGAGGCTCCTCAATATTTTTAATAAGAAGAATCAACAGTAAGTGCAGTACGGACCTTTCTTTTCTGCTTGAGAGTACCCGGAATCAATTGATGGTTCACTGTGTGAGACAGGTTGCTGGACTAGACGGATGTGATCTGATCCAGCAAGGCCCCTCTTACGTTCTAATGGACTAAATGTGTATGGATATGATCCAATAGGGCAATTCTGTTCTTACACAAAAGTTGCATAGTCACAGTCTTCCTGACTATGGCAAATCTGCACTGATAGTGTTCAAGACTTGCTTGAACTGAAATAGTCATCTAATCTGAAATTCTCTAATGTGGAGAAGGATTTGGATGTGTAACATTTGGGTTCAGCTTCTAGGGTGGCTTAAGGACAGACCCCTTTCAGACTAAGCAACTATACACAATATATTGCAAATATAAATTGGGGGACTTACTTTGTACTAAGCTACATGAAAGTGATTGTTCATCATAAAAATTATTGATCTTTTACGATGAGCAGGGAGTGTGGGGATTATAAATGTTCAGAAATCTAAAATATAGCTCATATGAGTAAATCCCAATTTTTGCTAATAATCTGCTTATGAGGACACAAAATGTATTTTTAATGCAGGATGAGAAGGAACTAATTATGGGCAAGTCCCCATGGGCTCCAGTTATTTTGGTGCTAAATTGGGGAATCCTTGATACGAATCGTAGTTTGAATTAACATGTGCCCATGGAATTGAGGAGAGCATGGATTCAAGCTGAGTCCATCCATCCCCAAGCAAACCGCAGTAAACCCCTGCATGGGGAAACCTCATCCTTTTTTCTCCACCCCCTCTGCCCTGATAGGAAGCCTGGTTGATGTCACCATGCCCTGTCCCGCCCGGTGCAGCAATATTAGGGGAAATCCCTGGGAAACCCCTCTAGGTTGCACCTCCAAAAACAAAACACACACCATAGATAAGATAAAAATGATAAAAGGGGGAGATAATAGGAAGGGAAAGGGGCTCCTTGCTTAAAGCCATGGCTCTGAGTTTAGCGGAGGTGCACACCTCTGCATGACAGCGAGCCTCGTGTTCTTATCTTTGTCATCCTGGTGCAGGGAAGCCACAGGCACTTTGCCCATTAAGCTGATCCAAAATCTAGCCCTTTATCCACGTATGCCTTGCCAATCAGGCAATCAGGCAAGGGGGGTGTCATGCCTGTAGCCGGAGAGACACTTGCAGGGCAAATGAGAGCTCATCACTTCTCTTTCAGCTAAATTTATTTGCTGCCTTCCCCAAGAAGTTGTAACTGCAGCGTTCATGGCAGGAACAGCGAGCACAGGCGAAACCCTCCCACTAATGATGTGATTGCCAAACTCCTCCCCCACTAACCCAGGAGCATCCCTATGCCTCAAGATAATATGTGCTTGCCTTCCTAATTCAGAGCGAGAACCGTTGGAAAGGGGCGTGGGGTTCTTTTGCCATGGATTTGTGCCATTTGTCCTGCATATAGCCTGGATTAGACTTTCCATGGGGAGGCAAACTCAGGTTCACCTTGGAGTAATTTGATCATGGGGATGCACCCTATCTGTTACAATTCTTTATTTGTTTGTTTGTTTGTTTATGCCCTACCCTAACCCACAGTCTGAGGGTGCAATTAAAAAATAAATAAAAATCCAAGGATAAAATAGGAAATTAAAACATCCTTAAAATACTCTTAAATCTTGAATGCTAAGTTAAACAACTGTAATATGACCATTTAGCAAAAACATTTTCTGCAGGAAAGTTACTCCATAACTTGGGGGCCACCACAAAGAATACTCTCCTCCTGTGCTATGCAGAAAGGACAACCTCAATTGATAGAACCACAAGGACATTCTCCCCCATGGACCATAGCACTGACATCCTGAATTGGATCCAGAAGCAAAAAGGATGTCAGTGTAATTCCTTAAACACAAATGTAACAGAAGCTCCCACTGTCAGCCAGGCAGTGACTTTTTGCCCCAGTTCCAGCTTCCAAATCATTTTTGGAAATCTAATGACTATCAGTTACAATTCTCAAGTAATAAATATAATTTATTATTTAATTATCTAGTTTTGTTATTTATTATTTACTTTACAAGACTAAGCCATACCCTGCAATACAACGAAGAATCCACAGATAATTGTTTTATCTATTTATTGATTAAAAGTGATGGCTTATATGTATATTTTTTGCTACACTTTAAATCCAATTAGAAAAACATATTTTAAAAACTCTTATTGTGTTTAGTTAATTCATCAGCTTCAAATTCCTTTAATTTGGATGGAGGGCACAAAGTTAGTTTTTCTCCATTAATTGCATAAATGGCTGAATCAAGATTAGTCCTGTGCCATATTAGTCTCTGGTTTGAAAGAATGCAGCAGTCTTCAGAAATCAATTATCTTCAAAGCTCCAAAATGAAAAGGAATAAGCAGGGCTAGTCTCAAGAGCATCCTTTGCATGCTGGAGTTAACATTAGTTAAGTACTTTAAATGATCACTAATTAGAGCCTTCAATAAGCACTTTAGGGACCACCCGACTGAAACATCTTATTGTGAAAATAAGTTATTGGGTGAAATGGCCCAAATTAGCTCTTTGATATGAAGGACCAAAAATCCACATTTTTGTTTCATTTGTTCTATTTCTACAAGACTAATTTAAAACTATTAATAGCTGTTTCACTTCATATTGTCTGGGGAAAAACAGAACTCCTAAGAAAATGTACATTTGAACAAAATTGCAATTTTCTCTACAGCTTCGGAATGTTAAGGTTTTGAACCAGTACATTTATGCACCCCCCCCTCCTTGTGGGCCCAGTGTCACTTATTTTTTGCAGTTTGGTCTTCTGGTTAGAGTGCCGGACTCATTTCTTGTAATTACCAAGTTTGATTCCACACTCCTCCATGAAGCCAGCTGGGTGACCTTGGGATAGTCACAGCTATCTTTCTGAGCTCTCACCGCCTCACCTACCCACAGGCTACCTCTCTCTGTTGTGGGGAGAAGAATAGGAAGTTTTATCAGCAGCTTTGAGTCATTTTAAATGGTTGGGAAAATGGGGTACAAAAGCCAACTCCACCTCTTCTATGGTTGCTGGGGCATTGGAGGTAAGGACAGCTAGGAGGCATTACCTACCTCTTGTGCTTTGTCTTTGCTACATAATTCTGTTTATGCCACTTGTATATTTAAGTTTATTAATTAATTAGTTGTCTTTTTTTGTTAAAAGAGACAATATACAGAATAGCAATTAAAAAACCCAAGCATAAATAAAACAAAATATTAAGCAAATTAAACAAAATATTAAAAACACATAAAACATCATTAGAATAATCAGTACACTCACTGACAGGTATCTTTTCTCATACACCAAGCTCACTTAAACTCAAGATTAGATCCCTAGGAGAACAGCCATGTGCTTACTTGGCATCTGAAAGAAGTGAAACTGGGTGCAATGCAAACCTCTCTGGTGAATGAATTCCATAGACAGAGAGCCACGATTTAAAAGTCTCTGTCCCCAGTTGCCACTTGTCTAACAACACACAGAGGGAGGACACAGAGAATTGCCCTGGAAACTGATTCGAAAACCAATGCTGGATTATATGGGAGCAGATGTTCTGAAAGATGCTGTATTCCCAAGCCATGGAGTCTTCCAAGACTAAAATCGTAACCTTGAACTGGGCTTGGAAATGTATTGGCAACTAATACAAATGAGTCAGGATTGGTGCAATGTGGTCTTCTCTCTGGTACCTGTTAAAAACTTTGCTGATGCGTTTTGCAGTAGCTCTACTTTCCAGTTCCTCCTGTTTTTTTCCCTTCCTCTTCTTAGGAAACCATGGCTTCGCCTTCTGTAGTTAGGAAGGGAAGGGCCTAATCCCTGTGCTATCTAAATTAGGGATGTGCACAAAGCCAAATTCCCCCACTCAGTTCAAATCAAATGGAAAAATATTTGCCTTTTATTCAGATTCACCTGCAAATGTGTGTGTGTGGATTTGGATTCATGTGCAAAGATCTAATGACTGTTACTGTGCGAAGGGAATAGTCACCCCACCCCAACCCTCCCTTCCCATCCTATCCCACCATTGCACACCCCTCTGAGGCCCAGGTAGGCCTTCCAGAAGTGTACACACATCTGGAGATGGTGTGCAAACACCTCTGGAAGGCCTACTTGGCCTCAGAGCAGTGTGCATTGGCAGTGGAGGCCCACCCCCAGCCTCCCAGCCTCCTGGCCACATCCTCTTATTCCAGTGCAACTGCGGCCGCATCCTCCATGCCCTACATCATCATTTGTGTGTTGCTCCAAGGTCCAAATAGGCATTCCAGAGGTGTACACTCCCCTCCCTCATCCAGGGATGTAGTGATTCCTAGATGGGAAGGGTGTGGGTGCACCTCTGGAAGACCTACTTGGGCCCTGGAGCAGTGTGTGAGTGGCAGCAGAAGATTCAGCTGTGGCTGCATTTGTGGTGAGACACCTGCAAATGTGGAAATTTGTATGAATTTGTACAATTTTGAATTGCCTAAATATTCATGCACATTCCTAATCTAAATGTATTTCTTAGCAGATATTTAACTTAAGAAGACAATCTATATGTGTCTTACAATTAGGCTGTGTCTCCTAACCCTCATGGGAAGAACCTCAGGATCTCTTGGTAGATATACCTTCCATGCCAGGTTACCAGGCACTTTCTGACTTTCATGGTGATGTCTGACAGAGATGGACATGAGTTGTTTGTCAGGGCGTGTTCCCATAGGCAATTAAATCCGGACTGGGTTTGAATTTGGCATCCACCTTGCTCTGTGGTTTAAAAGGAGGCACCAACAATCTAAATCAAATAAAACTGAATTGGCATCCAAATTCAGCAAGCAGCATTCTCATTCAACTTCTTATCCCCAGATTTTCTGAGGACTATCCTGCAAAAATCCTAGGGAGAAAAATCCTGGGGAAAACAGGACTTTTTCCTAAAATTTCATACTCAAGCCTGCTTTTTTTTTTTTCCTGGATGGGAATGGTCCTGGGCTCTTTGAGGCAGAGCTGTAGCCTTCTGGCCAATGGCAGCCACATGTGGGTGAGACTTCACAGTGCACCATGTCCACCATGCCTGCAATGCTAGCAGAAAAGGTATAAAGGCTTGGAACACAGGAATACGTCAAGTGAAAAAGTGTTAAAACTTTTAAAAGCAGAACCACAGTTCAAGCGCTCCCCACCCCACCCCGCTGATGTGCTTGTGTGCACATGCACTCTTGTGGGCTCCTGAGTTGGGTGAGGAGGAGCAAGGAGGTGCTGCTGCTGCTGCTGCTGCTGCTGGGGGGAGGGAGCTCTCTCAGCCACTGTCCCCCCCCCCGGGCTTCTTCCACCAACATCTTTCCTGGTGCTTCTGTGCTCCTCCATTAGTACCCACCCTGCACAGCCATTGTGCTCCTCCACTGCTTGAGTAGGCTCGCTGTCACCTGGGCAGGCAAGGAGGAGGTGGAGGAAGGAGGAAGGAGACACCACTGTCACGCTCATTGTCACCTGGGCCCCTGATCACTGCCTGGTGCCACTGCGCTCCTCTACTAGCAACTCCCACACAGCTGTTGTGCTCCTCCATTTAAGCAATAAAATTTTAAAAGCAAACTCCTATACACACAAGCTTCTGATCTGCTTTTGTGCAAATGAGTGAGTGGGTCCGGTTTACCATCAGATAAATGGAAAGAGCCTGAAATGCGCACTCGGTCCTATTCCCAGATTAAAATAGTCCAGCAGGGACTAAGATAGTCCAACCTGCACCAAAATAGTCAAGTAGGAATGCACCTTCAGTTGAGCACACTTTTGTGCCCTTGGCCCCAGGTTGGGAAAGGTATCCCAAGCCAGGAACACAGCAGAATGGTATGGCGTGTGTGAACATAAGAGCACAAAAGGAGCCCTGCTGGATTGAGGCACAGTCCATTTAGTCCAGCATTCTGTAATTCCTGGATGGGGTGGCCTCTCCAGCTGCATGTGCATCTCCAGAAGGTCCAGTTGAGCTTCTGGGGAGGGTGTGGTGGCGTTAGCGGCAAAAGGTGACTGTGGGGATGAGGAGGCTCCCTTTGAACATGAACATTCAACAGATGTTCACATGTAAAGGTCAAGCCAAACATCCCCCCCCTTCAATTTGAATCAAATCAAAGGGGGATGTGGTTTGTGCAGATCCCTAATGCAAAATACTTCTCTGAAATAAAAAGCATGTATTGAGTCTTTTTCCTTGCAGGGTTGGATAACTATGGCCTTTCAGATGTAACTGGTCTGCAGTTGCTATCAGCCCCAGGTGAACATTATGGAGTGAAGGTAATTGTAGGCCATCAACTCTCAGTTAGGCCTTGTGTGGTCTATTTCTGTATGTGTCTTTCAGAAACCACCTCCACCGAAACCACCATTCCCACAAGATGGCAGGAAAAACTTAATAGAATGCTGTTAATTTTTCTTATGCTAAACATTAATCATATTTTTTTGTAAAATGATATATCATGTTTATTTTGTCTCTTAGTAGTTACCCGGGCCTTTGGCTGCAGAAACACCTTTCCCTACCTTCTTTTGATCATTTTTTGCTCTTACTGTGTTCATTATATAATTTGCTTTATTGATGTGACCCATCCCAAGACCATAGATAGATAGATAGATAGATAGATAGATAGATAGATAGATAGATAGATAGACAGATAGATAGATAGATAGATAGATAGATAGATAGATAGATAGATAGATAGATAGATAGATAGATAGATACTAGTACTACTGAGGTTTATTTTTAAATTATCTTAGTCCATGGCTTATCCAAGGGCATAATCATCATCATCATCATCATCCCCCCGATGTGTGTGGCCTTGTCGTGGCGGTGGGGCTTGAGTGCTCCAATGAAGCTGAGAGCTGGGCTGGCGGTAGTGCAAACTACTGGCAGGTTCAACCATGCCAGAGTGGTTGAAGCAGAGGAGCCAGACTAAGTGCACCCAACCCATTTATCACAATGGAGACACAAACAAAAAAGAAGTCTATACTGGCTCGGTTGTCACCCAGGATAAAAAGGACCGTGGCGGTTGCTGAGGAACCTGGGCAATCGTTGACAAATGGGCTACAGGAACAAAATCCACAAACAACGAAGCGGCAGAAATTCTCAAGGTCAGAGAATCGTGTAGTCATGAAGGGCGCGTCTTCATGGCATGTGTTATTTCAGTTTAAAGAATTCGAAATAAAAGAAACGGAACAAAGCTGTCCAGACGACTTGCAAGTTGATCCGGTTCCGATGGCAGCCTTAACGCGGGATCAATACTCGGAGTCCACACGGCAGCATTGTCCTCCTGCCCATTGCCCACACTCTCTCCTGTGATTGGTTTTCCCTGCCAGGATCCCACCCTCCCTTCTCTTTGCGTCATGCTCGCCGGGGATTCCACCCTCCCCCTTCCCAGCAGCAGCAGCAGCAGCATCCATCCATCCATCCACCCATCCATCCATCCATCCTGGCACTGCGGCGCGGGCGGCTTCGCCCTGGGGCTCCTCGTTGCCCAGTGGCAGAGCCGCTCCGCCGCTGCTGCCGCGTTCTCGGCGCCTTTTGCCCGGCCAGCCAGAGCACGCTCGCAGCCCGGGCCACCCCTGCCTCCCCCCCCGGCGGCTCCGGCGCCCACCGCGCCATCCATCCATCCATCCATCCATCCATCCATCCATCCATCCATCCATTCATCCAGGCGCTGCGGCGCTGCGGCGCTGCGGCGCTAGCGGCTTCTCCCTGGGGCTCCCCCGCCGCTTTTCCCCCGCTTTGCCACCACTTTGCCCCACAGAGGAGGAGAGCCAAGGGGTGGACAAGAGGGCGAAGGGGGCTCCTCGCTTGCTCTTCCCCCCGTGGCCGGGAGGGAACTCCGAGAGCGGGGAAAGTTCCCCGGGGACTCCCCTTTCCTTTCATTTTGAAAGTTCAGAACTGCGCAAAAGTGAAACTTCAACTTGCTACAGTATCTTTGGAGGTAGTGGGTGGATTCTTTCAATAAAATCATTTGAAAGCAAGCTATTGGGGAAGGGAATCCTAAACATGATGTGCCTACAATACAGAGAGCCCATTGGTTACAGATCTCTGCTGAGCTCTCACAGCCCCACCCACCTCACAGGGTGTCTGTTGTGCGGAGAAAAACAGAAAGTTTGTCAGCCGCTTTGAGTCCCCTTCAATAAATGAGAAAAGCAGGGTAGAAAAGCCAACTCTTCTTCCCCCATGAAACCAGGTGGGTAACCTTGGGCTAGTCACAGCTCCCTTCTGAACTCTCACAGCCGCCCCCCACCTCACAGGGACCGAAGCTGGATTAAAACCTTGGCTTGTGGTCACACCTAAGGTTTAATCTAGCTTCACTCCACCTTCAGAGTGAGAGAACACATCAGCAAAGTGACCAGTAGTTTTCTTTCCACATTATCTAGTCTAAAGGTGGATTTTCTGAGTTATTAACCCTGAAAGAAAACCAGCTTGTCAGTTTGCTGGTGTATTCTCTCACTCTGAAAGTGAACTGAAACTGGATTAAACCTTAGGTGTGACCACAGGCAGAGGCAAAGTAGCCTAGAGGGGGCTCAAAGCGGTTGACATTCTGTTTTCACCCTTCAAGGGACTAAGTGGCTGACAAGCCTTCTCACCCTTAAGGGGGCTGAAAGCGACTGTTCCGAACCTTCAAAGGTCTGAAATTGAACAAAATTGCAACATTGTTTTTAAGGTGTGAAGTGCTTAGATTGATACAGTGTTTCAGCTTTAAGGACTGGAGGTTTATAGTGGGTGTTTGAGGGTGGTTTTTTTCAATGAAGGAAACCCTAAACATGACGTGCTTCTAATACGTTCAGCCATTGGTTACAGTGCGATTGGGGGGGCGGGACAGCCTTAACACTGAATCTCATCCCGGAACGATACTGTCCACACAGTTAAAAAGGAAACACGTATCGACGCCCGATCCGGAGTGAGACCTGTTGAGATCAGGATTTATTTCTAATCGGGATAACGTCCTTTAACACGGAAATACCGTGTTAATCTGAAGTGCCGTCTGAACTGCGCGAACTCAAAACGTTTTGAATTCAAGATAACTATGCCATGAAGACGCACCCGAAGTGTTACTACAAATCAGAACCTGGAAAACGAGGCTATCAAAAACAGATGCACCAGCTATAGAAACAAGAGTACCCAGATTCGAAGATAACAGAACTGCGGCTAGCTGATCAGAGAAGATTCATAAGCGGGACTAAAGTGTTCAGTGAAGCTGAACTTGAAGAAATACGAAAAACTAATGAAACTGAAGCACCGCAGCCTATTGTGGCAGCATCAGAAGCTCCAACAAGACCAGGAGTCACTGATCAACTAGAACCTGATGAAAATCTGGAAATTCTGCGAGAAGAGGAAGAACAGCAGCATGAAGTCATGGATGAAACACCTGGCACATTGTCTCAAAGACAGCAGGAACTGAAGGACAGAATAATGGCTCATACAGCATCAAGTACAGAGAGAAAGCGACTGCCAACCCTAAAAACTATAGGCAGAAAACGACTTGTCCCACTGATGAATGACATCAACTCTGCCCTTGTAACTGTTCAGGTAGCAACAATCGAAGAACTGAACCAGCTTGCCTACAGTACAGCTGTGATAGTAACAGAAGAACTAGGGTTACTGCAGCCAAAACCAACTAGAAAATCAACTGGAAAGCCAAAGTGGAAAGTTTGACTGGAACTGAAAATAAAAAGCCTGAGATCAGATGCCAGCAACCTAAAAAATATGAAGGAGCAGAAACTGAACAACAAGAAGACTAAAGAACATCTGATCAAAAAATACTGGCTGAATACAAGGAAAATTGATGAAGCTTTGGAAATCGTGAAACAGCAGATAACAGCTACAGCCAGGAAAATCGAAAGATATGAAGCAAGAATCATCCAGTACAGGCAGAACCAAATGTTCCAGTCTAATCAGAGGCAGTTCTACCAGAGCCTGCATGAGCAAGTAGACAATAAAATGAAAAAGCCAGAGAAAGAAGCAACAACCAACTTCTGGAAAGATCTCTGGGAGGCTGAGAAAGAATACAACAAAACTGCTGGGTGGATAAAGGATTTCAAGAAGAAATTCTCCAAGAACAAAATGCAGCAGCTGGAAATAACACCTGAAATGGTCACAAAAAGAGTGAAGAAAGTGAAGAACTGGACATCCCCTGGCACTGATCTGTTGCATGGCTTCTGGCTGAAATACCTGACCAGCCTCCATGCAAAAATGGCCGAAGTGTTTAATGAAGTGCTGCAAACAGGAAACATCAGTGAATGGCTAATAACTGGCAAAACATAATACAGAAAGATGCAGCAAAGGGAGCCACACCAGGAAACTATAGGCCGATAACTTGTCTACCTACTATGCTCAAGCTGCTGACAGGTATAATAGCAGACAGGATTCAAGACTACCTCGAAGACAACAACATCATCCCAGTAGAGCAAAAAGCAAACAAATGGAGAAGCAGGGACACAAAAGACCAGCTACTGATTGACAAAATGATTCTGGAGAACTGCAAAAGCCGAAAAACAAACCTGCATATGACTTGGATCGACTATAAAAAAGCTTTTGATTCACTGCCACATGGTTGGATCACAAAGTGCCTGGAAACCATTGGGATCAGTCAGAACATCACCAAATTTATAGAAAGTGCGATGAAACGCTGGAAGACTGAGCTTTTTGTTGGAAATGAAAGGTACGGACTTATCAACATCAAAAGGGGCATCTTCCAGGGGGATTCATTGTCCCCACTGCTTTTCATCATCGCTTTGATCCCACTGTCACTCATGCTACAGAAAATAAACCTGGGCTACCAAACTGCCAGGAATTCACAGAAAATTTCACATCTACTGTACATGGATGACTTGAAGCTTTATGGAAAATCTGAAATCGAGATCCAGTCATTGACCAACACAGTGCGAATATTCAGCAGCGACATCAGTATGGAGTTTGGCCTGGACAAATGTGCCACAGTGGCACTGAAGAAGGGGAAGATTACTGAAAGTGAAGGCATTGAAATGCCAAATGGTCAAGTCATCAGGTCCCACCAGTCAGAAGCCTACAAATACCTGGGCATCCTGCAACTGGATAACATTAAGCATGGGCATGTGAAATCTGTGGTCAGTAAAGAGTACATCCAAAGGACTAGAAAAATCTTGAAAAGTAAACTGAATGGCGGTAACACCATTAAGGCTATAAACACCTGGGCCATACCAGTCATTAGATACACTGCAGGAATTGTGAACTGGACTCAGCAGGAGTTGGACAACTTAGAAAAACCAGAAAACTGATGACGATCCACCATGCACTACATCCTCATAGTGATGTCGACAGGCTGTACTTGCCCAGGAAAGCAGGCGGTAGAGGACTTTTGCAAGTGAAGCAAACAGTGGAAGAAGAGAAGCATGGCTTATCCAAGGGCATCATCATCATCATCATCATCATCATCATCATCCCCCCGATGGGTGTGGCCTTGTCGCGGCGGTGGGGCTTGAGTGCTCCAATGAAGCTGAGAGCTGGGCTGGTGGTAGTGCAAACTACTGGAAGGTTCAACCATGCCAGAGAGGTCGAAGCAGAGGAGCCAGACTAAGTGCATCCTCGGCACACTGGGCGCGGTGCCAAAAGATCTCAGAGGGCACCTAAAACCATTGGCATTGACAAAATATCCATCTGCCAACTACAAAAAGCCACTTTACTGGGGGCTGCTCACATAATTCGCCGATACATCACGCAGTTCTAGGTGCTTGGGAAGTGACCGACTGGTGATATAATACGAAATCCAGCATAGTCATCTCATTTGCTGTGTGTAACTGCTGTTTTTACATAATAATAATAATAATAATAAATATGTTCAAATCAGAATGAAATGCCGTAAATCATAACAATAACATCTAAGTAACAGGAAAAGGATGATACCTGTATGTGAATGTATGCAAGGCAAAATGAAATTTAGCTCCCTCCAAAGGCAAAGAACAGTATCACTGGTCATTGAAGAAGTGGCAGTGGTGTTAGAGCATGACTCATCTCAGGGGATCATTTTATAGACCTGAGGCAAATTTTCTCTTCCCTTCTGTGGGCAAAGTTACCCATGCGTCTACAAGCATTCACATTGATGAATGCTAGTATGTGCAATCCCACCCTCCATGTGTCCAGACACATACCTTGGGTGCAGATGGATGTCTAGGCACCGCCATGTTGGAGCCCCAGTGGTGGTGCCAGCACTATCACTGGGGCAACCCTGAAGTGGTGCACATGTGCACTTGCACAGCCTCCAGACCCTGGTACTGGGTAAGGTAAGTAGACATATGGAACACTTAATTATGCCTCACATGTAGTCACCTTACTGTGCACTCCTGCGTGGAAGGAGCTACTTCTAATTTGGAAACAACTCTTTCAAGTGCAAATGCTCCATCTGGGAACACACACATTTTGGAAATCCCTTGTTCCCATTCAAATTTTGATTCCCAGATTTTCTGAGGAGAAACCACACACACAAAAAAAGGCATGGAAAAAAACCCTCAAAAAAACAGCTCTCGCTTGTGTTTTTGCTGCTAGCCTGCTTTATCTCTTTTGCTTTGGGAATGGTACTGCAGTATTGGGGGGAGAGGGTGCCTTTTGGGTTGTTCTCCCCGATAGCCTTCTGTCCAATGTCTGTTGCCATTGTGGGTGTGCCATCTCTCCCATGTTATCATTCCCCTCCACTTTTTTGGTATGTAGGGAGAAAAATGTTTTGGGTTAGGGCAAAACAGAGGCTAATATTGGCAAATAAAGGATCTGAATACTAGTAAATAGGATTTGATGGCCTTTATCAACCATAATGCACTCCCACCACCAGGTGTAAAACATGGGCTAGATCTCAGCTTAGGGGTTGATTTTGTGCATGAGCACAGCATCGTGGAACCGATCCCGGTGGTCATGGGGGATTGTTAGTATGGAATTGCACAGTTGCGCAAAAGTGCCACCCCGACAGACACTGATTGCAACACCAGGGAACTGCCAGGAGGTGATGGCAAAAAGGGCCACCTGAGCTGCAATTTCTGCCCAGCCCCCTCAGTCACAAACTGCCTGAGGAGCAGAACCAGAGGGTGGGTGAGTGATTAAAGGACGGAGTTGGAACTCCTACCCTTGGCTATGTCATGATTTTAGCAGCAGGAGAGAGCCCAATGAGAGAGGGGGGTGGGAACCTCAACTGGTAAAGGTTGGGGAGGAAAAGACACTGTTTCCCCAGTGCATTTTATGGAGCATTTTCAGTGGGAATGATAATATTCAGGTTGACTGCAATTTATACTCAAAGAAATGAGAATGGGCAGAATTAAGTTCAATTTGGACTTAAAAAGTCAAATGGGAACAGAGCGCTAATTTGGTTAATCTGGAGAAAAGCTGATCCTGACACACTTTTTTCTGGATTATTCATGCTTTATTTCAGATAATGCAGCTTAAGTAAGTGCTGCCTGGATGGAGTTTGGACCTCAAATTATCTAGGGGTGTTTTCGCACTAGCTGTGGAAACTGTTTTAACCCTCCCTGCCCAAGCCAGATTAAGAACACTTACCTTAAGTGGCTTCTGCATTGGAATCCTCTTCTGCTACCCTTTGTGGAGGCCACTTCCACATTTTGGCATGCAAAACCAGTTTTTAAAACCGGTTTTGCTGCTGAAATCCAGATTAAATGTAAGACCTGAAAAAAACCAGGTCTTACATCCATCTCTTCGCCTGGATGTGTGCAGGAGCAGGCCACTTCCGCACACGGCCAGGCAAAGGAACGGATTTCCTCTCCCCACCATGTTGGGAAGGGCAGAAGCAGAACTGCCTGCTTTTGAAGCCCTTCCGCCGTGTGCCCCCAGAAACACACGGTGACTGGCAGCTGCATGCTCCAGTCCTGCAGCTCCAGAGGCGGCGTCACAAGCATGTGAGCTGGAGGACTTTTGGAATGGGTGCTGATGTGTCTGCACAGCACCCACTCCATCTGTCAACTGAATCTGGCCTCCCCACACATGTGCCAACGTGCGAGGGCCCTTTGGATCCATCACTATGGCTCTTTATCCTGGCCTTTGGCTAAATAAGGAAATGGTTTCTCCTCCCCATTTTCAGACTCTGTTATTGTTTTAGTATGCTCATTTGCATTTGGGTTTTTAATGTTGTAACCTGCACTGAAACCTTTGGGTATAGGGCAGCATAAAAATACAAACAAATAAATAAAAATAAAGAGGATACCATGGTTGCAGGATTTCCTGTAATAACAACATTATGGGACAATGCTTCTGTATCCCAGGACTATCCTGGAAATGTCAAAATTGCATGCACATTCCCAGTGTAATCCTGGGAGAATTGTGGGTTTTATCCCCATCTGGAGGCCCGCTGAGGAGGTTTTGAGCTACTTTTTGGCTATGCGTGGACACTGCTGTAGAGCTCAAAAGCTTTGAAGAACTTGAAGGTGGCCTTCACATTGGGGATTAAAATTTGATCTCCTAATTTTAACAGCATTATTGCTGATGATAGCCCCCAATGACACCTTACAGGTCAGCTCTGTGGTTGTGTAAAAAATAGACCCGTTAAAGATTACTACCCTAATAATGAATGTGCACTTCAAATGCCTAGAAGAAGATTCACCCTTATCTTTGCAAAAGAAATTCCAGAAATCTGTGACCAGAAAGAAGAACAGACAAAAGAAAAAGAAATCGTATCACGTTTTCCTTCCAAATGATAAATAGAATCCTTGACATTTTCTTTTGTTGTTCTCCTTCCTCTCCAAAAGACAGAGAAACTCAGAAAACAATGTGTCAATGACCAAGGTTGTGTCCTGGAAAAGCTTCGGTAGGGACACTAAATACACCAATGATTATTTACAATGGGATTAATTTCATTCACATTGGAGAATACCTATTATGTTTCCATGGTTTATGCGCAAGCAGCCACCTAATTAGAAGGAATTTATTTTCAGCTAAGCTTACAGCACACTGAGTAGCAAAATATCTTTCTTTAATACTTCTCATTTGGTTGAACTGTGATGTGAAGTCAACTTCCCGAGGTTCCCAAGTTTCCTCCCCTTTGCTACAAAAAGATAATATTCATATCACTTCCTTATCTCCCCCTCACGTTGCTTTCCTGGTACTCTGGGTCAAGGAAGGGGTTAAACATTCTCTATCACTATCTCAATCTTTGTTGAAATGGTGTGTATGGGAATGAAATGGTTGCCAATTTGTTTGTAATGCATTCTGACTGTACGGGAGTTCTTTTTTCCCCTGACAGGCAGGTGAGATCAAAGTGGTGCAGGACAAAAGGGGCTCAGCAGTGATTTGTCAGCGGACGAAAGGCAGTCTTGTCTGGGAAAGTGGCTGTAGCCCAGAACGGGCCTTCAGATCACTAACACACTAAAGAAATCATGGCATGAGAAAAAGTACAGCAGAAAAGGTTCAAAGGTCAGTTTTATTTGGTTTAGATTGTTGGTGCCTCCTTTTAAACCACAGAGCAAGATGGAGAAAAAGAACAGGCTAATAACTGTTGTTATTGTCCATGGGTAGAGGGAGCCGTCTTTTGTACACATAGTTCGGATTGTCTGTAATTAGAATGCTGTTGTTGTTCAACCAAAGGTCTCCTTCTTGAAATCTTTGCTCCTTTAAGTAATTCTTAACAAGTATAGTCAGCTCCTCAGGAGGACTGATTAGACAAATCAGAGGTACTTTCTCGAGTGAAGGTTTTTCCAGCTTGGACAGTAAGTTTGCTTGCTTTAGAAAATTAGTTCATTGCTATATTTTAGTGTGGTGGTGTTCAGGTTGAGGAGAAAATGCAGGTTTGCATTCACAGATCTTCCAAACCCTTGCTTCACATAAATGACAGAGGAAAGAAAATCTACACATTTTATGTGAGAAGCAAGGAAGGCAATGGGAAAATACATAATTCAATGGAATTTGGACCATCTGCCCAAATTCTGCAGCTTCCAGTGGAGGCTTCTGTTGAAATGCAAGCAGCAACATCAGAGAGGGAGCTTTTGACATGACTACGGCAGAAAGCAAAAGAATTAAATGTATTTCCCAAGAGCCTAGTATTTCTAAGCATTTGAATAGTAAAAACATAGCACACTAATTTCATTCACATTATTTATCTCATGTATCCTCTGACAAGTTTCCCACTCCAGTGCTGAGCTTATGTATGCTAAATGATGAGTGATCAAGGAGTTGTTCAAGGAGTGATCAAGGGTGGGGTGATCAAGGAGTATGTAGCAGCAGCTGGCACAGGGCTTCTGTCAAACTTACAGGTCATCCCTCTTCACCACTGGAATGTGTGTGTGAGTGGAACCCATCCCCAAGAGCCAGATTCCTTGTTCAGTGATGCCCACAAGGGATTGAAAATGCATCCAGAAGTTGGATCTCTGGGTTTTCAGTCAACATGGGGGCAGCACGATAGTTAGACATTGCCCTCTCTCTGCCCACAGCCATCTGGGGGTGGTCTCAAGAATGTTTTTTCCTGCTCTGAGCTTGATCCACTGGAGTGGGGGAGGTGGATGCATCTGGAGTGTGGCGATTTGTCTATCCTGCTACTTGGCAGACCTTATGTTGGCTGGAGGTAGCCATTTGTATGCAGCCTGTGTCTAACATTGATCTATCGACAGTTTCTCTATATGTATTTTGTAATTTCACTCAAGAATTTTGATCTTGTGTTAACGTGTTCCTTAGCCTCTTCCTCTCATTGGAACATAAAAATTAATGAGCAATGAAGTACTCCATGTCCTTTGGATGCAGTGTGCTTAAATTGTTGTGGCACTAGCTCCCTGCAATCTTGGTAGTGTGACCAAGGATGTAATCACACAGATTAATCACCCGGGTCAAATCTGAGACCAGATCAATTTTTTTAAAAAGAACACTTACTGCATCCCCAAGACTCCTATTATCAGTCCCTTCCACAGGTGGGAAATAGTAGCTCTCAGGGCAAGAATCTTATTTGGGGTAGATGGGGAAGGAAGCTACAGAACTGTTTGCTAAAGGCGGACCAGTCAGGGAGCCAGAAATCTGGCTGGTGGCATACTGTATAGTGAATAGCCAGCACTTGCTGCTACAGAGGGTATTCAAGGAATGAGTTTTGTAAAAGAGCCATTTGAAAAGACCTCATCTGGAGTACTGTGTCCAGTTCTGGTCACCCCAGTTTAAAAAAGACACTGACAAGCTGGAGCAGGTTCAAAGGAGAGCTACCAAGATGGTGAACGGTCTGCAAACCATGTCCTATGAGGAACGGCTTAAGGAACTAGGAATGTTTAGTCTAACAAAAAGAAGACTGAGAGGAGACATGATAGCTGTCTACAAATACCTCAAGGGTTGTCACAAGGCAGAGGGATCAGCCCTGTTCTCACTCTCTCAAGGAAGGACTAGAAACAATGGGGTGAAACTGCAGGGGAAAAGATTTAGTTTAGATGTTAGGAAAAAATTTCTAACAGTAAGAGTGATCAACCAGTGGAACAGGCTGCCACGGGAGGTGGTTGGTTCTGCTTCGTTGGAGGTCTTCAAGCAGAGACTGGACGGCCATCTGTCTGAGATGGTTTAGGAGATCCTGCCTTGAGCAGGGGGTTGGACTCGATGACCCAGGAGGTCCCCTCCAACTCTACCATTCTATGATTCTATGATTCTATGAGATGAAATTGCAAAGAATCAGGCATTTTGTAAACATTCCCTTAGAGGAAAGAAAAATGTGATATAAACCAAAGGACCAAGCAACATCTCAGTTTTGTCCTTATTTGATTCACCTCCAGAGTGAGAAAGCATGTCAGGGCCCATCCACATGCTAAAAATAATCTGAAAGGATTACGTGTCTACCTGCAGAGCATCCGCATACAAAGCCCTAATACGTGGCACACGGGAGTCAATATGTGTTTAAAAACCCCCACTTCACAAGTGTTTTGCTTGCAAAATAAGGGGCTAACACGTATTTTCCTGGTGCCATGCGGATGGTCCCTCAGTGAAATTAGTAACCCCCTTTTTTCCCCATTATCTAAATCTATGGGGAATTTTCTGGGCTAGATGATGTGAAATGAAAACTGATAATCACTCTGCTGCTGTATTCTCTCACTTGGAAAGTGTATTGAATGTAGATAAAAACAGGTGCAGCTGGGCCAAAAGGACTTTTTTAAATAAAAAAAATCAATCAACCAGCCAATCAAGGTCCTCTTAACCTCATACATGGTTCTCTCTCTTCAGTACCATATTATCCTAAGAACAACCCTGTGAGGACTTAAGTCATAATGAGAGGCAGTGACAGGTATGAGGCTCAATGAATAAGCTTTGAAGCTCCAGGGGAACTTGAACCATCTTCCCAGTCCAACATTTAAATGGCACCCTGGCTTTCCTGGAACACATAGTGATGTGGTTTCATAACAGCCTGTGGCCATGGCTTGTGGGGCCCTAGTATGTGGCCAGTCTGTCTAGTGGCCAGCCTGTCTATGGTACCACCCTGTGGATGTATGGTTTCTTGTTTCCCCATGAGCTCCTTCACTAGCTACTGGCACTTCTTGTTCATATTTACCTACCTGTTTTCGACAGTTCTCTCCCCACCACCTCTAGAAGCTTTTCAATATATCCCTGAATTTGGCAAGAATTAAAGGTTTCTCCTCTGGTAGAACTTTCTCTTTTTCTTTCACAGAATTATGGTGGTAGTACCTATTTGGAAACTTTTCACAAGCACAATCCTTGAAAGAGTTCTTTGATTATCCTGCCCCTTCAAGAACAAAATACCTATCCGTGCAGAGATAAGAAAATGTGAAAGTTCTTAGGTTTGGCCTAGAAACATTTAAGATGACACAATGAATGCTCTACCACAGCTGACAAGGCCGGTTCATCTTTCTCTTATTGTATTATTAGTAAACTATCTTAGGATAGATTTAAATGTGTAGCTTTGTTCATATACAGTGACTTTTTCAAGGCTCTGTATGGTGGAGATCCTGTGAGACAGAGGTTATGAAAAGAATCCAGTTTGGATAGACAGAGACTAGGCCAATTGCAGGCTGCTTCTGTGCTTGCAGAGAGTGGCCAATGAGTCACTCTCCAATGGAAAACACGGGAAGGAAGAGACTCTTCTGCCTCTGGGTTCCCCTTTTCACAGAACACTCCTTTACAGTTTGCTGCAAAGTGTCTAGCTTGTTGTGCTAGTAGCATTCACACATTGCTGCTGACTTCCAGCTCTCACTGAGGCAATCAGAACTCATGGAGCCAGGGTTGCATGAAACCTCCTGAAAAAAGTTTCAGTGCCAAGTGCCCTCTAGGGATGTGCAAGAATATTCAAAATATTCATTATTTGATCAAATTTGGCCAAATTCAAACATTCAAATTCGAATTGAATGTCCAGACATTTTTTAATACTTGGACGAATATAAATATTTCAAATCATTTGTACAAACAATCCAGACATTCATATGTGTACAGAACCATATGCATTAGATACGTATCAGTACGCATCTTATTCATATCCATACACATTTGTACAGATATGTACAGGATGAAAACAGGATGCATACGGACACATATGAATGGTGACATTCATATCATGAAATACGTACCAAACATTCATAAGAATAGATACGAATGTATTCGAATCGGTTTGAATTTTAATGCATTCATTTTTTTTCTCTATTCATACGAATTTGGACATTCAATCTGAATGTTGAAAATTGCATTTGTGCTCACCCCTAATGCCCTTACACTGTGATTTCCTGGTCTGATGGTGAGACCTCTTGGCCTGGCCACTTGTGGTCAGTACTTGAGCCACTCTTTTATCACCCTAGTTTAGAAGTGGCCACCATTTGAATGCTGACTTTCAAAGTAAAAATGAGAGACTCCAAAACAGGATATAAACACCAGATTATTGAAATAAGAGTTTCCCAATGCCTTGCTTCATTTTCATGGAATCAGTCCTCCTTCAAAGTTCAAGTCAATGAATCTAGTGAGGGTCTAGGAAACCCAAGTTTTAATTGATGAAACTTGACGATAATTAATTGCATTATTGTATACTGCTACGAGTGTTCAAATCTGAAGTTGTTCAGCATAATAAAAGATGTAATTCATTTATGAAGTTGGGACACTTAAGGCCTCATCAGGTAAGTCTCAAAAGATCTCTTTCCCTGGGCTACAGTGTCCGTTACTGAGGGAATATAGGAAAAATGGCAAATATAAGAGAAAAAGCTGATTTCGATTTAACATATGATTTATTTTGGAAATCTACATATCCCACTTATCAGTTCTTAGTTCTTAAAGGTATTTGCTTCAAATTTCAGTTCAGTTTGATAGTAAATTAAAAGAGGCTGCATCCAGAGGGATATTCGCACTGCAATGCGTTCCAAACGGAACGCGTGCAGGCGGGCAGCTTAAGACACTTCCGGGCGCTTTTACCGTTCACACACAGATGCGCCGGAACGCGTTCCGGCGCGTCTGTGTGTGAACGGTAAAAGCGCCCGGAACTGTCTTGGCCCGGCAAAGACCGGCCAGGGGCGGGGATTCGGCCGCAGCGCTGCCGCCCATTGGGTGAGAGCACCCAAGGGGCGGGCAGCGCTGTCAAGCCACCCGCCCCATGCTTCGTGCCAGCTCTACGGGCCCGGATCGGGCCCACGAGACCTGGCACGAAGATGCCCGGGCACCCAGGCACCCATCATGGGGCCCGGGGCAAGGCCCCTATGGGGCAGGACCCCTTTGAAGATCAGAGCCCCTGGCTCTGATCTCCAAGGGCTCACCCCGCGCCCCGATCTTGCCCATCTACGGGCTGCAGGCGCCTGGATCAGCCACCACCCCCCAGTCCCCAAAAACCCCACCCCCAACCACCCTCCAACTGCTTGTCCAATAGGGGGGCTAGGTGGGCTGCGTCTTGCACGATCCCACAATGCCACCCTCATTTGGACGCTGGACGGCCACGAGGTAAGTCATTCCTCGCGCGCGCGTCCTCCCAGGGCCCTGGGGGAGGGGGGGGAACATCTTCGCGGTGAAGGTGCCCCACTGTGGGCACGATGATCGGCCCGATCCGGGCCGGAGGGTGGTTGGGGGTGGGGGTTTTGGGGACTGGGGGTGGTGGTGGCTGATCTGCGGGGCACTCGCGCCCCGCAGATGGCCTCGATGGGGGTGGGGGGGACCCTTGGGGGACCGGAGCGATGCGCTCCGGCCGCCCAAGGCGTTCCTCACCCCCAGCGAGCCCAACATCGACCTCCTGCCACCCCAGAAAGGGGCGACAGGACGCCGATGCTGGTGGCTCCTTCCCGGGTCCGGCAGCCCCAATGGGGCTGCCGGACCCAGGAAGGAGCCACGTCCCGGCGGCCGTCGGAGACGACAGACGGGACGCACCGAATCGGGGTTCCCCTGTGCCATCTGCCAGGGTCACTGACCCTGGCAGATGGGAAAGGGGAACCCCGATTCGGTGGGTCCCGTCTACCGGCTTCGCCGCGCCGGCGCAATCGCCGGCCCGGCAAGTCGGTCCCTGGGGGCGTGCTGATGGCTGTCAGGGAGAGAAGCGTGCGAACGCTTCTCTCCCGGAACGCGCCGGGGCGGCTCGTCCGTGTTCGAACGCATGCAGAGCACTTTAAAGTGCTCTGCATCCGGAACGCGTGGAGGACAGCTCCGGACATGAGGCGGCGCAAGCCCCGCTCGGGCAATGCGTATGCCTCGTCCGAAGCTGTCCTCCACGCGTTCGGAAAAGGCCAATGCGAAAAGGCCTCAGATGTGTGAATATAATGCCATTACAGCACTGCTATCATGGGATCACCTCACATATTGTAGACAACCCCATCATAGTCCCACTTTTTCATCCCTACAAAGTGTTTTTAACTATTGCTGGAAAACCTAGCACTGGTCCTGGGTTTTCCAGCCATAGTGCTTTTTAGGGAGCCACTTAAGCTGCCTCCAGATGGCAACTGGATATAGCACTAGGAAGTGCAGACATATTGCTTCCTGCATGGACAGTGCCAGCCACACCACTCTCTTTGCGCATATTGGTGATGGCAATCTGGACAATTTAGCTACCAACAAATTCCTGGATTAGACGCATCACCACCTCCATGCATGTTTGGTTGGTTGTTTTGGCCTCCATGAATATGCCATGGACAGAGCTATGATTGTTGTTCTGTCCAGAAAGGTAAGTGGCTCCCTAAAAAGCCAAAAGCAGCTGGAATACCCATAACTACCCAAAGTACTAATTTTTTCAGCAACAGTTAAAAGCACTCTTTAGGGGCAAAAAAGTGGGTCTACGATGAGGTTGCCTACAATACGAGAGGTGACCTCACCATGGTAATGCTGTAATTGGACTATGTTCACCCAGTCTGGATGCAATCTTACCTAACTCTTTTTCTGTTGAGTGTATGCAGTTGAGATAAAGATTTGTACCCATCTGTGTTAATCTTGACCAGCCATCAGTGTTAATCAGTTGCCAGTTACAGATTTTCCACTTTAGGATTTTCCCTTAGCCACAGTGATAAGTCAAAAAGGTGATGCATGTAAACCAAGCATGTAAAACAAAGCTCAGGAGCATTTTTAAAGAGATTAATCACAAAGGAAAACAACAATATTATAAAGGTGTTAGTGTATGCCTAAACATTAACCAAGAATGAAATAAATACAAAGTTTTTCATCTTCTTTGGTACTGGGTTACCTGACTGATGCCATAGCACAGGTGAAAACTCTTACTGTGAATTGTGGCTGCAGGCCACAATTTGAGACTGCAGAGCAGAGAAGGGGCAAGGGTCCAATTGTAATTTTTCCCTTGGTTGCCCCAAACTATACTTTGCTCTACAGCACATTAAATATCTGAAGGAACCATTTCTCCTATATTGACTTGCCCAGGTATCAAAATCAGAAAGAGAAGTCCTTCTTGATGTTTTTGTGATGGCCCATAGACTTTGGAATAGCCTCCTAGTGCAGGCCTGCCTGGCACCAATGTTGTATGGATTTTGGCACTTGGTTAAAATGTCTTCCCTTCCCTTCCCTTCCCATTTTCTTTGTATATGGCCTTTCCAAAAACATTGTTCAAGGCAGTTTACAACAAACAAAAAAACATACAATGCAAAAATAATATAATACACAATAATATATTATAAAATTACAAAGAAACTACAAAATATGAACAAAATAAAAAAGAAGCAAATATGCTCATTTCATGAGGACTCTAGAGAATCTCTCCTTACACTGGTAGCTGTTAATACAGGTAACAGCACATGACTGAAGGAAGCAAGGATAACAAGATAGTCCAGACCTCCTTCCTTCCTCCAGGCAAGAGCAGCCACAGGTATTATACCCTGGGGGGGGGGGGCAGAGGCAGCACACAGATGCAGAAACAGCCTAGATCTTCTTCCTTCTCCCAGCCAAGAACAGCCACAGATTTTATGCCTTGGGTTGGGTGGGGCAGAGGCAGCAAACACACAGGTGCAGAAACTGCTCAGATGATCTTCTTTGACTTTAGCTTCTCCCCAGTGTTGTCCTGCTAGAGCGGAAGGTTTACATTTTAATTATGTTGTATATTGTTTTATTGATGTTTTTATTGAGTGTTGGGACCCACCCTGGTTCTTTGGAAAAAGAGTATTAATGCTTACAAACAAAAGGAACAAGATCTTGGGTTTTTCCCGTTTAATTTATTCTATAGCCCTTGATCTAAGGAAAGCATTTGTATACAGGCCAACATTCTTCTTACAGATATTTTTCAAACAGCTACAGTGCCACATTATCATACTTTCTATCTAGTTTAATTCCACATGAAATACCTCACAAAGTCACTGAACGGTTACTAAACCTAGGCCAAACTGATCATCTTTGAGCATTCCTGCCACTTTCATGATGATACACCATGGTGCCTCCAGATGTTGACTAAAATTGTGATTCTTCCAGAATTATATTGGGAATGCCACACGTAATTTTTGTGGCATTCTCAATATAGTCCTGGAGCATAGAGATGATATATCGTAATATTGCTATTATGGAATTTGGCAATGACGTCAAGTTTCCTATAATAGGTTTCTTTTGTCTGCCAGCTTCTTTCATGATTGTTCCCATTGCAAATACCTGGATGTCAGCCAAGCACATGCAAAGAAAAGAAAGGGAACTGGACAATGGCTTGGCTGTAGAGATCTTCAATAAAAGAGCTGTTTGGTTTGGATGAAATGTGACCCTTTTCAAACTTCAGACCTGTTTGAACCAAAAAGCTCTAATTTTTTCTTTTAAATCAGTTCTTTTAAATGACAACCACATGCACATACAATGGTTTGATTTGAACCAAGTTGTTTGACTGGTTCTACAAAAGTACCCCTGGCTTGGTTCTATTCAAACTGACCCCCTCAATATGGGGGTGGTTTGGTGTGACTTTGAACAGCTAGGATACCTCTGGTTCAATTTGAACAGGTTCATGTTCAAATGGGTTTAGCGCATCTCCACTTGGGTGATATCCAGGTACTTGTGCAGCAGGAACCAACATGAAAGGAGTCAGCAGGTGGAGGCTAGAGGTGTGCACGAATGCAATTTTTGGCATTCGATTCAATTTGAATTGAATATCCAAAAATGCATTCAAATAAATTCATATCTATTTGTACAAATATTCAATTTGTATTTGAAGGTACAAATGTCAACAACATTTTTATGTATCTGTATGCATCTATATGCATCTGTCCGCATCCTGTTTTTGTCCCGTATGTATCTGTACAAATGTGTACGGATACTTATGTAATGCGTATGTATCTGTACACGTATGAATGTCCAAATAATTCATACGAATTATCTGAAACATTCAAAATTCATTTGAATGTTATAGATATTTGATTCAAATTTGAATGTACAAATTCAAACAAATTTGATCAAATTCCATGTCTTGGCAGATGATAAATGGCAGGGAACAGCACAGCTGCAGCTACAGTGTGAAAGATGAAGAAAATATCATTTGAAGGATTCTCTTTTACCCATTTGAACATGAACCTGTTCAAACTGAACCAGAGGTGTTCTCCAGGCTTGACCTCTCCACTGTTTGCTGACATCCAAGAAGATAGGCTTCCTAAGACTTCATAGCAATCTATATGGTGCTTTTAAGATCATAATAACAACTGGACCTGGAAACAAAGTAGATGAAAAATGGTTTAGTCATCTCTTTATACAATTCTCCAACAAACAGGCTCTGATGTTCCATACCATACCTTTCAATTGGATAAGGTATTTTAGGGACTGAGGGTTTTTCCCCCTGTTAATGAATGTTTTATTAGATTTTATCTTTTCTAAAACTAGCTTGGGATCTTTTGATTAGAGGTAATATAGACATTTGCCAAATAAATATAGGCACACTAGTTTGACCTAGTTTGGCAAAGTCAGTGTCAGGGAGGGAAATCCTCAATATATCAAGTAAAAAACACTTATGCCTAGTGTATCCACCTAAGTAACACACGGTTTGGATATATCCTGTCTTTTCAGACTGCATGATACCTTAAGCCCAAAACACAAAATGTATTAAATTTCTCTAGACTTCCTCTGAACTTACTATCATTCATTCACCAGATCACGATGATGGGGGGGACTTATGCAGTGACCTATGGGGGGGGGAAAAACATGCAGTGTCTGCAAGACTTGCACTCCTCCTCATGCTCTCTTTGAAATTGAGGAACTCGGGATGCCCAGTTTTGAAGATGCTGCATGGACATCTTCTTCATTGTGCTGGAAATGCCCTGCAAGTTGGACATTTTTGTCATGATGAAAAAAGGGGCCTATTCACACTTGGCATTATTCTGGAATATATTCCAGAACAGGGGCCTGTGGTCCACGTGCTAGTGCAGGCTACAGCAGGCCCCAAATGAGGCCTACCAGAGTCTCCATTAGCATGCAGGCAGACCACTATCCTGAGATATACTCCAGAAAAAGGCCAAGTACAAACAGGCCCAACAGGCCCCAGTGCAGCGGAGTATCTTTAGAGTCCCTCCCCCACCCCACGTTCTGTGGAAAGGATGCTTCAGATGGTACTTGCCAGCCCACAGATACTCTTGCAGTCTGTTCCCATTACAAACTTAAAACAGTTTGGAAACTGTTTCAATCTTCACAGTCCCCACGTCAGGTTAGCTTAACATGCTTTCCGCGTGTTAAATCCCCCCAAAGCGTTGTAAATAAAACACTCATTTCAACAGGTCTCGCTCCTGTTCTTGCATTTTAAACGGTTTACATTTCTTACTGTGGGAGTGGTACCGTTTTAGTGGGATGAGAATGCGTGTTTAGAGTTTCCCTCCCCCAATAGCACTCTAGGAACTCCCCACCCTTGTGACATCAAAAATTTTGCGGCAGGAGGAACCCCAATCAGAGGGAGGGGGTGGGCACCATGACTGGCAATGGGCGGGGGGACAAAGATACGCTTTCCCAAATGAAGTTTTCAAGCGCTTTCAGAATTGGGATCGAACACGATTAAAGTTGAAAGTAATGGGACTGGGCAAATTCGTGTTTGCATCTGGTTCCTTTATTTTGGTTTAGGAAAACCGTTTTAAGCTTGTCATGGGAATGGGGCCCTAGAGGAGTGCTGTACACTTGGGAACATCACTAGAGTGCAGATACTGCACTTCAGACTTCCAACACATGCTATCTGATGCCCATGTGGATGTAGCCAGAGACTGACTGAAGGAAGAAAATGAGGCTACAGTGTCACACCTGATTGGTCTATTAACCACCTCTGAAGCAGTACGTGGAAGCACCATTAGTTCTTTGTTTACTAAGGTGGTCGAGTCTTCCTTGGTGTGCAAGGGAGGCAAAAGAGTGAGAGGCCCATCTCTGAGGTTTCCTCAGAGGCATTTTTTCTTGGGATCATAAGCTCTGATCTCGGAAGCTCATGATTCGTCTAAACATCAAGTCTTGAGACATACCTCCTGCAGGACTGCACGCCTGTTGTGTATATCATTTGCTACTAATCTTTCTTCACTTTTGCACATTTTTGCTCTACTTCGAAAACGCCCCTTTCTTTTAAAAGAGGTCAACATGCAGGTTGACTTCCATTCTGCATTTTACTCTCTTCTGCTGCATTCGCATCCAAGTTTTAATCCCCTTCCAGAGTGAGAGACTGCATCAGCAAAGCGAGCAGTCATTTTCTTTTCATTTTCTCTGAACCAAAGGTGCATTTTCTGAACTAGATAATGCCAAAAGAAAACAGCTTTTCACTTTTCTCGTTCTGAAAGTGGACTGAAGCCGGATTAAAATTTAGGCTCAAATGCAGCCTGAAGGTGGACTGAAGCTGGATTGAAACTGAAGTGTGAATGCACTTCGTATGTATTGCTCGGCAATATCTACTTCCTCCTCGGTTTCAACAGCACGGCACCTCGCCCGCAGGTCGCCAGCATGGACTAGGAGGACGATGGCGAGAGCGCGTTCTCGAGAAAGCAGGACGGCAGGGAGGGACTTTTAGATGGAGCCAGAAGATGGACCAATAAACAGGGTCCTTTGCCCAGAGGCGGGAAGGAAACGAGGTTCGACAGAAGGAAAGAAACGTGGCCACGAGATCCTGACTGCTCCCTTCACAACTGTCCATTACCTCAAAACTGGACATTTTTCTCCCCATGTCCCTTTGTGAAAAAGATCCCGCTGGGGAAAGGTGCGCTCTTTTTGCAAGGTGTGCAGGCAGGTACGAAGGACTCCCCCGTCTTGTTCGTGTTCGGCAGAGTCTGGCGCCGTTTCCACACCCTTACACGGCGCGGTCCTAAGAGGGCTGGGCTGAGAAGGGCTCCTTCCCTGCTCCTTTCGGGCGGCTCCCTCCAAGGGCGCGGGAAAGGCGCTCCTCCCCCGGCTGTGGGCGACGGCAGCCCCACGAGCGTCCACCGGTTTCCCGCTGCGCTCGGCGCTCACCCGTCGGCCACCTCCCTGGGCTGAACTGGGGAGAAAAGTCGCTTGCCTGTGCAGGTGGATGGAAGGCGCGATGCAGCCCAGTGGCGCTACGTCAGTGAACCTTCCAGAGAACATCTGAAGGGTTTCACCATACGCAGCCCCCCTTCCCCTTCCCCTTGCTTTTGGGGCTTTTTAATTTAAAACGACTATTAGCCTCATGGGTAAGGACCGCAGTTTGACTCACTTTTCAGCCCACCCTTTTGGGTCAAAATCCAAGAGAGGCTGAGAAATAAAGAATTAAAAGAGGTACACACCCCCGACGCAAGCAATGCAACCGCATTTTAAGAGCCACGCCTTTCTTCTCAGCCCCCCCCCCCCGGTTAAATAGCAGCAGACCCGACAGCTCGCTCCGATGAATAAACCTTCGGGGGTGGATTTGGGGCCGCGTTTCCAGAAGAAGAAGAAGAAGAAAAGGGGGGGGGTTACTCGACCGCATCTGACGCTCCCTTCGTCGGCTCGAAATGCCCCACATCAGACTGCGGGTCTCCCTTTGGTCTCCTTTCCCTCACAAACTGCCCACCGAGCAAACTGAGGCGGCGGTCGTCGGAGAGCGTCCATCCGGGTGGGCACCGGCCATGCCACGCTGCACCCCCGGCGAGGCGAGGCGAGACGAGGACCCCGTGAACCCATCACGGGAGTTCGTCGGTCAACTGAAACGGTGCCGTCGAGGAAGGAGAGAACGGAGCACCTCCGGGCTCCCTTCTCCAAAGCACCCCTGTTGGACGGACTCCCGTTCCCGTTCCTCACGCTCAAGAGCAACGGGGACGGGGTGGAGGCAGGGAGCTAATCACACACAGACAGACAGACCCGTAACCGTAATGGAAGTAAGATGGAAGCAATTAGAGCGCGGGTAATTAACGCGCTCCTCTCTTCCGCCCACACGCGTTTAGGGTTGCTTTCGGAGGCGGGAGAAACGGGGCGCTTCCAGGAGACATGAAAACCCGGGAGGCGAACACCGGACGTTTCCCACGTATCCTGTGCGGCTCCCACAAAACCCCGACGTGACTCAGAGAGTCCACACGCGGAGAGAGGAGGGTCGGGCGGAGGCGGTGGGGCGCCGATGGGTTTTGGAGGCGCTTCCGTCAACAGGGCAAGTGGAACCTGGCGGACCTTTTGCGGTCTATTTTCTATCCCATTGGTGGGTTGGGATGCCTGGGGTATCCCCGGGTATTCTTAATTTTTGAAGGCGATAGCCAACCAAATGCCTATCCGAGTTCATCACACTAGGCAGGGTACCGCTTGGTTGAAAAATGCTTTAGGGTTTTCTGGGACACGACAAGCTAGAAATGCAACGAAAACAATATTCCTTTCATGGGGATCTTGAAAACTTATTAGGAGAAACGGGAAATAATAACATCGGGTTCGAGTTCTGTTAGACAAAGTCCCGTTCTTGATAAGTATCTCAAGGTAAGCATCTGTGCCTTTGAACATAAATTTGGGAGGAAGGCTACCTTTCCAGCCTTTTCCCGAAAGATTGAATAAGGCGATATATTTTAGGGTTAGGATATCCAGCTCAGATCCCAGTCCTTCACACGATTATTTGGGAGTAAATTCCAATAAATAACCAAAGATTCTCGAACTATGAACTATTCATCTATCGTTTACAAAGGGAAAGATTTTTCCCAGCCCCCACTTAGTTAGGGATTGACTAACGGAGGCTGTTTCCAAGGGACATATAATAAAACTTGCCTCTTTTTCAGTCTGTAGGAACTCTCGTTTTGATCTTTTTTAAATTCTTAAAAATCTGTGTCCCCCGCCTCACCAGTATTCCACAACAAACATTGGTTAGGGGACGACTTACATCGATCCAGATCATCTTACCCTTTCTGACATACAGCATTTACTTTGGAATAAATGTCATTTCATCCTTTTTGGCTGATTCTCGTGTGTATTGTTGCGCCAGTTTAGAGATACTTTTGCCACATAGGCTGCGTTCACACCTAAGTTTTAATCCACTCTCAGGCCACTTTCAGAGTCAAAGAACACATCAGCAAAGAGACTAGCCGTTTTATTTCCACTTTATCTAACCCACGGATGACTTTTCAGAGATCAGTAATGCTGAAAGAAAACAGCTTGATACTTTGCTGATGTGTCCTCTCACTCCGAAAGTGGGCTGAAACTGGATTAAAACTTAGGGGTGAATGCAGCCATAAAGTATTTTCTATGACATCGGTGGGTGATTTTAAAAACTATGTTTTTGACTGTCGCCGTAAAGGCGAGTGCACTTACTCCGTTTAGAACTGTTTACAACGCATTTTAAAAGCCAATATTCCTTTATTAGCTGTGTTACAGGGCGCGCAAGTAAGAAATGAAATCCGATTCAAGTTTCGAGAGACCAGCAGGACTGGCAAGCCGATCAACGTTTTACTGTCTGATTGATCCAGCGATGAGATATTTTTCTTTTGAAACAAAAGGAAATAGCTCCGATCTCAAAAAGTGAAATCCTTGAATGCTGCCTGCGGCGTTTGCGTCTTGTTTTCCTCATCGAGTTGCGCGAGCCTCGTTTCTTATGCTCCCTTTTCATCCTTCACCTGCGTTCGCTGTCCTTAAGCCTCCTCCGACCTCCTTCGCCCTTCCTTCTCGCACCAGTGTGCTTTTCCCTGGGACCCAGCCCGGGGAGCGCGTTTCCCTCGAGGTATAATTTTTAGGGGCGTGATCGTTGGCTTGCTAGCCTGCGGCGGTTGTTTATGTTTGTGTTTACGCTTTGGAAAGAGGAAACCGTCGGCCCTCTCCTCTGGGGGTGGGAGCGAGCGGGGCGGCGACTGGGCAGGCGGGGGGGGGGGGGCGATGCCGGGATGCGCAAAAGGCCACCGGAGGCGAGCTTGCGAGTGCGCGCGCCCGAGGGCATGTGCCGTGGCTGCTACCGCCGGACCCTTTTCATCCCAAGCGCTGGCTGGTGGCGCCCGTCACTGCTCGGATCTCTTCCTCCTTTCGCGGTCTGGCTACGGCTGAGGGCAGAGACGAGAGCGCGACGGAGCAGCGCCTTCCTGGCAGTGGCCCCGTAGCCTTTCCCATTGAATTAGAGTGGGGGGGGGTCATTTCCTTCCTCCCTCCCCCCCCCCTGTCATGCATGCAAGCCTGTCTTTCCCTGCCATTCCACTTTCCTCCTCCAACAGCTGGGCCTCCACGGTTGTCTTCTTCGCCGGCTGTTGCCTTAACTAGATCTAAAATCGATTCGGGAGAGGGAAGGGGGAAACTCCCCCCCCCATTCTTTCAAGCCAGCCAGCCAGCCCCCCTCCCGCGCCACGCCAGCGAGCACGGCCACCCCATCCATGCCTCCCGCCTTAACGCGGCGCGCCTTCGGAGTCCTGGGCGGGCGGTGACTCTTGCGGGCAGCCCCCCTCGCATGGGCCCGACGGGGGTGCTCCCTGCTCCGCGCTGAGCGCCGCCGCGGCCCTGCCCATCATGCCAGGATGGTGACCGCCTGGCTCGTCCTGTTGAGCGCCTTGCAGGCGGCGTCCGGCTCCCCCGGGCCGGCGGCGGAAAGCCCCGAGGCGGCTGCGGAGGCGGCTGCGGGATTGCCCGGGCAGGGGCCTGCTTGCACCCGGGCGCCAGGGGGACCGGCGTGCGATCCGCGCTGGCGCAGAGATGCCGGCGGGCGCGGCGGCGTCTACGAGCATCTCGGAGGGGCGCCCCGGCGGAGGAAGCTCTACTGCGCCACCAAGTACCACCTCCAGATCCACGCCGACGGCAACATCAACGGTACTTTGGAGAAGAACAGCGTCTTCAGTGAGTATCCCGGCCGTGCCTTGCTGCCCGATGGCCATCGCCCCCGGGACCTGGCCGGGGGAGGGGAGGGGAGACCGCCGGGGCTTCGCTCGAATGGCACGACTTACGCTCTCCCGTCGCGTACCCGCACCCCCCCCCCAAATTCCCTTGCCGCGTCGTCGTCCCAACTCGGGTATCTCCCGGCCGGCGGCATCACCTTTCCGTCGAGAGGTTTTCCTTTGCCCAAGGCGCGCCACGCGTAGGGCGGGAGCGATCCCGGCTAGAAAGCGGCGCCACGCGTGGGGCAGAAGCTGCCAGCCGTGGTGGGCCGAAGCGCGCTGGAAGGGTCAGAGGGGAGAGGATAGGAACCGCCTCACAACGGACATCCCAGGTCCTGCCCCTACGGGATGCTGTCTCGTTACATCCTTCACCTTGGCAGAAAGGTCTGGGGCAGGGCAGGTTGTAACCCGGGCGCTTCATCGGAGGCCGCCCGTTTCAGGCTTCCAACAACTGATGGGGCGAGGGGCGGAGGAGATGTCTTAGAAATGACCAAAACGTATCATTGCGGAATGAAGCCGGTCTGGAAGCTGAAGCCCATCCATGAAGGTTTCCCTACATCTCCATCAGCCGAAGCAAAGACTTTACTAGAGGACACTTGTTGCATTTCCGATGTTGCGATACATAATGCAGACAAACTCCCTGCGGTTCTTCCAGACCGGCCACCGTAGCTACAATGATGGATGGATCTGCTCCCCCGACCCCCCATTGCCTGACTCACAATGTTGAATCCAAACGTTGTTGACCAGAAGGGAAAACTCAAAACTCTGATATTATTATTTTCATGTAGGTACATCTCTAGCAAGAAACCAATCGTACTTCTCAGTGTTACTTTTTTATTATTATTAAAAGATTACCTTGGTAATTTTATGACCTTGGATCAGAGGAAAATTTTTCTCAGACCTCCCCTCATTCTGGTTCAGTGTTTTTTTTTTTGGGGGGGAGGGAGGTTGAGAAACCTGGAAAAGTACTGTTTGTTCTTTTTCTTCTTGTCCTTGGGTACCACTGAGTGGTGCCCTTCCTGGCTGATTGCCATGGGCACCCCTGTAGGCCCCATCTGAGATAATACTAAGGCTTCCTAACCAACCATGCCTTCAACAAGTACTGTCACTAGACTGCCTAATGGTAGCTAGTTGGGGAGGTCAGAAGGGTTGGCAAGTTACATGCTTGCTGGTGGTGCCCCTTTAGGGATCCAGTTCGCTTGATGGTGCTTTTAAAAAGCCCCTTTCACTCACAAGTGGAACAGGCATCATGTCCATCGGGTATGGCTGCCCTCTCTGCCCAAAGAGAAAGGGCGTTCTTGTTTCCTTCAGGCTATTATACAGCCCTGTGAGTATTGACTCTAGAGTCTTAGAAGCAGCTCTTCAGTGGTTCCGGATGACTTCCCAGCCTTATCTACAATTATTAAATATTCTGTAAACATAAGCAGATAATGGGAAGGGCGAAGAAAACCCCTTGTGTGGTATGAACATGTGTGTGAGAGAAGAGCTTTGATTCTCTCTCAGTGGGATGAAGTGCTGAGATTCATCCCCTGCTGCTGTCTTTGGCCTCTGGATGACACAAGTGCTGAGATAGGAATGATTTTTTTTTTAAATGGAGCTTCTAAAGTTACCCCCACGCTAGGCCTGTCCTCCACCCACCTGGACAGAAAGCAAAAGGCACAAAGGCGAAAGCTGCCAAGCATTCAAAGGAAAAAGCCTTTTCAGGTTTGCCTCTCCCAAAGGAAGCGGCAGGCGCATAGATCCCCAGTGACTCTCTTTCAAAAACTTCTGCCTTTTGTTTGTGCTCCCCAAGAGTAAACTTCACTTCCACATCTCTTTGCTCCACATGCCTCTTCATCCCCTATTGTGGATTGGGACATCAGGAAGAGAAAACTGAAGCGGCTGTCGGAAATTAACTAGCGTATGAGCATCAACTAGCGACAGTCACATAGTTTATTGGACTTACAAAGTGTGACTTCTCAGAACTCTCTGCCCTAAATCTTTCTTCTCTCCATGACACCAAGTTGGATTCCAACATTAATCCTGGTGTGTGTAACCGTCGTGTGGTTTTGTAAACAGCCATTTCAAGATAACGTTCACGCTTCAGGCTGTTCATCTGTTTGTTTGGTTTTCAATTTCCTCTTCCCTTCTGTTTACCTTGTTAGGTTTGTGCTTGGAGAAAGAAGGCATTTGGGTAGAGGAAATAATGCCTGTTCTTTTCTGAATGGTCTATCAATATGGTAGCTGGACCATGCTTGTATTTCAATAACTGGGCTAAGGAGAGACTTTTCTGTTGCCCCAAAGGCTGAATTTATGCAAAATTCATATGTGTGGATGAACAACAAGCAGAAGTTATTAACATTGCTTTTCAGGAGAAGTTCACATAATTGGCTAAGAAAAGTATTAGTCCAAAGTTAAACAGTCTGGGCATTGACAGAAATCCATTGATATCCAATGCAGTGTAGAAAAGCCAGTGTGAAATAATGATCT
Source organism: Aspidoscelis tigris stejnegeri (assembly GCA_023333525.1). Lineage (NCBI taxonomy): Eukaryota > Metazoa > Chordata > Lepidosauria > Squamata > Teiidae > Aspidoscelis > Aspidoscelis tigris. Next base: position 45,490,075 of record JALMGA010000003.1, on the reverse strand, counting down.
GAATTTAGGGGGGTGAGGGGAAATTCAGTTTGTACTCGGTTCCCTGACAATGTTGTAGTAGTAATTTTTAGAAATGGAAATGGTCAAGAAGAATCTATATATGCCACCCAATGCTCCTTGAAGAAGAGGTATCACAAAGAAGTTAGGGAAAACCCCCCAAGGTAAATGACAGGTCTTAAGATATACAGCAAATCTCAGGTCTTAAGATATACTTACATTTGGCTCTGTAGTACACCAAATGATAAAGTCAAAGGATACCTATGTGAACTTGCTATTATGTTCACTGTATGATGGTTCAGATGTATGTTTGGTTTACTTATTTCCTATGTCCACATGGTTGTCCTATAAGCAATTCCTCTAGCTACTGTAGCTCACAATTTTTGTTTTGAATGAAACCTCAAGATACTACTAAAATAAAGTTTTAAAATAGCAGTGAATAAGAATCCTAAATGTGGGGGTGCAATTTGCCCATCTCAGCTAAAGCAACTCTTGCTAAGCTGAAAACAAGTAGGACAAAGGGTACATTCCGGGTCACTGTAACTTTCTTAATATCTCTCTGAAACAAGGTCTCAGAAAAGGCATAACACTTCCTATCATTTGTATAACACCTCTTATCATTTGTATAACATCCACTGTGTTTGTATAAACAATGTACAGCACTCAAGGATGACAACATCTTATCCGGTGATGCCAAATATGGGCACACCGGGGGGAAATTTCCATGTTAATGTATTCTGTAACTGGGCATAAAAAGCCCCTAAATCTTCAGTAAAAGAGAGACTCTTTCACCTGGCAACCATCCTGCGTGTGAGCCTCAATTCATTACAACAAGTGACGACCAACGTGGGGCCTCTGCAGCCTACGGAAGATGACCAGCCTAAAGGAGAATGCATGAAGATTCGTCCCAAGCTGTTCGTCCGGCAAGGATCAAAGGTGCACCACATTTCGGCCTGAGGAATGCGTGAGTATAAACAGGCTTCAAGGCAGCTATGGGAGCGAGTGCCTCAAGAGAGAAGAGACACTCAGAGGAAATAGAAATACTTTTAAAAAGAAATGGTTACTTTCCCTCTAAAGGGCAAGTCCCTAGGCTGGTCAGAGAGATATTTGAAAAATGCCCATGGTATCCAAAAAATGGCTCTCTGCGTCTACAAGACTGGGAGAGAATTGGCATTGATCTGCATGCAGAACCTAGATCTCAGATTCCTGTATTGCAAACCTGGCATCAAGTTCGCTATACCATAGAGAAATGTACTGAGTCAATACCTCCTCCTGCTTCATGCTTTGACTTGGTTGGAAAGGGGTCTGATCACCCCCTTGAAACTAAGGCAGAGTTTTCTGATCTTTCTTTAAGCCAAACCTCTGCTTCAAGCAGATGCCAGCCGACAAGGCATTCAGAAGAATTTACAATTGTTGAATCAGCTCAAATTCAGCAAGCACCTTCCTTTCAAAGGAAAGAAGAATGCAGATTGGGTTCCACTCCTCCTGGCTCAGAGCTGGCGGAGCAGGAGATAGTGTTGCATTCCAGGGAAGAACAACAAAATCAGACCTGTCTCTTCACTAGTGGCAAGCAAAATTCGGCAAAACCTGCAAACACAATGGAAGGAGAATTCTGTCCAATCACAAAGCCTCCAGCTATTTGGGCTACTGCTTTCTTTCAAACTGCGGAAGAGTGCAGCATCTGTGACCATCCTGCAGCCGAGAAAGAGCTGCCTTTCAAACTGGTTGTATCTTTGGGAACTGAACCGTTCCAACCCCCTTGAATGAGAAAATTCAAATTGCCTCTTACCGTTTATCAGCAATTTAATCTGTTTGAATTTGGCACATAGTCTGTTCTGAGTTTGTTTTCTTTCATCTATGTCATGAAGTTACTTAAGAGTTTTCCTGTCCTTTTCTCGCTCTGTTCTGAGTGGTCTAACTGTCTTTAAGTTTCATTGCAAAGTTAGCAGCTGAGCAATGATTTAACTTTTTCTTTTCTAGTAGTACTGAAAGGTGAAAGTTAAGGTTTTTGTCTACTCCTCTCTCTCTGTGTGTGTTCTGAGTTTAACTCTGTTCTGAAATGTAAAAGTTCCTCCTTTGGCTTGGCGTGAAAATGCCTCTCTAGGGGTCCCGGTTCTGAAAACTCTATGATTGTCATTGTCTCTTGGTTTCTGAACGCTGCATGTTAAAAGTTAACTCTTGCAGCATCAGGAAGTCTGTTTTTCTGACTCTTTAACCACAAATCTTCATTAATGTGATTCTTGCTGAAAGCTTTTGTTTATCATTCTTGGAATTGTTCTGTTTTAACCCTAATTGTTCTGAAAAATGTAAAAAACTGTGTTTGTAACTTTGAGAACTCTTCATATGCCTCAGAGCTAGCAGGCACACGATTGCCTGACTGGATCCTTTCCCTCTCAAAATTTTAACAGCATTTGCTTTAACTAAGTTTTGCATTTACAGGTCTTGCTTGAAGAAAGCAAGGAAATTAATGCTTTTGTCTTTGCAGCTTGGCTTTTCCAGTGTAGTTTCTGACCAAAACTGCCATGGAAAAGTTGAATTTCAATTTGATTTTAAGATTGGCCCTGGTCACGTCTGATCTTGGAAAGAATTGAGATTTATCTTGTTTTATATTTTATTGTTTTCAGAAATTGAAGTTCCTTGGTTATAATTTATGATCTTCCTTTCAGCAGTTTTGATGTTTAATAGTCCACTTTTTGTAAGAGAAAAAATTAACATCCTACAGGTCCAGAGAAAATGCAATGTTTGTTGCCTGTGAAATCTTAGGTACCAAGGATCTTGCCGGCTGATGAACAAACTGTATTTTCTTTGTCAACATAATTCTATTTTTCTTTCAGCAATTGCGATGTTTGTTTTAATAGTTTAAGTTTAAAAAGTTTTGCAGGAACATTCATTTCTAACATTTTCTTTTTTAAGCAGCATCATAGCAAGTTCATTCATTTATTTGCAGCTATGAATGTAATGGGATTTTCTCCTCAGCTTAGCAAACAACAAAAACAACTGGGTTTAAATTTCAATTGCAGATTTCTTATTGTGACTTTAAGAATGCAAGATTCTTATTTCAGTATATAGACTTGTTACCTTAACTTTCATAATTCTTGGTTTGTAGAAGTTTTGTCTTTTCTTCTTTTATTATGGGAAGACTTTAAATTAGGTCCCTACAGAATTCCAGACAAAATGGAGTCCAGAAAAAGTTTAAGAAGAATTGGAATCATATACCTCCATATTGATTTTGTTTTGCAAATAACTCATTGCTTATGTCACAATCTTATGGTTTCTTATAATTGTTGGTTCTATATTTCATATATTAAACTAATGGCTGTAATTCTAACTTTGGCATTAATTTCAGGTTTATTTTCAGAAATTTAGATTTATTGTTTTGAAACATGCATTCTTGCAAGATTCTAACAAACTGAGTCTTTTCCTTCTGAAGACAAATGCTTAAGATGTAACAAAAAATTTAATTTCAGGTTTTTTAGCACTTGGCTAAAAGTTTAAGATTCCTTTCCATTTTCAGTAACCCTGCACTTCCATGCAAAGTTGCTTCCTACAGCCTTGGGAAAAACCTGTGAAGTTAAATTGCTCCCATGAATTTAATGTGCATTAATTATGCTCATATTCCATTATCAATAAGATGGTTCTTTAAAAATCTGAACCAGGTGCTTTTGGAGCAAACTCATTGCAAATTTATCTATGGAACATTCTTATTATATATCCAAGCAGTGAGAAAGTTATATTGAATGATAGTTGCCAATCTGACATGCACCTCATGAGAAAACAAAAAACATTTCCTTAAGCAGCATTCTTAAATGGGGCTGCTTGGCCTTCCTGTGCAAAGTAAAAAATTAAATCAGCTTGCTTTGTAATCAAAAGGCATGAATGAAATCTCCAAATTGGTCCTGTTCTGGAATTTTCCAAAGGTTGATAACTAATCTGTTTTAGTTATATTTTGCCAGTTCTCCTTTTTTCCTGAGCAAAGTTACAGATGTGCCTGAAGTACCTGGACGAAGTGCCACAGCCATCGTGGAAGAAAAGATCCAAGACCTAAGAATTGTACCTGGGGTTCCAGTCACACAAGGATTCACCTGTGCCTGTGTCAAGAATCTGCACCAGGCAACAGTCAATATGGAAGCAGCAGTGTTGCCTCATCCTTTTGGAGATCAAAGGACTTTTGCACCTGAGCTGAAACTTTAACCTGCCTTCTTCCTGAAAAGAAGATCTGTGACAAGATTCCAGCGCCTGGCTACAAACATCATGAAGGCCAAGATCTAAGAACTGTACCTGTGAACCAGCACCTGTGATGACCTTTCATCATCAGTGGTCACATGAACTTTTAAGCTTTGAGCCTGTGACTAAAAAATCCATCATTTGGTCACTGAAAAAGACTTTGGAAGTTTAATTCTTAGCAAGCATTGTTGTGCCATCTTTACTAATGCTAATTGTGGTTTTATAATGGTTGTTTTATTCCTTTTCTGCATAATTGTGATATTGCTAATGTGGGTTCTTATTGTAATTGGATTTTGGGTTGTTATAATTGTCATTCAAATGTTTGTATGCTTCACATATTGGTCCCACATTGATAAGTTATTGCAAACACCATAAGTCCTCAAAAAAATGGGCTTTAGCAAATTCATGCCATTGAAGCACACACATTTATCCCATGTTCCATTTTAACATGTCAATTGTAGCATCACACATTCATTAAGGCCTGAAACAAGTTTGAACACCAGTCATATATATACACAACAGCATATCACACCTTATTAAGAAATTAAGGCCTGGATTGTTGAACATAATGCTATTTTCCAAGCATAAAGCTGATTGCTTTAAATTTTAGTTATTAAGAAAGATCCTCAATGGCTTCTGAACTTTGGAATCTTGCATAAACAAGCTAAGACAATATCTATAAGTGTCTATGCTTGCCCAGAAGAAGCCTAAGAGCTTATGCATATGTTTCACAAAGTCACACACATTGAATTTGATTCTGCTTCATTGATTTGGTCATTTCAAAAAGCTTCCCAAAAGGGAACACACATACATACACACAGATGTTCTTGCAACAAGTTTTCACTCATGTCATTCATTAATTTGGTCTATCAAGGAAGCAAAGTAATTTTGGCCAGTAAAAGGGACAGACACTGGGTGTTATAAAGCTGGGGCTTGGTGCCTTTCATGGACATATGTAGGGGTATTGGAATTAAGAAAAAAGAAAAAGAAGAACCATACACCATAATTAGACCTCAAAAATTGGTTAGAAGGGGTTAGTAACAAATTGGGGTTCACATAGTTTTAGGTTCACACCTTATTAAGGGAAAATGGGGGAAATCGGGAATGCAGATTTTCTTCTGACCCTTGGCGATGGAACACCCCCGAGCGGAGAAGTTTTTGTGCATGCCCTTTGACCCCTGGCCTTCCTTAAATTTAAGCATGCATCACAGTTAAGGAATAGACTCAAAAATTTGGTTGCTTGTAAAGTTGATTCATGGAGACTTTTTGCTCTAAGCTAAATGACATCTCAGCTTTCCCTGGCCACAAGAGCTTCCTCAAATTGACCCCCCCTTCATAAAGTAAGAAAAGAGAGAGGAAATGTGGGGGTGCAATTTGCCCATCTCAGCTAAAGCAACTCTTGCTAAGCTGAAAACAAGTAGGACAAAGGGTACATTCCGGGTCACTGTAACTTTCTTAATATCTCTCTGAAACAAGGTCTCAGAAAAGGCATAACACTTCCTATCATTTGTATAACACCTCTTATCATTTGTATAACATCCACTGTGTTTGTATAAACAATGTACAGCACTCAAGGATGACAACATCTTATCCGGTGATGCCAAATATGGGCACACCGGGGGGAAATTTCCATGTTAATGTATTCTGTAACTGGGCATAAAAAGCCCCTAAATCTTCAGTAAAAGAGAGACTCTTTCACCTGGCAACCATCCTGCGTGTGAGCCTCAATTCATTACAACACCTAAACTTTGATAGTTAAAAAGCTTAGGTAAATAAAACCCGTCCCTCTGCCCCCTCAAGGCCCCAAAGAAGCATAAGGATTGGAAGGTAAAGATAGTCCCAGCTAGAGCATTTTAGAAAGACTGTCCAACAAACTGTCTTCTGCTGTTGAAAAGGCTCCTTAGTATCTACTCACTTTTCAAAATTTGATAGTACACCTAAAATAGCAAATCTGGGTTGTGGGTAGGTACATATAGATTAAGGCATTCCTTCTGGTATGGAAAAGAGTCAGCAGGCTGCCTTGCTCTGCCATCTTGATCCCAGCAGTGGCCTCAAACTTCAACTGTCCCCCAGAAAGCTATGAGCAGAGGAGTACAAAGAGACAGTAGGTGGTATTATTCTCCTATCCCAGGGGTGCCCCCCACCCTTCAAAGGGCACTAGAAAGCTACAAAGTTGAAGCATCTTACCAGAGAAGAGAAGAAACTGCACTTTAGGTTGTTCTGCCATCTTGCTCCCTGAATTGGTCCCTCCCTCTTCCACCTGCCATCAGAAAGCTAAGAACCATCTTGCCCAAAGGGAGTGGAGAAGAGACAGCAGGCTGAGGGGGTCTTTACCTGTATTTTTAGTTATTTTGTTGTGACCCACTCTGAGACCTTTAAATATAGGGTGAGGTAGAAATTAAATAGAGAAGAGTTGGCTTTTCTACCCTGCTTTTCTCACCCATTTAAGAAGCTCACAAAGCTTTCTATTCTTCTCCCCACAACAGAACACCCTGTGAGGTGGTGGGGCTCTGAGAGCTCAGAAGAGAGCTGTGACATTGCCCAAGGTCGCCCAGCTGGCTTCGTGGGGTAGTGTGGAATTAAACCCAGTATTCCCAGATAAGAGTCTGGGTCCCTAACCACTAGACTAAACTAAAAGCTAACCTTTTAAAGCAAGCCTTGAAATAGATTGGAACCCAGCAGAGCAAGAAAGTTACCAAACCCTCCTGGGCTCAAAATGCTCAGTTTCGACAAATAACATTTTAAAATCTTTTTTGGTGCTATTTTCAGTTACTGCTCCATTTTTTTTAAAAGAAGTGTATTACATACCTTCATAGTAGTACGTAGAAGGGTAATGTACGTTGCTTAGGGCACAGCTGGCAGCAGAATAATAGCTGTTGAATTGGCTGAAGCTGCTAAGGGGTCCTCTAAGCCATAAATTCAATACCAAGCCATTTTGTGTAGACTCCCCTCCAAATGAATGTCTCCTATAGCAAGCAGTTCCCTCACAATTCTCTAACTTGAGGGGCTGTTAAAAAAAACCCAGCAGAGGGCTTCCCCAGAGATGGAAAAGCATGGCTACTGCATGCCTCTTGCTTTTGATAAACTTTTGAATCTTGGGAATGAAAGTTCTCCAGCTTTGAAGCAACAGCGCAGTCCTTATTTAGGGACATGCAGGAAATAGCCCTAGAAGCAGTCCATTTTCTGAGTGTCATGAAATAAGGCCACATATTGTGCAGGGCAAGTTAAGCCCTGACCCTGTCCATCTTCACAGCAGTGATGTAAAAGCCTGTGGACTGTGAGCCTTCTGGGAATCGTTATTTTTGCTCCGCAGTACTAAGGACAACTCCAAGGCCATGGTGACACCCTCACTTTAAATCTTCTTCGGTCCATCTTCAGGTCTGACTGCACACACCATTTCATTTCTATCTGTCTTGTTTTATTTTTCCACTCTCCCTTTGGACTTTTCTGAATGGAACGTCCACAAATAAAACAGATAGAAATGAAAACAGGGTGAGCTTTCAGACCTGAAGATGGGCAAAAGGTTTAAAGGGAAGGTGTCATGACAGCCCAAGGGTGCTGTTTTTTGCTCAGTGTGGGAAACCTTTCAAGTTGAGGAGGGTATAAAAGTGTTCATTCATCCGACTGATCAAATCTGATCAGGGTTATAAAATTAAACTACCAAATGGATTTTTCAGTTTAAGTCTCTTGCTTCAGGACACACAATAAAGAAAGTCTTTATCCTTTATTATTAGTTTTTTTAAAAAAGGGAGAAAACAACGAGAAGTAAGAGATGCTTCATGCAGAGTGTTTGCAGTAAAGCACAAAATTATTTTTTCAGTTTTTTTCTAACCTTATATCTGAATTTTTCCACATAGCCTTTCAGTGGTTTCAATCTTAAATGAAAACTTGCAGGCAAACCTTCTCCTGCTCTCGAACCCCAGCAAATGGCCTTAGAGGCATCCTGCTTGTCCCCTCAGCCTGAAAGATGTACTTAGGTATCCATTCTCATAGCCATTGATACATCTGTCATCCATAAATTTCTCTCACACTTCCTTAAAGCCATCTAGGCTGGTAGCTGTTACAACTTCTACCAGTAGACTGAACCAGCCTACCGTTTTGTGCCTTCTGCTCTAGTTTCTGCTTTGTCCTGTGTGGACAGAGCATACCAACAGGGGCAGAGCCTTATTTAGACCACACAGGTTATGAAAGAGAGGCTTCTCCTAGTACCCCTTGCTGGTTTGGTCTACAAGCAAATGCAGAATCACTCTTAGTGCTTGTCAGTAATATATTGCCTTAAAGGGTTGCGGGGGGGGGGGGGAGTTCAGCTGTTTCCTATTGCTTGGCTTCCCTGATTTTGCTCCTAATGCTCATAAATTAAGCATGGAGAAAGGTAACCAAGAAATCTTAGGCTGAAATCTTAGGGTTTCCTGGTTCTGCACCTAATGTGTGCTTAGCAGGATTCCTTTATACAGTATGTGAATAGCAAATAAAAAAAAATCCAATGATTATAATCTTCTGCCCACTGATATTTATGGGAAAATGCATCCTGCTGAGGACCCAATGTGTATGATGAATTCTGCAGTGCTGGTGAAGGAATTGATGAGAGGTATTGATGAAAAAATGTCAAAGCTGGAGAAGAGTGGTAGCATTCCCATGCTAGTGCCTCTGCTAAACAGAGTATAAAGAGAAGTGGAATGGAAATTTTGGAGTAACTTTCACAGAATAATTTGAATTTTTTTAAAAAATACAAAACAAAAATGCAAGAACAAAGCAAAACAGCACTTTTTGGTAACACGTATGCAGTTTTACAGAAGGGTAAAACTTGGTGGTATCTTGAAAGAGAACAACCAAATTCATGGATGACAGATACATCAATGGCTCCTAGAATGGATGCCTAGGTGCATCTACTGGGCTGGGGAGGCAGGATGCCACTTGTGGGCCACTTGTGAGGTAGGATGTTGGACTAGATGGGCTGTGGCCCAATCCAGCAGAGCTCCTCCAATGTTCTTGTGTTCTAATACAAATATGGATCTCTAAGAAGGTCCAAAAATACATCACCAGACTGCTTCTTTGTCTCTCTGAAGAATAGATGGGTAATTAACAGTCATTTGCCAAGACTGGCTTTGCAACTAACAAAGTTATCTCTAGTGAAGCATACAACTCAAGCTGGTCTTGATCAGATTTTGCATTTCCTTACAATAGTTACTGTTGAACGAGACTGGCTTTTTGCCAGAGGCCTGGAGGACATGTTTTTGAAATATCCGTCTGATTGCTAAGCATATGTCTTATTCATTATTGCTCCTGGTTTGGGCCAATGGCTGTGTTTCCACTTCTGATGTAGTCAGCTCTGTTGAGGGTGGATGGGGGAGGTGCTCCCATCCATGGCACCTTCTTCATCCCCACTTTGGAGTGAGGAGGCATCATTTTCCACAATACCTTCATGCAGGATGGGAAGAAACTGTCCTGCCTTAGAGGTAACACTTGAGTGATCATGCTGGAAAATGGCATGTACAATCACTTTGAAGGCACCTGCTGTTGTTGACAATGGAAATGGGTTACAGTGGTCACCTTTTGGGATTGATAAGGTCACCCTACTTTGACAAGTTGAGATATCCAGCCTCAATTTGCATGGGGCAAGGCTCATCTTGCTTGCTTTCCAGTACATTTAATTTTTTACTATACTCCTGTAGTAATATATTGCCACATTCCTAAGGTGAGCAGGACTTGCACCAAATCTTAAGGTAATTTAGTTAGTATGTGGATTCTTTCCTACTTATCTTCTTTGTGCGAAGATCCTGTAAAGTCTCCCTTACAGCAGTCATTTTGGAATGGAACTTTTGGAGGATATTTTGGGAGTGGAAGTTGTACAAACTGTGAGAAGAAGTACTGTACATATAGAGATGAAGGAGAAGGCACTGAGGATCAGATGCCCTTTGTATAAATTTGTCAAATGGGACTGTGCATATTTCACACAATAGAAGGTATGTTTGCTTGAGCCTTGAACTGAGTGTAGAATTGGAACACACACAAATCTATGTAAGTGTGAACTGGCAATAGGAAGATACATACAAAACAACTCCAATATAAATGCCGCACTTCTGGGGTCTATCTTGAATGTGAAAGAAGTATGTTTTATAAATGTTTCATAAGCATTTAAACATATATCATATATTGATATCAAATACTGCCCATTCAAATCCAACATCAAAATCAGCCAGTGCCATAATCTTAAGTTCAAACTGTTAAAAACTTTGTACTTCTAAAAATGCTTCTTTACCAGTAGAATCATTGTTTGATGAACATACAGATGATTGGCAGCACTTAAAAGCCATCTGTCAATCAAAAGTTATGCAGTGTGTGTTTAGTTGTAGAGATCTTTGTCAATCTGGAAAATGAATAGGGAGTCAAATAGTGCTATTAACAGCTTTACTTTGTCAGAGTAAGAGTTATTTGAAACTTGACACCGATTATATGCGTAATGGTGGGTTGTTGTTGTTTGCTATCAATATGTTAAAGGACTCCATATAGAAATAATGCAAAAGCATTGCCTTCCTTTTCCCCTTTTTCCTTGGCTATGAGATATTTTCCATGACAGACTTAATTTTTCTGAATGTGCCTTAGCCAGTCCTAATGTCCCTTCCTCAAGGGCTCCACCGAATTTTTAAATGACACTCTTGTCATAGTTCCATAGATGGTTTCTAAGATGCTTCTGCCAGTTGCTTTCCTTACTTCATTTTGCCCTTTGGAGACCTCAACAAGAGTATTGTCCTGAAATGGGCAGCTTTGTGGTTTGTTTCAATAAGTCAAGCACCCTTGTGTCTCCTAAGAAAGGCATTAAAAGGGATTTAAACTTTTTATAGACCCATAGGATTAGGTGAACCTCTAGTTCAATGTCAGACCTTTCTTTCATGAGGCAGTTCAATCTCAATCAAAAGGCTAGGCATTTACAAGCAAGGATGGTTCTGAAGCTAATATTTTCTTCTGCTTTGTTTTGATCTCAGGATTTGATTTGGCATTAATAAATGTGGCTAACTTAAGGTTTCAGACCATTTGACATAGCCAGTCCCTGGTTCTCAGAGACCTAGGTTAAAATGTTCTGCTGACTCATTTGACAAGACAGAGATGATTTCAGAAGCTGAGCCCATTTTAAACGGGGTTGCGCTCCCTCATCAAGAACAGGTACATAGACAATAAAAAAGAGTATCTGAGCCAGTTCAGTGACGGCTCTAAGCTGGGATCATTCACACACCAGTCTGCCTCTCATGAACAGTCTGTGTTCATGGGCCATATGCTATTGAGCTGCTTTTTAGTTATGTGTGCTCATAGCTGTAGTCTTATAGTATTTCTAGAGTCATAACTGTTACTGGATGCTCAGTTTACCTTTGTGGCAAGCAATGCATATTATGGGCTAAAGTACCAGCTATGCTCCTACTTTGATAGGGAAACTGTGGCCATTGAGAATCATGCCCTGGTAAATTCACATTTGGATTATGGTAACATGCTCTATGCACCTAGTCAAGAAGCTGCAACAGGTATAAAATGCAGTGGCCAGGCTATTGAGAGGGGTGCCTGCTCTCACACACGACACCTGTACTCAAGCAGTTGTACTGATTGACAATCAACTACTGAGCCAGTGTCAAGGTTTTATACTTGTTATAGAACAATCTAAATAAGTAGGACGAGGACACTCACTTTATCATCTTCGTTAATATAGATCAGTGAGACTGGTGTGAACATCTGTAAACATTCTGCTCTAGGTACCGCCAATCATATGATGTCATCTTGTGGTGTCCTGCAGCAGGACCTTCTCTGTGGTTGGGCCCAAACTCGAAAGTTCATTGGGCACCTACTATACTGTGTTTTAGGTGTCTGTTGAAAAACTGTTTAGCCAGGCATTCCAGTGTGAATGAATCTTTATATAGAACATGGTATATAAATTTTTTAATACATAATCCTGAACAAAGAGCTTTGATGATCTCCTTTACAAACATAATTTGAGGAAGTGGTATTCAAGTGCAATTTGAGCAGTCATCTGCTAGAGATGCTTTGATTTGGATTCTGAGAATTCATGGCAGTAACAGTCTCATGAATTCAGACTGTAAGAGTTGTGGGGCAAGCGGACACTGGTTGAAGCTTTGCTTTCATCCTACCAATTCCCTCTTCAGTCCACAGTTCAATCAGATTGCTGTGGCCTGGTGGCTTAAATGGCTTAATGTAACTAAGGCTCTGCCTGCACTTACCTCTCCGTAGTTTGAACCAGTGGGTCAGGACCAGCCAGACCTGCTAGTTAAGATCACAACAATGGTCCAGCCACCACCTTGACCCTGAGTGCTAGAAACAAAAGTTCCTAGCCCTGGAGACTCTGGGGGACCCATTTTGTAAATGCACTTGGTACATCACCAACATTGGTCCTCTGGTAGTACAAATCATTGAGACAGGCATTCTGTGTGCCTCTGTGGTCTGGATTAAGACCTGCTGGTCCACCAGTAGGCCTGTTTAAACCAGGTTGGGACTAATGCATCGGGAGCATTCCAGTGAGGGGTGGGGCCTCACAGGTCCAGAAGTGGGCTTTGTGGCCCCTTTGTCCAGGCTAAAGGTAAGTGCAGAAAGGGCCTACGTTTATGAACTAAAGGTTGTAAAGCACTCGGCGTAATGGGAATCAGCCCTTGCATGCACACTGAGTGAGTTTTAAACCTTCCTTTTACACCTGGAACTCTGGGAGGCTCCCTCTCACTTAGAGATGGATAACGTCTCTTGTAATCCTTTGTTTCCTGGAGCTCTTAGTCAAACAATGGACAGCATAACTAGAGAAAGCCTATAAAATATTTCAATCAAGTCAAGCTTTTTTTTTTTTTAATGAAGTCAAAATACAAAAGTGAGGTGAACAGAGATTTTGGGAAAGATGATGGTGATGATAATTAATTATTGGTTTGGGATGATTATATAGCCTTTCAATAAATAAAATACTTCTGTTTCTGTTTTAGGTATTCTTGAGATAACTGCAGTGGATGTTGGAATTGTTGCTATCAAAGGCTGCTTCTCTGGCAGGTACCTCGCCATGAACAAAAGAGGCAGGCTGTACGCTTCCGTAAGTGCTATTTCAAACAGAAGCATCTTAGCTATGACAAAGGAGCTGAAACATCCTCCAATGGAGTGCCAGTCATTTTCATTGGGGAGTTAAACACCATTGTAACCAAAAGGGTACGGATTCTGGTAGCTCTTTGTAAACATTTACAAAGAACAAAAAATGTGCTCTTTAGTTTTATTTTGAGAATTAAGCAGCCACTACTTCAAGATCTCTAGGAAAATGTAGGCGCTAAGCATGTGTGTAGAATACCAGAGATGGCAAAGTTTTTAAGAGTTTTTAAAAAATCATTTTTTTCAGTACTTACAATTTTGGGCATATCAATTTCTCTCCATACAAATTCATGAAGTGTGGAAAACCAAATATTCACAAATTCCATTATATGAAAAAAGATTTATACCTGTGGCAACTGCATACATTTGGATTATGTATATATGCCAGATCAGAAACTCATAATTAGTAGGTATAGAAATATGTGCAAATAGGCTCCTATTGATTGCAGAAGTCTAAAAATTTGCTCAAAAGTGAGAACTGATATTGTTGCCTATTATTATTTGAAAATGATTGTGATCTCTTTCCATGTGTCTTTAAGCTAATCAAGCATAGATAAGTAAGGAAGTTGGCAATTCAGAGTGGTTAGGAAACTTTTAAAAATCAAAGACCTTTCTGTGCTCAGCAATAGACAAGACCATGGTCTGGCTTAGGTCTCTGCTGTCCACAGGCTAGTGTGGATGAGCAGAGGCCCCACGTGCCAGACTAGGCCATAGACCAGGACAGGGCACAGTCCAGCAGTAGACTTCTTTAAAGACCTCCTTAAAGTTGTCTCTGAATAGACCACTGTCAGTATACTGGACAAGGACGCTGTGTGGAAAGCATGCACTGTAGTCTGATATGGGAAACCCTTTTTGACAGCACACAGTGTCACTGGAGGTGGCTGCACTTTTGAAATGGCCATGGCCAGAAATTTCAAAGGTGAAGAACTTTTGTTCCCTATCTTCAAGGCTGAGTAGGGCCTTTGAAACCAGCAATTGGGCCCATCAGCACCAAGATTAACCCATCCCACCAGCAACCCATCCCAATGACTGAATATGTGTGTCTAGTGTTTTCAGCAAGGATCTAATGTGAGAGATCAGGAACCAAGATTAATATAACTTGCTGTATTTGTTTGCTTGTTTAAAGCATTTTAGCTTCAATTGGTTTTCAGACTGGCTCGTTGTTGTCATGTCTGACTCTTTAAATCACAGCACTCCAGGCTTGACGTTCACTGTCTCCTGGAGTCTCCCAAAGTGATGTTTGTTGCCTCCATAACACTATCCAATCATCTTATTCTTTGCCATCCCCTTTTTACCTTCAACCAATCTTTCCCAGCAATAGTGAATCTCGTCTTCTCATTATGTGGCCAGAGTATTTAGGCATCCACTTCAGCATTAGGCCTTCGAATGAGCAGGACTTTACTACTGACTGATTTGTTCTTATTGCAGTTCAAGGGATTCTCCCTGCCCCAAATTTTATTTTCAATATTGCAAATATATACATATTCTTATACTTTACAACACATATATATCTTTACAAACAAATCTATATTGAACATGTTCTTACATATAAACTTATTATTGCTTGCCTATCAACTATACTGTGTTGCATGACGTATAATTTCAACAAATTTAATCTTAAAAATCCTAACTAACCTACAACTATAACAACAAAACCAAGAGATTCAAGGGATTCTTAGAACTTTTCTCCAGCCCCACCACCACAAGTGGAAAGCATCAACCTTCCTTATGGTCTAGCTCTTTGAGCCTAGGAAAATAAAATCTGTCAGTGCTTCCATTTCTTCCCCCTCTATTTGCTAAGGAGTGATGGGACCAGATGCCATGATCTTAAGTCTTTTTTAAAAGTTAAGCTTCAAGCCAGCTTTTGCACTCGCCTTCTTTCTCCTTCTTCAATAAGATCCTTAGTTCCTCTTCTCTTTCTGCCATCCAGTTAGTATCATCTTCCACCCATCTTAACTGCAGCTCTTCCAGCCTGGCATTTTACATGACATATACTGTATAAGGTATATAAACAATGTGACAATATACTGCCAAGTATATTGCATTTCATTCTCAATTAGTTGCTCCATGTTTGGGTCTAACTATTGCTTCTTCATGCACATACAGATTCCTCAGGAAGCAGATAAGGTGGTCTGGAACTCCCATCTCTTTGAATACTTGCTATAATTTGTTGTGATCTATGTAGTGAAATGCTTGCAAGAGATAACTGGCAATGACCAAAAATGTTAAAAGGGGAGGGAGTTAATATATACCTTTTAGTATTTTATTCTCTGATCTTCTCAATAACTTCTGAAAAACATATTGCTAGAAATGATGGTAGGTGTTTATTTTTCCTATTTCAATTCCTTCTTTCTTTAACTGCCTTAAGTGCCACATTAAGGATCCCTATTGATCTGTCATTGGAGTTTCAGTTAAACATGGGCCAAGATAAACTGGGAGACAATATGAGTTGTACGCATCTGGGAAACAGATGCTATTAGGCTATCCAGTTGAGGTCTGGTCAGAGCTTAGGGGAGAGATTGCTGGCAACACTCGAGAATGAATGTGTGCGTGTGTGAGTGTGTGTGAGTGTACATCTGTAAAACTAGTTGTGTAAATCTAACACTTTTTAATTTTGGATAGCATGGCTATACAAAACAGTGGCACTTAGAGCATTGTGATCTTTTAAATCATGGTTTGCTGGTAATAATATAGCATCCTTAACATAGGAAGCATAATAATACCTTCCACCCCCCAACCTTTTCCACATTGGGCTTTATTCTGGAATATATTCCAGAATAGTGATGTGCTGCCTGCATGGGACCTGCCAAAGTCTGCACTACCATGTGGATGACAAGCCCTATTCTGGAATATATCCTGAAATAAAGCCCAGTGCAGAAAAGGCCAAAGTAAGGTGCATTTAGGTATTGGGCTAGTGGAGAAGATTTGCTTTCTGAAGTTAAATACATCTGATCCCTATGTGCACTGAAAATATGACTGCCTTTTGCTACTATTCCCATATTGTGAAAGGCCAAAGAGACAATAATACTATAGCAGAGAATATCTGTAGGTCAGGGTTAGAGTGTTGTATTGTAGGCATTTTCCAAGTAAGTTCTTGTTGCAGATGTTTCACCACCATGTTGGTGATGCTACCCAGCCTAGTATCAAAATGTCTACAGAAACAGGATCCAGCTTGTAGGACTTCTACAGTGTAATTACAATATTATTGAACTTTTTTTTCCTGGCATTGCTTTTTATAAGTTTGATCTGATGCTGAGAAAGATAAAGGATTCCCCCCCCCCAGGTGGTTTCTGCCACCACTGCTCTTACTTTATCAAAGAAGGACATGCCTAAACTAAGTGGGTCATATTCCCATGCTATCCACTCCATGGATGTGAGCAGCCAGATCTGAAGGTGGACAGAAAAAGGTTTAAAGTGCAGATGTGACCATGGGGCTGGATTGTGCTTGCTTAGAGATATTTTGCCTGAATTCACAAAGAGTTGTTGTTCCAGATACCATGCAGTTTGATCTGACTTTAGATTATTTGGCACCTCTGTGCAGTTTTCTTGGCAGAGAAACAGAAGTGGTTTGCCTTTATCTACTTCTGCAGAGAGGCTGAGGATTGAACTTGTAATCCTTTACTTTCAAGGCAGTTTGCTCTGCCATTGAGCTACAGGCAGTGTAGTTCAGTAAATGACTAATTCCAAAGGTTTTCTAAATTATATTCCTCTGGACCTATTCTTTCCAATGAGAGAATTCTGTGCTTGCATTCAGCTGACTCTTTTAACATACAGAAAAGATACTACTACTGTGCATAATATTGTTTCAAGCTGAAGTGGAATGTTGAGGGACATATTATTGTGTATGTGTCAAGCAAGTTTTGTATAGCAAGATTTAAGTATCTTGAATTGCCCCTAACCTGACATCTGAAGTGATATGGGCAGCATCTAGACAGGGTGTCAAACCTAGGGTTATCTCAGCACTACTTGGGATTGACATACATGTAGCAAATCTGAGTTAGTGAAGAGACAGGAAGTTATTCATTAGCTATTTCATCTGTACATGGACAGCGCTGTAGAAATAAACTAATAATAATAATAATAATAATAATAATAATAATAATAATAATAATAATAATAATAATAATAATAATAATAATAATAATAATAATAATAATAATAATAATAATAATAATAATAATAATAATAATAATAATAATAATTTTGCTTGCTACTATCACTTGCTAATTTCAGGGCTGAACAAAGATGTTTGTGGGCTTTTCTACCTTAGATGCCAACATGATTGGCTATCATTTGATTAGGGTGAGAAAGCACAATTTGTAGCTCTAGACAGGATAATGCCTTGGGCTGGTCTTGAAATAATCTTTGCTGGTACTTTGGAGTATTGATGGTGTTCTAATGCTTTATCCAGAGAATGAAGATTACTGTAGTGGGAAATAGAATGTACATATTTAAGTAGTGATATATCCTTTTAAAATCTAGCACTGACTTGCTACTAACAAAACAACTTAATTCAATACAGCTTTAAAAGCTAGCCCTAAAAGCTGAATATAAACACACAAAGGAAAGCAGCAGCCAAAAGGGACAAACCAACCATTGGTGCTGTGGAAACAGCAATTCCTTCTCATATCCATATTGGTAAAGTTTCTTTCTGCTTGCAAATTCCCAGAGTGACTAATAAACACTGAAAAATTAAGGAAACAATTAGAAACCCACAATGTAAGTATTCAAGCTTATTTCAAGGGTGGTTTCTCACTTCAGTTAAGTCATTCTTTTAATCTAGCAGTCATCTCTGTCAAGGACCCACCAGTGAGCACATCTTGGAAAAATCTGCTGATTACTATATATGGTCATGGGAACATAAATGTTGGGGTAGAAAAACACCCCAGTATGATTCTATGGGGGATTTAAACAACAGAGTCACCCCTTCCAATTTTCTGGTGATATTCTTATTGCTAACTAATATATGCAAGATATTGACGTACTTCTTGAAATTCTCTAGGGATTTTCCTGATTGGTTAGTACCATTGGCAAGGTCCCATCACTGCACTTGGTTTTTTGTTTTTGTTTTTTTCTTACATCTGATTTAAAAAAACACATTATCATTTTCACCTTTTGACATGTCCACAGTTAATGGGGAATGAGTAAGCTCAGAACTGGGGCCAAGGAAAGCTTTAGCTGGCAGGAAATATCTGCCCAGAACAGGGTCTGGATTATATGTCCATGTTGCCTGTGGCTTTGGGGAGCCACTTCAAGGAAAATAAAGGCAAGAACCACCTGATTTGGTCCATCTGCTCCTATGCTGCCTCTTTTTTTTAATTATATCCCAAGTATTTGGTTGGTGGTTTTCTTCTGGGGATGGGTGGTCTTGTTTGTTTTATTATTATTTTTCTTCTTCTCATATTACTGACTGTGTGAGTGTGTGCTGGGAATGTGCCTGGAGTGGAAGGAAAGAGTAGAGAAAGGAAGTTCTCCTATGGTAGTGACATATGGGGATAGCTTAGGGGTGGGGGAAGGAGAAGAAAGGGCAGTAGTTGTGGCATCATCCCCTTGGGTCTTTCTGGTGATCTAATTTCTGAGCCCTGGGTGCTGGTGCTGTTGTTGAATATTAGATCGGTCCATAATAAGGAATCATTCATCCATGAGTTGATTGTGGAAGAAGGAGCTGGCCTGGCATGTATTAGTAAAATTTTGGTGAAGGAGCTGGGTGTAGCAAATTTAACAAAGCCATGTGGTATCATGCATGATGTCAAGGTCTGGGTTAGGGAGTTGTTGCTTAGAGATCTACCATTCTGTTCACCAAGAAACTTCTGCAGCAGGAGATGGGCTTTGGGGTCCTGTATCTTGAGATGGGTCAACAAGATAAATTGGGGATCTGTTGGTGTACCAACCACTCTGCTTCCCAACAACCTCCTTGATCAAACAGAGGGAGGTTGTCTCCTGCATAGTGTTGGAGAATCCCAGTCCTTGGAGTCTACACCATTCATGTATACTCTGACAGAGCCAATTTGAGACTGCATATCTTCAGTGACAGCCATTGAGCTGTCTGTGTGTGGTCCAACACATAGTTCAGGTGCTATACTTGACTGCTTCCTTGGTTCAGAATGGAAAGAGTTGTCTTGGATATTGAGGGGAGAGGGTCTAATGTCACTCTGCTGGCATGAATAGACCATCATTTGGTGAATTTTGGTATTATGACAGCAGTCCCCTAATCAGGGTGGGGGAATATGTTATTATTGCCTGCCTCTGGAGATCTATGGAATCTGAAGGATTCCTGAATGCTGTGGGGGAGTTTCCAGATGTCAAAGCCACTGATCCTGTTGAAGAACGTATGGACCTGTGAAATAGGAAGACATGACAGACTGTTGAAATGATTGCTCTTGATTGTCTTCTTTGATGCTGTGGAGTACATTGTGTGCCAAGGTTCATGGTTTGGACACTGATCCTAGGTTCTATCCATTTCAAATGGCTTCATTTCTTATTTTTTTTTTTTAATGGATTTTTTATTTATTTAAATAATAAGTCAATACACTTAAAGAGATTATACTTTTACATTTTTCAACCCACCCTTCACCCTCCCCTTCTTCCCTCCCTCTTCCTCCCAGGACATGGATGTGTTTGTTACAGTACAATTTTAGTTTACAATTCTCAAGAAATGAGCTTCGTCAGGTATGCTGATGTTGTTATTGTTTTGCACAGCCCTGATAAAAGGAATCCAGACTTTCTTCCACACCTCTTGTCGTCCTTCTCCCAACATCTTGTTTTTTAAGATAGTCACAAACTCATTCATTGCAATATCCCAAAGTTGTGCATACCATTCTCTTATATTCAGTGCTTGTGCTTGCTTCCATTGTTTAGCTATTGTTATGTTTGCTGCATGAATCATGAAGTGCAAGAGAGTTTTAAGGTCAGGAGAAGTTTGAATTGTATTAAGGTTTTGCAAGAGATAGATCTGTGGATCTAGATGGAGGGTCATACCAGTTATTGTTGCTATTTCTTGTTGTACTGACCTTCTGAATATCTGCAAGGGTGTGCATTCCCATACCATATGGAAGTATGTAGGAGTATCGTTACAACCTCTCCAGCACTGTGCCGTGTGAGATCTTGTTATTCTTGCTATATGGACTGGTGTTAAGTACCACCTATAGATTAGTTTTGTATGTGTTTCCTTAATCTTTGTTGATTTCATCCATATCTGCTTATTATTTGTTATTCTATTCCAGTCTTCTTCTGGTATGTTCACTGCGAGGTCCGTTTCCCATAGAGATTTAATATGGTCTAATGAGGTGTAAGTGTCCGTTAATAGTTTATAAACTTTTGACGTTAGACCTTTAAATGATTTGTTAGTTTCCTTTATAACTTGTTCTATAGGAGTAAGTGGTTTACCTATTATCTGAGTAAGTGCAGGAGATGTCAGTGTTTGAATTAAAATTCTTTTTTCTAACCAATTTAATTGATGTTGTTCAAAGACTTGATCTATATCCTCGCGTTTTACCAATTTAGTTTGGTCATAAAAGTCTTCTATTGTATTTAGATTTGCTTCTTTCAAATGATCCCAAGTTTGTCCCCTTATTAATTGCTGTATTGGAGGGAAATGTTTTAATTCTATTAATGGGGAGATTGTTTGCAATAATTTTGTTTGCCATAATTTCCAAGATTGTAATTGTGTTGCTATTATAGGGTTAGGATGTTGACAATCACAGTTTTTAAGATTGTTTACATATGGTATTACAGTAATAATAGGCGCTTCTTTTGTTTCCATCTCTCTCCATTTGGGAATATTCTTCCTCCTGCCATGCAATGCCTGGGAAATTCTGAAGGCATGAAAGTAATTTTCAATATTTGGTATTCCCCAACCCCCCCTAGCCTGGTGAGTTTGGAAAACTTTTTTAGCTAGCCTAGGTCTAGTGGTTCCGAAAATGTACTTATTTACTATACTGTTCAGTTCCCTAAATATTGCTTTAGGGGGTTGTATTGGTAAAGTTTGAAATAGAAAGAGTATTCTGGGCATAATCTTCATCTTTACAATTGCTACTCTTCCTAGAAGAGAGAAAAATTTTCCCGACCAATGTTTTATGTCTTTTTTAATTGTGCGTATGACTGGGTTATAGTTTACATATATGATTTTTTGTAATTTGCATGGTATATATAATCCAAGATATTTCATTTTTTTAGGTTGAATTTTTAATCCCGTTAGTCTTTGAACTTCTAGTTGAATCCCTGGCCTGACGTTTTTGAATAAAATTTCTGATTTTTTTAAGTTAATGGCTAGTCCTGACTGTCTTTCAAAGTCCAGATTTATTGTTTTAATAACCTGTGCTGTCCCTATTGGGTCAGAAGTTATTATCAAAGAGTCATCTGCATAATTCTGCACTTTGATTTTTACTCCTCCTATTTCATAAGGTGTTATATTGTTTTCTTGTCTTATAAAGTCTAATAGGGGTTCTATAGCCAAATTAA
Organism: Aspidoscelis tigris stejnegeri; assembly: GCA_023333525.1. Lineage (NCBI taxonomy): Eukaryota > Metazoa > Chordata > Lepidosauria > Squamata > Teiidae > Aspidoscelis > Aspidoscelis tigris. Next base: position 45,468,274 of record JALMGA010000003.1, on the reverse strand, counting down.
AGAGTATTGGTGATAAGGGGCATCCCTGTTTGGTGCCTCTTTTTATGTGAAAAAAGTCAGAAAAGGTATTGTTGATTTGAAGACATGCTTGGTTGTCACTATACATATTTGTCAGCATTCGTATAAATTTATCTCCAAATTCCATTTTTTCTAGTATAGTAATTAAATAATTGTGTAAAACTGAGTCAAATGCCTTCTGGACATCTATTGAGAGGATGGCTAGTGGTTTCTTTGTATTTTGAGCATGGTACATGACATTCAATAAAGTTCTGATAGGGTCTATCATATATCTGTCTGGCATAAATCCTGCTTGATCCGGGTGTATTAATTTTTGGGCGAATCTTGCAATTCTTGCTGTTAAAATAGCTGTCATTATTTTAAAGTCCTGATTGAGAAGAGCTATAGGTCTATATGACCCAGGGTCTGTTGATTCTTTATTTGGTTTAACTATAGGAACCAATACTGCTTTTCTCCAAGAATCTGGAATTTTTCCGGTATCTAGTATGAAGTTATAAAGCTTTTTCAGCTGTGGTATTAAAATTTCTCTATATGTTTTGTAGAAGGCTGCTGTGTAGCCATCCAGTCCTGGGGCTTTATCTGCTTTTAACTTGTTAATTTGAGATGTTATCTCCTGTACTGTTATTTGTGCATTTAGAGTCTCCCTCTGCTCCATGGTTAGTGTATTCCTAATCAGCCCTAAAAAATCTATACCCTGTGTTTGATTTGTTGCCATGTTAGTTGGTTGGGGTGTATCATATAGTTTCTCATAGAAAGCTATCATGGTTTTGTGTATCATATCACTAGAAGTCTGGAGAACCTGGTTTTCATCCTTTAGTCCTGAAATATGATTTTTTATCTTTTTTCTCTGCAATTGTCTTGCTAAAAATTTGGAGCATTTGTTTGCATATTGGTAACTCTTCTGCCTAGTAAATATTTGTGCTTTAGCAATATCTTGTGAATCTAGTATTTCTATTTTCTTTTTTACTTCTTCTATCTGATTCTTTATTGTTGGTAAGGGGTTAGCTTTATGCTGCTGTTGTAGGACTGTTAGTTCAAGTTCCAAATCCTGTCTTTTTTTCCTACGGTTTCTATTCAACCAGGAAGCTTGTGATATTGCTTGACCTCTTATGACAGCTTTCATTGCATCCCAAACTATATCTGGGGAGGTGGAGCCACTATTGGTTTGGAAATAGGCTTCTATTTCATGTTGTATTCTTCTTTTTGCCTCTCTGTCTGCCATAATATTATTGGGAAATCTCCATATTCTTGTTCCTATTCTATCTTCTTTGTATTTCCATCTAATGTATACAGGAGCATGGTCTGAAAATGTTATGGGATAAATTCCTGCCTCTTTTACTCTCTGTGCTGCCTCCAAAGTGGTGAAGATATAGTCTATGCAGGTGTACACTTTATGCCTGCAGGAGTAAAAGGAATAGTCTCTTTCTTGTCCGTTTTTATACCTAAAGGTATCTATTAAATTATATTTTTCAATTATTCGCTGAAATTGTGTTCTTGTATTAGTTGTTGAGTTACCTGTGGATTTATCTAGGTATTTGTCCAATACCATATTAAAGTCTCCAGCTATAAGCATCTGCTCTGAGGCAAACTTCTCAAGCTTTTTAAGAAGCTCCTTTAAAAATTTTGCCTGTCCCTGATTAGGGAGGTAAACTGATCCAAGAGTTACCTCCTGACCTGACAAAAGTCCTTTAACAAATATGTACCTTCCTTGTGTATCTGTAATTTTAGCTGTACAAATAAAATCTAATTTCTTATTTATCAATATAGCTACACCTCTTGAATGTGAAGTTCCAGGGGATTTAAATTCAATAAATCTGTTTGTGGGCAGTAAATAATTCTTTTGATAAGCTCTAGACTGATGAGTCTCCTGTAGGGCCCATATTAATGCTTCTGTATGCAGGAGCTGGTGCAATATTTTCTTACGTTTTTTCATAGTATTCAGACCCTTCACATTATATGAAATTATTTTTAAGCTATCTCCCATTCTGATTTTCTGTCTTTATTTGCCTTCTTATAAGACTTATATTTCTGTATAAAGTATTCTTGGTACCCCTTTTCTATACATAACCATTCGTTAAATGGCTTCATTTCTTATTAACCATTGCAATTTGTGAATTATTTCATTTCTTACTTATAAGAAGGATTTTAAATCTACCTTTGGCTTTTTTTCATCCATTTTTGAAAAAATTAATTGCAAAATTTGGCAAGCTGCTTAGTTATACTGTCATTAAATCTTTACATATTAAATCTATATATCTGTATCTTTCATGAGTAAACTAGTCATAAAGAAAAGGATCAAGGCTAGGTAACTGGTGGTCCATGTGGACTAACAGAACTGATGGTCATTGTGGACTAACAGAATTCAGAAGGATCACAGTGAAACTTTGGTTTTAGCTATTGATCTGCTTCCATTACCCCATTGTTCCTGACCTGAAAACAGAATAAGAATTGGTCACACCTCGGCAGGTGGCAGCATCCTGACTTTCCTGGCTGTTTCTGAAAACCCATGGAGAACTAAGCCTCATGAGTACTTGGGTGGCAGACTGCTTTGAAATCTCAGAACCATAGACTGGGGAGTTGAAAAATGTCCTGAAAGAAGGCACTTGCAAACTATTTCCACCTTACTGCCAAGAATACTACAATATCTTTAACATACCCTTCCTCATGAGTATGCTAGAGAAAGTCTGGGGAGATTTAATCCTTGCCTGCCCTTTCTCCTGTATTATCAAAGCATAATGAAGCATTACATCTGTAAGAACACACTTCCACCTAAATTTTAATCCAGCTTCTGTTCATCTTCAGAGCAGAAGAACACATCAGCAAAGTGAACAGTCATTTTCTTTCCACATTATCTAACCCAATGGTGGATTTTCTATGTTAGATAATGGTGAAAGAAATCAGCTTGTCACTTTGCTGATGTGTTACTATGAAAGGGGTCTGAAGCTGGATTAAAACTTAGGTGTGAACACAGCCTCCACTTTATTCCAACATAAGAGGAGTTTGCTTTCTTTGAGATGAGGCTCACATGTTACAACCTGCTCACTTGCTAGAAACCATTCTATATGAAGGGACCCATATTACCTATTTCTTATGCAACAATCTTTTGCAAACCACAAGATTGGAAACTGAATTAACTACAAAACTTATAATTGTGGTCAAATTGGCTCTGCTGTAGTGCCGTTCTTTAAAGGGGAAAGTGAGTCTATGAACTCCCTCTGCTGGGCTAATTCTCTCTGTACAACCTTTCTGTAAGATCAGTACAGGACAGTAGCAGGCATCTTCCTATTTTTGTATGAGACGAGAGCTTTGTGTCAGGAGTGAAGTGTGTGGGGAATTCCGTGTGGAGAAAGAATGCTCCCTTAAAAAGCAGCACACAATCTTTTCACAGCACTGATACCCAATGACCCTGTGAACTCAAGCATTTGAGGCCTTTTCTTTTTACCAAGAACTTTTATATAGCTAACATTCCTAAGAATAACTCCACTAATCACAACATTCTCCTTTTTAATTTTTAAACAAAAGTATTTTACTTTTATAAAATAATTCAGAGTTTATGTGTAAGTAATTGCATTGGTAAAACATCATGAGGCTCAGTAATTTAATGTATTCCCTTCATCTAATAAGTCACTCCATAAAATCATTCCCACAACCCCAGAAGGCAAAAATTGGAGCATGAGTTCCAGAATCATCCATATTTTCCTTTGCACAGGGCAGAATCCACAATATGGAGTGAAGGCTGGGCTTGTTTGTTTCATTTTCAGTAGGTTTCTTTAGAATTGCAGGCATACCTATGTCTCACTGCAGTTAACGCTATTCTGACCTCTGGGACCACTTCCCTTTACCTGCTTTATCCTCTGTCACTCCAGCCACATAGGAGATCAATCACCACTGTCTTTACGATAGCCCTGTTACCTGCCTCTATCAGGTGTGAATAGGTACAAGTCTATGCCATGGGTGATGATGCCAGTTCTAGAACTTTTCTCTTCATTGTCACATTTGGGTGACATTAATTCTGATTTTTCAATGTGGTCTTCAGTTTTTGTGCAAGAGACATAGACCATGCTAACTGAAGTATGGAAGAATGCCACCTAACAGTGGAAATTATGCTGGGCGCAGCATTTGTAATAATGAAAATCTAAACATCTGTTCACTTTTTAGCTTGGAAAGAGACTGGAGAAAATATGTAGAACAGCAGAACAGAGGTACATTAATTTAATCTACGTGGCACAGGAATTCTGATGCCTGTGAATAGCAGTTCTGAGAGAAGTTAATGGATCTCCAAAAACCACCTAAATGTCAGAAATGAAGTACATTGGAAGGGAGTTCTACAATTTGGTGGGCACTACCAATACACTCCTTTATTTTGTGTATGTCAGCCTTTTTAATGTGAGGCTCAGGCAGGATTATATGTGTGAGCAAAACATAACTGTGTGGGAACAAAACATACCATTAAAGCTTGTCCACTCTCATCCTTTCCCAGTCTCTGCCAATTGGCCTGGAAGAAAAGGGAAATGCAGAGTACCCCAAGAAGCCTTAAAAAAAATCATGATAGCACTGGTTCAATGCATATGAGTGTTTCTACATCTTCCAGGCTATGGGGACAGACAGGTTGCCTCTAAGGCCATTTGCTGGGATTTGAAGGCAGATGGAGGTTGCCCTTGTCTTCTGCTTGAGATGCCCATGGTGGGCCCGTGTGGGACAGGATGCTGGACTAGATGGGCTGTGGCCTGATCCACCAAGGCACCTCTTAGGTTCTTATGCTGGATGTGAGCACAGTATAAATGTTATTTGTGGTACTCATATAAGGAAGATGCATGGGAGGGAGCCTGACTGATTATAGTGATAGCTCTTGATCAGTTTTCTGGGTGGAAAGGAAAGAAAAGGAGCGTCAACATATTTATAAAACTGATGGATGTTATTATTTTACAGGAAACCTACAATGCAGAGTGTGAGTTTGTGGAAAGGATCCATGAGTTGGGCTATAACACATATGCTTCCCGCTTGTACAGGACTGTGCCCAACGGACCCAGCCGTAAACGCAAAGCTAGCGCTGAAAGACTCTGGTATGTCTCTATTAATGGGAAAGGACGACCGCGAAGGAGTTTCAAAACTCGCAGGACCCAGAAGTCATCCCTCTTTTTGCCTCGAGTGTTGGATAACAAAGACCATGACATGATGAGACTATTTCACACAAGTGCTAAGTACAGAGGGGGCCTCTGAAAGTTTTCAAGTAAGAGCCAGACATGAAGAAAAGGACACTAGTGGATAATTTGTGGGCAGAATAGATAGGATGGAAAGTCAAAACAAGTCAAGTGTTCAAATTGCTACTATATGACTAATGAATATGATTGTGTGACCAGTGTTGACTCAGACAATAATGATAGGGTGTATATATATTACAGGATATTCCAGATACAAGTGTTTTAGAATTATAGCCCATTGCTGAGGACATAATATAATAAATAGACTAATTATTTCCAGTGTTTTTGTTTTTAACTACTCATTTTCAAATTTCTTCAACCAGAAACTTCTAATAGCTAGCATAATTCTAATATAGTCGTCTTCAGTCCTTAGTATATCAGTTGTTCCAGAAGTAGGCATTTGCGGCCTTCCAGATGTTCTCCCATCATTCCATGCCAGACTAGGTGAAGCTGTAATAAAATAATGAAAATTGTAGTATAGAAACATATGGAGGACTGCAGGCCATCACCCCAAAATGTTCAAAGAAATCTTATATTACATCTTTAACCTTTAAACGGTGGCATTGCTCTCCCTTCATAACTGGCACCACCCTTCCTAATCTGTGCCAACATTGTAATTTCTTAAATTATTTTGATTTTAATGAACAGTTGCAATCAGATGTCAAATATAAATTTACCAACATAAAGCAGAGGAGCAGTTTTCTATATTTCAGACAAGATACACGCTGCTAAGATTATTGCTACTTATTTTTTCTAAAATGTTTTGTTTAATCCAAACTTGAAATATTTTTGTATTTTCTTGAGCTTCTATAAATCTCAAAGAAGTACACCAAATATTGCTTAAAACAAGTCTATGGGAAAATATGCAGGTTATTAAATACTGTAATTAGTTCAATTCTTTGAAGGATAAATACATCAAAATGTTTGCTTAAAAGAGAGTTGCAATTGTTGACTTTTCACATTTGTCATTAAAAGATAGTTGAAGTCTCAATGAAGCTTGATGGATAGTTTTAACATGAGATAGAAGGTGCAGGATGGTGAAATGCAATTCCAAACTCAATAAGTTATTCATTTGTGTTATATAGATGCAAAGTGATGTAATGAATTATATGAAATTACTCTATAGTCTACAGCAAGAATATGATCAAAAGTATTGTAAGATTTTGGCATGCAATTCTGTACATTACATGGTAGTTAAATTCAGTGAGATGTCTGAGAAGTTGTACATATACAGAATTAATGATTATGTTAGGTTGTGTCTCTATTTATTTATTTGTTTACATTTCTTACTTTCACAGGCATGGGTAAGAAGCGTCTCAAATGACATATCTTCATTTTTTGGTAGTATGACATACAGCCGAAAAAGAGCACAATGCCTCCTTGACAGGTCTGAGGAAAATAGTACAAAATGCTATTCTCCACAGAAGCACTCCATCTCCAGCTTTGTTGGATGTCTATGTTGTGATGTGGGAATATGAGGAAGTGTCAGGTGATGGGGGGGGGGGAGGGAGAGGGTGTTTCTGTAGAAGTACCCATTCCTGAGCACCACACCCTTCAAGTGGTACAATGTTTCCAAGGCAAGGACTAATTTCTGTTGATGTGTGCATCATATATGATCTGCTGCCTCAAAATTCAAAGTAAACATCTATTTTAAATTACAAAATAGGACTGTCAGCAGGACTGAAGTATGGTAAGAGTCAGCCACTAATCTACAGTAGGTAGTCAGGTCATGAGCTACAGGTGAAAGTATGAAGTATTTAATCACAGCTGAAATTTACCCTTTCACTTCTGGGCTGTTTCAATTCACATTTTAAAAAATAGTCAAAAGCAAGGTTAGAGATGGTAGAAAATGGAAGCTAGTGTTCCCATCTCTGATCTGTCTGGATAATAGAATAGGGGTGAAGGAGGAGCTATGCTGATACTGGATTGAACATATCTGTAATAGTCAAAATTCATTTATTGCAGCGTCTTGGAAATGGTACAACAGAGGAGACTGCTTTTCAGAATTTGTCGTTACTCTATTGCTCTGCTTATCTGTTCAGCATAACATTTAAGAGTGAAAGTGCACTGACTATTCTCTTTTGCATCCAATCCCTGCTCTGCATTTGTGTGATCAAAATAAGAGTAACACCAGCATGATATATTTTGAGTTTTAGACCAGGATCTGTTTTAGACTCGGTGTCATGAGCGAACACACTGTTTTGGATCCAAATGCAAAACATCTTCTGGTGCTCTGGTCACAATAAAAAGATTCAGGCTGGACAAGTACTTCTGTTTCAGGAAAAGGGGGTTTAAAAGCTGAAAGGATCTTTTAAGGTGGTGTTTCAGATAAATATGACCATAACTAAATGAATTGGTTTAGTTAAGGATGCAATTTTATGCATTCCCTTCCACCTCTCCATTATTTCTTTCTTCCTTTCTTCCTTCCCATTTCCAGCTTGCAAAATCCTTTCTGTATAGACATAAGAGTTTTTCCTGTGAAAGAAAGAAAAGCTATTTTAAATAGGCCTTTGAAGATTTCAGCAAAGCTCAAGTTCAAATGTCTCTAGTTTCCTGTTGGAACATCTGAAGGATTTGGGAAGGTGAACAAGCAAAGCTATAATTAAAGAACAGTTGATGGTAGCCAGCCCCTCCTGGTTAGCATTCTCAAGCCACTTCCAAATATAGACTGCAAAGAAAACTTCATCCCATTTTAGGTCTGCAATAGTTCAAATGCCTCAACTGTACAGCCTTTCTGAAAATTTGGGGACATATCCACAAAGCAAAGGAGTGACTATTTTAGAGTAGGAGATCATAACACTCACATATTCCTCATTGTATGGTCCATTGACTGTTAATATGGGCACATATTACGAATGACTGAATTTTCAGGAGGGCTTAATTCTCCAGAATGATTAAATATGATAATAGCAATATATAGCCCATTAAACCTTTCCTGAGGAAACTTCTGATATACCTCCTTTGGAACTAAACTGGATCAAAGACTATGAGACATTGAAATGCTTTCTTACACTAAATTGGCAACATTTATTTCTATATTGTCCTTCTCATGGATTTGCCAAGGTTTCAGAAAGGAGTCCTCCTCATCCTACTGGGAACTTCTGTTATCGATTCATATTCTGTGTCATTGAACTGTATTGGCATAACTTCAGAATGCTTTTTACTGAACCAGAAACCCTAATAACAGGCTATAGTTACCTCTGTATCCAGTGTTGTATCTGTTCATTCACACATGATTTGCTGAGAAACTATTAATGCAAATTCCCATACATACATGTGATTTTATATAGGTTTAAGAACATCACACAGGGTAGAAATACAAATATTGTCTATTGATGTTGCTATTGACCCACTGTCCTTGTCTGTTTTTCTATTATTATTCAGTGATGTTTCCTTGTCCATTTTCTTGTCAACCCTCATATGTGAAATATTATCCAAAAAGTAGGTAAGGAGCCTTAGTACGGAAGAAATAAAAGAAGAAAAAAGTATCTGCCTTTGCAGAAAAATAATCCCCATAATTTTTTAAAATTATTTTTTGCACTGAAGGGGTAAGATCACACACACAACATGTGCATAAAAATGAAAACCTTAAATACAGATCTTACAGAGCAAACAATGAAAAGATAAAATGTAATTACTTGAAAAGGGTTTTTTTCCTGCTTAAAAATGTAATATATAAGGAGTTAAACGCAGTTTTTGAATGTTAAAAGTTTGATGTCATTAGAAGGAGCGAACATGCTGGCCAACATGCCAGCAAAATCTCTGTAGTGTTCAGCAAGGAAGGTGCAATTATGCGCTGTTGGACAATTTCAAAGAAATGCTGAGACTGTTTCAAAGGAGTGGCCACTGGGAAGTATAATGAGCTACCATGCTTTTCTATAGAAAAACTCCGGACACATCTATAGGTTATACAGATTGCAATAGACCTCCCTCAAGGCATGGAAGTAGTGGGATTGTATGCTCTGATTGTAAAGACCCCTATGTATGAGATTTCTTGCTGGTAGGGGAGGCACTGGCTGTGGCCAACCAGGTTCCAGGCCAAGAACTTGCATCAGTGTTTGGCATTCAATAGCGATTAGCATCTCCTCCTTAAAAGCTGATCTTACAAATAAGTCGGCATTGTGCACTCAATGGAGGCAGTTAAAAAACCGAACCTCTTCTATAGTCCCCCCGTCAAAATTCAGTTGTACTCCAGCTGGAAAAGCCAACAACAACTATGCACACACGAAAAGGGATTTCTTCCAAGGGAAGCAATGCCATTCCGTTTGTATTATAGATAATAGCTAAATGGAAAGAAAGAATATTAAACAGCTCTGTGCACAAACACCATCAGCAGACACATGGTGATTGTTACCTATATTGCCCATAAAAACAAAATCTTCTGAAAAATCTAACACCATGTTGGCTTATGGCACTCTATGCCAAGAAGACGATGACAAAGAGTTGGCTTTTCTACCCCCCCCCCCAGCTTTCGGTTCTTCTCCTCACAACAAACATCCAGTGAGGTAGGTGAGGCTGTGAGTAGCCCAAGGTCACCCAGCTGGCTTTGTGGAGGAGCACAGAATCAAACGCGCTGAGTATGGGATTTGAGACTGGCACTCTAACCACAAGATTAAGTGAACATAAGAATAAGTGAAGTACTGTTGGTCAGGCCACAGTCCATCCAGTCCAGAATCTTGTTTTGCATTGTCCCCGGCAAATTGTTTATGGAAATTCACAAACAGAAGATGAGGATGAAATTTTTACCTGCTCTCAATCCCTTGCAAATAGACTTTTGAAACATCTTGCATGTCCCTCCACTCAGAAGTAGTATCTAGTAGGGATGTGTATGAATATTCAAAACATTCCAAATTTGATAGAATTTGTTAGAATTTGGACATTTGAATTTGAATAGAATGTCTATAAATTCAAATTTAAACATTTGAATGAATTTTGAATTTTTGAATCTATTTGTTTGAATTATTGGGCCATTTGTATGTGTACGGATGCGTACATGATGCATCTTTCCCTCATCCATACACACTTGTATGGATCTGTACGGGATGAAAATGGAATGCATACTGATGCGTATGGGCACATATGAATGTTGTCAACATCGTGCAAATTCAAATTGAAAATTTGAATGAATAGATTTGAATTTACTTAATTTGAATGTAGGTAAATTCAAATTTTGAGAATTCAAATTGAATTGAATTTTTGGATATTCAATTTGAATCAAATCCCAAATATTGTATTTGTGCACACCCCTACGTAGTATCTAGGCACTCAATCTCGTAGCTACTGAGAGACTTGTCCTCTATGAATTTGTCTAACCAGTTCTTAAAACTATCCAGGCTAGTGGCTGTCACTACCTCTTCTGGTAATAAATTCCACAAATCAATGATCCTCTGTGTGAAAGAAATACCTCCCCTTGTTTTTGTTTTTGCTAACTTTCCTGTCAGACTCATATCCCGTACTCACCAGGTTTGAGTCTATATTCCTTCATGAAACCAGCTGGGTAACCCTGGGCTAGTCACAGCTCTGTCTGAGCTGTCATAGCTCCACCTACCTCACAAGGTGTCTGTTGTACGGAGAAGAACAGAAAGCGTTGTCTGCCACTTTGAACCACCTTAAATAGGTGAGAAAAGCGGGGTAAAAAAGCCAACTTCTCCTTCTCTTCTTCTTTCCATATCATACATGTCCACAATTTGCAGCCTGACTTCATAAGGCAATTGTTCCAGCACATTGATAATTCTGGTGCCCCTTTTTGTACTTTTCCAGGCTCCACAATATCCTTTCTGAGTCCAGTGACCAGAAGTTTGGCAATATTACAAATATGGTGTAAAGGCCGCCTCTCCACCCTTATCTATTTCCTATATATATTTATCTTTATTTGGTAGTGTGGTAGCGTTTTGTTTACTTGTAAATCAATCTCTGTTATTCCCTTCCAAGAGGCGCACCTTCCATTTCCTTTTCTCTACTCTTTGGCTTGATAAAAATGTTGCCTCCCTTCTGATGCTGCAGCAGACAGCACCCTGCCCCCACTCTGCCAATCTCCAGCAGTGGGTTGGATACAGTTACTGTTTAGAACTCTGGCCCTATTTGGCTCCCTTTATAAACAGAACTCGACGAAGCTTCTTTGAAACAACAAGAACATGTGTTTATTGAATACAGTTGAAGTTTAAAGTCAGCTTCTTCTCACAGTTAGTTACACGTGGTTACTTTTGCTGCCAAGCAGTTCAGTCTTTCACTTTTACACTAAGTCAAAAGACTCTACAAGTTCAAGAATAAAACTTCAATCAGTTCAGAATTTGTTAGCTTTCCTTTTAAATAACTTCACAAGCTTAGCATTCATATACTAAAAGACTCAGGACCCTAACTTTAGCCTCCTCAGCTAAGAGCCCGTTTCTCCCCTTCGTTATCCTCCCTCCAGGATTAACGACCCAAGGCAGAGAACAGAAATTGTTCCCTCAGGCCCCTTTAAATATGGGCCTGGCTGGCTAGCTTCGCCCTGATTGGCTGAGCTCCGCCTGGATGCAAATTCAACCCCTCCCCTTGGAGTGCTCAACTAGCCCCTCCCTTAGGCTACTTACCCTTGTGAAAATACACTTTGGTGACACTTTTAAGCGTCTGGACTTACCTGTCCGAGAAAGCTGCCAGCCCCCTCACACAAACACAGAGCTGATAAGAATGACTCACTTGTCAAGGCAGTTTATTCAGCAGCAGAGCAAAGTAGTCCAGAGAGCAAAGGTCAATAAACAGTCCGAGTCCAGGGTTCCAGAGAGCAACACCACGGTCCGGTCCGGAGTCACAAGAGCCAGGTATTCTAGGTCAGATAGAGCTGCTTTCCCAAAAGGTGAACTGATAGCTTCTGACAAAGGGCTTGGGTGTCTGCCCTGTGCTTTAACTCTGCAGATTCAGTTCACAGGTGCAGGTGATCAGCCTGCCTCTGGGTGAGCCTTTTGGATCTTCTTAACCCTTGCTTCTCTGCTCTTCTTTGCTTAAAGCTGGGGATCTCTAGGCTCTGTTGTTCCATGTCTCCCCCATCCTGTACTTCTGCTGTGGCCAGGCTGGGCTGCTGAACCCCAGGCTCCAATGGGGCTGGGGGGTCAGAGCTGGGTCCTGGCATCACCTCAGGTTCCCCCTGTACCTGAGGAAGTGAGTCCTCCTCATCCTCTGAGTCCTCTACCTGGCTGACCATGACATCACCATGTTCACCACACTTTGCATTTTAAACTAAAAAACATACTTTTGGGATTGAGGGGTCCTAGCGGGCATTACATATGGCCTCACCAAAAATTTATAAAGAGGCACATTTATTTTCAGATTAATTTTATATTCCCTTCATAATTGTCCCTAGCACTGAATTTGCTTTTTTCACTGCTGCTATGCACTGAGTCAACTGTCCACCAGAACCCCAAGATCCTTTTTCTGGTTTATCATAGAAAGCCCAGACCACATCAATTTATTGGTAGAATTGGTTTTTAGGCACTTACTAATATTGAAGCTTAGTTGCCACAGGACTGCCCACTCACATCACACAATGTTAAGAGATTCTTCTAGAGCTTTGCACAATGTCTTTCAGCTTTTACTACCCTGGGTAACTTTGTGTCATCAGGAAAATTTGCTCTCTCACTGCTTACACATACTTCTACATCATTTGTGAATAAAAATATAGGTCCAGTACTAATCCTTGGTAAGACACACTTTTTACTTCCCTTCATTTTGAGAACTGCCCATTTATTACTACTATGTTTTCTATTCTTTAGGCAGTTAATGGTCCAGGACAGAACCTGTCATCCTATTCCATGACTGTGTGCTGTTAATTGTCCATATATACTTACCTCTTTGTGTATTCTATGTCACAGAAGAGCTATTAATGAACTCATTGAATTTTCAAGGATGTACTAAAATGTTGTGAAGTATTCTAAACAAAAGTTGATATTGAAGTGAGGGTTACAGTCCAGTTGTAATTTTGGAGTACAATCCTATAATCTCTCAGAAGACATATCAGGGGGTGATCTGGCAGAAATGGATAAATTGATGAACTTGTTAAATGATAGAACAATTGATAAATTTGTAGAAGACTGGCACCCTTTTATTAACTATCTACACGAACTACAAGTGTCGACAGAAGGTTTTGACTAAAAATGAAGAAGGCAGTCAGAAAATGACAAGAATGAATAAAGAAGCAAAGGAACAAGCGATATTAAGAAGGGAAGTCGGAGAAACGGGGGAAGTCATACAGAACAATAAAGCAATACACACTAAGAGAAGATACAAGAAACTGTGTGATAGATATTGTTTAATTGTTTTTTTATGTTATATTGCTTTTAAAATCAATAAAAAATACTTAAAAAAAGAAGACATATCGGGGGGAATAGGATGATTCAATTATCCTTCCTTAAAGCAAAGATAGATTAGGCCTCAGAAGTAAACACTCAGCCTGGGAATCTTTCCTGGTTCATAGTGAGGTTTGGAAGAGCATAGAAGGGAGAAATGAGGCTGTTCCAATTAGGCCAATCAAAAGAAAATACAATAAAAAATGAGAGTTTGAAAGAAGGAGGGAAAGGGTAGAGGAGAATTTGAAATTCCTTTGGTTTTAACGAAGCTCATTCAATACCCTGATGAAGTAAAAACAGTGAGGGGAACAAGGGTGTTTGGTTTGTCTCCTTTGACGTGTCTACACAGCATCTGCTAATTTTTTGAACTTTTAAAATCATTCAGGCTCTCATTCTCAAGGCCTGGAGAGATGCACAGTGCAGACTTAGAGGAGAAGTGATCCCCGGGAGACAAAGTATCTTCTGAATTTGGGGTTGGCCATGAATGCTTTGTCCTTCCTTCCTTCTCTCCCTCCCTCGTCACTCTCTCTCTCTCTCTCTCTCTCATTTTTATATACAGAGTTCTTCACTTGCTTCTGGGTCTTCCTTAGTAGGGATGTGCACGAATGTATTTTTGACATTAGAATTCGAGTAGATTTGAATGTCAAAAAATCCAATTTAATTCAGATATTTAAGATCCGAATGTCATAAAATCCAATTTGAATCCAGATTATTCGAATCCGTACATTCAAATGTTAGATTCGTATTTAAAGATATGAATGTCAACAACATTCGTATCTGTTATACATATCTGTGCACATTCCATTAAAATCCGTATGCATCCCGAATTATCCCATGCACACCCCATTTTAATCCCTCCTTTTAAGAGCAAGATATGTATAATTTATGCACAGATTTGTATATGACAGATACGAATCTACACATTCGAATTATTCAAAAATCCATATCGGATTTTTGAAAATCTGATTCGAGTTTGAATGTCAACATTCGACAGATTTGAATCGGATATTCAAATTTTCGAATATCTGTACACATTCCTATTCCTTAGCCTCTTCCTATCAATCTCGCTCACTCTGTCTTTTCTCCGACACTTGCAGGATGGTCATGTCCTCTAAACAGAAGGCCCAGTTAGATGCCTTCTCTGCTCATCTCCTTCCCTGTCTATCCACAATGTGTAAGCCTGAATGCTGGTAGCAGCAAAGAAACAGCAAGTCTCTCTGCTGCACTGAAGTACCATGCTGATATCCAAAGGAAATACTTTCTTCCCATCCACAACAGAATCTGAACCGGGCAACACACCAAAGCTGGAAACCAAACGATGGGTGAATCCCCACAGCAAGCTTATTTCGCTTTCCCTAAACCGAAATAATAGAACCGGATGCAAACGCGAATTTGCCTGTTCCCATTACTTTTAACTTAATCGCGTTGGATCTGGATTCTGAGGACATGACTCAAGGGGGGGACTCAAGTGGCTACTTTTTAAAAGCCGCTTTTCGAGGCTGCCCTGCCCTCTTCCTCCTGGCATGGACGCGCCACCAATAAGGGACCCCTTCATGGAGCCTAGCTGGGTGGCCGGGTGGCTGCCACTTCCATGGATGGAGGGAAAATGGCAGCGGGCAGCCAGACAGCGATTCTTTCCCCTCCTCTCCCCATTGCTCAGGGCACACAGCAGCGGCGGCAACTAAAGCCCCTTTGCTTTAAACATTCACATTCAGCTGCTTTCCTCCCTT
The DNA here is from genome assembly GCA_023333525.1 of Aspidoscelis tigris stejnegeri. NCBI lineage: Eukaryota > Metazoa > Chordata > Lepidosauria > Squamata > Teiidae > Aspidoscelis > Aspidoscelis tigris. Next base: position 45,453,004 of record JALMGA010000003.1, on the reverse strand, counting down.
TCCCTTTCTAAAGTCAGTACTCCAAAGAGCTAGAATTGCACAAAATTGCAACATTGTTATTTTAACCATCAAGGTGTGAAGTGGTTCCATTGCTACAGTGCAGCGATCCCTGTTAAGTGGATTTTTACACTGAAATCACTGTCTTTGGAAGCAAGCTATTGGGAGAGGGAAACCCTAAACATGGATTCTCATCTCTTAAAATGGTACTGTCCACACAGTAAAGAATGTAAAACGTTTCAAGCGCACGATCCGGAGTGAGACCTTTTGAAATCAGGATTGAGATTCACCTCGCTTTGGGGTGGTTTAACACGGGAAAAGCGTGTTAAGCCAAACTGCCGTGCAGACTCCGAGTATTGAAAACGTTTTGAATCCGAGATAAGGTTGCCGTGAAGACATGGCTTATGTGAACTAAGACAGCAAAGTAAATAAATAAAAATCTATAGAATCTGCATGGATCATCAAAAATAAACATAAACATGGTGGACTAGGAATGGATTGAGTGTGCAGAAAAATCACAAGTATAGTCCTTCTCGGTGTCTGAAATCATCAAGCACAAAATAAGTCAAAGCTGTGGAGGATCCTAAGACCAACAAAAAGAACATTTTCCTGTAACACAAAGAAACAAGAAAAATGAAATTTTAGCTCTGTTACAATTGATTTTTAAAAAATCAATTAATTCTTTAAATATACTTCTCCTTGTGAAAACAATCCAATGCAGTTTACGGTGAAATGTGAAAAAGGTGTTGAAGAAGTAACAGCTATTTTGCCCTGTCTTCCCCCAAAACAGGATGTCACATAAGTCTCATGCTCAATTAGGAGTGTGTTCTACATGAGTAAACACCTAGTCAGAAAGCACCCTAACCTTGTTCTCTCTATGATTTAAAGGAAGCCCTAAGTCCCTAAACTCTAGAAGGTGCAGGGTAGGGTAGAGCCCTGAGGTCTTGGCCTAGCTTAAGAGGTGTGTGTAGCCTATTTATAGGGATGTGTGCCAAACAGTGCCACAGAAGCCGAACTGCAATGGATACACAAAAACCTGGGAAACAAATTGTCCCTCAAAAGCAGCAGTCCTCTACAGAAGAGGGGACTGAGAGGAGACATGATAGCGGTCTTCAAAATATTTGAAGGGCTGTCACAGTAGAGAGGGATTGTCCCTATTCTCACTTGAAGAAGATGGGAGGACTAGAAACAACGGTATAAAACTTCAAGGGAGTCAGTACAGATTAGATATTAGGAACACCTTCCTGACAGTGAGGCAATCAGTCAGTCGAATAGGCTGCCACAGGAGGTAATGGGTTCTCCTTCAATGGAGGTCTTCAAGCAGCGGCTGGACCTACATGTGTCTGGGATGGTTTAGGAAATCCTGCATTGAGCAGGAAGTTGGACTTGACCCTACAGGTCCCTTCCAACTCTATGATTCTATTTTGGCGGGGAGGTCTGAAAAGAATTTGGTTTTTAGGAGGGAAAAACTAAAGGAAACAGGAAGGGGGGTTCAATGGCCTACACTGTTATACCCTCCCTGGACTGCACTGAAACCTAGCCTAACATACTCTAGCTAGCACTCTATTCTAAAGTCTATTTAAAGGGAATGGGAATTTAATTTAAATTTAAATGCCCTCTATAATTTGTACGCTATGTATGTCAATGCAGATTTAAAAACAAAGGGAAAAATGAACTAGAAAATCTCCACAACAAATATAAGCAAGCAAGATACAAGAAGCACCACAGAAACAAAATAATTCCAAGGCTATGGTCACACTTAAGTTTCAATCTAGCTTCAGTCCACTTTCAGAGCAAGAAAACACATCAGCCATACCAGGAGACAGCAGAATTGACATGAAACAGAGAAAAGGACTTAAAGATCAAAGTTCAAAGACTCTGGCACAAGCCCACAATGGTGGTCCCAGTAGTGATCAGTACACTGGGTGCCATTTCAAAAGACCTTGGATGGTACTTAAAACAACTTAACATTGACAAGGTTACCATGGCTGCATCTTCATGGCATGTGTTATTTCGATTTAAATAATTCGAAATAACTGACCCGGAACAAAGCTGTCTACACGACTTGCAAATTGATCCGGTTCCGAGGGCATTCCGATTGCAGCCTTAACGCGGAATCAATCCTGGTAATCCCCACAATAGCCCTGTGCTCCCGCCCATTGCCAGTCATGGTGCCCTGTGATTGGTCCTCCCTCCCAGGATCCCACCCTCCCTTCCCTTTGCGTCATCCATGCTCCGCCAGGGATCCCCTGCCCGATCCGTCCCCTTCTCTCCCCTCCCTTTCCCTTCCCAGCAGCAGCAGCAGCATCCATCCATCCATCCATCCATCCATCCATCCATCCATCCATCCATCCATCCATCCATCCATCCATCCATCCTGGTGCGGTGTGGGCGGCTTCGCCCTGGGACTCCTCGTTGCCCGGTGGCAGAGCCGCTGCCACTTTGCGTCATCCATGCTCCACCGGGGATTCCCGTTCTCTCCCTTTCCCCTTCCCACCACCAGCAGCAGCAGCAGCAGCAGCATCCATCCATCCATCCATCCATCCATCCATCCATCCATCCATCCATCCATCCATCCATCCATCCATCCATCCATCCATCCATCCATCCATCCATCCATCCATCCTGGCGCTGCGGCGCAGGCAGCTTCGCCCTGGGGCTCCTTGGTGCCCGCCTCCGCTTTGCCCGACTCCACCGCTGCCGCCGCTGCTGCCGCCGCGTTCTCAGCGCCTTTCACCCCGCTGGCTGGAGCGCGCTTGCAGCCCGGGCCGCCCCTGTCTCCCCCGCTGGCGGCTCCGGCGCCCGCCGCGCCATCCATCCATCCATCCATCCATCCATCCATCCATCCATCCATCCATCCTGGCGCTGCGGTGCGGGCAGCTTCGCCCTGGGGCTCCTCCGCCGCTGGAAAAAGAGAGCCGAGAGGCGGGCGAGCTCAGCGTGCCCACCGCGGGGGAGGGCGAAGGGGGCTCCTCGCTCGCTCTTCCCCCGGGGCCCGGGAGGGAACTTGGAGAGTGGGGAGAGTGGACTGGGAAAGTTCCGCAGGGACTCCCCTTTCCTTTCCTTTTTAAAGTTCAGAACTGCACAAAACTGCAACATTGTTATAAGCTACATCGCTACAGTGTAGCTTTGGAGGTAGTGGCTGTTTCGAGATTGGATTCTTTCAATGGAATCACTCTTTGGAAGTGAGCTATTGGGGGAGGGAATCCTAAACATGACGTGCCTCGAATACGGACAAGCCATTGGTTACAGTGCGATTGGGGGCGGGACAGCCTGGACACGGAATCTCATCCCGGAAAACGATACTGTCCACACAGTAAAAAATGAAACACGTGTCAAGGGCATGTTCCAGAGTGAGAGCTGTTGAAATCAGGATTTATTTCAAATCGGTATAACGTAGTTTAACATGGAAGAAGCGTGTTAAGCCGAACTGCCGTCTGAACTGTGAGGACTCAAATCGTTTTGAATTCGAGATAACGATGCCGTGAAGATGGGGCTCATCTGTTAATTACAAAGGCCACCTTGCTAGGTTCTGCTCACATTATCTGCTGGTACATAATGTCATCTTAGGATCTTGGGAAGATCCCGAGGCATTATGAAATATCAAAGCCGACATGTTTAGTGTCGTGTTATATGTGTTTCTGCAAATAACAACAACAACAACACTTTCATTCACTGAGACCTGAAGATGCAGTAAGAGACATGCGCAATGCAGTACATTTAGCTGTGCCTGTCAAGCGTCTCATGAAAAAGTCTCACATGAAATCAGCACAGGGATACAACCACATGACTTCAGTGTTTTAATTGATACTCATTATCTTTAATGCTCTCCACTTAGCTACTGTTGTTTTAAAAAGCTAGGCGGCATACTGTTCTAAAATGGGAGAAAGCAGAGTTCATTCCAGAGGATTAGATGAACATTCCCCCTCTCCCCATAATTCAAATCCTGATGGAGGAGGAACTGAATAGATTCAATGTTTTCAAGTTTTGATGAGTGGCAGCAGATGCCAATGCACACAAAGAAATGTGATTGATTTATCAAGTACAGTGTAAGCTTGGAAATTTCTCTGATGCCGGACTTTCTTGTAACAAATTCAATGCCCCATTTATTTATTTATTTGTGTCTTTATTTAGCAGGTAAACTGTTTCTGCTGCCTTTTTTTTTAAAAAAAGTATCCCTGGGCAGTCAGCCAACCTTTCTCCATTTGTCTGAATTTCAGAACAAGAAGAGGTCTGTGGGTTACCATTGGCTGCATCCCAATAGGGGGAATAAAGCACCATTATAGTGCTGTTATGGTGGGGTTGCCTTACATATTGTAGGAAATCCCACCGTAGCCTGATTTCCCCTACTAAAAAGTGCTTTTTACTATTCCTGATTTTTTTATTTTATTTTCTAGTAATAGCCCTTTTTAGGTTGCCCACCTACCTTCTGAATGGGACTACTATTGTAGCTCCATGCAGTGCACATGCATGGCGGCCAATACAGGCGTGAGTGATGGCAAGCATATCTAGGTATTTCAGTTCCTGGATGCCCAGAAGTACAGCTGCGGTGCTATCTAGCTAGCAAGGGATAATGGCAGGGAATCAATGTCCCGTGTTATCCTTTGCTAGTGGGTTATTTGGCCACTGTCTGGAAGCAGCCTTCCACATGCTAGTGAGGAACGGAACAGGTCTTTGTCTTCCCAGGATGCTTTATCTGCACAAGATGAAGTTATGGACAGGGATAGGGTGCCAGAATGGTGCTGTATCCCTGTGCTGCAGCTCAACTGAACCACACTTCATCTTCTGGATTGTGAAGGCCATGCAACATGCTCCCACAGTCCAGAATTTGGCAGTGCACCAGAAAGTGCCACTAGAAGTAGCAGCAGAACTCAATGGACACTGAGGAGGAGGAGGAGAGCTGGCTTTTCTACCCTGCTTTTCTCACACATTTAAGAGGACTCGATGTGGCTGACAAACCTTCTGTTCTTCTCATCACCCTATCATGACTAGCCCAAGTTCACCCAGCTGGCTTCAGGGTGAAGTGTGGAATCAAATCTGGTGACTATGAGATACGAGTCTGGCACTCTAACCACAAGACCAAACTGGCTTACAAGACCAAAAGAGCCTAACTGGCCGCTGCAGAGACAGGTCCCAGCCTTGAAGCCAGCTGCTGAGGCTGGGATGTGATGAAACGCTGCAGTTGTGCTCCCTAAGGATTATGAATACAGATAGCCCTTGGAGTAGACAACGGTTAGCCCAGCCCAGTGTTGCCAACAGTCACTGGCCCACGTATGTGGAAAGAGCCTATAATTTAAAAAGTCAATATGAAAATACACGATGAAATCTGTTCAAAATTTCCATTGAAAGTGACGATTTATGTCTTAAATGTCCTCCTTGGAGAAATGGGTGCCTGAAAAAAGCAAAAGCAAAACCTGTTTGGAGAAATCAAGCCTATTTACAAGTCTCTTTTTCACCCCTGCAACCTAGATCTGAGATCTTGCATCTTAGGTTTCACTCTACATGGTCTTGTCATTCAATCTGCAGTAGTAAATGCCAATCTTATTTCTGCCAAGCCCAGGCTCCTGCAAAACAGGGAGCTGCAGCGCTGTTTGCAGTTGTGACTAGGCCATTAAGAATGTCCCTGCCAAGTCTTTTGCTTAGCTGTTGAAGAGATAATCCAGTGGACAGTTATGGGCACTTAAGCCTCAAGAAAATCAATAAAGGAACACATAACTGAGCAGTGCAGTGATTCATGTGTTTGCCTTATGATCATCTTCCTACAAGTCCTTAATAAAGGAAGTAATTTATATTACTGGAATTTATAGTTCCACAGGTCTGATGCACTATTAACACTTCTTTTTGATTTCCCACTATCTTGGAGGATTAATTTTAAAAAAAAAATGCATCAGAATTCCATCAAGAGACGTCATATTAACTTCCTCAAGTGCCTTATTTACATACCAGTCTTCTTTTACGTTAACTCCTAGATCTGTTTCCATATCAAGTACACTGACCAGAGGTTGGTTTTTGTTGACATTTTGATGTATCTCTTGCCCTTCCCTCCTGCTCACTTGACATCACAACTTTATTTTCAGCTCAGCAATTTTCTTTGCTTTGAGCTATGAAACACTGCCTCCTTTTCAAGACTAATATATGGCCTCTGAGTGAAGGCAAATCTGTTATCCAAATCAAGTTTTGTTGACACCATAATCCTTAGGGTGTGCACAACTGCAGCATTTCAATAGCTGTAGGCAATGGCTTTCTGTTGATTTATGACCAGGATATTTGATCAGAAGTACCATGTTCTAGGTCGCTGGTGATAAATTCTAATTAAGGAGATTAATTAGTCACTATACTTGGTTGTAAATGTGGTATGCTGCTACATTCATGGATTTTCTCTATTTTTATACCAGATAACCTGCTGCAGGCATCTAGCTGGGTCTGAATTAAAACCTATCATAGAAGATATTTCGAGATCTTGACATGGTGAAACTACCTGCTTGCCTGAACAGAGCAATCATATTAAAACTGGCTTTGTTACCGTGCATTTAACAGCAGCTTTATACTCAGAGATTTAGCTGATTTTGCTCCCCCAGCATTTAATTCTTATCTCCATGCAAAAAAGTTAGTTTTGCATATCAAGCGGCTGCTAAAGGCATGGGAACAGAACCAGGGTGTGGGTCGGTGTGACAATATAGTCACAGAATTGCAATCTGAGTTATCATCACGTCTTGAAAAAGCAATCCTTAAATGCAAAAACAAAATGTCCGCAGAATTCCAAATCTACACACACACACCAATTCTTGACAATCTTTTTTACTACTCATTTTTTTGTATGCAACTGTGAACATTTTTCACTAGAGAAAACAACTCTGTCCTTCTTTGTGTGGGTTAAGAGCCCAGGATTTTCCCAGAGGTCACTGGCTTCCTTTCAAGTAGGGTAGCGAGAATGCATCATGGAGATTCATGTTGCACCCTTGCAATTATGTGAGGAATTGGGAGATAACACAGCTGTTAGCTATTTTGTCTCTTGCATTATTCTGTTTCTTCCCCTGTGTGCTCTATGGTCCACGCACATCACATCTGCATGTTAGCCAACAGCTTCACAAACCATGCCTTGTAAAATTGTAGGTAAAACATCCTTTGGTTCTCTTGCTTTTTGATATGCAATGATTTTAATCCAGGGTCCCTCTGGAAAAAAAACAGCTCAATTTTTTACTTCTTCTTGCTACAGCTGATCAAAATCAAAATGTTCTTGGGGACAGCTTAAAAACAGGAGCATGTAAGATTTTAAAATATTATGAACATGCAAAATTAAAAAATATATAAAAGTGTGTAATTATAAAAAGAGTAATATATTATCTCTATCTCTATCACAATAAATATTAACAAACCAAAACAGTAAGCCAAGATTGTTGACTACCTTTTAAGTCAGAGATAGCTAGGCTGGAGCTGTACAAGACTGGTAGCCACGGAAACACCTTATCTGCATTGTCAGTGGGTTTACTGGAAGGCCATATCTCCATGAAAATGCCACAGTCATGTGGGAGGTAGTATTAGAGCAGGCCCTGCCATGGATGGCAGCGAGTGGTTTGTCTGGCTTCCTAGAAGTGGCTTCAGAAGTGTGCCATTTCTGAATACCTGGTGCAAATGTACCTGGCTGGCAGCTTCAGAATTTGCCAGGCTGCCATAACATTTGTAGCCACTGTCCCACACCAATAACCACCCCTCTACTCTTGGGCCAGACTGCTTGATCCAGCCCATAGTTGAGCCTAGATCAGTGATGGCCAACCTATGACATGCGTGTCACAGGTGACACGCCAAGCCCTTTTGGGTGACACACCTGGTCACCCTGGCACCTGGGCGTGTAGTGCTTGCTTGTTCTTGAAGTGTACAAAATACCAACTTTCAATTGAAGATTTAGCAAATGAAATTCAGCAACAAAAGTCACTAATGTAAAGAATTATTTGTTTTTGCTTTTAATAAAATACATATATCAAAAATATAACTTTTTTACTAGAGCTACAAATATCACAAAATTATGGATATTTCTACATGTGACACAGCACCCGAGTTAAGCTAGGTTTTTTTGCAAATTTTGACGCACTGAGCTCAAAAGATTCACCATCACTGGCCTAGACAATGCAGGCCACTATGCCTTATGTGGATCCTGCTGCAGTTTCTTTGGATTTCCCCAGGCAGTACTTGAAAAGAAAAGTGCAACTAATACCCTGTTTTCAGTTGCAAAGAAAACTCTTTTCCTACTGTAGTACCTTTCAGCATCCACAGAGAGTGTCTTAGAATCATATAATGACACACTGTCTCTCTCTTCTCACACAGAGCTATCTGCTGTCAGTCCCCTCTGACCTGAAGTTCTCTAGATTGTTTCCAGTCTTGCATTGCTAACCTCACTGAGCCAATAGTATTTACAGTATTTTGGGGAGGTGACTCATAAGGCAGTTATGAAGGCTCCTTAAGGGTCTCTCTAAATCCTTGGTGTAAGCAGGCCTCTCTTTTAGCCACAGCTGTAAGCCCTAAACTTCGTGTACATTTGAGATTGCTCTGTTCCTTATGCTACCTATTTCAGACTAACTTTATTATTATTGTTGTTGTTGTTGTTGTTGTTATGTAAAATTATTATTATTATTATTATTATTATTATTATTATTATTATTATTATTATTATTATTATTATTATTATTATTATTATTATTATTATTGCATCTGAAGCAGTGTTCACACTTAGCAAAAAGGAAAAAAAGAGGTGCCTTAGAGATGGTAGCACGTATCGCTTGTATTCCCATCCCATTTCTAATCCACCTTTTCTAGCTTAGAATGTCCATGAGAAGGGGGAGGGAATGATCCTACCTGTGAACCATTTCTACACTGCATCAGATGGGTTTTTGTCTGTTTGTTTCACTGTGTTTGAACAGCGTCTTGGGTTCTTTCTGTGCTGGACCTCATTCTGGATTATATCTTAGAATACAAACCTGCCACTTCCATGCTTATGCTGACTATGGCAGACCCCACCCAGGACCTGCCACAGTGTGCAACAGCATGTGGATGGCAGTTCTCTATTCAAAAATATAATCCAGAATAAGGCTCAGTGCAGAAAGTTAACAGCTATGGAGTTTCTGTTCTAGTGATAGAGAATAATTCTTATTAAGTAGTTTATTGACCATTTCAAAATACAGTACAATGAAGTGAGATTAGAATACTTGAATACCTGTAAAGGCACTCTAATCGTAACAATCTACTAGGCATTTTCAGTATAAATAACATTTTAGCTTTAAGGTCCCAGTTTACCTTCTTTTTCAGTGCAATAATAAATCACTCCGAGGGTAACTCTTTCTTTGGGTTGGATTGGAAGGGCTGTGGGGACGGTGTGTGTGTGTGTGTGTGTGTGTGTGTGTGTGTGTGTGTGTGTGTGTGTGTGTGGCAGCTGACCAATCAGGGCCATGGAAATCTGGCAGTTGATCAGCCAATAAGCGGCATCCACTCACTGTCACCAAATGCAAAGGCAAGGAAGAAAAATGAGGTAAGTAGGTTTTTAGGTGCTACTTTTTAAAATTCTGAAGAAGCCCTGTCTGACTGTAGCCTGTGTAAAACTCTAGGTATTTAATCCTTACCTATTACAAGGTGGCATTGGGCGTGCTATGGCTATGACTGCATGTACTTACACCTTGGAGTTCTCAATATGACTAGGGAACCCCAATTCCTTGTATCTTAGGCAGTGTTCACGCTTTGCAAAAAAGGAGATCAAGGAACAGTTCAAGAAAATTAAAGAGAGGCTTCTAATGGGAGCCTTACTCCTCCTCTGTTATTTGGCTGTCCAAGTCTGTGCATAGCCACTGTTCTTTCACATGCACTCACCAAGACCATCAGTGAGAGAATCTGCATTCAATAAAGAAAATAATCAGTGCCAAAATGTTATTCCCTGGAACAAACCAATCTACTCCTTCAATTGAGGACCCTTTTTGCTTGTTTCTTTTCTTTCTTTTTTTAAAATTAGTGTTATCCACAAGGGAGGAACAAGAGCTTAAAATTTCAGGCACAGCATGGATGTGGACTTGGAATGTACGGAGCGCCCTCTTCCCTGCTGCCTGTATTCTGCCCATGACTTCATCCTGTTTTAGCTAATCTGCTGACACATTTTCACAGTGGAGCAACTCTGCCAGCAGAGAGTTCCACTGGAAGTTCTGCCAGCAGATCCTTAATGTTGCCAGTATATCTCAAGTTCCGGCAGCTTAATTAGACTTCCTCCAAGTACTATAGTCTTTCAGCTGGCTGAACTCAAGCATAATATTGTGCCCTTAACCATATTCTCAGTCTAATAGTAGGACTGGGTGAGACTGAACGAACCAGAGTGCAAGACATATTAATAAAGATACCAGCGGAAGAAACTGGTGGAATTTTTAAAGGTATAGGGTAACTGGAGCTAACTAGGCCTTATGTTGCATTTATTTCATTTTTTGTTGCTTTATTACTCTGTTGCTGTTTTCAGATATTTAATTATAAACATGGAAATGTTGCATCTGAAAACTGTTTCTGTCCCCCTGAATGTTGTATCTTAGGGCTGCTCCTTGAAGATTTGTCTGGGAAGAAGAGGGAGGTAAGTGTTCTAATCTAAAATTAAGAAAGTGCTTGTTGTGTGTTAAAACAGTTTCAGGAAACACATGAAGCTTTCAGAATTGTACTTACCAAATGCTTGATCAAAAAGTATTTCTTGAGAAAAAACCCTCAGGATACATGGGAAAAGATATATAATCTGTGACATGCCACATGGTTATTTAAGGTATAAATGAACTGAGGAGCAGAAAACCCACAGAAAAGCACTGAAGTAGCCCCAAAACATTTCTCCTTAGGGAAACTGCCTTTCTGTACTAAGCCATTCTGATAGTTTCATTTGTTTCCTGGACACAGCGTAGGTCTAAGTTCAATACAGAATTTAGAAATACATGGCAGAGAAATTTCATGGGACATACTTCCATGGCCATCCATGTGTAAATGTATTTGCACTTTACCTTAGCTGTTTCCAATCAGGACAAGTCATCCTAGACTGGAATAAGCAATACATTCCAAGATGGACCGGAACAAAGCCACATTGGGACAGTTTGTTCTGTGCCAGCCCCCATGCTGGCTCTGAGGGGAGCTCTGAATTCTCCAAAGGCCAAGAATGAAAGTTCATAACCTTTGGAACTCATGGGGGAGGGGGATTTGGTGGTGCACCTTGTATACCTTTGAACACCAGGCCATGGAGGTCTGCCCTTAAGAAGTTTTTCTGCTTCCTTTGAAGCTCTGAGTTTTCCCTTTAAGCGTGAAGAGGCAAGGACAGTTATCTTTATCCATTTAAAGTATGCATACAGTTGAAAGGAAGAAGTTAGAAATCTTTCTCTGGAGCTACATTCACACTAAAGTTTTAATCCAGCTCCAGTTCATTTTTAGAATGAGAGGACACATCAGCAAAGTACTTTCAGCATTATCTAACTAAGAAAATCCACCTGTGGGTTAGATAAAGTGGAAAGAAAATGACTACTGTATTTTCTGGCGTATAAGACTACTTTTTAACCCAGGAAAATCTTCTCAAAAGTCAGGGGTCGTCTTATATGCCAGGTGACGTCTTCTTATACGGCGAGTATATCCCACTCTATTTTAACTGGAAAGTTGGGGATCGTCTTATACGCCCAGTCGTCTTGTACTCCGGAATATATGGTAGTCACTTTTGCTGATGAGTTCTCTCACTCTGAAAATGGACTGGAATTAAAACTTAGGTGTGAATGCAAGTGGTGCATCAGTGTGGATGCCCTTGTCTTCCAACCAACCTCCATCAAATTATTGAACTGAAGAGCAGTGGACCAGTTTTCACCTGTACATAGTCCAAAAAGCAAACTATCTTTAAGCATGCTTTCCTCTCTTTGGCTGCATTCAGACACTGATTACTTATTCTGGAATACTCATGCTATATTCTAGAATATCCAGATATAGTGGAATTGTTCACCTGGCAATCTGCCTTCTTCCCTTTCATAAATATTCTAGGCTAGAAAAAGTGGATTTTAGATGGGACGACAAGTAGAGGTCCACACATCATCATATCTGAGGGGCTTTTGAGATGCGCCTTTTGCTATGGTGTGAATGCAATCTTAAGCTCAGACATGGCAAAAAAAAATGCTTAGAGAAACTCTGAGGTGGAATTGTTCCCCCTCCAGTATGCTCCCCACTGTTTCGAACTTTATATAGACTACCACGGAGAAACCTGTTTCACTCTGGTTGCTTTTGCCTGTCATCTGTGTATTATTTGTCTTGTTTCCCAATAAAGAACACCTTGCTTGAGGGTGAAGATGAATTGAGTATTTTACCCTGGGCACACAAACAAGCTCAGGGAAACATTTAAGTCTGTCAATCTCCATCATAAAATCTGGTGGAGAGGGTGTTTGTTTGTAGCCCATCTTTTTTTCCAAACAGTCAAGATGATGAACATTCTTCTCTTTACCTCCATTTTATCTCATACCTGGTTATTCACTGAGCTTTCACAGGCCAATGGGGATTTGAATCCAGTGACCTATAGAATTTAGTTTGAGACTGTAACCACTACGCTACGCTGAATGTTCTTAGGTGTGCTGTGTCCCCTGCTGCTTTTCTGTTAGCCGTTTCCCTTGTGTGTCTGATGACATTTTGTTGAGGGGGGAAAGTTATTTATCTGCTGACCCCTTAACACTACATCAATCCATTTCCCTGTGCTGCTTCATGCCATCTACATGGAATGAAAAGGCAGGATAGACATCTTTTCAACAAGGAAATAATTTCTCACTTCTTTCAATCTATTTCAAGGAGTACAGGAGACAACTGAAACACAATGACTATAAATGTTAAAAAATCTTCAAGTAATAAAACAAATTGAAAGGATAGTTTAGCAGCTTTTCCTCATATCTTTGGATATCAGATGCTGGTTCAGACAATGGGATAATGACCATCACAGTCATCTCTAGAGGGTTTTTTCTGTCTTAGGTGAAGTATGGCTTAGCATCCCTCCCACATTCAACACAGAGAAAAATGAGAACCACTCGTTGTGGACTGTCTGACAACTGATCTGGGTGGATGGAATTGAGGTTTGCTGTGTGCTCTAATTAAGCTTCACCACCCCTGTTTTACAGGCAGCACCTGCTTTGCAGTGTGTGTTTCAGGAAGAATATTACATTTGTCCATAAGACGTTCCATAATGATCAGTTTTTTGGACTAGTAGTAGGGTCCAGCCACACCTAAGTTCTAATCCATCTTTGATCTGCCCTGATGAAAAGGATGATTCAGCAAAATAACTAGCTCTTTTCTTTCCAAGTGGGAAATTTCTGGGTTAGATAATGTGAAAAGGAAACTGCTTGTACTTTTCTGATGCATTATCTTCCTCTGAAGGTGGATACAATGCGGATTAAAACTTAGGTGAAGAATTCTTTTTTAAACTGGGGAAAAATTAACAGCAAACTAATTTGGGCAGGCTTTAATGCTGTGATCACTGCTGTTTGACAATCTGGGGAAACTGATTAAGTAATCCTGCTGGGTTCTCCCACCCCAGTTGGAAACTATGTATGACTGAACTCCTATGAGGACATTCCACGTGCTTTGCAATGAGTTTATCATGACCATTTCAAACTCTTGCATGTGCAAGCTCCTAAAGGCAAACCCAATTGCTCTTTTATCACACAGAGATTACTATCAAAGGCCCCAGATATACTTAACAGAAGTATATCAGACATGGCAAACCAGTGTATGAAAACCAGTGTTTCCAGAGAAATGAAGGAATTCAATCCTGATGCAATTCCTCTGTATTAATTTTACTTCCATTGTTAAAGTATCTTTAAAATAGAAAGAAAGTTCCATGGCTTGTCATGTGGCGAAGCAAGGGATATCCTGTTGGAAAGCATTGCTACTGAATCCTAGAGAGATATGATTACCAGGAAGGAATCCCTTGGGATTCAGTTACTCTGCTGGAATTCAGTAAGACAGTATTATTACGCAGGAATCTGTCGTGTCCAGGATACCACAAGGCAGTAATATAAGATTTTTAGAATGAAATCTTAGGGTATCTTGTTTTATAAGACCTGGCACAGAAGGAACAAAGAAAAAAAGCAATGGAATAGGGCAGATGTTTGCTTAAGTTATGGAGATGGAAGGAATTCCAAACAGTTAATATCCATTTCTGACATTAAAAAAAGTCTGCATATTTACTCAGGATTGCTATCTGAGGAGATGAAATATAATTGCTGCATGATCAAAGTATTTGCATGGATTTATGGTAGTTTTAACTAGTAACAAAGATAGTTTAATAATTTTACAATTTAAAAACAACTGCTCTTCAGTTATCCCACACATGCCCCACGCCCCGTTGCATGAATGTTGTCCCATAAGTAAACATTTGTTGGTGTCAAACCCACACTCTAGTCTCAACCGCTCCTTAAGCAGAGAGCAACACTTGCAAAACTGTAAAAGGAAAGCCCCCAGAGTGTCGTTCCCAAAGAATTTTGTATTGACATCATCTTGACAGAACAAAAATATGTTGAAATTGACCCAACGTCAACAAAAAATGAACCAAAAATAGAGTAGAATAATATGCATATACAGACGTCTCCGACTATAAATGTATTTGTTATATGCATAATCTCTAAAAACTCAAATATAAAAATGTTCAGAAAGTATTGTAATAAATTTGCTAAAAATTGCATAGTAGCTGCATGTTGTCATACGTAATAAATGTGGCTGTGTTTCCACTTAGTGATGGGGGGGGGGGGACCTCCAGGCATCCAAAAAGATGTCTGCTGCCACTCTGTCTCTATTTTTGACAGCCGTGGGTAGCTTGTGGCAACCACACCAGTCCTTTTCCTGGTACAATTACCCTTGCTAGAGGAGGTGCAATTCTGAGTACCCCATCCTTCTGAAATGGAGACAAGAAGGGCGCCTTCTTTCTGTGGTGCCTCCCTCACCCAGAAGTGGAGACATAACCTACTACATTGTATATAAAATGGTCAGATGGAAAGGAAGATAGAAATCCTGCATCCTTAATAACTGCATAGAAGAGGTAATTTTAGCAGTTGTTTCTTGCATAAACTGCAACATCTGCTGAAATTCTCCATTTTATCCGAATTGTCAAAGTGCAGGAACACTGTTAAGCTTTCCATCTAGCTACCAACCAACAGCACAATTGCTGTTAGGGGAACACAGAGTTTCCAGTCTCCTTAATTCTTCATGGATAGCGGTCAATGCTCACTGGTAGAGCAACTATCTGGAGAACACAGATCTATCTCCAAGTATTCACCCTGAGTTAGCTCCAGTTCTTTGGTGCCTAATAACAATTATGTGCCTCTTGCTAAAACTGAATTTCAGAGCTATGCTGCTGATTGTCAAAGTTTCTATTATAGGAGGTTACATTTACAAAACTAGCTGGCTACTCCCTACTCCAGATGTTGTAGAACCACAAAGTCCCAGCTGTTTTGGCCACAAATAAGGAATTATGGATGCTGCATTTCAGCAACACCTATGCCTTGGGCAGTTCTGCTTTAGAAGTTAAAATAATTCTATGATGTGCTCTATTTTTTGGCTGTGTAAACTGGTTTGGGGAAGAAATACTTAGTTCCAGGTTTGATGAACTTTCTGAGATGCAATTGTCTGGGGTGGAGTCTCAGGGATAGGGGGAAAGTAAGGAATTCTGAGGCAGAAATAATAACACAATTTGACAATCTTCATTAAACAGAAACAAAAATAAAAACACCTTTAAAAAGCAAAAACACAGGCTTATAAAGCAGCCAGTTGAAAACAATAGTGGAACTTGGTTAAATTGTCAATCAGATTTGTAGCAAGGAAAAAATATAGCAAGCAAACAGCATGTTGATTAGATCATGCGGCTGAATGCACTTTTGAGCACTCTGGTTAGCTTAAGATTGACAGGACACAATTACAGTAAAGCAGAGCAGTTAGTTTTCCCTTGAACTGAGCAGAGAGATTTTATCAATGCATGTAATGTGAACACAATTTCAGAAGTACTGAAAAGGAAAACAGCTAGAAACTGTGTAGAGAAGAAGGAGAAGAATTTGCTTTTCTACCCAGTTTTCTCACCTATTTAAGGGGACTCAAAGCGGCTGTCAAAGCTTTCTATTCTTCTCCCCCTGAATTAAGTTTGTTGAATTAGGTTTGTTAATATGGAAAGGAAACAATTATAATAAAAATAAATTGTTAAGGTATTTCCTGTTACTAGTCACAAGAATGGTAGTAGAATAAAACTGGGGAGGAGGAATGCTTGTTTACATTTATGTCTATGGTACAAAAACATTTTGAGAATTGCTGATTTATGAATTTGAGTCAACAGATGCCTTGTTCTTTAATTATGTGAACTATCTTAATATGCTATGAATTTATGGGTTCATGATCTCTTATGACTTAAATAAATTAGGTATAACATTTACTACATCACACTTGGTACTGAACAATGTATTTCTTTCATTTCATAATTAAATTTTAATATCAGCCATACCTCATTTAAATTTGATAGATTGGTTTACATTATATATTTAATATTTGTTTTTATTCTGTGTAAAATTTAATTTTATTATTATATTGATCATAAATTACTTATATATGTGTGTATGTGTATATATGTATTTGTATTTGATGGGGGCTATCCTACCCTGCACTGGTCTGAACTAACCTGGCCCATGATGGACTAGTCTCCCAGTGATGCATGAAAAGGGCCACCTGCCTAGCCAAGTTCAGAGGCTGTTTAACTGGAAGTTGTTGGCTGGGGCTATTTCAACTAGATGCCCAGAATCGGTTCAATTCTAATGTCACTTTTAGCTGTCCAGTGAAATGGTGAACAGCTCTCAGGGTGGTTTATTGAGTAGTTAATGTGCCATCTGCACCAAGCCACTGCTCTGGTATACCAGCCAAGAATGCTGCATGGACAACTTTCAAATGGCCCATTCCTGAAGCAGGCTATAGCACCATTTTCTGGCACAGAACGAACAGTTTCCCTGGAAACATGTACACTACTCGTGCAAACAAAGTGCTCCAAAAGCCCTGCTAGGTTGGTCTGCTGGCCCAATGTGGACAGAGCTTTGCAGTCTACAGCAGTGACAGCTAACCTTTTGAGCTCGGTGTGTCAAAATTTGCAAGAAAACCTAGCTTAACGGGTGCTGTGTCACTTCTAGAAATATCCAAAATTTTGTGATATTTGTAGCTCTAATAAAAAAGTTATATTTTTGATATAAGTATTTTATTAAAAGCAAAAACGAATAATTCTTTATATTAGTGACTTTTGTTGCTGAATTTTATTTGCTAAATCTTCAATTGAAAGTTGGTATTTCGCACACTTCAAGAACAAGCAAACACTACATGCCCAGGTGCCAGGGTGACCATGTGTGTCACCTAAAAGGGCTTGGCGTGTCACCTGTGACACAGGTGTCATAGGTTGGCCATCACTGGTCTACAGACTGGATTTTCTTCTACAACTTTGGATCCTTCCTAACATATAGGATACTCCTAATCGTGTGCAGCTCTTGACAGTATAGCTCCTAATGCTACATGTTTCTTTCTTCTGACTCAAAGTCATTAATGATTGGTATTATCACTGTGGGGTTTGGGGGGGTTTTTAGTGGTTGTTCTAGAATTTCCCAATTTTCATTTGAAAGTTCTTAGCTTTTCAAGACTATTTCTTCAACCACACTGTTTTGAGATATTGTTTTAATAAATAAAATTTAAAAAACTCCCTCACTGTTTAAGAATCCGGAAAGATTTACAAGTGATCCAAACAAGACAAACAAGCAAATTTATTCATGATTTAAAGGGAACCACTTGCAAAAAGGTGCTTTGGTGAGGAATCATCCATCAGTTTTACCTGTTTGATAAATAAAAATGTAAGCATGGGTATGATTTCTAACATTGGATTGTGTGTTTTTTACTATTATACTTTTTTACTATTCTGCTGTGAACTATTCTATGTTCATAGCGTATTAAGTTTGCAAGCATGCTTATAACAATAATGAATTATTAGATAGACCAGGCATTTATGCTGCATTTTTCTGGTAATCAAATTTGCTTCAAAAAGACATAAAGAATCAGATCAGACTTTTAGTTGTAAATAAGATAATACTACGCCTTGCTGGTAAATAATGAGAGAAATATAATAACTCAGGAAGTCAGAAAATTCCCTGTTGCATCAAATCAAAGACATATAGCCCAGCATTCTGTCATACTCCAGACTGTGAATCTATCTGCCTGATCTTGTTTCAATTGGTACTGAGTAATATGGAGGATATAGTAATATGCAATAACTTGTGATACATACCAAATATAGATGTGTTCTGAGAAATGGGATACTGACCAAAGCATTGGAGAAATTACACTACTAATAGGCATATATAATTTAAATATTTCCTATACAAAACAAGTTATATCAAGTGTTTTGAGCTTGAAACAAAGCACTGCTTTAAAAGTGAATTTGTTACAAGCATGAAGCAGGGACTAGTTCTTAGATGCTCCCAGATAGGGTGAACAGATTTTGGCATTTTTACCTTACTAGCTTTCATTAAGTTGTTCTAAGACTAAAGCTTGTATTCAGGGAAGGCTAAAGGGAAATAATTGTTGTCATGAAAGGAATATTTTAGTTTTGTTCCAGCCATACACTGGGTTTGGTGTGAAATTAGATCAAATACTGCATATTCTCCTAACTTAGTATAAATTCAGTATTAGAGTAATTTGATTTTTCCGCCTCTGCACAGGCACTTGCTTTGCAGATACATAGTTCATCAAAATTTTGTTTCCTATATTTTTGTTTTCATTGTTATTTGATTTTAAAGACTTTACAAATGCAATTTTGGGTGTTTTTCCACTGTCACTAAAAGTACCCATTAAGTACCCATTAATGGGTACAAAAATGCCATTATGTACCCATTAATGGGTATTTAATGGGTACTTTTAGTGACAGTGGAAAAACACCCATAGTTTAAAATATTTACAAAACTAGGTGATGTCTTCAAAAGCCCGCAGTTGGGGTGGGTGATGTCTATCTGCCAAGCTACAAAATTATGCCAAACCAGCAGTTTTAAAAATAAATTTAATGTTTTTTTCCCCTAAACTCTCTTGTTTTCTATTGAAACTTCAGTAAAATTTCAAACTTACTAGATTGACCAACTGCTTACCATGTCCAATTGTAGATATAAGGCATCCTTCTGTCTTTCACCCTAGCCTGGAGTCCTAGAACTTCCTATAGGGAATAGGAAAAGAATTAACTCCATTCTTCCTTAGGGCTAAAATGTTTGAAATGTTTTTAGTATTCTGGTGAAACACCTGCATGTTCCAATGGAAAATTCAAAATATTCTGATGGAATTCAACCTTTCTTCTAAGTTGTGACAAAACTCAAAATCATTTCTGAACATGACTCCTTAGCACAGCCCCCCTTTTCTAGTGAGATAATCTGTCTTTCACCTCTGAAGTGATATTCTTACTATAGTCTATTCATGGTTCTTCTCTTTTATTTATTTACTAAATTTATATAGCTGTCCAACAACTCTGAGCAGCTTAGAAGACAATACAGAATGCTTTCTTTAAAAATACATAAAAATAAATATCTAATAAAATTGAAATAATGCCATAAAACAAATTTAATATCATTCTGCCAATCCCCATCCTACAAAATGCCTGGGTGAATAAAAAGATCTTCACCTGGAGCCTAAAGAATACAATGAGGCCATCATGAGTCCTTCTTTAGGGAAGCTATTTGATGTTGGAAGGAATATATTATTTTGCCCGTCATGAAACTTGAAGCATTTAGCTTCATTGGATGCACCCATGTTCTGAATGTATCAGTAAAGAATTAAAAAGTGACTTACTGTTAGCATGCTGCCCTTACCTGGGATACTATTTCAGATTGGGACAGGGTGCTGCTGGAGTGAGTCACAGCCCTCTGCATTTTTGATTTTCTGTCCTGTCCCAGTCTTTAGAGCAGTGCCCAGACTCCAAAGAACATACACTTCTGTTCCTGGTCCTCAAAGTTTCCAGAAAGGCTGTTTTTGATGGAACATGACTTCCAATGCTACTTCTGGTCGTGCTTTCAGGAGTGCTGCCAAAAAGTGTCATCCATGGGCCCATTAGTCCATTGGTAGATCTTTAGAGGTTTACCTTTAGAGTGACATAGGGTGTCATTTTTGGCACCCTATTCCTTTCTATTTCCCATCCTGTATGGACAGAGTGTTCCATGCTGTTCCACAACAGAATGCAGAAGCCAAGGTCCTTAGACCCCTTCTGGATTGTTCTTTAGCAGTAAGTGTTGAAAGGGCCACAGTCTTCCAGTTTTGAACAGTTATGCCTGTTTCTTCAGTCTACAAAATCGACCAGGGGGACTGCCACCGCTGCTGCTATAGAGTCTCTCACAGTGGGGGCAGTTTGTTTACAATCATGGCAGAAAGGGGCGTGGTTTCTACCCATATATTAACTTGTTAGAGTGGTCCTTGTACGTTTTGCTTCCTACAGTGCTATATCACAATATTTGCCACTTTCCTGATTTCTTCTATTTTTGTATGTTTGTCCCTTTCATAGATGCCCCCAAAATGTTGTTCAGTTAAGTTATTCAGCACCCTAAAACCTATCCTATTTTTCCACATTAGCTTCTCAAGTGCCCCCTTTTCTGTTGCCCTGACTGATTGTTCACCTGTACCAACTGTTGCCATGCTGTGATTGGTTACATTTCCTGCCTCTGTGCTTATGTAGCTCACCCAATCTGGCTACAAAAAAGAGATGATTTTGATGTTATGAAACCCTGAATGAGGAAAGAGTGCCCATTCCGAGACTTTGAGATGGGGTAAGATAATTGCAGGGAAAATATGCCTATCATTAAAGCCTCAAATTAATCAAGACACTACCCCATTAAGCATGTCTGATTGCAACCTTGTTTCTGATCTTAGACAAAATTCAGTATAACTTTTTCTTTCTATAAATGAAATAATTTAAAACCTATATTTTGTGTTTGCTCAGATTGTCTTTGTCTCAAATTAAGTTTTGTTCCAATATCTGAAACAAGTAAGTGTGACAACCATGCAAAAATAGAAGAAATCAGAAGGGGCAAATACTTTTTTCATAGCACTGTAACATTGCTTATAGCCCATTGGCATCTGTTATTTAAAAAGTCTAGTATACTATGGGAAAAGCTGTAACTCTAAAGGCAACTCAAGCTCTGAATGAAAGTGGCCACAGACCTAAGTCCAAGCACCTCTTGGAAGAGTTGGGAAGACCAGTTAAGAAATTTAAGAGAGCTGTTGCTAGCTAGTGAATATAATTTTGAACTTGAGTGGACTAGTGAGCTGCCTTCATGCTAGTCAGTTATTTACATCCTCTGTATATGCATTCTACATTCCCTATCTATTAGATGATGATGTTAACTATGAGGTAAACTATGAAGTTATATTCACTTTTGAGCACTTATATCTTATTTCTCTTCACTGATAGATGCTTGATTAAGTACTTTCCTTGTTTTTGTTTTTGGGATTCCATGGGGCCCAAAAATAAAGAGAGCTTTTCTTTTACAAAGAGCAGCAGATTGAAGACAGGGAGATGCTATTTCAATAGCTCAGAAGCCCAGCTCCGAAAGTTCCCAGGCATGAAGAGAATGAAGATTGATCTCACCATTGAGTGGGGCTTGTGCTGTTTAATGGGCAACATCAAAAGTTACCGGTCAGAGGAGAGGGCAGGAATATTGTTGAGGTTTGGAAGGTTGCACAAGGGAGACAAAAAGCACAATCTCTGTTGCTATTCCATGCAGGAAGTTCCTAAGCAACTCTATATCAGTAGCCTTCAGCCTCATTCCAAGATGATTTATGAAGCCAAATTCTGTCTGCCAGTTACACCTGTGCCACCCTGATGCAATCTGCAGGAATGGCTAGATGGATACAGCTGACAGCAGAAATGTGATGTCAAGATGAACACTTGCCCTGTGCATTCAAACTTTACTACAAGATTCTGCAGGGACAAAATTCCATCTTCAGTGTTGGAAGCATATTACCATTCAGCCTTCTCTCTTATGTCCACCAGTCTAATTGGCAGATGTGGAAATATGGCTTTGAATGGTAAACACAAGAAATTTGATGGGGACTGATGAGATTTGGGAGGATTCTAAGAATGAAATAGCCTTTTAAAGAATGAAATAACATTTTTCAGTCAGCCTTGGCGGCAGCTTCCACAATCCTTAAAACTACACCAGGCAGGGTCTAGGAATGCTGAATCTGCATTGCAGAGGAATCTCTGGGAGGCATGAAATCCACATGCCAAAACACTCCCTGGAAGGCTGAGTCCACCTGACAACTGCACCCTGATGCTCTCCCTTGTGTTTCCAGCCAGGTTCCCATTACAGCTGCTGCCATGCAGAAAGACGACAGTGGCTACAGTGGGCCACGTAGTGCTCCGAGGCTTGGCAACATTTCCCCAGTTCTGAAAAAGCCCCAGGGTTGTTTCCAGGCATGCCATAGAACTCTACCCAGCTCCAACTTTGAAGTAGGAAAACTTCCATTCCCCTGGTTCAAAGGTAGGTGAGGCCAGGACCACTGAAATGTGGATGGCTTTCACAACAATCCCCAGCTCCTAGCCCTGTTCCTGGTGCAATCACTGACTCTACATCATGTGTCAGATGCACTATGCAAAATTGCCTGGGTATCTTTTTTAAACACAGGGAAGGCAAAGATCCAGTATCAATCTTTAAAGTACTTCTTTGAGGTTCACAAACTACGGCATAACCTGCAGTGAATAATAATGCAGATGGGGAAGGTTAAAAGGATGCTTTCAGTTGGAATCTTGTACATCTCCTTCTGCTCTTGTTCCAAATCATGGGATGCCAATGAAAGCTCTGTCAGTGCTTTTTATTTGATGCTATCACTGCCAGATGATGACCTTTTTAGTATCTCCTGGGTTTTAAGGAGACACGGTTGATGCTTTTATTGTTCTTTTAATGGTGCTCTCAAGTGATTGTTTGGTAACTTAAAACATTTTGGTAACAAAATCTGATAATTTATATTACTATTGGTTGGAACCAGGGCGATAGATTTTGCATTTAGTAATTTATATTTTTAATTCTAAATTATTTCAGTGATAAGTCAGTGATGGCTGGTGAGATCTACCATAAGTAGAAGCTGTTCCCCCTGCCATACTGGTTTATTGATTTTGTTAGTATCAAAAGAAGATATGCTGGTACCACATAGATCATACAAACTCACTTGTAGCAGTCAGAGAAGCTCATGGCTACATTCATTGGGTATAGTAGAACTATTCTTTTATTTGCAATAACCAAGTTTTTAAAGCAAAGAGACATTCAGCACAACTCTATATCCTGTTCATAAACCCATTTTTATGTCCATTCTTCCCTCACAATCCATATGTATATATTCCACCCTTCATGGTTTATAAGATCCAAGTCTTTATGAGGAAAGGTGTTTGCTTATATATAATCCTACACCACTTCTCTTTACAAAGCAAAGTGTACATTGCATGACAAAATGTGGCAAGCCATTCCAATTGTGTTTCAGATGTCTTTTACTCATTTTGTAGAGTAGAATTTTGGAGGTCTTCTAACCAGCTGACATTAGGACATTTTCTTCATAGGTGACTCACATGCATGGCTGATTAACTAAGAACTTTCCCTACTTAGTAACTAATAATTCAGATCTATCAGTGCGTATAATGATGTTCCGGGGAGAAATAGTTCCAGTGTAGATTTTATAATTATGTCGAATTTAAAAAACCAAACCTTAAATAGCAATCCCACTTTATTCTAGCATGGAATTCAGGTAGCTTATATGTGGTTCTGAGGAGGTCTTTTAGCAAAGTAGTGCCTTGATGTATCTTGGGATGGCATCATTTTTCATTTGAATTCCATTCACCCATTCTGAAGTTATCATTTGGAGTTCTTCAAACCTGACTACTTCACTGGTCATCATTTATTCAAGCCTGATTTACAAGTTAAAAGTTATTAGTCACAGTATAGACCCTTAGAGCATTCAACCTTTTCCAATTCAGAGAATAGTTTATTTTTGTGTTTTCTGCTTTCAGCCTCTTAACAACACTCGTCCATAAGATGATTCATTCCTGTACACAATGATTAGTAATCCAATAGTAGCTCACCTCATGTTTTCTTTTCTCCTATAGATGGCACCAACATGACTAAAACTTTTAGAAAGATGTGTTCATTTCTCAAAAATCTACTGAAGTTATTAGCAAAATAGCTAATAGAATTTGTGAGAAATTTGCTCACTGAAATATGTTCAGAAATTTTTTCAATGCTTTAATATTATTTGTTGAATAATAATTTTTCTTCATTCTTCCAACAGGTACAAGTAACAGAACCATTCAAAAATTGTATTATTCTAACAGTTGCATGTACATTTTTATTGTTAAACTCCCAGATAGCTATTTTTAAGTTTTCTTGACACCTCGGTATTTTAAGAAGCTTTTTGTGCTCTACTAGTGCACCTATGTTGATGAATCTTCAAAAGAGGCTCTTTGCATTCTCCCATCACTATGAGCTTTCTCATGTATCTTGGTGGTGGGGCCATTTATTATCAGAGCTGTTATTTGTGTCCACTGTCCATTTTGACTTGAAGTGGATGCATCGTCATGATGAGAAATTGTGGCACTGCAAGGACAGGAGTGCTTGCTCTCACCCTGGAGCTCCTCAGCTTCAAAGATGCCATGCAGGTGTCTTTTTTGCCATGCTACAAATGGCCCCAGAGGTTGAGCACTGAAGGTGCAACAAAAGAGATGGTCCCAGCAGAATTTGGTGGGTTGCTCAGCAGTCATCAGGTACTGAACATGGCAGCAGTGTGAATGCCTGAGGTGATAAGCACTCTCAGAGTCTGTTTTCCTGCCTTGGAGGAGAGAGATGTCTGAGGGTGCTTACTGACTCCCAAGGCCCTTGGGGGAGTGCTGGGTACAAATAGGCACTGTTAGCCTGTAGACGCCATGCCCCTCAGGTCTCCACCAGTCACTGTCTGTCACCTGTGTGGATGCAACCTTATTTATCCCATCATTTGTAGAGTATTTAAGTAATTGACTGGAATCCCATGAAAGTCAAGCATTCATAATGTGAGGGCCACCCCCATCCCAAACTTAACCCAGACTTACCTGGGACCATCCGCATCACTGTAGCAATGCCCGTGCATAATGGGCCATTGGTATGCTTATCTGCAACACAGCGTGCAACTGCGCAGCCACAGCCACTCCACCCCCACGCAGCATTCGCATATGGAAGTAATGTAAACACTGCACATGGGAGGTGACCAAGAGTGTCCTCAGGGTTGCCCCCTAGTGATGATCAGGGTGATTCTGGGTCAGTCTGGGATGGACACAGTATGGTAGTGCACATATGCTACACCCTGGAGATTCATTCGTTCATTCATTCATTTGTTCATGAAATTTATATCCCATCCTTCACCAAATGGTCCCAGGGTGGGTTACAATGAGAATAAAAGATATCAAATAATTATCAAATAAAAATACCCCCTCTGGCAGAATATCCTAGGCCTTGTCGAGGTAGCTGGCACTGGGACAACAGGAGGATCAGAGAACCTCCTGGCTCTTACCCAAGAGTCATCCTGATCATAAAAGTGTGAATGAGTCCTATAGCTCAACTCTGCAAAAAACTGATGGGTGGAGCTGTAGCACAGAAGAGCATTTGTTATCAGAATTCTGTTTTGAATCCAATGGTGCATAACAAAGGTCAGTTCTTACCACATCTTACTGTAGCAATAGATAGGGAAAGATTGTAGAAGTTGTCAGGAGAAATCAGCATTACAAAGCAGCAGGTTCAATATAGTGTACCAAGACTGGCCTACAAACCCCACTCCCAGGATACAACAGATAGTTTCCCAGCATTCTGCTATCATGGAAATGACTGTTCAAAAAGTACCAATCCTAATCTCTAATCCTTCTGCAATTAGAGAAAACCCTTAATAGCTGCATACCTGTGAGTCCCTTGGGCTTTTGAATTAGACACCCCCTCCCCTCTCAAGGGACACAGAAATGCTTTCCTTTGAAGAATAAACAGCATGTCATCCCTACTCAATCCCACGCCCAAACTGAGTGTATGGCCTCTTGCTGGAACTGTTGGTATATTGTTACAAGTGTAGGTCACTTCTGTGTAAAGGGTTAATTTTCTCGGTATATTAGAGTTGCAGTATGGGAACTGCTTATTGAATAACTCTGCTGTAACAGTTTGTATATTACATGCTGTCCCTCTCTCTTCGAGCTAGTAGTAGTAGAAAGGTGGACTCTAGCATCTCTAGATATGTATATCTGATGTAAATAAGTTATGAGATTCACAAGTTATAGATAAGTAAAGTTATGTTGAAACAAATCAAGAAGTTCTGTGCTTCAAGTCTGTTCTTCAACATGCTCTCTGCTAAAGTATAGTTTTCTAAGTATAAAAGTAATAGGAACTTAGTGGTCTGTTCTGAGCAATCCATTACATCTACCTTCATGTAGAAGGTCCAAAGCTCAATTCCTGGCATCTTTCCAGAACAAAGTTATATTGAACCAACTCTGAACCATTGCCAAGAAAACTCCAAGAGTACATTTATGTAGTCATATAAAGTTGAACTGAACTAGAGGGTATTATTTTAGATATCTAAAAAGATTTAGACAAAGGCAGAGAACGCTAGGGTTCTGGTTGGCATCCATAGGAGTAACTTTCCTCAATAATAAAACGGTGGTGGAAAGAGTAGATTAACCAATGATTTTAATCTCTATCATGGGAGAACCAATAGCTATTTTTACATAGGGTGCATTGTCCTGCGTCATGTTGGGCAATTATGGGCTGGATCAAGTGATGTAGACCAAGATTGCAGGAGTAGCTGGGTGTAAGGGCCAAGGACTATCTACACTGTAGTAACCCAGCCTGGGCAGCAACTTCAGATGCTAGAAACTTTTGTTGTTATCACAGCTTCCAGCACTTTTAGGTGAGTTTCCAGAAGGACCACTTCCATGGACCAGGTAGATCAGGCCAGCTGCTCATTGCCATCTGTACACAAGTGGCTGGATCAGTCTGCCAGAAGGAATGTGTGGGATCTCCTGTTGGAGCAGGTGTTAGCACCATTTTCTCACTGCAGCCCACTCCAATGTCATATCCTCTGTGGATATATTTCCACAGGAGGCATGGTCTCCTGTTATACCAGTCTGGAATGTGAATGAGGCATTTACCCAGAGGCTGCTGGCATAAGTCAGTGCTCTTGTGTGGATCCTGCCTATGTTACTCAACCTTGGACCAGAACCAGCTTCACAGAGGTGCTGGCTTCCTAAAGGTCTTTTTAGATGAGGAGAACCAGATTCTTAGCTATCTAGGATACAATGGACAGGACACAATTTTTTTGACCTATTGTTCGGAAGAATTGGAATATATGCCCCTCTACCCTATCACTGGGATGTAATGAGAAGAATGCAAATGAAGACATAAGGAATGAGAAGTGGAACTTGACTGAAGCAGTTGTAACTTGCTGTAAAATAAACACTTGCTGTTAATTCTTCATGATACCTGAGGGAAGAATTGGTGTGTGGTGTGTGTGTCAATATGCCATAGAAGTGATTAGCTTGGTAAAGCTGTGAATCCCAAGGTGGAAATAAGGTCAGTTCAAAGACTGATTAACTTCTGCTTCCATCCAAGACAACTAGATAGTGTTACTGGTGAGACAACCAGACTGGAGTTAGTCCAGAACACCCACAGCCTTTGAAAAAGCACAAAAGACTTTTTGCTCAATGAACCTTTCTAGATGGGATGTGGAAACATGCACAAGCAAAGATAATGACCTGCATCAGTACTTGGCAAGCAAGTTAGAGAAGCAGTAAGACCTCAAACCTAAGCAGGAAGCAGCTTTGTTCAGAGTAAAAACAGATCAAGGTAGAATCTAAATGAGGTCAAAATCCAATCAAAAGCTAATGATACTAATCAAAGTAGTTGAGTGATTAGAGAATCTGTTGTGTAACATTATAGTATGCCATTAAAACAACATCTCCTCTCACCAATCCCCCCCAAAACACAACACAGATATTTTGAACTTATTTTGGGCCATCAAACAGGAAGCTTTCAGCCTTCTCATAGAACACTC
Organism: Aspidoscelis tigris stejnegeri; assembly: GCA_023333525.1. Classification (NCBI taxonomy): domain Eukaryota; kingdom Metazoa; phylum Chordata; class Lepidosauria; order Squamata; family Teiidae; genus Aspidoscelis; species Aspidoscelis tigris. The sequence continues at coordinate 45,424,909 of JALMGA010000003.1, read as the reverse complement.
AGATGTTTGGATTGTATTCTGTTCCCCTGGCAGGGCAAAGAGAACACTATTGTTTCTGAAAAATACTTTTCTTCCTTTCTTTATCTGTGGATCTTCAGCAGTAACAGTGGGGGCATCCCCATGGTATTTTTTTGTCTCTCTATTGTCCTTCTATTGCAGCAGACTTTTAAAATGCTCGTTCAATTCCAAATTAAGTGTCTCCATGAGGCTCAGTAAAACGTGCATTTAAAATGTACCTACTGTCCCCATGGAAGCCATGTTTTCTTTGCCCACATCTTTTTCTCCCTGCCCCCTCTCTGCTTGATAGGGGAGGGGGCGGGAATGGGGAAGGACTGCGATCCGCGCTGCCACAACCAGAAAGCCTTTACTGTATTGGGAGTCAGCTGGCCAAGCAGCACGACAACCCCTGACATGTCAAAAAGAAAAATATCCATTATTCACAAGTTCTCCGTCCGCCAAAACATCTCCCCTACCGGCAAAGGCACTCACGCGATCGTGTGCAGAATCACACTTTCACTTGTGAGCGGAAGCAATTCATTACAATGTATCCTATGTGATTTAAATGTCCGCCTACTGTTTTCTTTTATTTGAAGAGAAAACAAGGGAGAAGGCAGGAAAAAAGAGGAAAGATGGGACAGGAAATGTAGAATTGCAGGAACCCCCCACCCACTAATACTGCAGCTAGCAATCCCCACCCACAATTCCTCTTTTGCCACCGAGTGTTTATATGATCAGAAAACCCGCGGCTTCCAAAAAGTGCACTGGTAGACTTGTTTGAAGGGGGTTCTGCTGTGGATTTTCTTCCTTTGTACTGCTGGAAGCCCGGAGAAAAGCTCTGCATGCAGACTCTCCATGGCAAAAGAAGCTTTTAAACGGGGTTTTTATTGCATGTAGATGGGGCCAGTGGTATCTTGGAGATCCACAGTTCCATCTGAATTTTCTTTGACTCCATGGCTGCTGATATGGGGTTAATGATTACAAAATTTATATAACAATTTATAGGGGAGAGCATGCCCCCCCATGTTCCAGATCAGGGCCACTCTTCCACTAGTAGTCCAGATTAAACTGGACTACCAGTGATCCAGATCAGGTTTTGTCGATCTTGGGAGGAGCCTTCATGATCCACATTAACATGTGAATATGGAGGTCCAAATGTCCTAAAAGTTTTTGTGAGGAAAGAAGAGAAATCAGGAAATATAGAAATGTCTTGGAGTGAGTTTCATTCAACTCAGATAATTCTGCTAACAGCTCAAAACTGAAGCATCTTCCAAACCGCCGTCACGAGGGCGGCTGGCCAATGGGAAGGGGCTGGCCCTGCCGCTCCCAGAATTGGGCCGCCAGTGACCAGGTAAGATGGCACGCAGCCCCGGGAGGGGAGGGGTAGGCTGCATCTTCCCCTGGCAAGAGGAGGGCCAATCAGCCCTTCTCTTGTGAGGGGGAAGCCAGGGAAGCCAGCTACCGATCCTGCCATGTCGGCTCGGAGGAGCCAATGGTGAAGGCCGGTGGGCGGCCTCAGCTGTCAAACGGAGAACATGTGCTCTCCATCTTTGACAGCTGGGCAGGGCCTCTGGGGTGGGTGCTGATGCCTGGATAGTGATTTCTCCAGGGAGCCTAGTAACATACCAGATTCTTTTTGTAGCTCTTCTAATTATTTCAATGGTTTTGGTAACCACATTCAACTGGCACTTTCAGCTGGTAATGCCAGTCAAAGAACCAACACCAACTAGCTTACAAGAAATCCTCAAATGTCCTTGAACCTGAAAGATTATGGAAGGGGATGTTTGTGCTGAATGTATAATAACTGGACTATTAATGGATTGCACTATGTACTCTTGCTCAGTGGTTATGTTACTTCTGTGTCAATACTCAAAATGGAGGAATCATGAACAGGACATGGAAAAACACATTGCTTTTGTTTGGTGTAAGCTTATTTCTCCATCTCTCCGTAGTTCTAGCTTGACTGTACATGGCTAACGTAGGCCTCATCACTCAAAGCAATTGGCCCAGTAACTTGAAGTATAAATACATGTGAAGAATGTGAAGAGGCACAAAGAGTTTCTGAGGACTTAAATATTACAAGCTAGAGGAAATGAAATCTGCTGCTCCATCTTTTTTCCAGAAAAAGAAAAAAACGACAGTTGCCAAGGAGAATGTGAGAAAAAGACTGAAGACCTAGCAGTCATGATCCATAAGAAGCTGGTTATTCCAGTCAGGGTCAGTGATGAACTTAAGTCTGTCTCTTCCTGTGCCCCAATCCAGCTGGCAGTCCCTTTCATCCCTATGGATTTGCCTGCCACCAGTCTCATTTACCCACTTGTTCTCTCCATCCATAAATTCCCTCCCCACTGCCTTGTATTCCCTGTGAAGAAAAGGACCCCAAGCCCATCCTCACAAGCATGCTGTGTGGAAGCTACTTCTATTCAGACCTGAGAGGTAGAAAAGATGGAATCACTGAAAAGAACATGTACCAGGAATAGGTAGAAGAGTTGGTGAATTTAGCCTTGTGAGACCAAGACACAGGTCAACAAATTCAGCCCATGGTGTTCCAGGATAAGGGCATGAGGTGAAACTTTATAAGGGAGCCTAATCTTACTTAGCTCCTTTTCATTACCTCACTAGGTTCTACCAGGTTCTGTCATTAGTGAATCTGAACTGATGACTGAAAAATAAGTAGGGTGGCATGGACTTATAGCAGTCCTTTTACGCAGCCATAGCCTGTCCAGTGTCTTCACTAAACAAGGAGCAATGTTCTCAAGAAATTTGTCCTGAAAATCTTAATGGGAGCATGTCTACCTCTATATGGAAAGCTCTGGTGGGATGGAATGGGAATGTGTATCCTTTCACTGAGACAACCTATGGTGGCTTTGGGCATAAAACTTGGGCCGTATTCAGACAAAACAGAAATGGTGTCTCAGAGGTACGTCAAAGGTCCTTTGTGTTCCCAGTCCTTCTCTAATCCACTTTTTCTAGCACAGAATGTTCAAGAAAGAGGGGAGGAGCAGATTGATGTTTGAACAATCCCACCTCAAAGCCTACTGTGAGCCAGAGGTTGGGGGCGTTTCGGCACAGGCCCTCAAGACCCCATTAAGCACCCGATAAGGACCCATATGGCACACATCCACAAGGTACCTTCCACACAGTGGGACAGAATAGGGCCCCTTCAAGGACACTGTTTCTGCATGGCCTTGCACAAGATCCATCTCTAATGGGGTCTAGAGGCCGCCCAATCTGGTTTTTGAGAAGACCTGAAAAATTAAATCTTCAAACAGTTCCTGCTTGCAAATTCTGGATCAAAGGAGGATACTTCCACATAGGGACAGGATAGGGAATGGATGTGGGCAGGACAAGAAGTCACCAGCAGCACCACATTCTGGCTACGTAGTCCATCCCACAGTTGCTTCACATTGGACATGCACCAAGTTGTGTCTGATCATTCTGTATATTGGTGCTGTGGCATCCACACAGCAGCCACGCGATGCGTTCCTCAGTAACTGTTCTCCCAAAGCACTTGTGGATACGTTAGGACTCATTTGGATCCATCCCTATTTCAGACAGATTTTCCCAGTGATGGATTTCAGAAATCAAGATTTCCTTAATCCAGATTTCAAGCGGTATGTGCGGAAACACCTTGGGTTTGTTTAGTTTTTTTTGCTATATCTGATCACGGCCTTAGTTTAGCATGTCAGTTCAGCTAACATTTCCTGGAACCACATGATACAGGAAATTACTGAAGTCTCAGGCTTCTAAAAAAAGATAGTTGCCATCATGCACTCAAAGCATGAGAAGCATCAGAACTGAATGCTGAAATAATCAACCTCCTTTAAAAAACAAAACAAGCATAAACACTCATAAAATCTCAGCCAAGGGGAACTTTCCAGGAAGTATGGTCAGTGATTTACACCAGCTTTTGCCTTACAATTTTGTAGGTCCTATCAATCTTAGTAGGAAGCCACCTGACCTGTGTTTCTTGATGCACTAATGGCTAGTGTAACTTAAGGATATGGATAGATTGGTTGCTGCAGGAGTTATAGGACAAATTGCAGCAGTTATATCAAACGTGTCTTTTCTGCTCTTGTTCACAGTTGATTACAACATGGTAGACAGGATGTCTCAATGGTCCTAGGGGACTATTCCATGCTGCTCTCCTGAAAAGGTCTTCTTAGCATTTTAGGAAACTATTCAGTTGCAATTGAGGAGCTCAAGAGGGTGGTTTTCAATTAATTACAGAAATATCTGGCTGAAGCTGAATATTTCCATTTGTTTCTATCTGGCTTTAATACATAATTTTCATACTTGCATAGCCCTACTAAGATATTAGAACTGTAAGATGGCTGTTGGGCCCTAAGATAAGCAGTAGCGCTTTATGCAGGCCAGTCTTGCCACCCCTTTTAAGTAATGTCTATATGAAGACGTTGAAAACATACTTTGAAATTAGAAGTATGAAAATGTCAGTATGTAGACACCATGATTCTTATCTCTCTATTCCGTTTCAATCAGGAAGAAGAAGAGTTGGCTTTTCTACCCAAATTTTCTCACCACTTTAAGGGGACTAAAAGTAGCTGACAAAGCTTTCTATTCTTCTCCCCATAACAGAACACCCTGCGAGGTCGGAGGGACTGTGATTGCTCAGAAGAGAGCTATAATGTGCCCAAGATCGCCCAGCTGGCTTTGTGGGGGAGGGCGGAATCAAACCCAGTATTCCCAGATAAGAATCCGGCTCCCTAGCCACTAGACCAAATTAGTAGAATCCGTGCAGGTTCTGACCTATAATCATGTTTACATATTACTGTTTTAGATTATTTTTCTATTGAACTTCTGTTTTGGGCTTCTATGGCCCTGTCCCCAAGCAATTTAGAGTCTACTAAAAATCCTCTTTTGCCTCTGAGCGCCCCCATGCCAGGGTTTTTTACGAGCTTCCAGTGCTACAAAATGAGGAAAACCCACAACAAAAAAGGTGCCCTTTAAATAAGACTTTCAGCACTCTTTTTGGAAGTTGTGGGTTTTCCTCGCAACATTTACCTTGGGGACGCTCTGTGGCAAAAGGGGCGGGGATTGCCGCCTACACACACAGCAATAACACAAGCAGCTTCCCTTTCTAAAGCTCAGAACTAAAGAGCCAGAATCATGCAGAATTGCAACATTGTTGCAGTCGCTATCAGGTATGAAGAGGGTGGATTATTGCTACTGTATGGGGTGGATTTTGACAGCAATAACAGGGGAAAGTGGTGAGAGTGAATGAGCGATCGTGCACTGTACAGGTAAAAACATCTTGCAGCTATTGTCACGCAGCTTCTGCAGCAAGAGCCCGAGGACGGGGAGGAGAGAGGGAGAGAGGGAGAGAGGAGAGGGCAGAAGATCTGGGAGATGAACAGAGAACCGATGGCTATTTTTCTTTGGACTTGTCGGGAGTTCCTTCCTGGTTGTGGCCGCGCCGAGCGCAGTCCCTCCCCATTCCCACTGCCACCCTATCAACAAGAGCAGGGGTGGGGAGAAAAAGATGCGCGCAAAGAAAACACAGCTCCCATGGAGATGGAAGGTGCACTAACAACGTGCATTTTGCTGAGCCTCATGTGGACCCTTATTCCTGATTTGCATGGCACTTTTAAAGTCCGCTTGAGTAAAGTGACAGTAGAGGGACAGTAGAGAAACAAATAAGTCTTTTGGAGATGCAGCCTATGGCAGAAAGAATAATATTCCAAATTGGATCCATAATGGTACTCATTACCAGATCCTGTGTCCCTATTTTATTTGTCACTGGATGTCTTAAATAGTGACAAGGGAAAAGAAAGATATAGCTTGGAAATTAGCCATACAACACACTGTTGTAATCAAGACCTTGGTTCAGTTATAATATTGAAGTTTCATTTTCTCCTTTGAAACATTATTGTCTTTGCACGGACTTCAGTTCAGCTGAATAAATCTCATGTAATCTGTTCATCTTGAACAAATTGGGTCTCCACTGGATTTGTTTTAGGGGGGTAGGAGGAGTGGTTTATTTAAGTTATTTAGGACTATGATGTAGCTTTGGGTCTTGAAGTGCTTTTTCTGGCCCTGTCTCTGAGTGGAATATTTTGTGCCTGTATATAGCATGTAACAAATAGCACAGTGGTGACTTTGCAGTCAGTCTGAATTCTCTAGGCAGACAAGTTTTGCTTCATTGAGATGTTTGCAGTCCCATACAGTGATTCTCCCCACACAGTTCTTGTTAATATTGGCATTAGTAATGAATGTAAAGAATCACAAATGGAGACTTGCTTGGACAGAGGTTCAAGACTTACATTCACTGAGTAAGGAACAGAATACAAGTTACACTGTTGCTCTGAGCAGCTTCTTTCATGAGATAGCCCCTTCCTCCCAAGTAAGAAATACTTTGAAATATTTCAAACAGTCAAAAAATATACAGTAGCCACATGACAAAGTTGGTTTGAGAACATGTGCATTTGCACAGGGCTGCTGTAAAGAAAGAAAACTGCACAATGCTTTATCAAAACGGCTGTACAGTGAAGCCTCACCTTTGTACACTTACCTCAAGATCTGGATTACAGGCCCTCTGATCTGGATCCTAGTCCTCCTAATCCACATATTAATCTGGATCAAGGAGGCCCTCACCCATTAGTCCAGCTCTGTCTACACAAGATGGAGCCAGATCTGGATTAAGAGGCCCTTAATCAGGATCTACATCAGGCTTACAAACCAGACTAAGGGCTGTAATCTGGATCATGGAGGTGTGCAGGTGGCATGTCTCCCAGATCTGGAATTATTGAGAGCTATCATTCAATCTGAAGATCTGATACAATTAAGTGTGAGATAAACAAGCAAAACATTGTAATAACAGAGGCCTGAAGACACCACCACCACCACCCCAAAAGCCTCTGCTGAATCTTATTGACTTGCATTTTATGCTTCTCTTCTCACCAGTCCTGCCTGGTGCATTACAAACACAGAAACAACTGTGATCTTCCCTCATATCCATGAGTCCCATATACTAAAATAATGCCAAGTGCTCTAGCCTGTGACCTGGGGCAAGTTTGCACTTCCTGTCCCATCCGGGGGACAGTAATAATGACTTTACCCTGGTGTGTACTAGCATATGCATTTGTGAATGCTAGTTCATGTCTAATCTTTCCCCCACGTGCCCACATTCCCCTGATATACACATGTCTGGGCGCTGCCATTTTCTCTTTGGGTGATGCCACTGTGCGTGCACCAGCACCATCACTGGGACAATGGCAACATTCATGCACACTAACGTCCCAGGTCACCTGATGTGCCAGTACACTTGGCATGTCATATGAGCCCCCAGCACCCAGAAGAGGTGCAAATGGCTCCTCCAGTGGCCATAAAAGGTAAAGTTTCAGACACATGTGGTGCAGGATTTCCTGCACTACTGGTAGTGGATGCTGGGATAGCTTCTAGGATGCAGGAACCATTTCTGGTGTGGTAATGGCTCCTGGAAGTTCAGGTGGTGCTACCTAGAAGCTACTACAACATTTGCTACTTGGCCAAGTAGGGAAAGGCCCCTGATTATGAACCACAGCAGTCACAAACACAAATTAACCCTTTTTGAACCTTCTGCAAAGTACATTTCTGATATTAGCACCTGGAGAACAAAATCCTGAGAATGCAGCAGTTCCCTTCACATAACACCATGAAGCTAGTACCTGATCCTTTAGCATGGTCAGGAGTCAGGATCAGACAGGGGAAGGCAAAAAGAATACGAAGAAAAATTTATCTTCAGGACCCAGCAACAAGAGGTCTCTACAAGCCCAGATTTTTTCTAGCACCACTGTTGAGTATGGTGGTAGCTACTTCTGCCACAACACTAAGGAAGACGGACAAATTCAAAAATGCAATTTCCTTCATGGATATGGCAAAAAAGTCAACTGGGAAAAAACATACGATGTTCCATGGTTCTTCCTGGAATCTAAGCTTTTGGTTATGGCTGCGCTTTTCATCTTCAGAGGATAGAACTGCTAGGAGAATCAAATGCCGTCATATCCTCTAAAGATGGATAGCAAGCCATATTCCAAAGCTTCAGTTCAAAGCAATACTATGAAACATAGGATAATAGCCTCAAATATGAGACAAATGAGATGGAAACTGGCCATGGCAGTCTCCATTCTTCTATGAAAAATAATAGATGGTTGTGTTTGTTTGTTTTTTAAGTTAAAGGGAGTTAAGAATTTCATGGCTATATCTATATGCATAGTGGCAGATTTTATATTAAGTTATATGATGCAGCTAAAAAAGATAGCAGTAAGCGTCATTTGCTTACAACAGCTAGCTTGATGTGTACGAGAACGAAGATGAATCATGAAGTGGAGGCCACCCCATGTAGAGAACTGAGAAATGCCAGAGTCAGCAAGGCCACATATAGAGACCGAACGCAACTTACGTAAGAAGCTAAAGTTGTAATGTCAGCTTTGGAGGGAAAAACAAAATGAAATGAAAACAAACTTTAGACTAACTTTAGCTACTATGCCTAAATATCATCAAAAAAACAACAACATGGTTTAAAGGTGCTATAGTCTCAAACAAATGTTCTATTTCTTCTTTATTTTGTGTCGCAAAAAAGGCGGGAGAAGAATGCACTTTTTAAGCTTTTTAATAAATTATTTAATGCAATATGTTAACAAGCAGTTAATAATAAGTGCATCAAGCTGAACAGATCACAAGACACTGAATATCTGCCCTTTAAGTGGTTGTGAAATATTCCTTCCTTTAGGATGTATTTCATAAAATGACTGAGCGGGAAAATTTTATTTATTTATTTATTTATTTATTTATTTATTTATTTATTTATTTATTTATTTATTTGTATTCCTATCCTGCCCTATATCCAGAGGTCTCAGGGCAGGTAACAACACTTAAAATCCAGTAGATTAAAACAGTAAACCATCTATATTAAGACAATAGTATACCGTTACCCAAGGCCTACCATTCTGCATCTGTTCAAAATTGTGGAAGCTCCCACCCTAGACTGTGGTCACAACTTCACTCTAAATCTTCTTCAGTCCATTTTCTGATTGTAGTGCTCTCACACGTTTTAATTTCTATCTGTTTTATTTGTGGGCTTTCCATCCTCCATTTGGACTTTACTGGGTGCTCATGGAATGTAGGGGCCTTTCCGCATTTGCTGCCGAAAACGGATCTATAAGATCCGTTTTCGGCCAAAACGTTTTCAAAGGGAAATCCGTTTCGAGCAGAAACGGTTTCTCCCAGACCCCGCGCGTACACACACGCGCGGGGCCGCGGCAGCAAGGCCGGATTGGGAAACGGTTTGGGATGGGTGCTGTGCGAGTGCACCAGCACCCATCTCAAATCAGCCGTGCCAGTGCCTGCCCAGCTCTCAGAGAGGCAGAGCGCATGCTCTGCCATTCTGACAGCTGGGCAAGCCTGGCAGCCAGCTTCCCTGCCTTCCCCCTGGCCAGAGAATGGAGAATCCTCCGTTCTCTGGCAAGGGCAAGGCACCCCCACTCCTTCTGTCACCCCAACCCCACAAACAACCCCCTTCTATGTACCTGATCGCCTCCATTTCGCCTCCATTTCGATTGTGAGTCTTGGAGGGACGGCAGCAATCGTGCATGTGTGTGCCATTGCTCTGACAGCCCCAGCAGCCCAGGGACGCTGGGAAATGTAGTCCTGGGCTGCCTGGAGGGCCGTCAGAGCAATGGCGTGCGCATGTGCGATTGCCGCCGTCCCTCACGATCGAAATGGAGGCGAAATGGAGGCGATCAGGTACATAGAAGGGGGCTGATCGTGGGGTTGGGGTGACAGAAGGAGTGGGGGTGCCTTGCCCTCGCCAGAGAACGGAGGATTCTTCATTCTCTGGCCAGGGGGAAGGCAGGGAAGCTGGCTGCCAGGCTTGCCCAGATGTCAGAATGCGCCGGCAATCCGGCTTTTCCCCCTCCGGTGTGGAAACGTTTGTTTCCAAACAATTTTCAGGGGGAAAGCCAGATGTAAGACCTGATTTTTTCAGGTCTTACATCTGGGTAGGATTTCGGCGGCAAAAACGGTTTAAAAACCTGCCGATATGCGGACGTGGCTTGCTCAAAGGGGTCTAATTCCGGCCCCTATGCAAAAGCCACGTCTAAATCCGTTCCACATCTGGCTCTAAATCTGTTTTTAGAGCCAGTGCGGAAAGGCCCTAGGAGTGGCTCCAGCTGGAATATTCCAGCTCTGAGCCTTTTCACACTTTGTGAAAAGGAGAAGACTGGAGAAGCTCCAGGATGGAGGAGTCACACTGCATGGAGCTGCTTCTATACCAGAAGCAGCTCTGTGTGTGCTGGATCATCCCCTGACCTGGATAGCTGTAGGCACACTTTCAAGAACAGAGCATGCAATAGGGTGGCACTGCATCTTGGCAATGGACCACACATGCTCATTGCTGCAGTGAGGTGATCACCTAATATACAGGCAATCTCCCTTAGCTGGAATTTGGGCAAGCACCGGCCAAGTTTGGAATGGATTGGGTCTTGCAAAGTGCAGGTGCCCAAACCATCCCAGACATTCCCTGGTCATTGCACCTAAAATAATAATTGAATGGAAATCTGTCATTTTGAAGACTGCAACCAATTACTGTTTTTCTCATCCTTTTATTGATTCAAGGGTTACCACATTCCTTCTGAGGAATGCTTTTCCACAGTAGCAAACATAAAGGCCACCTGAATTAAATCAGTCCATTCCAGTCCATTTTAGTTCATTGAGTCCCAAGTTGACAGTGTTTAGTTTTGACATCTCCTGTTCAATTACATCCAGTCTACTTTGGTCCATAGATCTTTCATTCCAGGTTCTTGTGCAATATTGTTTTTTATAGTATTGGACTTTCACCACCAGACTGTCCTTTGGGCTTTGGTCCAGGTGCTTCACTTTTTCTGGAGCTACTTGTACTTGACCTCTGCTCTTTCCCAATAACATTTTGGACACCTTCTGTCCTGGGGGAGTTATCTTTCATTGCCACATAGTTTTTTGTAGAATGGTTTTTCATGGGCTTTTCTTGGCAAAGATACTACATGGTTTGTTATTTCCTTCTCCACTGGGTCACTTCTGGTCTAAGCTCTTCACTATGACTTGTCAGTCTTGGATGGCTCTGCACAGCATAACTCATAGCTTCATTGACATGCCCAAACTCCTCTGCCATGACAAGGCAATAGTTCATGAAAGAGAGAAATATAGAGACAGAGAAATAAAACTGATTTACAAAAATACTCCATGTGGAAATGTTTCATTAGTAGGTTCCTTCAAATGAACCTGTTCAGATGCGTTAAAAGCAAGAAATGAAGACTGATCGGATAAACAAAGGTTGCTAGGGTGTCAACACCAATTGATTTCTCTTGCTGCAGGTACGTCAGTGAATGTACCATTGAGTAGAATGGGAATGACTTCAGAGTAAAAGTTCATGGAATCAAATCATGAGGTCAGTCATCTCTCAGAATGTCAACAGCACATTTTTGAATAAAGATGCTTTGGAATGAAATGCCTAGTAGATCACAACAATTGATCTAATATTTAAAACTGCTCAAGGTTCACCCCACATATTCTTTCAAGCTGTAAGCTTTATCTATTTAATATGAAAATTAAATTCTCTCTTAAGTAGTTTGCAATACTGTACAATACAATCTGAGGTCCCTTCCAGACTAGCTGATTAAATCTGAAGCTTACCTGCTGCGAATTGACGACTTTCTATCCTCACTAAAAGCAGCTTCCTGTTCAGAGGTTGTGAGAACTGATACTGGCACAGGCGGTCACATGGGGTGACGTGGGTGCCATGTGGGATGGGGCAGCCAATGGAAGCCGAGCTGCAGTCTCAGCTCTAGTTAGCTGTTCTCACCGTCCTATCCAGACTGGCAGAAAACCTTCAGGAAACTTTGAATTTACCTGATATTGTGGAGTGAGTGCTCATCATTCCACAGCAGGTAAATTTGCAGTTGTGGTGGCATAATGCATCACCAAAGTATTAAGCATCAGGTGTGATGCCCAACCCTCCACTGCACATCGGAGTGAACAGTATTCATAAGTCTGGACACAGCCACAGATGTATTTTTGGCAGAAGGTGAAGATTTAAGCATGTCTCCAGATGAAAAGGCAGTTCTCCTCCTCCCCTGGAGACAGTACTGTTTTTGACTGTTCTTAAATTTACTTTAAGTGTCTCCTCTTCCTCCCCCCCTTGGCATCTATGAGGTGAACATATTCTAGGGCCATTTGTTGTCCATCATGAAATAGGATGGCATTTTAATTTAATTTGTGTGCCTTCAGCACAAGTATGACACAATGATGGCTGGTGTCCATTGGAACTGCTGTGACATATAATAAGGCATCTAGAAGGAAGTAGTACCAGCAGTTGGAAAAGAGAGGGCTCATGGCAGGTGAGACAGTACCTGGCAGCTAAGTGGTGCAAACCCAGGAGGACACTGAGCAATGAGGATTTTGTGCCTATTAGCTCATTCCTGGATTAGAACATGAAAGAAAGGGAAAGAGGGCTATTTAAAAATGCCAATGTATAGTACCAATCCAGCAAACCAAGGCTACCACATGCTGTACTAGTAGCAGGGGCTTCCAAAGCAGCTATGGGGCAGCCCATTAGCTCTTGGCACTAATGAGGCTGTAAACGTTGTTTCCAAGATCTGAAAGACTTGTGGACAGAACTGGGGAAAGTTTTTCTTCTTTAGCATTGTTCAACTTAATTTCTTTGGGGCAGAAAATGAGGTAATAGCTACTGAGATGGTCTACATGCATCACAATGGGGGGAGGGAGAGAAAGAGAGAGAGAGACATTAAGGGCTTTGTGTATCTTTAAAAACATTTTACCCACCTTATTGCTATCTGTTTGCTCAATGCTCTATTGTGGTTGCCACTGCTATACTCCAGTGCCCCTGTCCAGCATATTACGTCACAATGTCAGTCCTCTGAAGTAATACGGTTTTGATCAGGACGAGGCGTGAACAACAAAGAAACACAGAGATCAAATAGGGCAGCAGCATGAAAGAGAAGAAGAAAGGAGTTTGTGTACCCACTCAGCCAGATTGTCCGCCTGTGCACTCGGAGGCTGTGTCGCCTCCAGAATCCTAGCCGGAGTGGGAGTCTTTCAGCAACACTTGCTGGCCATTGGGCCCCCAGTACTGGCCTGCATTCCAGCTGGTTCTCTTCTCCTGACCACACCACTTTGACATAGAGAATCAGCCAGACGTGAACGTGAGAAAGCTTTGGCAGACGAGTCTCTTCAACTGATTGCGGCTGCTCGGTGGCTTCTGAAATGATAATCATCAAAAGAAACATGAGCATCGAGGGGGCCTGTGAGGCACAAGCCGAGGAACGGGCCTACTTGTTTGCATTGACCTAGTTACATACAAATATGGGGTAGGGGAAATCTGTCCCACAATTTACTTGACGAAAGGTTGATCCATTTACCCTGCTTGCCCCACTACTCATTGAGGCAGATCAAAGGGTGATAGGACAATGTTTTCCTTCAGCCTCAGAGTTTACATTCTGTCCGTTTAACATCCATTTAGCAGAATGAATAAGGCTATCCCCAAAATATTGTTGCTCCAGATCAATGTGCATGTGTACTGTTGACAGTACATAGCCTGTCTTCTGCATAGCCATATGTAAAGGCAGATCAATAACACATTGACCAACTTTTTGAGCTGGTGACTGTATTAGATTTTCAGTCATATTCTGAAGTCTGTCATCTGGATTTGATCAATTGTTTCTGGTCATCTTGCTCCAGACTCTCATGCAGGTTCTACACACGTAGGTTTGTATGCACAAATGTCCTCTCCTACACCTTATAATGAGGAAACCCACATGTGCAAGTGTGGAGTGTAATGGGAAAGTCCATTCTGACGGACTCTGTAGGTGTATCATAACCCTCCACCATCACAATTCTACTGATAGCCACTTCTTATTGAAGGTTGTTTTTTTTTAAGGTGGATACATTCTAAGACAGTTCACTTTCGGCAACTTTCACAAGGTGGGTAGGCCCCAAGAATTCTGTGCCTAAAACCTCCCCACAAATCCTATAGCCAGACCTGGACTACAGGTAGGAAGCAGGTGCCCTAATTGGATGAATCCCTAATCTTGCTGGATAAAAGGCTTCCATTTAGCAGGGATCACTAAAAATAAATAAAGAAATAAAAAATCTCTGTCTGAAGACCTGGAGAAAGACAGGAACAACCAAAAATCCCAAAAGAAACCCAAACAAACACACCAAAAGTGACCAAACAAAAAATTGGGTTCTATACCCCCCAAAAAATATATGTAATATTTACTAAAAGGGTTACAATGACCCCACTGATAATGCAAAGAATAAATGCACTGATAATGCAAATAATAAATGAACTAAATCAAATAATATAATATAAAGCACCAAAACTAAAAAACTCACTGTAAGAAAAACAATTGTGGAATAAAAGTAAACCACAAGCCACAGCCAAAAGGTATATTAAAATCAAAGCAATAAAGAAAATATAGATAAAATATAGATAAAAATAGGCCAAACGTGTTTCGACTAGAAAAGTCTTCTACAGTGGCCAATATTAAAATATATATACAAATAGCTGTGTGTGAGTGTCTCTCTCAAATTCAATATCAGTCATCCTATTATACAAGTTTGCCCACGTATAGCTTATTCCTCATTCTTCCTCATTCAGTTCATAGGTCTGGCAATTTTTACAGTTCTAAGTTCTGGTACTTCTGAGCCATAAAACTGCAAGTTTTGACTGACACCATGGATTTTGGCACTTCTGGGTGCGTCTGAGACATCTGGAAGTCAACTGAATCTATTTGACAGTAACATATAGTCTTTGGAAGCATTAGAAACAAGCTGAACTTTTCCCCATTTTTTTCTCCTTCTTCAACTTTCTGATACAATTATAGATCAGCTTAATGACTCAATGTGATTTGAAAAGTACAAGGTTTTCATGAAACCTAACGAGGGAGTAACGAGAGATCACTCTTCAGTGGTGGCCCTTCTGTGTGCTTTAAGTGAAGGAAAGGACACATTATTCTCTACTTGGAAAACTACTCAGGCTGCATCCCCAAGCAACTTATTTTGGGAAATAAGTTTCCTCTACTGTCCCTCTATTCCAGCGGACTTTACATGCATTTTAAACGCACCTACCGTCCCCAAGGAAGCATATTTTGTTTGCCCGCATCTTTTTCTCCCTGCCTCCTCTCTGCTTGATAGGGATGCCGGGGAGACAACCCCCGACAAGTCCAAAAGAAAAATAGCCATATTTACAAGTTCTCTGTTCGTCTCCCCTGCCTGCAAAGCCCACCAGAACCATTTATCACTTTGGGATCCAGAGCTTGCATAGAAAAATAACTTTAGCTTACACAAGCACAGTCACACCTTTATTCCCTAAATCATCTAGAAGAACTAAATTATTTTTGGACCTATATCCACAGTAATTAACGTAGCTAAGTGCTTTGTTGGATCAGATCACTTTTTCTGAGCTAAAGCTCTTCCAAAAGTGAAATACCAGATGTCTTTGGAAGTCTCTGAGGTATGGCAGATGACAGTCTTTTGCCCCTGGTATCTGACTATCAGAAGTAACTTGCCTCCTGTGGCCAGATCCAGGGAACAACTAGTAGGAGATTAGATATAAATGTCATCTAATAAAAGCCCTTTGACCCATAAGACATATCTCAGTGATTCTGCTGCACCATTATTTTTTTTAAGACTTCCGCTTTAAATTAAGGTTCTTAATAGTTTTTAAATTAGGTTTTATCCATTTTATTGTTTTAATCTCATTAACTATCCTGGAACTCTAAGTGTTGATTCTTGGTCTACATAATGGCTAATCCAACCACTGCCGGATCTATCTTTTAGTATTTTTTCGAGTCTTATAAAAGAGCAATCCAGGTGTTTAGTTAGGATAACATCTTATGCTGATGACCCCCACTTCTCCTAGGTGAATGTAGGGACAGTGAAGGATCTTCTGTGTGTTTTTTTACCCTCTATTCCTAGCCCCAGTTTGAACCATGAAACCTCCAGATGTGAAACTTGTATATGTGTGCTGAAAGGAGGCATAGGTGTGTTCTGATCCTATCATCTCTGTGAATTACGAAAACGTCTAATCGTGTTGATGGCTACCACCCGTGACTGTCATCCAGTAGATTAGTTGAAGAGGATGAAGAAAACCACAAGCTGTGTTCAGTGCTTTGGGTTGTTCCTTCATGGGATAATTTATCCGGGGAAATGGAAAAGAGTTGATGAATAACACAGAGATATAGTTGAATAGGAGGGATGCACAGAGGACAATGAACAGGAGCAGAGATCATCCTTCTGCTAGATGAGCAAAGGCTGGATTTTCACAGCTAGGTGAGCTGTCATCTGCCTTTGGGCAATTCTCTTCCTCCTCTTGGCTCTGTGCTGGACCAGCGGGAAGCATTGCTGGCATGAAACCAATGAAATCCTGCTGCTTGCTATAAAAAGCTCAGGTCACTCAGCCAACATAGCAGCCTGCTTGCCTCTTTGCTGGCCAGTCATCCAGTCATTGAGCCTGATCCAGAATGGTTCTGACTCTTCCTGCTAGGGTCAGAGAGGAGACCAGAGGAAGAAGGAGGAGGGACACAGCATCCCTTCCAATGCCTTTGTTATTCTGCACACTCATCTAGCTCACGATCCTAACATTATTAAATTGATAATAAACTGTGATCATGTGGTGATGGTGGGAAAGCAAAATACAACTAGGAAAGCAGAATGCAAACAGACAAACACAAATATCGTCTTGGAACTTACTGCCAGAGAAGCAGGAAGGAAGGGCATCACCCTAAAGCAGTGGTTCTCAACCTTCCTAATGCCGTGACCCCTTAATGGAGTTCCTCATGTTGTGGAGACCCCCAACCACGGGGGTAGAGCAGCTGGGAAGTGGGAGGGAAGGGTGTCAGGAGACTTGTCGCGACCCCTCTGAAAGGGTAGTTCGACCCCCAAAGGGGTCCCGACCCCCAGGTTGAGAACCACTGCCCTAAAGAAACCCTGTGCTGCTTAGCAATCCAAGGCATCCCAGGTTGTAAAGAAGCCCCATTCAGCTCAAACCACACTTTATTCCAGGCCTAAAACTTTGGCTTGAGGTTTGCTGAGCGCAGTGACCCTAAGATCTACAGTTGTTGCAAATATTTGCAGACAGAGTTATGCCACAGGCAATTCACACTAACATCCTGAAAAGAAAAGAAACACTACCAATTAAACAACAATGCTTAAAGAACTGAAATATTCCTGAGCTTTTCACAGACAGGATTAATTTATGCTGGCTGCACTTGAACCCTAAGAGTCTTCTTCCTCAACCTTACTACCTGGTGGGCCTGAAAGAAAGAAGTCCCCAGCCCCTTGGATTAAGCTGGATTTTGGTGCCATGTAGAACTGGATGAAGCAGGTTCTGTGATGAAGAACCTGCTAACTTTTTAAAAGTTTGTTTAGCTATGGCAGCTCACGAGGATTGAATAACCATGATGCAAGCATGGTGGCTTTGCTCCCCAGCAAGGCTGCTGGAGATCTTTAAGGGTTTCAGTACAGACTCTCTGTCCAAAAGAACCCCTTCTGTTCTACCATTTGATTATGAAGACAACCACAATGTATAGAAACTTGGAATGTTAATATCCATGTCCAAGCAACAAGCCCATAACGCGGCATTGAATGCTGCCCATCTTACTTGCTAGAGGGCACCTTGTATCTCAGAGTCTTGCTGGTTTAGAGCTCACTTGTTCCGCAGAAGCACTATGGCAGTGAAAAGTCTGCAGAATTGGCTTGGAAAGAGTTTGTGGGTCTGTCAGGCAGACTGAACAAAGAGCATTAGTTGGTTTGTTCATTTATTGGAATGAGTATTCATTCATTCATTGCAGGTTACAATAGCATCACATTAAAAGGAGATTTTAAAAAATCTGTAACACAGTGACAGGAGGGGCTGTTGTTCCCTACACCAAAGGACAGGGTAAAGAGATGTGACTTCCCCTGACTCACCTCAGAGGGGAGATTATCCCATAGCCTGGGGGCTACAATCCAGAATGTGCTCCCATGTGTTCCCACCCACCCCTAACTACTGCAGGTGTTGGGACTTCCAGGAAGGCATTATTGGCAGATCTCAAAGCAGGGGCAGATCTATACGGGAGGAGGTGTTCCTTTAGATATGTGGGGCCCAAGCCCTTTAGGACCTTACAAGTTCTTTTAGGCCCATCCTGTTGTGCATCCAGCCAGCAGTACCAGTTAGGAGTAAGATCGATATATTGGAAGGGCAATCCAATCTGCATTAATATAAGAGGTCCAAAGGCCTGTCCAGCTTGCCCATCACAAACCAAATGTTGCAGTATAACTCAAGGGTTTGACTGTAGTGCATCTTAACGAAGAGGCAGGTAAAGGAGAAGGATTAATCTTCCTGAAATAAAAGGAAAGCAGTTCAAGCAAATTCCTCCTGTCTTCTGCCATGTCGTCATCTTCCTGATCCTGCTCCCTCGGAAGGAAAATCCTGTGAAATGAATAGGACTTTCTTTCACGTGTAATCGTGCAGGCGGAATGGAGCACGGATACATGTACGGATCCACACCTATCTATACTTACGCATGTCGCAGCGGCTGCAAATGTGTGCACGCGCACACATAAACGAGGGGGGCAGAAAAATGACTCCATCAAGAATCTATGTAACTAGAGAATGGCTCTTCCATTGGACAGGGAGGCAGATACTTCTGTAATTTAAAACGTTCAGATACCAAAAGTATCTTTAAGATACCATTCCAATGTACCCGTGTGATCCCTGGAGAATTTGCTTTTTTTGGTTTCTTAGGCTACTATTCTGACCTAAACGCTGCTCTTTCTCTCTCGCCTTCCACTTTCAGTTTGGAAGTCCCTACTAAGATCTGGTTTTTTGTTTTGCTTTTTGGAAAAAATAAGCGTGTTTCCCTTATTTGAAACCTTTCATTTGGCAGTACCTTCTCCGGGATATGTGGCCGCCACCCGGGCTAAGTATTTGAATGCTTCTCCACCGCCCTTCTTCGTCGTCTTGATGATTTTAACTACCCACGCGCAACCATTTCCCCCTTTCTTAGGGGGACCGACTGTGAACCTGTGCGGGGTCCCTCCGTCCCTGCGTGTCCCCGTGAGCGTGTCGTGCGCGTGCAATCCCGGGTCAACGTTGCTTTTCGAACACCACAAGCTCAAATGCCACATCTTTCCGCAGAATGAAACATTGTTGTCAGGCGACGCCGTGGGGGGAAGCAGAGGCGTGTGGGGCATGCTTGGATTTTCATTTCATTTCGTTTTTTGGTTTTGTGCCTTAGGAGCAGAAAGTGGCGCGTGCAAGTTGCTCGAGTTTCTCAGGGGAAACTTTGCTTGTTCTAAAAAAGTTCATCTTTACATCT
Organism: Aspidoscelis tigris stejnegeri; assembly: GCA_023333525.1. Classification (NCBI taxonomy): domain Eukaryota; kingdom Metazoa; phylum Chordata; class Lepidosauria; order Squamata; family Teiidae; genus Aspidoscelis; species Aspidoscelis tigris. Next base: position 45,405,560 of record JALMGA010000003.1, on the reverse strand, counting down.
TTTCTCTTCTTTCTTTTTTTCGATCTCTCTCTCAGCCGTCGGCAGGGCTGGATCATCCCTGGTGAGCGCTGCGCTCCCTCGACGACTTGCGCCCGCCGCCGCCGCCGCCGCCGCTGCCTCCAGCGAAGACGCGGTGATGTAATAGGTGCCCCGACGGGGCGCAGGGGGACATATAAATGTTCGTGGTCTCGGGACTGAAGGGCTATGGCTGAGCAGCTCGAGGAGGAGGACGAGAGGAGCCCCTTTCGGCAGAGCCCTTGGTGGCAGTGAGATCAAGTTCGGAAGGCGCTCCGGACCCGCAGCCTCAGTGGATCCCGTGCTGCCCCCTCCTTCGCCCCCCCTCCCGTGTGCCCCCTCCCGGCCCTCAGAGGATTCCTCCCCCATGCAGCCCGGGCAGAGTGTCTCCAGTTCCTTGGGGCGCTGAGGGTCCGCTCCTCTCTCTCTCTGTCTCTCTCGGCCCGCACCCCCTCTCTGCCCGGTTCTGCTTTGCCCTGCTGTGATCCGAGCCCGACGTGGGAGCGCTCCCTCCGCTCTCTCCTGCGCGGCCAGAGGGTATATTTTTAGAGCCCTTGCCTGGCCGCCTGGAACCACGTGTGCTGCCCATGCTGCTCAGGATGACGGGCCCCTCTTCGGCCTGCTTGCCAGTCTTGCTGCTCGGACTGCTGTCGCCCTGGCTGGCCGGGCGCTGCATGCCCGTCTTCGCCCAGCACCACCACTACCAGCCCCCCAACGACACCCTGGAGTGGCGCTGGGAGACGCTCTTCTCGCGCTCCATGGCCCGGCTGCCCGGAGAGAGGAAGGAGATGAGCCGCGACGGGGACTACCTGCTGGGCATCAAGAGGTTGCGACGCCTCTACTGCAACGTGGGCATCGGGTTTCACATTCAGGTCTTGCCCGACGGCCGGATCAACGGTATCCACCACGAGAATCGATACAGTAAGTCTCCGGCCGCCGCCTTCGATCACCTGGACAGGTTCAGGGGGCAGCGCCGAACCGCAAGGAGAAAACGGGGGGGGGGGAGCGGGAAGCGGGGCCACTCCTTGTGGCCCCGGGATGGTCCGGCAGCCTTAGCCCTGGGCAGCATGTCTCCTTAGTTCATTATTTTAGCTTCCTCTCTGCACCGAGTGGCGGGGGAAGGTTCGCATTGAACTGGGGGGAAGAATCGGTGAGCAGGATGAAAATTGCCCGGCTTCCTCCTCTTCCTCCCTGTCCACCACCGCCCAGCTGGTTCCACTGGTTCAATCACTCCTGAAAACTACTGGTGGGGATGGGGGGGGGCGAATATTTCTCAGCTGTTGTCATTGCTTCTGACGTCCCCATCGTGAACGCGTTCGCCTGGAAGCCAAGTCCTAGGCCTGCTTCCAAGAAGACGTCCTTAGCTGAGCGTCCCGAAGGCAATCTAAAGAGGGCATGGTTATAACTTAAGTGTCTGGCGACCGCTGCCTCCGATTTAAATTGGATACAAATCTCTTAGATCAGTACAAGGGATCCGGCCTGCTGAAGAGCAAGTTGCTGGGGATCCCACCCCAAGCAAGGAAGCTGTAGCCTAGTCTGTGCTATTAAAGGCCGCCCTTCCCTCCCCCCCCCCCCCCCATCCCCAAAACAAACTAGCTCGGAAACTCTTTGGCATTACAAAGAGCAGTATCGGGAGATAGTCTGGTACTGTGTCATTAATTGCATGTTGCTTGGTTGCTCTTTGCACAAGGAGCAAGAACAGGGCTCAAAAGAACAGTGCAGGTGGCATTTCTGGTGTCTATTATAGGATTCTCCACCACCCCCTGCTGCCACCATAAAGGTCCTTCCTGCTACAGATATGTGGGTACTCATAGTGGTTTTACTGGTTTAAGAAAGATTGGATCCTGCCAAGAGTCCTGTTCAAAGGGAATCCATTCTAATTGGATGATGATGATGATGATGATGATGATGATGATGATGATGATGACTGAATGGCTGAGATACTCACAATGTCAAGGTCCACATTTGTGACACCTCAACATTGTTCCAGGCTTGTGATTTGGGCGCTGTTCATACATGGTGCTCCATCCCAAAGCATTGCACATGACCCTAATTCATATATATATTCTCTATATATAGTCAGTTGCTTTTCAGCCATACTGGCACCCTATATTTGGCAATTTGGGTATAATAAATGTTGCTTGTGGAATTCAGAAAGAAAGAAAGCTTTGCTCACCCACAAGCACTGGTGTCGCAGAAGGAACAAACAATTGCCCTGTTTTGATCTTTATTAGCTGGCATGAGCTATTGCATGGTTCTGTCAGCCAAAAGGAATTTCTTTCTTTCTTTCTTTCTTTCTTTCTTTCTTTCTTTCTTTCTTTCTTTCTTTCTTTCTTTCTTTCTTTCTTTCTTTCTTTCTTTCTTTCTTTGCAACACCAGCCAGGATGATCTAGATTTGCAGTTAGCAGCTGCCCCCATGCCCCTCCTTGCTTTCAGACACAGGTCTGCAAATGGTTAATTTAGGATTGTGGCTCCCAGAGTAGCTCTGCCAAGAAGCCGGGACAGTCCACCAGAAAAAGCATCTGTTAGTGACTTAACCTCATGGCCCCACCGCTCTAATTCTAACTACACTCCAACTGAAACAATAGGACTGGCAAGGAGAGGTTACAGGCAGCACCATGACAAATGTTTCACGTGTTCTGAAACATATTGTTACTTATTTTAACCTGGCCAATCTGAGAGAATAACTGCTGACCTTTTTATAAAGGGGAAACAAATGTCCTTCCCGTTTTTACCCAATCTTAATGCTTTTATGGAGGCTTGGCAAATGGAAAAAGGAAAGGACTGCCAAAGTGATCGATAGACTTGCAGTCAGTTTTGGTGGGTCAATAGGGGTGGATAACTAGAAAGATTGGCAGCACAGATGCAGTCCTATCTACTCAAAAGAAAACCCAGTAGAAACAAGTGCAAGCAATGATAGGCTGCAAGCTTTTGGCATAAACCAAGGAGTAGATATGCGTGGCATTAAACTGCAAGTTTTGTTGTTTTGCAACAAATCTGATCATAACAAATTTGAAGATGCTTCATGTGCAGAAGCCTTCATAGAGCAAAGCTATGATGTGCACATACAAAGGAGTTTGCTCATGTTGGCACAACCTTTTCTGCTGTTATGATGCATGTCCCTCCCCCTGCCAAAGAACAGTAGAAAATAGTGGAGAAAAGGATTGTTTCTGGCCAAGTAATACAAACTCAACATCCATAAAGTGATTTTTAAGGCCTTTTCTGCACTTACTTGTTAATCCAGATCAACATGGGAGTAGACTAGATCCAGAACAGAATTGTGCTAAGGACTCACTAATCTGGATGAATGGTTGGCCGGATAAATGTGGTCTATAGGGATGCACATTAATGATTTTTTGACATTCTATTTGAATTGAATCAAATACCCAAAAATCCTATTCGATTCAAATCTTTTAAATTCAAATTTAACAAGATTCAGTTCGTATTTACCAAATTCAAATCTATTCGTTTGAATTTTTGATTTGAATCTGCACATACGAATGTCAACAATTCATATGAGCACGTACGCATCTTCCCCACATCTGTACACATTCAAAAACACCTGTATGCATCCCGTAGTTATCCTGTATGTAACCCATTTTCATCCCGTACGGATCCGTACAAATGCAAATGGATGCAGGAAAGATGGAGTTCTTCTAGTAGGCATCGTGTACGAACCTGGACACATTTAAATGTCTCAATAATTTGAACAAATAGATCTGAAGTTTGGAATTCAATTTGGATGTTTACATTTGAATTTCGGGAAATTCTATTCGAGTTCGAATGTCAAAATTCAGCACATTTGAATGCCTGAGAATATTCGTGTACATCCCTAGTGGTCTATATCTGTGCTAGCACTCTTTAGCACACATTTGCTGTTCTAAAGCCCACCCAATGCAGATGCCTGTCTGTGGCTGATCTGGATCTAGCTAATACAGATTAGCCAAGGTGAGTGCAGAAAAGTGTTTAGTAGGACTGAGTTAAAATTGGCATGTGCAAGTAGTCAGGTTTCTCAGGAAAAACTTTTTTTCTAAAAAGGTTGATCTTTATATCTTTTTTTAAAAAAATTCTCTCTCTCATCCATTGGCAAGACCGTTGCTGGATGCTACATATCTTTTATGTAGGTGTGTCTCATGAATGCCCCTTGGATAATTCTCTCATGTTCCAATAAAAGCAGGGTATCCCACCCATCACACTTTGGTGTTAATGGGGATTGTGTTTGGCCCAGAAATGATGCAAATGTGCACATATGTATGCAGAGGAGAAATCAAATCCTCAGCTATATCTCCTGGGGAGAAACTTCCATTTTAATCAACTAGAGTGGCTGTTGCTCAGTGGTAATGCAAGCAGCCTGGAAAGCGGAGGATTGCGAGTTCAGTCCCCAGCCAGAGCTAGAGCAGGCAATAACAAACCACTTTGGTATCTCTGCCAAGAAAAATGAATTGAGGTGCCTGTATAGTGAACCAGGAATTGGCTGTGATTTGATGGTACCCAACAACACTAGAGCAGAAAATATAATGGAGAAAACATGCAGGGCAGTTTTGTCTCAAAGGAACCCAATCTTGTGAATCACAATGGATAATCCAGATTGCCCAGACAGATGAGTGGAATTGACCTATATCAAGCAAAGAGCATTTTTGCTCAACCTATCTAGCATTTAGGAGTTTGCTTTGCTCAATACAAATACTTAACAAATGCTTAACTTTCTGAATAGCCCTGTTGATTACATTCTGACCCCTCCCCAAAAATGTTTTTGTATCCTCAGGATGCAAGGCAGAATAGTGGCAATACTGTATCATAAGACTAAGGCCCTTTCTGCACTTAGTTGTTAATCCGAGGCCAATTCACACTTGGCCTACTAGTACGCATTGGGGTAGCTTCTGGGAACCACCCCCTGCACTTGCAGGAGGTATTTCCACACCAGAAACATCTTCTGCTATTCCAGAAGCATCCCCAATGTCCACTAGGGGTGGTGCATGAAACTGTGCACCATAAATGTCCCATTCCTTACCTTTCCTCACCACTGGAAAGAGCATTTACACCTCTTTTGGTGCTGGAGGCCATCTGAGGTGCTGCACAATTGCACTGGCACATCAGGTGACTGTAATGACCCAGGGGTAAGGTAGGTAGAGTTAAGGAGTTTATGTTGTATTAGTTTAGGGATAGAGACAGGCTGAAAGGGGGTGTGGCCTTTGGAATCCCAGGAAGGAGGGGTTAGCTAGCCCAGGGGGAGGCCTTTTAAAAAGCTCGTGCAACTTAGATATAACTGTTCTTGATCTTATGTCTCACTGGGGAGGGAATAGGATAAGGATCGGGTCTGAAGTTTGCCTACGAAGAAAGATAGGAGGGGATCCTGAATAGTTCTGTTATCTGAAATGCTCAAAGTTCTGCGACTGTTAAGTTAACCAAGTTGTGACAATAAAGTGAAGTTCATATTTTGTTCCTGTTGAGGTGTGTGTGTGTGTGTGTGTGTGTGTGTTGCAGAGGGCCGTGGATTGTTGGCTCAGGGATGAGATTGCTGAGTCAATTTTAAAAGTCAGAGCCCAGTAATTAAAGAGACTGAGGCGCCTGGCTAGGCGTGACATCATAGTGACCTGGGACTCTAGCACGAGTGTACAGTATGTCACTGTTGCCCTAGTGATGGTGCCAGTGCACATGCAGTCATACCACCTCCCAGGATGAAAATGGCAGTACCTGGACACACATCCAGATCCCTGGTAGGTCTGCAGATGCATGACGGGAGGGACGGCATATACTAGCACTTGCAAATGGGAATGCGAATGGGAATGCTAGTGTATGCCAGTGTGAGTACACTATTCCCATCCCCCAACAGGATGGGAAGTGCAGAAATGCCTCAGACCAAGAAACTCCTAAGAATGCAATTGTCTGCATAGGAATAGAGTAGATCCAGATCAGAACTGTGCGAAGAACTCACTAATCATTATTACCTGGGGCCTATTTGCACTACAGCCAGTAGTGCATGATTAGGGAACTTCTGGGGAAGAGCATCCGCACCTTGAGTAGGCTGCTACAGCCTCCAGGCACCCCCTGCTTTCCCAGAAGCTCCTTAATCATGTACTAGGTGTGCAGCAGAAAATCATGCCCCACACCGTTACTAACATTACATAGCAACCAGCATCTGCACCTTTTCTGGTGTTCCAGGGTCATCTGAGGTGCTGCGCAAATGAGCTGCCACCTCAGATAACCATAGGCGCAACCGTATGCTCAGAGCATCAGCGTCATCCTGGCAATGGTGCTGATACACATGCAGTCATGGAGGGCTCTACAATCAAAATGGCAGTGCCCTGAGGAGGACTGGCCCCAGGACTGGTCACGAGTGAGTGACTGATTGTGCAGGGTGTGGGCTATAGTTACCTAGCGCTCACAAGTGGTAGTTAACGTTGGGTGATTACACTCCTTTCCCATCCAACAGATGGGAAGGGAAGTGCAAAATTGCACCAGACAAATGTGGCCTACATCTGTGCTGGTACTCTTTAACATACATTTGCTGTTCTAAAGTTCACTTTACCTGTTGTTGATCCGGACTTAGCTAATACAGATCTAGCCGATATCAATCTAACTAATATGAAATAACTGAGCTATGTGCAGTAACAGGCTAATTTCACCATAATAATGCTAGGATAGGAATGTTATGTATTTTTAAAAAGAATAAATCACTCCAAATGTGTATTTTCTATGTGTTCTCTTACAGGTTTGCTTGAAATCTCCCCGGTGGAAAGAGGTGTGGTTAGCCTCTTTGGGGTTAAAAGTGGACTCTTTGTAGCGATGAACAGTAAAGGAAAACTCTATGGATCTGTAAGTAGCAATTCTGAAATTGTGCACCCTTCCCTGAGAATGCAACCAGATGTAGTTATCTGCCTTTCTTCTGATATATGACTTAAGTATACCTCCCCTATTCTCTATTGGATGAGTAGCACTTTCAACCCAAGACTCATGGGGATTGTAGTCCAAACTAAAGAATGTTCCAGCTAGCACAGTATTTCTAATTTTCCTTATTGAACAACAACCCAGTTATCATACATGAGAGCCACAGCAGAGTTCTAGGGAGGATTCTATTGAACTCTGCCACGTTCTTGGTAGGAAATCAAACAGTAGACAGCATGATGCTCTTTAGTGGCACAAACCAAACAAATATATTCTAGTTGAGCAAGTGAATGACACTAATAAAAAAAAGATAAGAAGTTGCACATCCCTTGAAAAACATTAGAGGATTATCCTGTAAGTGATTTCAAGACATTTTCAAGTGTTGTGTCAGTATTATAATCTTAAAAGAGAGAGAGAGAGCACCATACTGTAATATACTTCTCTGCAATTAAGGTTAACTGACCATAGGTTGGATTATTTTTGAGTAAGCACACATAGGATGGTCACCTATAAGCTCCAAAAGGAAGGGCAATGCCCACAGTGAGCTCAAGAACATAAGAGGAGCCCTGCTGGATCAGGCTACAGGCCATCTACAAGCAATTGCCCATGGGCATCTCAAGCAGAGACAAAGGCAAACCTTCTCCTGCTCTCGAATCCCAGCAAATGGCTTTAGAGGCATCCTGCTTGTCCCCCCAGCCTGAAAGATGTACTTAGGCATCCATTCTAGTAGACATTGATGCATCTGTCATCCATAAATTTGTCTAACCCTAGCTTGCACATGCATATGGGATAACTACAGGATGCATACGGACGTGTATGGATCTGTACAGATGTGTACAGACCTGGAGAAGATGTGTACGGGCATCTACTAATGTTGTTGACACTCGTAAGTGCAAATTCAAATGAAAAATCCAAATGAATAGATTCAAATTTGCTTAATTCAAATGAAATTTGGTTAAATTCAAACTTTAAACATTTAAATGGAATCAAATTTTTGAGTATTCGATTTGAATCAAATCCTGAAAATTGCATTCACGCATGTCCCTACTCACGATAGATTCCCAGTATCTATAATATTTTGGCAGCAGGGAGCATAACCTGAACATAAGATTCTCAATGCATCGTGGCTATTTTGCATTATAATTCCCTGATTTACAGTCTGTCCTGGAAGGTAGTCCTATGATGCTTTTGTATATCATCATACTACTCTCATATTATTAGATCCTTTGAATTAGCCTGGCTGATAAAGCTAGCAATGTGAATGGTAAGATCAAGCATTCTCTTGCAGAAATCTAGTTCATAAGTTCTAGAATTCAGGGATCACTTTGGAAGCAGAATGAGATTACGTTTTCAGTTGTAACTGAGGGGAAAAGTGCATGTGTTGGTCAACAGACCAGACAGCACTTGCTGCATCCAGATGGGAGCCGGAAGCAGGCCGGATACAATGTGGAAGAAGAGAGACAATTATGAAGTGCAGCTGGTGTGAGATGCAAATGTTACAGACCCTATGGTGTGTTCCTGGCCCTTGGAAGACTTTCTATTATGCAGAGTCCCTCTTGCAGCAAGGAGGTTTCTGACTGGGCTTTTTTTGTAAGGGACCAGAAATGGCCCTGGAAATCTGCCATTTTCAATCAGTCGCAAAAGCAACCCAAGTAGAAATCAGCTCCTAAGTCTTTTCCTTCCCTGCTACGTACAGCCACACTGAGGATGGGCATGAATGATAATTGTGCCACGGGCTTATTGGCTATTGTTTTATTGAATGGAGAGGGGAAGGAAATGAGTAATTAGTAACAGCTACTGTCTAATAATGGATTAGACGTGCATATATCCATCTAATCTTTTTGTGGTAAAAATATTAATGATGTGGAGGACAGAGGAGACTTTAGCTTTTCTTTCTTCCTTTCTTTTTTTAAAGATACTGAATCCCATAGTACAAATACTCAAAGGCATTTCTTTTCTTAAAGCCCGTTTGGTTACTAAAAATATTACTAGTCCTTGTTTATGGTCATTTCCAGCTGTCTTCTGTTGTGGCCTCCCTGTTTGTATAAGCTGGAGTGGGCAGAACTGTCAGCCAACAATTTTGGAAAGCAATAGCTGTCACACTTGCCTCCTGAAGACAAGTGAGCATAAATCAAAGGCCATTTTGGCACTTACCACTAGGATGGACTAAGAAGAAGTTTATAAGCCTCCATTCTGCCACCTTCCTAGTATGCTCCATCTGCACAGTACAGAGCATAGACTGGATTACAACAGACAAAATGGCATCCTGGTTCAGTCTAGCAGTAGACCTCTTCTTTGAGGTTTATCAGCACACTAGAGGGTGGTATTCCTGACCCAGGAGCAAGCAAATGGTACACCTCCATGGTCCCGTATACCACTGGGGGGGGGGGGATTTTTGCAGTGTAGGAAGGCATACTATCAAAATGAAGCCCAGGGAATCTTGAAGGCCAGGAACTTTAATTTGTGGACCTCAGAGCATTTGGAAGCACCCCACACCAACTCTGAAGGGGTATAAGCTTCAGAGCCAGTATGGGAGCTGGTGTGGAAGGGGCAATCCTAGTGCAGACTGCTTTGTTCTAATTCCAGGAGCAATCTAACCCAACTTGGGAGGAATTGCTTATTCCAGTACAGGGTGGCCTGCACTGCCCTGGAATAGCAAGATAGTGTGGATTCAGAGTTTTGAAAGAAAAATTTCTTACTTTAACATTAGATTTGTTTTCATTTTGGAAATGCTTGGACCAGGCACTTTCCCTTTTCTGTCTAAAGTGACATTGGCACTATTTACCTTTTTTGCTTTCTATGTTGTGCATGTATTTTTTCTGCTTGATCAAAAGCAACAACCTTTGTTTTATACTGTGCCAAAGTAACTCGACAAATAGGTTACAAAGGCAATCGTTTCATTTCCTCTGTTAATCCCACCAGCTAATATATAAGTAGCCTGCTTTTTCTGGGAATTCCACACAGCCTTCCTAGCTATAAAAATCTAAATCTTTATAAATTTGTCATGCCCATTCCTAAAGCCATCTCAGTCAGTGATTACCACCACCTTTCATGCCAGCAGTATCTTTCAAAACACCATGTGAGGGCAGAGAGGATCAGGTGAGGGACAGTTGGAAGCCTGTTTTGATATTTCTAAACTGTGTGTCAGGTTCTGTCTGAACATGGGAATGGCTGAAAACGTGATCACTCCCCATCAAGATGGGAAGTAGAGCCACAATGGATCTGCTTCCATATCACCTAACTGTTGGTACTCATTATGGAGAGTCAAGGTCCTTGCTGTTGGATCAGTGCTATCCACATGCCAGAGATGACTTCTGGCTGTTGCTTGGACAGCTAACCTCCCACCCCTGTTGCATCTTCACATGTACTTTTTAGCTTTAAGAGCATAAAATTTTCAGTGCACACTTTGAAAAGATAGTTCCATGTGTGTGAGTGTCTGGGCTAGTCACTCAGAGAGGCAGTGACTCAGATTCTATTTGAAAGTCACAAACACACATAAACCAAGTGTGGATATGTCTTAAGTCTACAGTAGACCAAAATGCCCAATACATAGCTTCCAGCCGCACTCTTGTCTTGCCCCTTTCCTTCCTTTGGAAGTACTCACTGAAATGCTACTAGTAAAATCTGTATAACAATATAATAACAACAATACAGACGTTGGGAACGTTCACACTTCGGCAATAAAGATGGCCCTGCACACTCTGGGATGGAGCATCTGCCTCCATCCCAGAACAGCCCAGAGCTATCCTCGTCATTGGTAGCTGCGGAGCAGTAAAAACTACTCTGCAGCATAATCCTGGGCCAATTTGCACTTTGGGCCGTAGTCAACGATTAGGTAACATCTGTGCAGGAGGTGTTGACATGCTAGAAAAGCCCCCTGCCTGCCCAGGACTTGCCTAATAGCTGACTAGGTGTGGAGCACGAAATCATGCTCTACAACCTTACCAACCCTGTCCACCAACTTACCTGATAGTGTCCAACTGGTGACCATTTGCACCTATGCTAGACAAGGAATTGAATGGAGCTGCTGCACAAGTGCACTGGCAGCTCCACTGGCCTCCTGATGTGACTGCGGCTGCGCAGAGCATCAGCGTTGCCATAGCAACGCCCATATGCGGTCACAGAGGGCACTGCACTCAAGATGGTGGCATCTTGAAGAGGACCAGCCCTGGAATCGATCGCAGGTGAGTGACCAATTGCATGGGGCATGGGCTGGTAGTGACTACCACTCACAAGCGCGAGCACTAATCAACATTAAGTGATTGCGTTCCTTTCCTGTCCAAGGGACTGGAAGGGAAATGGGACAATGCCTCCTGGCAACCCTCTGACACAACATTCACATTACTTCCTATGGAAATGTTGCATGGGGAGGGGCAGCTGTAGCTGCACTGCCATGTGACACATTGCTGATTGCCATAGCAAGCACCTGGCATGCACGTTGTTGCTATGGCAGTGTGGACAGTTCTGGGCAGGACTATCTGCACTTCAATGGAACCCAGTTAAGTCTGGGTTAAGATTAGGACAGGCTGGCTCTCACATTGTGAACACTGGCCACTGGCCCTGTACTTAAGTTTCATGGGATAGTATGGAAGATAAGTGTGAAAAGGCCCTTCATTTCTATTGGGGTTAGTGTACCCTTTGGTTACTTGTTTCTCCAGGCACTTCAGATCTTCTTCTTACATTAAATAGAAAGCAGTGTTGAACTAGAATATAAAGGAAGTAAAAACATGAAATACAACAAGGAATGCCCTGCTGGTGCCATCATTCTCCACGGCTTGAGGATAGCACTGTGTGAAAGGGCCTTCTCACTGGTGGCCTCCTGATAATGGAATGCTCCCTGTTCTGAGATATGTGTGGCGTCTTTTGCCTTCTTCCCCATCAAGGCATACTTTTTTTTACTGAGTCTCAGGTCATTATGCTGTCCTTATGCTATCCTACTGATCTCCAACCTTTTTTAACTTGTGTACCTCTTCATAATTGTTACTGTTATTTCACATGTATATGGGCCTCTTCACACTTGGCCTAAAGGAAGGTCCTGGGATGCTCTACCATGGAGGATGCAGACCGCATGCAGCCACTTCTGTTCCAGAAACAGCTTCACACATAGTCAGACCATCCCCCCAGCTAGACAGTTGTGGAGCACTAAAAAGCCATGCCTAGTATAGCTGTGGCTGTGGTTCATTCCAATCACAGCATAGTTTGCACTTACCCAGTACTAGATTAAATGCATCATGAAAGTGTGAAAGGGTCATATGTTGTAACTATAAAATTACCTTTTCCCACCATTATTCTTTTTTTATATATGCCTAAATGTTCTGGTTCATACCCCTGGGGGTATGTGTTACCCAGGTTGGGAGTCACTGAGTTATAGCATGTCCTAAAAATGGTGGCTTCAGGTATCATAGCTGCAGACAGGGAGGAAATAATGCTGCTGCTGTGAAGGCACAGGAGGATTATTCTGTGGCTGTGTTCACACCTAAGTTTTAATCGAGCTTCAGTCCACTTTCAGAGCGAGAGAATGCACAATCAAAGGGACAAGATGGTTTCTTTCAGCATTACCTAACTCAGAAAATCACCTTTGAGTTAGATAACATGGAAGGAAAATCACTGTTCACCTTTCTTATGTGTTCTTCCATTCCGAAAGTACTGCAGCTTAATTAAAACCTAGATGAGAATGCAGCCTAATAGTGGTTAAGGACCTGCTATTCCCATAACTTTAATCATTTAAGTTGCTTGTGGCTTGCTTGGAGAATAACCATCAAATATGTGGATTTAAGTACAATGCATGAATAATTCCAGCTTATTTGTCACATTTGGCTACATGTTCCCTACATTTGATATAGATGGTTTTGCTTTGCACCCCAGCTACGCATGTACGGTGTATTTTCTGCTTGGAAAAGCATCAGTCCCAGAATATAATAGTGTAGGTGTCTTTCTAGCATCTTTTTTATTGCTGGCGATCTGCATGACTGCTTCCTTGTACCCTTTGGTAATTTTTAAAATTGAACAATTTTTTATTCCTCAAATTCCATTCCAGCATGTGAGGCAATAATTGCAATTAGAAAAGATACTGGGAACATTTTCTAAACTGTTGCATGACTTATTCTGCAAACACCTGATTTTTTTTTATTCACATTCGTTTCTTCCAAGGAGACTGAGCTTTGTTCTTCCCAAGGGATGGCTTTCCAAATCCAGTTTACAAAACATCAAACAATAGTGTACTTTTTTTTGACACATCATCCAATTAAGGTTTGCAGTGTCTCCTCTTCAGACCACACTTTCCCTTCTCTCTCCTTCAAATAATCATTAGCATAATGGAAAGATGTCTCCCTCCCATTTCATTTTTAAGGCAGCTGCTTGAGGATTTTCCATGCTTCGAAAGATCCTTAGGGGCTTACAGCTGCAAGTGTAAAAGGAGACTTCCTCCCTGTGGATAAACGCATGGACCCACACCCTTAAAACAGCTAATTCTTAACTTTAGTGTGGAGAATAAAAACATTTTTTAAAAGTTTGCCACTTCAGTTGGGGTTCACATTCTCAGTCTTCAAACACTTGAGGACTGAATTCCGTAATTGAAAGTTTCATATTTAGACCTCTTGCCAGATAATTAAAAGATCCCCTCCAAAGGTGCAAGAAAGCAAAAAAACAGAAACCTGTTTGCAATTTATGTAATACAGCTGAATGAAGACATAACTGAAGGCTCTGGAAAGGGTTGTGTATTGTCAGCCCAAACCGCTTGCTACAATTATGAAATGCAAGCAGATTTTACTGATAATCTATATTCAGGATCCAGAAAGGAATAGTGGATGACCTGCACAACTTGATTTAAGAGGTTGTGTTTTGGGGCATTTTGAAACAATTTTTTTTTAAAAAAATAATCATTTATGTTATATTGTACGTAACTGCCTTAGTGTCAGTACCAATGAAAGATGTAGATTATGGAGTTTAAAGAAAAGAAAGGAAAGGAAAAGAAAAGATAGTCTTCCCAGAAAAAATGACGTATATTTTACTTATTGGGCCTTTCTTGTCAGCACTTATTGCTAAGGGCTAATTATGGTTTCTGAAGACTATTAATCTGATACTGGAACAAACAGGCCTTTACTGGCAATTTTCAAATATTGAGGACAGACTGAAATAAGATAATGTAGATATTTGTGGTAATGTACAATTGTTTAAGTTGTTTAGGTATGACCCAAAGAAAAATAACGCTTGGTCCAAACTAAATCCAGAATAGTCTCTGGCCCATTCTACACAGACTTTTCACCCACATTAACCGCCTGTGTAATCTAGTGGTTAGGAAGCCAGTCTGGGAATACCGGGTTTGATACCACATTCCTCCATGAAGCCAACTGGGTGACCTTGGGCTAATCACAGCCCTCTTCTGAGCTCTCACAGCCCCACCTACCTCACAGGGTGTTCTGTTGTGGCGAGAAGAATAGAAAGCCGCTTTGTCAGATGCTTTGAGTCCCCTTAAATGGGTGAGAAAAACATGGTAGAAAAGCCAACTCTTCTTCTAGTACAAATTTTAGGCCTCCATATCCACACCTTAATGCAGATTCCAGAGGTCCATCTCCATCTCCATTATCTGGATTAAGTAGGCCCTTCATCCTGATGCCTGGTAGTACCGTGTAACCGGTACAACTAGAGGACCCAGGTCCTGATGCAGAATATAGGAGGCATGCAGAAAGTTACTTCCTGTTTGGGATTATCAAGAGGTGTTTTTCAGCTGAGTTCCATGGCATGCTGCATAAAAAGACAGCCCACAAACCCTGAGGCATGGGGGCTGGCATTGAAAAGGCCATGTGATCTGGATCATTGGGCTAGGTTATTCAAGACCCAGGATTTGAGTGAGGTAAATGCAGAAATGGCCCCTTTCTTCTTATACCCAGACTATTCAGCATAGTATTATGTATGTGAATGGGCTATGAATCTTTAAGGCTTTTAGACAGAAGATTTTCCTTTCCCTGTTTAAGACAGACCAGAAATTGAACCTTGCACCTTCAGTATACAAAGTGTCACTGTCTTAAGGTTCCTTACTTTCATAGATCTGAAGGTAAGTTTGCAGATTTATTTACTTCTGCTTGTGCATTTTGGCATCCATAATCATCATGTTTCCTCTTATTTACAATATGACTGAATGGGAGAAGAAAGAAAGAACATTTTTCACAAAAAATGTAAGAAAAGCTACATTTTTCTATGTATTTGATCTTAAAATTTGCAGCTCTACATATGGTAACCTGAAAGCTGCATTGCTCTTTTCATTCTGATACTTTTATTGCACCAGACTGTTATTAAATTTGGATAAATGCAAATATTAGTCTGAGGAATATAAACTGTGACTTTTGTTGATTTTAAAGAATTGTATTGATTGTATGATAAACCTGACAACCAACCAACCAACTGGAAACCAGACAACTAAGTTTACTTTTCCTGCACCTGTTTAGCTAGCATTTTCTATACCTCACTTACTTCATACTCCTCCTTTCTCTTTCCACCCCCTCCAATTCTCATTTCAGAGCCATTTCAACGATGAGTGCAAATTTAAAGAGATACTGCTGCCAAACAACTACAATGCTTATGAGTCCCAGATCTACCCGGGGATGTATATAGCCTTGAGTAAAAATGGAAGAACAAAGAAAGGCAACAAAGTCTCTCCCACCATGACAGTGACACATTTTCTTCCTAGGATCTGACAGCTGTACCTTCAGACCTACCTCAGGGACGGGGAAGCAGGCAAGACCCAGTCTAGAGCACAGGAAGGGGAGAATCGATGGTGCACTTTTCTTGAGAGTTTTATGCAAGAGTAGATGTAAGATATTTAAATTATTTAAGTCTGTATATATTGTCAGAAAGTTATTTATAGTTCTGATTTCTAAAAAAAATTCCTAAAAAAACAAAAAGACCCAGCATAAAACAAAACCTCCAACCTAAGCTATTCATCACACAATGCAACAGTAAAGGAGTCTTTTGCATTGTGATTTATTTAATTTTTTTTGTAAGTTATCACAGGTGTGCTGCTATTATGTGCTTTTTATAAAAAAACAAAACTTGTGAAATCTGATTCCTATATTTACAATGTTTTGCACTGTTCTGTGTGTTGTACATTGTTAGTGGACATAATTTTTTTAAAGAAACCAATGATAACCATAAGATAAAGTCTTATAGTCATTGAATGGGGATTGGCAAACACTTCTCAGTTCTGATGCCAGCTTATAGAAAGCAACATACAATGTCTGACCTCCTTTTGTGCAGCATAGCTCTTTGACTGAAATGGTATCGGTTTACTCCTGGTACAGAAAGTGCAGTGTTAAAGTACCACCCTACAAAGCTGTTTTTAGATCTGCTACTTTGAACTATGAACTTTCCTGCAGTCAATCTTTTTGGAGCTCCTATGATTGAATCTACGGAGCAACATGGGTGAAAACCCTGTTTGAAACTAAATGGAAGTTGCACAGCAGCAGTGCTTAGTGAATTGAATTGTGTCCTTAGCAGACACTGTTAAATGTCTAGAATGATTCTGCAGGATTCTTATATTATGATTTTAGCATTTTTTTTTTATTTTTAGTTGGATGAAGCATACTTTTTGAGTGGTTGGTATGGCCTGAACAATGTGAGTTATTTTCTGTTCCTCCAAACTTTCACACTGTGAAAAGGCCACAGTTAATTTTTGCAAAACTGCCCATCTTTTAAATGTGGTATTTCCATTCCCACTCAACTCCCAGATTCATTAATCTGGCAACATCTAAACAGAAGGTCATCAGAAAGAATTTATTTTCCTCTCCTTTTGAAAAAAGGATGATCAAACTCTTTTAAGATGTGACCAGATCCCTGTAAGTTCCTCTGTTTACTTATTTATTGATGTAATGTTTTGATGCAATATTTAAGAAGACAGAATGTGCTGCTGCCTTCAAAGCTGCAATCCATAACCCACAAACGTTACATCTAGATTTCCAAGGCAGGCCAGAACATGCCAATGGAACAGAAATTGGCTTAGATTGGGGTAGTTAATCTGTGATCCTTCAAGATGCTGCTGGATTCCATCTCCCATCACACCTGGCCACTGGCCGGTCTGGCTGGGAGGAGTTGGCTTTAGCAGCAGCTGAAAGACCAGGACTTTGGATGTCTTCAAGCAGTTGTGATTTCAGTCAGATGATTGCATCAGTTTTTTTCCTACCATAGTATGTCACTAGAACTTCGTATATGGACTGTCCACAGCTGAGTATCAGGCTCTTTCTGCACTTGTTAATCTGCAACAAGGAGATACTCAGAACGTGCTGTCTGCATGGCAACGCAGATCAAGAAGCTGCTAAAAACAGTCTTCACAGGAGTAGAGTAGATCTGGATCAGAACTGTGCCAAGGGCTCACTAATCTGGATTAGTGGTAGGCCAGATAAACATGGTTTACATCCATGCTAGCACTCTCCGTTCTGCATCAAGGAAGGGGTGTCCGTACATAGAACAGATCTGGGAAGAACATGGACATGATGTTGAATGACATGCACAGTTACAACTTGACTGTGAAGACACCTTTGCAGCTCCTCCTCAACAATTGCTGCATTGAGAGCACTGGTGTATTTACAGTGCCTGTAAAGATACCTCACAACTGTGCCAAAGTTGTCTTTGCATTGCCTTTGAAGGCACACCACCCCTGCAGTGCTCTTTAGCATGCATTTGCTGTTCTAAAACCAACTAGATGCAGATGCCTCTGCTGTGGTTGATCCAGATTTAGTTAATATGGATCTAGCTAATACAGATTAATCAAGGTAAGTGCAGAAAGGACCCGAGACCATTAGCACTAGCACTGACAAAGGAACAGCTACCCACTCTTGCCATGTCTACCTGGGTGTACAGTAGTCAATGTTTTTCGTATTTGTATAGCTTTTTCTGAGACCTTCAGGATAGATCCTGAGCAAAATTGAAAAAGATGGTTACCAGCTCAGATTACAGATCAGCAGTGAAGATGCTATGACAAACCCTTCTTAAACCAGCAGAACTGATGTCATTGCCTGTGGAGTCTTCCTGTGCAATTGCACAGAGATTGGTGTATGTCCTGAGTTCTTTTGGCATGCTTCAGGATGAACACAACAGAATTGGAATTGGTTGGCACAATAAAAGCACCCAAGTACTCTGTCTATAGCCCTTTAGTGCCAGTAGCTATGGCCCGACCACAGAGCAGGAATACATAAGACAAAGTTCATGGGATTCAAAATAAGGCAAAAGAACAGTACAGATATCACGTCCCTCTGCACCATCCTAAAGGGGATATAGCATGTTCCACTAACATCTATGTTCCTGCAGCATGAATGGATCACAGGATTGCTCTAGCTATTTGTTATGTAGAGATTTGTTCATTTAACTCTTCCAATGACTTTTAAGTCAATGGCTTATGGATTGCAGCTTTAACATTTCATTCCCTGACATAAAACTCTTTCATGTCTACCTCACTCATTCATAAAGCCAGTTTCTTTAATAAATCTTTATAAGAGGTGCATATGCTGCCCCCTCCAACTTTTAATTCAGTGTGAATTCCCATGTAGGAGGGGGCATTTTAAATCCCTACTTTTTTCCATATGTAGCCAAAAGTATTCCAGATAGTGTTGGTTGCATCCAATTTGAGCCTTGTCACGTTTGTGCTATCTTTACCCTGTGATTTACTTTTAGTAGGGATAATCATGGTGAAAATATTTGCAGACAGCTGTCAGGCTGCAGCACTATATGGTCATCCAGTAACCCTATATTTTTCTTTATATATTTTGTGAATGTAAACCATGTCTTTAAAGCAAAGAATGAACAGGCAGGTTTAAGAATGATGGCAGGGATATGGAGAGGGGGAGAAGAGAGAAGGCTGAAACTTCTGCAAGCTAGAAGAGTTTAAGGGAAGAGGGACTTTGAAAAGTAAATGCAAAGGTCATCTGGCAGCAAATGCAGCATCTAGAAAGCCTCATAATGCTTTAAGAAGAGCTCACACAATTGCAAACTGAGCTTAAGGAACAAATAAAAGCTTTGGTGCAACGGTGCACATTGCTACATGGAGGCAGAATCATGTATAATTACTGTTGTATTGCTGCTGTAGAACTGCAATAAGCAGGATAATGCCATCTCCAAAGATTTGGGGCCTTTCTGTATTTCTCTTCTCTGCTCTAGGACGGGGCAAGACACCCCATCCTGAAACAAGCAACCCAACCCATACTGCTCCTGTGGAAGTGGAACAGGGCCATCTGCATTTGAACAAACTATTCTGATTGAGCCCTGGCTGCTACCTCTGGAGACCTCTTTCATTTCCAGACCATTTTGGAGGTGGACTTACTTCTAGTACTGCTTCCTGGAGCATCACCAAAAAAGGGTCCCTGTGGTATCCTGAACCATGGAGGTGTGCCATGAGCATGCTTGTATGGTCCAGTATACCGACCCTGGGTTGGTTGTGGACTTCCATTTTGAGGACTGCAGCTATATGAGACTAGGAGGCTGCCTTGGGTGTCCTAGCCAGGTCCATGCTTTGTCCAGTGCAGGGCCCCATAGTCTGCACTATGTGGATGGTAGGTCCTTTTCCTGAATTTGTTCCAGAATAATGTTGAATGCAGAAAAGTGCCTTTGATGAGGAAGGTTTATGTCAGATCAAAACTCTCATATTGATTGCATTAGAACTCCAGCTAAAAATGCTTCTTCTTTAATTTATAGCAGTCAGTGGCCTTGAGCCTATGAACTATTTGTGTTCAGCCTAACTTATTCTCCTGACCTTTATGTGACTGGGGCTGCATCTACACATATTTTAAAAAGTGGATCAAAAGTGGCTTAGAGGTGGTAGCATGCAGCAGCTGGTTTTTCCATTCAACTTGTAATCTACATAAAAGGTCAGAAAATATACTTTGGATTAGAGCTGGGAAAGGAACACTAGTGTGCAGCGTTCTCTAGATGATGCTACAGTAACACGCCCCCTAAATTGCTTTTGAGTCACTTTTTAAAAACTGGAAGTGGATGCAAGGTGGCATACAGGGAAATGCCATAAATCAGATATGATCATTTACCCAGCCTGCCAGAATGATAGTGGCTCTCTGTTGAAAAATATGACACAGATATGCTAGGCTTGCAATAGAGCTGTAGAGAAAACCAGGAAAGGTATGCAGCTTCACACAAGTTGCTGTAAAAAATTATTAGTTTAATAATGCAAGGAAATTCAACTGCTGTATTGAACAGGTGTGTAAAATTCCCCACCACCACCTTAGTTCATATGCAGATTATTCCATCACTAGGTTTTATACCCTTGGAACATACAAGTAGTCTTATATGCATCTGCATTCCATGCTAATGGAGCATGCTCCCTGGCTATCTGCAGGAAAAGAGATCCGTAGGGGTCTGACCTAGTAGCTATCTGCACAATGGCTACCAGTGTCTGACTAACTCCAGAGAACAGGAATGAATGTTTCTCAGCCTCCAAAACTGAAAATCTGATTGTCCCCCTCCCCCCCCCCCAACAGCACTCTGTGAATGGTTCACTTCCAGAGTTCTTTCTGGAGCCTGTTGAAATGATGCTGGGTTACGTGCACCTTTTGGCCATACCCAGATATACATATGGTGAATAGTTGGAATGAACCACAGCCAAGAATACTCAGGAGGCTGCTTTAAAAGCCTATGTCTTTTTTAAAAAAATTATTCATTTTTTTATAAGAACTTTAGAACAACAACAACTACATAATCAATTTCAAACAATCAAATTTGCATATAACATCCAGCAAATCAGAACATAACAATTTTATAAACACTGTCCAACATTAAATTACTTTCACAAGACTCAAGGTTTAGCTGTAGTAACTCAGTTTAGTTAGTGGTAATCAGTTGAACCAGGTGAGGAAAGGTTGCAGAAAGTTTGTTATTGAGAAAAGTGGACATAAAGGGTGTCTTGAGTGTTTCCCAAGAGGCATGATCTCCTGGGAACTTCTTTAAAAAGCAGGTGCCATATCCTCTGGTGCCACCTAGACCAGACCTTGTGGACTGGGTGGAAGCTGCCAACCATTTCACATCTCTTTTACAATGGGCATGTGCCCTTCACTCTGCCCTAGGTCATAGCATATCCAAGGTCCTCCACATTGATTTGGCTGGAGACTCTCACTGCTATCCACTCTGAAGACCCCTTAAATTGCTTGCAGGATTTTGTGGAAATGCTACAAGATGAATTAAGGGGATCAGTGGTGCCCATGCACAGATGTTGACTCACAGAGGCAGGCGCTAGTATTCCAGAAGGTGACCTGGACCAGGGCAATGGAAATAGATATTGTGACAGTCAGGCCACCCTGAAGACATCTCCTTCCTCCAGCTGACTTACCAAGAGGTAAGTGGAGACACTGGCTGAATTAGCACTTAGACCTCTGGTATGCAATTAGGACAGCTCTGGTATGGCTCTGGTACATAATATCTGTACCAGAGCTGTCCTAATTGCATACTAGAGGCCTAAATGTGAATTCAGCCTATTTGCCCAGGTTCCCTTGAATGCCGCTACTGCTCTGAATATCATTTCTATGACTGAGTATTTCTGCTTGCAGGTCATATACTCTGCCTCAAAGCTACTGTGGTCCTGCTGTCTGGAATCTGATTGTGGACCAAAATGGCTGATTCTGCTCCAGTGTCCTGACATAATAAAATGAAATTGGCCACTTTGGGACTCATAAGTTGACTTGGGAAACAATGTTTGCAAAATGGAGAGGGACTTTTATATCTTTGGGTTGCTTTTGAAAGTTCTGTGAGTTGCTGGACCTGTACTCTGTAGAGGAAGATTGGTCAGGGCCAAAGCTCTCTTGCCTGCAGCTGCCACCACCAGCAGCAGATTTCAAAAGCTAAAAAAAGAAAGTGGAATGATAAGAAGCCCCCTCCATCCCTTTTCCCACCCTCAAGCAAGACCCTAAGTGAAACAAAATAAGAATGACTCTAGACCCATGTATAGTACGAAAGATGTAAGTTGATGTAGGCAGAACAAATTAAGATGCCACACAGCAGAGTGTATCTTGTTCCTGGACCAGTTGGCCAATAAAGGTGCTAAAATACTAAATTGGGGAGACTGGGTATGTGTGTGAGAGTGTCCCTTTGTAGCTCAGCTGTGGGATGTGTGGTGCAAAAACTGTCTTTGTGACAGAATGCTGACTGTATTATCAGAGACCCCGTGACAACAAAATAATCACTATTCTAGCATAAGAGCTAAAGTTCAGACTTCAGAACTTTGTCAGCCATCATTTTAACAAGTTTGGAGTCTGCCATTATTGCATATAACAAGGTTATTTCATAGGTGGTACTTCTCTGAAATTCTTTGTAGTGAAAGATGTGGCAGGATTTTCTTCTTCACATGGAAATGTGAACTACTATGGCTAAGTTCAGTATAAGTCCACATTGTCCCATGGCCTGGAACCATAAGGTGAGGTTTTGCTTGGAAGCCTCTCTTTGAGGTACCATACTGCATCTTTATCTGCAGAAGATCAAAATATGATTTGGTAACTTTGGCTGCATCCAGACTTGTTTATACTGCCCAGCAGAATGTGCAGTTGCAATCAGGGCATCACACATGACGATCTATGGATTGTCGTGGTATTGCATTATCCAGTCATTGCTGTGCACTTACCTTAATGCTGATCTAAGGACACTTGTTGCGCAATATAAGGAAAATTTGAATTTTCCCACCAGTCCGGGCAGAACAGTGAGAACAGGACGCTGAGAGCAGGAGGGCAGCTCAAATGTGATTGGCTGCTTCAACCTGCGTGACAGCGTGCGCTGACTCAGCTCTCGCAGCTTCTGATGGGAAGCTATGGGACCGCTTTTTGAGTTGGGACGGCTGGTCATTGTTGCACAGCAGGCAAGCTGCACTTTTACCTTTAACTGCAGATATATTCTGCACGTCTGGAGGCAGCCATAAAGTGGAGATTTCTAATCAGAGGATTGCCTCACTTCACTACCCTCAGGGAAACACCCTGTGAGACACTGCTAGCAAAAGGGTGTAATGGGATTAATCCAAAAAAGGATACCCATGGTGCCAGGAGGGCTCCATGGGGTAGCCTAAAGGGAGTGGAGTCTGTATGATCCTATGACCAAGATCCTACTTTGCAGGGATGGAAAGATTGGAAGCTTATGTTTTAAACTAAATGAAGCTCCCTATTCAATACAAAAATTGGAAGATTTTTGGGAAATAATAGTTTAATGGCAGAGCATCTGTTTTAAAAGGTCCCTGGTTCAACCTCCATCATCTTTCCAAAATGTCTGAAATCTTGAAGAACTGCTCACAGTAAGTGCAGAAGCAGATAGGTCAATGGTCTGGCCAAAGGTAAGGTAATAGAGAAGCCAACAACCTGGGGTAAGGGATCTTCCTTAATGAAGTTTGATTGCACTACCTCTAGTTCTGAGAAGCCAGGATCAAACTAGGTTTGATCACAAATCATGGTTTAAATTAACTAGGGCACCATCCAAATGATGATTTCTGGCCAAACTCTTGTAGGCCAGGTAGGTAGGCAAATCCCAGTGCACCAGCCTCCTGCCCCAAAGGCTGTCAGGGTGACCTAACCATTGGAGTGGGATAAACTACTCCAACAGTGGTCTGATGCATGCTGACTGCACCAGGTTCTCTCATTTCTGCACTGGTTCCTTCTCTTTGCAGCTCCATGCACCCTTGAGGAAAGCTATATGTAGATGAAGCCTTAAAAAATCCCCATTCAGAAATTGAGAATTCTGTCAAATGGATAACCTTCAAAACTCTTCTCCACAGCCAAGAAAAGTAGATGGACACATTCAGGCTTAAATTTTATGCATAAACAAAAACCATTTTAGCATTATAGCTGAACCAGTCTTACAGCTTGGAATCAGCAGCTTGGATGCATTTAAATTATGGTTTGCATCAAGTTCTTCAGGTCCTTTCTCACAACCCTGTTGCTAGTAGAAATGTCATTATAAATATTCAGTGTCAGGAGTGCTAAGAATGAGATAGTAGCTTGGCTCTATCATGTGGTGGTTTCAGCTGTAACTTAATTACTTGAATACATTGGATTGTTTGCATGGATCATGCTGAAAGGCAAGCTGAAAAGTCATTGTCTGTTTGACTACCAATTTCACAAACCTGAAACTTTGTCGGCTCACATTTCTTCTGGTAAAATTAAACCTAGTTATGTGGATAACAAGTTGATAAGCATTAAGCCATATACCCTGCCTTATTACTTTCACTCATTACTGTTACCTTGGCTTCCAGTATTTCTTCTCATTAGAAGTGGCAATGCTAATAATGTTTACCTGACATGGAAAAGGCATCAGGGCAATTTTGCCAGAAGTTCTTCTCTAAGCCAACGGGTGACTTAAGTTTTAAGCAAATCCAAGGTTAAAGTGACTTAAGGAATTATCTTTGTAAGTGAATTGTGCAAATTTTGAAAGCTTTCATGGTTAATAATGACAGACTTGTTTCCAAAGTCTTAGTAAAGGATTGCGATATGAAGAAATGCTTATATAGTTCAGGAATTTAGGCTTCAGAAAATCTGAATTCATTCTTTTGCCCCCTTCCTTTTACATTCCTGTATTGGGCGGGGGGAAGAGAGTATTCTACTTATAAATAACTTGGATTGATTATACTTGAATAATTAAATTATTCACCAGTACAATGGAGGTGAGTTGTGGAACAAAATTCTCAGCTTGAGGTAATATTTTCTGAAATGCTTGAAATTTGGGGCTTTTTCAAAATATGGCCCTTCCATCTTGCCCCTATCCAGTTCTCTCCATGAGTTCCCTAACACTTTGCTGCTGCCTCCATTAAAAAGGCAGCATCTTAATGGTCAGGAAATGGCTGTCGTTGTGGTGATTCAGCCACACTGGGCTAAGAAACCTCCCAGCCTCTGAAGTTGCAGAAGAAAGTTCCCACAACTTCAGCTTCTGCCCAGTGCCATTTAGCACTTGACAGGAAATGACCTCAGAAATAATTTCTCTTCACATAGTGGTGCTTTAGGTTCAAGAGGGGGGGGAACTGCCCTTGGAGTCTTTTATTGTGCCTCTTGTACTTAGGTCACCCCTGAGGCCAGCTGCAGACCCAGTGGAAGCACCCAAGGCAAGTTGTGCAGATGCAGCTACAAAATAGCTTACTCTCGTAAAAGAGAAAGGCCCACTGGCAGTAGCTAGTCAGGTAATTTGTAAAAGAGGCTTGAAAGCTTAGCCTGATTTGGTGTGAATAAGCTGACTTATGCCTTTTTCAATTTGGAAGTAGAAGGACCGGAAGGGTAATGAGAACTTTTTTGGATCCATCTGACAATGAGAACTTGGAAATTACTGAAAGGTGTTTCTGAAGCCTGAGTTTTGAGGGAAGAGACAAATAAGGTAATTTCAAAATATGCTGGAGGATGTTATTTATAGTTTCATAACATAGCATGTACAACCTTCTTTTGAACATGGGTGGGGAACAGCTAGGTTGCCCAGATTGTGTTGGGCATTCCTAACTGCAGTGTTGTCAGATGGGAAGTTGCATCCAACAGCATCTGAAGGTCCACATCTCTCCATGTGCTGTCACAAATAAAATGAAACCACGCAATCCCAGAATAGATGAGCACTTGTCAGAGGGATAGTAAACTTTTTGGGCAGTTTGAGCATCTTTTCCTCTTCCCCCTTCTCTTGTGTAGCCATCATGGCTATGTAGGTATCTTTTGGAAGCTCGACGTTTTTGTAGGTTTCCTGTATCAAAATGACTTGATTCATAAACTTATTCGATGTATTGGTTGGTTGTGGACAGTACTCCTTCTATCACTTTTGACTTCCTTTGTCAACTGACAGCCTCACCCTTGATATACTCAGCGGTAGTTGATATTGTACTGTTCAGATAATGTTGTAAAACTTTGGTATCAATGTTACATGGTACAAGCTTTCACCATTTACCAGATTTGTCTGTAGTTTTATACAGGTGTTGTTCAATATTGTGGTGTATGTGCTGTGCACATTTAAATGCATAATAAATAGATAAATGTTTACAACAAACTCAATTCACTGTGTGAATTTATTTGAGATAACATTGCATGCTCTAAAGGAAGAGAAAATGGATGAATCCTGGTTCTAAACCAGCTTTGACTGCTTCACGTAACACCACATTTCTATGCATATTTCAGTAGAAAGTCCTGCTGTGTCACTCAGACTTGCTAACTCTAAAACCACTTATTACAAGGAACTAAGCATCTGTATACACAGTGAGAGATAGCTTTGTAAACATGAATAGGCATCTGAAATGCAACAATGCAATCTTACCTTTGTCAGGGGCAGCCCTCTTCTGCCATGCAAGTGGTGCTGAAAATAATAATAATAATAATAATAATAATAATAATAATAATAATAATAATAATAATAATAATAATAATAATAATAATATTGAAAAAGGAAACAGAAGGACTGATTCTTGCTGCACAAGAACAAATGCCATCAAAGCCAGAATTGAAAAATCAGTAGAAGATCTAAAGTGCTGGCTCTGCAAAGAAGTGGATGAATCAATCAATCATATACTCAGCTGCTGCAATAAGATCGCACAAACTGATTACAAGCAGAGACACAATGCTGTAGCACAAATGATCCACTGGAACGTGTGCCAAAAGTATCATCTGCCTGTGGCAAAGAACTGGTGGGATCACAAGCCAGAAAAAATTGTTGAAAATGAACAGGGAAAACTACTTTGGGACTTCAGGCTTCAGACTGACCGAAATTTGGAGCATAACACCCCTGACATTACAATCGTTGAGAGAGAGAAGGTGTGGATCATCGACGTTGCTATTCCAGGTGACAGCAGAATTGAGGAGAAACAGTTGGAGAAGCTCACCAGATATGAAGATCTGAGAACTGAACTTCAGCGACTCTGGCGAAAACCAATGAAAGTGGTCCCAGTCATCCTCGGCACACTGGGCGCGGTGCCAAAAGATCTCGGCGGGCACCTAAAAACCATTGGCATTGACAAAATATCCATCTGCCAACTACAAAAAGCCACTTTACTGGGGTCTGCTCTCATTATTCGCCGATACATCACGCAGTCCTAGGTGCTTGGGAAGTGCCCGACTAGTGTTATAATGCAAAATCCAGCATAGTGATCTCATTTGCTGTGTGTAACTTCTGTTTTTACATAATAATAATAATAATAAATAAATGTTTATTTATAATGCCCCTTCTACCAAGGGATGGTACAGGATTAAAAATTACAGAATTTGCTGACTTGGACTGATGAAGAACACTGCTGCACGGCAGATTCCATTCAAATAAGGTTTGGGAGTACTGAATTCCCAGGTGGTGCTCTCACACCTTCAACTTTAAACCGTCTTCAATCCATCTTCAGATCTGACTGCTCACATCTTTTTATTTCTATCTGTTTTATTTGTGGACTTTCCTTGTTACCCATACTACCACCCAGAGTATCACACTGCTGGAAGCACTTGAAGGGCAACAGAACAGCTTGAGCCAGCTAATGGATTCACATTAAGAAATGATAAAATCCCAATCCTATAAACATTTAGGGATTATTTACTTTGGAGTATAAAATCATGCAACGTAGTTCTATATTGCAAATTTATGGGGGAAAGTAAAACAAGCTCTTCCAAAGGGGGCATGTTTAGCAACTCCCATGCACTCTGTAGATAAGCAAGCTTGACAAAATCTGTAATAGTTTAGAAAGATTAAGGGTGCATCTAGATATCCAAATACAGTGGAATAAGTAATCGATATTTGAGAATAAAGCATGTTTTATTCCGGAATATCAAAATACAGTGGAATAAGTAACTGATATCTGGATGCAGCCACTGTTGCTAGTGTTTTGAAGGCTGATCTTCTACACTCACACCAATTAAGGAAGGAAAAAGAATTTATATCAAATGTATCTTTCATAAATGCTCATCATATTTTTGAGGCTGGACCTTGAATTGGACATTTATATACTCCACGATAAACATGAGAAGAAAAAATTATATTGTTTCTATGCCAATCCCCTTATATTTCCAACATGACTGATACTAAGCAGATGAGGCTGCATGCATATTATGTAGTGTAGCTTTAGTAAGTTGGATGTGCAAAACAGATGCACTGACCCCGTTGTAAATATCTGGTGCTGGCAGGCATTTAGTCTTTTGTGAATTATTTGAGTAACCAAGCTCAGTTGAGGATTTCATGTGTCATGCAGCCCACCCATGCTGAGACCTTCTGCAAATATGAACTCTGCTGTGTCCATATCTTTACCACCAACATGATGCCTCCAACAGATGAGCATAATTAGGAACTGCAGAGAATGAAATTAGGCTACTGAACAATCAATCAAAATATGACTCAATTCTGGTGTGGGCTAGTGGTTTTTTTGTTTGTTCTCGCACAATACTTCCTTGGCCACCCTTTTATCGACAAATACAAAAAAAATGAGGGAAAGCGAATATCACATACGAATTATTAATGTATTAATACTGTGGGCAGCTTTGTCACTGTAATATCAAATGAAGTATTACTAGTGTAGTACTGTAGTTGAAGTACTATGCCTCTAATAGCTCTTGTTCAATTTCAAGCCACTAGTAAATGTCAGGGTAAATCAAAGTGGACCAAAAAGAAAATCAAAGAACCACAGTCTTATTTTACTTGTGCATTAGGGCACCCCAAAATTTGGTAAATACAAAATGGAGTCACACCTTATGATTCTCAAAACAGGCTTATATAGAAGGATCCTAAATGACCAGATTATAATAGGTATGGTTTAGGCATACATATTCAGTTTGTTGATGGCCAGATACATTCAGGAATGCAAAGAAAGCATCACATAAATTATTGGGTACAGCAGGGCCTCAAAACAATCAGATAACATCACAAGCTCAAAACAAGAGTTCTCTCAACTTCAAGGGCCACCACCTCCAGACAACAGACTTTAAATTCACAGCTTAAGGATACTCCAGTGTATCCTCAGTGCGAAGGCAAAATCAATTATTTTCACAGACGATCAAAGTTACAGTTTCCTCATAGGAGGAATAGGATTTCAAGTGCCAGGCACTCTGCCTCCCAACACATGAGGGTTCATAGAGCCAATCAAGTTTCAAGCTGCACTTATAGGTTTAGTGAGTTCCTGTGTTCATGCTTCTTGTGAATTTGCCTGCATTTACAGAATACTTTGCTCTAAGTCTATACTGCATAGCGAGGGTTCTTTCTCCCACATTAGGAAAATGTGCAGCTTCGTTAGAATGTTCTGGAGTGACAATGTAAAACTGTGAGTACTGTGTAATGGTATAAATGGGATTGTGAATGGAATTCACAATTTAGGATGTGTCTGAATGCACCCAAGGCTAAATCTTTTCTTCATTCTTATCTGTTGTGTTCTCAACTTTCATGCTTATTTGTGCACACTAAACTCCGTATTGGACAAGTTCCCATAAACCTCCTCACAGAACTCCATTTTGGCTTTATAGCTCCTACAGTAAAACTGCCGTGAGCCAGTTTGGTCTACTGGTTAGGGAGCTGGACTCTTATCTGGGAATACTGGGTTCGATTCCGCACTCCCCCATGAAGCCAGCTGGGTGACCTTTGGCTAGTCACGGCTCTCTTACAAGCTCTCACAGCCCCACCTACCTCACAGGGTGTTCTGTTGAGGGGAGAAGAATAGAAAAGCTTTGTCAGCCACTTTGAGTCCCCTTAAACGCGTGAGGAAAGTGGGGTAGAAAAGCCAACTCTGCTTCTTCTTCCTATTAGAAACAGTGGTGGAAAGCTAGGAGTCCCAGAGATAAACTAAATTTGTGCTCCTTAAGACAGTCCACTGTCCTTAAGATACAGCAGTGCTGACCTGAATAGCTTTTGCATGTGAAATACCAGCAGTAGGAAACCACGGTTGATAAACCTAATGGTTTATGGAAAAAATAAGTGGACTGAAATGGACAGTAAACTATATGAATATGCTTGCTCTTAGAAGCCATTCCACAATTAGAGCATTGTGCTCAAATTTATAACCCTAACACTGAGCATGCAAATGGTGATGTGAAGAAGAGTGATCCAGTGAACACCATCTACTCAAAGATTTTCTTAGAAGAAAAGAAGTCTACTTAGAATTTCAAAAAACTTTTGGTGAGGTCCCTCATCAAAGACTTCTCCATAAAGATATGGAATAAATGGACAGATCCTGTAATGGAAAGTGAGGCACTTCTTATGTTTGCACCTACGATCTTCGAGTGTTTTTCCACTAGCACTAAGGACCCCTTAAGGACCCATTTGGCTCAGAGCAGGAAGACCCCATTTCCACTACAGACCCCATTAGAGCCACATTTGTTTCCACCAGTTCTAGGGAAATTTGGATCATATGGATCCTTCAGGATCTATAATCTGGATTTCGTGTAGACCCCGTTAAAGGGGTGTACAATGGAGTCTTCAGCCATCAAATCTGGATTATACAGAGCCTATTTCCACCACTATTGGGCAATGGGGTCTAGGGGAGGCTCAGGGAGACACCCATGGGGGGGATGCACATTCTCCAAAGTCCCTCTGAAGCTGGCTCTTAAGTCCCTCCAAAGTTGCCTTCAAAGATTAGCACAGGCTCCCAAGAGATGGTGCCATGCAAGAATAATGCCTTTGTCAAAGGCTCTGGAGAATCTTTGAAGTTCATGGCAGATCACTCCAGAGATTCTCCAGAGCGACTCTGGAGGATCTTTGAAGAATCTCCAGAGCATCTACGGAGATTGCACCCCCTGTGCCCCCAAACACCTGGGGTGACAGGTGGGCCCCATGTGGGTAGATCTGGATTCGCCACACCGGTGCTCCGGCGTTTCCACTGCGAGAAAGCTACCACCCAATGCTATTGGGTGCTAGACCACCCATGGAAACACATTGGGTACTTTCTTTAATCCGGATCTACTAGATCTGGATTAGGGGAAGTACCCATTCCTTAAATCCAGATCATCTTAGATCTGGATTAAAGGAGGTCAGTGAAAAAACACCCTTTGAAAGCTTGGTATACTCTCAGTATGCTTTGTAGGATGCAAAATGTTACCCTGTTTTTGTACTTAGCTGGCCTGGCCTGGTACAGGGTTACAAACTCCATCTCAAGCTGGGACAGATTGCTCCTGGCACAGAACTTGGCCATCTGCACT
The DNA here is from genome assembly GCA_023333525.1 of Aspidoscelis tigris stejnegeri. Taxonomy (NCBI): domain Eukaryota; kingdom Metazoa; phylum Chordata; class Lepidosauria; order Squamata; family Teiidae; genus Aspidoscelis; species Aspidoscelis tigris. The sequence goes on along the minus strand of JALMGA010000003.1, from coordinate 45,374,586 downwards.
GGGACAACCTTTTCCATACCAGCCCATTCAGTGGCTCTGAAGCTCATGCCAGGCCTCTGAATGCTGTGACTGCCAGGAATGTTTCTGCCCTTCAGAACTCCCACGGGAAGCGTTTCAATGGTGAACCTTGTCACACTGCCAAAATGGCTCCCCATGGTATACTAGACCAGGGAAGTGTGTTGTATGCACATCTCCATGATCCAGTATACCATATCCTCATATGCCAGTAGACCTCGACATCAAAGTCTATCAGTAAACTGGACCAAGACAGTCCTGTTCAGATGGAGTAGACTAGGAGGGAGATGGATCTCACTTAACCTGCACCAGTGAGCAGAAAAGAGCCCCCGAGGCACTTTCCTATACTGTACTAAGAGAACAAGCTATGGGAGATGAAGACCCATGGTCATACTTACTGTTGGTACTAAAAGAAGGTACAGATGACAAGATAGTCATTACTTCAGAAATAATCGGTAACTCTTCTCAGGTGACTTTTGAAAATAAGCTAATATCTAATATTAGCTAAGCTAATATCTAACGGCTTCCACAGCTGCCTCACAACAGAATTGTGATAATGTGGCAACATTTGTTCTGGAGGCTTTTGAAAGCCTATTGAGTCTACAACTGGCAAGCGTTTTCTGTATACTGCAGATATTAGACTACTGTAATGTGCTCTACATGGGGTTACCCTTGAAAATGGTTCAGAAATTGGAACTGTGCAGAATGCAACAGCTCGACTGCTGATGCAAGTCTCTGGCTGGATTCACATCACACCAGTCTTAAAGGATCTGCACTGGTTACCTATTCACTACCGAGGCCAATTTGAGGTGTTGACAGTAACATATAAAGCCCTAAATGGCTTGGGCCCTGGGTATCTGAAGGAGTACTTTCTCCCATATAGACCTGCCCGGGCACAGCTCTCAAAAAGAGAGCCTTCTTGTAGTTACCTCTCTTTCAGAGGTACAAGGCATAGGGACGTGATGGAGGGCCTCTTCTATTGTGGCCCTGACGTTCTGGAACAACCACCCTCTTGAGATTCACCAGGTGACTACACTGTATACTTTTCAGCACCTGGTGAAAACATATTTTTACCCATGCTTTTACTGTTTTAATAGCTTCCTCAGGATGCTGCCCTGTTAGGGAGGGAGGGTGGGTGGTAAGGAGGATGGGGGTGGGAGGAAGGGGGTTATATTTTTAATTATGTTTTACCGTCTGATATGTTTTAATCTAATTGTAAGCCACCCTGGGTGAATGGCTGGATAAAAATTTTCTAAATAAATAAAATAATAAATAAATATTAGGTAAATAAGGGGGTCCTAAATAATACCTTATAAACCTGAATTATCTGTTCATATAAGGAAAATCAGTATAATTCCCAACTCCTATATTTTGCAATAAAATGAGAAGACCAAGACCAGCCTCAAATGATCTTTATTACAATATGCAGTTACCAGGAACCATTTTTAGCATGTCTGTCCATTAACACGTGGTATCTTAATCACCATGCTGGACTGCACAGTAATGTGATTCTCCTAATAATCTCTTAGAGTTTTTTTTTTCTTTAAACACTGGAATCTAAACATTCTTAAACCTTCTATCCCCATCCCAAGGGACTGGCATTAAAAGTATTTCCCCAGGTGCGTCTAAAACCCATGCTCTTTCAGGATGACCTGCTGTGCATCATTTGACATTAAGCAGCTGTGTTGATCATCAGTTAACCTTCACAAATAATTTCTTGGAACCACTGGAAACAAAACTGTAGGGAGAGAGAGAGAAGTAAATAGTAATTCACTAGGAACCATGGTGTTTTACTAAGTGACTTTGTCGCTTCCCAGACTTCTTTAGGCTGTTGAAGAACTGATTTGTACTTCAGAGGTGGCTTGATTAACAGATAACTTGAACTGTAAGATGCTAATGGATGCAAACATCACCAAATCACTTTTCTTTAATCTCTATGAAGAAGTGTGAATGAACAAGCAGGGCTGGGTCCACAAAAAGAATGCTTAACAATACTTAGAATACTGTGGGATACTAAATCAAATCACACTTTTAAAAAAATCTTAACTTCAAAAAAATAGTTTATGTTTAACATCAGTTTTCTTCTGAGGTTGACGACATATCTGTGATTTCACCATATGATTCAGGGGATGGAAAGAATGAATGAATAAGCTTTATTGATTAGTCACCTGACCATATCAAATTTCAAGTATACAAAGATAAAACCATAAAACCATACAAGAATAAAATCAAAACATACAGGAATAAAAATGAGTCTGTGTATATATCATCACCAGGAGATGGTTAAATCAGACCTGTCAAGCTTCAACAAGTATTGGAAACGTGCGCCTCAAATCAATACCTTAAGGTATTCTTTTTTCTTTAAAATTTGCAGTATCAAGAGAAATAAAGCTACCATTTGCACAGTGAAGTTCTTCAGTTTCCTCAAAGATTAATGTAGTACAAAACTACATTAAGCAAGCAAATGGAAAAATTGCAAGTGCACGCTTGCAATAATACTGCAATGAAACTGCAGGAGAAAGACTCAGGCGATCAATAAATCAAAGGCTTCTCTGGTCTACTGTGCATAAGGAGTCTGGCACCATTTCCCCAGTGAACTGTTTCTGGATGCTTTACTAAAACAGGTCCCGATAGCTACCTCAAAGGCTAGGAACTTTAGTTCACAACCTCACAAATTGGGATAGGATGGACTACCCACAGTGCAAGACATTGGCACTGGCTGCTACTGCCACTGGTCTTGCTCAGTCTGGGCCAAGTGTATCCCATCTGTGTGCCCAGTAGAAATGAACGCAAAGGCTAAATCACTTTATTGAAAATTTCTGGGACCACTTTAAGCAAACGAAATCACCTCCAGACTAGACTACTGTAGCACTCTACATGGACCTATCCTTGAATATGGTCCAAAACCTGGAACAAAGCAGAATGCAGCATCTAGAGTACCAATGGTGGTATGTGGCTGGATGCACTCACCTCATTCCTGAAAGGCCTTATATTTACCTAAATGCTACCAGGCTCATTTTAAGGTGTCAATGTTAACATAAAGTCCTAAATCACTTGGGCTTTTAATATCTGGAACAGCACCTTCTTCTTTATAGACCTGTCCAGGTATTAGGATCAAGGAGATATACCTTCTTTTTTTTTTCTAGTTCTGCCACTTTTCCAAGTGCCTTTTCTGTGGCAACCACCAGGCTTTGGGATCTTCTTGTGGCAATATATGGTTTTAAGTGCTTGGGTAAAACATACCTCTTTCCCTAGGCCTTTGATGTTCAGCTCCCTCTGAGTGTTGCCCTGCTAAGGTAGAAGGGTTATATTTTAAGTATAAAACATACCTAAAATATAATGTTCCCATCTCACCCTGTCAGGGCTTTCTCTAGGACCTCCAGATGAAGGGTGGGATATAAATAAGTAACTTTATAGCCCATTGCTTTCCTTACCTAACAGACCTGCATAATTCAAATGGACGGGTTGTGTAAGCTTAGTATGCCTCATCATATCCTCTAACATTTGACATTCAGAATCTGGGGGTAGGCCAGGCCAGGCTGAGATGGGGGAGGAATTAAGTAAGTAAATAAGGAGGTAAATAAGTAAGTAAATGACTAGTGGCTCTGTAGGGTCTGGAAGTCACAAAATCTTGACAGAGGCACTCTAAAATTGTTAATTTTTACTCTTATCTGTTCCACCACCATTCAAGGAAGGATAGCACAGAGCACAGAAAAGAAATAGCTTCCTACAATATCCATTCAGGAGCTAAATCTGCATATCTTAACCAAGGGGCTGTTTGCATTTTCAGAGCTCTGGGATGCTCTGTCTGTATGCCAGATTGCTGCTTCCATCTTGAAGCATCCTGGAGTGTTTGAATAGGAGTGTCTAGTACACTCCTGGTTGCTTCTCCACTAAGCACTTGCGCTCACTTCTGGGTGCAAATGTTGCATGGGGGCCACAGCTGTGGGTATGTAATCATGTGCCACACAAAACTTACCATGGCAATAGCAAGGCACATGGTGGAAGTTGCCACGGCTGTTGCTATGATGATTTAGATGGACCAGATTAGACTGTCTGTGCTGCAAGCACACAGAGGCAGGTTGGGGACAGTGTCAGTACTAGCAATGTGAACACTACTCTCTGACCCAGAACTTTGGGCAAATTGGCACATTTGCTTCCTGGGGAAAACTTTCCTGGGGCAGCAATTCATGGAGCCACACCAACAGCACCAATGCTCTTGCATGGCACCATTGCTGTGGTGAGAGCAGTGCAAGTAGGGCCCAACTTTAATCAGAAGGGAGGCCTGTTATGCTGAATGAAGCTTACTTCCAAGTGAAATTAAGACAGTGGCCCAAATGAAGAATAAATGTATTTTGGAAAGAAACTTTCACTTTCAGATATTCTTAAAATGCTATCAACTCTTGGTGTGTTTTTTTTAACTACTAAACCAGGATTACTTTGGGACTACACAGCAAAGTGCTCTTTTTCAAGGTGCAGTATTAAACTATACTGTGCCACCCAGTCCCAATTGCTGTTAAGTGGCTTCTACACCTTTTGCTTCTGGACGCACAGAAGAAATGTTGTATGTGATTAAAAGCACAAGATTACGTTGCAAGTTTTCATTCTTTATTTAATTGGCAATGCATATTTCTGGCAATCTACCAAAGATCTCAGGCTTTGCACAGTTCTCCGCCTTCTGAGAATTTTAATTTCATAACAGCCCTATGAGGTATGTCATGATTATTGGATGATTCTATGGCTCTGGTCACACTTTATATTTAAGAAGGAAAGAGTCCATCTTCAGTTCTCAAAGACCAAATGCCAAAGTGTGTTCCTATTATTGTTATTGTTGAATTTTCCCACCTCCCACAGGCTTATCCTGTAATTGGATAATCTCAGTACTGAGTCTATTTCATCTAGAAATGGATCCAGACAAAGAGTTGATATCCAGCTCAGCAGCAGCATGGAGAGCAGCCACCTCCACTGCTGATGATATCTGAATAGTGCCCCCCCCCCCCACACACACTGCTGCCATCATGCCATGCTGACAATTCATGGATTCCCTTTCAACATGATAGAAGGACAGGCCTCAGTGGAATAGGTAGGTGGCAGTGCAGAGTGAAAGTGGGGCATAGAAGCTGAGAGAAGATGGGGGACCTTCATGAACAAGGTCAAATTGAACACATACTGGTCAGTTTGATGAGGCCCATGATGCAGGTTGACCCCTGGTGAAGTTCATTTTGATGTGAACCAAACCTGCCAGAATCAGCTCATGCATATTTCTATTAGTGAGAATGCTACAGCTTTTCTGCCAATTATATCAACTGTAGTGTATTTGCAGCATATATGTATTTGCCTCTAAAATCATTACTTTTATTTCTCAGGGGATAATACAAGAGCTGGTTTCCAGTCTTTTCAAATGACAGAGTTTTCATTCATTTTGCAGCCTGAGATAGATATTTAGAATAAGTTATCATCACAATCACATCACAAATGAAGAAGTGGTTTGCATAGTTTGCATAAAATAGTCACCAAAAGACTGTGATTCATGGGCCATGTTCTATGGATGGTCAATGAGAGAATCCCAAAAACAGCACTGACGTGGGTACCACAAGATGGTTGCAGGAAAAGAGGAAGGCCGCATAACACCTGATGTCAAACATCTGAAAAATATCTTGAACAGATGGACATGAACTGAGATGAAGCTGAAAACCTGGCTGATGATCAGTTGCTGGAGTAATCTCATTGCACAATATGCTATTTAGCACGGGAGGGTCTAAGTCTGAGTAAGCAACTATACAGTCAAGCATAGCTTCCTGCAAACAGGTCTGAAACTAGTGCAACAATATTTCTTTCAGAATAATAATTTCCTGCGAATCTCAGCTTGTCAAAAAAAATTGGGGAGGGAAATGCTTCTTGATATCCTTCCCCTCATTTAGTTTCCTGCTGTAAACAGGAAAAGTGAATCTATTACCTCATCCTATGTAAGTTGACCCTTTTGTGCTCCAGCCAAATAGTAGTGTATGCCATCAGATCTTAGAAATGTGAAAGATTATGAAAAAAAGAAATGCAGTTGAATATGAATGAATGTAAAGTGATACTTATTGGAACAATAATAACAAAAATGTAAATATAACTATACTAATGCTGTTTGAACTAGTGATGGTTAACCAAATAGGGATGTGATTCTGAAACTGAGGTGGGTAATAGGAACAAAATGTCAGCATAGGATATTGCAGTTCTGGGTATGTAGAAATGGGGGGAAAGTATCAAATAAATAGATCTTAAAGTGAGGATAGCAGACTTAGTGACTTGGAAATACTGTAGTTGGCCTTTATATTTGAAAAGTTATCACAAACAATATGAATCATCAGTGCTCCATGGTGGCTAAAGATAGAGGTACAGCTTCCACAACACAGGAAGTAACATTTATAGCATTTGGTGTTGATTAGACCCATCTCAAGTACTCTACCCTCACTTTTGGAACAGTTTAGATAAACTGGGTAGGAAAGGTACAAAAAGGGAAGAAAGTTACAAGTCCATGGTTTCTTCTTCATTAGATGATTGACAAGGACAAAAGAACAAAAGTAGTTTATTATTTAAATAAGTAATAATTAAAACAGCAAAAATAGATGCATGTCTCTGGTCACTTAGACAGCAGCACCTAAAAAACAGGAAGTATCACATCACCCTCCTCTCTTCCCATGTTCCATAAAGGGTGGACTAGATCCACCTGGCTTTAAGCCAGCTGGCAATATGGATTAACAGGTATTAGCAGCTTCCACCAGTTGCCCTCACTGAATACATTCAAATAGAAACTGGACACTCACTTTTTGGAGATGCTGTGATTTGGATTTCTACTTTAATAGTGATCCCTTCCATCTCTATGGCTCAATGTATTATGTGTTGGGGACTGTTAGAAAATGTTCTTTCTTAATCCAGTAAAATAGTGTCCTTATGAACATATACATCAGCAGTATAGGGCATTTCTGCACTTACCTACTCCTCCATTGGATGGGAAAGGGTCAGAAGGGACTAATGTGTACTAAGCGTTCACATTAGGAAATGCTAGTACACAATAGCGTAAGCACCCCACAACCTGACACTTACCGGGATCCGGTCACATGTCTGATCCTTGTGCAGTCATGTCAGGGGTCATCTGAGGTACCAATACACTTGTGCAGTACCTCAGATGACCCCTTGCACCAGAAAAGGTACAATTTCGTGCACCACAGCTAGTTTGCAGTTAGTTAACATCTGGGCAAACAGAGGGCATTTGTAGGCTCTAAATGACTCCCACAAGTGCAGATGCACCTGCCCAGATATTAACTAATTACATATTATGGGGCCAAGTGCAGAAACACCTATAATTTCATTTAGAATAATGTGTACTAAACTAAACTGAACTGACAGATAAGTTGATGGATAAAATATTGATATTAGTACAAACCTATTGGATCAATAAAAACCAATGAGACATAGTTATCTCAGGTTACAAACTGAAGGAAAATCAAAATAGCTTCTGCAAACATAAATCATGTCTTACTAACTTGCTAGTAATCTTTCATTATTGACTTTTTAAACTTAGCAGGACCCCCACCCAGCACCCCCCAACTCACCCCAGGGGCGCACGCACATGTACGGGACTTACCTGTTCAGTGCAGGGCAGCAAGTGGGGCGAGGAGGCCAGACGCGTTCTGTGCCTGCACCCGGGGTGGTCCCGGATTTGCCAGGCACCTGCCTGGCTTCAACTGGCCATCTGCACAGGTGCGGGCGCCTGGCGAATCAGGGACTGCCCTGAATGCAGGTGCAGAATGCGGCCGGCATCCTCGCCCCACTTGCTGCCCCATGTTGAACAGGTAAGCCCCGTTCACGTGCGCATGCCCCTGGGGTGGGGTGGGGGGTGCTGGGTGGGAGTTCTGCCGGTGCCGAGAAGCCGATCTGGCCCCGGGGAGTGTGCATGACAACAAGGAAGGGAGGAGCCAGTGCCGTCCACCCCTGCCTCCACAGCAGCCAATGGGGGGAGGCCGGGGGCAGGACTTGTGAGTCCCGGGGGAGCCATTCAGCCCAAATGCATCTAAGACATTTTACCATCCACACGTAGGTAGGTAAAAGACGCATCTGCAATGCGTCCTTTACCTGCCAGTGCGGATGGGGAAGTGTCTTAGACACGTTCAGGCCGAAGCATTCTACAGCATTTTAGCTGTAGTGCGAAGAGGCCTAAGGATATTTGTGAGAACCAGTTTGGAGACAAAGCCAGTTTTATGATTAGACTGCTTTAGCTGCTTTAATTTTTTAAACTATTTTTATTCTATTCTTAAATCAAAATAGCAACACTTAAAAAAATGGCAAGTGATCCTAGAATAATTATTTAAATCAACACAGAAGTTCTCACACAAAGATTCAGCGAATTATTGTTAAAATTATTGTTTTAGTAAAGCCTAAAACTTATTTCTGTTTTTGCAAAACAAGCATAATTCTGAGAATTGAATTAACTGCCTTAATTACATAGACAAACAATTGAAACATAAAACCAAGATGCTAAGTTTAACACATCATTTGTTTCTTAAATCCTTGGTGAGGTAATGGAATCCAAGTGGGAACTGTCAATCAAGCACTCTGTTTTGCTTATCAATGCAAACATGTCTGAGTTTCCATTAGCAAAAAGTGTACCTTTTTTTGATTAGGGGAAAAAAAATTTTGGTCATAAATTCCATACATTTTAAAAAATTCAAAGGATCTAGGAGTTTAAAACAGTAACCATTAGTACTACAATCCTAAATGCAGCAAGAGGAGACAGGAGATTTAAGCAGACTGTAAGTGCCATCCATTTAACAACTTCTTTTGTGCTGAGAAAATACCTTCAAAATCACTGTATTGGTATTTTAATTAGTGAAAAATTGGGGAAACTTTTGGTGCGATCTGCTCTTGAATTACACTTTGCTGGTGTTTTAGTTTGTAAAAACTGACCGAAACACCAAACTAAGGAGACAGTAGCATAATGCAAAGCAAGGATACATCATACCAAAGTTCCTTTTTTTCCCCAGCACAATTTGTGCCAGAATAGCAGAATAACATGGAGCAGGAATCATGGCAACATCATTCTTCTGCTCAAATACATTGAACAATATAGATTTGATAAAATGTGGGAAATAAGATTTAAAAGCCAAGGCTTGAAACTGCTTCCCAAAACAGAAGAAAATTGGAAAGGTTTATTGTATTTTTCAATGAGATCACAAGCTCCAGAATGCTTGAGAGACAAAATAAGAAGATTATTTATCTGGTCCAGTTAAACTGAAGGAAGATGGGAAGAATTAATCAAGATGTTGCCAAACGATGTGCCCTGAGGATGGAGGGAAATGTGTGTGTTCTTCTTTGTGTCAATCATTGTTAGTTATTATGTTTTGTTGTTCCTTTCTCTCCTTTTATATATGTAATAAAATCAAATTTTAAAATTTGCTTATGATTGGCTCTGGCCGTTTTCTGTTGGAGCATTTCTCTGTCTTCTTTGATATTAGTCCTAGGCTGCATCTACACTGGTCCTGTGAACAAACTAACAGGCTTGCTAGAAGCCTGCATCTGTACTGTGGACCAGTTTACCTGGAGGGCATGCCTCCTGGAAGAATGCTGCATCCATGTGGGACAAGGTGATGGACTGGGCTACATCACTTGAAAGTAGTCCAAGCAATGTTCTGGGATGGTAGATCAGACCAGCTGCTCATGTGCCAATGGCACTGAGCATCTGATCCTATATACCGGTACTGAGAAGCCCAATGCCATTTCACTGGCCAACCAGAAGTGACCCCAGAAATGGGCAGTTTCTGGGTACTGGCTAAAACATCCCTAGCAGCAACCTCAGAAGCTGAGAATTTTCTTTTCTAGCATTCAAAGTTAGGATGGAGTGAGCTGGCCACAATGCAGACAGCCCTTAATGTGGGCCACTGGCCACCACTCCAGTGTTGGGCTAGATCACTCCATCTAACCCAATATTGACTCAGCACAGCAGGAGATAACTCACACCATGCGGAAACAGCTGTTACCACACTATTTAGTATTAAACAGAGTGTGTAAATCTAGAAGTCCGAAGTTCAGATGAGCAAGTGCAAATTTGTTTGCAACAATACAAATGGTGAAGATTATGCTGTTAATGTCAACTGTTTATTGACAAATATTGGGCATGTTCCAGTCCCTCCCCCAATTGTTTCATTATTCTTATCTGCAGACACATGCTGTGCCAGATCAAGAGGGAAACTCTTGATGCAATCTGATGTTGAATTACACTTTGCTGGTGTTTAGTTTGGTCAAAACTGACTGAAACACCAAACCAAGGAGACAGTAGCTTGGTACAATGCAGGGATACATCATGCCAGAAGCTCCTTTTGTTCCCCAGCATAATTTGTGCCTGAAGAGCAGAATAACAGGGAGCCTTTTGATTCACTGCATATGCTGAAGAAATACATTTAGATAGGAAAGGCCTAATTTTAACTACTAGGTACGTAAAAGGAAGAAGAAAAGCTTTCCATGGCTTCAAAAGAAGAAGTGCCTATGTGACCACTTAATAAGAAGTTGCCTGGGTGGTAGCCATTTAGGCTAAAGGGCACTGAGCCAAGAAAAAGCTTGAATGATAGGTAGCTCTGGAGGTTGTTCCAAATGTCAGTGCCTCCGTAGTCATCTGGAATTTTGTTGGTGAAAAATAATACTAGTGAAATTGCACTTCCAATGCTTTGCCCACGCACACACACACTTGTACCATAATTTAGTGCTAGCATTAAATCATAGGAACTACAATAGCCAAAAATAAGGTAACTGTTTAAGACCTACAAAAGATGTGATGCAGGAGATCAGACTAATGTCCTTCTGGATCACATACAAAAATTGAAGCCTCAAAACAATGGAGAGTTTTGCATGTGTCGGGATTCAGACAGCAACCTTAGGCTGCATCCATAATGCCAAAATGGGACAGCTGCTAATGGTGCTGGAACTGCATGTTACTAGCCGTGTGAAGGGCAAAGCCAGCCCCAAGGTGGCAAAACTGCACTCTGAGTTGACCTGGCAATAAATTCTGAAGAACAATTCCAAAAGTACTTCCTGCCCTCTTCTGCCCCTGTCCACTATCTAGAGAAACAGCAGAAGCAGGAGAAAGTTAACTTTGGGGAATTTGGGGCATGTACATATTGGATCTCTTAGCCCAGTAGTGGGAATGCCAGATCTCATTGGCCCATGAAGAAGTCTCAGTAACTCGTAGGACAGTCAATGGAAAATATTGCACTCCATTGCACTGACTTTGCACTTGGCCAGTGTGTGCTATTTCTATGTTCAGTTCCCCAGTGTATAAGAGACCCCTTTCAAAGATCTCCCCAATCTTGTTTTGTTTTACAACTCCAAACAATTTATTGTCAAGAGCAAATTTCACTATTTCACTGCTCACTCATATAATGAGGTAGTTGATAAATATATTAAAAAGCACCAGTTCCTGTTCCAAACCTTTGGCAACCCCACTTAATACATATCTCCACTGTGAAAAGTCTCCATTTCTGCCTACTGTCTGCTTTCTCTTTTTTTGTTGTTGGGTTACACTGTATGTACAGCTTTGGGCAATTTTCTTGGCAGAGATAAAAAAGTGATTTGTCATCACCTGTTTCCAGGGAGAGGCGGGGATTGAACTGGCAACCCTCTGCTTCCCAGGCAGTTGCTTATTCACGGCGGGGAGGCGGGGCTGTGACAACTAAACTTGTCTTGATGAAGGAATTTATTGAAAGCCTTTTTGAAGTCTGAGTAGATAATGTCTGTTTAGTCACCCTTATCTATAGACTTAATAACATGATGATAAAACTCTACAAGTTTAGGTGACCAAGATGTTCCCTTTCAGGTCTCAGCTACCCAGCCAGAACCAAGGTCTGTACTTTTTTCTGGAAATTTTAACTTTAATGATTTCCACCATCTTCCTCAGAATAGATATTAAGGTGACAGATCTATAGTTTTCTGGTGTTGATGCAATCAACTGCAAGGCAAAAATGCAACAGTAGAAAATGCAGAGTAGAGTAAATACATTTACAAACAATTTGCCTTCCGGTGAACAGAACATTTGCTGTAACAGGAAAAAGCAAAAAAAAAGTTACTAAAAGGAAAACACAACAACTGGGCAATCCAGCACAAAGGTGTATTTTACATGTTCCTTTCCTTGAATTCACAATGTCAGCAAAACAAACATTTCCCTCTGAGAAGATACTGAAGTTGAAAGCAAAATGATGGATCTCCCTGGAGTAGACAAACCTAGAAAGATCCACTTGCATAATATTTATTTTACTTCAGACAACTTGAAATGTTGCACAGAAGAAGGAGTTCAGGAACATCAGTTTCTGCAATAAGCTACATGTTAAGTTCAGACATTGCTTCCAGTGCAGATTATAGGAAACTTTGTATTGGTGGTATTTTCTGTGAACAAACTCCCTTGTTTTCCCAAAGAAATAAAGGACAATTTAGACAGTCATTTATGTTTTTAGCTTTAGCCATGAATGTGGATTTCTACATCCCATTAATCCCGTTGTATAGGTGATCTTTGCATCTATTTTGGATACTCTTTAACTGATTTTACTAATTTTGACAACCTGCTTTTACTAATCTGCTATTTGCATTTTTGCATTTTAATTTTTAGTACTTTATCATTACTTTTCTTCAAAGTTTTCCTTTGCATTTTAACCCAGTTACTAATTCTTTATATTGTTGCAGGCTATTTTTTTTTCCTGCTCTGCTAACTATCTAACAAATCTCTCAGTCCTTCATCTCCTTTGGAGACAAGAAAAGCTAATGGCAGAACTAAACAGTCCCAATCAACAAAGCACTGTAAGTAGTCAGTACTCAAAGTACATATGGGTCCTTCTGTCATCGTTTCACTTCAACCACGACTTAAACTTTTCTGAAAAGAGAAAACAAGAAATAAGACTTTTACCAGACTTTTCCCAACATTTGGGTCACCTATTTTTTTTAATTGGGGTGTTTTTCCACTGCAGCCCTTAGATCTGGATCTAAGAAGACCCGGAACTAAGGAATCGGTACATTTCTTAGTCCAGATCTAGTAGATCCGGATTAAGGGAAGCACCCAATGTGTTTCCACAGGAGGTGTAGCACCCATTAGGAATGGGTGCTAACACCCCTGCTGTGGAAACAGCTTTGCATCCATCTGGGGGAATCCGGATTGACCCACAAGGGGTCGGTCCATTACCCCAGGTGTTTGGGGGGGTAGGGGGGGCAGTCTTCGAAGCAACTTCGAAGTCACTTGGACTTACAACTGGCAATGTTTTGGCCCTCAGTTGTGGAAGCCAAGCATAGTGACATATTGCATATTGTAGTTAGGAAATCCACAGTTTCAGCTTTCAATGCTTTAAAAGCTCTTGAATGGATGCCATCCAGGTCTGGTAATTTGTTGATGTTTTATTTTGTCAATATGGGTGATCACTTTATTTTCTGTCTCTCCTATCTAGTGAAAATGAGACACTGTTGCTGTCAAAGTCAAGCTTTTCTTTGCTTCAACAGAATCCAGCTGGAAAGCAAATGCTTTTGAGTACATACACTTTTTCATGAGATCAAAAATACAAAAGGATTTATTAGAAGAAAACCAGCTGATCCGAAAAGAAAAACTGGTAGGCTCACATCTGGCAAAAGGTTAAATATTTCTGGAGGATCCCAAAGATTACTGATACAAAAAGAAAGCAGAATAAAGCTCTCCCTTTGGTGTGCCCCAAAGTCAAGACTTCAGAGTCCCTCTGAAGCCAGCTCTGAAATTCTTCCAGAGTTGCCTTCGGAGATTAGCAAAGGCTCCGCAGAAAAACCCCTTGCGAGAGCCGGCTCCAAAGTCACTCCAAAGGCAACTTCAGAGATTAGCAAAGGCTCCGCAGAAAAACCCCTTGCGAGAGCCAGCTCCAAAGTCGCTCCAAAGGCAACTTCAGAGATTAGCAAAGGCTCCACAGAGAAACCCCTTGTGAGAGCAATGCCGCTGTCAAGTGCTCTGGAGGATATTTGAAGTTAGCAGCAGATGGCTCCGGAGATTCTACAGAGCGATCTGCCACTAACTTCGGAGATCCGAGTGTGTAAATTTGGATTTTCAAAAATCCAATTTGAATTTGAATGTCAACATTCGACAGATTTTAATCAGATTTTCAAATTTTCAAATATCCGTGCACATCCAAGTAGTCAGTTCTGAAGATAGACTGGAGAAAGTTTAAAGTGGGGATGTGACCTCAGGTACTGAGGTTTTTCCCTATGTATGGGACAATGTGCAAAATAATTATTTGATTTTCCCTTTCTGTATGAGGCAAATCAGTCTGAGAGGCATTTACTAGCCCAGACTTGTTTCTTGACTTAGAATATATCACAGTCTTTAGTCACTACTACCTTTATCAATGTTATCTCAATGCAAAGTTGTATGATCTTATCCAAGATAGGCAATGCATCCAAAGTATGGACAGCCTGTTCAGTGCCAGCCTTTGCTTTAGCTCCAAAGCTCCCACCAGCTTCAGAGCCAGTGCAGAGGGGTAGGCTTCCAATGCTCCAAAGGCTTGGAACCTTTGTTCTGGTCCTTTGGAGTTCCTGGGAGGGCTGCATTTCAGCAGTGCATCTTGCTGTGGCACTGAACTAGGTCTCCTGTGATAGAGATGTGCAAGAGTATTCAAAACATTCAAAATTCAGTCAAATTTATTCAAATTTGGACATTCGGATTCAAATCGAATGGCTATACATTAGTTTTTTTAACATTCAAATGAATTTTGAATGTTTCAAATCATTTGTACAAATTATTTGTACAAATCATTTGGACAAATCATTTGGACATTCGTATGTGTACAGATATCTGTATGCATCTTATTTGTATCTGTACACATTTGTACGGATACATCCGGGACAAAAACATTTGTATTTTAAACATTTGAATTAATTCAATTTTTCAGATATTCAATTTGAATCTAATCAAATGTCAAAAATTGCCTTCATGCACACCCCTACATAGTAGTATATTGGACCATGAAGGTGTTCTCTCCACGTGTCTCCATGATCCAGTATACACATCCTAGTATGCTGTGTAGATCTTGGGAAAATTATCTACTGGTAGACTGACCAAGGACCCCATTTTGGGCGCTTTAGCCCAGGCAACATTCCTTCCTGTGCAGTCAGAGCTTACGGATAGATGACAGGGGCTCTCCTTCTTTCATAAGCAAGGAAACTGCAACCAAGATTACCTCCAGGACTTTAATATCCTGATAGCAAGAATGACTAGATAGTGGAAAGAGCAATGTGGCTATCTTGCAGGCATTGAACTAGGCAGCCTCAGGAAAAAAATCTAACTCTGAAACTCTAGGTTGGATGCTTCTGAGAGAGTGAATGAGAACTGAGAAGGACAAATAGCCTGAGGAATGAAAGACAACATCCACATGATCCATTGATATAGCGCCAGATGTGTGTCCAGACAACTGAGCCTGCATGCTAGTGTGTGCGACAGGAGGATATACATTGGTATGGAACTTGATTAACTGTGTCAACCCATTTCTGGGGCTATTTCTGGAGTGCTGCAAAATACCCACATCCTGCAACTTTGAGTCTGGGGAACTCTGGTTCCCTGACTTTGCAACTAGGCCAGACTGAGACAACCATCATGCAGACAGCTTGCAATGCACTACAAGCAGCTTATTGCATTCCTGACCTCGGATGCATTTCCCAAGCCAGAACTGCTATCCACAGTGAGTGCTTATGGTGTGCATGTGGAACTTAGAGGCTAAGGGTCCTTCTGCAATGTGCATTACTCCATATTATATCCCAGAATAGGGACCTGCCATCTGCATGCTATTCCTGGAATATAATCTGGAATAAGGCCCAGTGCAGAAAGGACCTAAATGTTGCTATTTTTTCCCAAGGCCACTCAGTGGCTTTTATGCTGAGAAGGACTTGAAAGCCCAACTGCAGAACCACAGTGATGCCAAACTCTTTAAAGAAGAAAATGAGTGATTTGGATTAACAAAACACTGCTAGATCTGGAGTGCTTCGTGTCCAGAATCATAGATGCCCAGCATATAATTTGCAGTGTTTTAGACCTTTTGAAAGTCTTTCAACATTTCTTCTTTTTTTATCATTCAGAATAATGGGTTGATAATCATACCTGTGCCTTGTGTCTCTTTTGTTGTCTACCTTTTATAATTTTTTGGAAGATTATTTAGTTTGACTTTTTACAAATATATATTGGAGGGGCTGATATTACAATTTAGGTATTTCAGTTTTCATTTTGGTGCCTCTAAAAGTGACTAAAATAGGTTTATAATAGATGAAAGAAAGAGAAAGAAAGAAAGAAAGATGTATTAATGCTGCATTCATCTTCCTTTTTCTGTTCTGCATCTTGTTATTTTTAAATATATTTTTATTTATTAAATCCTTTAACAGTACATGAGAATTTAAACTAAAAGAAAAAACAATGTTAGAGAATGTGAAATTGCCCCTTATAAAACTTGGACTCAATCATCTACTATACAATAGCTGGATACCTTACAACTGTGTCACAGAAGTTCAACAATCAGAGTTTTTAAATACTGAAGACCTTTTGCTTTATTTTTCAAAAGAATGAATTTTGTTTGTGATTTCATGTGGTGAGGGAGTCATCCGTAGCAGTGGTGGCCTTTGCCACCAGACATGGGTCAGGATCAAAAAGGTTAATACCCTTGTCATGTCATAGAGGTCAGCATACCACACACCAGTGGCTATGATTACAGCCCATAGTGCTCGACAAAGTCAGACCTTCACTGATTACATTAGCAAGTACAAGGCTACTTATGGAAGGAACAACATAGAACAATACTCAAAGAAACAAATTATTATTGCATGTTTAGCTGTATGTTATACATTCTTTGTTTTTTCTGAAGAAATTGAACACATTTAAAGGCTGAAAACTCACTTTCGTAAAACAACCTTAGGCTACGATGTGCAGTAACTTGCTGCACCAGGGAGGTAGCCATAGCTCAGCAGGAGAGCAACAGCCTAGAATGCACAGGGTCATAGGTTCAGTTCCAAGCATCCCCTGTAAAGAGGCATGGCAAACCTCTTCCATATTCTTGCCAAAAAGACTGTAAATGTTTCCATATAGTCAAACAACCCTCAGTTTTAAAGATGGTCATTGTTTTATAGCCAGTACTGTAAATATTGCACTGCAATAATTTATATTAAGGGGAGGAATAACAATAATGGCCACATTATTGACATGGTGGATCTCACATGGTTCAGCAAGGTAAAAAGCTATGCAAAGTAATTATTAGAAGAGTCACAAGAAAGCTGCCCTTTGCTTGTAAGCCAGACCAGATGAGACTAAAAACCATTTTGGTATCAAAGCCTTGAAAGTAATAGTCAGTACACTCCAAATGCATCTGAATGCTGAAGGCCTTCTTCTACAAGAACTGAAAGATATTGATTAAGTCAGTATCCTACTTGAGATAGAAGAATTCCTTGTCTCATCCTTGGATTGAAAAATGTTTTATAGTTCCTCAAAATTAGAGACAATATCAGAAAATTCCCAACAAAAGCAGTGAAAATGTGCCCAAGGACCCAGAAATGACATGTGAGAGAAGGGCAGGAAATGCCGTTCTTGACGTCCTTGCTGAAGAAAGCATCCCTGGGACACTATCTGTCACCCAGCACTGTCCCAAACAAGTATGACTAAGAAGGGCAGGACTTTACTGCCCTGACACAAGTCCAGCTTTCAGAAAAATGATACCCTATCAACAGCCTCAGATGTGCAGATGATACCACTCTGATGGCATAGAGTGAAGGAGAATTAAGGAACCTCTTGATGAGGAGAGTGCAAAAGCTGGTTTGAAGCTCAAATAAAAAAGAACTAAGATTATGGCATCCTGTCCCATCTCTTCCTGGAAAATAGAGGAGGAAGAAATAGAAATGGTAATTTTTTTATATATTTTATTTTTTTGGCTCAAAGGTCATTGCTGATGGTGACTGCAACCTTTGAATTAAAAGATATTGGTTCCTTGGAAGGAAAGCTATGGTAAACCTAGACAACATACAAAAAAGCAGAGACATCGCCTTGCCAACAAAGATCCACAAAGTTAGAGCTATGGTTTTCCCAGTAGTAGTAATGCATGGCTCTGAGAGTTGAAACTGTGGTGCTGGAGAAGACATTTGAGAGTCCCCTGAACTGCAAGGAGATCAAATCAGTCAATACTAAAGAAAATCAATTCTGACAGTTCATTGGAAGAACAAATACTGAAGCTGAAGCTCAAAAACTTTGGCCACACAATGAGAAAACTGGACTCATTGGAAAAGGCTCCAATGATGGGAAGGATTGAAGACAAAAGGAGAAGGGGATGGCAAAAGATGAAATGAATAGATAATGACATGGAAGCAAGGAACATGAGCTTGGGCGAACTTCAGGAGACAGTGAAGAACACAGGGCCCTAACGTGCTTTGTTCCGCAAGGTCACAAAGAGTTGGATATGACTGAATAAGTGAAATTCAACAGGGCATTTCGAATAAGCTTTATGTTAAGATTACATATTACCAGTAAGAAAACCTGGAACAGTACAAGATAATTAATGCTTTCCCTAGGAACAGAAGTTAAGATATCAGACTGTTGAAATTTTTAGAGGTAGCCCTGTTCAACACAAGCTGCAACAAACCAGAATTACTTTTTTTAAAAAAATTAAAAATCCTGTAAATAATTTCACTATCACCAGGTTGTGTCTCCTTCCTAAAGTTTCTGTGGACAAAAAGATTTATGGACAAATTATTACAAAATCAGCAAAGATACAAAAATCTCATAAGCCTATTAAAAGCCTTTAATGCACACACACAACCCCCCCCCCAAAAAAAACAGCAGCTGAGGGGGAATGCTTGTTTCAGAAAGGTCATTTATTCACTTTGTATCTGCATTCCTTCTCCCCATTTACACGCCCGCAAACTGTACTCTTCAAAGGTCTTTATTATTCTTGTTTTGGCAAAGAGAAAACAATCACTTTCACAGACAATGACATGATTACTAAAATGAAAAAGATGAAAACAATTTATTTCTTTTGTGCATTAAATAGAAGGCTTTTTAGAAAAAGGAAAGAGGAAAAATGTACGCAGAATATGTGTAAGCTGACGTTTTTCTGCAGCAAAACATGCCTTCCCCTCAAATAGGAGTGCAATATTATTATTGTTGTTGTTGTTGTTGTTGTTAAAAATCCTATGGGTTATTCATCATCCTTACACCTTTTCTTTCCAAATAAAATTAGTCATCTACATCTGGGTCCTTTCTGCACCTACTTGTTAATCTGGATCAAGGAGCTGCTAAGAACACACTGTCCACACAGGAGTAGATTCAGATCAGAAATGTGGCACATATTTGTTATTCTAAAGCACACTCAATGTATATGCTCCTGCCTGTCATGTAACCAGAGGCATTTTCGCACTACACGCGTTCCATTTGGAAGCTTAAGACACTTCCGGGCGCTTTGACCATTTACACACAGGAGCGCCGGAACGCGTGTAAACGCATTCCGGCGCGCCTGTGTGTGAATGGTAAAAGTGTTTGGGAAGTGTCTTAGCCAGCAAAGGCCGGCCAGGGGCAGGGATACGGCTGTCAACGCTGCCTCCCATTGGGTGAGAGCACCCAAGGGGCGGGCAGTGCTGTCAAGCCACTTCGCTGCTCCGTGCCGGCTGTATGGGGCTTGATCGGGCCCCGTGCAGCTGGCACAAAGATGCCTGGGCCCCCGGGCCCCCATCACAGGGCCCGGGGCAAGGTCCCTATGGGGCAGGACACCTTCGGAGATCGGAGCTCCTGGCTCCGGTCTGCGAAGGCTTCGCCCCGAACCCGATCTCGCCCATCTACGAGGTGTGGGCGCCTGAATCTAGCCGCCCGCGCGCCGCAGATGATCCCCCCATCCCCAAAGCCCCCACCCCACCCACCCCCAAAACCCGATCTCTCCCACCAAGAAGGTAGGACCTGCATGCGCGCGCGTCCCATCCCCGGGCCCTGAAACTGGGGGGGGGGGGTCATCTGCGGGCTGGAGGCGCCTACATCTAGGCGCCTGCAGCCCGTAGATGGGCGAGATCGGGTTCGGGGGTGGGTGGGGTGGGGGCTTTGGGGAGTGGGGGGATGGGGGGCTCATCTGCGGCGCACGGGCGGCTAGATCCAGCTGCCCGCGCCCCGTAGATGGGCGAGATTGGGGCGTGGGGGACCCTTGGCTGACTGGAGCAACGCGCTCCGGTCGCCCAAGGGGTTCCTCGCCCCCAGCCAGCCACGCATCGGCCTCCTGCCACCCCAGAAAAGGGCTACAGGAAGCTGATGCTCCCAGGTCCCCGACTCCGGCAGCCGCAATGGGGCCGCCGGGGTCGGGAAGGGCCTAGCTCCCCCCCCCCCCGCGGAGGGCGATCCCCTTCGTTGCCGGGCTGCGGGAGCGATCGCCCAGCGGCAGCGAGGCTGGCAGATGGCAAGGGGCCCTACGATTCGAATCGTGGGCCCCCTCGCTGTCAACCAGCCTCGCCGCGGCTGCGCGATCACTTCCACAGCCCGGCAACGAAGGAGATCAGCCCGACCGCCATCAGCTGCTGGGCCGATTTTTGGCCCATGCTGACGGGGGAGGCATGCCCGCGGCTGTCAGGGAGAGAAGCATGAGCGAATGCTTCTCTCCCCGAATGCGCTGGGACGCCTCGTATGCGCTGGAACGGATGCAGAGCACTTTAAAGTGCTCTGCATCTGGAATGAGCGGAAGACAGCTCCGGACATGCCGGGACGCAAAGCCGGCCGCGGCAATGCGAATGCCGCGCCCGGAGCTGTCTTCCGCGCGTTCCAAACCGGCGTGTGCGAAAAGGCCTCAGATCTAGCTAATACAGATCTAGTATTTACTTATGCATTTGAATTTTATTGGGTTACAACAGATTAACTGAGGTAAATGCAGAAAGGGCCTGCAGTTTGTCCTACAGCCTGTAGGATAAATCAGATTCCATTAAAAAGTTCTAGGTGGCCTTGCAGCCCCTCCCCAAGTTCTATCAGTGGTAGCTTAGCAGTGGCTGTATGGCAACTACCATTGAAAGCAATCACATCATTCTCAGGAGAGGCAGAGCTCAAAATTACCATGCCCCAGATTCCCTGTGATTGCTTAGTCACTCTTCATATGACACCTTGCTAATGCTGGGAAAATCATTCTGGATTTTTGATCCAGTTTGAGGTTCCCATGACTCTCCTCACACTTAGGCTGAGTCTAACTGGAAGCCAACTCACAGAAGCCCTGCCTTTTGGGTTGTGAAGACAGGAGTGATTGGAATAAGGCCTGTCTTTACGCAATGGTAAGCTCTGTCAACTAGGGGCTATTTCACCCTTTGGCCCATAGTTCATGATAGGTGAACTGGTGCATCTGCACTTAGAGGAGGCTGTTACAGCCTCCAAACGCCCCTGCCTTCTCAGATGTTCACTTATCGTGAACTAACTGTGGAACATGAAATCTGCTCTACAAGCTACCTAACCTTCTCAGAAACTTACCTGTCACATCCAGCCAGTGAGCCTTCACACCTCTGCTGAATGGGGTGGTCATCAGAGCTGCAAGGAAGAATGCTGAAGGCACTACCTTACAGCCTCACCTGTTGCTTCATCACAGCCCAAGTGTAGGTGTAAACAGTTGTAACTGCAGCATGGCCTGGTGACACAACAGGGGAGCACACTGGCCAGCCATGACCAGGCCATGGTAACAGAGGAACATTCCTTCAGATGCCTTTATCCATAGATCTGTGGCTCAAAGGAAAAGAAAACAAGAGGCCAATTCGCACTTAGACCTCTAGTCAAAAATTAGTGCAGCTCTGGTGAAGAGCATATGCATGTCCACTAGGTTGCTACAATCTAGAAGTGTGCCCACCCTAGAAGCGTGAGGGCAGGCATGCTTCTAAATTGTGCTCCACACCTTTACCAACATTAACTAGAAGCTTACTTGAAGCATCCGGTGCCACAACCATTCACTCTTGTTCCAGCTCACTCCGTGTGGTGGGCAGGGGAGGTGGTGTCCACGCAGGCGCAATGGTGATGGTGGACTGGGTCAATCATAGGGTCACAAGAGGGGTCATTGGCGATGGAGCAGTGGGCACTGCATATTCGATCATGGGTGCTGACATGATCGGCTGCTACACATCCTGTGCTCCCACTCAGCTGATGACAGCCAATTGTGGCAGCGAGAAGGCAGAACTTCCAGCTTCGGAGGCGGCAGCGTGGGCTGGTAAACGGGAGGACCATTCACATTTTTGGCCAGTAAGGGACACGTTTGGTAAGCTTTCCTCCAGCAAATTCAAATGGTCTACTTGCGCCTGAAGTTTACAGGCCTTAGTTCACAGCAGCCTAATCAGGTAAGTGCAGAAAAGCCTCAGACCTGTGATCAGACATAACAAAAGGGGCACCTCAAAGAAAGACATTCCCAATCTTTCTCTTATCCACCATTTCTAGCCTAGAATGTTCAAGGGGGGAGGGGCAGACTAGTGTGTGAACAATTGCACCTCAGAGCCTTTTGTAAGCTGCCTCAGAGATTTTTTTTCCCTCAGTGTCTGATCACATCTAAGACTGTATTCCCATCAGGACTGTATAGGCCTGATCCAAAAATGACTCCTTAACACCATAAGGTTTATTAACTCTTACCCATTATGCTTCTTAATGGGTTCCCTTCCGCAAGCAGTGGAAGCCTTTCTTTCATGAAGACCTCTGTAGTAATTGATGATAATGAGGAACAAGGCACAAAGAAGGCATGGGTCACCAGGTAGGAAGCCACCAAAGCGATAATTTAATTATTCTCCCAAACAAATTACTTTCAACCAAAACAAATTACCTCCAATCACTCTGCAACAGATAAGATCAGGCAAGGGAACTGAAGGCTGATGACAGCTGGAGACTGGGGAAGGCTTCAGGAGTTTATGCACTGATCACTTTTCCTTTTAGATCCATTTGATGAATGACAATGGAGTGACAGAACAACAGAGCAATAAAGTGTGCTTCCCCCTCATTTAATTTGGATAAATGCAAAGAGATCTAACCAGCCTAGTAGTAGTATGCTCTGATTGATGGGAGTAGGATCATTATTGGAGCCTAAGACAAGTGACATGCTAGCAGCAGGACTGAATATAGATGAGGACTGACTCTAGTTGGATGCTAAATCACTGGGTGGTTTTCTATATGTCACTTTGCTAGCAGTTTAACAATAACAAGGAAATGTAGGAAGAATTAGATGGGGGTGGGGGAAATCCCACCAAAGCTGACCTTGTGTTAATAACTCACCTCTCAGTCTCCATTACTTTGTTATCTTTAGCTGCATTAGCATGTAGCAAACAACAACAACAAAACATTCCCTAGTATGAACGTAGGTACACATTAGTCTGCTTTGCACTTTTTTCATCCAACAGGCAGGAAGGCAAATGCAGAAATGCCCCAGATTAGATCAGTTCTAAGGATGCACTAATCCAGATTAGTGGTAGACTTGATAAATCCAGTCCACATCCGTGCTACTTCAATCTGATCTGGATCAAGAAAGAGGCATCCGCACATAGAACAGAACAAGAATGAGAGTGGGTGTGGATTTGAATGACATGCATGGTTAAGTTGCCTTCACAGCACCTCCACAACAGTGTACATAAGCAACAGTGAGTTGATATCAAAGATGTAACTGTAGCCACAGAGAAGTCACTTCTGCATTGTCTTCAAAGGATATCTATCTATCTATCTATCTATCTATCTATCTATCTATCTATCTATCTATCTATCTATCTATCTATCTATCTATCTATCTATCTATCTATCTATCTATCTATCTACTGTATCTACCTACCTATCTATTCCTTCCTTCCTTTCTTCTTAGCACAAGCTGATCTAAAACCCTTCACTTAAAATACCCACACGAAAAGGTTTGAATCCCTTCGGCTGAAAATTTAAAAATAAAAATAAAAGCAAGTCTCAGGTACTTCCCACCACTTAGCCCTCCAGATATTGCCATCATGATCAGAGCCCTTTTAAGTACGGCCAGTGGAAAGCAATAATGAGGACTGTGGTTCAATGTTGCATTTGTGTTTTGCTTTGTTGTCGTGTGTGCGTAGGGGCAAACTGAGAAGTCAGCCTCCCTTACAGTTAGGAATACAGCTAAATGCTCTCAGCAGAGAAAAATGCTGTGCCTTATTATAAAGTTGATCCAAACATATGCACACTTATAAGCTGCTCTTAAGAGAGAGAAAATTAAAAAGTTAAAAGCACTGTTGTTCCCATTTCCCCCCAGAATTTGTTTTAGTTAGAAAGCAAAAAACTGAACCTGATCTTCATTTCCACATTTTCTAACATTCAAGAATGTCTGGAAAAGTGCATTTTAGCACCTGCTAAAAAAAGGAAGAAGACAAGGTTGCAGAAGGCAGAAGAGCAGCTGGACCCCATCCAACATCTTTTTTGCTGTGACAAAGGCTCAGCCTGTAGCTCCCCAAAGGACAATTAAGAGGGATTTTGCCAACAGCCTTCTGCCCCCACCCCTATTCCAAATGAGACCTTTTTTTGGAGTATGATGAAATACTTTATCACCTGCTTTGAAACCAGAGGCCAAGGGGAGGAGGACCAGACCCAGTTTTTTGTTTACAGCCTAGACTGTTTTGCATGCAGCTATTTCATTTACCAGATTTTATCTGTTAAATTTGTCAACTTTATTCCTACCAGCAGTTGTTGTTTCCTGGGCAGAAGAACTACTTTAGCCAGTAGCAGAATCTTGGTGCACCTGGTTATAGAACATGTTTTGATACAAAACATTTCACACCTGAAACAGGTATTCCAAACTCAGAATAAAACTGTTTCCCAAACAGGATTTGTTCTGAATCCAGAAGAAAATTGAATCTAGAACAGAACTTACCCACTCAAAACAACTTGCCTGAATAGTCTGAATATTCTGATGACACAGGGAAGTTGCACTTGTGGTAATTTACTTGCCAAAAGAATGCCATAGTAATTTACTATATAGTATTATTTGTGAAGTTATATTAAGTTAGTAATGGCATAAGAAAAGTCACACACGGTTGAAAATAAATAAAAATGGCTCAGAAAGCATCTTAGAAACATTCACTTGCTAGTATCTTAGTCCACATTAAAGACACACTTACATAGTTCTTCTGTGAACCTAACCTTTCAGATATGGCTACGATATCCATCTTCAGAAGATCTGACTTCTAGAAGAGTCAAATGCAGCTGAGATTTTTATTTACCACTATTGTTATTGCTATTTTATTTTTATTTTTTAAGCTGGGCTAGAAAGCCCAAGAGTTTGTACTCTGCAATCAGCTCTGGTTCCAATTATTTCTGTTAGACTCAGTGTCAGATGGGCTTAATCTCTGAAAGGTTCTGTTACTAGTAAAGGTATAAATTGTCACAAAATTCCTTGCTACAAATGCAGCTACCCTGGTAGAAGATCCCACCTGATATTTATTGGCTAAAAATCCCCTCTGCCTTGTGTTCATTTGGAAACAGAGAAGAAGCAGTTTAGTTTATGAATCAGCTGGAATCCTATGAATCTTATACGAATAGTGAATACATTTTTTTAAAAAAAAAAAGCTTGGTCTTTTCAATAGTTAAGGAACAATAATGAAAATGTCACTTTTCTTGTTACTTGAACAATGCTGACTATGAGATAGGCAACTGACAATATTACTGTTGCTTTGAGAGTGTATAAAATCATGAAGGATTCGAGACTATCACCTCTTGGCCAGATCATCTCACAATGCTACTGAAAGCAAGCAACATTCATCTTACCAAAGGGGAAACAAAACAAAACATTGTTTTGGTCTCAGAGCATTCTCAGCATGCCAAACCCAGGAAGCCTGGAATGTGTGAAGAAAGTCCTGATAAGCAACAACAACAGAAGTGATCACAGTATAGAAAAGTTACAGCTGTAACTGAACTTTTTTTTACTCCATGGCACCTGACTTCTAAACCAAACACAGATCAGGAACACTTGCAAATTAAAAGTGTATAAAGTGAGTCATTATTTGACCTAGAAAGTAATAACCCCGATTCCCCTCTCTGAAAGCTACAAATTCTCTCTCTCTCTCTTTTGCAGAAACAAGTTAGGTAAACTCTGTCTGGGGTCACTAACCCATAGTGCGACCCAAAAAGAGCGCATATAAGTCAAAGTTTATAGGCAAGTGAACTTACAAATAGAAATTACTTTTCAGAGCAAACAATCTGGGAATGAACAGAAATACCATCTGCTACAAAACAAGAGGTCAAGTCTCATATGCCCATAAATACTAGGTTAGCAGTTCTGCCTATAGTTACACACGAAGGTCATCCCTACTGAGATGAATGGAACTTAGGTGGGCATTAGGGATGCAGACAAATATTTGTAACATTCAAAGTCTGTATGGATTTAGATGAATTTGGACATTCGAATTTGATTCAAATGTTGTCACATTTGAAGACTGGCATTTGAATTCAAATCAAATGTTTTCATCCATTTGTATGAAGCTTTGTATGGAATTCGTATGCATTCGTATGAGATTAGACAACATTCATATCAAATATGAATCCTATCACATTTGAAGGGGACATGTTGGACCGAATACAAATTTTCTTGCATTCAATTTGATACAATTTGAATTTTTTAAAAAAACTTTTGTGCACATTCCTAGTGGGCATAACTAAGAGCACGGACAAACAGATTGTCTGTTTTGATGCAATAGAGTTTCTTATTGCTGTTATGTTCAGATTTCAAGGATGGCAAAAGTTAGAAGAAGGATGCAAAGATGAAAGAGTACCCTAAGTAGTTTCTGGAACTCTGGCTGTGGTCACACTTAAGGCTTCATTCAGCTTTGGTCCATTTTCATAGTGAGAGCAAAGTGACAAGCTGCTTTCTTTCAGTGTTAAATAACTCAGAAAATTCACCTTTGGGATAGATAATGTGGAAAGAAAATTACTGGTCACTTTGTTGAGGTGTTCTCTCGCTCTGAAGGTGGCATGAAGCTGGATTAAACCTTAGGTGTGACCACAGCCTTTGTTGCTGTTTTTTTCCGAGCTTCCTGCCAGGCTGGAACTGCCACTTAAATCCCCTGCAGTGTCCTATAACAATGTTATATCACAGAAATCCCAGCTGTCTTTCACTGCTGCTGTTGCTGTCACTGATGAACCTATGGCAAGGCCCACCAAATGGCCTTTTGACCAGGGTGCCCAAACCTGGAGCTGGCCATGGTGCTGAGCAAGAACTATTATAAGACACTTCATAAGACTATTCATAAGACACTTGATCCTTTGTATCAGAAAAGCAGTTTGCCAGCAAATGTAAGCTGAGAAGTAAAGAACAGATTAAATAATCCATGGTAGAAATGCAATTACTAGTTTGTTATATCTTTATTCCACCTGACTCAGGATCATGAGATATATTTTTAACCCCGGTTTGCTATAGGGATGTTGAAGGAATGTAATAAAGTGTTAGAACAGAGATTCCTGAAATGAAGTTCACATAAATGCCAGTCAGTACATACTGAGAACTGTTGGTCTGCCAGAATTTTATGACTCTCTGAGACGTGGTTAGTGTCTTCATAAAAGTAGAATGCTACTTGAAAGAATAATTACAAGATCTATTTTTTATTACAAAAATGCAGAGTTAGAACAACCCAGCGTGTTCAGGTTAGGAAAGGTCAGGTCATCTACAGTGAGAGGGGACTGTAGTTTAGTAGCACAGCAACTGCCTGGAAAATAAAGGGTCAAGGCTTCTTATCTCCAACATCTTCCCAAAAGGAGGTTTGCCAAAACACCTCTGTCTCCTTGCCAAAGAAACTGTGTGGATGCATTCCTTCAGTTTAAAGAACAGTTGAAGCTTTAAAGCTTCATTTCTTTTACACAACAGTAGCTACTAGCTGCTGCTGCTACTACTATTTACTTTTAAGTGTATTTCAAAGTAAAAAGTTTCTAAACTAAGTTGCATCACCCATGCATCTCTTTCCTTAGAGTACATTGCTTTAATGGTCATTGTACCTTCTCTAAAAATGAATAATCACTGTGCAAATAAATAGGAACATAGGAAATGGCTATATTGTTTGCAGTGACTGGTTGTAGCTTCATAGATTTCAACCCTGACTGGAAATGATGGACCATAAAGTGACTTTGTTTTCATTTATAACATGCACTCTATTACTGAGGCACAAACCTTTCCCAAACTGCACATGACAATCTCAAATCGGTACAATTGAATTCAACTTCTAAAGCAAAAAAGAATAGTCTCAATAAGTCCCAAAGCGAATCATTTGGAAACAGCCACATGACCCTTCTGTTTAACTGGGGTAGAGAAGTGTCTGATCCAACAAAATAATTACAGATATTTGCTACCAATAATGTCTATTTATAATGGCCCTGTCATTAAAAGGTATAACAAGAAACTTATGAAATCAATAAAGACATGCAAAAGGAAAACATGTAAAAATTGAACAGTTTGTATATAAAACCAACATGTAAGTTCGTAATCACTTAAAGGGTGTTTTTCCACTGTCACTAGAAATACCCATTAAGTACCCATTAATGGGTACTTAATGGGTACTTTTAGTGACAGTGGAAAAACACTCAAAGGTCTGTTTGTATCTTTTTATCTAACTGCATTTTAAAGGAATGCCTAAATAGAGAACAAATGCCATTCAATCTATTAAAGTTTTGGGAAATGTAACAAAGTTAAAGTTTAGAATGGGGTTCTTCATTTAACAAGCTTACTGGGGAATCCATGAAAAATGTATTAATAAGCAAGGTTCCTTTGCTCTCTCATCTTTTCATGCACCCATACCCCTAAAGTATGGTAGTTTAGATGTTATATATCTACAATTCCCATCAGTGCCAGTAAATGTGGCTAATGTTCACATTTGTTGTAGCCAAGGTTTGTGAATGAAACAAAAACTTAGAGCTTTAGCTCACCAAAACTAACCTAACAAAATCTTGTGCCTAAAACTGCATGGAACCAAAACTTTAGAACAAAACAAAATATGTGAAAATGTGATAAGCCAACAGAGTTCTTTCCATCCATCTTCTTTCCACAGCCTTCTGTAAGATTAGGGAGACAGAGAGGACTTAGTGGTTTAAAGCTCTATCTAGTGGCCAAACAAAGAATTATCCAGAATTAAGATTAGTTGAAGAATCTGTATGAGCCTTTTACTTTAGATGTAATTCTCTATGTTGATTCCAAACATTTTTTATTTCCATCTTTATGCAGAATAATTTCATTTAAGGGTCATGCCAAACATCAGAGAACATATTGTTATAACAATCCTTGAAGCAGTTTATTCTATCTTGGAAACATGGGGGGGTGGGGATACAGGGGGAGAATTTACAGGTACCTTAGAGGTGGTAGCAATCAGACGAGCATGTGAGTGATCCCACCTGTGAATCACCCCAAAGGCAGGATCCATAAATATGCATTGTTCCATGCCACACATGAGCAATTATGGGCCAAAGTGAGTGATCTGACCAAAAAGTTGGGGTGTGGCCCACACCTCTACATGGTCAGCAGGCACAGGCTCCTCAGCCTCTGAAGTTGTGCATTTCTGGGAATATCCAGGAATGTTGCAGCTGTGTGATCAGAAGGAGTCCACTTCCAAGACTGCTTCTGAGAGCCAACCCAAAGGGCACCAAGCTCTGCATGCTAAGCGAACCAATCTCCCACAGGAATGGGCTCTGGCACCCTTTTCTCACTAGGGTAAACTCCAACACTACATCCCATTTAGATGTTGCACTTTTATGGGAGTCAGGGCCTCCCAGTGCAGACAAGACCTGTGCAGCAACCCCATGCAGGCACAGCCTAAGATGTCCCAAGGGTGCTCTCTTACCTACTTGTATTAATGCAGCCTTTTTTTCGCTACAGGCACTCAAGCTTGGTTGAACAGTATTTGTGCTCGAATGATGCTAATGGGTTCTTTTTGTATGATAACTAATACTGGAAGTATACAGTATTTCAGATGAAGGCAGGATGATCACATCTGCCAGCCAGCCAGCCAGCCAGCTGAAGGTAGCAAACATTCTACTCCCTTCCTCCCACCACCCCAAGAAGCAAGTTAGGCTGTGCCCAGACTTGGGAATACTGCACATTCCAATGCACAATCGGGGCATGGGCATCACACTTGACACCCAATACTTTGTAGTGGTGGCTCCTTTTGCTGCCACTACTGCGAATTTACCTACTATGGAATGATGAGCACTCACTCCGCAGTATCAGGTAAATTCAAAGTTTCCCACCATCCTGACAGAATGCCGAGAAACAGCCGCCCCATCTCATGTGATGTGCTCCTCACCACATGTGCCATTGAAGTATCATAGCTTTCTGTGAGAAACTGCAGGGATGCTGCTGGAGTCCGGATGGCCCCTCATGGCTTTGCAGCCAGGTAAGCTCCATATTTTTATATAACTGTAGGTTTTATTCCACTGATCTGGTCCCAGCCTTAGACTGAAAGGCAGTAACTGGCTGAAATGACAGAATCCACTCACAGTCCATGATTGAATGGGTCTCCAACAGGGGTTTCCTAGAGCCTACTTAAATATTGTAACTACTACACAATATTTGCCCTACAATTTTCATATTGAATTCCTTATAACTGTTAAATATTTACGTTAATTTTTATTTTTTATGTATGTATGTACTGTATATAGGGATGTGTAATACGGCAATCAACAACAACCAAATACAATAATAAACATAAGAACATACAAAGAGTCCTGCTGGATCAGGCCGCAGTTCATCTAGTCTAGCATCCTGACTCACATAATGGCCCAGCAATTGCTTCTGGATATTCTCAACCAGAGGACAAAGGCAACACCTTCACCTGCTCTCAACTTCCTACAAATGGCCTTTAGAAATCCTGCCTATTTCTCCAACCTGGGGTGTTTTTGTACTTCCGTTCCTGTGCTGTGGACCAGAAAGGTGTGCAATCAACTAATGTTGAATAGCATTCACACTTGTGGTCGCTAGACAGTGTTAACCTACTGCCCATGCAATCGGTCACTTACCTGTGATCGATCCCCAGGCCAATCCTCTTCCGGATGCTGCCATCTTGAGTGCAGCGCCCTCCGCAACTATGTGTGTGTCAGTGCTGTCACTATGCTCTGTGCAGTTGCAGTCACAGTCAAATCAGGGGGTCATCGGAGCTGCCAGAACACTTGCGTGGCAGCTCCAATGGCTTTCCCAGGGCCAGCAGAAGTGCAGATAGTCACTAGCTGGATGCTTCAGGTAAGTGTCTGGAGAGGGTTAGTATGCTTGTGGGGCACGATTTCGTGCTCCAGAGCTAGCATGCAATTAGGCAACCTCTGGGCAGGCAGGGGGCATTTCTAGGCTGTAAACGCCTCCTGACAGTGCAGATGCACCTGCCCAGAGGATACCTAACTGTATGCTATGGGCTGAAGTGCAAATTCAGCCCTGGAAGCAATACCTAGCCATCCATTCTAAAATCCATTGATATACCTGTCTTCCACGAATTTGTCTAACCCTTTCTTACTGCTATCTAGGCTAGTTACTGCCACCTCCTCTTCTGATAATAATTTCCATAGACTGATGACTCTCTGGATGAAAAATACTTCCCTTTGGTGCTCCTAACACTCTTGCCTGTCAGCTTCATAGAATGTCTCCTGACTCTAGAGATAAACATTTTTTTCCTCTCACCCTTTTCCACAGCTTGTATGATTTTATGTATTTCTGCCAGGTCACCTCTTAAATGGAGTCTTTCAAGGCTGAAATGGCTTAGATGCTGCAGCTTCCTTTTATAAAGAGATGTCCCAGCCCCTTGACGATTCTGGTTGCCCTTTTCTGCCCTTTTTACAGATCCACAATATGTTTTCTGAGGTGTGAGGACTAGAATTGTACACAGTATTCCAAATGTGGCCTCACCATAGATTTATAATTACCTCTAGTTATTCCTAATTACACCTAGCACTGAATTTGTTTTTTGTTTTTTACTGTTGTTTCACACTGGCTCAAAACCTTCATTGAGCTGTCCACCAGACCCCAAGATCTCTTTCCTGGTCTGTCATAGAAAGCTCAGACCCCATCAATTTACAAGTGTAATTGGGTTCTCTTTCACAACTTTGCACTTACTAAGGCTGAAGTACACTTGCTACTTCATTGCCCACTAGGCTAGTTTGGTCTAATGGTTATGGAGCTGGACTGTTATCTGGCAATACAGGGTTTGATTCCTCAATCCCCCATAAAGCCATGTGGGTGAGCATGGGCGAGTCACAGCTCTCTTCTGAGCTCTCACAGCCTCACCTACCTATTGTGGGGAGAAGAACTGAAAGCTTTGTAAGCTGCTTTGAGTCCCCTTAAATGGGTGAGAAAAGCGGGGTAGAAAAGCCAACTCTTATTCATCATCCAATGTCAGCCCTCTGGAGCTCTTCACAATCTATTTTAATGTTTATTACCCTGAGTAATTTAGTGTTATGCTACCTCATTACTTATTCCTTCTTTTTGATCATTAATGAATAAATTTAAATCATTGGTCCCAATATTGAATCCCATGGGACACCACTTGTCACCTCTCACCACTCTGAGAACTCTCCATTTAGTACTAACTACTGTCTGTTTTCTGTCCTACCAATCCAAGACAGGGGGCAAATTTGCACTTTCTTTCCCATCCAGGGGACAGGAAATGTGAACTAGTACACCCCACCCCACTAGCCCATGCGCCTGGACACATACCTTAAGTGCAGATCTGAGCCTAGGCACTGTCATTGTCTGTCTGGATGCTAGTGCCACTGCCCATGTGCTGCCGTTATTGGGACAGCAGTGACACATCACGCATATGCATTGGTGCCGGCACATCACATGACCCTCTGTGCACCATAGAGGTGTGGAAGGGCTTGCCAGAGGATGCACAGGATGGCACAAGTCGCAGTAAATCTACTTGTAGAGCACAAAATCGTGCTTCACACCGAGTTGGCTTCCAGAATGCTCCTCCATAGAAGGGGCCTTTTCTGAGTTGGAAATGGCTCCTTCCAGTGCAGATGCTTCATCTGGGAGCACACTGGAAGCAAACTACCAGCAAAAGTGCATAAAGGCCCAAGATCTTATTCCATGACTGATGAGTTTATTCAGGCAGCTTTGATGAGGAAGTGTCATCATCAAGATAGACAGTGTAAACTGGATTACCTTTATCCACATACTTATTAAAAGTCTCAATTTTCAATCAATCAGTCTGGTATCCTCAGATGTAGAATGCAGTCCCAGGCAAATAGACTCAGATGTTAATCCAAGAAATTAAATGGGATTTTCTTAGAAGTAAATTGCACTTTTGTGAGAGTTTCTAAATGGTAAAAGTTATACAGAAGGAGTTTCAGTAGATGCAGCTGGATTTTCCTATGTTACACGTGTTAAAAACTCACATAGATTAGAAACTCACTTGTATGGGAAACTTTTGAGTATTTTAGCATTGTAATGACAGATGGGCGATTTCTGCACTGGGCCTTATTCCAGATTCTATCCCAGAATAGGAATGTGACATTCACATGCCAGGACAGACTGTCTGCAGCAGCATGTGGATGGCAGGTCCCTATTCTGGGAAATAATCTAGAACAGTGGTTCTCAACCTGGGGGTCGGGACCCCTTTGGGGGTCGAACTACCCTTTCAGAGGGGTTGCGACGAGTCTCCCACCGCCCTTCCCTCCCATCTCCCAGCTGCCCCACCCCCGTGGTTGGGGCTCTCCACAACATGAGGAACTCCATTAAGGGGTCGTGGCACTAGGAAGGTTGAGAACCACTGATCTAGAATAAGGCCCAGTAGATAAAGGGGCTTCCATTTTTATTTGACATCTTTCCATTCTCTGTTGCTTGTCCTGGAAATAGTAAATAAATGTAGGCTTGTGCAGGAAAACCAGAGGAGCTTAAAAGGAGCCTTCTGAATCACTTGAGATACTGACTTCCTTTCTCAGAGGTTGTTTGAGCAAAAAGTACACAACTACTCTAGAAACAGTGAAAAGAAGCAAAATCTTAATTTCCCAGGAACTGGCTGCTGTTCTCAGCCCATGCCTCTTTGCCCTGGAGTGCCACCCAGAGGATGAGCATGCAACTTGAACTGGGCAGTTGCCACCCTTGCGCCGTATGCAGATGTATTTATCATGCGCACATAGCATACAGAAAGTTGTTTCGCGGAGCCCAGTCAGGATTAGTTAGAGGTCTATAAAACTGGCGAATGTTTTGTTGTCGCTTTTATTCCCCCAAAAAGCGAGCTTCGGGGGCCGGGAAAGGCCTTTCCTGGCGGGGTTTTGCCATCCTTTTCTTCCTGCCAATTCTGGGAGGTGTTGCATCAGCAATTGCTCCGAGGCCACCTTGTGGAACAAAGGCTGCGCTTCTTTAAAAGGAAGGGAAAAGGGGCGAGTTTTCCGGGTCATTAGCAATGCTATTTAGATTTAGATTTCTTTCGCTCGGCATTTCTTCAAGCTCTGTGGTCTCTCTCGTGGGAGACAACCAATTACCGAGCTTGCTCGGCTCACCCGATTTCCAAGGGTGCCAAGGCGGAAAGGATGAACTTGGATATCTAGGGACAACCAGATCTGGGGTTGGCTGGCTGGCTGGCTGGCTGGTTTTTAAGTCATTTCCAAACAATAATGGGGTTGTTTTAATTTGGGGAGGCGGGCTTGAAATCTTCGCTTTGGTTAGGTTACTGGGGTCGGGAATTCGCCCTCCCTTTTCGCCGCCTCCCACTATTAGTTAGAAAATTTGGTGGGCACGTCTGCTAGCTTTTCTCCACCATCTCGTCCGGTCCCGCCACCGCCGTCCTATTGATCGATTGATCTAAAGGCAGAGAGCCTCCCGCTCTTCTTTATTTCCACCCGACGTGAAACGCGGTGTCGGGGCGAGCGCGTTTCCCTTCCGTTCTTCTCCGACGTAGCTTCCAGTGCCACGCGCCCCTCTCGCCTCTTCTGTCCCCGAGGTCCGGAAGGCCGTCGCGTTGTCGTCCCGTCGTAATTGCCGTTGTTCTCATTTGTTCCTACGCGGGTGCTCCGGCGTGCTTTGGGCGACCCTCGCCCTCGCCCTCGAGCCCGCGACCAAGCCGATCCTGCGGGAGAAGCCGAGGCTTCCGGATGCTTTCCCGAGGTCCGTGTGAGGTAATCTCGATCCATCGCGCGGGGGCGGGCGTCGGTCTCAATCCTGCCGGGGAGCGGTGTCTATATTGGAGTTGGGATTAGCCTTATCGCCTGAGCTGATAAGGCGGCCCTATAAAAGGCGGGACGGAGGCACCGCGCTTCCTGCCGCCGCCGCCGCCGCCGTCGAAAGTGCGCCCCGAGCCCCGTCGCCGTTACCCACCGCTCGCACGCGGCCCCTTTCCCCTCGGCGGTTCGAAGGGCGTGAGCGCGTTGGGCGTCGGAGAACCTCTTGTGCCCGCGGAGCCTTTGGGAAAGATGCCGTCGACCCACGGGGGGCACCAAGCCGTCGCTGCCTTGGCTCTGGTGGCGCTGTGCTGCGCCGCGGGCGCCAGATCCTTGCCTCTTAGCGATGCTGGACCACACGTCAACTACGGCTGGGGAGAATCCGTACGATTAAGGCACCTCTACGCGCCCAACAGGCACGGGCTCCTGAGCTATTTCCTGAGGATCAACAGCGACGGCCGAGTGGACGGGGCCACCAGCCAGAACCTGCACAGTAAGTAAGAACCCCACCCCACGCCAGGCCAGGCCGGCCGCAGGCGAAGCCGTCGGGGGCTACACTTAGAGAGACCTCCCGTCTAGGAAGGAGGGCAGCGACCCTCGACCGGAGGATTCTCTCGGGAGGGTCCCTCCCACCCCCCGCGGCCGCCTTCCCCCCGTGCGGTGACCGTCCAGAGGACGCCCTTTTCGCAGCACAGCGCCGACAGTTTGCAAAGACGAGGACTGAGTGCTGAAACTGGCGTTAAGCGGTTCTCGCTCTCTGGGGGAGTGGGTGGGGGGGTGGGGGGGGTAAAGGGGAACAGGCACGGAAGGGAAGAAAGCGAAATGATTTGCCCTTGGGTCTCTGCCTTATTTATTCATGGCGTGTTTTGTTCCGTGGCTCAGGTTTGCTGGAGATCCGGGCTGTGTCGGTGCGTGCAGTGGCCATCAAAGGCGTCCACAGTTCCCTTTACCTCTGCATGGCAGAAGAAGGGAGGCTGCAGGGACTGGTAAGTTATACATATGGCCCGGACTGTGCTCCTCCCTTGACCAACCTGAGCGGGTCCTCCCTGCGAAATGTTTGCCTGCTTCTTTCCCTTCAGGGTGCTCCTGGAGATTTTTATCTAGGGCTTTCCAGCAGCCAGACAAAACAACAGGGGCCAAGACTCAAATGTATTTATTGATTGATTTACTCACACCAAAAGAATCTAAACTGCGTTGCACCAATGTTTTGCGGAGGCGTGTGGGTGAGAATCGGAGCCGGATCCTTTGCAAGATTTTTTTTCCACCACCCCATTTGTAATACGGAAATAATTTTTTTAATCTCGTAATGAGGAAATTTGGGGACCACCAGTTGTGCATTGAAAGAAATGGTCCACAAAAGTGAGGCGATGGCAGAGTAACATAATGGGGCAGTTCCACCCTTACTGTGGCTTCCTTTTTGCTTGGGTGTGAACAAAAGCAGAGGCAGCAGCATTCCAAAATTTTGATTGCCAGATTTACTATTTGTTTAGGTTTCTTTTCTGAACTATTTCAAGGAGCTCCAGGCTGGAGAATCGATCCTTATCTCTGCCTGTCCTTACAGCAACCCTCGAGGTAGGTGAGGCAGTGAGATAAATGCATATTCAAGGCCACCCAGTAAGCTTGCTGGCTAAACCACAATTTGGCTAAGCAAGCATTTGAGCTCAGCTGTGCATTTCAGAGGGCTCCATTTGACGTCTAAGGGCCACACAACTATCTTGAAGTATTTGTGAATATTTTTAATATCCACTTCTTATTCTCAAGTTACTTGGAGCTTGAAAAATATATTGTGACAGTGTGATGAAGAATGAATTAGATGATTTAATATTTGATATGTGTTTTTAATTTCCAAGGACTTCTGTAGATCAACCAGGCATGCTTAATTTCAGCTGAGCTGGAGTGTGCTCAGTATTTATTTCCTGAAACTATAACAATACTGGCTAATTATCTTTGCCCTTCTGAGCCAGAAGCTGTTACTTTGAAGGATAGAAGCCAGAATACAGACCTGTCTATATAAAGCTAAGGCAGCTAACCTGTGACACTGCAAACACTGTGGGACTCCAAGCTTCCATCTGACCCAAACACACTGGCCAATTCAGCTGAGGAAGGACCGGTTTCTCCATTGACTTCTGGAGGTCTACAGTTTAGCCAATCTTGGTTTCAACAGTACTAAAGGGAGGCAGATGTTTAAAGAGATAAATAATTCTCTTGTTTCTTTGTTTCAAACACTGAAAGCTATAGAACCTCCAGATATGTGAGCATTTATCATTCAAAGCTTTTCCACACAATCCATTTTTGTTCAGCACTTGGACAGTTTTTCACAGTGGTGGCCAGAGGTGAAGCTAGAGCTGCCAGGGTGCTTAATGCGAGTTCCCTTAGACTTGATCTTCTTACGTAACAGAAGAGGTTGTGGATAATGTGGGCTATGGCCTTTGAGGCATTCAAATATATAGCAGTGATTTTTTAAAAAAGAAAAACATCCATGTGTAACTCAAATGCTTGCTAGATTCTGAGCAATCTAACAGTAAAGCAGTTTTGATAGCTACAGAGAAATCAGCATACCCCATCCCATCTGCATGAATCTGTTACCTGAGCAGATCCAGAATGACCCTGTGAAAGTGTCTCTGACAATACAATCCTATGGATGATATTTTTTAGTACATCAGGCATATTGCGGCCACATGTGCTTGGGCTAGTAGCCTGAATGGCTAAGAGAAATCCCCTGGGGAAGTTATCTGGAGAAAAAGATAGCATTGATCTTTATACTAGGTTCTAAAGTGTTTGGACCACTTCCTAAACATTGGCTATTAGTCCCCAAAGCCTAATTTGAATCATTTGTATTCATTTTATTTCACAAAGAGCCTAGCTAATTGCATCATAGAAGTTGTCATGGTGATGATTTAAAGATGCAGTCTTGATCACAATGATGACACTTCTGATAAAACACATGAAACTCCCTTAAAACACTATCCTGGTCCACTTATTAAAATGACTTCATTCACTGTTTTAAAGGCTAAATGGGAAAGGGTCATCTCAAACTGATCCTAAAAATGGAGGTTTGAGACTTCCAAACTTACTGCATAGATATTCTATGAAATCAGGTTGTAACATCTGGGCATCTTGAGCCTTGAAAGGCAGTGTATAAGCAGTGACCCGATTGACTTATATAAAATCATGCATGGTGTAGAAAAGGTAGATAGAAATTTTCTCTGTTGCACAACACCAGAATCAGGGAGCATTCTATGAAGCTGATGGGCAAGGGAGTCAAATCAGACAAGGGGAAGTATTTCTTTACCCAGATGGTCATCGGTGTATGGAAGAGGTGGTAACAGCAGCCAGCCTAGATTGCTTTAAGAATGTGTTAGACAAAATCATGGATGATAATTGCATCAGTGGCTACTAGAATGGATGCCTATGTACTGCAAAGATTCGAGAGCAGGTGAGGTGTTGAGAAACAATTTGTGGCCCATGGGGTGAAACAAGATGCTAATCGACATAGCCTGACCTAGCAAGGCTTTTCTTATGAAGGGGTTACCTTTCAAATCTAAGGCACACCATGAGGTCATGGGCCACTGTGGGACTTTACAGTTTGTTACCAATTAAACTGGATTTGGCAGATGGCATGGAACCAATGTAGATTTGATGTATTATTAATATAATGTTAGATCAATTAGAAGCAGCAAATCAGGCTAATGTGAGGATGTGAAAAGTCAAGTTCCATGTTGAATAGCAGTTAAAAGTGGTCACCATGTTTAGTCTGAAGCAAGATTAAGCAGTCTACATAGATCTGATGTGCTGTCAAACTGACAATGAGGTAGACTTACTCTCTTGCTCAAGAGCAAACAATTAGAGCTAATGAGTGGCAACTGCAGGGAAATCCACAGCAGTTAAGATCAGGGATGGAGGCTGAGTTCACACTGTGAATGTGGCCTCTGTCCCAGGCCTACCATGGTCTAAAACAGGGTAAGTGTGAATGATGCCATCTGGCAGCATCTGCCTCACTGCAGCAATGCCCACACACAGATACCCATTGCTACAGCAATGGGGCAATGGGGCATGTGACAGTGGAGACTCCCTGCCCTGCCACCACACAGCATGGAAGTAAGTGCAAAGACTGCCCTAGGTGCTCCTAGTATAGCTGTGGAACAGTTTTTATCGCTGCACAGATGGTGTTAGCCACACATGCTTAGAACTGCTCCGAGACAGAAATGGCTCTGTGGTGTACAGAGGCTCAAAATGAAGTATCCCTGGGTTTTCCCCATCATCTAAGTATGAAAAGGTCCAAACTCAGATCTACCTCTTCAGGCAATAACCTTTTCCTTGCTGCAGCTATTTAAAATAGATGTTGGACAACCACCTGCTTGTTGCAATATATATTGAGTAGGAGGGTTAGACTGTCACTTCTGAGATACCTTCCAACTTTTTGAACCCATGGGCCTGTTCACACTTGTCTTTATTCTGGAATTTATCCTGGAATAGGGGCCTGCTGTCCACATGCTATTGCAGTTTACAGCAGCCCTTAAGTGAGGTCTGACAGAGAATTGATTAACATGTGGATAACAGATCCCTATCCTGAGATATATTCCAGAATATGACCAAGTGTGAACAGGTCCTGTGATTAATGTTGGGCGTGACTGTTTACCACCACCTTAACTGAAAACACACCTATGTTATGGCTTCACTTACTGGAATTAATGAGGCTAATAAAACATGGGAATAATCTGTGAGCACTATAGCCTGCTGTTACCTTAAAAGCCATCTTTCACCTTGGCAAAGGAAGCTAGAAGTTCAATGAAAGCCTTTATTAATTGATTTATAGCCCATCCTCTGAAAAGATAAAGGTTCTCCCTCCTCTCTCCTTCATAATGACAATAGGAGGTAGGGAACACTAAGCAGATTTCTACCCCTGACTGAAATGTCAACCTTTATTTTCCAACAGCTATACAATACTGACTCTCAGCACACGTATAAAAATCTTAAAGCACCGTTAGATAGTGCTTTCATGATCCTCTTGCATCCCTGTAAGACACCCATCTACCATAGTCTGCACCAGCATATGGATGGCAGGCCCTTATTCTGAGGTGTAATCCTGAATAAGGGCCTAGTCTTCTACCTGCAAATAGTGAGACTGCTGATGCAAATGTACCTCTAGATTTAGAAGCTTAATTAATGTTATTTCCCAAAATATAACTTATCTTTGAAACTAGCCTGCTGTCTGATTCTCTGAACTCAGAGGAAATTACTTTTCTGAATGTTGATAGCAAAGAAATAGTTTAAATACAAAAAACCATGTTTTCCAGGTCCATTCCACATCCTCACGCGTTGAGTCTCACCGAGAGATTTCTGCTGCTGCTGACACTTATTGATTGTCAATCTAATATGTTTCATGTGAGGCTGTTTAGCAGTCAAGCAGTTCATACAAGAACACCATTTCTCTTATCATTGCAACTGCAGACGCAATCAGCAGGTCTATTTATTGACTAGGAGTTCAGTCGCCTCTAATGACCAAACCCAAATAACATGAACTTTTAAAGAAAAACAGTGGTGACCTAAAGGGCATGGAACAGAATTGATTATCCCATTTTTGATGCGCTGGAGTTTTATGTTAGCAAGCATTATTTTGGTTTCTGCACTCTGAGCTTCAAAGTATTATGTTATGTGACATTCATTTCTTTGCCTAGTGTGACTTCTGCATAATTTTATTGTTACCTTTATTCTGTGGATTGCTTTGTTCTGTTATATAGTTATATATAAGGATGTACCAAAATGCTGTATGTCAAAGCACAAACTGTAGTTGGAGGCCTGAGACAATTGGGTGCTTTACCTGACAGACCTGGCTCTCTGCAGCACCTTATGTGACTTTCCTGTTTCCAAAAATATGACCGTTACCATTATGACCCCTCTCAGTGGGTGGGGCTATGACATACATCAGCACACACTGGGAAACATGCATGGAGAGCTTCATCACGTTTTTACATGAGTGCCAATGAGCACTGCAGCCTATAATGTGGTCACGCTTTAAGTGATGGTCATGCTTTAGGAAGCAGGTGAGTTCCCCACACTACAGTATGGGAATAATGTGTCAAGCAAGGAAGGAGTGGGGGTTGTCACTGGGGGCAAACATTACTGTGGTGTCGGGCAGGGGGAGGTATGATGCCAGGGGACAGAAGATCTGGTTTAGGAGGAAGAGTGTTAGAATTCTTCTGCTCTGCTGTCGGACTGGCGGAGTTTGGGGAATATCTGTCAACAGGCCCACTGCCCTGGTAGTACTGCTCTGAAATGACATGTCAGCTCAAAACAAAACATCCGTTATTCAGATTGTCACCAATGTGCTGATCTGAAAACCCAGGCAGATGAATTGGGTGGGCCTTGCCTTATGCAGATCTTTCTCTCGGGTGTCTTGATGCAGCACTACTCCAGGCCAGTGAGGTGAGGAATTTGAAGGGTTGTTTTTGTTGCTGAGTCAGAGAGGGAATAGGGATGCTGCTGGTGTACTACCCACCCTGTTGCCCAGCATGTCTCCCTGTATGAGCTGGCTGACATACTCTGTCAGATTGGAAGCCCCTGCCACAGTTTATTGGGAGATTTCAACACCCATGCCAAGGCAACCTTTAGTTGACCAGCTCAGGTCTTCATGGCCTCCATGACAACCATGCAGCTGTCTCAATATGTTACTGACCCAACACATACAGCAGGACATACCCTTGATCTGGCCTTTGCCCCAGAGTAGATTACATAAGAACATCAGAGAACATAAGAGAAGCCCTGCTGGATCATGCCACAGTCCATCTAGTCCAGCATCCCACTGCACACAGTGGCTCACCAAATACTCATGGGCATCTCAAGCAGAGACAAGGACGAACCTTTGCCTGCTCTCGAATCCCAGAAAATGGCCTTAGAAGCGCTCTCCTCCCGCCCCCATTGAGTTGCCCCAGAGATTAAGGGAGCCTGAGTGATTCTTGAATGCACTTGGGGGATTTTTCATTTGACATAGATGGTGCTCCTGCCAAGGCTTTGATCTCACTATGGAATCGTGAGGTGAGCAGTGTCACTGGCTCAAATTGTACTCATGCACCCTCGACACAGGTGTTGAATATGTAAAACACTTTGGTATTCCATGGAGCCATGGGCAAGGAAGGAGGAGTGTCAATGGCTAGAGCTCAGGTGGTGTAAATCTTGTTATGAGTCTGACTGAACACAGGTTAGAGCACATTATCATGTGGCAGTCATGAAAAGAAGATATTCCCCCCCCCCCCCCCATCACTATTGCATCCAAAATAGACATCCAGCAAAACTTTCCTAAATGGAAAATGGCCTTTTAGGATCTAGCCAGAGAAGGCAAGGGAGGTTGTCATCAAAATTTTCAGAGTACTTCTGAGGGCAAAATCGCTTGATCCATAGGGCATTGGATAGCAAAACTGAAAATAATCTAAAAGGGTCAGTTTTAGTTATTGAGGTATCCTTGACTATTAAAAGCTTGCTGCCAGGATATGACTAGGTGGTTTCAGGGAGTGTGAATGACTCTTTGAGAAATGGGGTTGTCCCATTAGCTCTTGAGGTAGTGGTGCACTTTCTTCTCAAGAGGCCTCCCTGGATCCAAATGGGCTAAACTAGTACTACCCGGTGGCTGATACACTCTTCCTGGCAAGGTACTAGGGAGAGTCATGGCTGCCCAATTTTAGGCATGGTTGGAGGAAGTTGATTACCTTAGATGCATTTCAATTTGGCTTCAGACACAGTTCTGGCACTGAATCCCTTGGCAACCACCCAGCTCCAACTCTCCATGCCACCTGAATCAGGACAGGTAGTCAAAGTGCTTGTTACTTGCATGGAGGCAGTAATGGTATGGATAAGGGTCAAAATATTGAAACTAATGTCCTTTCTTTACTCTGGGCTTATTGTGGATTATATCATGGACTAGGAAACTGCCATCCTCACGCTCAATCAGAAATGTCAGGAGGCCTAGCACTGTTTTGCTTATCTTATCTAGTTGCATCTGGAATCGACTGTATGGCAATTTCCCCCCACCCCTTTGTTGTTTGGCCTTAGCATTTGGTAATTTAATCTGGGAAAGTGTTTGGGCTGATGTGCTTCTACTATATTTCTCTGCCTCCATATTGGACCAGAATTTAAAAGTGGGTCTTTCAGTCTTGAATAAATCAAAGCAAGTCTCCTATATTAAAAACTGAATATAGAATCCTGTTCACTATATGGTTACCACCAAATTACCCAAGAGTCCATACCTGAAAAATGTTTCCTGAACTGTTCTGTGGTTCCAATTTATCTCACAATATCTCCCAATTGAGAAGGTGATTCTATAGCAAAGATCATTTGAATGAGCACTGTTGCACCTGATGCTGTTTGAAGGATACTAT
Organism: Aspidoscelis tigris stejnegeri; assembly: GCA_023333525.1. Lineage (NCBI taxonomy): Eukaryota > Metazoa > Chordata > Lepidosauria > Squamata > Teiidae > Aspidoscelis > Aspidoscelis tigris. Next base: position 45,331,095 of record JALMGA010000003.1, on the reverse strand, counting down.
ATTCTTATTAACACATATGTAATATCCAATTCTGTTCAGATCAGGTATTCTACCGAGGATTGTTCTTTTGAAGAGGAAGTGCGTCCAGATGGTTACAACATCTACAGATCAAAAAAATACGGAATCTTAGTGTCTCTGAGCAGTGCCAGACAAAGGCAACAATTCAAAGGCAAAGACTTTCTTCCATTGTCTCGTTTCTTGCCTATAATCAATACTGTGCCAGTGGAGTCTAGAGATAGTGGAGGCTATGGCGATACCAAGCAACATTATGAATCTGATATTCTCAGTTCAAATCTTGAAACCGACAGCATGGATCCCTTAGGCATAACTTCAGAGGTGTCATCAGTACAGAGCCCTAGCTTTGGAAAATAAGTAGTTGTCCTTTGGTTCTCTACCAGAAAATAAATCCACACAACAAAAGCAAGAGCCACTGATACCATTTAGCAGTAACACTGAAGAAAATGAGAACATGCTGAGATTTGGTATCTCATTCATTAAATTGCTGTAGTGATGCCCCCAAAGCTACCCGAATCACACGCAGGAGAGAGAACTTAGAAATAATTTCTTTTAAAGCATGATATTTAATTCAGGAATGCCAAAAATGCAATAGCGTGAGTATTCCTTATGCCTTGAAGGATATCTGGAGAGATGAGCTTTACAGCTTCATTACTACATTCATTCTCTGAACCTGAACGACAGATGCAACAAGTATTGCTTGTTTGAATGAAGAATCACTTTTCTTCAACGTGATTGAACACATCAACTCTTTTTTATATAAAAAAGAAGCAACCAATTAAAAAGCTACATACTTCTGTTTATTTTAACCCAGACACAGAACAGTGTCTCTCCTTAAATCTTTGCTACTGGATTTAGGTAGGCAAGGCATTCAAAGAAAACGTCTGTCCTTGCATTACCCAGGAGTGATAGATAAGACTTTGAAATGCTAATTTTCTGACAGAGAAAAGTGATTACACTGCTACTTTCCTGGTGTAACCAATAGAAGATAAACTGCTCGGATAACTGGTAAAACAGAGTTTGGCATGATATTTCTGAATGGTTTGCGTCCCCCATTCCCATTTCAGAAATGGCCCCATTCAGAAATGGCCATCTCTGACAAATAGGTAGCTAGGTTTCCTTTTCCCATGATAAACAACTAAATATTTGCTTTATCTAGTAATGATATTTGGGTTTCTAAGATCTGGTCTATTCTCATTTAGCAGTAAGCTTTGGCCAGTATAATAGATCAGCCAGCCTATTAGAAGCCTCCTTCCTGGAGAAGCCTCAGCTGGGGCTTCCCTTAAACCACACCAGCATGAGGAAGGGTACACCCTTAATTTCTAATTGTATCTATGATGTGCATTGGATGAATTTGTCTTTAAAAGATTATTATTAAGGAAATAGTAATTTGACAAGATCTTGAAAGTCCAGCTAAAAATTATGGTGGGCTTATGCAATCAATCAGAGGAATCCTGCCTTTTGTTTTTCAGAGAGATTTTCATGGAGTCTACGTAGTATTGAAATTCCTACTCATGTAAACATAATGGATTCATTCATTGCTTTCAGCAATGTTTTATGTAATGTTTAGTGGATTTGTATATAACAGTTTTTTAATGTTAGAATTTCAGTTAGGGAATAACAGGCTTGTGAAAACTCAAGAAAAACCTTCGGGCTCTTCCTTTTCCCATCACTCTTGTATATAAGCATTTCAGCTCTGTACATAATTATCTCAGCCTAGCACTTCATTGTCAACACAATATTTATAATTAATTTATTGAACACATGCATCTGTTTATTTTGTAACTGCATTGTGTATTTATACTTAAATATATATTTATGTACTCCAATGTCTTCTTTTTAACCATCCAGACAAATTGTAAACAGTTTTTTATATCTTATCTTCATAAGGGTAGCAGAAATGAAATTTAGTGTCTGTAAGTGTTAAATATGTAGTTGAAGTTTGTAACACTTTTAATAAAAAAAAAATATATTGTCTCTTATACTGAGTTTTTTTTTAATTCAGGCTATCCTCAATCATAACAGAAGGGGCAGTTCTGGGGCACCTCAGACAGTGTGTGGCCCTTATGTTTTAAAACTGTCTCCAATCCACTTTTTTATAGGACAGAATCTTATGAGAGGAAGGATGGAGAGACAGGTGTGTGAGCAATCTCAACTCAAAACTGTCTCTAAGCCACCTCAGCAGTGCTTTCTTTTTTGTGCCTGATCACAGCCTTAGGTAAACCAGTGACATAAAGTGATTGTACAAGTCATAGGTACTCAGCTGAAGCCCTTCAGATTTCTGAACCACAACTCCATTTTTCCATGTACATTTGATGGTCCACAGCTGAGCATGTTTGCCATTTTGAGCATAGCAAAAATTTGAAAGCATCTAACCAAGTGAGGTGATGGCAAGGTCAGCCATCAAAGAGACCTCATTAAACTCCCCAAAGGCAGCATGGGATTCTAGCTTGGTGACCCAGGAGGGCACAGAACCTGGCAAGACCTTTCTGTCTAGTGTTTGTTATAGCAGGGACACCTATAGGAATTAAGCAGGAACACAGTGTGTGTGGACATGGGATAACATACCAATCAGAGAGTGCAAGGCAGATGCTGGGAGGGAGGATATAGCAGATTAAACTAGATTCTCTGTACATATTGTAACTGCTCAGCAGAGAATGGCCATCAAGTACACTAAATAAATTTATATTTATTTTACAACTTTGTACACCTGTGTAACAATTTGGGAAATACTGGTTGGTGAAATCAATGAAAAATGGGAAGTCATCCTGAACATTACAAGGAATAAGAAATGTAAAGACTTATGGAAACCATTATTTAAAGCTGCACCCAGTATTAGGAATCAACCTCTTCCTGGGAAGATTTCATTACTAATGATACAGAAATATATGGAAGAATGACTTAGTATAATTAGTCAGGTTGTGAAATGTTGATATAACTGGATGTACTAATGTGTATTGCTCTGAAACTCCCCCACACACACACACACACGTCCCAATATCAGATGTGGGGGAACCCTAACAGTGTATAGTAGTATCGGCAATTGTCATATGATGAGGAATTACCATGGACAGTCAAAGGAATTATGATGTGGGGAAGAGCCAATGGGCTTTATTGCACATATTGCATCTCTATATTGTTTACTTTCTCTCTGTCGTGTAGCTCTACCATTATGTGTATTTGCTGTCTGTCTATGCCAGAAAGCTTTCCTGATCTCCCAGAGAGAAAGGAAATCAAGGCTTGACATTTAGATGCCAAATGTCTTTTGATGTCTAGGCTGCTAAAGCCAGAACATTCTGTCAGCATTACCAGCACATTCTTACTCCTGACAGTAGTGTTAGACCTAATGTTCCATGATTAGATGCAAGGCTCTTGCACCTAACTTATATAGCAAGTGCCATTGTCTACATGCTAAGTGCCAGATATTTGGGTTGGTGAGTGGTAGTTATCTGGCATAGGTATCTGGTGTGAATAGTAAATTAATATAATTTGACACCTTTTTTTCTCAGGATTTCTTGAGAAATACAGAGGATTCATGAAAATTTGTGGCTCAGATCCTTGGTTCTGGAACACAGGAATTCTGATCCACAACCGTTTTGAGCACGATTATATTTGGCACTAGTTTAGGGAAGATGACATCTTAGATCTGTGACTGGTGGAATTCATTTTTTAAAAAATTTCATGTTGTCATGAATCCATATTTACCATTTCATCTACAGGGACATATGTGTCCTGTGATTTAAAAGTGGTTTTATGAGGATCACTTGTATAAAGAAAGAAGATTAATATGGATGCAAAACTACAAGATGATTTTTATTTACTTATTTTTTTAAAAAAATTATATACACTTCCCATGAAAATATAATCTCAAAGCAGTGTTCAAACAGGAAAAAAACAACAACTAAAATAATAGTTATATAAAAACATAATCAAAATCAAGGAGGGGAAAAACAAATCAACAAACATTAACTCTGGGAAGGCCTGGGTAAAAATAATTGGTCTTCAATCCTTGCTGGTCCAGTATACCAGCCAGAGCATAACTGCCCTAAAGTACATATTGTATATATTGTGAGCCACTCTGACAATGGCATTAGTCTGAAAAGTGGCATATAAATGAACCGAATGAACGAATGAATGAATGTTTGAAACCTTTGCTCTTTTTCGCTAGTATGGGGCTATTATAGTAGCTTATAAATCAGAAATCATTGTAAATTTGTGTAGATCAAACACAGAGTTTAGTTTGTAATTAGCTTTTAATGAAGATATGGCTTTTCAATATTAGGCATTACATAAGTGTTAGGTAAATATTATCCATTAGAGGGGTTCAGTCTAAGCCTGTTCTGAGCCATCTAGCACTTTACAATCTTCAGGAACCAGGACAATATATCCAATGCATTCCCAGACTGTTCAGGGTTCAATATATAAAAACAGAGCATCATCTGCACACTGAAAAGTACTTAATCCCAAAACTAGTGGCCTCAGATAGATACTGAACAATAGTGGGGAGAGAAGAACCTTGTGGAACTTCACAAGAGAATAACTATAGGCTCAAATACTTGCCTTTGACGTAAATCAATCAGAAGTGCTCCAAGAGATAGTACTGGAACCACTGTAAGATAGCGCCCCCATACCCAACCCCCAAAGGTGCTCCAAGGAGATTTAATGCTTAGTAGTGAGGCCATCAGTAATGTCACAGGCTGCCTCTAGACAGCAGCTTGATATACCTTCAGAAAGCAATAATGCAGGGTATTGCTTTACCGCTCTTATTACTTTCTATCCTGACAGCACTGGCTCCAACATTGGCTTTGCGGGCCTTTGGTCATCTGCATTCTGGGTAAATCAGCTGCTGTTGAATTCCTGGATGTGCACGTGATGACCACCATGCATGGATGGAGCTCTGATTGGTGCTCCATCCAGAAAAGTAAGCCCATTAGTACAAAGTTCTATTGCTCAAAAACCCGCTGCCAGCGCAATAGTTTTTTAAATCACTTTTTAGGAACAAAAAATTCAGGACTATGGTGGGACTACCTATGATACACTACTTTTTGTCTCATCTGGATGCACCTTCAGTGCTATGACACAATAACTTCCCTGATCCGGCAAAATACTGAACCACCAGCAGAATTAACCAGGGAGGGTAGAAATCTAAAACACTGCATGTGTTTAGACCAGCAGTTCTCAACCTTCCTAATACATAATGCCTTAATGCTGTTCCTCATGTTGTGGAGACCCCCAACCACAGGGGCAGGGCAGCTGGGAGGGGGGAAGGGAAGGGCTGCGGGAGACTCATCATGACCCCTCTGAAAGGATAGTTCGACCCCCAAAGGGGTCACAACCCACAGGTTGAGAACCGCTGGTTTAGACAATGAAGTACCCTGTCAACCTCCACTGTCTTCATCAGTTTAAATTCTGGTAACTACAACCCATTTCAATAGACTCTACCCAGTTTGGCTGGCTCTAGACACTGGCTGAATATCATGCTAATGCGCAGTATTCCAGGGAAAAAAAGCCCACAGAATAATTACCTATTGAACAGACAGAGCAAGCCTGGTGCTCTCTGGGTATGATATAATGACACACACAACTGGATATTTCAGTGGTACGAAATACCCAGAAGTGTGTGATCGCTGACACCACACATATGTGACGGCCACAGCAAAAATGGCAGCTCCATCCACAAGATAATTAATGGTGCTGTTTCAGGAAAAGCTGCAACCACAGTCAGGTTTTCCTGAAATAGATTATAGCAGGATTTAGCAGGAATATAACCAGGCTCTGGTGAGTTTGCCATAAATGTATGTAGCAATTTCACCACAAACCAGACATAATTTAACTGTATATCCCCTGTCTGGAAGAGGCCTTAGAGTCTAATTGAGGCTGTTGCTAATTGATTCTTATCTGCAAAGAAAGGTTGCAAACATCTCACAGTAATGAGCAGGAAACTGTTCAGTGTGACAACCACCACCATTTTAATACTCTATTTAACATTGTTTCATAGGACTATTTTTAACACTGACTGAGGGTTTTTTTAATGCAGAACAAAGTAGGAATGCTTTAAATAAATAAAATAAAAACAAATCTTCAGCTGATCTGCCTTTGATTGCTGATCTGATTGCTAATAGGCAAATGCTTGGATGTTTAAGTTCAGTGGTAAGCAGTGCCTGTTTTGAAGGACTGGGCCCAGTCAGCAGATCCTGTTGCTTCAGGAGCCACTGGAGGATAGAACAGACCCCTTACAAAGAAAGCAAGATCACTCTCCCTGCCGCCGCCACCACCAAAACCAAAACCCATGCTCAGTCTAGCTCTGGATGCTGGCTAAATATCCCACTAGCAAGCCATAATCTAGATTATTGTCCCTCCAGCATTGTTTGCTAGCTAGACAGCACGGGAGCTGTAGCTGCCTTTGCACATCCAGGTAGTCGGCAGGTGCAAAAACACCCAGAAGTACACCTTACCACCATCATGCATGTGCAGCTGTCTGTTTTGGCTCCCTCACATGCGCAGTGGCCAGAGCAATGATGTTGTCTGCCTTCACAAGGTAGGAAATAGTGCTATTGTTGGAAAACCCACCACCAGAGCCAGATTTTTCCTCAGGAGATTATCATGCATTTCAGGGGAGAATACAGTGGAGGTATGGTGGGTTGCCTCAGATATGTGTGCCAATCTCACCATAGCACCGCCATAATGGCACTATATTTCCCGTCTGGACGGGGTCTCATTAGCCACCCAATCTTCATATACTTGCACCAAGCTAGACAGCTTCATTTTGAGAGCATTTTATAGGGTACCTGTCTAAACTTAAAATCTTGAGCAAAGGTAGCTACACTTCTTGGATGTGCGGCAGCAGCAAAAAAAGCAAATTCAATGCTGGGAATAATTAGGAAGGGAATAGAAAATAAGACAGAGAGGCTGCATCCCCAAAAGACTTATTTACTTCTCCACTGTCACTCTACTGTCACTCTACTGAAGTGGACTTTAAAAGTGCCATGCAAATCAGGAATAAGCGTCCGCATGAGGCTCAGGAAAATGCGTGTTTTTAACGCACCTTCCGTCCCCATAGGATCCCTGTTTTCTTTGCGCTCATCCTTTTCTCCCTACCCCTGCTCTTGTTCATAGGGTGCCAGCGGGAATGGGGAGGGACTGCGCTTGGTGTGGCCACAACTAGGAAGACAATCCCTGACAAGTGCAAAGGAGAAACAGCGATTGGCTCTCTGTTCGTCTCCCAGATCTCCCCCCGCCCCGAAATGGCTTCTCGTGCTGGAAAAAATTCACTCTCACCACTTTCCCTGTTTTTGCTTTCAAAAATCCACCCTGTCCAGCGCACGATTGCTCATTCACTCATCACTTTCCCTGTTATCGCTTTAAAATCCACCCCTAGCAATAATCCACCCATTTCACACCTCACAGCGATTGCAACAATGTTGCAATTCTGCATGATTCTGGCTCTTTAGTTCTGAGCTTTAAAAAGTGAAGCTTCTTGTGTTTCTGCTGTGTGTGTGCAGGCGGCAATCCCCGCTCCTTTTGCCATGGAGCGTCCTCAAGGTAAATGTAGCGAGGAAAACCCGCGACTTACAGAAAGAGCGCTGGAAGAGTTGTTTAAAGTGCATGTATTTTGTCATGCGATTTCCACGTTTTTTAGCGCTGGAACCTCGTTAAAAACCCTGGCTTGGGGACGCTCAGAGGCAAAAGGAGAGTCTTGGCAGACTTTTTATTCCTTGGGGACAGTCCACAAGTGTCATTTTGCCCCTTTATAAATCTATGGTGAGGCCACATTTGGAGTATTGTGTACAATTCTGGTCACCACACCTCAAAAAGGATATTGTGGAACTAGAGAAGGTGCAGAGAAGGGCAACCAGAATGATTAAGGGTCTGGAACACCTCCCTTACGAAACCAGGCTGCAACGTCTAGGCCTCTTCAGTCTGGAGAGACGGCGTTTGAGAGGGGACCTGATTGAAGTATATAAAATTATGCACGGTATAGAAAGGGTGGATAGAGAAAATTTCTCTATCGCACAACACTAGAACCAGGGGGCACTCTATGAAGCTGATGGGTAGGAGAATAAGGTCTGACAGGGGGAAGTATTTCTTCACCCAGAGGGTCATCGGCTTATGGAATGTGCTGCCGGAAGAGGTGGTGATAGCTACCAGTCTGGATGGCTTTAAGGTAGGCTTAGACAAATTTATGGATGACAGATGTATCAATGGCTACTAAAACGAATGCCTAGGTGCATCTTTCAGGCTGAGGGGGGGGGAGGAACTGGGGTGCTTCTAAGGCCATCTGCTGGGACTCGAGAGCAGGAGAAGGTTTGTCCTTGTCTCTGCTTGAGATGCCCAAGAGCATTTGGTGGGCCACTGTGTGCGACAGGATGCTGGACTAGATGGGCTGTGGCCTGATCCAGCAAGGCTTCTCTTATGTTCTTATGTTCTTATGAATTCCAACTTCCTTTATCATATTCATCACCATCAGTAGCCAGGAATCCTAGAAGCTGCTGGACTTTGGTAACACTGGAGGGAGAGTTGCTAATAGCGTGCAATCCACCAATTGGGTTATAAAAATATTATAGTTGTGGATTACGTTTAACACAGGATGCTTTAAAAAAAAAAAGCATCGTGCACCGTTTCCTATGTATAGGGAACTTCTTTGGATGATCTGCTGCCTTCTGCTAATTTTTTTTTCCTGATTCTTTTTCCATTATTATTCCCAAACCCCCAAAATACAAATTCTATTTCAACAGCGTTCCCACGCATTGAGGATGAGAGACGCCAATTTCCCTTTCTTCCTGCAAAGGATACTAGCTCCCTCTAGTGGCTCATTTCGGAAATAAAGAAACGCGGTGCTTTGGGGAATACCCATCTCAACGTCAAGCACCGGATCGGCAGTTATTACTACTATCGAGTCTCGCTCTGACGTCAGGAGGGAAGGTGACTTAGGAGCATGCGCTGTTCAGGTTTGGTTCCTCCGGCTTGCCGTCCGTCCGACCGAGGTCTAAAACGTTGCAGGGTGAAGGGACGGAGGGAGTTCGCGTGTCGACGAGGCGATGGAAAACGGTCCGGGAGAACAGGACACTTTCGACGCCATTGTCATGGCGGAAGCGAGGTATAGCCTGGCCATTTACACCGTCAATTGAGCACTGTGTCGCTTCGCTTCTGCCCTGAGAAGAAAGGGTCCTGCGGGGAGGCGGCAAGGCATGGTGGATACGAATTCGTTACTGCTGTTGAGAAGACCGAAGGAGGGAAGATCGGGGTGGCTCCCTGAAAGGCGCTTGTAGTCAGATTCAGGGAGGCTTCGCCTGTTCCACGACTGTTCCGTCGTTCAGACGTGCTCGACTGTTGGTGACCCCCATGAGCCCCTGTGGTGACAGTAACCGGCCTGGGTAGCTTTAAGGAAGGATTAGGCACATTCATGGGAGGTCAGGTGTATCAGTGACTGCTAGAATGGTACTTCCTCCAGGATGGAGAGACAGGCAGGATGCCTCTAAAGATAGTTTCAGGAAGAGGAGGAGCAGGAGCTGGCTTTTCTACCCCACTTTTCTCACCCTTTTGATGGGACTCAAATGGCTGACAAAGCTTTCTATTCTTCTCCCCCCAAACAGAACACCCTGTGGGGTAGGTGTGGCTGTGAGAGCTCAGAAGAGAGCTGTGACTTGCCCAAGGTCACCCAGCTGGCTTCATGTAGGAATTTGGATTTGACTGTTGGTGAATAGATTTCTGCTTTTCCCTATAAAAAAAGGAAATCTTAAAAATATCTCTCTCATTACAGATTTCACAATGAAGGCTATCAGGAAGGTTATACTGAAGGAACTCGTCTTGGTGTCACTGAAGGAAGGCAATATGGAGTGCAACAGGGTGCTAACATTGGCTTGGAAGTATGAAATGAAAATCACTACTTTGATTAAATGTAATGACAAGATGCTGACTGGGATTTGAATGTGTCTATCAATAAATCAAAATTAATTGGCTACATAGTTTTATAGGTAGATGCATCTAATAATAAAATGTGTAGTAACAATTTGAGAGGTTCAGCTAGTCTGAATTAGGCTTACAAATTGTACTGAAAACAATCTATGTGTCCTTTGGTATTCTTTGTTCAAAGATTGTTTTCAAAGGAAAATAATTATACTGGTTGTCAGCGCCTTGTCTTTTGAGCCTTTCTGCACTTGGCCCCATAGTTGTCCTAGGGGGAGTTCCAAGACACAGCATTTGCACGTAAAGGAGCCGTTTTCTAACCAGAAATATGTAGAAGCTCCCTCACTTTAAGTGCACCAAACATGCACTTTCCTTGATCTGTGCCAAAGCTGATAATGCTCTGGCGAGGCCTCCTTGCACCTCATCTGGTACTTTGCATTATGTGATGCGGCACCAAAGTGTGCTGGCGTGATGTGGCACAGGTGCCCTAGTGATGGCATTGTCAGTGGCTAGGGAAGATGGTGGCAGTTGGACACCTGTTTGCATTCCAGATAGGTGCCAGGATGCATTGGGTGAGGGTTTGTGTGCATCAAGGATCCACCGGTGTAGATGTACACGCATGAGGAAGCAAAGGAGTATTTTTGGCTGCAATCACAGATGCCTCTTTTATGTGCTGATAGCATCGGTGGATACGAAGAGATGTTTGGGAAACTATAGATTGGGGCACACTGAGGACATTAGGAGCATGGGAATGTATTGGAACTAGAATGATTCTTATACCTTATGCTCCCTTTGTAGTCTGTTGTCGCAATGAAGTCTGAGAACATTCTGATGTTACTTTCTGCCTTGTTCTTGAGTTCAGTCCTAGACTGGTGATTCTGACAATGACATTCAGAGTCAAAATAAAGAATCTTTTTCTAAATTATAGATTGGATCATACCTTGGGTTTGCAATGACGTGGCTGAGGCTGCTTCAGAAATCTTCAGATGAAAAACACAGGTAGGCTTTAAAATTCATATTTATTTATATTCTTCGTGGAATTCCTTCAGTTTGTTTTTCCTAGAGTACCAATTATTTTCCTTGGGATAAAAAAAATTAGATGCATATAGTGGTACAAAGAACATCAGATGGAGGAAGTTAGTATTGACATTCAGTAGCTAGGAATGGAATGATACTGATATGGATGTATGACAACGTTGTTAAATGTCACTTACTGCTTTGGCGTTATATCCTGAAATGTCACACCAGCAGCTCTTCCGGCAGTTTTATAAATCATGTCGTCTTGGTGGCAGTCATTAATATCATGAGTTGTGAGCGATCAGAAATACAATTTATTTTAGTGTCATGATTTGGTAGTATCAACTTTCCCTGAAAATTTCAGAATGCTTAAGTATAGTATTCATTCACTTTTATTTGATACAGTTGATGTTTGTTATTAAATATCAGATGTCCTCGTTAAAAAGGTTCATCTCTCTTTTTTTCTTTTATAAAACGTATGACTTGATGCTCTTCTGGCTGAGCTACTTCAGTACGTTTCAAGTGTTTTGAAAACAATTGCCAGTAAATATCATGTAGACATAGTCTCCATTTCTCCTTCAGTTAATAAAAATGATTCCAAATTGCCTGGAATCTGCTGCTGAGTTCTGAACATGGGGATGTGGTATTGTTTTGTTTTTCATTGAAAGGCATTTCTGGGCTTACTGCCTGGCAAGTGAATATTTCTCTGCTCTAACACATGCCCAGTTGCTAAGTAGGGATATTAATTTCTGGCCATAGCAGAGTCAATTTCTGTGTATAAATTTTTCAGTTGAAATGACAGACTATTAACTTGCTTAAATTTTAAAGTGACTAGCAGTGCATGTCAAAATCCAGATTTCCCTGGTGGTGGCTATAGTAGGACTTTCAATAGCAGCAGCCATTCTGCCAGAGATAATAGCAGTGGGAGAATGTTGGCCATGGGTTCATAGAAACGAAAACATTTTTGGGATCCTCACTCTGTTCAAGCCAGGACTGCTATACACTACCATCTTGAGCCTGTTCAGTGGAAGACAGAAGTGACTTCACATTTAATTTTCAGAGACATCAGCTGAATCACAGTTGAGTTGTGGTAACACTGAACACATGAAATCACCTGGGATTTTGCTATTGTCTTATTGTTTTCAGTGTTTATAGTTTTAGAATGTTATAGTTTTGTATTTATAGTTTTAGTGCTTTAGTATCTTATAGTTTGTACAGCATCCTGCAACTACAGTGAAAGGTAGTATAGAAGTTCCATAATAAATAATTGCTACTGAAAAGGTTTTGATTGCACTGTTCAGTATTCAATAACAATTGTACAGTACTTGAAGAATATTTTAAACTGCATGTGAAATCTTTTTTTGTGTGTGTGATCTAGTGTAGCTGTGAAGTATTTTTCCTCAGATTTCTTGTGTTTCTGGAGTTAGTTAAAATTCTTACTTCATTACATATGCCTTTCTCATACCCATCCTAATAACTTCATACCCATCCTAACATGACTTCAGCTTAGTTTCCTTGGAATGGAGGGCTCGAAATTATGTGATATAATACTTTATTTACACATACAGTTATCCCTGAACTATTCACAAGGATCTGATTCTGCCAGATGAAGCAGATACCAAAACCAGGGAATAACAAGGGAATAAAAAAACTGTGGCTCAGCAGATTTTTTTGCTCACAAGTGGAATAGAGAAATCTTGTGGGTATCAGAGACAACTGTGAATATAATGAACAAAGAACAGAAAGCTTCCCATAATTAACTCTTGAATAGATTTTGCTTCTATGGGCCTATTTGCATTTAGGCCTGTAGCATGCAATTAGGACAGCTCTGGTACAGATACTTGTACCAGAGCTGCACCAGAGCTGTCATAATCGCATACCAGAGGCCTAAGTGTGAATAGCCCCCGTGTTAGGGATGTTATTAGGTACCATAGCATTAGATTAATCACAGAGGGAAACCAAAACCTTAGTATATCATTCTGGCATTCAAGCCTTACCTGAGGGTCCTGGAGCAGATTTTTTAAAACATAAAATAAAACCCACAATAAGGTATGGCAACTGCCACAACATAGTGTTTAATGGGGCAAGCTGTTTCAAAACTTTCCATACATGCTGAAATAGTTTAGCATGACCCAACCGAAGGTAGGTTTCATTAAAGAGGATGAGCAGGAACTCGAATTAGAGATTCTCAGACTGAAGCTGAAGATCAGTCACAACAGCATTTATGTCACTGGCCTGTTCTAGTTTTATTGTCCTAACAGTGACTATTGAGACCATTTTGATTGAACAGTTTATGTCCTGTGATTTTTAAAGTGTAGCAAAGTAATTCAGTCTTATTTATTTTATCCTAAAGAAATAATAAATAAGTATGCCCTGTTAAATTGGGGGCCATGATTTTTATAGTATGCTGGTTCTGACATTATCAAGACAGCTGAGAAGACGTTGACAGTTTTGGAAACAGGCTTATTCCTTGAAGCCTTGAAATTGAGAAGTGCTGAGTCCAGTACTTCTTAGGTACTGAAGTAATACATATATGATAAATCAAGAGACTTGCTGGACTCCTTTGCACAAAAGTCTTTTAGGGTGATGGGCACTGGGAAGAAGGCTTATGCAGACAACCCAGTGACCTTTAGCTTCATTCTGAATGTTTGAAGAAGGCGCTGCAGTTAAATGTGTTGGAGATTGTGAGAAAGAAACTGGAAATCTGTTTATTGGGTAGATTTCTAATGTGTTCCAAAGTGGGGCAGTGATGATTTGTATGATTTGCCTTTGCTGATGCTGTAAATGCCAATTGGCATGTGAAAGTGAGACTACAACAGTAACATGTAAGTTAAGCCAAATGTCTGTGGTTGCTACAATTAGCAAGTTCATTAATAATTTTGTGGCACTGTCAGCTATGTCAAGATCATATTGAAATTCAAAGAAAATGAAGATATTTTCAAAACTTCAGAGATATGTACGGACTGTTCAGTAGGTATCTCTTATTATTGTTGCAAATTCAAGATATCAGAAAATAAAGCACAAGTAGTAAATCGCATATCAGCTAATTAAAGGTGAAAATCTTTTATATAGTCAAGTGTAGTCAGTTCATCTGTCTCAAAGCTTAGGTATTTGTTAATAGGTGTTTTACATACTTGGACACAGATTGCCTACTAGTGCTAATAAAGCAAAACCTATCAAGTTCTTGTTGAGGACAAGCATAAAAAAACTACAGAAAAGAAGAACATGTTCTACTGTTTTCCCAGATGTTGTGTAAGTAGGACATTTGTGGAAGCAAAATTCTAGAAAGCAGGACATTTGTGGAAGCCGTCCGAAAAGCAGTGTGTAAACAGTGCATAGACTGAGTGATGAGTCAGCTGAGTTAGTACTAGTTGTGAAATCTTGGGATGAGATAATAATTTTTATACCTGTATTTTTCTACTTCAGCAAAAAGGTTAAAGTTCTAGAATCATTAATAGAGATGATTCAGAAATTTCCTTATGAGAATCCAGTTTATGACAAACTTCAAGAAGACCTGGATAAAATCAGAGGAAAATTTAAACTGGTGAGTAAGCATTTTAATACAGAAAGTAAATGGTCTAAAAGCAGATTACATAATTAAAAACAATAAAAAAAATAAAATGACAGGTAGTGTTTCACTAAAATTGTATCAAAAGAAATGTGTCAGAATAGAAGGTAGAAAGTGCAGCTTTACTAATTTTCTAAATGTATACAGTAATGGTGGTTTATGCATTTCTGAGAGAAAGTGCAGCTTTACTAATTTCTAAAGGTATACAATAATTGTGCTTTATGCATTTCTGAGGCCCAAGCTTAATTAATGCACTTATTGTAGCTTTAATTGAATAAGAGGATGAATTATAAAATGTGCTAAGAGTAAAAGGCACTGACTAGGGAAGATAGTGAACAGTTAAGGAAGGGCTAAACCCAGACAAATTAACATATTGAAGAAGAGTGGGGAAGCCAAAGGAACCAGCCAATCAGGAGGCATGGAACCTTGGCGAGGAATATAAAAAGCGCCTACCTGTCAGAGTTGCTGTTCTATTCTTGGGGTTTAAATGGTGAAGGAAGAAGCAGGTGAAACTGCTCGCCCTCTCAGGGAAATAAACTTAGAATAGATCCAGCAAAGGGGTTAATCTGCTGAGCCTCAGAGAAGTGACAGGCTTAGGAGGCCTGGGAGGGGCAAGTTTGTATGATCGGTTACAAAGGAAACTGTTTGTGCTGTGTTTAAACTGACTGAAAAGTTGTAAACCAATAAAGAAGTGTTATTTTGTAACCAGGAGGCCTAGTGTAAGCCAGCTGGTGCAATTTGGACACCTGTGATAAAAATCCGTGTTGTAACATGGAATAAAGTATCCCTGTGTGGTTTGGAGCAACGCAGATCCAAACCGTAACTACCTGTTCCCATGGAACAGTGGAGGCGGCGACAGCAGCAAGAGGAGCATTGCAGTATCCCCTCATCCGCCCGCTGGCAGAGTGGTTATTTTGCCATTCATCCACTCCTTGCCTGCTGGCCATGGACTAGGATCCCCTCCTTGTCCATGTCTGGCAGGGGAGGAGGGGATGAATGGGAAAATAACCTCGCTCGCTTGCTCACTCGCTCTGCCGGTAACGTTCCTCCATTTTGATTGCTGGGAAGGCAACAAGTTTGCGGTGAAGCAGATGAACTGTCAAGTAAATGTTGACAGTTCATCTGCTTCAGTGTAAACTTGTTGTGTTCCCTGCAATGTAAATGGAGGTAACGTTACTGGCAGAGCGAGCAAGCGATGTTATTTTCCCATTTATCTCCTCTGGGAGCGTCCGCATGGCGCTAGGACAATACGTGTTAGCCCCTTATTTCGCATGCAAAACACTTGTGAAGTGGGTTTTTTTAAACACGTATTGGCTCCCGTGTGCCACGTATTAGAGCTTTGTATGAGGACGCTCCTGAGGCGGACACAGAATCCTTTCAGATTATTTTTAGCATGCGGACGGGCCCTAAGTCTGTGGTTACATCAGCCAGGGAAGTGAAAGCTGAACTGTTTGTTTTAAAAGTCAAGCCTCAGATGAGAAAAGTCAAGCCTCAAGAGGCAGACCTGGTAAGCCAGAGAGAGACGGATGCCCGACTGGGCTTCACAAATGGTGGCAGCCGGCCATGGGCATCACACTCCATGACCCTGGGATTGGCATGGAAAAGGCCTTCCTGTATGTCCTCACACCTCAAGCTACTAAAGATAGTGAGACAACCAGGAGGACCTGTCCAAATGATTTTAATATATGAGTAAGTCTACATGGGAGACAAGTGTTTCTTTAGAAACTTGGAGCTCCTGAAGTTACCCTCAACAGTTAGAGATCATGTTATAAAAATTGAGTCTGGAAATTATTAGAGTATGGCTCTTTGTAGCCAAACTCTCCAGGTGTTAAAATGTTGGGTGATTTGATCATTCCCTGAGCAATTTCACAAGTTGCTTCACAAGGTGCACATTACAATTATGTTGTGGCTGGTGGAATCAAAAGATGCTGAGAAATCAACTGGGGAAACAAGGGAAACATTCATTCATTCATTCATTTTTCTATCCTGCCCTCTACCCGAAGGTCTCAGGGCAAGTAACAATATTTAAAAACAAATATATTAAAATAATAAGAGCATATATTAAAACAACAGTGTCTACTAGTGGGGAGGGAAAGTGTCCCCCCCATTTAACTGAAGGCCAGGGCAAAGAGGTCCGTCTTCACCGCCTTCCTGAACATATACAGCAAAGGAGCTTGACACACCTCAAGGGGAAGATTATTCCATAGCCTGGAGGCAATCACTGAGAAGGCCCTCTCCCAGGTGTCCACCCATTTTGCTGCTGAGGGTGGTAGAACAACTAGGAGGGCCTCCCCTCCAGATCTTAAGGCATGGGCAGGTTGATATGGGAGAAGGCGTTCCCTTAGATATTTGAGGGCCTTGAATTGGGCTCGGTAGTGAATTGGCAGCCAGTGCAACTCTTTTAAACCAACATGATGTGAATCCGGCTAGCTGTCCCAGTCAGCAACCTAGCAGCCACATTCTGTACTAGCTGCAGCTTCCGAACCATTTCCAAGGGCAGCCCCATGTAAAGCGCATTACAGTAGCCCAATCTAGAGGTTACCAGAGCATAGATAACTGTGGCCAAGTCATCTCTGACCAAAGAAGGCTTCAACTGGTGCACCAGCCATAGTTGGGAATAGGCACTCCTGGCCACAGCCTCCACCTGAGCTTCAAGCAGATCTCACTCTTCTGACATATTTTTTTCCAATGAAAGTCATCAGTCAGAGTAATCAAAGCAATTTCAGTGCTGTTACCAGGCTTGAGGGAGAACTGAAATGTGTCTAGATGACTTCATTCATTACTTTTGTTATTTCAGAACAACACAGATATGCAGAAATAGTTTTATTGACATTTTTCTTATTAAATTCATGTGTTAAATATGATCATCTCTTATACAGTGCAAATGCCATTTCTCTTGCATAATGTGAAGCTGGATTGGGAACAGTTATTTTATAAATATATGATAATTGCCAGCAATGAATTTCTGGCAGTGAGAGGAAAGCTGATGAGAATGTCTGATTTTCTTAGAGAGGTGGTTGTGGGAATGAAACAGCTGTATTAAAGGAGGGACTGTTAATAGCACTTGTTTTTAAAATTCCATGCAAAATGTGCTGCCTTCAGGAGAGGGCTGTTTATTTATTTTGGTTTTTCTGGCTTTTAAATTATTGTTTTTATAATTCAGGTTAATTTTTATTTTGATACTTTGTCATTTTCCTTGGGTTGGTGAATGGCTAGAATTATAAATACAGTAGATAACTGTTCCATAAAATATACCAAAAGTATCATTTGCAATTTCTGTCTGTCTTTCTAGGTTTGTTCACTGTTGCATATTCCACCTGACTTTAGGTTTGGTACTGAAGGATCTGCACTTGCATTTTGAAATCAGTGCAAATGCAGAAGAAGAATTCATAGGGTTCTAAAAGGATCGAGAAATCTTGAAAGGATACACTAAGGATGAAAGAATTATACCACTTGTCCCACAAAGAAAGACTGACTTTCCTACAGGAATACATCCAGTAAATAACCAAATGATACTTAAACTTTAACATCAGCTGAGTTACATATTCCATGCAGAGGCAATGATTCATGTGACTTAATATGATGTTTTGAGTTTAGAGATGTGCCAGATACTGTTGAAGTAGCTTGAAGCACTTAAGGGCATGAGTGCATCCCTTTTTGAACCAGACTGCTGAGAGGGAGGATGAGCCCTTGTAACTCAGATTCATAGTCTCCAGGCTTCTGGAGGTTATGAGGGCATGGTCAAGCTCTTTCACATAATAACAGCAAGCTCAGTGATAAAAGCACAAATAGCCTCAAACTGTCCACAGGCCTTCTGGTGCAGGTACAAGGAAGTTCTCAAAGGCCTGAAAGACCAATGTTGTAGAGATCTGCACTGTTTCCTGGGAACACAGGCTGACACAGGTCAGGTAATGGCTCCTCCTTCACGTAGTCCTCTAAGAGGAACATAGGTATATCTAAGCTCTGAGTTCCATTGTGAGAGTATGTGTCTGTTCTGAGCTACCTGAAACCATGTTTGGTATTTCTAATCTGAGTATCAATTTTTGAATTTGTCTTAAGTATAAATGTGCTACAGCACATGGCTTGTTAATTGAACAGTGTCATTTATATAATGTAGGTAGTTTTATTGTTTTCAGAAGAACTTCATACATTGAAATTCCATGGGGAATGTATATACAGATAATTGCACTATATTAGTGTAAAAATACAGTAAGCGTATCTGCACATCTTTCCTTTTTTTCACAAGTGTTTTGCAGTCTCAGATGAGTTTAGTTACAGTCTTGAAAATTTTATTTTCAATTAAAGTCTTAACAATTCAAAACAGTAGTAATACAGTATAAAGTTCCAATAAAACAATAAGAGTTAACAGATGTCAAACAATAAGAGCTGAAGAAAATATAAATAAGAATAAATCTATGATTTTAAAACAGCAAAATTACAGAAAGTTTATGTCTGTGGTAAGCTATCTGACTTGTTGGCCTGACTGATTGATTGTATTTCATCAACAAATGGACTAACAACAATTAAAATAGGAAGTTAAAATAGGAAGTTAAAGTTCATAAGTTAAGGGGACTCTATATAACAATATGGAGGCCACTCATCCACTGAAGAACTGTATCTGTTTCAAAAAAGTCTGACATCCATCCTGTATAAGCCCTCAGTTCACAGCTGGTCACCATATGGTCAACAGTCCAATGTTCAGCCCCATAATCACAACGGGGGAAAGATGTTTTACTCCATTTATACAATGACTCCTGGCAGATGCCATGAGATGTATGGATCCTATAAAGTGTTTTCCAGAGTAGTCATGGTAAGTCAAAGAACAAGTAAGCCTGTTCTTTATCTGTTCTGCTAAGACTAATGGAGGTTTTCTTGATTTAAGTCTTGCAACTGATATTTGTGGAATATCAGACTATATTGGAAGCAGCAGGCTGTTTCGAATTTTTAAGCTATTCTTTCACAAGAGGATCTTTCCTACACAATTCCGGAGGCATAATATGGCTCAGTACAGGTAACCAACAACTGGGCGTAGTTTAATACACCCTGTAATTATCCGCATGGTGTCCTTTAGTCTGGCATCTGATTGGTTGATATGACAGCTATTCAGCCAAACAGAAGTGCAGTATTCCACAGCAGAATATAGCAGGCCCGGTGTTGATGTTCTGTGTTGGCCCTCCAAACAAGCTTCACTGCAAATCAGGTTTTCTGTTGTTCTTGATATGTGGGAGTGACTTACTCTGACTCAAACAGACTTGCTAAAAATATATTTTATCTTTCTTTGGAATAAACTGGTGTGTGTGGGTGGGAACCTGTACAATACACTTCAAAGCTTCAGGCTACTCCATTACCTCTTTGTTTTCAGTTCTTTGACTTATTTAAACATTCTTTTTAACAAAGGAAACAGAGTGCCTGGAGAATATGCTTAGGTTCAGTGTTTATCTCCCTCTTCTTCCTTTCAGGGGCAAAAAGTGGCAAGCTGAAGTTAGATGAAGTTAGTCATATGTTCTACTCCCTGCTGACAATATAAGGCAGTGAGAGGGCACCACATAAGCCCAGTTCAAGGAGATTACTTGTACATTTGTTTTCAAAATTCTGAATGCGCTGTGTGCCTTATTTACCACAAGGTCCCTAATGACTATCAGGCTTTTTTTTTTGGCATTTTTATTTTCCTAAAAAGGAAGTTTGCTTTTCCTTAAGTACTATGTGAACATCACCAGATATTAACTAGTTCCCTTAAAGTGTTCTCTTTGTCCCTCCAACTCTTAAGCACCGCTATCTTTTGCTAAAGCAGAGTTTGAGAGCTAAAGGGAAACATAAGATGGGACAGAATTTTGTTTCCTGATTTGCTTTGTTGCACTGTTTGTATATATGCTATATAGAAGAGGGAAAAGCAGTCCAGGTCATTCAGTTTATTTAATAGTGCATTTACAGTGATTTATCTTGCTATTTTGTATTTTATATTACTCAATAATTGTATTATTTTGTTTTGAACATTTTATTAGCTCTTTCTGTGTACGCTTATTTCAGGTTTGAACTACTAAATAGATGAGAGTAAGAAGTTAGCTGGTTTGTCCATAAAAGTAATTTTAATCTTATATATACACACCCTTTCCATGTCTCTATCACTTATTGTGCTGTTAGGTTACATGCAGTATAGTGACAACAGCATTTGCTTTTCACTTCATCAAAATAGAAAATAATTGTAACCATAACTCTTTTCTGTTTCCTTTTTCTTTTTCAGCATGGATTTTTTAGCTTTGCTAAAATTTTGTTATCAAACAATTATATATATGACATGGATTATGAAATTCAGCTTGTACCATTTTAGATGACCATATCTATACCTGCAGTCTGTTTCTGATGTTGTATACTACTCCCTCCTTGTCGGTAACTAATTAGTTCCTGAAAACAGACCTTATAGTGAAAATCTGTATAATGAGATGAGTTACTTCATTAATTTAAACTGGAAAAATTCTAATATCATTCCAGGATCATTCCAAGTTATGCTAAATACCTAATGCATCAAGAAGAAGGTGTGTAACTTGATAAAACAAGTTGCAATTAATAGTGACATATATTGGATTAAAGATTTAAGCTTATACAGACAAGACCAGATGTCTTCCATTTATCATTAGTCAAACCAAATTTTTCAGTTACGGTACTTTGTATGGTGTATAATTGCAGAAAAGGCAGAAGTAGGTTGGTTTTTCTGGATCATAGACCTTGCAGCTGAAATGATTGACTTATAAAAATGAAATGAAGTGACTTCTAAGTGAAAATCTGGATAGCAGAGGATTAGTTTAGTTACCATTTTTTAATCTTCCTTCTAAATTATTTCTGTTCAAACCCCTATATAAACTAGAAATATAAATGATTTTAAAACCAGCACATTTTTGCCCCTGCAGGCAAATAAACCCTAACTCAAAAACACAAAGGAAAAAAACACACATTTCTTTAGCAAAGGGGGATGAGGGATGATTAAACTATACTATACCTGTTAGGTTAAAGTAGAAATCTTTTAGGTTTTTGCTGGCTACAGTTGATTTTGTTAGATGCATGCAGTGTTATCTTGTTACAAGCACATATATTTTATTTTCATGTCTCAGGATTTTGCTATTCATCTGTCCACAAGTTGATAGGTACTATTTGTAGTGTCTTGATAAACAAAGAGAGTGTAGGTTAAAATACAAATGAAGACTTCTAGAGAAGTCTTCCTTTACAGGTTTATTACATTATATATTTCAGTCTCAGTTGTAAAATAAATAAATGTACCCATTTTGAACTTAACACTCACAGCGCTTTTGAAATCCATTGTTTGAATCTGAAGTACCTATAGCCTAGCCAACTTGGCTGAATTGAATGGATGGGCCAAATTTGGGACGACATCCATTTCCAAGCAGCCTGAATTTGAATATTATGGAGCTATTAACTCCTGAAAGGGATGTTCTAGGAACTTCCTTTTTATTATACTCTCTGCCTCAGCTTGTAGCTTAAGAGTAGAGTCAAAATGGATGTTCCTAGAGTGCCTCTTTCAGATTTTCCAAAGCCAGACATCTGTGTTGTTTTTATTTACCTCCACTTCCTTTCCAGTTTCTGGGTTTCAAAAGCTTTAAATTCAATTAATTGTGCTTAAAACCCAGTGCTAATTTATATAACATATATACAACAATCTTTCATGTATTCTAAATGCAGCTGCACCCTAATATTACAGACTGGCTTCGAAAAGGTGTTGATTCCTTTGTATGGGATTTGATTTACATGGAAGAGATTAGATTAATCTCAATTTGCAAGGTTTTTGAAACCCAAGATTCATAAACTCTTTTATGTCTACGCCTATTGTTCTCGGTGCTACCAAATTAAATATACTGTATAGCATGCCAAGAGTGGAATGTCTTTTTCCAGGCGGCAGCTTTTAAGGCAGAGATTTAATTATATCAAAGACTGCACTTAGGAGTAACACAACCTGGACCATTAAAATGTGCAAGAAAATGTCTCCCTTCTAAGAAATTATACACTGATGTTTGACATAGCAAAAATGACCCGTATGCTTTGATCCTGAGTTAGCACACCTTTTATGTGTGTGTGTGTTTCCCTTTTCTGCAGTTAATTCTGTCAGTTTTGATTATTAGACTATCAGCAGCAGCATGGGAATCAGGATGGACAGGATTGGGGAAAATACACATTTCCAATTGGAAGCATCCTTCAGGTATCTGTAAACTACATTTGGATCCATTACTCCACTCTAGATCTTTAACATACAGAACTGTGAAACTCTTTTGCTCACTTGCTTTCATTATTGCAGGCCAGGGAAGGCTGCCTTCCCTCAAGATTAACAACTCTTCCCAGGTTGGGATGGGTTGTCACTGGTGCATGATGTGCTCATGTGCATGGTGCAGTTTTGAAAACCTTAGCCTGGTCTACACACTGTCCTTTGGGACAGAGTGTGCCAAGAGGGGACAGAGCTTCCCCTGTCACACACTAGAATCTGTGTGTGTGTGTGGGGGGGCTGTCTCTGGACCCTTTCCTAGCACAAAAGTGTGTCCAGTGCAGAAAGGAACAAAGAAAGCATACAGACAATGCTTTGTACCAGATGTTCCAAGACTGGGAGAATGCAATCCTTTGGGGGCAAATAAGACTAAGGAACAAAAAACTCTAATTTAAAATATAATAATTGATAAACAGTATATTTCATGGGTAAAATAATTATGAGGAAATTGATCCTAATCAACACAGGCCAGCCCTCATATCTGCATGGTTAGGTTCTAAAAACTACCACAGTTATGTGAAATTGTCGATATTAAGAATGCTCAGAAATCTCATAAGATTTCTCATGATTCCTTGGGAATCACAAGATTTCCTGATGGAGACGGCTACTGAGGAGGATGCATTGGTGCCAGCAAGGATGGAGAGTTGACCACGGATGAGTGGATCCGTGGTTACTGTATTAGCAAACACAGGAGCAGGCCTGTATGTAATATAAAAAATAACAAATTCTAAAATAAACACTGCATATTACAAAATAAATACAGTTGATATGGACAATCATATAAATTAGTTTTAAAAATTCAGTCAAATATAAGGATCTGGTGAGAACCAAAAGAGAATGCCATACCAGATATTTTAGAAACCTCTGATCCACACACTCATTAACAGTGTAGCAGTCTTCTGTATGTTGCATGAAAACCCATTTCAGTCTGCCTTCATGCTGGTTATGGCATGGTAACTGCCTTGGTCTCCCTGGATGATAACCTTTCCTGGGAGAGAGACAAGGCGAGTTCAACTCTATTGGTTCACCTGGATCTCTCAACGGCTTTTGATACCATTAACCATGGTATTCTTCTGGAAAGACGTTTGGGAGCTGGAGGCAGTATGTTGCATTGGTTCTGCTTCTATCTCCATTGCCGATCTCAGACTGTGGTAGTGGAAGATTCCAGCTTGAAATCCTAGAGACTTACATGTGGAGTTCCCCAGGGGTTGATCCTATCACCCATGCTCTTTATTATTAACCTATAAGGTTAACCTAAATGATTTGGGCCCCAAATATCTTAAGGAATGCCTTCTTCCATATCGAACTGGCGCTTAAAAAAAAAGACTTAATTTGAATACACCCAACCATTTGCTTTGTTTTTTAGTCTTTTCCTAGTGTACATGTGTATGTGTATATCCTGTGCTCACTTCATTTTTGCTGAATATCCTGCACACATTTGTCATGATCACAGAGTTACTAGATCTGGTCTGAAAGCACATATTGCACACATTTTAAAATGTGCTCCTTAAACTGCCCTTCATGTTGCTATCTATCCATGGTGTACCCTGTGTCAACCTAGGGTGCTGCATAAGTTGTCATGCACTGTTATTACCTCCAACTGTTTCACCAGTGATTGGGGTGACAAAAACATCTAGTAATCCAACTATAGCCCCTTCCAGCTACTTCTCAATTTCAGAGTCTTCTGTGTGGTAGCACTCTGTCTATAGAGTGCCCTCCCTTCTACTGTCCATTAGGTGGTTACATTACAGTTTTTAATGCCTAATAAAGACATATCTCTTCCATTCAGGCATACCAGTTTTTTTAATATGATTTATTGGTTTTTTTGGTGTTTTTTTTTGTATAGTTTTACCTTTCAATCTCTGGTAAACTGCTTCAGGATTTTCTTAATGAGAAGCAGTATACAAATGTTTTACATAAAACAAGTTAACTGCTATAGGGTCCCTTGAGATATTGGACTACCATCAACATGGCTAGTGGTCATTCAGCAGTGGTGGGAGTTGTAATCCATCAGTTCATTGAAAGCTGTAGGTTCTGTACTAGTAGTAGAGTGGGAAAGTTACCTTGTAGCTTAAAGGGGGGGCATAGGTGGTGGTGAGAAGAGTTTTGGCCTTGAGGACACATTATCCCTTGCTGTTTAAAGAATCCTGTAGGTTTAGAGAATGCTTACCTGAAACAAATTATTCTCGGAGGCCAATTCCTGCCTCCTGAATTCCTCAGCTGATACTGTTAGGGTACATTCCTTGCAGTTCAAAGGCTTGTGGGATAAATCAGATAAGCACTAGTAATCTCCAAGAGTAATTTGGATACTGCTAAGAGAGATCACCAATTATAATTAAGACATGATATTTACAATATAGCAAATAAGCAACAACAAAACATTGACATTCCAAGCATGATTAAGTACTAGTGAATAGGAGAGAACAAGTTTTTAAAGCAAAAGCTAAGGTAAAATAGGTAAATGTAGAAAGTACATGATTTAAAAGACATTGGAGCTTAAGAAAAGCATTTCCTAAGTAGAGACAATTATTTATATGATAGCTTTTGGGAAAGCATTAATGTGAATCATTTTGTGTTAAAGTGCTACAAAAAGTAAGTACTGAATTTACAATATTTAGATATTTTAACAGAATGTTGTTACTGTTGGATAGCATTTATCTATAGCTCTGAGCTACAGAAACTTGGAAGTGTGCAAGAAATTATAAGGTTTTCATAAGAACATGCAATATCTTCTGCTCTTGACTCCCTGGAAATGGCCGTTAGAGGCATCCAGCCTGTCTCTCCAATCTGGAAGTGGTACCTAGGTATCGATTCTAGTAGTGATAATACACTTGTCCAATAATTTGTCTAACCTTTTCTTAAAGCTATCCAAGCTGGTTGCTATCACCACCTCTTCAGGTAGTAAATTTCATAGACAGATGAAAAAATGCTTCCTCTTGTCAGTCCTAATGCTCCTGGCTATCAGCTTTATAGAGGGCCCCCTGGCTCTAGTGTTGTGCAACAGAGAAAATATTTTTTCTTTATCCTTTCCAATACCATGGGTGATTTTATAAACTTCAGTCAGGTCTTTTCTTAAATGTTGTCTTGCAAGGCTAAATAAGCCTAGATATTCAGGTCTCATAAGTGAGATGATTCAGCCACCTTATCATTCCCACTGCCCTTTTCTGCTCTTTTTCAAGTTTCACAATAACTTTTATGAGTTTTGGTGACCAGGGGTGTTTTTCCACTGTCACTAGAAGTACCCATTAAGTACCCATTAATGGGTACAAAAATGAGATTTTGTACCCATTAATGGGTACTTAATGGGTACTTTTAGTGACGGTGGAAAAACATCCCAAGATAGGTCCCACTTGGAGCTTGCTGTAGTCTGCACTAGCATGCAGATGGCAGGTTCCTATTCCAGAATATAATCCTGAATAAGGCCTAGTACAAAAGGGGTTGGACTGACTTGTGGCAATGATTGTGTTGCTTTTGGAATTCTAAGCTTTTGTGGAATTCTGCTGATCTAACTCTTATTAACACTGGATCATACAGAGCATGGTTTTCCAAATGTGGCCTCACCATAGATTTATAAAGAGGCACAATAATTATTTCATATTCCTTTTCTAAATATCCTGAGCATGGAATTTGCTTTCTTCACTCTTGCATAAGATCAACATCTTCATTGAGCTGTCCCCCGGAACCCCAAGGTCCCTTTCCTGCTCCATCTCAGAAAGTTCAGGTCCCATCAGTTTACAGGTGAAATTAGAGTTGTTTCGCCTCATTGTGTGTTGCCTTGCCCTTACTAACACTGAATTTCATTTGTCGCTTGGATGTCCAGTCTATGTATGCCCAAGAGCTCTTCTGGAGCTATTCACAATTTCTTTCAGGTTTCCCTACCCAGAAATTATTGTGATTAACAGTTCACAAACATAACAATACTTCTGCAGTTCATAAGGTTGACATATCACAGAGTACTATGCTCTAACATCCAACCTCCACTAGTTGCTATTCATTTAAATAGCAATTCATTTAAATAGCAATTCAGTTGCTATTCATTTAAATAGTGCACAAGGGATGGTACTCTTGAGTAAAACATCAGGAAATTTGCTCTTCATTATAATTTAATTATGATACATAAACATTTTCTTACATAAAAAGACTAGCATCCAGTGAAGTTCTTTACCTTGGATTATTCTGACTGTAAGTGCTTATTAGGTAGATACAAGAATTCACAATTTCTCGATAATTTCAGGAACTAGAAATAGCCTGATTTCTGAACAGAGGGAGTGAAGTTGTGGGCAAGCACTTGTAGTGTGCATGAAAACTTTGACGTATTAGACTCTGAAAGCTTTCAGAAAACTTCATCCCCAATTCCCAAACTAAGCATCATGTCCTCAAAGCCTTGGTTGCTTATTAACCATTAACTTTCTAGAGAGTGCAGACACCAAGGGCATGGTGTAACCACTTTAGATTTGGGGTGCTGGGGATGTTGCAGTGATGGATTGAAATAGCATTCTTTGTATGTCTCATAGCATGCTCTGATCATCTAAGCTAGCTTGCTTTTATTTATTTATTTATTTATTTATTTATTTATTTATATTTACACTTATGAATAGCTACACCTAAGTTTTAATTTACCTTTGATCCATCTTCAGAATCAAGGAATACATGGTATGGGCTAGATAATACAGGAGGAAAACTCATTTTTCCAATATGCTTCCTCTCTCTCTCCATAAAGTTTACTTTTAACATTAGCAAAATGTTTGTAATTAATACCACTGCTGTTATTTCAAATTTGTATGTTGTAACTGTGAATATGTGTACCATTTCCTGCCATAGTTCATTTTTTCCTTAAATCTCCTGGTTTGTACACCTGGGGGTATGCGTACACCAGCTTGGGAATCTCTGAACATGTGCCTGGAATTACTCCCGAGGACTAAAAATGCATTGGACCTCTGCTAGCATTTCTAGTCAAAAACAGCAATTACGGACATATTTAGGGTTGCTGCAGGGGTGTTTGGATACAGCTACCATGTACTACAAAACTATGCTATGCAAGCAATTGCCTCCTATAGAAAACTAGAGTTTGAACCAGGGAGGTTCAGTCTTCCCATATGCAATACACCAGTGCCACCACAGAAATGAGATGCAAGCTGTACTTCCTTACACATAGTGGCAGGTGTTTCCAGTGTATCCACTTTTCCCCAGTGTGGTTGGAGTTGGCTGGAGCATGAACCTAAATCCATTTTCTTTGGGCCATGCACAATCGTCAGATCTGAGTTGCCACAGAGACTGGGACTCATTGGTGTGTAAGGTAACATCTTTAGAGTCATCCCTTGGGCATTGCACTTTAGGAACTTTTTGCTGCCATCTTCCCTGAGATGTCTTGGTAGGGGAGAGGTTTGACTGGTTCCCCGTCAAAGGTGTCTGGCCCCCTTAATGGAGAGGTGGCCTCAGGCAACCCATATAAGTTAATACAGCCACAGAAGCCAAACCACATCATTTAAAGTTTCTAAGATAACAAGGGAAGTCACATTTTACTGACCTCATAAAGGCAAAAACATTCTTTTTCTTGGTCTGTTTTATACATCAACAGTCACATTTTACTAATTGCATAGAAGTAAGGCCATGTTATATAGGACAGTTACACAAGGATTAACTGCAATCTAAAAATTATTAACAGTCAGTACACAAGCAGTGTTGTACTGACTGTCAATTATTTCAGTAAAACTCAGTTTTAAATAAAGTATTTCAAATGTAAAAACAAGACAGTAACAATTTCTTACTATTCTAGTTACTGTAGCTTATTAAACACTTTCCCATGCAGCATTTTCTCCACTTTTTACACATGTGCCATAAAGATTTATGTTCTTTAACAATTAAGACTACCTGAATATATGTTAAGAACAGCAGCAAAGTTGATTTGGGAAGGCAAAATAATTATTTTCTAATAAAAAAGATTTAGAGATGTTGCTCTTTGGGGGAAAAACCCATCATCATCCAGGATGGTTCAGATTGATCTGGGAGACACTAATGATTTCATTATTTTAAAAAAGGCATGGAAGGACATATTCAGACAGATAACAAAATGTGGCATTCCTCCTTAGATGCTCTTCCGAACTGTATAAACACAACTATTCTCAATAAAACTTCCCTTCTTAAGGGGTTAGAACTCTGACAAAGCAAAATGAAGGGGTTAAAACCCATAACATAGATATATATTGTAAATATTATGTAATATTATTTTACTTAATATATGAAGCAGGAAGGAAGAAGGAAGAAAAATTTAACAAATTCTTGCTGTAATATATGTTTATTATATATGTATTTGCATTTATTCTATTTTCCCCCTTGTCTTTTTTATATTTTCTTTTGTATGTAGCTTATCTGTTTTCTATTGTAAGAACTGCTATTCTGTATTAATATTTTTTTAAAAAATCAATAAAGTTTATTATGTATTTTTTAAAAGAACAAACTACAATTGCTTTTAGGAACACTATTCAGGGAAAGAGTTTGTGATAGCAACACAACCTCCCATCTAGCATCTGTACAAAATGGGGAACAAATTGTTGTGGCTCTTCATTACATTTAGGAACATAAGTAAGGCTTTCTTCAATACTTGAAATGTATAATGAAAGTTTATAATCTTTAGGCCCCTTCAGAATCCAGGGGCAAATCAATATTGCATGGAATCTTTCTTCAGTGTAAGAACTGTGAGTCAGCAGCCCTTTAATTTTTTTAGTTGGTGCTATTGTTCCATCAGCAAGCTTTACTGCTATTGTCCAGTGTTTGTCCAGCTCACGTTTACTGGACTGTGGGAACGGATTAGGGTTTCATGGCTTTTTTCCCCCTTCTTGCATAAACTCTTGATCAAAGACATTCCTTGGATGACAAAACACTGTATACTGTGTCACACAGTCCTGACCAGACTGCACGAACAGTCGTTTAAAAACACATGCCTACATTGTTCTCTAACCAGTTAAAAAAAAAATTAGGTACTGACACACTTTTTTTGAAGTCCAATTTACCATTTTTATAAGCAAAATGCAACTGAATATACAATTTTATCATAGTATACAGCTACCAATAGAGTTCCACTTTCTCAGTTTTAGTGATTAATTACATTTTTCTAAGGCCAAAGAAGCAAAGAATAGATCATGATGGAAGTAGCTCCTGTTACTGGTATATCTGCTCTCTCTAATAGGTAATGCAATTTTAAATGGGATCAGACTTAGGCTCCGTCCAAATAACAGGAAAATCTCAAGATCCTCTTGGCATTACATTAAGAATGCCAGACACTCATGAGGCCTTCACAACACATTTGCAACATGCAGATAACATGTTCCATCACTATCATGGAAAATTCAAAAGCGACATCAGGTTTCCCATAATAACTTTGCTGTCCTACACATCCAACACTGTGCATATGATATAGTTTGTGGTGTTTCTGGGAACTCCCCAAGTGTGTAGAAGAGACAAGAGATAGGGGACAGCCATTTGGTGAGCTCCCAGAAGTCTTTAGTGAAGCAATAGCATGTGCAGTTCCCCAGATGTGCAAGTAAGCTAATCTGTAATCGGGTTGGCAGTGTGCAACTGATGAAAAACAGCTTTTTAAAAATTGCTAGAAGCTTTTATGATCCATTTTAACATGTGCATGTTAATAGTCAGAGACTTTTCTTTTTTCCTGGGTTACATCTTCACATCATAAAGATTATTGATTTATTTTAAAATTTCTATCCGATCCTATTCCCAAAGGTGTCAGGGCAGGCTACAATAAGAACATACAGAAACAGGTAAAATATGACTCAAACAGTGACAGTGGCTGTATGGGGAGGGGATGTTGTTCCCTCAGCTAAAAGCCAGGGTGAAGAGCCACATCTTCCCAACACAGAGTGAGAGTGCCTGGGGCATCCCAGAGAGCTACAGCTGTTCCCACTTGTTCCCACATCCCTAGCTGCTGAAGGCTGTAGGACTTCCATGAGGGCCCCATAGCCTGATCTTAGGGCATGGACAGATCTATATGGGAGCAGGCATTTCTTTACATATTTGGGAACCAAGCCACTTAGGGCATTATAAATTAACATTAGAACCTTGAATTGAGCTTGGTAGCAAATAAGGAGCCAGTGCAGTTCTTTGAGGACTGGCATGATGTGTATCTGGCTGGCTGCCGCTTTCTACACTGTTTCTGAACCATCTTCAAGGACAGACCCTCGTAGAGCACATTACAATAGTCCTCTCTGGAAGTATGGATCACTTTGGCCAGACTGTGTGGGATACAACTGTGAAGATTGTTAAGGCTATACAGAGGCTATACAGAGGAGTGGCAGAAGCAGGAGTGAATTCCCTTGGTTACTCAAAGTCCAGAACAATGCACAGGCAATGGCTGACTTCAGTGGCAATTTCCTGTGTGTCCCTTAAAGGCACTGGACAAAAACTCCAAACCCTGGAAACTTCTGTTCCTTAGCTTTGAAGTTTGTGGGACCAAGTTGAGTGGAACCGATGAATGTCACACCCCCTGTGTCTAGGACCAGAGCAAGTTTTTGGGTCCATCAGGAGCTTCATCTTCACACTCTGCTGCACAGATGAAGCCTTGGACAGACATGTAGAAATGCATGTAAAAATGCACTAGATCTTGGTAAAATAGCCAAGAAAAATGCTGAAGGAATTTTATCATAAAACATCTTCCTATGACTATATCTTGGTTTATGAACAAAGGCAGCAATTTCTAAGAACAAATCACAAAAGAGGACATTTCACAGTGTGAGGATCATCACAGTCTTTGGCCACAATCTTGAAACTGTCTCAAGGATAGGTGAGGAAATTTTTATGATGTGCTACAAATGTTGTTCTGTTGGGGAGAGAAGAGTGCTAGTAGGTCAGTGTTAGAGTACACCCACAGAAAGCCCAGACAAGTTATTTTGATCAGGGATTAGAAATTAAGACACTATGAAATTAATCTTAGGAAAAAAAGGCAGACAGGTAAATATATACACTCAAATTTAAAATTCAGATGTCAGAAGCCTTTGATTTTATGTATTGTGTAGCATCAGTCAGAAAGCTCTTTGGGAAAAGCATGGTACACTGTAGTCATTTTATGTAGAATTTAGCTACTTCATGAATTAACAGCTGAAAGCTTACCAGACAGGACAATAACATAAAATTCCTCAAATAAATCAGAAAGGCAAGGTGCAATCAGATTAATAAAGTTGCTGGAAATAGAGTTCCACAGTTAGATGAGGTTCCCATGTGGGCAGAGGGGAGGCGCAAGGCTTCAACTAGAACTCTGCCTTTGATCTTCCCATCTCCAGGCAGTCCCTTTTCTCAGGTCACCATACAAGAATAGATGTATTGCTGACACAACTCCCAGGAGGTATGCTGGGGCCTGAAGAAGGAGGAAGAGGAGGAGAAGCTGGCAAAATAATTTTCTGTCCCATTTTACTATAAATACAACAAACAATAACTGACACTATGTGTAGATCTAAGGTCATAAGTCATCACTATTCCCTACCTGTTAGATCTTTTGAGAAAACATAAATTCCTCAATAAAACAAGGAGAAAGGTGAATGGGCAATTCTAGGGGGATGACAATGGGCTGAGAAACTGATGAACGAGGATGGAGGCATCATGTGGATGGTGGCACCAAAGAATATGTGTAATTAATCTTCAGTTTTGCACAACATAAAACCTAACAACCTAAGAGAGGAGCCGTGCTGGATCAGGCCACAGCCCATTTAGTCTAGCATCCTTTCTCACACTGTGACCCACCAATTGCTTATGGGCATCTCAAGCAAAAGACAAAGATAAAACCTTCCCCTGCTCTCAAATCCCAGCAAAAGACCTTCAGAGCTCCATCTAAGCTGTTAGCCAATACAAAATCTCATAGCATCAAGTTTCAAAGTTTAACTATGAGTTGTGTAAACAATTTTTCCTTTTGTCTTTCCTGAATCACCCAAAAGTCAGTTTCATTGGGTTATCCGGGGTTCTGGTATTTTGTTCTCCCCTGTTAAAGAGGAGAACTCACATACATTTCAAATTCATTTCAGGTTTTAAACAAGTTGTTTAGGTCACTTGATTCTCTTTGGATTTTCATTCAGGGTTTGGCTATGACAGCTGTCATGATGAACTCCTATCCTTCAAATTATATTACTTTACCTCTAGTTTTCCATTTCCATTTTTATTTGTATACCGCCTTTCCAAAATAAAATTTTGCCCAAGGCAGTTCACAGCAAACAGAAGACATAAAATGCAAAGTAATCAGTCCATTTCCATTTTTATACTGTCCTTTAAAAAAAAACACACACAATGAATGAAAGAAAGATATGTTCAAAGCAGTTGTAACAAAGAAAAAATGCAATGCAAAATGATTCATTATAAAATTACATAACATTTCATACATTATAAAGTCATACATTATAAAATAACCCAAAACTGTAGGGGACCTCAGTGCAGCAGCCATCCAGTTCTTTTTCCTCCATCCGCAGTTCTTATACCTTGAAGGTATAATGTGCTTACAGAGCATAAAACTATGAAGGTCAATCATATAACTGGTTAAAGTTTGCCCATATAAATTGGAACCAATTTCCTTCTTCTGTGTAAGCTCATACACACAATGCAGTTGATCATCTTTGTGCAGACATATAGCAAGCATATATATGTACACAAGGGTTCCAAACACAAATGAGCAACCAGTACTTAGGCCCAGGAGTACTGCTTTAGCCCAAGGAGGGGATAATGTGTTTGCAGGGACTCTGTTGGTGCACCACTGCCTCTTTCAGATAGGTGAATTGATAGTACAGCCAAGAGGGGCCTGAGCCAGCATGAACCACCACTTCTGACTTCTCCTCTGGCCCATGGAAAGCACCAGATGAGACCAGTTCTCCTACATAAGACATCACTGTCACCTGAGCAGCTGAAGAATTCCCAGAGAGTATCTCCTGCACCGCCATTCAGCATAACCACAGAACATTCTACCCACCTGCCTACCCACCTGTAACTATGTTAGGCTTCTCTTGAGATTGTTGTTATAGACAGATCCATGCAGAGTGGTTTGCAATTACTTTCTTCCAGGGACATGCTAGGGTTTAAAATTGGGCGCCATGCTTTCCAGGCTCTGCTGTTGATCCACAACCACTCCTTCCCTCTTGAAGTAGCATGCAAGACAATTTGCTAGACTAGATGGACTGAGACTTGATCCAGCAGGCCTCTTCTTTGTACTTATGCTCTTAAAGTGTTTTTATGCATATGTACATGCACACTCACTGAAATTAATTTCAACCTGTAACAAATTCAAATGTATGTTTAACATAAAAGAGCGTAAGGGTAAGCAATATATATTTCCTATTAGATGCACTAAAGTATAAAAAGGTACATACAGTGGTACCTTAAGAGTTTAATTCGTTCCGTAACCTTTCTCATATCTCAAAGCAATTTTCCCATTAATCCATTCCAGCTCCCAAAACACCACCTCAGTTGTTTTTGTTATGTACTGTACTGTACTGTACTGTATTTACATACTCGTATCTCAAATCTTGCTCTCATCTCAAAGCAAAATATCACTCGCTCGGCGGCTTGTATCTCAAAACACTTGTATGTCAGGGCACTTGTATGTTGAGGTACCACTGTATATATCTCAAGTTTATATCTGTGGCTTGATCTTCTGGTCCACTAGGTGTCAATGACTAAAATGCAACTTTCTAAGGCCTGGAAAAATTGAGGGCTGGCACTGTTAATGCAGCTTTCAAGCTATCAGGCTCAATGCTGCAATTTCCAAGGCCTCCTGCCCATGCTGCTCCTGCCTCTTCATATTTGGGTATACTATAACAAGGAGTTGCTGTATCTTCCCTTCCCCTTGTGCCTTTTGTCCAGCAGTGGCTGGACTTGGCAAATAATACTGGCAGCAAGGAGAAAATAATTTAATGGCTTCTTGCCCACCCACCCAATTAAAAAATGAGAAACAATACTGTGGATGTAAGTGAAGGAAGAGTGACCCCATTTTGACAGCTGTGACCTTTGCTTGCTATCCCCTCAACCTGGTTGGACTTGTCTTTTTTACTTTGGATTTACAGTAGTCCTTTTTCTATTTCATGCGGCAGTATGAACATGAAGGAGCAATTCACTGAGAACATTTAGTCTCTAAAACGTAGTGAAAGGTAGCTGCCACACTGACATTTGAAAAGCATACTTCAGGAAGATGTGCTCAGAGTGTACTTTAATTGTGGGAAGTATTACCTCACATTTCATTTTTTAATAGCTTATAACAGACCTCAAGAAGTAATTTTTAGTTACATTTAGTACTGAATACCAACCACTCCTAGGAACAAATGCTACACAGATTGGTAAGCCTTTGGATGATTCTGTGCTAGCTGGTTTATGGGACCTGCAAGTGAACTAAGAACTTCCCTTCCAGATGCTAGTGTGGTCTTAGGCAGGGGTCCGCAACCACCTGTCCGCGGACTGGCACCGAGCTGTAGGGTTTTTTTGGTTGGTCTGTGTACTGCCACAACAAGCTGCCCTCACCCCACCATGGAAAAGGAAGCTGGTCCCTGGTGCAAAAAAGGTTGAGGACTCCTGGTCTAAGGGAAGCCCCTAGTATGCCTGCTGGTCCCATCTACAGGGCAGTGCAGAATTGCCCTGATTCATTGACTGTGGCTATATTGACATACCAAAGGGGGTGCTTCAGAGAGACAGCGTGTGGCCTCCATGTTCCAAAGGGGGTGGGGTGGGGAGGCTGATGTGTGAACAATCCCATCTTGAAGCTTTCTCTGAAGCACCTCAGAGACCATTTCCTTTCGGCTATGTCTGATCACAACCTGTGTAACACTGATTAAAAATAAAACAACACAAACACTGGACTTTTTCAAATTTTATTTCTAGACTTTTAGGGGAGGTCTTTTTTTTTTCTTTCACTGGAAACTTATCTGTTACAGGTCTGTTGGTGTAAATGTGCATTTCAGACCAGTGATGCCAATAAGTACAATATAAAAAAGGTACAAATCTGAATTGCTTTGCTTTCTAAAGATCGTTATAACAATGTGTCAAATAAAGCATCTCTGTTGGCACGTGAACCCGCTTATCAGCATTTGGCCTTTTAGTACATACAATACTTAAAATCTGCAGTAAGTACACGCCACAGCTTCTTAGTGAAACACATAATATAACCAACAACCACTAACTCAATAATCTTGTTTGGTTCAGAGATACAGAGATGCCACAGACAGAAGTGTCTATGAGGTAAGCAGTAAGAAATGTTCCTGAAATTTGGACAGAATGTATCCAGTCCTCCTGGGTCCTGCAACTGCTGGTAGCATTATAAGGCTCTTGTCTTTTCTGTTTGCATAATCTTAGCTGCATTTGCCCTCAAAATGAAGTTTAATTCTGTTTTGGTTTAGCAGCATACAGGCAACTAGATTACTCTTCACCGTACAACTCTGTTAGCTGGCTTAATTATGAGATTTACAGGCTGTTGTCTCTTAAATTAGCATTATGCTATAATTAACATCATCAACAATACCCTAATATATCATAACAGATTAAGCGCACAAAATACTTAAATTCCAGAAGATAACCTATCATACCACATGACGGCCCCCCCATTAATGGAAACCATCAAAGGGTATATAAGAGTTACATTATAATGCACCTTTCATATACCAAATGTGGCTAATAACACAGCTCAAAACTACTATGATAATAATCCCCAGATCAGAAAAAGAATCCACTTTATAAAAACACATAACAAAAGAACCTGACATTACTTAATCTTCTGAAATGTCTGCTGTTTTAAAATTAGCACAAACTAGTTGCAAATCGCGAGACCCATTCAGAATATTGTCCGATGCATTTCAGCTTGCAGTAAAACTATGAGGCTTTGTGAACGAACATTAAAACCTGATCTAACCTGACGCAGCTAACTGAAGTATGAGGTATTGTGAAACAGGAACCTTTTTTGGAATAGAGCAGTAAATCACATTAAGTAAAACTGATCACATAAAAAAATCTAGCAAAAAATGATGTCAATAATATAATTTTCTATGAGAAAATTTTAAACCTATAACATGGCAGTATATGACATTGTATAAACAAAAAAAACAAAAAACATGACCACAAAATAGCAGCAAAACACAATGACAAAGATACAGAAAAGCAATGTTAATTCTTTTTTTTTTCAATTCATGCTGGGAATTTATCCATAGCAGCTCAATAAAAAATGGGAGCATATGCTCCTTTTTTTTTTCCTTTTTAAAACTTTTTTTGTTTTTTTGTTTTGTTTTTTTTACAATCAACACCTTAGCGGCAGTTTCTCACATACATTTTGCCATCACATTCCCCTCAAGCATCAACTTCAACAGCTATGTCCACGTCCCTTCAGCTACTTTCTACAATAATAATAAAAAGATACATAGCCAAGATGTGCAAATTTACTATTTGTAGCTAAATTAAAAAAAAAAGTTAAGACAGTGGTTCCTGAACTTGGTCCTTCAGATGTTGTTGAACCACAACTCTCACCAACCCTGTCAGTGTGGCCAAAAGCAAGGAATGATGGGGGCTGTAGTCATTAACATTTGAAGGCCCAAATTTGAGAACCTCTGAGATAGGGGAATACACTGGTTTAAGAACTTTTTTTTCAAGTACACCAATTCTACACTTTTAACTATGGTGCTTTCTCATGGTTATTTTGTATATATCTGGGCCAAATGTGGTATGGTCTTGAAATGTCCTTGTTTCTTAATGAGTTTAAATTGCAACATCAAGGGCTGAAAGATCTTCTTGTTTTCTCAGAATCAAGGGGTGAATTATTTTACAAATTATACTGGCCTTCTGAACATCCTCTGCAATAAATATTCTTTTTAGCCTTAACTATAAATTATATATTTTAGTGTTTAAAAGCCTTCAGTTGTATAACATCTAGAGACAATTCTCAAAATATGTGTTCTATAGGTAAACCTCTCAGGCCCCTAATTTTTTATTTTAAAAAGCATGAATTGGCACCACAAGATTTTTAAACATCTTTTATCTTGAAAACGTTAGGACGATATCCTGGCAATTTTGTGAATGCAGTTTCTCTGACTGGAACACAACCTTCAGAAAAAAAAACACCTCACCTTTCCTCAACACCATAGTTAAATGCACTTGCTTTGCAATTCCAAGTTTGCACACAAGCACTTTATATATATATTTATATATTTATATATATATAATTTCCAAACCATTCCATTTGAAGAAAAAAAAATTCCCACACACAAAAAAGAAAGTATTTCCTATACCTAATGAACTGAAAGTGCTTTGAAATGGAATGGTTTTAAAACAATAATAATAAAAAAAATGATAAGCTGTGGATTCAACCTGGACATAATTAGGCCGTGTATCTTTTGGGTGAAACCAACATTTTTTTTATACACAGGTAACTACAAAAATAGGAAGATTACAAAAATATATTATGTCACTATTGCATTTTTTTCTTCATCGTTGGAACCGTACGTTTACTCTGGCCATGCTAAGCTGGAATATTAGAAGCCTTATGCACAGGTAATCCACAGGCACAGAAGATTAACATATAATAATGCTGTGTCTAACATATACTAACATAAAGGATACATTAACCATTTATAAGGTGAAGAGGATAAAAACCTAAAGGGATAAAATAAACATTTACAGATGAATTATAAAGTGACTAAATGCGTAAGCAAGCAAGATACAGAAAAGCCTAGAACTGCATTAAAGCTATGCTTTTTAAAGGAAAAACACGCACACACACACACCCAAAACACGTATAATCTATCTAGAAAAAACACAACACCCTCTTCTACTTTAGAAATGGTTGGCTTTTTAATATGCAAGACTCAACTTTAATACCTCCCCCTTGAGAGGTACCATTCATATGTATGTGTGTTTCTGTGTGTGTTAATGCCTATTTTTACAACATACAGACAAAAACACTTTAATAGATAAAAAAAAGAACTACTTGATTATTATTGTATAAAATCTTCTATTTTTGTAGCGCGAACCCCTGGAGATCATGCAAATACTTTTTTTTTCTTTTTAAGACAGTTGGGGAGGGGGATGTTGGCTGTTCACAAAAAGAAGGAATAGCTAAGAAAAGAATGAATGACATTTTCCCTTCTGGCATAAAAAGTCCTGGCAAAAAGATTTTTCTTGGGTGGTGGTGGTGGGGAGAAGATAGCCCGATTCCACTTCCTTCTCAGATGCCCTTTCACTGTTTGCTGGTACAGCCGAGCAAACTCAGTCGCTGAAGTCCTCCTTAAATATTCACATCTCTAACATCAGTGGGCGTGCAGGAAAGGTCAGCTTCATCTTCAACAGTCTTTGTTTCTGAAGATATGTTATGCTGCTGTGCCTGGCGTAGACTCGATTCAAGGAGGGACTCGATCTGTTCTTGGCAAGCTCGTAAACAATCCTGGGAAAATTGAAGGAGAAGGGGAAAATGTTTAGGAAATAAGCAGATTGTACAGCCTAATATTGTTTACTTAGAAAGTAAATGAACAGTACCAACTGGGGCTGCATTCTAGAAGTTGGTTATTTATTCTGCTATATTTGGATATTAAGAGAATAAAGCGTGAATAAGAAGCCAATGTCTGGATGCAGCCTATGTTATGTGTCTCAGGGACTTTTTGCACCTTTGTTAGGTTCAAAGGCCAAGCAACCTCTGGAGTCAGGTGCCCGTACTTTGGGACGCCCAATCCATCTCAGTTATCCAGCAGTTTGACACATACCAGGTAAATAAGAATGCTACTATATGAGCAACATTTGCATGACAATGAACAGACATGCCACCTATAGCCACAGCGGTCAGGTGGTGCGGTACACAACAGCAGCTACACCACCGTGCCCCAGGCACCCTTTGCCCAGAAGAGACGCAAAAGGGTCTGTGTTGGCTTGCACTCACTAGCAGCTAGTACAGCAGTGGAGTTTACTTCTATCTGGTCAGGGGACAGTCCAACACGTACAGATGTGAAGGTGGGGAACAGAAGGAGTTCTTTCAGCCAATAGTTCACTAGATGCATTTAAGGACACGGCCAACTGGGTGCCACACTGTCTCTAAAGTTCACCAGCCAAGTTCAGATTCACACTTACTAGTAAATCCTTAAGGAGTGTCTCCTATGCACAACACATACCCCACTATCTGATGGTCACACAGGTCTGCACATTCTTTATAGCACAGGCAAAAAGGCTATGGCCCAATGCAGTAGCTTGGGACTGGCAGGTGGGGTTGTTCTTGTATCGGTCTGCCCCTCTCCCCTGTCATGCACATTCTAAGCCAGAAAGTATGGATTAAAGAAGGAATGAAAACACGAGGGCCACATATGACTAACTCTGAGGCACTTTTGATCTGCCTTTTATTTTGCACCCAGACAAAGACCAACCTTCAACTTGCTTTAACTTCACCACAGTTACCAAGACTTTTCCTATTTTCCCCTTAAGTCATCCTGATAACTGTTAGGCTGAAGGGAGGTATAAAAATTTATTAAAAGAAGCAAACTAGCATTTAAGACCCTTGGTGTCTGCATGTTCTAGATACTCTTTATCAACTGGCACAATGCAGAAGTGTCTTAACTGGCAGTTTAATAAAATGGCACCTTTTGTAATAGTGCTAAATATGTAAATCAGTGGAAGCCTGTCTCATCGGACCAAAACACTAGAAGTCTGACAAACGTTCAAAAATAAGTTTGGGAACAGTTGATAGGCTGTGTAGCATAGTAGTTAAATCACTGGAGTGGGAACTAGAAAAAACACTGTTAAGGCACATTTTGCCATAGTATGGGAAATCTGTATTGTGGGGGAATGAGGACTGAGTACATGTTCCCATCATTCCCATATTTACATTATAACAAGGTCCTAAAACAATCTTGCTCATTCTCACTCTTCATTTTCCTGTGCTTGGCACGGAGAAACCATATATTTTTCTTTCCTCACCAAATACCTCTCCCAGTGCGGTAACTGAGAGAGAGACAGATACAGATACTTTTATTTATATCCTGCCTTTTCCTCAAAGGGACTCAAAGCGGCACACGAGTTTCTTAAAGGCCAGATCTCAATTTCCTTTCCTTTGTAACTGCAGTTTTGCATAAATGTGCAATTTCAAAGCAGTGCGCAATGAGAAAGACTCAATGGAAAGGGAGGAATTCACAGAGGCATGTGTTCCTCACTGAAGTTGTGTGGGGCCAATCGCAAACACAAACAGGCCACTACTGGGGTAAAGGGACTGCACCTCCGAACAGTGGCAGCTGAGGAACATCCATCCCCTCCAGCTGTTCTTGAAGAAAAATGGTGTTTGCCCTAAAGCTGCTGAAGTGAAGTTTTGGTTTTCCACAAATGTGCCCTCTTGATGAAAGGAAACACTGTGTCCCTTCTGCACTGCCAAGCGAAAATGGAGGTTACATTGTCCTTCTACTTGCAGAGGTCGGAGAGAAAGGAAGAGGCAGATAAAGCATAAGTTTCACTGTGTCTTTTCTTTTGGTCTCTCTTCCCATATCAATAGTGATGTTCTCTCCCTCGTTATTAGACAGGAGGAAATGGGGGAACACACCTAAAAAGTGTTTTCCTCCCAAAATGGATGAGTTGCTTATTGTCATTTTCCAAAGCAAAACGGGCTAATGTTCTGAACCAGGCAGAGAATTCAGTCCAAATACACTTTACCTCCCATTTTGGTGAATTGGTCCATAAAAGGCGAGAAAACTGCCTGACTTCACTGCTTCCTACTGTGACTGTTGAGACACTATTTCTGTGTTGGCACATACTCATAAAAAAACTTATCATTCAATTCTATTAGCGCCATGAAACTACTAAGTATCCTTGCCAGATGAGCTAAATCAACTGAAATGAAACGGAAAACAAAAAACCAGAATTCAGTGCTGGATATTAAAGACTTCCTTATATACTCCAGAACTTTCAATTCTAGTGTGATAAGATTATTTCATACAACATAGGTTAAAATGAGTTAATAAAGCACTGGCAAAGTCTTATTCTATATGCCAGTAGCAACAGGGCAATCATTCCTATTTAATCATTGGCATTCTACAAATCAACAAGATAAGTGATTTCTTCTTTTTTAAATTCTACCTGTAGAGAGTCCATAGCTGTTCAGTTAAATTAGCTTATAGAATGGAGGTCAGAACACTATGAACACAAAAAGAAACAAAGCGAATGATGTATCCTGGAATAAAACAAAGATTAGCTATTTATGGATGACAGATGTATCGTATAAATGGCTACAAGAATGAATGCCTAGGTACATCTTTCAGGCTGCGGGGGTGAAGTGGAGCACTTCTAAGGCCATTGGCTGAAATTCAAGAGCAGGCAAAGGTTCGTCCTTGTCTCTGCTTGAGATGCCCATGAGCATTTGGTGGGCCACTGTGTGCGACGGGATGCTGGACTAGATGGGCTGTGGCCTGATCCAGCAGGTCTACTCTTATGTTCTTACATTCTAGCTGCTCGGTCGAGCTAATGGTCATAAAAAACACCCCTATTTCGGCCATGTAATATGAGGCAGGCAAATAACTAGAAGAAATTATTACACTTGGCAAAAATGAGAGAAATAGAACACAATGAACAGTGTAGATAAATAGTATTCGAGAGCCCCTTGAAAGGTAAAGATAGTAACTGCCTGTCCATACATTCCCCAAGACCTGAATCTGACTTGACAGCCCTCTTTGCCCTGGCCTTTGGATGAGGGAACAGCGTGCCCTCTCCATACAGGCACTGCAGCTATTTCAGTCATGCTTTTTATCTGTTTTTATTATGATTTATTTTGATCTGCCCTGAGATCTTTGAGTATGGGGCAGGATAGAAATATAAATCATGTGAAATCTACTACAAACTTTTCAGCTACACCCTAAATGCCCTGAGTAACTTCAAAATATCTGACAAAAAATTTAAAAGATAAATAAGGTTAGCATTAGCAGCAAAAAGGCAAAGGACTCTGGCATCTTAACTCCATCTGCTATATTGTGAGCTTCTGTTTTGAGTCCCTTTCAAAGTTGTTTCCCTCCAGAAGACAAATATGGCAACTCTTCCAGAATTCATCATGATTAGGGGTGTACACAAATGCAATTTTTGGATTTGATTCGAATATTCACATTTGTACAAATAGAGAAAAGTGAATGTATTCAAATTCGAACTGATTCAAATATATTCGCATCTAGTCATACGAATATTCAATTTGTATTTGAAGATACTGACATTTGTTTGTCTGTACGCATCCCGTTTTATCCTGTATGCATCCTGTTTTCATCCCATACGTATCCATACAAATGTGTACAGATAAGAATAAGATGCATATTGATGCATATGCAATGCATATGTATCTGTACACATACAAATGTCCAAATAATTCGTATGAATGATTCAAAACATTCACATTCGCTCGAATGTTAAAAAACCCAAATGTATATTCTAATTCTAATTCAAATGTCCTAATTCAAACAAATTTCAAATATTTCAAATATTCTTGCACATCCCTAACCCGGATTAGAAAAGCCAGACTAATGAAAAATTAAAAATGCAAACAGACCAGGTAGGTCACCCACATACATATCTCTGTATATCCTTGACACCATTTCAGTGCCAAGTGTGCAGTTGTTGCGGCAGCAGAGGCCTTAAAGAGGCAAAACAAACAAGACTGCAGTAGTTTGTCAAAATCCCTTTGGCTCACTGTTTTCTCCCGTCTTTCTAGCAAACATCATAAAAGCTTTTCTCAACATGTTTAACTCTGTGTATTAAGAACTTTGAAGTTTCCTTTTGGGATTGCCTTTTCTGATTTAACCTATGACATGTGCTAGCCCTTGTGGTGAACCCAGTCTTCCATGATAAATTGCCGTCAAAAGTGTTAGGATGTGCATGACTGAGAATGAATGTTGTTTTCCTGAGATTGTGACCTGCCTGCTGTTTTCTTTATTTTCCTGTTTCAATTCTGCCTTCATTCAGAAACGTCTTGTGTGATCTACCAGCTTTTCACTGATTCCACTGCCACAAGAACTCTCCTCTAACACACAACATTTGGGGTAAAATAAGAAGAAAACACAAGCAAACAAATAACCTTTATCCTTCACTGATTTAAACTTTAGTGCAATATTTCCTCTTGACAGAGTCACAGTACTGAAATAGCAAAAAGAAAAACTCCATATCCTAAAGTCACTGTGCATACCACAGGCCTTTTTCAATAAAAATACCAATACAACATGCCAAAACTATGAAATACTAGATATTTCATAAAACTTTTACACAAACTATGTAACCAACACTAACAGAATAACTAGTATTTTTCAAGCAAGTAAATCTTTAGTTGAAATGCACAAACATTTGCAGCACGGCTGAAGCAAACTTCTGTTAACCTGAGATATGCCAGGTAACAAAATTATTTGTATTTCAGCACCTGGTTAGAATATACCTCTTCACTCCGCCCTTTGATGTTTAACTCTTTCCTAATGTTGTCTTGCAAGAATATGTTAAGAGAATGGGACACTTGCCATAGTATGTGACTGTAGCACAGGAACCACAAAACAATACAAAGCTGTTTGCAAACAAGTCTTTATAAACTTAATTATAAAATCCCACTCATTACAGTTGAGATTCTAAATTCAGGTTGCTACTTATCCCAAGTCCTCTGGCACATCTACAGAATTCAGAGTAGGCGAGTGTCTCAGTTCTCA
This sequence comes from Aspidoscelis tigris stejnegeri, assembly GCA_023333525.1. Classification (NCBI taxonomy): domain Eukaryota; kingdom Metazoa; phylum Chordata; class Lepidosauria; order Squamata; family Teiidae; genus Aspidoscelis; species Aspidoscelis tigris. The sequence goes on along the minus strand of JALMGA010000003.1, from coordinate 45,286,676 downwards.
ATTTTGGAACAATTTCAACATGGAATGAGGATAAGAGAGGATCCACAGCACAGCTTTATTGTGGAGTGAATGCATCGTAAGGGACCTTAAAGAGGTTTTGACTGGGCTAGAATTTAGTTCCTTTGGATCATGGATACCAAAGGAAAATAGTAATTTAGGAATTCTGCTCAATTACCGTATTTTCTGGCATATAACACGACTGGGTGTATAAAACGACCCCCAATTTTTCTACTTAAAATGGAGATTTTGCAAAACTGGGGTGCAGCCTAAACCGAGCCTCGGACTTGGAGAGAGATGGCAGCCTTACCTGCTAATCCCACGAATGTGCTTGTAGCTTTCGTTCTGGCGCTGATGGGAGGGAAAAACTTTGCTCTGATAAAGATCTGTGGCTGCAATGCAGCTTTGGAGTCTGCCTGTCTAGCGTGATTCATCTATGATTCTGTAGGGGAAGGGGTGTTCCACCGAGCAAAATAGGAAGAATCCTGCCATCATTTTCTCTTCAAAAGCCTCTCTGCTTTCAACCCCTCCCCTACTGGATCATAGACGAATCTCACGCTAGAGGGGCAGACTCTTCTAAAGCAGAGAAGAGAAAGTGAGGGCAGGATTCTTCATATTTCCCTCCGTTTAGCAAGGTTTTTTCCTTGTGTCAGCGCCAGAAGGAAAACTACAAGCCAGATGATTGGGATTAGCAGGTAAGGCTGCTGTCTCTCCCCAAGGCTCAGTTTAGGCTGCACCCCAGTTTTGTGCTGGCAGCTGTGGCCAGCAGGACCTGGGTGAGGGTATTACTGGTGTATAAGACGACCCCCAACTTTTCAGAAGATTTTTTGGGGTTAAAAAGTCATCTTATACGCAGGAAAATATGGTACTGCTTGATGCACTGTAGTTAAGGTAAGAACAGATAATATAAAAAAAAACAATCCAAGATTTTTTTTTAAAAAAAAATTGGTTCTAGCTGAGCATGGAAGCGTCATGCCTCCTGTCCTCTCTGACTCCTCAGAGGAAGGTCCCGCTCTTGCCAGCCAAAGGGAAGCGTGTCTGAGGGGCCAAATTTGGAAACTGCTTCTGTCCTGTCCCTCCAAATGGGGATAGTTTGGACTCAGACAATACACAACGCCCAGGGCCGAGTTCTCTCCAAAGAGAACGACAACAGCTGCATCGCGCAGCTTGCCTCCATGAGAAACAGCTATGTAACTGGGGGTGTGGCACTCTGAGTCCAACTCTGCACTTGCCAGTGAAAACAAAGAATCTCCTTGGCAATCCCCAACTCATGTGAACCCCGATTCTTTATTCCTGACTGACTTCCCAAACTTACAATGACTCCCTGCTATGCCGACTCTTGGCCTTTTTTGACTCCACATACTCTATATCCCCAAGAACCCTGGTAACTGACTTGATGTCTTGCTGTCGCTAGTTGGGCGCGTGCACGTGCTTTGCTGTTACCACCTGGCTCTGGACACGACTGGAAGAAGACTGTCCTAGAATTTACTTATGTGATTTCTAATTACCCACTGATCAAAAAAACAAAATGGGGTATCTGGATTCCAACTAATATGAACATGAACTATAATTAAACTTCAGTGGGGTGATAATTTTTTCTTTCTTGCAGTTTAAAGATGATGTTAAATAATTATAAATTATCTAATTACTCTAGGTTGGGGTGTTCGCCTGCAGCCCTCCAAGTGCTCCTGAATTATAACTCCCATCATTCAACTCCCCACATTCCAGCCTTGGCTGGAAATCAAATGTTGGGGATTGTAATTCAGGAACATCTGGAGGCTGCAGTTGAATACCCATGATGTAGATCAGTAGTTCTCAACCTGGGGGTCGGGACCCCTTTGGGGGTCGAATGACCCTTTCAGAGGGGTCGCGATGAGTCTCCCGCCACCCTTCCCTCCCACCTCCCAGCTGCTCCGCCCCTGTGGTTGGGGGTCTCCACAACACGAGGAACTCCATGAAGGGGTCGCGGCATTAGGAAGGTTGAGAACCACTGATGTAGATCATCTATTCCAACCCAAACTAGCAAGTTTAATTTAAGTGTTTAATAGCATACACACTTGCAAAGAACAGACCACAAATTCTAGTTTATGTACAGTCTAGGGTAACACAGAAAATAAAAGCGAAAACCTTATTCAGTATGCAACAAAAAGTGACATAATGTTTATCATGAAAGAAGAACTAATACAATTAAAGCCAATCAATTTTAGCAAATTATTTAAATTTTCTTCCTTCAATATATGTTTATCTTCCCAGTAAGGGCAACAGAGAAGTAGGGAAAATAAAATAAAATTGAGAATAGCAGCAGCATTTTGGGTTCATTTGGCTCTCTGGCAATGCTTCTTAGAAAGGTGATCTCTAGCATCATTACAGCACCAACTTGATTTTTCTTTGTCTTTTTTCTACAAGACATCAGCAACAGCAAACTGAAAGATGTTAAACTTAAACTCTAAGGCAATAATACTAGTATATTGCTTTAGTCAAACTTGTCATTGTATTAGTCAAGCTTTAATCTGTTTTTATTGTGATATTTTTGTCACCCATCCTGAGACCTTTGGTTATAGGGTGGGATATAAATATGAATAAAATATTAGCAGATCTGAAAAGTCTGAAAAAAATTAAAACAGTTTTGCCTGGTCCTTGAGTGATAATAATATCTTATTTCTAAGCAAGTGTGTGATCACAGCCACAGATACCACTAAGTTGTGGGATTTAACCCGTGGTCACACCTTCACTTTAAACCTTCTTAAGTCCCTCATCAGTTCTGACTGCTCATACCTTATCCTTTCTATCAGTTTTACCAGTATTTGTGGACTTTCCATTCAGGTAAGTCCAAAAGGAGGGAGAAAAGTCCAAAAATAAAAGAGATAGAAAGGAACAGGTATGAGCAGTCAGAGATGAAGATGAACTGAAGGTTTAAAGTGAAGGTATGGCCATGGCTGTATTCCTACTTGATGACTTGGTTATATGGTAGATCATTATGAGAAAAGGCTGCCGGATTACCTAGGTGTCTCTTTTAATCTAGCTTGGCCATGCTTACATTCACAGATGGGGAAATGGTCTAATTTTCTACGAGACTGTTGCTTATACTTTTCCAAACATGCTATGAGGGAAAAAAATGACTGCAAAAAAAAGGGAGGTCAGAGTATCGGCCTTCTGTTCCTGTCACCGTCTCCCTCATGGAAACTTCAAGATGAGCCTCTAAATCCCATTTCCTTGTTGTAGGAGCTGAAAACAAGTTGAATGATAATACTCGCTCCACAAAACTCAGGGAAACACAAGTTATTTATAGAAAGTTCTTTCTTTTCTAGTAAAAGGTTGAATATAGGCCATTAAAATGATCTGTTTGTACATTATATCAACATATTTTTACAGCAGATGGTTTGAATCAAATTTTATCTTAACTTTCTGATAAAAACCTATCTCAAAAAGCAAGGTATTAGGAAAGTGGCCATTTAATAAATAATCTGCAAGACATTTTCTTTAAAATGTGTTATATGAAGGGAGGAGGAAAAAAACAGCCTGAAAATTCCAGCTTATAGTGAAACAAGGTTCTGTATCATTTGGTACCTCTTTAAGGGCTCCATTAATTAGGACCCCATATAATTCAGGTAAACCAACTGTAAACACCCCTTTTTGCACTTACCTTAAGTATCCTGGGCAAGAGCAAGATGCCCTGGTATGAAACGCAACTCATCCCATGCTGGGATGTGCTGTCTCTGACAGGGCCATCACATTGGGATTACCCATCCTGTCCTAATCCGTTGGCTCCAAAGGGCCAACAGTGAAGATACTGTAGGAGCCTTTGATGTTTTCAGTAGACACACGGGGTATCTGTATAGATCCATAACTTGATGGACTGAATTGAGCAAGGACGAGATCTTGAAGATCCAGATCTCCTTAATCAGGACTGACCAATGTTACCAGTCTCCTTGAGAATAGGCAGGTGCTTCCCTGAGGAGCTGAGAGCCAGTGACTACAGAAGCGGTTGCAGTGGAAAACTCATTTCACTGCTTCCCATTCAAGCTACCTCTCTTGAGGAGTCCGAAAACATTAAAAAACAACAATTTTCTGGCCCTTATATATCCAACTACAAGACTCTAGGGCAGTAGCAAAGTAATAAGAGAAAGGGTAATAATAAAATTATCATACTTCTGTTTGCACAAGCCCTCACTCAAGAAACAGAAGAGCTTTCAACTAAATTTTATGCCTTTTCTGTGCTGACCTCAGTTAGATCCAGATCAGTGGATCTGGAATAACTGGGCTTATTGATCCAGATTGTGTGAAGGTGTGGGTCAGATCAGCACCACGTGCACTGATGGCACCTATTTGTCCCATCCCCCCCCCCCAGCTGCTCCTGGTGCACTGCTGAAAATCACCCCCTGGTATGCCATCTTCACACCTCCCATGATCCAGAATAAGGCCCTTGGCAGATCTGATTAAACTGGTTTACACTGATCTGCATTAAAGGCCTCCTTAATCCAGATCTGTCTCTGTCTTGTGCAGTCAGAGCAGACCAACAGGAGGCGTGGCCTCACAGATCCACATTAATGTATGGATCTATGTGGCCCAGAAGTATCCTACATGGTCCTTTAGGAATCTATGCAGAAAGGTCCTTAGTTTTCCTAAGCATGAGGTGTGCTTTACGCATTTGATATAGGACAGACTTCTTACATGTGGAAGGCTACCATTCACTACAATTCTTTGTTTTCAAACATAATAATCTTTTGGTAGTAGAAATGTTAAGAATACTTGTTCTGCTTCGTTCAGAGATCTAGACTCAGATTAGAGACAGTCTTACATATCAAGATCATTTAAATTTTATTTTCTTTTTTATTCAATATTATCCTCAGGCAGCCACTTGCTTAACTTATGCTGTGCCTTCAAGTTAAATTTTTATACTGGGTGGAAGCAAATCCTACAATGAATAATATACTACATGTCCAGGTGGACTGGACAGCCTGCACAGTTACTGCTAGAGTATGGTTCAAGTTCAGGGGTACCCTTGACTAAGTAGAAGGCATGAATAAGGATGACCACACTAGAACTATTACTTCATCTGTAGCAGACAACCTCCCGACCCTCACCTTGTACTTCAGCCTTGCAAAATGAGGGCCCTACCCCTCTTGGTAGATTTCCATTGCTACGGGTCAAATCATTCTTCAGTTTGTATTATACTTCCCCATCCACACTTTGCTTGAATGTTTTATTTATTTTAATTATTTATTATATCTAAATGCCACCCTTGATCACATAGTGCCCCAGGTAAGATTTGGGCTGCACCCAGATTCATCTGCTATATTTGGACCTTCTGGAATAAAGCAGAATACTCCAGAAAATCTATGCTGTATTCCAGAACATCCAAATATAACAGAATAAGTAACCAATGTCTGTGATGCTTTTGAATCCGTAAAATCAAACTAAGTGCAAAAGCCATTACGAAATCTCTATTAAAACCACAATAATCCAACTGTTCCAAAGGTCTGGTTAATAAGGTACGTCATGATCCGCTCACAAGAAAGTTCCACAAAAACTGTGCCTATCATACAGTTCTGGCATAAAGTCTCTTACTGTAGCCTTTCCAAGGCATTTTTCACAGTCAATACTGTCCATAATACTGAACAGACCTAGAATTTAGATTGACGCACTTAGTTTCTATCTTCAAACTGCAGTAATATCATCAAAACTAATATTATCAAAGAAATATGAAGTAGTCCACTATGAATCATTTTTCTATATCCCCTCACCCTCTCAAAAAAAAAATAAACGAGATGTTTGGCAGCATTCACAATAAAGTATCTCTCTTGAAGGACCTGACTGGAGACCGGAGTACAGAAGTAGGTTGCACTGCCTGCAGTGAAATCTAGTTGTATGGAATTTTTAAAACATCTCTAAAAATCTTGCTCTCTGTGGGGCATCAAACTAAAAGTATGCAGAGTACAACACAGGAGAACCAACATGGTTTCTTGGTTCATACAAGTTTATTTGCATGGGGCTCAACTGTTATCTCCCTTTTTCTGGACAGAAATGTCATAGGTGAGCACAAATCCTGTTTGTGGTATGTACTGTTCCCACTGACCCAGGCTGGGTTCAGACATAACAAAAGGAGTGCCTCAAAGAGACTGTGTGGCCCTCATGTTTCCAACCCTTCTCTAAATCCACCTTCTCTAGCCTAGAATGAGAGGCAGATGTGTGAACAATCACCACCTCAAAGCCATCTCTAAATAGCCTCAGAGGCACCTCAGAGATGCTTTTTGAAGGACTGCCCTTGGAAAAGATGACACGAAGCCAACAGCCAATACCACAATACAAAAAGGGGAACAACATAATGAGTTAATAATTTATAACGCAATCATGAGGTAAGAATTAGCAGTTGAAATAATAGGGTGTTTCATTCTTTAGGAAGTCGCAGTATATATACAAAGATCAAAAGTATTATTGCTACATGTTTTCTCCCCTAGCTCTCGTATTCAGTTTATTTGCAGACATATGAAATGAAGGCTTTTGCCTTGCCTCAAAGATTCAGTTGCAAAGCACAGGAGCCACTTTATCTGACTCATTGTTGGCTTCTGGAGACCTCACAAGAATCTTTTTATTGGACTTTCACATTGTTCCAACACAAAGCTAAACTCTGCCCCAACTTCACACGCCATTAGGGCATGGATCATTGACTTTAGGTCTTCCTTGTAGGCTCCCTTCCTACCCATTCATTCATGAAAGGTTTATTGCTCACTAGTTACTGATGAGCATCTCCAGGAAGCTGCAGTGTGGAAAAGAAGGAGAACCATCTACCTTCTCACAAAATGAAGAGACAGAATTACTCTCCTCCACAAACTCAAAGAAGGTAGGGTACAACAGAATTTGGTATTATTTGCTATGAAGATCCACCACATAGCGAAGTAATTAGGTAATTACAATCCCCTTCAGGTTCTACCTCTTCCAAAAGAATTTGGTATTCTGAAGAACCTGGGGAGCTGACATACATCTACTGATACCATTGTCTCTTTACCATAACCACTACAGTAGGGGCCCGTTTTAACATGAGGGTTTCGTTCCGACAAGCCTCACTTAAAACTCATGTTAAGCGAGACCTTAACGTTAAGTAAAACACGTTAGAGTGAAACAGTAATTCTTAATATGGTTTAATAGGGAAACAAGGATTCAATTAGTAAATCATGTTACGTTGCAACCATACAAACCTAATTCACTTAAAAACAGCGCCTTACTGTCTTTCTTTGTTCACTCTGGCACAACAATGCTGGCATTCACAAACAAAAACCAATGCTCCGTTCAGGAAACCCCCTGTTAAGTCACAGTGAAAAGGTTAATTTCTGATCAAGAAGCACTTACCGGGTCACATTTAATAACTTTTGATAGGAAGCGTGTGAGGCATTGATAAGAGAGAAAAGCATTACTGTCTCCAAGATGAAGGCCTTGAACAGCTGCTACCACACTCCCAGCTGCAATCATGGAAGGTGGATTCAAAATAAATTTAACATCTGTTAGAAAAGAAACAAAGAAATAAAAATGAGCTTCTTTATATATACACCCATTTAGATGCAGTTAGATGACACTTGTCCTTTGCCTCCACTTCTGACAAAGCATTAACCTTCATCAGAACAGGGGGTACCTCGATACCCCAACACAGCAAAAGTGTATCTAATTTTTGTATGCAGTCTGTGTATTTACAATTTTAGGGCACATCCATGCTTTTGCATAATTTGCATCTGGTAATGATGAGGTTAAAAACATGGACCCAAGACAGTTTTGACACAGCAAAGCATTTATTTTTATTATATGTATTTGTACAAATATAGACATTAAAAAATACTCTGTCCCTATATTAAGCTCCATCCAGACAGCACTTGTGTATTCCACATTATTTGGGTAATCGGGAGTAACGCACATCCCAACATATTTCATTCTGGATTATCCATGCTTTATCCTGGATTATTCAAAATAATGTGGAATAAGTAAATGCAGTCTGGATGAAGCTTGAAGTTCTTCTACATAACTCAGATGCTCAAGACAGAAAGGTTTCAAATATTGTTTCCATCACTGAGTTATGCAGATAAGTATATTAAGCGATCAAAGAGTGCCTGTGGCAAGCCTTCGAAATGTGAAGGCAGTTTTCCATTCCACTAATTCAGTGCCTGGTCCAATCTTGGACAGCTGCAAAAACGTATTTATCATCAGATGATATGTTTGCTGGCAAAACCAGTATGGAATTCTGGTTCCAACAAAGGCCACAGATGGTGCGTTTGTGATTATTTCTCAATGTTTCTTTCTATTCAAGTACAACTTCCTTTCATCAATGCTTACATAGAAGAACAAGTACAGAGTTAAATAAGATTTTTTCATATTTAAGCTGCCATGAACTACAGCCTAGAACTTCAAACCTCAACAAGAATACACACATACACTTAGGCCTACGTGACCAACGTTATCTCAATTTGAAGCTTTAACATATGGAATAGCTAAGATGCTCACATCTACAATTAGGCAGTGAATTACAGCAAAACGAACATGTCCTTGTGTAAACATTTTGTCCCAACCTTTTATCACTAAAGCCATGTCTCTGCTTGCCTCAGCAGGTGCCCTCAGGATGACGCCATCCAATCACAGTAGAATGATACAGCCACTGAAGAGGGCAATACTGGTGTGAGGTACTGGTGAGGGAAATAAGGGGTAAAATTGCACCCCCTGAATAAATGCTCCATTTGCTATTTCATCAGGCACCTGCATCATCAGGCATGGGTACAAGGGACCCGGAAACAAGTGCCTGTCTCCAGCCAACATCCCCTGCGGCTGTGGAGACACAGCCAACCCATCTTCTATCTTGGTGACAGAGATCTAATGTAAATGTGTCTTAACTAAGCGAAGGGGGTCTCACGAACTGGCACACAATCAGCTGCATTCTGATTTGACAACATGCTGACAAGAACTTGAGTCAATTCCAGACTGCATTGCTGTAGGTCTTCCTGCAAAGCCATTCATGCTTGGCCTATAGTTACTGTCAAGGAAGTTATTGTTTCTTTTGACAAAAAGGTAATCATTTACATGTTTAAGCTAAGATTCCCCCCACCCCACCCCGCCTCAAAAAAGCACATTTGACTCATACATATGTTTGACCTTAACCAACGTTTTAGAAAGGAGACACATGAGTTTGGGATCGAAGCATGTTGTACAGTGCACCAACATAAATATGAAAGGGTCAACAGTTTGTTACTGGTGCACTTTCTGATTTTAAAAAATTCCTAAAGCAATCAAACTTCTTGATTTTTACTCCCACAGGCAGTTTTGAACACAGTCTTCACATTTTTATTACTCTCACTGTTTGGGTTTAAGAGATAGACTTGAAAAAAACATTTTGTCACAAGACTAAATGTGACATCCATCAACAAGATAATAGCACCTCAACCAAGTGGTGCCCTAAGAAGTCTTTATTTCCTTATCAAGCAACATATTCTTATCCCAATTCTGGGGGCAGCAAGCTACTCACATTCAGCAAATTCTGTTGCATTTGCAGGTTGCAACAGCAAGCTATGGTGGCCAGTGAATGACACACTCACTGGTTCCCAAAGATGTGGTCTGTTGCATTATTGCTTACTTGCTATACTATGTCCTATCTATAAAGAGGCCTATAAAATTGGTTGGGTTTTTAAAAATGTATAATTATAACACTTCAATCATTTTCAATATTTTCCTCTTTATGGGTAAACAAACCAAAAGTCACTGAACAAACTTCTGTTATGGTTTCCACAGAATTGTGAGGAAACACAGAATACAAATTTTGACCTTCAATTCACGAAGATATGATTTGTCTCAGTAGAAGTGACTTTGTTCCAGCATGTTGCTGTTGTTGTTTTTAGTTTGGAACAAATGTCCTATGTTCAACTCCAAAATGGGCAGGATTCATGAGATCAATCAAACAGCCTGCAAAGTTTGGGAATTCATGAAGTACTTCCTTTTAAAGTGGCCAGAAACAAGAAACATGAATTCCTAGCCACACCCTCTTTTCTTCTGAAGGTGGAAAAGTGATAATGAAGTTTAAATGACCAGTTTGTGTCTGTCCCTAGAACCACTCTAGACAAGCAGCATGGACAGACTTTTTGTTGCGACACAAGGAATTATTTGTAGCAGAGACCACTAATTTCAGCATATTAAGCAGGAGGCCCCTCTTGGCTGTAATTGGATGCCCCAAGTGAAGAGTGTGGCATCATTGTCAACCTCCATCGCCTCATCTTGTGCTATTGAGCGCTCAGGAACAAGGGGGCTTCGGTGAGATGAATTAGACCTGACACAGCTACAATGGGGAAGGGGGCCCCTCAATTGAAACACACATCCCCAGCAGCCTATCTGAGACTTCATCCAAAAAGAATAAACAACTTCAGTGTTGTTAAAAAGAGAGGAGGGAGGGTGGGGGGAGTGGAAAAGAGAGAAGAATGCCAGCCACCCTGAAGGAAACACAAAGCAGGGCATCTAGGCGCTGTAGCACTTAAAAAAAAAAACTCCTAACAAGGCAAGTCACCCCTTTTTAAATGGAGCAGCAATTCCATCCGTCTGGAGAGCTGGGGGCTATGAATGAAAATCTTTTCATTGAGGCAAATCAAAACTCTGAACATAAATCACTGGCTGCAAGATGCAACAGGTTTCAACTGGTCACATACCTTGAGATTTCCAATTTTAGAAAGGCTGACAGAATAGAAGAATGGTGGCAAGGGCTTTTCTCCAACAAAATCACATTAAAGAACGGTAACAGTCCTTCCGAAAATGGTGTGGGAAGTGAACCCTGTTATGTTTAGACAATCAAAGAAACAGGACAAAACTCTTGCTCGCCTAATATTTGTCCCTATGACTTGCTCTGCTTAGCTGAAGGAAGAGGTGCTACTTTCTAGGAGCGGCCTCTACTTGAATTAATGAAATTTGTTTTAGTTACCTTATCCTGCTCTTACAAGATGTGCCAAGGCCCTAATCACTCAGCTGAACAACTGATGACAATTTTCTTCTTCTGTACCAAGTCTCCCACAATAACAAGTGATTTGACAAAAAAAAAAAACAAATAAAAAAACCAAAATAAAACTTTAAAAAAAATGACAAAGCGATACATTGTGAAGAAAAAGAAAACTGATTCTATTCAACATCACCACGGCATGTAGTCTTGGTTGCATCTTGAGGAAAACCATCCTCATGGAAATTTCTAAACATTATTTCTCTCCTCATTTCACTTGAATGGCCAGTCACCCTGCAAAGTTCTCAAGAGGACTTCTCCCTTACTTCGGATATAGGAGGAGCTGTGCTCCAGAGAGTTTCCAGCAAACAAAATGGAGTCTTCAAGGAACTCTGGAGGAAACCTCAGTTTTAATGTTAATAAAAATGAATTTATAACTCATCCAGATAATGCTTGTCAAAGCTGAAGAGAGCAACAAAGAGATGGCAAGAAGGACTCTCACTTTGGCAGAGTAAAGCTTCCGATCTTTTTTAGCCTGCTCTCTGCTGGGCCATCTCGAGTCAATTAATTTCTTTCTTTTTATGTGGGATAAACTCACCAACATAAAACCCTATTAAGCACTGTTTACTCTGGCACAATTCTCACTGACTTCACTGGGGCTGGGGTTCCCTTGTTGACCTCCACACTTCCTTTAAGCTTGTGTAAAACATTTCTAGACAAGGTTGAGGTTTGTCAATCCATTTTTCAGTTCCACACATGACATTTAAAACAAAGTTTAAGATAGGCCTCGAAACAAACCTTCCAAACAGGAAGGCAAGACTGACACAGATCAAAGTACTTGGCTCTTTGCAAGCCTCCAACCTTTGAACTATTCTTGTTTTCATCACAGTAGAACTGCTCTGCCAGTTCAACAGGACAGATTAAATATCCCCCCAAAAAGGACCGGATAGGTATAAGCAAGTAACAAAAAGAAACTATAAAAGTGATGTTGTGGTGACAAACTAGACTTGTCCTACCAATGACACTTGTCACTGCCTGTTGCCCACTCTTTTGATTTCCTAATATAGCCGATTTCTTTACACAGCAATTCCACCCATGTTTTCTTAGAAGCAAATCATGTTCCATTCAATTGGGCTGCAGCTTCTATCAATTTAAAACGATTTTGATCTTTTATTATTATTATCTTAAAAAACTCTATTTAAAGCCCTCAGCCTCCTACCATCTCAGAGCTAGGCCTCAGTTTGAGAGGAAAAATAAGTCTATCAACCACCAAATTTTGCATCTTTTTTGCTGAAGAGTCTACAGCTACCCCTTTAAACTCAATGCACAGCAGAAGGAACTGGGGAAGGGATCAGCAAAGCTTTATCTGAAAAATCAGCTTGATCCTAGGGTTTTCTGAAGTCAAACAAGTTCATATCATCTTAACTGCTTCACATCCATCCAAGACAGTCCTATTTTGCAAAATCAATACATAAGAAAATAAGTGTCCTGCTGTATCAGACTCATGGTCCAGTTAATCAAACAGTCTGCTCTGTTAAGTATATGCAACCCTGGTTAAGCACCAGCACCGCTTAGATCTCGGAGGATTGTAACTTCAGGCTTCTAAAGGTACAAGATGCTTCCCTGTTTCTTTCACCATTTTAGATTTTTCTTGCAATATTGGAAGATTCTTTTTTTTCCCACTTCCTTTGCTTTGTACTTCCTCTTTGGTCTGCTATGTTGCTCTAAAAAGCCACAGCTATGCTTCCTTGAATATCAGAAACACAACACTGTATATCTGATCCTAAACTTTCGCTTGCTATTTGAACACTGGAGGGGAAGGCATCAAAAAATCGGGAATCAGGGGAGATAAAGGGCACACATTTACAGTACTGACTTATGCCCACTTTCAGATTGCCCTTCAAACCTTGACAACGAGAAGTTCTGGAGCTTAGGGCCTCTAACGCCTCCAGAAGCTTCAAGCCCACATGGCTCCAGCACAGCACGTGGTCAGCTGGGTGTGGACTACAGAGCCTCAGAAATGTCTAAACTGTGCCTACGCTTCATTTCTCATACTGTCCTCTGCCACCAACTAACAGTTGCCAGAAAGGGAGATATTATAAAAAGGCTTCAAACAAAACAAGAAGTCACCTCCCTCTTTTTATTTAAAGCTTCAAGAGCAACACAAAAGCAGATCCTAAAGGCCCACAGATCAAGAAACCCTGGGAACTTTTCAGACCAGGTGGTCATTCTAGCGTCGCTCCTTTGACTACCAATGCCATATTGTGTGGCCACATTCCACAAAGCGGCCTATTTCAACTTCACAATGAACATGCAACGTCTCTGCAGCAAACTCACCTTTGAAAGAAAAAAATAGCAACCCAGGTGTTGCAAACAGGACCCAACTCAGTGCAAATGTAGACTATGCTAAAATTCAGCATCAAATTATAAGGTGCGCCAGTAGGATTCTGGATAGTGAGCAAGAGAAGAGGGCTCGCTTGTCAGGAAACAGAGAGATAAACATGCCTTTGAGGATGCAGCACTCATACCTGTAGCACATAGAGCCACAAAAGTCTGGGCGTGTTTACGGATGATCTGCTTGCTGTCCTCAGCCACAGGCATTTTACTTAGAAAATGTTCAATAAAATCATGAGGGGTCATGGCTGCCAGATTCCATTTCAGCTTATTCACCAGAAGGAGTTCCATTTGCTAAAGGGGGAAAGGAGGGGGAGGGAAGGGGAAGGAGGAAAAAAAATGTGGTTATGAAGTTCCCTTTATAAACAACTAAAAATGTAGCATTTGCTGGTGGTGCATCTACCCTAGTATTTTCCCTCAGGTGGCACAGCTGGAGGTGAATCCCACCAACAGGAACTGTACACTCATCAGACTCAGCAGCAGCCATAGGTATCACCAGAAAAAAAGGAGTGGGCAAAAGTAATACCCTTCCACATGAAAATTACATAATCTGGGTTCATTTCCACCCCTGTCGTCATCACTCAACTAATCTAAACCAACATACTGTACTGTATTAACTTGGCACGTTGCTTACGTTTCTACCACAAGAGGGTGCAAGCCACCCATATTTTTTGCTCCTTCTCCATCCTGTTACTGTATTCTCTTCGCAAGTTAATAATGATTTAACTTACTTGGGAATTTGCACTGTATTGCTTTTACTGCATAACGTGGACTGCAGTTGTCCAGAAACCAATGCCCAAATAACACAAGCATTTATTTAGTCTCACGAAAGTGTGGATAAGATTGCAGTTTTAGCTACCCAATCTCGACACAGGTTTACTTGAAAATAAATGTCTTCAACGGGACTTATTCCCAAGTAATTTATTAGCTTTCTCATTCGAAAAGTGAGAAATGGGATGGCCTTTTAATCACGAAAACACTGAGAAATGGGATGGCCTTTTAATCAATGTTCAATATGTAATTGCATTTGTTCTTTTTGCACTGAGGCCGTCTAGAAACTTGGATAGATATTGTGGGAATAATTCAAATGGACAAACCAAGGGCAGTTCTCAGGCACAAACGTAATGTACTGGGGTATCATGGGGAAAACTGAAGCACATAGTATATTGGTTTTTTTGTGTGGTTTATTATTTTTGCTTCCCTGATGAGAAAATTATGAAATTACCAGCAATTCGTTGGGTCTAATGGAGTTATCAGTGTAAATACACAGTTTTTCTGCGGTTAAAGGAATAGTTTCCTTCATTTTTGAAGCCACAAACATACAGGTAGCTCCCAGGAGTTGTAAGTGGCTTTTCTTGAGGGGTTCGAAAGACAGGTATCGGTCCAAATAATTCATTGCCAAAGGGAAAACCTCCTCTTCGCATTTCTGTTCCTCACAAACCTGTCAAAGAAGAAAGGAGAGGAGAACTCTGTTGAAAGGAGCAATTATGGTTTGAATCCAGATGTTCTCCTTGCATTATAGCAAGCAAAACTTCTCTGTGAGCAGCAGATGGTGAAGAAAGGTAACATCAAATAAATGTCTTTTTTGTGGTGGGGGGGAGACACACTGCCTCCTCCCAATAACCTTGGTGAAAGAGCAATGGGTGTGCAAAAACTGAAAGAGAAAGTCGCAAATGAGAAAAAACGTGCTCGGTGCGTTTTGTTTGAAAAGATGAAAATGGACTTTTGAGGGATCCCCACCCCCAGAACGCCAAGCACCCACACAGGGCGAACTGGATCTGAAACCATGGGGGTCTGCAGCCCGGGTCCCCTCTCTTGGTTCCCATTGGCGTGGGTTCTGCCGCCCCCCGCTTTGGTCGAGACACAAAGGTGGCGTCCGCAGAGGCAGCTGCGAGTCTTTTTCCCCAGACGTCATCTTTTCAAAAAATATTTAAAAATATTTAAAAAATCAGTAGCTGCCCAAAAAGAACCTGAAAACGTCCCCTCAGGGGTCCTTTACTGATCCCCATTGAGATGGGACCCCAGGGATGTTCAAGGAGGACACCCCGAAGTCAAACTCCAAGGTTCCCCCATCCTCCTCCTTCCTTGCCCTACAGAAGCAACGTGCGACATTAAGCGGCCAGACTTTCAAAAATTAATTAAAAATAGATCGCGGGCACCCAAGGCTTCGGGAAAAGGCTGAAAATGTAGCCCAGACTCCCCTCCTCTGGCAGGGACCCCCCTGAAACTTGTCCAAGGAGGAAGAAGAGAAATCCACACTTTTTTCTGCAGGGCAACCTTGCCGACAACTTTCTCTAGCAGAAGCATGTCTTCCAAGGGGGAAACCCAGAGACCGACTCTGCTCTCTGAACAAAGGAAAGTTTCAAGGCGAAGCTCCCCAAGGCTGGGAAGGCAAGGGCCCGAGGCTTTTGCCTGGGGGCCCCCCCAGAGAACCCACTTTTCTCCGTCCCCCCTGGCGGGCTTCTGCCTTTCTATTATTAATAAACACTTGGCCTTTGCAATAAAAGAACAAAGATGGCGCATAATACTGGCACGGGGAGGACTTGCATACGTGTCCATGGATATTAATTTAAAATAAAATCCCAATCAAATCCATGGCTAGCTTTAGGGGTTTCCGAAGAACCCGGAGGGGGCGTTCTGGGCTCGCGGAATCGACGGATCATCTTCAGGATCCCGCAGAGGCGCAACCAAGGCAGGGGGATCGTCTTTGGAAACTTCGAAAACTTACTTTTCGCACCCCTCTCTTTCCCCGGGAGTCCTTCCGTATCGATCCCGCAGCCCTCGGTCCCTTTTGACAGTGTGGACGAACTGCGTTGGCTCCCGAAGCCAAAGGCGAAAGGAAAGAGAAAAGGCCGTGTGGATCGAAGGGGCCCCGGGGGGGGGGGGAGAGATGCGTGCTCCGCAATGTGTTTTAGGGTGCAGGAAACGGAGTGGGGGGGGGGAGGATCGAGAGGAAAGAACGAGAAAGAGGGTCTGGGGGGGTGTGAGTCGCCGGAAGAGCTTTATTGATAGAAAGCGCCAGCTTTTGCAAAGCACGTTTACCAACCTCCAGCATCCATGTGGCCACTATTTTCCTCATATATGGCAAGATCTCCTTCTGGACGCACTTGAAGTAGCAGACCGAGGGCGAGCAGGTCTCCTCGGCTTTCAGCATCGTCTGCAGGACCCTGTCGTTGAGCAGGTTGGCATCTTGGTGGGCTCTCCTGATGGTCTCCACTTCGCAGCAGAGCAGCTGATGTTCCATGTCTGCCGCCTCCTCGGCCGCCTCCTCGCTCCTTCTCCTCGCAGGCAGGGCAGCTCTGTCTGCTCCAGGGACTGAGTCAGAGAGTCAGATCCTTCCCCTCTCTGGCTCGTCCCCTTCCAGGAGTCCCTGCGATGCTGCCGCTGCCGCCGCCGCCGCCGCCGCCGCCGCCTGCTTGCTCGCTCGCTCGCTTCTGCTACTGCCGCTGCAGCCCTCTGGAGGCTGCAAAACTTTCTAACTTCCAACAAAACTCCCCTGTATGAGTCTCCGTGACGTTACTGTTGTTAAGCAGAGATCAAAGCGCGAGGAGAGAATGCGAAAGCGAGCGAGAGGGAGAAGCCAAAAGTAGGGGGCAGAGCCCTAAAGCCATCCCATAGGCTTCAAGTCCTTCCCCTTTGCTTAGCGGAGACAGAAGCAGGGCTTTTAATGCAAATGCAAATGAGGACAAGGGCTCGCTCGCTCGCTCTCTTCCTCGCTTCTTTCTTTCTTTCTTTCTCTGGATTTTTTTTCCGGGGGAAGGAGGAGAAAGGTGGTGGCGGCGGCGGGGAAGCCCAAATTGTCTTTCTGCTGGATCACTCAGATTTTCTTTTTCTTTAATGGAGAGAGGGCTCCGGGAGCCGAATGATGAATGACACCAGGCCACACACAGACACGGACGGGCGGAATGGGCCGCGGGAGACGGGCTTCGGGTTGGGGAAGGAAGGAAGGAAGGGGCGAGCCCCGCCACGGCTGCCAGGGTGCATCAGCGTCACCGGCCTCTTCTCTCTAGGAATCCTGCATTTTTCTCTAAAATAAAAATACCAGGGCCGTGGCTATCGACGATTAGTACTATGATCACCCTTTAAAAATGCGCTTTGCTGTCGTGTCGCCTCGGGAGCTGGCGGGAACCGGCAGACTTGGGACGGGCTAAAAAATCCGGACCCAGAAGGGGAAACGTGCCACCAAAACGCCCGCCAATTGCTCGGGGCCTGCTCCGGAGAGAGTCCCTCCGTTCTCGACGCGGCCTAACAGACGGTCCGCACAGGCCTCGCCGCCGCCTGAACTTCCGTGCCGCCACGTGCTCAGTCCCAGGCAGGAGCCGCGCGCCTTTGCGCACGAAGAGGGGCGCGCACGAAACGCCCCGGGCCTGCCGCTGCATGCGCTCAGGAGGAAGCTCCACGGCACCGATGGGGCGATTTCCAGGTCAATGTGGCTGGATCGGATCGCCCCCCGCCCCCACCCCGGGCCCCGGCCTAGGCCTACTGCACCTCCTTCGCTGAAAAGAGGCCAAGCGTTGCAAAAGCAAAATGGTGGCCAGCAGCAGCCCTTCGTGCAACACGATCGGCTGGAAATCGCAAAGGAGAAGGAACCGATCGCCGTCACCTTCTCTTTCCCCCGCTCGTCTTCCCGGGGACTGGCGCTCAGGGCCAAAGTTTGGACAGTCGGTCCTTTCAATCCGACTGCCCGCTCCGTGGATCCTGTCTCGCGCGCAGCCATTTAAAAAGTGCGCGCGTGACGGGAAAAAGAAGTGGGGCTGTTGGAAAGGTGTTCAGGAGTAATACTACAGCCTCAACTTTTGTTCCCTTTCGGCTCCAACAGATCTACTAAAAATGTGGAGTTTTTTTTTAAGGTTTGTGCAGAAAAGCGTCCTGTCTGGTCGCTGCTTTGCAGAGGATGGCCTCTTTTTTAAAAAGATCAAGAAAAATCAAAGACTTAAGGATGAAAGTCCTTTGTAAGAGGTAGATTAAGCAAGACTTACTTCCGAGTAAGCAAACATGGTTCTGAGCCTCGTGCCAGAAATACTTTTCCTCTTAAGCTCTTCATACACACGGTCAGTTTCCCCATAAACCAGATATTTAGGGGGGGGGGACGCACTCGCGTTCTGCGCGTGTTTTAAGTGGAAGTCCTACTTGGTATTTGTGGGGTTTACTCCTAGGTTTTCAGGAGCCTGCCATTGAGATGATGCAAAAACCTAAGCCGAGGAGCATTTCCACACTCCAAGCACGTTAAGTTGGAGGAAAACTTTGCCCTCGGAGGCGCTTTGCTCCCGCTGAACTGCGCACGACTTTCCGCGTGAGGTTCCTGACCATGCCTCGAGTTCCACGAGGCGTGCACACAGATGCACGAGGCGCGCGTGCGCGCACACGTAGGCGCATATACTGTAAAGAGATTTCCTGTGCAGTTTCTGTATCTCCAGGGTGCCTTTTGACTGAAGCGCAGCCGCCCGCATTGTGGAACGCTAAGTAAACTCCCCGCAAATTCCAGGCACGCCTTGATATGCAAACTTAAAAGGATATGCTTTTGCATAAAAATTCCTGACCTCCGAGCCTCTTGGAATAGCCTGCCCCACCGCCCCGTGGCTTTCCTTTTCATGTGCTAAAGCCTTCTCCTGAAGACAGGAAAAAGGGTATCTTTAGCCTCCTTTCGGGGGCTCATCCCCCTTATATCTGCAGCTCAGTTTTTCTTGACTGGCTTTTAGTAAATAAAAGTCGGTCAATGGCCAGCTGCATGCACTCTCTCTTTCCCTAACAATATTTGCTTTGTAAAATCGCCCCCCCCTTTCGATTGCTCTCTCTCTCTTTTAAGAACACGGTGAGAGCAATGCTGTTTTTTCATTCATAAAAACCCGCGTCGGTGTGGCAGGAGCCCCTGATTTATGAGACGAAGCGGTATCGGCTACAGCTTTTCCGGAGCCCCCCTCGTCCCACTACCACCCTCCAGCTGAGACGGCCGCTCCGCAAGCCCGGCTTCGGCTGCGTGTGGCAGCATTACACGAGCGAGATCGCCCACTTAAAACAAAATTGGCTCTAATTCCTGGAGGGGACTCCCCCCGCCCGCCACTGGGCTCCAGTACAAGAGGAAACTGGAACTCGCCTGAGCCAATGGGGGGATAGATCTGTTACCAGGCGGATCAGGCAGATCTGAACTAGGAACTTGTTTGATTTCTCTCTGACAAGGCTAAAGGGGTTTGGTCGAAAGTGCAAGACCGCCAGGAAAACGTAGAGGCTCGACTCGTTGCACGATGCGTGGCTCGAAGTCTCTTGCTCCCCCACCCCCAGTGGACAGGATCCAGCGGTCCTACGGATCTCCCCTTTTCTCAAAGAGCAAATTAGGTGCGGGGTTTGATTAAGGAAAGCCTCGGTTTCACTGCGAGTGGCTGGGCTGGGGTAATTCTAGAGCTGCTTTTTAGAAAGACAGGGGGACAGCCTTGCCCGATGTCTCTAGGACGGGTAGTCGAGAGGCGAGAAAGCGGTGCGTGTGTACGTGCAATGTGCGCATGCCGTATTTAAAACGGCAGATGGGACTGCACTGCAGTGTCTCTCCGAGATCATGTTACGCATGCAGCAGGAATTTTTTTTATCTAAAATGAAACAAATTAAATAAAAAAAGTATTTTTTATTTTACCGCGCGGGTCTTCATTTATCAGACAGGTTGGCCGATTTGGGGTCTTTGCTCCTCTGCATTATTCTGCAAGCAAGGCGAACTTCCGATCCTGCCCAGATCCCAGATCTCTTCCTAGTTTTCTGCTCTTGGAAACCGCGGACTTTTCCCTCGGCCCCCGGCGCCGGGAACCAGCCTTCTTTTGTTTGTAAGAATGTCATAAATTAAACAAACCACTTCCCATGTGTGTAGGTGGAATCTCACCTTGAGCTAGATACCTGATCGGCAACTTTAAAGGCGGCTTCCTCCCTGCCCCCTTCCCTCCGTCCTCTCAATGTTTTCCATTGTTAAATCTTTCCAAGGCTCCCTCGTTAAAGGCACGCATTTCCTCCAGGTCTCTGGCGCTTTCGGAGAGGTTCGGGGCGCTCCTTCGCACCCCAGCCTTGCAAGAAGGGGCGCCGGCGTGCATTTTAAGCTTCTGCTCAGAAAACCCCATCAAAAACACCCACTTTGGGGGTAGATCTCAGGAACAACCACAACAAAGAGCATTGTCAACCACCCCCCCAACCCCTGTAAGAATGATTAGGTGAGACGGAGGAGAGAGATTCTCACGTTCAGCCGCCCCGTGTCTCTGTGTGCACAAATATAAGCTCCACGCAGTGCCCAGGAAAGGCGAGAGCTCAGTCCCAAGCAGTGTCCCTTTTGCTCCATGGCTCCGGGGAATCCCGCTGCCTTTTAGGCTTGCTCGTGTTCAGAGCCGGCGAGCCCCTTCCTGGGGACGGTGCGTTTGGCAGAACCACCGAGGCGCTGGCTATGGCCACAGTTTAAGGTTTAATGCGGCTTCGGTCCACTTTCAGAGTGAGAGAGAATACCTCTCATCCAAAAGGTTTTCATGCTGTTTTATTTCAGCGTGAAATAACTCCGAAGATTCACCTCCGGGATAGATCGCGCGGAAATACAATGACTGGTCACTTTGCGGAGGTGTTCTCTCGCTCTGAATGCGGGCTGAAGCCGGATTAAACCTTAGGTGTGGCCACAGCGGCTCTTATGAGTGACTCCTCGAAGGCTGTGTCGGGCTTGCTCCGGATCATATTCAGTGGCTAGCTCGCAACTCGCCAGCCGGATTAGGAAAGCCTGGCTTCGGGGGTGTTTGCAGGGTAGCAGCGAGTAACCTCCCTCCCCTCCCCTCCCCTCCCGCCACAGGCTTTTGGGCACATGTTGGAGGGGGCAAACGGTCCGATCGGTGTCTGTCGCCATACAGAGCAGCCCGCGTTGCACCTTGAACGGGCGGCGTCGGATGCCCGGCGCTGGGGGTTACCTACCACACCGCGGCGCGCATGCTTGCCAGGGGCTTGCCGCGTCTTGCTCGCTTTCAATTGTTTTAAAGCATCGTGTTTCGTGCCAGCCGCGTTTCTTTCAAGCATCGGCTCAAAACCGGCTCCGGCGACGTATTTAATGCATGAAATCCTTACTGTGCCTCCCCCTCCCCCCTCCTTTGAGTGTGTGGAGCTTTTCTCTCCTCTTTGCCTGTGAGAAATTCTATCTGGATTGGGAAGCAGCATCAGGAAGTTGGAACTTGTATGCGAAGAGGAATCTTGCAGGCACTTTCTCATGATGTAATCAGCATTTTTCTTCCCTCCGTCTCCGTCTCCTTCTCTCTCTCTCTCTCTCCCCCCTCCCCGCCACCACCACGTGCTTTGCTTTTCCAAAAAAAGTATGTTGCAGCTTCTTCCAAGCAGGGCACGTCGGAAAGTGCAACTCACATTGCTTCTCACCGGGCTGGGGGTGGGGCTGGGGGGTTGCGATTAGGAAATTCCTCTCCGGGGGTTGATGCAACTCAATCATAATGGGATTCTTAGCAATATCCCTGTTCTACAAACACAAGCGCAAAGGCCATTTACTGCATCGCACTGGAATCAATGGGGAGGGGGCTGAAATGTTCACCGGATGGCGTTGTAGAGGTCCGAACTCCAACCGTGTCTTAGCATAAAGCGGCGGGGCGTGTGGCCGCTGCTCAAGTCGTTCCGACATATCTGATAGGCGATTCGTCTTTAACTGGCTCCTCCTGGCGAAGTGAATGGATGTGGCCGCAATGAGTGCTTCAGTTCGATTTCCTCGTGCCAACCTGGGAGAGGTGGCGAATGCTCAGTCGTTTAAGAATAAACGCTTGTCGTTCGGATGCGGAGAAAAATCCGTCGACTTTGTTTCTTTCGACCACGAGGTGCGAGAAATATAGGGCGATATCGCTTTAATTGAGGCTTCTGTCTTCTGATCATTAAATGGAAGCGCTCCGAATTCCTATCATTCTTGCCTGCGCCTAAGTTAACAAGACCACATGGTTTCTCTTATCACCGCCGCTTACCGTAATGTCTGTAAGAGGTGCGCCTATCTGAACTGCGGACTGGATAACTTAAGCTAGATGCTCTCGCCGCAAGATCGACTGCTTGAGAGAAACAAAAGGAAGGCTGGGGTGCTGTTGCCGGTGTAACAGAGCCAATTGCTTTTGCGCCCAAGGACTAAGCTTGGTTTATTTTCAAAACATTAAAAAAGAAACTTCACAGCTTTAAGGTGCAGGCATGTAGAAGGAAAGAATGTAATACTTACTGTACCGAATTACACTGGCTGCTAAACCCTTCGTGAGGCACTATGATGGCAAATACTCCTAAACACACAAACTGGGGTGAGGGAGATTTAATAAAGTTGAATAAGGCTGTGGTCACACTTAAGGTTTAAACCAGCTTCAGTCCACTTTCAGAGAGAATGCATCAGCAAAGTGACAAGCTGCTTTCTTTCAGTGTTAAATAACTCAGAAAATTCACCTTTGGGATAGATAATGTCGAAAGAAAATTACTGATGTGTTTTCTTGATCTTAAAGAGGAGTGAAGCTGGATTAAACTTTAGGAATGACCACAGCCTTTGTTAAAGTGTTTTTTAAAAGCCCTTTTATTGATTGTATCACATAATTTAGGTGTTCTGATGTTTTATAGCAAGTTTCTGGAAGGTCTCCATTGTACTAACCTTGCAGCTAATAATGAAGCAGTTTACTTCTTGGTTGTACGTAGGCTGTCATGGCCAGATTCAGTCTCATTCGTAGTAGTTTTGGGGCTGTTATGCCACGTTCCAGGTAACACAGCATAACAGTCCAAAAACTGCTACAAATGAGATTGCTTCTTGATCATGATGCAAGCTATATTGACTGATATTAACAAGACGTCACTTGTTAGGTACCTTGAACTCTTGATGACAGTAGGAACAAATATTCTTTAGCTTTTAGAAAGGACATACAAACTCTTAAGAACATATAAACATGAGGATCTGGATTTATTATTGTTGTTTTATGAGAGTTAGTGCCTTTTCTCCAAGAAATGGCACATAATTCTCCATTTTATCCTCACACTACTGCTGTGAGGTAGGTTAAGCTGAAAGACAGTGATTATTACTAAATATGTTATTCCCTTAACTCCTGAGGTTTGAAATCTGTGAGCTCTGCTCATCTCTGAAGTGAGCAGCCTCTGGGTTTTAGAAGAGGGCATAAAATACCTTTTTCCAGATTGCTAGCTATCCCTAGCCAAGACATCACATCTCCTGGTGAATGTCTTTTTAGGGTGTATGATCCTAAATAAGTTTCATTTATGATAAAATGGACTTCCATCAATGGGAGCAGGTTTCAGTATCCCATCAGGGATGGTACTGCTCAACTGCAGAGTACCAACAGGATAATGTGGCAAGTGACCTGAAATCTCTCTAAATAGATGGAAAAATAGTGTACTTGGTTTCTTTGCTCCTTTGAAACTTTTAAGCATGTGTTTTTACTACATGCCCATAAAAATAAATGGCTGCCATTAACTATTTTATCCCAATGTTTTGCCTCCTGGATGATTCCCTTTGCAATGAGGCCCAACTGCACAATATGGCAACATTCTGTAGCTTTTACTAAAGTTATGTTTTCTTTAACACTTAAGAGGTCTTAGTCCACAGGCCATTTTCACAGGAAAGCTTTTAAAGATGAGTATCCATTTAAAAATGATAGCATGCTGGAATTAGTTCAAGACAGTAATACCACAATCCCAAGCATATTCTGCTAAAAAAGAGTGTCAGTATATCATGAAAGGCATTGGTCACACATTTGCATAGCTAATCTGTTTCACATAAAAATACATTTAGGAAGAAGAAGAGTTAGCTTTTATAACCAGCTTTTCTCACCCATTTAAGGGGATTTAAAGCAGCCGACAAGCCTTCTGTTCTTTTCCCCACAACAGAATACCTGTGAGGTAGGTGAAGCTGTGAGAGCTCAGAGAGAGAGCTGTGACTAACCCAAGGTCACCCAGCTTATTTTGTGGAGGATTGTGGAATCAAATCTGGTATATACTCCAATGTACTTATACTCCAAAATATTTAGAGTATATTTAGGCAAATTCTATGTAATAGTGAATTGGCAGCTTAAATAATCTGATCAAGTAGCAAACATCTACATTCCACACACAAAAAAATTAAAACAAAGGAATAGCAGGAACCACCAAGTAATTGGCATTATAAGGGAAAGAACAGAACAGGCTTGATGACGCATTGTAAATACTTCAGATAGCTGAGAAGAGTCCATCAGTCAAACATCAGGGTATGACTCAGCTGTTCCAGGATTTGTTAACATCAGTATTTTTGAAAGGGCCGATGACTTTCCAGTTTCTAGCTCTTAGATAAACTTAGATGGATACATTCAAATAGATAAGCTTTCTAGCGAATTAACCAAAGAAGACAGGTTCAGTTCTAGGACCTACAACTGTTATTTGGTGACATTCATTTGTATTTATCTTAGTGTCATTGGTTGATGGAGTAGAGGACAACATAAATAACAGTAAATGGTATCAGGGGTGTGAATCAATGGAGCTAATGAGATTGAGGCTGCAGGCTCACATCAAAATTGCCTTCACTGCGCTTAGTGGATTTTATACACATTAACCAAACCTGAACAATGCATGGGAGAAGGAGAAGAAGAATTGGCTTTTCTCACCCATTCAAGGGTACTCAGAATGGCTGGCAAAGCTTTCTGTTCTCCCCACAACAAATGCTCTGTGAGGTAGGTGGGGATGTGAGAGCTCAGAAGAGAGCTATGACTAGCCCAAGGTCATCCAGTTGGCTTCATGGAGGAGTGTGGAATCAAACCTGGTATTCTCAGATAAAGAGTCCAGCACCCAAACCTCAATCTCTGAGCTACAGTGTCTGTGTAGAGGGGCATTTTACTCTCATGGACCAGTCATCGCTGATCACCATACACATCCATATAGCTGGTAAGATGTGAGGTTCAGACTTCCCCTCTTAGGAAAAAAGAACTTATCTGCTGCTCAGAAAACATAGGAAGAGGGATTAAAACAAAACTATATTGTTACCAGAAACTGATCTTATCCTGTAGGGTTAATGAGGTATTTGAAGGAGAAAAATGCCTTAAAGAAATTATTTTCTGTCTTACTGCTCACTGATGCTTAGCTGATGGTTCTTGTCATTGACCTGTTTTGGTAACCACACCTCAGATAGGGTATTGTGGAACTGGAAGAAGTGCAGAAAATGGCAATCAGAAGGATCTAGGAAGTGGAATACCTTCCTTAGGAGATCAGGCTGTTATGTCTAGGGGGGCTTCTGTACTGGCTGCAGAGGAATGGATTAAAGAAAATCCATTTCCTGGTGATCTGCCCGCTGGAGGATGTGTCCAAAATAGGGACAGATCCAAGGAGGCCTCCTGCGTCCGCACACTCGCACAGAAGACAGATCCTGAGGACCAGATTATCTGGGTGCTGTGCAGAAACTGCAGCACCCATTCCGAAAGGCAGGTAGCCTCCTGCGCCACCGGCGCTGCCCCCAGAGCCATGGGACTGCAACATTCAGCTGCCAGTCACCACACGTTTCCGCTGGCACGTGGTGTGTGGGGGAGGGGCTTTGGAGGCAGACTGGCCTGCTTCCACCCTTCCCAAGATGGTGGCCACCGGCACATCCGGTCCCTTGCCTCTCCATGTGCAGAAGCATCCTGCGAGGGGACAGATTGAAGACCTGATTTTACAGGTCTTCCCGGAGGCCGGATCTTTTGGCAGCAAGATCCCCATTAAGAACAGGTCTTGCGTGTCAGTGTGCAGAAGCGGCTGCCTCGAAGAGTCCCAGATCTGGCCTCCAGTGCGGAAGGTGTGTTATATGTGTTCTGTATTTGTCTTTAATGTGTTCTTAATGGGGTTTCCGCAGCCAGTGCAGAAACACCCTAGGTCTCTTCAACCTATGCATAGAAAATCATGCATGGTATGGAAAATGGAGATAGAGAAAAAATAATTTTCCCTGTTGCACGACATTAAAACCAGGGGACGCTCTATGAAGCTGATGGGCAGGAGCATTAGAAGTGACAAGGGAAAGTATGTTTTCACCCAAAGGGTAATTGGTTTATGGAATTTGTTATAGAACATGTGTGACAGTAATTAGTCTGGATAACTTTAAGAAATCACTAGACAAATTTGTGGAAGACAGGTGTATCAGTGGCTACTAAAATAGATGCCTCCTCAGGATGCCTATAAAGTCCATTCCATAGGGAGTCAAGAGCAAGTTAAGGTTTCACCTTTGTCTTCTGCTTGAGAATGCCATCTCAGAAGAAATTGGTGGGTCACTGTGTGAGAGAGGATGCAGTGGGGCTCCTCTAAATATTGTGATGAAAGTCTTCTCTCTGTCTTTCCATCAGGATTCTGTGCTCAGTGTAAAATGTGAGAAGGATGCTTTGAGCTCTATGCTTTCTTGTAGATGTGTGTTTATGAAATCCAGATCTGAGCATGCTTAGGCATCTGTTAAAGCAGTGATTTCCAAGTGGCAGCAGCCATTGGGCCACTGTCACCCTACTTGTGGCAGCTGAGAAGATCAGGCCCATTCTTCTTTGTGCTGTTTGTGTGCATATACTGTGGCACTTTCTGTACTGCAGAGCAGTAAATCCAGATCAGTAGATCCAGGTTACAGGGATCCAGGTTACAGGAAAGCGAGGACTGGATTCATGCCATCTGCATTGATGGCACTAATCCAGTCAAGCCTCTCTGGGACTGAAAAGCTTCTTTGAGCTTTGCAGCCAACCAACACTCACTCCAATGACTAGAAGTGAAAGTTCCTAGTCTTAGGGCATGTGTGGTGGGGTGATTTTTGGTGGTATTTGTGGTACACCGATGAATGACATCTCCCTGTAATTCCAGGTCATGGAGCCATGCCACCTCCCCACCTCCGTGATCCAGAAAACAGCCCTTGGTACAGTTATCAGGTCTACCAGAGATCCAGAACAATGAAGCTGTCCTAATGGGGCCAGGGCCTCCTTAATCCAAATTAATGTGTGGATCAGGATCAGAGGGTCTTTGATAAGGACCTAAGGGCCCGTGATTTCTGCAGGAAATTGTATGTGTTCTTTTATCTCTGATTTTTAAATATATAGAGAATCCAGCGCTTTGAATGGCAGTTTTCAATGATTACTTAAGAGTAATTGCCTGTACCTCCACATTCCCTTACTGTAGGGAACCAGTACTAAAACTATTTCAGGTATTCCTCACTCTTTCCCAAGCACTTCAGTTTGAAAGACAAGTCAAGGTATCCTAACAACTCTGAACAAAAGAACAAAACAAGTGATAAATGACTGGTGTTTAGGGGAGATGAGAATGTTTTCTAAACAAGAGACTGAAATGTGCAAGCAAATATCTGCTATAAATGACACAATCACTTAAAAAAAGTCTGAAGGAGAAAAGTAACATCTCTTTTCTACCACATTGTATCTATATGCAATAGATAGATTGCATACCACCTTGTATCTATAGATATATGCAGATGAGTAAATATTAGTAAATACACATGGCATCCAATCTGACCTCATACAAGCTCAAGAACTGTCAGAACATTCCTCCAAATGATTGGTTGAGAAAAGCTTTCCCCTAATTTTATATATGTTATTTTAGCTTCTCTACTCTGGCTCAAAAGAAAACGTTTGCCGTCCCCTAAATAGATTCTTCTCTTTCTCATTTTATTCATGCAGAGTTCATAACTGGAGGATAGTTGGCGTTGATTTTGGGTGTTTTTCCACTGTCACTAGAAGTAGCCATTAAGTACCCATTAATGGGTACAAAAATGCCATTACGTACCCATTAATGGGTACTTAATGGGTACTTCTAGTGACAGTGGAAAAAACACCCTTTGTTTGTACTTAACACTGTATATTTTGCCTTTGCCATATGGGAAAAAATTCACACTCTTAACAAAGAACATCTATTGCACTATGAGTTAGGCCTATTTTATAATTAACATTAGTTTAGCCCCCTGTAGGCAGTATTTATGAAGTTTAGATTGTGGAACAAGAATTTAGCTTTTCAGAAAACTGGGGATTAAGAGTAATTCTGAGTGAATTTAGATAAGCGCATATCCTCATAATAGTTATGCAGATTTCACTTTTCCTCAGATTGCTGTGAGCTTTTATGAGTTCGGTACACAAGATTAATTATTATTTAAATATAATTCTCTTATAAACTTTTATGACAGGTAAGCATTTTTATACTCTTAATGGGAAACTTTATGAAAACATATGAGCTTCACTGAGAGGCTTTTCAAAGCCTCTTCCTTTCCCTAAAATATTCTCAATTTTTGTCAACTTTGCTGAAAACATGTTTTCAAATTTCCCTCCTAATTTTTATTTGGCATTTATCCACCACAATTTATTCTGCTCTTTTATCATTTTTACTACCCTTGGATTTCCTTTTTTTTCCTTTTTTTTAAAGAACAAACAAAAAAGAAAGAAAGGCAAAGAAAGGCACTTGGGTGGCTTAGTTAACCTTTTGAATGTTGTCATTTAAATAGACTAGCCTGAGTGGAGATGAACGAGGGCCAAGAGGCACAATAGTCACTTTCTGTTCAGGACTTTAGCATATGAATGCTTCAAAAGGCAGACATGCAGTATTAGGAGGAGGCACTCGGACATCATTGCAGAGTCATTAATTGCATTGTGATTCTAGGATGTAAATAACAACAAATGCAGGGCCAGGATGTTAATAGTTAAAATGATTCAACTTTCATTCAAGGGTGCTGAAGTAGAAAGCACCCAGGAGAGGAACACTTAAAACTCATTTTTATGAGATGAAATAATGAAAGGCTTTGGCTCCCTTTATGTTGATAAGGCCTTATTTTGTCTATAGCACACTCTGATTTTCAACTAATATGAAAATTAATCTTCCATTAGTTCTTAGGTGTTGACTGGCTATTTGAACCATGCCACCGCTCCTTGCTTTTCTGCGCTTTCTTCATCAGCTATAATATGATACAAACTTGTCCCAGAATAAGTCCAAACAAGTTTATTGGAACTTATTCCCGAGTAGGCATCTAAAGGAGTACCCCGTTGAACAAAAGCACAGAAAAGCAAACATCTATTGCATTCATTCATATGATCAATGCCTAGGAACTATGAATTACCTGAATATTGATATTACCTGTCTCATATATACCCAATTGTTTGTCTTTTCTAATTTACCACCCTTAATCCAGATTAGTGAATCAACCTCAGGCAGAGGCATCTGCATTAAGTGGGCTGGATGGTGGCAAATGCAGTCTAAGGGCCTATCCCCATGCTGAAAATATTCCAAAATTATTCCGAGTACACCTTGGAAGCGTCTCCATGCAAAGCCCTAATACGGGCTACATGCGGGACAATACATCTTAAAAAAAAACCCACTTAACAAGTGTACTATATCTGAAATAAGGGGCTAGCACATATTGTCCTGGAGTCATGTGGACGCTCATGGGTTATTTGGGGCGGAGCTTGGCGGCCGTAGTATTAGCGCGCACGGTTTCGCCTCTGCTTCCTGTTCTTGCCGTGTGCACTGCGATCAGACCCTGGAAATTTGTTGACTGTGAAGAGACACAATAGTAGTGCAATTAAAAGGTTTTTCCCTCTTTCAGGATTGGTTGATCTGAAAGTGATTGAGACAAGTCAACCTGAATTGAGAGAAAATTTTGAGCTGGTTGTGAGTGGGGGGTGCCCACTGTCATGCCCATGTGTGCTACTTTTGGTTATGCTTTTAACTGTGGCGGCCAAGGAAAGGAATAGTCTTTGTGTTCATGAAGGTGCAACTGAGATGTTTGCCTGTCATCGCTGCAGCGGGTGGGATGGGTTATGGTGACGTCAGCCCGGCTTCCTATCAGGGGAGAGGGTGGGTGGGGAGAAGATGATGCCGGTTCATGCTGCAGCTTCCATGGGAACAGGCATATACTATTTGAATCTGCGTTGACCCAAACCACATGGGGACACTTTATTGAGAGTTACAACACAGATTTTTATGACACGCGTCACAAGCGAAGCAACTGGCTTCCATAGGACACACCTGATATAATGTGAATGCCTCAGCACTGTTCCATATCACTGATTGGTGGTTGTAAACTCCTGGCTACAGCGTCTTTGGAACCCAATGCAATTGGCCTACTTCCCAATTGATCAAGTGCTGCACCTGGGTAGCAGATGCGCAGTGTCTTCAAAGGCAATGTGAAGTCACCAGTCCTGTCAATGCAGCTGTTGTTACAAAGGGACTGCGAAGGCTTTTTTGCAGTCTCACCATCGCAATGTGTGTTCAGTGCCACCCCCACAATGCTCCTAGTTTTGTTCTACCTGTGGATGCCCCATCCTTGTTCCGGATCAGATGGTGCTAGTAAAGCTGTGGTACTGATTTATTGGGTGCACCACTAATCCAGATTTCTGTGTTTTTAGTACAGATCTGTTCTGGATTACTTCTAGCCCTGGGAGCTTCAAGGCTCCTTGGTCCAGATTACTAAGTAAGTGACTTATTCAGAAATGGACTCTTGCCGGGACTATTTAAGAAAAATAATCTTCATATTATTTGTCAATGTGTGCAAGCAAATACTTGCCATAAATGATAGAAGAATTGAGATAGACATTTTTGTGGGTGGGATGCTGAGGGTGTGACTGTCCTGTGGTTCTTGATGAGTTGCTAAACTATGGTGTCACTTGGACTTGTTCATTGGCCACAGCTATGCAAACTGATGCTGATGGAAGATAAAGTTCAGAGTGTAGTTACATGTTATTTGTTCTGGGGAAAATAGGTTATCTTGTCCTAGAAGTATAAGATATGTTACTTTGCTTTTCTCTCTGTCTGTCATGTATCTGTTCTTAAATGCCAAAAGACAACAAAGGCAAAATGTGGTCTGTTCTTAGTTTCCCTAATTTACTTCAGCATTATTATGGCAATATCATAAGCCACTTCTGCAATGGGCTTTATTCTGGATTATGTTTTAGAGCAGGAGCCTGCCATCTACAGGATGGTGCTGACTAAGGGTGTTTTTCCACTGTCACTAGAAGTACCCATTAAGTACCCATTAATGGGTACAAAAATGCCATTACGTACCCATTAATTGGTACTTAATGGGTACTTCTAGTGACAGTGGAAAAACACCCCAAGATAGGTCCCACTTGGAGCTTGCTGTAGTCTGCACCAGTATGCAGATGGCAGGTTCCTATTCCAGAATATAATCCTGAATAAGGCCTAGTACAAAAGGTGTTGGACTGACTTGTGGCAATGATTGTGTTGCTTTTGGAATTCTAAGCTTTTGTGGAATTCTGCTGATCTAACTCTTATTAACACTGGATCATACAGAGCATGGTTTTCAGACTGCTTTAAAGCAAAATTTAAGATCTCAGTGGTGTGCCTCTGAAGGCAAGCTGCTGGCAGATAGCAAGCAGAGTGAGTTGTATGTTCATATCCTGGTGGTAGGTTTCCCTGTGTAACTGAGAGGCCTCTGTGTGAGCAAGCTGGTGGAGTGAATGGGTCTGATTCAGTGAGGTCTTTCTTAAGTTATGTCAAGGATAGCCTGCCCTAGACCAACTAGGCATCTTCTGGGGTGACCTAGTTCATATACTCAAAATAAGGTAAGTCATTTGAATGAGCATTGCTCCCGGGTTTTTCTGTTCTATTTTTCTCTTGTGAAACCTTCTTTTCAGATTGACCTGCCAGTGCATGTCTTCTCTGACATCTAGAAAGACAGTTTAAAAACAATGTTATGGAAAGATGATCAGGAAATAACAAGGTTAGAAATACATAATAATTAGGGATGTGCACAATTTTTTTGTTTGATTCATATTAAATTGAATGTGGTGGGGTTTGTATTTGATACGAATGATCAGTCCCATATGAATCCCATACGAAGCTTCATACAAATGTATCAAAACATTTGATTCAAATTTGAATGTCAGTCTTTGAATGTGCCAACATGCAATTTGAGTTCAAATGTTCAAATCTGACCAACTTCATACAAATTTCAAGTGTTACAAATACTTGTGCACATCCCTATATTTAGTGGTATTTTAAGGGATAAGTAAAATAGAACAAAAGAATTGAGGATGAAGTTCCTAAATAAATGGTATCAATAACCACGTCAATTGGTAATTTGAATGTAAGGATTTAGGTCCAACTGTTGGTATTCATGTAATATTAAACAAATGTACTGTACCTATGGTAGGAATGTGAAAAGGTAGAGAGATCCTTGGAAATAAGAAACCCGAAAAAATAATGGAAATTCCTGTTACCTGGACTAAAGAGTTATGTGTGTTGCAATGCTTTAAAGATCAGAATATTTCTGCTGGTTGCTCAGGAAGTATTAGTAGGCAGTGAGAAAGACTCAACTATGTGATCCAGGCAAAAACATTTGTTATGTTATTGACCAAATGAAGTCTAACTTTCTTATGAAAAGAAGAGCTTTATATACAGGAAAAAACCTAGACAATGTTTAAAAGTTGGGAAGAGCATTACAATACAGGAGGCAGAACAAGGGGAGCAAATTAAGAATATAGGGATGATCTATTGGGACCAAGAAAGTTATTAATTTCTGTCCATTTCTATTGGATAAGTCCAGAGTTGAGATGGTGGGAGGGAGCATAATGATGGATGGTTACAATAATGCAGGAAGGGATATTACTTTATTTTGTATATTACTTTGAATTCTTTTTCAAAAAAATCCTGCCTGTATGCCGTCCTGGAAATGTAATTCTCTGGAATTCATGGATAGGAAGTTTGTGCTAGGGTGAAAAGCATCTCTATTTAGGCAGGAAACATGGGTTTTGCTTGTAATAATTTTAATTATGTTTTAATATTTTACATGTTTTATTTTTATTGTTACCCATCCTGGGACCCTGTGGTGAAGAGCAGGATATACATTTTTAAAATAAGTAAATAAAATCTCATTGCAGCCTCCTGTTAAATTGGAGAAACAGTCAAGATTCCTCTAAGGCCATTTGCAGGGGTTTTAGAGCAGATGAAGGTTTTGGAGCAGATGAAGTCTGGAATCTGAGGGCCACCTATCCTCAGCAAGTCCATCTTGCTGGATTTCCACTCAGACTCATCCAATCCATCACTTCAGCCAGGGAGTAATTCAAGGTGCTCACAGGCACTCCTGATCCAGATATTATCAGAAAACAGAACTGTGTGTGACTTACATTTTGATGGTGCCTCACTCTGAAGTATCTGAAACTCCCAACAACTTCATAGGTGTTGAGCACTACTGTGGACAAGATAATGTTCTATAGTACTCCACAGCCTCACTGCCAGGGTATCAGGACACAACTACTCAACACATTATTCACAGAGGTCATCCTTACAAGTAGGACCAGAACCATTGTAGTATAATGCTTTCAACCTTCAACCTGCAGAAGCCATACATGGAGATATTGTGATGCTAAGTATCAAGAGCTCATGAAAGATTAAGAAGGATAAACAGAGTTGCTCTTCTTCCCTTCCTGCAAGGACCCATCCATCAGGGCAATCAAGGCTAATTCTGTTCCAAAACCGTGCCTTAATCAAAACTGGTATATGTCATCATAATCATTTTCATCCAAGAATCCATGCAGTTACTCTAACTCCTTGCCCCTAAAGTGGTATTTGTGACTGGCAGTGGTTAGAAAAAGCCTCTGGGTTCAGGCAGGCTTTTTCATGATGGAAGATATAACCTCCTCTTGGAAAGATGCACCCATCATTCTCTCAACCGAATCAGTAATTCCTACGCTGCTAGTTTGACAAAGTGAAGATGGGCAAAGATTCAAGAGAACATACTTTGTATGTTGGAGAGTTACAAATATCTTGTCCAGGTCCTCAACCTCCAAATCAGAAACCTATTCCATAAGACTAAACAAGATTTCTCTTTGGATGATTCACTCAATGCTGTATTGAAATGGCACTCACATTGTGAGGCAGATGATCAGATTTTTGTTGTCAAAATGCCAAGCAAATTGGTCACAAAAAGTCAAGACTACTGAGGGTTCCAATAGAGAATTTCATGGAATAGATGGTAGCAGCCCCTTTACCACTCTTTAAAATGTTGGTGAAGCAAAGTCTGCAAATTAAGACTTTTATATTTTTTTAGCTTTTATTGCCTCACAGTAAACATAATCATGTCTTTTCATATGTATTTAAGCAGCATCATGAAGGAGCAGCATACCACTTTTGCTCTATCTAATTCTTGGTTTTCCCCCATCACCTTAAACATGGTTCTTCCAAAGACCAAAGATCAGTTTGTGCTTCATAATATTGAAAAAGGTACTTGGGAGTAACTATGCCAATGTTGTTGTGCTTCACTATTCCATAAATTGATCAGGGGTTTAGTAGGATCAGTAGCTCTGGACTTCTCCAAAAGCATTAAAAAACCCAACTGATCTTAAAAGTCTTCAGTCTTCCAGACCTGTGTGTGAAGCACAGTTCCGCTTTAAGAACACAATTCACTAAATTGTGGGATGACTACAGATGGTGGAGTAACATTCACCATAATAGTTGTCCCTCCTAACATCTTAAAATCCAAGCTAAAAAGTGAAGGTCCCAGCTACATTTAAGTTTTAGTCAACCATTGATCCACCTTCAGAATGAGATCTTTCTGGCTTAGATAATATGGAAGGAGTCTTATCTCACAATGAAGTTGGATTGAAGTTGGATTAATACAGATGTTGCTGGGTCACAACTGACAGTATATATCGACTTAAATTTTACATAAGTGACAAATGAAGCATCCCAGGGCTGTTGAAAAGGTCATGTAATCTTGACCCAGTCCTATGAGAATAATCCTAGCATATTGGTTCAAATCATCAAAAACTACCATCCCGAGATTCTCCAGTATCACACTAGAATCCACTTAAATTCAATCAACAATATTGCTAAGTAGTGGAGTAGAAACTGCAGCAACAGCTTTTCATAGTCCTCTCCTCTTTGGAGGTCTTTCCTTTTGAAGAGGACTGTGTTTTGTGTTGCATCACAATTCCCTTCCCTACCCCACCTAATGCTAATGCTGTGCTGAGAAGATGGGTCAGATCTACTCTTATCTGTTTTGCTCCTTGGGGCTTAGTGATCAAAGAATTTGGGGGACCCTGGTGCAAAAACAAGATAGGAACAAACTAATGTTCAAGAATACCAATAATGCTTTCCATCAAAACTGTTGTTTTTGCATATTCTCTTTCCTAGAGTAAATACCCTTTTAAAAAAGACTTTTTAAAAGTTCTTCTTGCAGCTGTATGTTGGCATGGCAAATTCAGGTTGCTGTTTATTGCAATCCTTTTTGTTGTGCTTTAAAATGTCCTTGAAGATGTGCTTGTCCTTGGTTCCCAATCTGGCCACCTTTACTTGTTCATTTGCCCATGGGACTATCCTTTGTGACAGTAGGGAATGTCAAGCATGATAACAGCCTTCTGTTTAGCCTAATTGAATTTCTTTTGTTGAGTAATTTTCATTTTAAGATTATCTTGTTTACAAATTTGTTAAGATTTACATTCTTAAAACTTGTGATATTTCTGGCTAGGGAATGAGGAAATTCTACTTGCTTGACATTTGTTGTGGATTTAATGAAAAAGCTTAGGGTGACAATGCAGGGGAAAGGTGAGAATATGGCTGTAATTTTTTTAGAAATGAATGTGTCAGTTTGGATTAACTCTTCCATTAAATGATCAGGAAAGATGTTAAGACATTCATTTGCAAAGCAACTTAAAACTTTGTTTAATCAACACATTATCTCTTAAAGAAATTTACTTGGACTTTTTCAGGAAACTGTTTTGAGAAAATGCAATGAAAATAGATTGCCT
Organism: Aspidoscelis tigris stejnegeri; assembly: GCA_023333525.1. Classification (NCBI taxonomy): domain Eukaryota; kingdom Metazoa; phylum Chordata; class Lepidosauria; order Squamata; family Teiidae; genus Aspidoscelis; species Aspidoscelis tigris. Next base: position 45,250,634 of record JALMGA010000003.1, on the reverse strand, counting down.
AAAATGTTCAGATTACCTACTGAGAGGCAAATTGGTATGTTAAGAATGTAGGGTCAAGCACAGATCTATGATTAGTTTGGTTCATAGCACAGTGTCATGCAACAGTATCAGCATCTATCTTGTTCATTGCGTTTCTACTCAAGAGTACTACAGTTTCATTCTTTTCTGTTTTTAATTGTGGTGGGATCGTAAGAAGGATTTTTTTTCAAATGCTTCTTTTAAAAATGACAATTTTTGAAGATGAAAACAGAAAAACAAGGATTGAAACTCCTACCTTGTTCTTTCACTGCAAAGCCTGACATTACCACCCTAGCAACAAATGCTCACCACTCTGATTGGTCACTGGCATTTGTTTTCATGCTGCAATTGGCTAGGTTTCCCTCCTGTCCCCTCTTAATGCAACTTGAAGAACAAGTTGCCTTCGTTCTTCAGATTTTCTTCCGATTTTCTCTCTGAAGAAGGGACAGCCTTTCCAAGACTTCAGGGCAAAGTAAGGCAGGTGTAGAGGTAAACTCACTGTGCAGGGAAGATTGATCATTCATACTGGAAGCCATCTCTGTAGTTTCCTGCATCAGAGCAGTGAGAGTAATTAACACTGGAATAATTAACACTGGACAATAGTTTTGTAGAAGTTTCAGTTTTATCTCAAGAAGGCAAAATTACATATTTTCCTATCTTGTTAAATATTTCTGGAAATGGTGCATCACTTATTAGTCAGATATCCTTATCAGATGTAAATTTCATTTTACCAAAAAATTGACACTCATGATGTTATCACCAAAAGGAAGCTTATCTCCTTAAATGTAAATAAAAGCAGATGGCTGATTGGAAAGGGAAAGAAAAACAAACATTTTACATTACTGTAAGGAGATTTAATTAGAAACCAAAATGAAGGTATCCAAGAAATGGCAAATATTAATTTTTACACATCATATTATCAGAACAATGGTATTTATTCTTACATCTTCATACAGGTATAGGACTCGATTTTCTTTAAGCTCACTTTAGCTTTTTCTTACTTCAGACTGTCCACTTGTCCTGTCCATGCATTTGCAAAATCAGTAGAGGAGCCCATGGCAATAGTGTATACATCTATATTTTAAAATATCCTTTTCTGTTATAGTTGTCAGCAGAGCTGAACAATTGGCAGAAGTACATGTAGCTTTTGATTTGGACCTCTGGAATGGCCAGGGAAATAGGGCTGTGCTTCTTAAGTCAGGTGTGTCACCCACCAAAGCTGGTGAATAATTCCTATCAACATTTCCAAGAGAAGGAATGATGGAAGCTGTAGCCCAGCAGTGTTTGAAAAAATACAGAACATGCATCCCTGCAAAACCACCCTGACATCTGTGCTTGGATACGGAATATTTTAACATCTTAAGGATTTTAATAAAGTTTTAGTGTGTATTAATGCTGTTTTTAAAGGTTTGCTGTTTACATTTGCTTCTCTTTTTAGTACAGTGCCTTGCTTGTTTAAGAAAGATAATTTGTAAATAATTAAAAGATAAATGATTAAAAAAAATCCCTAAAGGAAGACTACTGCTTTCCTTTGGAGCTCCTGGGTTTGCTCCACTTCTTAATTTTACAGTAATAATTTCCACAATGGTGATGACATGAGTAATAAGATGGAGTAGCTTTCTTTACTTGTGTCAGGCTGATTTTAGGGGCATTTGTCTGAACTGGTAGAGGAAGTGGACAAACAAGTGGGATGGATGCACATTGCAAAGTGGTAGATTTGGTCAGAGAGAGTTCCACTGAGATTATCCAAACCTGCATTCAGTATTGTGAATCATTGTATTTTTATGTCCTTGCCTGATGAATTTTAAGATGTGAGTTTTGTATTTGTGGTTTCAAACCAGAAATCCCCAGAGAGGGACAGTCCATTTATGCTATGGAGACCAATCTCCTGCTTCATGCAAAAATCCAAATGAAAGGACCACCAGCAGATGGCTGTCCAGCCTCTGCTTGAACACCTCAAATGAAAGAAAGCCCACCACCTTTCTAGATCATGAGTTCTGCTGTCAAACTCTCCTTATAGCAGAGGAGTTTTTCCTGCTATCCAATCAGAAGCTGCTTTGTTTCTTACACCTTTTGTAATCCATCAGGAGTTCTGGAATAACAGGGAGCAGCATCTGACAGGTCTCTGGAGTGTTCTGTCATAGTCTTTTCTCGGTCTTTTTTCAGGGTAAAATCTACTTACTTGTATTTCTCTCAGTTCCATAGGATTTGGTTTTGAAGTCCTGATCATCATCCTTGTCCCTTTATGAACCTGTTGTGTCTAAATCCTCCTTAAAGTGGGAAAGAGAGTCCTAGGGTGTTTCCGCACTCACCACTTGAAATCAGGATTAAATAAATCCAGATTTCTGAAATCTGTCCCTGGGAATATGTCTGAAAAAGAGATGGATCCAAATGAGGTCTAACACTTCCTCACTTTCATGGGAAGCACAGATAGCGAGGAACACTTCATATGCTGGCTGTGCAGATCCTGCAGCACCTATATCCAGAAGAACTGGGCTTCTCTGCAGTCCTGCAGCTCAAGGAGCCGCGTGATTGGAGCACTCAGCCATCAGTTACTGCTCATTTCCCTACCAATCAGAGACATGCCTGAGATCCCATGGCTGCCGTGGTGCTGCTGCCACACTCAACATGACGACTTCCCATCGCCTGACTCAACATGGAGACTTCCTATCCTGCCCACACGCATCCCCTCTCCTGTTCCTGTGCGGAAGCATCTTCCTTTGATGCAGATTTTGTGAGCAGAAACAGTTTGAAGACCTAATTTTTCAGGTCTTCATGGAAACCGGTTTTGGCAGCCTCTAGACCTGATTAGAGACAGATTTCATGCAAGGCTGTGTGGAAGCGGCATCTTCGAAGGGGCTCTAATCTGTCCTGCTGTGCGGAAGGTACCTTGCACACGAGTGCCTTATGTGTCCTTATTGTGTGCTTAACGGGGTTTTAAGGGCCAGTATGGAAACAGCCCTAAAGTCATATAACAACAAATTAGAAAATGATTACAGCAATGAAGTTTTTAAAAACCTGTTTGAACCTCATCGTACTTTAAAGCATGGTAAGGCAAAAAGATTGGATTACTGTGTATATTAAAGCAACTGAATCACTATAGGGAATCACAGTATATGCAAAATATTTTCTTGCTATGTGTCTTCAAACACTTTGGCCTCATTTAATCTGGATAAATAACCCAGTTTGTGCCAGGCTGCAGCACTGGAGATCTAGTTTTGAAACACCCAAATCATTATTCAATTCACAGTAAAAACCCATGTACAGTATTTTAAAGCCTCAAAATACTAACCTTAGTACATTTTGGTTGAGCTCTGGTTCTCTGCTTGCCACCCTTTGTATTTCTTCTCAACTAGCATAAAGCTTTCCGACTCATTTTACTCTTGCCCTTCTTCTTTCTGGGTCAATGAAGAACAGGTGTTTAGGGCAGCATAGAGCACTCTGCTCCACTTTAGTGTTTGCAGAAAGGAAATGGAATAATGTTTGTCCTTCTATAGACATGATCTTTATGGTTAAATTTCCAATTTGCAATTTTAAAAAATTGGCAAATTTTGCAAATATTTTCTTGGCAAAAGCAACAAAGACTGTGTGTATGATAGGATGCTCTGAATGAAGTAAATAAAATTATGCACAGTAAAGAAAAGGTGGATAGAGAAAATTTATTTTCTCTGTCACACAACACTAGAACCAGGGGGCACTCTATGAAGCTGATGGGTAGGAGAGCTGGATCTGGGAAGGAGAAGTATTTCTTCACCCAGAGGGTCATTGGTTTATGGAATTTGCTCCTGGAAGAGGTAGTAACAGCTACCAGTCTAGATGGCTTTAAGGTAGGCTAAGACAAATTTATGGACAACAGATGTATCAGTGGCTACTAGAATGAATGCCTGGGTACATCTTTCAGGCTGGGAGCGGGGAGCAGGATGCTTCTAAGGCCATATACTGGGATTCAAGAGTAGGAAAAGATTTGTCCTTGCCACTGTGTGCGAAGGGATGCTGGACTAGATGGGCTGTGGCCTGATCCAGCAGGGCTTCTCTTATGTTCTTATGTTCTTATGTAATGGCACCTCAGAAGCCAGATAATAATTTTGAGGATTGCTTTAAGCAAGTGAAATCTCATTTGATCAACTATAATACAAAATGATGTTATATAAGGAATGACTATTATATTTCCAATGTCATGTTGACTTATTCTGTGCTTCCTAGAAGAAACTTCATCAGATATTTTCCATGCCCAGTGGATATTTCCAGAAACTGCAAATTTGCTTTTTCAAAGGTTGAGTATAGGGCAGCTTTGTAGTGAATTAATACGAGAGAGTTTAAAATAGTTTCAAGTAGGTGCTGGACCAGTATTTATGCTACAATGGAATTTCAGTAATTTAGGAGTCAGCCAACTTGTTTAAATATGTCTGTAATGGAACTACTTTCTTTGATGAGGGCAGAGAATATAGATAAAAGATGAAGGAGTTCCAAAAGAAAAGATTTCCCAGTCATGAATGTTTCAGTGTGTTCTGAAAAGAAAATACAAAATTTTCATAGCAAATTGATTGGAAAACCATTTAAATGTTAATTAAACTTGACTTTGAGTTAAGCCCCAAATAATGATAAGGAAGAAAATTTTAGTACTATATCCTAAATATTATTATGACTAAGAACAAATCAGCATTCATGTTTATTTCACTTTTCTTTCTTTCTCTTTCTTTCTTTCTTTCTTTCTTTCTTTCTTTCTTTCTTTCTTTCTTTCTTTCTTTCTTTCAGATGAGGCATATAGTCAAATTATCCCTGGCATATCTCTTCCTCGCCTTTCCTCCTGCTAGCACAGGAGCCATGTTGATCCAAGGAGTTTCTGCAGAAGTAAAAGGAGCATAAAAAGGTAGGATATCTGTTACCACACTTTTAAGGATTGTGCCCAGCAGTGGCCAGTGAAAGGGGTGGTGCTTTGCATGTGATAGCCTGCAGTGGTGACAAGCCGGCTTCTTTCTGAAGTTCCCAAAGAATTAAATTTAGTTAATTTTGATCAGATATATTTGAATCTCTTCCACTGAAAATCAGATCAATGTAAAGTTAAGTTCACTGTGTATTCAAGTTAAGAAGATCTGAAATTGTTTAGTGCCTAGATGCAAGTCCACCTGGAAAATCCATGTAGGCTAGTTTCTAAAACAGAGAAAAAGCAAGCTAGAAAATTCACTCTGTTAACTAAATAAAATTATGAGCTCTATAAATCCAGACAAGACGGAGGTGCTGTGTGTCACAGGGTCTTGGGTCCGTATAGTTGGGAGATACCCTGTCCTAGATGGGGTTGCAATGCCCTGGAATGGACAGGTGCATGATCTGGGGGTACTCCTAGACTCTACGCTGACGCTTGAAGCTCAAGTGGATGCGGCGGCCAGGAGTGCCAACTCCCAACTACAGCTGGTACGTCAACTGAAGCCTTTTCTGGACAGAGATGACTTGGCTACAGTTATCGATGCTATGGTAACCTCTAGATTGGACTACTGTAGTGTGCTCTACATGGGGCTGCCCCTGAAGATGGTTCGGAAGCTGCAGCTAGTGCAAAATGCAGCCGCTAGGGTGCTGACTGAGACAGCTAGCTGGATGCACATCACGGCGGTCTTAAAAGAGTTGCACTGGCTGCCAATTTGCTACCGAGCCCAATTCAAGGTGTTAACTTTGACTTATAAGGCCCTAAATGACTTGGGCCCCAAATATCTAAAGGAATGCCTTCTCCCATATTGACCTGCCCGTGCCTTAAGATCTGGAAGGGAGGCCCTCCTAGTTGTTCCACCGCCTTCAGAAGTGAGGCTGGTGGGCACCCGGGAGAGGGCCTTCTCAGTAATGCCCCCCAGGCAATGGAACAGTCTCCCCCTTGAGGTGCATCAGGCTCCTTCTCTGATTAGGTTCAGGAAGGCGGTGAGGCCTTTGGCTAGATGTTGATCATGTTTCCCCCCCCACTGCACATGCTATGGTATTAATTGATACAGTGCTGGTCTTTAATGTGTTGGGTTTAAATTTTAATATGAATGGTTTTGTTTTGTTTTGATATGCTGGATTTTAAAAGCTGTTACCCGCCCTGAGACCTTTGGGTATAGGGCAGGATATAAATATAAATAACTAAATAAAGTAAATAAATAAATCTTTCCACAGTACTGCACTGTACTCCAATTCATGCCTCCAAGAATTATGGGGCTTGTTGCATTTTTCAGTTTCTGAAGCGCTATTGAGAGTGGATAATTTGGTCTGGTCACATAACTGTTTTGCAACTGTTTTGCAAATTAGAATTAATTTTTAAAATAACATTGCACTAACAAAATGAGCATGGCATACAAAGTGGAGAGTATTCTTAAGGTCTATCCTTTGCTTACAATTATGATACATCTTGACTGAGCTTTCTATTGTCAGTAGAAACTTGTTTGATAGTCTACCACAGGGATGGGAAACCCAGCAATGGGGAATCTTAATATCTATCAGACCAATTCGGCAAGCCTGGCAGTTATCAGTTATGATAACTGCAGAATAATAATACCTGGGGGTTCATACTTTTTTAATCCCTTACCTAGCTAAATAAATTCCAAAAATATCTCACACGTGTCCTTCCAGATTAAGGGCTGGGAAATAGTTTGGTTCTGGCTGTGGCTAAAGGAAAGGCTTGGAGAGAGCTGGTTAGTCTTGCATGCCGAGTGCTAAATTTTGAAACAATACCTCAGGACTTATGCTGCTCATTATAGCTGATAAATCTATCTCTGTTTTTTTGCTAATATGAAGCAAAAGAGACTTTTTGAAAGTGGCCATGAACTGACTATCATTTGGCCAAGTGGGAGTAAAAACAACATTGCTTAATAATGTGTTTCCTTCTGCTTTATTGTTTTTCACTTTTCTTGATTCTGTTACATGCCTTTCCCCTCCCCCTTTCCCCAAATCCTCTTTTGATGTGCTTACATTTTAGGCCCCCTCTTTTTCCCATTGGCTTTGGGGTTTGCTTGTGTAGTCTAGCAAGACTTTAGAATCTGAGAGAAGCAGCAGGCCAAGGAACATTGAGGCAGTAACATAAAGTCTTGATGACATATTTCAGCTTTTGTGGACTATGGGTTATCTGATTGTCAAGGGCACTGCTACAGTCTGGGAAAGTCTGAAAGAATTTTCTTCTGACTTAAACACAGATCAACAAATAGTTTGGGTCTCAACGTCAGTTTCTAAGTCAAAGTGTGTGCTGTTATCCATGAAGAAGAAAGTGCATTTCCCCTTTTGTAATAATTTCTTCATGGCCTAGAGACAGTCACACACACTCTTTCTGTGTACTAGAAATCTGTGTCTCAGAAATATGTTACATTTCAAAGTTGGTATAATATTTTCCTAGTAGTTGCTGGTAATCCTGTGAGGTTAATCACTCATCCATTTTATACCGTGGGTGTGATTACATCTTCGTTTTCATTTTATTTGTGGACTTTTCTTCAGGAATGTTGAAATGGAGGGTGGAAAGTCCACACATAAAACAGATAGAAAGGAAAAGGTGTGAGCAGTCATACCTGAAGATGGACTGAAGAAGGTTTAAAGTGAAGGTGTGACTCCATGTTCAGACATTATTGGTCAACCTGTAGAGGACAGAAGATATGAAAAAAAATCCTGCTATGGATCCTTGATCTGATTTTGATTCTGGGGAGACTAGCATTACTAAACTGGAGGTATGAGCAAAACAGGTCAAAATGCTTCTCCATACAAGACGCTCCAGTGCCACTTGGGAGCCTGCGTTTATCATGATTTGCGGGAGGAGGGCCCAGTCAGCAGTACGCACGGAAGTAGCAGAGCATGTGGAGAAGGGCCAGGGTGATTAGAGTGTTGCATTGTCAACACATTGCTCCAATCACCACTCTATCTTTACTCCGCAAACTTTAGTTCTTCTTCTTAATTGTTTTAAGCAGTGTTTTGAGCTGTTTTGCACATCCATCTAGTTTGGTAATACCTATTATTTGTTCCTTTCTTCTTTCTTGTGATGAGTGCCGCAGAAGGAAGCTATGCTAGTCGGTGTAAGATCCTGCTCCTACTAGTGGGCTTTGATTGCCATCAAAAACATTTGCCACAGCTTAGGAGAATCATAATCAAAAAGAGATAAAAACAAACTCAACACCTGTTGTTTGCATACTTTCACCGTGAACCTTCTTCAGTCGACATTCAGGTCTGACTGCTCACACCTTTTCATTTCTATTTACCATATAAGACGGTGCATAAGATGACTGGGCATATAAGACTTTTCCCCAACTTTTCCAGTTAAAATATAGAGTTTGGGATATACTCGCCATATAAGAAGATGACACCTGGCATATAAGAGAACCCCCGACTTTTAAGAAGATTTTCCTGGGTTAAAAAGTAGTCTTATATGCCAGAATATACTGTATTTGTGAACTTTCCACCCTCCATTCAGGAAAGTCCACAAATAAAACAAACAGAAATGAATTTGTGTGAGCAGTGAGATGTGAAGATGGACTGAAGAAGGTTTAAAGTGAATGTGTGACCATGGCCTAAGAAGATAGAAGCTTCCTGAAGCTTTCTTGCTACCCTTCACTTCTGAGTCTCTACTTGTTTCCCTACTCTTGGTTCCTGGTGCCTACTGAAGCTTGTTTTCTCTTGTACGCACTTTGGCCGCATCCCCACGACGTCGTTATCTCGAATTCAAAACGTTTTGATTTCGGGCCGTGCACACGTCACTTCGGCTTAATGCGGTATTTCCGTGATAAACCACGTTATCCCGATTTGAAATAAATCCTGATCTCAACAGGTCTCACTCCGGAACATGCCCTTGACACGTGTTTAATTTTTTACTGTGTGGACAGTATCGTTCTGGGATGAGATTCAGTATTAAGGCTGTCCCGCCCCCCCAATCGCACTGTAACCAATGGCTGAACGTATTAGAAGCACGTCATGTTTAGGGTTTCCTTCATTGAAAAAATCCACCCTCAAACACCCACTATAAACCTCCAGTCCTTAAAGATACATTGTATTGCTGTAAGTACTTCACACCTTAAAAAATGTTGCAATTTTGCGCAATTTCAGGCCTTTGAAGGTTCGGAACTTTAAACAGGGAAAGGAAAGCCCGGAGCCTGTATTTTAAAAGCTGTGGCCCTCCTCCCCCCTTCTTTGCCATTGCTGCTGCTCCTGTGCAGCAGCAAAGTGACCATTCATTTTCTTTATCAGCCGCTTTGAGCCCCCTTCAGAGGCTACTTTACTTCTGCCTGTGGTTACACCTAAGGTTTAATCCAGTTTCAGTTCACACCGTGGTTTCATTGAAAGAATCCAGCTACGATTCAGTGGCGGCTCCGGAGGACTTCCTCCCGTCCCTTCGCCAGGCGGCAAAGCCGAGCCGGCCGGGGGCCGCTTCCCTCTCCACGCGACCTTTTCCTTCACTGTCACCCCCCGACGGCCCCGCGCGGCCCCGGCCTTTTCTCTCTTCCCGGAGGGAAGAGGTGAGCAAGGAGAGCCCCCTTTGCCCTCTCCCGCGGAGGGCACACTGCGCCCGCCCACCCGCCCGCCGCCTCTCGGCTCTCCTCCTTTTCCAGCGGTGGCCGCTTTTCTCACCCATTCAAGGGGACTCAAGGCAGCTGATCAACCTTCTGTTCTTCTCCCACAACAGACACCCCGCGAGGCAGGTGGGGGGGGGGAGGAAGGAAGGAAGGAAGGAAGGAAGAAGGATGCACTTGCTGAAGTTGGCCTTTCTAACCCGCGTTTCTCACCCATTTAACGGGCTCAAAGTGGCTGACAAAGCTTTTCTATTCTCCCCACACCAGACACCTTGTGAGGTGGGGGGGGGCTGTGAGAGCTCAGAAGAGAGCTGTGACTAGCCCAAGGTCCCCCAGCTGCTTCCATGGAGGAGGAGGAGGAAGAAGAGTTGGCTTTTATACCCTGTTTTTCTCACCCATTTAAGGTGACTCAAAGAGGCTGACAAAGCTTCCATTCTTCACCCCACAACAGATGCCCTGTAAGAGCTGTGACTAGCCCAAGGCCACTGAGCTGGCTTCACGGAGGAGGAGGAAGAAGAGTTGGCTTTTTTACCCCACTTTTCTCACCCATTTAAGGAGGCTCAAAGCTGCTGACAAACCTTCTGTTCTCCTCCCCACACCCTGTGAGAGCTCAGAAGAGAGCTGTGACTAGCCCAAGGTCCCCCAGCTGCTTCCATGGAGGAGGAGGAGGAAGAAGAGTTGGCTTTTTTACCCCACTTTTCTCACCCATTTAAGGAGGCTCAAAGCTGCTGACAAACCTTCTGTTCTCCTCCCCACACCCTGTGAGAGCTCAGAAGAGAGCCATGACTAGGAAGGAAGGAGGGAGGGAAGGAAGGAAGGAAGAAGGAACCACAGCCATATGCCTCTTTAATATTTAAAGCCCCTCAGCTGTATTACTTCCTTTCATTAAAATTGCGGAAATTCGCAACATTTTTTTAAGAGAGTGAGCTGGTTCCTTCGCTACAGTGTAACGGAAAGGAAAGCCCGTCCCCCGGGAACTTTCGCAGCCTGGGGAACTTTCTCCCCGCTCTCTGCAGCGCCAGAATGGACGGACGGAAGGATGGATGGATGGATGGATGGATGGAGAGCCTTCCCCTCTGCGCCCGCTTGCTCGGCGCCCCGATGGCAGGAATCCCCGGAGCAGAGGGGGTCTACCCCCAGCTGATGAGCGGCAGAAGGGCGCCCGGGGATGGTGGGGGAGACCATCTGGGGAAGGCAGGCAGGCAGGCAGGGAGGCAGGAAGGCAGGAGGGAAGGAGGGAAGGAGGGAGGGAAGGAGGGAAGGAAGAAGGAACCACAGCCATATGCCTCTTTAATATTTAAAGCCCCTCAGCTGTATTTTTTAAGAGAGTGAGCTGGTTCCTTCGCTACAGTGTAAGGGAAAGGAAAGCCCGTCCCCCAGGAACTTTCGCAGCCTGGGGAACTTTCTCCCCGCTCTCTGCAGCGCCAGAATGGACGGAAGGATGGATGGATGGATGGATGGATGGATGGATGGATGGATGGAGAGCCTTCCCCTCTGCGCCCGCTTGCTGGGCGCGCCGATGGCAGGAATCCCCGGAGCAGAGGGGGTCTACCCCCAGCTGATGAGCGGCAGAAGGGCGCCCAGTGATGGTGGGGGAGACCATCTGGAGAAGGCAGGCAGGCAGGCAGGCAGGAAGTAAGGAAGGGGATCCCCGACGAAGCATAGATGACGCAAAGGGAGGGATCACCAATCAAAGAGAGGGGGTGGGCCCAATTGACTCGCAATGATGCTGCCCGTGGAGTCTCCGAAGACTCAATCCGAGTTAACGCTGGAATCGTATGCCCTCCAAACCAGGTTAAACTGCAAAACGTGTAGCCGGATTTATCGCAGATCAGTTGTTTCGGATTTGTTAAACTGAATTAACGCATGCCATGGGGATGCGGCCTTTGTGTGGTTGGACTTTGGACTGTTTATCTGACTTCTCCCTGGCTCAGAATGTCTGTATCATGTGGGACCAAAATAGGGACTCCTCAAGTTGTTTGCAGTTGCAGCAGGGTAGTCAAATCAGCTCATCTTCAAAGACTTTCCTTCAATTCCAAAGTTATCTAGTAGATTCCTGTTTGATCCTAAAAGTTGAGAAGGAGGCATATTCTATTCCTGGCTCCAGGCAAGTTGCTCTGCATAAACTCTGATTCCTTAGTAATATCTACATCCAAGTAGCCATCTGTTAATATGCTAGGGGAGAAGGATTCCTTCAAGCCTCCTTCAGTTGTTAGTGGCCCTGACTTTTGCTTTCTCAGCTCCTTCTGTGTGCTGCCAAGCCTTGGCTGATGAGAATGAACTGGCACATGTGTTGTTTATTTGAAAGGGGTGAAGTTGCAGGTGCACACAGCTTCTACATAATAGTGCAGGATTTGATACTCTTATCTGATCAAAATTGGGTGAGGCTTAGGGGGAGTAACCCAAAAAGAATTGAAAGTCTTTTCTCCATTCACTTCATCACTTGAAATGGAAACAACAACTTCACTGTGAAGAAAACATGAGAGAGAACCTGAAAACCCCTGTGAGTATGCTAAAATTGGTTAATCCTTCAGGATATTTTTTGTTTATTTACTTGGAAGCAAGATGCTAGCTGAAGCTTTCCTTTGAGGGAAAGAGTGTTGTGAATTTGTCTTATTATGTTTTTATCAGTTACAATCTGAAAGGCAACTGACCTACCAAGTAGTCTTTCTGTAGCTTACGGGAGACCAACCCCTGTTAAACCAAAGCTTGGAGCTGCAAGATGTCCTGTTACTACAAATAGCATTATTGGATGCTGTCGGGCTACTTGTAATATGCTTATGTTTATATACAATTTAGTTGTCAATTATGTGACTTTCTTTGCATAACATGCTTGCAGACCTGAGCCACTTTAAGATTTATTTTTTATAGGGAAGTGATATATAAATGAATTAAAAAAGAGGGCTCAATCAATCCAATCAATCAGTATTTTCAGAGAAGAGCACTGCAAGTTTATATGTTCAGATCTGGAGTTGCTGAGATATTTGATTGCATTTACTAGTCTAGGCTTGAGACCTAGCTAGACATCAAAATCTGTAAACAACCCTTGTACTTTCCTTTGAAAGTGTTCTCTATCTCTAACAATATCAATATATAATGTGCCATCTTTCTACTTTGCTATGCTTATCTGAAGCTTAGCAGCTAGAGCACTTATGAGAGTAGAGAAACAAGCTCTGACACCTGGACAAAGCCCTTCTTGGGTTTGACACCTGAAATGAAGGCAGAAGATGAGGAGGGGAAAAGGAGGATCCCTCCTCTTTCACTCTGGCACTCTGAGCCAAGCTGGTTCTCAAAATTGTAAAGGAGCCAGTGGTTCTCAACCTTTCTAATGCCGTGACCCTCATGCTGCAGTGTCCCCCAACCTAACCCTAACCCCGAACCATAAAATTATTTTCGTTGCTACTTCATAACGACCCCTGTGAAAGAGTAGATTGACCCCCAAAGGGGTCGCAACCCACAGGTTGAGAACCACTGGGTTAAGAGAATAATTTAGTTCTAAAATGGAGTCAGAATGGTATCACAACTAATATTGGACTGGGCAGTAACCCAGGTTTGGTTGCCGAAAACGTGGAACAAACTAACTAGAAGCCCTCACCCAAGGCTGAGAGAAGATTATTTCCCAACAACATAAAATTAGGGATGCTTTGACATCAGTTGTAGCATGCACCTTAAAGAACACCTTCTAGTGAAGGGATCACATTTGTTACCTGGAAAATGTGGTTCAGAAAGTGCTTCTAATGTAAATTGGTAGAAATCTGGGTGGAAATTGTATTTAGCAGTCCTGTGTTTTTTGCAGGGAGTATGTTTTTCATAGGAGCTTTTGAAAGTGGAACCATGGGCAGGGTGAAAGGCATGCCCTTTATTTTTTAAAAAATGTCCTGACTATGCACATTTATGTGTTCTTGTCAAATCAAAGCTGTTAGTGCCAGCAGCCTGTTCTTTGCCTGTAAATTCCACTTACCCTCTTCCCTGTGTTTCCCTCTGCAGCTCTGTTCTGGTTATTTCAACAGACTGGATTGCATGGAAAGGAAGGAAAGTGTGGTTATGGGTGCATATGAATGCAAGACAGGAAAACCTAGCTCTTCAGCAAGAATGATATTTTGTTTGTTTGTTCTAGTTGTCACTGAACACATGTCCACTGAAGTAGAAAAGGATATTCCTTGTCCTTATAAGAGCACTGCCTGCCTCCCTCCTTTCTAGCCTTTGTCATTAATTAGATTAAAATAACAGCAATCAGAAAGACACCAAAGAACAAATTTCCCCTGCTGAGGAAGTGATCTTTTCAGTCCCCCTACTGATGAGAGGAATCAGGAGTGGGAAGTTTGTGCATGGGCGTGCATATAGAAACAAGGATTGCAGTTGGCTGTAGTTCTTTTCCCTTTTCCCTTTAACATCTCTTGTGTATAATGAAGTCAAACAGAAAACAAGGAAGAAACAGTAGGGTGATGGTAGCTTTGAACATTATTTCAGAAGCTGCTCTAGACTTGTATTTAACAATGTTTCCACATACAGGAAGGATTTTTAAGGACTATGCATTTAGTTTAACAGATAATGATTATGAGCCAATCGCAAGATAGGGTGAGACACTTGGCTGGTATCAATATGAAGCTTGTTTATTAGAGTATAAAGGGGAGAAAGTAACTTTACTATGCAGAAGACAGTATTCAAAGTTGGGCAAATTAGTCAAACCGTAAAGCAACTCAAAGAGCAAGATTCTAAAAATAACTAAGCAGTAATTTTTGGTGAGCAAAGAGGTTTTAATTATAGCTGTTCCAAAGAGGGACACAAAACAGGCTTAAAACAAAGTCACCAGCTATACTAACTGATTTTGAGCAATGGAAACAGAGCAGAGATGTCAGTGAAGATAGAGAAGCAGGAGGGATCTTCAGTAACATTTGCTAGGTAGAGGCATATTACAGGGAAAGTTGTAATATAAACATGAAAGTGGGGGTAAGAGAAGAGAGAAACAGACTTGGGTATAATCCTTTTCTCCATTTTGCAGTACAAAGAGTGAGACTGTGTTGCCAAAACACTCACAAACACATTCACACAGCTGTCAGGATGGAGGAGACAGCTAAGACCTCTTCCTCTAGCCCAACAGTGATTTCAGCACTGACTTCAGCAAAAGTCCTTGCGATACATGGGATTCTTGTTGCAGGAAGACACACACACACACACACACAAGAGAGAGAGAGAGAGAAAGAAAGAAAGAAAGAGAGAGAGAATTAATGTGACTATTTACAAAGATCCAACATAGAATAATTAATACTTGGAACAACTCAAAATGGAGAAAATACATTTCCTGAGAATGAGAATAAACTATAAAATAAATCGCACTAGACATTCGAACACTCAATTTACCACCTCAACCCTTTACTTTCTCTATTTGCACCTTTTGCTAATCAGATTCTATCTTATTATTCATCTGAATAACATTTTAAATTTTTATTCATTTCATTATTTCTATATTGTGCCTAATTATTACCATTTTTATTACAGTTTCCTAGGCATCACTTAATCATTGAAAGGAATTCCTTACCAGCAGATTACAGTTATTAATTTTAGGAACTGCTCTAGAAACTTAGATGTGCCCAAATCCAGAGTTCAACAGACTTAGATGTGCCCAAATCCAGAGTTCAACTCTTGCAGCACGTCTGCTGCTTTCCAATAGTTCTGTGCCTCTTTGTGTACAATCGCTAAACATGTCTGGCTATTAAAATATCATGAAAATGCCTGAAGCTGCATTTTTTCAGATCTCTGGGCCAGGGAAAATATGTGATTGACAGACATAGAACCAGTAGTGTTCAGTAGTTGAGAGAAGGAAGGGAAGTGGGTAAATAGCAGTGGAAAGTTCTGAGAGTATCCAGAGAAGACTTGCAGAAAAGGGTAACAATGTACCACTCTCTCCTACATATTCCCCCCCTCTTTTTTTTTTTTTGGCCAAAAACATATGAAAACGTTATTTTCTGAAGGAATGGGGCCTGGATCTTTGGATCTCCAAATCTTTGAAGCTCCAGATCTTTGGATTGATGATTGGTTAGTTGTGAGTCATTAAAGTTTGGAAAATCTTGTTAGATGGAAGATGCTGATTCAGATCTTCATTTTTGCTGACGGTGCCAGATTGATTGGCTTTATGGATTCTTAGCTTATTAATAACTGCTTCTACTGAGAACAATCTCTGCCCTTTCCAATCTCTGTTTGGAACTGATCTGGACAATTGTGCCACCACCAAAGCAGTAACTTATACTTAAAGCAGCTGAGAAAGGCTTGATAAAAGCATCACTTTTTAGGTTCATAAGTACTCCCCCCTCCTTTTTTTTTTTTTTGCTGCTCTTAGGTTTGTGGTGTTTTTCAGGTACGTTGGGGATGTCAGGGAGCATCTCCTAGGAGAAGTAATGACAAATCATTTCCATATCCTTCCTAAGGAAATGGCAGATGGACAGCCAATTTTCAGTATCAAAATAGTCATGTTTTGGGCACCTGTTTAAAGCATATTTGCACACCCAGGTATTTACTAGCTGATGATATGATATGATATCACTTGGCAGGTTATTATTATTTTATGATAATAATTTTATTATTTTATTTATTAAAATCAAAATGAAGGATGATATAGTATATAAATGTTTTAAATAAGAATAAAAAATAAAATGTCAACAGCTAATGCAAAGCATATGCTTTCGCTTGTGGGGAAAACACACAGGTTGGAAATGTTTCCTAAAAAGTTACAGAGTAGGTTTTTATATCAGTTTTAAAAGGCAAGTAGACATGTGTGTGTGCTCGTATGCCTGCACACTTACACAGTAATCACAATCTACACATAGGCTATGCAGCAGTTACTACCCAGAAGGCATTTCTGTACAGACCTTTGTCACTTCTGAAGCACTTCATAAACTTAAGTCTGAATGGCGTGTCATGCTAAAAAATTCCAATAATAACTTTCACAGACCATTAAGGTTTAAAGCTACAGTGTGAGAGCTTATTACAAAGGGACTCCATGGTATTAGATTTTTCTAATATTGGCATATGCTTTAAGCTAGCATGTTGATATTCCAAAGGGAGTTATTTGTCCTGAAGTATGAGGTAAGGCTTTGCTTTGACTTTATATTTATGGTCTGAAAGAAGCTGCATTTGCTTTGTGCTGTGTGTTGAAACTGGGAGACCAACAGCCACTTGTGTTTATGTTTTAATGTACATCTTACAAAGTAACCACCTCTAGAAAAGTAGGTGATGTAACATAAAAATTGATCTCTCCCACCCTCCCAAGTCACCAAATGGTATATGTGCCAGAGTGTTATCATAGTTCAGGAAAAAGGAACATGAGGGTTGCAGTCTTTGAAATGTTGCTGGACTGCTGTTGCTACCTCCTCTACGACTTGCCATATACTTTAGTTGTCACCACACTTAGGCATTTCTGACTCAAACTAAGCACCAAGAAGACCTCAGCCGCCAGAGGGCAAATAAGATAAATGAAAATGTGTATGTTTAATATGCTGAAGTAGTCTTATTTATTCAATTCATTCATACTCTGCCTTTGAAAATAACCAACCTATCCATGGTCCTCTAAAACCAGGAGCATGAAATACATCAGCACAATAAGTCATCTCAAAGAGACTCAAGTAATCTTTCCTAGAATATGGTTTTACCAGCACTGTTTTGCTGTTACACATTTGATTCAGTGCAATTTCTCTTGAGTAATGTGATTCTGGAAATTGGAAGCTCATGGTTAGGACTTTGCGGTGCTGTTAGCAAATCTGGTGTCATTTCTGTCGCATCATTGACTTACAGTGGTAGACTGGACCTCGCCAGTTCACTTAAAGCTCTGGTTTTCAAAAAGTGATGCCTAGTTGCTAATATGATTTTACCCTCTGCAACAGTTTGTGAAAAGCAAACCACAGAGTAATATGAGGGATGACTGAAAATGTAAGTACAAAAAGTTTGAAACTACATTGCTAAACAGACTAAGAAAAAAGTCTAAGTGAAGATTGCTGACATTAAATGTAACTGTGTTCATTTTGACTTCTGGCAACCATATGAATCACTATCTAGCCAGTAATATTTTGTGACTCTCCTAAGGGCATTGGCTCCTGTTCTCATAGACTTCCCTCTCTGTTTACCTCAACTTGCCAAGAAGTAGGGGTGTGCACGAATATTCAAAGGTATTCAAAATTTGATCGAATTAGTCTGAATTTTGATATTCAAATTTGAATCAAATGTCCATAAATTCGAATTTAAAAATTCAAACAAATTTCGAATTTTGGATCTATTTGTTTGAATTATCTGGACATTTGCATGTGTACAGGGTCATACATGATGCGTACTTGCACATATGCATCTTTCCAGCATCCGTACACATTTGTATGGATCTGTACAGGACAAAAACTTGTTGCATATGGGATAACTATGGGATGCATATGGACATGTATGGATATGTATGGGATATGTGTAATGAAGCGTATGGGCACATATGAATCTTGTCAACATTCGTAAGTGCAAATTCAAATAGAAAATTCAAATGAATAGATTTGAAAATTGCCTTTGTGCACACCCCTACCATGGAGAACTGAATTCAGAAAAGATCTGACTTTCTGTTTACTGTGAGGATATATCATAATTTAGTTGATTCACAACGGATTTACATTATTTGCTTTTCATACTCAATCTTCTTTCACTCTTTCTTAATATCCAGTTTAAAAAGTCATTTAACTTTGTTGTCAATAAAAACTGTATCCTTCATGATCTTGTCTAATGTAGTCACAGCCTTCTAGTAATTTCTCTAGGATGCTCTCCCTTTCTGACATTCCACAACAACAAAATAGAAACCTCTTACCACCTCCATTACATTACTGTCACCAGTGAATTCATGAAGTGTATGGGTTTGATATTAACTTGTCTATCTTAACATTCACCACTAATCAAGAATCTTCACTGAGGTGTTCTTTACTTTCATCTAACAGAGTGGTATGGTCTGCATATCTCAAATTAATGTTTCAATTTCCTAGTTGAATTCCAGCTGCCATCTCTTCCAGTTTTGCTATTCTTGCAATGTATTTCCTGTATAAGTTAAACTCTCAATGGAGGGACAGTATGCATCTTTAGCTGTGGTCACACCTAAGGTTTAATCCAGCTTCACTCCACTTTCAGAGTGAGAGAACACATCACTAAAGTATTTTCTTTCAGTGTTAAATAACTCAGAAAATTTACTTTTGGGAGGGATAATATGAAAAGAAAATTACTAGTCACTTTGCTGATGTGTTATCTTGCTCTGAAGGTGGACTGAAGCTGGATTAAACCTTAGGTGTGACCATAGACTTTGTCTCACTACTCCATTCTCTGTTCTGGACCACACTGTCTCCCGATATTATTTATTTATTTATTTATTTATTTATTTATTTATTTATTTATTTATTTATTTATTTATTTATTTATTTATTTATTTATTTATTTATTTATTTATTTATTTATTTATTTATTTATTTATTTATTTATTTATTTATGTTTCTGTCCCGCCCTATACCCAAAGGTCTCAGGGTGGGTTACAATATTATATTAATCTTAGACAGGTCCCTGCCCTCAGGCTTACAATCTAAAGAGACGATATAGAAAAGGAAAATTGTGTGGGAGGGAACAGGGACACTCTGGCATCAACAGTGTCCTTGCAGTGGTAAAATACTTTTATTTTCTTTTTCTCCTCCATTCCCCACACGCAAGATGGTTCCTTCATAGCCTGTTTGATGACAGTTGGGAGGGAGGGGTCAATGCTGGGAGCTTGATGGAAGGTGCTCATGCAGTTTTCTTCTAGAGCTTTATATGTATGCCTTAAGCAGGCATTGCACTAATGTTCTTGGCCTCCTAGAATATGTTTTCTGGGTCAGGAATGTGGTGGGTAGTGTGAAGTGTATTGGCAGCAGTTTGCTTGATAGCTGGCCTAGTGAAGTTCTTTTCAAATATCACTACTTGATTTTTTTACATGTGTACTTATTCTCCAAGTAGCATATTATGTAGAAACTGATTTAGAGCAGGCCATTATGGTCTAGGTTACTTATTCCTAAGACATCCAAACTGATTAGCTTTATCTCTGCTTTAATAATTTTGGCTTTTCCTTGCTTCATGCTTCTAACATTCCATGTCTGTTTGCAGCCCTGTTTGTCTGCAAAACAGCTCAGCTTCCCAGTGCTTACCTGAGACACCAGAGCCTTGTTCCCACTCATGGAATAAAATGCTATTTACAATGCTATTTAAAGTGCTTTAAAATGAAGCAAAAGATCATCTGGCAATTGCAGTCAACCCAGAAATGTGTTCCCACAGAAAAAAGGATTAAAACCACTTCCAAAAAAACCCAATGGGGAAAGCAAATCTTTTTTCTCCCCACCCTTTCCACAACCTCACTCCCCATTGGGTTTGATCTGATGACGTGGCCAAGGGTGGGAAATCCCAGCTGCCCCTCCCTCCTGAGCCTCCTTCCTTTCTTCAAAAGGGACCAAAGACACAAACACCTAGGAGATAAAGCTGGCGATCACGTCCTCTCAATTTACACACACACACATGCCTGCTCCGGCCGAGAGACCTGTCATAGGGTAGAGACGTTGGCAGACATGGCAGGAGCTGCTGGGGATGCCCAGCGCTCCTGCATGCATAAACACATACACACTTGTGTACTCCTCTGCAGGAGCTGGGCATGTGAGCGAGCGAGCAAGCAGTGCTGCTGCCATAAGGGTGTGTGAGAGGGTGAGATGGACTCAGGGCTGCCAGTTACTTGCCTCTCCCTGTTCCTGCAGCTTCCCCCCTTCCCCCTTTTAAAGATCAAGGAAGGAGGCTGGGAGGGAAATAGGCAGAATTGTGCAGGACCGCCTGTGAAGGCCAAGAAGGGCAAGAATCCTCCCTGCCTCTTTCCTTGATCTTTAGGCTTGCGTGTGCATGAGGGGAAGCGTGGGTGGGAAAGGAAACATTGTTATAAGGTGTGAAGTGGGTGAATTGTTACAATGAAAGTGTCTGCTGTAGAGGGGAAACCTGGCATTTTAACTGGCAAGCTGCTGTCCTGCAGGGTGAAATCCCACACATTTCATGACACATCTGTCCCAATACTGCTGTAGCATTCCCACAGCAATAAGGAAGAACCGTTTTAAAAGCAAAATCAGAAAAAAAACACCTGAAAAAACAGGTGTTTATTTATTCCGTTTTTTAGCCAAATAATCCTCAAAATACCCCTGAAACTGGTTGGGAATGGGGACGAAGAGGATCCAAACCATTCCTAAGCTGCTTTAAATCACTGGGAATGGGGAGGAAGAAGATCCAAACCATTTTAAAACCACTTTAAAGTGGCAATGGGAACTCACCCCCTGGTGTAAACGAGAGGCAAGTCTTTGTGGAGTAAAAGCAGCCAGTTATCCATTAGGAATAATTCCAGTCAAACTGCAATGCATCCTCTAATACAGAATCTCTCAGCACAGATTTGCTGTGACACTATTTACAAACTGTGACCGTGGATTTCCTAATGCATTTCCATGATTCTCCCTAATGCTTTTGCTGCCAAACGCAGAGGTCAAAGGTGAACCCTGCAGCATGCATGGACCTTTGTCCTGGTACGGCAGCCATTTCCCATTTCATTTGGCATTGACGAAGATGCTTGTCATGAGTAGTTTTTGAAAACAAATTTTTAAAAAACATTTTTTATTAATATATAACAACAAACATCAAAAACCAACTTCTGATTGTGGATTTGTTTCTTTCATTGACTTTTAACTGGAGTTTCGGTGAGTTTAGATTGGGGTTTGTGCAGTTGTGAGTGATTCTGTGTATTTTTAAATGTGAAATGGAGAAGTTTCAAGTACAGTGGCTAATTGACATGAATGCTCTGTGGGTAGCCTTTGATGTTCTGATTGGTTTTGACTGGTTTTGTAGACTTTTGCATGTTTTTACTTGTGATCTGTATGTATCTGTGCTGTAGCTAGTTTTTTTTGTGTATGTGTGTGTGCACAAGGTCTCTAGTGTGCATGAGTTTTGATGCCTTATTTGCAAGCCTATTTTTTTCTGTATGTAAAAAAAGGAAAAAGCTCTCTCTTGCTGTACATATTTGTTTGTATTTTGCTCCGAATCAGCTTTTTGGTGGAGAGACTACTTTTTTGGCTAGAAAAAATGGCTCCAAAGCACGCTGGCAGTAATGAAGTGACTCCTGCAGAGACAAAGGCACAAAAAAAAAAAAAAAAAAGGCGGGGAGAATCGCCATTTCTTGGGACCTACCTAGCAACTTCAGAAAAAAAACAACTTCTGTTCCAAGCTTCAGAAGATGGGCCAGGATAGGCTGCCATAATTGACTCTTGGCATAAACCTCTGTCTACCAGCTACTACTCCAGTCTTGGCCAGTTGAGACTGTCCTTGTCCAGCACATATCAGTGTGTTATGTGTGAAAACAGCCTGCATGCAGCATGCAGCTTGGTGTGAGAGAAGCTTGGTAGTCATAGAACCGTTGCCTGGGTGATGAGGGAGGCATTTTGCCAGTCACTTGTGTTTTTAGCATGGCAGTATATGTCAGACCTTTGCTTGGGTGTATGTTTTGACATCTTTCCTGCAATCAATGTGAGCCAGTTTGGTCTAGTGGTTAGGGAGCCAAACTCTTATCTGGGAATATGTAGTTTGATTCCACACTCCTCCACAAAGCCAGCTGGGTGACCTTGGGCTAGTCACAGCTCTCTGCTGAGCTCTCACAGCCCCACCTACCTCACAGTGTGTTTTGTTGTGAGGAGAAGAATAGAAAGCTTTGTTAGCCACTTTGAGTCCCCTTAAATGGATGAGAAAAGCAGCAGGGTAGAAAAGCCCTTCTTCTTCTTCTTCTTCTTCTTCTTCTTCTTCTTCTTCTTCTTCTTCTTCTTCTTCCTCTTCCTGCAGAATGTACAAAAACCTTCCAGTCATCTGTATGTTCAGCACTGAAATATGTGAAAATCTCTTTTGGATGAAGAAGGTTGGCATCCCAGGTGCTATCAGTATGTTGAACACAGCAGAACATATAACACTTTTTTTTTTTACTCAGGAGGTCGCCATTTTATATGAGATCAGCTCATTTCATATTACAAACTTTCTAGTGTTAATTTTTATTCCTTTCCCTCACCCCAGGATTGAACATAAGATAAGAGGAGCCCTGCTGGATCAGGACACAGCCCATCTAGTCCAGCACCGTGTCCCACACTGTGGCCCACCAATTGTTTATGAGCATCTCAAGCAGAAGACAAGGGCAAACCTTCACCTACTCTCAAAGCCAGCAAATGATCTTAGAGGCATTGTGCTTGTCCCCCCAGCCTGAAAGATGTACCTAGGCATCCATTCTAGGCCCTGCCGTTGATACATTTGTCATCCATAAATTTGTCTAACCCTTTCATAAAGTCATCTAGGCTGGTAGCTGTTATCACCTCTTCTGGAAGCAAATTCCATAGACCAATGACTCTCTGGGTGAAGAAATACTTCCCCTTCTCTCATCTGACTTTCATATCTATCAGCTTCATAGTGTGACCCCTTGTTCTAATGTAGTGTGATAAAATATTTTTCTCTATCCACCTTTTCTATACCATGCATGATTTTGAGATTATTTATTTGCCAGTTCAATTTAAAGCATAAACAAAGTATAGCTTTCAGGCATTGCACTAGTATTTCCCCATAGTAGATGTCTTACCCAACAAGGAATTTCAAATCTCACATCTTTATTTCTTGGACAGGAACTACTCTAATACTTTAAATTCTTTTGCAAGCTGATGTACAGGTATTCTCTCCTTTTTCAACAGGAATACTTCCAAAGAATATAGTCCATTGGTCTTGTCAGCCGTCTGTCTCTTGCACTCTCCTGTTTTTCACTTCTTAGGAGTATTAAAACTTCCTTTGCTAGGCAAGAAGACATGAAAATGTGTTTAACCTTTATTGTGCAAATATGAGATAAAAGGAAGACAAATGGAGAAAATGGAGATGGGTTCAGTAGTCATCTAGGCACATTCCTAACTGTAAAGATATACAGTAAGGGAAGATTAGGCATTTCACAATAGATTTAAACGTTGCATACATCACCCTCTTTACCATTGCTAATACTTGATTGTTCTCAAAACAATAGCATTTTAAAGGCAATTAGAAGACTAAATTTCCAACCACCAGCCTAACATGTTGAAGTCAACTGTGAACAGGCTTCTTTATCTCTTTTCTAAGTGGGTTTGGTATCTGTGTACAGAGGTATTTTAGCTCAACTAAGTAATAATGGTGGCTATTGGGAGGATTAGAGCAAAGGGCCACTGGGTCCCTTGTTTTTCATTTCCCTTATCTTTGCCTCCTTCCTTTCAAAAGGTGACTCTTTTATCCCAGAATCTCATTCTTCTCTTATGTGCTGGTTTTCCTCTTTTTAGTGAATGAGTGAAACTTTAGGTCAAATCTGTCACTGTGTACTTTTAAGCCGGCAAGAAACTGGTTGGTTTACTAATTCTTTGCTGTGATGAAGGATGTCTATTAGACCATCGTTTTAACTTCTGTGATTTTCTGATAGTGTTACAGATGGTCCCTGTTAACGGAATTTTCTAATTTTAACATTATTATATGGCTGTACTGCTCTTTATGATTGGAAGCTGCCTTCAAGAGATGTTGGTAAAGTTTTTTCAGAGGTTATCCATATCTGCAAGACTTGCTTCCCTCCCCTTTTGTACTAAATATAGATCAGTTAAAGAAAAATAATCAATTAACCATCCTCATATAGTCTTAAGAGGATAAAATTTAATTCAGTCCTTCTGTTAATCCAGTCCTTCAGTCCTACACATAAAATCTAATCCAGTCCTTCTGTTTTTGTTCCACTGTTTAAAGTTAATGCATTTCTCATACATGTTGTATCAACGTAGACTTTAGCTGTAAACAAGAGGTAGCTGAGCTGTGGCAAAGTGGAAGACTGATGGAACCGGCTGGCAAAAAGATCTGGAGAGCAGATTGTCTCAGACCCTTGAATCTCCCACAGCCATACATCTGTAGCTTTTTCTGTCCGATGTAATTTGTGCAGCATCCAAAGCAAGAGGACATCCAACGTTCAGAGTATGACTTGATGTGCACAGAATATAGTTTGATATTCACTTGTATATACACATACAATGTACTGCTCCACAGAGTGCAGAAATTCAGTTGCAGTTCTTCTGGTGGTTACTGCTTGAAGTGGTCTAGTTGATTGCCCCAAATACTTCATTTGCAGAGCTGCTGAAATGAAAAATGGAAGGTATTATTTCCTTTGGACCATTTGTTGGAAGATTTCTAACTGGAAATCTGGAACATGTTTTTATTCTCAGCAAGTGCATGAGAACATAAGAGGAGTCCTGTTGGATGGGCTGTGGGCCATCCAGCAACCTGTCTCACACTGTAGCCCACCAATTGCTTATGGGCATTTTCAAGAAAAAGGCAAAACCTTCATCTGCTTTCAGCTTCATGCAAATGGGCTATACTTAGGCATCTGTTATAGTAGCCATTGATACACTTGTCCTTCATTAAATTTGTCTAACCCTTTCTTAAAGCTGTCCTGATTGTTTGCTGTCACCACCTCTTCTGGTAGTAAATTCCATAGATGGATGACTCTTTGGGGGGAGAAAATACTTCCCCTTGTTGGTCCTAACAGTCTTGCCCATTAGCTTCATGGGATAGTCCCTGGTTCTAGTGTTATGTGATGGAGAGAAATTCTTTATCTACCTTTTTCCACCCCATGCAAGATTTTATATATTTCAACCAGCTGTATACTTTTCTGGCCAATAAAGAGCTTGTATTATAGAGGGATGTTCGTATTCAAAACTGCATTGTTCAAAAAACATCTTGCTATTTCTTTTAACAAAGGAGTTTAGTTAAAATGATGATGATGTTTCAACAGTATCTGTAGAAAATCAAGAAAGCAAAAAGAGCACTCAAAATATTGGTTGGTAGAACCAAGGAACATTAAGCATTCTGCAAGTGGTCACCCATCTATTTGGTCCTGCCTATAGATATAGGCTTGGTCTTCAAATTCTGTTGACCTATGTGATACTCATAATTTCAAAACTAGCAACAAAACATTACAGAAAAATATTATCTGCTGATCTTCCGCTAAAATATTAAAAAATCTTGCTTTATTTTGTAAAAGGGCCCCTTCATTGATGCTGGCACCTTTTAATTGCCCTGAGTGAACTGAGAGTGCAAACAGAAATAGATGAAATGTGTTTTTTTTTTTTTTTTGAAGGACTGCTATGATAATGAATCAGTTTTCTGTTACTTCCAGAATCAAATGGAATTACTGAATGCTTTGAAAAGAATATTTGAACAAACTGAAACAGGAAAGTAAGGGTGCTTCCACATTTGCCGCCGGAAAATGGATCAAAGAAGATCCATTTTTCGGAGATCCAACCTCCCGAGGATCTGTCCCAAATAGGGGTGGATCTGAAGAGCCCTTGCGCGTCCGCACATGTGTGAGGAGGCTGGTTGACTCTAGGTAGCTGCAAGAGTGATGATAACAAAAGGAGTGAGCAGCTAAAATCCCACAGTTGCCCCCTGCATCTGTCAGGGGTAACAAGAGGCAATTTCAGGACCTTCTTTAGATCTTGCAGTTGCCTCTAGGCACTCTGTTGGTATGTATCGCACAGTACAATCTATCCATGAATAAGCTGGGATACTGGAATAAGAAGGAGGAAGTTGAGTCAGCAGTTTATTTAATATATTTCATAATATGCGAGCTGTTCCTGATGTCCTCCCTTTGCAACAGAAGCTTTATAAACATAGCAATCCAAAGATGTGCATTTAGGTTTAATAAGCAAAACAAAATAAGAAGCAACAGATGCGCTATGAGCATGTTATTTCATCAAGTTATTGACAACCCATTAAAAGTGAATAATCAGCAAGCATTTAGACCTACTACCAGGGTGTAACTTTAAAACAATCCATTTGGCAGCATTTGTTTCACTATCAAAGCAAATTACTTGTTTTACTTTGAAATGCATAGGCTTTATTATTATTATTTTTTAAAAAATCATCCAGGCCTATGCAAACAGTGGAAACAAGTCAAGAAGTAGAAATGAAGATGCAAATGTGTGGAGCTTCCCATGGCCAAAAAATGACTCCCACTTCGAGCTTTGAATAGCCACAGGTATGCTGTTAATTTTCAGTCCTCTTGCCAAAACGCTATAAAATGTCTTTTCATCTTCTGTTATGTAACTATCTGCCACATAAGAAGGCTGTTATTACAAAGGAAACCACACTGAAGAAGGTTTCATTTACCCAGAATATCTGCATTAGAGGGTTCTGATGTCTCCTTGTGCTTTCAAGGTTGCCAAGCTGCTTGTGGGGAGAGAGAAATGGCACATCTTTGAATAGCATGTTAACTCTGAACAACACCAAAGTGGATGTGCTTGGGAGCATCAGTGTTATGAAGGATGGACTGTATCTCATTTCAGGTAGGTCCCACATGCCTTTCAGAAGAGAAACAAGTACGGCATGGACCAGAGATAAAGCCAGAAAACAACATTCAAAGAACTGTTGTGCATGAGTTGGAATATCACATTAAGGTCGGGGGGGGGGTATTTAGACATAATGGGACACCTCAGAGGCAGTAGTGTGTGTCCCTCATACTCCCAAGCCGTCTCCGATCCAAGCCTTTTCTAGCACAAAGTGTTTAGGAGAGGAGGAAGGAGCAGACTGGTTTGTGAACAATCTCACCTAGAAATCTTCCCTAAGCTGCCTCAGGGATGTTCTGGGTTTTTCTTTTTGTCTTTTCACAGCTGGAAATTTGAGTTCTAGTCTCTGATCATGTTGCTCACTCTGAGTTGCACCAGTGTCTCTTTTGGCCTCTGCCGAAAAGTTACCTTTATCTTTAAAAATGTCTTTAAAATTAAATTGTGAAAGAGATCACATCATGCAACATATACAACATAATTTTATTAAGTAATATCTGAATATCTGAAGGAGTACCTTTGATTCAGACCTGTCTGTGTATTAAGATGATGAGAGGCCCTTCTTGTAGGTTCATCGCCCTCAGAAGTTTGAGGAGCAGTGGCATATGAGACGGGCTTTTCTGGGATGACCCCCAGCTCTGGAACATGCCACTGGAGATATAACTAGCACCAATATCAGATGGCTTTTGGCGTCTAGTTATAACATCCATCTTTACCAAGGCCTTTGATGTTTAACTCTCTCTTAAAACTATCCTATCGTGATGGTGGTGGAGTGTGTGGTGGTGTAGTTATATTTTAAATATGGTAGCATCCAGACATTGGGTACTTATTCCACTACATTTGGATGTTCCAGAATAAATCATGGATGTTCTTATCCATGATTCATTCTGGAATATCCAAATATAACTGATGTCTGGATGCAGCCTACATTTTATAGTTATCCGCACATGTTCTTTTCAGAAGTACATATTAGCAATAACCTTGATCCTTAGGCCCAAGAACTTATAGATGTAGAGCTATGTGTGTGGGTAGGATCTTACTACAGAAAAGTGCATTAAAGATGGGTGTATAGAATGGAGGTTAACAGGCACTCTCCAACAATGTGCATCACACATCTGGAAAACGTAATTGTCAATGCAGGCCTTTTTCTCCTTCCCCACAAGCATTAGTGTAGCATAATCCTCTTGGTGACATTGTGGTGCTCTGAGGATCCCCTAAGGGTCACACAAATAACTTCATCCTGGGGACACTATAGGCATGCTTGAAGAGTATAGGGCCTGCTTGACCCACAATCTTCAAATTCACATCCTGGAATAAGCAGTAGTTTGTTCTTCAATCACCCAGTCATGTCTGACTTTTTTTTTGCCCCTATGGACCGCAGCACACCCAGTATTTCTGTCCTCCACTGTTTCCCAAAGTTTGCCAAAGTGATTTCATTACTTCCATAACAATATCCATCACATGCTCTGCTGCCCCTCCTTCTTTTGCCTTCATTCTTTCACAGTATCAAGGCTTTTTTCCACTGAGTCCTGACTTCTCATTTTGTGCCCAAAGTATTTGAGTTTCAGCTTCATTATTTGTCTTTTCAATGAACAGTTGGGGTTGGCTGATTTCCTTTAGTATTGACTGAACTGATCTACTTGAAGTCCAAGGGACTCTCAAAAGTCTTCTCCAGCCCCATGTAAAGGTAGAGTACAAGAAAGGACTCTGAAGACACTTCTCCTCTTATTCTGTCCCACTGTTCCCATGGAGAGTGTGGACTTCCTTGTTCCACATTCTTCAAGGAGGATAGATAAGCTCTGTATGCCTGAACACAGAAAATTTCCAGCTTTTTTTTTTTTTAAGGGGATGACTGTGGACTTTCGGGGCACAGCAACGATAGTTACCTCCTCTTTAGCTGTATTTTGTTCTGGATGGTGAGGAGGCAGCATAACTTCAGTGACCACAGTGATGCTTTTAGCTAATTTTAGAATCTGGATTTAATAGTTCTGTGCTCTTGCCCAAAATCAGTGTATGTCGCATTACATATTTCAAAACGCAAAGTAAAATGTTGCTGAGTTAGCAGGCCTTTCTGTTCATACTACCTCCCAGGTTCCGCCCAGACAGCACTTCAGCTAACTTGTAGAACTGTTCAGCCGTGGTCACACCTAAGGTTTAATCCAGCTTTAGTCCACCTTTAGAGTGAGAGAACACAACAGCAAAGTGACCAGTAATTTTCTTTCTACATTATCTATCCCAAGGGTGAATTTTCTGTGTCATTTAAAACTGAACGAAAACACTTGTCACTTTGCTGATGTGTATCTTAAGACTGGTAAACGTATCTGTGCTGCTTCTTTTCAGTGGTCCTCTCTAGGTCCATATGTAAATAAATAAACAGATACAAGTAGTAAAAGAAACGGATTTCTATTCTCAGGTTTTCAAGTTTTGTGTTTCTGAAATTTATTCATTTAAAATATTTCTGTATTGCTTTTATTAAAAAACATAACCTGAAAGCAGTTCAAAAAACATTAATTAAAACTGATAAAATAATAATGAGAACGAGTAAGCAACTCCAAAGATGTACACAGCATTGTAGTGAAGTTGTTTAATGCACCTCTTTCTACAACCAGCGAAGCTGGGTGTATTTCATCAGCATTTAGAGATATGAATCCTTGTAGACCGAATGAAAGTGGTTTGTATTTATCAGGTTCATAGGTGCAGAACCATTACCACTTCCTGCCAGGACTACCAAAGCTTCTTGTGTACCTTGCAGATTCTTGCTGCTTATGCTTCATCAGCAGAGTGGGCATGGCAAACAATGGAGAACATGCCAATCTTAATTTTCAGGGGCAATTCTGTATTGAGTACTGAATGGTTTGGACATGGCTTTGTTTCTGTGTAGACAAGCACACACATCCAATGCCTTTATGCTGTACATTGTGATATCATTCCATTGGTGGGGAAGACAGTATTATATATTTCCAAACAATCAGAGTGGACTTAGGATAGTGTGGCGAATTATGGCAACATGAGGTACCTGCTGTAAATATTCTGTTTCTGCTGTCATTCAGGAAAAAACAGCATGTGAGTTTAAGGTTCCCAATGATGTAGTTGTCACAAAAACATGTATGCCTAAAAACTGAAATTATGTTCCAGTCAAAACATCTATTCAGACTGACATCAAAGAGGGAAAAATGTGTTCAGGTCAAGGAGTTTAATTTCCATAGCACTTGTACTTCAATTTCTCATGAAGTGTACAGTAATGACTCAAATGGCCATGGGCAATACTGTAATCAGAGCTTATTGTGCATAAAGTGAAAATGCAGTAGAGGTCCCCCTTTGGTAATGATCCTAGTCCAAGATAGTCAAAAGTGCCTGTTGACCTGAGATACCTTCATTGTTTCCAGGTTTCTACTTTGAGATTTTTTTTATAAATATACATTTACAATGTGGAGACTTCAGAATATATGGTTCAGAAGTATTTTCTCAAGCTCAAGCCCTCTTTTAAATATGGTATCTTAACTGAACATATGCTGCTTTAGAATGAGGAAGTCTAAAAGATTCTTGGGAAATCTTTTCTGTAGTCAGTGGAATAAATTATCATAAAATGTATGCTGACTTCTGCTTCACCTGCAAATGGATCTTGCTTGGTTAGGTAGGCTGGGCAGAGTAAAAGCAATGAGAACTGGAGCTATAGTCCAGTATTTAATAAATAAACATGAAAGCTAAATGTAGGCTATCCTACATTATTTTTATTTTATTTTTATTCACCTTACCCAGTCTCCCTTATGCTGCATATTGAGAGGAGATGTAGTTTTAAAAAAGCAAGAAAGCAAATGAAACCACAGTCAACACCATTACCTAAACCTGCAACAAAGGAAGACAATTAAGATTATCAGATCTTCTTCCGTTCTTCTAAACACTGGCATATTCTGCACCTAAATATGTACTAGTCACTGGAGAACTTAATGTACTGTTCCATATGGTCCATGATACAGAAAGCTATTTTCTAGGAATCTGAATTCATATTTTAACAGTGTGTGTATTGGGGGTGAGGGGCTGTTGAAAATAGCTTGGAAAAGCTCTGCAATGTTTCAGGTCCAAACCACATCTTAGAATGCAGTAGCCTTATACTGAATTAGACCATTCCCCTGCTGGGAGTGTTTTGTAATGGCCAAGACTGTGATCCAGGAGGTCCCTGGCTCAAATTTCACTCATTAGATAAGCTACTGTTTTCCCAGAAACAACTTTTCCTCTCCATGGAAATAAAAATACTGACTTGCTTGTACAGATCAGATGAATGGATTGATGAGATTAAGTGTGTGGGGTACTTCACAAGGGTTCTATAAATCATACACCATATCACAATAATTGGAAAAAAAGAGATCTTGTTATATAGACAGGCACAGAAAGGGACAGTGTAGAATTCCATACTTTCTGTGCCAGATTGTCTAACACCTTGCACTGGCACAGCATCTGAATGGTTGACCATATTTGGGGCCACTAATCATGGGAGGAGTAACTGGAGACACTGGCCTTAGTGTCATTATATTCTGTGTGATATGGATATGCTATTTTGGACACATACTGTGTGCCAAGACATAATTGATTGTTAATTTTTTTTACTTAACAGCGGCCACAATAATCTGCTTCTCAAATTCATTGCAATGGCTCCCAATTGTTTTATTTTATAGGACAAGAACATCTATAAAGTGTTGTGAACTTAATCCATTTGTGTTCTACAGAAATCACATTAAAATTATGGATCTGTGCTTGTCCTGTTGTATTTCTAGTGTAGCCCACATTTGTTTTGATCTGAATACTGACCCAGATTATCTGTGTCTTGAGGGGACATTACCAGGAAGGAGAAAAGAGGGGCGCGCTTTGGCCAGGGCTGCGCGCCTGCTCAGAGACCCTCCTAAAGCCAGGTGTGGCCCTGGCCAATCAAGAGGTGCGCCGGACGCACGCGCAAAATGAACTGGGACCCCGCAGCCAGAATCGGACTGGCTGCTTTAAGGTAAGGAGGGGATCACTCGCGCTCTCCCCAGGGTGGGCTAGAGAGGGTAGGTGAAGCCTCCCCTGGCTCCAGAAGCCATGATCTGTGGCTTCTGGGGTGAGGGGGAGCCCTGAGATAGAAGACACCCGGCTTGCTATGCTTGGCTCCGGAGGAGCCAATGATGGCAGGCTGGGGGAGGGCCCAGCTAGGGACACTTTTGCAGTGCGGACACATCCGTTTCGGATGTGTCTTAACTGCAGAAGTACACATTAATTACCCATTAAGACTACCTTCAATGTAGTCTTCCAGGAAACTGGTTTAAGGGCTACTTAGCACACATTAGAGACACATCGTGCATGAGCCAGTGCGGATGCATGTGTCTCTAATGTGTGTTGGAGTGTGGATGGGGGTTTAGAAATCCGTCCTTAATGGGTACTTAATGTGTGTTAAGGGTCCAATGCGGAAGCATCTGGTTTTTCCTTCTCTCTGCTTGAGATGCCCATGAGCATTTGGTGGGCCATTGTGTGCAATGGGATGCTGGACTAGATGGGCTGTGGCCTGATCCAGCAGGGCTTCTCTTATGTTCCCATCTGGAGGACCAAAAACCACTGCAGAGGGGGTTTTACAGCATAGTGTGTGTCTGGAGGCACCATCTTTGTTTCTCTATGTGCATGCACACATGCATGAATGGGGTCGGTTAGCTGAGTGCTAGGAACAATGAGTGAGCCAGCAGATGAGGAGGAGGAGGAGGAGAGGAGGAGAAGAATTTGCTTTTTTAACCTCACTTTTCTCACCCATTTAAGGGAACTTAAAGTGGCTTACAAAGCTTTCTATTCTTCTCCCCACAATAGACACCCTGTGAGGGAAGTGGGGCTGTAAGAGCTCAGAAGAGAGCTGTAACTCACCCAAGATCACCCAGCTGGCTTCATGGAGGAGTTCAGAATCAAACCTGATATTCCCAGTTAAGAGTCTGGCTTCTTGACCACTAGACCAAACTGAAGGCGTGCAAGATCACAGTAAAGAAATAATTGGTTGTTTTCCCTATCACTTTAAAGCTAACAAGCCATCACCAGGTGACAAAAGAAGTGGCTGGAAATGATGGATGAATGATGGAGAGTTTTTTGAGCAGACTGATGGGAAGGAGCACAAATGTGCCCACTGAAATCTGCATTAAATGTGTGCCAAAAACCTGCCTCGTGAGTTTGTCAATACAAATGGTGAGAGAAAATTGGAGGCTGTTGTTTAAAACCCTCTATCACCTCTTGGCACTCCTGCCAAGCTGGGTGGAGACCATCCCAGGGGAAACCTGGGCTTTTACCTTTTCTGCCATTTCTTTGTGGGAACGTTGCTCTTGCAGAAGTACCCAGACACAAGCAAATGCCTGTCCACTTTCCTTTTTGTTTTTGTGTACAAAATAAGCAGCCTGGCATGTATCAGGGATGGATTTTCTGTAATTGCTCCTATTTGATTGGCTATCTCAGGTGTATATTGGGATTTCTACAGGTATGATCATACATTTGAGCTGTACAGATAGTTCATGCTTAGAAGAAGGGGAATTTTTTTTTAAATGGTCACAATGTAATATTGATATTGGGAGGATTTCATTGTATATCAGAATTGTTTGATAGCTAATTTTTGGCCAGACTTGCCAGCTGCAAGAACCACAAGTGTGCTTAGTTAAGGGAAGACTTTTTTTTCTCTCTCCCAGTGACGGCATCATGATGATGAGGAAATCCACATAACTAAGGTTCTTCTTTCTGGGGGGAAGTGTTCCATCCCATGCAACAAAATAAGAACTAATTGTGCATTTGTTTCAAGAGCCAACCGCAAAAAGAACCAGCAAAATAAACAGAGTTAAACACAAGCAACAGCTGGTAGATTTACCAGTTTGGCTGGGATTGGGGGAAAGAGTGTTGCAAGCTAGACTGGGCAAGTATAGTCCAGAAAGTTTACAGTCATTAGTATTAAATGCTGACATTCCTATTCCAGAAGAATTCATGCCTTAAATTGTTTCCAATACTGTTGAGAAAACAGTCCTTATCTTCTTTTGAGCATTCTGGGGTTGCTTATGTGTAGATGTGTGAGAACAGCTGGCTAGCCCCTTAGGTAGCGTAAATCATCATGGATTTCCAAAAGGCAGTTAAAATGCTCAAGATTTCTACCAACAGACACAGCAAATAATGGCAGTGACGTCAAGCATCAAAAATGCAGGAGTTCCAGTCTGGGGGCCAAACTCGACATGATGGGGCAGCCATCTGCATGTCTGCCTGTTCACATATAAAGAGCAGGGAAGGGGAAAGTCTTTCATGGAAATAAGCACAAGTGCTGTAGAGCCAGGAACTTTTTTCTTTTTTGCTATTGCTGTACTTTGCAGTTTAGAATCATTTCTCCCATTATAGCTATAGCCGGTCTGGGATAATATTTCTGAAAGGATAAGATGGAGCAGCGGGTTTTATTAACGTGCTTTCTGTGTAAAATAATAGATTGGGGAGAAAATGCAACTTCAGTCCACTTTGGAAGCCTTCCCCCTTTTTCTCACCACAACTAAACTATGCTCCATCTCACTGACTGTTCTGCTCAGTCATGGCAGAGAAAAGGAAAGCAAGCAGAGAGGGATGAATAAGGGAAGGAGAAGCAGCAGCAGGTGCTGCACATCTCCTGATTGGGTTAGTCATACCTCTGGCATCACTTTGTTTCAGTTTACATGTATACAAGCAAAGCTCTTGCGGATTTGCCAGTAGGGAACTGTTTCCAGACTGTTTTAGACACTTGGTATGTCCTAGAATGCTTCTGTAGACTGGAATCCTTAGGACTCAGACTTAGGGTAATACAGAATTTTTCTGCAGACTGGCTGAGATAATGTTTCATTTACAATTTATTTAATACTATGACCGAGTCCACAAAGGAAGGGGAAGAATGGCACAAACACTAAAGCCATGGTATGCTGTATGGTACCCCTGCATGGTAAAAACACTGGGTTTACTCTTGGTGGCCTATGGCAGTCCGCTGCCCATCAAGATGGAAGCCAGTGGTTCCTCACTTTCATTTTTGATTGGCAAGGAAAACTGTTTCCAGCTATCAAGTTACTAGACAGGAAATTTATGGCTTTGATTTTGCTGGGTGGGTGGGTGGAGTAATCAAACACAGCAGATAGCCCAATGTGCCATTTTTTGTGTTGAGTGTGGCTGTTTTGGTGACAGGTAAGTCTCCTCAGGTGGTGGTGACATGAAAATTGCTGAGGAAAGTGCTTCCAGAGGCCTTTCTTCCACTCTTCCACTCAAGTGACATAGGAGGTCCTTCTGGCACCATGGCAGTGAGATGAATTTGGATCCATGTAGATGCCACATTCATCCAGCACACTGAATTGTATTCAGCACGGCAGAAAACATAGTAAGCCTGACCTTCTGGAATTTCCTACCTCCAACTTAATAGATTACGAATGCTCATTATTATTTTTTTGTATCTGATTCATATTGAATTGAATGTAAGAAAATTCATATTCATTAGAATAAATCCCTTCAAATGTGGTAGAATTCAAATTTGATATGAATGTTCAATCTCATACAAATACCATACGTATCCTATATGAATCCCATACAAAGCTTCATATCAGTCTTCGAATGTGCCAAAATTTGATTCAAATTCGAATGTCCAAATTCGGCCAAATTTTGAGTGTTTCAAATATTCATGCACATCCCTAATTCATCAGGAAATTCATCTTCTCCCCCAACGGTGATTATGCAAATTCAGTGAATTGAATAGTTGCTACCTCTGATTATTTTTCCTGGTTGATCTAATTTCATTAGGTCTGATAAAACCCACTGTCTCTTGAAGTTTTTATAATCCCCCAAATAGACCATTTGTTGTGCTTTATAAATCATGGGCAGCCATGTTATTGCTTTTCATGTTAACTTTTCCATTTCTATTTAAATCAGTTCCAAGAGTTGTTAGATTCCAATTTAAATTTAAACTCAGCCATTGTGTTCCAAGAGCAAAGACAATGGAAATTAAATACCAGCAATAATGAGGGGACTATAGATTCTCCTTCTTTGGATTTCAGATCAAATAGCACCTTATGGAGTCATAAACATAACAAAATGGAAGTTAGCTAAGTTTTATTTTTAAACTGGTATGCTGGGAAGTTCATTTAATATATCAGAGTGATGAATCACATAATGTCCCGTACATGCCAATATAGTTACTCCTTTATTAATGTGTGTTTCTTTGCTAGCAGCTTGGATAACCATGATTTTGGTCTTTTTCTATTTGTATTTTGCTATTCTGCTGAGTATTTAGAGAGGAACTTAAAGCTTCTTCCCTAGATTGTACTTCTCCTGCCTGACCCATATCTACAGCCCATTATAAGGTTTTGCAGAACAAGTTTTATTTGGAATAGGATTGACATGAGCTGAGAGGCTTCAGGAATTAAGATCAATTTGACTGCCTAAACATTTGAGGCTTTTGCTTACTACCAAACTGTACCATTGGGGGCTCTAACTGAACAGTTAACCAGTTGGATCTCATACTCATCAAGATCCCAGCCTTCACAGATAGTATCTCTGGCCTCTCTGACTGGGGAGGGCATATACACAATCATGTCCATAGCATGGCCCCGTCACCTTTTGTACCCCATCTTTGAGGCAGCTTAAGGTAGGTTACTGCATTGGTCAAACAATTATTCAGTAGACCAGTCTACCTACTTTTATGACTTACTAGGTCTTCTTGAACAAAGGGGCCTGGTTTTCCCACCATGCCAAGCATTGTGCAAATATAGTTGGTCAGTCTGCTGACATGACCACATGCCATAGTTCTCCATTTTAAAAGGTTGCCAGTGCACTTACCCAGCCCAGGCTACCTAGAAAATGGGGAACAAAAGTTAAGTGGATCATAGATGTGATCTGGGATGGTATGGACACAGTAAGAGAGACTGCAGATGTAATCATGAATGCTAGGGAATGACAAAGGGAGACTGAGATACTGTTGAGCTTCATATCACATTATTCCTAGTCAGGCTCACCCAAGATATTCTGCTGCCAGGGGTGGATTTTAAATGGAATCTCCCACTCCACCCACAACCAAATGAGGTATGTAGTACTCAGGCCCAAGCAAGCTCTTCTTGGCAATTAAGATAGAAAATCCTGCAAGCACCTCATACTTCTCAGCAGTAAAAAAGAAAGAAAGAAAGAAAGCAATAATAATACATTAACATTAAATAACTAACATTTTGCTGCCGTTCTTGGCAATCTATTATTGATTGGCTAAGTGACCACGTAAATGTATAAAATCAAGCTTTTGTTATAGAATATACATAAAACCATATTTAAATATTTTGTTTGAGGCAGTTGCCTTACTTAGCTAGTGATGGAGCTTATTTGTCTCTTACCGTTGATCAATCATACCTGCTAGAGCTAATGTGAATCCAGTTAGATTCCTTGCTATTTACTCATTTATTCATGTCTAATTCTTTGTGACTCCACTATACCACAGCACACCAGCCCTCTCTGTCCTTTTCTGCATCCTGAAGTTTCCCGAAATGTGTGTTCTTTGTTTCCATGATGGTATTTATCCATCTCTTTCTCTTCTCTTTTGCCTTCAGTCTTTGCCGCCAATATGGCAATAAACCAACCAGTATGTTCTTTCACTTTACAACTCAGTCTTTGTAGGATCCACATGATGGAGGATGCTGTCACTTTTTGGGCTGGAAGCATGGTGTTCACATGTTGTCCCTGCTATGAACGTATCAAATCCACTCTCCAGCTGCACTTTCAAAGATGTAAAAAGCTGCACCTGAAGTCAGCCTTTTCCTGTGGCTTTTGAAATTTGGTCTGAGCAGGGAGCTGCAATCAAATGCTACCAGGTAAGTCGTGATGGGGAGGTGAGCAGCAGAATGGAGCAAAAGTGTTGTCAATGTGCTTTCTCCTTCTGTATGGGAAAAAATGCTTCTGATAGTGCTTCACACCCTTTTATGATGGGCTGTTACCCTGATGGGTATGAGATCGTGTGGAACCTGTGATCTCTGAGCAATCCCATGGTCCCATTATGGCATCTTTCATATCTGATCTTAAGAAGGTGGAGTTACTGTGACACTCAAGGGGAAGCATGCCGTACTTGTAAAGCAGCTTATTCACATTCTTTTTCTAGATGTAGAAATTTCCATTATAGTTGATCTTTTGCTAGTCTGTTGAAAGGGATGCTTAAAAGACATATTATGCAAGTACATGTTATGTTTCTAAATGATCCGCATGCATCAAAAAAGCAGCTCAAAAGAAGCTTAGGGAGAGTATTGTGTAATAGCCAGCATTCTCTTTCCACCTGTAAGGCCCCATCCAGATGGGTGATAAATAGTGCTATGTTGGGAATGCCACATATATCTGTGACAATTTCAGCATAGCCCTGATGTATCAGGTGAAAACCCACTATAATTTATTTCAGGAAAATCTGATTCTGGGAGCTGCCATCTTACTCATGTCCACTGTGCTTGTGCAGGGCTGAAAAAGGTGCCGTTGCATGCATGATTGTTGTAATTGTGCACTTTGGGTATATAACTGGATGGGTGCATCAACAAGTGATTATTCTGGAGGGGATTTACTCTGAAATATTGCTTGTTAGCACTGTTAGTATACCATATCAGTCAAGTAAGTGCGAGAAATCTCTGTGCCTCAAAGGAATGAGAGTGGAGTGGACACCAGTAGCTGTAGCAGCATCACAAATTTATTACTATAGATACCAGAAATAAGGAAATTCGTACATTCCTGATTCAAGAGAGGATAAGGAACAGAGTGCCGGACTCTTATCTCGCAGTCATGGGGTTTGATTCCACACTCCTCCATGAGGCCAGTTGGGTGACCTTGAACTATCACAGCTCTCTTTCTGAGCATTCACAGCCCCATTTACCTCAACAGGAGAAGAACAGAAAGCTTTGTCAGCCACTTTGAGTTCCTTTAAAAGGATGAGAAAAGTGGGATACAAAACCTAACTCTTCTTCTTCTTCTAAAGGTTTTGGAAGGAATCTTACTCTCCTGGACCTGTGAGCCTAAAATCTACAAAAGGGACGAATAGGTCAAAGGAACTGGAAGAAAGCACAGTCTTTTACTAACATATTAATTTTTAGGGCAAGTTAGGGGAACTGTGGTGCTGAAAGACCTCAGGATCCCTAGCGCATAGCAAAAATGGTGTGCTGGTTGTTTGTGAGAGGGCTGCATCTGCACCACCATTCTTGGCATTTGATGGACATCTCTGGTCTTCTTTGGTGCTTCCCCTCCCCTTCCTTGCCCTCTGTCTCTGGTGCAGGAATTGGTTGGCCTGCCCACCCAACACTGATATTTGCTCTTCAATTGTTCAATTAGTTAAATGTACTGCCGTTGGTTAGTGAGCAAACATGGAAGTGACAGGAAGGCAGCACCTTGTTGCTAGTTTTTGGCCCCAACAAATGCTCATTTCATAGATGGCATTCGAAGAATTGGAAGACACACACTTTGAAAAAATAATGAGCTTGCACTGCTGAAGCTCTTGCGGAGTGGCATGAGAAGGAGGATATTTGACTCTGCTGCCCTTCTGTCACTTCATCTACTGTCTTTATAGCATGTTTGAACACAACCATAAACTGCAAAGGGAGCTTATTTTATTGTTTTCTGAAAATCTTCATTTTCTCACTTTTTTTCTTCACAGCACCAAAATTTCAAAAAAATCCCAATAATTCTTATCTTTCTAAGCATGAAGTGGGTTTCATGGATATGGTATTTAAAAGCTGCTTCTGTTTTGCTAGGGTGCTTGCTTCAAAGTTGTTTAAAGTGGTCTCAAAATAGCCATATGGCTGTTGAAGCACTTTGCCACCTTCAGG
Source organism: Aspidoscelis tigris stejnegeri (assembly GCA_023333525.1). NCBI lineage: Eukaryota > Metazoa > Chordata > Lepidosauria > Squamata > Teiidae > Aspidoscelis > Aspidoscelis tigris. The sequence goes on along the minus strand of JALMGA010000003.1, from coordinate 45,210,881 downwards.
AGAACATAATTTTCATCATACAGTATCTCTCCAGAGTAATGGGGATAACCAGACACCTTAAGGAAGAGGATTTCCACAGATGGGAAAGACCCAATACAGAGAAGACCTCCCACAGGTCCTCACACAATGTGTACCCCCACAGCAGGATGGGTGGGCCATAACTGCAAAGTGGACAGTGCCTGGCAATGCCCAGGAACACAGATCTTGTATCTGCCCTTTCTTTCTCTTAAATCTGCATGTTTCACCTCTGGGTTAGCTAAGTATGCATAATTCACTATGTTTATTGGGTTCAGTTTTCATGTATGTTTGCATGGAATTGCAGCCATTGGTCTATCACCTAACATTATTCTACCTATTATGATACCCAGTACCATTGTCTCACAGGTGCCTTGCATTCCACTCCACCAGTCCAAATAGGTAGCAGCCACTACTATCCTATATCATGAGCCTCTTCTTCATCTTCATCCATTTTCAAGTTTAACACACGAAGTGGCCAGATACTTGCAGTCATTTGCATTACTAAGCCTTCTCAGTGGCAGCATCTTCCCTTTGGAATGCTCTCCCCTCTGCAGTTCATGAGGCATCTATATTTACACTTTATAGTTGCCTATTAAAGATTTCTCTTTCTGTGAAAGTTTGTTGGAGCGGCTTTGCGGCAGCTATTGAATACCAAAATAATCAGAGTTAACTCAGTTAAATGATTAGGGAGACACTTGAAATGAAACTCTCACAATCAAAGTCTCTGTTTACAGAGGATCTCTGGACGGGACACAGCAAGTTGGTGGGAAATGGGAGTGGGAGAGAAAGAAGAACAAAGTAAAATGATGCTAGAAAATCCTATAAATCTGTTTACAAAGTTATTATGCTAAGATTATGCACCTTTTAAATTTTTCTGCATAGAAGTGGTCTGAAATGTGTGTGTTTTTGATGCCTTGGAAGTCAATAGAATGCCTAAACATTCATGCTATTTGTATGGAAGCAGTTAAATTCCAAGTAGAAGCCAAAGAGGTTTCCATGAAAGTGAGAAGTGGCACATAGGAAGTTCTTCTGCCCTCTTTAATTGTCTCTGAAATTGGACTCTTTGTCCAATCTGTCTGAAATTTGCCAGATCAAATGCCCTGGGGGAGTAAGTGGAATATCTGCAAATTTCATGCCATTTGGACTGAAAACAAGTTACAGGCAACAGAAGGAAAGATCAATCTCTACTGAAAACATTAGAAATGCAAAAGAAAATGAAATAAAAAATGCAATTAAAATGAAGCAAATGTGGCTTGTAAAATAATTGGGGAATGTTTTGTTTCTGCAGCTATAGTTGGCTTCAGGGGATGGAAACCTTCAAAAGCACATTGTCCAGGGCAAATTCCTCCCATAGGATCCTTTTTGGAAAAAAAAAAGAATTGGGGAACTGCCTGCATACAGCTTACAGATTCAGGATGCTAAACTTGGACTCCTTTGGCTAAGACTGTTCCCATTAAGAACTTTTAAACTGTGAAAGAAAATGTCCTTTTCCAGCTTGAAGTAAGATGTGTTTGGAAGGAAGGAAATTGGCTTTAAAAGTCACACTCCCCAAGCCCAATTTCTTTCCCACTTTGCCTGCCACCACATGCTTTCAGCTCCAAGGGGTGGTGGTACTGTCCTACCCCCCCTCCATTAGAGACATGTTTGTGATGGGTGAATGAGAGGGTGAGTTAGCTTTGAGGGAAGCTTAGTCAATTAGGTACATACATGTACATGTGTACACATGCATGTGCCCACATACACAGATGTAGAGATAGAAGCATGTGCACACATAATGTGATTCCCAGCTTATCCAATTTTTATGTACTTTTAAAAAACCCTATTAAGTGAAATGTTGAAATAACAAAGCCCAATTTTATCTTGAATTACACTTTTGCTTTATTTTTATGGAGTTTGTGCTATATCTTATTGAGAAGCAGAGAAACAAATCAAAAACCCTTTTTATTGCTTCTTCAAGTACGCTTCACAGTGAAACCTGATTTGTGCAAGGAACTATATCTTCTACCTTTTCTCATTCAGGTGGGTACAGGGATGCCTCTTTTGCAATTACTGCCAAACCTACCATGATTGGATTTCCTCATATCAGCCTTCTTGAAATTTCAGCCGTTTATCTCAGATGAATCACGTGCTTGGTGCCACATGCTCAGCTCTGCAAACTTTTCTTGTTCCTGAATTTTTGTGATGACTGAATTAGTTTCAAGAGGATTTTGTTTGATTATTTTAAAAATAATGTATACATTTGTGAGGTTGAGTTTTTTTCCTTCCATAATCTTTTTTCTTGCAGTATTTTGAAATACTGCACGTTTTAAGATGTAATTAAAAAAAATATCTATGGGTCATTTTGAATTCTCCATTCCATTTAAGAGGTCATCTTTGTCTTCCAAAAGGTGGAATATGACTGCCTCCTTGTGTGTCCGTTTTCAGAGCCTGAGAACAAAATAGCAAAGTGTCAAGCTGTTTTCTTCCAGCATTATCTAAGTCATAGAATCTACCTTTGGGTTAGATAATTTGGAAAGAAAATGATGAGTCACTCTCAGGCCTTTTCCTCACTCCTTGGAATAACAGACTAAGGCAGTGTTTCCCAAAGTGTGCTACGCGTACCCCCAGGGGTATGGGAAGAGTTTGGTGGGGGTACGCGTTGCACCGGAGTTTGGTGGGGATCACGTGGGAATATCCACTGCACCGTGCTTAGCTGCGCCCACAGAACAAGGAAAGAAATAGACACGTATCACAGTTTTTACACGGGAACTGGGGCCATCGTACATCATATTGCAACTCATTATGGCTGGAACTTCTGCACATCCCTCGCGCAGCTTGGGTTCGGCCATTTTTAAACTGTGGGAACATTAACAGTTGATGTTGAGCCGCGGAGCTGTTTAAACGCCAGAGAATTGCAGTGTTATCTAACGGTCTTGTGAGGCGTGACATGGCGTGAATATACTGCACTTCGTTACAGAGACAACTTACTTCTTTAATAGTTAGTTCCGGGCACCTGTTATCGTGCTTTAGTATGTTCTACTGATTTTGATTATTTTTATAAAATACAATTTTTATTCCTAATGTTTTTTATGAAGGGTACTCAGCGTTACAAAAATTATAGAAGAGGTATTCATATGTCAAAAGTTTGGGAAACACTGGACTAAGGAATGGCCTGGAATGGGTCAGGGGCCTGCTGTCTGCATTTTAGTGTGGACTAGTGCAGGCCCCATCCCCCTTCTTGATGTTGGAATGAGTGACTCAGCGTTCCTGGACAATGCAAGAGGGGTGTTGTACCTCTTTGCTCTGTCTGCCCAGGCATAGGGACTGCTCCTGATCAAAAGGTCTTTCACTAGGCTTCTCCTCCTCCCTCTTGCTGTTGAGTCACTTCTTGTTCTGGTAGCTTCTCTCTTCTTTTTGCAGAATCAATTTCTCTTGCATGGATGTGACAGCATTACAGGTGCCTACTTGCATAGGAAAGTTTAATTTTTAGAGCAGATATATGCATTTTACCTGTCTTTTAAGTGGAATAAAAAAATGTAAATCGAGTCTACTTGAATAAAAATTAAGTTTTGCTTTACTAACTGAGAAGGTCATTTCTTTCTCTTAATGTATTCAGAGAAGCTTGAGCTAATCCAATAACCTTGTTTGTTTGTTTGTTTGTTTTACATGTACAGCCTATAAGCTTTAGACTAGACCCTGTCCACTCCAGTGATAGATGTTAGCAAAGGTTAGATGTTATAAGCAGCAGACTTCTTTTTGCATTTTAGACTATGAGGGTGGCATGCTCCTGTGGCCTGGTATACCATGGGGGGCCCTTTTTGGTGGCTTTCCAGGAAGCACCTCTGGAAGTGTCACCATGCGGAAAACAGCTGAAGGCTGAGAACAAACCCTTCTGGCTTTGGAGGCATGGTGCTGCCTCTAAGTGCTCTTCAGAGGCACTAACTGAGCCCGGATTGGGATGGGCCATCCAAGTGTGGATAGCCCCATCCCACTCCAGTGTCAGATCAGTTGCTTGTTCGGAGTAGGGGTGTGGACAAATGCAGTTTTCAGGATTAGATTCAATTCAAATGTTTAAAATTCAAATTTAACCAAATTCAAATTTAACCAAATTTTTCATTCAAATTTGCACTTTCAAATGTCAACAACATTTGTAGATGCCCATGCGTATCTTCCCTGGGTCCGTACGCATCTGTACATCTCTGTATGCATCCGTACATCTCTGTATGCATCCGTAGTTATCCCATATACAACACGTTTTCATCCCGTATGGATCTACACAAGTGTGTACGGATGTGTGAAAGACGCGAATCTTCAAGTACGCATTGTGTATGAACCTGTACACATATGAATGTCCGAATAATTCTAATGAATAGATCCAAAATTTGAAATTTGAATCAAATCTTTAAATTCTAATTTAAGGACATTTGATTTGAATTCAAACATAGAAATTTGGTCAATTCGATCAAATTTTGAATGCATTTGAATATTTGTGAACATCTCTAGATCTGAGATGTCCTGTCCTATCTTAGAACAACAGGGAGGTAAGAGTGTGGACTGATACTGGATTAAAATTTAAGTGTAAATAGGCCCAATAACAACTTATAAACTATGTGACCCATCAGATATGTGAACCAGATCTTCCTAGCCAAAGCCACAAATGGGTTCTTTACTGCTTTGACTGCCAACATTTTCACACAGTGTGGTTAGGAGTCACGAGGTCAGGTGAGCAGAAATCCTTTCATTCACATATCATATATTTCTATAGATCTCTCTCTCTTTTTTGCTATAGCCTTCATTGCTTCATCACCCTCTTTGTTGTAAATGGTTGCAATGGAACTTGTCTTGATCTAAACATTCATTTCCCAGATGAATCGCTGTATAAGTTGAAAATAAATCACTATCAGCACATTTGCCCTTGTTCCTGACCCTTTCTTCATCACCTTGCATTTATTTGTATCTCTTCCCCGCAGGAGCATTCAAAACTTTTGGCAGGCTAGGAACACGTGATTGCCCATCTATCTTACCTGTGTGTTAATAACAAGCTTTGGTGCTCTTTGAAAACTTTTCTTCCCACAAATAAGAGGCAATTGTATAGGAATGGCTTCTTCTCATCATTATTTCATATGTTTTTAGTCTTAAAAATTAAGTTTACACAATGAAAATACAATATAATTAGACACATGGGAGTTCTGGTTTGGAAGTGGTTTAGCAGAATTCTATGATAAAACAAGTCCCTAACCACAAAAACTGCATACAGTGATTTGACAGTCTAACATATACAATCACTTATGCTAAATGAAAGGCAATGTCACCATGTTAAAAGCTGTATACTGAAAGCTTGTAATGTTATTTGCCGGCTAACAGACCCAAACGCTGTAAATGTAACCCAAAGTCAGTGTTAAATAAACTCTGAAAAGATTTTTCCAAAAGGTGCCTAGGCTGGCTCTGCTTATAAAGCAGAGTGTATGCTAAGGGAATGATTATAAAACAATTATTTGAGAATAGCATCATTTCAGACCTATGTTGCATGCAATGTACTTAGTACTTTTTAAAAAGGCATCACTTTCTGAATTAGTCAATAGAAAGACCAGATTTGAGCCAGGTGTTAAGTTAAAAAATTCTAAAATTGTATATATTAATCCTGATGTTTTCATGTTCTCCTCTCTAGCTAAAAAAAAAAAAAAAAATTAAAAAATCAGAAATGTGATCCCATTTTTCAACAAAATTCTTAGCTGTGACAAATTATGTGATTGGCTTCAATTGAATATTAGCATTTTTATCAACTGAACACCACCTGCTTTCTAGCTCTGAATTCCCCCAAACATGTGAAACAAGGAAGTGACCCCTGTCATGTGCATTTTGGAAAGGAAAGCCTCAAATGATTGAAAGCTGTATCATAGAACAGAAGGCACCTCCCTAAAAAACAAAAGCATTAAAAAGAAATTCCGCACCTGATAGCATTAAAAACAATCAAATATACTTCCAGCGGTATGCCTATATCCAAGACTGCCTGCTGTTACTGAAACAAGTGTGTGTACTATATTTCGTTGTGGTGCTGTATGAAGAATAAGCAGTCATAAGAGTAAGACGGCTCATAGAAACTGGTCCTGGTATAGAATTGTGGGGGACTGTATTTGTTATGGCCCTCTGTTGTGAGACATGCCGACACAGACCATAATCAAACACCGGGGGCGGGGGGCGGGGGAGAAGCACCTTTGAGGTGCCTTAGAGAAGGCTTTGAGGTGGGATTGCTCACACATCAGTCCACCCCTCCCCCTCTCAAACCTCAGTATCAAGAGGTTGCTCTGGAGTTATTCACTACCCTAAATAATTTGGTGCCACCAGCAATCTTTTTTTTTATCTCATTGCTTGCCCCTGCTTCTGAATCATTTATAAATAAATTAAAAAGCATCAGTCATAATACTGAACCACTTTTTACTTCCCTCCACTATGAGAATTGTCCATTTATTGTTACTCTGTTGCCTGCCATTTAGTCATTTACCAATCCAGGGCAAGATATGTCCTCTTATTCCATGGCTATCTCCACACAGAGATGAAAGCTCAAAATTTGCCCAGCACCCATCTAAGATGCTCAAATACTTATCAAGGAGTCAGGTACATTTTACTTTTCAAGTTAAAAAACAAAAGAGAAAAAAAATCCCTCCCAAAGTTCAGAAGCAGCTGCTCCAAAGAACTTCTTTGAGAAGAAAGTGCCTTCTGGACAGTGAGTAATTGAAAGAGCATCTTTTCAGTATTTCTTGATCTCCATCTTGTTCCAGAATGCCCTCCCCCTCTGAACATGCCCACTGATTCCAGGTAAGGGACATGTTAGCTTCACATTTCCTTTCCTGAAAGTGGGCTGGGGCATCCCCTCCCCAAACACTACTGTTTCCTCTAATGGAGCAGAGGTGGAACAAATCAGGCCTTGAGTGGAATTATATTTAGGGTAGTAAAATCCAAAAGAGATTGCCAAGAGCTACAGAGGGATCTCTTAGCATTGGGTGAGTGGGTAACCAAGTGACCAATGTGCTTTAATCTTAACAAGTGCAAAGTAATGCACATTGGAGCCAAGAATCCAGATTACGTCTATAAACTGATGGGGTCTGAGCTTTCTGCAACACACCAGGAAAGGGATCTCGGGGTTTTGGTGGACAGTTTAATGAAGGTGTCAACCCAGTGCGCGGCAGCAGCAAAAAAAGCAAATTCAATGCTGGGAATAATTAGGAAGGGAATAGAAAATAAGTCAGCAAGTGTCATTTTGCCCCTTTACAAATCTATAGTGAGGCCACATTTGTAATATTGTGTATAATTCTGGTGCAGAGAAGGGCAACCAGAATGATTAAGGGTCTGGAACACCTCCCTTACGAAACCAGGCTGCAACGTCTAGGCCTCTTCAGTCTGGAGAGACGGCGTTTAAGAGGGGACCTGATTGGAGTATATAAAATTATGCACAGGATAGAGAAAATTTCTTTTTTCTATCGCACAACACTAGAACCAGGGGGCACTCTATGAAGCTGATGGGTCGGAGAGTAAGGTCTGACAGGGGGAAGTATTTCTTCACCCAGAGGGTCTTCGGCTTATGGAATGTGCTGCCGGAAGAGGTGGTGACAGCTACCAGTCTAGATGGCTTTAAGGTAGGGTTAGACAAATTTATGGATGACAGATGTATCAATGGCTACTAGAACGAATGCCTAGATGCATCTTTCAGGCTGGGGGGGGGAGGAACTGGGGCGCTTCTAAGGCCATCTGCTGGGACTCGAGAGCAGGAGAAGGTTTGTCCTTGTCTCTGCTTGAGATGCCCATGAGCATTTGGTGGGCCACTGTGTGCAACAGGATGCTGGACTAGGTGGGCTGTGGCCTGATCCAGCAAGGCTTCTCTTATGTTCTTATATAGGTCATCTTTCAGTCCTCAACTATGGAAGTTGAGAGTTCTGCTATCTTATGCTTTAATCTAGGAACTCTTAGGTGGATGTCATCAGGATCTGGTGATTTGTTGGTATTTAATTTGTCTGTAGGTCCTACCACTTCTTCTCTTGTCACCACTATTTCCCCCAGTTTATTGGACTTCTTTCCAAGGGGTAGGAATCTGGACTAAGGGATGTGCTCAAGTTGTCTTCTGTGAAGTTTGATGCAAAACATTCTTTCAGCTTCTCTGCAGCTGACTTTTTTCCTCTCAAGTACACCACTGTCATGATTCAAGGGGCAACTTGGATATGAGGCACATTTGTTCCGCCTGCGTGTGCAGTTGCACCTTAGAGGAAACGCTGCCCCCAGCCTAACCTTTCATGATGGTGAGAACATGGCACAGGCTGAGCTGCTTCCATGGGAATGATTTTTCTGCTGATGACTGTTGTAGCCTGCAGGAAAAAAGGAGGAGGACTGGGAGGGGGAAGAAGCATGGAACATCACTTCCACACTCCCTGTCCACTCCTCCCTTACAGTCCCAGAGTCACTTTGTGGGAACAACAATTATTATTACTAATCCAAGGCTCTCCTTTTTGTGAGGATGCCTACAAGGCATTCTCATCTAACTGAAGTGTACTTATCCTTCTTGTTCTAAAATATGCCAAGTCTTTTCACTAGGCTTGTCTAAAAGTCCTATTATTAATTGTATTGCAGGTTAGCAATGGGAGGATTCTGTATGCCGACAAGCCTTCTTCCTTCTAACCAAGGTGAGATGGAATCCGCCAATCGCATTCTTCTTTGCTGCCCTTTCCATAGTTATTTGACATGTGTACATCAATGGCTACTAAAATTGTTGCCTAGGTACTGCTTCAGGTTGGAGAGATAGGCAGGATATCTTTAAAGGCCTTTCCCCCTGAGAGCAGGTGAAGGTTCTGCCTTTGTCTTCTGCTTGAGAATGCCCAGAAGCAATTGATGGGCCACTGTGTGAAACATGACACTGAACCAGATGGGGTGCGGCTTGATCCAGTAGGGCTCCTCTTAGGTTCTTATCTCTCTCACTATATCAGTAGATAAACAGACTGGACAATTTCTGTACTTCATCTAGTTGCCAGATTCAAACCCAACACTGCAAATGTATGCACATTTTGTGCCAGGGACTATTTTTATTAGAATATAAATGATGAATTTTAATTTTGTAATTTTGTCACTTTTTATTATTTTACCCAAATATATTCTGTAAGTAGGATCTATGTGAATGTATATGAATGAACTGATTTAATTTTGCTTTTTGTGTCTTGGCAGATTAGAAGTTCCCAGTTCAGATGTAATGGGGAAGTTTTGGGTGACTATGAATTCTTGGTTTCTTTATACTACACACATGGGATGGCAACATGAAGCTAATGCACATTGCAGATGCCTACTTAAGTGAGATTTAATTATTTGGATGTGCTCTTGGATTTTGGCCTCAGTCACATTTACATTATTTTATTTATAAAAGCCTTCTGCTTTTCCTAAAGGCCTTATGGCACTTCTTAATTTCTGTTCCTCATGAAGTTGGCTAGGCAGAGAAGTAGTGACCATAGTCCCATCCAGATGGGTGCCATGATAGCACTGCTGTGCTGGAGTTGCCACACATATTTATTATTTATTTATTGTTTACATTTTTGTCCCACCCCATACCCGAAGGTCTCTGGGCAGGTAACAGCAGATTAAAATAGAGTATACATAAAAGATGTTAAAAATTCAACAAATATAAAACAATATACAATATGTTTACAATGACAGTGTCTATACTGGGGGTGGGGTGGGGACATAAGCAGCTCAGCCAAAGGCCAGGGCAAAGTGGTGCGTCTTCACCGCCCTCCTAAATATATATAAGGAAGGGGCATGACGCACCTCGAGGGGGAGGCTATTCCATAGTCTGGGGGCCATAATAAAAAAGGCTCTCTCCCAGGTGCCCACCAACCTCACTGCTGAAGGTGGTGGGGCAACCAGGAGGGCCTCACCACTTGATCTTAAGGCATGGGTAGGTCGATATGGGAAAAGGCATTCCCCCATATCTGTGATAGTAACCTCAACATTGCTCCACTATATCCCCCTCCCCCCAAAAAACAGTATGGTTGGAAAAACCAGTGCTGGTAGAGGGTTTCCCAACAAAATCACATTTTCTTACCTTTTGGAGAGAGCTGCTATTGTTGCTTCATACACCGCACATGTGTGGAGGCCTAAACAGATGGCCAAGTATGTGCAATGGTGGCAACACATATTTCCAGGTGTTTGGTGAAGGTCAGATATCATATGTGTGTGTCACTGAAATGTTCAAAGACAATACCATGGCCAATGCTGTCTGTTCTAGCAAATTATTATCCCAGGGCAGGAGTAATCCAGGTTATCACTTCCTAGCTCTACATGCAACCACCATAAGGAGGTAGCCTGTGTCATCTAGTGAATTTCAAAGTGATTAGATTATTGACCCTTGGCCTTCTATGGTCAGTATGCAACATGGCATGCCAATCATTTTTTGGTTGCAGTGTGGTGATACAAAGATTGTAGCATCCTTATTTTGACCATGAACCCATCACTGTCTGTATGAATATGCACTTGGATTTTTCTTTTTACCAGAACTAGATTAACTAGTGTGTATGAGAATTTTTGTCTTTTAGAGGGCTTTCCCAGACACATAGCTAAATATTTTTCCGAAGCTTGCTATAGGTCTCATTAGACTTGTTCACATGGCTATATTTTAAGAGGCTGTATTTTTCCCATGTAGTTTGATACGTTTCCTTGTAAATCTGTGTTTAGTTCCATTAAGGGGAAGGTCAGAGTAGAACACAGCCAACTAGCCACTCATGATTTGAACAGGTGTTTCTAGATTCCTGAGCCAATAGGAAATGCCTGAATCATTTTTGCTTTCCCCATCCTCCCAGCTATAAATGCCAACATGGTTCGCGTTTAGAGTAGCTTAACAACAATAACATAGATTTGCAAATGGCTGAAAGATGAGAAAGGATGAGGAAATGAGATGGAATGAAAGACACAATGGACATTGTCCTGGATTATCCCCAAACTGCTTAATCGGTGTGCTTATCATTAAAATCAAATATATTTCCCTTCATCATTTCTATGTAAAAAACATTCATGCCCAGAATAAATATTTTGTTCAGTGTGGAAAATATCACTCATCTTTACTGATGCTTCATATCTTGCAAATATCTTTGGTTGTATTCTTAAAAATGAATTTACACAGCAACTTCCTCTCATCTTACAATGCATAAATGACTACACTCCTGTTTTCCCATGTGTATGCACCATATAGTATAATGGGACTTAGGCTCCCTCCAGATGATAAGGGAAAATGTGGGGCATAATAAGGAACCCAGCATTGCTCCTTACCGTGGGCTGCTAGACTCATGCAGGGCTTTCCAGCGTAGATTCTGCTACTGGCACATATGATAAGATCCATGCAGTATTACCTTGCTGAGAACTTTTGGGAGCTCACCTAGCACCATCCCATTTCTTTCTTTTTATTTTTTCCCCCTTGTGTTTTGCATGTTCTCAGAAGTTCCCAGCAAAGTAATACAGTATAGATTTCACCACTCATGTCCCTTAATAAAGTTGTGCTGGGAAACCTAGTGCCACTGTTGGTTTTCCCAGAAAGAATTGCATCACAGCACAGGTTGCTGAGTCTTGAGACTGGCATTGCATCAGGAAGGCAATCACAGCTTCATACCAGTATAATTTTGATGTTTCCAACCTGTCTGGGGAAGACATGATTAGGAATGTCCTATTAATGAATAAGAGCAGAAGAGGATAAAAAGTTCGAAGTGAGCAAAGCAGATAGCTAATGACAATTTGGAGTGAGGCCTGCTGCCTACAGTGGGAAAATTTCGTTATTGAGTAGATTCCTTCTCTTGGTCCAAAAGGTGGTTCCAATATTTAAAATAATGAAAGGATACACACGCCTCTGAAAAGGCCTCTGAAATTAATGATCTGTTTTTTCTTGGCTACCCAATAATTCCCCGGCTTTGCTTCTTTTTTTCCCTTTTTTTTTCAAAGTTGCATTGCCTCCAGAAACACTCTGCTGGCAGACATTTAGGAGAAGGGAGTTCCAAAGCTGACACACAAAGAGAATCTGACTCATCAAGGGACTGCTCTTGGCACATGGTGCAGATTGCAATGGAACATTGGGAAGGAAGTGGCCATCGAGGTATGCAGAAGGTGAAGAGATGCCAAAATGGACAATGGAGTAGTGCAAGGAGAAACAGAACTGAAGCCCAGGATGAAGGAGCTGAGGGTGGAAATTACTGCTTCAGTTATCTGTGTGCCTGTTTACTTAGGCAGGTAGGTTCCCATCTAAATGTCTGGGGGGGGGGAGAGACAAAAGAAATAGAAGCTATTTGTAAATGGGTAAATGGTCTTGTTTATAGAAAGGTTGTTTTTCCACAGGTGAGTGAGAAACTTTTTATAAAGGGGAGTTAGCAATGGCTGCTTTTTGGCTTGGTAAAAGTGAGATATGCTCAGAGTTCCAAAATTCTCAGGCTACATCCAAACAGGGTCTAATTGTGAGCCAGTTTGGTCTAGTGGTTAGGGAGCTGGACTCTTATCTGGAAATACTGGGTATGGTTCCAGACGCCCCCATGAAGCCAGCTGGGTGACCTTGGGCTGGTCACAGCTCTCTTTCTGAGCTCTCACAGCCCCACCTACCTCACAGGGTATCTGTTGTGGGGAGAAGAACAGAAAGCTTTGTCAGAAACTTTGAATCCCCTTAAATGGGTCAGAAAAGCGAGGTAGAAAAGCCAATTCTTCTTCTTCTTTTTCTTCTTCTAAAATGTGAGGTTATCTCTGAGCTATATTGGGATTGCCACACATATCGGTGGCAATCCCAACATAACCCTGGGATATTGGTGTGAAATCCTGGCATATTGCTGTTCCAGGGAAATCAGCTCCCAACCTGGGATCCCTGGCTTACTTTGTTCACACGCTTGATTCCAGGATGCATCTTGAAGAAAATGTATGCATGGTCTGTGTAGGGGGTAAAGTGAACAGAAAATGATACTGTCAAAGTACAAGAGCCAGTGCCTGTGTGCTTCCAGGTATTTCATGCCCTTGAAATACCCAGATATACCCATTGTACTGTTGCGGAAGAAGCAACAGATGAGGTGAGAGCACGTTCGCCCTGCTGTCTGGAAGGGCCAGCAAGAAGAAGTTGCAGGATCTAAAGAACTTCTTGCACTTTCTTCTTGCCTACTCATTTTTGACATTCAGCTCCCAGTGACATCTTTCCCCATAACACGAGGTTCCAGTGTTTGCGGTTTCAACATTTTTGAGTTTTGAAAGGAATCAAACCCTCGCACATATTAATGGCTTACTGAACATCCTTGAATCCCTGTCTAGCTGTCTTCACACAGAGTTACTTACTGCTTGTGCTGATAAATTATGTGTATCTTTGCCAGCCACCACTCTCTGCTACCGGACACAGAAGGCTCTAAGCACTGGTATGGCAGTTAGCAAAGCTTCTTTATTATTATTTATTGGATTTAAGACCTGCTCTTTGTCCTGAGGTCCCAGAGTAGGAAACATTTTAAAATAATTAAAACAGATCAAAGTGTTACAATCCAAGGCAGAGGGACAGTAACTTTCCCTTGGCATGAGAAATTAGTGCATTTCTGAGCAGAGGAGGTAGAAAATGTGGACAAAGAACCTTTGTGCTGCCAACATCATTGACAGGGATGAGGAAGAGTCATATGGCTCCTATATGTTCAGCATCAACTCCAGAAGAACATAATATGCACTCTGTGTGGGGCTGCCCATGATGCAGAATGGAGCAGCCAGATTGCCAACTGGCACCATCATCCTGTTCTTAATAGAAATGCACTGGCTGTCAGTTCTCTACTGTTGAACCCAATTCAAGCTGTTAACTTTGATTTTATAAGGCCCCAAACAGCTAGCGCCACAAATATCTAAAGGATCACTTTCTCCCATATCAACTTGCTCATGCCTTAAGATCTGCAAAAGAGCCCCATCTGGTTGTACCACCACTTTTAGAAGATAAAGTGGTGGCATACTTGGTGGCAACCCTCAGATTATGCACTAGTCTCTCCCATTGAGTTGTGCCTGGCATCTTCACTATATTCATTCAGAAGACTGGTAAAGGCACACTTATTTACCCTGGATTTTGGCTGAGTAAACAGCTTTCTTTCCCACCCACCCCTTTTAGACACTGCCATTGTTTTTGGTAAGTTCTTTTTATCTGTTTTTATTGTTGTAACCCACCTAAGCTCTTTCAGTATAAGAGGATAAAAATACAAATTTTAAAAAAATTAAAAAAACTCTCCTGGACACAGTTTTCACTGAAATATTTAATCCAGATTTAAATCAGAGTGTTTAAAATTAGCTTTAAGGTCTGGTTTTTTATATTCCCATTCCCTTAAAAAACCCTGATTTAAACCCTGATTTAAATCTGGATTAAAGTTTACAGTGGGAACCTGCGTTTTGGCTCAGTCCTCCTTGCTACATCTCAGTCCCCCAATAAAGCTGTTCATTCTTCACCTCATCCCCCTTTCAGCCTGATCTCTCCTTACCACATAAGGAGAGCTCACCTGGGGAAGAGGGACTACAGGGGAGAGACAAAGAAAGATAGCACCCCCCAAGTATCTGAAAGAGGGAGGGATGGGGGGGGGGAGAAAGCAGTACAAAGAAAAATCGCTTTCTATGCTGATTGTCCAGAACGCCCCCCCCTCACACACACATAAGCAAAGAGGAAGTAATTGTTTAAGACAACCCTGGACTTCAGCAGCAGCAGTAAGCCCACTGACTTATATAGGGAGCTGCAGAACAAAAAGAGTGACTCAGCCTTATCAGAAAAGCTCTAAATCGAGGATGAGGAAGGAGGGAAATGCCTAACCAGCTGTTGTGTGTGAGAGAGATTCTGGACAATCTAGAGAAAGTTATTTCTGCAGGATATATACTGAAGCAGTCCCTCCCAGTGCTTCTTCCTCTCCCCTCCCTATTGAGACAAGTGTGTGCACAACAGAGGGGAGGACAGGGGAGATCTGCTGAGTCTGGAGCTTGAGAAATTACCTGCCCAGAACCCCCTGACCTCCCTTCCTTTACTTTTTAGAATGGAGAGCTGGGGAAAGGGGGGAAGTCAGACAACGTCAACCCTTATAAACGCCCCTAAAAGTCAGTTTCCTCTCAAAAACTCCACTTTGCCATTCCCATTGAGGAAAAATAAAATGATCTAATCCTCAAAACTGGTGTGAAAGCTGAAATAATCCACATATAGATAATCTCCTTTTCGGGAGTTTTACTCCTTAAAAGATACGGATTCTTTAAAAACAGTGGGAACTTTGAGCAGTCAAAACGATTTCAAAGCTCTTTAAATCTTGAATGGGAACTCAGCCCTAGTGCCACTTCTAGCTGTGGAGGATCAAAGATTTACAAAGAATTCAAGTAGATATTATAGAATTTATATGGCAAGGAAAGAAGCCTAGGATAAGATTTAAGGGCCGCATCAGGTAGTTTTCTAAATAACTAAGAGGAAACTGTGTTGCTGAAATTCAAATAAACTAATCAGAAAGAAGAGATATAATGTTTATATACCAAAAGCATGAGTTAGAAGGAAACATATGTGCAACAAAGGCAACAAGAAAGGGGCAATTTTGCTGACTTCATGGACACTATGAGAGATGATGGTAGTGGAATGTGGAGCTCTAGAGAGGCTACAGACCACAGAGTGAGAGGATCCTAGAGGGCAATAAATCAATTATCCCAAGCAAAAATAAGGGAGCTGTCCAACTGTTCTACTGCCAGTTCTAGAGAGTGATGTGATAGCAGGAAAACTATTTGGTTACAAAAGGATGGAATAATAAGAACATAAAAAGATGCTTGCTGGATCAGGCCACAACCCATCTAGTCCAACAGCTAGTTTCACACGGCCCACCAATTGCTTCTGGGGATTCTTAAGCAGAAGACAGAGGCAAAAACTTCACCTGCTCTAATTTTCCTCCAAATGTACTTTAGAGGTATTCTGCCAGTCTCTCCCACCTGCAGAAGTATTCAAGCATTAATTCTAGCAGCTATCTCATCTATTCTGCCCAGTAGTACTTAAGTCCTTTTAGGTGCCTTCTGCTGCACCAGCTACCATGAGCCTCAGCCACTACATATTTGCAAATTGTTTTATACATGCCTCATGTGGTAAGGATAGATGGGCTAATTTTTCTTGTTTGAAGCCCTAAGAGAATCATGTGGCAAGTACAATGAAAAAATATTTGTCCCCTCCTGATTTCTTCTGTTTTTACATATTTGTCACACTTGTTTCAGATTCAGGGAATTACTTTTTTGCTTGGGTGATGTAAGTGTTCAGTAACTTTTTTCCTTTGAGAAATGAAGTTATCGTTTGAAAGCTGCATTTTGTGTTTAGTCAGGTTGTCTTTGTCTCATATTAAATTTTGTCTGAAGACCTGAAACAATTAAATGTGACAAATATGCAAGAACAGGACACTCTATATGGGCTTAAGAATAGATTTGCTTTCTTTGTAAGCTTTTAAATAGAGTGTTTCAGTTCACAGTCACACATGACATAATTCTACTACACAAAGAATAGTGTTCTTTCTGAAATGTTTAGGAACCTATTGTATAATGATAGGTGCAGAAGTCTGTAAAGTGCAAAACTTTAAAACCTTTTGAACTCTGGATGGCTGTGTAACTCAGAATTTTAGAAAAAACCTCCACATTATTCCTTAGGTGCTGAATAAAGTACTTTGCTGCTTGGAGCAGAGCAGGGCACCTCTTGGTGCAAGAGTGTGGATAGTAACTGTAATTTTCTCCTTACCTTTACAAAGTCCACAAATATTTGACTAGATATGTACATGCCTGCAAAAAGCTCAACTCATTAGTGCTTGCAGAAATCACCATATGTAAGCCTTAAGACAGCTTTGTCATTAGTAAATGCATCGAGGTATAGGACAATCAAGGTCAAAATTAAATTAAATGGATAGAAATGAAAAGATGTGAGCTGTAAGACCTGAAGATGGACTGAAGAAGGTTTAAAATGAAGGTGTGACCACAGCTACATTGTTCTCTCTGAGGCACCTTTGAGGGGCCACTTGTGTTAGGCTCCACACATTCAGAAGCCCTTTCAAGGTGAAATAATCTAGATAGACAGAGCTACCAGTCATGGCAGCCAGCACAATGTGGGGAGGCTTGATCAAACAGGTTCTGTTCCATTTTTCCATGTCATATAGGCTGCATCCTGGAATATCCAAATATAGCAGAATAAGTAAACAATGTCTGGATGCAGCCATAGACTGTTTCCGTGGGTAGAACTTACCTGCATGCATTATATCCTGTACACAACCCAAAATTCCTGGTTTTCAGTCAGCATATGGTTGATATGATCATAAGATATCATCCACCATGACTTGGCTGTCCAAGGCAACCTGAGAGTGGTTTTTATTGCTCTTGGCTAGAGTTGCCCTGATTGGCTACTGGGATGGAAGGTGGTCATATCTGTTTCAAAGCCATTTATCTGCCTAATCTTCCTAACCAACCTTATATTGGTCAGAAACACCCAGGTAGGTACAAAGTCTGAATCCAATTATTTATCCATGAGACCAAAGCAGAAAGCAAAAATTCACACAAAAGTTTCTCCCTTCTTTTTTCCACAGTGATGTTGCTATGAATGGCCATGAATGTTCCCACAGGTAATGCAATCAAACTAAATTATACTCTCTTTGCATTCTTTAAAATTTCTCATCATCTCAGGTTATAGTTCATTGTATTCTTTAAAAAGAAATAAAATAATCTGATTGATCCATCAGTTATTTCACCTATGAGGACTGCAAGAGATCTGATTATTCATGCACTGGGTAGCATTCCTTCTTGTATGCTATTGTAACAGAGCTCATTTTTCAGTGAAAGTTTCCTTTTAGTTCTTTGGAACTTGTGGTCAAACTCATGTACTCCCAAACCTTTTGATCACCTGAATCCTTTTCATATTACAGGGTTTTTTTAAAGTGATTAAGATAAGAGTTCCTTAAAGAATGCATAGTCAGGCTTCTGTCTGACCAAAATGGTTTCCCAGTGAATCAAGCCTTTCTCAGCTCAGGAGCGGCATCCTACAATAGGCCCTGAAAAGATGGATAGAGCGACTGTCCTGCTTAGTGATCCACGAAAGGAAAGGAGTCCTTAGTGAACGGAGACCTTACACTAAATCTGACCTGACACTTTAGGAGTAAGACAATAAAAGGTCAAGGGGACTAACAAGAGGGAAAAAAATCAAACAATAGGTGCCACAGCTAGCACACAGCTTCTGCCACACAGACTATAGGGCAGCAGCATTAACTGCTTCAGACATGTGAAGGGTAAGTGAAGTGGAAGGAACTTGAAGTTTCCTTCTTAAGAATTGTGGCCCAGAATTTTCAGCACCTATCCAGGCCTCCCAAAGAGGTCAAAGTAACATAGTAGGTCTTAGGGGATTTTTTTTAAAAAAATGAAATTATCTAATGTGGGAGGATTGGAGAGGAAATGTAGTGATATATAGGCCCAGAGTTTTTAAGATCAAATAAATGTGACCACCACACTAAATATGAGATAGATAAATTCCGAAGGGAAAAATTCTGTAAGAAAGTTGGTGATAGGCCACTTAGTATAGACAGTTATGGAATTTATCTGTCTTCAACTGCCACTTCTGAAAACCAAATAACCTTTTTTAGCGAAAAGCTGTGAATCAGTAGTGAAACCTTCCTTCAAACATTGCCAGTTCTGTTTTTCATTGTGTGAATGAATTCTTGTCATCAGTCTGGAGACAACGGAAGGAGTTTTTGTGGCTCCATGTGTATCTCTGTTGTCAGTCGCATCTCCATTATCAGTTCTTTGTATCAGGGCTCTGCCGTTGTTAAAATGAGCAGCCTGTTCATGGTCAAATCAGGCAGAGACTCTAATTACTTAACTTGGTGTCTTTAGAGATGCTAACAGCTACCCAAAGCTTGTCAATTCTGCACATTCTGAAGTGCAGACCACAGGAAGAAGGTCTTCCTTTTAATTTTGATATAAATGGGAAGTGTTTATGCCTTTTAAATGGCATTCTTCTACTTCTCAGTGCCTCATTATCCAGAAAGCTAAAGGCACTTCCTTTATAAATGAATCACTTCCAGGTTGAAATAGCGGAGTACTTGAAAGAGTCTAACTAAGCTTTTTAGCTCTAGACACCCCACCCCACCCCCCCAGTTGAAATTGTGGTAAAGCACAGATTTCATTTGAGGCATTTAGCAGATGAATTGCTAACCAAGAAAAATGCTTTATGTAGATAAAACATTACTATTAGAGTGGCAGGAATATTTGCAGCATACTGAACAAATCATCTGCTATAAGATTTAGGGCCTCAGTTCTGAACTTCAGTCTTCATAGCACAGTTTCAGTACAGTGTTTGGCATTTGAAATGTGTGTAAATTAGTAAATATGAAATCCAGGCATGGGGATACTAAATCTTATTTAGGATCTCAGATATCAAACCGAATGTTTGGAGAAGCTGGAATTACTAATGAATTAAATGGATGGTACTTTGCTGATCAGGCAAGTACAAAATATCCAGCAAGTTCACAGTGCCTAGAGATGAAAAAGACTGATGGTATACAACCAGATTCTCCCCAATTAGGCTAAGTCCAAAGTGCTTGAGGTTTGCTGGATAGGCCTCTGTCTCACATTCGTAGGTCAAGCCCTTAATTCTCCGGCACTCAGCATGCTGTGGTGTGGGGCAAGGAATGTAAAGAAGAGATTTTAAAATCTCTAATGCTTTCTTTCTTTTTTGAAATATCTGAATTTACTACTTATTTATTTATTTTTATTTATTCTGCTGAAGGTCAGAGGGTGGATCACAATAAAATCAGTATATTTGTGTTTGGCATGTTTTCCCTGCAGTTTGTTATGTATTTAATTGAAGTTTTTGGTGCTGTGTTCTCTTTAAGACACTGAGATTTTGTCTGCATCTAAAGTTTTAGCTAGTTGAGGAGTGGGTGGTGCAGGATCCATCTCTAAGTCAGCCCCTATGTAAGTCCAACAGCATGCGCCACACAGCAGACTGGAGCAATAGTGAGGTTTCTGTCCATGCAGTTTGCTTGGTAGACTGGCAATGGATCTGGCATTCAGCCAACTTTGGCCCAAAGCCTGGCAGAAATCACCTCATTAATTTTTCTCTTACATCCACCATCATTTTGCACACTGGGGGAGGAGTGACCTGCTTGTGATCTGCCCTTCTAGTGCTTTAACTCATCCTGTGGTTAGAGGGCCTCAAAGAGAGGATTCTGTGGCTATGGGTCAGTCTCTGTTCCAGTTGTGTGCAGGCCTGTTTGTCCACCCAGCCTTGGGGGTACTTGAGGACTGGCTTTTATAAGCTTTCTGGATGCAGCCAAAATTATTCCTGGTTTGTGGAATCAGGATTTTAATTAGGCTTAGAAGGAAAGGGAATATGGCAGACATAAGGAACAGTGAGGATGATATAAGTTCCTTATGCTTTCACAAATAATCATAAGTATTTGTACACAAGACTACCATAAGAATCAGTGTTAACATGCAACTTGCTTGTGAAAGTGATATCAAATCATATGATGTACAGTTTTTCAGAGAATTTCATCTTTAGTTCTACATTCTGCCATATATATTGGCTGCATCTGTATTACAAGAATTAGATGTTTTCTCAGAGATGTGATTTTGTTTCAGGAAGTGTCCAGATCTGCCACTGAAAAAAGCACCATTTCTAGTGGTTGATCGTGCTCTCTCTGTGTGTGAAACTACATCCTGTGAATTTAAAGTGGGCAGTATGAGGGGCACCTGCTGCTGCTAGAAATGGAGACCACATCTCCACTTTGAGAACGTGCCTGCTGCCACTGCATTTGTGGCATCAGCAGTCATCTCGCAGTGATTGTGCTGCTCCCTTTATGGGCATGATCACTGTTGGAGGCATCATATTTGCAAGGCATGATTTTGCACCCTGCATGGAGTTTCACCATCAGCTCTTGGAAATGGAGTCTTTGCATTCCAAAGAAGACATGGAGGTGTCTTTTTTAAAGCAGTGGATCAGGGTACTTCCCCCTTCTGCCTGCATTGACGGCTTTTCACTCCATAGAAGTTGATATTTTAAACAGAAATTGTATCTTCCTGAGTTTTAGTGTCTTTTATGCGTGCTTGGTCTGCTCAGTAAATACTCCTGGTGAGCCATTTGAGGTTCTGTTTTCTTAAGAGTCCTTTATCTATTAAATCAACTCAAACTGAATGGTTCTTCAAATGGGACTGTTTGTTGTTTGGGACACATGACCATCCTGGCAATGTAGGTATACAAGCTGCATAGTCTGTGATGATTAGACCTGATCTAGAGAGAGTAGATAACCAGAGTTAGCTGTGCTACAACTCCCATTGTCTCTCTCCATTGGCTCTTCTGATTGAGTCTAATGGGAATCACATGGATTACTTGCTCAATCAATTTTTATGGAAGGTTCTTTCTCAGGGTAACTAGGCACAGTGATTTCCCGAACAGAACATTGAACAATACATGTTAATGATAATAAGGAAATCCTTGAATATGGTGAAGAAACAAATGGGCATTTAAAGACAGTCAATTATAATGGCAGATTATTAGATAGAAGGCAGTGAGAAGTGTTTTCTGACTTATTTCATATGACTCATCTCAGTCAACACACACTGACCTCGAAGCTGCAGTCAGCATCTGGTTAGCTAATGCAATTCCTAACAAACTTGCTTAAACATGCTCACATTCCAAAGTCAGCCAAAGTTCCAAAGGGAATATTAAAAAAAAGAAAAGAAACAAGATCATTTAGAATTTGAATTTTTTGCATGCCAGTACCACAAGATCTGATTAACATATATGAGACACTGATAATTTTCATAAAGTTCTCTCTCTCATGTGTGTGTGTGTGAGAGAGAGAGAGAGAGGCAGGGAGGGAGAGAGGAAGGAAGAATATCTGTCTGTGAACATGCTTTTCTGTTTTATTAATTGGTTCTTAATAACAACTTTTTGAAAGTCAGTTTATAAAATCCTGCAGAATTACGTAGTAATATTTTTGGGTCAGGAATGGGCATTTTTGTGCTGTAGATGGAATGTTGTATCTCTGAATACTTCTCCATGTGAGATGCCCTCTTCCTAATGTAACCTTTTCATTTCTATTTGTATAAAATGACTGTTCTAGGTCCTAACATAATATGAAACCTAACATAATATGAAAAAGGTTAGATGTGGAAGCAGCTGCCTGCTAGTGCCTTAATCCACATTAAATGCCAGAAAATGCACTTCCGCATTCTCTGGCCTTTAATGTGGATTAGAAGTGGAATGGGAACAGTAGCATCTATATGCGACCATCTCAAATCTGTTTTTGAATTGCTTTTTAAATACACTTTTAAACTGTATCCAACTGGATACAGTTTGACTGCATCTACCAGGCTGTCTCAGGATAACATAGTAAAACCTATGATCCTCTTGATTTTAGATTAAGATTGCCCTGGCATTCCCGGTGTAGTGCTGATTTAACATAGCTGCCGGATTATAAGATCCTTTGCAATTATGCAACTGGGAAGGGCTTTATTTATTTATTTATTTATTTATTTATTTATTTATTTATTTATTTATTTATTTACATTGTGATCCTGCCCACATACCTGGGATGTGATAGAATGCATGCTTTTCATGTAAAAAACAAAACAAAACCAGGTTCATTGCCAGTATCCAGACAGAGTTGAAGGAACAGTAGGATAGGCCAACTGTCTTCTCCAAGAAAAGTCTCCTACTTTCACAGCTGGGCTACATCAAAGCAAAGCTTCACCAAATTGTACAGTTCAAAGTTTCTCTTCTTGAGGCAATTACACAGCACCCACTTCTATCCAACTGAATACAGTTTGGCTGGATCTACCAGGCTGCCTCCAGAAAACATGGTAAAACCCATGATCCTCTCGATGTTAGATTAAGATTGCCTTGGCATTTCCAATGTAGTGCTGATTTAACATGTAAAAAACTGTTTTATTGCTATTACAGGTAATCCAGAAATGACACTACCTTTCCTGCAATACTCTGCTTGATTTCTGTTGAGCAGCTTTGACAACTTGGGCAAATGGGGCTACCTAAAGCCAGCCAAGTCCATGAAAAACAACAGGCTTCTAGTAACCCGTCAGCTTGGTTGCAAAAGATATTTGACAAATGTGAAGGTAAGTATGGGGTTGCTTCTCAAATTTGGCAGGGGATTGCAAGACACAGCCGTGGGATCTTCTTTAGATCCTGTATTGCCTCCTATCAACTGCAGGCAAAATAAGACAATTATTTAATTATTTTAATTTTTACTTGTAAACTCTCAAGCAAATGGAAATCTGAGTGTCTTTTTGGGATGTCAAATTAATTTCTCATTGAACTGACAATTAGCTTGGGGTTACTTGAAAACTTATCAATAAGTGAGTATTTAGGAGCATGAAAACCTTTAACAGGAATTGATAGGAAATCATTGATATGCGGAAGAAGCCTCAGTTAGCTGGAGAGTAATTAAACACTCTTAAAGGGATGGACAGAAGCTGAGAGATGAGAGAAAAGTGACTTTTGCCTGGAGCAGAATTACTGTTAGATCTAGAGATGAGGATGGAGGCCGATGGAACAATAACTTGTTTTTAGTGTTTTCTCTTTTTTTAAGGACAGCAGTAGATTTTTGATTGAGGACACCAAGATAAAAATTAAATGACTTCTTCTCCAGGGTCATCTTTATTCAGACATGCCTTTTGTCTCCATATCAGCCAAGTTTAAATGCTGTAATCTGTTTTTTCAATCAATTATGTTTGTTTAATATTTCAAGGTGAAAATAAAATCAGGTTTATAATGCAAACTTATTATCTTCACTAAAACTTCTTTGCTAATCTACCAGTATCTTTGATATTTTCACAGTTTACAGTGCAATAAAGCGAAGGTCTGTTAAAAAAGGCAGTGGTTACATCTTACCATTTACTGTCTCAGTGAGGCAGTCAAATTCAAACTGTTTTCGACCTGGAATGGCTTGGTCGCACCTTCCTGCTGCTGTAGCTGGTCATCTTCAGCTGGTGAGTGGGTAGAGGAAATGCTCTACTTGATAGGCACGGGTTCCGGGAGGAGAAAGTGACAGGCGGGGCCAGGAGGAGGGAGATCCTGATGGCAGAGGAAGGACTGTAACAGCAAGGGGGAGGAGAGGGAGAGTTGTGAGGATGGGTGGAGGGACCGTCACGGCAAGGGGAGGGGGAAGGGCAAGAATCAGTGCAGAGGCTTGCCAACTTATCAATTTTGGGGCAGCAGGGGAGCAGGGAAGATGGCTTCTTGGAAAGTGATTAAAATCTTAATGCTGTGTTGGCTCAAATAAAAGAAAACCTGAATAGAGGGAGGAAATCCAGAACAAAACTGGCTTAGCATTTAGTGATATAACCTATGAAGCTGGAATTCGGGGTGAAGAAGGATTAAAGTAAAAGTGTAAACGTGGTCAAATAAAGAACTCCAGAGGCAGAAAACATCTTATGATATGGTGGACGATATAAATGTCAATAAATGAAGATAGAGAGAAATGGGCTATGGTCACACCTGAGGTTTAATTCAGCTCCAGTCCACCTTCAGAGCAAGAGAGCACAACAGCAAAGTGACCAGTAATTTTCTTTCCACATTATCTATCCAGAGTTATTCAACACTGAAAGAAAGCAGCTTGTCACTTTGCTGATGCATTCTCTCACTCTGAATGTGGATTGAAGCTGGTTTGGTTTGACCATAGCATGACATTTTAAAGCAGAATTTGCATGTTTTATGCTAAAACAAAGTGTATGTGAAGAGTCTGAAAAAGTGATGCACCAGCACTGAGATTATGGAGACTAAAAATGCATGGTGCTATTTTTGAAGTGAAACAGCCAATTCTACTATTATGGCATCACCTATGTGCTATAAGTATGCAAGGTCTACACAATCCTGAACACTCTTGGCATACTGGAAGCTCTGCTTGAGTGTAATGTCTGCATGGTCCTGTACTCTTCTGGCCTTTGGTAGGGAGGAGGGTTGTAAATGTTCTATGGTTCTTAATCCCACTTTGACAGCCTTATTACTGCTGTGCTGATGGCCTGTACATTTCCCCTTGATTCCAACCCCTCTCCCAGATATTAACATCACAGCTGAAGAATGAAAATTTCCCAGCTGTGACACTGACAGCCGGGGGAGTGAGTAGTGTGTGAACAGCATGCCTTTGAGTGGTGTGCTCATAATGCTCCTTTTAATATGCAGAGGAGAAAGTACTGTGTTAATAGGGCTCTCTCCTGCCACATAAACTTGCCATTATCTTCTCTGACTTCAATAACGGAAAGACAGTTCAGATGGATTAAAAATACATATAGCCGCCACTTGAGTCCTGGGAAGAAGTCTTGGTAGCATGTGAACCAAAGAACAGTTAATGAGATTTTTATTTACTCATTTTTGACAGAAGAGTTCCCATGAACACAAAAGACTTTTGTACTAGAGAGGGCCTTTGCTCATGGAATAGGATAGTGACTAGCACTGATTTTTTTTTGAGGATTTGTTGTCCAACTCCTGTCCATTGAAGTAGATATTCAAGGTGCAAAGTGTTCATGAATAGAACCCCACTTCTGGAGATGCCAAATTTAGGTGAAGGCAGACAGAAGCAAGAACACTGAAGGAGCAATGAAGAGCTGAGAATGAACTTGAGGAACATGTCAGAGGAAATGAAGGATGTGATAAAGAGGGACCAATCAGAAGGTATTTCTGTACTTACCTGGCAATCCAGATCAAGGATCCTTGTCATCCAAGTGGTCTGCATGGGACTAATGCTAATATGGATTGGATCCATACTAAGGGTACAGTAATCCAGATTAGTGGTGGATCTGATTAATCAGTACCACAACTGTTTTAGCACCATCTGATCTGGAAAAAGCAATGGGTCATCTGCATACAAGGTTAGGGTTAGGGTTAGGCATCAAGGAATATGCACTTTAATGGCAAAACTATAGGTATGACTAGTGTGGTTCCTAGGGAATTTAAGGCCAATTTGGGTATTGCTTTCTAACAGAAATCTTAGAGAAAATGGAAACAGTTCAGTATTGATAACATTAAGGGTGCATTTCCATTGAAATTTTTAAGTAAATTGCATCCGTTCCCTTCCGTCCCCTCTGTTTAAATAATCACTCATTATTTGGCTCTTTTTTCCTTGCCATGGCTGCTAGAGCAGAGCTGGCAGCTGCTGTTGCAATGTTAGGAGAGATACAAATGTAACAGCAGACAATCAGCAGAGCAGCTTTCAAAATACACAGCACCGCTGCTGGTTTCTCCCACTTTCTCCTCCACCTCCTCTGCCTTTGCTTTCTTCAGTCATTGTTCTTCCTTCCACCACCACCCCAGCGCCTTTCACCCACCCACCCAGGAAGAAGCATCTCTCTGACACTTCTTCCTCAAATCCTTCTACTTAAAAAAATATTTTTATTAGGTTTTTTTTACAATTGTTTTATATCCCCCTCCCCCACCCCCAAGGGTAATGCAAAATTCAAAGGTTTTATACCAATCATTGAAAAGGCTACACTGAGAAAATTAAACACAACTTCAATTTCTCGCTTTCACTCCTAAGCTTATTCTCTAAATATATTTTAACTATCATCCATTTTTGTTTACATATTCTAACCCTTTCCAAATTACTTATATAATTCATACAACTATTCAACATTTCTACCGTTATCACATTAGTTATATAGTTATACCGTTTACTAATAGACCATTTCGTTCTGTCCTTCCATCCACCAACTATGACTATTTGAGCACATGTTAACAATTCTTCTACTATTTCCTTCAGTTGGATAGTCAGAAGATTATTTAACTGCATATGCAATACTCCCATTCTCCCTGTTATTATACATTGCATATTCAGCATGTCACTAATTTCTTTCTTTGTCTTCTTCCAAACTTCAGATACTATAGGACATTCCCAGATCATATGGAAAAAAAAAACCTCTTTGGTTACATCCATGCCAGCAATTGCTACCCATATTTATAAAGAAGTGTGATAATTGTGCTGGGGTTCCATACCATTTATATATTTTCCTTCTTGCTTCTTTAAGATTATTATACTTTACCATTTTATACATTTTATTTCATTCTTAATTTAAACTCTTCTACTGTTCGGCAGAAGCACCGAGAGTCTGCATGCTATGTGTATATGTGTGTGTGAGAGAGTGAATGTAGAGGAAGGGAGAATCCCCTCTTCTCTCGAACTCTCGTTTTGAACCTGTGCAGTAACTAAAGGTAATTGATCCTCCCTTCTCCTCCCACCCCACTTTATCTCTCCCCTCCGCACTGAGTTGATGATCCGCAAAGCTGCTGTCTGCTTTGTCTCCCCTCCTCCCTCCCTCCCTCCCCTATAGCTATTTCCATTCTCCATTAATCAGAGGCAGGCTTACAGGGTTTGGATCCCCGCCCAATAAAGTCAGGGCATGACACAAAGACAGGCAGAAGGCAGATGCATTAAAAGCCATAAATGGGAACATGAAAAAAAAGATTAAATGCTGATTAAATTAATCCAGATCTAAAATCACAGTGAAATTGTCCAATGGGGATGCAGCCAAAGTGGACTATTTCAGGCTTCCAAAAATATCCTCAAAAAAAAAAAAAATGCTTCAAGAAATTGTGGTATAAGTCCACTAACTGAGGAAGAAATGTAACATACTTCAGTTTTCCAGTCCCTCTCTGTGCATCCTAGTTATCGTAGCTAATTGTAAAGACTTCAAAGGGGTACCTGTCACAAAAGTTAACTCACATTAAATCAGATTCAGCTGTAGTGAAATCACACCAAAATGTGAGATCATGTTTCTAATGTGTAGTAGTTTCCTTCCAATACTTTTTTTTTTTTTGTAGATCACTTTTTCCAACATGGAAGGCACATTATTTCTTCCAATGTGATTTTTGTTCTTTTGAAAGTGTATCCATACACCAGATTTATGGAGGCCAGTTTTGGATGGTCTATAGGGGATGATGAGACTGGATGCTGTCTCAGTTTTTCCCCTAGTGGTGGAAAGCAAGCATTTATGGCACAATGGGGATTTCAGTTTTGCCTTTCTGTTTTTGTTGTTGGGTTGCACAATTCATTTATTGACAGTTGACAGTTTTGCACAGCAGTGTACATGAGGGTTATAAATGTAAGATGGAAAGGAGAACAATGGGTTCTAGTGAGGAAAAATTCAATAAAAATAAATAATAAATAAGGTAGAAATGTAATTGATTCTGGTTCAGTTTTTGGATTTTAAAAATAAAACAGTGAGAAAAATGAGTATTTTCACATTGTTCTAAAGAGTACAGCAAATCAGGACATTTCTGAGGTGGCAAAAGAAAGTACAGTTAATATAAATAAAAATATACTCGAGTTGATTTTAGCCATTGAAATGGTATTGGTTTCCCTCTGGAATTAAGAAAACCAGAAAGAGAAATGTAAAAAAACAGTGATGTTAGAGGAGAAGAGACAGAGATATTTTTTAAAAAAATTGCCACAGGATTGCTATGCTTTTTTCCTTTTCCCCGGAGCTATATATAGTGAAATTTGTAATTTTCTGCCACTTATTTTTGCATAAATACACAGTATCTTTCTCCACGTTATTCTTTAAAGTACCAGATGCCACTCAGATCAAACTACTATAATTTTCCAAAGGCTTTATAAAATTCCAGACATGCTTTTGGTCTAACAGGAATAAATCTTTTGCAACTATTATCATTTGTGTCAGTCACAGAAAAAAATTGACAGATCAGTAAAGTTCAAGTCAAGCCGCATGCAGCTAAGGACATAATTTAGACTTAAGTCTGGCAGTTCTCCTCCTGTTTGGAATGTAAAATATGGATTGACCATGATCACCCACTAATGGATACTTCTCAAGATCTTTTTAAGGCCAAAGAGGAAAATAACAAATACACTAATCTTTATCCAAATGAAAAACAAACTCTTTCCTGAAACTACTAGAAAAACAACAAAAGAAGGCCACAAAGCCTCCACTTCGTGAGACTGTGTCAACATGAAATGCAGATTCCTACAGATGGAACCTTCAGTGAAGCTTTTGATTTGCTACTGTAACAAAAATGAACAAACCTTTCTTGCATATTGATTATACAAGACTGTGTGACCAAACAGAAGTGAAGAGTTAAACATAGGCCATGTCTTCACGGCAACCTTATTTCAGATTCCAAACGTTTTCAATCCTCAGAGTCCGCATGGCAGTTTGGCTTAACACGCTTTTCCCATGTTAAACCACCCCAAAGCGAGGTGAATCTCAATCCTGATTTCAACAGGTCTCACTCCGGATTGTGCGCTTGAAACGTTTCCCACTCTTTACTGTGTGGACAGTACCATTTTAAGAGATGAGAATCCATGTTTAGGGTTTCCCTCTCCCAATAGCTTGCTTCCAAAGACAGTGATTTCAGTGTAAAAATCCACTTAACAGGGATCGCTACACTGTAGCAATGGAACCACTTCACACCTTGATGGTTGGAATAACAATGTTGCAATTTTGCGCAATTCTAGCTCTTTGGAGTTCTGACTTTAGAAAGGGAAAGGGATGAAAGCAGCTGAATGTGAATGTTTAAAGCATAGGGGCTTTAGTTGCCGCTGCTGCTGTGTGCCCTGAGCAATGGGGAGAGGAGGGGAAAGAATCGCTGTCTGGCTGCCCGCTGCCATTTTTCCTCCATCCATGGAAGCGGCAGCCACCCAGCCACCCAGTTAGGCTCGGTGAAGGGGTCCCTTATGGGTGGCGCGTCCATGCCAGGAGGAAGAGGTCAGGGCAACCCCGAGAAGCGGCTTTTAAAAAGTAGCCACTTGAGTCCCCCCTTGAGTCATGTACGCCACATACAGTCCTCAGAATCCGGATCCAACGCGATTAAGTTAAAAGTAATGGGAACAGGCAAATTCATGTTTGCATCTGGTTCTATTATTTCGGTTTAGGGAAAGCGAAATAAGCTTGCTGTGGGGATTCGCCCATAAGCAGTTTCTGCACTTACATTGCACCTTACTGGAGTGGTTCTACATGACCAGTCCCAGGCTGTTCTGTTTTTAACCTTAGGCCTATTCGCACTAGGGGCTCCAGAATGTAAGTAGGACACACATTTGCATTGATTGGAGGCCGGTTCCGTTCAGAACCATCCCAGCCCAGCCTAGCGCAGCCTACTCGCTACACTACATGCTCTACACTCATCCCAACCCGTCCCCCGGGCTTACCTGATGCGTTCAGGAGGGAGACCATATCCATTGCTTCCTCATGACTGCTCAGGGTTCCCACCCTCCAGCTGCTGCTATTGGCTGCTGCTGGAATGGCATCCTGTGATGTATTGGCAAGCACTCTGAAGCTGGGTGGAAGGCGGGGAGACAGTTTGATATGCCTGTTGATGAGCTGGGGAGTGTTTTGTAGAAGCTGTCCCTTATTGTCTCTTAAACCAAATATAAAATAGTTTTTGAATTCTTCATGGACAGTTGAAGCCTTCCAGTTTTCACACACTAGGCATCTGTCAAAGCAGCTTTAATGGTGTGTAGCTTTTAAACACTTGTTGTAAAAACACTGCCTTTTTTTACGATACAGAAACACCAGTATAAACAAAATGACTAGTAAGCTGTTTCCTCTAAACAGGAAAATATTCAAGAACAAAACAGAGTGTTTTACAAGGCACTTTCACTAAATGCAATTTCACTATAGCCATTAAACATGTTATAATATGCACAAAGATGCTGTTTAAATAATCCAATGGTCCCAAGATTTATAACATCTTCAGGCAACAAACCAAGACATGAGCTACACAGTGATCATTGATTTGCATTGCAATTTCAGGGTTTACTTCTACTGACTCATAACAAATGTCAGTAATTCAAACAGGAGATTAATTAGTATGTGTGAGGGTGTCAAATGGAGACCAGTGGTGAACCTGTATTTTCTCTAGTGGCAAATGGACATAACATGATGTCAGTGGAATCAATGGAGATAAAATGTAGATAGCATCCATTAATTGAGCATGTTATTGAAAGTAATTCAGATTCCCTTTAGAAATGGCTTAATTAATGGAAATTAATTACATCCCCTTAGATATAAGGAGGATTATTGAAATGAAGTGGAAGTCAATACAGGCAGTTACAAGTGGTTGAAATCCAGTAATACTTATTGATATTAACGATCTATGTTACATTCAAACAGACTTAACAAGTAACTACAGGACTGGATTTTAATGTTAAAACCTAGGAAGTAAGGCATAGAAATAACAATATTTTTAAAACAAAACATAAACATAGAGTTTTAAAAGTTTAGGGTACAAACTTTCTATACTTAAATAAGTTAATATTCTCACTGAAACTCCAACTTGTAATCAACACGTTTGCCCAATAGTAGGAATAGCTTTGCTTCTTTGGTCTTTAAAGGTCTTAGACAGCAACTGTACGTCAGCAGAAGAAGAGAAGCAGTTACCAGGAAGTACTTTAATTTGTGTGCAGCCTGGAGTAACAGCTAGGATGATTCTGTTAGTTTAGCATGTCTTTTACAGTATGTAATAGCATTGTTTATTGTATTGTTTCAGAAATTCACTAGTATTTGATCAATAGAACTTACTTGAATCAATTATCACCTGTTTCTAAGACATGTTAACTCAGAGATATACCATTTGGGATACAGGATGCTCTTTTAGGCAATCGATGGAAAGGCTGTGCTAGGACATATTTGATCAGGGGATAGTTTGTCTGCTCAACATTTCTAAAAGGCCCTGGAAGGAAGGAAGGAAGGAAGAAGGGAGGGAGGGAGGGCCATACACATTGTTCCAGAGGCAAGGACAAAAGCTTTTGGCTTTTGAAGTTAACAGTCAGTGGCCACCCAGAAGCAGCCCATTTCTGGAGCCATTTCTGGGAACCAAATAGTATGGTGTCAGGCTCCACACACCAGTGGACCATCATATTTTTCCACATGGCAGATAGCTGGTCTGGTCTATTCCCAGTAACACTTGGGAGAACAGTTAGAAGAGGTCTCCACTTGAAGTGGGCTCCAGTGGCATATTTCTGCCAGATACTGCTTCAATATCTGGTTCCACATGGACAAACCATTGCCCAGAAGGCACAACCTCCCAATAGACCAGTCTGAAGGGTGGATATGGAGTTCCACAAAGGCTGCTTGCCTCATTGGTATGTTACCCAATATTGTGGGTGTTACTCAAGATTAAGAAATTATTTCTTTGTAAGTTATTCTATGCTGTGGTTAGGAAACACCCCCTTTTTATTTAAGGAAATCCCAAACCTGAATTGGTCTTCAAGTCTAGGTTTGCAAAATTCACAAATCCTGTCAAATCTGGATGTGTGGACAGTACATGAACATGGGAGTTGGGCCTTTGTGGTTGGAGTTAACTTGTGGCTAGCTTGAATAATCCCTTATCCAAGCTTTGAAGAGTAGCTTTTTCTGTTATTAATTTTGTGTATTGTGTGAGAGGCAGAAGACAATCAACTGAATGGAGAAGATCTGATAAGTGTCAGCTATTTATTGATTTTTTTCCTTGCAAATAACTTGTGAAATCTTGTGTTTCCATTGTAAAGTAGTATTCTGTTCATCCACTCATCATAAGCTACATAATAAAAACTGCTTAAAGGGTGACACAAACTTGTTTCTTAGTAATGCTTCCCTTGGGTTGATTTATGGAATCATTTTTGTGTGTGCATGCAGAGCCCAGAGGTGCCCCTTTGCTTGAGGCTGGGAAATTATTTTCCTCCAGAAGTAATTGACTGCTTCAGTATGGAGTGTGGCTAACTTTCACTGTGGTTTGGCTCAGCCCTTCTATATGCAGAATCAGATAGTAATGGATGACTTTGTTTTGTTGCTGTGAAAGTAAAACTGAATAGCAAAGCTTTCTGGAAATTAAAATTACCAAGTGGAAACTAATAGCTTTTTTTAAAAAAGAAAAATTTAAGCAATTTCTCCAAGTACTCTAATCTGGATTATCTCTATGTAACTCAGGACCTTACTATGGATCTTGCCTTTCAAATTAGAATCCATTGTAATGACAGTTGAATTTTATGTATAACAGACATGCGTAACAGACATAACACACTTCTACTGTGTTTATTCTCCCAATGCTCATAAAAGAAGTTATGAGGTAAACTTGGATTATATTGCTCCACCCCTACCCCTTCCCATTCTAAATTTCTCCCAGACACTGTGAATGATTGGTCTGCGCACCTGTCAATTCCATGCCTTTGCTCCTATGCATAAAAAGCCCCCCCTCCCCAAAAATACACATGCATTGATGCCTATATACTTATTGGTTCTTTTGTGCAGAAAAGTAAAATATTTTTCAAATGGATGGGACCCTAAGACCATTCTTGCTCAAAAGTAATAGGTAGTAGCTACAACAAAATGGTAGGAACCAGAATCACGTACAGCCACATACCAACCTCCACAAATCTGCATTCATGGTCAAAATTTGAAAGTGAAGTAGATGATTGTAAAGAGAACACTTTTGATGCAGAAAAAGCACTCTGAAATAGTAAAGGCAGATTTCCACATTTGCCTCAAGATTTTTTCCCCTTTAGGTGTAATTTTTCCACAGTGGAAATTTTGTATAGTGAAGCTGCTCAGTTTTCACATGAAAGTCCAGTATCAAACAGCAGTGAGGCAGTATTAAAACTAACATTGCTCTTGAGGACTGTGCAATACGCAGCCTTCTGTACCTTCCAAACTGTCTAGATTTTGAACTTTATGCAATAAAGTTCAACAAGAAGAAAATGAAGCCAAATAGATGCTAAAATAATTTCTTCAAAACAGTACAGTCATCGTACACTAAACACTATTACCCTGGAATGCATACAGAGTGGAGGTGGTAGTGAATAACACAAGCTTTGACATATTATGAGTTTTAAAGATAGTTTAGGAGTGGAAAGAAAAGCCCTTAAACAGCTAAAAACCTGCCTTCAACATCAGCCAGCATCTGCCCCACTCCTGGTATCTTGGGCAAACCTGAATGTAAATGACCCTTGTCTTTCCTCTGCTTCAAAGAAGGGTCAGTTAGGGTAAGGTTACATTCAGGAGGGAAAACCTTGAGAGGTGAGTAGTTTAGGGTCGTTTGTAGGATAACCTCTGGAGAAATATTATCTTGGGGTTAGTGTTCCATATTAACTAGACTTCAGACATTAAACTTCAAATGCTTTTCCTACCCTAATCATAAATCAATTCCCTTTCTGCCACCAGGAACTCAGGTTTGCTTGAAAATCTGGATGGCATCGGGAAGGATTCTGCATGCAATCCTAGTGCTCTACTTCCTGTTCATTAAGAGTAGTGCTACACTTGTAACTTTGTTCTTAATACAGCAGCATGATGATCTCATGCTGCCTCTTGCCCCTGCACTGTAAAACCATCAGAGCTCGGGAGCTTTCATTTCCTGGCTGTGATGTTGACAGTTTGGGGTTGGTATTTTGAACATAGAAAATTAACTCACGGAACAGGCTACCGAGAAGACTGGTAAGTCTCCTTGATCAGCACTGGTCTGCTGCAGAGAGTTCAGTGTGGTGGAAGGAGCCACAAGTCTATGGTCTCCATAATCCTGCACATTTATGGTACAATATCTGCATAGACACACACTCATCCAGCCACTGTGCCACCTTAATCACTTGTTAGAGCATTTTAATGACAGACTAGTGGGAAGACCTTCAATCTTGACATTATAGTTCTCATTTCTGTAAATTCTACCACCATGTAATTTCTCAATATTTCAAACATTTTCTGTAAAATTTCCAGTGAGCCTGATAATTCTAGTAATCCACTTCTGATTTCTGCATTATAGGCATTTTTCTGATTGTCATATTTACATTTCAGAGTGTAAGAGAGAAAGCCACCTTTCCTGAATTAAAGTAGATCAGTCTTTCTTTTTTAAAAAAAATCTGTTTATTTCCAGCACCACAAAGATGTCTTATGGATCTTCCCAATGTGCCAGGGCTATCCTAGTGTTTTGAATCTGGAGTTTAAGAAAATGGCCCAAACCAGGTGGGATTTCTAGCAGAGGTTTTGCACAACTCTGATGATGGATGATTAAGAAATTTCTGTAAGGCAGGAAAGGTAGGCAATAGAAGTATTTAATGGGCAGATCCTGACCGTATGAAGACATTTAAAGCCTTGTTTACAAGCTCGGTGATGGAAAGGATATA
Source organism: Aspidoscelis tigris stejnegeri (assembly GCA_023333525.1). Taxonomy (NCBI): domain Eukaryota; kingdom Metazoa; phylum Chordata; class Lepidosauria; order Squamata; family Teiidae; genus Aspidoscelis; species Aspidoscelis tigris. The sequence continues at coordinate 45,175,791 of JALMGA010000003.1, read as the reverse complement.
AAGTCTGCATCCAAAGTCTGCTTATTTATTTATCTATTTTAACTCTGACATTCTTGTTAGGAAGGCAAAAATGTGAAATAGATACCATTTTTTTCAAAGTGGGGGTGCTGGCTGTGGTTGCATAATAACAGTGTCCTATAATCTCATTCCAAATGTGTGGGTGCCTGAAGGTTTCCTCAAATATTTTATGGACTGTTTTCAAAGATTTCTATAAAATCAAGCCAGCAATGTCTGCATTCTCTACCACATCAGTGAAAAACTCCACCATTTTTCAAAGTCATGAAAAATCCATTTTATGGGAAAGCATTTATATTTGACAAAGTTTAAATTTAGCAGACCATTCTCTGAGGTAAACATACTGCTGGTGAAACTCCACTAACATCATAAGATTACACCAGGCTTTCATTTGTCTGGTAGACACTATCAAGCCAGCTCAGGAACATTCAGCCAGGACTATTCTTATACAGATATATAGAAAAAAATAGAATGTTTTGTATTGCATTGTAATTTATGAATACTAGGTCTCAGAGACAGGGAAGTTTAGTTACTTAGGCTGTGGATGAGGACATTTGATTACTAAGGCTGCATCTACATGGGGCCTGGGCTGTCCAAACCCATATCTGTCCTGTTGGAGTTACTGGCAATGCTTGAAATAGATACAGCAATTTGGGTATTAAATTTTTTTTTGCTGCTGCTACCCTTCCCAACAAAGATGGATGTTTATCCTTCCACTCCCTGATTTGTTTCTTTAATTGCTGGAGTACTGGATTATAATTTTCTGTGAGAATCCTGTTTAGAATTTTTGGTATATATAAATACCCAGATATTTTATTCTTCTCTTATATTGTGAGTTATCGAGCAGTGCCAAAGTTGCCGTATATTCGGGCTGATGTTGTGGAACTGGGTTTCTGTCTTTAGTTTATTGGCAAACCTGAGGTGTTCTTAAATTCCTTTACTCTATTCTTGTTAGATAGAATGTTCCAACAATTCACTTTGAATATGAAACAATCTTCAGGGTTTGATTTGTAGGGTTTTTTTCTAAGAGCACTTTGTGAGAATTTGTTTCCTTATGCCTCGCTGAAATATTACAATATTTGCTTGGAAAAGTGGAGTATGGTTAATGTATGGAAACTTGCTGAAAATGGATGAAAGACAGAAGAACTCTTTGGGATGAAATCAAGGGAATAGTTAATGCAAGGATACAATATGCAGTGGTTTTTACATTTACAACTGATGAGGAAGTTTAAAATCGATAGGAGAGACCAACAATTTAAACCTGAAAACCACACATAGTGAAATGAGTTTAAAAAGGGTGAAAGAGGGACAATTGCTGTGGTATATAAATCATTATAGAAAATAGATATTGAAAAAGAACAGATCAAGGAATGTATGGCAGTATGGACAAGAAATTTTCAGTATAATATAAAGATGAAAGAATGAGAAAGAATATGGAGCAAAGATTTGAATTTTACTTTATGTTACAACCTAAAAGAAAAGTTGTATAAAGTAATATATCAAGGTATATGACACCATCTAGATTGTCTAATAAAGATGTTTAATAAGGTTTCAGCTAAGGTTTGGAAATGTGGAAAGAGAGAAGGTATATTGATGGACAAGTTTTAGGGCAAAAGATTATTAGGCAAGGATTTATATGGTGATGTAAACAATACTGAGAATAAGAATTCAGTGGAAACAAATTCTTTTGTTAGATATAGTTAACAAATGGATGAATATATGGTATTAATTCAATATATGATAACTGCAGTGAGATTTTTATATGTACAAATGTGGAAACAGGCAGATGAACAACTGGGTTATAAAAATGATGGATCTTGCAGAAATGGACAAGTTGACAAATATTTTAAGAGATAGATGTTTTCAGACTTTTAAAGAACTGGCAACCTTTACTGACTATCTACAAAGAAAGGAGAGGGACATTTTACAAGATTTGGTGATTGTTGTGAAGCTGGACTGGGAGGAAAAGAAGACAGACAGGAGGAACAAGAATTTTATTCTGAATTAGAGCAACTCAGAAGACTACAAGTCAACATAGTGTAACAGACAACATGTAACAATCATATGTTTTAATTTTACTTTATATGAATCTTGGTCATGTTTATAAAACAGAAGGAGAATAAATAAACAAAAATAGAAATATTATAATACCTATGAGACATTATACTCAGCCAATTTAGAAGTAATATGTAAGATCCTTAAATGCTTGTATGCTATGTAAAAATACAATTGCTTGTGTCAAAGTCTATGTAATAATACTTCAGATTTTAGTCATTCTTTGTATTATTTCACTGTACATTCTGCCATATTCAGAACTGTTACTTCAATATGATGAACTACAACAGGAATGGAATACTGAATTTTGCCATATTACAACATAGTTGTTAAAGTCATTGCTTTTATAAATCAGTGAGCTTGGATGTACTTACATTTTAATCTACTTTTGGTCAGCCTCTGGAGTGAACACTTCAGGAACCTTTCTTTCCGTATTTTCTAATTTAAAATGTGGATTTTTTTTGGAAAGTGAACAAAATTCAGTTTTTGTGTTTTTAACCTCTAATACAGGCTGAAGTTTTTGGTGTGATGCTCAAATGCATTTTGAAGGGTAGAACTTGGTGAAAAATAAAAGATTAAAAATAAGCTGGGGTGGGAGGAAATGGATTTGGCTATTTGGAATGAGATGAGGTAGAATATACAGGTGTGGTAGAAAAAATGGGAATAAAGAGAGTTTGAGGTAGGTGACTCTGTACTGGCTAGTATACCAGACCAGTAAGCATGCCAGAACTTTTCTTCTGCATGCTGGTATTACCTCCCTTAGATTACACCACCGTGTGAAAGGTCCTAGTACTCTTGCTGATCCAGTATACCAGCCAAGTGCGGAACTGCCCAGTATGAATAATCCTGAAGTGGAACAAGCTTTCTTGGCTCATAGCACTTTAGAATATGGCGTAGAGCTGGGCACAATCTTGGCAGATCAATAAATTCTAAATATTGATGGATTTCTTAAGCAGGTATTCTACAGTACTTGGGGCATAGCAGAGAAGGAGCCATCAATTTTCACTCAACAAATTTATCATTGAAGTGAGGAGGAATCTTCTGAATACTGTATTACAAAGAAGTCAAATTTATAAACTCTGCCAACCTCAGAAAGACAAAAGAATATTTGTCTTATGTTGTCCTGGAAAAAGAAAACTGCCCAGTTATTTTATTTCTTCTTCATCTTTGACTATGTATCATGAGCATCTGTAAACTAAATCTATAAACTATACTCAGTTGGGAAAGAGTTTTATGAACAGCTGATGTGAGGCTTGAAAAGAGGCAACATATTAAATGATGCTTGAAGAGGGAAAAAATTCTTGCATTCCAGTGCAAGGACATCTGGTTTATTACTGCTAAACTACTATAATTGTATCAGTACTGTCTGCTGAAGAAACTGCTCTAGGCTAGGCTAGGCTAGGTTTTTGAGTTTTCATGATAGACACAATTTTAAAAAGTGAATGATGACATTTAGGTTGCATATTTTAACATTTTAAACCATTCTGGACTGAATATGACTTGGAGCAAAACGAGGAATACAATATCAAATGTAGAAATGTATCTAGTCATCCTGTTGGTTTTTATCTCATTATAGGGAACAAGCAAAACCCTGATAAGTAAATGAATGAATGAATGAATGAATAAATAAATATAAACAAACATGCATCTCTAATGTGCCTGGGCTACTGAAGTGTACAAGGGAGAAAGCTGTGTCTTTTGTCAACTGTATGTCTTTTGAAAACTGAAAATGCAAATCAATTATGCTTTATTTGGCTTGAGTGGAGATCCTAATATTTAGATATGTAGATATTTATGTGGGTTGAGTCAGCACTATGTCTGACTAGCAGTATGAAGAAGAAACATTATTAAATAGCCAGCAACAGGGCTGTAACACTAAGCTATAGGCTGCTTCCAGACGTTGGCTATTTATTCTGCTATATATCCTATCCATGCTTTATTCCTAAATATCAAAATATAGCAGAATAAGTAAGCAACATCTAGAGGCATATGTTTTCTTTCATCCCAATTTATAGTGCGAGCTTAAAATATTTTTTAATATATGGTTATTAGAAACTAGTCTTTCAACTACAGATTCTGCCCCAACCTCCAATAAGAGATTTTAAAGACAGGATTTTCCACATGGTGGTCGGTAATCAAGACCTAGAGACTACAAAACTAAATCCCACTGAAACCCAGAAGTTAAAATATGAAGACCATATATGTAATTTGTCATATAAGTAATCTAGGTGCTCTCTGAAAAAGTGAAAGACATATGATTGCAACCTACTTGTGCCTTGCTTGTAAGACTGATTTTCTTATTAGTAATATAAATATAGTATGGGCACATTACTCTGAAGATTGGATGTATATCTGAAATAAACTATAACATTTAATTACTAAAGATACAACTTGCTTTCTCAGCCATGAACAGCCAGGTAACTGATCCAATGAGCAATGCTGTTATGTTTATCAATTGCTTAATAAAGTAGATAACAGATAATTATTTGGAAAAAGATTTATAACACCAAGTGTGGCAGGATCTCCATAGTTGCCTAGAGCACCTCCTACTTGATCCAAATATCTGGATGCCCCAAGCCAGTGCAATTACAAGCACTCGGTGCCAGCTGGCTCCTGGGATGCTCTACCCACCTTCCAGAAGCCAACCTGCCTGCAAGGCTGGTTCTACAATTATCGGGGTAACCTGCTGCCCCTAAGGCACCTCCTATCCCTCTGTATAGAGTGACAGACAAAGGAGGAAGCAATTTACTGGCATGGGGCATTTTCACAGACCATTTTCTAGGCCATTTCTAGTCCAGCATGAAAGTTACCCAATTTGAAACCTTGCAGTAGCGATGTGCATGAAAAAAAAATCATGTGTTTGTTTTCCTGTCAAAGCAAAAATCATTAATTGGTTTTGTTGTCGAATTGTTTAATCAAAAACTGCTTTCATTTTAAAACTTTCACAAAGAAAAATACCCGTTTTTTTCCCGATTGAAAAAAGCTGTTTTCATGAACAACAACATAGTGAAACAGAAATATTTGATTGAACTGTTTGTTTCTGCAATGATGAAACTGCTATGTTTTGGTCAAAGTCTGAGATATATGAAAACATTTTTCGTCCCGATGGAAATGACGGTGAACATGAACCAAATTCTGCACATCCCTACCTTGCTGTGAGGCTTTTGGGGTATAAAGTGCGTAACATTGGTGCACTTTTCACCTCAAGTGTGGCTTGCATGTGCCTTCTGTGGGTTGCCTCTCCCCTGGCTGCATCCTACCCCCATGTGGAAGCAGAACATGAAGGAAATGATCAGGATCTTGTGATTTCTGCTTTGGAGGGAATATTATTATGTGTGTAGGACACTCTGGCATCAATAGCCTGTGCTTAGTGTTTTCATTCTGAAGACCTGCTGCTACTTTGCTGTTGTGGAGATGCTGTGTCAGAAATGTGGTCCATAAGTTCTCAGTGTGGCACATAAAAATGTATTTTGTGCAGTGTGATGTTCCTTTTCCATTTAGATAAAAAGAACAGCATACAAAATGAGTAATCAAAGCAGCTTTGGCATCTAATGAGGTGAGTTGTGGCAGTAGATTGCTGTGTCCCAGAATTATAAGCTATCTGACTTCATTAAATAGTATAAAAATCCCAGTGAGACTTCCAGCTGGAGGGCAGGTTACGAATTAAAATAAAATAAGATATTTGTCATGGGAATATCACAGTACTTAAGGAAGTAGAGAGGGGATATCAGTTATTTTTGGCTTATTAACCAAATCCAGTTTTTTTCATATAGTGCTGTTTAGTGCACCAGTGCAGCATTCTGTGCATTTAAACCAATTTAACTAATTTAACATGAATTAATTTGTGACTTTATCCTCCAGAGCAGCTTGTTACACTAGATATTGTGTGACTGTTTGTTTGTTTGTCTTGTGCAGCCTTCCTTAGATCATTATTAATGGCTTTAAAGAGAAAAAAAAGTCCCCTCCTTTCTTTTTGTGTGAGAAATTAGTTCTAAGTTTTTAATGTAGAACTGAAACATAATAGTTAAAAGGCAAAGATAGTTTTCAGTTCTTCTGCTTTTGTTTGTTTCTGTAGGATTTCATTAGTAGCCTCAAGTCAGCAAAGAAATGCACATTGCTGATGAATTTGCTCCTAAGTCATCACTGATTGGTCAGTTTTCCTTTCATCTCTGCTATGCCCTTATCAGACTTGCTCTGAGGATGTTCTCATTTCCAGTGTGAAAGTTCTACACTTGACTATACATATAATACAGATATTTACCCCTTCTGACAATGTTTCCTGTTCCATTGCCATAAAGATGCAAGGGCTAATTCAGAGCCAGGCCAGATTCATGTCTCCCAAGGCTGAGCCACATAAAAACATAAGAGGGGCTCTGTTGGTTCAGACTACAACCTGTCTAGTCCAGCATCCTGTCTCACACAATGGTCCACCAATTGCTTATGGGTAGAACAAGGCAAAGGCAAATCCTCACTTGTTCTCAGATCCCTGCAAATGGCCTTGAGAGCCATCTTAAATATCTACCAACCTCAAGGCAGTGCTTAGGCATCAGTTCTGGTAGCCACTCATATCTGTCTAACTTTTCTTAAAGCTACCCAGACTGGTTGTTGCCTTCCTTTCCCATTAAAATACTTTTCAGCTACCCATACACCTGCACTCCCCAAATTTAATGTAGTCTCTGCTACATTATGATGTTCATGGCAGCATAGTGGATGAAGAGCATGCTGTCCATGTAGATGCTGCACTCTTTCTCCACTTTGAATGCTCAATGACAGACCCCTTGTTGCACATTCAAAACGTAATGTGGAACCTGTCTAAATTTCCTATTTGTAATCATTGTGTTCTGTTATTTTAACTATAAGCATGCCTAAATTTATTTTAGGTACAGAAGAGTGCAATTTTACTTTTTTTTATTTTGGATATCCTGGATATCCAGAGAAGGATTGAAACAATTCATCCATTGCTAAAGCCTAACATAAATGTTAATCCAAATAATTCATGATAAATTCAGTCCACAGCAGGACACACCACTGTTTTATGCAGGGAAAATAAGTTCTGAATTAAGTGTTAAGTAAGTTTGATCAGTGATGGAAAAAATCTTGTGTCTCTTCCATCTTTTTAAAGTGCTGCTTGCTCTTCTTAGGGACTTGTTTTGTGAACGTGACCTGCGGCATGAGTTCAAGTTCTTAACATGTGATGCAGTTTTCAAAGTCATATTGTAACTCAACTCATACACACAAGAACAGAATAAGGAAAACAGAATGGATCATGGTTCTAAAGGCATATGTTAAGGATTGCTGGAGTTCAAAACATTGGAGCTGCAACCAAAATGGCTCTCTTCCTGCCCGTGATTTGTGGGTCCTGACATGGATCAGTACCTTTTGGATCTAAAGAACAAGCCAAGCACACAGACAAGTACTAGCTGGGCAGAAGAGATAGGCTTGGATATATCCAGGTGCTGAATGTTGGAAGTCAATACCAGCACTTTCCATTGAGCCCAGAAAAGCAACTTCAGTGATTGAAGCAAGGAGGAAATCACCCTATCCTATTTCCTATGACTGGTTAATAAATGAGCCACTGCCTGTTGGACCAGCTGAAGCCCCTAAGTAGTCTTCAAAAATTACCCTAGGAAGAGCGTGCTGCAATAGTCCAGACCAGTGGTTGGCAAACTCATTCGTCAAAAGAGCCAAATATCAACAGTACAGTGATTGAAATTTCTTTTGAGAGCCAAATTTTTAAAACTTAAGCTATATAAGTATGTACACTGTTATTAACTTAATTAGGGTACTCCTAACCTGGAAGAGCCAGAATCAAGGGGCCAAGGAGCCGCATGTGGCTCTCGAACCGTGGTTTGCCTACCCCTGGTCCAGACACAAGAAAACAAGGACCTGAGTCACTGAGGCTCATGCCTCCTGGTAGAGGTAAAGGCAGAGCTGCTGCAACATACAAAGATGTGCAAATGTTCCTTTCACCACCAACTCCAACTGTTCAAAAAGGAGAAAGGGATAAAAAAAGACTCCTAAACAGATCTTTGGAGTTATTTTGTGACCTGGAGGCAGTCAAAGTAACTTGGAGGGATTAAGCCTGGACTTGTTTCTGACCACCCAGACCCTCACTGCCTCTAGATTTTGGTTCAGTATATTGCTGGGAGGCTCAGGGTAGAGAGATACAGCTGAATGTCATCAGCATACTTTTGATACTACCCCCATGTTTATGGGTGATATCTCACAGTAGCTTCATGTAGATGTCAAAAAGTGCAGGAGAAAAAGAAAAGGGTCTCTTGAATTCCACTGAAGTCCTCCCAAGAGATTGATTGCTTAGCCCCATCTACATTGATTGGAATTGTCTGCTAAGGAAGGATTAAACCAGTGTCCCACATTCCGAACACCTGTAGCTGATCCAAAAGGATACTATAGTCAATAGTACGGAAAACCATTGAGAGGCCTAGAAAGACTGGGAGTGTCAAATTATCCAGATCCCAGTCTCTCAAAATATATTTGACCAGTGAGATCAATACTGTTTCAGTGTTGTACCAGGCAGGAAGCCTGACTGGGAAAGATCTGGGAAATCTGATTCATCCAGGTCTCCTTGCAACTATTGTCCAACAATCTTTTCCAGTACTTTTATAATTTCAGCTTTTCTCCCAGATGAGTCTGAATGAAGGGGCTACATGGGTGATACTAGATTGTGTCTGGATTCTTTGTTTATCTATACTATTTTGGGGTAGAATAGAGTTGTGAAGAAGTGTGACAGAAACTAACATAAAATACCTAAATGCCAGTTGAAAACAAACTCTTCAACAAATAGCTTTGAAGTTACATTTTCAACATTCACTTCCAGTGTTTGGAATGCAAATATTGCACAAGACTATGGCATGCAGAAAATGAAACTGCACAGAAACAAAAGTGAAACTTTTATTGAGTTACTTCATTAATGACTAGAATTGTGGATAGTAATAGAAGATTATTATTATTATTATTATTATTATTATTATTATTATTATTATTATTATTATTATTATTATTATTATTATTATTATTAAAAGCAGCAGTTACACACAGCAAACGAGATGACTATGCTGGATTTCATATTATATCACTAATCGGGCACTTCCCAAGCACCTAGGACTGCATGATGTATCGGCGAATTATGCAAGCAGACCTCACTAAAGTGGCTTTTTGTAGTTGGCAGATGGATATCTTGTCAATGCCAATGGTTTTTAGGTGCCCTCTGAGATCTTTTGGCACCGCGCCCAGTGTGCCGAGTATGACTGGGACCACTTTGACTGGTTTTCGCCAGAGTCGCTGAAGTTCAATTCTCAGGTCTTCGTATCTGGTGAGCTTCTCCAACTGTTTCTCCTCAATTCTGCTGTCACCTGGTATAGCAACGTCAATGATCCACACCTTCTCTTTCTCAACAATTGTAATGTCAGGGGTGTTATGCTCCAGTTGTCTGTCAGTCTGAAGCCTGAAGTCCCAAAGTAGTTTTGCCTGTTCGTTTTCAACCACTTTTTCTGGCTTGTGATCCCACCAGTTCTTTGCCACGGGCAGATGATACTTTTGGCACAAGTTCCAGTGGATCATTTGGGTTACAGCATTGTGTCTCTGCTTGTAATCAGTTTGTGCGATCTTCTTGCAGCAGCTGAGTATATGGTCGATTGTTTCATCCTCTTCTTTGCAGAGTTGGCACTTTGGATCTTCTACTGAGTTTTCAATTCTGGCTTTGATGGCATTTGTTCTTATTGCTTGTTCTTGTGCAGCAAGAATCAGTCCTTCTGTTTCCTTTTTCAATGTTCCATTTGTAAGCCAAGACCAAGTCTTTTCCATGTCTACTTTGCCTTCGATCTTCTCCAGGAACTGCCCATGCAGTGCTTTATTGTGCCAGCTGTCCATTCGACATTATTATTATTGTTGTTGTTGTTTTGTTGTTGTTGTTGTTGTTGATGATGATAATAATAATAATTAAAGTGCATTCAATCCATCCCTTTTTTGTGATGATTAATAGTTTGTGATTACTCCCTGAGGAGAAATGTTTAATTGTAACACTGGGAGCAAAGCATCCTTTCTATATGCTCCCTGTTTAAAAAATAAGTCAGGCATTGACCATGGCTAGAGAAAGAAGCCAGCAACAGAAGGCTCTAGTCACTGACTGGGTTAAGTCTTGCAGGGCGTGTTCTGGGGACAGCAACATGGTTACACTTGCTTTGATTGGCCAGTCATATGAGACTTATTAATACCAAGGTGAGTGGAGTTGCTGATTGGTGGGAAGTCGAGATGGAGGAAGGATGGATGAAGCTCCTTTAAACTATCAGGGCAGGAGTGGTAATAAATTTGTTGTTCTTGGATACCATTGAGGTGTGGCCAACTCCTGTGTGACTGCATGGGCACCCCCATGGGCTCATTTATGAAGTTGTCTTGGCAGAGATAAAAATGGTTTGCCATTGCCTAAATCTGAGGAGAGGCTTGGGATCAAAGTGACAACCCTCTGCTTCTCATGCAATTAGATCTAGCACTAAGATACAGACATTTCGGTCATAAATTGCTGTGTTGCAAAAAGATTGCTTCCGTACTGGCACATCCCCTACCCAGCCTGGGTATCCACACCCTGATTTCACTGGTGTCCACCCTTACTGGCTCCCATGTTGCCAACACCCCAACAAGAGGTGACTCACCTTCAATCCTTTTCAAACAGGCCGGTGACAGTGGATGTCTGTCTTCCCCCTAGTTATAGTACTGTGTAACCAAAGAGTCTTAGTTATCAGTGATCATTCATATACACAGAGTTATTCAAATATGTTTCCAGTTAATAAATGAATTAATTAGCTTCAGAAAATGATGGGTCATGGTATGGAAGAATCTCAGACAAACAATCATGGACATGTATTATAAACTTCAATAAAACTTGTATAAACAAAAGCATATGAACCATATTAACCAATATGTGGATACACAATATGCAATATCTATTTTCAAACAACGATTGCTGCAAGGTCTTATAATGCATATTGCCAAAAGTTCTTAGTATGCAGTAGATGTTGTCAGATGTGTTTCAAACCCTATCTAACACCATACTGACATGATGCCTTGGACAACTTCTGGCTTCTTCACAAAGGGCTTGTGGCATCCTCATTGGCTCATGCTGCACACTTCCTGAAATGTTTTCCACCCCAACCCCAGTTTGTGTGCCATTCATACAAGGGTCTCTGGATCCAGGAACAGTCCACCAAAATGGGATTTTGCTGCAGTCTTGACGCAACTGGAGATTAGGACTGCTTCCACAAATACACAGTCTCTGCATGCTTTTTAAAAACAGTTGTAGAAAATATATTAAAGTCATTAGACCAGGACATGACCCTAGCTGACCAACAGCATGAGGTCTAGAGATCAAGATGCTTGGACTTCTTGTTTGCTTTTTTCCAGGTTCAGATGCCCCACGTGTTCTTATATTTTATTTATTTGCATTTTTATCTCACTGTATACCTGAAGACCTCAGCGCATGTTCCAACATTAAATATAAAATGAAAACAATAAAACAATAACAATGCCTGAAAGAGAAGAGGAGAAGCTGTTTCATTAATCAGTCAGGGAAAATAGTGAAGTGAAGGTGCCTGATGCACTTCAGGGAAGGCTATTCCATAATCTGGGGGGCATCACTGAGAAGGCCTTATCTCAGGTACCCATTTCTTGCTATTGAGGGTAGTGGCACGACCAGAAGGTAGTGGTACTTCGCCATAGATCTTAAGGCACAAGCAAGTTGATAGGGAAGAAGGTGTTCCTTTCGATGTGTGTGTGTGTGTGTGAGAGAGAGAGAGAGAGAGATCATTTGCAACCTCACAGTGCTTGCTTCCTCAGCATTTTCTTCTCCCCACCTCTGCTCTTCAGCTTGTGCTCTCTGGACAGATGCCCCAATGTTGGTGCCCAATATTAAGGGTCACATTGGCTTGCAACTAGAGCTGACTGATTTCTCAGCCAACAGTATTTCTCTTTTATACCAGCTTTGCCTCTTTTGAGGAGGCTATGGGCACATTTGGAACCCCGAGACCATGCCTCACCCTCCCCCAGTGCTTCATTTCTGCAAGTCATGAGTATGGGCCTCTGCAGCTTTTCAAGCATGGAGAAAGCCCTTAAGGACACCATTGGAGTCTTAGATCCCAGTGGATATCTTCAAGTATTTGGCAATTTCTCACTGCCTGCCTTCAGTATCATTTCATTTTTACCAGAAAAGTGGAATTGGCATAAGAGCTTTATCAATGGAAGTCCTCACAGGCATGGAAGTCTCTCCCTTCCTTAATAGCTCCTGGAAAAAAGACAACTCACTCCATCAATCAAGGATTGATGCTATATATACAAGTTATATATCCAAATTTATTTGCTGAGTAAGTCCAAACTTTCTTACAATACCATTACTTACCTATCACAGTGAACTATTAAGACACATAAAGTCTGAAATGTAATATGTATTCATGAACTATAGTATTTCCTCCCAGAAGTATACTAAATGTGAAACTTTCAAAGATATGCTTTTTGCATGTCATGTGAAAGTCCAAGTTACATGTAATCACCTGTCCATATGCCACTTTCAAAGCTATGTTTTGCACACACAGAGAGATAAGAAAGGTGAATATGAGTGGAATGTTAAAGCTGCACAAGGGGAATTCTACTCATGTTTCAATGGGTGCTCTGACCGTTTCCTTCTATACTTTCATTACACAGCTGCTTTATCAGCAAAGGTCACACTGCTATCAGAATAATATTTCAGTTAAAAAAGAGATCTTAGAATAAATTAGTTTATGAAGATGTTGCAAAAATCTTAGAAGCATGCCATAAGATATTGTGCTTTGAAACAAGAAAATTCTATAAGACTGATGAACCTCTGGGTGAAGAAATAATTTCCCTTTCTGATTTGACTCTCCTGTTCATCCATCTTTTCCTACATCTACAAGCCCCAAAATTGCTAATATACAGTCACCCTGAGGGTCAGGGTATCCTCAGGTCCTCAGATTAGATACAGAGGACCCCCATCCCTTCCTTCAAAAGAATAAAAAAAAATTAAGCTGGGGGAAGTATTCAAAGGTGATCCCCTCCAGAGAGTTCGGGTGAGGACTGCTGCCTCACCTCCATGACAAAACATTCACTGGGAGTTCTAAGCCATGTATTATGTAAGTGGCTTGACTTCAGGTTCCGTTTCTGGTCCTTCTTTATAAGTGTTTTTTTCCCCTTTTTTTGTTTGCCTACAGAGATGTCCTTGGGTGTGGGTGAGACAGTAAGAAAATTCTGAGTCCCTGTTAGTTTGTTTGTGGCACTCCTAACCCTATACCAGCTCTCACAGATGCTGGCTTTATCCAGCCCTGATTGGGGGTGATTCCAGGTGGTAGGAGACAACTTCAGGGTCTAAAGATCCCACATTCTTTCTCACAGCTCCTGCCAGATTCAGGAGGCCATTGCAGACCCTTACCTCCGTCTTCTGGTTCCTTTTAAGACTGTTCCGCATGCAAATTCCTAGAAGTGACCACCCACTTCCCTTTGTTTGTTTGTTTAAGCTCTGCTTGACTGACTTCCAGGTATTTGCAAGAGCAACAATCACAAAGGGAGCTGGCAAATGGAAGCAAGATATCACTATTATGGGAAACTTGGCATTACTGCATCTGGGAGCGAAGGCACAAGATTGTGCTTTCTGCCCAAGCGCCTTGCTTGTTGCTTACCCCAAAGTGCAGACCACAAAGTGCCTAGTGGTGACGTAGTTAGGGGATGCTTCTGCAAAGGTATCTGCAGGAACCTCCTACTGTGGTATGTATAAACATATACATACATATAGGTATATGTATATGTGTGTGTGTGTGTGTCACTATATATAATCTCAGTTGGCAAATTCTTAAGTTGTCTGACACTTTTTCCTGCCTGAACCAGGACCTGGTCTGTTGGGCTCCAAGTTCCAGTTCAGGCACATAAAACAGAGAGCTGTCAATGGAACCAGTGTCCTAGTTCTTTTGCACCTTTTTTCTAATGTGCATGTTGCTGCTGTATGCGGTTTATGGCAACCAGCCTACATTATTATCTTTAATAAATCTAGTTAAGTCTTGAAGCTCAAGGCCTTGCTAAAAACCTGTGAGTGATGACGAGCACTTCAGCAGACCTCAAAGGATAGAACTGGATGTCTTTTTAGCCACTTCTTAACTCTGTGCACATTCCTGCAACATTCTCTTGAAGAATCATACCTGTAGGGAATTAGCTCCTTTAGCACAAAGCACAGCGCTAAGCACTGTGGCATGCTCTTCAAGCATAATCTCGATGAGTGATGCTGCATGTAGCGTTCTCTAATTAAATAATGGCTAACAACATTTCCAGCGTGGGTGATATTTCAGCACGCAATCTCCTCCTATCACTGCCAGGCAAAACAATTATATAGTATCTCAAAGGAGATCACTCTTAGGCAGCACATAATAAGAGCAGCACGTAGGATGCTGTTCCGCAATGCAGGCCAACTCCGATTCCTGTCTTGGCAGGTATGGTATTCCTATCTTGGCAAGACAGTTCTTCAAGAACTTGCATGTTGAACGAACAAAAGCATCCATTAGCTGAAATGTTCTCTTCTGCAGGCATGTTGCCTGCCTTGAATCCTGTATTTTAAATAATCTCATATCAGTGCAGTTACATCATGGCTCCATGACACCATCTTATGTATATCTCCAAGAATCATTTATGACAGACATCAACTATAGGCTTACCGATTTCCGACTGCCCTTGAGGTGCATCCAAAAACCCTCACTCTACATGTTTAGGAGAGCAGTGAAAACACACCTCTTTGCTCTGGGCCTTTGGCTAAATGGAGATGTAGCTCCCCACCACCAATTTGCAGACCTTTAGGTATAGGGTGAGATAAAAATGCAAACAAACAAACAATTTTACTTTCTCTGTCTCTTTTGTCTGAGCACATAAGCCTTGCATGAACCCTAAAAACAAACACAGTAGTAAACTTTCACCCAGAAGAAACAGATTCTGATGACATATTTCTAGGTTTAAGGCTAGGATTGCTTCTCAGAAAATATTCTCATGGTGGAATGCACATGGAAAACATTTCAGTGGAACTGAAAATCCATGCAAACTTTTACCGGAAAGCTCCATAAGCTGGAGCCAGCAGGAATCTAGTGCTTTCCTCCCAGTTCCTTCCTGAAAAACCCACATGGATTTTCAATTCTGACGTAATGCTTTCCACGTGTATTTCTCTATGGGAACCAGTCCAAAAGCATCAGAATCAGCCCTTCAAGTCTGTTTGTGATCTCATTCAAAGCAGACCCAAAATATTTCTTTTACTCAATCTCTTTTCATGGTAGATTGATTTGCTTGAATGTGGAATGCAGACTGGGGGGTGGGTAGGTTTGAAAGCAATATGCTTCAGGAAACCTATAACGGCTATGCCCATTGATATACAGTTTGAAAATTATGATGGCCATGCCTAGAATAAAAAATGAGGTAAGAGTTATTTATATGATTGACATTCTGCTTCAATGTTTTCACACAAAGGCCTCTTTTTCTCTGTGATATGCAGACACTGCATTCCCTGCACATTCTTGCAGCCCACACCACACAGCCAAACAATAGAGGGCCTTCTTTCATTTTCCTGCCTAGTTTCTGTGAACAGGACTCTGTTGACAACAGTGCCTGCTCTCACTCCTGAAGAATTCCAAAAATTGAACAATCTAAGGACAGCCCGTGACTTTTCAGGAGACATCTCAAGTCATTCAGATTCTTAAAAAGTGTTAACTGGGAGCTCCCCAGTCTCTTCATTGGCTTGTTGTCCTTGTTTCAGGGGAAGCCTGAAAAAATGCAGTTGCTCTACAAATCAGTCTTCACATTTGGGAGGGCTGTGCTTGACATGACACCATTAATGACAGCAATAAAATGCAAGTATGCAAGACACTCACTTTCTTTCGTGACCGCAAATGCGTTTCTATTTCTCTCTCTCTCCCTCCCTCCCCCTCTGTGTATGTGTGTGGGGTGAACTTTTAATTCTCGTGATGGGTGCCAGATTTACAATTTCATGACTTGAGATCTACAAAGAGATTGTGAAGGGATGGGGAAAAGTTTTCACATAAAAGGGGGAGGCCACCTACAGGGCCGAAAGGGCAGCTTATTCTCATTATCTCTGTACTCTGTGCCCCCTGGAGTACCAGTTATGGCTTGCTTCTCAGAGAGTCCAGTCCAGGCCTGCACTTAATTGAAAAAGATCATAGAATCATTTAAGTATAGCAGGAACATCTGGGAGGAGGCAGATAAAGGGTACCCCTCTAAATCATAAAACCATGACCTGAACTTATGGAAATATAACCAATCAAATGACCAGTCATTATACATGTAACCCTAGATCCTGATTGGGGCCAACTAGAAAATGCACAGAAGAAGAAGAGTTGACTTTTATATCCTGCTTTTCTCACTTGTTTAAGGGGGCACAAAATATCTGACAAAGCTTTCTATTCTTCTCCTCTCCCCATGTGAGGTAGGTAGGACTGTGAGAGCTCAGCTGTGACTAGCCCAAGGTCACCCAGCTGGCTTTGTGGAGGACCATGGAATCAAACCTGGTACTTTCAGATAAGAGTCTGGCTCCCTAACCCATCCTGATATCTTCCAGATGCTGCCTTAAAATCAAATTTCTTTCCTTCAGATTTATTCAAATTCAGTGTAATGCAGTTGTAAGAGTACCTGAGACTTAGGCTGATCATATCTGGGTTGAATTGAACTGTATTAATTTAAGTTCATGAGGGGCGGCGGGGTGGGGTGGGGGGAGAAAATGTAAAAATTGTGTTTTGTATTTCATTTGGCAAGAAAGGATGTTTTGTAAAATATACACTAATAAAAATATTATAAAATAATGGACAGATACTGATAAGCAATAATTTCCCATGGTTTCTTCATCAATCCTTTTTTCAAAAAAAATCTCCATGTTAAATAACTTCCAACCTATAAGTATACAGTTGCAGTTGACGATATATTGATTTCATAGAACAATCAATATTTAAGAAAAGAAAGAGTGAGGAAGAAGGGACCAAAAAAAGGAAAACTGATTGATTTTGTATATTGGTATAGAAAAAACCTTTCTTTCTACACAGTACATGTAAAGATCAGAACATTTCCATATTATCTGGTTTCCTAAAGTTTGTAAGTTTTCTTTCTTAAAAAAGCCAGTGAAAGTAGCACGTAGCAGCCTTATGCCTGGAATGTTACAAACACAGCTTAAGGGATGTCTTCTTTTTATCTATCCCAACTTTTCCTTGGCACTTTACTTCTTTGGGTGGATCCAATATAAGCTGGGCCAGCCGCTGACGTAACTTTAAAAAGAAAACAATTGGAAAATGACAATCAAAGGAAGGTGAAAGATCTAGTCTCAGGGCTTCCTTTTCTTTTTTAAAAATCTAGACAGTGCACAAGCCTGACTGATAATTATGCCAGATAGAGTGTTTACTCTTACAGCTTTGTAAACACACACCCTTGCTTTAATGTCTCACACAGAATATACAACTCTTGGTCGCCTGATGAAGTAGCTCCAGATCTTGATCTAAAAATGGAAATAGTATGGGTGAGGGAACAGCTATCATTGACTCCATTATTTTGCTACTGAAAGCAAAGGAATAGATGGTTTCATATTCCTGTGGCTAATTCCATGAATGCATGCAAACTAGGCTTGCAAGTGCATCTTGCTTCACTACTATTAGCAGAGGAGCGGCTTTGCATAGGCAATGCAGGGCAGGCAGTGTCATACTAAATTCTATCCAACACTTTACAGCTATTTCCCAACCTAAAGTAAATCCTTCTTCCAATGGATTTCTCACAATGCATAATGTGCAATAGCTATTTCACCATGCCTAATGTGGATATACCAAAGGAAGCCTGAGAATTAAGATGTTAACTTGGTGAGAAAGTGGTGGTGTGCTATTCTCACTCCAGCAGCCATTCTTGGGTACATGAATATCAAAACTAGAGAACTTTATGTCATAGCTTTGACATTTCCAACTGGGGATGTTTTGGGGAGAACACAGGTATTGGCTTCAGAGGTATTCAGATGTCTTTTCTATAGAGCAGAAAATAAGAATCTTAGGGTGTTTTTCCACTGTCACTAGAAGTACCCATTAAGTACCCATTAACGGGTACTTAATGGGTACTTTTAGTGACAGTGGTAAAACACCCTTAGGGTGCTGACCACCCTCAGGTGCTTATATGGCCACCTCATTGATACACGGCAGCCATGTGAACTTTGGCAGTATGGGAGTTAGCTAGCAAGGAAAATATACAAGAACAAAGGGGGGGGGATGATGGGAATATCTATTACTGAATTTTTCATGGCTGTATGGAATATATTAATTATGGCAACATAAGTATGAACATAAAACCACAAGAGGAGCCCTTCAGGATCAGGCCACAGCCCATCTGTAAATGCTCCATTCTTGGTAACAGCACAGGCACATCCATGATGGTTGATGGTTGCATGGCAACAATATGGAAGTGGATTGCCATTGCCTTTTTCCAGGGGGATGCCATAGATTGAACTTGGGAACTTCTGCATACAAAACAGATGTTCCACCCCTTAGCAACAGCAAAGGTTAACACAGAACAAATGTTTGTCAGGTGGTAGGCACACTATCTATCAAATACTTGATAGCTTTCTGCAGAATAGCCTGGTCAGTTACATTTTTGCCATCCAAAGTATTATTCATGACCTCCCAACCTTTTGTATAATAATGGAGAGAACAGAACCATCTGATGTGAAATAATTATTATAATTTACAAATACATTTACTCCTTTTTAAGTACATAGCTTCTTCTGGAGTTCCAGATGAGACATTTCTCACATATATTATTTAGCTTTTCCTGAGGCCTAATGATTGTTTTAATGTAATGGCCTTAGATATTGATTACCCTCATTCAGCTCAAATCTAGGCTTAACAATCTATACTAGTGCATAATTTATTTCTGATAATATTCCTAATAAAGGGTTGCAATTAATCCACAACAAGATGGGAAAAATCAATTAATACAGATTTCTTCCACAAAGAATAAAATCCTTCTCAACTGTCCTTACTTATCCTGACGCTTAACCCTACTTCTGCTATTGAGCTGCAAGGACTAATAATAATAGTAATAATAATATTGATTTCACCCTATTTCTAAAACAAACAGTGCTCGGTGAGAACAGGAAAGACAGAAGGTGCTTATTATTTTTTAAAGAAAATACATGGAGACACCTATGTTTCAGCTGCAACTCTTGCACTGAGTTGTACTTTAATAACGCTAGCCATTTGCGTCTCCCACTTGTTACTTTTATAGAAAACCAGCTAGTTGCACGTACCTCATGTAGACATCTCATTCAATGTCATTGTTTTGGAATTAGCTAGCAGCCTGTCCTTTCATTCTAAATTATGACCTGATTCCAGAAATGGAACTATGTTTTAGATTCATCTCCCTGGGAATGGATTGCTTTCCCACTAGATTTTAGTGCGGTGTACACGTAAAACAAATGAAGAAGATCATCTGTGATTCCTTTTTGTGTCTCCGTAGGATTGTATTTCTAAATACTGCACTGTCTGCACAGATGAGACATGTCTTAATTTTAGCCAGAAAACCCCCATCTCCACCCTATGTGAAGAAGACCCTTAGCAGAAAGTGCCCCATAAACAGCTTTTGCTGTTTCTTAAGGCAAATATTATTGCATTTTGCAAAACAACAACAACCCACAATATGCTACTGTCTACCGAATGTCAAAAATCTGTAAAAAATATTCTTATTTATTTTGTTAAGCTGCATATTTCATATTAATGCATCACTAGCCAGCTGTTGTTCTGGTTGTCCCCATAATAGAAACAGTGCGTTTTCCCACTGTAGCAATGCTATTCTTAACATACAGTGGCTTTGCCTGGCTAAAAATACTAGTGTCCAATAGTTTGTGGGAAAATTATCTTGCAGCTATTTCTATTAAAATGGTTGAACACTGGACACTAACAGTTTCTCATATTGTATTTAGCCATTTACATACAGTTTTTTTCTTCTTTTGCTCTAGCTGCAAGTCCTTCAGTGTAACACACCCAGGGCTGTTGTTTTTGGTCTACCATGCTGATGTGCTACTCTTTGAGGCTACATATGTGTCACATATGGCACATTCTGGAGAAGTAATGCCCTAATCTATTAAGGATTAATGGACATGGAATGGATTACTAAGAGGTTATAAACTGAGAATGTGAATAATGAAAAATGGTTTTATACTTCTTAAGGGATACTTGTCCTAAAACAGCCTCATTAGAACACTGATAAGCATTTAGCTGTTTGTTTACATTAGATTAAGTTGCTCATGCCTCAAAACTAAATTAATTGTGAAAATGTGGGTTAAGAAACGAAGTTCTGTAATAAGGAGAAATCTGAAATGGAGGGAAATTGTAAATTTTACACAGTGGAGAAAGTTGTCATTTGGAGGATAACAAAACAATTGTGTGATATAAGACATTTTCTTGTGATACGTTTAGATATCAAAAATATAATGAAAATCCCCCAGCCTCTAAAGGGGCAGACTAGGAGTTGACTGGCCCACCCAGAAATGGCCTTGGAACTGAGCCATTTCATGGAGCTCAGCAAAAGGTCACCAGATTCCAGAACATGGGCTGGTGCAATTCTGCTTCCACTTTCTATAGGAACAGAAGATACAGGTCAAGGAATGGGCCAGGTGCTTTGTTTGAGTGGATACCATGCTCAGATCATATCTGGTGCAGTTCCAGGGGACCATGTGGATGGTTGGCAAAATTGCAGGACCATGAATAATAATAAAAACAGAAAATGAAACCTGTATACTAAAACAATAAAACTGTCATGCCTCTGTAACAAATTTGTTTATGTTAATTAGAGTTGAGTTGTAAGCCTTATTTATTGGAAGTTTTAGAAGAGAATGTTAGTCTGTCTCTTTAAGAAGTGGGTTTGTGGATAAGAGCTTACAGAGAAGAGTTACTTCCAGTTTTCAGTCTGCAGTCAGAATGGAAGGAAGCATTATTCTTAGATAGGCAGGAACTCCTTATAGGCCAGACAGTGCCAAGAGAAAAGTAGAATTTCCTTCTGGACCAGCCAGTGTCACTACAAAGAAGGGAAGAAACTTCTTACAGGCCAGTCAGTGCCTCAGCAAAGAAAGTAACTAGAGAAGCCACAAAGAACTGAGAATTAAAGATCTAAGCTGCATGGGAAACTGTAAGCGCTTATTTACTAAGAAAGTTGTTATATTTGTTATACTGTTCCAGTAAATAATTCATTTATATCAAAAAATACTTGTGGATTCTTCAGTAAGCTGATTCAGACAAAGGGCTTTTTCACACACAACTTCCCTGGGATAGTGTCCTAAGGAAGTTTGTCTTCGCAATGTGAATACCGACCCTGCTCCCAATCTGCCTTGAACTTACCTTCTAGCAGGGTAAATGCATATACTTCTGTCTGGCAGCATCTGCCTCCCTGAACCAGCAGCAGTGCACATCTGGCCATTGCTACAGTGAATGGGTGACATGAAGCACTACTGCAAAGCCACCCCACCATGCCCCTATGAAGACTTCACATGGAAGTAAATGCAAAGGCTGCTCCCAGGGCTTCCGGTTTTTACTGGTCCACAGCTATTGGTGACGGGGCCAGCTATGCATGCATGGAGCCACTCGGAAATGGAAACATTTCCGTGTGTCCAGATGCTCTGAGCTGGAGTGTCCCTGGGTCATCCCAACAGTCGTAGGGCAAAAAGCCCCCAAATCCCACTGAAGATCATAAGTATTATGCTTGTGGCTAAAGCTAGCAATAGATCATCCAGGAAGCAGTAGCAATTTTTTTTTAATTGTTGCATACCATCAAATGGGTCCAACTCCTTGTTGACTACATGAGCACCTCCATGGACACCTTTATACAATTTTCTAAGAATGCAGCCTAAGAAATGAGTAAAGAAAATGTGTTTTTCTTTCTGTGAGTCCAGAACAGCATAATAGACAGTAATTCTTTTGGTTAGAAACATTTTATAATGTTCAAGATAATGGCTGTGTTTGCTTTCCCAAATAAACTTTGAACCATTTAACAGCAATGATAGGAAACCTTGTCAAAATGTGGTTATCTATCATTTATGCCCCCCACTCTTTCTCTGAAGCTGCATCTGAACTTGTCCCAAGGTCCCCAGGATACACAATTGTCTGCACACATTGTGGGGATGTGTGCGTACTCTGAAATCGCTCCAAGTCACATTCTGAGGTAAGCCTGTTATAGACACAATTGGTATTTATTCTGCTACCATTTGTTTTCAGGATGTTTATCTCTACTGCCAAATTTTTAGTAGTTTCTTTTCATCTACTGTGTAGCAATGCTTTCTATTGTTAAATGTTTATTTTATTTGCCTTCCGGGATAACAATTTAGATTCCTTTGTTCAGACCATACCATCTATCAAATAGCTACACACATATGTATATTTCTGGCAGAAGAAACTGTGGAATAGATTATAGTTATTCCTGCTGTCTTACATGGATATCAGTTAATGGAAAATCTTTAGGTCTAATCTTTTGGTAATGGTAAATAACTTTTCCATATCTGCTAAAATATGCATAAGTTGATATACCTCTATGAGAAAATTAAAACAGTTAAAATATGCTTCAGTTTAGACATGGAGGCAGCTGTGGCAATATTTGTTAAATATTGTCATGGTCCTGATTGGAAATAAGGATGTGCACAGATATTTGAAAATTCAAAAATCCCATTTGAATCTGTTGAATGTTGACATTTGAATTTGAATCAGATTTTCGAAAATCCGAATATACACATTCAAACAAATTTGGTATTTTTGAAAATCCGATATGGATTTTTGAATAATTCAAATGAGTAGATCCATATCTATCGTATATGAATGTGTGCAAAAAATATACGTATTGGTGAATAAAATGCGGGATGAAAACAGGATGCATAAGGGATAAATACAGATTTGCGCAAATTCGTATATCGGAACCTTATCGCCATTCAAACATCCGGATACGAATTGGATTTTCGAAAGTACAAATCCAGATGAATATTCTATTCGACTCAAATTTGAATGTAAAAAATACATTTGTGCCCACCCCTAATTGGAAACAAAATAACATGATTGGTTTAGATTCACAGAATTTCAAATCAAACACTGCTTGGGTAACAAGGTTTGGTGCTTCTCATCCCCACTACATTTCCTTTACAGGAGTGACGGATCTCCTGGAATGGGAGAGACAATGTATTGCAACTTTTTGCAGTGAAATGAGGCAATGAAAATCAGGGAATCCTATCTTAAAAGGCTGAAAGAGGCTGTCTGCTATAACAGAGTAATGTGGAATTAAGGTCACTGCCTATTTCTTCTTCCGGGGCCATTTCCTTTGAGAGGTAGCATTTTGGAAGCTCAACATGGTTAATGGGTGGAACTAGATCCAAAATCAGGCTACTGTGTCGGAGTTTTAGAGTCTTCCAATTCCTTAGTTACCAATCACCAATCACTACTACTAGAAATGCGTTCACACTCTGGTTCCCAGATCACCCAACCTTCACAGTACGTGAGGCACAGGCAGGATCCAGATGGCATCAATACAGCACTTTGACTTCACAGTGAGGGTATAGGAAGTGTACCATCTGCACAGATGTTCCCCTGCTATGCCACCAGAAATGCCATGATGGCACTTTAGTTGCAGAGTAGTTTGAAGAACCCTTTTAGCTCTTCAAACCACTTTCTGTTGTCATCTTCAAAGACCTGTCTTTGAAAATGACAGGAGGGAGTGGAGGCATGAGGTTGGCAGTCTCTGCATTACTAATAGCAATACAACTTATTTTTTGTTTTTGTTTTTTGTTTAGTTCTCTTTCTCACATCCTTGCTTTCTCCTTTTCTCTGCTTTATGATATGATTCTCCAGCTTTTGGTACTTTTAGTGCTTTGGATGATTAAAGCACTTATACAGTATAAGGATTTGCTTTTGTCCTTTGAGTTTTGGATCGTTACCCCTAATACTGGTGCAGGGGACAGCACAGTTACAGTCCACGAGGAGCTGCTGGATCAGGTTGCTGGTCTGACCACTAACCCATTTGGGTGGGTGAACATGTGATCAGGCCACAGATGCTGCATGGGTTTTCCATAATGATGAAGTGGACAAGGCAGTGCATCCAAATATTCTGCTATAGTTGGAATTTCCAGAATAAAGCATGGATATTCTGGAATATCTATGCTTTATTCCTGAATATCCAAATATAGAAATAATTAACAAACATCTGAATGCAGCCAAAGAAAAATAATTTTTTAAAAAAATGGGAAGAACATACTTCAGTATTGTCATCCCTTTGATTTGATGCTTTGTCAGAGGCTTTGAGTCCTCTTAAATCGGTGAGAAAAGCAGGGTGGAAAAGCCAATTCCTTCTCCTTCTTCTTCCTCACAGATGATGATTAACTCTTCACATGTACAGTTATGTATAATCATACTGGTGCACTTTAAAAAGTGGTGGATGGAAATTATAGAACTAAGTGCTCAGAGCCTATCAGCGATGCTTGGTAGCAACTGTGCTAACTCGCTGACTCAGAGATCAGAGGCGCCGCCTCAGTTCTTGATGGACTAGTGTCAACAAATATGACAAACAATTTCCCTGCCATTTGGGATGATGGTGACTTCCCTGTTTATACTTAGAAGCAAAGAGAAATACATTAAGCTTGCCTATTGCATTCAGAGTTAAAAAGTACAGCATGTTAGCGTTCAGATTTTGGTCTAAGTAAATGGGGATTCACTTGTTCAAGTTGTAGCATTCCATAAAACCAAAATTATTGCTTGCCCTTTGATATGACAGCTTGGATAGGACATTGCATTAGTGCTTCAGCACGGGGGTTATTGCCCTTTCTCCTAGCTATCCTAGACCAACCTTTATCATAGAGCGTTTGCCAGAAGGTCAGCAACTCCTTAAACTTGAATGTTTGGATTTTTTTTCCCTCTCTGAAATGTGTTCTCTGTGATGCAAATTCTTGTCTGAAATGGTTGTTGTTCAAACTGACTGCAGGTCTCCATGTCATTGTAATCTTGTATGATAAACAGCATTGCTAGTGATCTCAGTTGCCCCCAAGGCACTGGGGACAGTAAACTTGTGCATTTTAAACTATAATGATGAAAAAAGTGAATTAATATAAGAGAGACAAGAATGGCTTGACTTGTATTCCTAATTCTAGATATGCTAATTGTATGGACAAACATATATGTTGTGTGTCAAACACAGGCTGATTTTGTCCTGTATAATTAATGTCTTAGGAAAGCATCATATATTTAAGTACTGGTAAGAAATTTGTTGTTTTCACAAACAGGCATTATCATTTCATGCTTCAGATGGCAAGAGGAAAGCCAGAAGTAATGGCAAGCCAGTTTTTGTCCCTCACTGTGGGAGCCCCCTGGCATGTAAGTGACTTGGTGTCAAAAAATGACTTACTGTCTGTTTGACAAACTCATTGGCAGAGTGTTCCTTCTCCTGAACAAATTTCAGAATAAGGGGCAGTGTTAGTGAAGATTCGGCCAAGCGTTGTCTACTCCAATCACACTTTATCCCTGCTAGATGAAGTGTGGACAGGGCTAGGACGCTAGGGTGTCATAGGCCAGTATAAGTAAAGACTCTTTAAAGCGGTCTAAAGTCATCCCAGTGCTGGTATACTAGACCATGAAGGCATGTGGTTCAGTATACCAATGCGGTTCCTTTTGGTAGCTTGTTCCAGGATGAAGCAACCGGCCCTGTCCCAGAACACCACCCACCCACCCCACCACATACGTAATCGCTGATAAATTATTCTGACACCAACTCAGATGACTTTGGTTGCAATCAGAGAGGGTCTATAACATGAGATTATCCCAGCACTATATTCGGATTGTCATATGTATCTGTAGAAATGCCAACATAGCCCAAGGATATAGGGTTGAAATCCCGGTATGTTACTATTCTAGGGGGAAAACTCCCAACTTGGTTTAACTTGCCATGGAATACCATAGGCAAATTTAAATGTGAAATGCAGTTGTTTAGGGTGGTTTTCTGCTAAATATCTTCATGGAAATAAGTACTGGAATGACAGGCTGTAAACATTCAGCAGTCACTCAATTTTTATGTATAGGAATCGTTATTAATTTTTAAAATTGGCTCCTTGCTTTATTGTTTTTCAAAAACTGAAGCCAAAATTTTCTTTTTGTAAGTTGATAAGCTTTGCAAGGAGGCACAAAATGCCTTTAGTTGTCTAATACATTATATTCAGATATAATAATGATTAGGTTATTTAATCAGTGGTGGAAACCCATGGATCAAAAGCATTGGAGATGAAAGGAAAAGGAAAACCTCTTTTTTTGTTGGGGTGTTATACCCCACTTTTCTCACCCTGTTTAAAGGGACTCAAAGTGGCTGACAAACCTTTTGTTCTTCTTTCCACAACAGGCACCCTATAAAGTAAGTGGGGCTGCGAGAGCTGAAATAGACCTATGACTAGTCCAGGGTCACACAGCTGGTTTTGTGTAGGACTGGAATTGAAACAGGAAACCTCCTGTTAATTCCATCAGCCCATGTTTTTGATCTGCAGAGCCAGATATAGGTAGGTTCCACACTACACCGTAGTAACACTGTGAATGTGTTTGAAAATGTAGGGGTCCACATGGCCCTAGAGTCAGCAAGCATAAGAGTGCCTTAATAGTTGAGCATGAAACTGCCTTAATAGTTGAGTAGGAAGAAGACTTGGCTTTTATACCCCACTTTCATCACCCTTTAAGGGGAACCAAAATGGCTGTCAAACCTTGTTCTTTTCCCTACATCTGAGGCCCTGTGAGGTAGGTGGGGCTGTGAGAGCTCAGAGAAAGATCTGTGTCTAGCCCAAGGTCACCCAGCTGGCTTTGTGTAGGATTGCAGAATCAAACTGGGGAACTATCAATAAAAGTCCAATACTCTGACCACAAGATTCCTCAATTCTGCTATTCCACCATGATATGAAGACTTACCTGTTCTTCTTTCTTCATAGTAGATAAACTGGCCTTGTTTTTTTACTGCAAATGAAGGAATTGGTTGACCTTTGGGAACACTTCCTGTGTTTGGTCGAAAACACTGAAGCTGAGGAATGAAAGCCAAAAGTTGCAAGCACACCAGCCCTGAAGCAGCTACATTCACTCGTAATGTAGCTTCTGCCACCTCTGAAGCTCTTGATTGAAGATTAGCCCGTTTTTATTAAAGAAATATTAAATGAAGCATCACTGAGTTTTAATTATTATTAATTATGCTTTGATTGCTTATGACTATTGTGGTGCCTACCCCAAACTCCAGTGTTGGTTGATGTAATTCAAACTGTAATGAAAGCGCATTCAATGCAGGATCAGTATGGAAGCCCAAGAGGATAGGAGGGGGCAAAACTTCCCTTATTAGAATAAAGGGAGGGGGAAGAGAATGCCCAGAGACCCTCAACCAATCAGGCGTCGAGTTACGCCTGGCTGGTGGGGGGCGCATTAAACCCTCCTGCCAGGAGAGAGGAGGAGGCTATGATCTGGGGTTCTGGGAGGAAGGCGGGTTAAACTCAGGGGGATTGATCCCAACATAGTTTCAGACCTTCTAGGCTGGGGACACAGCCAGAAGGGGCAGGAGAGGAAGGATTATTTAGTTATGGTATTATCTTTGGGTGCTTGTGTACTGAAACATTTATATTTTTCCTCAGAACATTTACCGTACTTTGTTTCCACACCTGTTACAGTTGTACGAATAAAGCTTCCTCTTTTGTTTTATTAGAG
Source organism: Aspidoscelis tigris stejnegeri (assembly GCA_023333525.1). Taxonomy (NCBI): domain Eukaryota; kingdom Metazoa; phylum Chordata; class Lepidosauria; order Squamata; family Teiidae; genus Aspidoscelis; species Aspidoscelis tigris. The sequence goes on along the minus strand of JALMGA010000003.1, from coordinate 45,147,952 downwards.
AAACTTTGCCAGCTTCGCTACATTTTAAGCCAGGAGAACGTTACAGTTGCAAAGCGCTCTCTCCTCAGGAACCAGGGAAGCAGAGACAAGGGACATTAAACAGCAAGAGGGCTGGTTACAGGAGCTTTAAGTAACAGGCAACAGAAGAGGAGAGCTTTGCTGGTGTATGCTCGCTGGTGCGAGGCTTGGACAGACAACAAAAGTAAACACATTACCAAGAATATAAAATTTTAAAAGCCTCTACAGATATGGGTGCAGGGGAAAGAATGGAAGTCAGCTCGCGCTGGAGTATGGATGCCACAACTTTATTTAGGAGATATGTTTAATGTAACCAAATCTGGATGAAGGGTAAAACATTATTCCCGCCAACAAGACAATCTAGATCCTGCCTTTCCACCAAATTTCAGATTATATCCTGGAATAGGGACCTGCCATCTGCATGTTAGTGCAGACAATGACAGGCTTATTTATGAGACCATATTGGCCCCAATTAAAATGCAGTGATGATATAATCTGGAATAAGGTCCAGTGCAGAAAGGGCAGTAAAAATCCCAAGCAGAATTGTGCGCTGGGAACATGAACATACCTGGAAGTATGTTGCAGTTCTATGTCTCCTCTGGATGAGGATGTGATGCCATCAGTGAGAACAACCTCATCTTTCTAAAAAGAGTGGAGTTGTCCTTGGCAGTGTTGCATCAGCCCTTTCTCAAGAGGAAATTCATCTTATGGAGGCTTTGTATTCAATTAAAGAGCCCTAACTGTGCACAAATATATGAAATTATCTATGAAAAAGGCCATGTATTTTAACTGTATAACTGTATAATGGTAATTATGGGCAAGGCAGTTTGCTGGAGAGATCCAGAATTGAAAAAGTTTTAATTTTTTTTCTGCTGATTTGTTTTCATTTGTCTTCCATTTGTATTTTTATTGAGTCTGATATCTTCCTATAAAGGCCTCAATATTCTAAAAAGGAAAGAAAAGACCTTTACATTCTCTGAGCAAAAGTGCAAAGCTGATAACAGATGTTCCATTGATATAAATGGGTAACTGGAGTTGAGCAATTTCCAAAGTTCAGCAATATGTTACAGAGCTTCCAGGCAGGAGTAGGGATGTTACAATTTTTTTGTGTGTGTGTATCTGAATTGTCTCGAATCAAATTAAAGAAAATTTGTATTCATTCAAATAGATCCCCTTCAAATGTGGTAGGATTTGTATTTGATATGAATGTTTAGTCCCATACGAATGCATACAAATACCATATGAATCCCGTTATGAATCTCATACGAAGCTTCATATGAATGTATCAAAAGGTTCAATTTGAATGATAATTTTTGAATGTGCCAACACTTCGATTCAAATATCCAAATTCGTACAAATTTCAAATGTTATGAATGTGCCCATTCCTACATGGGAGGCACTGGACCTATTGTGGAGGCAGGAGGTGCAGGTTACATGGCATGTCCCTCCCAGCTCCTGAAATCCTTGCAGGTGCAGAATGAAAGCTATGTAGCTGCAAGGTTTCCACCAGTGCTGGGATGTATGGAAATCATCCTAGTTATTTATCATATGGCAGCAACACATGGACTAACAGTTAAAATGGGATGTTAAAATAAGAAGTTCATAAGTTAAAGAAGAAGAAGAAGAAGAAAGCTTTTCTACCCCACTTTTTTCACCCATTTCAGGGGACTCAAAGTGGCTGACAAAGCTTTCTATTCTTCTCCCCCCAGCAGACACCCTGTGGGAGCTCAGAAGAGAGCTGTGACTAGCCCAAGGTCACCCAGCTGGCTTTTTGGAGAAAGGTGGAATCAAACCCGGTGTTCCCAGATAAGAGTCTGTCCCCTTAACAAGACCGAGCTAGCTCACCTAGACCAAGCTGGAGTTCCTCAGAGGTGCCTCAGGAGACAGTTGTGTTTGATGCTGGTGTTCCCAAGCCTTCTTTAATCCACCTTTTCTAGTACAGGATATTCAGGAGAGGGGGAAGGGGCAGATGGGTGTGTGAACAATCCCACCTCAAAGTCTTCTCCAAGCTTCCTGAGAGGTGTTTTTTGTTGTTGTTATTGTATCTGATTACAACTTTGCACTTCTAATGATTAATTTAGAACTTGCATTTTCATAAATCCAAGAAACTCATAAGACCTAAAATATTATCTTCATTCTCTTCCCCTGCACCCTCTCAAATACACACACAGAGAGAGAGAGAGAGAGAGAGAGAGAGAGAGAGAGACTACTCTTTAGACATGCACTGAGAAATGTTAGTCTTGGCTACCACTTTCCTGTAGCTCAGCAGCTGTAACAGCTGTCGTCATTTCTTCATTAGCAAGCAAAGTTTCTGTGAATTTATTTCAACAGCCTTAAGGGCTCTGCCAGCAATTGGCTTGACCAACTGTTGTTTTAGAATCATAATCTTGTAGAGTGGATTGTCTACTGGTGTCTTTGAAGTATTACAATTATAATAATCTAGAAAAAATAATGGCACTTTTATTTCTGGATTACAATGTACATCCAAGTTCCCATAACTTCTTTAAAAATGACTGTAGTTAAAGATAACAATTTTCTTTATCATTTTAACCTAAAATTACAATGTCCTCAGGATTACCTAATATTTAGCAAGGTCCTGGGTGTAAAATTAAGGCAGCTGCTAATATAAGATGATAAGCAAAATGTTAACTCATTATATTTGCTTCTCTGATTGCTATTTCTGTTAAGAAAGACAACATAGTACTCCACCAAGCCTAAAAGGATTGTAGGAATTAGATATCAACACAGTATACTTGGGTTCAGAATGTTGCTATATTCTCACACAATCCTTCACATTTAGCCCATCTGCTCAGATCAAAGAAATCAGATTAACAAGTCACTGCACACCAGCACCATTGACCTTTATCAACCCAGGACACATATTGCCACATTTAGGATGCATTCCCACTTAGCTTATTTGGTCCTCTTTTTAAAAAAATCTGAACTAAAAAAGACTATTTTAAAATCCAAAATAGAGTCCCTGCAGATTAATCCGAATACAGACGTTCCCACTCACAAAGAGAAAATGCGAATATAGATGTTCCCAGGACTTCTTAAGTTCCCACCCCCACCCACTGCACTGCCTCCATTCAAGGCAGCCTTCACTTAAGCTGAAACTCCAGAGAGTTAGAAGCTGGCACTTAAAAACAAAAAAACAAAACCCATTTTCTAAACCCCCTGATTTCTATCCTTCTCAGGCCCTCAAACAGACCAGCGAAGGACTTTTAAAATCCCCCCCAGTGCAAAACCTGCCTCCTGTAAAAAAAAAATAATAAAAAAGGCAGCCTGCCTATAAAAATCAGCTGAACGGAGGAAACAGCAGTTTTCTCTTGCCTTTGAAGCAGCGGGGGAGATGCCTTGAAACAAATGTATCATTAGCAGCTCTCTTTAAAAATCCAAACTAGCAGCGGAAGGGAGAGACTGGCTTCCCTTGAAATAAATGTATCTGATTGTTGGCAGCTCTCTCTCTTTCCATTCTCACCCACCTCAGGAGTCTGCATAAATGCATGTGCGGACAAGCAGATCGGGGGGGGGGGGATGACGACAACTTGAATTGTGGTTCTGTTTAAAACTTTAAAAAACCTTTTCGCTTATTGGTGTATTCCTCCTGTTGTATAGCCTTTTCTGTTAGCATTGTGGGCATTATGGGCACGGTGAGCTGTGAAATCCCTCCCACATGTGGCTGGCATTGGCCAGGAGGCTACAGCTCCACCTCAGGTAGCCTGGAGCATTCTCATATAGGAGAAAAAAAGTGGGCTTGACTATGAACTTGTCAGAAAAGTCCTACTTTCACCAGCCCCCCCCCCCAGATTTCTGTGGGATAGTGCTCAGACAATCTGGGGATAAGAAGTGGAATGGGAACGTGGCTTGCCGAATTTGGATTCCTTGCTGATGTAATGGGAACCCTGGATGCCAAGTTCAAACCCAATCTGGATTTTAGTGCCTTTGGGAATGCACCCTTAGTGGTAATTTTTGGTGGAGATACAAGAAATACAAATCATAACGAAAAGAAGAAGCATTTCTCACTCCAGACAAGCAATGTTATTTCATTTGCAGAGGTCAAGCCTTCAGATAAAAGCCAGAACCTTAGCAAAAGTCAAGAACAAAGCTGCAAAATTAGCAGTTACACAAAACTGGGAAGAACATAAAATGCTTTTGCTAAATAATTGGCACAATAAACTATGGAATTTTGCAAAGCAGGAGTTAGTTATCGATCACCTAAAATTGTGTTCAGGTATAATGAAAGAGGTGCCTCAGAAGGACCCCAGAGAGAGAAAGAGAATAACAATTTACAGTATAAGAACAATTTTGGGAACTTGAGGAATGTCTTATGTATATTTTAAAAATAATAAAAATATATTTACAAAATAAGGAGCTCCTCAGAGGTGCCTCAGGAGGCAGCAGTGTTTGGTGGTGGTGTTCCCAAGCTTTCCCTAATCCACCTTTTCTAGGACAGAATGTTGGGGAGCGGGAGGAGGTGCAGACCCACCTCCAATCCTTCTCTAAGCTGCCTCAGAGGTGCTTTTTTTTGTTTTTTTGAATGTATTTGATTATAGTTTAAATCAAATGCAAGAATAAAAGAGCAAAATCCAATTTCTTAAAATTTGATAGCCCTTGCAATCATTTACTTGGCAGCTCAGGATCAAAACTAATGGTGAGGACAGCCTCAGAGTAGTTGAAAGAGACTTACCTGTAGGTCATTTTGCTGCTTTGTCAGGAATCCTGGGAGGTGAATGTGGACAGAAATGTTTGTCCACCCTGCTCATGGACACCTGAATGGCTCTGGCTGCACTCAGATATGAGTTACTTATTCTGCTATATTTGGATATTCTGGAATAAAGCATGGATATTCTTGAATATTCATCCTCTATTGCAGAATATCCAAACATAGTGGAATAAGTAACTGATGTCTGAATGAAGACTCTGTTTTTTGTCTGAGAAGATGCCATCTTAAATCAAGCTAGCTCAGATTGTATCACAATGTGTATATTAAATTTTGTGGATTTTATGGGATCCTTTGTCCATCACTGGTGCACTGTATATTTGCAAACAAGGAGCTACATTTGATACTATAAACCTCATTTTGCCCATTTAAATATCCTTATAAACTTTTTCATTACCCTTTGAATAATCTGGCACCATTACCAAACTTGGGGATCTTATTGCTCATCAAAACTCCCAACTCATTTCTGAGCACGTTAAAAACAACAACACATATCCAAACGGATCCAGTTCCAAGGAGTTTTTTCTTGGACCTTTCGATTTATATGTGTTCTCTGCTACCTGTCATTTGGCCATTTACATATTCATCACATATTTTATTCAAGAATTATTAAATTGTAACAGAAAATCTTTGATGGGAGATTTTCCCCAAAAAAACTTTTAGAAATCTAGATAACCCTAAAATATTAAAAATAGCTTTGCTTTTCCAGATTATTTAGGATTTTCTAATAACAATTTAGCACCTTTGTATGGCTAAGAAGTATGTGGAGGTAAAATAGTATAGTCAATGCAGCACCCAAGCCTACCTGTCAAACTGTTTATGTAGTCTAATCTACTATTTTACCATTATACACATTCATCCTAAATTTTAGAAAGTCTTTTCTTTTCTGCCTTTTGCTCATATGCACAGACTCAGTGTACCAGTTCTGATGAAAGAACAGAGGTTAAGGTGGAGCCATCAACCAAAATCCTAATCCTGGCCAACTCTCTTTTATTCATTCACATTATATTGTCATGTGAAAGGGCTATTGTCTTCCTACACTGAACTTTGCTCTTGGCAAATAGGCATGCTTACGTTTTTTCCCACCAGGATGGCAAATATTCCTTCTGAGCACTTCCCAGGCAAATTAAATCAGGGGGTATGCATATCCCTTTTTGATCAGCCTTTTCCTTTTCGCTAGATTTCTGTCACTGAGTCGGGAAAAAGATATGACTGAACCATAGCCAGGTCACAAAGCTCTATCTAAAATCAGCTTCTTAAATCTGGTGCAGTGGCTCAACAGGCTGACTTGCTGATCCAGCTAGACTGAAAAAGATGGTTGTTTTGTCCCTGGCATCCCCAACATGGTTAAAATTTTCCACAACAGGAATTTTCCTTGTGTCAGGGTGCCAGAAAAAGCGGGCATATTCCTTGCAATAGTAACTTCCGCCATGTGGAGGAAATCAGTGGAAGAGAAGCACGGAGAGAATTACAGCTACTTTATACCTTCAGAGGCATCCTGTCTCTCCATTCTAGTAGCCATTGATCCACTTGTCCTAATCCTTTCTTAAAGCTATCCAGCCTGATTGCTGTCACAACCTCTCCCATTATTCTGTAGAAGCTGCATAATGTTAATTCTGTTTCTGTTCAGAATAAGTGTAATTTTGAAGATGATCTACTTCTAATAATATAATTAATGGGTAATTGTTAGAGTAAATGTGATTGTGCCCCCTTCCAGATTAGCAGTTATTAAAAAATTTGCAGCTTATCTGGTGCGAAGCGGGGATCTGGCATCCAGATTCCAGCAGCCCCCCATAGTTTCCGAGGAGGAAGCTGTGGGAGTTTGCGTTGGCGCACTCATCATGTGGGACGAGGCAGCCAATCACAGTTGAGCCTGCAAGTTTTGCCTGATCTCGCCGGCAATTCTTGCCATCGCGTCCGGACCGGCGGGAAGCTTCGAATTGCAGAGCAAATGTTCTCCAATCAGCATTAACTAAATGTGATGCCGCTATAATGCGACACCACTATGAAGTATCGGTCATGTGTGATGGCTCGATCTTGGCTGCGTATTATGATGCACAGCATCAAGAAGTCTGAATGCATCCTACATTATTTTTTTAATGAAATATTTCTTCATCGCGGCGTCCTCTTCATTTCTATTTTGGCTGGTGATTTGAGATGGCTTGTTCTCCTACTTGGTGTTTTTCATCCAAATGCCTCACAATCTCAGTATGTGGTAATCCTTGGATTGAATCAGACATTTAGCACTGATATAATGGTGTATAAATATATTCTAAGAGGCATTAGAAGAATTAACATTGGAAGAATTGAATACACTATATTCTTTTAGTTCAAGAAAAAGAGAGACACAATGAAGGAAGAGGAATCAAGCACACTTACCTCAGTTTTTCTGTCTCCACAAACTACAGGTTGTATCCCCATGCACTCTATAATCTGAATCAAATCCGAATTCAGCAAAGAATGTCCCCATACAAAGCCCCCCAAACCAGGCTACATGTGGACCAAATTGCCCAAGTCCACTATAAATTTAGTCCTGAAGGAAACTGTTCTCGTTACGGTTCAGGAGGCAAGCCCACATTATTTTGGAGACTGAGTCCATGCATGGGGACACTCCCAGGTTGTTACGGGAGGAGATTGACGCTCATGTCATTAGCAGGTAGGTTTCATGTCCTGTGCTCGCCATTCCTGTCCTCTGCATTGGAGATCACAACTGTTTGAGCATTTTTGGCAATAAATGGTGGCTGAACTGAAATGTGTTTCTTTCCATTACCATTATTCCACCCCCGTTTCCCAATTGCCAAGTCGGCAAGACAAATAGAAGCTTCAGCACCCCAGTTTTACAGTGAAAGGTACGATCGCCATCCCACAAGTCTCTTTCCATAACCATTATTTCACCCACCCCCTATTGCCAAGCCAGGCATGATAATTTAATTTAAATGGCTTAATTTAGCACATGAGCTGTAAACAGCTGTAATGGGTAGAGTGGCTTTGCAGAACGATCTGGCTTTTTCATTTTTTTTATATTATATTTTTATTGCCTTTTGGCCCTATGTGCCACGATTGGGGAAGATGGTATTGGGTGCCATTTCTCTGCCATCACTACAGCAGGTGGCACAGGGGCTGGTGACATCAGCCTGGCTTCCAATCGGAAGATTGCGGGGTGGAGAGAAAAAGATGCTGTTCCCCCATGAAGGGGTTTAGCACGGTTTGCATGGGGACAGCTGTAGTCAAATTCAGCCCACGTTATCAGCAAACACATGGGGACGGCTCAATTCAATCTCGGCCCTGCACCCAGATTAAAAAAATTTCTAATCTACACTAAACAGAGTCCATGGGGATGCAGCCACAGAGTGATTGTGGCTGTATTTTTCAGCAATGTAGCATACAGACCCATTAAAGACAATATATAGAATGGGACAGTATGAAAGTTAACATTCCCTCATTCCTGTGATAATAATCAGGTGGACAAATAATTCTGAAGAGGAATATAGTAACAGGGGCATTAAGAGTTTGATATAAATAATTGGAATGGTTCTTGGTAAACTATGTGCCAGGAAAGGTGATCAGATTGTAAACCAGGAATATGTTCAGAAGTCTTTTTCTTCACTACATTCTGTTTGAAAAGTTAAACTGTTGAAACTTGGTTGCACAGCGAGCTTTTCTAATATATCATGTCAACCATTGTGTTGCTTCAAGACATGGTGACTTCAACAGTCGCCTGCAATGAACAGTCTGTCTCCAAGTATAAACTGCCTAACCAATGAGCCGCAGTTGAGTACAGAAACTTTTCTGTCTCTTTCTTTTTAAAAAGATTTGAAAGCAAAATGAAATCTCAGATTGTGTTGTTAATAAAGGAGTTATTTACAGTATAAACCATGTGATACTCCTCAAAATCAGCTCCCTGGCTGTTCCAAAAATGAATACTGTTCTGTATATGTGATTTCCTGTTGTTATTTTTCCATAGTATATCATGTGTTTTTTAAGGAAGCTAAATTTTCTACCACCTAAAGAGTTTGGCAAATAACATTTTGACTTTGTTCCCAGTTGTTCCAATAACAATGCATTTAACTTATTCCAACTAAAAACCCCAGTCTTGTCAGCCATATATAGCAGGCCTCTGAAATAAAAATTAAGCATGCCATTGTTAACCTAGTTTTCTTAAACAATAGGCCTAAATCCATATTAATGATTTCAAAAAGTGACCAAGCTTCAGCACCTTTTGTCCTCTATACATTAACTATCCAATAATCAACAGTGGCTGTCCTGTATTCTACTGTCTTTGGCCTAATTCAGTAGGACGGATATTTATCATCACCCTTGAGTTGGGAGACCCATTCTGACAGATCGACATCCTTATTTATGTAACAATGTCATAGACAGTAGTCTCTAATGAGTGGAGTGACATAGAAGTCTGTTAGACAGAAAGGCAGAGGAAAACTAGAAAGGGCACCAGGGGTTAATGGGACTTTTCTATTCTAGCCTCCTGGGATGTGTAATTATGTTCTAATAAGGAATGAATGTATTGATTAGATTCATGTTCAATTGTGCTCGTACACATACATTCAGTGTTGCATGCATATAGCCAGTAATTGTGCATGCTTTGAATTTCTCCAGTTTATGTTCTTAATACATAAAGGCATCTTTGGCTAGAAACATACAATCTCCTGTTGATAACCATTTGCTGCATCCTTTCTGTCTGACTGCTCAGTGATTTCATTAGTGTTACAGAGTAGATTTTTAAAAACCTGTAAAATTTGTCCCCCAGAAGTGAAAGACACAGGTCAAGCTAAAAGCAAATTTTTAAAGTTATAGTAGAAACTTTCAGGAATGAAATCACATTAATAATAATAAATATATGAAATTAAATATGTTGAATTTAAAATATTTATCCAAAATGCTATCCTTAAAACAATAATCATTTGGGGTGCCCTGATGAGGAAAAAAATGGACTTTCCATCTCCACTGTCAGCCTCCTAATGCAGAGAGAAAATACTGAGTCATAAGTTTTTCCTTCTGTGATGGATGAAGCAGTATGACTGCTCCAAATATGAAGTATTTTTTAAAATATTGCTTTGTATAGAAAACAGAGAATAGCTAGGCTAAATACTAGGATCAGGCATTCTAAACAGGTACATATAGGATATCAGAAGTCAGGAGAGCCATCTCAAAATTTTGTTAAACTGAAATTATAAACCCATAAATAAACAATTTGTGGGTTTTGACTCAGTATTTAGGAACATCAGTACTGAAAGCAGCAAAATCTATGAAAGGGAACCATTGATGGGAGTCTTATTTTTGATTTGTTGAAACTGTGTTTTGGTATTTCTTTCATACTTCGGAGAGGTCAAAACACAGATCAGAGAATTCAAAGGTGATGTTTCTTGTCCTTTCCTTCCCACACTCTTGTTCTGCTGTACAGTTGTCATTGCTCTGAGGTATTTTTGTTCCAAGGAAACAGTACTTTGAATGACATCCTGACTAATTTCAAGATATATCTCATTATTTCAGTCTTTGTTTTATATTACCTTTTTCATTATTATTATTTTTTTGTTATCAGTACCCCTGGGTGATTATTTTTTTTACTCTCTGAATTTAGGTTCATATTGGTAACATATAGGTGATAATAATGGTAAAGGTATTTGGATTTGTCTTAGAGGGCCAGAGGAGTTGAAATGGAAGCTGCCATCCCACATAGCAAAATAGAAAAGCCTCCCAAAATGCATTAGAGATGATGATATGTGACATTTGTGTTCTCATCCTTTTTCTCATCCATCTTTTCTAGTCTTGAATGTTCACTGTCATGTAGACTTCATAGGAAGCTTACAAAAAAGCTTTCAGCAAGGGGCGGGACTTCTGGTTGCACTCACCCATGCTGGCTGCCAGTGGAACAAACCAGTAACTTTTTAGAATGGGTCAAATGATCATTACTTCCAAATTTGGACTATGACACTTACCAAAGTTCTTATGACAGTTAGTGGCTAATAGCATGACACATCAACATGGTTATACAACAGTCTGCAGAATACATGCCTATATGTAGACTGAGCTATGGTATGAAACTTTGATCAATTTCCAACTACTTAAGATCTTTATCTTTATATCACAGAGAATGTCATTAAATCCCATTCTTTAATTTGATAATATACTTTCAGGCTATTGGGACATATATAAGACTTAGTAGAATTATCCTTTCTCTCCCCCCTCCCCACCTATTAGCACTGATGTCAAGCTAAGCTTTTCCCCCTTAGTAGGCCAATCTTTCATTCAAGGCATAGAGGATCCTGAGAAAGTTTGCTTCATTTCTTTATTTCTTTTTCTTTCCAAACTGTTGAGTGAGCTCCTAAAAACTTATTGAAAGAGCATTACCCAGCCTGACACATTCCATTTATTTCAATATGGTAACAATGAGAGAAGATCTAGTTAAAGATATTGCAAAAGCCTTATGGGATACTTAAAAGAATTTTTTTTGAAAAAAAGTTATGCATTACAATAGAATACTTTGTTTTTGTAGAAGGGCATTCTGTATTCTCCAAAAAAGCTGCTGACTTAATCATTAGTTATGATGAGAAGAGATTTAGTGGTCTCTTTCTTTACACTGTCAGTGAGAACAATGCAGCTGAAAAACCCTATGCTTCCCATTATAAATCACTATAAGCTCCATGAAAATTTCTCAACTACCCTGGGGTTTAAGTGAGCAAATACTTGGTGGTGCAGACTCCCAATAGCAGCATGTTATGCAGAGCACTATAGTTTTTATGAGATGGTGCGATACATTGCAGGGCTGCTATGCATGATTTCCATTGTGTGACACATTATGAATTGTTAGGGTTTGATGTGCAAAGCAACACCCTTTTTGCCTTCTGTTCCAGTTCATGGGAATCATCTATTTTCATAAAGTGTTTATAACAAGTTGATGGAGGATGGGAGAGTCATATGTATTTATGGGAATAGAATGAACTCTTATTTTCAGCTACGTTTCTTGAAAAAGTAGCGTTTCAGATTTTAAAACCTGTTTATGCTATAATTTATTTCCAATGGTCAAAAACAAATGCACTGAGAACTGGCAAAAACATACTTGCTCATTTGAAAAAAATAAGACTCCATTAAAGAGTTAATTTTAAGGAAAGACATCTACTGGTATCAATATTTCTCCTCAATTATTATTTCAGTACATGGGATTCTTTTAGTCCTATTGACGTTCAGACTGCTACCAAATAAGTTTATGCATGAGCAGGATTTTTCAGTCTATTTGCATCTTGTAGCTAATGTTTTTCTCTGCCATTCAGGCATGGCAAGGACCAAGGAAAGGTGCAGGAATTGTGGAATTGCAGCAGGAAGTTCAATGATTCCATTAGCAGTCTTGTGTGTTCCCACGCCTTCCTGGTTGCACCCTCACAGTTGTAGAGGCCCAGACATGCAAGGTATTGATGCTCACAGTTATGGCTGCCTTTGCACATAGCCCTCCTGTGTTTGCACACAACTGTCTTAGAGTTCAAATGGCTAGGAACAAGGTTCCTAGCCTCAAAAATCCCAGGGAACCATTTCAGTAGTGTGCTTTGATGTGCCACTAAGTGGGTCCCCTGGTTGTCCAAAATGTGAAGGAGTGCCTTCTGCACACTTCTGTGGCCTGGACTCACTCAAGCTGGTACACCAGTAATCCAAATAAGAGGCTTTCTGGCCTACATTTTTCTCCATTCTCTGCAGACTGGGAGTGCTTCCAGACAAAAATCTTAAAGCTCCGAACTCCCTGTGCAGCGGCTTCCTGTCATCCTAACAGGGTGGGGTTCCTGTAGGCGCCATGTCCCATCATCTAGATGAGTGATACTTTGCAATATTCTTGCTCCAGGTGAGGGCCAAAGTGAAATAAAAAACTGCTAATTAAACAGGTTTTTTACAGCATACTTTCCCTGCTGCTCTGCAGCCGCCAATTGATGGTCATGTGACCAGTAATGTGACTGCTCGGTCTGAGTGGCTGTGAAACCTTTGCCTGTGTCTGGAGGCACCCAGATTGTGCCAGCAGCGAGCAGGTCCTCTCTGATCCAGATTAACATGCCACCAGGAGAGAGGTAAATGCAGAAAGGTTCCAATTCATTGTTTATATGTTATTGAACCAGATGGGAGTTTCAAGCAGGTTGTTGCTGTGATTATGTTTGGCCTGGGCTTAAAATTCTGCTCTTTAGACTTCCTTAATCTGTTGCTACAAAACATGGTTTCTTGTACTATTAAGGGTTCTGAGTTTTCCCACCCTTCAGCCTGTCCACAATTTTCCTTCCGTGTCACTTCTCCCACATCTCCCTCAAATTCTCATGCTTTGGATACCGAAGACTTAAGACCAGAGTTATCAGCCGTCTGTTTGGGCTATGACATCACTGTCCCTCCTCCCCCTCTGCAAACTTGCTGAGATTGGATTGCTTTTTGTTTCCGATTAACATGAATAAGCATAGTTCTGTGCATATGCAAGCCAGAGGCTTCAGGACTGCATTCTCTGTGTAAATGACAGCTGTAGAAGCCAGCTGCCGACATACATCTTTGTGGAGACAAGGTTATGGTTTTTTAAAGTATTTGCTCAGTTACTTTGTATCTTTCACCATTCTTTGGATTCTTGTGAAAACATATATCCATTTTCAGATCTAAGTGATTCCTTGTAAACCATAGGTCTCAGGATTGCTTAAGTCCAAGGAAAATGAAATGCTTTCTTTATATTTCATTACTATTTGTTTCCTTACTAGATTTTTGCTGGGGATCCAATGAATACTGAAATCTTCCTACAGTACAATATTGGTTTCCAGGCTGTGGGCCTCAATCCCGATGGTGTTGCTAACAATTTAGGAGGAAAATCACGAAATGGTAATTGGCTTTCATCTTTTCAATTGGAATTCTTAAAATTGTTTGACTTCTGCTGTGGCTGTGGTCACACCTAAGGTTTAATCCAGCTTCAGTCCATCTTCAGAGCAAGAGAACAGCTCAGCAAAGTGACCAGTAATTTTCTTTCCACATTATCTATCCCAAAGGTGAATTTTCTGAGTTATTTAACACTGAAAGGAAACAGCTTGTCACTTTGTTGATGTATTCTCTCACTCTGAAAGTGGACTGAAGCTGGATTAAACCTTAAGTGTGACCATAGTCTGTGTGAAAATAAGCAACCAATGCTATTTAACTGTAAGCCTTTGAATTCATTTTTAAAAGCTTGATTCCAAGGAAAATATCTTCTCTAATGAAGTTGCAAGGTTTTATTATTGTTTTTCAAGCCCCAGTAAAACAATTAATTTTATTAATAAGGAGTCTAGCCCGGTATGTAAATGCTTTAAAACTGCAGGCTGTTCACTAGTTTGTGTTTTATCATGAGTTTCCTAATCTAGGGTGCCTTCTCCCAGTTTTAAGTAAACCTTTAAAAAAAAAATCACACAATGACCCCCAGCAAAATACTTTTAGGTGATGGAAAAGGCTGGACCTAGCTGGGGAGCGAGACTAAGTTCACCCTGAGCATCCATTTTTGATACAGCAAAGTGGCTGCATCTTTGTAACTGGTGGGCAGAAAGGTTAGGAAGAAGCTTGGGATATGAGATTCCCTCTCTCCAGAAAGCCCTGCTATGGCTGGCCACTTTGAGCTTCTCTTTCCCTGGGGATACTTCAGAGGGTAGTAGGCTTGAAGAAAAAGTAGTTTCACTTTGCCTGTTTTGTGTCAGATGACTGAAAAAGTCTTGCCTAAGAGCCTCTCAAATACTGACTGCTATACTTAAGTATTACATATTACAGGACCATGGAAGGCAGATTAGGTGGCTAGATTTGCTGCAGAAACAAAGTAAGTGTGATACTAGGAGTAAAGGTAAATGGGAAAGGCTTGCCATTGCAAACTTGACTGAATGTGCATATGAAAAAAGGTGCATCCTCTCTATCTAGTACTCATACATATGCAAATAGATTTATTTTTCTGGTCTTCTAATGTTCTTGATGAGATCTTGCCAGGCTAATAGGATTAAAGCTGAAACAACATGTGCTAATGTTGCAATGGAAGCACAGAAATATTTAGGGAATTTGGGTAGGGAAGGAGTCTTCATTGTAAGTCTGATTTTTTTTGGGGGGGGTGAGATATAATCATGCTACAGATTACATGCTTCCATCATTGCCTGTCTGTGTTGCTGTAGGGATATGCACGAATGCATTTTTGTATTTGCATTTGAGTTGATTCGAATATTTGAATACTCAATTCAAAACTCTGATTCGAATCTGGATTATCCAAATCTGTATTTTCAAAAAATCCGATTCGAATTCAAATGTCAATATTTGTTGAATTAAAATCAGATTTTCAAATTTTCAAATATCTGTGCACATCCCTATGTTGCTGTATTCAGAGACTAAGGATGTCTCCGTACAGGTCCTCTTGGAGACTAAGGGACAGAATGGGCAAATAATCTCACTGCCATTTGGCCCTTTGTTTTGTCTTCCCATGTCAGAGTAATATAAGGAAATGGTTTAAAGGATTGCCACAACATTTCCATTTGTGAAATCATTTCCTCACCCACAATTGGATGCATAGGTTAGGGGCAAGAAGGCAACACAAAGGCCAAAAATTCCTCCCAGATACAACTTGCAGCTCTGTTTCCAGTCAGTTCTAGACTATCTGCCTGGAAACCTCACTTCTAGAGCTGTTGTGTGTTCTTGGACTTGTGTCCAAGGGTGTGATAGCATGCTTAATGAGGTGCCCTCTGGGCGAATTTGAGTCTGTGATGACAAACATATTCTTTCTGCAATTGCTTCATCTCAAAGTCTGGGAATGGATGCTCCATCATCATTCAGGATTTTATGATACTAAAGATATCTCTTTTTTAGCCAGATTGGATGAGCAGCTGCATAAGCACAGAGGTGGGAAAAGTAACCAATCACAGCATGAGAACAGTTGCTACAGGCAACCAACCAGGGCCATGGAGGGCTGAGCAGATGAGAGGCCAATCACTGAGTAGCACCTGTTGACAAGATGAGGAAGCTGTCTGTTGCCAGACTTGGAGGTGAACAAAGACTTCAGTGTGGAAAAATGAGGTAGGCTTTTGGGGACTGTTTGAGTGGCATTTTTTAATGTGTCTGTGAAGGGATACTTTTTCTTAAAAGGGCAACAATTAAAAAGTCCTGTCTGATTGCATCCCAAGGCTTAATTATTCCCACAGCAACTTGTATACTTCTGTTCCAAGGCAGGTTCATGAAGAATCCCCATCTTTCTTTTCTTTGGTAGAACTCCAGGATGACAATTGAGAATTCTCACTTTGGTTTTTGATCAGTCCGAGTTTAGTATTATGTCCCAGCTTAACCTCTAACTAAATCTTAACTGTGTTTACTTGAAATGAAGCGAGCACGTACAGCAATCTGCCAAATCTGCCTTTATTATTAAAACTATTAACAATTTATTCAGAAGGAAGGGTACTCACTGCTTTTTTCAGACCCATACACATTTATTCTTCAAAAGTATTTACAGTATTTATAAACTAAGTATTGGAAAGACCAAATAAAAAAAGAGGGGAAAGACCTAGAAGATATTATTTTACTCATATATAGTTATTCTGTTATGAAAACCAGTTGTGGTATGATGTCACTAAACTCAGTGATCGGGAACATTATACAACATTTATTTTTAAACACAGTACACAATATAATTAAATGGCTTATTAGTTTGGCACTGCATCTTCCTTCTTTCTCCCTTCCCAGACTACCTTCATATCAGTATATTTCTCAATTATCAGATGATTGTGAAGATATTATTATTTTAATTTAGAATGTAGATTTTCTTGCAGCAAGAGTTAATAATCACATTTTGAATACTGTGACACTCGGGGTAAATTTTTTGTGATCCTGAAAAATCCAGGAAAAGGTTAGATGGGATATTAGAATGTATGGAAATCCATTTTTTGCTGTGTATGTTTGTGTGTGTGAGAGAGTGTTTGGTGGCGAACTCACATTATTTACATATTTATTTATGTTTCTTTCTTATCCATTGCCTTAAAGTTAAAGGACATGTTACAATAACACCAGTGTAACAATACACTTAATTAAAGTGATCCATTAAAACAAATGAGGGATGGGGAAAGTATTTTTCATCCAACAGCAAAAGTAAAGAGGGGTGTCTATACCTTATCTAAAAGTAGGGAGAGATGGAGCTATATACATCAAATTCAAAATAACCAAAGATCAAAATCCTGCTCTTAAAAGGCTACACCACATGCATTGCTTAGAAAGTCTGGGGGAAGATAAGGGTCACTGGGACTGGTGCCTTTTATTAAATCCAACATCCAGTTATTCAGAAAAAACAAAGAGGGACTTTAAGGAGCTCCAAAAGGATCTCTGGATATTACAATGGTAGATGCTGTTCAGAGCAAACACAAAGAACAAAAACTCCTAACTACACATATAGACTAATCAAATCCAAACTGGTTGTGACTAATCAGGAAAGTGAAATTTGCATAATAGGCATTTCTTTGAAGGTTCATTGAAAACCAAAATCATATTGTAATGTCCTATATTGTACACAGTGGGGATGCAATTTGCAATTTGCACTTCTACATCCCAGAAGTGTTAGAGCAGAGTTAAAGGCAGTTTCTGAATTCGTTGTTCATCCAAGATAAAAGGTCCAGATACTTGCTGTCTGCCCAGTAATGTGGAACCTCTCCCCTGCCAAGTATGCTTCATCCACATTGGATGAAGCTAAGGACCTGGATAGGGTGCCCAAATGGCACCATAACCTGGTCCTGTAGTAGATCTCAACAATGAGTTCTACCACTGTTCTACTGTGTCAATCCTAGACGCCCTCAGTCCAGAATACAGCAGGAAGCCAATGTGCACTGAAAAGAGCTGCACCAGAAACGTAGAAGGCTGGGAATAGAAGTTCCTGGCATTGGAAGGGTGAGCACCAGCTTCAAGGGCTGGGCCTGGCCTTCAAAGCCAGTGGCCAGGGCTGGGCCAGCATGAAGTGCAGAGGGTGTTTAGATCGGCCAAAGTTTCAAAAGAGGGCCACTAAAATGGTCCATATGGGTGCTTCTAGACATACTGTAAGTAAAAATATGAACTTACCTTTTAACTGAATAAAGTTCACAGAGAGAATGGATCATCCCCACCTTCCCCCACGAGGCCAGCACCTCCTTCTTTGAGAGGCCTGTTACATCTCTGAGAGGTCTGATGTTTCCTGAGTGACGGTCAACACTCACAAGTTCTTGCCCAGACCCCCTAGGAAAAGGGAAAATCTGAATGCTGTGCAGCATTGGGCTTTGCTTCACAGGGACTGAGGAACTTTCTAAAACCTTTATGGCAGACAGCAGCTCCATAGCCCCTGTGTAATATACATCCTGTCTGGATACACTCTATGATAAAGAAAGTATCACATGTGGATTTTTCATTTAGAAACAACATGAATGAAAGGGTACATAATAGAAGTGTTTAAATTTAGTCTTGGAGTGGATAGAGTAGATAAGATATTGTTTCTTCCTATTTAGGGAGGGATCACAATAGGCAAAAGCTATTATACTGCACACAGTTTAACTAAGCATGGAATTTGCTACATGACATATTGTGCTGTCTACAAGCTTGGACGACATAAAAAGGTTTTGGGCAAATTTGTGGAAGATGAGGAAGTCAATAGTTATTAGACATGATGAACGTGCAAATGTGCAGTCACCTCTGATTTAGAAGGTGTATGCCCCTAAAGGCCATCTGCTGGAAGCCTGTGGGCAAGGCAAGACACTTCAATACATAACTGACTGGTCACTATAGACTAGATGGACCATCTAATAGGCCTTTTTTTGTTCAATTTTTATATACTTATTTTATATTAACCTTGCAGGTAGTCAGTAATTAAAAGATGTCAATACGGTCATGTCATGAACCAATGCACCCCATATTTTAGGGAAAACATTAACACAAGGGAAGATGATTTGGTAGTCTTGAGAACACTTTTAGGTCTTGCTTGTTGTAGCAGTTTATTATTCAGCCACAAACTATTGAATTAATGGAAGATACTGTAAAGCCTGCTCCAAAACGCATAAAAAGAACAATCTGCTTCAAATTTCTTGAATGAGTAAAATAAGGTGCCCCAAAGCCTCATATATGTGACCCTGAATTGCAAATGATAAAGCTATTTTATTCCACAGAATGCATTAAATACATTTTGGGCAACCTGTCTGTAGAGGGTGACACAGAATCCCCATATTACAATTTTGACCTTCCCACTCCAAAACTTACAGCTGTTTGAGATGCTTGGTCAGCAGGCTCCCGAACTAAGCCAAAAGGCCACTACAAATACCAGGAGCTGTCAGCCTAAGTCAGAAGAACAGAGGCAAGAAAGACCAATCCTGCTCATTTTTCTCATTTCCTAACAGTTCCATTTTATACAGCCACCATGACCATGATTTTAATCAAATACTACTCTAGAAACTTCAAGTTTGCATTGACAGAATTCATAGGATATAAGGTGGGATATCATGCTACCTTAGGCTGGGGGCAGGTCTATATACACACATCTGGGAACCACTTTAAATCATAACCGGCGCTTGGTCTACAAAATGATTGTCCAAAACCAGAATGTATAATGCACTTAATCATACAAATCATATAATCTATTTTTACTTGCTACTGCCAGACTACATAGCCCATTCCACCACTGTACACATCATCCAAGCCCTCTTTGCTCTGGGAGTTGATTGGTATTTTTGCCTGTAGATCTTTGGTCAGTTTTTTTCCCTGCAGAATACTACCTGCCTTATCTGTTTGAGCAGCTACAGACTAGTGCTAGGAGCTGTAGTATTCAACTCCAGCTTTTGGCAAATGCATACAGCAGCGCTTATCTAAGCCATTAAGGACCCGTGTTTTGCATTTCTACTCCCTATCTTGCTCTCTTCTTCTACAATTTCCCAGAGGGAACGACAGGAAGAGAGACACCTTGGATTCTGAGGAAACATCAGACAGAACCAGGTACAGTCTGGGACAATGGAGTCCACATAGAAGCACATTTTCCAGGAGAAGCCTCTCAGGAAATGCAGTGGCTGCATGGAGTCAGTCTGTGCCCCTTTTTGAAGGGAAGAAACCATGCCTAGAAGTGCACCAGCAGAAAGCCACTTTAAAGTGTTATCTCTAGTAGTCCAGGTTGGAATCCATTCTGTTATCATTCTGTGGACAGATGATGGCAGCAGGATGAACTCAGGTCTCATTCTGGAGGTTGGTTCTTGGAGCAACTGGTGCACACCTGGAGGCTGCCTTAATGCTCAAAAGAAGAAACAAACCAAATAATTGATTCTGAGAAAACTTTCTCATTGTCCTGTCTCAGAAAATAGTTTGCATGGATACATGTAATCAATCAATGTGAACCAATAAGATGAACTGAATCCAGACAAGATGGGGGCACTGTGTGGCAAAAGTTCTCGAGTCAGAGAAGTTAGAGGGCACCTTATTTTGGATGGAGTCATTTTGCCCCAGAAACAATAGGTGCATGATGTGGAGAGGTGCTTTTACATTAATCACAGTTACTTGAGGCTCAAATGGCAGTGGTAGCCAGCAGTGCTTATCTTAATCTCTGACTAGTTAACAGTGTTGGCCCTTTCTGGTTAGGGACATCTTGGCTTCAGTAATCCATGCTCTGGTAACCTCTAGACCTGACCTGACCAGTCCAGACAAGACTGACTAGACAACTGCAATGCATTATCATTGAAGATGGCCCAGAAACTGGAACTAGTGCAGAATGCAGCAGTTTGTGTGCTTATAGGAGTTTCTGACCAAATGTATGTCACACTAGCCTTAAAGTTACACACTTTTTACCTGTTTCCAATTGAGCCAGATTCATGGTATTAATATTAACATATGATGTTCAAATAGCTCTGACCTTGCTCAAAGTTGTGCCTGCACAAGTGAAACTCCCTTTGCCTTTCCTCTTCATCCCTAATGATGTCTTTTCCTTCCACACTACATTGTCATTTCACCTTGCTGAATAAAGTAACTTTTGGGAAATACTGTTGTCTTGCCATTTTCATCCTAGCAATCCCTGCATCCAGATATATTTTTGTCTTATAAGTAACTCCCTAGAGATTATGTTTAGAATTTTTAAGAACTATCACCCAGAGGAATCAAAAGAAGGAAGGCGTGACAAGAAAAACCAACAGGAAATTATGTTGATTAAAATACTGTTCTTGAAATCTAAAAGACATATAAAATGCATACCTTATATATAAGGTACATCATATTACTCAAAAGTCCAAAAGATGGCTGGCTAATAAGAGCTTTAACATATGAAGGAAGGCAATCATAGCTATATTGTCTATATTCGCTTAAGGCCTGTTTGCCTTCTCACTGAGGCAAAGGTCAGGTGCAGAGGGAGGTGCCCGCATTTCAAGTGCTGATGCAGTCCCAACCGGACCACCAACACTTGAAGTGTGGATGGCCGAGCCTGGCCTGGTTGGATTGCCTTGACAATGGCATGAGAACATCTAGCATGCACTAGGATGTTACCATGGGAATTACACTGTGGCACATGACTGCAGCCATGTTGCCCCACCCACGTGCAGCATTTGGACCCAGAAGAGAGTGCAAATGCTGTGACTGAGAGTTTACCAGCTGTTCCCAATCAAGCCATGGACACATTTTTACTTGACCACAGCTCTGGAAGATTGGGACAACTATTGGGATTTCCCAGATACTCTGAGACAGTGGTGGTGACACAGCATGCTGCATTAAGGTAAGCACGAACAGGCAGTTTGATGCAAAACTGTCAATCAGCTTGCTGAGTTTGAGTGGCTATTTTATTATAATATGTTTCAGGGAAACAGGCTACATAAGTGGAGAACTATCCTGAACACAGTGAAATGTGTGCCAAAAATTCCAGACAGTTCTTTATTTTATTTTTCGTAGTCTTCTCTAGTTCTGGAAGACTATTTGGAATTAGAACTACTGGAAGATGTACCAATATCTGCCACTCTTCTTGGATGAATTAGCATCACACTATTCTTACAAGATCTGTACTGCTGATTTCCATTTTATTTCTTAGCCTAACTCAAGTTGTTTGCAAGGACACAGTTTTTTAAAAATCAATGAGTCCCAGTATCTGCAAACTATCTCCATCTCTGGACCTGTTTGCACTTAATAGCTCCAACCATTCCAGAGGAAGTCTGTCTGCACAACATGCTGCTGATGCCATCTTGAATGTCATCAGGAGCTCTCTCCAGCAGCCCTGATCTCCGTTAGTAGTGGACAAATAAAAGTTTGTCCACAGCTTGACTGGAAGCAGCTTGTGAGCTCTCTTCCAGGCATGAATGCTGCAAATGGGTGTGGTGTCACTGGTGTGGCTACACAGTCATATGCCGTCTGCCGGATGTTCCCATGGCTGTTGCACCAGCCCTTGAAATGCACAAGCCTCCCTCTGCGCATGATCTTTGCCTCAGTGTGATGGTATTGTTATACCATCCCACTGAGTTAAGTCCAAATAGCCCCCTTTTCTCTTTAAACTGTTACCCACCATGAGAACATTTGGGCTGCATTCACACCTAAGGTTTAATCCAGCTTCAGTCCACTTTCAAAATAAGAGAACTCATAAGCAAAGCAACAAGCTGATTTCTTTCAGCATTATCTAACTCAGAAGATCCATCTTTAAGTTCGATAACACAGAAAGAAAATGACTATTCATTTTGCTGATGTGTTCTTCCATTCTGAAAATAGACTGAAGCTGGATTAAAACTTAGGTGTGAACACATGCTTGGTGACAAACAGGCTATAAATGTAATAAATGCATAAAACAGACTAAAGTCTCCAATCCATCTGCAAAGAAGTTCTCATGGTTGCTGTTCACTATCAGTCTAATAATGATAATAAGATTCCTGCTGGACAAATACTGTGTGTATGTGTGTATGTATATGGGGGAAATGATTATTTCTACCTCTTTTCATAGAAAGGTTGTAAAGCAAATGTTCTGGGTGATTATAGCGTGGTAACAGTAATAGACGGTGCGTGTGGCCTTACCCTTGAAAAATACCAAATATTATTGCTCAATTAAGGGTCACATATTTTTCTAGATTCCTTTGTGTATGTTTTTGAAAAATATACCTCTCTGGAGGGATTGTTAAAAAAACAGAGGAAGAAAGGCTTGTTTTAAACAAGCTCTCTATCTTCTCTACTTCTCGCCTCTTTTACATAACAAGGAAAGACATCAGCTGAATGTCTTTGGGTGGGTGGGGGGAATCCTCCAGCTGTATTTGACTTAGTCATTAGTTCAAACATCCCATTTATGTAACATCATTCCCTAGATCAACTGTAAAAGAGACACTGTTGATTTTGGCTAAAGGCTTAGGGGTAGACTGACACTGCCACTTGATCTAAGCAGCTGCCTCCTTACTATTCCCTCTGACTTCATTGTCATGGACAGAGGAATGAATTCATAATGGATCTGCAATATGTACACCAGTGCATGAAAACAGGCATATGACTCATCTGATAACATCACTGTTTATGAAAGCTATTCAGAAAGGATGAGGCAAGGAAGAGAGTGGGGTTTCTCTAGGGATTTCACTTAATTGTTTGCAGGAAATGGGGTAGGAAAAAGATTCTTCTTACTCTGCATGCCAAGCTGAAACCTGTTTCTAAAGACAATCTTGAAAGATGCTTAATTTGTGATGGTCTGGGGATGCAAAGTGATTGCCTGTCACAAGAAATGCAAATGATGATTTTTAAAAATTATTTGATGAAAAATCTTTCTCTCAAACACATAGACACACACAAACAAACACACATGAAATACATTAGATCAAGATACAAACACCACATGGAAATACATATGGCATACGACTTCCTTGCCTGAGCTAATATGATTTAATCTCATTTTCAATATGTGACGGATACATCTACCAGAAGTACATTTGTTTTGCATGCAGAAGTTTAGAAACTATAGCAAATACATATGCAAAATAACCATGGGAAATTGGGAAACAGTGCCAGGTCTTTGTCTGTCTCTCCTCCCATCCTCTTTCCTTTTATGCTGTGTTTCTTAGGCTTCAAATCTATGGCTTTGGCTAACTGACATTTGTAAGCTGCCATTTTCTTGGGCTGAAATACAAGGGATGAATGCATTAAATAATAAATACAAATAAATTAGAAAATGAAGTTTCATGACTAAATCATAAGTATTACCTTATTTTAGAGATTCTGTTGCTGAGATTATCTACTTATGTAAGACCAGGAGAAAGCCCTATATGGTCAAACCAAAGATCTATGATCTAGCCAAAGAAGGCCTTTTATATGTTGGCTCCCAGACTTTGTATCAGCCTCTCTCTGGATGTACATTAGAGATCACACCGCCTCTTTCCACCTGGCTTTTTTTTTTTTTTTACTTTGTAGATGCAACCCTTGTCATTTTCTTTTCTTTTCCTTTTTAGTTTATATCCTACCCTTTCCTAATGAGCCTAATGTTGAAAGTAAATTCAGTAATTGAATGCATAATTCCATGAGGGCGTAATCCAATAGGCTTTAGTTACGCAGCTCCGAATAAAACTGATAAGGAATACAAGATAATATTGGACAATGTCCCACACCTCTGCAAGTTTAGCAGTCTTGTTTTACTGAACTTCAATACAAGTACAGGTATGACGTGTATCTTCTTAAAGCCGAAAGCCTCCTAGTTTCAATAAAAACTCATTTTCCTGAAGATAAACTTCCATCTAAGCATTCTGGCCTCCTTACCAAATTGCCTGAAAATTGCTAGTTCAAGTAGTGCCGCATATGCTTTGCACACAGGAGGTCCCAGATATAATCACCAGGAGAAGGCAATGACTAACCACTTCCATATTGTTGTAAAGAGAAATTGCACAGATGAGCTTGATTTGAGGGTTTTTGTACCTTTAGTTTGGTTTAGAAGAGAAAAGGACAGGAAACTGATCTAACAGTGGAGACAGTCAAGCAAAGTGCAGTGTTCTAGTAACACTGCAAAACAAAGAATTATTCAATTTTTTTTTATATCTCACTGTTCTGTTGAAGACCTAGAATGCTGTGGTTGATGGGGCCCCATCAATGGGGTGCCTTTTTAAAAAAAATCAGCCTTTTGTCTGAGTTGTTTCTTTAAACCAGCCAAGCTACAGCAGTCACAGAAAGAGTTTTTTGTTATTGTTATTTCTGCCACCATGGGTTTAAAAAGCCTGGCAAAATCTTGCCCTTCCAAGCAGGGATGTGCATGAATATCTGAAAGCTCAAATATTCTGTTCAGATCCCATGGATTTCAACATTCGGACTCAAATTGGATTATCAAAAATCTGAATTTGACATTCGAACTCGAATACCGATTTTTGAAAATCTGATACAAATTTTCAGATGATTCGAATCATGTGTAGATTCGTATCTGTTGTATATGAATCTGCCCAAAAATTATCCGTATCTTGCACGGAAAATACAGGATTAAAACGGGATGCATATGGGATAATATGGGATGCATACGGATTTTTCTGGAATGTGCACAGATATGAATGTGCACAAATATGAATCTAACATTCGAACGTACAGATTCAAATGTTACGGATTTGGATTTGATTTTAAGATATTTGAATCTACTTGGATTTGAATGTCAAAAATACATTTGTGCACCTCCCTAGTTCCAAGGCTTCTTCGGGCCAGTGCCATGTGCCAGACAACAGCCTGGGTGCTAGGAGAGTGGGGTTTCCTGCCCTTCTCTCAGCATGACCTTTTCAGGTTCACAGGGCTTGAGTGAGCTCTCACTGTTTACCTACCCCAATTTCCAGGTGATAGGGGATCACCTGTTGAGTTCTCTTTCCCCTCCCACCAAAGGAAGTGACACCCACCCCTTTTATTAAATTTTACTAAGAAAGGCAAGAAAGGGGGTGGTGAATCCAGACTCCCCCCCCCTATTCTGTGGCATTCTGTTTCTCACTTCTTCTTCAAAGTATCAAAGGTATCAAAAGCTAAAGTTATCAACAACTGATAAATCCTGCAACCCATAAAGGCTCTTCATTTTCCAAAAGTACCAGTGTGTACACTTTTATTTGCTAGAATATGAGGGACGGGGATAAATTGGACTAAATGAGAGACATACTGTATAAGGCAAGGGATTTCCTTCCTCCCCTCCTCCCTCCCCCAGATCTGTATCATAGGAATAATAATCTGAAGCTTCATTCAGACAGCACTTACTCAATCCGCACTATTTGGATAATCCAGAATAAAGAGTATCTAATCTGGATGTGCTTTACTGCAGATTATTAATGAGGATTAAGTAAGTGCTGTCTGGATGAAGCATCATTTTTAATTTGCTTTAATTTAGAGGTATTTCTATAAATTAAAAAAGAGCTATATTTATGTTTTCTTTTAAAAATATATTTTATAGAGTGATTATTAATTAAACTACCAGATATCCAACTATGTTAGCTTCATCGAAGAATAGATATTTATAATAAAATAAAAAATTAAAAAATAAGAAAGGGAAGAATGCAATATTCATGGACAAATCTCTCCCCTCAGCATGTGAGTATTGATCCACTCTTTACATTTCTGGTCATTTGTCAGTCATTTCACTAAATTTGCCTAAATGAGGCAGCTAAAATGAAGCTTTCGGTCAAAAGAGGATGAGGCTGGAGCATATGCTAAAAACAGAAATGGCTATGTGTGGGACACTCAACTGCTTTATGTGAAACCCTATCACTGTTTCATTCAAGTTCCTTCAAATCACTTCTATTTGCTGAGTTGGTAAATATATTCTAGCTGGTTCTCATGTTTATACATTCAGATGCCAGGTAAAGACACATATCTTTATTTATGCTTTCTGTTGAAGAGACAGTTCTCTTCCTGTGGGCATTGTTGCAACTTTATAAAGTTACTGGTAGGAAGCTTGTAATCCATCTTATAAGGGTGAAACTGAAAAATAAGCAAGTCTCCCTGCCCGGCTGCATGCTGAACAACCAGCCAAAATGCTTGAGACATGAGTTGTTGTCCCAGACAGTAATGTGGTTATACAGAAACATAATTTGTTTGTTTTTGGTTTTATATACAGCTGCCTCAATCACTGCTCAGAGCAGATCATCGGACTTGTAACCTACCACAAGGAACTTTTCTGAACTCTGTACAGATGACAGGTATACAACCAGGAAAGGCTATAATCCACATGCCATAGTTTGCTCTATGAAGTACAGTGGGGCTTACTATAAAGTTTATAAATTATGCTACGGGAAAGAAAAGGACCCACAACATCAAAGTAGTGGAAGAAAGGGTGTAAGATAAAATGGATGTGGTTTGGTAACCATATATGATATGTATTTACCTGCACTTACCTGTCCATGATTGGAACCAGTAGGTCTGGAACAGCAGGACTATTGACCCCAGTGATGAAAAGGTGTGGTTTGGAATAGCACCATCTCACTGTGGCCATGGCCTCAATGTTGAGGCAAGCTTCATGACTGGGCAATGATGTCTTCATGGGCTAGGGACAAAAGTTTCTTACCTCAGAGCCTCTGCATGCCTGGCATGTTCTGCACATTTGCTTTGTTCTGGATCAGGACCCTCAGTATGCTAGTAGACTCAATTAAGTAGATCTACCAGTGATCCTGAACAGGGCCTCCTTACTCTGGATCAATGTCTGTCTAATGAAGATGGAGTAGAGCAGCCTCACAGATCCACAGTAACCCGTAGATCTATGAGATCCAGATTAGCATATAGATGCCTTAATTCCTAATTAAGGGTCCATGCAGAAAGGGCCTTTAGCTGGTGGAGTCAGGACTTGATTATTCTGTTGATATTCGAACATGTATTATATAGATAGCACTTCAGAAAATGCAACCCTGCAACTGAGGGTGTTTTGCCACTGAGCTTCTTTGATCCGGTTCTAAGGAATGGGTACTTCCCTTAATCTGGATCTAGTAGATCCAGATTAAGGGAAGTACCCAATGGGTGTTTCCGCACTAGCTGTAGAAACTGGGTTAATGCCCCCTTAAGACAGATTAAAGACACCTTGAGATGCTTCTGCATTGCACAGCACCTACTCCATCCGTCCTCTGGAATCTGTCCTCCTCGCACATGTGTGGACGCGTGTGGGTCCCTCAGATCCTTCATTATTTGTGATGGATTTGGGGGAGTATGGTTCACCGAAAAGCAGATCTTTTTAGACTGCTTTTCGGTGGCAAATAAGGAAGCACCCAATGTGTTTCCATGGATGGTCTAGCACCCAATAGCAATGGGTGCTAGCCTGCCTGCTGTGGAAACACGAGAGCACCCATTTGCAAATCTGGATCTACCCACAAGGGGTCTGTCTGTCACTGCAGGTGTTCTAGGGGACAGGGGGTGCAATCTCCGAAATTGCCTTCAGTGATTAGCAAAGGCTCCGAAGAGAAATGCTTGCGAGAGCCGGCTCTGAAGTCCCTCCAAAGTTGCCTTCAGAGATTAGCAAAGGGTCTGCAGAAAAACCCCTTGTGAGAGCAATGCAGCTGTCAAAGGCTCCGGAGGATCTTTGAAGTTTCTGATTTTACTTGATTTTATCTGCACATTGTGATTTTAAATATTTGTAAATATTTGTACTTTTTAACATTTGCTGATTCTGGTCGGTGACTGTACAAATAAAATTCATTCATTCCTTCATATAGGCTGCATCCCCAAGCAACTTATTTGCCTCTCTAGTTTTCCTCTACTGTCCCTCTATTCCAGCGGACTTTAAAAGTGCCATTCAATTCTGGAATAAGCGTCCCCATGAGGTTCGGTAAAACACACATTTTAAAGGCACCTACCGTCCCCAAGGAAGCATGTTTTCTTTGCCCGCATCTTTTTCTCCCCTCCCCCTCTCTTGCTGATAGGGTGCCAGTGGGAACGGGGAGGGACTGCGATCTGCGCGGCCACAACCAGTGAGACAACCCCCAACAAGTCCAAAGGAAACATAGCCATCTGTATTCACAAGTTCTCTGTCTGTCTCCCCACCGGCAAAGGCAACCGGGCGGAAGCAATTCATTATGCTATTTACAGGATCTCTGGCTGCCGAAATGGTTTCCCGTGCCGGCAAAGGCAGCGGCTGCAGCCATTGACCACACAATTGTGTGCTCATTCACTTCAACAATTTCACTCTGATCACTGTCAAAATCCACCCCATACAGCAGCAGTGACTGTAGCAATCCACCCACTTCACACCTTATAACAATGTTGCAATTCTCTGCAATTCTGGCTCTTTGAAAGTTCTGACCTTTAGAAAGGGAAAGGAAGGGAAGCTGCTGCAGTTCTGGGAGATGTGTGAATGTTCTATGGCTGCGGTGACTGTAGCAATCCACCTGCTCCTTTTGCCATGGAGCATCCCCATGGTAAATGCTGCCAGGAAAACCTGCAGCTTCCAAAAAGTGCTCTGGTAGTCTTCTTTAAAGGGCAGTCTTTTTCCCGTGGATTTTCCTCCTTTTGTGCCACTGGAAGCTCGGAGAAAAACCGGGCATGGGGGTGCTCAGAGGCAAAATAAGCTTTTTAACAAACTTTTTATTGCTTGGGGACTGGCCCATAGAGAGCATCCATGCACTGATACATATTTGGATTTCTTATTGATTTTTGTTGACACTAAAAAGTAGGATTTTCCCCTCTTCTCTCTTTTAAAGAAAGGAGACTGTATGGAAATTATTCTTTATATTCTAGACATTCTACAAAAAATATTACCATGTGCTTTTTTTTTTTTTTTACAGTAACTACTGGTAGGTGTGGCTTTGTAACAATGCCAGCAGCTTATCCTTAGTAAGTATGACTTTGTGCTATAAATAGCATCTCTGCTACAGGAACAACCCATTCTTTGTCTTCTTCCTTTTAAGACATGCATATTTATCTGCTTCATCTGAAAACTGGAGTTATCTGTCAAACATTAGGAATTTTAAGATTCTTTTAGAAAGAGGAAGTGACCTATTATGTTTGCATAATAGCTGATGGCAGCAGTGGATATTAGAAAAAGGATAGCAGCTGAAATAGAAAGAGGCCAAATCAAGTATTGCAACTCTGTCCCTGAGGCCATCATCAAAGGAATTAGCTTTTATGGAGGAAAATAAAATAACAAGGTGCAAGCAACAGAGCTTTCTGTGTATAGCAGGACACCAGACTTCCATATGAATCTAGAAATTCCTTTGAGGAATGCAGAATCCATGCTACTTAGGATAACCTGAATTCAGATGTGAGAGTTCTTCTTTCTCCATTTATTTCATTTCATTTCCCTTTTTCTGTGTTCTTATGCACAGTAATTCGAAGGAAGGAAGGAAGGAAGGAAGGAAGGAAGGAAGGAAGGAAGGAAGGAAGGAAGGAAGGAAGGAAGGAAGGAAGGAAGGAAGGAAGGAAGGAAGGATTTCATTTTAGGAATGCTCACAAATGTGGTTATTACAGGCCTCAAGCTCTCCTTTCTCCCATGTATTTTCAGCACAGATATAGTACTGTATATTCCACCTCAAATTGTACTGAATAGGCAATGCCATTTCTATTTCACCCAGTAAGGCAACACAGTTGGCTTTCTCTTTTTGTAAGTCACCAATATGAATGTATTTGTATAGAATCAAACGTCTGGACATTTGTTTTTCCATTCTTTGGATACATTCGGATTTCTAAATATTTGATTTGTTATGAATCAAATTTCAAAATTGCATTCGTGAGCACCCCTAGTTACCAGCTTTCTTTTCTGGTTTCTCTCTTTGCACTACTCAATAGCACTCTTTTGCGTAGCCCTTTAGGTTAAGTTTTGCATTCCCTAATAAAATTCTGGGCTCCTGGCTCATCTGAGCCTCCTAGACTTCCTTCTTGCATTTTTAACAAGTTCTATCACAAGGTTTAATAATGATCCTCTTTTTCCCCAAGACAGAAATGCATCTGGTTCTTCCTCTGCACATTTGAGATTTTTTTTTAATAAAAAAATCTCCAGGACATCCAGGGTTATATTTGCAGAAATGTTACCTGTTACATACACAGGGCTGCCTAGGCAGGCAAAGTCCAGGAGCTTCAATGCATGGATGAAGTAGTGGTGTCTAGAGGGAGGATTTAGTCTTTTAAGCAGTCTGAAACAGTCTGAAACAAGTCAGATCTGTACCAGAGGGTCAGGTTACACTTGAACCAAGATGGAACCAGACCTCTGGTGCTTAACATTGAAAAGGTTGCACAGCAGCTTTTTAAATTGGTGAAATGCAAATTTGAGGGAGGATGGCTGGAATTATGCAGATGGTCTTGAGTTGAGTTGGGAACTGGTCAATGATATACAAGCCATAAGACAAAAGGAGCAATCTAAGAAGTCATATGACCTTAAATGGGAATACAGCTTATAAACTCTATAGGAAGGACAGGTAAGGGTGAATTGGAAGTGGTGTAATATAAAACATAAAAACATAAAAAAGAAATAAAATTTAATGAACTAGACTGTCTGGGTGAATCAGTTCCTTTCACAGAGGTATTGTAGATAGGAATACTAAGACAGAAATCAAGCTTCTGTCAAGGGACATGCTCTTGCCCTCTTTGCTGATGATACTAATTATTTGGTAGCCTGGTTGATGACCACCATCAGGAGAAGAACAGAAGCAATGCTACCCTGCTTGTTCTCCATGGCTTTGATAACTTCAACTGTGGTTGTTTTGCTCCTACTTCTAAGAATGATACCAAAGAGCTGTCACAGGGATTTTTGTTTATCTCCCTGGGTGCGTTCCCATGGTACTAATTTGTATCTCTATTGCCCCTCCACTGAAGTGGATTAAAGAAAAGCAGGTTCAATCCGGATTTAAGCGTTCCCAAGGGGGTAAGCAAAACACGCATTTAAAATGAACGGACCGTCCCCAAGGAAGCGTGTTTTGTTTACCCGCATCTTTTTCTCCCCGCCCCTCGCTGTTTCATTGGGTGATTGGGCGGAAGGAATTTCCAGCTGCCGAAACGCCTCCCCCCCAGCCAGCGATCCTGCAATCCTTTCCTTCAAAAAGACCAAAATAAAAATTTAAAACTTCTCTGTTCGTCTCCCCTGCTTGCGAAGACTGCAGCCGGCACTCTTTACAAGATCTCCACCCAGCCAGCTCTTTTACACTTTCACTTTCGCAGAAGCAATTCATCACAATGTATCTTTGCTGTTTCTCTTTGGGATTGGAAAGAGAAACAGCAAAGAGAAATGCCTGCCTAGATCGCTGTTTGCCTAGATTGCTGTCTGGATGACAGGCAAAAGAGAGACAGAGAGAGAGAGAGAGAGAGATGATCTCTCCGGCCGGCAGTTCCCACCTGGGAGAGAATCCCCACCCCTTTTGCCACGGAGCAATCCCATGGAAAATGTTGCGCTGAAAACCCACGTCTTACAGAAAGTACTGCTTTAAACAGGTATTTTTTTTAAAGCGGGTTTTCCCCATTAGCGGTGCTGGAAACCCGGATTAAAGCCGTGCATGGGACCGCTCACTGAGTTATCACTCAGTGAGATAACTCTCTTGTCCTTATCAGTACCTATATGAAGCCATTGGAAGAGGAGATTTTGAGTGAGATGTCAATTAAGCTCTCCTCTCCATTCCATCTGGGTCAGGAGAGGCAGTTCAAGGCACTTGATTGGAGTCTGGGAGGAGGAGTGGAGGTGGACCAATAAACTGAAGTTGAATCAAGCAAGATGAAGGCACTGTGTATCATGAGTTCTCAATTCCATGAAATGAGGAGACATTCTTCCTGAAGGAGTTGTCCCACATTGGAAAGAACATGTAGTTTGGGGATAGTTTTGAACTCATCCCTGAGGCTCCGGTGGCAGCAGTGGCCAGGGATGCCTTCCTCCAACTCAGGCTGATTCACTAATTATGACCCCTTCTGGGCAAAGGTAGCTTAGCCACAGTGATCCACAGTCTGGAAACCTTCACACTGGGCTATTGCACTGTTCTTTATTGTGGACTTCCCTAGAAAATATTTTGTAAGCAGCTACTAGTGTAGAATGCAGGAGCACAGCTCCTGATAGGTATTCTGGACTGGATGTAAATCTTTTCCGATTTTGGTCCCAGTGTATCAGAATGGCTTTTATCTTCAGCACGAGGACGAGGCCTCTCTGGTCAAATCCTCATCCCCTACTACATTCAATCTCTATGAGGAGCTCTCTGTTTGGTGCAACACTTTGTGCAACTCTCTGCTTGGTGCCATAAAGTAATGTTTTACAGGACCACATATAACAATAGGGAGCACTGCATATTTTACACTTTTAAACCCAAACACATTTTTAAACATATCAGCAAACCTGCTAATATTATCACACACCAGGATTAGCTAATATCCTGATATTGCCACACTACAACTCCCATGAATCCCAACAAGCATGGGCAAATATCAAAGACAATGGAATACAGGTTTGAGTTGATGACTTACATTTTCATTTAATGTTTTCACTTTGATCTGGGAGCAGGATACTTACTTCCCTGCTTTTTAATTCTTTTCCCCACCAAGCCTGTGACAAAAGTTAAATTGAGACATAAGATCCTTTCATAACTTCATGAGAGACTTACACAAGAGAAGACTCATTCTGAAATTGCAGCGCCCCCCTTTTCCTTTCATAATTTTTGTGATGGGAAATCTTGTATAAATTTGCATGAAGACAGTTTTGGAAAGTAATAATTGGGCCAGAGCCCTTGTTCATATTGGTTGTTATAATCTTTTTTTCTTTTTTTAAAATAATATAGAACACTTCACAAACTTACATGCCATCCTTGTCATCGGTCTATAGAATTTGCTGCCAGAAGAGTTGGTAACAGCAACCAGCCTAGATGGCTTTAGACTAATTCATGGATGACATATATATATATCGATGGCTACTAGAATGAATGCTGTCTCCAGGCTGGAGAGACAAGCAGAATGCCTCTAGGGCCATTTGCTGGGATTTGAAAGCAGGTTAAGTTTTTGTCTTTGTCTTCTCCTTGAGACACCCATAAGCAATTGGTGGGCTACTGTGTGAGATAGGATGCTGGACTAGATGTACTGGGGCCATGCTTATATGTGCTGCCAAAGTGACCGAAGCGGCTGTTAGAATCAATGTTTCATTGCCTTGCTTAAACCCTCTGTTCCCGTTGTTGAGATAATGCAGGTTGACAGATTTACAACAAATGGTACTATCTCAAGGACATAAGAGCAGGATGTGCACAGTGTCACTGTGGCATTGTAATGGTACCCAGAAGATGTAGGATCTGCACTTCTCTGCATCCTTATGGCAGCATGGTACACTGGAAGAATGCAAGACTCTGCACTCATCCAGCAAACAACACCAAATAGTAGGATTTCATAGAAGAGCAGTGGCAAGAATACTTACAGAACTTCCTATAGTTCTTCTGCCAGCCACGTGGACTTGGTTTTTGCATTCTCTTTGGGACACTTAGTATGAACCTTTTCAGGAGCACTGGAAATGTCCAATTTCCAGAGTTTCTGAAAACATCCCAGACATCAAAAGTTCTGCAGCTGCGGTGTTTGAGTGTGTGCGACTATGGCAGGCATGCAGACGTTTGTGACACTCTTCTTAGTGTGCTTTACCAAGAGAGCTACATTTATGGTGCACTTCTCAGCACGTGTTACAGCAGCCTCTGCTGTTGGGTAGATCCTGCCAAAAACTTAGTAGAAAGAAAACGCAGAAGTAAAAGGTAGAAGGGCTAGGATTCTGGCACCAAGCGGATTCTAGTCGGGAGGGCCATAGGAGTACACACTAAAAAGGGATTAGCAGTTGATGGCCTAATCTGGCCTTTGGCTGAGGGAATAAAATCTTCTCCCCATGATTTTAGTCATTCTTTTTTATCTGCCCTGAAACCTTTGAGTATAGAGTGGGCTAGATTTATAAAACAAATGGCACAGTGTGTTGTTTCTGTATGTTTTGTGCAACTAACAAAGTGTTGATGTTGAGCATGTTTGCCCTTGTCTCCATGCAGCTCCCATCCCACAGGGGCAATGGGTGAACTTGTTTAGAACAAAAAGAAGCCATGTTCGCGCCCCACCTCATGGTCCTCATGATATCTTAAACCTGCCTCTATTGATCTCTTGGTTGGAAGACTGAGGGCATGCAGAGCCAATAGAGCCAGGAGACTAGTAATGGTGGCCCATACAGATAATTTTGAGACTACAGCTAGTGTATATGGCCAAGCACAGGTTCTACGTCTGTTCAGCCCCTGCCCCAATCCTATGGAGCAATATATTCCCCAATGGCCTATCCTCCTTGCTTTGTCTGGAGAAATCTAATTTTTGAACTGAAATTGGGCCAAGGAAAGCCAGGCTACCTGTAAGCATGTCAAGGATGAAGTTCTGGCACACAGTTTAAGTGCCAGGCGTTGTTCAGTCTCAGCTGTGGAATATGTTTAAAACTTTCAGCAATCAGTGTGGATGCCTTAGAGCATTGATCAAACACAGACAGCTCCTATATATCCAAGATTACAAGAAATGGCTTTTTGGATATGACATTTAGAGAATTGATATGCCATATATCGGTATCTCTGTCCATGCCTAAGAACTGATAAGATGCCATTCAAGAGGAAGGATGTAGGTGTGAATATCTTCAACTTTTGGAAATGGATTGACATAGGAATGTTTCAAACAAATCTGTAGTTTATTATATACACATTACCCAGGATAAGTGAAACAATCTGGATGCATAAGGCTACAAGGGAATCTTCCTTCCCTTGAAGTTCCCAACAAAGATCCCATTAGCGGAAATAGGATTTGGATCAGGCACTGGTATTCCAGGGCAATTCTGGCACGGCTTCAAATGAATATATAAATACACACACATGTATATACATACACGCAGCATTTAGCTCTTTAACCCTGACTTTTACAGCAAACTGTATTCCCAGATGCCAGAACATAAGATAGCAAGAAAGGAAGTTTATTTTGATGAGGAAATCCCTTAATGCAGTTGAAAATATGCACAGAATGGTTAATTAGCATGAAAGAGGTTTGAAGGAAATAGTATCTTGAAAATGAACCATCTTTTTCCCCCCCAGGTTTTCCTTCAATTTATCTCTTATCTCCAGGAAACTCTCACAGCTTCTGAATCTGTTTTTGGCTGGAGTGAGGAAAGGGACAATGACTCACTTTTGGGCAGAGGTACAAGTTTTCTTTGGTTTCTAACTTTCCACATTAGTGCTAGCGTGTGCTCTATCTAATGAACTTAAGCTCTTGCAGAGTTATCCAGGGTGGGCTCCCAAACTAATGAAAAGTGAAAGTTCTATCTTAAAAACAAACAAACAGTAAATTAACACAACTGATAGATCCCGAGGGATGAACATACTTGAGCACCACCAAAAGTATGTGCCGCCTGCCCAGTGACGAATGTGCAGTATTATTAATCAAAATGAAAGTACTGTAAGCTGGTTAGGAGTGGAGACAGGATACAGCAGCAACCAATACCCTATGAAGCTATTTCCGACCAAAAACATTTAAGATTGCTATGACTTATCCTGAGAAACTATTTTTGTGTGTGGTCAGAGTCTTTGGATTCTTTGCTCTGTAGCTGTCAACACAGCCTGGAAAATGAAGAACTTCGAAGTTGCAAAAGAAGCTCTGAACAGTCTGTGAAGTAATGGAGGGCCAGTCATATTAGCACCTTTCCTCCAGGCAAAAGTTTAGGTATGTGCCTAACTTAAAGCAGATGTTCACGTGACAGAGGAGCTTCAAGACCTTTATTTTACATTTTATGTTCACACTTTGCTTCAGCATATAGGCTGCCCTGCATAGATCTTGTCTGATCTCCAAAACTAAGCAAGTCAAGCCTGGTTAGTATTTGGATGGGAAATCACCTGGGAATACTGGATATCTTTGGAGAAAAACAGCCGAGAAGGCAATGGTAAACCACTTCTCTATTGACTTAGGAATAAACCTTCTCCAGAGACAGACCAAGTGTAAACTTAGGTATTTTTGGGTACCTGCTAAAAATCAATCAGATTCCTGGAGATTAGTAGGATACTTCTTTCTGTCATAATGTCTAGTAAGATCCACACCATCTTCTTGGGCTGTGGCAGCAGGAGATGCCAGGCACAGGGTGACCACATGTCATTGTGCATCAAAAGAGGACCAAACTATCTTTTGATGAGTGGTGACCATATCTCACTAGCACTAGTCTTGTCTGAGAGACAGAAACTGTTCCCAGGAGTCCTCTACTTGCAGGATGGGAACCTGCGTTGTAAATGTGACACAGTCTAGGGTTGCTGTATTGTATAGAAAGATAGGGGCATTTCTGGAGCCTGACAAAATGTTGTCAGTATGGAAATTTGACACAAGGGACCTTTCACTCAAAGTTAGCCAGTCTGTTTAAGCAGATGACAGCCCATAGCTTTTGTGCTGGCAATATAGCAATCTAAATAAATACAAATACAAATATGGTTGCCAAAAAACCTGATACAGCTACCAGATGTTGACCTCAAGTCTGCAGCATCTTTGCCTTCACCCAAAGGTCATGCAGCAGTTCACACAAATCCAATCCAATAAAATGGCTGGACTGCTTCCAGGTTGGAGTGAGAGGCAGGATGCCTATAAAGGCCATTTGCAGGGAATATTTTTGTGGAATTAATTTTGTGTTGCCCAGAAGCAATTGGTGGGCCAATGTTTAAGACAGGATGCTGGACAGGATGGGCTGCGCCTGGTCCAGCAGGACTCCTCTTCTGTTCTTCTGGTCTCATACATTTAAAACAAATGTTACTTCAACAGCAACACAATAAAAAACAGACTTGTTTTATCAGTACTAATGGAGGCCCAAAGACCAGGTAAAGAAACCTGACATTTTTCTCTCAATAGCCAGCATATTATTTCTCCCATTATTCCTGATCATTGGGCATGCTGCCTGGAGATACTAAGAACTGAATGTCTTGGCCTGATATAACATCTTTTGCATTTTCATTTCTATGGATTGAAATGTGGAATTCTTATCACCACATTTATAGAAGTTCTAGATGCCATTCACTCCTCTGATATTGGTATAAATGGCAATTCTGTAAAAAAAAAAAGTACATGATGATCTACCCATAGTGGGTAGATACTACATGAATTTTCCCTCCTTTTCATCCATTGTGTGTGATTATGTGCTGTAGAGTCACAGAACATTTATCTTATCAGAGCACGGGGGCGTTGTGACAGTGGAGAGAGATGGAGATCTAAAAATGTCTCATAAATAATTCTCAGGACAGGAACAGAAAAGTGTGAGCACAGCGATCTAAACTGAGGATGAACTGAGGAAGGATGATTGGGGTATAGGGTGCGGTGTTTCTTAATTAGACAGACTATTTCAGCAAGGTGCGACCACACCCTTAGTTTTGACATTGTAGTGTCCTTCCACACTGCCAGGATTACCTGTTAGACCATAATTAGAGCAATGTTACTCCCTTTTTGCAGATAGATAAGTCAGACATAACAGAGAGGACCCATAGCTGAGTAACAGCAAGTTAGCATAGAAAAGTAATAGGTGAATGAGCTTTGAGGTAACGGTGAGGAAAGATGACCTTGGCATTAGAAAGTGGTAGCTATTAGGATGATAAAAAAAAAGTGTAATGCAGTTCCGCATACAAGTTGTGATCTACTATTTATTTATGTTTATGTATTTAAAATATTTATATACTAATTAAAATGTAATCTGAAAGAAGTTTGCATAAGATAGAACATAAGGATGGCTAAAATCATAATAGTGATATAAAAACATGATTAAAATGAAAGATGGGAAAACAAACGAACATTCACGCTAGCAAAAGCCTGAATAAAAATTGCCTTTGCTAAACCAGTGGGCAGCTATACATGTTTTTTTGGGCTTCATGAAAATACAGTACAGTCTCAGAGTTCTAAAATTCTGTGAGAAATTCTGTGAGTTGTCAAATTTATGTGAGAAAAGCAAGTCCCATTCTCTTGTAAAGATGTAAACTGGATTCGCAGACAGCACAACTCCTGCAAACAAAGACGTAACCAAGTTCTGAAATGCTTCAGATATTAACAACTGAAGAACTTCAGCTTTTCTGTTGTGCTGTTTTTCTGGATGTAATCTACCAATATGCGTTTTGCTCTCTCTCTGTGTGATAGTCATTTCCATTTATCTAATGGATGTCTGAAGCATGAATGCAACCAAGATGTTAATAATCAAGGAGTCTGTTCCTTGCTTTAGACAGACATCAGAGAATTTCTCCCACAGTCTGTGCTGCATAATCAAAAAGCCGCGTTTTGCATTAACACAGCCTTATGTAACAAATCCAAAGTGACAAACCAAACAGCTTTGAGCGGTTGCATTCCATCTCTAACGTCCCAAAGTGCTGCGCGTCATTAAAAAGCTGCATCCTGAAGGCGTGCAAGAGAAACAAAAGGAGAGCAGTTCCATGTAGGCAGCTCAGCTAGGCCCTGAGTGTTTAAGCAGAGCATTACAACAAAGTTTTTCCCCCTTCCCAAAGGAATACTGAAAATGCAATCTGGTATTGCAGTTCCTTAGCCAGAAATATTGTATTACTTACTAAAAAGGAAGACATTTGTTCTCAAGAGCAACACTTTAAGAAAGTTTACTTCTGAGTCACCAACACTGACAGTATGTGTGCATCCAGTCTAAAATTCAGCTGCAATGCTTTTACAAAACATTTTGGAGCTTTTTAAAGATCCCCAATCACTATGTGCACATGATCCAGGGATCACACAAGTTGACAAAAAGAATTTCATTGCTTTTAGTGGAGTTTGAATCAGACCTACATAATTCTTAAGCCTAGTTGTTTTAATTGCTAACAACTCCCTTTCCTTGCAGAAAAGCCACAGAAACCAAATGGTTTTGCTTACACTGTGACTTCAAAGCAAATTGGATGCTTTGGAGAGAAATTTAAAAAATAAACATAAACAGTTCACACACATGCACACAGAAAGAAGAGAGGGGGGAGATTAAGAAATTAGAACCACTGAAACCAGTGAAATTAAGAAGTAAAAATGCACTGTATCAGTCAGAAGTTTCCTTCAGCTTGCCCTCAACAGGGATGTCCCTGGATGTCAACTAAAACCGGAACTATATTAGGAATGAAATGATACAAGTTTCCTTAACAGCAATTGCTCACTTCTTTCCTTTCAGCTGCTTTAGTTATTATTCTTTTGCAAATGCCCGGAAGCTGGACAAGCACATGAAGGCTCCCCAAAAAGAACTGGGTGGGTCCTTGGCTGGCTTCCAGGTATTTGCAAGATAATGAAAACATAAGGAGAAGGAAGACAAGAGGAAAAAAAAACACAATTATCTCCCTCATTTGGCAGGGACAGTCAGATGCATTTGCAGGATTGTCTTTAGATCTTCTCATATGGTGGCACCCTAGTTTGGTTGAGGCGCTCCAAGTAACAAAATCTACCAGACTAGGGTTACCTCCAGGTGGATAGGGTGAAAGCAAGATATTAAAAGAATCCTGGCATTGGCCCTTCCAGTGGCCTGCCAGACACACTGGGGCCTCCTCGGCCTAGATCTGCTTACCTGAGCATCTGGTGGAGTCTATGCAATATTAGCTCACTGGGAACTTGGCAACCTGCAGGAAGTTTCCTTTGAGTTAATGCCGCATGGAGCTCACCGGACATGCCAGTTAAGTGGAACTACTCCAAGAATTATGGTATTGCTGCTGGTTTTTCCAGAACAGTCTTGCAACAAATTTTCAGATCCTTTGGAATTGCCATTGTGTTGGGAAGCCTATACAAGTGCCTAGCAATCGTGATGCACAGCTGGTAGGACTTTGATGTTTCCATCCCATCTGGAGTTAGCATAGAAAAAAAAAGGCAAGAAATGTATTTATTAAAGTATTCATATTGTGCCCTTCCCTTGAAAGTCTCAACTATAAAACTGTAAAAACATGAGTAAAATCAACAAAACATAAATCATAATTAAAATACTAACCATTCCTACTCACTGCAGGACAACATTAAGGCCGCATCCCCATGCAAGCAATTTGGGGCGATTTGGGCTTGTTTGTGACTGGGTGTGGGACTGAAACCGAAACTTGCCCGTCCCCATGCCACTACCACTAATGTGGGCTGTATACAAATATAGCCATCCCCATGCAAACTGTGCTAAACCCTGGCATGGAGAAACAGCGCCTGCTCCTTTCTGCCCCCTCTCTCCTGATTGAAAGCCAGTTTGACATCACCCCCACCCCTGTAGCTCTCGCTGCAAATGCCACATTCCACCCCCCTTAGCGGCACAGGGAAGCCAGGATTGAACGGCAAAAATAATAATTAAAAAACCCAGCTGTTTGAGCAAAGCCACTATGAGGTTTGGCGGTAGTTGAGCAGTTTTGCACACTTCCATTCAATTGCGTGAACACCCAGGAACCACAAGAACACCCGGCAAGTGGAAAAGGGAGAAAAATCAAGCCATTATCCTTCCTCCCTTGGCGATCGGGGCACGGGCGTGGAATAGGTGGCATGGAAAAGG
Organism: Aspidoscelis tigris stejnegeri; assembly: GCA_023333525.1. NCBI lineage: Eukaryota > Metazoa > Chordata > Lepidosauria > Squamata > Teiidae > Aspidoscelis > Aspidoscelis tigris. Next base: position 45,106,886 of record JALMGA010000003.1, on the reverse strand, counting down.
GAGAAAATCAAGCTATTATCCTGCCTGCCTTGATGATTGGGGAAGGGGGAAGAGGGGTGGAATACTTGTCAGAAAAGAGTCTCGTGGGACAGCGAAGGCCATTTTACCCCTTTATTGTTTCAGCTTTAACGCCATTTAATCCCCCAAAATATCAGCAGTTGCGATCTCCAATGCACAGGGCAGGAACATCAAGCACAGGACATGAAACCCATCCCCAGATAGCCTGGGACCGTCCCCATGCTCAGGGTCAGCGCACAAAAAATGTGTGCCAAGCTACCAAACCACAGTGAGAACAGTTTTTTCCCAGGACCAAATTGGACCAAATCTGAAATGCACGGGGATGGCCTTCCCAAATCCGATTTCAATTTGGGGCAAAATGTGCATAGGGATGCACCCTAAGAAGGACCTAAACATCAAAGGTCTGAGTGAAGAAACACATTTTAACCACATACTGGAATCTATATAATGTTGGGGCTCTGCGTGTCACAGCTGGAAGCCTATTCTAAAGCCTGGGACCCAGCACAGAAAAGACCTCTCTCTCCTCAAATTTCTTGAGGCTCACAACCCCCCCCCCCCCCAAAAAAAGATTTGACTCATTGGAAAAGGCCTGGATGATGGGAAGGATTAAAGGAAACAGGTGGTTTTGTTATCCTAGGCAGCTTCCAGATTAAAAAATACTATATTTTGCATAAGTGCTTGCACTGGGCAGTTCTGCCAAAATGACTCTCAATTGCAACCTCTTGTGCCTTATTGCATGAGTCCCACTGCAGCCCTATGTGGCCTAAAGCAAACAATTAAATAATTGCAGAGGGTTACAGTGAGGGAGCACTCAGATGTCATGATTTCCCACCACACATCTACTCCTTGGGAAAGCAGCTGTTACACACAGTCCCTACTTTCCACAGTGGTCATCATTTATCCTCTATTGCTGACAACTTTAGGTGCATCATTGCACCTGCAGTGGCTAACTAGCCTGATGATTTATGCTTTGGATTTTAGAGTATGTGGGATTTCTCCCAGTGATATCGATATCCCAGTTGTCCTTCAAGGCATTTTGCTTCCACCACTCAGACCCATGCTTATGCAAGGGCAGTTGAGGGCTACTGCCAGGCTGGGAATGTTTAAATGTTTTACTATATTCATTTTATATTTGGTTTTTAGTGTGCATTCTGACATGGCATGGAAAATCTATATTGTGGGAGGATCAAATACATGTTCCCATTGTTCCCTCATTTCTCTTATAACACAGAGTCAAACCTGCTGTAAGCCAGTTTGGTCTCATAATTAAGGGGCTGAACTCTTATCTGGGAATACCAGGTTTGATTCCACACTCCTCCATGAAGCTAGCTGGGTGACCTTGGGCTAGTCTCAGCTCTCTTCTGAACTCTTACAGCTCCACTTACCTCACAGAGTGTTCTGTTTTGGGGAGAAGAATAGAAAGCTTTGTCAGCCACTCTGAGTGACCTTAAATGGGTGAGAAAAGCAGGGTAGAAAAGCCAACTCTTCTTCTTTCTTCTTGTTCTCCTCCTCCTTCATTTTTCCCTAGCCTGAAATGGAGAAATTGTATCTTTTTCCCTCCTCCCCTCACCAAATACCCCTCCCTGTGCAGTCAGCAACTGGACACTATTCTGTCCTTCAAATCATTACTTCACAGGGATGGGATAGACAAACTCCACCCTTTGTATTTCCATGATGTTGCATCAGAACATGGATTCCCTTGGCAGCATTACTAGTCATTCACTGTCTGTTCCTCCTCCTCTTCCAGCCTGTGTCCAGCCAGGCACAACTTCAGTTCCACATCTCCTACATAATAAAGGCTCCTTAAAGCAATGAGGGCAAGCTAGATGAAAAGAGGAGAACATAGAAAGGAATAATATTCACAGTAGTGAAGTCAGTGGTCAGCAAATCACCTCCACCTCACCTGCCCCTGCTGAGAAATCCACAGAGGCATGTGTCCCACATTGAAGCTGTGTGGCGATGATGGCAAACTTGATGGAGATGCAGAGTAAACAGGCTGGGGTTTGTAGCAGTGGAGGACATCAGATCCTTCAGTGCCTGGATTAAGGTCTCTTTGGGGAACATCATGGCTAGGAGCATATGAACACGTTCCTGCAGCAAATCACTGAGGGAGGGAGGAAACAGATGATTCCAGATCCAAGGTATTTCATGGGATCCTCCTGGCACTGTGTTTGGAATGCTGGACATACCAATATAATACCGCCTGTAATACACAAATTTTTGTGTTGGGCCAAGCACACAAAGAACAATAAAAGGATGTGGGCAGGTACTTGGCTGCTTTCTGGTAGTCCCAGTTGGTTCCACTGTGAAAGTTGATTGGGCATGGCAACAGGCAATTGCATGATCTTATGCCTGAGACTTAAAAGGTAGATCCACTATGGTTGTCTGTTTGTTTGAAAGCATTTATGGACACCTTTTATAAAAAGCAATAATAATTATAATTATCTAGCAGCAGACAAAACAAAATTTAAAGTTTTTCAATAGGTGACTTAAGCATATGATTTCTAATACATTAAAAGTCATTCTGTATTTAGAAATTGTTTACGCTGGGTGGTTGTACAGGTTTACAAGCTTAATTTCAAATTATTTACAGCACCTAATTATCCATAATCAAACTTTGGTCCCTAGTTACTAGCTTTGGCTCATCTTTTCCTAGCTGTCCAGTTGGAACTAAAAGCCTTCACAGGACGATGTCCTCTCCTCCTTATTCACGTTTGTCTATTCCACCCCATCTCCTAAAATCTGTATTTTTAAATTTGATCTTATAGTCTTTTCAAACTTTCTAATAAATTTTGCTAGCCAGTTTAACTCAGTCTTTTTCTGGCTGTCTTAAACTATCCCTTCATGACAGGCTGCTTCCTACTGTGGCTCAGGTCTTCTAACTTGTCTTATTCCTGTCCTGAAAAAATTCCTGTCTGCAGTCCTCCTAGCTCTCTGATCTAAATGGATCTAGGTCCCCCTTCAGCTATTGCCCCACCTGACCAAGTGAGATAGGGTGTTTGGTAGTCTTCACAGCCCACAGACTAGTAAATGTTAGGGATGTGCATGAATGTTTTTTCTATTTGATTTGTATCAAATTGAACTGAACGCAAGAAAATTCATATTTGTTCAAATCCCCTTCAAATGTGGTAGGATTTGAATTCAATACGAATGTTCAATATGAATCTGATTTGAATCCCTGCTATGAATAGCCTACATATCCCCTAGGATCTGCTTTGAATGTATCAAATCTGCTCACAGTCCACTTTGAATCCACTCTGAATCCACTTTGGATCCATTGCAGATGTAATTGGGCAGCTGCTTTCCCACCTGCCCAGGTTCATGAGTGTAATGAAACTTTGTACGAATGTATAGAAACATTCAATTCAAATTTGAATGTCTGAATTCAGACAAATTCATAAGAATTTCAAATATCTGTGCACATTCCTTGTAAATGTATACTAATGACTGGAAATTTCCCTCCAGAACCATGATTTCACCACACCAGTCAAGGATTATTCCACAAGCAGAGTTTTGCACACCTATACATAAGGTTTAGTAATGGCTGCAAGATTTCAAAAATGTTAATCACTTTAGTAGAAAACATACCTATCAAACTCTGAACAAGGAGACTAATTCCTCCAGCATAGCACAGGATATTGGAGAGTAACAAGAGGGAGTGCTCTTGCCCACAGCATTCTACTTGTGCAGCATCTGGAGATAAAACTCATAGGCTGCTACTTCAAACAGGATGACAGACTATATGGACCTTTGGTTTGATTGAGCAGACTCTTGTTATGTTCAGAAAAAGGATGGCTTGATATGTGTGCAGCTGTCTGATCTTTTCAAGATGAACAATACCGCCTCTTACTTCATCTCTTCCAGCTGGCTCATAGGAGTGCAAACACTGTTGATAAGTGGACCCCAAAAGATTTTAGGCAAATAATTGTTGAGAAATATTACTGTGAACCTTCTTACTGCCAAGATGCTTGTTTCTGCAAAAATAGAATGGAAGTTATGTAACAGAACAGTTGTTTTTATGAGATATCCTGTTCACACTCTTTCCAGTGCAGCCGGAAGTATCACAAGAATAGATTCTCTACCTCCTCAGTTGTGTTTTATCACTTCTGCTTATGCTTATGCCTGGAACTTAGAAGTTCAGTGCTTCTTAGAAATGAGAAGTTGAGTGCTGTGTGAAAAGGCTGCTAAATGTTCTTTGTAGATGAGATTTTCTTTATGTGATAGGTGAAACTTTGAAATTTCTTTTTAAGGTTACAACAAAAAGGTTTGGTCATTATTTGTGAAGCTAACATATGGGAATAAATAACAAGTATTTATTTATTTGCTAAAGGCAGTAGCTGTTACTCATATAAAGAGTAAGTTATTTCCTAAGTTATTTACCTGCATTACTGATCAAAGGGCCAACTCTATATGCAACTTAAGAACATAAGAGGAACCAAACTGGATCAGGCCGCACTTCTGTCTCACACAGAGTCTCACCAATTGCTTCAGGGCATTCTCAAGTAGACGTCAGAGGCAAAATCTTCTCCTGCTTTTGAATCTCTGCAAATGGCCATTAGAGGCATCCTGCCTCTCTCTCCAACCTGGAGCAAGGACCTATGCATCCATTCTAGTAGCTATTGATGCACCTGTCTCCATGACTTTATCTAGCACATTCTTAAAGCCATCTGGGCTGATGGCTACCTAATTCATAGACTGATGATTCTTTGGGTGAAAAAATACTTCCTTTTGTTGGTGTAAACTCTCTTGACCATCATCTTCATAGAGTGCCCATTGGTTTTGGTGTTGTGTGACAAAGAAAACAATTCTTCTCTATCCATTTGATTTTATATACTACAGTCAGATCACCTATGGAACAGATCACCTCTGTCGGTCATTGGTGGCTATGCAGCCAGGAGGTTAACCCACTGTATTCTGCTGGAGCCATCCGAGAACACCATCTTTCAAATTTTAAAAGGCATAGACATTGCAGTCTGATTTTGTAAGGGGGGGGGGGGCGTTTCAGCCCTTGCTTTGCAATATTCTGCACCAGAGGGCCTTGCTGGTCCAGACCTCCTGGGCTGGAATAAGGCAAGTAAGTGCAGAAAGTCCTTAAGACAGGACCCAACCACCCAACACAAAGTAGCACAGAATTTAAGAACAAAAACATAAAGATGATTAATCAATAAATCATCAAGCTTTGGAGCCAGCCAAATTGGATATGCTAAAGGCAACCAACCCTCCAGCTTGTGACACCCTGTGGTGACTACAGGGTTAGTTAACATGACTGCCTTATGCAGTTTATACAAGGGCCTGGACAAAGGGTGTTGCCAAACTTACTTTTCATGGACCACTCCAGTAAGTCTGGATCAACTAGAGCAATCTAAGTGTCCCAGAACAATCTACATTTGGAAAACTGTCCCAGAAAAGGCTCTGCACTGACCTCCACAACCTCCAGCAGCCAGGGACAAAAGTGCTGAGGTGTAGAGGAAGGCACTGCCAGCTGTCTGCAAGACTGTTGCCTGTTCCAAACTACTTTCAGAAGGTGGAGGATGAAAGCCGTCTGACCTCTGAAGTTGCAGGCTGCAGGGAACTTAGCTATATGTCTGGAAGCAAACTCAGAAGTGGGTAATTTCCATAGTCCAGCAAACTGGCAACAGGCTCTGCATGCCATGCAGTCTGCTCCAGACATCATTGTCTGTCCACATGGTGGTGCTGGAGTGATATTTGGGAACAGACATTGGGGTCACATTCCCAGGAGGCAGATGATGCAATTCCAAGGGAGCATACAGAAGTTGCCACTGCCTTTAATGAGTATACGCAGAAGATCTACTATTAAACATCAATATTTTGTCCTTTTTGCAAAACACCAAGGGCATGCAATGAAACCAAATCTTGGAAGAGCCAAGACAAACGGAAGTATTTTTTTTTTCACACAGTGAAATTCTCTACCACAAAATATGGTGTTTGCCACCAAATTGGAAGGTTTTAGAAGGACCTTAGATTAGGTTTTGATTATATTACATAAGATTATCAATGTCCACTAACTCTGATGGCTGTGAGATCCCCTCTGATATGGGTCACTGTATGAGACAGGATGCTGGACTAGATAGGTTGTGGCCTGATCTAGCAGGGTTCCTCTTACATTTTTACGTTCTGAGCAGTATGCCTACTGATTCTGAACATGTCCTGCTTGTGAGTTTCTATATGCAACTGTGAGACACATTGCTGGGCCAGATGGACCAATCAAGTGGAGTCTTAGATTCTTACAATTTTATGTGTTTAGTCTTATTATGATAAAAATATCAATAAAAATCATTCAAAAAATAAAATGTAATGTTTTTGGTGTGTGTTTTTCTTGGAACTTCTTCAATAGTTTGTTTGCTAGGAGAAGAAAGCTACTTTATTCCCACTCCTCAGGATTACAGTGGGGCTTTTTCCTACTTAGACATTCATTAAATCTAGACTCTTCTGCATGATAACCATATGTTCTACTCTTCTTAACATCCATTCCCACATTCAACAAAAGTTTTACTAATAAATACTAATAATACTAATACTAGCAAAATTTTGCTGTCACTGTGCATCACAGTACCTGCATGTTAAAGCCAGTTATCAGCTACAAGAAAAATAAATATTCCATAAATCACTGTTCTTGTCCCCTATTTGTAAAAGGAGCAACATGCTATCACCAGAACAAATGCTTCTTTCACTAGCTTTCTGGAAACATAAAGTTCATTTAAAGCCTAGGAGATTAAATTGTGTTCGTCTGGGAGACGGCATGTAGACAAAATCTGCTTCGAGAGTCAGAAGGCCCCTGAGTCAGAGGAAAGTTCAATTAATTTGTCAGAGAACTGAAAACAGATGATTTCAGTCAGCACAGAAAAATGACTTCATGGCAAGCACACACTGGTAGAGAGAATTTGATTTTCAATATACAAACAAGTGCCCCCCTAGAATGAAATGCTGCCTGAGCACTACTCCAGAAATCTTCCAAGAAACAGAGCTTTTTGATGTCTTGAGTAAATGAAGTCAGAATGTAAAGTTGAGAGTCTAGCCTAGCTACAATAGGAACCTTGATGAAAAGTGATAACAGACAGCCTCCTCGTCTCCCTCCCTCGTTGCACTTCCTGCTCTTTAAACAAAACAGTGACATGCTGGCTTTCATGAATGGCCAGGTATCCCAGGGCTCTCATTGGCTAGACTTTCCCTGCTTCTCACCAATCAAACTCTTTAGATACACATACAAGATTTGTGTGAGGCCTCTGTCTGTGCTGTGAATGATTCTTCCCCCTTCCCCCTCCCAGTCTCACATACCTTCCTGAACCACTCTCTGTCTCCCTCCCCTCCTTTCTTAAATAGGAAATGATGTGATTTTTTTTTAAACATACCATATGAGAATTCTGGTATAATTATATCATTCTTTTACTGTGCTAGGGCTGTGGTTTCCCCCAACAGCCCACAGGCTATCGTCTTTGGTTCTGTGTTGACTTTAAGGATCTTATGACAGAAAAAAAGAGGTTTGAATAACTATAAACTCATTTCTTTGCATGTTCCTCTGGCTTAAATTTCATTCAGTAAAGCAACTATAACCATCAAATACCTCAGTAGTGCAGCTGAGAGACAAAGAAAGAGAGGAAGGAAGGTTGTGTTTTTTTTTAGGCACGGTAACTATAGAAATGCTCCCAGCATACCAAGTGCAATCTGCTTGAAAGATGTAGTTTGCTGCTGTGTTGCTTCTTCCTTTTAAAGAACAAAACCTTAGCAATCAAATTGCTGGGCACAGCCAAAACAATTTAATTGTCCTTGATGATGTTGTGGTGTTTTTTTTCTTGGGAAGAAGAACTTGACATAAATGTTTATTTTAAAGAAATGAATGCAACTCCTTGATCACCTATATTTTTTATATGCTTCAATGACGAAATTCTCCATAGTTACAAAAAAAAAAAAAATAAGAAAGGAAATATTGGCATAAATTAAAAAAAAACCTCCTCCCCCTGGCCATCTTTCTTATTGTTCTCATTGCTTCTTTAATCGCTTAGCTCTGAGGCATTGAACAAGTGATTGAAGCCTTTTAGTAATTTAAAACATAATGTTCATTAATTAATACCAGCTTTGGATTAAGCCATAAGCAGTAGCAGAGGTGGCTGAGGCAGGAGGGCAAAGTGGCTAAGGCACCACCATGCCCAGGACAGACTGACCTGTCCAAAATCCTTTGCTTTTAAGGAGAAATAAGTTCTGTTTTGTTCTTCAGGGGTGCATTTATGTGCCAGAAACTGACAGTTGGGTAAGAGACGATGGTATTACTTAAGTGCCATTCAAGTGAGGAAACATTTGCAGGGGTCCAACCAATTATTGTTGTGACTCCAAGAAACAGGTCCAGAGAAGAGAGAGGGGGTAAAGTTTTTTAAAAAAAATTAAAAATGGCTGGCAAGAATGTGAATATTTAAATTTCTGTTTTCTGAAAAGTGATAGGAGGTGTCTCTATTTGATCTTTGTTTGGCTATAACCTAAACAAATATATAAAAGCCAAAGGAGATAGTGTATACTCTAAGATCCCATTCAGGGAAACTTGCAGCTCATGAACTGGAGCTCAGGTGTACTTGGCTACAAAAGAGAATGCAGGTAACCTTTTAAAAGCTATGCTTGGAGTCTATGCCCTACTCCATCTGCAGAGTATTATTCCATATCTCCAAGTGGGAAAAAAATATTTAAGCTGCTTGTAAGCTTCTATGTGGGTGATTTGATAAAGATTTTAATTTAATAACATCAAAGCAATGTGTTAACAATGAGGTGATGGGGAAGGAGGAACAGAGACACCACTTCATTGGGAACATCTGAGCCCCAGTAAAGGCAGTTATGAGAGATAGCCACAAGGGCACCTTGAAGTATCCAGGACTTAATTTATCAAGGTTATTTCAAGTCCAAAACAAGTATCAAACCTCTCTTTGATCCTTCTGTTTACATTAGTAAGGTGAGAATCACATTAGTCAGTTCTTAAGGATTTCCCACCTTCTCTTCCCCTCCTTGTGTGTGCGAATGCTCAATTTAATGGACTGTTTGTATGTGTGTGTGTATGTTTCTGCATTTGTTTTCCACAAGAGATACACAAGCAACAATTTTGCAGTCAACTGGTGTAATTTCACAGATGCTTGTCTCCTAACCTAACAAAAAAGACCATTCCTGGTGGGAGCTCCAGAATGCATACATCTTGTCTTTCAGCTTCAGCTGGGGTGGCCTCCTAGGTTTCAGTTAAGCTTTCATGTGAATACCTGAGGTGGGGGTGGGTTTGTATAACAGAGGCTAGAAGACTCTTAAATCCATCATGGCAGAAGCTCAGATTCCAAAGAATTAGAACATCCAAGTAGTCCTTTAAGGATCTTTAAAAGCCAAATAAGCCAACTTGCCAGAAGTAAAGCTATTAAGCTGTCTATTGAGGATAGTGTTACATTACACAGATAAAGCTTCTTCCTGTTACATCCCTTTGCAATAAAGTATTACTTAGTCCACTTACACAGAGCTAAATTCAAGCATGAACAACTCCAGTAAAACTCCGGAGCAGTTTTGTGAAAATATAGTCATTATTTCAGTTTATTTGTTTATTCGTCTTTCATATCCCACTCTTGTACTTTCATAATACCCAAGGTAACTCTTATTTTCCAGCCTCCTATCCATACAGCATACCTGCTTGCCTTTAGCAAAGAGAGGAGTGTGGCCATAGGCCTCTTAGTCTGCAATAAGTTAACATCTCGGCAGGTGCATCTGCACTTCTGGGAGGCGTTTACAGCAACACAACCCTCCCCAATCCTGACCAAAAGTTTACTTGTAGCATCCAAGTGGCAGCCATCTGCACTATTTCTGATGTGAAGGGGCCATCTAAGATGCTGTGCAAGCAGGATGGCATCTCATGTGACTGTCCATGTGCAGAGCATAATTGTCATCATGATGATGTCTCCAGTGCACGCACAATAACACAGGGTGCTGCAACCAAAATGGTGGCACCCTGTGGAGGATCAGACAAGTGACCAGACCCAGGTATGCATCCAGGCACGTGGGGGTTAGGTTATGGTATACTAGTGTAAATACTAGTACACGTTAGTTTGTTCTGCACATTTTTGTCCAATGGAAGGAAAGGCAAGTGCAGAAACTCCCCTAGTATGCACCTAACCACGTTGCATTCTGAAGGAGGAATCCCATATTGCTGGACTGTCCACATTGGTTAGCCATGGAGAGGGTGTGGCCTATGCATTAGGTGAAGAGTACCTAGTAGTGGCTACACAGGCAGATTCATCTACAAAGATCTCCACATCACGAGTACACAGCCTGTGCTTGGCTTCATAGGTAGCTACAAAGATGTGCACGGCTATGAAGCTGAAAATGGCTGAAGATCAGATTGAAGACCTCTTGAAAGGGATCCATGGGAAGTCTGTATTTAAGGGCCTGAGGACCCCATTCAGCCTGGACTTCCCTTATGCTGATGTAAATGGATAGGGTCCTAATGGGGTCTTCTGTGGGAACAGGGTCTTACTGATCGGTACCAATCATGTACCTATTGGGTGCCTAATGGGTTCTAAATGGGTGCTTCCTGCTAGTGGGAAAAAAAAGCCATAGAGTAGACTACTTTTCCAGCACTATGAGGAGATGGATTCTTAGATACCCCTTACCATGGTCTGTGCACTCTAGAAGTCAAGATAACAATGTGGAAAGGAGGTGAGCCCATTTTGACTGTAAATTATGATAGAAGAGGTCAAGTATCTGCTAGGCTCATATTTAAAGCAAAATGAAACAAATCCTCAGAATTGTTTCTTAGTCCATCGATGTCTCTTTTGGCAAACATTAATACAATGTGACTTTCTATTTGATTTGAAAATGCATGATTTTAAAAAATTGTCTAGCAGTGCAATTATGCATAGGACACACCAGCAAAAGTTTGAGACACTGCTGCATTTACCAAACTGAATCAGCAGAAGTTCTATTCAAACAGCTCAGTGTGGTTCTATTCTTACACTCCCATCACATTCTTGGCCTCCTTATTGCATCCATTCCTTCCCAGATTGCATCCATGGCCCATAGCCCCTAAACCTTCTGTTCCCTAAAACAAAATGGTCTCTATTGATTGTATCTGTGGCCTGCCTAATCACATCCCCTATCTCCCCATCTTCCTCTAGCTGACCTGATCTGAAGCATTGCCAACAGTCATACAATTCCTGAGCAACCCACTCAGCTTTTCCTGGCCTGCTGGGCTTTCAGAATCAGGCCAAGTATCTGGGTATGTGGGCAGACTTAGCCAATGCAACACTTAGGCCACATCTCCATGCAAGTGATTTGGTGCAATTTGGGCTCGTTTTTGACTGGGTGTGGGACTGAAATTGAATCTGCCAAGCCCCATGGCATCACTGATAATGAAGGCTGTATACAGATATAGCGATCCCCATGCAAACTCCGCTAAACCTCAGCAAGAAGGAATAGCATCATCTCCTATCTGCCCTTATCTCTTGATTGGAAGCCAAATTGACATCACCCCCACCCATGTGCCGCCCACTGCAGCGATTACTGGGAAATGCCACTGAATATCACATCCCCCCTCCCCAGTAGCACAGAGAAGCTAGGATTGAATGGCAATAATAATAATTTTTAAAAACCCAGATCTTTGACAAAAGCCGCTACAGGGTTTAGGGCCAGTTTAGCAATTTTGCGCACCTCTGTATCACTGTTAAAACACCTGGGAACTGCAATCGTGGACAAAAACCAAGCCATTATCATGTCTGCCTTGGCGATCAGGGAAGGGGGGTGGAATACCTCTCATGGAAAAGAGTCTCGTGAGTCAGCAAAGGCCATTTGACCCCCACATTGTTTCAGCTTTAACACCATTTACTCCCAAAAAATCTCAGTGGTTGTGATCTCCAAAGAAACAGCGAGCACAGGATATGAAACCCCACCTCCCAATGATGTGACCGCTAATCTCCCCCAATAGCCCAGAACAGTCCCCATGCATGGGCTTGACACCCAAAACAATGCACACTCAGCCACCAAACCATGGCAAGAGTTTTTTCAGGACCAAATTTGGTACGGGTTTGGGCGATTTGGTCCACAGAAATCAGACCAAATCGATTTTGCATGGGGACGGCCCTTCCTGAATCTGATTTCAATTCGGATCAAAATGTGCATGGGGACGCAGCCTTGGCCTACTTGGCCTTTCATTCTGGAAGCCTACCAGTGATTCATCTTGAGTCATCTGGTAGATAGGGAACAGAAAGACAAAGGGGCGGGGACACGATCGGGGAGTCTATGGATACAATCAGGGAAGGCAGAGATGGAATTAGCGAAGGCCACAAGTCCAGAGAAACAATAAGGGGATGCAATGAGAGGGTTCAACAAACCAGTTCACAAACTGCTGAACCTGTCCAAAGAGCCAGTCTAGTGGTTTGAGGTTCATTATGAACCACTTCGTCCACAAAAGCAATTCAGTTCAATGTGAGTTGAACTAGAAGAAATGTTCATGTACATTCCCAATGCAAATGAATGTTCCAAACTGAGGTCCACACTCAGTTCTTCAGTGGTCATCTAGAAGATCTGACAAGGAACGACAGATAGGCATCAGGAGCACGGACCACAATAGCTGTTCTACCACCTTCTGAGACTCATTGCACTCTTCAAGGCTGATGGCAGCAATCAGGTGGCAGCAATTCCCCCACTTTGAATTTTCTTGCCTAAATTAGCTTAAGAATGTATTTCTTAAATTTTGCAACTTCTGCTATTAGGATTAGACCCTGCTTCTCTAAATTCTCATCAGTGCAAGGATCTCTTCAGTAGAGTTGCTTCTTTTACCAAGATCTTATATTCTTATCTTGGAAGACTTCAGATTACACAAGCTAAGATGCTTACAGTTTGTTTGTATTTTTAAGGGCATTTGTGATCAGCTGCCTTTTTTTTATGTAGTGACTGCTTGTTAATCATTATTTACCACCTTAAATCTGAATTTAATCTTTATTGATCAATATGGTTATCTTCAGAAAAATGTTATCTTTTTAAAAACATTCTTTATAACAATGTTTGTACAGTGATATATTTTAATATATGAATATTATTGAAAACCTTGATATTATTCCAGGTCTATCACGTAATAATGTTGTACTATGTCATAGCACTTAATATGAAGATGTTTTGTTTCCATAATTCCATAGTGTGATCGGACGGAAATACAAAGCTTTTAAGATCTTTTAATTTTTCTATAAATGGATTCCATTTTGAGTCAAAAGTCTCTTTTCTTCCAGGACTTTCCATTTTGTACACTCTGGATGCATTCACATTTAAATTATAATCCAGCTTCCATCCACTTTCAGAGTGAGGGAACACATCAAAGTGACAAGCTGATTTCTTTCAGCATTATCTAACTCAGAAAATTCATCCTTGGGTTAGATGATGTAGAAAGATAATGACTGTACATTTTACTGATGTGTTCTTCTGCTCTGAAGATGGACTGAAGCTGAATTAAAAAGGTCTCAATGCAGCCTCTGTCTTTCAAAGACTTGTTTCCACTTATCCCAGAGTATTTTGTTCCATTGCCAGCTGTTGATCTTGTGTTGTCTTCCATTGTCCTATGATCATAAATTGTACTGCTACTATCATATATCTTACCATATGGGAGTTTTCTGAGATAAAGAGAAGTAGCAAACATTAGATACAGCTATAATTTTTAACCAGGCATTTAGTATATCCCTGGTGGTGTTCTGTGGGAATCAGAATGATTTCTCATCATTCCTATGTATGTGTTATAACATGAACTCAAAATGGGCTGTTCATGCCCACTCTTCATTCTTCCTGTGCTTGGCATGGTTATTCTCTCCTCCCCTCACCAAAACCCTTCTCATGCAGTCAGCAATTGGACACTGTTTTCTCCTTGAAATCACGACTACACTGGGGTGGGAAAATCAAACTCCACCCTCTGTATTTCCCTGCTGCCCATTTGAACATGGATTCCCTTGGCAGCACTTTTGTCATTCATTCTTTAATCCTTCTCCCTCTCCCTCTTGTATCCAGCCAAGAACAACTTTATTTCCACGTATACAGCATGGTTGAGCTTCTTTAAAGCCCAGTCTCATTTCCTTCTTTGTTGTAAAAGTGGTTTTGCATTACCGTGTAATTTCAAAGGAGCACAAACTAGCAGAGATCAAAGGGGTGAATGAGTGGGGTGATTTCTGTTCATGCTGTTACTGTTTCCCTTATTCATTGCCAAGGGAAAACCAAGTATACAGTATCCTTTTATTTGCTGGGAGGCAAGAGAAAGGAAATGGAGGATACATTGTTCCTCCTTGTAGGAAATGGAAAGAAGAGGCAAGTAAAGCTTCTGCTATGTCTGCTAATTTGTTCTCCTGTCCCTCCTCAATAGTGATGTTTTCAGCCTCCCAACTCTAAAGCTCATAACTGGATAAGAGGAAATTGGGAGAATGCCCCCAAAAGTATAGTTCCATCCCCAAAAAGACTATTTCTCCATTCCCACTTTGCAAAATAAATCTGATGAACACTCTGATCAGTACTGAAAACACATTTATTCTGCATATAAAATAGCTTGCTTTTGAGGACTTTAGTCCACAAAACATACCTAATCTGAAAAAGCTATCAGAATAGAGAAGGCTTAAGCTAGACTCTAGACAGTTTAATTTGGGTGTGGGAATGCAGCCTTTAAGTTCTTTTTTTTCTTATTGGTTCCCTATCTGTTTGCATAAATCTTTTACCTTATAAAGCCCCTTCTGTCTGGACATATTGTATTGATTTACATTTTAAAAAGTGTTATTTCCAAGATGAAACTTTATAGGAAAGGGAATCTGTACTATTTTTTCTGCCTTATACTCTAACAATCCAGAGTAGTTTTCATAATTGCATTCAGTTCTCTTCTGTGTCTGTTCTCTTTATAATTTCCTTCCCTTATAACATTCTTTCTAGCTCTTGGTGTTGACCGAGTTCATATTTTGTCCACGAAGGGTGGGTTTTATTTTTGTTTTGGTCTCCGGAAGTAGAATGGTATTATCTGGGCTCAACAAAATGCACGGCAATATAATTCCACATTAGGGACTTCTCACCTAAATCTCTTTCTGGTAAATAATTTTGACTAATCTAGGATTTTTGGTACCAAAGAAAAAAGGTTAGCAGATTTTTTTTTTTAAAAAAAATTATCTGTGGTTTTGTTAAGACAATATTCATATCTGATATTTTGTTGAATTTTTGAATTAGAGAGGGCAATTTTCTGGCTACATCGAATGTTAATTATATGAGATAGTCTGCATATAGATTTATTTTATTATTTACAATTTTCAATCTGTATTTGAATCTAATGGTTATCTTCAGAAAAATGTTTTTTGTTTTATAATGTCACCATTTAACTGAATATAGTGGTTGTTGTTTTCTTTAGTGCAGAACTCAATGTTTTGTGATCACTTAGGCTACACCAATACAAACTGCTTTAATACTAGTGTGATGTTTCTAACTGGAACTCTGGCTATGGAATTAGGAGTCCTGATGGATCAGGCCGCAGTCCATCTACTTCAGCATCCTGTCCCACAGTGGCTCACCATTTGCCTCTGGGCATTCTCAAGCAAAAGACAAGGCAAAACCTTCATCTTCTCTCGAGTCCCTGCTAATGGCTTTTATAGAAATCTTGCCTTTCTCTCCAGTTTGTGGGAAGTGTCTAGGCATTCATTCTAATAGTTATTGATACACCTGCCCTCCATGAATTTGTCTAAATTTTCTTAAGCCTATCCAGGCTAAGTACCATAGCTTCTGATAGTAAATTCCAAAAACCAATGATGGAAAAACACTTCCCTTTGTCAATCTTAACTCTCCTGCACATCAGCTTCATATAGTGCCCACTGATTCCAGTATTATGTGAAATTTTTTTTTTGTATTCACCTTTTCCACCTCATGCATGATTTTATATACTTCAGTCAGGTATTTCAAAGTTCAAGAGGCCTATGGGTGGCTCTGCACTGGGTGGTTAAACCAGTTTAACCACCCAGTTAAGACCTATTTAAAACATTTACCTTATTCCCTTCCACATTGCAGACCGGATTAGCAAACCTTCCTGGTGGCTGCTTCCACATTTCAGCAGGCAAGATCCATTTCTAAATAGGTCTCACTGCCAAAAACTGGTTTAAATTGAAGACCTCAAAAATGAGGTCTTCAGTCCATTCCTTCAACTGGATCCGTGTGGAAGTAGGATGCTTCCGCACATGGCCAGGTGAAGGGACAGACGTCCCGGCAGCTGCCATGTTGGGAGGGGTGGAAGCAGGTCAGCCTGCTTCAGAAGTCCCTCCGTCCCTCGCACGCCACACGCCACCGGAAACACGTGGTAACT
The DNA here is from genome assembly GCA_023333525.1 of Aspidoscelis tigris stejnegeri. NCBI lineage: Eukaryota > Metazoa > Chordata > Lepidosauria > Squamata > Teiidae > Aspidoscelis > Aspidoscelis tigris. The sequence goes on along the minus strand of JALMGA010000003.1, from coordinate 45,090,538 downwards.
AGCAGCTCACTGCTCCAGTCTAGCAGCTCTGGGGGTGGCATTGGTGGTGCAGGAGGCTGGGTGCCCTTTCACATGAGTGCTGCAGCTTCCACATAGCACCCAGGTGATCTGGCTGCCCAATCTGGTATCCCTGTGCATGTGTGGACATGCGAAGGCCCTTCGGACTTGTCCAAAATAGAGATGGATTATTGGGAGGCCGGATCGCCGGGAAACAGATTTTGTTAAATCCGTTTCCCAGTGGCAAATGTGGAGGCACCCTATATCGCAGCCTGATTCAGTAAGAGGAGCTGTTCCAGTCCCTTGACCATTCTGGTTGTCCTTTTCTGCATTTCTTTTCAGTTCCATAATATCCGTTTTGTAATACAGTGATCAGAATTGCATACAAAATTCCAAACGTGGCTTCACGGTGGATTATTTCTCTTCTGTTTATTGAAGAAGTACAGTACAATAATATTAATTTACAAACTTGAGGGTGGCAAGGCATCATAAATCATATAAATGGCTAAACAATAAACAAACACAACAGATTTAGGAGCAACTATATACAAAAGTGTCAGGTGGATCCCAAGAAACAGCTAATGACCTGAAGCTCTAATTAGCCATATACTTTGGTTTTATAAACCTATAAGTATATAAACCTATATACTTATAGGTTTATAAAGACCCACAGTGTAGAAGAATAATTACTGGTGGTATGGGGTGGATAATCTGGGTTTTAGGGAGTTTGTTGGGCACTGGTTTATCAGCTAGAGTGGGACTGGTTCGTATGCTAGCCTGAATATATGGTCTGAAGATGGAGTAGCTTCCATCTAATTCAGATTGAGAGAAATTAGATTGAGAGGAGCCACGTGCCTGAGCTACAAGAAGCAAGTAATAGATAGTAGCAAATAGTAACCCAATAATTAATAACAAACTTTAAAGAATTAATTTGATTCAAAATTATTAATTTACTTTAAATACTATTTGATAATTTTAATAGTAACAAAAAGTAAATAATAACAATAATTTAAATTGTAAGAAAAAGTAAAAAAAAGTTTAAATAGTAAAAAGAGAAAAATAAATAAATAAATAGTAATAAAAAGTAAAACAATGTAAAAGGTAATAGCCAGCAGAGGTAATGTAATGACTGTCTGCATGATGCAGTAAAAAAAAAAAAAAAGGCAAATTCAATGCTAGGGTATATCTACGGTAAGTCCACATTTGGAATACTGTGTACAATTTTGGTCACCGCACTTCAGAAAGAATATTGTGAACTGGTGAAAGTGCTGAAAAGGGCAACCAGAGTGATCAGAAAGCTAGAGCATCTGGAGGCACTACCTAGGTATCCATTCCAGTAGCCATCGATACACCATGAATTTGTCTAACCCTTTAGTAAAGCTATCCAGGCTGGTTGCAACTTGCGTATCCCACTCTAAACCCCTAGAAGAAAGGATGGTAGCTATAAAAATGAAACAGTGTGCCACATTTACATGTGAGATTTATACTAACTGAAACCCTGTGTAAGGGTTTCAGAGGAGATAATGCTGTCCTGGGATGTGATCTGTTACACACACAAAAAAAGAGTAATAATAGTCACAACATTCAGAGGGAAAAGACACTGGACGTTGTCTAGTCTTTTATTTGTAGTTCTTGTTCAAGCAATCAAAACCGCTAGATCTCTGAAAAGCATTGAGAAGTCTGATGGTGATTCCCCACCCCCTTTTCTGTATTTACCCTTTTACACTTTCCTTTGCCACTTTTTGGGCAATTTACTTTGTTTTTGGCTCTTGCTTTCAAGAGCTTTCAAACTATTTTAAATTCAGAAGTAAATCTCTATTCTTCCCAGCTCAGTCACCCAACCTGCACCCCAAGCCAAGCTCCTTGCACTATTTCAGCAGTTAATTAACTATGAATGCCTTCCTTTGGAAACTGGTTGAAGGAGAGGATGAAAGATGCAGAAGGCTGAGGAGAGACATAACAAGGATGGGGAGGGGGAAGAGTGGGTGGCTTATCAAATTCCTCAAATACCAGACACGGAGAGGTGTTGATCTGTTGCTGGGAAAGCCCTGTTTGTTTGCAGGACTTAATCACCTGGTGTCTATTTGTTGTCTGAAGAATATAGTGACAATGGGAGTGTTTGCAGGCAGCTGCACTGAAATAGGGTACAGTCCAAATTATACAGAGAGAAATGTTAAAACAATGTAAAACACAAATCCTAATGTTGTTAGCCTCTTGGGTTGCTGAAAAAAAGATACTTTAAAGCCATAAAAAAATGGAGAAGTTCATATTTCAGCTGTTCATCACTTCTATGCATGCCATGAGTCTGACAAGACATTTGCAGACATGGGGTTATTGCTCTACATTGAAGCGCTTGCCAAACTCAAGTACCTCACTATAACTGGTTATCTTTATAAATTAACATTAGAAATGCATTATTTTATTTTATTTTTTATTTGCTCAGTTATCCAGACCTCTCTTTATTGTGCAGTAAAACATGAAACAGAATAAAACAGAATAAAATCCTGTTCTGTTCTGTTTTATTCTGTTTTATCTTTTACTGCACAGTAAAGAGAAATCTGGATAACTAGCAAGATTTCTGTGAAATATGTACATTGCATCACCAACATAATTTTTTTTAAAAAAAATTCTCTCTCTTTCTCCTCTCTTTCTTTTTTAAAAATACATTCCTTAAGTAAATGATATCAATTCAGGCTGTACATGTTTACTTGTGCAGAGGAGTATTTTTCTTAACATGCATTATAGTACTTTGAAGGCATTGTTTTTAAGAAGTTGCTGAACTAAAAGTCTCACGAGCCCCAGAAAACAGAAGCCAGAGGCAAACTGTATTAAGATATAGCTGAGCAAGAGGTGGGGCTACGCACATTTGCCACTCTCTTCTTCAGCCAAAGACATTCATACTTTGCTGATTGGCAAATAATGAAAACTGGGCTAATACAAGCTGCCAAACTGAGACTGCATTTCCATTACTAAACAAGGCACCTAGCTTCTGGTGCTGTGTATCCACTTGAGGAGGCAAAAGGTGCCTTCCAGCAAGTACACCACCCCATTATCATGAATAATTGTCAACAGAGGTGCCATTTTGGGAAGATGTGATTTCTTGACCTTAATAGAGGTACTTTGAATCTCTGCTTCTAGTGAGATGTCTGCACTCAAAACTGGAGATGAGGGGTGCAGTCAGACAGCACTTTTTTCATTTGTCCCTTTAATAAGAAAGTGTCCCATTCCCAGACACACAAAAAATGGTTTCCAAACATTTGCCCAAATATACAGTTGAGAATTTACCTTATTTTGCCACATTGCAGTCTATATTCACATCCAAGTCAGGTAACACCTACCTATGGATGATTGATTACTCAGTGGGAAAACCTCTGCTTATGTAGTTTTCTGTGCAATCCAGCTTAAAGAAAGACACCTTCAGTAGTATGAAATTATAAATGTCGAAGAGATTTTTCTGAGACTTCAAGCCTGGGTAACAAATGCAGGAAAAAAAAAAACTAGTGAGCCAGTTTGGTCTAGTGGTTAGGGAGCCAGACTCTTATCTGGAAATACCATGTTTGATTCTACACTCCTCGATGAAGCTAGCTGGGTAACCCTGGGCTAGTCACAGCTCTCTTCTGTGCTCTCACAGCCCCACCTACCTCACAGGGTGTCTGTTTTGGGGAAAGGAATAGAAAGCTTCATCCTTTAAATGGGTGAGAAAAGCAGGATAGAAAAGCCAGCTCTTCTTCTTCAAATTCATACAGAGGGTGACTCTTTAAGTACATCTGATCACACCAAGGGAAGCAACTACAGTTTTTTTAAAAAAAAGTTTGAAAGGATGAGACTTTTGTCTCCATCCTGAGAAAATTGTTGTGAGTCAGAGAAGAAAGTGCTTGCCTAATTATGACTTCCTTGTTATAAAGCACTAAAAAGGGTAGTTAGCTAGATGGAGCATGCAGATGGTATTTTAATTATGGCTTAAAATTTTAGAATGTTCTACAGATTTTTATTGAAGTTTATGTTTTTATAAATATTGGGACCATTTGGTGGAAGGTGAAATGTAAATTCATAGAAAAAAAAGCTATTCCTTAGAGTGGTAGGTTTGGCATTAATAAAATACACCAGTCATCACCAGTAAGGCCATTTTTTTCTACTACAATCAAGGTCTCATTTGCAATTAAATTTCATATTTCTAAAGATAAATCAATAGATCACTTGATATTTCCGATCTTCCCCTTTGGAATGTGCACTTCCACTGTCTCTCTTGTTTTATCCACATCCCACATTAGCATTTATTATTGTAGCCAACATGCTTTTCAGTTCCCCGAAAAGGAGCAGAGTCAGATATATTGGACCTCATAAAGGTCACATTCTTGAATGTCTGGATGCACATTTCTGTTGAGCGAAAGGTTAGTTTGCAGTGCACACCACTGGTTTCTTGTTCGCTTCTGCACATATTGGCTAATAATGGCATGAGATAACATGCATCAGACTTTCGGTTTTGCAGTGGAGATTTCATGCATGACTCACAGCAGACATTCTATGCATGTGTGTGTGGTCCTTATGGTGATGCAACCAAAAACAGTGATGCAAGCAAAATAGGTATCAACAGGTTTTGTTCAATCCTACATTATTATCATCATCAACAGCAGCAGCATAATTATCATCATCTTTCAAAGTATGATCTCAGTATGATTACTGATGGCTTCTCACTGTGAATGGTGTCCTGCCTTTCCCCGCTGTTTCTAAAATGTGTTTTAATGAAATTCAATCATTTTTCTATTTTTGCAATAAACTGCATTGGTTTTTTTATTAAAGAAACAAACAAATTAAACTAATGGGGCTATACAAGAGAATTGTAGAAGATGATATAGGGAACTAGAATCTTCAACACTGCAAACTAACCTTTAGGTTAACAGAAACATACATCTACTTCGTAAAGTCTTACAAAATGTACATTCTCATTTTGTAACATCTTAATTTTTCTGTTCCAGTGCACTGCTGTACCATGCAAGAGAAATCACTCAGTATTGTTTAAACTGAAAATTGTTTGCCTGAGGCCTTTTTGCACTACAGCCAAACGGCTATAGTGCAGTAAGGCTAGGACACGCAGGGATGGATTCCCCATTCACACCTAAGCAGGTAAGGGACACTTTCCTATGCATCCCTTACCTGCCTACATGCAAATGGGGAATCTGCTCCCACGTGGTCTAACCTGAAAAGGCTGGCACAGTGGTGGGATGCCCCTCCCAGACCTGCTGCCATTGGGCTGTGTCAGCCCACTGGCTGGTAGGCAGGTCCTGTCCCATCCTGGGGTCCTGCGGGCTGTAGCCAACCTGATGGGTTAGCTGCAGCCCGCAGGCCCCCCTGGGCCCACCCCTACTGAGAGATGCATGCCTCCACGCAGATGCGCATGCATGACTTACGTGGTTGCCACCAGAGATTGGACTGGCAGGCCCAGAGTGGGGCTTCCTAGTTCAGTCTGCAGCATTTCGTGCCTGTGCACACCATGGCCTGTGATTCGGTCAGCAGTGCGCACCTGCACAGAATGCCACAGAACAAACTAGCAAGACCCGCCCATGGGTTTGCCAGTTCACTCTCTGACGGTGACCAGGTAAGGCACATGGACCTGGGTGGGGGATAGGCCCAGGCGGCCTACACGGGGTGCAGCTGGCTCGATCAGTCTCGCCCAGGTGCACTGGCAGCTGCCGCACCCTCCCCCCAGCTGTGTGATCACTTACTTTTTCAGACTCTCTGGTCCAATGTGGTGGGCATGCAGTTGGCCAGGGCAATATACTGCTCTGCACGCATGCCCACATGACTGTAGACTGACCCCACTGGAGGGTTTCCGTCCTTCAGAGATGCTTTTCTCAAAGTTAAAAGCACTGGAGTTTCTGTTTTTGTGGCCCTTCAGTGTTCAAAATAGCTTCAAGCAGTCCCTTGTTCTTAGAGATCACACCCCAATATACCCTTTATTGGAGTTATTCTCCATGCCCAAAAACGAATCTGATCCTTTGGATAACTAGGTTATACCAACTCTTGGGCTGTCTCAGTTCCATAGTCTGGTAATATTTCCAGAATGTGAACATGCAAAAGGACTTCAGGCCTGATAACTAAACTTTCCTGAGTCAGCAGAGGAATGTTTTTTTTCTCTCTCTCTGACCAATACTGAAATTTAGTGGCTGTTTAGTGCAATGGTGCCATCCACCTTTGCCTTCCTCTGTTCCTGTTTCTCTTTTTGTTTTAATCAATCACAAAATCTGTGCAAATATTTAATTTGGTACTTTCAAAGGTTCTGGAAGAATTTTGAGGAAAGCGTTTCTTATGCTGCCAGTGATGCGCATTTTGGGGATGTATGTTTTTATTGTCCTGTTTTCACTGGTGCAAAGAAAATGGAAAGGCGTGAAAGGTACATGAGCAATGATGTGCACTGTAAGTATCAGCTAAGCTGTTTACATGGAAATGAGTTAGAAAAAGCCAGTTGAATTTAGAAACAAATCATTAAAATATACAAGTAAAATTTTAATAAATTTAATAAATTCAATAAATTTCTTATTGTTCAGCTTCTCCTACAAACAATTAAATTACCTTGATCTACGGCAGAAAGATCTGTGATACTGAAGCACTTAGTTGAGGACAGAACACTACATATCATCATTGGTTCAGATTTCAGGAGAAAAAGCAGAGAGTTCACTTCATCTGTGAGATCGAGCTGACACTACAGATAACCCCAGAGCACACCCATCCCCAGCTGCCAACTGAAGACAAATTACCTTCTCTCCAGGATCCTCTCTTTCACTGATTACTTACTACTCAGATTAAAAACAACTGACTTTTGAGAAAGCTTTTGTTTGCAAGATAGTAGATTATGCAAAAATAATTTCAAGTGGAAGAAAAAAGAATGTTAGTGTTTTTGAAGTCTTACAAACACAGTGCAATGATTTTGTTGGCTCAATTTAGTTAAAACTACAGAGTGTTTGAGCTACTCTAATCGTTTTCCCTTAGTTAGTAAACTGCACTCTATTAAGGAAAAGCAGTGGTAGTGGTGAATAGATAAAATCGAGTTTTCTGAGATACCTAAAGGATAGCAACACTGAGGAAATTGTAGGAGTTTTGTTGCTGCTCCTGCTGCTGGGTACCACCAAGGCTTGGCTGATTCTTGCTTGACTGCATAGGCACCTCTATGCAGTTTTCTTGCCAGAGATACAGAAGTAGTTTGCCATTACTTACTTCTGGTGAGAGGCTGGGAATCAAACTGGCAACTTGTCAGGCTCCATGCTTTACCACTTACCCGCAGCCACTCCTTGTTATAGTAATTAGTGAAAATGGTTATTTACATGGAGGCTGAAACTGAATGGGCAATCAGGAAATATTTCAAAGTTCTTCATAAACCCTAACATTTAAATCCAGAAACAGAGCTCTTTTGAGCCCTACAATAAAATTTAACCCTGTGGATTTAGTCCTCCCACCCCCCAAAAAATTACTTATTCTGATGCTTTACTTTCTCTTTAAAATAATGACTTGCATGTGAATTCAGGGTTTTTTTAAAAAAAAATCAGAGAAAGTAATATAGCCTATGAATGGTTCAACCAGTCAATTTTGTTTAGCTTCACTACTTTGGTATATATTTACTTCCAAAATAGAACTAACTGCAGTTTGTCTACATCTAAAAATAATTGCAGAGAAATTGAGAGTAGTTCTGTTCAGCTGAGTGCTGGAGATAGAAAGTTCAACATGTAGGTCTTCTAAAACACTTCTGAAAGACGTAGGAACATAAGAGGGGCCCTGCAGGATCAAGCCATAGCCCATGCGGTCACCAATTTCTTCTGGTCATTCTCAAACAGAAGACAAAGGCAAAACCTTCACTTACTCTTGACTCCCTGAAAATGACATTTAGAAGCATCCTGCATGTCTCTTCAACCAGGAAGCAGTAACTAAGCATCCATTCTAGTAGCCATTGATACATCTGTCCTCCATGAATTTGTCTAACCCTTTCTTAAAACTATTTAGGCTTGTTGTGACACCACCGCTTTTGGGAGTAAATTCCATGGACCAATGATCTACTAAGTAAAAAAAAATGGCAGTCTTAATTCTCTTGCTCATCAGCTTCATAGAGTACTAAGAGCATACACAAATGCAATTTTTGGGATTCAGTTTGATTCAAATAGAATATCTGAGGGTTCAAATCGATTCAAATGTTTAAAATTTGGATGTATTCACATTGAATTTGAATCAGATAAATTCATATCTATTTGTATGAATATTCTATTCGTATTTGAAGATATGAATGTTGACAATGCGTATGTAATGCATACGCATCTGTACACATATGAATGTCCAAACAATTCATAGGAATTATTTAAAAGATTTGAAATTTTGAATGTTAAATTTAATGTATAGGCATTTGATTTGAATTTGAATGTCCGAATTCAACTGAATTCGATCACATTTTGAATGGTTTGAATATTTGTGCACACCCCTATAGAGGACCATTTGAGTCTAGCACTGTGTAATAGATAAAATACATTTTCTACACCCTACATCCCCTAAATGCCATCTTTTAAAGCTGAAGAGGCCTAGATGTAGCAGTTTGATTTCATAAGAGGGTGTTCCAGCCCCCTGATCATTCTGGTTGCCCTTTATTGCCCTTTCTCCCATTTCACAAAATCCTTTCTGAGATGTGGTATTAGAATTTTATGCCTCTCATGTGGAGGAATGTGTAAAGTTTGGTTCATATCCAAAAAATTGATCAAGCAGTTCATGATTGTGAATATTTGCATCAAACCAAACATCTAGTTATTTGGATATCCAGAAACTCGGTTGAAGCAAACCAGTCTCCTCTTGTGAATACAAACAATTCAGCTGAACTGTTTGTGTTCACTGCGGCTTTGCCCTTGAAAAGATCTTTAATGGGGAAAAATGGTATTTCATATTTTCAAACCAGCTCAAACCTAATGCAAACAACCCTTTGTTCAATTAACAGTTTTTCCTTTGAACTGAACAAATGGGTATTCAGTTCAATGGTGAACTAAACACATAATTTCAGTTCCTGCATATCACTAGTTAGGAGGCTTATGGGTTTAATATCATGCTTGTATTCTAGCGTCATGTAATTTATATATAACTATATAATGCATGTATCCTATATAACCAAGGGTATAAATTGTAGCTGACAATCAAAGAAAGAGTAAGTGAGGAAAGAGAAATGCAATGGTGTGAATCTTCTCAGGGCCGTTTGTTAGCTGGGAAATTTTCCTCTGGTGAAAAGCAAGATAAAAGTACTACTTTGATCTCAGTGTGTGTGTGAGTTGGGAGTATATCCTTAGTTTCTTCATGTTAATTTTCTCTTTCAACAAAGTTAGTCATCTTGTATTATGGGTGTTTTAATCTGAATAAAGCTTTCATCATTAATTGAAAGAAATGGATTGTTTCGACTCGAATTCTGACAGAATCTTGCTAGTTACTCCGAAAAAGTGCTCTCCAGGACACAAATGGTCTCGGGAGGTGGAGGATACAACAGGAGGAATTGCCTGATGGTGAGAAGGAGGAAAAAGAATTACTAAGTGCCCGTGGGAAAGCCAGAGAGTGGGGAAGCCACATGCAATTGAATTTGTTCCAGATTCTCTCCACAGAGGCGTGGTCCTGAATTTCTGTGAAAGTGTAGGACACATGATGGGCTTTCTGACTGTCTGAATCGAGTAGCTATTTCTTTAGCAGAGGTTAAGGGTTTTTTTATAAAGGCAGTGCAGGAGGGAGTAGCAGACGTAAAGGGCTTCATGTAGATTTTAATATTTTTAAGTTGGTGCTGAGGCAGTATTTATTTCATGGCTATCAGAAACAGCCAAAAAAAAAAAAAGCAGCGTCTTGGAGGCACCTCAGAGGTGGTTTAGAGAAGAAGGATTTGAGGAGGGATTGTTCACACACCAGCCTGACATTCCCCCTCTCCTGAACATTCTGTGCTAGAAAAGGTGGATTAGAGAAGGCTTGGGAACAAAAGGGCCACACACTCACTTTCTTTGGTGCCTCTGAAACATCCCTTTTTTATACATGAAGGTAGCAATACACAACCATACTCAGTTCTGATTTGTCCATTGAGGTACAGTAGATTGTGCATTCAAGCCCTCCCTCTCTTCCTAACAGCCAAATCTCATAGAATCATAGAATGGTAGAGTTGGAGGGGACCTCCTGGGTCATCGAGTCCAACCCCCTGCTCAAGGCAGGATCTCCTAAACCATCTCAGACAGATGGCCGTCCAGTTTCTGCTTGAAGACCTCCAACGAAGGGGAACCAACCACCTCCCGTGGCAGCCTGTTCCACTGGTTGATCACTCTTACTGTTAGAAATTTTTTCCTAACATCTAAACTAAATCTTTTCCCCTGCAGTTTCACCCCATTGTTTCTAGTCCTTCCTTGAGAGAGTGAGAACAGGGCTGATCCCTCTGCCTTGTGACAACCCTTGAGGTATTTGTAGACAGCTATCATGTCTCCTCTCAGTCTTCTTTTTGTTAGACTAAACATTCCTAGTTCCTTAAGCCGTTCCTCATAGGACATGGTTTGCAGACCGTTCACCATCTTGGTAGCTCTCCTTTGAACCTGCTCCAGCTTGTCAGTGTCTTTTTTAAACTGGGGTGACCAGAACTGGACACAGTACTCCAGATGAGGTCTGACCAAGGTAGAGTAGAGGGGGATAATAACTTCACGTGATCTGGACTCTATGCTTCTCCTAATACACCCCAGGATTGCGTTTGCCTTTTTTGCAGCTGCCTCGCACTGTTGACTCATGTTCAGTTGATGATCTACCAGGACACCCAAGTCTTTTTCACATGTGCTGCTGCTCAGCCGAATTCCTCCCATTGTATATGTGCTTTTTTCATTTTTCTTGCCCAGGTGCAGAACCTTGCATTTTTCTTTGTTAAATACCATTTTATTAGTTGCAGCCCATTGTTCGAGTTTCTCTAAATCTTTTTGAATCCTCTCTCTCTCTTCTCTGGTGTTTGCAATCCCCCCTAGCTTTGTGTCATCAGCAAATTTGATCAGTTTCCCTTCAACTCCCTCGTCCAGATCGTTTATAAAAACATTAAACATAACTGGGCCCAGGACAGAACCTTGTGGTACTCCACTTGACACTTCCCTCCATTTGGATGTGTAGCCATTTAAAGCCACTCTTTGAGTACGATTACTAAGCCAGTTTTGAATCCACCTTATAGTTGCCTTGTCAATCCCATATTTGATCAATTTTTCAATGAGGATCGCATGAGATACTTTGTCAAATGCTTTGCTGAAATCAAGAAATAGTATGTCTACTTTCTTCTTATCCCGCAGCTCATGGGGCATCATTCTTTCATTTTATATTAACTATTAAAAAAAAATCAATGGGAATAAAAAGTGACACGTGGCATGTGGCTTTTTAACAGTAAGCCTATAAGCCTATAATCTCAGGCTGTGTTCAAGTGTAAAAAGGAACTCCTACATGATATCAAGAGGTTCCAGGTGAGGCTACAATGATCTTGGAAGAGTTGCGTGCCCTAGCTATGTGGCACTCATGGGCCACTGATGCACTAATTTGCCATGGTTCCCACAAACAAAATCCTTAGCTATGAACAAATTGCCCCCACTGCCTTAGGAGTAAACTCTAACAAACAGAGTGGGGCCTCCAAAGGCAGTTGGAGTGACTACATACCATCCTCCTGCAGCCTATCTGGTGTCAAATCCTGAGTTTGAATCACAGTAGCCAGGCTGATAACGGAACTCTGAGCAGCTCAGATTTCCCTTGCCTTCTTGCCCTGGCTGTGCATGAAACAGGAACACTGGAAACACAGGAAACAGGGGTTAAATTATAAATCCACACTAACTGGTGTAGATTACATGGGTGCCTCGTGTTGCGTTGATGGTGAGAGACAACCCATCTTAGGCTGAGAACCCCTACTTAATAAGGAGTTGACTCACCACACAGTCTGTCTGCTTCGCTGCATTCATGGAACTCAGAGGATATCTTCAATAAGGCTACTGAATATTTTGTACCAGATAAAGCTAAACAACAACAACAACCCACATTCTGCAGTTTTGTGCATGGCTAGACAGAATGTCAGGACATTCTGTCATGGCCTCCCAAGTGACCTACTTCAGATCATTGATACCAGAAGACTACCAGAGGTATATAAGAGGCTGGGCACTATCATCACCAGTCTTAGAAAATGACTGGAAAGACATGACACCAGAAGGACAGTGAAAGCATGGCATTAGTTTTGCTGCAAGAAACACACTTCTCTCTGTGACAGAACCACCAAAGAGAAGCTCAGAGAGCATCCTCTCCCTTCACCTTTTGACATCTTCAGGCCTTGCAGACATCTTATGCATCTGTGCCCCAACACTCAGCACTTCTGCAGAGGCTAAGGATCAATTTATGCAAACTTAAGAACTGTCATCAGGAGTGCTCCCACTTCTGAGCATCTGTTCTCATTTGAGGGCTTCAGTGCAAAGGTTGGATTGGACTGCGATTCATGGCCTGCTTACGCCAGTTACCTTGGTATAGGAAAAATGGATGACCTTTGCTCATATAACAGTCTTTGTGTTACAAATACATTCTTAAGTCATGACTTAAGGTATCATGGATGCACCCTAGCTGTGGTCATTGAGGTATCTCCTAAATATACACTTTTATGACAGTGCAGACTGTGAGAGTGATCATACTTTTGTCTGCACCTCAGCAGCATTTGCAGCAGGATGTCGTGTGAATGTATCTGGGAGCTTCCTGGAAGCAGCTTCACATGCTCCAAGATGAAGTTGGCTTTGCAGCATGTGTATGGAACATCTCAAAGAATGTGAGACCTTCCCAATTGCATAAATACAAAAAGGCCCTTTCTTATAACAAGACTGAAAAGGAACTCCTACATGATATCCTACATACACATAATCAGTCATTTTTGAAGTTGTGCAGAGTACAATTTATTATTAATTTGACTTAAACTCTACCCTCTTGTCTAAAGTCTTCAGGATGGCTTACAGATTTAGAGTGTTATTGTTTTGATATATTCATTTTTATATTTGGTTTTTAATGTTGTAACCTGTCCTGAGACCTTCAGGTATAGGACAGGATAAAAATGCAAACAAACAGATAAATAAAAATATCCAACATAAACAATAACAATAAAAGACTTTCTTTACATATAAATTTATTAAAGATTTTCCCTTGCACTAAAAGTTATAAAAAAGAAAGTCAGAGTAATGTAAAAGAAAGAAAAGAAAATGAAATGAAATGAAATGAAATGATGGAAGGATATGTGGCTGAAAGGACTGAAATTTACATCTTAAAGAGATTTTGTATAAGATATTACTGTATGTGGCACCACAAACTCTGTAAGAAATGTATTAAGATGTTTCAGTACCATTTGCCTTTTACATCTCTAACATTAAGCAAAAATGGTGTAAAAAGGTGTAAAAACAAATGGAGGGAGGTCAAAAATTACCTGGAAGCGAGTGTCAGAAGTGAATTAGTAAAATTACAGTTAAGAATTGTATTCCAAATGTAACCCTTAGCTCATAAATGTTATTGAATATTTACTATTTAGGGGAGGGAGGGGGTGGGGAGGGGTGGGGGAAAAAAAAGGAAGAATGTATAAGTGTATATTATTAAAAAAAAATAAAAAAAAAGATGTTTCAGTACCATGTTAGAGATGTAAAAGGCAAATGGGATCTTTTTATCCTATGTGGTGGACGTATGAGAAGGCAAAAAAAGTGGACTCATGTGTGTATTTTTATATAAAGGATCTTGATGATAAATAAAATATACAGTGCCTGACAAAAGTTCTGTCGCTTATCCATGTTGTTGAAACCAAAGCCTATAACCCGACTTAAAATTCATCCATTGGTTTTAAAAATGACTCATATGAAAGCTGAAACCCTCCCAAATGAGGTTTTTAAAAAGAAAATAAATTTGCTTCACTGCTGAAATATTGATCATTTAATGAACACATAAAGGTCAGATTTTGGCTAGACAAAAGTTTTGTCGCCTTGTCATATAATGCACCTAATCCTAGTTTACAGCCTCACCTGTGCTCACTAATTGATCAGATAATTAGTGGGTGTGTATAAAAAGAACTCCAGCACTCCAGACCTTCACTTGAACTGCAACTTGACCTCTGACAACATGCCAAAAATCCACCCTGCGATCAAAGCCTTGATTATCAGGAGACTGAAGACCAGATCCTCTGCAGAGGTGGCTGGCACCTTTAATGTGTCTCAGCATCAAGTACAAAGAATTACAAAAAGATTTGAAGAGACTGGAGATGTTTTTGACAAGCCCAGGTCTGGCAGACCCCGCAAGATGACTGCTCAGGAGGAACATTTGTTGGTTCGAAAATCAAAAGCCAGCCCTTCTTCCACTGCAGCAGAGCTCCAACAGGCCTGGTCACCTCAAGTCCCTGTGTCAACTAGAACAGTTTGTAGGATTCTGTCTCGAAATGGCCTCCATGGTCGAATCAGTGCCCAGAAGCCAGCACTAAACAAAAGGCAATTAAAAAAAGTGTGGTATTTGCCAAGGCCCACAGCCTACTAAACGGATGGATGCTGGAAAAGTGGCAGAAGGTGGATTTCTCAGATGAATCTTCAGTTGAATTACACCACAGCTGCCGCAAATACTGCAGGAGACCTACTGGAGCCTGTATGGATCCAAGATATACCCAGAAAACAGTTAAGTTTGGTGGTGGAAAGATCATGGCCTGGGGTTACATTCAGTATAGGGGTGTGCAAAACATTTGCAAGGTGGAAGGCAATATCAATAGCCTAAAATATCAAGACTTATTAGCTACCTCTTACATTCCCAATCATAAAAGGGGTGAAATTTTGCAGCAGGATGGCGCTCCATCTCATACATCCATCTCTACATCAAAGTTTCTCAAGGCAAAGAAGATCAAGGTGCTCCAGGACTGGCCAGCCCAGTCACCAGATATGAACATCATTGAGCATGTTTGGGGTAGGATGAAAGAGGAAGCTTGGAACACAAAACCAAAGAATCTTGATGAACTCTGGGAGGCATGTAAAACTGCATTCTTTACTATTCCTGATGACTTCATCAATAAATTGTATGAATCATTGCCGAAACGCATGGATGCAGTCCTTCAGGCTCATGGAAGTCACACAAAATATTAAATATGGCTCTAATATCACCACAACTTCATTCACCAATGTTATGAATCATATCTTTGTATTTGAAGTGAATTATCTGTTTGATTTTCACATTACTTTTTGTGGGCGACAAAACTTTTGTCTCGCCAAAATCTGACCTTTCTGTGTTCATTAAATGATCAATATTTCAGCAGTGAAGCAAATTTATTTTCTTTTTAAAAACCTCATTTGGGAGGGTTTCAGCTTTCATATGAGTCATTTTTAAAACCAATGGATGAATTTTAAGTCAGGTTATAGGCTTTGGTTTCAATAACATGGATAAGCGACAGAACTTTTGTCAGGCACTGTACAAAACAGACCAGACACAGATTAATAAACTGACATGTTTAGTTAGGGAAATAAATATTCGTGAAAAATTGGGAGCCCTTTGTGGACTTTCTGCGTAAAAAGGAAAGATAACTGTTAATTTTGGGATTTTGTGCATTAATAAGTTTGATGACAAGCAAGTTTGGTTTGTTAAAAGAAGTGAAGTTCTTTAAAAGATTTAGAGGAGTCATAAATTCAGATATATACTTGTATTTGTCAATGTGAAGATCAAAAGTCAACACTAAAGGTCAAATATAGCAAATTATTTTTAAAATAATTAAAATATTTTTAATGATGTTTAACCAGCCCTGAGACTATTTGATGAAAGACAGGATATAAGTTTTCTAAATAAAAATTAAATTAAATTAAAACATGGTTTTTAAATTATTAGGGCAAAGAAGCCCCAATAAAGTTAAAAAAAAAGAAGGCATTTACGATGATAAGAAATGTATTCATAAAAACAAAAAAATCCAAAGTCCCACATATTGACTCTAAATACAAAGTTGGTTCTCTGTAGCAACCTAAGTACAAATTTGGTAAAGTGCATCCGCAAGGAATAAACACTTTGTTCCTTCCTGCTCTGGAGTCAAAGAAAGGTTTTCACAGGCCAGAGCTGGCAGGGTTAATCAGTAATATGCCTAATTAATCTCCTAGGACTCCATTCCACAACAAAGCTTTTATTCTGCAATTGGTTAGCTCTCTAGAATGGGTGGGTAGAAGACTGAAGAAAAAGCAGTTAGGTTTGACTAAAGGGTGCTACAATGCAGAAAACCTGATCAGGGTGATAATACAGAAGTGGTGAAATATTGTGCAGAAATTTCTACTGATCATGATGACCCTTTATTTAATGAGGAAATGGCCTTTACTCAGATGGTGATGCTCTGGATGTGCTAGACACAATGGTCACGTTGTTATTAAAGATTAAGAGCAAGTGAACTATCACTCATGCATGAAACAGGCCCAGGGTTAGCCTTAATGGTAGTGACAAATTCCAGAAGAGCAGAAGTCTGTAGCAGAAGAAGAAGAAGAAAAGGGCTACTCCCACAGATTCTATACAGATGTTTTTAAGTGTTGTCTCATTATGAAATTATAATGCCATATTCAGGAATGGGTTCTCTGAGGAAAATCAGTCTTTTTAAAACAGCAACAATAGTTATTATTAACTTACATAGAAGTATCTAAACTTTAAATAGATTTGAACAAGTAATAATTCAGAACAGAAATACTTGATAAGCATACAATGAAAAGAAAGGACTAATTATCTATCTACAGTTCACTTTTAATGCATTAAGTCAGGTCTTAAAGTTTTTCAGAGTCACATTTTCAATTTAAGTATCACTGAAATAATACATGCTCATAGAATGTCTGGATGGAAAATCATTGATAAAAGCTTGTCGAATCTCTACAGAGAGAGAGACTCCGTTCGTGATATGCATCTGGTAAGTAATTGATTCAAAGGCTGCAATGAATATTTTAAATTCTCTGAAGATCAGTGATATATTCTCCTCCAGCTATGGCTATGTCCACACAGGGCCTAAAACCCAGGGTTATCCTAGGATTAATTTGAGAATGCTACACTTGTCCCACAATATTGCTTTTGCAGAAAAAAATAACTCCCAACCCAGTTTTTTCTTCCAGTATAGCCATAAAACATACCTTGCCCTGGATGCTTTCTTTCGGAATCTTCCATCTTGGAAATTGTCACTGTGGGTTCTCAGGGCCAAGCTGGGCTGAAAATTCACTGTGGGTTCAGTGTAGGGATGTACAAGAATATTCAAAACATTCAAAATTTGATCAAATTTGTTCAAATTTGTGCATTTGAATTCAAATCAAATGTCTATAATTTCATTTTTTATCATTCAAACGCATTACATACGTATCCGTATGCATCTTGTTCATATCTGTACGCATTTGTATGGATACATACGGGACAAAAACATGATGCATGTGGGATAAAAACAGGATGTGTATGGGTGCATATGGATGCATATGGACACATAAGAATGTTGTGGACATTCATATCATCAAGTACAAATCAAATATTTGTAGGAACAGATGTGAATGTATTCGAATTGGTTTGAATTTTAATACATGTTTTTTCTCTATTCGTACAAATTCGGACATTTGAATATTTGATTGAAGTCAAATGTTGAAAGTTGCATTCATGCACCCTCCTAATTCAGTGGGTGTGATGGTGGCAAAGTCCAGTGTGGACTGTGCCACTCTCCCACAAGTGCAGAAACAGCCCATGCTTTTCCATGGCCTTAATTATTAGATCTGACCAGTCTAGACTCATTGGTTCAGATCACAGACAAATAGGTACAGTAAAGGTCTTCTGAAAATCCAAACTAGGCAACTTCCTGGGCTATAAAATTACACACATTCCCCTCTTCTGCTTAGCCTCAACTCAGTGGTAGACCAATTGACTAGGGATGTGCACAAATATTTACTTTTGTATTCAAATGCAAGAAAATTTGTATTGATTTGAATACATCCCCTTCAAATGTCATAGGATTCATATTTGATATGAACAATCCCATATGAATCCCATAAGAATGCATACAAATAGCATATGAATCCCTTACAAATCTCATATGAATTCCATACAAAGCTTCATACAAAGCTTCATACAACTGCATCAAAACATTTGATTTGAATTTGAATGCCAATTTTCAAAAGTGCCAGCATTCAATTTGAATTTGAATGTACAACTGTTGAATGTTACAAATATTTGTGCAGATCCCTATGATTGACTAGAATTCAAAAAAGCGGAGATCTTCAAGTTCTCCCCCAAAGAAGGTAATGTATCTTTGCCAAGAAAACCACGTTTTCACTTTAGATCTGAATTAAGGAGCCTCTTAATTCAGATCATAGACTTTCCATCTGCACATTAATGTAGGTCAGAGAGGCCCTGTTAGTCCAACTCCATATGCCTAAGATGCGACCAGATCTGGATGACCAGGCCCTTCATCTGGATCTGTTACAGAGCTGTTATCAGTTGTTGGTGTATATTTAGAAATGTCATACTACCTATGATGGCAAAAAGCACTGGGTAGATTTGTTGATGGTGTATTGAGTAGCAGGCAATGAAAGTAACTAAGCACATTTCTGTCTTCACAGTTTGAGCACACCTAATTTTCTTGGTCTGTAGATCACAGTGACTTTGTGCTTAAAATATTTAATGATTAGTCAGTTCAGTAAATGAGTTATTTATTTTATTTATTTCAAATATTTATATTCTTCCTTTCATCCTAAAGTTCCAAGGTGGGTTACATATTTTTGTCACACAGTTAAGGCAATTTTTTAGCTTCAGAAACTAAATCTTAATTTTGGATTATTTATAAAGTTAAGAAAGTATGCTTTTGAAGTGGATAGGAAAAAAATTGCATCCAATTTGATTGATTGATTGATCTATCTGCCATTTTGCTTATGCTTCGTGATGATAATTTTCCAGTTCAGAATGGAGTGCATGTAAAGTGTGTGTTTCATGAAGATACAGGACATCCAGAACTCAAAAGAAGTACAGAATAAATGTTCTATATATTTTCCATTGCTTGATAAACCTACTTATTACTACAGAGTGCTTGATTTCAGAGATTCTTGCTGAATTCTATAACCTTTTGCCTTTTCCAGGTATTTCCCAACACCTTGTAACAATTAAGCTTGCAATGCAGAAAAGTTGAAAGGACAACAATTTAATTCTTTCCACTGTGTATGTATCTGTCTCATTAAAACATTCTCCTGGAGCAGTGTAATGATGCATCAAAAGGAATCTATTTCAAGGTAAAATGAGTGCCACTGATGTCTAACACACTGTTCTTGAGGCCCGAGTTAGGCTCCAGACCCTGTGCAACCTAGCACTGGAATAGATTAAATATCAACCCAGGTCACGTTCTCATGGCCCAGGCACAAGTGCCAACATTCTTCCAATTATTCAAGGCCAAAAAGGGAGCAACCTGCCTTGACAGAATTGTGACACAGCTTGATTAGATTTAGCTTAGATGCCTGCTGAAAAGGATACCCTAACTCAGATGGGGACAGGAATGGTTATGTCTGTTTAAAAAGGGTGAAATAAAAAGAATACGGACAGAAACTGTTTAAAAAGAATTTGGGATGAGGGGTGGAGAGAATAGAATTGTATGGATCTGTGATTGCCTCTCTCTCTGACTCTCTTCATCCTTATGTCTGTATATTGGTTTACAGTACAAAAAAGAGCCACACTCTTCTGTTTTTATACATGGCAACTTAATTATAATACAATAAGATGCAGCCTCATTAAATCCAAAAGACTGCAGAAGAGGAGGAGGAAGAAGGAATGAGGAGAAGGAGGAGGAAATATATCCACAAACTGGGTCTCCCAGTCTTAGAAATATGAAAGAACATAATGTGTGAATGTGGTTTGCCTGAAATCACTTTTTCTGCTTACTGGTGAATTGCAGATTTTGTAATGCTCACTTGCAGAACAGATGTGCATACTGAATTAACATATTTCATTCTCAGAGATGCTAAGTAACCAGATGTGAGAGCAGCAGGAATATTCATATAAAAAGGGTAAAACTGATGCATATAATAAAAGTTGCATTTTTGGTTTCATAGTTATTAGAGGAATCAATGCACCCCTTGGCTGAATTTGTCCACAATTCCACAAAGACCTCCCCTTTTTGACTCTTCCAAAAGCTGGATCCTCTGAAGATGGATATTGTAGCAATATCCAAAAGCTTAGGTTCTCAGAAGAAACTTGGAACAGAGCATAACAACCCAAAAACTGGAACAAAATATTTCTGAAATTATTTCACTTTGCCCATATTTTAGAATGTCACAGAGCAACACAGTTCCTTAAACCCAGGATATCAGATCTGTATTCCAGGACTGTATTGGGAGCACTATGATCACATCTGGCAAATCAACTACTATTCCAAAATAAATATGTTTTTGACACTGTCTGGATACAGCCGTAGTCACCCTGCAAATAGTAAAAGAATGCAAATATTCCTGTAGATTCTGATTTTCAGTTGCACCATGTGTCTCTGGATGATATTTAAAGATAGGTTGCCTTCCCACAACAAAAGCAGGTGGGTTGGTAAAATATTTCCAGAATTTAAAGTCATCAGGCAGACCTGATACATTGTGGAATCCCATTTAAGTGAAATACATGTTCAAAAAACAATTTAGACCAGTGGTTCCCATAGTTGTCTGGGCTACGACCCATCTAATATAAGTTTACCGACTTGGGACCCACCTCTAGGAAGTTTAACCGTTACCAATATGAATAAAGGACTTTTCAAATAACAAACAAAGTTTTAATACAATTTTTTATTACTTAATTAAATAATTGCAACAAAAAAGTTATTTCAAATACGGTTAAATTTCCTAGAGGTGGGTCCCGACCCACAGTTTGGGAAACCCTGATTTAGACAGTTACAAAGGGATTTGCTTGCAGGAAACAAAATTTATCATTAAAAAAAAAACTGATCAGCAATTCCTCAGGACAATGAGAGGGAGGTGGGAGGTGACAGTGTAAGTCAATACGATTGCTACTTTCTTGGCCTGTGATATCAATGTCTTTCAGAGGCATCTGTGTACCATTAACCTTTTGGTAAGTATTTATTACCTATCTTTGTGTCAGAGAATTGCTGAAGTCATGTAGTGCAACAGGCCATTACAAAAATCAAGGAACATTTTGGAGGATCTGAAAGAACTCAGATTTTGTATTCTAAAACACCATCATTTCCAGGTGATGAAAGCCATGCTCAGTAACCTTAATCCAAATATAGCTGTTCCCACTCAGACCAGGACTTTTACATTCCCCCCCTCCCCAGTGCAAACCTTGCTGCGATCAAAACCACACTTTTCCTTTCAGTCACTCACTCATTCCCTTTGCGCTGAAGCCAGAGAGTTTGTTAAAATCTGGTGCTTTTTTAAAAAAAATTCTAAATCCAGTCACACTTTCTCCTTTTCACACCCTCTTTTCCTTCTTTCCCCTCCATTGACATTACTGGGGGAATGTGCGCTTTAGCAGATCAGCAAAGAAGCAGACTGCAATCGGAAGACGGGGTGAGCTGCTTTGACTTGCAGTTTTGCTTCAAAGCCTTTTTGCTTATATATATCTTTCTGATGATTGTTGTCAGCTACTGGGATGTAGTTACATTTCCAGTACCTGATAACAATCATCAGAAAAGATACAAATGTATCCAGCAAAAAGGTTTTAAAAGAAAAACTGCATCTGAGAACTCTACCCCTTTTTGCCTTTTTTGATTGGGGCTCTAGCATTGCTGGCATGGCAAGGGAGGGAGGATTTTTGCATCTGTGAAATTTAACCCACAGTTGGCTGGCATTGGCCAAAAGGCTAGATCTATTCCCCAAATAGCCCGGTAGAGTTCCCATTTGCTCCAAAAAGGGGGAAAGTCCTGTTTGCATCAGTACTTTTTTTTCCTGTGGATTGCTGCAGGATAGTCCTCATAAAATCTGGGAATAAGAAATTGAATGGGAATGCTAGATACCGAGTTCTGACTCTATTTGGATTTATACAAAAGTAAATGGGAACTCTGGATACCAAATTCAGATTCAATTCGGATTTAAATGCCCATGGGAACGTTTTTAGGTGCCTGAAGCTTATTACAGGGGTTTTGTGATGATGATGATGGATGGTAGTGTAGTGTAGTATTATTTCTGAAGTTAAAAATGCATGCCAAGGGTGACACTAAGGTGAAGGTGGGATTAATGGTGGATTTTGAGGCATCAGGGGTAAAGGTCTGCCCTACTTTTTTCCAATTGTGATTTTTTAATTTTTTTAATTAAAAAACAACATAAAAATGTGTTACATTTTTCTCATATTACATTATTACATTGCTTTAATACTCTATATGACTTCCTCTAAGAAGAACTTACACAAGGGCAAGGTTTGAACAACTTGGAATTATGATGCAAACAGGGTGCTATTATAAAATTCCAAGCAGAGAGAGATTCTGCATTTGGGGGAAACCAATTGTGGAAGATACTGAACTTTTATCATTGACTGTCCAGCATATACGGACCTCCATTCTAGATATCTAGAACCAATACTGTCTAATTTTAGGGTTCACAGTAGAGAGGACCTTTTATCCTTTCTCCTGCAAGGCCAGGAAAGAACCACCGTAATCAGAGTAAGTCTTTTCATTCTGAAAGCTACCAAGAAAAGAGCACATCACTTGAAAGATAAATTGGGCAAATAAGACTTTGACTGTAAATAGAAGACCGGTTGCTCACCTTTGCCTTATTCGCTCTCTTTTTATTAGTTTTTATCTATATTGTACTTTGAAATGGTCATATGACTAGTCAAATAAAATTATCTACTAAAAATAAAAAATATATGACTTCCTCCATTTTTCTGGCTTTTCTTCTTGATGTTGCTTATATCTTTGCTTCCCTTTCATGTCCCTTGTTGCTTTTCGGCTGACCCCTTAATTTTTTGTCAAAACTGTCTGTCATTACTTCTATTTCACATAGACAGTTAATAAAGGGGCTCCAGTCTTTCATAAACTTATGTTGTTCTGTCTTTTAGTAAATTTGTAAATTTGTCAATTTCAGCCAAGTCCATCAAATTAGTCATTCTTGCCCTGAAGGTATATCTTCCTCCTTCCATTTTTGTGCATTCAGTAATCTAGCTGCTGTCACCATATATGAAATCAAACAATTTATATTATCCAAAGTATTGTCTACAATTCCCAACAGAAAAAAAATCCAGTTTGAGTATAAATGCCTCTTTAAAATTTGTCTCATCAGATTATATATTTGTACCAAATTTTCTTTTTGCTTTTCACAAGTCCACCACATATGATAAAAAGTTCACTTTTTTACATTTCCAGCATTTAATCGACGTATTTTGGTATATTTTCCCTAATTTATGAAGTGTTAAATACCATATATACATCATCTTATAAATATTTTCTTTTAATAACATACAAGTTGTAAATTTCATATCCTTTGTCCACAGTTTCTCCCATTGATCCCATCTGGATATTATATCCAAAATTTCTTGCCCATGTAATCATACATTCTTTAACCTGTTCATGTTCCATTTCAATCTTAAGTAGGATTTTATACATAATACCAATCATTCCCCTTTCTGTCTTATTTAATTTTATTTCCCAGTCCTGTTTTTCCCCTTGAAAATTAATATTCCCTTTATCTCTTCTATATATATCTGCTAGTTGAACATATGTAAACCACTGTATATTTTCCCCTCTTGATTTAACTGTTCCCTTCATTTAAAATCAAATTCATTAGTATCATCTTTTTTGTATAACATATCTCCATATTCAAGCCAAGATCTTCCTTCCTCAAATTCTTTTAGCAAGCCTTCATGTGGTGATACTCAAAGCAGCATTTTCTTATAAAGATTATTTTTATAAATCAACCACATCTTATACAAAGTGTTTCTCCCAAAGTGATTCTTAAAGTCTGTATTGACTTTCGCTTTTTCATACTACAAATAACTGTGCCAACCATATCTGAGACCTTCCAATTACAGTAATCTTTGATCTTTCAACCAAAACCATTTTGCAGTCCAACCCAAACAGGCTGCAGCATGATATAGGGTATTTTTCCACTATCACTAGAAATACCCATTAAGTGCCCATTAATGGGTACTTAATGGCGTTTTTGTACCCATTAATGGGTACTTAATGGATACTTCTAGTGACAGTGGAAAAACACCCATAGCTTCAAGTTCAGTAATACCAGTCCTCCTCTTTCTTTAGAGTCTTGCATCAGCTTGAATCTTATCCTGAGCAGTAAGTTCATTTTTATCACTATCCTTCCCATCAATGATAACTGCAAATTGGACCATTTCAAGAGATCATGGGTGTTTTTCCACTGCCACTAGAAGTACCCATTAAGTACCCATTAATGGGTATGTAATGGCATTTTTGTACCCATTAATGGGTACTTAATGGGTACTTCTAGTGACAGCGTAAAAACACCCCTTGTTTAATCCTTGACCATATTTTTAAATAATTGTTTTTGTACAGTGCAATATTTTGGTTGGTCAAAGTCACTCCTAGATATTTGATTTTCTTTTTTACTACATATCTGGATTTCAGTTGGAAAGTTTCTTCTTCTTCTTTTGACATGTTCTTTATTAAGATGTTAGCTTTATTTCATTTACTTTCAGACCTGCACTTTTTCCATTCACATGGATTACCTTTTTGAACTATTCGATTGAATTATCAGGATCTGTTAGTATGACCACCAAGTCCTCTGCAAAAGCTCTTATTTTGTATTCTTCTCTTTTAAGTTTCAGTCCTTTGTTTTCCGTGTTTTTCCTAATTACTCGGTTCAGTACTTCCAGTGTCAATATAAACAATAATGGCGATAAAGTACAACCCGTCTCATACTTTTTGGGATGGCAACTTTCTCTGTCAGTTCACCATTAATTACTACCTGTGCCTGTTGATATATATTGGCTTGATTCCTTTTTCAAAGTTATCTCCAAAATTCATCTTTTCTAGTACTTGAAATATAAAAGACCAGATCACGTCATCAAATGCTTTCTCTGCAACTAAGAAAATTATAGCTGCTTGTACTTCATTATGTTTTTCCAGATATTCTATGATATCTAACACTATTCTTATATTGTCTTTCATTTGTCTGTTTAGTAAAAAACCTGCTTGGTCCTCATATATGTATGTCATTAAGACTTGCTTAAGTCTGTTAGCCATTGTGCTCATGAATAATTTATAGTCATTATATAATAATGATATAGGTCTGCAGTTGTTTGGTTGGGTTAGGTCCTGTCCTTCTTTTGGCATCAGGGTGATAATTGCTTTCTCCCAGGTTTCTGGTATCTCTCCTCTTTCCAAGATGTTGTTCATTATTTCTGTCAATATCGGTACCATCTCCTCTTCAAAAGTTTTATAGTACATCATAGATAAACCATCTGGACCAGGCACCTTTCCTGTCTTTGTTTTTTTTATAACTTTCTTGAATTCTCTTGCTGTTATTGGCACCTTCAAAAGTTTTCTTTGTTGTTGTGAGATTTGTGGTAGATTTTGATCATTTAGGTATCTCTAAATCTCATTTTCATTTACTTCATTCTTTTTATATAAATCTTGATAGAAAACATGCATCATTTTATTTTTGTACGGTCTGTTATTTCTTGATCCCCTAGTTTTAATTTTAGAATCAAACATTTTGTTCTCTCTTTCCTTAGCTTGTAAGGCAGCCATCTTCCAGGTTTGTTATGTATATCTGCACATCAGAGCCATAATTAAAACTGCAGTCATGCTTGACACTTCATTTTAAAATCAGTAGATAATTTTCCAGCAACAAAAGATTAGCCACCTACTTCTTTGACTGCAGCAATGCATAGAGAAATATACAGAACTAGTCAGTAAACCATGGAAAGAGAGTAGTGATGAAGCAGTTTCAAGGCATCAGTCTTGCTTAAATTGAAAACACATCTAAGAAACAGATAAACTTCCCCACATTTACCATGTGATGGTTAGCTTTCTGCATTGATCTTCTGCATTATTATAGAGATTAAGGAAATATTTGAAGTAATTACAAGTAGGAAGGCCACCCAGTGTATCTGGAGAATAATGGCATCTCCAAGTTAAACAAAACATTCCTGATACTCTAATGTGTAAATATGTGTTGATTTACTTTATTGACCTAAGATTGATAAAGGATGTGGGTGATAGGTAATTCCTAATCAATATTCCTAATTGGCACACACAAACTTTTCCCAAGATTTTATTTTATTTGGTAACCCTAATTCTCACAAAGAATTGAACTAGCACATCTATTGCATGCAATTTGCATCCTGCAGTATTAAATATATTAAAATACCTGGTTCCGTTTGGGTGGTTACTTACATATTGCCAATATTAAAAACAGAAAAGGGTACAGTGTTACTGTTCCTCAACTTGCCACTTACAAAAGGCAAAATATACAAGAAGAACTTTGGCCACTGCTCTCCCTTCTTTGGAATTTTGGGCCAGACAGTATTTTCAGTCAGAATAGGGCTCTTTAATGTGGGACAAATGAAATCTCTAGATAGATCTACCCTTGACTGTGGTCACACCTTGCTGAAATAGTCCACCTTATTAAGAAACAGGACTCAAAACACACTAATTCCAACCACACCCTGTACCTTATAATCCTTCCTCAGTTTGTCCTCAGTTTGGCTCACTATATTTTCTGAGATTCCTTTACAAGGCTTTTTTTTCTCCAGTCCTTTCCACCATCAAAATACCACCTTCACTCTCATAGGATAAAAGTTCTGTGACTCAACAGCATGTAATCACACACTGGGCAAAAGGGAAGGCAAATTCATGAACCACTATAGTATGGTTCAGGGCCCTTTAGTCCTCTTCCCCAATCAAGCCCAAAAAATGAAAACAGCTTCAAACCCATCAAAATCGGGATTCAGGAAAATACAATTGAAGGGAGGAAAGCACAAATAAATATATTGGACTAAAAAGATATGAGTAGTGTGATCCAAGGATGAGCTGAAGAAGAATTAAGGTGAAGGTGTGATCACAGCTCTTGTGCCAGCAGGTCTACACCACAATTCAGGATAGACATGGTTCAGCTAGTACACATGGGAGTTTTGAGATTTTCAGTATGATGCCAGAATAAGGCCTACAGCTACATTACTCCCTCTTCACATATTATATTATGTAATTAAACTATGTATTATCTAATAAGACCAATGGTGCTGGGTGATATTTTTTTTAATGTAAACCTTCCTATTTCTAATTGTCTCAATAAAATATTTCTAAGCATAGCATGTTATTTAGATGGAGTTCCTTCTTGATGATTAAAAAGAAAAAGAAAAACTAGTTGTTTGACCCTCATTGTGTTTAACCTTTTTACAGACTTCACAAGATTGGAAGAGGCTTTCAGTGAAATGCATTCTGGCCTCCAAATTTCTCCCCTTGTCCTCCTGAGTCAGACTGAGTGGAATGTGAGGTGATCCAAGCCTGCCTGGAAGAAATAAAGACCTTGTACCTCAGACTCAGTGCTGTCACGAAGGCAGCGCATCAATTTACCAGACAGAAAGTTCATTTTCATGGCGGAGGGTCCCTGATACCCTGAAGCTGGCTGTGAAAAGCACAGCCACGGTAACAATCCATTTTCTCAACTTCGTTCAAGCGGAAGAGCCCATAAGTCTTGACATTCTGCCCCCAGCAATCTAAGGTCTCTTCCCTGCCCTCTTTTGCTCCACCGGTACTAGGCTAGGATTTAACAAAGCTCAGGGTTATTTAATGAATGGGTCAAGGAAAGAACATTGCCTCCCATATTTCCTTATCACAGACTTCCCCCAAAGGACAATGAGACATCGCTCAAGGGAACTATTTAGCCTTCTTATGTGCATTCCACATATCACCTAACTTAAATCTAAAATATTTTAGATTTACTCAATCTTTGATTTGATGTTAAGCTTAATAAGCAAACAGGGCACAAAACACAAGGGATAAGGAAAAATTAGCTCTGTTGGAAAATGGCAATGAGGCTGCACAATAATCAGTCTTTTAGCACTATTGGTTAGAGATGTACAAAAATATTCATAGCATTTGAAATTTGTACAAATTTGGCCCAATTTGGACATTTGAATTCAAATTGAATGTTGGCAGATTAGAAGACTGACATTCAAATTCGAATTGAATGTTTTGATACATTCGTATGAAGTTTTGTTACATTTGTGAACTTGGTGAGGTGTTCCATTCAGAGCGTATATGTAGTATATTTGTATAAGATTCGTGCCCAATTCATAGTGGGGATTTGTGCACATCCTTACATTGATGCTATGGCCCTTTCTGCCCTGGGCCTTATTATGGATTGTATCTCAGAATACAGTCCTGCCATCTGTATGCCAGTGCAGATTATGACAGGGCCCAGGTGAGGTCTCTGAAGTCTGCACCAGCATGCAGATGACACATTCCTATTCCAGATATAATCTAGAAAAAGGCCCAGTGCAGAAAGAGCCATTGTCTTTGTGATCACATGAGAACTGTCTGCTCTTTTTAATTTATTTGGTCCTGCCTATTAGGTATGTTTAGTCAGATCTAAGGGTGTTTTTCCACTGGTGGAAATTATCCATTTAAGCACCCATTAAGGACCCATTTGGCTGAGCCGGATGACCCTATTTCCACCACAGAACCCATTAGGGACACATCTGTTTCCACCATAGCTCAGGAAATCCAGATCATATGGGTCCTTCAGGACCTATAATCTGGATTTCCTCAATGGGGTCTTCAGCTATAAAATCCAAATTATAGGGAGCCTGTTTCCACTGCAATTGGGCAAAGGGGTCTAGAGGAGGCTCGGGGGAGGGGGCACCCATGGGAGGGGGTGTCCCAAAATCAAAACTCTGAAGTCCCTCAAGTCATTCTGAAGTCATTCTGAAGTTGCCTTTGGAGATTAGCAAAGGCTCTGAAGGGGTTTTTCTGTAGAGCCTGTCCTAATCTCCAAAGGCAACTTTGGAATGACTTTGGAGGGACTTTAGAGCCTTTGCTCTGAAGGCAACTTTGGGGATTGCACCCCCCTGTCCCCCCAAACACCTAGGGTGACAAGCAGACCCCTTGTGGGTAGATCCGGATTTGCAAATGGGTGCTCCGGTGTTTCCACAGCAGGCAGCTTAGCACCCATTGCTATTGGGTGCTAGACCACCCATGGAAACACATTGAGTACTTCCCTTAATCCAGATCTACTAGAACCTGATTAAGGGAAGAGCCCATTCCTTAGATCCGAATCTTCTTAGATCCAGATTAAAGGAGCACGGTGGGAAAACACCCTAGCATGAGCTCTTTTATTATCCATTCTTTCTTTTGTTAGTTCAGGTGAACTTTCTATCACTAGAAAAGGAATCATGGTCATCTTCAGTAATACTCTTAGGTGGTGTCAGCGGCTTGTACATAGGGACCTCCATGGCTCCATGGCTTTAACTCTGCAGGTGCTTCTGTCTTAAACTTCCCAGAAGAGTCATCTGTCACAATATTCCAGATGGGAATGAGCAATTTCCACCGAAGACTTTCTCAATTTCTATTTTTCTGATAGGTTTTCATTGAATCCAGGAATTTCCCTACATTAGAGGTTCTCCAGCAGATAGCATATAATCCTTTGCTTCTAAACATTCTTGCTCTACAACAATTGTTCATCTCTTTGCACTTGTAATCCCTGAAATCCATTTAAAATCTACTTACTGTTCTTCATAAATAAAATCTCACTGCAGTTGATAGCAATTAAAAAAAATAAAACAAAAGCAGTCCATAATAATACTAAAAACTTTATTAGGGACTTGGAAGTGATAGTTAATGAGAAGCAAAAAGGACAAATTCTTAGAAAGAAACTTTTTCAAGCTATTTGTATCTTATTTTTAACTGTGGAAGGATCCAATTGACCCTACTATAATGGTGTCATGGGAGCGACTGAAAAAACACCTGATGTTAATGGCAGAGTGGGATAAAGCACTCTCATAGCGTTTTTTCCTGGGCTGTATCCAGACATCAGTTACTTATTCCTCTATATTTGGATATTCTGGAATAAATCACAGATATTCTGAAATATCCCTGCTTTTTTATGGAATATCCAACTATAGTAGAATAAATAACTGATGCCCGGATGCAGCCTGGTTTTTTCTACCTCTCTGCTTCATGGCCAGATGTGCAGACATACCTGGTAGTGCTTCTGTCAAGCTGAATGGCATGGCCTTATATTTGCAGATACTGAGAGTGACTGACTTCCACAGTCATTTCCTGTGTTTGCAAAGAAAAAAAAAGCTCCCCAACAGACATTTCCAAGGCTGTGGGATGGGATGTGTATGCACTAGGGATGTGCATGAATGAGGGGTTTTTTCGTTCAATTCATATTGAATCAAACACAAGAAAATTTGTATTTGTTTGAATAGATCCCCTTTGAATGCGGTAGGATTCTATTTGATACTAATGTATTCGTACAAATTCATACAAATATCTGATACAAACATGTATGTATCCAATACGTATCTGATACATATCTAATATGTATCCTGAAACATATCCACTCTGAAAACACCAATCCTCCCTGAATCCAGTTTGAATCCACTCTCAATCCATTTCAAATGCACTCTGGATCTGGTGCATATGTTACTGGTGCAGCCGCTTTCCCACCTCGCAGGTTGATGAATGTTCCAAAGCATTCGAACAAATGTTCCAAAACATTCATAGGAATACGGATATTCAATTTGTCTACGAATGTCCAAATTTGTCCAATTTGCATAGAATTATGAATTTTCTTGCACATTCCTAGTATGCCTGTGGATCCTGCATATATCTACAACTATGTTCTTTCTTTCTTTGGATTTTCATAACCCCCTCCCCCCAAATATTTCAGTCTCAAGAACTACAATAAAAAAAAAACAAGGATATAAAACACAAAATAGAAAGTTAAAAAAAAGTGTGAAAAAGAAAGATGTCTAAGTACAAGGCAACTACAGAAAAGTTTTTAAAATACCTAAAAGTTTTCTTGTTTCTTATTGATGACAGAACATCTATCCCATATTGGATGTTTTGGAGTCTGGAGTATTAAGTTTGATCTGTAGAAAGAAGCCCTGCTGTTTCTGAGTATACAGTTGTATAACTGTGGTGGTTTTGCCCAAAATGTCCCAAATGCGTGGAAGCTCCATCACAGAGAGAGAGTATTAAAAGTCTTTGTGTGTGAACCCTATTAAGATTGAACAACAACTTTTAGTGGAATTCTTCCTTATATCTACCTATCATTGGTTTTGTTAAGGGGACAAGGTGTGAAAGCAGATATTGCTTGCCATTTTTCATGCTCGTTGCCTACATCTCCTGTATTTTCTTTTTGTTTGTTTTATTTCCAAATATACATATAAAAATGCAAACATTCAAAAGAATACAAGATACAAACAAAATACAACAACCAATACTTACTAAAAAAGAACAACCCCCCCTTACATCCACTATATACATCAAATATCATTTACCTCAGACTTATAAGAAACTTATTTATTATTTCCTTCTAGTTGTTATTTACTTCTGGTTTAGCAATATAGCTATATAAGTCTTTCCAACTATCTTTAACTAAAGTTTTAACATTCCCTCCCCAAATCCCGATTCTTCTTTGCCTGATCATATCATATTTAAACTGCTTAAATACATAATAATACCATGTATCGATTGTGGACTTGTTAATATTTTTCCAAGATGCAGCTATGGTTGATAATGCCGCCATAAACAATTGATCTAACATATACCTCTTACTTTCATGTATGCTTTGGCCCTTATACAACTGTAATAATGCAATCTCTGGCTACTTTTTTTATGTCTCCTGTATTTTCTCACCCTTTGGGGCATAATGTCAGTTGCTAGAAAGTGCAGTCAAAGTTGCATAAAAACTGTAATCTTCAGCTTTTTAAATCACACAGTTTGGGGCAGAAACCATAACACACCCAAGTGCACTCCTGGTTGATATATATGCAGCTTTGAGGCTATCCATGGGGAGAGAAAACTTTGTGGGTGGCTTTCTGAAGATTATAATAAATTACATGATTTACAGGCTTTTTAAAAATGTACTTTGGGAGAAATAAGGATTGGTCACTTTGTACAGCTCCTGTGTACCAGTAGAGCTCAGAGAAAAATCACAACATTTGGTACATTTGCTTTTTCTGTCCTATGTTAAAGTCAGGTCATTGTGAAATCCAGAAACATACAGAACATCTTAGGTTCACCCTACTCTCTTACTGCATTAATAAATGAAATATGTTGTGAGCTGAATTCCTCAGGCTGCATCCACACCCTGGTTTGAAAAGCTTAGGGCCTTTCCTCAATGACCAATATACCAGCTTAGTGTGAGGCCTATGCACCTTCTGGGCCTCTCATTCCACCCTCTGGAGTGCAACAGAAAAGGCTCAGCCCCCTGCTAGGTTATCCTATCTGCCTTGGATGGCGCACAGCCTGGCCTATGCCTCTGTGATTCCAAGATGAGGAACTTGCATTCCTGGCTATTTCAGGCTCCAAAGCTCACACAGGCCTCAGAGTGGGACCTCTACCAGAACAGGTTGTCCAAGTAAAGACAGGTTTGGTTTAGGACAGCTGAACTGCTCCAACAAATGGAGAAGGTCTAACTGAAGTGCTCCAGACCCCACAAATATGGAAATGGCTTTAGAGGTGGTTGCATCCACACAGCCATCCCTGTAATCTGCAGGAAAAGCAGAAAGTATACTTTAATGGTCTTTAACGTGGATTAGAGAAAGGCTGAGAACACTAACGTCAGCATGTTACCACCTCTAAGCTGCTTTCCAAATACTTTATTCATGTGTACAGATGCAATCTTAGTTTCATACCCATCACACAAGTATGCTTGTAAGTCAGGCTTCAAAACTGCTCTGGGGAAAATCTAGTAGTATAGATGGTACTCATTGCTGCGCAGGCCTTCAAATTTAGTAGCCTTTGGCTTGACAGATGATGTTTTGACCATCATAATCATCTTTAACTGAAGGGATGCTATTGTCTTCTACCAATTTACACTTGCTGGGAATTCATTTTGACCCATGGACAAAATATAAATGAAAGGTATCTTTACTAGATACATTTCCTTAGAAACCTTCAAATTATGAATAGCGTTTAGGATTAGTTATTTAGGACTGTTACACACCAATCAGAATGAGACCATGGAACTGTTTGTGGCATACCAGGAAGCTCAGTTTGTAAGCAAAGCTCACCTTTCAAAAGCTGTCAGTAACGTAGTAAAGTGATTACTCGTATTAGCTGATGTAACAGCACAGGGAAGGCAGCCAAAGCAATGGGTCTTACATGTGGTTCTTTGATAAATAACTTATGTGTGTTCAGTATTAACAAAAGCATTACCATCTGTATACTGCGCACTAGTATGCTTTACATTTTTGCACAAATCCCAGCTTGCAGTGCATAAGCTAAATAAGACATTGCATCCATTAGAATGGGTGACAAAGTTTTAAATAATGTGGGCCATGTTTCAGCATGTTCTCCATACAACTAGGTCATGGGATAAATGTTCTGCTGGAATGCAGCTTTATGCAGCTTCTCCCAGTAAGATACATCATAAATATAAACTGTGCAGAATACATATAAAAGCTTATGGACTTGGCTATAAGCCCTTTTCAAGTAAGTACAAGGGTGAGCTCTGACTTAAGTTTGTGAACATGTGAAGAACTCTAAAATGTCTTGGGAATACATGTTTTCCCCCCTAATATAATGGGACTGAAGGTCATAGGGCACTTCTGCATTTACAGGGGCTGTAATGCTCCAGCTGTCCCAGAATAGGGCGCATCCCCATGCATGTTTTGGTCCGAATTGAAATCAGGTTCGGCAGGGGAGATCCTTATGCATTTTAGATTTGGTCCGATTTCCACGGACCAAATTGCCCAAACCAGGACCAAACCAGGACCAAGTTTGGTACTGGAAAAAAACTTGTATGGGCACGGTTTGGGGGTTTGACATGCATTGCTTTGCAAGCCGAGCCTGCACATTGGAATGGTCCTGGGCTATTTGGGGAGAAGATTGGTGCTCACATCAGTAGGAGGTGGGGTCTCATGTCCTGTGCTTGCCGTTCCTGCCCTGTGTATTGGAGATCACAACCGCTGAGTTGTTTGGGAGTAAGTGGTGTTAAAGCCAAAATGATGAGGGAGTCAAATGGCCTCTGCTGCCCCATGAGACTCATTTATACAAGTATTCCAACCCCCATTTCCTGATTGCCAAGACAGGCAGAATATTGGCTTGATTTTTCTCCCTTTTACATGGCAAATATTCCACCCCCGTTTCCCGACTGCCAAGGTGGGCAAGAGAACGGCTTGATTTTTCTGCTTTTTAAGCTTGCTGGGTCTTCTTGCAGTTCCTGGGTGGAGTGAAGTGGCCACCAAACTGCTCAAATGCTCAACTGCCACCAAACCTCGTAGCAGTTTTGGTTTTTTTAAAAAATATTTTTTCTGTTTGGTCCTGGCTTCTCTGTGCTGCTGGGGCGGGGGGGGGGAGGATGTGGCATTTGAAGCAGGCAGCACAGGGTTGGTGTGATGTCAGTCCAGCTTCCAATGGGAAGAGAGGGGGTGGAGAAGAGATGGTGCTGCTCCTCCATGCTGGGCTTTGGTGTAGTTTGCATGGGGATGGCTGAATCCACACCCAGCCTGCTTTACTGGGAATGGCATGGGGATGGGCAACATTCAGTCTTGGTCCCGCACTCGGTCCAACGTGAGCCCAGTCAGACCCAAATGGCCAAAGAGTCCCAGTGCATGCTTCAGAGCCTACTGCAAGGACTCTGGTGACCAGGAACTAAAGTTCCTGATCTTGGAGCCTCAGGGGCACTAATTTCAGTGGCACAATTTTGTGTACCACTAAAATGGACCCCCTTGCTAACCTGGCTCATGGAGGTGTTCACCTTTCTGCATGCATCCTTGGGCTAGTCATTTATTAACAGATCACACAGTAGAGCATTTTAAAAAGGTCTATTGCTGACTCATTAAGGTAAGCCATCTTAGGTTGCCTAGATCAGGCTACACTCCATCCAGCGAGGGTTTAGCATGCTGGCAGGGAGCATGGTCTCTCTTTTCCACCCAGAAGTGGGCTAGGTCTTGCACTATAACACTTTACAGATGAGTGTAGAAGCTTTACAGAGTTTAAGATGTTTAAGAAGATGGTGAGGATAATGATGCTATTTATTAACACAGCAATATATCAGAGATCTCTGTTCAGAGCAGCCTACAAACTGCAAAAATATTGTGCGGGTGCCTCAAAAGACTGACTTTCTCGCAGGCTATGGAACCTTATCAAGAAAGTCTTTTGGCACCTGCTCTATGTTCTTTTAGGCACCAGGCAAAACCCTTCTGGTCACTCTTGTTCACCCTCTGGGGTGAGAGCAGAGTCTCACATGTACACACAACCACCTACACATATATTTAAAATTATGTAATTGCAAAAGAACTGAGAGTTCTTCCAACTTCTTTCTGCTCTGTGTGCTTTCAAGGAGAGGGAAACATAACCACCCTTGCCACCTACTGACAAAGAGGCACTGAGTAGAGAAAACTCAGAAGCTCTGCAGTTTCCCAGAAGAAACCCTGTGCCTTCAGACGCCACATTGTTATAGGATATTTGGTGTTAGTGATTCATGAGTGCTGGCGGTGGGGGGGGGGGGATCTCATATGATACATTTTTAGAGAAATAATAATTAGCGCGGATGCATGCCAGCATGTGAGAAATACAAATGCTTCTTTAATTTCTATTTTATCTGAACAGATAAAACAGCTGGGAAGTCTATGAGACTAACTCTGATTCCACAATTTTGGAAGATATCACAGTACATCCCATACTGAGCTGGGACAGATTGCTCCTGACTCAGAACAAGGGCATCTGCATTGAGACAGCCTGTTCTTGCCAGCCCCTGCACCAGTTCCAAAGCTGGTGTCGCCTTCAGAGCCAGCATGAGGGGCCTTCAAAATGCTCCAAAGGCCAGGATCTACCAGTGGTCTACCAGTGAACCAGAAGAGGAGACCATTTGGGATACCCTAGCGTGGTCTATGTTCCATCCTGTGTGACAGAACATACCAAGAAGGGGTGAGTCCTCCTCACTTCTCCCAGACCAGCCTGTAGAAAGGAGGCCTGTAGTCCCCTTCTTGCTTATGGCAAGTGCAGAAAATACGTAACATATTTATTTTGGCATCAGAACACAAGAAATGTCCTGCAGGATCTGACCACTGACCCTTGTAATACAGCAGCCCATTCTCACAGTAGCTGACCATCAGAAGTAGCTTTTCCATCAGAAAAAGCCTATAGAGTCACTTAGTAAGAATTATGTCTATCTCACTTTAATTTTCTTTCTTTAAGCACATGCTTTCTAAGTCCTTTTCCCACTCTCTTAAAAGCAATTATAGTTTCAAAGTCAGAACCTGCGGGAAGTCTTGGAACCAGAATATGGTTCCAAGCAACTTATGGTTCCAAGCAGCATATTTTCAGAGACATGTCACATGTAAACATGTGGTATTACAGAGCTGAAATTGGCTGCATCCACACAGGTGACAGAAAATACCTGGTATTAGTCCAAGGGGTGCAGCAATACCCCCTAAGCAGGCAACACTCCTCTCAGAGTGGTTGAGAGCCAGCAAGTACCCTTGGAGGCATGCAGGGAAGCAGTCTCCAACTTTTGTGCAATGTAAATACATGGCAGCTGCATGAGTGACCTATCTGGCCCATGCTCCACTCAGGCAACTTTTTTGTTGTTCTGAAGATGGGTCATTTCTAAAGAGACAAAACAAGGTGTGCGGGCGGTTCATTTCCCAGTTTCAAAGAGAGCTGCCCTGCCCTGCCCTGCCCTGCTCTGCATTCTAGGAGGCACAGTGCTAGAATGCTCTAAGCATCTACACTTGCAGGGCTCTGGTGACAACACCAGCAAACCTGTGTGGCGTCAGCACAAGGACAATCTGGTGGTGCAGTACATCATTGTGCATGAGTTCAAATGCTCCTCCCACATGTCTTCTAACAGGAAGATGTGTGAATTGGGCAGCCAGGTTTTAACTAGCTTTGCTGCTAGTATAGGCGTGGAGCATTTTTAAGTGAACTCTGGCACACGCAGAGCCATTTCTAGTAAATAAATGGCTCCACACATTGCAGATACACTATGTGAAAGTTCCTCTCACTTGTGCTACTTAACAGAGTGTGAAAGAGCCCTCTGTATCATTTGCTCCTTTGGCCAAGGTGAGGAATGAACAAATTATACTACCTACATTCAGCCCTCACATCTCCGTAATGGAAAAGAAGGAGGAGCTACTTTTATACTACGTACTCCCGTCCATGAAATCGCCTGCTCACCCCCAAGTGGATGCTGCCGGGCTTGCGATAAAGAGGTGGCCAAAGGGCTGAATATTCAGACTGGACTCATGGGGATGAACTAGTAGATGGTCAGCTTCCAGCCACATTTCCAGTCCATCGCGGTGACTCCACTGATAAACCTCAAGGCTGCAGGGTTTCCATTACAACTGCTTTTTATGTCTTGCTGCAAAGCCTTGGATGTTTGTCCAGATCACTTGCCTCCCACCCTGAATCTTGCCCCCAATCAACACCATGTGGATAGTGCCTTAAACAGGATTGTAATACTCACATATCCACTCAAAGTTATATGGTTAATAAATTTCAATATAACTTTACATATGGATCTGTTCCTTGGATCATTTCCAAAAGGAAACCTGTGAGTGTGTTTTTGAAAAGAAATATTCCATCAGAAAAAGCCTATAGAGTCACTTAGTAAGAATTATGTCCATCTCACTTTAATTTTCTTTCTCTAAGCACATGCTTTCTAAGTCCTTTTCCCGCTCTCTTAAAAGCAATTATAGCTTCAAAGTCAGAACCTTAAAGAAAAGGAAATTGTAATATATCTTACTATTAAAGGGGGGGGGAGCCAAGATCTGACTGCAATTAAAAATAAAATACAACTTGTTACTACCTCCAACATGTACTTTTACATTTTCAGCCTTGGAAAAACACAGACTTTGACTCCTTATGTCAGAGTAAGGGCCTCCGCACATTGTCCCTGCATTACACTTTTTGATCCTGTTCAAAAATGTTACCCTGTGCAGCTCCATGCATCAAAGGGACGCTTGTACACATTGGGATCTGTTTCAACCCTGAGGCAATGAGACCAAAAGACCCTTCTCATAAATTCTAATTCAAAAGTTTTTAGTTATCAAAAGGAAGTTTCCAATTGCTCTCTCACATGTGGGAAAATATGTAAGCTACTGAGAGGACCTTTTGTCTGGGAATTTAATGGGGGCAATTTGCAAAGGGGGAGTGCAAAAGTTCTCATGTGCAGTGTGCACAGACAGTAAGCAGGCACATACTTGGTATTTAATGAAGTTCCATGAATCATTAGCCATACAATAACCATCAGGTTCTATAAATCACCTGCAATGATATTTTAGGCCAATAAGTTGAACGGCACAGTGGCAAAGTGGAACACCTAAAGAGACATGAGGAGTGGGGAAAGGAGGAAAGATAAAAGGAACCCCATATGCTGCATTAGCCTTTAGCTGCCCTGGCAATCTGGAAATTAAATCCTGTTGTTTTAACTTGCTCACTTTACAGAAAAGAAAGGCTATAAAAGAAAACTGGTACAACCCAGTTCCCTTAGCCCTCCTCAAACACTGAGAAATTACATTCCTAAAAGTAATTGTCTTGCTCCAGATAGATTTGGACTGCACATTGTGTAGATGTGGTGTTGCATTATACGTTAAACTGTAGAAAGCAGTATAGATCCCCCCTCTTTTTTATTTTTATTTTATTTTATTTGCACAATCCATTTGGAATTAGGAATTTGCACACTTGACAAACACTATTGAGAGAATCATTAAAATATTTTATCTGGCTTGAATTTGCCTTCTTTAGATAACTGGAAAACAAAAATGGTCCTCTTAAATTTAGGCAGGAGGTCCAGATGACATGGAAAAAAGGGCCACAAGCATTGTGTTCTTCTCTTTGTGCGTTAAGAATAATGCTACAGTGGCAGCGCTGTTATTAAAATGGTAGCGTGCTGCTCGTGTGCTCCTGCTGCCCCCAGCCACAACAGCACCACCCCATGAGCCATATCCTTTGTCCAGTGATTAGACCAGGCCACCCAGGAGACAGACAGATCTCCTCAGGTGGTGGCAGTAGTCACATGGTGGCAGCAGACCCATTAAAGAAGGTTTGGATAAATTCATGGAGGACAGGTGTATCAATGTGTACTAGAATGGATGCCTAGTACTGCCTCCAGTTTGGAGACAGGCAGGAAGCAAGGAATCAAGAACAACTGAACACTTTGCCTCCATCTTCTGCTTGAGAATGCCCGGAAGCAATAGGTGGGCCACTGTATGAGGCAGGATGCTAGATTAGATGAGTTGTGGCCCAATCCAGCAGGACTCCTCTTATGTTCAAAATGGTACAAATAGTTGTCAGACCTCTTCTTACCACTCTGCTGTTGAAGCACAACTCTTATGGCAACCAGTATTTGGAAAAGTGTGGTTGCAAGTGGATAGTGCACCTAATATGCCATGGGAGAGGAGGGTCATGTGGACTCTGCCCCCCCTTTTAAAAAATTTATTTATTTATTTATTTATTTATTTATTTATTTATTTATTTATTTATTTATTTATTTATTTATTTATTTATTTATTTATTTACCCAAAGGTCTCAGGGTGGGTTACAACATATAATATGAACACATTAAAACCATAACAATTTAAACTTGTTAAACTTTATGGTGCATTCATAGTACCATAAAAGTGTGTGTGGATCCTGCCATACCGGGGCATGCATTTTTGTCTGAAAGACACTACTTTGGTACGAACATACCAATTAAGTGAGAAACCAGTGATGATTTATGTTCAAAACTTGCAAGCTCAAAATTTATTCATTTGGATTCATTGGTGGCCACTGTGGAGAGTGTTGTAGATTGAAATGCCTTCCTGTATTTAGGCGCCACAGGGTGAGAGTCGGCAAAGGTGTGGCTGAATGCTTAATGTTTACCCACCTCAACTGGAACCTAGTAAATAGCAGGCAAGATTCCAGTTTGAGTGGGTGAAGATTAGATTTTTCAATTGCACTGTTACTCTGGCTTCCCTACATCTTATTCTTCCTTCCATCACATATATCACAAAGTTAATGGGGAGATGAATTAATGTCCAAAATTTTTTTTTACAGATAAAAGAGCTATAAGAATATAAACATCATATAGCTATGTTTGTACATTGCATATAAAAGCTTAAAAGTGACAGGGAAATCGTGCTTTTACTTTTGTAATGTGGCCATTGGCTTGGCATCAGCAGTTGTACGAACAAACACTTGCCATCTTTAATTCAATGGATCGATTGAATTAAAGATGGCAAACGTTTGCTCATACAACTGCTGATGCCAAGCCAATGGCCACATTACAAATGTAAAAGCATGATTTCCCTGTCACTTTTAAGCTTTTATATGCAATGATGGATAAAATGTTTGTCCATTTTATTTCAATTTTTTCTGTTTTCTTCAGTTTTGCCAAGCATGTTCCTTGGGTCAAGTTCTTAATCCGGTTGTGTTATATGCCTGAAGTATGTGAGCTTTTGTTTTCTAGTTATTGCTTCAAGAAAGCATTCAAAATTTATTTCACCAAGGAGAAAGCATCATTTTTTAATTAATAACTGTCTCCATGGCCATAATTTGAAGGTATCTTTTTACTCTTTCTCAATAGCCAGCATTTAAAGTTGTACATTAGCACAACAAAGATTATTGTTTTATCAATCTCTATTATCTTATGCTCATTTCTGATGTTCCATCCACAATGTAGTGTGCACTATGTCTTTACCCTGTGCTAGGGATGTGCACAAATATTTGTCATATTCAAAATTCATATGAATTCATCTGAATTTGGACATTCATATTCAAAATGAATTTTTGATACATCTGTATGAAG
The DNA here is from genome assembly GCA_023333525.1 of Aspidoscelis tigris stejnegeri. Classification (NCBI taxonomy): domain Eukaryota; kingdom Metazoa; phylum Chordata; class Lepidosauria; order Squamata; family Teiidae; genus Aspidoscelis; species Aspidoscelis tigris. The sequence goes on along the minus strand of JALMGA010000003.1, from coordinate 45,049,643 downwards.
CTTCATTACATTTGTGAACCTAGGGAGGTGGAAAAGTGACTGCCCCAGTCACATCTGCAATGGTCCCAGAGTGGATTCAAAGCATATTCAGAGTAGGTTCAAGGTGGATTGAGAGTGGATTTGACATGGGACTCATAGGGGATACATATACTGTAGGATTCATAAGGGATGCATACCAGATTCATAGGGGAGTTGTAGCAGGGATTCAAATTGGATTCATATCAAACATTTCTATTGAACTGGAATCCCACCACATTCATACATATATATTTTTTTGCATCCAGTTCAATAGGAGTTGAACACACAAAACATTCCTGCACATCCCTGCACTGCACACCTCACCTCCTCTCTGTCCTTGAAGCTTTAAAGAAGTTGAAGGAGACAATGTGAATGTGGCTTTATTGTTTGATGCACAAAAATGGTCCAGGAAGTTGCTCATTTTGGGGGATGACAGTAAATACCAGCAGGCACAGCATAGGCCAAGTAGACCACTCATGTGGCCACCAATTACTACACAGGAGAGCAGGAGAGCCGAAGGGCAGGCAGTGGACTCAGAGCTCTCTTGCACCTTTGTGGGAAGGATGCCTCCTAGGACTATTTTCCTTCTTTGTCCTTTAGTGAATTATCTGCAGCACCAATATATCTGAAGTGCCCAGTTGTGTCTTGCTCTCCAACTTCTGTTGCTGAGTAGTCTTCATTCCTTTCAGCACTGGGCCTTATTCTGGATTATAGCCCAGAATAACTGCCTTGGGCCTGCCATAGTCTGCACCAGAATGAGCACAACAGTCCAGAGGCCAATTCACACTTAACATTTGAGCAGGTGCATCTGCACTTGCAGGAGGCATTTACAGCCTGGAAATGTCCCCTGCCTGCCCTGTTGCAAACTAGCATGCACCACACAAAAACCAACCCTTACCAATCCTAACCAATTACTCACCTGTCCCACCCACGCCATGACCACTTGCATCATTTCTGTATGCAACCATTCTGCGCAAGAGCACTGGCACTTCAGATGACCCCTGACACAACTGTGAATGTACAGCGCATCATTTTTACCATATTAGCGGTGCCACCGGATGCACACACAGTCACACAGAGTGCCACAATCAAAATGGTGGTACCCTTTTGGGGATCGGATAAGTGACCAAATGGAAGTAAGTGTCTGGGTGTGCAGTAGATAGGCTACTGTGTACTCTTCCCATCCAGCGAATGGGAAGGCAAGTGCAGAAACACCCCTAGTGCAGAAATATTTAACTTAAAGAGTGACTGATTAGCTAGTCACCACTTCTGCATGACTCTCCCCAGCCCACAGTATTTTGGTTTTGCCAGTTCCTTCCTTCCTTCCTTCCTTCCTTCCTTCCTTCCTTCCTTCCTTCCTTCCTTCCTTCCTTCCTTCCTTCCTTCCTTCCTTCCTTCCTTCCTTCCTTCCTTCCTTCCTTCCTTCCTTCCTTCCTTCCTTCCTTCCTTCGGATTTGAATTCTAGCTGTCTTCTCTTCCTCTCCCACCATTGTTATATACATGCAGGGTGTATCCTTGGTTCATTCCTTTTCAGCAGAGTCAGTTTTCTACTAGCAGATCATCCATTGGAAAGATTTCTCAGGACAATAAGATGGTATTCCCACATACTCATTAGGCTTAATGTATTCCGCATTCCATACTATCTTGCTATAGTCAGTGAACCGAGTACTTTTTCTATAATCAACTTAAATGCCAAGTAAAAGCAAATATGCACCCTTCTACCCTCCTTGGTATACCAACCCAAGGTATGGCCTGGAACAGTCCAGACCAGCACATGCCCTTGGTACATTTTGTAGAGTCTAGACTAGGCTATAGATTGTGATAGGGCACCAAAATGGCATGTTGGCCTGGTCCACCTGAACAGGTTTTCTGCAAGGTCTACAAGTAGATCTCTCTTGGTATACTGGACCACAAAGGCCATGACAATGTCATGCTCCTGCCATCCTGTGCACAAGGGTCCATTTTCTGCACTAGAAATGGAATGCCACCAAAGGACCCTTGTTAAGACAGCTTGAAAGCTTTTTGCCTTGCCTTTGAGAGTCCTTCAAATACAGCAGCCATGACTGAAGTGGGATGGCCCTGTCCCATATCAGCAGAACTCTGTCCTAGTGTGGAACAGATTCCTTATCCTGGAACATGCTGCTTTGTCCTGTCCCAGGATTGGGGGTTGTGTAGAAAAGGCCAATGCTTTTTCTACTCTGTCCAATAAGTAAGTAAGTAAGTAAGTAAGTAAGTAAGTAAGTAAGTAAGTAAGTAAGTAAGTAAGTAAGTAAGTAAGTAAGTAAGTAAGTAAGTAAGTAAGTAAGTAAGTAAGTAAGTAAGTAAGTAAGTAAAGTAAGTAAGTAAGTAAGTAAAGTAAGTAAGTAAGTAAGTAAGTAAGTAAGTAAGTAAGTAAGTAAGTAAGTAAGTAAGTAAGTCAGTCAGTCAGTCAGTCAGTCAGTCAGTCAGTCAGTCAGTCAGTCAGTCAGTCAGTCAGTCAGTCAGTCAGTCAGTCAGTCAATCAATCTTTTTAGCTGGCTATCAATTGGCAAAACTAAAAAAAATCTTTCTGAGATTTTCCATTATTTTCCAGCCACAGCATCTATTATTATTTACAGATATTCTTATTGATACCACTCTTATAAATGATCATGAAGGAGAAAACTGTGTTATACAAGTAGTTGCTACCAATGGACCAAAGGGGGTTAACAGTACTATGGTAGTCCAGTCAGTACTTCTTTAGAAGAGGGAGCAAATTATGCTGGTGAGGGAAACGAAGGCTGTGTCTCCATTAAGCAGCAAAGACAGCTTAAGTGAGGCCAGTTTCCCTTATTCTCAATGGAGACCAACTCCCCTCAGGGTCTGATTATGGCATCTTTACTATGTATTGCAAACCCAATTCCAGTCTATCAGTGTAAGTGAGGGCTACCTCAGATGCCAAATCACATTTCTGAACGTATCTGGGACTTCATCAAATAACTGAAGCCACACATTGTACCAGACATGTAGAAATGAAACCATTTTATACATCTTTTTTTAATTAAAAAAAAGTTCTAAAAACATTAAGCAGTGTTAAATAACAATATAAGGATCAATAAATGAATGGAGTGGGGGGGGGGAACCAGACACTGATCATTGTTTTGAAAGAGACAATAAATTTATCACAGCTTTCGAAATAGTCAGGAATCTCTACCACAGCCAAAATTCATTCAGGCTTGTTACAACTCCCTCTTGATGTGTTCAGCATGTGACCCTGGCACAGCTCGGAGCAGCTTGTTGACTGGTCTAACCTATGCCATTAGCCAGGGCCCCAAAGGAGTATTCTAACTGCTGAGAATATCTGGAATTGAGGCCTTGGCATTCCTGCCACACACACGCACAAGGCACACACACTACCTTCTGGAAATAATGTAGCAGCCAGATGTTCAAGCATTCAGCTACCAAGATCTTTCTTCTGGTGCAAGAAGTCTCAAAGTAAAATGATCAACAAGGAATTCTTCCCACCCTGTAGATCTTACTCAAGGGTACCCTTCTACCCAGCATATTTAGGAAACTGTATCTGTGGGAACAACCACTACTTCTAATGATTTGTCATTCCACTCTCTGCTTAAAGCTGTGGGCAGAGTGCAGCATTTATGGCCTACTAGAATAACTCCCTCCCTAGTTAGCCATGGAAACAAACAAGAAAGAAGTAATAAATACTAAATACCAAAGTACCAGCACATTACCTAAATATAAACCTAAAAATCTTCAAGCCAGGACAGAAAACATGCAGCAGTTCAAACTGTTTTTCAGCTCCAGATACTCATCTACTGTAGCTAACGTAAGGACACTGGGAAAATTTGGGTGCTTTTGCGAATATCTGTTACAACAGATATTTTGACCACTGTTGTTGTTTCTGCATCATTCATTATGCTTTCTGGGGGCATTCAAGTAGAAGAGAATGGATCATTAAATGCGATTGAAAAATTAGTTATTTTTCCTTATTTTTTTGTAATGGCAAATCTGCAATTGAAATAAATCAGCTGGCAACTGATAAAGACAACACCAGGTGAATGGTGCTGAGAAATCATAGACTGGCAGTTTAGGGAGAATACGATGAGAACTTCATGTGGGTGGTGCCAACACTATGCAAGTTTAAGTGCTATAAACTCAGGCCTGAACATACATTCAGTATATCCACATACATCACAGCTGGGGAAGTTTCATTCCCTGCCTGCAAAGTTTCCAACAAGTAGTCCATTTCTTGTATTCTGTAACAGGGCCACATAAGCCACATCAAACAATGCAAACTCAGGAAAGTCTGCATGAGCACTAGCAGCAGCACTGGAAGAATGCCCTGCCTTTACAGTTCTCTAATCAGTTCTCTAATAGCACTGGATTAACCATGACAACCTCTAGATCAAAAGTTCCACCGTTGTGCTGCAGTCTCTCTTCATGTCCTTTGCTTTGGTTCTTATTTCAGCTTCTAGATTGGTAGATGGAATCTATATGGTTAGATGCTAAGTCACATACATTTAAAAAACAAACTCTAAGGCCCAGTTCCCATTGACATTTTAAAATGGTTTAGAAATGGTTTGGATCCTCTTCATCCCCATTCCCAATCAGTTTCAGAGGTATTTTGAGGATTATTTGGCTAAAAAATAAATAAAAACCTGTTTTTTCAGTTTTGCTTTTAAAACGTTTCTTCCTCATTGCTGTGGGAACGCTACAGCAGTATTGGGGCAAATATGTCATGAAATGGGTGGGCTTTCGCCCTGCGCAAGGACCAGCCCCTTGCCAGATTTCTTAAAGCGCCAGATCCATATTCAGCAGAGAAGTAACAATTCAGCCTGATAAGATGTAGCAATTCACCCACTCCACACTTCACACTGATAAGATAACAAAGTTTCATTTTACACTTCCCCTCGCTTTCTCCTTGCTGGGAAGTGCGCACTGGAGGTGCTTCTTTTGCCTTGCTGAGTCCTGGGAAGGAGAGAAGCACCTCCCCCCATGCCCTGCTGGTGACTGAGTGTGCATGTGTGCAGCCAGGCAGGCAAGCAGGCAGGCAGCTCTCTCTCTGCTGCCCCTTTTTCATTTTTCTGCATTTGTGGAAAAGTGAAAAAGCACCAGTCCTGAGTTTATGGACGTGTGTGTGTGTGAAAGATTCCCTTTCCCTAATGCGATTCTGAACCATTTGGGGTGGGGACAGCAGAGAGGTTGATAGCAATTTAAAACAATTTAAAGCCACTGACGTGGGGACTGCCAGAATCTGCGTTTCAATTGGGGTTTCCCCCCATTTTTAAACCATTTTAAGAGGCATGAGTGGAAACAGGGTCTAAGTCTTTTAGCATCTTACTGCACTTACTTTATGTATTCAAGAACAGGATGGGATATTTATGGGCCACACCCACTTCTAGTAGCATGTTCTGGAGTGCCACCAAAATGGGTTCCCCATGGTATATTGGACCACAGGGGCATGCTGCCCACACACCTCTGTGATCTAGTATACTAGTGCTGGAGTGGCTGATATCAAGGTCTACAACTTTAATAGGCTAGGACACTATTTTGGGTGTACTACTTGACTCCACATTTTGTCCAATGAGGATGAAGCATGGTGGGGAGCTGCTGTAGTCTGCACTAGCCCTTGTTGTCAAGTCTTTGTTCTCATTGCATATTGATCTGTAATACAAGTATTCCAGTGAAAGGCACTTATATTTGATAAGAAGATTTATAACTGCATACATCACACTGGATCTAAAAGATCTGAACTGGTTGCCTATTCACTTTCAAGCCCAATTCAAAATGTTAATGTTATATACAAAGCCCCAAATGGCTTGCATCCCGGTTATCTGAAAGAGTGCCTACCCAGGTATTGAAATTTCAAGGGGAGGGGCTTTTTGTAGCCCTCTCTCAGAGGCGCAAGGAGCAGGGACATACAAGAGGTGATTTCTCTGTGGTTATTTCCAGATTCTGGAAAAAGGTCCCTTCGCGGGTGCACAGGGCATCTACATTATTTGGTTTTTGGCACCTGGTTAAAACTTGAGTCTTCACTCAGACCTTTAATATTTAGCTTTCTCTGAATATTGTCTTACCAGGAAGGGTGAGGGGAGGTAGGATTATACTTTAAATATATTTTAATAATTTTTGAAATGTATTTTGTCATTTATTATTGTGATCTGCCCTGGCATCTTTTGGTGAAAGGTGGGATATAAATTCTTAAATGAATAAAAATACAGTTTTGTTTGATGCATAAGGAGAAGTTGAATCACCTGAAAGTGGAAGTTCTGTGACTTAAAGATTTCTATTTTATGTCAGATTTGAGATGAATTATTTATATCTAGCTATTGCATAGCAGAATTTATTTTATGTTAGTGATTTAAACACTTACGTTCCTTGATTGTTATTCTTCCCATTGCAAATAAAGGAGCAATTAATCATTTACTTAGCAGATTGTTCAAAGGTTTGGTAAAAAGCTCTTACACACCCACACACACATATACTTGAGGAGGTAGCAATAAGAACAGCAATGTCCTGCCTTTTCAGTATAGATTGCCTCTTTTATGAGCCATAAGGTAATGATTAAGAATTTTAGTGGCCATAGGCAGGTATGCCAGCTTAAAATATACAGTTATACTTTTATGTTACGATTAGTTTTACAACTTCCTACACAGTACAACACAGTAGGCTATATAAGATCAAAACAAATTAATGGTGCCACATAATATCCACCAGCTTTGCTAGGATCAACTGTCATTTGTCCTCAACTATCCAAAACTGTCTCTCCCCAGCAACCTGGCTGTCTGAGGGAAAATGCTGGGATACCCAAGATGTTTCCACTGGCCCCTGTTGGGACAAGTTGCAATTAGGCTTCTTATAGAATTTATCTCAGGGGACATTCCCTCTGATCACAAAGAGTGTTTCACGTCATTTTGTCAAAGCAGGCAACAATAAAGATGTTCTGTAGAATTTTGGCTTACAAGACTTTTATATTCTTTATACATATATAGATCTATCATATATTTAAGATCTAAAAGTGAGGGGTACCTATTGATAGTTGAAGTCCATCTCTCATCACCCAGGAGAAGAAATTATCTGTCATAATCTTCAGTTTATGGAATAATGTCCATAAACTGTGAACTGCCTGAATTATTCAAAGTATTAGCCAGTCATTTGTGCATATTCGTTTTGACTATATTTTATTAAATTCACATATTTTATTGTATTACTGTAAAATGCCAGCCTAGAATTTAAGGATGGTAAATTGAAAGGCTCTATTCTCTGAGGTGTGTCAGGCACCATTGCTATAAAGATGTTTGTCCTTGAAGTATCCGCCTGTTGTTCTGAATGCTTAGGTTTGTATAATTATAGTATTTAGCTTTTATTCATTATCCTTTTTAATATCAAGTGGATATCTCTGTGTGCATGTGCGTGTAGGATAGTAGTGTGATCTGCTTAGGACCATTGAGTAAAAGGCAAGCTAGCAGTTGAGCAAACAAATAAATATTAAAGCCAGAGTTTTAAATAAATAAATCCCAGTTGTAAGCCTCTGATACCTACTGAACTAAAAATGATGATAAAAAATTCAATAAATAAATTTATGGCACAACATTATGCATGCCTACTCAGAAATAAGTTCCTTTGTGTTCTGTATGACTTATTTCCAGGCATGGGTGAATGATCAGTCTGTGGCTTCTTGATGTTGCAGAACTACGGTGTCCAGCAGATTCAGTCAGCATGGCTAACGGCAAGAACTGATGAAAGTCCTTGTTCAATATGTGGGATTTCAGCCAAGGAAATGCTATAGGAACACACTGTCAATATTTAAAAGTTATTATCAAGCAAATTCAAAGCTTTTCTTCGAAATAATTTATTTAGATTTCAGTCTGTATTTCAAAATTCAATTGAATAGTTAGTGTTCAAAGCTGATGTGGTTGTTTCAATGTCCAAAAATTTGACTGAATCGAACCTGCTTGTGAAGACAAATTATTCAATTGAACAGGGTGGGTATGGGCCTTGTCTGTTGTTTTCTTGCATTGAAAAAAGTGTTTTCTAATAGGAAAATTAGTATTTCACTGTTGAGCCAAATAAAACAAATGTTTGGTTTGATTCTGAACTGAAAACAGAATTCTCATTCATGCACGTCTTTAGTTTTTTTATGAGAAAAGATATACAGATTCAAGAGACAAAAAGTCAATAGTATTCACTTTTGTGGTATCATTTACATTATAAGAGAGGCAACAGGAACGTTCTGCCAAATGAAGAGGAATGTGCAAAGTTCCAGTGCATACTGTATGCTTTTCCTGGGAGGAAACACACCCTTTGACAATAATTATAATAAAACATTTTGTCCACCATAACAAAAAAGAACAGATGCACTAAATCCTTCTAGATACCAGCATGTTATGCAGTAATCTGCTATACTGACAGTGTAGCCTGCAGTTCTCACTATTTCTGCCTGCTATGAAAGAACCCTTCTTGAAAATAGCTGTAATATCTTCCATGGAAAAATGCTGCTCTCTAACAGTGTTTGCCAATGGCTGCTCTCAAGGATGGCTATTGGCAAAGGAAAGTGAATGGCTACACATTGCTGTCTTCACAGCCTGATCTCCATGTGTCACACGTGACCAAGTGGTGAGAAAGTGAAGTCCTCTGAACCCAGCAAAGAACTCCAAAAACAGTAGCTTTCTGCTTTTCCTTCTTTAGAGAAATATTACTCGAAATGACTCAGCAGGATGCAGATCATTGAATTTGCCAGCTCACTTGGGAGCTTGTATCCTGTCCAGCTCAGGTAAGATTAAAGGAAAAGGTAGATTCTTTTGGAAGACTCTTTGTGGTCATGTCACAATGTGTGATCTTTGTCGTGGAGAAAAGGAAAATAAGCATAAACGGGGTTTTCCCCTCAGTTTTTTTCCTCCCCATAGCAAAAAGAAAACAGTTCAGTGATAGAAATTCAGTTATGAGAGAAGAAAAACCTGAAAGGTGGGGCCAATTGCCTTAAGGGTAGATATGGGCCTTCTTGCTGCTCCCACACCAATTTTGTGCATCCTGGGGGTGTGCCAAGTAAGCTCCGAGTAAGCAGAACAAAATTTGGGGGCTGCACCTACAGATATGGCTTAAGGGATGCAGCTTTCAAACATCAAGAGCACTGGAGGGCCTACAAGGGTTTCCTCACTTCCCTTCCCATAATATAGAATAAAGTGAACACCCTCAGGCACTTTTGCTACTACCGTGCAAACAGCAACAGAGCAACAGCAGTAATGACTTATGTGCCTGCTTTGCACAAATGTAACACCAGAAATGGGGCCACTTCCTGGGACTTTTCAGCTGGGATGCAAGCTGTTCTCATTCAGAGCTGGCAACTCAGAGATGTGGAGGCAATTTACTTCCATGTGAGTGAACATAAAGCTTCATTTTTTATCATTCATTATTCAAAACTAAACTATCAGTGCTGCCAAAACCTACTAGCTGGTCTCTGACTTCCATTTTCTCCCACCTGACAGGTGTACAGGGTGTCATTTGTCACTCTTCAAGGAACTGAAGAATTGTGCCAGCAACCTACCTTATCATGCTATCATAAATCTTGTCTTATAGTTTCTAACTTGTAAATTGCTTTACAGAAAAAATATTCGAATAAGTCACAATGTGAGCCAAATAGTTGGATTGCACTACAGCTTCCAGGGCTGAGCCCTAAGGCAGAGTCAGAAAGTTCCCTATGATAATGGTTTTGGTTTTTTCAGAGTAACAACTAATGGGAACCCCTTAATTTATCATTACGTCATGTTTGCTGTCTGAAAAGGCCAGGATCCTTTCTGGACTCTGTGCCTCAGGTACTAAAAATACTTGACCACTCTTAAACTTCATGGACATTCACTCAGGACATAAGTGTCTTTCACCATTCTCCTCCTGAAGAAAAAAGTCTTGGACCAGACTTGGACCCGGCTGTTCTTCATACAGTTACATGGAGGGTTGGCTGAGACATAAAAAGAAGGTATTAATCAACCTTCTAAACCATTGTCAATGTCATTAAGTTCCTCTAAGCAGAGAGGCATCACAGAACCAGACAGGCTTGTGTTGATATTAAAAATTGACAATCTGCCTTGAAAATAATGGAGCTTGACAGCTGGAGGATGAAAGGCTGCACCAGAAGAAAAACATGGGCCCACACCCTTGACATTGTGACCACCCCCGTCTTGACTGCTTCTTCCCACACACCCGTTTTCTAAAGCTCCTTCCTCTTTACAAAAACATATCAGAACCAAAGGGTTTATCTGACCTGACCTTTACCCCTATACTGAACCCTCTTTCATGTTAATTCTTTTCACAAAACCCACCGCATGTAATGTCCCTGCAGTGCTTTGTCTTATTTTGGCCCTCATTATTTTATTTTTCACAGGAGATTCATATAAATGCAAGCAGTAACGAATTCATTAAAGATTGGAAAATATTAATATGAGTTTTACTCCTGAATCCTTACTAACATTAAGATGGTTGGGAAGCTTTCATGATGGCTCATTTAGAGGGGAAAAATGCTAAAGACTGTGGAATTCTTCTGCAAAGCCTACTTGTTATTTATTTAATAATTAAAGTTTTAGGATCCAGCTTTTCTACTCTTGTATGCAATCTTATAGCATGGTATAGCATAGACTATACCAAAAATCCAAAGCAAATAAAACATGCTCAGAACAGAAATACCCTTTGATAACAATAATTAAAACCTGGACAGAGCTGGAATTTAAACTAATTTAGTCACTGTAATTGAATAAGCCACATCAAATTGACAGAGGAGGTTTCTTTCGTTATTTATCTTCAGTATTTCCAGCCAGAACTGTTTCCACAAAAACAGAAAGTGACCCCAGAAGTCGGCCATTTTCTGCATTTTTGAAAACAGATCCATGTTATTCAGCCCAAAGAAGATAGTGTGGATATGTCTATAAATTGTGTTAGTGGGATGGAAATGTGAGAGAGTGTGGTCACAGTGCTTTCTCTTGTTCTGTGATAAAGCATTCTTAACACCCTTATTGCAATCTGTTTGCTTGATTAGTCCAAGATCATGTGGATCCCATGCTTATTGAGAGCTGAGACAGCATCTCTATGGTGTTGTACAGATCCTACTTGAGAACCTACTGTAGATTATTTGCCAACTTCCCCACTGTAGCCCACAGCCCACAAGGACTGCTTCATCTGCGTGGCACACTAGTACCCCAAGAGGCTGTACCTTCTGTGTAATGTCCTGTCCAAATGTCTCCAAGTGTTGGAATGTCCCCTGGCATAAAATTTATGCTGGAGCCGAAGGAGGAAGAGATACTCAAAGGAAGAATCGTTAATGAAACTGATTGATCTGGCAGAAATGGGCAAACTAACAAAGTTATTAAAAGATAAAACAATAGAGGTTTGTGGAAGATTGGAACCCTGTTATTAACTATTTAAGAGAAATAGGAGTGATGACAGATGGTTTTGAGTAAAACTTAGAAGGCAGACGAAAAAATAATAAAAGACTTTGAAGCGAAGCGAAGAAACAAATAACAGCAAGAAGAGAATCTGGAAGAACGGAGGAAGTCACATAGAAATATTAAAAGCAATGTAATAATGTGATAAGATAAAAATGTAAGAAAGTGTTTGTTTATAAGTAAATAAATAAAAAGAAATTAAAAAAAGAAAAAAAGAAATTTATGCTCAAGCCACTCCAAGAGGAGACCTCTTTAATGCAGTTCCCTAGTTACTACAATCTGCATTTAAGAAGACTTCCAAATGAAATCCAAGCGATAGTCATCATAGATAGCTGCAACAGCTGGACAGAGGGAGAGCAGGGCCAGTTCATCATGGGAAGGGTGACGTGCATCCAGAAGAGGAGGAAGCAAAGTAGAACTCTGGACAAGCCGCACTAATAGCTCAGAACAATGGATTTCTCATCATCCCTGAAACTTTTGTTGTTGTTGTTGTTGTTGTTGTGTAAATCACTCTGAGAACTCATGGTGAAGAAAAATACTTTAGGACCTCAAGGTGAAAAGAGATAGTTGAATGCAAATAAATAAATAAGTGTATTATCTGGAAAATATGTGTCCTTTTGCATTATTCTGAGAGAAAGTGCTTTTAATACGGCCCATCATAGGACACAAAGGTGTCTAGCCAGTTATTGGCTTCATCATGACCATCTAATATAGGGCTCACAAGACCCTTTTTTTTTTGGTATCTAATTAAAATGAATCTCTTTGATAAGGGCCCCCTCAGGTAATCAAATGTCATTCCAAATTTGTCACGTAGATGTAGCTGTAATTGATATGGAAGTGTTGTTCCTGATACTGAACCCCAGTCTGATGTATCCCAGTCTGATGAACCCCCGACTAAGAAGCAGGACAGGATCCTCAGTTAAAGTCTGCCCAATCTAGCACAGGCGTGGCAGATGCTGGACCTGCTCCAGAACAAATGGACCTGGCTGACAGTAGAGCAGGGGTGAGTCAGCTCCATAGGGAGAAGGCAGAGCTGTGCCTGTTGCGGTGGCTTCATGGAATGCACCTCACTTGCAGGGAGTTGCTTGGCTCAGACTAATAAAGGCAGCCACGAGCCATACCCAGTTGTTGTGAACAACCGATCCATTCTGGCAACTTCTTGGACTTCAGCTTGTATTCTGACCCCTGGACTGGCTTGACTATGTGGACAGGCTCTTTGAAACATGATCTTTTGGCTTGGACTGCCTTCTCCCAATAACTGATTTCCCTGATTGACTTTTGGGACTGACTTTGCCTTGTTGCTGATGCTGCTGACGCATGGGTGTGTGTATCCAAAGTGCCACCTGCTCTGGCAGGACTTGTGCTTCTAATGTCAAGTCTATATAAAAAATGCAAATCAAGAGTTGGCCCTTATGTATCTACTTACAAAAATGAGTTGCATAAAAGGCCTTTTATATAAGCAATCATGTGTAATGTGTAGTTGTGGAAGAACAATAGTGGCTAAGCTAAAATGTAGCTTGGTAGTCAGCTCTACTCTATGTGCAGAGATAGATATGCACAGGAAATAGGAAAGAAGTAATGTGCTGGCATTTATTCAGGAAAAGTCATCATAGTACTGGATAGTAGCAAATAATTGTATGCTATAAAGTTGCAAATCCTACAAGAGATTATTTTCTTTAAAGTGCACAAAAACATGAATAGGAGAGAATTTGCTCCTTGGTTGCCCCTACTTTAAAGAGACAAGCAACAACTTAAACTCCCAAGTTGCTTTCCAAAGTGGTGTGGAATGCATATAATATATACAGGTATCCATATGCAATTGAAAAATACTCAGGAAGACGCTGTCCCGGGGAAATGAGCTAGGTTAGTTTGGAGACAAGATTAGCAAGGATAATTTTTTCCTGGTGATCACAAAGGTGCTGAGGGGAAATAACTTTAATTCTTTTTCTGTATCCCAGGGAACAAGAAAACATTTTACATCCACTAGAACAGCCAGGAATTTAGAAAGGCCTTGTGGCATAATGAAAAGTGAGTGAAGCTAAAAGGACAGTGCTAGCAATTGTGCTGCTAATAAATGAAGTTTCACAAGGGAGGCCCAAGCTTAGGGGAAGAAAACTAAAGGAGCACTTTGGAGAGAATTTTTGCAGTTCTTCATTCAAGCTAATTTTTGCCCCCATATTCCAATTGCCTTGCTTAAATAAAGTTAGAACATTAAAAAAAAAAGCACCAAACCCTAGTATAAGTTGGGCAAGAGATTAATGCATTGTGTCCTTTACTTCAAGATGCTTGAACATTGGGTCAGAAACAACAAGATGGTATCTGAAAAGGATCTAGAGATGCCTTTTAGTGATATAGTGGTCAAAAAAATCCCCTGTAGTCTTAGGAATCATATACATGCTCAATAATGGCATATACAAGGTTGGTCAGAGGATGTGATATTTCTACGGCACACAATAGTCATGTATGCCTTCTGATCAGATGCTGTCAGGCTGAATATTTTGCAATGGAGGATTTCCTGGCTGCCTCATGGTTGATTCAGTATGGGGGAATCATCTTACTGTTGACTTAGCCCCACGCGACTCCATGTTTTAAGGTCAAAATCAGTACCCTCTTGTAGTTCCACTTTTCTCAGAGGTGCAAAGCATTGTGGCACGTAAGAGAATCTTCTCTGTGGCAGCCCCCTGGCTTTGAAGAAGAATAGTTGGTTTTTCTACCCCACATTTCTCACCCACTTAAGGGGACTCAAAGAGGCTGACAAAGCTTTTCCATTCTTCTACCCACAACAGAACACCCTGTGAGGTAGGTGGGGCTGTGAGTGCTCAGAAGAGAGCTGTGACTAGCCCAGGGTCACCCAGCTGGCTTCATGGGGGAGGGAGGAATCAAACCCGGTATTCCCAGATAAGAGTCCGACTCCCTAATCACTAGACCAAAACTCCTAGTGGAGGTATGCCAGGTACCAGCTTTACGTGGCTTTCAGTCCCTGGTTCAAATGTATTTCTTCACCTGGAACTTTGATGCATAGTTTCCTCTGAATGTAAGTTTACCAGGGTGGGATGGATGAAGAGAGAGAAGATTGGTGGGTTATATTTTAAGTATGTTTTAGTGCTTTCTATTTTATCATATGCTGGGACTTTTGGGTGAAGGACAGGAGTCAAATGCTATAAATAAATAAATAAATAAATTTTAAATCTGAGATTCATCTAAAGTATGTTGTATATGACTGAACGTATGTGTGCATTTTGGATCTCTTTCTGGCATCCCTGGCTAGTAGATTTGATTTCTGCAGGAGAGCTCTGTGTGCAGAAATGTTCAGAACTGTTGCCTCCTATCATGTCCAATTCAGGCTTCACCAGGATTGTCCCTATTATATGATCTGCACAGAAGTAGAAGGACCACTCCTGGGCCAGAGTACTCTGGAAGGCCATTTGCTTGGCCTGAACATCTCATGTTGGTATGGAAGTTTCTGACCTGGCCGTTATATGAAGTGCTGGAAATAGCTCCATAATTAGTCGATTTTTGGTCTTTTGCAAAATGGTGAGGAAAAAAGACCAAACACCCCCCAATAACCTAACCAAGAGAGGATCATCAAAGTGCCAGAAATGCCTCCAGAATTGGGTCATGTTTTGTTCTTTGCAAAATGGTGCCACATGTTGGTATGGAAGATACTTCAGCAGGTGCAAGAGGGAACCTGGCCAGATTTGTGCAGTTGTTTTCCTGCTGTGCAATAGAGCTCTCCACTCCCAGGAGGGAACAGGGAGCAGTATGTGCATCAGGTAGCTATCCAGGATTTTTGACACAGTCCCTTTGAGCCATTTGGATTTTGTCTATGATGCATTAACCAGTGCATCACAACTGGATCACAGGAATAACTGTATTCTATTCTGCCTGGCAGAGTTCAGTCCACACTTATTGACTACTGCATTCAGTTTTGGACACAATATTTTAAAAAGGGCATTGAGAATCTGGCATGCATCTATAAGAAAGCTGGCAAGATGGTAAGAGGTAAGGAAACCAAAACTTCCAAACTCATTATTTCCATGATTCATCTTATATTAAAAGGATTGTTACTATAGAGAGTATAATAATAATGTATATGCTCATAATAATATAGAATCTGCTTCTGGGAGCATACAGGCACTAGCTTATTAGCCCTTGTTCCATTCCTCCTGTTGGCCCTGGGCATGACTGTATGATTGCAATCAATATTTGTACGCTGGACTTGTATCTACCTACGAGGCTCAGAGTGAAGAAATATTTATTTATTTATTTATATCCCACCCTTCACCAAAAGTTTCCAGGGCAGGTCAGAGCAACAACAATAATAAAAATATTCTTAATCCATCTTTAAAATATAACAGTTCCTGTCTCCCTCCCATCCTTCCCAGCAGCACTACACCCAGAGGGAGCTAATCATCAAAGACCCAGGTGAAAAAGTATGTATTAACTAACACCAAAAACCATACAATATAGGTCCCTGGTGAACCTCCAGAGGGAGACTATTCCAGAATCTGGGAGCTACCAAAGAAAAGGCCTTCTTGCATGTCTCTTCCCCCTTGCACCTCGAGAGAGGAGGAATTACAAAAAAAGTCTTCTTCCTGAGTTCTCAATTTGGGCAGGTCTGCATGGGAGAAAGTGTTCCTTCAGATAGCCAGGGCTCAGGCCATTTAGGGCTTTATTTGTTAACATCAACACCTTGAATCAGGGCTTGGTAGTGAATAGACACCCAATGTAAATCTTTCAGAACCAGCATGATGTGCATCAGGCCAGAAACTCACACCAGCAGTCATGTTGCTGCATTCTGCATTAGTTCCAGCTTCTGGGCTGTTTCCAAGGGCAGCTTCACATAGAGTGCATTAAAGTGGTTGAATCTAAAGATTACCAGAGCATGGATCACTGTGGCCAAGTTCTACCTGTGCAGGAAAGGCCAAACTGACAAACCAGTTGGAGATAAAGGTAGACACTCATGACTGTCACTAATACATGAGTCTCAAATGACAGCAGAGAATCCAAAAGCACTCCCAAGTCACATGCCTGTCCTTTCTGGGGCAGAGGAACCCCACCCAGAATTATATCCCTCTTAGCTTCCTGAACTTGGGATCCCTTGACACATAATATCTCCATCTTGTCTGGATTTCAATTTATTGGTCCACATTTAGCCCATCATGTGTATTTGTTGATTTGACTGAGTGATTTCAGATCTGCTATGTGTTTGTTTATGCCCTAAGAGCTTCCTTTCTTTTATACTTGATGTTACAATTTGGAGGTAGGATGGAGGATGATACTGAAAATGCAGTATCATACTCATCTGCTGATCGCCACATAGCATCATATATCATTCCAGGACGTCCCAGTACCGGATTGCTGCAAGCACAAATTGACTTTAGGACTAAAGGCCCAGCTACACCCAGACTTCAATTCATCTCCAGAGTGAAATAACACATAAGGAAAGAGACAAGCAGTTTCCCTTCCACATTATCTAACCCAGAAAATTCATCTTCTGGATCTGAGCCAGCCTGAGCTAATTCTACCATGTAGATGTAGCCTATAATGGTCACAAGCTGGGTTTTTAAAAAAATAAAATAAATTCCAGACAGACTCAAAACATTATAATACTTGAACATCAGTAGAAACTAGGCTGACTCTAAGTCTGCATCCCCACTGCCTTGCAGTGGATTCGAGGCAGCCTTAATGCGAATATTAATTCACATTAAGGAGTCCCCATGGCAATGGAGGACAGTGAATCTGCCCATCCCCATGAAAACCTTGATAAATCCCTGCATCGGAATGCTGTGGTTTTCTCCAATGCCCCCTCCCCTTGCCTGAATGCTTAATTGCCCAGGTAAGGGGTTGCTTTACCCCAAACAATCACCTGACAGCTGCCCTGCAGTCAGTTGAGCAGCTGTCAGGTGGGCATAGGGGCTGTTAAGAGCACGAGCAGAGCTGGAGAGACCTCTCGCTTGCTCGCTTCCCTTCCTTGAGTCACATTTGCTGCTGCACTGGAACCTGCAAAAAGGAGAAAGAGAGAGAGAAGGACTGCAAACCCAAAATCTTGCTTCCCCCTTCCCCCCTCTATTTCTCTCCCCCATCCCCCCTTCACCCCTCCCAACCACTGCAAATGCAGCCAAAGCAACCCCTTTCCGTCCTTGCTCAGTAAAATATTAGCCCGCCAGCCCAGGTGGGAAGTTGCCAAATTGGGAGTTGGTCAGGCAGGATACTGAACTCGCTCGGTCCCTCCTAAGCCCTCTGAGTGCTGGGGAAAATGATACCCACACTCTGTCCCAGTCTATACAAAGAGCATGAGCAGAGCTCCAGTAAAATGATTAAAAGAGCCGCAAAAGCCACATCTGTGTCCCCATGCCCCTAGGATAACTCGTTCTTGCCCGCTAATTCAGGGCGAGAGCATTTATAAAGGGTTTTGTTTTAACTTCGATTTCTTGCCTTTTGTCCCTCATATAGCCTGAATTAGGGCTTTGCATGGGGACTCTCCCAAGGCAAACTCATGTTCGCCTCGCAGAATCCTTACCATGGGGACACGGACTAAGTCCAGGTTACCGTTTACTTGACTTGAGTTGCCTGAGACAATTCCAGGCAGGTCAAGCTCAAGGTAGGTTGAGAGACGCTATTTTTGTCTCCTGGAACATCCCCGTCTGTTCCAGCAGTGTGAAAAATGCTAATGACTGGAACAGATCACCGATGCAGAGTCTAAACCTCAGGACAGGACTCTACAAAGCAATCTGGAACCTGCAAATGACTGTACAGCTGCAGTCATACAATACAAGCTCCCTCACCACCCAGTACCTGTGGTGGCAAAGAAGGACTGTTACTCATGCTTCAGGTAAGCCTGTGGACAATGTTTAAGTTGTCTACAGCAGAAGCAGCCTGGAAGGGAAGCAACTCTGAGACACTCCTGCTGGGAAGTGTGGAAAGTCCTTCTTTCCTTACCTGACTGATCTCAGAATGGTAGTGGTTCTAGATTTTGCATTCCCCTCTCCAAACCTGCTTGCCCTGGGATATGTTCATTTTTGCTTTGCCATAATGTCTGTGAAATTCCCTTTTGCAAAAATTATACACAATGTCTGTGTTATGTTTCCTGGGCATTTCCCCACCCACTTGTGTTGAATTCATTGCAGTGAGGTCACACTTACAAGTGATTCAATAATTATAATCTAGGCAAAAATTCAACCTTCTCTGGCAGAGTATGAGACAATTAATAAGACTTGCTTAGGGCCAAACTAACTGGCAGGCTTTTAAAAAAATTGAAATAGCAGCAGTTGAGGTGAGTATATAATAATTAACTAGATCAGAGTAAGCATGGAATAAAGTTGACCCTTCCTTTCTCTGATCTCTGAAGAAACTGGGTCTTCTAAAATAATTATTTACAATCAGAGGAATCTGCCACCACCCATACAATCATTCCTTGTCTGGCAGGAGGTAATTTCAGTGGGAGAATTTTACTTGCTGGTCAAGACAGGTAACAAATGGGTTTAAATGGTCCTGCATATGGCTCTGAGGACTGTGCTACACGGCAACAGCATACAAATGTAATAAATAAGCAAGCTCTTGGGGAACATATTAAACTTCCCTTGCAGATATACCCCCTCATTGGTTTGGATTTTGATTTTGTTTTAAATCCTGTAATTGATGTATATGGATACATTTAGCAGCATATGTAGTTTGTTCATACTTTTCAGAATTTATGCTTTGCTAAAAACAAGTAATTTGCATGAGAACTTTAAGCACATTTTTGTGATTAATCATATTTTTTATGCCTGCAACTCAAAAACATTTAATATGTAAAAACCAAGGAATAAGGTTCTAGAAATGTATTTGATTCAGTGCCCCTGAGTACCATCATAGAAACAGCTGATTTCCCAAGCTGCTTTTTTGGCCTCATGTGAATTTCCGAAATCATCAGCTTGTGTGTTTTGAGTAACTTCAGAATATGCTGTTAACACTTCCAACTAAATTCTGTGGATATTGTTATCCAGGCCTCTCAGCAATTTAAAAATAATAAATAACATTTCTTTCAATACATTTTACAGACTGAAAGGAAATAATTCATGGAAAGTGATACCATGGTCTTTCTAAAGGACAGCTATTTTGCACAGGACCTAATTATAATCATGAGTGTAAGACATGCTTTATAGTTGTGATCCATGATTTAATATCTAAGTATATTTTCAAGACATAAATCCTGGAACATGTGATACAATCATAGGAGTGATAGATTTTTGCCAGCTCATTTACTATAGTTAACAAATGTCAACAGTAGCTCTTCTACCGTTTCAAAACACTTCATTCCAAAGGTACCTTGAACCTAAAAATCCAACATCTATGAACATTCCTGTTAGAACAATCACATATGGTTCCAACATATAACAATTGACTTGGGTACAAAACTCATAAACGTAGTCCCTCACAACCCCTAAGTTTTAACCCATATTCTTTCCATCTTCTGAGTGAGAAAACAATGTTGAGAAGTTTTCCTTTCATGTTATCTAACCCAAAATGGAATTTTCAAGGTTAGATATGGGAGTAAAAC
The DNA here is from genome assembly GCA_023333525.1 of Aspidoscelis tigris stejnegeri. NCBI lineage: Eukaryota > Metazoa > Chordata > Lepidosauria > Squamata > Teiidae > Aspidoscelis > Aspidoscelis tigris. The sequence continues at coordinate 45,029,675 of JALMGA010000003.1, read as the reverse complement.
TGCTTATCGCTTTGCTGATGTGTTCTCTCACTCTGAAAGTGAACAGAAAGTGGATAAAAATTTATGTGTAGCTAAACCCTTCTAACAAATCTACTTGTAAAGGAAGATAAAGTTATTCTCATCAAACAGAAAAAAGAAAGAAAAATAAACAAAACCTAAGGTTTCCATATTTCTTCAAACTAAAAAAAAAAAATAGAAGCCCTATATGGGAAAAGGCATTCCTTTAGATATCTGGGCCCAAGCTGTTTAGGACCTTATGAACTGGTCCCAGTAGTAAATAGGAGTACTGCCAACAAAGAAGGCCATAGATGAAGTAGATGCTTTGGGTTTTAAACTATTTGATGGTGTTTTCTGGACAAATTTTGGCATTTTAAGAAAAATGTTGAGAAAACTTCTGAATTTCAGTACGTTCCTAATAGAATATGTGCAAGTAGGAGTGGCAGCTCAGCAACTGGACAATGAGTGCAGTGTAAGTAATGGGAGAGTTCCCATAGGCAATAAAATCCAGACTGGAATGGAACTTGGCATCCAGGGTTCTCATTTAATCGGCCAGTAATCCAAATCCAGCAAGCCCCATTCCTATTCCAGTTCTTTTCTCCGGATTTTCTGAGCACTATCCTGAAGAAATCCAGGGGAACCCCCCCTGGTGAAACAGGACTTTTCTTGCCAGTAAATGAATTAAAGCGCCACTCATTCACTCCTCTGCACTTCAGCCTTTTCCTCTGAGCCAATCAGAACAAAATATTTTCTCCCTTTTGAGGGCATGCTTAGTGATTGTGTGTTGCGATTTCAGCGTTGCCTTGGTTTCTGTGGAGAGAAACGCTTCGAATCAAGCTATACTCTAGATTCATTCCACTTTGGGGCTGTAATTGGGCCGGATCCACCATCCTGACATGCCATCAGTGGGCGGGTGAAGAGGAGAAGGAAGAAGGGGGCACTGGGCTCAGTGCCATGAGCCGCGGCTTGGCCAAGTAGAGAGGGGGCACCCAGGCAACATCAAGTCCTGCAGAACCTGCCCTTGGAGTGCAGTTCTCCAGGATATAGTGGCGGTGGCGGTGGTTCCTGTCCTTAAGAAAAACCACCATGCCATCTGCTGATATGCTTCTGCACACTTGCAGGTTTGGTTTGGGAACAGCCCAATGTGTGCTGTTCCCGGCTAGAAAATCAAACCCGCACCAGAACCCAGACCAGAATAATCTGGAAATGCGGTAAGTGAGAACACACCCCCCAGACAACCAGGATGCAGTGACTGCCCGTGATCCTGCTGTTGGTGGAAAGTGTGCTACTCATACAGATGGCACCTCACATACCCCATAGTTCCACTTTGACTGGTGCACTTTAGTGTCAGATAGGAAATGCCCTCTGGAATCAGCCATTTTCTTCCCGGCACTAGATTGAGTCAAAAGTCACCACTAAATTGCTCCCACCACTGCTAAATCTGTGTGTGGCAGTGAGATGGATACAAGAAGGCAATACCCACCATCAGTCTTTTTATGCATTTTCCATTTGGGGCACCTCTGAAGGCAGATTTCCCATCTTTGGGGTTGGCTGCAGGTCTATTGGATATAGCAACATATGTTTTAGCAGGTCCCAGGCGCAATTAGAGGCTCCTCTTGCATTACTGTATGGGTCTAGCGAACCCATTTGCCTCCTTCTTTCAGTTGCTAGTGGATGGTACTCCAAGATCCAACCTAGGAAATGAAAAATGAACGCAAGTAAGGATAGGAGATCTCACTCAACAGCAAGTCAAAATCGAGAGCCTTCATACACTTGACAGGAGTCAAAAACAATTTCCTGGCACACAGTATCATTATAGTTTATTCATTACTCTCATGGTATGCCTGTCATTATCATACACAGCAAACAGTGTTTTGCAGCTCAAAATTATCAGTAGGCTATTCAAGAGCTTCCACATTCCACATATTAGCACAGAATCCGGAGCTCACTTCCTGGCCCAAAGCGAGCAATGTGGACCAGAAAGCTCAAGGCAGTGGAGACCACACCAGTAACCATTCACATGATGCATGTTGGTTCTTGCTTAACTGTAAAGGCTGAGAATGAAGGTTCCCAGACTTTGAAGTTGCTGGCTGTGGGCATTTTCTCCAGATGCAAAAAAAAAAAAAAAAAAGTCAATTTCCAGGACTGTTTCTGGGAGTCCAGCAAAACAGCACCAGGATCCATATGCTCCTTAGGCTGGACAGCTGTCCATGCATGCATGCATGCCTATGAAGCTCAAACATGCTTAACATCTAAATCATGTATCTGTACATTAGCAGCCAACCATTTTTTATGTGCCTTGCCCTTTCTTCTCAGGATGACTCAAAAACTTTTGGTACAAGTACTTTAAAGTTGACACACCTAGGCACCTTTCTGCATGAAAACGGTGTGATCTGAACCAGTGGGGCTGGACTAGTGAGGCTAAGTTGTTTGGACCATGGTAAGGTATGGTTTGGAAACAGTCCCATCTGCATGACAGCACTGGCCAAGACCACCACCACTCCACCAGCTTCTGAGGTCTCTGAAGAATTAGGAACCAATATCCCTAGCTTCAGAGCTACCTGGGGACCTATTTCAGTGTCATGCTTTGGTGTGTTATTGAAATTGGGTCCCCTCATAGTAAAAAAAAATGGACATGTACCTTCTGCATTCCTCCATGTTCTAGACTGGGTCACAGTGGTACCTCAGTAGTTCTCAAAGTGTTCTCATTGGAGCACACCAGCAGTGAGCAGAGCCTCCCATATTCCACATCAACATCCAGAAAGGAGGCCCTCGGTGCATTTGCTGGTAAGGAATACTAGCAAGTGCAGAAAGGCAAAGAGAGAAAGTAAGTTTTGGTTCATGTGGCATATTATCCTACTAACAAATCCCTGAGAATTTTTTTTTTACATTTTAAAAAATCATTGCTTATGTACTCTGTCATGGTACTAATAGGAACTGCTAATTGTTTAATCTGAGGAACTTCTTAGACATTTGCTCTCTTCTATTAAGGGCAGGTTTCTGTTAAAATAAATGAAGTTTGTAGCCCTTTTCTTTGTGGGGATAGCCTTTCCAATCTCTATACAAATCCAGGTTCTGTTGTCCTGTTAAGCTAGCCATGCAGAAAACTGTTTCCAGCCAAAGAATAGGAGTAGCCAACATATGAACTCTATACCTCAATGAGGTGTTAACATCAAAGCTTTCTTGGTCCATTTAAATGCTAACATTATTAGGCAAGGAAGTCTAAGAAACAAGCACTCAGTGGGAGTCAAAGAACATGTTGTAAAAAGAGTTTTCTTTATGCTCATCACACTCCAATTCACTTAGGATGAGCTGTTGTTCCTTGCCTCCCAGTTTCCTAATTAAGTCTTCTCTTGGGTTCTACAGTGTTTAGACTTGAGGGTGTATTTTATTTCCTTGGACATTATTTTCCCACTTTCTCTTCCTTTTCTTATCTCCTTTCCTCTGTAGTTAACTTCCACCATTGGACAGTACTTAACTCCAACGCAACCGAGATCACCTCCTTTAATTTCTAGTTAAATCTACCTGACAAAAAAAGTTAAATATTAAAAGCTAAATTATTCATAATCTCTGTTGAAAAGGTTCAGCTGCTTTCATTGGTAAATGTGCAGTATTGATATTCAGACTAATGTTATGCAGATTTTGGACTAAAATCACAGAGCAGTATGATACTGATTTATACCGGCAATAGTGAAAATATTCAGAGGGATGATAATATTGACATTAAAATATTCAGAGAATAAAATAATGAAACCAAAAGACAACTGCAGGAGCCATTTAAAAAAAATGTTCCAGTTTTGTCTTTCTGTTTCATACAGTGAATGTACTTATTGGATCTGGATTACAACATGCAACAATGGTTGTTTAATAAAAGCATCTTTGGATCCAGAACTGAAAGTGGAATGGAGCTAAGCCTCAATATGCAGAGTTCGCATAGCAGGAAGCATGTGTGATGTCCATGCAGATATCTCATTCTTTCCATGCATTGTATGAACAATGAGTGAGCACCCTTATTCAAGGGATGAATCCAGGCCTGTGGATCAAAGGCACCATGTGAATCCAAACTGAAGAGTCACATGGGTTGATACTATGTTCATATAGAAGGTCATTCTTTGCCTTTGGACTTAGGCTCATTCTGATGCTGGACATAGGAAGGCACCAGTTGATTGAGTTTATGGGTGTTTTCCCACTAGCACTAGGTACCCACTGAAGCACCCATTAAGGACCCATTTGGATGAGAGCTGGATGAACGCATTTCCACTACAGACCCCATTAGAGACACATCTATTTCCACCACAGCTAAGGAAATCCAGATCATATGGGTCCTTCAGGACCTATAATCCTAAACGCCTTGCAAGAGCAATGCTGCTGTCAAGTGCACCAGAGGATCTTTGAAGTTAGCGGCATTGCTCTCACAAGGGGTTTCTCTGCGGAGCCTTTGCTAATCTCCGAAGTTGCCTTCAGAGGGACTTCAGAGCTGGCTCTTGCAAGGGGTTTTTATGTGGAGCCTTTGCTAATCTCCGAAGGCAACTTTGGAGATTGCAACCCCTGTCCCCCAAAACACCTGGGGGGACGGGGGGAGATCTGGATTTGCAAATGGGTGTTTATCCTCTGGGATTTCTCTCCTTTAGTGTTCACAAGATGCCTCTCCTATCATGTTCTTGAACCATGTATTGAAGATATCCTCTTTCATGTAGGCCTTTGCAATGTGAATGTCTCCTCACACCCATTTTTTTTATTATGTTTTTCTGTAATTGAGGGTTTTTGGGTTTTTTTAAAGTATTTGAAAACTGCTTTAAGGCTTCAAGGTTGTGTCCCACTGGGACTATGTTATATGTTGAAAACGTTTTCAAATTTTTTTGTCTGCATTGAAGATTGGCTTCCTACACTTTCAGAGGAGTAAGGGGGCTTCCGCACAGGCCCTTTAACACCCATTAAGAACACTTTTGGAAGCACGTGACTGCACACGCGTTGCTGTTTGACACACTTCCGGTGCGGTGTGTCCACACAGCAATGCCGTTTTCAAACCGGTTTTTGGTGGCACGTCCGCATTTGCGGGGTCTATTAGACACACTTCCGGTAGGTGCATCCGCACCTATCCGTGACTAAAGTGTGCCTAATGGGTGTTAATAGCACACCACATTTCAAGTGGTCTTGTGCCGTGAAAACGCATCCGCTTAGGATGCGTCTGCACGGTGCAAGTGTGCCTAGCCAGGGCCCTCCCCCGGCCTGCCATGCTTGGCTCCCCAGAGCCAAGCATGGTGAGCGGGGGAACCTTGCTGCCGCAGCTTGCCCTCGCAACAGAAGCGGCAGCTTGCTGCTTCTGGAGCCAGGGCGAGCTTCCCTAAAGCCCACCCTAGCCCACCCTGGGGGGAACGCGGCGATTCCCCTCCTTACCTTGTCAGCGTTGCCCTGTTTCTGAGGGTCGGTGCCCAGGACGCAGCGCGCCTGCATCCTGCGCATCTCCTGAGTGGCCGGGGCTGCTACTGGCAGCCCTTGCCCTCAGGAGGCGTTCTGCGCAGGTGCGCCGTCTAGTCAGGGCAATGCGCCTGCGCAGGGTGGGCTAAGGTGGGCTTTAGAGAAGCTCGCCCTGCCTCCAGAAGCGGCGAGCCGCCGCTTCTGGGGCGAGGGTGAGGCGCGGCAGTGAGGTCCCCCCGCTCGCTGTGCACAGCAGGCTGGGGGAGGGCCCTGGGCCACGGATGGGAGACGGGTGCTGTACGTCCGCACAGCACCCGCCTCCCATCCGGATACACACTGCATGTGCGGAGGCATGGGGCAAGGGGTAGATCCGCATCTCTTAGATGCCGATCTACCCTGTAAATCCTGATCTCCCGGGGAACCGGTTTTACTAAATCCGGGTGCAGGAGATCCGGATTTCTTTGCCCCTGTGTGGAAGCAGCCTAAATTTGAAAAAAAAAAAGCATTAAAATAACACCTGTTCAAATGACCCTCGCTCCCGTTTTTGTTGGTAACACACTTTATTTTTGCTTTGAGAATGGTAATAGTGCAGTATATCACGCCCATGCCTCACCCTTCTGCCTGCCATTTTGTCCTCCACCTCCACTTCACCTGCCTGCCATTCCAGCCCCGGCAGTGGGCACCGCCTCAGCAGCCATTGCACCAGTGGCTGCCGCTTCGTCTTCCACCACTGCTGCTGCCGCCTCACCCACACACCCACCATTGTGGCAGCCACTGGCACCTCACCCACCCACCCACCCACCAACCACAGTTCCATGATCCAGTTTGCTTATGATACTTAGTTTATTCCCATTTTCTAGATTTTTTTAAATCATCTACTATATTTCTACAGCTGTGATCAACACAGAAAAAATAATCTCTGAGGTGCCTTTGAGTTGGCATAAGCCACAGTCATAGCTAAGGTTTAATCTGGCTTCAGTTCACTTCCAGAGGGAGAGAACACATCAGCAAAGTGACCAGGAATTTTCTTTCCACGTTATCTTTCCAAAGGTAAATTTTCTGAGTTATTAGCACTGAATGAAAACAGCTTATCACTTTGCTGACATATTATCTCACTCTGCAAGTGGACTGAAGCTAAATTAAGCCTTAAGTGTGACCACGGCCTTAGACAAGATTTCAAGATGGTTTTGTTGGTACACCAGTCTGTCCCTCCCCCTTTCCTAAAATTCTGTGTTAGAAAAGGTGGAATAGAGAAGGTTTGAGAATACAAGTGCCACATCTTTGAGGTGCTCTGAAATGCCTCTGAGGCACTCCTTTTGTTATGTCTGAACACAGCCAAAGTCTCTTTGAGGCACCTCTGAGCTGCCCCTTTTGTTATGCCAGAGGACTCCCAGATCTATTGTAATTGCTCCTTGTTTCCTTCCTCAGCACATAAGCAGCCAGTAAAATTGCCATTTTCTTGATTCACTGCTCTTCAAAGTCTACACCTCAAGTTTTTGCTTCACTGTTATCTTTCTCCTGGACAGATTTATTTCCTTATAAACATTATATCTCTTCAATATTTTCATTGTTCTTTAGCACTTCCAGTTTCTCCTCTGTTGGCAATGAGCTCTTTGTAAATAGCATCATTGTCTCAAATCTCTGTATTTCTCACTCCTGCTTGTTTGCTTATTGTGAGCAGAGGAGGCTGCTCCTTGGGTTCGTTGAGATCGGCGGACCCATACCGTTGGTGGGAAGGAAATTTTTCCCCCCTTTCTTTAAGTTTTGATACTTAGGAATTGGCCAATCAGAAAATGGCTGAAAATATCCTGCTTCTTCATTGGAAGAAGCATGATATTTGTAGCATATTCGGGTCCGCCGATCCCGGCCCAATGAGTAGGTTTAAAAATACACAGTAACGCCCCCTCCCTCCTCTCGCCCCTCCTTCGAAACACGAAGCAGGGGCCATTTTCTCTTTCCATTTAGGAGGGAAAGGAGGATTAAGGTAAGTGCTGCTAAACTTTTAAAATCTCCTTTCCTGGGCCGGGCCGGGTGTTTCTCCAGCCACGGCGTCTGGGGTGGTGGAGGGACACTCGGGGCTGGGGTCCCATTCCCTGGCTTCCGCGGCCTGTCCTGGCCTGTCCTGGGCGGGAGCCATGGTGAAGCTGCGGCCGCCATTTTGCCTCTCGGCCCGATCGTGGCTGCTGCTGCCTTCCCCAGTCAACGCCGCGCAGGGCTCCCCTTCCCCTGTCCGGCTGGAACGGGGATTCCCCCAGCCGGACAGGGGAAGGGGAGCCCTGCGCCGCGATGACTGGGGAAGGCAGCAGCCGGCAGCAGCGGGAATCGGGCCGCCGCCGCCGCCGCCGCCATTTTGCCTCTCGGCTTGTCCTCCTGGCCAGGCCAGGCCAGGCCAGGCTGCAAGCAAGAGAACAGCGGCGGCGCGGCGGCGACCCGATTCTCGCTGTCAGGCTGGAACGGGGATTCCCCCAGCCGGACAGCGGGAGGGGAGCCCTGCGCTGCATTAACTGGGGAAGGCAGCAGCAGCGAGGATTGGGCCTGCTGCCCTTCCCCAGTCATCGCCGTGCAGGGCTCCCCTTCTCTGCGCCGTCGCCTCCCGGCGAGAGATTTTTCTTCGCCGGCCAGACCAGCGAAGAAAAGCCTCTTGCTGAGAAGCGAGGCTGCCAGGCGCTCGGACAGGCCACCGCGGGCCCGATTTCGCTCCCTTCCCAGCCGTCCAGGGCGGGAAGAGACCTGGGATGGCTGGGAGAGAGAGAAACCGGGCCCGCGGTAGTCTGAAGGCCGGCGGGACTTCCCTTCCCCCCCTCCGCCCCCAGCGCCGTCGCTTCCCGGCGAGAGGTTTTTCTTCGCTGGCCCGGCCAGCAAAGGAAAGCCCCTTGCTGGGAAGCGACGCTTCCGGGTGCTCACACAGGCCACCGTGGGCCCGATTTTGCTCCCTCCGAGCCGTCCAGGAAGGGAAGAGACCTGGGATGGCTGGGAGAGAGAGGAATCGGGCCCACGGTAGTCTGAAGGCCGGCGGGACTTCTCCCCCCCCCCCGCCCCCAGCTGTGTTGCCTCTGTGGAAGCAGAGTGGATTCTCTTTCAAACCGCTTTCTCCCTCCCTTCTCCTCTTCCTTTTCTCTCTCATCCTCCTTCCCCTCCCCTCGCCTCTTTCTTCTCTTATTTCCTTCATTCCTTCCTCTATCCCTCCTTTTTTTCTTACTCCTTTCCTTCGCTTTTTATCTTTTCTCTTCATCTCCCTCCCCTCCCCTCCCCTCCCCCCTCGTAACTTTCCTTCCCTTTTTCAGGAGGCATCGGTTGGTTATGGTCGAGCCAGCAGGGTTTTCCTTTCTTTCCTTTCTCCCTCCCTCCCTTCTCTCTTTCACTCCTTCCCTTTCCCTCTGTTCTTTCCCTCCCCCTCCTTCCTTCCTTCCTTCCTTCCTTCCTTCACAGCTTTCACAGCCCCACTCACAGGATGTTCTGTTGGGGAGATGAACAGAAGCTTTGTCAGATGCTTTGAGTCCCCTTAAATGAGTGAAAAAAGTCTTCTTTGTTGTTGGACCAATTCTAATTTTGTCTGGTGTGTAAGATCTTTAACTCAGAGGAGAAGGGGCAAACTGAATCATATGCATTCATAAGTTTTTAACACCACATTCCCCAACACAGCTAAACTGAGAAATACAAAAGGCATGATAGGCTTGTGAAATAGGAGCGTGGATTACTGTTCCTAGGCTAGTCACAGCTCTCTTCTGAGCTGAGCTGACCTACTTCCCTGCATGTTGTGTGGAGAGACGAACAGAAGTTTTGTCAGCCTCTTTGAGTCCCCTTAAATTGGTGAGAAAAGCAGTGTAGAAAAGCCCACTCCTTCCTTCTTCCTTCCCAAAGCCAGGTTTGGGTCCCCTTAAATGGGTGAGAAAAGTGGGGTAGAAAAGCTCACTCTTGCCTGCCTGCTTTCCTGAAGCCAGCGTCATAGGCTAGTCACTCTCTTCTGAGCTGACTCTGAGCTCACCTACCTCCCTGCATTTTGTGTGAAGAGAAGAACAGAAGCTTTGTCAGCCGCTTTGAGTCCCCTTTAATGGGTGAGAAAAGCAGGTAGAAAAGCCAACTCTTCTGCTTGCCTGCCTGCGCTGGTTTGGTCTAGTGATTAAAGAGCTGGACTCTTATCTGAGAGTACTGGGTTTCATTCTGCTCACACCCATGAAAATCATTTTTGTTGAGTTGAAGTTTGTAAAGAGCTTGAATGAGGAATGTATTTTTCTGTGGATATGTTCTGTTGTGGGGAGAAGAACAGAAGGTTTGTCAGTCACTTTGAGTCCCCTTAAATGGGTGAGAAAAGTGGGGTAGAAAAGCCAACTCTCCCTCCTTCATCCTGAAATTCAGTCTCATCTATGCATTGTCCTTTAACTCAGGGGCCTGCCTTTCAAACTCATCCTCAGTGGATAAAGCTAACATGACAGTGACAGTCTCTTCTGAAGTTCTTACAACAGAAGTGGTCCTCCTGCTATTTCAGAATGTGTGATGTTGCTTCTGTTGGGCTTCACACTGTTTGATGTATTTTTGGCAACTAGTATTGAAGGATTTTTTTATTAGAGTAATAGTTTAACCACTGCCACCTTCCTGAAGGTTTTAAGGGTGCTTTTATGAAATTGAAACCTGATGTCAAAAAATGTGTGGAAGATTACTACGATCTGTGATAATGGAGGTCTCTAGGAATGTTTTTTTTTGGGGGGGGGGTCAGTCTAGATAAAATAAACTGAACAACAGATTTTGTTTTGCCTTCTCATGTAAAGTGCTTCTGAAGGACAGTAGTAGTTAGAATAGAAGACATAACATCCAATTTTCTAATGCACTTAAATTCTTATGTCTTATTTATTCTTATATTCTTATCAGAACGGGGTGATTAAAGATGACATGTACTCACACTTAAGGTTTAATCCAGCTTCAGACCACTTCAGAGTGAGAGAACACATCAGCCAAGTGACCAGTAATTTTCTTTCCATATTATCCATCCCAAAGGTGAATTTTATGAGTTACTTAACTCTGAAACAAAACAGTATTCTCTCACTCTGAAAGTGGACTGAAGCTGGATCGCGGTGGTAGAGGTAATCAAGGAGATATTTGCAGGTCTTAATAAACTAAATCCTAGGAAATCAATGGGACTAGGGCTGTTTTTCCACTTAGCACTAGAGTACCCATTAAGGTGACTTGGGTGTTGTTGGAGGCAGTCTGAACCCTGGCAATTTTAAGGCAGAAACCATATGACTGAGGCTTAAAGAGTTTCTTCTTGCTTTGCTGAGTGCCAACTTTTCTTCTTCTCACCTTCCTTCCCTTTCTTCCTTCCTCTCCCCTCCCCAGTCAGCCTTCCTACCTGATGTTTCTTTTCATGGTAGTTGCAGCACATGGGGAAAAAAAGCATCTTGTGTGCTTTGAGAAAATGAAGCAGTCTAAACATTTTTGATCTGCCTGATTAAATGTGCCTAAAAGGATGGTTTTCAATTTTCACTATAATGTTTTGACAAGGGGATAACCTGGGTTGAAAAGTACCTTCCTTGAGCCCAAGTGACCAGCAATTTTCTTTCCACCTTGGCTTTAGTCCACTTCTTAGGTCCCACCTAAGAAGGATTTATCCAGCTTTAATCCACTTTCACAGCCAGAGAAGACATTAGCCAAGTGTGAACAGTAATTGTCTTTTCTCATTGGCGGCAGTCACGCCTGAGGTTTAATCCAGCTTCAGTGCACTTTAAGACTCAGCCAGGGAACACATCAGATTGGCTGTGGTCCCACCTATCTGGTTCTGAGAATTTCTGACCTGTGGCTCCGCCCAACGATCTCTTAGGCTCCACCCAGTGACCTCTTAAGCTCCACCCAGCGACCTCTTAGGCTCCACCCAGCAACCTCTTAGGCTCCGCCCAGTGACCTCTTAGGCTCCACCCGGCGAACTCAGCAGCCCTGCCTCCCTGGGACTTAGGGCTTTGAACACCCAGCCCTGAAGCCCACCAGCCGCCACTGATTGTGAGTATCTTTCTCTAAAATAGTTTCCTTTGCTTTCAACTTGTACAGATAAGTGACTGTTGTCAAAAACCTCCATCAACACCTGTGTGTAACCAGAGCTTTTCTGCCATATACTATATGTACTCAGAGAAATAGCACTAACGCTTTCCCTTCTTCTTTTAAGAACAAAAGGCATTATTACAGCATTCCTGGCTGTTAGTCTCCTAGATCCTTTAAAAGGATAGCTCAAGATTTTTGTGATTTTTTTTGTTTAGCTGTGAAGCCCCATCAAGAAATTTTTGATTTTTTTCCCCACAGAATTTGAATCTGCAGCAAAAACAGAAATATCTCATCTAAATATGATATCTAAGTGCCCTGTTATTCCTTTCCATTATCAGCTTGCCCCAAACCTTCCAGTTTCTCCATACTCTCTATTAGAGGATTCATCTTTAGTTATACTTTTCACCAACCTGATTGGATTTACATGATTCACCTAGCTTCCAGCATTCTGAATCATTGCTACATTTGTACATTTTATATTAAGCATTGTGTTACTGACAGCAAAGCATTTGTATACCCCTGATAGCTTCTAACTTGCAAAATGTATCTCCATATTCCTCTCTTCTCGATATCAAGAACATCTTTTCACTCTTTATGTGCCCTACCTATATCTACCTGATTTATAGGACTACCACAGCTATTTTCTTTCTTATTCCAGTATAGCTCCCTAGAATTACAATGAATGAACATTTTAAACAAGGTCAGTGTAAGGGGAACAAGATGACACAGGCAATTAATTGTTAAAGTACTTTTGTTATATTGCTGGGAAAATAAAGTCCAATCATAGTTAACCTAGATACCTTAGGCACACACACCCAACAATATGTATTTGTATTTTCCACCTTTATACCCAACCAAAGCAACCAGTTTTTACTTGTATAATTATTACTGAAAAGGAACTGTCAGTCCTTTCAGTATGCCAAAGCATAGGGTGGGTTCTCTCTGATTCATATGGTTCATGGCTCCAGAAAGCCAGGCAGGCCAGAAAGCATCAGAAATGTCAGGCTGTGGTGTCAGGAGGGGGAGGAGGGGGGAGGAGGAGGAGGAAGAGGAGAAGAGGAGGAGGAAGAGGGTGAAACAACAGGAACAAAGCCAAGAGAAACCTGGCACTACCACCACAAGGCTCTCTTTACAAATACAGACAAGGATTTAAGCTAGGAACTCCTAGTGGTTTTAAATATGTGCCAAGTTACAAAGCGATTAAAGACAGATAATATGAGGATATCATGTATTCTGTTCTAACTGACAGAGTATTTTAGTGTAAAGTCCTTTCTACACTTACCCTTAGTTCAGACTAAGGGATTGCAAAGTCCACTTCTGGGCCGCATCAGTCTGTACATTAGGGTGGATCTGTGAAGCCCTGCCAACACTTGTGTGATCCATTTGCATTAAATGGAGCATAGTTTCAACCATTGTTAATTTATTACTGTTCTTTGTTTACTATGTTTTAGTCAGTTACCAATGCAGGACAGGATCTGTCCTTTTATTTCATGACTAGAGCTTATTCAGGAGCCTTCAATAAAGGACTCTATCAAAATCCTTTTGAAAATCTGGATAAGGACAACTGAATATCCACAACTGAATATTAATCTTAATTATGGTTTCCATCACTTTACTTGAATATGATTTTAAGCTGACTGATCTGTAATTTCCTGGATCACACTAGACTGTGATCAGACACAGCAAAAAAATAAAAATCTGAGGTGGCTTAGAGAAGGCTTTGAGGTTGGATTGTTCACACACCAGTCTGCCCCTCCACCCATCTACTGAATTCTTTTTCTTAGAAAAGGTGGATTATAGAAGAACATGAGGGCTACACACTGTTTCACTGAGGGTTAGGGTTAGGGCACTGAGGCACCCCTTTTGCTATGAATGAACACAGCCCTGGATCCTTTTTTGGTGTTACACTTGCCACCTTTTCTGCACAATCATATTTGTTTATTCCATCTTTCTTGACCATTCCCGCCATTTTCATTACTTATTTCATGGCCTGTCTTTAAAATTCTGACTCTCTCTCAAACACACACACAAGTAATATGCATTAGTTAAATTAACTTTTAAAGTTAAATTAACCCTTAAAGTAATGGCACCTGATACCCTCTATTCATTTTATCTAGAATGCTTGCACTAGATCTACCAAGACCAGATGCAGCATGGAAGCTGAGGAATCTAAGCAAGCAATAGTGCAGCAGCTCTTAGATGAGTGTGAAAAGCATGCCGTAGAGGGTAGGATTAAAGATACGATGCATTCTGTCCCGCAAATGGTTATCCGTGAGTCAGTGGAAGATTTAGAGGAAAGGGCGCTGCACTGGGGGCTCCAACACATTTTCTGCTCAGTGTATATCATTTTTGAGGGTTCTATGAAAAGCCTGAAACAATTTCCACTGCTAAATGTAAACAAGGCTTACAGATAGTTCTGTGATGTTAGGATGTAAAGACCAAATGAGATCCGTTTACACAAATAAAATGAATATTTAAATAAAAAACAGCCACCATTAAAAAAAAGATTTTATTTAAATTTTTCGGCTGTTTTGGTTAATGCAACGTAAGTGTACTTCTGCCAACAAAGGCATTTTCTGATCAGCCCGCACCATGTTTTTCCTTGGAGATTCTGCAGACAGGGTGGTCCTCCTTTAGGGACGGGATGGGGGAATGGGCTCAGTTAACATTACACATCTTTCATATATGCAGAGTGGTAAATGGAAGGCATTACAGCTGTGCAGTTTGTCACCTAAAACTGAGCTGAAAGGATTTTATATACATGGAAAAGTCCTAGCCATGTACAGTACCGTTTTTGTTCTCCTTCTGTTTTACAATAAAACAAATCACATTTTATAGATGAAACAAAACTCCTGGGCTTACAGAGACAATGAACAGAAGGCCCAGACAAAACAAAGAGGACAAGATATGCAAACAGACCAACCTGTTTGTTCAGAAAATCACATTCATAGGGTGAAACCCAGGAAATTAACAATAATGCTGAAACCCATGAAATTAACAATAATGACTAGAATAACAATTTAAAGAACCTGGAAGAACCCAGGCATGGATTTACATAAAATGTACCAGTACCAATTTATATGCACTGATACAAATTTAGAAAGAATTCTAATTTAAGGAGAAATACATCTCGCAAGGGTAAAGACTATGATCAGGGGACTGTAGGTGTCAGGTGGAGACTGCTGAAAAGCTTCCATTTTATGTTTTGTTATTTTTAAAATTAGGGATCCCTATGATATTTTGCACATGTCCAGAAGACATCTATAATTATTGCATGAGTCCATATAAACACACCTTTTAAAATGGGTATGATTAGGAGCTGAACCTAGAAGGTAAATGAGGAAGAGAAAAACACATCCTTGAATTCTTTATGGGATTTTTGCTTAACAAAAATTATTGTGGACAGATTGTACAAATTGAGGCAAATTACAGAATTGGAGCATAAATCATTGAGTAAAATAGCACCAAACTCACAGCAAAAGACTTTAAACTTGCTTGTAAAAACAATCCTGGTACATTAGTATAACCAGAGGCCACATGAATCCCCAGTTGTCTCAGGGGGACATGACAGTGGGACCCCACTCAGTCCCACCTCTGAGTCCTTTGTCAATGAGCTTTCGTCTGTGTTGTGACCCAAGGCTTCCTAGGGCTTCCATCAGCAGTGGTCAAATGCCACCAACCACTTCTGTAATACCATCTTGAAATCTTCAGTCTGGTTGTCCTGACTGCATGCAGAACACATTAAGATGGCAGGCATGATATTGTGGTACCAGAACCACATTGCTATGGATAGACACTTCCAAGGATGCTAATGTGCTAATATTGATTGATTGATTGACTGACTGATTGACTGATTGACTGCAATTTTATACTGCTTTCTATTTTAAAAAAATTCAAAGTGGTTTATAGGTCATTAAAAACAAGGGTAAAAACAGAGTAAAAACAGAAATTTGAACACTGGATATAGCTCAGCACCCATGGAATAAGAGGACATGCCCTGTCCTGGGATAGTAACTGGCTAAAGGACTGGAGACAGAGGCAATTCTCAGAGTTTAAAGAAGTAAAAAGTGAGGTCCTCCAGGGTTCAGTATTGGGAACTATGCTTTTTAATTTATAATTTAGAAGCAAGGGTAAGAAGTGAGATAGCAAAGTTTGCTGATGGCACCAAGGGCTTGTCCCCATGCAATGCAACTTTGGTATGGTTCCAAGTGTGGGATCCTCAAGCTTTGTCCCCAAGGGTTTTGGATTTGGTCCGCAAATAGCGTGCCAACCCCCCAACCCATGCCAGAAGGGTGTCAAATTTGATACCTGAAAAAACAAGTCTTGGCACAGCTTGGGGGACCCGTATACATTGCTCAGCAAGCCAGGAACGCACATGGAGATGCTAGCGGGCTAATGGGGAGGAGATTTGTGCTCACGTCATTGGGAGGTAGGGTGTGCTTGCTGTTCCTGCCCTGTCCATTGAACATTGCAGCCGCTGGCTTTTTAAAATGCTGATTGCAAAGGCAGGATGGAGAATGGCTTGGTTTTTAAATTTTCTGCCATTTCCATGGAAATAATTCCAACCCTGTTTCAAGAATGCCAAGGCAGGCTTCATAATGGCTTGATTTCTGTTCCATTTGCAACCCCCGTTTCCCCAATCTGCACAGCGATCATAAATAAAGGGTTGATTTTCAGTTTACAGCCATTCTTGCAGTCCTCGGTGGAGAGGAGGTGTGCAAAACTGTTCAAGTACCTACTGCCGCTAAACCTCATAGGGGCTTTCAGAATTTCTTTTTAAAAAATTAAAGTTATTTTTATGAAGTAAGCTTCATTTTACCTTTTTTTCTGTGCCTCTCACCCAGTCCTGGTTGTCAGTGCCGCTAAGGGAGAGGGGGAATGCGGCACAGGGGTGAGCTGATGTCAATCAGGCTTCCAGTGAGGAGAGAGGGGGCAGAGAGGAGGTGGCACTGCTCCCCCATACCAGGGTTTGGCACGGTTCTCATGGGCATGGCACCATCTGCGCCCAACCCATACCTGTCCCGCATTGCTGGGAATACCATGGGGATGCCCGAAATGCGTTCCCAGTCCCATGCCCAGCCCATGCGTGCCCAGTCACCACCCAAAGTGTGCCAGACAGCCACCATGGGGATGCAGTCCAAATTATTCAGGATAGTAAAAACTGAAAGAGATTTTAAAGAGATCCAGATAGAGGGAAGTGAAGGTGCAAATTTGCCCATAGTCCCCTCCCTGATGATTTAACAGGACACCCCTGCTGTAGAAGACACTTTAGGGTGCACTTTTGCAAATTAAGTGTACAGCAGGTGGAATAAATCCTGTTGCAGATGGAAGAGAAGGAACTAGTGACTGAGGCTTGCCCCTAGAACAAGATATTCAAATGTCCCCCATGTGCTTCTCACCACAAAACTTTGGATGCCACCTCTAGATGGCTAACACAGTGCCAGACAGAACAATGAGATTTTCCCAGTCTCAAGGTGCCCTATTGCATTGACCCTCAGAAGTTGTTTAACTACTCATGGCAACTGAATTGACCATATGTGGTCATGAGGCACTGCTGACTGTCCCTATGCAAAACCACCTTGAACAGCCTCCTGGAAGGCTGAAGTGCTCATGAACGAGCAAGGCCAAGCCCTCAACTTGTAAGCATCTTAAAAATAACAGTTATCTGTTTATTGATATTTTGGGAAGTATAAAATACTGTTTTTCAAAAAGCTTTGTTGACTCATTAACATTTTAATTTTCATCTTCAGCTTTATGCTTGGCTATATAGGGAGACTACACTCACCAAATTTTGATTTAAAAAGTACATTAGGAAGCAGGGCCAAGAGTTAACTAGGACAGTAGTGTCTGCATTGTGCTGCTGGATGTGTGGAAGTTACCAGTGTGAGTTTCCACTTCGGTTATATGGACAAAAGTGAATCTACAATGCCCCTGCTTCTGTTAAAAGTGATCCTTGGTTTCTTAGTAAAATCTAAGTAATCAGTTTTACTTTGCTCTATTTATTTTCTTCCCAACTGTCTGAAATAGCATGTTTTGCAATTTTCTGTGGTTGCTTTAATACACACACACACATTTTTGAAATCTATTGTTTGCTTTTGTTTCATTTTCAAATGAACATGCTTTTGGAATTTATCTAATTTGGAGAAAGGGAAAATCATCTTTTTAAAATTTGATTTGCTTTGTATTGAATAAGCTTGAGATGTTGCTGATACTGGCTATATGGATTATTGGTGTCTGCCAGATGTTTTTTGGTATAACTCCCATCTTCTCTTAACTATGGCTTCGCTGTTGAAGGGTGATGGAAGAAATAGTCTAAAACATCTGGAGAAGATTCCATTGGAAAGACTTGTGAATACTTTAACTATTTTGGCTCTTATTCATTGCAACATGCATGGCCAGATGTTTTCATATGTTTGCCCACACTTATTCAGCTATTGCATTCATGTACCCATTCCTTGCTCAGGTGTTGCCCTTATCAGTATTAACAATCTAAGTGAACATTTTAAAAATCCTTTTGTGGGTGTTTGAACAGTAACAGCATTGAATCAGTAACACAAACAAATTTCCCCTAACAAATATACAGTACAGAAGTGGCTTGTATGATTCCAGTAGAGTTGACATTTAAGGCTACAATCTTGCACTGAACCTGGAAGTTAAACTGTGCTGCTCAAGGACAAAGCAGTGTGATGCAAAGACCTTTTCACATTACAGCCGGAACAGCTGTAATACAGTTAGGCTAAGACAGTTCGGGACGTGTTCCCCATCTGCACGTAGGCAGGAAAGGAACGTGTCTGCATGTGTTCCTACCTGCCTATGTGCAAATGGGGAAAGTGCCGTAAAGTGTCCTAGCCTGAAAAGCCTGGACTCCCTGGTCACTGTGAGTTCTAGGGGACAGGCTCATGTCCCCTAGGGCCCATAGGAACCCTACCTGGGCACCTACCCACCCCCATGGCCCGGGGACGTGCACACCTGCACCTACCTGCTAGCTGTCCTGGCTCCAAGTGACCCAGTTCAGCCGGTGCTATGCGTTTGTGCATGCACACGCTGCAGCCTCTGATTCGTCAGCCAGCTCACATGAGCCGGGTCACTTGGAGCCAGGACAGCCAGCAGGTAGGTGCACGCATGCATGCCCCCAGGCCTCAGGGTGGGTGCACAGGGTGGGTGTGGGTTCCGAGGGGTGGCTCAGGCCCGCAAAAGCCGGCGATCTGACCCGATGGACCGGGGGATATGAGCACCCTTGGAAGACCGGGACCAGCTGAAGTGCTGACAGGCTGATCCCGGTCTACCAAGGGAGCCCACATCTCCCAGCCCGTAGACAGCCGGCGGTCCGACCTCTCCCCACCCTGGAAAGGGGCGAGGGGAGACCGAACTGGGTGTCTCCCCCTCTGCTTCAGTCCTGGTGGAACTGAAGCAGCTGGGAGTGAGCCACTCTCCCCCCCCCCCATGCATGCAGATCACTCACCTTGCTGGGCTGGGGCGTGATCTGCCACGGTCTGTGCAGGTGTACACACTCCCAGTAGATGGGACCCACTGGGTCCCATTTACCAGAGTGCACATGGCTGTGCAGACCCATGGCATATCGCACCCTGGGCCTGGCAAGGTGAGTGATTTGCATGGACCTGCCAGCTGTTGGGCCTGCATGCCCTCCACACATTCCAAAAGGCCTAGTGTGAAAAGGCCTCAGTATGTTGAGGTAGAACCAGTAGTGAAGATGCAACCATGCTTCACTAAAGCAGGCAAAGTGTCTTACCACTATGCCAGTTTGAAAATCATGCTGACAGTGAGGAGAAAAAGGAGGTGCCTGTCCTTGATTCAGTGCTTTCCATTAGTTAACCATCCAGTGTTGGCCATTCTGTCTGCAAGGGCTGAAGGCCCAACAACAGGGTTTGGGTACATTCAGTGAATTACTAGGACTTGCAAAACAAACCCTGGATTTCTCCTGGTAACTCCAAGATTCATTCCTACTGCTAACCCCAAAATAAAGCTCTGCCCTTCTTGACTGAGAAAGAGAGAGAGACAATACAGTATATTCCCATACTAGAACTTTGGTGGTATAGGTATCACCAACCTACTAGCTGGAACAAATGAACTACAGGACATTGTCCCAAGGTGTTGATAGTTAATACTGTTACAAGAACTGCCTTTATACATATGTCTGGCACTAAGGATATTTGTTTGTTTGTTTGTTTGTTTAACATGTATATCCAGCTGGAGATCCCAGGGCTGTTCACACAGTGATAAAAATGAACCCTAAAACATATTTAGAATATAATCCATTGAACCTCCCTTCCTCCCATCCTCATAGGACCACATTCAGAGAAACTAAGAATCCAAGAACGGGGCTAAGGAATACATTTTAACCAGCCTACCTGCCAACCCTCCATTGGTAGGCTATTCCATGTTAGCAATCCAAGGAACAGGGTTAGTGTTGGTGTCAGTATTATTGCCTTGAATGAGTGGAAGCTTCTTTGCTACAAATGGTCCCTGGCCATCCAGTCTAGATCCTAAAGTTCTTATTCATACAATAAGCTCAATTTATAAGAGAATACTAGTGGAATCATGACATGGTCTGTGGTTTGCACAGTATTTCCAAGAGATCATACAACAGCAAGCACATACGAGCCTAAAGTCCTTGTTAACAAGTTTGCACTGTTAAATACATTCATAAGTTCAATTCTAATCACTGAACCATGTTGGATTTCATAAAAAATATGGAGCACAGGGGAAGCCAATTAAACTGGAAGATGTTTTTAATTTATAAGCTAGCTTTACTTCTACAGAACTTGGGCTCATTTCCTAAAACAATATAGCTAGTATGGTACTCACCTTAAAGCACTGAGAAATTACTCAAATACCTCCTTTCAAACCATCAGGTGATTTAGAAACCTGACATGTTGGAAACTGCTAGCCTCCTTAAAAGGTAAAGCAAAAGAATTCCTAATGATAATGTTTGAAGAATGTTCATTCCAAGGGAATTACCTATTCTTTTTTGTCATCATACCTATTATTAATGATATTAATAACTGTTATTCTGAAAGAGCAAGCAAATATTAGGTGCTCACTCTCACAAGATGCATGCAATACCATTACACCTCTTTTGCTGCCTTTTATTAATACTCCAAGGTAAACATACCTACCTAGCTCTTACGTAAATACTGAAGTAAAGGCAATATTTTGAAGGGAAAAATGCTGAATACCAAGTAGCTACTGTTAAGGTTCATATGAAATCATTTGCATGGCATTGCTGAAAAGACACAGGCATATTGCCTTGGAATTTAAACTGGTCCCAGATTTATTTAGGGATTCTCTACAAAGTTAAATGTTAATGCAACTGAACGTGTAAATGATAAAAACAAGTTACAAACATATCCAAGCATCTTTAAGTTAAATCTGCCTTTTCTTGTTCAAACTCAACACTTTTTATGAACATAGACAATCCTACCAAACATTTATGAGGAGTTCTAACAATAACTACCTATCACCTTTTAGTCTCAAACAAAATTAAATATAGCATTTAAACGAAAGACAATGGAATCATGCCCTGTGATTAGTTCAAGCCATATGGAGGTGATAGAATCATTGGGTGGACTTCTGAATAGTGAGTGATTCAAGAACTTCAAATTCAAACCAGGGCTCATGTTGTGTCAAGGAACTGAGAACAGAATGAGAAATCAGATTACTGTCCTTGTCTGTCCAGGCCCTTGTTCAGGGTTTGAAAATGTGAATATTTTGGCAATTTCCATATGGTACACATTGGGAGTGATGTCCAGGCTACTCTTGGCCCAGGTTGAGTGAGCCACAGGCTGTCTGGCATATCCCCAGCCTAGCCTGACATTGGAGGCCAGGAACAAGCATTTCCAGCCACCAAAGTTGCTTGCAGGATCTATCTATCATCTATCATCAATCTATCTATCTATCTACCCATCCATCTATCTACCCATCCATCTATCCATCTATCCATCCATCCATCTATCATTGTCTGTCCCCTATACTCAGAGGTCTCAGGGTGGGTAACAATATTTAAAATCAAACATACTAAAACAATAACAGTATATATTTTCTCCAGATGTGGAGATATGACCACATTTCCAGGGCTATTTCCAGGAACCAGTGAAATAGCACCAGGCTTCACTTGTGGACTGGTCCAACTGTCTGCATGGCAGATTGTTGGTCCAGTGTATTGTGAGGAACACAAGGGGAACTCCTTTAAAGAAAAGTACAGGTGAGCTGCCACTGTCATGTGCACAGGCCAATCCTGAAATACAGTCTATTTTACGGACATGAGGCTTTTTCGCACTGCAACGCGTTCCGTGTGGAACGCATGCAGACGGGAAGCTTAAGACACTTCCGGGTGCTTTCACCATTCACACACAGGCGCGCCGGAACGCGTTCCGGCGTGCCTGTGTGTGAACGGTAAAAGCGCCCGGAACTGTCTTGGCCGGCAAAGGCCGGCCAGGGGCGAGGATTCGGCCGGCAGCGCTGCCGCCCATTGGGTGAGAGCACCCAAGGGGCGGCAGCGCTGTCAAGCCAGCCGCCGTGCTTCGTGCCAGGTCTATGGGCCCGGATCGGGCCCTGGGGACCTGGCATGAAGATGCCCGGGCACCCGGGCGCCCATCATGGGGCCCGGGGCAAGCCCCCTATGGGGTAGGACGCCTTTGGAGATCAGAGCCCCTGGCTCTGATCTGCAAAGGCTTCGCCCCGCGCCCCGATCTCGCCCATCTACGGGCTGCAGGCGCCTGGATCTAGGCGCCTCCATCCCGCAGATAAGTCCCCCGCCCCCCCAGTCCCCAAAACCCCCACCCCAACCACCCTCCGACCCGGATCGGGCCGATCTTCGCGGTGAAGGTGCTTACAGCGAGGCACCTTCACCGCGAAGATGATTCCCCCCCTCCCCCAGGGCCCCGGGATGGGACGCGCGTGACGGATCACCTACCTCGTGGCCGTCCGCAGTCCGACTGAGGGGGGCATGCCGGGAGCGCGCAGGACGCAGCCCACCTAGGCCCCCTATTGGACAAGCAGTTCACGTGCTTGGTGAAGCACCTTCACCGCGAAGATCGGCCCGATCCGGGTCGGAGGGTGGTTGGGGTGGGGGTTTTGGGGACTGGGGAGGTGGGCGGCTGATCTGCGGGGCACTCGCGCCCCGCAGATGGCTGCGATGGGGGCGGGGGGACCCTTGGGGGACTGGAGCGATGCGCTCCGGCCGCCCAAGGCGTTCCCCGCCCCCAGCCAGCCCAACATCGACCTCCTGCCACCCCAGAAAGGGGCGACAGGACGCCAATGCTGGTGCCTCGTCGGCTTCGGCAGCCCCATTGGGGCTGCCGGACCCGGGAAGGAGCCACGTCCCGGCGGCCGTCGGAGACGACAGACGGGACGCACCGAATCGGGGTTCCCCTGTCCCATCTGCCAGGGTCACTGACCCTGGCAGATGGGAAAGGGGAACCCCGATTCGGTGGGTCCCATCTACCGGCTTCACCGCACTGGCGCGATCGCCGGCCCGGCAAGTCGGGCCCTGGGGGCGTGCCGACGGCTGTCAGGGAGAGAAGCATGAGCGAACGCTTCTCTCCCGGAACGCGCCGGGACGGCTCGTACGCGTAGGAACGGATGCAGAGCACTTTAAAGTGCTCTGCATCCGGAACGCGTGGAAGACAGCTCCGGACATAAGGCGGCGCAAGCCCCGCTGGGGCAATGCGAATGCCTCGTCCGGAGCTGTCTTCCACGCGTACCGGAAAGGCCTGTGCGAAAGGCCTATGGTGTTCAACAAGGATAGCTTGCACAAGTCAACAGCTCAGTGCAAATGTTGCCATTGTTAGCAATGGCAACAGGAGCATTAAGGTTGGCAACAAGTATGTATAACATTATATGCCATCTCCATCATAAAAGTGCTGAGAAAAGCATAACCAGTAAACAGTTGTTTTTAATAGCATTTGTCCCTTTATGTTCCAGGGTCCATTTTCCTGCACTGTGCTTACTGGACAAATTTTCAGTGTTTGGTGACATAGTGACATGGGTGTATGTGACATGGTTGTGTGTAGTTCTTCAACCAACTTTTTGCTGGAACTTGATGCTGGAGCCGGTCCCCTTTTCTCATCCAGACTATGGATGAGCAAAGGTGGAGGTTAAGCTGACAGTTTGTGGTTATTTCCAGAACAGGGTGAAAAGGCCTAGTCTATGATAGGCAACCCATCCCACCTTGGGATGGATTGCTGTTGAGGCATGCCCATGCTGTCCCATGCCCATCTTGGATGGCCCATGCTGTCCACAACTTGGCTTCCTATTCTAAAGTTGGGGCCAAGTCCTTGAAGCCAGCCTTTGAAGTTCTCAGCCTTTGCAATTCCCATCTGTGAACTTTTTGGCATATGCTGACCTCTGGTGCACTTCCAGTAATGCTTTCTTGTAGAAATCTCAAAAGCCCTTCCTCACACTGCATTCCAGAGTGTCATGATTCCCCAACAGTCCAGCCAGTGCCAGCCCTCCTAAGAGTAGCTGTGCACCAGTTGGATGCTGGGCTTGTGCAATAGGCCGAGTGAGTACTACAGGCTTAAAGCAATAAACTGGTAGCAAGCATTCAAATAGTAAACCAAAACAGGTTTATTGTTACAAAGAAGCAACAAGAAAGTAATGAAGCAGAATATAAAGTTCAGGTATTGTCAGCTTAAACCATTTTGGAATATTATCCAGGGGCATTTCTGCACTTAGCTTCTCATCCGTTTGATGGGAAAAGTGCAGAACAGACTAACGTGTCCTAGTGTTCATATTTAGGAAGACTAGTAGTCATTAGCCTAACCACCAGGTGCTTGGACATTCACCTGCATCCGGTCACATGTCTAACCGCTGAGAGGGAGCCATCATTCAAACTCAGTAACTTCAAGGCTCTAGTCTAGTGATCTTAACACTGCACTTCACTGACTTTCTTTATAACCAATAAATGGAAAACTTCATTATCCTCCCACCTTTTTTCCTTGTATACCAAAATATTTGGCTGGATAGTAGTTTTTTCTTTCTTTCAGACCTGTACTTTTTGAGTTCTTGTGAAAAGAATAAAGACAAGTACTATTTATTGTAAGCTGTCCCAGAAATTAATTCTGTTAGAATAGAACTTTCCAACATTACTTGCTATATAATTTTCTTATTCCCTGGAGGGGAAAAGCTCATATTGGAAAATGGAGGTGATGTAATGAGAAGTGAAGGAATTCCACAAGGTTGTTCATTGACTGCAAAAGGTCCTATTGGTGTGACTTTTCACTGGCCTAAAAGCTCAGACAGTCTAACTGATAACTCCAATAAACTTTTAATTGTGATGGCACCAAATATTATTGGATCAGTGACTCCCACCCACCCCCACCCCTAGTTTAGACTTTGGGATCAAAGGTAACTCAGAAGCCACAGAAATATGGGCCACTTTTATTCAAATCGCAACTCCTGCTGATTGCTTCCAGAGCATTCTCCCTGTTTCTATGAAATTAGACAACCCAGAGGTTGTTTTTGGTGTGTAAATATCTCTAGCAGCACCTCTAACTGGCCTCAGAGCATCCCAGAAAGCAGTGTGCTCTGAAAAAGGGACTTTTTAAGTGTGCTCTGAAAAAGGTGGCTGTAAAAAATTGCTTCTCTATTTCACTGAAATGCTTGAATTTTGAGATAGCATGTCTCTTTTTATATTTCTTGTTTTATTTTCAAATACTTCTTTCCATGTTTTACCTCATAACTTCACTTCCAGGCATTGTAGGAAGTCAAAGGAAGAGAAGGAGGGAGGGAAAGATAATTTTGACCAGATTGCTATGCAAACAGAAAAAGTTTTTATCCAGCCAGAATGGATGAGCCAACTCTTCAATGGATGCAATTTTTTTTTTTAAAAAAAAAAACATTTTGGCCATGGTCATATCTTTATTTAAACCTTCCTCAGTCCATCTTCAGGTCTGACTGCTCACTCCTTTTCATTCCTATCCATTCTGTTTGTTGACTTTCCATTTAGGAAAGGCTAAATGGGAGGTGGAAAATCCACAAATAAAATGGTAGAAATGAAAAGGTGAGAGCAGTAAGACCTGAAAAAGATTTAAAGTGAAAGTGTAACCATGGCCTTTCAGTATTTCAGTGAAATAAGTCACAAAATGTTGCATGCAGTATCTCTCTCCAACAGGCTGAAATTAGTATAACTTGTTTCCCTCAATGCTAAGTTAAATTGATGGAGATCTGTGGTAGCAGCATGACCCCCATGACATCTAACCCTGTAGTGATGGAATGACTGAAAAAATAGAAGGCCACAGGACAATTATGAAACACCGGCAGTTCCGCAATGGCTGGTATACCATTGTATTAGGTAAGTGTATTAGGAGCCTCCCTTCACATAGGGCCTCCCTCAGACCACATCAGTGTGTGAGAGGGAGGGTCCTAGTGCACTTATTGGTTCGGTATACAAGTCAGTGCAGAATCACCCTGAGAGCCAGTATGTATTGGGGTTTTTCCCCACTAGCATTAAGTACCCATTGAAGGACCAATTAAGGACCCATTGGGCTCAGAGCAGGATGTCCCAATTTCCACTACAGACCCCATTAGAGCCACATTTGTTTCCACCACAGCTAGGGAAATCTGAATCATATGGATCCTTCAGGACCTATAATCTGTATTTCCTGTAGACCATTAAAAGGGTCTACATTGGGTGTTTCCGCACTATCTGGGGAACTGGTTTACCTGCCCCCCCCAAAAAAGTAAGATTAAAGACACTTACCTTAAGTGGCTTGTGCATTGGAGTCCTCTTCTGCGACCCTTTGTGGAGGCCGCTTCCACATTTCAGTGTGCAAGACCAATTTTTAAAATCAGTTTTGCTCCCAAAATCCAGATTAAAAATCAGGTCTTCAATCTGTTGCTTCACCTGGATGTGTGCCGAAGCAGGATGCTTCTGCACATCGCCAGGTGAAGGGACGATGTCCCTCCGGCTGCCAGGTTGGGAAGGGCAGAAGCAAGACTGCCTGCTTCTGAAGCCCTTCCCCCATGCGCTGAGTGCTGCCAGAAACACGTGGTGACTGGCAGCTCCATGCTCCAGTCCCACAGCTCCAGGGGTGGCATCGGTGGTGCGCAAGCTGGAGGACTTTTGGAATGGGTTCTGATGCGTCACACAGCACCCACTCCATCCATCTTCTCGGATCCGTCCTCCGGATCTGTCACTATTTGTGACAGATCCTCAGGAGGATGGATTGCCGAAAAACAGATCTTTTTAGATCCATTTTTCAGCGGCCAATGTGGAAGTACCAATTGGGTACTTCCCTTAATCCGGATCTACTAGATCCAGATAAAGGGAAGTGCCCAGTCCTTAGATCCGGATCTTATTAGATCTGGATTAAAGGAGCCCAGTAGAAAAACACCCATTGGTGGATTATCAGAAGTTCTTTTAAATGCTGTGAACAGGAATGATTTAATTATCTATTTGGAACTAATAGGTATGGCACACTATAATTAAATTAATGATTGTGATTGTGATTTTTAAGATGTGGTAAAGTTAAAAATTTTGGGGGGCACTAGAAAATAATTGATTCTCAAAGTGGGCAGTAGACAAAATAAGTTTGAGCACCTATGGCCTTTTCTGTGGTGGCCCTCAGACTCTGGAATAGCCTTCCTCTTTTCATCAGGCACTTACACTATATAGTTTTCTGTGCCTGTGCTGCCCTGTTAGGGAGGGGGGTGAGAGGGAGGTTTTAATATTTTATATGTTTTTATTTTTTTCTTATTGTAACCTGCCCTGGTACCCGTGGGTGAAGGGTGGGATATAAATTTCACAGGTGAATAAAATTTGTTTCATTTTAACCAAGCCACTGCTAGGACCTACACTGGAAGCAGTTGCAGTAGTGTGTGTCTCTACTTCTACTTCGAAGATCACCTAAATCAGATTATACAAATTGGTACCACTCACTAATAAATGCGAATTGAAATGCAGACTGTCTACGTCAACATCTTATGAATATTTTCCTTTGTGTGATGTATTTGTGCATACCAGTCCTGCACTTGCGTGTGCCTCTCTTTATTCATTAAAGCCCTGAAGCAATGATAGGGATGCTGTGGGGAAAGCTTGGGGTGGGGAAGCGTATTCACATCAATGGCTTAGGGAAGTGGTCAGTTCACAAGGTCATTTCCCTGTGCAATTCTGTGACAGCTGGAGAATATTAACTAAAATATCTGCATTCCAGAAAGTTACAAAAGAAAGAATGAAAGGCAATCAGAGGTAATCAAAGGTCTCAAACATTTTATAAAAACTATTAATACTATTAGAATAACGAAGATATTTTTAAATTTAGCAAGTCAAATTGATTTCCAGCAAAGTCCTGTAGCTCAAAGATCTACATAATGATCAGGGAGTGAGTCCTGCTGAATTCAGTGTGGCTTACTTCCAAGTAGACTTATATAGGATTGCATTGGTGGACAAGAAAATAAAATGCAACTTTGATTCATCTTTGACAAATGCCGCCAGTTTTAAAGCAAGAGATATAAAATAGACTTGAGTTATCCAAAGACAAGACGATACTATTAGGAGCAATAAACAGAGATAATTTTAATGACTACTAGGTTATTATTAATCCAAATATCTAACATTCAAACGTACGGATTCAAATGTTACGGATTCAAGTCAGATTTTAAGACTTCAAATCTTAAATATCCAAATCGAATTGGATTTTATGACATTCGAATCTACTCGGATTTGAATATCAAAAATACATCTGTGCACATCCCTACTCCACAAATGGAAATTCGGGTTGATTTAAGGCTTCAAAAAACTCATTAGAATCCAATATATGTTTTAATCTAAGTGTAAATTTGCCAAAATCTAGTTCTAGGAACCAACAGGGACTCCCATCTAGTCTCAAGGATTAAAAACACCAAGTGTGATGCTAGTACACATTATTGGGTAATGCACTTTTCCTCTCCAGAGGATGGGAAGCCAAGTGCAGAAACATCCAGGATTAAGGAAAAGAAAGATGTTGCATAACTGAAAAAGTTGGTAGTAAAGGTTCAAGGAAGGAACCACCCCATTTAGCAAAGATGGAACTGGCTAAAGTTGAGCAAGGTGGGTGTCCCATAAGAACAGTGTTGACAGTACTGCACTATACCCACCATCCTTGCAGGCTTAGTGCTTGGAGTGTTCTAGAGTGTGCTACAAGTTACCTTCAAACAAACTCAAGGATTGCTGGTCCATAGGGCCAAAGTGGAAATTCCCCTTCAACACCAATAGGTTCAGAGCATGAGCTTCTTTTTTAAATATCCAGTTTGGAGTTGGCTGATGTATGCATAATCTTTATGTTCAATGGGGTTGGGTGTAATTTTCAGGTGTAATTTACAAGGAACCAAAGTCTTATAGTGTTATACCTACCATTAGCGTTACCCTGGTATTCTTTCTGTTTAGCTACCTCATGTTCTAGCCTTGTGTTCCAGTGGGCATCAGTCATTGATGAAAACCAGTATATGATGCCAAAAGACTCAGGGACCCTCTAGATGAAAAGGGGAAATGCCAACTTATTTTTTAAAGGTAGCATTTCCCTGTTGGCAGGTTTGAGTTCATCAAATTTGCCCAGTGGGGATTCATGATATTTAATGACATGCAGCACCCTATATGGCTGCAAATATGGCCAATAAATTCAGTTCTGTGGTTTTCTTAGCCATATGGTTTTCATAGAAAAGGGCTTTAGGAAAGCCTTTCTTAAATTTAGTGCAAAAGAGAATGGGCCAGCAGCACAATGACCAGTGGTCAGGCTTGTCTGTCAATTCAGACCCCGTGAAACTATCTTCCCATGCAACCACAAAGTAAGGAGGGCCTTTTCTTGGGTTCTAATCAAATGTGTTAGTGGGACAAAGAGAACATACTTGAAGACTGGCCTCTAGTAAAGGGTATAGGAAAGAATATGGGCTTTCAGAAAACTGGTATTTTGTCATTTCCTATTTATTTAAAACCTCATAAATACTTTATTTTTTAAAAAGGTCACTAAAATATGTGAGGAATTTGGCCTCAATATTTATAAAATATACATACTTTAGTACACATAGCTATAATTTCTGTGCAACAGGCTTGAAGTAATAGATATATCACCACAGCTTTGGAAAGTTTAATATTTCAGATTTGTAGTTTATCTAATTCTCACTTAAGCTTGAAGGCATTCAAAGGAACAGAACTGAAATACTTTATGTTATATGTTATGATGTGGATTTGACATCTTGTAGTATGGAATTTCATCTACCTGTATCTTCTAGTTAAAGTGGAAAAAAATCACACTGAAAAGGGATAGAAGAATAAAATGATTTTTCATTATTTTAGGCTGTAATTGGCTTCCCAGAGAACAATCAAATCAACAAATGTTCTTGTTCATAGCTGCAGTTTCTATGAAATCAGATTTCCATAATAAGGGGCAGAAAAGAAGGTATCTACGAGAATGCTAGAATGCTTATATCCACAAAGTTGCCCCAAAATATCCTTTAAACAAAGGAAATTATGGCAGTATTGGATCTCAATAATTCCTTCCTTCCTTCCTTCCTTCCTTCCTTCCTTCCTTCCTTCCTTCCTTCCTTCCTTCCTTCCTTCCTTCCTTCCTTCCTTCCGGACCAGAAAAACAAACTTTTTGGAATAATGGAAAAGGTTATTCATCCATCTTTACCTTATGCCCTTTCCCCATCTCCTCCCACTGCTTTTTGGGTTATTCTGCCAGTTGTTCAGATCTTTTGTTACATGACATTCCTGAATTATGTACTATAGATGGTAACATTCAAAGGGAAGCATTTTAGAATAGATTGGAATTCTTAGTATTGTTCTTGTTTGTTTGAGTTTCATTACTCATCATCCTTCCTATGGTACAACCACTTCACAGAGGTTTCAAGTAAACTGCCAGATCTGGGAGGTAAAAGAAAATGAACATTCATAAACATAATTCTTTGGCAATGGAGACAGAAGATCATATTTCTGCTGCATGCAATTACCTCTCATGGCTACATATAGCTTTTAAAACTTATAGATGCCTCATTTTTTTAAAGCAGTCCTAATTTTTCAGCAGAATCTCATAGTCCTGCACAGACCATCCTCATTACACAGAACTTCTTCCCCAGGCACAGTGTGGGACTTCCTCTGGTCTGTGTAAATGTAGAGCAATTCTAACAGTTCTATACCTATGCTATGTTCTCCGCTGCCAGGCATGGCTACAATTAGACCTCTCCCTGGTGAGAGAGGTTCAGACAGAACCAGAGTGGCATGGCAGAAGTGTGGTTAGTGCTGCGTTATCCCATCACTGCAGCAATAGCATCACACAGGTGTGTTAGCCCATTTCCATTTCCATTTCCATTTCCATTTCCATTTTTATTTGTATACCGCCTTTCCAAGAGGCTTTTGCTCAAGGCGGTTTACAGCAAATAGGAAAAAAAACCAAATACAACACAGATACAATCATTACATGAAGAAATATGGCAAATATAATCAACAGCTTACATCAAAAACAATTCTTGCCCCAGGCAGTTTACATAAGAAAAAAAACACCATTGCATAATATAACAAATGATACATTATATAGTTTAAAAAAATTATTATAAAAATGTATATAGCAGTTGGGACAGCCAGCCACTGAGCCTCCCTCCTCTTGTCCATACCGGTGTTGGGGCTGGCTGCTGCAGAGGGTTTGTAGCTCTCACAGCAGGTGGGATGGTCGAATGCTGTGGTTCTGTGTATGGTGGTGACTGGCACCTTGCCAGCACTGAGGAAAGCACTGATGAGGTTAGGGATAGATGCAGTATCCCAAAAGTGAAGATACAAAATTCCCTATATCTTCAATGTGTATATGTGTGTGCCTTCCCCAACTACCGAGCCCAATCCAAGGTATTAACATTGACTTCTAAGGCCCTAAATGACTTGGGCCCCAAATATCTAAAGGAATGCCTCCATCTTCTCGTGCCTTAAGATCTGGAGGGGAGGCCCTCTTGGTTGTTCTACCTCCTTCAGTCTTAAAAGGGGTGGGCATCTGGGAGAGGGCCTTCTCAGTGATGGACCCCAGGCTATGGAATAGTCTCCCCTTGAGGTGCATTATGCCCCTTCATTGTATATGTTTAGGAGGGCAGTGAAGATGTACCTCTTTGCCCTGGCCTTTGGTTAAATGGGAATATACTGTCTCTTCCTACTTTACAGATGCTGTTATTGTTTTAATATATATTGTTGTTGTTTTAATATATGTCTGATTTTAAATGTTGTTGCCCACCCTGAGACCTTCAGGTATAGGGTGGGATAGAAAGAAAGAAAGAAAGAAAGAAAGAAAGAAAGAAAGAAAGAAAGAAAGAAAGAAAGAAAGAAAGAAAGAAAGAAAGAAAGAAAGAAAGAAAGAAAGAAAGAAAGAATGAATGAATGAATGAATGAATGAATGAATGAATGGGATAACAATCTCTCTCCACCAGTGTGGCACCTAAAAAAGATAAAACCATTCCAGAGACCTAATGTAAATGGTCACGTTCTCAGGCTGCATCTGCTCAGGAAAGAAATCTTATCAGGAATGGAGACTTTGATGCAGAATGGAGATGCTGCCTGAGTCGTAATTTATTTTATCTGTTTTTACACTGATTTTATTGTAACCCACCCTGAGACCTTTGGATATAGGGTGGAATAAAAATACAGATAGTGAAGTGTGTGTGTATTCTGATAATATGACAGCTGTATCCCTATAAACTCTCCTAGGGTTACCTTTTTAAAAAGGGGAAATACATTGAAATATATTTAAATACACAGAGCCAAATGGGCTGAATCAGTATAAAACAGCTTCCTATCTTTGTAGGAAAATATGTATTCTGTTCCTTATTTGAATACTGAAATAAGCATTTATCCCAACAAACTTTGGGAAGCTGATACAGGCATTAGCCTCATGGTCTGTTGATTAGCAATTGCAACAGCATGTGTTTTAAATAAAATAGTTTGTGTGTCTTACTCTACCCCAGATTTGGCCCAGCTGAAATGTAGAGATCTTCTTAATGTCATTTGTATGATTGACTCTTCCAGGGATAGCAGTTGATGCTTTATTTTCATTGGCCATAAAGAGAGGTACTGTATCTTCCAAAAAGAAAAATGGTTCTTACTCTAAAGACTAACAAAATGAAGAGTTCGCTGGCATCTCCTAAGTTGCAACAGTCACAACTTCACTGAAGTTCTTAGAAGTGCAAGTGCTTTCTCTCTTGCTCTCTTTTGCAATCTGCTCTACTATATATGAGCCAGACTTTAGAATTTAAATTACAACTACAGGTGCAAATTACTCAAAACATTTTGTTGGGATGGATTTCATTTGTTTGGATTTGAGCAACTAAACCATACATCTTCAGACAGATTGTTAGAAACTGGATGTACAGAAATTTGCACCCACTACACACACTTGGAAAACATTGGATGTGTTGTATAAAAGGTTTAGGTTGCACAGTCAAATGACCTTAATTCATGTGTTCTTAGGCTGCACAATATCTCTGCGCATTTGGATAATTTTGGGGGGAGTCACAGATCAGCTGTTACTAGGTGGGGGAGGGGAGGGAAAGGCTCTGATAGGATGGATTCAGACTGGAGCTTCTTCCCACTGCTGTCTTCAAAGTATCCTACTTCCTGCTTTCTGACAAACCATGCATTGCTAGCTGTGCTCAGACTTTGAAATCCATGAAGTTCACTGCAAACTTAAATCATCATGTTTGTGGAGCAGAGAAGAATTCAAGGTGGGGTATCCATTCAGACTTTTTTTCTGATTGCTTAAATCACCATGTTCCCACTAAAATGGGACTTGAGTCAAAATTATCACCTTCTCTGATATTCTTCTACCTTGACTAAGAAAGCATCCATAGGGTCCACTGAGATGAGGATTCTTACTTCTGCTGCATGGTGGGGGAGGTATGCTGCCCAAACAGACAATACATCACACACACACACACACACACACACAAACACACACAAACACACAAACACACACACCATTTTCAGAGCTGACAACCTCAGAAATGTTCTATCAACTCTGAAGATGAGAGTCTCCTCATACCAGAAAAGGCCATAGGCCAGTGGTGCTTTTTCAGCCCGACATCTGTGAAGTGCTGGGTTTGTTGGGAGCACTGCTTCCATTTGCACTAAGTGCAGCAGACAAAGTGTGTGGTGGACACCGGGCCTCTGTATGACAAGAACATTTACACTGTGCTCTGGGGACCACCTGAGGGTGTCTGCTACTGCAGGTTAGGATGCAGCCTAAGTTTAGGGTTTTGGGTGTGGAAAAGAATGCTTAAAAACAATGATCTTTCAAAAGTTTCTTTTCTCTATCTGCCTAGAAGAAAAGACAAAAGGTTTGAGTTTTTGTTTCTTAAAATCACTTTTATGCTCAGACTGAACTAAGTTCATGGAATCCTAAAGTTTATGTAATTCTGAATGATCAAGCTCCTTCCAGTCTACTTTTGCACTTCCTGTTTTCCTTTATAAACGGGTCTAAAAGCAAGACATGCCAAAATAACTTGAGGAGGCTTGTTCTCATGAGAATTTTTAGCTCAGTTTTTCTTACTCATACAAAGTCATGGAGATCAGATGGGTCCTGACAAGCTGAAGGATATCAGGTTGATTAGCCAAAGCCAAAATGCATATCTTCTTAAGATTCCCAAACATTAGTGAAGGGACTGTAACTCAGTGGGAGATGCAGAAAGGCACAGGTTCAATCCCTGGGGCATTTTTGTACTTGTTTTCCATTGGACGGGAAAGGTGCATGATAGACTAATGCTTACTATCCTTCATACTAGGGAACAGTGGTACACATTAGCCTAGCCCTAACACATCTGGAGACTTACCTGAATCTGGTCACACATCCAGTCCTCCGCAGGATGCCACCATTTTGGGTGTCGTGCCCTGCGCAACTTCGCATGCACCAGTACATTTGTCATAGTGATGATGATGCGCTGCACACACACAGTTGTGTCAGGGGTCATCTGAGGTGCCAGCACGCTTGCACAGCACCTAAGATGGCTCCTGTTGCACCAGAAACAGTGCAGATGGTTGCCATTAGACGTGTCAGTTAATGTTAGTTTGCATATGGTGGACAATTTTTTGCGTCACCACTAGTTTATAATTAGTTAACATCTGGGGAGGCAGGGGGCATTTGTAGGCTGTATACACATCCTGCAAGTGCAGATGCACTTGCCCAGATGTTAACTAATTATAAACTAAGAGGCCAAGTTCGAATTGGCCTCTGGTGTCCCCCAGGAAGAAGGATAAGGATGATGGTGGGACATTAACTAGGAAAGGTTCTGCTGATTCTAGAAGATTGGATCAAATGAACAAATTCTAAATCATATAAAGAACATTTTTGCAGAAGTTAAATTCTCATAGAATCAAGAATGGACTTCCTGCCATTGCAATACAGATAAAGCATAATTTACATTCTCTGTTAATACAGAACTGCAGCCAATTCATTGACTTCAACAGGCTTAATTTATGACCAACATAAGGCTACCGATTTGAAAGACTTCAATTAAGAAAAGGAATAAGAGAAACAATATATGGTGTCATATGGTTATATTTTTCTCATTCCATTTGCAGGAAATCATGGGGAAAATTGCATTAAATGAACTGAATGGTTTTCACTACCACACAAAATATGTTAGTATTGCTATTAGAACACCACCCTATATTCCAGCACTTCTCAAACATTCTCCAAAACCTTGGACCACTTAAAATGTGTTGAATATCTTGGAAGTCACTTTGTTCCTGATGGCTCTAGTGTTATTCTGTTTCTGTTGTTGTTTTTTAGTGAGTGCAAAGTTGCTCATTCTGATAGCATGCTCTCTCAAAAGTCTTATGCATCATTAAAACTAGCAATGCATTATGATATTAAGGAATAATTGGCAATTTGTTTGATCATCTGATTTTAGTCAAAACAACCTCAATCTCTTTTTGAAACAAAGGCCCTATGTCTAAAAGCTATCACTGCTTCTGTTCTGCCTCCCACCCAGCAGAATGTGGGGAGGCCTGCCAACTTGCTCACTGCTCTAGTAGTGCTGCTACAGCAGGTCATACCCTTGATCTGTTTTTGTCTAGGAGCTGATTGGTGAGAATCCGTTGATAGGAGGGTTGGTTGTCAGCCCATTGTCATGGACGGATCATTCACTGCTGAGATTTGAACTTAACAGTGGCTGAACCCTCCTGTGAAGATGGGGGACCTATTGAGATGGTCCACCCCCAAAGACTTATGGAACCTGAGCAATTCCTGAATGCCCTGGGGTATTTTCCAGTTGGCATGGCTGGTGCTCCTGTTGAAGCTCTAGTCTCTCTTTGGAATTAGGAGATGAGCATGGTATCAACACGATCACTCCCAAGTGCCCTCGGCATACCTGTAGAGCCCATAAAGTGCCTTGGTATTCCATGGAGCTGCAGGTGATGAAACAAAAAGGTCAACAGCTAGAGTGAATGTGGCACAAATTCTACTGTGAGTCTGACTGAACATGGGTTAGAGCACACTGTCGTGCCTACCATTTGGCTGTGATGGCAGCTAAAGGAAGGTTTTTTTTCCTGCCACCATAGCATCCTTGAGTAGTCATCCAGCAGAACTCTTACAGGTGGCAAATGCCCTTATAAGATCCAATCCATGAAAGTGTGGACAAGGGCCATCTAATACCTTCTGTTATAAGTTTGCAAGGCACTTCACGGGCAAAGTCACTCAGATTTGTGTGGGATTAGATTCACAATTGGGAATAGTTCAGAGAACAGAGTTTAGGAATTGGAGGCAGTAAGTTGGTTCCATTCCTATCTCCATGGCTGATTGCAGAAAGTGATAGTGGGAGGTTCTAGCTCAGCATCCTGGGAACTCACTTGCAGGGTTCCTCAGGGATCACTCTTAACTCCCATGCTGTTTAATATGAAGCCACTGGGAGAGGTTATCAGGAGATTTGGAGTGAGGTGTCATCAATATGCAGATGATACCCAGCTCTATATCTCTGTGCTATCTGAATTAGGAGAGGTGGTTGAAGTGCTTGACAGGTGCCGAGATGGTAATGGACTGGATGGGGGCCAACAAATTGAAGCTGAATCCAGACAAGACAGAGGTGCTGTGTGTCACAGGTTCTCGGGTCCGTGTAGTTGGGAGACACCCTGTCCTTGATGGGGTTATAATGCCCTGGAAGGGACAGGTGCAGAATCTGGGGGTGCTCTTGGACTCTGTGCTAACACTTGAAGCTCAGGTGGAGGCCATGGCCAAGAGTGCCTATTCCCAACTAAGGCTGGTCACCAGTTGAAGCCTTTTCTGGACAGAGTTGACTTGGCCACAGTTATCCATGTTTTTACTAAAGATCTCCCTTCCACACATTAGCACAGAACATGGGAGGCCCCGCCCACTGCTAGTACACTCCATTCCCACAAGATGCAGCATGATCCAGATCAAGAGGTCTTTGATCTGGATCACTGGAAGATCTTCATATCAAAGTTTTTGGGTGTACTAGTGGGCTCTGGTTCAGAACATGAAGGCATCTAAAAGGTATATCTTCTGTTTTCTGGAGTACCAGGGGATCCAACCCAGCAATACACCAAGCACACTACCAAAATGGATTCCCAGGGGACTCTGAAGTAGGAACCTTCAGAGCTCTTGGAGCTCAGTCCCAAAATCCATGCAAGCTTGGGGCCTCTTTGAGGGCTGGTCTGGACCAGCACCATCATGTAGACCATGGTGCGAACCAGGAGGTTGCACTGGTAAAGACCCACTAGCTTGGATCAAAAGCAACTCTTTTGAAGATTGTCTAGAGTGTATGAATTACACAGATTGCAATTTGACAACTGTTTCCTTAGTGTACGAAATCATCTTGCTAGTAGAAAAGTAAAAGTTGCTTTCAACTCACAGAAGTTGCTATTTCTAACACAATTTCACAGTAATTCCAGAATTGTTCCATATGCTCACATTAAGAGGCAAGCTTTCACAAAAGGACAGCCTCTTAGGCTAGAGGAACTCAACTGTGGTGGTCTAGATGTTGTTGAACTACAATTCTATAATTCCATTACCAGCCATTTGGGTATTCCCATTTTTCACTCACTAGAGTATCTACACTGCAAACAGCATTTTTTGTTGTTGTTTACTGCTTGTTAATGCAGGCACAGATATACTGTTATCATCAGAACTATCCAGTCTTTAACTAATATTTGCCTTCGTGTTCACAGAACAGTACTAATGAAATTTCTCCTCCTACTCTTGTTCCTCCGGTTCCAAGTCAGAGTTATTTTTGCTGCAGTCAGTACATTCATAACAGATTCTGAGCCAGTTATAGCCACAATATCTTCCAAACATCCCCCAAAGTCATACAGTGTGGTCTGCTGAACATTTATACCAGTCATTTCTTCAATATTTCTCAAAACCAACTCCAATGACTTAATCTGGACAGGGCTCCAATTTTTATAAAAATCAACTTTGAGTAATTAGTAGCCCAGTAATGGAGAGTTTTGTTCAAAATTGCTTTTCTCAGAGATAATATATTAAGCAGCACAGAATTTGCTGTGAGGGAACTAATTTCTTTCAAATTTTCAACAGTTAAAATGAAAAGGTAAGAAGAAAAATTTCAAAAGTAAACAGATTAGATTTGGATGTGAGTATAAAATCAGATGGTAACAATCCAGGAATATGAAGGGTTTGATATCATTTCAAATAGGTGTTTAAGAATAATTTCAGGCTTTTCTCCATATGCCCCTCTGTGGCAGCCATAGATTTAGACTTTTTAGGGGTGACTCCCTTTTCAATGATTTTTTCACAGAAGCTCATCTGGCACCGGTTCCAGCAGATTTTAGTACAAAGGTAAAGAGCTATTTCTTTTCCCAAATGTACTAATCAGTGTAATCTCCCATATACAATACACATTTTTAGTTAGTTTCATTAATGGGCTGGATGGGGGGCAAAAAATTGAAGCTGAATCCAGACAAGACAGAGGTGCTGTATGTCACAAGCCCTCGAGTCTGTGTAGTTAGGAGGCACCATGCCCTTGATGGGGTTGTAATGCCCTGGAAGGGACAGGTGCAAAATTCAGAGGTGCTCTTGGACTCTCTCTGACACTTGAAGCTCAGGTGGAGGCTGTGGCCAAGAATGCCTATTCCCAACTATGGCTGGTGTACCAGTTGAAGCCTTTCTTGGACAGAGTTATCCATGCTCTGGTAACCTGTAGATTGGACTATTGTACTGCATTCTACAGGGGGCTGCCTTTGAAGATGGTTCAGAAGCTGCAGCTGGTGCAGAACCAGGTGGATGCACATTACACTGGTCTTAAAAGAGTTGCATTGGCTGCCAATTCACTACTGAGCCCAATTCAACCTTAACTTATAAGGCCCTAAATGACTTGGGCCCCAAATATCTAAAGGAATGCCTCCTCCCATATTGACTTGCTCATGCCTTAAGATCTGGAGGAGATGCCCTGCTGGTTGTCCCACCACTCTCAACAGTGAAATGGGTGGGCACCTGAGAAAGGGCCTTCTCAGTGATGGACCCCAGGCTATGGAATAATCTTACCCTTGAGGTTCCCCCTCTGTATACGTTCAGGAGGGTGGTGAAGACAAAGCTCTTTGTTCTGGCCTTCAGTTAAATAGGGACACACTCTCCCTTCCCACTTGCAGACACGATTGCTTCAATATATGTTTTTATTATTTTAATATATTTGACTTTAATGTTGTTACCCGTCCTGAGATCTTTGGGTATAGGGCAGGATAGAAAAAAGTAAGTAAGTAAGTGAGTAAGTAAGTAAGTAAAAGTACGTAAGTAAGTAAGATGGTGGCATACCTTTTAAATAGGGTCTGCTGCTGTACCAGTCTACACAGCCATTCTGAACCATACTATACCAGGATACTGGTAAACACAAAAAGTCCCTTAATCAACCAAAGGGGAGTTTGGGGAGAGGCAGTGTTATCTGTTCTCAAGTTTTGCCATGACAAGGATAATCAGGATGAGAAGTCCTCCAGGGAGATGGCAATGCGGTGCACATTGTTCCTCCTTGCCTCAGTCTGATTCTGAGTGGGCATTTCTCTCAAAGCTCTTTATTGCTCTCTTCCACTAATGTGATTTTGGCCACATCCCCATGCATGCTGTTTGGTGCAGAATGGGCACACATGAGACCAGGAGGGGGTCCAAGATTGATCCCAGCCCATCCTCATGCCATTCTGGATGATGCAGGCTGGGTGCGGGTTGGGCGTGAATGCAGCCATCCCCATGCAAGCTGTGCCAAACTCTGGCACCGGGGAGCAGTACCCCCTCCTCTCTGTCCCCTCTCTCCTTATTGGAAGCAGATTCACATCAGCCCATCTCTGTGCTGCCAGATGCAAATGCCACATCCCCCACCCTCCCTTAGCAGCACAGAAACCCATGACTGGGCTGTAAGACATGGAAAAAAAGTTAAAATAAAGCCTAATAATAATAATAAATTCATAAATAATTTTAAAAGACCAAAAGCTGCTACAAGGTTTAGCGGCAGTTAGGCACTTGAGCAGTTTTACGCACTTCCACTCCACCGGGAACCACAAGAACACCAACCGGGTTTAAAAGAGAGGGAAAAATGCCTTTATCATGATCTCTTTGGTGATTGGGCAACAGGGTTTGAAAATTTTTAGAATTGGAACAAAACTCAAGCCATTATCCTGCCTGCCTTTGTGATTGGGAAATGGGGGTCGAATATTTTCCATGGAAAATGTACAAAACTCAAGCCATTATCCTGCCTGCCTTTGTGATTGGGAAATGGGGGTCGAATATTTTCCATGGAAAATGTACAAAACTCAAGCCATTATCCTGCCTGCCTTGGTGATAGGGATTTTTCCACTCCCAAAAAATGTCAGCAGCTGCAATCTCCAATGCACAGGGCAGGAACAGCAAGCACACCCCACCTCCAAATTACATGAGCACCAGTCTCCTCTCCAAATAGCCTGGGGCTGTCCCCATGAGCAGTCTTGGCTCACTAATCAATGTGTCCTAGGATCCCAAACCATTCTCAGACTTGTTTTTTCAGGTACCAAATTTGGTTATGGTCTGGCACGGTTTGGGAAGATTTGGTCTGCAGAAACCATACCAAATCGAAAATGCATGGGGATACCCCATGCCAAGCCCAGTTTCAGTACTTGACCAAACATGCATGGGGATGCAACCTTTCTATTCCAAATAGCTGGTACCATATTCTCCCTGCTCAATTATGCCCTACAAATTCCTCCAGTGGTGGGGTTATCCTATTATTTTCCCTTTCACAATCAGTCCAGTAAGTCTTCACACAGTCACTTAGAAAAGGAAATATCAGAAGGATAAGGACTGTTGAAACTCAAAATTTGCAGGTGTATTACAGGCCCCCTCCAGACTTGTGGAATAAATTTGCAGTTAAAGGAAAAACCGCATCTTACCTGCTGCAAAGCTGTGACCTGCCATCCTGACTAAAAGCAGCCTACGTAGCTTCCTCATCAGAAGCTGCGAGAGTTGAGTTGGAATGCGCTGTCACATGGAATGCGGCAGCCAATCGGATTTGAGCTGCCCTTCCTGCTCTCATCATTTCTTCTCAACATCCTGCCCAGACTGGTGGGAAAATTTGAATTTTCATCATACTGTGCAGTGAGTGTTCTTATCAGTTTTAAGGTAAGTGTGCAGCAGTAATGGGATACAGCGTCACCACTATGCTCCATCAATTGTGGTGTGTGACGCCCCCATCGTGACTGTGCATTTCACTGCACAATATTAATGTGTCTGAACTCACCCATATTTATTTTAAAAGGGGGGAGGAAGTAAATTAGTTTTGAAACAAAACAAATATGGTGAAGAATTTTACTTGTTGCCCACAGAATGCTGACTGTTGAACACAGAAAACCAAGATACTAGAAACAGTGGGCAGAATGAAATATCCTAGAGGATGGGAGCCATGCTACTTATCAAAGAACTTCATTCTTTGAACTTTACATTCCACAGGCAGGTAAAAACATGTGTATTTGCTAATACTTATAGAGTGATGCAGAAACAGGGAATCCATGACCCTCCTAAAATTGTTAATCATTAGATCTAAAATTTCACTGAAATCCACAAAAGTTGTCAAAAGGTGCAGCCTTTCTAGGGCACCATGATTTGCATTGGTGCTGGAAGCTAACATTTTCAAGACTATGAGAAAACATAAGGAGTGGGATTTGGAAATGCTTTTTATAAGCAACTGATGAAGAAAGCAGGTGCAAGGCAGTGACAATCGGGAGCACTTGAAGTTATTACAATCCATTCACCTTCATGGCAGCAGAAAATTATACTAGAAACACAGGCTTATCATCACTTCATTGCACAATGAAACAGGCAAAACAGGCTTATGATGGGAATAAAACTTCTTTTAAAAACCAAATATTAAAAGTAATTACAAGCAGAGCTATAGATACTGTACTCATCCATCGTACCATCAATAATATTTGACAAAATTAGGGATTTGGTTAGATTCCAAGTACTCTCATTTTTGTTATCCATTCCAAAAGCTTCAACCCAATTTACCATGGGCCACTCAAATGCTCACATTCAACTGTGTTCTTTGTGTGTTTGATTAGGAAAATAAACATTTGGATCTGTTTCTGATCTCCTAGGCTTCTTTGGTTAGTTGTGTCCAAATTGTAATGGCAAATACCAGCATTGTCCACATATTATGCCTGGATTGTTTTTTTGAAAACAAACACAATAGCAGATCTATGGAATGCTTTCCAGATATTTCAGGAAGACAGCTCAGTAGGGCATGGAGGAATGTAACAGGTGGCAAATTTCAAGGACTTTGCTTTATGTTTACATTATTCTTATAACATTAAATCTTAAATATTTGATTATGCTATAATAAATATAAATTTAGTTCATTAGTTCCTTAATGCTTAGGATCCAGATCCAAACCCTGAGTGTGCCCAGTAAAAGTCCTGCTTGTATCAAAGATAGAGATGTGTAAAATTTGATTCACATGCACAAATTCAATCAAATATTTTTTATTCACAGATTTTTGACCTGAAGCAAATGTTTTTTACATATCCAGACCTTCAGTCAAAACAAACCAGTCTCCTCTAGCAAGAACAATTTCATCAAATATTCATGTTTTGTTGTCTTTTTGATCATGAAAATGACTTTTTTTTCAATGGAAAAATGTATTTTTCTTTGGAAAAAGGTGCGAAAATGAATCCAAAAAACTGGTTTTTGGATTAAGTGATTTGACAACATAATGAACAGGTTTTTGCTTTGATAGTGATTTTTTTTTTCGTGTACATCCCTAATCATGGGATGTCAAAATTCATGATATGCATTTTTTTCACAGGGTTTTTAGATACACTGCAACATAATATGAATACAATTGTATTCAGCTACTACCAGGAAATTTCATTAGGTATTTTTTATTTCTGAGGAAAGATGTATCAGACTGTGATCTATCAGACCTTTTACTAGCAGTCCAGGGACTACAGGAATAGAATAGGAAGGCATGAGGAAATGTGTATGTGTCTTTGTTCAAGTTTAGCAGGTCAACCTATTTTGGTGGTGCACCAAATTGCGCTGCCCAAATCCCCCCCCCCCCGATTGTTAGGCCACAAACATTTGTTCCTGGCCATCAGAGCTTTCTCAGTAGGCTCCAAAGCTCGTGCAAGGTGCAGGGCATCATGAGTGACAGTGCTGGAGCTCTCATGGATCAGCTGTCCGAAGAGCAGACTGCCTTCTCCCACAACGAATGGACTACTGTAGCAAATGCAAAAATGGACTATGTTTATATGTTATATCGTAATCCACCTTGAGACCTTAGGGTATATTGCATTCCCATTGTCTTTCTCCCAGAGAAGGTCATCAACCAGGGCAACCAAGGCAGCTTCCATGCCCTAATCGGGCCTGAGGTCAGATTGAAATGGGTCTAGATAATCAGCTTCTTCCAATCATGCCTGCAGTTGCATAGCGAGAGCTCTCTTTAATACCTTGCCTAGGAAAGGTATGTTGGCCACCAGGCAATGGTTGTTTACGTCTTCTGGATCCAGGAACATCTTTTTCAGAAGGGGGTGCACCACAGCCTGTTTAAGGGCCATTGGAACTATCCCATCCCTCAGAGAGGCATTCACCACTTCCTGGATCCACCCAGTCATAACTTCTCGGCTAGCTTTTATCAGCCAAGAAGGGAAAGGATCCAGAGAGCACGTTGTTGGCTGCACCCCAGCAAGCAGCTTGTCCATGTCCTCAGGCCGTAATAATTGAAACTGATCCAAAAGAACTGGACCAGACAGTTCTTTGGACACCTCCCCTGGACTTTGTCTAATTGTGATGTCTAATCCCCTGCAAATCTGATTGACTTTGTCCTCAAAGTGCTTTGCAAAACTCTTACAGCATATATTACCTGGCCCTGGCTCGCACTTCCTCGAGCCTGTTTTTATAAAGCCATTTACTATTCTAAAGAGCTCTGCTGGACAGCTACTTGAGGATACAATGGTGGCAGAGAAAAAACTACATTTTGTCCACGTGGTCAGATTCACAGCCAGATTTATGCCACCTGCGCTCTAGTTTTCAACCTTCCTGTTTCATGGCCCATAGCTCCATGGAATACCAATTAGCTTTCTGGTCTCTACAGGCATGCCGAGGATACTTGGGAGCTATCATGTCAATACCCCTGCTCATCTTCCTATTCCAGGTAGAGACTAGACCTTTGATAGGAGCACCAATCATGCTAACTGGAAAATCCCCCAGGGCATTTAGGAATCACTCAGATTCCATAAGCTTCTGGGGGCGGACCCTCTCAATAGGCCCAACATCCCCACAGAGGGGAGCAGCCACTGTAAGTCCAAACCTCACCAGATCTGTCCATGAAAATGGGCTGACAGCCAGACCTCCTATCAACAGATGTTCACCAATCTGCTCTGTGG
Organism: Aspidoscelis tigris stejnegeri; assembly: GCA_023333525.1. Classification (NCBI taxonomy): domain Eukaryota; kingdom Metazoa; phylum Chordata; class Lepidosauria; order Squamata; family Teiidae; genus Aspidoscelis; species Aspidoscelis tigris. The sequence goes on along the minus strand of JALMGA010000003.1, from coordinate 44,985,397 downwards.
CAAAAACTAAATCAAGAGTATGGTCTGCTATATTAGTCACACCAGATAGAAACTAAGACAGCCCCATGGTTGTTATGGAGGCCATGAAGAACTGAGCTGTTCCACTGAGTGTAGCCTCAGTGTGGATGTTGAAATCTCTGACGGTTTCTGGGTGCAGGCTGCAGGCTGTTTTGCTTTCTGGCTTTGCAGGCTTCTTGCAAAGCTGCAATAGCCAGCCTTGTTGCAAACAGCTTGTTGTAAGACCTAGGCAGAGGCTGCAAAAAGGGCGGGAAATCCTGTGCGGGCCGTGTTGCAGTGATTGGCTGGAGTAAGGTTTTGGAGGGAAAAGCTGTCCGGGGATCTGAGTACTGGAGGGGCTAGAGTAGGAGTTGCCACCAATCAGGCTGGAGAGACAGCAACCTCTGTTAGGAGTCTCCAGCAGCATTTTATTGCGGCTAGAGCCAATCAGGATCAGGGGGATGAGTATAAAGGAACACAGAGTACAGCAGAGGGTGTCTTCATGCTGGGACAAGAGCTGAAAGGAAAAGAGCTGAATCCTGAGGGAGCTGGAACCAGTAGCTGACCAGTGGTCTTTTGGGCTGAGTGATTTCTGAAGGAGGCAATCGGGTGGATTGTGGCTCTGAGGGAGACTTCACTAGCAACTGACCAGGCTGGATGATTGGACAAGCAAGGACGGACTGGGCCTTGTGATCATCTAGGGCCACGTTCTGGTACACTGGCTGGGCCTGAGCTGTGGCAAAGCAAGCCAGAGGGGGAGGAACGTGGAGAGGTTTGTCTTTTAAAAGGGGAACTATTTTCCTTTAGAGAAAGGGGTAGCTCCTAGCCTTAAGAGACTTACAAATTTAAACCAACAAATACCTGAACCTTATTATCTTTCTAGTATTGCTTGTGTATAATAATAAACTTGTTTTAGTTTACTGTTGAAACACTTGCTACCAGTGTTTTGTGTCCACACTGTAGTATTCACTTGGCTGTTGCATGAACCCAGCATCCTAACAGGGCCAAGCTACTCCCAGAGAGGGCGGGCACTAACTGGATTGCTGGGCATCGTGGCAAAATCCCCCAACACCTCCCTGGCAGGGGCTTCCAGCACCACATCCAAGACCACTTCAGCCAGCTCAGATAGGGAGGATACTGGGCAGTAGGGTGAACAGTACACCAGTAGGATCCCTATTCTGTCTCTCTGGCCCAACAGCAAAAACAGCCCCTCAACCCTCATTGCAGAGTGAATTGGCTGCCTGGTGAGAGAGATGGAAGTCCGATGGACTAGAGCGACCCCCTCCCCTCCCCTCTAGTCTAGAACAGTGTTGCACCGAGTAACCTGGAGGACAAAGCTGGGTCAGACCAGGCCCACCGAGTTCATCCATCTAGGTTTCAGTTATACATGCCAGACCAGCCCTTTCCTCAAGGATTAAATCCTGGATAACTGATGTTTTATTCCAGACTGATCTGGCATTCAGCAGTAACACTATTAGAGTAGGGGTCTTTTGGTTGGCAGGACTCCCTAAACTCTGCTGGCTGGGAGGCAGGACAGAAAGGGTGATATCTTCAAGGTATCTGACACCTCTTCTCCTCATCTGTCTCTTCCGGTTCCCACCACCGTATCTCCCCCTGCCTGTTTCCACAACAATAGAGGCACCTTCCTGCACCCCTCCCCTTCTTAATTGGCCTTGGCACATAATCCCTCCCACACCCTACCCTCACAAAAAAACAACCTAGCCCCAAACCAGTACACTCACACAACCCAGAAGTTAGAGTAAGACAACCACACACAACCACACACACCTTAAAACAATTAAATAGTGACAAGATTTTTAAAAGAGTACTATTTTTTTAAAAAAAAACACTCTCATGTACACCACTTCTCAGCTCTAATCATATTTTGTTGTGAGGGAGCCCCATCAGGAAGTGCCAGGTGTTATTTGGTGTCTTTCCTGTCCCTTCCTGTTTTTATGTACTTGCAGAGAAGAAGGCAGCACCAGGTGGAATTTGGCGTATTGTCTCTTCTTCCTGCTTTTATATAGTTGCGGAGGAGAGGTAGTTAATTAATGATAATAAAATTACATACCAATTAGAATGAGGTTCTTAAAGGTCTTACCTTGACCAGATATGAAACAATTTAAAACCTTTAAAGATGTATTGAGAAAAAAACAGGTTTTTAAAAACATGTTTGTCACTCCCAAAAGGAGACTACTTTAGGTAAAAAATAATAAAAACCCTATGCTGCATAGATAATGCAGATAGTTCGTTATCTGGCCAACAGCAAAAAGCAGGTACTTAAGGTCTTCAGTTCCAATTTTTCAGTTCATATCTTATTGCTAGAATTTTCATATTCTCTTTATTTCAAATTTTCTCTCTTCATTGATGACTAAACCGAGTGATGGTGGAGACAGTAAGCCAGCATTTACTCTGCCCTGCCCTGCTTAGGCCCAGGAGCAGACAGGTTCTCAGCTGGTCGATTGGCCCACCTTAGTCTCTTCACCATCTTGTGGTTTAGGGTTTTCTTGGCATCAGCGTCAGAAGTGGAAGTTGTGTTGTTATCGATGTTTAGGTGGCTGCTGTCCCTTGGCCTCATCAGCCTGGTTCTCTGTATCTTCATTGTTTTGGTAGTTCTGATGGTAGTTGCATGGAGGTCTCCAGTGCTGGGGATACTGACTGGACTGGTTGCAGTTGCTGCACCTTGGAGGTTTCAGGTGGTAGCCTTGAAGTGACTGCTCTTTAGCACCACCCAGGGAACACGTGTGACTTAGGGAGTGCCACTGACGTGAGCAGTTTTGTCCCAGAATGGCTGCCCTCTGATTGAGAGTTCAGGCAGAGAAGGAGATTCAGTGGAACAGGTCTTTCTTTAGACTGAAAAGGTTTTAATAAAAAGCTTTTTCTCTTGTTGTTTTCTAACCAAGAGTTTGCCTACCTCTTTAGATGTTATATAGAATAAAGTTTGTCCAGGTGAATGGCTGTTTGGTTTTGGTTTGGTTTGGTTTGGTTAAGTAGACAGTTATAGTTAATAGATAGCTCCTTGATATTCTGACCTGTTGGCAGCCATGTTGGAATCAGACTCATAGTGGCAGCTTTTTAATTTTATCCCTTTAGGGCACATTATACTTCTCTAACCTGCAAGTTATCACAACCCTGATCATTGTGGTCAACCAAGTGGTTCAAGGTAGTTTGGTGAAACAGCCAGAGCTAATATGGACACCCTGAACACTAATGCCAACTGAGGCTTAAGAGACAATATGAATCCAGCAGTATCTCCAAGCTGTGCATTTCTTTCCAGAGTACAATCTCTTCATGAACAGAATACTTATTTCATTCTCAGGGTCAAGAATATACACAGACTATATCCACAAGAAGATCAAATGAAAGTACCACTTGTTGCCCAAATTCCTCTTCCTTTAAACACTTTTGTACCACACTGCTACATGTCCCCTGGATAGAACACCTACATGCTATGTCACTCATTCCACATGCTGTCCTCTTTCCATGCCTGTGCCTCTTTTCTTCCTTCCTTCTTCTGTCTGTACCTATCTCTTAGGGTTACAACAATGATTGGTTGGCCACCCACAAAGGGGCACCCCATTCTAGTGTCATCTGACTCATCTGCCCTCCCTTTTCCAAATCTCAGTCTCAGGCTCCCCCCCACCAAAAGAAACCCCTTGATATTCAAATATTCACATTCTTTCCACCATTCACTTTTTCTGTCCCCTACAACCTGATTTTTGGGATTACAACAACAGTTGGTTAGTCACACACGAAGTTCTGCCTCACTTAGGCATCACTTAGGAAGTACTGCCTTTTCCTTACCAAATGTGAGTTTCTGGTTCAGATGTTCAGATATGCATGTTTTTCTGCCCCCCCCTTTAAAAAAAATCCTCCCTGAGCCCAGATATTCTAGGACTTGTGTTCTCTATGATCTTTCTCTGTCTTCTGTACTATGTCCACTGTGGCAGGCAAATCTCCCCATAAAAAGGTGCCAAACAAAAAGTGCCACAGGCTGACAGCATAACATAAATGCAGAATTACATCAGCAAATAAACTCCATAATTCAGTTAAATAAACCCCACTATAATTCAGTTAAATTCCATTTAACTGGGCTCCTACATGGTATCTGGGAGAAGTTTGTGTCTGGAGCCCAGTAAAAGTTGCTTAAACATCATTGTACAAGGAATGACTCTTGCTTACCCCCTTGTGCCCTGATGCGGACTGGACACCTTACCATGGCTTGTTGTAATGGGCTGCAGCAATTCCAGGGTTCCTGGACATGGGCATAGAGGCCAAGATTGCCATCTCAGTGCAGATACAGACACACTAACAGAAGGCTTGACCAAGCATCAAGGGAGATGGCAATAGAGCTGACATCAGCTGGGTCTGGCCAAGCAGCTACAAGCTTATAGCAATGATGGTGCTTCATCCCAGTCACCTTTGGTAATATTTGTGGAGTCACAGCTTCAACTTCAACATTCTATGGTGAAAACCAAAGTTTGGAGTCCTTAAAAATGTGTATGAATTTATTTTTGAGTATGGGTGCACGTGCATATGCAGGTGTTTATAATGAGTAGTGAGGGAGAACGCAGTACCAGCTTAAAAACAGCTCTGTTGAACCACTGGGATCCCCCCCCCCCCAAAGCTGGGGAAAACACACTTCGTCTTCATAAAATGAAATCCACTGTGCTGTTTGGGCATTGTCCTACGTGCAAGAAAAGGTAGGTTGTTCTTACCCAAAGCAGTTAGCTCGTTCCTGGGTGAAACATCTCTCGTAAAAAAAAGGGAATTCTATTTAAAAAGGGACCTGAATAGAATGTTTCCTTAACTACTATATTCTGAACAACATCCAGCTCTTCAACATTTTACTGCCATTTCTTTCCTTTTTCCTCCTTTAGTTGTGTTTGCTTCTATTAAAAAAAAAAAATCAGTGTAATAGGATGACCTTCCTCAAAGGGCATCTTTTTCACTCAATCTCTCTTCTAAAGACAGTGACATTAGTTTTGTAAATTAATAAACAGGCGGGTATCTGAGGACTGCATGAAGCCTCCATCACCCCTCATTGTGCTTTCTCTTCTGACCCCACTTTCCAGTGCAGGCCCTCATCTTGACAACAATGCTCTGAAAGCCTGTGTGGCACTCTGGGATCACACTTGAAAAGGTCTTTGGCTGGGGCTGGCTTTCAAGCAGGGGGGACAATTGGCAAGAGGCCTGTGGCTATTCATGCAGAACAGGCAGTGAAAAATGCCTGAAGTCAGTTTCAGGGGTGGGCAATGCCCCCCAAAAGAAAGCCCACATAACACGAATGGCTGCTGCTAGGCGACTAAACCCAAAGGCATGCCACTAGCAGGCCTCCATGTGCCGACATCAATGGGCTCATCCTCTCCCTATTAGGGGCCTAAACTGATGGAGAAACATGAGAGGGGACGACGAGCAAGAAAGGGAAATAATGCAAGGGTATAACGTGATCAAGGCAGATATTGTTACACAGAACAAGTCTGGAGACCGAAATCATATCATCAGCATTTTGTGCCACATTTTGCTGAACTTGGTTAGTACCCAGCTAATAAGAATGAAAACAGTTTCCCTTGGCAAGGGCAGTCAAGGGAAAGAATGCTTTTTAGCAATCCTTGACTCATAGGCTCATCACTGAGCAATTATATATCTGGATTGGAGAAATGAAGCCAGATTTATCCTTGGCCAGAGCTGCATGCTGACACTCCTTTGGCCTAACTGCATGTAGACAAACAAATCCAGCTTAGCTCTATTCACTGTCAAGCAGCTAAAGAAAGGGGAGAATCGCAATGTTTATTCATTTAAGATACGATCTCATTGCAGCATTTAGGTGAAAAGACATCTTCAAGTCAAGCATGATTGTTGTTGTTAACACAGACACATCCATGCAGTTTTCTTGGCAAGTGTATAGAGATGGTTTGCTATTTCCTTCTTCCAGGAAGTTCAGGGGACAGAACTTATGATCTACTGAAGACAAACCAGATCCTGCACCCACTATAATTGGGCAGGTTGAACACACCGGGTTTCTAAGTCGGCTCAAGAGATCTGGGCTTATTGACAGTGAGGAAATCACAGCAGGATAAGAGTTCTATCATACTGCTTCCCAGCCAAGTGAGAAAAGAGAGGTCAATGAACTTTGATCCAGATAAATCTCTCATATGACTGGATTTTGTGTTCATATTTGTCTCATAGGAGACAGAAAAGCAGGAGCTCCTAGTCTTGACCAGTTCATTCCACAGTATGCATGCAATCATTTGAGCTGAGTCCAGCTTCCTCCTGCAAATAGACTATTCAGATATAATTTGTATGTAGATGTCATGGCACATGAGCATCCAGAAGCGTCAGTGTTTTTCCCAACCATAACAGGCACTGTGCAAAAATGATCTTTCAAAAGATTGCTGTATAAAGGAAACTGACTAGCCAATTTACTAGTTTTATTCATATAGCACTATCCTTAAAGAACCTTCTTGCTGCACACCCTCCTTTTAATGTGGCCATCTTCCAGAGGTCAGGTGTTGTTTTTTTCAAAGAGGCTACTTTGTGAATGAACCTAGAAATTGTATGGATGAAGCTTGAAAGTCTACTCAGATTCATTCATTTTGCAGTTGGATATTGTGCAGAATCTTTGTGCCCCGCGCTCCTTCTTATTATCTGCCTAAATGAATCCAAGAGTGGGTAGCTAGAGTTCACACGAGCAATGAATGCATGAAAAATGTTATTTTAACTTATTGAATTACCTATACCAAGGGAAAATCCAAATCAAAGCCATGTCTCCATTTCAGTGTGGAACAAGGTGGAGCAGAGGTGCCTGGGGAAAAGTATCATTTGCTGCATCATTGGGTGCTGCCGTGACTCCTTGTTAGAGTATGGAGGCTCCTAACAAAGCAGGGCAGCAAAACACAGTTTACCTTGGAAGGTACCTACACGAGCAATCTCATCCTTAATAGGAGTGGCAGCTTGCCATACTTGAAGATACGGAAGGAATGTGCCCTTTCAGGTAAGTGGAGATGCGATCTAAACTGGGTGGGGTGGGGGGGATGAACCAACAGTTTGGTGCCCTGATGTCACATGAACAATTTCAGGATAAACTATCACCTGAGCAGAACCTTGGCAAGTTGGTTATCGTCTTATCAATTCCATGAGTTGCAGCCATGGATTTTGTTACATTTGCATTATTCCATTCACATATTCCATTCATTTATTCATATTTCATCATGCATTCACACGTTGTATTCCTGAAATTTGGCAGCAGTTCTTATCTCATTCACACTTGTGCACTCACCCACCAATGGTTAGAATGAAAGAGAAGATCAGGCTCACAAGCGCAGGAGTTCTGACTGTGGTACTGGACTGAAACTAGAGTCCTGCTCAGCCCAGAGCACACTTGTATAGAACAAATGGTCCTCTTCTGAAAGAATGTCATAGGAACTAATGCAATATATTTTCTTTGACATTTTCTGTCCCACTTCCAATCCATCAACTGAAAGATATTCTGGGACACTTCCATGTTCAGTACCCTCAACCAAGCAAGTATGATTTTAAAAACTTTTAAATAGGATCTGATCATCCTATAAGTTCTCCACCTCATCAGGTTATGATCAGTACAATTTGGTATGATACTTGCAGTGGATCTGATCTTTTTGTCCATGAACATCTCTAGTGTGCTCAGTGTACACGTGCACATATCTCTGGACAAAAAATACAGGATTCTTGACCACAGTTAATTGCTGCTGATACGACACATGTGGGCACGTTCACCTGCCACAAACAGTTTTTCTTAAATAAAAAATGGTTCTCCTGAGAATATTTGTTTATTTACAGTTTGCTTCAATAGTATACCATGTTGTTACCACAGTTAACTATAGGCAAATAAGTAGGCCAGTAACCAAAATAACTGCAATTAAGTTATCCATATGTCTTTGAGGGAAAGACATTTTGTATTCAGGGTGAGCTCTGAAAAAAGATTTTGTATTCAGGGTGAGCTTTGAAGCATCCAGACATTTATCGGGCTAAGCCTTTTAGAGTAAAGTACAATGATAAAAAAATGCAGCTGTTCACATCCTATGTGTCCGATATTTATTGCTTGTGTGTGGTCTTGATTTACAATATATTGGAGATTCAAAAAAGAGCGCAAATATGTGTATGCTATGAAGTACATGCAAAATTGTATGTGTGTGGTGCTTTGTGCGGTTTTTTTGCAGATTGAATGAAGAACTACTGTATATCATATTGCATTCAGAAAATCTTTCTGGCAGCAATTTTGCTACACAACGGAATTATGCATCTTCTCCAGTTAGTACATGAAAGAGGTAAAGGATGGGGTCAAATCTGACAAAACAGGGTGTCTGTTTACAGAAATGCTGTATTGATATGAACATGGGCTCAGCTGGAGAAGAATGGAAACTTTGAACTCTACTAGTAGCCATTAAACAGTCACTAAAGTAAAACTGGCACAGTGGATGAAGATAAGCTGGTTCCAGCTGCACATTTGTCTTTGGTTTCTAAGCAAGGTAATACATTTTGATTTGCAGTGGATCATAACATAATTCATCGAGATTAATGGCAAGGGTCCAATCCAAAGTCTATTCCCATCACCACCACCTTGCCACTTCAGGGTGTTCACTGATAGTCATAGAATCATAGAGTTGGAAGGGATCTCCGGGTCATCAAGTCCAACCCCCTGCTCAATGCAAGTGACCTAACATACATAACAAATGATGCCAAATTACTAGCCCACTAAATCCAGATGTCGCTTCCAGCACAGGAACTGTGGTAGGTTTTGCAGGGAACCTTAAAGTCACCATGGGATCGCTCAAGAAGCAGGCCAGCTACACATCTCTGTGGCCAAAGAATGCTCCTAGAGCATAGAATCTGCATGAGCCTGTGACCTGAGAGTGCTTGCTTACCATCAAATGGAAGTTTTAAAAAAATTATTGAGAGCATGCAGAATATTTATCCCATTTAGATGGCACCATAGTTGAAACTCCATTACCCTATTCCTTCTGCAGCAGAAAGTCAGATTACCCCTTTTACACACAGAAAGGAAAGCTGCACAAAGAGCCATAAATCTATTTAAAAGTGAGCATATCTCATAAATTCACACCAGACTATAGCTACTTCCACATGGTGGCAGAAGGTGGTCTCTTGTGGGTCAGAGTGATGGTTCTGGAGCATGAAGGCACATCATTCACATTCACTCTATCTCCAAGCCTAACAAAACTCAAAACCAAGACACTTTCTAAATTTCTGCATTCCCCATTAAGGGATACACAGGAAATGGCTCTAGAAGTGGCCCATATTCTATGTATGCCGTAACAGGGCTGGTTAGAAAACAGAGCAGGTGAGTCAATTATGCCACTGCTGTCTTTTCAGAGGAGCAGGAGCACTGGAAGGCAGCAAGTGGGGTTTTCCACTCCACAGAAAGATTGCTTTCAAGAGCATTAGACACTCTCTCATGGGTGTGGCAACACGTAGTCAGTGACTTTTCCGGCCTTTCCATGTGGCATTTTTCAGCTGTAAAGATACAGTCATAGTATTTTGTTTTATTTTATTGTAGTTCAAACTTGGCCATTTGAAGACAAAAATAAATAAGAAATATATTTGTATTAATTAAGAATAAGTAATAAATAAACCATTTTTTATGTTCAGACCTCTTTTTAGGCATGATCTCATATTTTAAAATATGATGGCATTATTTGGTTTATGACTAATCATTTCTTTCTAAAAATGGTAGAAAGCATATTATAATATTCTGGTGAACTGATTTATTTCACAGACCATTGATTATGATTTATAAAATAGAAAGTGCTGTGATCTTTCCCTCATGTTATGTCTTTGTCAACATGGGAAAAGGCATTTTGGTGCCAATGGCTCTGCTGAAGCTTCCCCCTCACAGTGCCACTGGGCGCTTCCCCAAGTTGATGTGATTCCATGGATCCACAGCAAAGGTGACTAGGCTAAGAGGCCCTATTGGTGGTTTTCCTCACATACTCACTTTCAGCTACAAAATCTGAGACATACCACCACAGATGTCCCCCAAGGTGACTTTAAATGTAGATGGACACCCTGCCTTGTTCTCTCTCTTTCTTACCTAACGTCTGAAAAAGAACAATATGTAGTTTATCCTTTTTGCATGGAATAGGTTTGTGCAAACCATTGTTTGACAGGATCAAATGGTGGCAAAGAAGCCACCTAGCAAGCATGGGCTCTTCTTGGTACCTGGGGATAATTAGGGAACAGATGAAAACTATGAGGGAATCTCACCTACTTGCACCACTATGTGGGCACTGTCATTACTTCTGCATCTGTGTGTGGGTCGCTATCATGCTTGCCCATGACATTATGGTTTGCAGGTGCTGAGGTGAAATTGGAACAGGTGATAAAACACTTTTGGAATATTGTGTACAATTCTGCTTGCTGCATCTTCAAAAGATATTACACAGTTGGAAAAGTTTAGAAAAAGGATATAGACTTGGGCACCTCTCTTATCAGGAGAGTTTACAACATTTGAAACTATTACGTTTAGAGGGGAAAGCAAAAACAAAGAAAATGAAGACTATGACATACAGTTGCTTTCAAATGTGGTGGCAAAAGGCACCTTGCAACTAGTGGGTCATTCCATATTTGACCACAACGGCTGTCTTGCAGGTTGTAATTTACCACCATCACTGTAGGACCCTTGGAATGCCATTTCAAATGACACCTCCACACTCTGAAATGGAGATGTGGATGAGTCTTCTGAAGCAGTGATCAGGCATGTCCCCATAGGCAATCATCTCTAAGCCTTCTCTAGGCAAGTGGAGACTCAACCATATACAGTAGAAATCTCAATGGTTCATGTGAGAACAGGCTGATTGTACAAGCAGAACATTCATTTATTCTACCAAGGATCTTGCTGTGCTCTTAATGCACCCTTGCTTAAGGATAAGCCTTCCTGAATTCCTGTGATGACTACAACTAAGTCAGCATCCCATACTTCAAAGACCATATCTACCAACCCTAAACACTGTGGCCTGCATTGCAGTATGTACATGAGAGTCATATGCTACCATCTCTAAGCCCCTTTTGAGCTTCTCCTCCTCCTCCTCCTCCTCCATATGAATGAAGCCATAGATGTTAAATAATCACAATAAGCCCCATAATACCTGTGGCCAGCTTCAAATTTATTTAACTAGATTGTTCCAGATTTAAAAAACAAGACACTGTATTCTTCCTCCTTGCAAAACCCCAAAACATACCAAATTACTTCCTTTCAAAGTCAAACAAAAGATCCTGCCAAGAAAAAAAGTATTAGGTAGGTATACACCTGAGGCTATAGGAGTGCAACTTAAAGTACATACTTTACATTGTATGTGATGATTCAGCAGCTTAGAATATTTAATGTGCATTCTTGCACCTCACATCTTCTCTTTTCCGTAGCAGTAATTTTGACCCACAGATTAAAAGCCAACAATTAAATATGGATTCCTTGGTTAACCAAAAGGGGCTGCAACAGCATGCAACTAAAACCCAGTCTACTCTGGGAGCAAAATTTTCATCTTAGATTGTTTTTTTTTTAATGTCAAGCAAATAGTCACGTAACTTGAAGCGTCTCCTGGAAACTAGAGAGGAACAGCAGTAACTTTTGGAAAACATTATTTGCCTTTTTTCCTCCTGTTTCTTAGCTGTCACACTTTTCTTTACAACCAGAGCACTCATGCTCTAGTTGAAAATCACAGCTAAAGACCCATTCTGATTCAGAAAACTTTCAGCTGGGAATGTGATACTTTCAATAATTCTTTAAAATGAGATGTAGGCCTTATTCTGGATCATATCCCACGGGCCTTCCAAGGTCTGCACTAGCATGCACATGGAAGGTCCCTATTCCAGGATATAATCTAGAATAAGGCCCAGTGCAAAAAGAGCCATAGAAGCTGTACATAACATCTTGCCTTAAGCTAGAAAGGAGGCCTCCAATCCACAAAGGTAATTAGCAAAATGGAAAGAGCAAAGTTCTTATTAAGGGCAATTTTACACCTTCACTTTGGTGGGAAAAGCTCCTGAGGAAGTGAAATAGGGAAAGTGCCAGCATCTGCACTTTGGGATGCCAGATCTATCCTTAAGGCTTCGCTAAGTGCTGGCGAGGTGCAAATCACCACCATTATGACGGTGATCACAGAACTGCAAGAACGGTGCCAAAGTGCCTGTGGTGCCATTGCTGCAGTGATGGAACAACACAGTGCTAATCACATTTGTGCCACCCCTTCTCAGGCTCCATTGGAACCTCTCACAACAGTTAGAACTGCTCTACATCTACTGGGGAAGTCCTACACATGCAAGCTGTATCTTGGGACGAAGCAGCTCCATGCAATGCAGATGGTCCATATAGGATTTCCCCTGGAATTCCCCCACAGTCAAGTGCAGAAAAACTCTTAGACTTGGACTTTGCTCCTGAAAACCACAATTTGATCTACTATGGACCAAAACACAGACCAGAGTGATCCAAAATAAGGGTTCAATTGCCTCTCAGCCACAAATAATAACATGGGAGAAAGAGGCCACATCTTCATTGTGTGGCAAACACACCTTAACCGGTGCCCTACAGTGGCCAGTCTTTGTGACTGCTGCTCACCATGCATCAGGGGCATGGTCAGTAACACCTCTGTGGTCCAAGCATCTCATCTGCATACCTTCCTTACTCACTGACAGAGGCCCATCACTCCATCACAGCTCAGGGAAATGGGCCACGATGACTCAGAGGGTATTGTACATGTGCAAGGAGGCTCACATTGCCCTCCTTGTGCCAGTGCAAATGATGTTGAATTTGGCCTGATAGAGTGGCAGTAGAGCCACAGTGAACCCCCATGGCAAAGGAAGCAAGCACTTCTGCCCCTGGGTAGAGTGTGAAGCTGCAGCCTGAGTGTGAGATTAAATAAAATTAAACATTCATTCATCTAATTAATTGGTAGAATCTATTTTAAAATGTTTTAAAATATAAATGCCAATACAAATATTTTTAAAACAAGACCAATATGCAAGATAACATCCTGGGTACCCTGGTATCCAACTCCAGTTTCAGTCCTGGAAAAAGTCAAATGTTACAAGGGAGACACACACAAAAAAAGCTCAAAACTAGCAGGAGTTTTGCTCAGTGTTTGTACATAGATGAGGACCATAAGGCATTAAGGATGGGGCAAGTTCCACTCCTTTGTCCCAGTCCATGTGTGGGACACTGCTGGATTTTATGGATCTTTCCAGCCTGTCATGTGAATAATGTCACACTTTAGAGATATAAAAATAGTATTTAGAGAAATGCAGCATTATAGGCTGTGCTCATCTGATGTTCTTGCACAGCTTCTTCCTCATCCTCTTCCTCATCTTCAAATGGAATGTTCCTTGTCCAGTTAAAAAGATAGAAGGGAGCTTGAGGGTGACAGATGGAAATCAATGATGAAAAAGTGCCCCCCACTTCCCCAGCATAAGTTAAGCATCTTCTCAAGTAAAAGCATCGGGTGGAGTACAATTGGATTCCACCTATAAAATCAGTCATGGTTTTATTTTTTATTGCTTATGATTTAATTGTTGAAATCTGCCCTGAGTAATACAAATGTACTGACACATATTTCTCTCTGTGTTTGTGTGCGTGTGCGTATGCATGCAGAAGCACATTATCTCTGAAAAGGAGGTAAGTGACCAAATATGGAAAGGCTATTCTCATGTTCTGTTTGTGAGCCTGGGGGGAAAAAATAGCTGAAATGGAACTTTGGGCCCAATGGACTCTGCTCTATCTCAGCAAAACAATGTAATGTTTTCATGCCGAACCATCAGAGGCATTTTTTTTTCTCTTGGGTATAATCTCTTGGAGGCTGCAAGCCAGCCATAGGAAGGATGAGTTGATAGTTAGTTTCCTACAACAGCAAATACACCTCAGGCACTGTAATTAATAATACTAAATTTTAGTGCAATTTCCTGGCAAGTTTCACATTCTCTTTGGTTGCATCAAGATGCTGCTGACCTATTCTGGAATATTCATGCTTTATTCCAGAATATCGAAAAATAGCAGAATAAGTAAGTGACATCTGGATGCAGCCTTTGTCTCTGATAAAAGTTGCACAACACTTTCAGGCACGTTCTAACTAAAAGCACTATTTTATGGCATGGTAAGAAGAATGTCACACATATCTCCTCTCCTTTTGCACTGGGACCATGAGATCAGTGTGTCCACCTCAGGCCACACAAATTAGGAGTATGCACGAATGCATTCTTTTGCATTCAAATTTGGGTCAATTCAAATATTCAAATATTCTATTTGATTCAAAAATTGAAAATCTGGATTTTTGAAAATCCAGTTTGAATCCGGGTTATCTGAATCTACACTTTCAGAAATTCAATGCGGATTCAAAAATACGAAAGTTGGCAACATTTGTAACTGATTTTCAAATTTGCATGCATCCCATTTTTATCCTGTGTTAGAAGTGCAAATAAACACGATATTCAGATGTGACATACAATGTTCTATTCAGTCAAATTATTTGAAAATTCATTTAAAAATTTTTAAAAAAATTTTAAAAATTAAATTTAAATTTTTTTAAAAAAAAATTAAAAAAGAAAAAAAGAAAATACATATCGGATTTTCAAAAATCCAAAATTTGTTTGAATGTTTAAATTTGGAATTCTGAAAATCCGATTCGAATTTAAATGTCGATATCCAACGGATTTGAATCAGATTTTTGAATTTTCAAATACCCGTGCACATTCCTAATACAAATATTACAGCTGGGGAACTTATCTTCCATGGTAGTCATGTTCCCAGCTGGGAACATTTCTTTTAACACAGGAAATGGCCCTAGAAGCACTCTACCTATCACTGTACAGAATGCTTATGAATGTACCCAGGCTGAGTGCATACCTATGTTCAGAGCATTCACTGTGCCATGTGGGAGAAGGGTCATCAGATCTTGTATCCTCATGGCACCTCAAAAGCACTATGCAAATACAGCTTCCCTTTCTGTCTCTGTCATTCTCCCATCCTTTTCCCTCTCCCTTCCCCCAGATCCACTCTGTCATCTATAGAATACATAGGGTACAGAGTAACTGAAGGCCACAGCTTTGTCATTACCTAGCCAAAACTTTGACAAATATCTTCAGCTTGTAAATACTGCAAAAGCTGTGATTATTCACATGTACCTCCAGATCTCTATGCAGACCTCACCAGATTCACTGTCAATCACTGACTTCATTCCTACTCCCACTCGTATCCAAGTATGGTCTTAACAAGCGCCATAAAATGTCTTTAATCAAGGCTGCCATAGCAATTCTTGAGTATTTGGGTGATATTTTGCCAAAATTTCACCCCCTCAGCTTCCTTTAGTTGGCTACTAGCCGGGAGTGGGAGGAAGAGCTAAACTTCATGCAGAGGGAGAAAATATAGAAGAATAAAATGATTTCTGCTGAATGAAGGACTTGTCTCCAACAAACAGAATGACTGTGAGCTTATTGTCTTTGAATAGGACCCAGGAAAAAAGGGAGAGGTAGAAACAAGATTCTACCACGCCAAAATTAATTGAAAGTTTTATTAATTATAATTTCTGAGATAAATTCAGCACACCCTAAACAAACAAAAAATGAATTGCACGAATAGAACCATGAAGTTTGCTTTAAAACAATACAGAAATAGTTTTCCATTGCATTTCTTCTGAGGTATTTCTTAATTGCCTAGTTTAGCTATTGCACCTAGTATTCCCAGGCAGTGTCTGTTTTCTAAGGCTCTTTTTGCACAAGACTTTATCCTATGTTAGGAAAGGGTAATGGGGGCCCCTCTCTACTGCATGCTAACAGGGAGCATGGACCAAGCTATGCTGCCCAAAATGGCATTATAGCCTGGTTAACTGGTAAAATAATGAGATCTACAACTGCTCCAAGGCCTGTATCCTGGACCATGGAGGCAGAAGGATGGCATGCCTCCATAGCACCCCTTCCCCCCAAAAGGGTATCTCAAAAGCAGCTGAGAGGTGGTAGCATTGGCATCCTAGTGCCTTAATCCACATTAAAGGCCCTTTTGGCATTGGATCTTGATCTGGATTGTATCTCAGAATAGAGATCTGCTATGCGTATCCTAGTGCAGACTCCAGCAGGTCCCAAGTGAGGGCTGCCATAGGGTGTTTTCCCACTAGCACTAGAGTCCCCATTAAGTACCCTTAATCTGTCCTTAATGGGTGCTCTAGTGCTAAGTGGAAAAAAATCCAAGGTATAATCAAGGTCACCGCAGAAAGGACCTAAGCTTCAATGAACATGGTCAACTAACAGCAGCCTAAACATTGGAACAACAAAAAAAAAGCATATAAACTTTCATACTGCCCTTTATGAAATCTTAGGTTTATTTTATAAAAGAAACCAAGCAATAATGCCAACTTACGCATAAAAATAAAAATAAAATCAAACTACAGTGCAGTGATATAGGTATTGGATAATTTTTACTTCAATAAATGAAACAATCAGTTGAAAGCTGCATTTTGTGGTTACTCCGGTGGTTTTTGTCACATATTGAATTTTGTTTGAAAATTTGAAACAAGATGACAAATATGCAAGGAGGAGTAGTAGTAGTAGGAGTTGGCTTTTCCACCCAGGTTTTCTCACCCGTTTAAAAGTGGCTGACGAAGCTTTCCATTCTTCTCCTCACAACAGACATCCTGTGAGGTGGGTGGGGCTGTGACAGCTCAGAAAAGCGCTTTGAATAGTCCAAGCTCACCCAGCTGGCTTCATGGAGGAGCGTGGAATCAAACCCTGTGACTGTGAGATATGAGGCCAGCACTCTAACCACAAGACCAAACTGGAGAAAGAGGCAAATACTTATTCATGGCACTGTATTTAATCAATAATCAACAAGGTCAGCTGATGCCTTATGCCTGAAAGTAAGGCCATGTTTCAACCATGATAAGAGGCATCTGGGGACAGATGCTTATGCTTATGCACAAATGCCTTCCTCATTAGCTGTTGGGAGCTTCCATATCTACATGTCTGGTGAATACGAGTGTATGAGGAAATGAAACACAAGGAACTCGGCCAGAGAGCATAAGTTTGCCCCCTTGTCTATAGGCCACGTACCCTTCATAGGTGTTTCATGCCACTGAACATGGGTATCTGGGGCCATGCATGAAGACAATGACAAAATTTCTCCATAAGCAGGTTTTATAATAAGAAAGTTCCTTCTTTTTATTCTTTTTTATGTTTTATAGTTGTGCTGATATATATGGAGATCTGTCAACAAAGTCTCATACAAAGACTTCTCAGTTACTGTTGTGACTTGTCACATCAAAATCTGAAATTTGGCTGGTGGTGGTCACCGTGGAGTTCTCCTCAACCCTGTTAGAAAACTGCACCATTGTAGTTGTTGCCTTGCCAATGCGTTACTGGAGTTCAACTTCAAGGGACAGTCTACTAGTGACCAATGAAACCAAGGCAAATAAACTTCTCCAGCCAATATATTTGCTTGAGCAAGAAGCCACATGCTCAGGTTTTCAAATTTTAGGTCCTCAAATCAAAGCAGTCCAACTTTGTGTTACAAGAATCATACATTATTTCTTGTTTGTAAGTAATTTAATTGTTGTAACCCATCCAAAGGCCTCAAGGTAGAGGGCTAGAAATATACGTAAATAATAAATAAATAGCAAATGAAGATTCAAATGAAGTGCTCTTTTGTCAAATGAAACAACTACCATCAACTATGTACACACCATCCTTAAACTTGGGGTGGGTCATCCAGCAGGCCTGGAACTGGTACCAAGTTTCTCCATAAGTTGCATCTTTAGGGAATAGGGATTCAGCCATCTTTCCTTTGACCAATGCAACTGAACCAGCATATGCATTGATAAGTCAGCAGAGCCAAACACATGTGAAATATTTGTTTTCATTGAGACATCTTTTTTAAAGACTGCAACCAGACTGCAGCTGGAGAATTTGCTAGGAAGTGAGAGTGCATGATACTGCCCCATACCATTATCGGTTCCTAGTCATACAGCATCAGCCACGTTGCTGTCTTTCCATGTTAAAAGTGACACACATATCCAGGCATTTGACCAACACCAAATGCCCAGAACTGCACATCGCTACCACTGCACATGCATAGCCATCAATTAATGACTCCATCCATGTGCAGTGGATGGAACAATTACAGCAGCTCCAACCCAAAGGTGAGAAAACACAGTATTGCTAGGAAACCATGACCAGTGCTGGGTTTTCCAGAAATAGTTTAGCTGCTTTTATATATATATATATAGCAGGACTATGGTAGAGTTGCTCCAGGTATGTGTGGCAATCCCACCATAGTGGTGACATAATGGCATTATATTCCCCCTTTCTGGATGGAGTCTAAGATTCAGTCCACTCTGGAGATACCCAAGATTCTTCAGAGATTATGAAAATGGAGAGAATTCAGACACTTCTGTTTGTGGTCATATAAAGTCCATGACTCATTTATTATTTATTTATTATTTACATTTCTATCCCACTCCATACCTGAAGGTCTCTGGGCGGGTTAGTAGGAGGATACTAAGCATATAAGTCTGATAGACCTTCATCTGGATGGAAATGATCAGTAAAGGGCTCCCCTTGACCACCTTAGAAAGGCGTGCAATTGTAGTCACTGTCTTGTTGATGCATTTCTGGAGTTCAGCTTTAAGGGATAGTCCACTAGTGACTATGAAGCCAAGGTAAGTAAATTCCTCCACCAATTCAAATATGTGATTGCCTATGCAGGTTCCAGGAGAACTGTGAGTGTCCTGCCACATGATAGAGTTCTTCCACAGATTTATGGTTAAATCAAACACACAGTATGTAGTATACAATATTATATTCCTCTTTAGATAAAGTCCACATCCTTGCTTCTATGGTTGTCGGTGCTGAAGTTTCTTTCAGCCCATTTGGTAGGATTTCTCTCTGTCTCTCTCTTTCCAGTCAACATTACAGTAATGTCGCATGTGGAAGTGTAAATCTACTGAGGGAAGTCACCTTCAATGTTGTGGCTTTGCCAAGGCCTGTCTAAGGAGTTTCCAAATTCTTTGCTACCGGGCCAGGCCTTATTAATGAATGGCTGTGTTTGAGCATGGAAGCCAAGACCAGCACCCATCCTCATGCAACTATCTCCCCTCTTTTCATTTAAGCAACATTTGGAGTGCCCACAGCAACCCTGGTTCAATAGCTTCTGAACAGAAAGAACTGCTCTGATGCTTGGTGGCACTAGGGGAGGCATCCTTCAAAGAGAGTATACTGTGGCTTTATGACTTATTTCAAGATAACCCTTGATGCCTATGATTTGGCTGACAGCAGAACTCCTGCCTTGCTGGGACCACATCTTTCATTGGTTTTCCTCCCCAAATAGATTAAGAGGATGTCTTGAGCAAGCTGCCTCAAATCTTGAACCGGCTCTTGGCTGTCTGAACAGTGTACATTGCTTAGCCAGTACATTCAGCATAATTCCCTACTTTGCAATGTTATGATAGTTTACATTATTTATTGCTATTGTTTCTGTGTGCATTGTTCTATTCTTCCTACCCCAATAAAATTTGCCATTCTAAAATTGAGGCGTACACTGAAAATTCCTTCAGGTTCATTTTGTTCCAAAATGCAGTTAATTAGTACCTCTTTAGACCAAAATTCCCATTCACAAAAATGGAATGGTTATTTCATAGCACACATCAATTATGCTTTAGCTGAATGTTCCAAACTTTTGGGAGCAAACATTTTTAGAAAGGAGGGAGGGAGGGAGGGAGGATTTACTCCTCAGCTTGTTATATGTGGGATCATCAATTTGGGATCTTCTGGTAAAGTGCAAGATACCAATGTTTCAAAAGAAAGACATTTTGCACCATTAAATTCAATCAAGCGACTTCACTCTCCTGCAGTGAATTTTATTCCTTCCATTAAAATGCTTTCAGACCTTACACAAAAGTATAATTAAACTGAGAACTGCATGTGAGAGACAATCCATATGGCAAAACAGAGCTTCTTCCCCTCTAATCTTTCCCTTTTCTGGCTGAACAGTGACAATAGTGCATTGTGCTGCAATATGCAAATATGCACAGGCTGTATTTTCAAGACATGTCCGCTACATAAGCAAGCAGTATTTTCCTTTCCCTAGGCTTTATAAGATCACAGCACCATAAACAATGCTGGTTCCCCCACATGATGACCATCTGTAGGGCATATTCATTTTGTTGCTATTTGCAGAGGAGATTTCCCCAAAGGGCTACAATTTAGGTAGATTTGTCTTTCTTCTCCATAAATTTTGGACTCTTGCACCCACCAGTCCCATTCAGTGCGGTCGGTATTGAAAAAAAAATCTGGAAGGCCCTAGGTTAGCAAAGGCTGTTCTAGACTCCAGCACAGATGGCATAGGAATCAGGCAAAGGGTCAGGTTGTGTACAGGAATGCCCTCATATTAACCACAAGGCAGTCACAGTCACTCTTCAAGGCAGTGAGCAAGCCATGTACTGCCACATTCTTAAACTCTGGAAAGCAAAACAAATATAGCCCAAAAAACTGTGGAAGAAACTCAGGTCCATAAAGTCCAGACTCAATGAAACACAGCATAGAGCAAACATAGTCCAAAGGCAATGGAAAGCAAACGGAGGCAAATAAACTCCAGACCTGAAGAAACAGAGCACAGATAGACACACTTCCAAGCGCAAGTAGGAAAGCAAACAGACACAAATATAGTCTAAAGTTAATGAAGCAGATAACTGAAACAGTAGCTGTCTCAGTCGTTCTCCAAGTAAAATCTAAGCAACTGACCCAAGCTCCTTGAACAAGCACTAAGAAGAATGTTTTGGAGTGGCTTGTTTTCCCCGATATTTAGAGGGGTTTTCATGTCCTGTACCTGCTGTGCTTCATGAGCAGAGAAGTAATTTTAACAGTCTTCATGATGTCTACATTAGTTGCTGAATCAACAGTCCTAACATTCCTTGTAGCTTTCCCCCCCCCAACAGAATTTGTGAAAGAGAGCAGAAACAAAATGATCTTTATGTCTAGCTCCTTCCATGTAGACCAGAAATGGGGAAACTCCAGCCAACTAGAACAAGTCCCCAGCAGTGCATTCTGAATAGTGAGGATGAGGTGATTTCAGTACTACCTGAAGGTATGCAGGTTTCCTTCTCCCCACCTACAGCTAACAGATGCACCAGCAGATTAACCAGAAGATTTGCAAAGGCATTGGATTATGAGTAATAGACACTTTCCACACTTGCCCTTTTCCAGATTATATCTTGGAATAAGGAACTGCCATCCACACACCAGGGACCTGCCATAGTCTGCGCTATAATGAGAATGGCAGGGCCATATTCTGGGATATTATCTGGAATAAACTCCAGTGAAGAAAGGGCCATAATATGCTATAGAACAAGTGAGTGAGTGAGTGAGTGAGTGAGTGAGTGAGTGAGTGAGTGAGTGAGTGAGTGAGTGAGTGAGTGAGTGAGTGAGTGAGTGAATGCTTTATTCCATAGATATAGACATGCTAGAAATATTAGTGCAGCATAGATGATATTGATATCATTTAAAAAATCAGAATGCTACCTACAGAAGTTGGAAGGATCCACGCACTGCTGAAATGGCACAATGGGAGTTCTCAGAGGGCATGGGGATTGCATGTCCCTCCACACACCAAGCAAGCAACTTGGCACAATGCTAAAGAAATATATTTTAATCAAGTGCCATAAACTATTTAGAATTATTGCTTGATCTAATATTGCTTGATGTAATTGAAACTCCCATTTTTGGCAGCCACTATTTGATTACTCAGTAGCACAGATCTCACTCCTCACTCCTACAACCCTCATGGACTGGGCCACTGCTGACCACACTACAAGTTACCTTGAGATCCATCCAGAGATAGGTGGCCTAGAGGGCCAAAATGGACAATTTCCCACTGCCACAGTAGCTTAAAACCTTTTGTGATGGAATGTGAACTCGATAGGCACAGGACTTTACCATCCCTATGCCCATGGGCCTTTATGGTGGCATATGGATCTTGCCATACAATGGAATCATGTTTTTCCTTATAAGTTTGCAAGATTTCATCCTTAACAATGTCCTACTTATCATGAGCACCACGCCTTCAGATCCCAGTCCCAGTGGTAAGCAACTACCATTGGATTCAACAGTAGACCCTCCCTCTGCTGGTCCTTGATCTAAATTTGTTTTTATCTATAAGTATAAAAGTGATGAACCACAAGTTCAGCAAACCTCCCATAAAAATATCCATGTCGATCACTGGTTTACTTCTCATTAATTCATATGCAGAAAGCCAGCAGCTAGCTCCATAGTGTCTTGTATTTATACATATCCATTCCCTTGGTTTGTGGTGTCTTCCCAAGATACGTTTTGTTCTGAAATGCAGATTTTGGGATTTTTATTTATCTTTGTCTGCCTACACATTGCATAAAACTTTGTAGGAGCCTGAGCCAGAAAAAACATGGATGGTTTTCCATGAAACTCCATTACCAGTTTCACCCTACCAATTTATTATTACTTCTGAGGTTTTCTCTCATGATCATTTTACCAGTTTCCACTAAATTCATAATTTCTTAGCTGCTCGGTAAATAAAATGATGTTTTAAACTAAGGAAAATTTAATAACTATATAGTTGCTTGCTTATTAAATTGAATGATAATTGAAACAAAATCACACTCTGTTCTGCAGCTTTTCTCACCCCACCCACCAATCTCATTGCTACTCTGCAGTCACTTTTATTCCCAGAATTTCCCCCTGATATTCTGGCCAGGTGTGGCTATATATGTATAGCTAAAAATAATTTATCTGAGACAGTACGATTGGGTCAGATATAATACTGGGTGTTGACAGATCAGATCATGGAAAATGCTTTTAAAGCGCAGTAGCGCCAAAACCACTTAAAATGACCTGAAGAAACTATAATGCAACAAATCCAGAATAGGAACTTTGGAAAAGTGGCGGGATAGCATCAACATTAAATCAGTTTCCTATGTTTACTATGACATGAATACCAGTTTGTATCATAGGGAATAGTTCTTGAATCATAAATAGATACTATTATGCAATGACATTTTCTGTGGATCTCCTGTTCCAACATGGCAATTATATGGGGGCGGGGGACTCACCACATTTACAAACTCATTTAATAAGTATACTTAAGGCTCCCCTGGGTATCTAGCAGATCTAATTGTGACCCAGTATAACTGGAGGAATCACTGAAACGATAACCATTATTAACGGGACTCTTGGGCTGGGTCACCATTCAACTGAAGCCTTTTCTGGATAGAGACGACTTGGCCACAGTCATCTATGCTCTGGTAACCTCTAGATTGGACTACTGTAATGCACTCTGCATGGGACTGCCCTTGAAGACAGTCTGGAAGTTGCAGCTAGTGCAAATTGCAGCTGCCAGAGTGCTGACCAGAACAGCTAGCCAGACGCAAATCATGCTGGTTTTAAAAGGGTTGCATTGGCTTCTGATTTACTACTGAGCCCAATTCAAGGACTTATAAGGCCCTAAGCTACCAAATATCTAAAGGAATGCCTTCTCTCATACTGACCCGCTTGTGCCTTAAGATCTTGCGGTAAGGCCCTCCTGGTTGTCCCACTGCCCTCAGTAGTGAGGCTTGTGGGCACCTGGGAGAGGGTCTTTTTAGTGATGGCCCCCAGACTATAGAATAGTCTCCCCCTCAAAGTGCGTCAAGCCCCTTCCTTGTATATATTTAGGAAAGTGGTGAAGACACACCTCTTTGCCCTGGACTTTGACTGAGATACAGAGACTATCATTTTAAACATGGAGTGTATTGTTTTAGATTTGTTGAATTTTTAAGTGCTTTTAATGTATATTCTATTTTCAATCTGTTGTTTTAACAGTTGTTACCCGCCCAGAGACCTTTGGATATGAGGTGGGATAGAGATGTAAATGAAAAATAAACTTTTAAAGAGCTTTGAATTCATTTTCAAGGTTGGCAATTCCCACAGGATCAGACGAATCCGCAGTTTCTGGGGGTTAAATGTCCCCATACACACATTGTCTTTCTTCAAATCAAAAGAACTCTCAGGCCCTGTCCCCAAGCAATTTAAAGTCTGCTAAAACTCTTCTTTTGCCTCTGAGCACCCCCATGCCAGGGTTTTTAACGAACTTCCAGAGCTACAAAATGAGGAAAATGCGCAACAAAAAAAGTGCCCTTTAAATAAGACTTTCAGAGCTCTTTTTGGAAGTTGCGGGTTTTCCTCGCAACATTTACCTTGGGGACGCTCCATGGCAAAAGGGGCGGGGATTGCTGCCTGCACACACAGCAGTAACACAAGCAGCTTCCCTTTCTAAAGCTCAGAACTAAAGAGCCAGAATCACACAGAATGGCAACATTGTTGCAATTGCTATGAGGTGTGAAATGGGTGGATTATTGCTAGGGGTGGATTTTGACAGCAATAACAGGGAAAGTGGTGAGTGAATGAGCGATCGTGTGCTGGACAGGCTGTATTTTGATAGCGATAACAGGGGAAAGTGGTGAGAGTGAATGTTTGCTGGCACGAGAAGCCATTTCGGGGGGCGGAAGATCTGGGAGACGAACAGAGAACCGATGGCTATTTTTCCTTTGGACTTGTCAGGGGTTGTCTTCCTGGTTGTGGCCACGCCGAGCGCAGTCCCTCCCCATTCCTACTGCCACCCTACCAACAAGAGCAGGGGCGTGGAGAAAAAGATGCGCGCAAAGAAAATACGGCTCCCATGTGCGTTAAAAATGCACATTTTGCTGAGCCTCATGTGGACGCTTATTCCTGATTTGCATGGGACTTTTAAAGTCCACTTCAATAGAGTGACAGTAGAGTGACAGTAGAGAAGCAAATAAGTCTTTTGGGGATGGAGCCTCACTGTGGGATTCAGGAATAATCCTCTTTTTTTTTGCAAATGGAAACACACAGAGTTTTTAGGGGCTTTTTCTCAGTTTCTTTGAGCCAATGAGAAGGCATTATGATCAGCTAAAGGAATCCTCTGCTGGCTGAAAGGGCGGGGGGGCAGAGGGGAAGAATGAACAGAAGTTGTAAGAAAAGATCAGATGTTGTATCGGGCTGTGATTTTACAAAGTGTCTGATTTTGACCACAGCCAGCATAAGATTAAAGGGAAAGAGAAAGTTTTCCCATCCCTCCTCCCTCCTCCTTAGATAGCTGTGTGTGAGGGGGGGGGTCACTTTCTTTCAGATATTTTCCCTTTAATTCAGTCTTTAAAATTATGGGGGTGGGTGAGATGGATTCTGCCTTAAGGAAGCAAACGGGAGAGATCAGCAGGAGGCAGCTGGTAGGGGGGGAGAGGGAAAAATGAATATACAAGATGGAGGGGGGTGGGAATAAATAGGGAATGAAAAGTGCTGCCAGGGGTTTCTCCTCTGCTGGACACTAAAGAATGGAGAGTGAACCTGCATTATAAGTTAACAATGGAAACAAAAAAATCAGACTTCACTACTGATTTTTTTTAAAAAACTGATTTAAATCCAGATTAAATTGCCGAGTGGGGATGCAGCCTTAGATTTATACATATGCAAAAGCAATAGGAGTAAATTATAATATCTTTATACATACTTGGTGTTAATTTGAAGTCATTTTGGCTGT
This sequence comes from Aspidoscelis tigris stejnegeri, assembly GCA_023333525.1. NCBI lineage: Eukaryota > Metazoa > Chordata > Lepidosauria > Squamata > Teiidae > Aspidoscelis > Aspidoscelis tigris. The sequence goes on along the minus strand of JALMGA010000003.1, from coordinate 44,959,815 downwards.
GGTCAGACATCTGCTAAATACAGGAGAAGAACCCAGGGTTGGACAGGGTGTGTAGACTGGGATTTTCCAGTTCTGAGGTAGCCCCATCTAGTCAATTAAGTCTGAATTAGACCAGTTTAAATCTAACCAGTCATTTTGAACTGATTCAAGTCAAACTAAACTAGCACCATCGTTTAGTTCAAATCAAACTAAACTAAAAGACCAATATCCACACTGAATGACACTGAGAAACAACTAGTTACCCAATGCTCAAATATAATCAAGGGGAAAATGGCATCACAACAGGAGATTGTCATGCTATAAGGAACATGTCTAGAGCTCAATAACACTGATGATATCTTGAAAATACAGCCAATTCCTGCAGAAGGAGGTAAAAAGGCATCATCACCACCGCTACCCATGCTGCAGGGCAAAGCTGCTGAAATAAGAATATTGATCATGATCAAGTTTGCTTCTGCCAAACCTCATGCTAAATTGCTCAAGGCTGGTACAAGGCTGTCAGACTTTCTATGTCTTAAGAGCCCTTTACTAAAATGGTAGAATATGGAAGTGTAAGAACCCCTGTGCTAAAAATTATATCTTAGAATTTAAAAGGGAATTAATAATAAAGTACCAATATTATGCCTAGTTAAAATACCAGGAAAAAAAATACTAGGCATCACCTCACCTCTTTAATGCCAAGCATCAACACACTGCACATTTGCTGAAAACAGTAGGGCAAGGGTTAGGAAGTGTCAAGGCGTGTTCCAAATGAAGAGAGAGAAAACCCATAACTACATCAGGAAAATGGCTCCTTCACATGAACCTCAGAGAAAGGCTGGTGTGGAAAATGTGGTTAGAGAACAATTATTTTCTCTGTTGTTCAATACTAGGACTAAGGGTCACTCTATGAAGCTAATGGGTTGAAGAGTTTGGACCAATAAGGGGAAGTATCTTTTCCTCCTGGTGGTCATGGAACTTACTACCAGAAGAGGTAGTGCTAGCAAACTGTCTGGAAAGCTTTATCAAAGGGTTAGACAAATTTATGGAGGTCAACTGTTTCAATGGCTACTAAAATGGATACCTAGGTACTGCCTCCAGGTTGAGAAGACAGACAAGTTGCCCCTAAAGAACATTTGCAGGGAGCTGAAAGCAGGTGAAGGTTTCACCATCATCTAGATGATAAAACCCAGAAGCAATTGGTGAACCACTGTGTGGGCCAGGATACTGGACTAGGGGGCTGCTAGGAAGCTCAAGATGCTCCTCCAACACTCATTCTTCGGGCTTGTTTCCACTCATGCCTCTTAAAATGGTTTAAAAACAAAACAAAAGCAATTCAAACATGGATTCTGGCAGTCCCCACTTCAGTGGCTTTAAATAGCTTTAAATTGCTATCAACCCCTCTGCTGTCCCCACCCAAAATGGCTCAGAATCACATTAGGGAAAGGGAATCTTTTCTTCTCCCCTCCTGCCAGCTGGGACCCCACCCCCCGCCTGCTGATTGGATGCCGCAATGACGCTGGGGAGGGTGGGGAATTGCAGCTCCCTCCTCTCCTCTCCCCTCCTCTCATGCTTTTGCAAAAGATGTCCTGACAGTCCTGCGCATACGCATGCACACACAAACACCCCCCTTCCTCTCCTTCACTCTCCTCCCCTCCCCATCACCAGCAGCACTGGCTGGTACACACACACACCTGTAAACTCAGGACTGGTGAAGTGAAAAAAGCAGCAGCAGAAAGAGAGCTGGCTGGCTGCACACTTGCACACCCAATCACCGGCGGAGCATTGGGGGGAGGTGCTTCTCTCCTTCCCAGGGCTCAGCAAGGCAAAAGAGGCACCTCCAGTATGCACTTCCCAGCAAGGAGAAAGTGAGGGGAAATGAAACTTTGTTATCTTATCAGTGTGGAGTGTGGAGTGGGTGAATTGCTACATCTTATCAGGCTGAATTGTTACTTCTCTGCTGAATATGGATCTGGAGCTTTAACAAATCTGGCAAGGGGCTGGTCCCTGTGCAGGTTGAAAGCCCACCCATTTTATGACGTATTTGCCCCAATACTGCTGTAGCATTCCCTCAGCAATATGGAAGAAACATTTTAAAAGCAAAACTGAAAAAAAGCTGTTTATTTATTCAGTTTTTTAGCCAAATAATCTTCAAAATACCTCTGAAATGGATTGGTAATGGGGGCACAGAGAAGCCAAACCATTTCTAAACCATTTTAAAATGGCAATGGGAAGTGGGCCTTCATGTTTCTTTTTGTCTTTTTAAAAGTGAATCCATGTATGAAAGTAAAAGAGATCCAGTCCATGAGAAAAGCAGTGTAGAGTAAATGAGACACTGTGGATTTTCATTATTCAGACCCAATTGCAGGCAGAAGAGCCCCAGGGTCAAACCAGCTTCATCAATTTGGTTCTAACAGAACCACTTTTATTTTCCAGTGAAACTAATGTGAAATGGAGAAAGAGTTCTGCGGAGAGTATGTGTGAAAATGATTAAATCAAAAATCCAACAAGCATAGGTAATTTTATTATGCTATTTACACACAAAGAAAAAAAAAGAGAGAGAGAGAAATTAACAATATTTCCAAAATTGCTTTCAGAACCACAAATATTGCAATTGCTATACTCAAATAATACTTTCCTTGCTAGACTTTATTATGCAACTTCTCTGGCTGTTGTTCTGATTAATGTCTTCTTACTATTTTGCTTCCAACGTTGAACTCCTATCCCTTGTTCCTCATGGTTATAGCTCAGTTCCTCCCTCCCTCCTTATCCTGTCTGCCTGCCTGCCTGTTTTTTCCTTCCTTCCCACCCTCCCTCCTGATCCTGCTTGCCTTTCCCCTCCCCTCCTCTCCTCTCCTTCCTTCCCTCTCTCCCCCACCCTCCATTTTTTTCTTCCTTCCTTCCTTCTTTCCCTCCTCCCCCCTCCTTCTCTTCTTCCTCCCTTCCTTTTTCTGGCCCACATTCCTCTTTATGTAGCTTGTGTGCATATAGAAATGCCAGAGGTGCACAGACTCCTAAACATCTAATCCGCTAACACTGGGAAAGCATTGTATGGTAGCACTAATGCAAGGATGAATTCTGGAATGTGGAGCCTGGAGAGAGGCTTATAGAATAAGAAAGGAAGAAAAAGGGAAGAGGAAAAAGGAACTGAAAAGAGAAAGAAGTCAAAACCACACATGGGACATAAGGGGAAAAAGGGGATTAGGTGACAGTATCCAACTGCACTGAAGGGTCAGGAGAATTAAGCTTCAGAGCAGCTTGCTCAATGAGTGCTGGGATAAAAAGACTCTGATATGAATGGAGGTGGTTCAAGTGCAGACGCTTTGTGGACTCCAATAGGAGTCTGCTAGGGAACATTTTAGAGGGCTATGCGTTACTTTCATGTAATACATAATGTATATTGTGTGAGAGGAAAAGATCTGAATGTTCTCTATCACTTTTATAAGGTGACCGTAGCGGAATAAAAATGTGAAGGATCAGAGAGGAGGGAGATGGCATTCCAATTGCAATTATAATTGCAAATAAATCGAAAAATTGCAAAACCCCTTACAGGTTATTATTAAAAAGAAAGAAAAGAAAAGATTCCTGATAGGCTTTGGAGTTTGTTATTTAACAGTGATCGCTCGACTTAAGTAGTCTGGATAGCAAGCAGCTTGATTTCAATAGACCTGGACTTTTCCATTAGTTAAGAACATGGACATGCCAGAGGTCAGAATCCAAAGCAGATAGTTCAGATTCATGATGTTTTTCCCATCATGAAACTTTATTAGCCAGGGAGCACTATTGGGCCTTGGCTCTTTCAGCTACTGGCTCTTCTACAAAGATGTATCCTAAATAGTGCAAGGTTCATTTTTTTTAAAAAAAAAAACTACATCACCCAAATCTGTTTGTAATAAAACATGTGCAATCAAATTCATGGATGACCCATCAGTATGACCTTTGGCCAGTATAAAGAGTCTCAAGACAATACTTTTAAAGATACTTGACAATGTGCTTCAGTGTGAAACTTCCTCACATGTGAACTACATTTTTTCCTTCAGTTGGTTTTAAAGAGGCAATTGCCTGAATACTCCTCTCTTTAGATCAGCCTCAGTGTTTGTCAGTGAGTGATTCCTTCCAGCTCTAGATGTGTTTCATTAAGTTGTAATGCTGATATTTATAATGGTCAAATGGTAGTTATATTAGGAGGCATGTTTTCTCATCTAATGTAAATCAAGTTGCAAAAACATTCTTACATCTTCACCAATTGACCTTATTATAAGTAAATTTCAGCTGTCAGGCTTCTTGTATAAGCAAACAGAAAAATACCCTGCATGTGTATTACAATTTCTCTCTCTCACACCCCTCACACACACACACCACGGTCTGTCTCTCACATACACACTGGTAGGGAGGGAAAGACCTCTAAGGCTAGATCATATTTCCTTCCCTTTCTTAGTGGTGACAATTAAGACCTGACCCAAGATCTGACCTGGAAATTGGAGGGAGAAGTAAAAAAGGTCAAATGGGTCCTTACAAATATGCATCTTGTCACATAGGCTCAGCAGAACAGCCCATCCTTCCTTAGCATGTGACAATACAATCCAGGCCTATTTTTCAACATTTGCATTCCTTTCATGTTGGAGTCTAAATGCTTCTGAAACTTTTGGTAAGGTCACATTCACAGCAGACATCTTTCCTGCATAATGTACGTTTTTTAAAAACAGAAAAAAAAGGCTCCTCTGGTCTTCTTGGGTGTGTTTCTGAGTTAGTATATATAAGACTAAAAAGAATACTCAGGACACAGGGATTTTCCAAATATTTGCACAACCCAACAAAGACCCCCAGCTACCATGATTTCTTTCCTCATCATAGGGAAGTTTGCCCTTTGCTTGAGAAGCAGAGAAGAAACTTCCCCACAGGTGCACGAAGCAGCTACACTGGTGGATGCTTAGTGTAAGCAAACCCTCCCCCAAGGCATCCAACCATGTGCCTAACATGTAAATGGGTGTCCGTGCTCTGCCATCTTCCTTTGCCAATGCTCATACCAATATGTGTGCACCAGTACCATTACTAGGGCAACTGTGGCCCACCGTGCCAGTGCACTAGCACACCACCTCATGTGACACAGAAGCACAGACAAAGTGTGAATAGACCTTAATGACTCCAGTTCAGGTCAAGGTAAGTACATACACAGTACACTTAAATGTGTGCCATGCATAGTCACCATGGGGGGAGCTTCTGCACAGAAGAAGCCATTTCTGGTTAAGAAATTGCTCTTTTACACACAAGTGTTCCATCTCAGAGCCCCACATGGCAACGATGGGGTCAATTGCGGAAACACCCCATCTATACTTGGGACTACTTTGTATATTTAGGGCCTGTTCACACTTCCCTCACTGGAATGGTATAATCATACTTTTTCAGTGAGGCAACGATTGGGCACTGAGAGAGCCATCTGCATGTCAAGTGCTGGTGCAGTCCCAAACTGGACTACCAGCATTTGAAGTGTGGATGGCCTGGCCCAGGCAGGCCAGATTGCCACGGCAATGGCTAATATCCGGTATGGAACTTTTTATTGTCCACAGCTAGTGAAGAATGGACAGCCTTAGTGAGCTCTAGGATGGTGATGACAACAGCACCCTGCTGATGAGCTTTACAAGGGGAGTGGCTGGAACCCCTCCTACATGGTAAGTGCCAATAGGTCTTTAAACCTATTTGTTCTGTACAGAGTTGACAGCATCTGGAGCAGAAGGCAGCTGAATTTCAAGTTTGGCATTTGCCTGCCCAGCCCTATGTTGGCCACAGTCTCAATCTTACACGTAGATAGTATCTTAGTTTCCTTATTTAACTATTGAAAATATGTTTTGGCTTACTGTTTGTAACAAGACCTTGCAAGACAGATTATGCCTTATGTAAATAAGATAATCTCCATATTTTATTCTTGAAGAAACAAGTTCACCATAAGGTATCATTAAAAAATGAATATTGCACTGAAAATCAATGACAGTGAAATATTGGTTTTCCAGACAGCACAATGCTAGGCTAGATAATGCTTTTGTCCTGAGAGGGTTGTTAATAACAACTATGAAAAAGCTCCCATACATTTGAATGTGTCATCCTAGACTCTAACTGCATAGAGACCTTATCTCCTGCTTCAAAAGGAATTCCAGATGAAATCAGCAAGAGTTTGGGCCTGGGAGAGAACAGACTAAAATTGTTAAAACACATCCAGTGTGTTCACACCAAATGAAATACCAATGAGTCAGCTCTACTCCATACCACACCTGTCCTCTTACCTCTATAATTGGTCAACACAATCTGTCCATCACTGCACGCTCTCCTCCACTGTTTTCAATTTTCTGTTTCTATGGTGTCAATTATAATTATGACCAATATATTGTTTTTATCTAGAGGTATTGTTTATTGGCCTTCACAACTTAACTTCTTCCCATTTTGGTATTTTGCCACTCAACATTTACTGCCTCTGTTTTAGATTTGCCCTCATGCACCAGCAGTTGTCTGGATAAGGTTTATGCCTACTCCTCCCCCTCCATTTCTACTTCTGTTTCTGTGGAGCTTCCAATCTTCTTTGGTTTTCTTAATGGAGAGAAAAAAGCAATGCTGACAGCAGAAATATTTTGCTGTTGAGGACCTTATGTGGTGTCCTGCACAACACAGCAAACGAAGTCTAAAATCAATACTGACTGCAGGAATATTTTGCTGCTGAAGTCCTAAACTGTGCTCTTTTGCAAACATGCAAAGAGAACATATAACGGAGAACTAAAGGAGACCACAATTTTTTGCTTTCCTTCACAAGGGAAAAAATAACTTGTCTTCTAAAGTGGCCGTAGCTGGCATTTACAAATCTGTAATATGGGCACATTAAAAAAAAAAAAAAGTACAGTGAAGGAACACACTTGTCCTGTAGGGGAAAACTCTGCAAAAAAAGTGGATTGGAAGGAAAGTACTGCACATTTGCCACACAATCTCACATTTTGGTGTGATTTCTCTGCAGCCATTCTAACTTAATGAGAGACAAATGTTTTAGTTTTCCCAACAGTAATAATAAAATGGAAATGGAAATACCGTATTTTCCGGCATATAAGATGACTGGGTGTATAAGACGACCCCCAACTTTCCAGTTAAAATATAGAATTTGGGATATACTCGCCATATAAGAAGACGACACCCGGGGTATAAGATGACCCCTGACTTTTGAGAAGATTTTCCTGGGTTAAAAAGTAGTCTTATATGCCAGAAAATACAGTATATCTCATGTTTGCAGAAACCATGGCTGTATATAGAGAAATACAAAATGGAAGCAGGGGAAAAATAATACATTTATAAAGAAACTAAATTTTATTCACTTTCTCCTTCAGACTCCAGCATGAAAGCATAATACAAAATCAAATGCTGTTGCTGCAACTTTCATCACTGCAATCCCAACTTAGGGAATGGGAGGTGCAATGCAGCTCTCTCATGAAGATACATATTATATATTTTAAAATATTTTTAAGAATAACCTATATTTTTATTATTGTAGCCCATTGGAATTTTTTATGAAGATTTGGATGTAAACAAATAAACAAACAAACAAATAAATGGTTGCTGCACCTCACGGCACAAATGGAAGAGCATGAGGGTCACATATCCTGCTCCATTAAGTGTACATCCCACCATAAGTGTCTGGAATGTGCAAGATAGAGTGGAGTAAGTGCTGTGGCACTGTCCACTCCTGCTGTTCCATCAACCCACCACTGATGTGCAGATTTACTTCAGTGTGTTTCTTCAGAGTGGAAAATATAGCACTGTTTTTGCAAACATAGGAACTTGCCCACTGCCAGGATTATTGTCCATGTCTTCAAAAATATTCTGTCCAGAAATACTGTAGCTGAGAAATTGAAGTCTTCTGTTGCAATGTTTGCACAGCCAGGAGCAGTGAGGACAGCAGCGCAGCTGTAGCATTCTTCTCACTGAACTGCAGGAATCATAATCATAGAATCATAGAATCATAGAATGGTAGAGTTGGAGGGGACCTCCTGGGTCATCGAGTCCAACCCCCTGCTCAAGGCAGGATCTCCTAAACCATCTCAGACAGATGGCTGTCCAGTCTCTGCTTGAAGACCTCCATCGAAGGAGAACCAACCACCTCCCGTGGCAGCCTGTTCCACTGGTTGATCACTCTTACTGTTAGAAATTTTTCCCTAACATCTAAACTAAATCTTTTCCCCTGCAGTTTCACCCCATTGTTTCTAGTCCTTCCTTGAGAGAGTGAGGACATCTTATGCTATCATGCAGATCCTGCCTGTTCCTCCCTCACACACACTCAGGTCCTTTTTGCACTGGGCTTTATTCCAGATTATATCTTGGAATAGGTAACTGCCAATTACATGCCAGTGTCATTTCAGAAGCTCTCAGGTGGGCCCCTGTCATGCAAATGACAGGTCCCTGCTCTGTGTTACAATGCAGAATAAGACTCAGTGCAGGTATGTTGTAATGAATTGAGGCTCACACGCAGGATGGTTGCCAGGTGAAAAGTGTCTCTCTTTACTGAAGATTTAGGGGCTTTTTATGCCTAGTTACACAATACATTTCTGAATGGAAATTTCCCCCGGGATGCCCATATTTGGCATCACCGGATAAGATGTTACCATCCTTGAATGATGTACATTATTTATACAAACACAGTGGATGTTATACAAATGATAAGAGGTGTTATGCCTTTTCTGAGACCTTGTTTCAGAGAGATATTAGGCAAGTTACAATGACCCAGGATATACCCTTTGTCCTAGTTACTTCAGCTTAGCAAGAGTTGCTTCAGCTTAGCAACTGTGCTTTAGCTGAGATGGGCAAATTGCACCCCCACACAGGTAGTGCTTCAGTCTCTCGTGGATCACTTCTAAGTTGTGTTGGCTGTGAACATGTGATAGGTGGGATGTGCACGAAGCACATTTCCCCCCTTCAATTTAATCTGAATCAAAGGGGGAAAATGTTCAACTTCATGTGAGCTCTCCCCCACCCCACCCATCAATGTAGGGAGCTTCACATTCATGTGCAAACATTCATTGAATGTTTGGGTGCAAAGAAAACCCCCATTACTCCCTTCACATCTTGTCCTGCCTGCCACTCTTCTTTTGCTGCCACCACCATCACACCCTCCTCAGAGGCTCAACAGGTCTCCCAAAGATGCACACATAGATGGAATGGCAATCCCCATTTGGGAATTGCAGAGAATCATGTGGGATTTCCTGCAGTTCCTAAATGGGGTGGCCTCTCCAGGTGCGTGCACATCCCTGGCAGGCTTGGCTTGAGCCTCTGAGGAGGGTGCAATGGTGGTGGTGGCAGTGGCAGCGGTGGCGGTGGCAGACAGATATGAAGGTAAGGGGGCATGGCCATGGGGGTCACGAGGTGGAGGGTGGGCAGATCTGGCCATGGCAAAGCTTCTACAAAGTTTTGGCCAAGGTCAGATATATACACTTTGCATGTAAAGAGAGACCTCATAGGCCTCTTTTGATTCACGCATGAAGCATTGAAGCTTCTAATTAAAATGTTAATTGACAGCTGACATACATTTTTTGCCCCATTGCTAATAGGTGAGCATGTGAAGTTTCAGGTATCTGTATTGGATCTGGGGGGGGAAAAAGATACGGTTAGTGCACATCAGCCAGGACATTGCAGTTTCAAATGTCACAAGCTGTGACTGTTTCACAATAAAAGAATGTTGTTTTCATAGTTTTATTTAGATCTTGTTTAATGCAATGCAATAAACAGCCCTTTACATGGATACTGAAGGTCCCAAGGGAAAGCTGTGTATGGGCAGTCTTCTGGATTACCATTTCCATACATACCATGTGTAGAGGTACCATGCCTATCTGCTCAGTTTACCATCCAAGTGCTCTGACGGATAAGTTCCAAACTTTCATTCTCCTATCTAATGTTATTTTCTTCTATATTTGGACCAAATGGCCAGTTTGGTACAATAGGTGTTCCAAAAGAAGGCTGCCCTCTTTTTCTTGTAAAGTAGGACATCTGACAATCTGTCTCCATTTAAAGAATTCTCTAAATTCTTTTTGATTCAGCAGCCAAAAGAGTAGAGGGAGTTGTGTCTGTGTCTTTGTGTGGCAGTCTGTGTGTGCCAGGCACTGATAAGGTATTGATCCTCATTACATCACCTTGAGGCGACATCCACAGACATTTGGACTTCAGGGTGCAAGGGCACAATCTTTGGAATTTCCCTATACAGGGGTTTGTTTTTTTCAAAATCACAGAAGTTCTGAATTTTTGTGGTCTATGTAAATGAGCTGTTGCTATTTTTGCTGGACAAATCAAATATTTGTTTTTGGCTCTGATCTCATTTTCATATTTTGTTAGCTCAGTTGGCAGCATAATTTATACTTAGGGTGTTGGATATAAGTTACTTAAATAAGCAAACATATAAACAAATAATAGAATAACTGATTAGTGGTATCTTTAAGTATACCATACTAGTGAATATCCATGTTTTATTCTTGAATATACAAATACAGTGGAATAAGTAACCAATGTCTATGGAGCCTTACAGTGTCCTAAGAGTATAGGATGTAGAAATGCATACATGAGAGGAGACAGTTTTATATGTGCAGGAGTCTTGCTTTGTTTCAAAACTTTTATAGTTCCTACTTCTTAAGTCCACCTTGAGGCACATGGACAACAATGGGACCAACCAAGTTGGGATGGCAGAGAAATCAGGTTTAGTATTCGCTGCAGAGATCCCCTAAACATCATTCTTTCCCTGCAATATTATTATTCATTTTTAGAATGATATTTTGATTAATCAGTGAAACCACAGAACAATCCCAAACAATTTTGCTAAATCCAAAATCTCTTACACATACACAAAAATTAAGAAGCAGTCCATAAGCAGCTTAAAGATGGTGTCACGCAGATGTTAATATTCCCATCCCAGCTCTAATCACACTAAGGGCCAAAAAGGGCACTTCTGAAGTGTATTATCTGGTGAGAGACACTAGTGTATGGTTACTACCACCTTGCAGTTGCTCTTGAGACACTTGTTTTTATTGTGTGCCGATACAGTCATGGAAAAGGTTGTGAGCTCTGCTTCAGACTAATACCATGGGACAGCCTAGCGTGATTTCAGGTGGTTAAGCAAAAGTCTAGAGTTACCAGAGAGTTCATGCAGAACTGGCAGTGTGGAAGTGGAAGGGGGAGGTTCCATTTGGAGCTTTATTTTTGATCTCTCCAAACCATGTTTTGGGACACAGCAGCATAAAGTACAGTTAGGACACCTTGTTCTTCACAGCCCCTACCCCAACCTGATTCTGCTGTATGAACTGCTGACCATCAGTCTATACTCTTCATGGACTGGAACAAACAAAATGAACATTTACAGCAATGTTTGTCTCCCAGAAAGTCTACTAATTCTCTCTTTTTTATTATTATTATTATTATTATTATTATTATTATTATTATTATTATTATTATTATTATTATTATTATTATTATTATTATTATTATTATTATTATTATTATTATTATTATTGTGATGATGTAAAACAGCAGTTACACACAGCAAACGAGATGACTATGCTGGATTTCATATTATATCACTAATCGGGCACTTCCCAAGCACCTAGGACTGTGTGATGTATTGGCGAATTATGCGAGCAGACCCCAGTAAAGTGACTTTTTGAAGTTGGCAGATGGATATTTTGTCAATGCCAATGGTTTTTAGGTGCCCACTGAGATCTTTTGGCACCGCGCCCAGTGTGCCGAGGATGACTGGGACCACTTTCACTGGTTTTCGCCAGAGTCGCTGTAGTTCAATTCTCAGATCTTCATATCTGGTGAGTTTCTCCATCTGTTTTTCCTCAATTCTGCTGTCACCCGGAATAGCAACGTCGATGATCCACACCTTCTCTTTCTCAACAATTGTAATGTCAGGGGTGTTATGCTCCAGTTTTCTGTCAGTCTGAAGCCTGAAGTCCCAAAGTAGTTTTGCCTGTTCGTTTTCAACCACTTTTTCTGGCTTGTGATCCCACCAATTCTTTGACACTGGCAGATGATACTTTTGGCACAAGTTCCAGTGGATCATTTGTGCTACAGCATTGTGTCTCTGCTTGTAATCAGTTTGTGCGATCTTCTTGCAGCAGCTGAGTATATGGTCGATTGTTTCATCCACTTCTTTGCAGAGTTGGCACTTTGGATCTTCTCCTGATTTTTCAATTCTGGCTTTGATGGCATTTGTTCTTATTGCTTGTTCTTGTGCAGCAAGAATCAGTCCTTCTGTTTCCTTTTTCAATGTTCCATTTGTAAGCCAAGACCAGGTCTTTTCCATGTCCACTTTGCCTTCGATCTTCTCCAGGAACTGTCCATGCAGTGCTTTATTGTGCCAGCTGTCCGTTCGGCATTGAACTGCAGTCTTCCGGTACTGGTTCTTGGTTTGCTGCACCTTGAGAAGCTTCTGGTTGTTGACTTCAATCAAAGCTGATTCTTTGCTTTCTGCCACGTAATCTGCTAATGCATGCTTCTCTTCTTCCACTGTTTGCTTCACTTGCAAAAGTCCTCTACCACCTGCTTTCCTGGGCAAGTACAGCCTGTCGACATCACTCCGAGGATGTAGTGCATGGTGGATCGTCATCAGTTTTCTGGTTTTTCTGTCTAAGTTGTCCAATTCGAGCTGAGTCCAGTTCACAATTCCCGCAGTGTATCTAATTACTGGTATGGCCCAGGTGTTTTATTATTATTATTATTATTATTATTATTATTATTATTATTATTATTATTATTATTATTATTATTATTATTATTATTATTATTATTATTATTATTATTATTGTTGTTGTTGTTGTTGTTGTTGTTGTTGTTGTTGTTGTTGTTGTTGTTGTTGTTGTTGTTGTTGTTGTTGTTGTTGTTGTTGTTGTTGTTGTTTTCTTGCATGTCCTTTTTTACTGCATATACAAATTCATACACACATCAAAGAAAGAAACTGGCTAGTAATTCTCAGTTGCTTTTGCCTTCTGTGACCTCAGTAAATGATACACAGATTAATCTTTCTGCTGTCTGGCCTAAAAGTTATTTTTTATATAAATTAAACTAAACAAGTAAACATATTATGGCTTTAATGTTTAATGTGTTATGATTTTAATGTGCTCATTTTATATGTTGTAATCTGCCCTGAGACTTCTGAGTATAGTGCAGAATAAATAAATAAATAAATCTAAATTTTTATTTAAAGCTTATGAACCCCCAAAGGAGTAGTAAGAGGTCAATTATTTCATATCTGTTCAAGCCAGCTTTTCCTTATTATTACAGGACCTAGGAAAATGAATAGTTGAAGAAGATAAGCTGCTGTCTTTTCTGAATAAATGCTTCCTTTTATTCTAACTGTAGTAGTTTTTTTTGTTTTCTACAAAACAGCTATTTTTAATTCAGCTTTGTTAATCAGGCTTCTTGTGGAAAGATCACAGCATGACATATGTTGTCTCTCAGATCTATTGGGATGTCAGAGTTTTATGTACTTCCTGTGTCACTGATACACATCTCTTCCTGGTGATAACACCCAACAAATAACTCCCTCCCCCCAACTTCCTGTCAACCATGAAAAAATAATATGTCACTCTCATTTTCATCCACATAGGTCAGGCTGAGAGCAAGACTATAAGAATAAAGTGATCATAGGACTGAAATAGCTGTTTTGTCCAACCTATGGTCCAAATTTAAGCAACAGGAAACTTTAACAAGGCCAATATTGCACAAGAGAAATAACAAAACCAAATTTCATTGCCTGATACATTTGAGATCTCTGTGTATAGATTGTGGAGCATACTAAATGAAAAATCTATATTTTGGGGGGTGGGTTATATAGCCATTTAGATGTTTAGTATTTTCATTCCATTGACAGGCAAAATGAGGAGTCCATCTCAATAAATAAATGTGTATGAATGGTTTAAATAATACATAAGTGTATTATGCTGTGACTCATTGTGCAGGAAAAGAGTTCTCTCTTCCTCAGGCAGCAAAATCTCTTGAGCTGAACCTGAGCACCAATGAACCTAATGTTAGAGATTTTACTTCTGTGAGAATGTAATGAATTATGCCCTGCAGTACTTGAAGACCCCCTCCTCTTTGGATTCTCCCCACTCCCGAAGTCTTGTCCATATTTACTGATAATCTGCGAAGTAAGTACTGCATGATAATTGCACTTTCCTTAGGACAGTATACTCCAACCAACCAGATGAGGAGGCTATCCTCTTCTCAAGAATGTTGGAGAGTGGGTACTTACAAAGATGGCAGAAGTTCTTAGAAGAGGCAAGATGCAAGACACTGAAGACAGCTCATAATATATAGAGGTCTTGACCTATAGATCCGCAAACAATGCTGAGCCAGATGCTACACAAACAAGTCCATGTACCAGCTGCTAGAACCCCTGTATTCCTCAAGTTTCCGTGTTTCTGTGATTCTGCAGTTCTTGGCTTCAGTTTTGGTATATCCTGACCTTGGCTTCAAACCTTCCTTGGTATTCTTGGTGCATAACACATTGCTTTCCTGGTTCTTCTTCTTCTTCTTCTTCTTCTTCTTCTTCTTCCTCCTTTAAAAAAATATATTTACAAATCAGCAGTATCAACATAGTCTTATAAGCAGGTCTATTGCCATTTTAACCAAAGTTTAAATTATAGCTCTTATTTAAATTGTCCCTCCCAAACCCACTATGATTCTTCATTGTAGTTTTTTATACTATATGCTTCCACAGAACTTTAGTGATTTCTGAGCCAGATTCAGCTGACCTACCACTGAAACACAATTTCTCAAAGGTTTTAAAAAGTGCACACCATACATATAATATCATAATGACATATTATTTCTAATTTGTATAGAAGAGATGCTATGCAAACAGATTCATAGCATCCAGGTGCTCTAAAGTCTGAAATCATTTGAGAAACACTAATTTAATATATATGAAGCATAGAGCTTTCTTGGTGGTTTCACCCAGGCCCTTGAACAGCCTACCCTGATAGTTCTCCTTGGTGCCATCACTACAAGTTCTAAAGTATCACTTGAAGACCTTTTTATTCACCCAGGCTCAACACCACCACCAGATGTCCTTTTTTGTGGCCATGTGGGTTCCAGCCAGACCCTGATGATGTGATTTTAGATAATTAATATTATTCATCCCTTAGTATATTTTAAAATGTATTATATAATTTTAATGTTTGTTTTGTAAGCTGCCCAGAGGACTTTAGTTATTGGATAGCTATATCAACTGAATAAATGAAATAAATAATAGTGATCAGGGGTTGGTATTACTCTTTGCAAGAGGAGCCCATTAGCAACATCCAAAGCACAAGGTATATGTCATAAAATATTTTATTTCCTAGTGTTTGCGTACATGAACCCTTCCAACTCTGTGAGTCTATGATTCTGTTTCTGACTCCCTAGAAACATTGTCCTCTTTCAATTGTGATCACTTCTGTTTCATCTGCTACTTGATCCTTTTAAAATTCTAAAACTTGAAACCTGGAACTTTTTATACATATGAAGGTATGAACTTAGTTACTGAACAGTGGTGGTTGCTGAGCTGTGTTTCCTTTCAATTAATAATCAAATGGAAACTGATTTCATTTTAAATGCACTTAGATGAAAAATTCTTAGTATTAAGAAAGTCCTTTGTTACCCAGCTTTGATGGCATTCAGGTTATCAAAGCAAAATTGCTATAACCAACAATAACGTACAAAATAAAAAAATGCAATTGATGAACAATCTCAAGAGGCTACTTTATCTATGACAATTATCAGAAAGTGATCTGTCTTTACCAGATGGCCCTTTAAGAGTTAGCCATGATTCCAGGAAAATTATAGCCCTGTTAAGTATAATGCCTGTAGTTTGTTTCCACTACTATATTGCTACAGACCTCCATTCAAAGCACTGGAGCTTTAGGGTGGCCTGTATTCTATTTGCAGGAAATTTTGTATCTGGAAACATTATCTAGTCTGCTGGATACCTGGGCAAAATTATTTGGCCCTCTGCTTAGCATTCCAGCAGCTTATCCCCAAAGGAATGCCTGGAATCAGACCAAGCATTGTTTTCTCCACATTCTGAACCACTGCTGAAGCATGAAGGAAACTCCCTCGCTGATCCTTCCCGCCTCACCTCACATCCCATTCTCTACTGACCCACACACAGAGATTTGAGAACAGGAGGAGACGGGAACAGGGGGAAGCAAATTGCATTTCTTAATTTTGCTGGGCATGGCTTCCCCCAATGACTACCATTCCCCACTCCCAAAAGACCCCCCCCAGGCAATGTGCACAAATGTAAATGGTTAAAAACAAGTCATCCGTTTAGATTTTATATATGTTGTTCTAGCCATTTAATGTGGCATGTAACTATGCTGCTGAGAGAAAAGTTACTATTGCACTGTATCTATGGAACACAATATGTGTGTGCACAGAGAGAGAGAAAGGACACTTACCACATAATCCTTGCTATCAGGGACATTTCTACCCTGAGGTTTTGAGGTTCAGTATACCTACCTTAAAGATAATTCCATTATATTACTGTGATCCACTTCTGGATAAAGATATCTCAGATCCAGCTGCCAAGAGTGTTGCTTGGGAGGGGGGAGGTTCTAAAAATAGAAAAATTCAAGGCTACCTATCATGCCTGTTTGTTTTTGTTGTATGTTTCCAAATGGTGATGTATGGATATTTTGAACATGCTCAACCCCTGTCAATCATGCATATCTGTGCTCAGAATTAAGAGGTTCTTAACATGCTAAAAACATTTCACTTATAAATATATCCCATGTCAGACACTGAGCCTTTCTGCACTTCCACACAAAGCCAGCTGGGTGACCTTGGGCTAGTCACCACTCAGTTTCTGAGTTCTCACAGCCCCACCTACCTCACAGGATGTCTGTAGAGGGACAAGAACAGAAAGATGGTTACCTGCTTTGAATCCCCTTAAGGATTCTTCTGTTCTCAGCTCCAGCAGAATACACAAGAGTTATCCTCTGCTGCATTAATAAATAGAATGGTAACCAGCTGTGAAGCTTCAAAGGGTTAGAGCACATATTCCTAGCCTTGGAGCAACCAGGAAACCCATTTCAGTGGTGCACATTGGTGTACCATCCAAATGGGTCCCTTAGTAATCCCTCATTCTGCACACCTCCACATTCTGGCTTAGGCTGTTCTGGTCCTCCAACAGACCTTGGTTTTGAGACTCACAAGTAATCCTGATCAGGGCCTCTGCCTGCTGCACTGCCCATCCTAGACATCCTGCAGCCAGAAGAGGCGCAAAGGGTTTGTGCCATGCTGTGCTGGCCACATCCCAGACGCTGCTAGTATAGATGTGGAGCCCTTTTTAGCACTCTACAGCCATCCTCCCAGGGGACAGTCCAGAATGCATGGAGCCCCTACCTTTCAGCCCAGCCTGAGTCAGTTGTTATAAAGATGGACTGGAATCTGGGGATGCATTTCAAAGTATTAAGAAGTCCTGCCATTTACATCTACCTGCTTTGGGCATCTGGAGAAAGGGCAGAGATTAGGGGCCTCAGTCTGAAGCTTTCTATATATGATAGTAAGGTTCCTCAAGTGCCCCTTGAACACCTTAACAGTAACCTGTGAGGGGGAGTGGAATCATTTTTACTGCTTTAAGCTTCTGAAAGAAAGAGCCCTTTTGCATTCATTAATGTGGTCTAATAGAAATAGGACCAGGGCCTCCCTCCCACACGTTAGTTAAGGATAGTACAAGCCTTGCCCCCTACTAGAATCCCACTAAAGTGGGATAGGATGCTAAAAATGCTGCAAATTCCTCTCTACCAGTAGACCTTGAGAATGAGGTCTACTGGCATACTAATAGGTCTATGGGGGATCTTTTTTTAAAAAAAATAATATATTGAATTTTTGTACATATTCTAATAATCAACAATAGAAACATGAACAAATCCTTCTTTATACAATATGTGTTTCACCTGTGACTCTACTCCCCCCCTCCACCCACCCACCCCCCGTCCCTTCGTGAACTCCAGAGTTCAATTTAACATGAGATGTTTCCAATTCATTTCATCAGAAATTCTCTTTCAGGTAATGTTGAATTTGTTGTTGCTAATATTTCTTCTATACAGATTGTCCATACATGTAACATCTTATTGGCATTCAGATCTCTCCAATAGCTCTGTCCTTGTACATTCATTATCTCATTTAGCATAATATACCAAAGTTCTTGGCACCATTTGCCTATATTTAAGTTGTCTGCATGCTTCCAACTAATGGCTATTCTATGGTGAGCCGCAAAAATTAACCAATGTAGTAGCTGATGAAGGTGATCTGGTATATTGCTATCTTCGAATGAGTGCAGAATGAAAATTTCTGGCTGAAGAGGGATTGCTAATTTAAACATATTATTTATTTCACACTAACCTCCTGCCAGAACTGTCTGATGGGGGGGGGGTTGCCACCTTCTGACCAGGGGCTTATGATTCCTTTTATTTCTTTATTTATGGCCTGAAGCGTGGTAGGTGTGTTAAAATTAACTTTCAAATGTCCTCCCCCAGCCAAAAGGCGCTATAGCTGGTTGAACTGTTTCCAACTGTAAGGTGAGGCCCCTCCCCCACTCTAGCAGTTACTGTATCCTTTCACTGTTCCAGCTTGTGTCTGAATATGCTAATAACAGGCTTTGTAGCTTCTTTTATCAAACAGCAAGTTTATTGTATACAGACTTCTTGGTATTAAATCAGTAAGTTTCAATGAACTGCAAACAATCTGACTTTCTCAGTCTTAGCTGCCACACCAGAGATCATATCAGCTTATAAACCTAAGCTCTAGGATTCTGCCTTTTGAGGATTGCTTTCTTCAGGTAAGGGCACATTTCACCATGTACCTTCCTTCCCTGATAATCCTACTTAGAATCCCCTGGATCTACCTTGGAGCCTACCCCAGATGCCGGACAGGTGATCCACCTAACCTCCCTCCCTGGGTCCCCTAGCATAGAACAACTAACGGTTTTGCTGTTCTTGCTTATATAAGCTCTGGCTATGCTAGCCTTCACCTGATTGGTTGGCTCCTCCTGAGAGTTCCATTCCCCCCTCCCTGCTGTTGCTGGGGAGAAATCTCTCCCGACTTACCTCTTCTAGCTCTCAGTTTAAAGCACTTTGACCCCACATTGACTGTTGCAGATGGTTGTGTACTCACTACACTTTCATCAATTCTAAATATTCCATATCCTGTTATTTACACCAAGCCCGTGGGCATCACAGGGGGACATTTCCAAACTAGATGGAAGTAGGTAGGGTTCTGCCCACAATTCCTCCAGCAGATCATTCTGGCACTCCCAGTTATTCTAGCCAATCTTAAGGGGTGTGCCACGATGCCCAGCATTCCAGTTAGTGCCTGCCCTCTCTGAGGAGTAGCTTGACCCTGTTAGGATGCTGGGTTCGTGCAACGGCCAAGTGAATACTACAGTGTGGACACAAAACACTGGTAGCAAGCGTTTCAACAGTAAACAAAAACAAGTTTATTATTATACACAAGCAATACTAGGAAGGTAATAAGGTTCAGGTAGTTGTCAGTTTAAATTTGTAAGTCTCTTAAAGCTAGGAGCTAACCCTTTCCTCTACAGGAAAATAGTTCACCTTTTAAAAGACAAGCCTCCACACGTTCCTCCTCCCTCCTGACTAACTCGGCCACAGCCCAAGCCCAGCCAGGGTACTAGAACGTGGCTCTAGATGATCACAAGGCCCGTCCCATCCTTGCTTGACCGATCATCTAGCCTGGTCAGTTGCTAGTGAAGTCTCCCTCAAAGCCACAATCCACCTGATTGCCTCCTTCAGAAATCACTCAGCCCAAAAGACCAATGGTCAGCTACTGGTCCAGCTCCCTCAGGTTCAGCTCTTCTTCTGTTCCCTTCAGCTCTTCTCCCAGCATGAAGACCCCTGGTCAGCTACTGGTTCCAGCTCCCTCAGGTTCAGCTCTTTTCCTTTCAGCTCTTGTCCCAGCATGAAGACATAGTCTGCTGTGTTCTCAGTTCCTTTATACACACATCCCTGACCCTGATTGGCTGTAACCGCAATAAAATGCTGCTGGAGATTCCTAACAAAGGTTGCTGTCTCTCCAGCCTGATTGGTGGGAACTCCTTCTCTAGCCCCTCCAGCACTCAGATCCCCGGACAGCTTTTCCCTCCAAAACCTTACTCCAGCCAATCACTGCAACAGGGCCCGCACAGGATTTCCCACCCTTTTTGCAGCCAAAATCCTGGGTTTGCAACAAGCTGTTTGCAACAAGGCTGGCTATTGCAGCTTGCAAGAAGCCTGCAAAGCCAGAAAGCAAAGCAGTTTGCAGCCTGTACCCTGAAACCGTCACAGGGTGTAATACCACCTATACCGAACTTTTAAAGTAATTTCTTTCATCAAAGTGGTGGACCACCATTTTTGCTTTTTGTTTATTAAGTTCTCCCACTTTTCTTGTGGAAAGTCAGTTCCTAAATCCATATTCCAGTTTCCTCTTACAGTTTCTAACTTCCTGTCTATAGTACAATTCATCAAGATTTTATAGATCCTAGAGGCTACCCCTTTGATGGATTCAGAAGCCTGTTTAATGGTGTTCTTGTACTCATTTAGCAGTCATTGCACAGCAGCTCTTGACTCTTGAGAAGCTAGTACTCTTTCTATGGTCATAAGTGAGAGCCAGTTAATTTGGAGAGGAATCTTTCTCTAAGTATAACACACAAGGTACAAATAGATAATGTTGAAGACACTATCCTACAATATAAAAAGTCAGAACTCTCCAAGGAAAAGGAAGCTCACTAGCAATCAAATTAACAAAACTCTGGCAGATCTAGCAATGATTCAGGAGACCAACCAGAATAGGGCAAGGGCCAAGTTTGATCTCCTAATGGGAAAGAAATATCGAGAATTTAAAGCACCAGGAACCTCAAACTCAAGGCGGATTGCTATTCTGATTAAAAACACATTGAAACTACAGGTTGGAAAAAAAAGAAATCAACATGGAGGGCAGATATATATTTCTTCAAGTTATACTCCAAGATCAAAAACTAACACTGGCTACAATCTATGCACCCAATACTAATCAATATAACTATATCAAGAAGATCCTAAAGAAACTAAAAAACTTTGCTGACTCACCAATAATATTAGCAGGGGGTTTTAACTTAACAGTGGTGCCTAAAAAAGATAGATCTAACCTCAACCAACTAAGACACAATCCTAAAGGATTTCAAGACATAATAGACAAACAGGAGCTTATAGATACTTATAGATTGCTCCACCCAATTGATAAAGATTATACATTCTTCTTGAATAGATTTTTATCATTCTCTAGAATTGATTACATCTTATGTTAATCAAATTTAGCAAATAAATTAATTCAAGTGGACATTAGACCTACAGTATGATGTACTCAGACCATGCCCCAATCAAAGCTAAATTTTTGCTTTCAGATGAATCTGGGGAAGAAAAAGTATGGAAACTTCCATTATATATTTTAGGCAATCAAGCCACAAAACAAAAAATAAATGACGAATTGCAATATTATTTTTCAAACAACAATATTGATTTATTGAATCCAATATATGTCTGGGATGCAATGAAGGCATACATGCATTCCATTGTGATTACAACTGCAACTGGGCTAAACAAAAAACATAATAAGGAAAGAAAGATCTTGAGTCTTCAATTCAATTATGGATTGGAGAAATCCATAAGCAGCACCCATCACCTCAAAATAAGCAAAATTTAGACAGAGAGAAGAATAAATCACTACTACTGGATACAAAGAAAATATCATATCAGGCTATGCTAGGTAGCAATAAGCTATATAACTTTGCGAATAAAAATTCTAAATTTCTGGCAACTTTATTAAGAAAAAAGAAGGAAACGCCAAACCACATTTTGGAATTAGCAAACTCTAATGGAACAAAGCATAGATTGCATTAAAAAAAAACAGATTATGAAGGAATTCTACTCCAATCTCTACACTGATCCACCTATCCATATTACTACTATGGATAATTTTCTTAATAAAGCTAGCCTTCCTAAGATTACAGAAGAACAGAGAGCAACTTTGGTCCTACCAGTGACGGAGCAAGAGGTTAGAGTGGAGATACAAAAGCTGAAAATAAACAAGGCACCAGGACCGGATGGATACTCAGTCCTATTTTATAAAACTTTTATGGATCAATTAGCAAATAAATTGGCTAAAACGTTCTCTCATATTATAAACACTGGCATCACTTCTCCATCTTGGAGACAATCTTTAATCATTCCAATACCGAAAGCAAACAAAAATTTGGCTGACCCAAAATCATACCGTCCAATTGCCTTAATTAATTTGGACACAAAAATATTCACGGCCATCTTGACCTGCAGAATAACTAAATTCATTGACAGTTAAAAAAGTAGGGACCAATCTGGATTTATGGAGGGAAGATTAATAATAGATCCAATCAGGACTTTATTAAATATAAAATATAATGCAAAAAAGTATAACAAACCATTAGCTATTTTAGCTCTAGACCTAGAGAAGGCTTTTGACTATATCTCTCATAAATACCTGCAAAAAGTCCTAAAAGAAATGAACTTTGGTGATCAATTTGTAAGTATCATAAAGGGCCTTTATAGGGACAACATGGCACAACTTTGTATAAACAACACTCAGATAGAATTGAATTAAAAAGAGGAACAAAACAGGGTGACCCAATGTCACCAATTTTATTCAACATAGCTTTGGAACCCCTTATGAGAGTTATAAGAAGTGATAAATTTAATAAAAGCCTATAAAATAGGGAATTTACACATAATTACACAAAATTTTGCAGATGACACAGTCATTACGACTTCCAGACCCTTAGAGACGACAAGAAGACTCGTGCAAATATTAAAGGAATTTAAGAACACCTCAGGTTTGGCAATAAACTACTCAAAGACAGAAACCCAGTTCCACAACATCAGCCCAAACACACAGCAACAAACTCTGGCACTGCTCGATAACCCACAATATAAAAGAAAAATAAAATATCTGAGTATTTATATACCAAAAAATCTAAACAGGATTCTCACTGAAAATTACAACCCAATACTCCAACAATTAAAGAAACAAATCAGGAAGTGGAATGATAAACATCTACCTTTGTTGGGAAGGGTAGCAGCAGCAAAAACTTTTTTAATACCCAAACTGCTTTATCTATTTCAAGCATTGCCAGTAACTCCAACAGGACAGATATACAACAAACTCAAAGATACAATAAATACTATATCTACAATTCTAAAAGGAGTAGATTACGAAATACGATCACACAAAAACCATTGAATATGGGAGGATGGGCAGTTCCGAATATTCAGCTCTACTTTCAAGCTTTTAGACTGGCTAATAACTTACACGGTTTAAGGAAGGTATGCCCACTCTGGTGGGAGATAGAACAACAGCAATGCAATAGACTGAATAACATAATTTAGAGAAATAAAATTAACAGGAGAATACATCAAAATCAGAATCCATTAATCAGAACACAGATAGACTGTTGAATATCATGGCAGAAACATTTACTGCCCTCAATATCATCTTTAATACCATTGCTGTACCATCCAGATCTGAGCCATAAAATCCCTGCTGTAATTTGGGAGAGATTAGAAAATATTGGTATAAAAACATTGAAAGAATGCTATAATCTACAAGGCCAAATTAAAATTGAGCAAATAACAGGTTTATGGAGGATTTTTTTCACCAATGCTCCAGGAAGCACCTCCAGAAATGGTGAACTTCAAGAAAAGGCTGGGCCTAGCCCTCAGAATTGCCAGTCAGAGCAACATTGGGCCCAAAATGCAGGTGACCTTATTCCAATCCAGCAGGGACATGAGATGAGCTAGGGCTCAGAATAATAAAGGCAAGTATGGGCATTGGCAAAGATGGAAATTAATTGTAAGAAATAGTGTGCTGCCAGGAAGCTCCCCTATTTTAAAAAGCTTGTGGGGCTTTCTAATTTGCCCATTCCTGTTGCCATTTTACAAAGTTCTTCCATATCAACTAAAAGGTATACATCTTTTCCCCAAGGAACTGAATTCTGAAAACATTCTGACAGGACTAAATCTATTATGCAATCCTGCTCAAAGGTACAGTATACTTGTCAGCCTGAATAAAAAATCTGGTCAATAGTCCAATCAAATTTTTAGCTTTTTTTTTTTCAGCAAACACCTGATCAAATGTCATCTGAACCATCCTTCACTATATTTTGATTTCACTTCTTTGGAGCTCCTGGTAAATCTTCAGTCATAAATAAGATGGGTGCTCTAAAGGAGAAATAATCTTGTCAGTGAAGAGGAACCAACCACCTTCAAGTATTCAAAGCCAGGGATGCCATGGTATTTTTCTTATAGTTCTCATCACATTTAGAATTCAAGAAGCAAAACAAAACAGTTCAGGGTCAGATGTTTCAGGCTGCCCTTAATAACAGTGGCCCTTTTGAACACTTTTCCTTCTGCTGGCTGCAAAGGTTAAAGAGTAGGAAGTGCCTGTTTTGTTTGACCTTGTGGTCACAGAAACTGTCAGGAATCATATTTAAGGCTCAAATGTATGGTTATTTTTAGTCTTTGTAGCTATTCTGAAGTCATGCTTGAAGTGAAAAAGAAAGCAGTAAACTTAGCAGGGATAGTCAAGGTAAAAAAGGGGTTCATTGTTTTCCCTTTTTTGCTCAACTTAACTGTTTACATCAACATTGTGAGTTTAGTTTGATCATCCCCTCAGAATGGTGAATAACTTCTAGTCCGCTTACATAAGTGTCTGCCTGTAATTTTACTTTCCTATGTGATTAGTTGGCTGGGATATATATGAACCCTCAGTGTCCCTCAGCTCTTCCTTTTCCTAAGGATGCATCCTGCTCTGGAAAATTGCAAAGGAAGCAAATCAGTTTCTAGCATTATTTCCTAATTAAGTGGTTTGCATCATTATGAAGTTTCTTCTGAGTTGCTTCAATTTCTCCTTCATTTTATTCTGTTTATTGAAAAAGAAGGTCTAACAACTGAAAATGATACACTTTATAATGGACTTGTACATTCCACTTTCAGAAAACAAGGGTACTAGAACTTCTTTTGTGCGAACGTGGAATGCAAGACAAATTAATGCGATCTAGCTTGTTATCTCATTTTGACTTTGAAATTCAAATCAAAGCACTGTCTTATTAAATAAACTCACACCATCAAGGGATGATCAAAAAGAATTTAAAGAAAACTCTTCCTCATTTCTAGAATGATTTTTTTTCTTGTTTTCTCTATTGCACGTCACTAGAACCAAGGGACATTCTATGAAGCTGATGGACAAGAGAGTTGGGATTGACGAGAGGAAGTATTTTTTTTTTCCCCAGAGGGTATGGAATTTACTACCAGAAGAGGTGGTGATAGCAGCCAGTCTGGATAGTTTTAAGAAAGGATTAGATAAATTCATGAAGAACAAGTGTATCAATGGCTACTAAAACTGACACCTAGGTACTTCCTCCAAGTTGAAGAGAACAGGCAAGTAACCTCTAAAGGCCATTTGTAAGGATTCAAGAGCAGGTGAATGAATGAATGAATGAATGAATGAATGAAAATGAATTTCATTTACTATCACAGACCAAAATCAAAAAGGTGAATGTTTTGCCTTCATTTTCTGCTTGCGAATGCCCAGAAGCAATCGGTAGGCCACTTTGTGAGACAGAATGCTGGACAGATGGGCTGTGGCTTGATCTAGCAGAGTTCCTCTTACATTCTTATGAAGAAAAAGCTCCCCAGAAATTGAAAGTACATTTCTATTATAATGTCAAGCCCATGTTGAGGTGCTTCATGTTGCAATACCTACCTTTCGCCACACTTCTAAGATAGACTTTGGTACAACAAATCCTATAACTTCATACTGGGCTTCAGCAAAATGTAGAGGGTACCAGGTAAGGATAAGATTCATTTGGATAGTATTTTCTTGGTAGTGAATATATTGGACTTATTATTCTATTCTGTTCACTTACACAATGTAAGTGCTACTACTGCTAATTTTACTACTAATAATTTCACACCGTGGCCCACTCTAACATCTTATCCGATGTGTGGATATAATGTTCTATACAGACTTTTATTATTCTGGGCCACAGTGCAGATGAGACATTCCAGTCTCCCTGAACTTCCACACACACACAAACTGACTGCTGGGTGCTTTTCTCCCTCTCTTTCTGAAGATGGGATTGGGAGATGCCAGTAGCTCACATTGCAGCTTTCTTGGAGTTAATTTCCTTCCTTTTTTTTCCTCCCACAAAAAAAGACATGTAAAATGGGGAGAGTATATCATCACTACTTTCCCAGCTTGTTCTCATCTTTCTCTGTCAGTCCCCAACCATTTCAAATTGGACAAATGTGGCTGTTTGAAGCTGTTTGAATTTGAAATCATAGAGTTGGAAGGGACCTCTAGGGTCATCGAGTCCAACCCCCTTCTCAATGCAGGATTTCCTAACCATCCCAGACAAATGTAGATCCAGCCTCTGCTTGGAGACCTCCAGCAAAGGGGAACTATCTCCTGTAGCAACCTATTCCATTGACTGATCACCCTCACTGTCAGGAAGTTTTTCCTAATATCTAATCTGTATTGACTCCCTTGAAGTTTCATACCATTGTTTCTAGTTCTCCCATCTTGTACAAGTGAAAATAGGGATGATCCCTCTGCACTGTGACAGCCCTTCAGATACTTGAAGACTGCTATTATGTTGCCACTCTTTTCTTCTCTAGGTTAAACATTCCTAGATCTTTCAACTTTTCCTCATAGGACAAGGTTTACAGTAGACCACTAAACATTTTGGTAGCCCTCATTTGGACGTCTAAATGGTTATAAGCAGAGCAAATCCCACAGATTTACTGTTACAGACTAAAATAAGGTACTCACCTAATTACTTTAATTAAGGCTGATTCCAGATCTTGGCGGCACAGAATGCTTTAAAGTAGAATTACCGACTTGCACCCTGGGGCAGAGCATGTGACATCTATATGTCCCAGGTAGAGAATTCATCTTCAAAGAGAGGGCCTCCCTAAGACTGAACATGGTCCTGGAACTGAGACTTTTTTGGCATTTTGAATCTACACGATAACAGCAGAAGAGCCTGAGAGTGGTGGATGACTTTTCTTTATCCCACACTAGAGGAAGGGCCAAAAGAGGGTTCTTGGAGGTCCTCTATTCCCCATGTCAGAGCATGGGTGGGGGTGACTCCTATGAACACTTGGTCACCACGCTCCTAGGACTTCTTCAGGGTGCTTGCCACCATACATGTGAATACTCCAAAGATATGTGTTCCTAAGATCAAGAGTGAACTGTGGTGGCATCTGAGTATAACACAGAAAAACTAATGGTACTGAAGCATCTATTAATAATTGGTATAAGTCTAACAAAATACAATGTAGAATTTAAGGGGGGTGTCATCAGTGGTTTTCCTTAAAGAGGAGCTCTTCCATAGATTTCCAGATGGTTATAATTGCCAATGTAGTCATTTTCCCACCCCCTTTGATTATCAAACATCCTAATATGCTCGCATGTCAAAGGGCAGGATATGAATCTATCACAGAATTGACCCCATAACCTAGCTTCCCAGTTAATATATCTAAGGAATGAAGTTCCATGCCACAGCTGCCATGCATCCTTCCCAGGCAGCCTTAAGGATCAAGAAATGTCAACAATGTCTCTCTTATGCTCTGTTCAGACATTATAAAGGGGCATCTCAGAGGCACCTCAGAGAGTGTGTGGCACTCATGTTCCTAAGCCTTCTCTAATCTACCTTTTCTAGCACAGAATATTTAGGAGAAGGGGAGGGGCAAACTGGTGGGTGAACAGTCCTACCTTGAAGACACTTCAGAAGTGCTTTAGAGAAGCTATTTTGTCCTGTGTCTGACTGCAACCTAAGAGCATTTTTGTATCTCCACTTCCTTGGGACTCCAACCCATCCCAAATTTACTGCTGGGTAAGTGTGAATGCCACTGTTCTAGCAGAATAGAAGCAGCTCCGTGCGGTGCAATTTGCTCCATGCAGGAGCATCCCCAGACAGGCCTTTTCACCCCAGCGTGCCACAGCCCTTAGTCAACTCCTATGAAAGAAGAAGGCAAGTTTTAGGTCATGGTTTGAATTCTTATTCTGCAGTCTTTATGTACCACTTATACTCTGGATGAGTTTGTTCCCACTCAAGGAATAAAACGCTGTATACAAGGCTATTTACAAGGCTGTTTACAACGCTATGTAAAGTGTGTTAAAACGAAGCAAAGTAGCATCTGGCAATCGCATAGAACCCTGAATTGTGTCCCCACACTTCAAAGACTTAAAACACTTCCAAAAAATGTATAGGGGAAAGCGATTCTTTCCCCTCCTCACCCTTTTCCCACCCCTCTCTCCCCATTGGCTTTGATCTGATGACGTGGGGAATCCCAGCCCCCTCCCTCCTGCTTTTGCTGCCCCTGTTTGATTCCACAGAATCAAAACCATTCTGAATCAAAGGTGAGAGGAAGAGGGAAAAGGCCCCTTCTGTCAAGCCAAGCCAAGCATTTCCAGAAGTATTGCAGCATATTGCGGGCGGGGTGTATGTGTGTGTATGGAGAAAGAGAAAAGAAAGGGAAGCCATTCCACTCTGCTCCCCAAATGCAGCATATTGCAGGAAGAATTATTTTTAAAAAATTCAACTTGGTCCTCTTGCCTTCCAATTAAAAAATCCTTCTATTACAGTATATTAAAGAATACATTAGCAAAGTGACAAACTGCTTTCTTTCAGGTGAATTTTCTGAGTTGTTTAACACTGAAAGAAAGCACTTTGTCACTTTGCTAATGTATTCTTTCACTCCCAAAGTGGACTGAAGCTGGATTAAACATTGCATGTGACCAGAGCCATGGAGCTACATGGTACTGTAATAGAAGGATTTTTTAAAATTTATAATACAAGTATATGATTTTTTTTACCCTCTCTAGGTAGTCAGCGATATCAGGGGAAGAGAATAATTTAAATCTTCCTACAGTTTTTAAAGCAAGTGTATAAAAGTTAAAGCAGGATCTTTATTAGTTATTACAAGAAAGGAATTCTCAATTTTTATTCTGCCCAATAGATGGCAGTCATGTACACTCAGGCATAACCTTCAAAGCCAGGTGCAGAGCTTAAAAGAGATTCAAAGCTGGGACAGTAAAAGCCAAAATCAGAGGCTGTGTTGAAGGTTAGATTTTTCTTGGCTGATTTTCCATATGCATTTATGTACATGCTGCTATGACTGGAATTCTGAACTTATTACAAGATTCTGCAAGTGTACCATTAGACTACATAAGGGAAGAAGTTAGAGATGGCAGTGTTTATAGGAAGAGATTACAGGAATTTTCATGAAAAAAATGTTATTTAGCAGACAAATGTACATATTACACAGCAAATGTGTACTATATCAATTTTCCACCAACGTGCTTCTCTCCCAAAGGAACCTTAGAACTACATGTTTTGTGAGAATAGTGAACAAAACTGTTAATTACCTAAAAAAAAAGACTAATGTTCAAGGTTGCTTAGGCAAAAGGAACAACTGCAAACAGTTGATTTGTATTTGTGATGTTTTAAAAATTTATTTTACAAAAGTCTATACAAAACAGTTTCAAGATGTTTCTGCACTTGATCTTCATATCATGGATCAGAACAGACCACCCTGTCTTGGGATACACAACCAACCCCAAGCTGGTTCAGGTTGCCACTGGAGTGGGACAGGATTGTCCCCATTTGGATGGTACTTCCAGCTCCATGCACAGCCACAGTTTCAGGGCCTTCAGTGATAGTGTCAAGACTCTAAAGGCCAGGAACCTTCATTCCTGGGCTTGAGGGTCTCCAGCCTGATCAGTTATGGACCAAACCCACTTCCAGCAGCACTGCCAAGAGCTAAGCTAGAAATAATATACCAGTCTAGGAGGGAGTGCTCTCCGCACACCTCTGTGGTCCTATATACTTGCCCTGAGCCTGTTGTAGTCCTCAGTGTCAGTGTCTATAACTATATGAGGCTAGAGCAACACTACCTCTCACAGCCCTAGTGCAGTCCACTCTTCATCCAATAAGAACAATGCTTGATGGAGGGCAGGGCCTGCCTTACTCAACAGTAGTGTGCAGACATCAGCCCAGTATTCTGGAATTTGATTCAAAACAATCCCAAGTGCAGAAACAGTTTATGCCTCAGTTGTTAAATTCTCACCATTCTGTCAAATGATTATTATTTTTTTCTATCTATAGTTTAGATATATGGATGAATATTCATAATATTCATTATTTGTACAAATCACTTGAATTTTTACATTTGTACATGATTGAATGTTACGACATCCATACATTAATATTCATACAAATACGAATGTTTAGAACATTCCTATAAGAACATAAGAACATAAGAGAAGCCTTGCTGGATCAGGCCACAGCCCATCTAGTCCAGCATCCTGTCGCACACAGTGGCCCACCAAATGCTCATGGGCATCTCAAGCAGAGACAAGGACAAACCTTCTCCTGCTCTCGAGTCCCAGCAGATGGCCCTAGAAGCGCCCCATTTCCTCCCCCCCCCCTCAGCCTGAAAGATGCACCTAGGCATTCGTTCTAGTAGCCATTGATACATCTGTCATCCATAAATTTGTCTAACCCTACCTTAAAGCCATCGAGACTGGTAGCTGTCACCACCTCTTCTGGCAGCACATTCCATAGGCCGATGACCCTCTGTGTGAAGAAATACTTCCCCCTGTCAGACCTTACGCTCCTACCCATCAGCTTCATAGAGTGCCCCCTGGTTCTAGTGTTGTGCGATAGAGAAAAGAAATTTTCTCTATCCACCTTTTCTATGCCGTGCATAATTTTATATACTTCAATCAGGTCCCCTCTCAAACGCCGTCTCTCCAGACTGAAGAGGCCTAGACGTTGCAGCCTGGTTTCGTAAGGGAGGTGTTCCAGACCCTTAATCATTCTGGTTGCCCTTCTCTGCACCTTCTCTAGTTCCACAATATCCTTTTTGAGGTGTGGTGACCAGAATTGTACACAGTATTCCAAATGTGGCCTCACTATAGATTTATAAAGGGGCAAAATGACACTTGCTGACTTATTTTCTATTCCCTTCCTAATTATTCCCAGCATTGAATTTGCTTTTTTTGCTGCTGCCGCACACTGGGTTGACACCTTCATTGAACTGTCCACCAAAACCCCGAGATCCCTTTCCTGGCGTGTTGCAGAAAGCTCAGACCCCATCAGTTTATAGACGTAATTTGGATTCTTGGCCCCAATGTGCATTACTTTACACTTGTTAAGATTAAAGCACATTTGCCACTTGGTTGCCCACTCACCCAATGCTAAGAGATCCCTCTGGAGCTCTTGGCAATCTCTTTCAGATTTTACTACCCTAAATAATTTAGTATCATCAGCAAACTTTGCTATTTTACTATGTACCCCTTTTTCTAGATCATTGATGAATAAATTAAAAAGCATTGGTCCCAGTACTGAGCCTTGAGGGACCCCACTTTTTACTTCTTTCCACCCTGAGAAATTGCCGTTTACTACTACTCTCTGCTTTCTGCCCTTAAGCCAGTCACAAATCCAGGACAGAACCTGTCCTTTTATTCCATGGCTGGTGAGTTTACTCAGTAGCCTTTGATGTGGGACTTTGTCAAAAGCCTTCTGAAAGTCCAGATAGACAATGTCTACTGGTTCACCTTTATCCACGTGTTTATTGACACTCTCAAAGAATTCCAACAAATTTGTGAGGCATGATTTACCTTTGCAGAAGCCATGCTGGCTTTTGTTCAGCAATGCCTGCTGCTCCATATGCACACTAATTTTGTCTTTAATAATGGTTTCCATCACCTTACACGGAACTGACGTTAAGCTAACTGGTCTGTAGTTGCCTGGATCACCCCTGGATGTTTCAGACATTCATTAAACTGGGGAGGTGGGAAAGCGGCTGCCCCACACAATCTGCAAGGGATCCAGATTGCGTGGATCGAGAGCGGATTAAAAGTGGGTTCAGGTTGGAATTGATGCTTTCAGAGTGCAGATTTGTTACAGGATACGTATTGGACACATAGGAATTTGTACGAACACATTCATATCAAATAGAATCCTACTACATTCTGTGGGGATCTATTCAAACGAATATGAATTTTCTAACATTTGATTTATTACAAATAGAATGTCAAAAACTCATTTGTGCACATCCCTAGTATTAAACTTCTTTCCACTGAGTTTTCTGTCTCTTGGATATTTTTTTCCTAATCCTACTCCTGAAGCATTGCTGCTGTAGAAGAGGGGAGAGCTTTCATCAGCCATGCATAGAGGGATTTGTCACTTTTACTTGATCAAGATTAAAGTTCTTATTCTTCTATGCAAAGGGGGGAGGAAAACTACCTGCATACAGAGCTGTCAGTCATAAGTTGGCCCAGCAGCAAATGTAAGAATAGGAGGGTTATGGTCTCTTTCATACAGACCTTTAGCTAGAAGAATCTTGGCAAGGACAAGGGTGTTATCATCTAGATTACACTAAAATGATCTGGTATTCAGCCAAAGGCACATTAACAATGAGATTTAGAACAAGCACTGTTAAAAATGGCAATTTGTAAATTGAAAGGTAGAGCCTTCGGGTGTGAATGTAAATGTTAGTTTTTGAACATCTGTATTTGTTAATGTGCTGTGTGTAAATCCAGTTATCTAGGCTTAAGTTTGAGACGGAAATTGAAGGGGTGGTGTGTTCTTTGAAATCAGCTTTGGTTAATACCTGAGATCTTGAAGAGGAGTCTTCTGCAATGGCCTGGTTTAGAATAAGGCAACATTGTGCTTTCTTATGGCTACAGAAGTTACATAGCATTAGCAAGAAAACTGGCTTCTGCATATCACAAATGTTTTGCTGTGATTCCTGTTTGTCCATAATTTCATTAATAGAAGAATAATTAACTATGTGCATTATTTTACATACTTAAAGAAAAAGAGCAGTGGAATGTAATGTGCTGCCATCCTACACACACTGATCCGGGGGCATCATCCGGTTCAGTGGGTGTGGACCAGTTAAGGCCAACTGATCTACATGCATGCATCATTCAGGCTGGGAGGGCAAGAAGGATGCCTCCAAGGCCATTTGCTAGGATTGAGAGCAGGAGTTTTGCCCTTGTCTCTGCTTGAGATGCCCATGGGCAGTTATTGGGACAGGATGCTGTGGGGTGGGGACATGATGCCAGTGTGTGGGACAGGATGCTGGACAAGATGGGCTATGACCTGATCCAGCAGGGCTCCTCTTATGTTCATATGTACATCACAGCGCATCATGGTCTGGAAACCACCATCTGCACAATGACACTTGTCTAGACCAGCCCCTACACCAGCCCCAAAGATCATACAAGCTTTTGGGGCTGGCCTCTGAGGATTCCAAAGGGTTAAGAATGAAGATTCATAAGAACATAAGAGGCCCATTATTATGTTTTTAAGTAGTCTCCATGCATTTTGAAGTGATTGAACTCTTCTAACTTTCGCTTTCAATTTTCTTTTTACTAAATTCCTCATTTTGGGGAAGTTTCCCTTATGAAAGTTTAAGATCTCTGTGTTAGACCTTATTAAGAACTTACTCCCTGTATTTAAGTTGAAGTGTCCATGCATGAGCAGAAGTAACAGCCATTGCTTCCATGCACTCCAGATACTCAGACGCCTGGAACAATGTGAGAAGACAGTGCTGGCTATGGCACTATCTATCTAGCAAGAGATAATGGTTTATTATTCCATGCTAGAAGGTTATTCAGCCACTGTCTGGAGGTAGCCTCAGATGTTGTCACCAAGAGAAGTGGGAATGAGCCTTGGTAACACCTTCACAACTACAGAGCCCTCCCTGTCACTGAGCACACATCATCACCAAGTGCCTGCTGAAGATGTTGGTGCCTTTTCAAACCAGCCCTCAAACACTTCTTTGGGAAGACAAAACATCAACAGGAGAAGCCTTCCCCAGAACTTCATTCTCTACTAGAATCCAGTCTGTATCCCAAGTTGCTCACTATTCAACATGTATCTTGTGCAGGTTACAGCCTCTCCTGAAGATACCTCCTACAGAAGATCTTTGGTGGTGATGTTCTCACTGACCAGGAGTGATCTTGCACTTCCTTTCCTGTTCCATGTATGGGAAAGGTGCATTATAGACTAATGTTGACTAGCACTCGCACTTGCAAGCGCTGGTCAATGATAGCCTAACCCCTGTGCAATTGATCACTTACCTGGGATCAGTCATGCATCCGATCCTCTGCAGGGCGCCGCTATCTTGGATCCCACATCCTGCGTGGCTGTGCGTACCCCAGCACTGTCACTACGGAGACACTGATGCTTTGCACAACTGCAGTCTCATCAGGGGCCATTGGAGCTGATGGCTCCCATTGCACTAGAAAAGGAGCAGATGGTCATCAATGGACACCTCAGGTAAGCTTTTGGCTAATATTAGTTTGCATGTGGTGCACGATTTGATGCACCATCACTAGTTTATGATTAGACAACATCTCGGAAGGCAGGGGCACAAATGCACTTGCCCAGATGTTGCCTAATTATAACCTATAGGCTGTAGTACAAACTGCCCTCAGCTTTCACCATCACCTAGGAGACAGTGCTGCCTTCCAATTAGACAGGATCTCAACATCTACCCCATTTGGAAGTAGCTTTTGTCCAGCAAAGCCTGGCATGTCAGAGGTGCTCTTTCCACACCAAACCATGGCTTGTCTTCCAGTACCTGGCTCTTTCTTAGACCCTTTTCAAAAGCCGGCAACCTCAACAGGCTTCTTTCTGTCTTGTAAGCCGATGTGTTTATTTGGATAAGGCATATGAGAAAAAAGGGAGACATTTTAGCAGCTGCGTCTCCTGTCATAGGCTCCCATTACATGAAATTCATGAACTGAAATTTCACAAGGCTGTACAGGAATATAACCCTTATGAATATCTGAGATCACTGTACCAGCAAAATGTAGTTCTCTTTCTTTCTTTCTTTCTTTCTTTCTTTCTTTCTTTCTTTCTTTCTTTCTTTCCTTCTTTCCTTCTTTCCTTCTTTCTTTCTTTCTTTCTTTCTTTCTTTCTTTCTTTTGTTCGTTCGTTCGTTCGTTCGTTCGTTCGTTCGTTCTTCCTTCCTTTCTTTCTTTCTTTCTTTCTTTCTTTCTTTCTTTCTTTCTTTCTTTCTTTCTTTCTTCCTTCCTTCCTTCCTTCCTTCCTTCCTTCCTTCCTTCCTTCCTTCCTTCCTTCCTTCCTTCTCTCCCTCCCCCACTTCCTTTTTTCTGCATCATACCATTATAAAATGCTGCCATTAAAAATATTCTTGAAGGATAGAAAATCACCACAACACATTTCTATTTGTTGCTGCCTTTGAAAACCAGAATAATAACTTAGAATAGTCAAGTTATTGTTATTTGGTGAGAATTAATTATATTCTTTTTCACTGGTACCCTTGAAGAACCATAGAAGGTAGCTGCTGGTCAATTTGGGATTTGTTATGGATTTACACAGCTTTTATGAATTGATTTGCTTTGAGGTTGTATTTATACATAAACTATAATTTTAAGTTAATATGAACCTCTTGCAGAAATAATATGGAATATAAATAGAGCATTTTGAAATATTAATTAATTTGAGATTCTGCCACAACGTTTGAACAACCTTGCTAACAAACTTGCATTGTTATAAAAGGAAAGAATACAGTCTGCTTCTGCATAATGCGTGTTCACACTTGCTGTGTGGGGGCAAATTCACACTTGGCCTCATAGTACACAGTAGGGTAATATCTGGTAAGGAGCATCTACGCTTGCAGGAAGTGTTTTCAACCCAGAAATGCCTCCTGCCTTACCAAATGTTACACTATTATCTACTAGCGATGGTGCAGGAAATCATGCAGCACATCTTGCAGCTCATGCATCCCAACCATTGCCAGAAGCTTATCTTTGGCATCCAGTGTCACAACTATTTGCACCATTTCCAATGCTAGAGCTGCCTACATTCACATAAGTAAGTCTCTGGGACATGTGGAGCTTAGTTCGGTGTGTATTAGCGCTCCCAAGTGCAAACGCTAGTACACATTAGTGGGTATTGCAGTTTCCCCATCCAATGGATGGGAAGTCAAGTGCAAAAACATCTCAGGTCCAGTCTTGGTCCAGATAGAGTGATTCCCACCTAAGATCAGAGAGGTTGGCAAATATCAGAAGCCTTTGAAGTGCTTAGTAGCTGATTAAAAATTAATATTACTGGCATAACTGAAACCTGGGGGACTAATGAAAAGTAAAGGGATACAGTTATCCTGTGTTACAAACTCTACAGAAATGACAGAAAAGGATGACTTGAGGTGCTATAGCCTTATACACTGAAGAGTAGACCAAATCGTATGAATCTGAATTTTATATGAATCAGACCCATCCACAGAGGTGCAGGCAAGAATACTGGGTCAGAAACCAAGCCAAATATTAGGGACATTCTATTGCCCTCCTAATTAAACACCTGAAGGAAACTGGCATTTGGAAAACAAAACAGTGGAGGCATCCAGAAAGTAAAACTAGTTATAATGTTGAGCTTCAACTACACTCACATAGACTAGACAGACTCTTGTTCAACTCATGAGATAGATAAATAATTGTCTCTTAGAGCAGATGGTTCTGGAACCAACCAGAGGAAAGAAAATATCTTGGACATGATTCTAAGTAATGCTCATGGTCCGGTACAAGATGTTACTGTGGATGATCCCGTAGGGAACAGAGATCACAATGCAACAAACATTCAACTTAAACATAGTTTTCTGCACTTATCTAGCTTTAGTTGGGACCAGTGATCCAGAACAGTCAGATCCACTGATCCCAGCCACAGGAAGTTGGGGTGGGATCAGCCCACACTGTAACCTCAAAACTCATACAAACTACATGGTTGTACCCTCACACTTC
This sequence comes from Aspidoscelis tigris stejnegeri, assembly GCA_023333525.1. NCBI lineage: Eukaryota > Metazoa > Chordata > Lepidosauria > Squamata > Teiidae > Aspidoscelis > Aspidoscelis tigris. The sequence goes on along the minus strand of JALMGA010000003.1, from coordinate 44,922,933 downwards.
TGAGGGGTAGAACTCAGCTCCAGCCTTAGTAGCTCTGGATGTTGCTGAAAATAATCCTAAGGACTCCCTAATCAGGATCACATTCTGTCTAATGCAGACAGAGAGTACCAGTTTAGTAGGGGGGAGGGGGTGGCTCCATATATCATGTAGATATATGAGGCCTAGATGCATACTAGACATCCAAAATCTGTCACAGCTACCTTAAACCAGAAATTTGTTGAATGGGCAACCAAGTTGAATGGGCAACCAAGTGGCAAATGCATTTCAAACAAATGTAAAAGTGGTGTACATTGGAGAAAAGCACCCCAATTATACCAATAAATTGATTGGACCTGAGCTTTCTGTGACAGACCAAGAAAGGAATTTTGAGGTTCTGGTGGACAGCTCAATGAAGATGTCAACACAGTGTGCAGCAGCAGTGGTAAGGTTACATTTGGAATATTGTGTACAATTCTGGTTACCACACCTCAGAAAGGATATTGTAGAACTGGAAAATGTATAGAAGAGGTCAATAGGTGTGTACACAAATGCAATTTTTGGGATTTGATTCAATTCAAATAGAATATCTGAAGATTCAAATTAATTTTAATGTATTCACATTTGATTTGAATCAAATACATTCATATCTATTTGTATGAATATTCAATTCATATTTGAAGATACAATTGTCAACAACATTCATATGTGCCCATACACATCGGTGAACATCCTGTTTTTATTCCATATGCATCCTGTTTCATTCCTTACTTATCCATACAAATGCATACAGATACAAATAAGATGCACATGGCTATATATGTAATGTGTTCATATCTGTACATATATGAATGTCCAAATAATTCATACAAATAATTCAAAAGATTTGAAAATTAATTCAAATGTTAAATTCGAATGTATAGACATTCAATTCAAATTCGAATGTTCAAATTTGAATAAATTTGATCCAATATTGAATGTTTTGAATATTCATGCACATCCCTAGAGGACAACCAAAATGTCAAGGGGCCAGAACACCTCCCTTTACAAAATCAGGCTGCAATATGTAGGCCTTTTCAATCTTGAAATGTTTTTAAGAAGGGACCTGACTGAAGTATACAAAATCATACATGGTATAGAAAAGGTGGTAGAGAAATATTTTCAGAGGCTACTTTATGAAGCTGATGAACTGACAGGGGGAAGTACTTTTTCACCCAGAGGGCCTATGCTATATGAAGAGGTGTTGAGACTAACCAGCCTGGATAGCTTAAATAATGGGTTAGACAAATTCATGGAGGACAAATGTATCAGTGGTACTAGAAGCAATGCTTAGGGATTATCTCCAGATTTGGGAGACAGGCAAGATATCTCTAAAGGTTAAGAGCAGAGGAAAGTTTTGTTTTAATCTTCTGCGTGCAAGTACTCAGAAACAATTGGTGGGCCATTGTATGAGACAGGATGCTGGCCTAGATGGACTATGGCCTAATCCAGCAGAGCTCCTCATATGTTCTTATGTTGCCAAGTTACATTTAGAGACAGCTCTATTTGCTTTATCAACATGGAAAGGAGGAGGAGGAAGACAGTTGGCTTTTCCATCCCATTTTTTTCACCCATTTAAGGGGACTCAAAGCGACTGACAAAGCTTTCTGTTCTTCTCCCCACAATAGACACCCTATGAGATAGGTGGGTCTGTGAGAGCTAAGAAGAAAGCTGTGACTAGTCCAAAGTCACCCAGCTGACTTCATGGAGGAATGCAGAATCAAACCTAGTATTCCCAGAGAAGAGTCCGGCACACTAACCACAAGACCAAACTGGCATGCTTGAGTAATCAACAACTGTTCCAGCAAGTACCTGGCTTACAATTTATTTTTCTAGCTCTAACTGAGATTTATAGACTGCCTCTTAGCAGAAGATCCTGAGGCAGTGGTGCATAGTTGGATGCAAATTACACTAGCAAGTTGCCAATTTGGTTGTGTGAATTTAGTCTTCTTCAGAGACATGACCTCCATTGTACAAACGAATAAACAAAGTTAAATACTTGTGAGGGTATTGTGCAAATCAGTTGCAGAACAGGGAAGAGACCCCACAAAGCCTTAACCCTTCTCCCTTCTGATGGACTAAACATTGAGCCTTCTCTTCCCTGCAAATGTTTATCCAATATATAAATAAGTCGTGTCTGTAAAATACAGGCTGGAAATCATCTAAAGGTTGACTTTGTGACTCCTGATTCATCAAGCTGCCAGTAAGAAAAATTCACAACCATCCATTATATGTAGGATCATTATGACTGTGGCAATGCAGTGCCAGTTAGAGCCCAAATGTGAAAGTAAAAATAAATGAAAGGCAAAGAGATTTCCAATTAATGCAATAAAATAAAGCAATTAATCTGTCTTCATATTAAGCCGTTTTTTAAAGTTCACATTAATGAAGAGCCATATTCAGCAGCCATCATAATTCTGACATTTTTAAAAATAAATTTGTTGGGTAACTTAAGGTGAATGGACATAGAAACTCTCATCCTTGGAGGTGTTGTGTGGATTCTACGATGTTAAAGAACAAATGAATGAATATATCCATCAATTGCTTCTGTGAAGAGAGACTGTGTTTGTTTTTCCCTATTATTCCTACTTCCTCAGTTTTCTCTAAATCTGTCCAAGAGGTTGGGAGACCCTCCATGGGAGATTATACAGGGGACTGCAAAAAGAAAATGAGGAGTTGCAAAAATTACTTTCCAATTCTGTTCATGGAATTGGATTGAAAAGTCTTCCAAGAATAGAAGAGCAGCACTGGATATAAGCCAAGGACTTTAATAGCCCTATGTTCTCGTACTTCACTAAGTCTCTACTTTCCTTTTACAGTTGTCTGCCTAGAGGCACCCACCTTTTTTTTTTTTAGCCAAGTTGAGTGTTGAACCCATAACTTTTAGAAATATCACAGCCAATTGGCTGCCATAACTGTATTTACAGTAAAAGTATGGTGCTAATAACATTGGCTGTTGCTGCGCAATAGAAGAAGATATGGAGAGCTAAGTCATTGGCAGAAGGTTGGCACATTTTAAATGTGAAGCCATAAAATTGGGTCTAAAAATAGTTTAAATACAAAAAAAAACTGGCTTTGAAAAGGGCAGCCAAATTCTGGGGATTAAAAATGCTATATTAATTGGGCAGTGAGCCGTGGAGTGGGGGTAACCTGGTGATATAGACAACTTACTCTTTTTAAAGGTCTCTGCTGGCTGTGCTGCTTTCTACCACTAGATAAAAAGGACAAACAGGCATAAATGTTTGTAAGGTAAATTTATTTATTTATTTATTTAAGAAATGTATATCCTGCCCTTCACCAAATGGTCCCAGGGTGGGTTACAATAAGGATAAAACATATCAAATATTAAAACATAATTAAAAATATAACCCCCACCCTCCGTAACAGGACAGCACTCTGAGGAAGCTATTTAAATGGCAAAGGTCTGGGACATTAATATGTTTTCACCAGGTCCCAAAACTATACAGTGAACCTCAAAAGTGAGGTTGTTCCAGAATCTTGGGGCCACCACAGAAAAGGCCCAGTGCATGTCCCTGTGCCTCGTATCTGTGCAAGAGAAGGAACTACAAGAATGCTCTCTCCTTAGGATCTCAGCAGGTCTCCAGGGGAGAAGGCACTCCTTCAGATACCTAGGATCGAAGCCGGTTAGGGCTTTATTATGTTAATGTCAACACCTTGAATTGGACTCGGTAGCAAGCCCAATTAATGCACAAGACTGTTGCACCTAAACCGTGTAGGGTCATGCTCAGATGGGGGAATATAGTGCCATTACAGCACCTCTTAGCCTCACAACTAAATACTACTGCTAGAAAACCCAGTGCTGCTTGCAGATTTTCCAGCAATAGTGCTTTCCACTTATTTTCTAGACAAAGCCCTGTCCTGTATGGAGGCCAAAACAGGCATCCATGTATGCTTGGAAGTGCCGATACACATATCCAGGCATTCAGGATGTCCAAATATCCAGATGCATGTGACAGTAAAATACACAAAGACAGCACTGGCTGCAGCACTGTCTTGCTAGGAGATGGTATTTGGTGGAAGGAGATAGTTGTGATGGGGGCAGGTAGCTCCTAAAAGCAGGAGAAGACCAAAGCAGTGGCCAAGGGGCATCATACATTGGAGACCTGTTTCGGGTTTGTTGCATAATTGGTGGGGTGGGGTTTGTTTAAAATAGTTTATGTAAATTGATTTTTATGGCAGGGGTGACATTCCAGGATTTTTAGCTTCCAGCCTTGGTTGGCTCTGCTCCTCTTACAAGGTGTGAGAGGCTGATCCCTCTCCAGTATCTATCCAGACTTGTGGGGTAGGGTGGGGGAGTTGCCATAATTTGTAAAGAATCCATTTTTCTCACCAGAGTTCCTATTCACTCTGTGACTGGATCTGAGGGACTCTCCTTGTTTGGGGACAGAGAAACAGAACAACATTTCTGTTCTCACTTCACTGCCAAATAGCTTTCTTGTCAGCGTTGTTGGAAGCTGTCTCAGGTGTAACACTGAAAGTCCCTAGCACACTGGAGTTTTCACCCTGAGGATGCCTCTTGTAGGCCAGCTCAGAGCTTCATGGGCTGTCAATGAAAGTTACTGGCTCAATCAATATTGCAGGATTTAACCTCAACCTGAGTGGATGCGCTCAACCTAGTTTTTGCTACCAAGTGGATTTGGAATGAGTCAGTTGTCATGGATTGATCACTTTCTGGTGAAGTTTGGAATTATGGTGTCTATTCCTCACTGCAAGGGGAAAATGCCTATTGAGATGGTTTGCCCTCAGAGATGTCTATAATCTAATGGATTGCTGATGACTCTGGGGGACTTTCCAGCTGATGTGACGATTGGCACAAGTATTCCCAAGTGCCCTCAGGGACCCTTCAGAACCTGTAAGATATGATATAGTGGAAATCTGTGTGGCAGCAGCAAATTTTACTTCTCCCTCCACAATGCATTCTCTATTGATTGTCCAAGCAGAGCTGTTCCAGGTAGTTTTGTCATTGAGCCAGAAGGATCTTTATATGACAGTTTCAGAGGTTTGCTGTGACAAATTTGCAAGGTGCTTTCAGGACAAAAGTGGCAGATGCTGGGAGCATCTTATTCAACATCTTCTGAATCTTTTATTTATTTGGGAAGATAAGCAATGAGATAGCATTTTTGTTGAGTTTTTGTTTTCATTAGAAGAAAAATTCTACCTTTGTTCTGTTTTGTGAATCGCACATTTCAAAGACAGTATGGCTGTATCCACCTTCTGAAACATTCTCTAGCATTTATCTACGTTGGCTTTAAAAGCATCATTACTGATGATAATGACAGAGGACAGACAGTCCATGTACCTTTAAGTTTTGTTTTAAAAAATTAAAAGACATAACAGCAGAAATACTTGTTGTGCAACCCAGTCTCTAGTCCTACTGTGACACATCACCACCGAAAGCCTGTGGGAAAGTATTTGTTTTACCTGTAGGTATAATTATAAGCAATAAAAAAAATCTGTTCAGGTCTTGCCAGGAAGGTGCAAATATCCAAACAGAGAGAAAAACTCTAAATTCCATTACCTGAACAAACAAGTTAGCATAACAGAGGACAAAAAAGTAAATGGAAGGGTGCTGCCAAAACAATGAGGTTATGATCCATCAGCAGTTGAATTGCACTTTCATTTTTAACATTAGTAATGACTTTCTGACTTCTGAACATAGTTTATAACAAGCCAAATTTGCTAGGTGTGGCTCAGAGTTTAATAATGATTCTGTCCAAGCCAAAATGCCCTCCCACCTTCTTTTCACATCTTGGAAGCCTCTTCTCCAATTTGGCAGTTATAAGCAATTTTTCTTAGGTTTCTTTAAAAATAAGAAAAAAAGGGGGGGTTAGTATATTTCATCTCTGAAATCCCCTTGACTTCAGAGAAGCAATAAATAAATCAAAATGACTTTTGAAATCAAATAAATGTAAATAGCCTGGAATTAACCCATCTTTCCACAATGCAGGCCTCGCATCATTCCATTTGCAAGTGGACAGTAATGGAAAGAATTGTTAGCTATCAGAGTTATAATCCAGCCATTTTATGGAAACTGAAGATCAGGATCCTTAGGGTGAAAAGAACCTGAAATAGTGATACTTCAGCAATTGTTTTAGTGTCAGCAGGCTGAGAACAGCAATTCAGGTGATGGAAACATTTCTCAAGGTATCAGGTGTCTTTACATTGCAAATGTTCTCCTGTACTTACCTGTACTTAGGAAATGTGACCAATAACAGGTTTGTATGAGAGATTTCTAGAGCTTCCTTGTTCCTTATGAATCACAAATGCTGCAGTGTCTTTCCCAAGATATTTGGCAACTTTGATCTAAAGCCTTCGTAAAGATGGGTGCGGAAAATTTTACATCATTTTGTACATCAAAAAGAACATATTTCCTATTCATTGATTGGACTGCCTCTGGGCTCCTGGGCCTGATAGCATTGATTTGTTCTGATCTTCCATTTGTATGTAGCAAAAAGCAGGTGGCTGAGATTCCAGAAAAAAATGACTTCACTATTAAGTGACACGTAATCCCATATGCTGAAAAGGCAAAAGAGAAGACAGGTTCTTTGGATTCTGTTGCTGTACTATAATGTATGCTATCTTCCAAACCAAAGAATGTTTGAGAAGCATCCTAAGTTGTTAAATTAAAAAAAGAGTCAATTCAAGGAAGATTGATCTTATTCACTTTGCTAATTCTGCCATTGCTATTTATTGCCTTTGGATTAGAAAGAAAAATAAATAAATGTGATGTGTTGAAAGGAAAGTGCACTTATTTAGTAAAAAATTGTTATACCTCTTCCCACTGTAAGGATATTTTTTTTAAAAAAATTAAGAATGAAAGGCCTTTTCCACACTTGGGGGGGGGGGGGCTGAACCTCTCCAGCTGGAACCACTCGAAATGGAACAGGTTCTGTCCTGGAGCAGCCCAACAGCCTGAAACAAGAGGCCTATTCACACTATAGCCCATAGTACATGATTATGGAACTTCTGTGGAAGAGCATCTGAACTTTGACTATGTCAATGGCACTGACGCATGCATAGTTGCTCAGGGCACTGCAGTCAAAGTGATGGTGCCCTGAAGAGGACCGGCCCCACAATCGAATCAATGTAAGTATTCAATTGTGGGAAGGGGGAGACAGGTAACATTTATGAGTGCTCCAAGTGCAAGTGTTAGTCAATGTTGGTTCATCATGCTCCTTTCCCATCCAGCAGATGGGAAGGAAAGTGCAAAATCACCCAAAGTCATCCACATTTGGATGATCTTTTCCACACCAGACCACCCAAAAGCTTATGTGAGCTTTTGAGCCTCCTGTGAGGAACAGAAGCTCACAACCCCACAGGATTCATTTCAGTAGTATAATTTGGTGCAATGTAGAAATTTGGGTCCCCCAGCCAAACTAAAACAGGGAGGCGTATGCCCTTCCACATAGCTCCCTATTCAATTCCAGAAGCCCCTGGACTGCTGGTAGACTTGTTAAAACAGATCTACTGGTTTTCTCATTGAGGGGGTCATTTTGGCCAACTAGACAGGGCTACACTCCATGCCAGAGTACAGAAGAAAGTGATACAGAAGTGGGCTAGGTCTCACACTGTGCCATTTTAAAGATGAATGTAGAAAACCTAGTGCAGAGTTTTAAAAGACTTGCTTGTCCCTTTCTAAATAATATACATGTTATCTCAGAGCCAGCACCACTCCTGAGAAAACATGATTTTACCCACCCAGAGACCCCTGGGTACAGGGCAGGATAAAAATGTAAATAACTAAAATATGTTGCCAGATATTTTAGTTTACTCAGACTTATTCATTATCATGAGGAGAAGGAAGAACTACCTCTGAGGCAACTTCAGCTGGTTTCTTAGCCTAAAAGAAGGGAGAGGGACTCAGCCTAAAAGAAGGGAGAGGGACTTTAAAAATCAATATCAAGACTTTAAATTGGGCCTGGAAGTTAACTGACAACCAGCAGAGCTCATTAAGAACTTGAGTAATATAAGCATGATCTAGAAACCTGTTTAACAATCTAGTACTAACTTCAACTTCTGGACCATTTTCAGAAGTAGCCCCTTGTAGAGAGCACTGCAGCAATCTAATCTTAAGGTCACAAGAACATGGATCACTGCAGTCAGAGAATCTTAGATGATCCTTTGGTGACTATGGCATAATCAGTAAAGCTTCCTTGTACTACTAGAGTAAAAAATTGCACAAGGCTCAATAGCTAATAGGCAGCCAGGGCAGTTCCTTAAAAACTAGGTTGCCAGTCAAGGCAATTCAGAATTACCTCTTGCTGCATTGCACTCACAGGATAACTCCCAAACCATGCTGCAGTTCATGATTGATACTTGTTCATTCATTCTGGCACAATTGCCAAGCTATAAAACAACTCTGAAGGGGGTGGTGGTGGATAGTAACAGCTTCATTTCACAGCAAAAATTATTCAAAGTTGGTGGTCAGGTGAACTTCCTTGGGGAGCCATTCAGGATATCTCAGTCAAGAATGCCTGAAAATGAAAGATGCCAACATGCTATAAATGATTAGTTGATCAGATCTGAGAATTAGCTACAAAATATTAAACCATGGATGCCCTCATGCCCTATGTAGACAAAATATATAGTTCTTCTATTGTGAAGCACACTATGAAAGTTTTCGCCTTCACTGTGTGAGCACTATACCCATATTATCAAAACCATAGTGCAGGAAGCCCAAGAAAGTAATATACTGGGACAAAATCCTGTAGAGCAAGACAACAATTATTCCTAAATAATTGTCTAAAGATTCATGCTTGCATACTGTATGTCATTACATACAGTAATAAAAGCTGCGTACTCCTTTCTTTGGGTCTCTTACTGGATACACCAGTGAGACATCTAGATCTTAAAAAAGTCCTATGGCTTCCGAAAAATGGATTTTACAAACGACTCATAGTGACCTTTGCTAGTCCATCAATCCCACAGATCCTTCTCTCCATGCGTCAACATCTGCACCACAAATATGGAATCTTTATAAATAGAGTGTTCATGGAGACTGGAATTAGGCCTCTTCTTGGAAATTGTACATTAAGGTGTGAGCCTGAACCTACTACCATGAAGAATGCCCCCAAGACAAACCATCTGGGGAGAACACCTCAGATTTGTGCTACAGTGCACCCCAGTTGGAAGAAACTGCATGATAATAGCAAGACAGAATTACTTGAAGTCATCGCTAAGAACGTCTTGCCGACTGCTGTCAGATCAATAACATCTTGGGATGATGATGAATTTGCCGTTTTCAGAACCTTTGAAAAACTAAATAGGGATGAGAAGATAGCAATAATTGATCGTCTAGGAGACCTATTTAACATGCTCAAGAACTCCATAAATGCACCGATGCCTCCAACATCTGTTCCACAAACACCACCACCTCAGAGTGCAACAGAGAAAACGTCCAACAAGGTGTACGATATCCGTATGCAAACCCATAGTGGAGGAAAGAAACTAGCAGACAGCAAGATAAAAGTAAAAAACTGGACAAGACAAGAATATCTTAACTTCCTATACCTAGAAGCTGATGAGATGGGACAAAATGATCCTACTTCCTGGATATCTGACATAAAATCCAGCTCCTCTCCCAAGTATAATAAAAATTGTTGCATTTACCGGGAACCTGATATAATCACCCCACTAGAAGACTGACTGAGCTCTGTGGGTGGGACCATGTGCCAAGAGCAGGCAAGAGGGGAAGAACTGGAACGGGGGCAAATATCGCTAAGGTAATGAGCAGAGGGAGATATGGTGATGGGAGGCAGAAGAGACAGGTTAAGAGAAGGGGTAGTAGATACATTAAAGCTATTACCCCTTCTGTTCTGCCTCCCAACCAGCAGTGTTTGGGGTGTCATGCCAATCCGCCTCCTGCTCTGACCGTGTTGCTTTTGAATGCCAGATCGGCCCGGAATAAAACATCTATCATACACGATTTGATTCTGGAAAAGGGAGCTGATCTGGCATGTATTACAGAGACCTGGACAGATGAAGTGGGTGGGCCTTGTCTCACCCAATTGTGTCCTCCAGGATATTCAGTGCAGCACTGTCCAAGACCAGGAGGGAGGGGAGGGGGTGTCGCTGTAGTCCATCGGATTTCCATCTCCCTCATCAGACGGCCAGTTCGCACTGTAACGGGGGTTGAAAGCCTGTCCTTGTTGTTGGGCCAGAGAGACAGGATAGGGATGCTGTTGGTGTACCGTCCACCCCACTGCCCAGCATCCTCCCTATCTGAGCTGGCTGAGGTGGTCTCGGATGTGGTGTTGGAATCCCCTGCCACGGTGGTGTTGGGGGATTTCAACTTCCACGCTGAGACTATGCTCAGTGGACCAGCTCAGTTCTTCATGTCCTCCATGACAACCATGGGGCTGTCTCAGTTTGTTTCTGACCCGACTCATGTAGCAGGCCATACCCTTGATTTGGTTTTTGCCTCAGAGCGGATTGCTGAGTATCCGTTGATAGGAGGGCTGACTGTCAGCCCGTTGTCATGGACGGATCATTCGCTGGTGAGTTTTGGACTTGCAATGACAGCTCCCATCTGTGGGGTGGGACCTATTGAAATGGTCCGCCCTCGGAGACTTATGGAATCCGAGCGATTCTTGAATGCTCTTGGGGATTTCCCGGTTGGCATGACTGGCGCTCCTGTCGAAGCTCTGGTCTCTCTCTGGAATCGGGAGATGAGCAGAGCTATTGACACGATTGCTCCCAAGTGCCCTCGGCATGCCTGTGGAGCCCGGAAAGCCCCTTGGTATTCCATGGAGCTACGGGCCATGAAACAGGAAGGTCGACGGCTAGAGCGCAGGTGGCGTAAATCCGGCTGTGAGTCTGACCGAACACATGTAAGAGCACATTATTGTGCCTATCATGTGGCGGTGACGGCGGTGAAAAAGAAATTTTTCTCCGCCACCATTGCATCCTCAAGTAGCCGTCCAGCAGAGCTTTTCAGAGTGGTGAATGGTCTTATAAAACCTAGCACAAAGAAATTTAAGCCAGGACCAAATATCTGCTGTGACAAATTTGCAAAGCACTTTGAGGATAAAGTCGCTCAAATTCGTAGGGGATTAGATGCCACTATTAGACATAGCCCAAATGGGGTGTCCAGAGAACTGTCTGGTCCAATTTATTTGGATCAGTTTCAATTATTGCGGCCTGAGGATGCGGACAAGCTGCTTGCGGGGGTGCGGCCGACAACATGCTCTCTGGATCCCTGCCCTTCATGGCTGATAAAGGCTAGCCAACAAGGCATGACCGGGTGGATCCAGGAGGTGGTGAATGCCTCTCTGAGGGAGGGGGTGGTCCCATTGGCTCTGAAACAGGCTGTGGTGCGCCCCCTCCTGAAGAAGACCTCTCTGGACCCAGAAGATCTAAATAATTATTGCCCGGTGGCTAACATACCTTTTTTAGGCAAGGTCCTGGAGAGGGCTGTCGCTGTTCAACTGCAAGCATGCTTGGAAGAAGCTGATTATCTGGATCCATTTCAATCTGGCTTCAGGCCTGGTCATGGCACGGAAACTGCCTTGGTCGCCCTGATTGATGACCTACTCCAGGAGAGAGACAGGGGGAATGCTACTCTGTTGGTTCTCCTGGACCTCTCAGCGGCTTTTGATACCATTGACCATGGTATCCTTCTGGAGAGACTATGGAGTTTAGGAGTGGGAGGCATTGCATGGCATTGGTTCCACTCCTATCTCCAGAGCAGATTCCAAGTAGTGACTGTGGGAGACACCAATTCGACACCCTGGGAACTCACTTGTGGGGTTCCCCAGGGGTCAATCTTATCTCCCATGTTATTTAACATCTATATGAAGCCGCTGGGAGAGGTCATCAGGAGTTTTGGAGTGAAGTGTCATCAATATGCAGATGATACCCAGCTCTATCTCTCCATACCATCTGAATCAGGAGAGGCGGTTGAAGTACTTGACAGGTGTCTGGAGGCAGTAACGGACTGGATGAGGGCCAATAAATTGAAGCTGAATCCAGACAAGACAGAGGTGCTGTGTGTCACAGGGTCTCGGGTCCGGGTAGTTGGGAGACACCCTGTTCTTGATGGGGTTGCAATGCCCTGGAAGGAACAGGTGTGTAACTTGGGGGTACTCCTGGACTCCGCGCTGATGCTTGAAGCTCAGGTGGAGGCCGTGGCCAGGAGTGCCTACTCCCAACTGCGGCTGGTACGTCAACTGAAGCCATTTCTGGAGAGAGTTATCCATGCTCTGGTAACCTCTAGATTGGACTACTGTAATGCTCTCTACATGGGGCTGCCCTTGAAGACGGTTCGGAAGTTGCAGCTAGTGCAGAACGCAGCTGCAAGAGTGTTGACCGGAACAGCTAGCCGGAGGCACATCACGCCGGTTTTAAAAGCGCTGCACTGGCTACCAATTCACTACCGAGCCCAATTCAAGGTGTTAACTCTGACTTATAAGGCCCTAAATGACTTGGGCCCCAAATATCTAAAGGAGCGCCTTCTCCCATATCGACCTGCCCGTGCCTTAAGATCAAGTGGTGAAGCCCTCCTGGTCATCCCACCACCCTCATTAGTGAGACTGGTGGGCACCTGGGTAAGGGCCTTTTCAGTGATAGCTCCCAAATTATGGAATAGCCTCCCTCTTGAGGTGCGTCATGCCCCTTCCTTACAGATATTTAGGAAGGCGGTAAAGACCCACCTCTTTACCCTGGCCTTTGGCTAAGATGAGATGATTATATTCTCTTCCTTCCCTAATCACAGGCACTACAAACAAGATGAGAACTCATGGGAACAATAGGGAATGTACTGTTCTAAATTTACTGAACTTTTAAGTGTTTTTAATCTATATTTTATGTCTATATTGTTTTTAATTTACTTTTCATTTTTAATGTGTATCTTGTGATTAATTGGCTGTTACCCGCCCAGAGACCTTAGGGTATGGGGCGGGATAGAAATGTAAACAAACAAACAAATAAATAAATAAATAAATTACACACCTAAACACCTTTCTGTGCTATTTAGTATACTGGCTTTGAGATATGCTTGGTTTGCTTACTTGTTTGTTTTTGTTTCTTCACTATACATTTTAATTCTTCTCACTGAATTCTACTGTATTGTAAAACATTAACTTGACTTGTTACTTCCTCCCCACCCAAGAACCCCTTTGGAACATATATTATTATTATTCTACTCAGAAGACCAAAGGGTAAGCAAAGGATTCTCAAGTTCATTGATAAGGAATGCTTTCTGAAGCACACATATCAGAAACAACCTGTTAAAAGAATATAGTTATCCCTCATGTAACACTGCTCTTTTACAGCACACCTTTGCTCTTTCATAGGCTGTATTCACACACAGTGGGGGGAAAAATAGCACCTCCAATGTGACTCAAAGATGGCTTGGGATGGGATTGTTTAGCCTGCCCCTCTCCTTCACATGAACATTCTAGGCTACAGAAGGTGGATAGAAGATGAAATGAGAACACACTACCATTGCTAAGTTGCTTTTCAGCTGCTTCTTTTCCTATGTGTCAATAAAACATAACTTCTCTTTTATACAGAATGGTTTTGCTCTTATACAATAAAGAAAATGGAACTTTCTTCATTAAATGCAATCTCAGAAAGCTGCAATAATCCAGTTTGACCTCTAGGCCACCACTGTCTTACAATGGCAGAATGAGCCAGTGCAGTTTCCCTGATTTTCCCCAACCCTCCATTATTCACATTACATGGTTTTAAATAATTTGGCAGTTAGTGAAAATCAAACCATAGTATTATTCAAGAGAGAGCATATACTACTTCTCTTGGATAAGGTGTTACTTTGTCATCTTCTTTCTACATAGAGGACACCACTTAAGACGGTGATGGCCAACCTATGACACGCGTGTCACAGGTGACACACCAAGCCCTTTTGGGTGACACACTTGGTCACCCTGGCACTTGGGCGTGTAGTGCTTGTTTGTTCTTGAAGTGTACGAAATACCAACTTTCAACTGAATATTAGCAAAGGAAATTCAGCAACAAAAGTCACTAATGTAAAGAATTTTGTTTTTGCTTTTAATAAAATATTACTAGAGCTACAAAATTCACAAGATTATGGATATTTCTAGATGTGACACAGCACCCGAGTTAAGCTAGGTTTTCTTGCGAATTTTGACACACCGAGCTCAAAAGGTTCGCCATCACTGACTTAAGAGAACTGTGACAGATAGAAAGGGATGGGTCAGATGAAAAAGCTTGAGTTTGGGCCTGCCCAAATTTAATATTTAGGCAGCTGGAGTCTGTTCAAACTTTCATAGCATTCAAATTGACTTCTTGTCCTCAAACTGCACTTCTAATGGCTTCATATGCAGGTGTAAGCAGTTGTGTATGAACACTGCCTATACTGTATATATGTAATGGTGGTATTCATTGGCAGCTGCGTATGACTGCATACAAAGACTATTGGAACTGCCATTTGAACATTTGATGTGGCATCTGAAAGCCACAGATGTTTTGGAGGGAGACCAAAATTCAAACAGAGCAGAAATTCAAACATCTCATTTCCCAAAAATCCATTTGAAATTCTGTGTTTCACAAACTTCCAGGCCATTCCTCTTCTCTCTCCCTACCCAGCTTCACCCGAATGGGCCAAAAGTGGCTGGACAATTTTAAATATAGGGATTGTTTTTGCTGCAGGTAAAAGCAGCTACTAAAATATAATGTGAAAAATGCTATTTACAGTTCACGCTGAGTGAAAGGTGCTGATAAAACCAATGCCCTTTCTTCACTGGGCCTCATTCCAGATTATATGCTGAATAGGGACCTGCCAGCCACATAGCAGTGCAAAATATGGGAACCTCTATGCATGCCATAGTCTGCACCAGCATGTGGATGGTAGCCCTCTATTACGGGATATAATCTGGAATAAGACACAATGAAGAAAGGGCCTAGTTCCCCCAGTTATGTGACAGAAAGGGGTTTTGCTCACAGCACATGGGCCTCTTTTTCATATTACTCCACACTATTTGAGCACAAGACAGGCATGATTTCAAAAGTGGGATCAAGGCCTTACCAATAACGCCTTTGACATTTGTTCAAGCCATTTGCCACTGATGAATACATATCCAAGAAGATCCTTACAATTGTATATTGCCTCATTTTTATCCAGTACTAATAAATGACACAAACTACAGCCAAGTTTCTTGCTGAAGCAGAACTGGCCCAGGAATAGTGTCTTACTCAACAAAGATACATGCCATATTGTCCCGGAGCTTTAGAGGAATCAGGCCTGGAGACAGCAAAAGTGTTTTTTAAACCTAAAATACTTGCCTCAGTTATAATCTTTTTCATTAGTTTTTAACTTAATTTTAATTCTACCCTATTTTAACACATGTCATGCAGAAAATTGCCATTTTTTCCTTCTTGAATTTTCTAAAGCAAAATGAGCACTCAACTTTGACATTTCACCTTTAAATTAGATAAAAACAAAGTGACATCAAATGCGTCCCTAATTAAATGAGTGTAGCACTTTTTTAACCACTCCCAAACAAATTATGGAGTAAATTTCTCCTGTACTTACTTTAATTCATGGGCAGCCTAGGAAATCAGCAGACAACTGTCTTGGAGTGGCATTTCAGCAAATAAAAGTTACAAGAATAACATGAGCAGTTGTCTGAGATCTAGCTCAAGTTAAGATGAATCATCCTTTTAGTTGGCCATCTGAGAACAAATGAGCAAATTTTCTGAATCTCCAGTGGCAGGACCAAAATATCTTCAAAGGGAAAGCAGAAAGATGATCTTGGCCTTCAACTGGCAGAGCCTTTGGGTGCCAGTTAATAATAATAATAATAATAATAATAATAATAATAATAATAATAATAATAATAATAATAATAATAATAATAATAATAATAATAATAATAATAATATTTATTTGTATACCGCCCTGTGGCGAACCAATCCGGGCGGTTGACAACAATAAATATAAAAACATCATATAAGAATAAAACATTATGGTCCCTCCCCCCCTTAAAAAGTATTAAACAATATGACAAATTAAAATACAGTATCAAAAATATAAAACAAAATATAAAACATAATTAAATGGGCTAACAGCCCTAATTGGTTGGGCCCATTGGTCTGCCAGATCAATCCAGAATAAGATATCTCTCATTCAGTACTTGATTTCAGACAAAGGGGCTGATCTGGCATGCATTACTGAGACCTAGGTAGATGAACTGGGCAAGCCTAGTCTCACCCAGTCTTATCCTCCAGGTTATTCTGTGTGACATTGTTCTAGATCAGTGGGAATGGGAGGGAGGTTTGCTATAGTCCAAAACAATTCTATCCATCTTGCCAGGTGGGCAATTCATTTTGGGACAGAGTTTAAGGGTTGTTCCTGCAATTAGGCCAGAGGGACAGAATAGGATGTTGCTGGTTTACCATGCACCCCTGCTGTTCAGCAACTCCCCTGTGTGAGCTGACTGAAGTGTTCTAGGATGTGGTGTTGGAAACCTCTGCCACAGTGGTGCTGGGAGATTTTAACATCCATGTGATACTATCATTAGCAGGCCAGCCTCAAGGCGTCCTCAACCATGAGGCTATCTCAGTAAGTAACTGCTCCAATTCACATAGCAGGACATACCCTCAACTTAGTCTTTGCCACAGAGTGCATTGGTGGGACTCCATAGATAGGAGAGCTGATGGTAAGCTGATTGTTATGTTTGAATCATTTTCTGGTATGATTTGAACTTGCAGTAGGGAATTCCCAAATTGGCATGGATGGTGCTCCTGCCAAGGCTAAGGTGTCTCCTTGGAATCATCATATAAGCACAGCTATTGACATGATCACTCCAAAGTGCCCTCAACATACCAATGGAGCCTGTAATACATCTGTGGAGGTACAGATGATGAAAGTTAATGGCTTGAGTGCAGGTGATATAAATCCTGCTTTGAGTCTGACTGAAAACAGGCTAGAGTGCCTTATCAAACTGAGCCAATTTGGTCTAGTGGTTAAGGAGCTGAACTCTTATCTGGGAATACTGGGTTTGATTCCGCACTCCTCCATGAAACCAGCTGGGTGACCTTGGGCTAGATACAGCTTTTTTTCTGAGCTCTCATAGCCCCAGCTACATCACAGGGTGTTCTGTTGTGGGGAGAAGAAAGAAAGCTTTGTCAGACTTTTTGAATCCCTTCAAATGAGTGAGAAAAGTGGGGTAGAAAAGCCAGCTCTTTTTCTTCTCCTTCTCCTTCTTCATGCCTATCATGTGGCAGCAAAAAGGACTTATTTCTCTGCAACGATTGCATCCTCCAGTAAATGGCAGAGCTTTTTCAAGTGATGAATGGTCTTATGAGGTCAAACCTAAGGCAGCAGGATAGAAGACATATCTGCTGTAACAAATTTGAAGAGCACTTTGAAGGCAAAGTCACTCAGATTCACAGCAAATAGGAATAATCCAAGGGAAGTGTCTATGAAGTAGGAAGCATCTTGTTCTCAGAGGGGCTGCATCTTCTTGAAAGGGACAAGTATGAAATCTGAGGGTGTTTTTGGACTCTGCAATGACACCTGAAGTTCAGGTGGAGGCAACAGCCAAGAGTACCTATTTTCAGTTCTATCTGGTTTACCAGTTCCAGCCCTTTTTAGACAGAAGCCAACTAGCTGAAGTAATCCGTGCTCTGATAACCTCCAGTTAAGACTATTGTAAAGCATTCTACATGGGGCTGCCTTTAAAGAGGTTTGGAAGCTGCAGGTGGAGCAGAATGCAGCAGCAAGACTGCTAACTGGTATTCCTGGCCAGACACACGTCACACCGGTCTTAAAAGAACTGCACGGCTGCCAATTTGCTACCAAGCTCAATTGAAGGTGTTAAATTTGATTCTAAATATCTAAATAATGCCTCCTTCCATATTGACCTGCCCTGGTCTTAGGATCTGCAGCTCAGGCCCTCCTAGTTGTACCACTAACTAAAGGAATAGGTACTTGGATGGTAGCCCTTAGACTACAGAACAGTCTTCCCCATGAGGTGCACCAGGCATTTTCTTCTATACATTTAGGGCTACCAACAGTGCACCTATTCACTCTGGCTTTTGGCTGAGGAACAGCTCCCCTTCCTCACTTTCAGGCACTGTTTTTGCTCTTACTGGGTTCTTTTAATTTTTTTTACTTTTACTTTGTTTTTCCTTCCCTGTGACCTTCAAGTATAAGGGCAGGATGGATAGACAGGCAGGGAGGCAGACCAAGAGGCAGAAACACATGGCCTTTTTGCAATTGCTCCAGTGGGACAGCCAGGGGCTGCTTCCATACAGAGCATCTGCACTGTGTGAAGCAACTTGTATCCCAGAACCAGTTCCATGCATGTTGGAGCATCTTCTGGGTGTATAGTTATAGAATATTAAAAAATGCTCTAAAGTTATACTAGCTGTCAGGTGGTGCACACCAGGATGGTTCCGTTCATACCTTTTCTGGGTGAAAAGAATGTGGCGCAGCAGGTTGCCATGGCAATGGCACTGCACATCCCCATTGTTGTGGCAGGGCAATCACAGTGATTGCACTTAACTCACCACTTGGGGAAGCAGTGGATAAGTTTCAAATGCACTGAGTGTTGTATAGAAAGATCCCAGATAGTGGCTGTGGGAGATACTGTTTCGACTCCCTGGGAACTCACCTGTGGGCTTCCTCAGGGATTGATCTTATCTCCCATGCTATTTAGCATCTATATGAAGCCACTGGGAGAGGTCATCAGGAGATTTGGAGTAAGGTGTCATCAATATGCAGATGATACCCAGCTCTATCTCTCTGTACCATCTGAATCAGGAGAGGCGGTGGAAGTGCTTGACAGGTGTCTGGAGGCGGCAATGGGCTGGATGAGGGTGAATAAATTGAAGCTGAATCCAGACAAGACGGAGGTGCTGTGTGTCACAGGGTCTCGGGTCCGTGTAGTTGGGAGATACCCTGTCCTTGAAGGGATTACAATGCCCTGGAAGGGACAGGTGCGTAACTTGGGGGTTCTCCTGGACTCCAAGCTAACACTTGAAGCTCAGGTGGAGGCTGTGACCAGGAGCGCCTACTCCCAACTACGGCTAGTCCGTCAACTGAAGCCTCTTCTGGATAGAGATAACTTGGCCACAGTTATCCATGCTCTGGTAACCTCTAAATTGGACTACTGTAATGCACTCTACATGGGGCTACCCTTGAAGACGTTTCGGAAGTTGCAGCTAGTGCAAAATGCAGTGGCTAGAATGCTGACCGGAACATCTAGCCAGATGCACATCACGCCAGTCTTAAAAGAATTGCACTGGCTGCCAATTCGCTACCAAGCCCAATTCAAGGTTTTGACTCTGACTTATAAGGCCCTAAATGACTTGGGCCCCAAATATCTAAAGGAACGCATTCTCCAATATCGGCCTGCCCATGCCTTAAGATCAAGCAGTGAGGCCCTCCTGGTTGTCCACCACCTACAACAGTGAGGTTGGTGGGCACCCGGGAGAGAGCCTTTTCTGTGATGGCCCCCAGACTATGGGAATAGCCTCCCCCTCGAGGTGCGTCATGCCCCTTCCCTATACATATTTAGGAGGGCAGTGAAGATGCACCTCTTTGCCCTGACCTTTGGCTGAGCTGCTTATGTTCCTCCCCTCAGTACAAACACTATCATTTTAAACATATTGTATACTGTTTTATATTTGTTGAATGTCTTTTAATGTGTGTTTTATTTTAATCTGCTGTTACCCGCCCAGAGACCTTTGGGTATGGGGCGGGATAGAAATGTAAATAATAAATAAATAAATAAATAAAATGTGGACACCTGATGCATCCTAGTACTTAACCAGCCTTCACACCAGGTGAAAGTGCAAAAAAGCCAACTGAGCACAATTTGTCCCTTTGTATCATTTTTTTTATTAATATCTTATGCCCCACCTTTTACCCAAAGGTCCCAGGACAGATCACAACAATAGTAGATATATAATAACTTAAATCACATTTAAAATGTAACTCACCCACCCTTCATTCATGGCAGAACAGCACTCAGAGGAAACTAAATACCAAAGAGGTAAATTATAACCAGGCACCACAAACTGTAAAATGTATGTGCCTGGTCAAACTCTAGAGGAAGGATATTTCAGAGACTGGAGGACACTAGGGTACGCACGAATGCAATTTTGGGATTTGATTCGAGTTGAATCTCTAATATTCAAATTTAACCAAATTCGAATCTATTCCTTCAAATTTTTCATCCAAATTTGCACTTACAAATATTGACAACATTTGTAGCTGCCCATACACACCTTCCCCAGGTCTGTACACATCCATATGCATCCCGTAGTTATCCCGTATGCAACCCATTTTCATCCCATATAGATCTGTACAAATGAATATGGATGTGGGAAAGATCTTCAAGTACACATCATGTACGAACCCACACACATGCAAATGTCTGAATTATTCAAATGAATAGATCCAAAACTCAAAATTTGAATCAAAATTTTAAATTTGAGTTTAAGGACATTCTATTCAAATTCAAATGTCAAAATCTGGTTGATTCAAACAAATTTTGAACGCATTCGAATATTAATGCACATCCCTAGAGGACACTATAGAAAAGAATTCAACTGATGGATCATTATTCCACCTTATTTAGGAAATCTCCATTTCTAGGTGCCAGGAGTCCTTGAACATGGCAACTTTAAAATAAAAGTCTCAAGGGTTGTATCATTAATGTTCTCTGAGCAAGAGGTTCCCACAGCAAAGGGAAAAGTTAAGCCTTAATGCACATACAGCTATTGTGCTTCTCTGAAGGGGTACTGTGGGTAAGACTACATGAAGCTGAGCTGTGATCCTTTGAAACCTACCAGTATGCTTCTTCCTCAGGGGTTTTTTTTTCTGAAAGTGTTTCTTGCTATAACAGTTTCTCAATTTCACTTGCAAGTGACACATCTGAAGAACAGATAAACTAATAATTTTGATTAGTACAGAAGCTGTGTGTGCTTTTTTCTGAATCTTGGACTAAACCTTAAGCATCTTATGCATAAACATGTCTTCATAACATTTACCCATGGGTTCTTCCATATGCAGACTGACATGTTGCATTAAAGGAAGCTTGGTGTGGTAGAATATTTGAGCTGAGTAATGTTCAGTGGGTGGGGAAATTAACTCTCAGATGTAACCATTTTACCATCAAGATTAATGTGGTTTCATGGATGCAGGCACATGTTTGTTCTTGTACCTTTAGCTCCACTGTGTCATCCAAAATTGCTGTTACAGATGAAGAATGTGGCATTTGCAGGGGTGAGAGAGAGCAGGAAGGTTTAGAGGGCTTTTCGGCAGCTCCATGAGTGACAGGAGGAGCGTGGCTGCTGGAGGAGCCACGTCAGTCAAACATTTCGACCAATCGGTGGTGGCTCAAAATGGGATTATAAAAGGAGCAGTCACAGCAGCCAAGGAGAGAGAGAGAGAGAGAGGAGGCAGCCCAGATCGGAGGGTGTGTGAAAGACTCTCCTCTACGTCGAGAGAGGGAAGAAGGCCTGTGAAAAGCCTAAGCAGGAACGTTTGCCTGGGGGCAGAGTTCTAAAGGGACTGTTTTGCCTCATAAAGACATTAGAAACGAAAGGGGGAAGAATTCAGATGGACTGTTTCTTTTCCTTTCATAGGACATTAGGATTTAAGAGCTTGCTTCTTTATTTTTCAGAATTGCTGTAACAATAAACCTCTTGAAGTTTGTTCCTTAAAAAGGTGCCTGTCTGCTGCTTTGAGACAAACACAGCTGTTAAGCGGATAAAAGTGGGAGGAAGGCTGTATAGGTGAAAGCCTCAAGGAACTAGCGGGGGACTGGGTACTTGCCTGTTTGCCTTTCAGCTCATGTGGCTCTGAGGAGTACAAGGTGGGAAGAAGCAGGCAGGTCACCACAAAAAACAACCAGAGATTTCAAGCTTAGCATCAGTCCTACTGAAGTTTGTGAATAACTTAGATGAAGTACTGTTGTATCACTAATGTCTGGTCTTTTAAAGCCTGGGAAAATCAGTTTACCAGGCCTTCATTTGATGAAGGGGTTGTGCTACTAGAAATGTTCACCCATGCACCTTCAGAACATAGATCATGCAGCTGATGGTAGAACCTTTGTGGGTAAAAAACATCACAGCAGCTCATAAATTCTTTCCCTACCCTTTTAGTGGGAAGATATGTTCTTCTGGCTATTATGGATGGTCCAAAAGATGCCACTTATCCCCTGTGATGGAATCTTAGATTTTACTTCTTTACTTCTATATGCTACCACATCATTTTATTTATTGTACACCATCACTAAAAAAAGTCTCACTATGCCTTACTGCTCATAAGCTGAGGACTAGCTTTATTGAGGTTGCTGTTAGAGAATGAGTGACACTAGACATTGAATATAGTAGTCACATCCAAAGAGCAAAAAAGACTAGCTGCTATATATCGTCCCACCAACCAAGAAATAACACTTGGACCTGATGATGTTATCTGGCTCAGTAACAAAATACCTGTAGAAGAATAACCCAGCTTAGAGAACTTCTATGATGCAGCACAAGACATTGAAATACATTTGTAATATATGTCAATCACGAAAACTGATTTTTTCAATATGTTAGAGCATAAGAACATAAGAAATTTCCTGATGGAACAGACCAAAACCCATCTAGTTCAGCATCCTGTCTCCCACAGTGGCCTACCAATTGCTTCTCGGCATAAGACAAAGGCAAAACCTTCACTTGCTCTTCACTCCCTGTAAATGACTTTTAGAAGCGTCATGCAAAGGCATCCATTCCAGAAGCCATCAGTACACCTGACTTCATGAATTTGATTAATCCTTTCTTAAAGCTATCTAGACAGGTTGCTGCCACCACCTCTTCTGGTTGCACTTGTCCCTCACTTTTAAAGCACAGTGTTGGTACTGCGGACAGCTCCATATAGGACTTAGGTTAGTTTTGGAAAAAGTGAAACACAGAAGTTGCTTCAGCAAGAAGTTCAGCTGTGTTAGGCTTAAGAAAGGATTTGAAACTTTATTACACAAACTGGCATCTGCTGAGCCAAGAATGGAAATATTCAGGCCAAGGAGGTTCTCCTTGTATGTGTATTTCTGGGTGGTTATTGACTGCTACACTAATTCCATCTTCCTCTCTAAACATTGGCCTCTTCCCTTGGATAGTGCAGAGTCTGCCTTATACAAATGAATCCCCTCTTCTGAATGCTTGACTGCCTGACTGAATATATGTAATCATGTAATGGCAATCTTCTCTATTATTATAGTCATTAGTGGACCTGTGTTTGGAGATAATTTGGGAAATAAAATGTAGAAAGTTCTAGCAAACTCCAGAGTTGTTTGAAAGTACCTCCTATTTTATGCAATAATAATTGAACTTAGACAAGTTCTAACTTTACACAGAAAACAATTTATCATTTTTTAGTGTCCATCCACCTTTAAATCTTTTTCCTTCTGCCTTTTTCTCATTCCCCAGTCTTGTACACAGAACAAACTGGAAATGGAATAAGTTATGCACAAATGAACAAATAAAGTCCTGAACTCTTTCCTTAATTGAATGGATCATCATGTGTTCATAAGGAGGGGAACAATTATTTATAGTTTTATATTTATTTCCTCATTTGGCATTTACTTCCAATATAAAGTTCAATTGTTTTTTTCAGTTTTTGGCAAAGATTGGGATATCATAATACAGAGATTAGTCTGAGCCCTGTAATTGCAACCTGTCACACTAGACATTATTCTGCAAGAACCATAGCTTCCATCTTGCACAACTTTGCATGAATTTGCTTGTTCCAATCAGCTTCAAATCTTTTTTTCTCACTGTCACTGATATCTTTGCCAAAAAGATAAAAAAACATATTTTCCAAAACATTACTCCCCAGATTTCATTGCTTAGTATCTATTTTTATCCAATTCTGCACAGAAGTTATACATGAGTAATTCAGATGTTGAAAGGTTGCTACAAAGCCATTTTCACAGATATCTCAGCAGCGGATTTTCCTGTGAAAAAGAAAATGCCAAGAGAGTCCCTCAATTATAATGATGATTGCTACCCTGAGAAATGTACCAAAAGTGGTTTGTTTTCTTAAAACAAGGTGACAACAGAGCAGTTAGGACAATTTAAGCAAGTTTATTATATTGATATTAAGTTAGCAGTGACATCCAGCATTGGGGATGTAATGTCATGGCTGAACAGCGATTTGGTGTTCAGCACTGATATATTTGAATGGTGGCAACCAGGGTTTCAAAATTCAATGAAAAAGTGCTTAAGAGCAGATCAAAGTCTTATTCGCCACTGTTCAAACATATCAAAACAGAATAGCAAATTTCCAAAAAAGGTGTCAGCAAAAAAGTAAAAAAAAAAAGTTTTAAAATTCCATGGAAGACAGGTGATATAAATGGCTATTATAATGGAAGTTTTGATTTTGTCTTCTGCTTGAGAATGTGCTGAAGCAATTGGCGGGCCACTGTGAGAGACAAGATGCTATAGTGGGTGGGCTGTGGCCTGATCCAGCAGGGCTAGTCCTCTTATGTTCTTTCATGTTCTTATTTACTGGTTCATCCACCAACCCTGGGCATTGCATGCCACCAGTAACACATTAACCTTACTAGAATTGACTTTATAAGGTTGTGACATTAAATTCATTAGGACTTAAGCATAACTAACATACTTGTGTCCATTGTAATATGTGCAGAGTTACTGAAAAAGCCAAAGTATAAATGAAACAGGATTATTTATATTTATCCTATATTTAAACCTCTCAAAGGCTTAGAAAATGTTAATTATATAATAAAGACAGGTCATTGCTTTGAGGTTCACTCTCTAATAGATGCAGTACAAAAGAAGCATGGAATTGGGAGAGGGGGGGAGCATTTCATAGGTTTGAAATGTTTGACAAATTTTTGATAAGTCAAACATATCAAAATGCCAGCACTACTTACATGATGTTAGTAAGATCTAGAAGTCAGTGTATGCCGCAAGAGTAGCTATATTCCAGACGTAACGCTACTGGCAATACAAAAGTTCACTAGCAGCAGTGTGTTAGTTGATGGTATTGTTGCTTCATCTATTTGAATATGTGTATTATAGAAGACCAAACAAGCAGCAGTTCAACAGAAAATGGCTATAAATCAGTTTCTGTGGTGTAGGTGTATAACTCTGGAAGAAAAATGGTGCTGTCTTGAATGACTTCTGCTGCATCCAGACAATATGTGTGCTTTGCGGGGACTGCAGAGTTGCTGAGAGAGAACAGAGAGCAGGCAGCTGACAGTGTGCTTAGAAGAGCTGCCTGCTGTTTAAGAGGATTGAGAGAATGTGAGCATGATCTGTTCTCCCTGCAACGTTATTTACTTCACACTAAAGGCATGTCTGGAGGCACCCTTAGGGCTAGATCCAAAAACATAGCATTAGATAGGATGGGAAAGAGCTGTGAATTGGAGTTTCCAGGAGATATTTTACAATTTATTTGGGAAATGAAAGTCTAAAGGGAAGGCTAGAGTCAACTTGAATTAGAACCAGAGTCTTGAAAAGTTCCCTTTGTGAATGAAGGGCCTGTTTGCAGTTATGCTTGAGGCACAGATCAGGTCACTCTGGGATGCTCTGTCCATAAGCCACACTGCCACCTCTGTCCCAGAGTGTGCAGGAGCAATCCTTCATAATGTGGAGAACCAAAAACTTCTCCACAGCGTGACTGGTCACTCCTAGAAACAGGGCTAACACCCACTCCCAAGTAAAAACATTGTGTCAGGGTGGTGTGGCACAGCACAGCAAGGCTGTGGCTGTGGCTGGGCAGCTGCACCCTACAACAGCGGAAATTGCTGTGGCCATTGCTATGGTGGTTTGGAAGGTTTGGGATGGACCTTCCACACCGCAAGCATCCTTAGGTAAATTGGGATAGTACTGGCACTCACAGTGCAAACACTGGGCACAGTTCCTGAACTTCAGTTCAAGTGAAATGTGAAATTTATTTTCTCTATCACACAACAGTAGAACCAGGGGACACTCTATGAAGCTGATGGGTAGGAGAGTTGGATCAGACAAGGGCAAGTATTTCTTTAGCCAGAGGTTTATGGATGCTGGAAGAGGTGGTAACAGCTACCAGCCTAGATGTCTTCAAGGAAGGGTTAGACAAATTTATGGATGGCAGATGTATCAATGGCTACTAGAATGGCTGGGAGGACAGCCATCTTTCAAGCTGGGGGGACAGGCAGGATGCTTTTAAGGCCATTTGCTGAGATTTGAGATGCCCATAAGCAATTGGTGGCCCACTGTGTGCTGAACTCGATGGGCTGTGGCCTGATTCAGCAGGGCTCCTCTTATATTCTTATATTCTAAAGTAAGTAAGTAAGTAAGTAAGTAAACAAACAAACAAATGAATACACCTGAATTAGACTCCTACCTTGAACTGCTGCTAGCCTAAGTTGGGGCAGAGGAGGAGGAGGAAGCAAACTACTTCTTTTTACTGATTGGACTGTTGGTTTCTTCTACTGTTGAAAAATACTTGGATGCTTCCAGCAACACTCAGGTGAGCTTTCAGTTCTATTTACCATGCAACTAAAAACCTGAGCAGAGAAGGCATTTGATACAGCTTTGAAACTGCTGAAATTAATGTTGTGCATTTTACTTCAGAGTTATGTTAATGTTATCAAGGGATTTTTTTTTTAAAGGGGAAAAATACAAAATAAAATGCTGTCTTCCCTTGCATAATACAGTATCATAGGATTCTGTTTTACTATTATACAGTTGCGAAAATGCAACTTGCTTAATGGGATGCAAGAAGTGTGCACTAATACAACTCGGCCTCTGCAGCATTCACTTATATTAGTAGCCTGGAGTTCTGTGGTTCCCCTAATTCCTGGATTTCCATAGGCAGCAATTATTTATATATCACTGTTATGCACTACTGGGGTGTATGGGGGTGTGACGAAGCTAAACTAATTGTCTTTGGCTTATTCAGCTGCATCTCATTCCAATGTATTCCTTATAATTAGAACCTGAAACAGTTTATTTTGGGGATTAGCACTACCACTGTTCTAAGGCAAATCCATAAATGGAAGATTAGGGGCCTGTTCTCTATTCACCTTTTCTATACCTTGCATGATTTTGTATACTTCCATTAGGTCCCCTCTTAACATCTTACTTACTTACGTACATTATTTGTATTTCTATCCCACCTTATACCCAAAGGTCTCAGGGTGGGTAACAACATTTAAATCAACCATATAATAAAACAACAACAATATATATTAAACAGTAACAGTGGGGAGTGGGAAGAGACAGTATATTCCCATTTAACCATTTAGATGCAGATTTACACTGGAGATGGCTTATTCCAAAGTTCCAGTGCTGGAATGTAGGTGGAAAAGATAGCTTTGGAGGCACTTTCACATTACACATTCATGTAGAAATTATGAGGCTTTAGGGTCATGTAGTCTGACCTTAGTATTTTAAGACCTAATCGTTAATACCTGCAGTAGCTAAGAAAAAAAGTCTGTTTTTGAATGTACCATTCTTGAAAATAGGATTAATTGTTTTTCATTGTTATTGAGAAGTATTATTGAAAATCCCAGTTGACCCAAGTATCCTGTGACCACTGTTTTCTTTCTAAACAGCTTGCACAGACCTTCTAAGAATGATGTAATTATTGGTTGCTCCACACTGAGAGCACAGCAGTGGTCTTGACAGTTATCAGGGAGGGATCATTGCCCATGCCACCAGCATGGAGTAGACCACCAGGGCAGTATAGATAAACACAGTGAGAGTCAGGAGCAATGCAGGACCAAAAGGAAGGCTGTGATATATCTTATTTATCTTGAAATCAGGAGTGAGCTTTCTTACTGCCTGCTACTGATTGCGGAAGTCAGCTCCAGAGATAAGGTTACAATTCAATTAAATATTGCCTTTAGATATTTGGAACACACACATCTATAGGAAGGTGAAGGAAACACTTCATTGCTCAGGGATGTCAAAACCACTGGAAACAGATGGATTCCAGTCTTAAGTCTAGCCTGTGGACTAGCATGCACACACACTCAGCATATACCTTGACAATGGTCAATGTTATATTCTTTATAACTTAGACAGGAGGCAAAAATGTTTCTAAGGAAGTTGAAAGAAACCTAACAGTACCATCTCAAATGTGTTCATTTAAAAAGAAATTCCACAGGGACAAATCAAACTTACTCCTTAGTAAGTGTGCTCCTTTATTCCTCGTCTTTCTTTTTTAAGTATTTCTCACCCTTGGTCAATGCATTTGTATATTTTTGAAATATAGAATTATTTTTAGAAAGCCAATCCTTATTCTCAGAAGTGAGAGTAGATGAATGCAGATTTTTTTCCTGAATCAGGCATACCTCCAAGGGGACCATCTGCCTCTCCAAATGTGAATGGGAAAGCCTGAAATTTAAGTGAGACTTCTTCTGAAACTGACTGGGTTTGTCTTGACTCTAACTGAACTTGGAGAGTTACATTTTCCTTACTTACTGGTACTGCTGGTTAAGATAAAACATCCATGAACTTAGCCAAGCTTACTAAATCAAAATTAAGTAATCTGAAAAACAGTCCAACAACACTAAAACTTCTGCAGCTTTTGTCAAATTGACATAAAAGCTTCACAATGTCAGCAATGGCATGTCAAAAATCTGCAGCTGAGCATGATGAGCTTGAAAACTGGAGCCCTTTTGTCAAATTAATTTGAGTATTTATATCCCACCATTCACTTGAAGGTCCCAAAGTGAGCAACAACAATAACAAGTTTAAGACATAAAGGATAAAGTATCTCTCTCCTGCTTAGTAAAAATGGCCTAGGCTCCTTTCACTAGCTGCTCAGCCCTGGGACAACAGGAGAACCACGTAGTCCTCACCCAGGAGGAAGATATAAAATCTTGGCCAGCAACACTGCCTCTCACACAGGCCAGTGGCCTAACTAGAGAGGAATGAGCCTCTTGCACTGTAACCCTCTCATTTCCTTTCTTTTCTCCTGTGACCCGGTGTTAAGAGCAGAGCTAGACACGGGCATCTAATCTAGGGTGTGCACAAATGCAGTTTTTGGAATTCTATTCAATTTAAATAGAATATCAGAAAATTTGATTCAATTTGAATTTTTAAAATTTGAATTAACCCAAATTTGATTCAAATTAAGCAAATTTGAATCTATTCATTCAAATTTTTGGTTTGAATTTGCACTTATGGATGTCGACAACATTCGTACGTGCCCATACTCATCGTTTCACTCCATACGCATCTGTACACGTCCGTAGGCATCCCGTACTTATCCCATATGCAACCTGTTTCTATCCTGCATGATCTGTACAAATATGTATGGATGCGGGAAAGATGTGTGTATGCAAGTACACATACACATACGAATGACTGAAAAATTCAAACAAATAGATTCAAAAATTTGAAATTCATTCAGATGTCTAAATCTGAATTTATGGATATTTGATTCAAATTCAAATGTCTAAATTCAGACAAATTTGATCGAATTTTGAATGCGTTTGAATATTCATGCACATCCCGTTTGAATAAATCTTAAAACACAGTCCTGCATTTAAAATACAATTAAAGAATTAATAAATGTAAAAGGACTAAAATCTCATTACAGGCCTTCAGCCACTGCCTTGCCCTCTACTGCCTAAATAGCTTCCTGCCTAGGGCCTGTTCACAGTTAGCAGTATGGAATGGTATAACTGTACCATTGCACTGCAGTTAAGAGCAGATACAGAGAGACATGTTCACATCGCAAGGCTGGTACAATCCCCAACTGGACCACCAGTGTTTGCATTGTGGATTGTCTGACCCAGGCTATCCACACTGCCACACCAACAACTAAAGCAACATACCCAACCATTGACATAGCAATCATGGTATAGCACCTCACCCTTTCACAGTGCTCGCACCCAGGAAGGACTGTGACTGCTGCATCCAGGAGCTTTTTAGCTGCTCCTGGTGAAGCTGTAGAAATACTCCAGATCAACAGAGGCAGCACAGTGTGCATATGGATTTATCCTAGAGTGGCTGTAGTCACTCCAGATAGGTAAGAGCAAATAGCAGCCTCAGTCCCAGCTGGATCTGTGAAGGAGTAGGAAGTTGCAGAGTTCTTATGTATGTGACTAACAAACAGCTTTTTTGTTAGCTAATTGATTAAAAAGCTGAGCAAGATTATCCAAATCCCGAAATTCCTAAACAAAAGAGACCTGTACAAAGTGAATTATCTATCTATCTACTGTTGTTGATATTTACAACATAGTAATATAAAGATCTTGTTATGTTTTTGTACTGAACAGGCATTCTGAAACTGAATTTAAACATGTGAACAAGTTTTTAGGTTATTATGGGTCAAATACTGAAACTGGAAATAGACTCCACAATTTCTGTCTTCTGGATTTTTAGAAGGTCATAAACATATAGATTCATCTTCTTCTCACAGGGGATATTAAAAAGGACATGTTGGAAGAATCTTGCTGATCTGGCTCTAATACCAGCTCATAGGACATTAGTAGTTTGCCAGTACAGTCTCTGAGTTGAATGTTACGGCTGATTGTTCAATCTGCATGTTGTATTGTAATAAACTAAAATATTTGCCCAGTGAGAATTCTTAACATAACCATGTGTTACAATTCATGAACTGATCTGCAAATGAGAACCTGTGAATTCTGACAATAGCTTCATTCTGGAGGCAAGCAGCTGTACCACCAGTTAACTGACCACTTCATTTGGGGAGAGGGAGTGGAGGCTTGCTGGGAATAAATATTCACAATCAATTTTGTAATATATTCAGTCTCATTTAAGCTTATAATTCAAATTCCTCTCAGAACTCTGAATATAAAGCAGTGGATCAAAATACCTGGTGGGTGGAACATTTAAATTAAGCCTGCAATCCTCTAAGAACGACTTTAAAGAAGAAAGTTGACTGAACACAGTGTATGTAATTCCAAGCAAACAAGCATAGTATGCAGCAATAGAATTCCACTAGTTTACCAAAAAAACAACCACTGAACTAAATCAGGCTATTCTCTGATCAAGTGTGCTGGTACAACACACTGAATTCACATACCTCTTATACATGATCAGTAATGTTTTACTATTACTGCTTGGCATTCTTCTTTCCTATATTTAAGTATGTGTGTACATACTGAGCACCACTGATTGAAGTCATTCAAACAAAATATATGTGCCAATATGAGTTTCCATACATCTGCTAATTTTGAATCTGTTTTCTTTTTGGTCACTTGAGTTGCCAAATCCATATTCATTTCTGTCTCTGGCAAACAGAATCATTTATAGCAATTAGGTTTTAACCTTGGTATCTTACAAGCATGGCAGAGCAAGGAGACTTAAAGTTTCCTATTAATACCCATTTAGGGTTGTTGTATGAAAAAAGAGGACAGAGGTCCTATGACTAGAAAAACTGATTAGGAGCTGGACAGTAAGCGGGTGTTGCTTTCATTACAAACAATACTTGCTTAAATTTCTGCTTCTATAATCTGTGCAGCTTTTCAAGGTATTGTATCGGCCCTCTACTATCTATGGGTTTTTTTTCATACATTAAACCTTTAACCCATTATATTTATTAACTGATGGGCAGAAGACTATTGAAGAAGGAGGATCAGAGTGTTTATACTTTCCTTTTTCACAAAAATCAAACATTCATTTTCTGCTGCCAGGGTTTATTTGATGAAATTCACACAACAAAAAGGTTTTTGTGATGCAAAAACCTATTCTGATCATATTATTCTAAGCTTAATAAAAGATAGCACTTCATTTTCTATTATACATAATTATTGCATGAAAAGAGTTAAAGGCAATAATAACTGAATTGATAATTATAGGCACCTTGTCACAGAAATTTATTTATTTATCAAAGCTTCTTTGGAGTTTAGTATGAGAATTGAAGGTGGTCATACCTTCATTGCTGTAAGTTGAAATAAATGAATAAGTAGATCCTTATGTAAAAACACACACAAGCTTCACTTAAGTGAATCAAGGCTGGTTTTTTTTTTTAGTCAGAAAATGATGTTAGAGGCACGGTATAAAGTTTAATTTTACAGATACATTTCTGCATGAAATGACTCCCTAGGACAAGGAGTCTGGTGGATTGGGAGCAGCCCAGTGGATCCAGCAGGCCAGAGACCAGTTTGGCTTTTGTGTTCACCCTCCTGCTGGTAATGTCTCAGGGCCAGGTTCTCTGAAGCTGTAATGTGTGTGTGGTGAATTTTTGGATTTTAAATTTGATTTTGTGTTTACATGTATTTTATTTTAGGCATTCATATATGCTTGCTTTTGTGCTTTGTTTAGTAATGGCATTGTATTTTTGTTTAATAAACTTGGTAAATGGTTGCAGATTGCCTCGATAAAAAGATGGTAATGATTGTGGTGGTGATGATTTTTTTTTCTTCCTTTACATTTGTCTTCTGGAGCTCAGACTAGGGATATGCCAAACCAGTTCTACTTTATACTGGGTCTACACAAACCAGGGTGGGGATATAATTTGAACCTAACAAACAATGGTTTAGAGCAAACTCCACCTAGGGATGTGCACAAATGTTTTTTTTTGGGGGGGTTGATTTAGGGGTGTGCATGAATATTCAAATATTCAAATATTTTATTTGAATCCAATGAATGTTGACATTCGAAACTGAATTGGATTGTCGAAAATGACCTCCCCAGCAGGAAGAAGTGCAGATGCTTGCTGGGTGGATGCTTACATTTACAATTAGGCAACATCTGGGGAGGTAGAGGGCGATTGTAGGCTGTAAGCGCCTCCTGTAAGCGCAGATGCACCTCCTCAGATGTTGACTAATTGTAAACTATGGGCTGAAGTGCAAATCAGCCCCTGGTGATTCATTCAGCAAAACCAGAAGGGGAAGTGGGAAGGACAGGTTCCAACTGGAGACTCCTCTTTGTTGTCTCTAAACCAGTTTTTGGTCCGTGAACTTCTGCCCAGGTGGTTCCACTGTATAAGTTGCTGATGCCTAAATCTTCTACAATATTCATTTACAAACTTATCTTCAATGTTAGGTCCCATATTTTGTACCTGCTTCCCTTATCTCGGCAATTTATAAAACCAGAAATCATGTATTGCTTTGGAATCACCTCAGTGAAATAAATGAGATCAATTTCTGAGTAGACATCCATATAATTGTGTTTTAAAGTGCAAAGTCTGTTCCAATAACCCATTTACCAGTTGAAAGAATCATTCAAAGAATGATGTCTGAATATTAAATAGGGGTATAAGTGTAAGGCTTTCAGAGATGCTACACAAGGAGAACAAAAGACAAAGTGTTATAGAAACAAAATGCTAAGGAAAAGCCTAATTCTACATCACAATAAACAAGACAGCAGAGGAAAATGAACTGCAATAAAAATGCAAACATCTTATTACATATACAGTCTGTGCATAAACCTCAGGGAATGTATAATTATTTTCATTAACTACACTGTGGAAATGGAGTACCTAGCTTCAATCATACCTAATTTTGGCAGAATTGTTTGCAAACCTGCTGTATTAGTCTTTATTAATATTTAGAGCAAGGTTTCCCAAACAGGAATGATTCGTGTCCCACCAATCAATGACCTGAAGATTTTATAATCCACTTTTTGCATATAAAAATTCAGTGGACTTAGGTTGTGTGACTGCTAGCATCCTTGCTGGAGCCTACCCATGTCTCACAAGGTGATTTAGAGTATTTAGATTCTACCTTTCCTTAAGTGACCCCAAGGCAATGCACACTATTCTTCTCTGCTCCAACAGAGGGACCTGATTAGCCTTTCTGCAGTCCCAATATCCCCAACTTTTTCCTTCCCCCCCCCAAAAAAAGAAAGGCTGTTTGATCTGGAAGGAATCATATCTCTTTCCCAGCACCATATTCAGTCATCCTATCAGCACAGCTATGGAGTTGAAATGGAAGCTGGAAATTACTATTTTTACCTTCTTTACTTGGAGAGCTATCAAACATTTCTATATATTTAGCATCAAAGCATTGTTCAAGAGAATGGGCAATCTTTTTGGCTCATGGAGTGAAGTTCTAGGGAGGGGGTTTAATATCAGAGGATGTTCAGAGGAATGAAAAGGATGTTCTGAAAGAAGAAAAAGAAGAAAACACATATTTTATTCCACTCCAGCTCAAAAGATGAGTCTTGTATTCTGCAAAGCATGTGGGTGATTGTAATTGTGCAGAACACATGTTTTCCACAATTGGATCTTCCATAGTAAGAGTTCTTTTGGAATTAGTCTGATTTCTCCTTCTTCTCCTGCATAGCATAGTTCTTTGTTATTCCTAAGCACATGTCGTGACTTGGGACCGCAATCCAAACCACTGCTTTCTGTGTCTTCTACATTCACAGGTTGAGCTAAGAGGAAACAATCTAGCTTAGTGCTGTGCTCATTGTTTTGACTGGTTCAGCTATCCAGGGCCACTGTCATGCCTCTGTATCAAGTCTGTTTATGTTAATTAGAGTTTGACTTGTAACCCTTGTTTATTAGAAAATAATGTTAGCCTGTCTCTTTAAGAGGTGGGTTTGTGAATAAGGAGGGTGAAACATTAGAGCTTACAGAGAAGAGTTAGGCCCGGTTTTCAGTCTACAGTCAGAGTGGAAGGAAGCATCATTCTTACACAGGCAGAAACTCCTCATAGGCCAGAGAAAGTAGAGACTCCTCATAAGCCAGACAGTGCCAAGAGGAAAGCAGGAACTCTTCATAAACCAGCTAGTACCAACAGCAAGAGAAAAGTAGAAATTCCTTCTTACAGGCCATCCAGTGCTACAACAAAGAAAGGAAAGTAACTGGAGAAGGCACAAGGAACTGAGACCTAAAGATCTAAGAAGCTGCAAGGAAACTATAAGCTCTTATTTACTAAGATAGTTGTTATATTTGTTATACTGTTCCAATAAATGATATAATTCATTTTTATCAAGGAAGACTTGTGGATTCTTCAAAGTGTGAGGAGTTTCTCTTGTTTAAGACCTCTGCCCAAGGTCATAGTACAGACTGAACTCAGAAGCTTAAGTTTATCTGGGGCAGAACGGCCACCTCCAGATGGTGGTTGGATATCCCACTAAGAAGCAATAATGTGAGGAATTATCTCCCTGGCATTATCACTTTCTAGCTAGACAGCACTAGGCACAACACTGTCCTTGTGTGTTTTTGTGATGCACACATCCAAATTAGGAATGTGCATGAATATTCGTAACATTCAAAATTCTTATGAATTTGGCCAAATTCGGACATTCATATTCAAATCAAATGTTTCAGTTCATTCATATGAAGCTTCATATTGGATTTGTTTGGGATTGAACATTCGTATCAAAGTCAAATCCCATACATTTTGGAGGGATCTATTCAAATGGATATTAATATTTTTTGCATTTGATTCAATATGAATACAAAAAAAAAAAATCATCTACAACTCTAATCCAAATGTTCAACTGGCCCTAATAACCAGAAGCATGCATCCCTGCCACCACACATGCACAGCAGCCAATTTTGGCCTCTTCATGTGTGAGGTGGACAGAGCCACAATGCCCATTCCATCCCC
Source organism: Aspidoscelis tigris stejnegeri (assembly GCA_023333525.1). Taxonomy (NCBI): domain Eukaryota; kingdom Metazoa; phylum Chordata; class Lepidosauria; order Squamata; family Teiidae; genus Aspidoscelis; species Aspidoscelis tigris. The sequence goes on along the minus strand of JALMGA010000003.1, from coordinate 44,887,429 downwards.
AAAGCAAGAAAAAGCGTTATTGCTGGGGAATTTTTTTTTTACCAATGCTGGATTTTGCAGCAGCATTTTTCAGCACTTTTTAAGGGGAACGTGGCAGGGCTAGGGTGGGGTTGCCACAGATGTGTGTGCCAACCTCACCATAGCCCTGCCGCAATGGCACTATATTACCCCTGTATGCACAGGGCCCAGATCTCAATGAGCCAATTCAGACGAATCCAAAGCATCCCAGTTCAGTTTAGTTAGTCAATCACTGAGCCAGGAAGGCAGGAACTTGGCACAACCTGAGCTTGTTATTTTAAAACATTCCAAGTTCTCTTGTCTCATGCATGAGTGGTTTGTTCCTGTAGCCCACTTGTCATCAGAGAGTCCTGGTTCCCCAGCATCTGATATGGGCTTTATTAACCTTGGTGACATCTGAACCAACATGACTCTAGCTGAGGTATGATGACTCATACTTGAGGTACAGTAGGTAGGTAAATCATTAGGGGTTCTTTGCCTTAGGATTTTGCTGGGGGGCAGTCTTCCAGCCAGGATTTGAACCAGCATCCTGCATGACAGCTACATGGCAAACATCTGCCATGTATTTTCAAACATTCATCTTAACTGGTTGATTTCTGGGAGAAGAAAAGAATGCTAAGGGAAAGGCGATCATCAGTCTAGGGAATTCATTCCACTGTTAAAACTACTTTTACTGTAAGGACAGTTTTGTTTTGTTTCCCTGATATTCAACCAGAATCTGCACATTGTAATTTAAGCCCATTATTCCTTTTCCTGCATTTGGGATGATAAAGAACAGGTCATGACCCTTTTCCCTGTGACTTCCCCCCAGGTATTTGAAGAATGCTATCATATCCTCTTCACAAGTTTTCTTTCACAAAGCTAAACATACCTAGTTCTTTCAACTGGTCTTCTTTCACTCTGTTTCCAGTGCCCTAATTATCTTTGTTGCCCTTTGCTCAACTGGTTCCAATTTGTCTGAATCCTTTTTAAAACCGGACACCCAGAAATGGATACAGGAGTCTAACCAAGACCATCTCGAGTGGAACTATTTTTCCCTGTTCTCTGGAAACTGATGCAGACCAGAATTTCATTTATTCAATTTGCTGCCATATTCCACTATCCATAGTTAACTCCAAAATTTTCTTGCTGGATTGTCAGCAACTCAGACTTTGTTAATGTGAATGCAAACTTAGAATTTGTTCTTGTTCGCCCAGGTACATGCTTAAGTAGTAGAGGAAAGGTTGCAAGCTTCCTGGTGAATGATATGATTGAGTATGACTGAGGTCATGACTCCACTTACCTTACCAGATGCCTTCTCCAAGAGACTAAGCTACCACATTTTCATTTGCAGATAGATGAGGTGCCACACACTGAGCACTTTCAATGAAGAAACAGAGGTGTTCTTTGGTGCAGCAGAAGAACCTGTTCCCAGGTCTTCTTCATGTTATCATGGAGATATGGCCTGCACTGCGTGCATACAAGTAAAAGAAGCAGTGTTGTACGTGTGAGTATGACCTTCTCTACTGCCAGCTTTGCTTCTTGCCTAGCTATCAGGGAAGGGAGGAATTCCTCAAGGTATCAGAAATATTCTCAAGGGATCTGAAATAAGCAGCAAAAAGTGACCAATCACATGATGACATCACTTTTCTAAAATCAGTATATCATCTAAGAAGGAAAAAATGTGATTTTTAAAAAATACTTGACGGATCAATATGCCACCTACCAGAGCTGGCTTATCTGTAATTGCCTGGGGGAGGTGTTCTGCTGCTATAAAAGACTCTTTCTCATTGCCATGTAGGAACATGGAAGTGTGGTGGAGTGATGATCTGCATCATCAAGGTAGAAAATTGTATCCTAAAAAGGAAGCACCTTGGGCAGCAGTTGTGTCCACAGATGGGGCAGCACACCTGTGGCACTTTCAGACATGGCCTAGGATTACCCAAAGACCAGTCAAGAAGACAACCTCATGGGCAGAAGGACACATATTTTCTGAGAAATCTTCAGATAGTAGGATCATCTTACAAAAAATAAGACAGCATTCCTGCTCTGGAAGAATAGAGGCTTCCATGGTCAGTTTTCATTTCACTTGTTGCAGGTTTGGGGTTGTTATATCACGCTCTACAGTCATTTGATTCTTCCAGCTGTCATTTCCTCTGAGCATAGATATTGTAGCCACATCTTAAAGCTTAAGTGAACTATGAGACTTAGCATAGCAATCCCAAAATTGTGCCAAGTGTGCACTTCTGCTCCTTTAATAGTTGCATAGAAGACGGAATTTTACTTGGTCTAGCTTGTCATGTGCTGTTATCTTTTTCATATAGTAACACTAACAGAAAGGACAGTCTCTGGTTGATATGGGGATGAGGAAGGGTCGATCAGATCTGAAGTTACGACAGGGGCCAATTCACACTTTGTCCCATTAGGCAACAACTGGGCAGGTGCATCTGCACTTTCAGGAGGCATTTATATGCTAGAAACTCCCCACCTTGTCCAGAAGTTGTCTAATTGCTGACTATCTGCAGAGCACAAAATCATGCTCCACAAGCTAGCTAATCTTTACCTGCCACATCCTACCTGGAGCATCCAGCAGCATGACCATTCACTCTACTTCCAGTTCCTTGGTGTCAGTGGGTTGGGAACATGGTGTCCATGTAGGTGCAGTGGCAGCCATATTTGATTGTGGGCTTATGACATGACTGGACCTCCGATCCCTGGGACCATCCCTGGCTGCGGTGGGAGTGGCGTCTGGTCATAGAGTCGTGAGAGGGGCGTTCGGCAGAGTAGTGGACGCTGTGCATTCAATCATGGCTGCCTTTGGTCATGTGCACAGATATTCATAGGCATTTGAAATCCGATCAAATGTGCTGAATTTCAACATTTGAAGTCGAATAGAATGTCCCAAAATTTGAATGTAAACATTCAAATCAAATTTCACACTTCGGGTTTATTCATTTGAATTATCCAGACATTCATACGTGTACGGGTTCGTACACCATCATGCTTGAAGATCTGCATCTTTCTCACATCCATATGCATTTGTACGGATCCATACAGGACGAAAATGGGTTGCATACAGGATAACTACGGGATGCATATGGATGTGTACGGATGCATACAGATGCGGGGAAGATGAGTATGTGCTGAGTATAAATAAAAGGGAAATTGGTGTTATTGCAATGACAAATTAGCACCAGAACTGAGCTGTATTTTTAAAAATGTGCTGCTAATTATATCCAATTTATGCTGCAAATCAAAAATTCAAATGAATAGATTCAAATTTGGTAAATACAAATCAAATCTTGTTAAATTCGAATTTAAAAGATTTGGTTGAATTGCTGACATGATTGGCCACAATACATCCCTGTACTCAAGTGCACTCCTCTGCAAAAGTTTTCAAACATGTCACATAATGTGATGATGCAGGTGACAGTGGCCAATCCCAGCAGCAAGGAGATGGAACTTCCGGCTTCAGATGTAGTAGCGTGGGCTGGTAAACTGGAGGATCATTCACACTTCTGGCCAGTAAGGTACACTTTTGGGAAGCTTTCCTCGTGACAAATGTGAATGGTTCACCTTTACAAGAAGTTTACCAGCCCAAGTGTACGGCAGACTAATTTGGTAAGTGGTAAGTTTGACTGCATGTACAAAACATTTTCACCAGCTTTGCTACTCTTGCTGCCATAAACAGCTCTGTGCCCCAAACACTGTTAGAGCCAACTACAAAACGCACATTGAATTTAAAGAAGCTAGAATGTACCCCATTGATTTTATACATGCAAAAATGTCTACAATGTACAAAATAAAGGAATGAACCTACTGGGGAAAATAACAATAAACCCACTCCTTGGATTTTTATTACTTCCTGGCTGTCAGATTCAGTTCTTGGCTTTAAATATTTTGGACAAATCTGCAAAGCTTAATGTGTGCTTCTGTGGAAATGGAATGCAGTTACAACCTTGCCTCATTTCTTCCATTTCAGGAGCTTTATGTATATTTCAGTCTAGAGAAAGAATCTGAATAAATGTCATAAAAAACTAAAGTGAAATCATGAAATGCTTTTTCCTGGACAGCCCATGTAGGCTGTGTCAAAGCTAACCCATTGTAAATTAAACTCCATTTACTAACATGCAGTGCTAATTTGATTACCCCAGATAAAGCTCTTACTGCAGCCCTTTGGCACTTACTGTAGTGTGAAACTAGATAGATAATTTGCTAAGAAAAAAGTGCAAGCTTGCCTTGGCACTGTCCATTGGTTTTGTGCTTTTGCATTTGAGCGAGACTTGCAGCATAAATTGGACACAATTAGCAGCACATTTTAAAAAATACAGCTCAGTTCTGGTGCTAATTTGTCTTTGCAATAACACCAATTTCCCTTTTATTTACACTCAGTAAGCGTACAGAGGCTAACAGTGAAGAAAGCTTTCGACAATCCTCACTTGTATAGCGTAAAGCAAAGAACTCATTGTGCGCTATGTGAAATGAATCGGGTATCTCAGTCTCCTTTCCAATAAACATGTGTCCAAATCACAGAATCTACCACCACAGTTGGCACTAATTGGCAGGCTCATCAGAGTGGCCAAGAAATGAATGGACCACGGATACCAAGCTAACATTTTACCCTACAGGTGGTCCTTTCAGATCAAGATTGAGGTAGCCAGGAGGAATCAGTTAAGGTAGTACCTGGTAATGCTAGATATTTGTAAGCAATAAATGCACATTATTAAATCCTGTACAAAACAAAAGAAAATTATGGACTATAAACATGTTCCTAACTTTAATCACAGATAAAATAAAATAAGTTACTGTCATGTTCAAAGACCCCAATTACCTTTAGATACACTGTGAAGCAAATATTTTGTGTATTTCAGGTTTCTCAGAATCATTGTGGCAGATTGTGGCCAAATTTGTCTGAATAACTAATGTTATGAATATCCGTGCATATCCCTAGTACAAAGATCATCATAAGGGCTTGCACTGGGATTTTTAAGTATATAATTTGGTTTCCATAAATTACTAAACATTCTTATAATCTCAATTACTGAGATCTAGGAATCTTAAAGAAAATATCACTGGTATTTTTCATCAGCAGACAACTTCTTGAATCAGCTAAATCTACTTCCACATTACCAGAGCATACCCTAAAGCCAGCTTTAGACCACTGAAAATTGACATATTTTAACTAATTTGAAATGAATAATAATAATTTCAACATTGGATCCCCTACATGGACTCTGGGCAGGAAAGGGAACTTTGATACAGAAATATTAGAAATAATAAAAATTGTTTCTTTTTAATAAGAAAAATAGATAAAAAGACTATGTACAAGTTGTTAGAATAGAGTTTTCTGACTCTTGCCACACTAGTCTTTATTATTTAGCCAGTATCCTGTCTCACACAGTGACCCATCATTTATTTCTGGGCATTCTCAAACAGAAGAAAAAGCCAAAATCTTTACCTGCTCTCAAATCCCTGCAAATGCCCTTTAGAGGCATCCTGCCTGTCTCTCCAACCTGAGGAAAGTACCTGGGTATCTATTCTAGTAGCCATTGATAGTAGATTTGATGTTGATGTTTAATCTTGCCATCTTGTGTTTGACCACATCTAGGTTACCTTGGTTCATAGATCAGCATTGGACTTTCCTTTTACCACCAGACTCATCCACAGCTGAATGTTCTTTTGCCTTTGGAAGCCACTTCAAAGTTCCTGGAGCTAATTGTACTTGTCCTCCATTCTTCCCCAGTAACATTTTGTGATCTGGGGAACTCATCTTTCAGTGTCATATCATTTTTATTGTGGTGCTTTCCAACAGGATTTTCTTGATAAAGATGGAGTGGTCTGCCATTTTCTTCTCCAGTAAATCATATTTGGTCTGAGCTCTCCTCTATATCTTGTCTGTCTTGGGTGGCCCTGCACAATACAGCTCATAGCTTCACTGAGATGTGCAAGCTCCTCTGCCATAATATGGCAGTGATACATGAAAAGGTGATAAACCCAAACCTGCAAATAAACAATATATAGTTTGCAAGGAGGTCTCAAATAATCATTGAAACACATATCAAATCAGAGAGTAATCTACATTTAGGGGTAGATTTCTACTCCAAGCACTTTTTTTTTCCTGAAGGCCAAACTATATATCCAAAAAAGCTGATTTTTGCAGAGTTTGTTCCTAGAAGATCAGGTCCCTGTGGTATATGGCATATACCACAAACATATGTTGTAACACAGGCACAGAGAGCCTCAACATGCCTATGTGACAATCCAGAAAAAACAGTGAAGGTTGAATGAACGAGAGCAGGAGCATTCACCTACTGTCCATCCATACCTATACATAGTATAGAAGCTAGGCTAATTGGTTGAAACACCTAACAGTCCTAGGCTGAACTTGCACTTAGGCTTCTAGTATGCAATTAGGACAGCTCTGGTACTGCTCTGCTACAAAATACCTGTACCAGAGCTGTCTTAATTGCATACCAGATGCCTAAGTGTGAATTCAGCCCTGGTGTTGTCTAGGTGGTTCACTTCTGCAAACCTGGTTCAGCACAAGCCTACAATGTCGTGTTCCATTAAAGCAAAAGTGGCATACCCCTAACAACATGGCATATTCCATACTAGCATAAAACATATGTTTTAAGGCTTAATTGTTTTGATTTCATTCATTCAACTAACAGATTCCTTTTTGTTATTTTAATTTGTCTCAGCTTACAAGACATCCTTCATGAATGTAAATGCCATTCAGAGTCTTCATATTTTTTTGAGGAACTCAGTAACACGGTTTGCCCCTTATGTTGGCATTGCATTTAACTGGAATCTGAGCACCAATGAGCATCATACTGCAAATAGGATTCCATCCACATGTGCTTCTCCTCATTTTGGATGGAGTCTCCTTACATGTAAGATCTCTTGGAGGTAAGAACTCTGCTCATTCTGATGATGTTTCCACCTGGCCCCATACCTGACATGGAGCTAGAAATCAGGACGTGTCCCATGTTTGCGACCTGTTCTTCTGGACAGAGGATCTGCAAGGACCTAAGGCATCCAAGTGTTCCCCATGCCGTGCCTGGAGAGAGAAGCACCTGAGTAAATTGTTTCTCTGGGGGAGTTTGGAGGGAGTTGGTACATATGGTATCCTGACATTTGTCTGCTCCACCACCTTGCTGACTTCTGGTCAGCCTAATTAGTAACTGTAGATGATGCCATTGTTTGGGTGAAGGAGTATTAAAACCAAATGGAATCCAGAATATTCTTGACTCCATTAACTCCATATGAAGCTACCATGTACCAATATCATACTAATTCTGAGGCTGCATTCCCATTACAAGCTTAACACGGTTTCCCTAAACCGAAATAACAGAACTGGATGCAAACGCGAATTTGCCTGATCCCATTACTTTCAACTTAATCGCGTTCGATCCGGATTCTGAGGATCTTATGTGGCAGACGTGACTCAAGGGGGACTCAAGTGGCTACTTTCTAAAAGCCACTTTTCGGGGCTGCCCTGCCCTCTTCCTCCTGGCGTGAACGCACCACCCATAAGGGACTGCTTCACGGAGCCTAGCTGGGTGGCTGGGTGGCTGCTGCTTGCCTGGATGGAGGGAAAATGGCACCAGGCAGCCAGCAATTCTTTCCCCTCCTCTCCTCATTGCCCAGGGCACACAGCAGCAGCGGCAACTCAAGCCCCCTTCGCCCTCTCACTGCCACAGCCTTAAGAACATTCACACATCTCCCAGAACCTGCAGCTGCTTTCCTTTCTTTTCCCTTTCTAAAGGTCAGAACTTTCAGAATTGCGCAAAACTGCAATATTCTTATCAGGTGTGAAGTGGGTAGATTGCTACAGTGTAGCAGCTGCTGTAAGGGGTGGATTTTTACAATGAAATAACTATCTTTGGAAGCAAGCTATTGGGGGAGGGAAACCCTAAACATGCATTCTCATCCCACTAAAACGGTACGGTTCCCACAGTAAGAAATGTAAAATGTTTCAAATGCACAAACCGGAGCGAGACCTGTTGAAATGAGTGTTAACATTTACAATGCTTTGGGGCGATTTAACACACGGAAAGCGTGTTAGGCCAACCTGACGTGGGGACTGCAAGGATCGAAACCATTTCAAAACCGTTTCAAAACCTTTTTAAGCTTGTAATGGGAATTCACCCAGAGAGTCACCAGGTCTCATGACCCTCAAAATTCATAGTGAGAGGCCACTTGCTGATGCACTGACCACTTGCTGGCACTCATTCTTTAAGTTCAGGAATGTTCAGACTCTCAGGAATCATATAGTAGTTTGTACTGAATAGGATGGGGACCTTCTCCTTGCTTGCCTACTTGCCGCTTACCTTTCAGCCAGGCAGCAAAGTAGGAAAAGATGGCTTTTTGTGGCATTAGAAGAAAAAAAGAAAGGATTTTAAAAAGTTAAGGAACAACAAGGGGAGGAACAAGTGGAAGTAATAACAAAGGAACAAAGCATTGTCAAACCTATTTGTGTTTCTAAAGGCATGCAAAATTGATGAAAATAAACCTGGAAACTCAATAAATTTTTCCAGCTTCAAAGAACTTGGGGTGATCCACCCAATGTTCTCTAACCAGAATATTTCCAGGTTTGATATGGGAAATATAATTGAAAGAGTCACAACGGCCATGGGTGGGAGACTTTTGGGGTTGACCACCTCCACAAAAGTACCCTCCACAAACACATTACCAGAAACTTCCTCATATCCATGCCCAACACATAAGATTATCTCAGGAAGCAGTCAATGAGGTGCACACCCAGAGAATGTGATTTTGCACCCAAGTTCCACACACCTTGTATCAGCAAAGTGCTCTTTGGTGGGCACTTTATGCCTTCAAACATAACATTTCCATGCCTCAGATGTTCCACTGGGGTATATGGGGCCATGTGTGGAGACATGGCCTGACATACAGTGGCTCTTTCTACATTGGTCCTTATTCTGGCAGTTCCTGCCATAGTCTGCACTAGCATGCCAATGACAGGCCCCTATTACAAGATATAATCTTGAATAAGAGCCAATGCAGAAAGGGCCAGTAATACAGAGAGAAAAATGATCCAAAGAAATTCTGGAGTGAATGATCCCTAAATCCTGTCCTCGCTGATAGTAGCAGGAACTATCGTTGAACAGATGTCAACAACCTTAGTCCAGATTGCAGCACTAAAGATTTGGAAACTGCAATGCATCATATTCATTGAGCCAGATCTGGATTTGGAGTACATTATGTTGTTGCTGCTCTCTTCCAACTTAGAATTTCTATCCTATTTCTACATAATCCAAACAGACCAAAGGTTAGTCTCGAAGGCTGCTGTCTTATCATTATGACCATGTGACAAAGCTCTCCAACCCCAAGAAGCAGCTGCTGGCTTCAAGATTTCCAGTCGCTTTTTCTTGACACAGATTAAGGAATAAAACAATCTACAAGCCCAGGAGCTGAAGCAGTAACATCGATACCTCCTCATGGATTTCCTTCCTTTCTAGCTCTTTGAACAACATTGTATATTCAAATTTGCAAGGTACTTTGAGAAAAAGGGGGTACCATAATAATGTCTAATCCTATTACTAATGCTTATTTTAGAATCTACTTGTCTATAAAGGCATGATAGGGATCTTAATTATTGTCTCCAACATGTATTTGCCTGAAATAATTATTATACTTCATTCCTACAGAGACAATGAGATAAAAATCTAATTTGGTTTTATTGGCCTTCTCTCCTTCAAGAAATGAGCTGCTTCAGAGGGCTTTGAAGTAGGTCCCCTTCACAGATTAAACCCCTTGAAAGTACAGGAGCAGAGGGAGGGAATAGGGGTCTGGAGTAATTTACATCCCAGAAGAGAGAGAATAGGGATCAACAATGCAGTGAGACCTACATGGTGGCTGAGAGGGAAATGTTGAGACATGCCGTTCAGGATGGGATTGGGGGCGGGGGTTGAAGAGGCTGCTTAGCTGCAGCTTTTTGCTCAGGAAACAGCCAAAGGCTGCACTAAGTCAGAGGAAATAAGTAGCAAAAAAGCTTCCCTAATCATATTTTCCAAATAATAAAAGCACACACCATTGGATGAAAGATTGTCAGATGCTTAACTGTCAGCTGGCGAATAGCCAAAGTTCAACCAGAAGGATTAGAGTTGATGGTGAAGACTGTCGTGAAAGCCTGTATGAATTCTTTTTCTTGTTCAGCATCTCTCCGTCTCCCCCCCCCTCTCTCTTTCTTTTTTGCAACAGCATTGATTAGATACAATAAAGCAAAATATCACCAGAAGTTTAATACATGGAAGGTCTAGAAATTTTTTTGGAGGAGTTTGCTTTATTTTTCCACATAATATCAGCACTCCCGTTGCACATCAGCATATGAATGAATGAATGAATGAATGAATGAATGAATGAATGAATTTAATGATTAGTCAGATGACCAGATCAATTTACAAAATACTGAAGTGAACATAAAAAATAAAAATTAAGAGAAGCACAGGTACATTTAAAAATTATGTTTTCCCTTGCCAGCCATTCCAATCAGTTCTGAATACATTTTCTTTTGCTGTGAAACATTAACACAAAATAAGGCAACCCTCTTAATAATGTGTGCAATAGTTCCCTGAAGCAAACAAGCTAGTTTGTTGTGAATGTCCCCAAATGCCATGTGGTTCAGGAAAGACTCCATGTGGTTTTGTCTTTCTTTGTTGCAGATCTGGCAATCAAATAAAATGTGGCTTAACTCCTTGATAGCTGCTGACCCGCAAACATATAGTCTTACCTAGCCAGGGTCTCAAAATCTCCAACTTTCTACCAGAAAATCAAATTGTTCAAAGCAGACCCAAATATATGCTCTCCTTTGATGGTGAAGCATACAGTACAAAAATAATTTCTCCATCTTAGTAAAGCTAATAAAATATTTTTCATTGCTAATGAGGGCCTCCCGCCATAGTCTGCACCACCATGCAGATGACAGGCTTTTATTCCGGAATATAATCCAGAATATGGCCCAGTGCAGAAAGGGCCCTCTTTTATGCACAAAAACTAATAAATGGACCAGTAATAAAGGATAAGGGGTGAAGTTTTAACAGCATAAGCTCCATGTACTTTTCAACATACATGTATTACATGAATAAATTTATGTAGATATACTTTGTTTTGTTTTTATACATCTGTGCCTACTTGTCACCATTATTACCCCAATAAAGGCTTTTATTTGGGCAGAAGTATGGCAAGGAGCCAGGACATAAATGGACTTTCATTCTGTACTCCTTCTGACACAAAGGTCATGAACAATATATCAAGGGGGGGGCAATCATTGCAAATTATTACTCTGATTTCTCATTTCTACTACAAGGCCATCTCCATAGTACCTTATGGCTTTCATAGTGCTTTGGTATTAGTTCTGCTTTGGCCACATTGGGGTTTTTTTCCACTTTTATTTTATTTTAGATTTTTTTAAATTTGATATAATGTATTCATATATTCATACATAATCTGTTCAGAAGGGAGTAAAAACATCATTAATTGCCTACATTGAGGGTGGAACTTGGCATGGGCATGTTGTCTGCTTTGCACCTGGGCACCTTAGACAGCCCCTCCTACCACAGGACTGCAGTAGGCTCCAGCATCAGATGGTACCAGTTACTACACCAGATTTATTTATAGTCAACAGACCTAGGCCCTTTCTGCACTGGGTCTTACCCCAGGTTATATTCTTGTATAGGGACCTGCCATCCACTTGCCAGTGTATACTACAGCATGCTCCTATACAAGAATATAATCCAAAATAAGGCCCAGTGCAGAAAAGGCCCTACATAGATACCTCAGCATAAACTTAAAACTACACACCACATTTGTTAGCTGGTGGAAAGGGGGCCAGAAGGTCCTGTAGGAAGGTGAATGGTATTACATGTTATGGTAACCACTCACATGGGTAACATGGGCTGTAAAAGCATGAGCTTCTTGTTGTAGAACTTGCCATTATGCAGTGGATACATTCCCTAGTCCCTATCCTACCTGTAAGATGGACTGAGAAATGCACTTCTGATAATTTGGGATGTCACATCTTATTTGGTGATCAAAGTGGTCAACACAGGGTAGAGCAGCTAAACAACTGCATGCCACCTTTGGCTTCTTCCAAGTACACTCTCCAAAAAGGGCAACCTCCTGTAAAAGTGAGGGAAAGTACTCTGCGGCCATCCCTTTGAATAATTCAGCATTGGGGGGGGGGATGACATCTAACCAATGTATCACCCTTTAACACAGGGTTTGGGGGCCACATAACCTGACTTCCTGTGTCCTGACTTCCAGTGGAATCTCCAGCCCCTGGCCAGGGAATTTACAGAGAAGTAGAGTGAGTGTAGCCTTGGTAACATTACCTAGTCAATTCTCTACTCTGAGCTAGGAGCCTCTTTTGGACCACATTATTGTTCAGAAAGGAGGCTGCTAGTACACCTGCTAGTCCAGTATACCAGCAGTGTAGATGCAATATACGCTAGATTAGAGTCCTGTGGGAAAACATCAAGATCATCATAACTGCCTAGGTCCTTTATTAAAATAAGATTTAGATAATCCAGTGCAAACATAAAGTTCTTTTAAGCTTGAATAATTTGGAAATCCTCAAAGTGGTAACAATATATTTTACAAAAAAAATATCATATATCATTGAAATGCAATTCTTAGTAATATTAAGTCTTGCACGCGCTTTACCTGAGGACGTGAAATCCAACAGAAACAACAAAAAATTGGGAATATTCCCCAAAGAGGCAGTAAGTTGTCTTCAAAACTGATTCAGTACATGTCTTGTCAATTATGTTATTCCAAAGTTTCAGCCACAGATGTGTCATTCATTATCTGGGGAGCTGAAACTCTGTAAGGTAATTAGGAAGGCCCCTTCCTTTTTGACAGGAGCAAGATCTTTCACTAACTGAGAATATAAAGAATCGGGCAGTACTCACATAAACTAAATTGTCACAGCCAGAAACTAATTAACTTGCAGGAAAAGGCACAAACGGAGCATAAAACCAGCTGTGGTTTGCATGTAAAATGAAATGTACAATCCACATAGCCCCAAAATGCTTCCAGCCTAAAGCCACATTGGAAGAGGTTTTAGCAGCAATTAGCGTGAGCATGCTCAAGATCTGGCATTCCGAAAGCATGAGTTTGCAATGCTGAATTATGTAACATGAGAAAACAGAGTGTCTCACTGCAGTAGAATTCAACCACATCCTTTATGGGTAAACCATCATCAAGAACTAAGGAACAAAGAATTGTGCTCTGGTGAGTAACCCAGAACCTGCAGATGTGAAACATTTTTAATTAATACACATATTTACACCCTGGCATACATACTTTAGAGTAATAATGCAGTATCATATAAATTATAGTTATGCCCTTGCAAATATAGCCTAATTGAAGTTTTGTTTTGTTCTTTATCTATTGCTCTGTCTTTAATGGAAGCCTATATTAAAAAGCTAGCATGAAGTAGTTTATAGCCTTTCTGCACTGGATCTTATTCCTGATCAAATCCTGGAATAGGGACTTGTCATCCATATGCTAGTGCAGACTCAGGTAGGCCCCAGGCATTACAGTGATTATATTTCAGGATGTGGTCACACCCTCACTTTAAACCTTCTTCAGTCCATCTTCAGATCTAGCTATTCACACTGTTTCATTTCTATCCATTTTATTTGTGGACTTTCCACTCAAAAAGAAAGTCCAAATAGAAGGTGGAAAGTCCACAAATAAAATGGATAGAAATGAAAAGGTGTGAGCAGTCACACCTGAAGATGGACTGAAGAAGGTTTAAAGTGAAGGTGTGACCACAGCCTCAGTATGGTGTTTTTTTTTGTGTTTTTTTTTTGGCAATGTGTGAATGCAGTCTGTTATAATCACTCCAGGGGTGTTTTTCCACTGTCACTAGAAGTACCCATTAAGTACCCATTAATGGGTACAAAAATGCCATTATGTACCCATTAATGGGTACTTAATGGGTACTTTTAGTGACAGTGGAAAAACATCCCAGAATAACTGAGCACTTGTGAGATCTTCTAATACAAGATATTATGATAATGCAGTGAATCATTTGCTTTAAAAATAAAACTAAAACAAAGTAACACAGTAAAAACTAAAAGACATAAAAGAGCTGAACCCATATAAAGCAGTGTCCCCAACTTCAATTAAGGGATGCAGTCGCATACTGAAAGATGCCAACAGACAGAGTGAAAACAACAGCTTTCCCAAATAAGTTAATCCACAAGCAAGCCTGGTTCCAGATCTAAATCCAGACAATCTGCTTCACTCAAACAAATGCTGCTTGTTTCCCCCCAACTTAGCATCTTCAAAAGACATTTTGGTGCTGTCTCTGATAATTATGTAAGCGTGCCTAGGATTACAGGTTTGTCTTCTTTCATAGATATTTCAGATGAGTTGCAACCACCAAATAAAAATACTTCTATGCCCACCCCTGCATTTAATTATTTGATACCTCTCAGGTTCTAGGTAAATTTGCTGCATAGAACAATTCACCTGCATTGCATTGTTCTTACCAGCAGAATGCACCTCCATTTGAATAGGAAATCACAAACCACCATACATTCATTTTTGTGTGCCCTGCCTTAACTGCAGCCTCAGTGTAAAAGCCATAAACTGCATCTTCTGTTCCCCTTAAAATTCTGCAGTAGATTCCATTTGCTAATACTAACAGGAAATCCTATGAATCTGCCTCATGGCCTTTTACTGACTTCACAAATCCAATTGATACAGACAGAGCCAATTTCTGAAACTGCAGCTGTCTACACTTACAAAGCTCTAACTGTTAGATAAGGAAGTGCCAGCTGGAACAAGAAGTTTCCCTTACTACTCTCGATGCCATATTCTTTGCCAAGTGGGCAGCTGTCAGCTTGGGTGGTGGCAAAACTACATAAATGGGAAACCCCCAAGATCTGATCCTGCACTCTCATCCTACAGCAATGTTCTATTGTAATTGCTCAGCTTGAACCAACAGAGAATGGAAAGTGAGCTAAGCAGAGACTCAAAAGAATCAAGGGACATTTGCATGTATCTGTCCCTGTGATTCCCAGTATGACATTTTGCTTGCCTAAAGGATATGCTTAAAGGAGCCCTAAGAGACAGGAAAAGCAGACCAGATTTTGGGAGGGGGCGAACAAGTCATATGACAAAGTAAGGGATGTAGAGGAAAACTGGCTTGAAACAATCCTAGAAAATGGAGCAAGTGTTCCCTGTAATCTCATCCCATCTCTAATTCATCTTTTCTAACCTAAATGTTCATGTGAAAGGGAAGGGCATACTAGCATATGAACAATCCCATCTCAAAGCCATCTCATAGGTGCTTTTACTTACAGTGTGAGAATGTAGCCCGAGGCCATCCATCTCTACTTTTGGGAAAGGTATCTTTGAGTGGATGGGAAGTGCACCCATCCACAACACCCTCATTCACAAAGAAGCATTATTTTTTGTGGTGCCTCCATGCAGCATGGACAGAAAACCACCCTACTTTAGAGGCACCTCTGTGAGCAATTGTGCCACAAAATGGCACACACGATTGCTTCAAAAGCACCCGCAGCCACCAAAAATGGAGACAGGGCAACAGTGGGTGGCTTTGGGGATGGTAACTTTGGCCTAATATGGTAAGCTGAGATGTAGCCTGAGTTTCATCTTGACAAAGGCAGCAGCTACATGGAGGAAACAATTTTTGTCATTTCAACTTAGCAGACTGTGATGGGGAAAGGTAAGTTAGTTTGAGAGCGTTTAAACGTAGGACAGCTGATGTTTAGAGTGTTAGGGAGTGTGGCTTGCCATATTCCAAAGGGAGGGGGTAAGACAGCCCAGAGTTTGAGCCAATCAGAGCAGAAGACCATTGTGCCAGACTCTATAAAAGGTCTTGAAAGCAGAGCAAAAGGGTTCTTTGCCTGAGTAAACTCATGGGGTGGGGCAGGAAGGAACCAGGCTCTAAGCTCACCTGTATAGGAGCTGGGTGATGCTGAATTGTTAAAGAAGTGAAAGTGTTGTCATATACACCCTGTTATCTCTGAAGAAGTTGTATCTAATAAAAGAGTAAACATTTGTTCCAGATGAAAAGTGTCTGACTGACCTCTGTCAGAGAAGACGTTATTGCTAAAGCAAAGTAAATAAGTACTGTGAATTTAAAAGTAAAAGGAGGAAGTCTGAAGCACACCAGCAGCCTGCTGACAAGGGAAAGACCTTCCTTTTTAAAAGAGTCAAAATGGAAAGAGGGAAAATCTTGTGTGGGTGTGTTGAGGGTTTTTTTGCCTGCCTACATGTACAAGTGGATCAGTGCTTGAGGGCACAAGGCGCTGGGCACGGCTAATGTGCCCCTGCAGTACACAGACATGTTTGCATCATTTCCCCTCACTCTTCTCAGTAAAATAAAAAGGGGGGAAATTTAGAAGGGAAGTGGCAGCACCACTTTGTAAGTGGCCACAAAAGCTTCCATAAATGTACAAGGGGAAGGAAATGTCTCACTTATTTAGGAAAGGGAGCCCAATAGAGTTCTCCTCAGTTGCCTCTATGAACTCTTCTTGAGTGCAAGATAATTTGAAGCACCTGTTTTAAAAGATAAGTATAAACTACCTATGTAAAATGAGCCTCAAAAGAGGTGACTTTTTAGCACTTTGGACTCCTGTAAACCATGCACCATTTAAACAAATGATCTTAAAGATGGGCCCAAAATTCTAAATAAGCTTTCTTTAAACCTTAATTGTAAATAGTAAACAAAACAAGACAAAAAGCCTTAACTATTAGTAACTAAAACAAAGTTTCATGGTCTCTTCTTTTACCCAGTTTTAATACCTATATAATGTACTTTATATTTCCCACCCATGCATAACACTGAAGAAAACTATTTTATGTTTGTTGGCCCCAGTAACCAAACTAAGGGTTCATCCACAAGGCCTTGTGCTTTGCCATGAACTGCCATGAGGGCAAGTGATGGCCAGCTACATGGCCAAAGCTCCATGATGGCAAACAGACTGTTGCTGCAAATGAAATTCTGTGTGAAGCAGTGAGGAGCCCAGCTAGAACTCCACATGGACGTTGGAAGTGTAGCCTAGAGTCAACCTTTTTTGTTCTCTATACTTCTCCCCTCCAACATCCACAAGGGGAAGAGGAGTCAAATCCACCCAACAAAATGTCCTGAGAAAAGTTTTAAAAGATTATGGTAAACGTGCTTCAGTCAATGCTTGTGCAGCTTGGGGTCTGGTAGGGAGCCAGTAGAAAGGAGAAGCACTTGTCCACCTGTCCCTTGTTTACCCAAAGGAACACCTAAGGCACCCATTTACAGGTCTTGCTAGCATTCTTAGAAGTCTTCTGAACCAAAGTAGTGTGAGACTAGAAGCTGTCTCTTGGTTGCTTCACTAGTTCTCTCTTGCTCTCCAAGTAGCCAGTGCAGAAAGAACAGTAATCAAGGGTTATGCTGGAATGGACTAGTACAGTAGTAGTCTGCTCCAAGGGCTATTACAGCCCAGCCCCAGCCACTGTCTCGGGACAGCCCTCAGAAGCAGTGTGGAGACTGAAATCCTGGAACATTTCTTTCCAGCCTTCACAGTTTTCAGGATGGTTCTTTTTGTTGACATGCCACTTCTGATGCCTTTTCTGGTGGCCCTTCCTAGAGCAGTGATGGTGAACCTTTTGAGCTCGGTGTGTCAAAATTAGCAAGAAAACCTAGCTTAACTTGGGTGCTGTGTCACATCTAGAAATATGCATAATTTTGTGATATATGTAGCTCTAGTAAACAATTTGTAAACAAGTAAAAATTTGTAGCTCGAGTAAACAAACAATTCTTTACATTAGTGTCTTTTGTTGCTGAATTTCGTTTGCTAAATCTTCAATTGAAAGTTGGTATTTTGTATACTTCAAGAACAAGCAAGCACTACACGCCCAGGTGCCTGGGTGACCATGTGTGTCACCCAAAAGGGCTTGGCGTGTCACCTGTGACATGCGTGTCATAGGTTGGCCATCACTGTCCTAGAGCATCATTGAAAAGGGCCCAGGGCAAATTCCAGCCTATGAAGGCATATTGTCTGCACGTTCTCCTTAGCCTAGAATACGGATGCTGGCTTGGTTGTGCATCTCTTTGAAAGGTCCACAGCAGGACTGGGGTGAGAAAAAAGTGATCTACTGAAGAGCAGAGCCTGCTGTAGTCTATGCTAGCATGCAGATAGTAGGCTTTGAAACCCCTTCATATTCTTGGATAACATTAAGTGTGGGAATGGCCTCTTATGCCTAAGGAAAGTTCACAATCAGCCCATGGCCCTTTCTGCACTTATCTCCACTTGGAT
Source organism: Aspidoscelis tigris stejnegeri (assembly GCA_023333525.1). Lineage (NCBI taxonomy): Eukaryota > Metazoa > Chordata > Lepidosauria > Squamata > Teiidae > Aspidoscelis > Aspidoscelis tigris. Next base: position 44,869,136 of record JALMGA010000003.1, on the reverse strand, counting down.
GGGATCAATGGGTCTGGAAAAGCCTGGTCCACTGATATCAACCATGGGAAGGCACACAGGCTGAATCATCACTGCCTACACAAAAAGCACTGATCTGAATTTTCTCATGCCAGAGCCACAACCCCAAGCCTCTGAGGGCTAGGAACAAAGATTCCTAGCTTTGAGGTCTCTTGGGGAGTGATTTTCAATGGTATGCTACTGCACACCACTGAAAGGCATGTCTGTCATATTCTGGATCAGGGCCACCCTGATCTGCTGGTAGACCCAATTAAATGGGTCTAACACTGATCCAGATTAAGGCCTCCTTTATCCTAATCACATTCTGTCTAATAGAGACAGAGTGGAGCAACGGAGGGTATGGGCTCATAGATCCTTATTACGGGTTTGTAAAGAAAGGCCCCATCATTCCCTGCTTCCTTGCTGGTCTTCAGGATTCAGCACTCATTATTAGGCTGCAATGGAAGAGGGAGTACTCTTTAGCTGAGAAGCCTAGTCAGAAAAGTAAGTCTGCTGCTGAATTCAGTCCAGGATGGAAATTGTTTGGCTGTGTTTTTAAAAAAATGATTCTGCCCAAAGAGTTCTTTTTTCATAATCTGTACCTCCACTGTTGTAACTTGCTGTCTGGGAAAAGGGTTCTTAAAGGGAATAGTAGCCAGTGGTTGAAAATGAACAGCCAAATTTCAATCTGTAAATAAAGCACTACATGTGTTTTAATGGAAACTTTATATACGGATCCATACAGGTTGCGTCTATGGAAAGTAGCTTGTGGCTTTGTGGGATTCCTAAGATAAATATCTTTGACATAAAAATTACTATCTTAGAAGGCAATGTAGATGGATTGGAAAATACTTTCTTGTATGAAGACCAATGTAAACTATTTAATAACTAGGGAGAAACTTCTACACATTTCTGAGAGAAGCCCTTTACTCCCCACCCATTTCAGTACAGCCAAGATTGCTATCCCATGCAATCTTCTACCTTTAAAAAAAAAAAAAACAATTTTTTAACTTCTTTTTCCAGAAATCGGCTTCATACTTTTCCTTTGGCTTTTTGCAAATTGCTTCTTCTCTCCTAGTGTTTTATTCTTTGAATTCTTTTTGTTATGCCTTAATTGCAACATTAGAAGAAGAGCTTAAGAGAGACTCTCCCAGGTGCCAGGGTCATATAATCACTTAACCAAAGAAACAGAAATATAATTAGTATGTAAATATTTCCTTTCTTTAATTCCTAGATATCCTGAGAGTGTGTTAAGGGAGATGAAATGATTTAAAGAAACAATATTCAGCTGTTCCTCTTTTCAGTACATTTTCAGCCCTGCTTGCTCTTCTGAACGAACATGGCCATTTTTCTGTCAAGGCGAATGTGTCCTTGAACATGAAAGGCTCTGATAGCTAAATGTGTTTATCATGGGAAAGGAACCAGGAGGAGTAAAATGTTCTGTCATGTATAACTGCTGAGTTCCTTCCTCAAATTATTTGCAACCAACTTTTTTTTTTTCAGAAAACAAAATGTGCTTGGTTTTATAAAGGAAAAGATGAACTGATTATAGTGTCTTTTGACACGTACACAGCAAAAGGCAGTTCATGGAACTGCCCAAACAAAGCAGATGAAAGTAACCAATCTTCTTGCTTTATGATAGGAGTGGTATAGCTGTATGACCTACATCTAACACAAAATTTGGGAAGTTGCCCTCAAATGACAGCAATGAGTTAATAAGCACCCCCAGATAATGTACCCATGCTTTCTGAGTTAAAACAACCCCATTCAGAATCAGATGCACCTAACTTTAGACTCAGAGCTTAGTGACACACAATGCCTCCATCTTGAATGGACCCAGTTTTAATATATTTATCACATCCAGCCTATTACTACTTCCATGGAGTGATCAGGCACCTGAACTGCCTTCCCAGACTTAGAAGAAAAGGAGATATAGAATTGGGTGTCATCAGCATACTAATGAGTCTTCATTCCAAAACTCCTGTGACTGATGCAAAATAGTTTGGTCTTCTAGTTAAAGTTTTTGACTCTTCGTTGGTAGTCTCCCAGTTTGATTCAACACTCCTACAAAAGGCCAGCAGGATGACCTTGGGATAGTCACAGCTATCTTTCTGAGCTCTTACACCCCACCTGCACAGGGTGTTTGTTGTGGGAAGAAGAAAAGAAGGTGTGTTGGTCACTTAGAGTCCCTTTAAGGGTGAGAAAAGCAAGGTATAAAAGCCAGCTCCTACTCCTTCTCTTCTTTTTCTGCAACTTCATATTGATATTAAAGAACATAAGTTTAGAAACAATCAGAGGAACTCCACATGAGAATCCCTAGGACATTGAACATAAGCCCCCCACTGTTATTTTCTGGAACCTACCACAGAGATAGGAAGAGAATCACTGTAAAACAGTACCTCCGTCTCCCAGTCCATGAAATCACTCACCACAGTCAATGGTACTGAAAGCCATTAAGAGATTGAAGAAAGCCAACAGAGACGTTTTCGCACGGGCGAAAACGGAACGCGAAAAAGGCAGCTGCGGACACGTCATCCGCATTGGCCGCGCGCGGCTTGCGTCCCGACGTGTCCGCAGCTGCCTCTTTCGCGTTCGAAATGTAGAGCACTTTGAAGTGCTCTACACGCGTTCCAACGCGGACGAGCCGTCCGCAGGCGTTCGGGAGAAGAAGCGTTCGCGCCGCTTCTGTCTCCCGATCGCCTGCCGGCTCGCCTCCGACGCCGCGCGGCTTTGACAATCAGCTGTTTTTCAAACAGCTGATTGTCGATCTGCCTCCGCGGCCGCCGGCGCGCCCCTGGCCGGCGTTTGCCGGCTAAGCCAGCTTCGGGCGCTTTGACCATTCGCACCCAGACGCTCCGGAACGCGTTTACACGCGTTCCGGAGCGTCTGTGTGTGAACGGGGAAAGCGCCCGAAGCTGGCTTAAGCTTTCCGCCTGAACGCGTTCGGTTTCGAACGCGATTCAGTGCGGAAATGCCTCAGGTCTATCCCTGTCCCTCTCCCACTAAAGCCAAGTCTCATTGCCAAACTCCTACCTGAAACCAGAGTGGAATAGGTCTAGATAATCCATTTGCTCTTAAGCATCTCTGCAGTTGGGTAGTCCAGCACTCAGCAAAAGGGGTGTATTTTCAAATGAGTGGTAGTTATATAATATCTCTGGACCCAGAAATATCCTTTTAAGGAGAGGATATACTACATGTTCCTTTAGAACTGCTAGTACTTCCCCTAATGCAAAGAGGCATTTATCACTCCCTGGACCATCCAGCCATAGCCCTTCAGCTAACTTTTATTAGCCATGACTGTCAAGGATTAAAGAGTAAGTGGTTGTCCAAAGCCCTGCAAGCAACTTGTCCACTTCCTCAGACTGTAATAGAAATTGATATTGTATAACAGGACCAGAAAGGGCTCTAAATATTTCTACCAATCCACTTCCAACTGTGGAGCCAAACTCCATATGAATTTAAATAACTTTTTTCTGAAAGTGCCTCACCAATTGATCACAGCAAGCTTCCAAAGATGGCAAAGGCAAACCGTTACAACTAGATGAAAATGGCCTTCTAACCACCCAGAATTGATCTTCTGGAGAGCCACTTGATAAAGGAAGAGAAGCAATCCTTCTTCACCACCATGACATGGTAGGCTCCTACCCATGTTAGATAAAATTCAGATCAGAATTTACACCACATCTGCTGTAGCCGCTGGCCTTTCTGTTTTATTGCCCATAGCTCCCCACTGTACCAAGATGCCTTATGAGCTTTGCAGGATTGCCCAAGGTATTTGGGAGCGATCATATCAATAGCTCTGCTGACCTCAAAACTCCAAACTAAGATCAGAGCCTCAATATCCCCTTGGCCTGGTCTTTGCTACAGAACCAAAGGATAAGAAAATGTTGGTAGGTGGACTTGCAGTGAGCCCACTGTCATGGACAGATTATTGTCTGGTGACATTTGGGCTTATGGTGTCTGTTCCCCACTGCAAGGCTCAAGGAACTATTGAGATGATCTGCCTATTTCCCCAGACTGAGGAGATAAAAAATAATTAGATGTCATTTACCTTTGCATGAGTGTCTTCAGTTGTGCAAATACCACAGGAAATGAAAGGTAAAGGGATTTCAGCAAAATGATAATTCCAGCTTTGAAGACTTTTATCTTTGCACTGACAGAAAGTATTTCATTAAGCTAGTAATAAAAACTTGCCTTTAAAAAAATAAAGATTACTAAGTAAATGTGAGAAATGGGCCAGTATTTAGACACTCCAATAATATTTTGTGTATGGTTGTATGCCTAGAAAGCTGATGATAATTTCTCATTATATTCTTTTTTCCCTGAATATTGCTGTGTGCTAATGACCAGATGGTGTATGACCTCTGAAAGAATGCATTACACAAACTGAAACTTTGGTGATAAATACTGAAAGTATGGAATAATCATATTACAATCGTAGCTGATAGTTATATAAACCCAGGAAAACTTGACAGTTTCTCTACTCACCTCTAGTGGAATCCAGGAAGGGTCTGTGGGGTCTGGATTCCACATGCTATCATAGGACAGCACAGACCCTCCCTTCCTGAAATGCTCCATCTGCATAAGGTGGAGCGTAGAGTGGGTTATAGAACCCAAAATGGTGTCCTATCCTGCTCAACTGATAAGCTTGTTATCAAGGTCTACTGGTGGACTGGAGAGCCCAGAGGGGGGGTTCCCTTCTTTGCAGAACTCCAGTAAGCACCACTGAAAATTGTGCACTGCTAAAAAGGGTCCTTCTTTGAAACTTCAAAGGAGTGTGCAACTGGTGCTGACATGGGACGGCCTTACCAAAAATGCATAGGATGAGTTGTATATCCCAGGATAAGGGAGGAGAGTTTTGAAGGACCTTTAATTCCAAATAAAGAGTTGAATGAAGAAATAAGTAACAAAAATACTGAAAGAAAAATTCAGTACAAAACACAACGCAATGAGAATACAGTACAGTGAGAAAAATAAAAATGCAGCTAGAGACTTTGTGGGAGGTTGTATTGTTTTCATTCTGTTTATTTGTTTTCCAACCATTATAAAAAGTGCATATGCACAAATCATATGGCTAGTTGCCTTTGCTACATGATGTTTAAATAAACAGCTGGCATGAAACACAGAAAGGTTATGATTGCTGTGATCTTCTTCCCTAAACAACCAGAATCTTTGCATTATGTCATGTGACTTGAAGGCACATCTGATTGGGCTTTAACCAAAACAGGAAAACAACTATGGATGCCTGCAGGAGATCATTTGAAAAGAGGTAGGATAAATTATGGAAAGTCTATTTTTATTATTGAAATTTTGACAATTCCTGTAACCAAGAATTTGGCTGACTGTATTGGTGCAGCCTTCAAAAAGAAGAAACAATTTAAATGTAGGAATCCAAGCAGAGGTATAAATATGTCCCTGAATAACAAAATAAAACATTGGAATATGCAAGGTGACATAGGAATGGGCATTGACCTTGAAATAATAAAATCTATAGAAGGTATGAAGACCATAGCAGAATTATTGTTGTTTATAATGAAATTTTAAATAGAAATTAGTAAGTTTTATTTGGTAACTGCCCTGAGATTTCAGGCTGCGTCTCCATGCTGGCCATCTAGCACTTTGGGCACTGTTTGGAGATGCATGGGCCAGGCACAGGACTGGGAACACATTTCTGGTGTCCCTGTGGCATTCCTGACAACGCGGGACAGGAACTGGTTGGGCGCAGATGGTGGTGTCCCCATGAGAACCATGATGAGCCCTGGTACGGGCTCTTTCCCCCCCCCCCTCTCCTCATTGGAAGCTGGATTGACGTCAGCCCACCCCTGGAAGGAATGGAAACAAGTTAAAATAAAGCTTCATTCATAAAAATAACTTTTAAAAATTTTTAAAACGCCAAATACTGCTACGAGGGTTAGTGGCAGTAAGCACTTGAACACTTGTGTGCACCTCCACTGCACCAGGGACTGTGAGAACAGCCACAAACTTAAAATCAAGCCTTTATTGATGATTGCCTTGCAGATTGGGGAAACAGGGGGTGCAAACGGAACAAAAATCAAGTCATTATACAGCCTGCCTTGGCATTCTTGAAATGGAGTTGGAATTACCTCCATGGAAATGGCAGAAAATTTAAAAAGCGAGCTGTTCTCCAGCCTGCCTTTGCGATCAGCATTTTAAAAAGTCAGCAGCCATGATCTTCAATGGACAGGGCAGGGACAGCAAGCACACCCCACCTCCCAATGACGTGAATGCAAATCTCCTCCCCATTAGCCCACTAGCATCCCCATGTGCATTCTCGGCTCATACCAGTCCCTCAAAGCATGCCAAGACTTGTTTTTTCAGGTATCAAATTTGGCACCCTTCTGGCACAGTTTGGGAAGGGTTGGTATGCTTTCCGCAGACCAAATCCAAAACACATGGGGACGGACTGCACTCAGAACTGTGCCAAACTTGCATGGGGACAGGGCCTCAGTGTCACATGGTGTGTGTATATATGTAGGGTGTTTTTTCCACTGTGCTCCTTTAATCCGGATCTAAGAAGATCCAGATCTAAGGAATGGGTACTTGTTGTGTTGAGTACCCAATGTGTTTCCATGGGTGGTCTGGCACCCAATAGCAATGGGTGCTAGCCTCCCTGCTGTGGAAACACCGGAGCACCCAATGCAAATCCGGATTGACCCACAAGGGGTCTCACTGTCACCCCAGGTGTTTTGGGGGACAGGGGGTGCAATCTCTGAAGTTGCCTTCAGAGGTTAGCAAAGGCTCCAAAGTCCCTCCTAAGACAACTTCAGATATTACCGCAGGCTCCAAAGGCAAACCCCTTGGGAGAGCAATGCAAGAGAGGTACATATTAATTAGCTCCTTGTGAGCACCAATGAGTCAGCCTCATTAATATGCACCTCTTTCCATGCCTGAAGGTAACAGGCAGCTCCCAGCCGCATTGCTCTTGCAAGGGGTTTCTCTGTGGATCCTTTGCTAATCTCCAAAGTTGTCTTCGGAGGGGGACTTCAGAGCTTGCGCTAATCTCTGAAGGCAACTTCAGAGGGATTTCAGAACTGCCTTTGGAGGGACTCCAAAGTCTTGACTTTGGGGCACCCCTCCCCCCATGGGTGCCTCCCGGAGCCTCCTCTAGATCCCATTGCCAGATTGTAGTTAAAATAGGTTCCATACAATCCGGATTTTCAGGCTGAAGACCCCATTGTAGACCCCTTTAATGGGGTCTACACAAAATCTGGATTATAGGTCCTGAAGGACCCATTATGATCCAGATTTCCCTAGCTGTGGTGGAAACAAATGTGTCCCTAATGGAGTCTGTGGTGGAAATGAATTTTTCAGTACTGTATGCATATTTGGAAAAACATAATCACAACAATATAGTCAATAACACTTGGCAGGAGCTGAAGATGAATTCAATTCATTCAACTATTTCTTTGTAACCATAATATCCATGCACCTATTTGACCTCCTTTCAGAAACTTTGTAATGCTTTACTTTATAATATAGGCAGCCTAACCAAGTATTAGACTCTGGATTTTGGATCCACATCGCTATAGTTGTCAATTTATAACTACAAAAAAATGCCTATGCCAGTTAGAGGCAAATTCCACTAACTGTGCATAAAATAAATATCAAGTTATCACTAGAATTTAGGCATTAACAGAGTTGGGGGGATCAAAAATATTGCACAAATTGAGCTACTTCCTAGGCACGCTGTTGTTTAAAGGAATCCATGGCACGAAGGAGGTTTGGGAAAGGCAGCAGTAACAGGTGCTTACTGGGACACTTCGAATGGTCTTCTTGAGCAACAAAAGAATCAGGACTAGCAAGTTACAGAACACTAATTATAGCCAAACATTTTCCTCAGAGCTTCTGGCAAAACCTTCCTTCATTTCACAGTCTAATCTCATTACTTACAGCTGACAGCAGGCTCTCTCTCTCTCTCTCTCTCCTCCCTCCCTCTCTCTCTCTCTCACACACACACAGAGCAAATCCCAGAAGTCTTAATAGGTCTTCTTCTCAGCTTCCTATACATCTAGCATTTTCCCCTTCTAGGACCTCATGTTAAGTCTGCTAAATTATTTCTTAGCCAAGTAAGCGCCTCTCCCTTATTGACCCATTTTAGGCTATAGATAGGTCTCTCCCCCTCCCCTGTTCAAAAGATGGAGTACATTTGCCTCTTCTATTCGTCTCCCCTCCCAAAGAAATCAAGTGTTTTTAAAGAGTCCACTGATTAAACATCTCCCCTTATTGTAGGGGAAGCAGTGATGTAATCCAGCACAGAGCTTAAAAATAGATGTAGGGAAGTAGCAGCTTTGTTCCTCAAAGGGAAGGAAGATCATGTGTTATTGCTGAAATTCACATGACCTATTTGATAAAGCAGCAGTGTGTCTACATTCTTATAGCAGTAACACTCTCTCACACATGGACGGAGGGAGAGAGAAAAAGGCACCAGACAAAACTGTCAGCCAACACAAACTCCAGCTGTCGCTTGCACTCACTGCTTCCTCAAAAGGCTTTGCTTCTTTCCCTCCTAACATAAACCTGTCAGTTCTCCTTCAAACAAGCTACATTTCCTAAAAGATCAACGAAAAATCTCTCTCTTTCTTAGTACAACTTTAATGATAAAATGGCTCCAAGACAGGAATGAAATATTCTTTGGGTCTTGTGCTGAACAGAAAATAAACCTGTAACATGCCGGGCTTGCTACAGCGCTCTGCTTGCACGAAGCAAAACAGACAAGAAGGGGAAATATCTGCCTCTTGCAATCTGTTTGATTATTCCTGAAATTAAAAAAAAATGATACATTTTTAAACCAACATGATTATAGTGCTTTGCTTGATTCTAAATAAATACTATAACGGCTTCTTTCCCATCACTGTATAATAGAAATTCTCACATAATTAATAGCAAGTGCAGCACTAGTGGTCTACAAATTCAGTTCAGGTGATGCACTGAACAGTGGTGTAACTTCCTATTGTCCAAATTTTAACTTATGCCCGCTGTATATGACAAACACTTAGAGGCATGCAAGAGGGCCTTCTCTGTGGTGGCCCCCTGGCTTTGGAATGGTCTCCCAGTGGATGTATGCCAGGCACCAACTCTATATGGTTTTCAGCACTGGGTTAAAACATAACTCTTCACCCAGACCTTTGATTCTTAATTCCTCTGAATGAAGTCCTGCTAGAGTAGGAGGGAAGGAGTTTGGATGGACTATATTTTTAAATATGTTTTAGGGCCTTTTCACACGTAACTGGCATGGAGAAGTATCCCATGGCAGTTAAGATCAGGGATGGTGGCTGGTGTTTGCATTGAAACTCTGGCCATCCCAAACTTCACCCAGAGAGACTGGGTGACTGGAAGCGATTTGAGGGGTTCATTCCATTTGAAAATACAGCTGGAAAAAAGCTGTAAACACAATAGCCTTATGCAAGCTTCTCTTTTTTTTTTCTCACTGACAGTGAAAATTCCATCCCAACTCATAATGGATGTTTTATGATATGGGGCACTGTGTGATTGATGGGAAACGGCAGCATTTCTCACATACATGTGAACCCCCCAAAATGTACAAAGTGTGCAGTCATATGATAGTGAAGATTGACAAACTGAAGAGAAATGAAGAGAAGCACACATAGGTGTTTCTGGAAAAGAAAGGAGTTCTGGCAAAATAAAGATTAGTTACATGTATTTCTCATTATTAAAATTGGAAAGTAGTTTACATAAAAATATATTAAACAAGCAACTACATAAAATATGATTCAAATTAATGTGTGGAGCAGGGGAGAAGTTTGAAAAGAAAACATTCAACTGGGAAGGCCTGGATGAAAACAGGCTGTCTGAGATCATTAGGAGAATCCCACCTAATCATACAGTCCTTTGATGAGTGTCCCAAGATGGCTGCTACGAACAGGGCTTTCTTTGTAATAGCCCCTCTTTTATCGAACACTCTCCCAGAGGAGTTGCACCTGAGGTCTTCTTTTCTTCCAGATATTCAGCAATTTATTATATTATATTATATTATATTATATTATATTATATTATATTATATTATATTATATTATATTATATTATATTATATTATATTATATTATATTATATTATATTATATTATATTATATTATTATACTTTTTTAGCTTAGTGGCTTTTTATAATTTTTATTTTTTATTGTCTTTGTTGCTTTGCTCTGTACACTACCCTTGAACTATGGTGAAAACTAAAAAGTGCATTAATAGTTTGAAAACCCAGACTGCTCATTCTGCATGGGGTATTTGCATCATTGAAGTGCATAATGTCTGTGCACCCACATGTGGCCATATGCTGACTGCATATTTGGTGCAATTTCCAGGGTTCAAGCAAACCTGGAGGTGCTGCTCTTTACTGCCAATCACACAATACACCCAATCACAAAACCTCCATAATAGGTTGGGGCTCACAATCAACAGCACTTCCAGGCAAATATGAGCTGAGACAGTCAGAAGGCATTTATAAGCCAGCGCCTTAATATACAACAGAGGATTTCCTTTTCTGGACTACAGCGCTCACCATTAATACGCAAAGCCTGGAACTTTTCCAAACTCTAAAAGAAAGTTATTTAAGTAAGATTGCAGCTATATGCACTATTTTAATGACAATGACTTGTGTTGAATTTAAACATCTTTGCAGTACAAGCATTCAGCCACAAAACTGAAAGTTAAGCAGGGAAAGAGTTGCCTAGTATTTGAATGAAAAAATTTTTTGGATAAGTAAACACATCTTGGAGAAAGGCAATGGCAAACCACTTCTATATTATTACCAAGAAAACCACATAGGCATAGACATGTCAGCAACTTCCATACTGCACACATTTGATGTACAACACAGAGGCTTGAACTAGGTCACTTGAGTTGGGCCTAGATAAGCAGCTCCTTAGCAGACAACCCAGGATTGTGCCACCAACCATCACTCTGTTCTTGGTCTGGATCAAATGATCAACCATGCACAGTGTAGATGTTGCCTACGGGCCCACATCCATGGTTTTCTTGGGAAGAATACAGAAGTTGTTCACCATTGCCTTTTTTTAAAAAGTGGTGTTTGCTTATCTGAAATTTTCTTCAAATTAAATACTAGCTAAATATGACCTTGCTTAACTTTTCAAAGTTATGAATACCAGTTTTAGGTTCCTCCTGCACGACAGTGGAAGAAAACCTCTTTACACTTCTTCTAGGCTAGATTGAGGGCCCCAGCATGAAGTGCATACTTGCCACCTCCAGCCTCATAAATTTCAAAGCCAGGAAATGAAAGCACTGAAGTTTAAACCTGGTGCAATAAAGCACCAGACAGAAAATGGCCCCATAAGTGTCTGATGGCCTATCACATCAGGCAACTGGTTGGTTATTCACATCCCACCACCATCTATCCACAAAGCAGGAGTGTGGACAATAGGGACAGAAAGCGTCTTGCCAAATGGTGCAGTGGAGCATCAGTGTCCACATGTTGTGGCCCTTAGGACTTTGAAGGTTGCCCCATTCATGCTGTGCCCTCCCAGCCTTAGTAGATTTCTGTCTATATTGAACATGAAGAGATGTATACTAGATTTACACTGAATTAGAAAATGAATTTTAGCTTTGGAGTCCAAACTCCTTTATTACAGGACAGTATTTTTCTATAAATCAGGTCAACAAACAATAACAACTATGTGATTTCCATCCTGATAGGCAACTTAAGAGACTTTTCAAGAGGAACTCTGAAATATTAGCTTTAGGTAACATCCCAGAGATAGACTAGGCTGCTTCTGAGCAAATGAGACCAAAAAAATAAAGAACCAGAACTGTAATTTCTTTCAGACTGTAATTAGCTGCATTTCCTTTTGTAATCTGAAAAACTTAAGAAGTGTGCAACCCTGTCATTGGAGCAATAGGATAATTATAATAGTACAAACTGTTAAAAGTAAAAATGTCCTTCATTTTTCTTTGATGTCTAAGGAAGAATAATTAATTCAAAGACATGCAAAAATTAGTGGAATTTAAAACACAAAACAAATGTAGTCTAGTCTTGTCAAGATACAGTGTGCCTTTTATAGACATTTCCTACTTTGCCCAACCACAAAGGAGCTCCTGCAGCTTTTTAGATTTACTCTATAGGGTAGTCAGTCTACCCTAGAGAACAGCAGCATAATTAAGCCACCCAAATTAAAATAAGTCTGACTTTAAAGGGCTCTTTTCTGCTGCCCTACACTTGTTCTCTGAACTGTGCCACTTCCAGAATACGCTTTGTAAAATTGATCCTATAAGACAAATTTGTAGTTTTGTAGCCCTTTTGGATTACTATTACTGTCCTTATGAATAAACCCCATCATGTAAAGTACTCTTCACACATGTAAATGTCAATTCAAGCTAGGTATTAGATTACACTTTGGCAGCATCTGCACAGGCCCATAGCAGATGCCTAACTGCAGGCCCCACAGTCGGAGTGGCTCATGGCAAGGGACAGCCCCCTAGAGAATGCACTGGCTGAATAACCACTATACCTGGCTCACACCCAGGCACAAAAACCGGTGGCAGTAGGAGTCATTCCACCACCCAGTAATATTTTTCCAGTCTTACTTCCAGAGTTGTTTCCAGAAAGTTCCCTTTGTTCTGAACAGAATTTTGTGGCAAAATATGGGAGGTAATGGTTTGTAGTTGATCCTTTGCCTATTCAAATTGGTTGGTGAATCAACCCTAGGTTTCCTTCCATGAAACACAATGAAGTGATGATGGCATTATTTCATCCAATATCTACCTCAGAACAAACCAAGCAAAAGTTCACAAATGTGAACTTTCTCCTCCAGATATCTAAGCCATGCCACACTTGATACCTGGATTTTCTTACAAAGCTGTTCCTTCTACTAACATCTCTTCCTATTCCTATTTTTGCATCCCTTTACATATAATTAAACTTGCTTTGCCTTATCATCTGTCATCATATGTATTCTTTATTCGTGTCTTGATCCTTATGTTCTTCATTGCATGTATAATCTTTAAAGTACCTAGAGACCCTCAGGTATGATGCAGACCATAAAGTAATGCATCTCATAATCAGATTTTTTTGTTCTCCATTTTACTTTTGGAGGCTGTGTCTGCAACAAAGGCCAAAAACACCCTCAGAGTTTTTTGTGGTTTGGGGCTTGGTCTGTTTGTTTGTTTGTGAGGAAAAGCTTACTTGCAAGGCATTTACTGTCCCCATTTACACTCACCATCACTATGTGGATGAACATAGGTGGTGCTCTACGTGCCACCTTTTCTTCCTAATGTGATAAAGTATTACATAGAAAATAGTCATCTTCTGGGGCTATTTCCTGTCTGAGCTTTATCACACCAGGCAGGAACCTTGAAGCCAGGGAATATTAGTTCTTCAACTTTGAAGTCAGGAAGGATAGGAAAGGGAAGTGTACCTTCTGTCTCCAGGGCCCAACAACATACTTTGGCCCAGCAGGTGATTTGTTTAACTGCTGTGAAGATTCTACCTAAGTTCATTAGGATACTTGGTTTTCTTTTTGCCTATTTATTTATGGTGGTGCCATGTAGCATATTTATTCATTTAAATTGTTTTCATAATGCTTCTTATTTTTTAAGAATACAGAAAATAACAGAAAAACAAGGAAGAAACCAATAATGTTTAACTAAATTAGAACAAAAATGTAAAAGCCACTTGGCCAGCAGGAAAAATGCAATTATTCACACAGGTAGGTTTTCAACAGGCAATGTAAAATGTGGTAATAGAGGGAGAACATTCCATAACGTAGATACCACCACAAAGAACACCCAGGTGCAGACCACCAAAGGATGACATTAATGGCACATGCAGCAGAATTTTCCCAGATGAGCTCAGTGATCTTCCAAGTTCGTTAAGGAGGAAGGCAATTGTAGTGATCCTCTTAAATCATGGCATACTGGTCCTACCCATCAAAATCAAAGCTCGGTATTCCCTGGCCTCAGTCTCGACAGCTAAGGCTTTGCTGGCTGCATTCTTGATGGGTGGAAAGGGACTGCTCTGGCCATCAAGACTGCAGTCAGCGAATCTCCAAATGCAAACTTAACAGGCAAGGATCTGCCTGTTTGTAAACCACTTGGAAATTTTTAATATGATCAAGCAGTGTAATATGATCAAGCACCAGAAGAGGTGGTAACAGCAACCGGCCTAAATGGCTTTAAGAAAGGGTTAGACAAATTCCTGGGTACCATGTGTTACTAGAATGGAGGCCTAGGCTGGGGAGACAGGCAGAGTGCCTCCAAAGGCCATTTTCTGGGATTCGAGAGCAGGTGAAGGTTTGCCCTTGCCTCTGCTTGAGATGCTCATGGGCAATTGGTGGGCCACTGTGTGTGGCAGGATGCTGGACTGGGTGGACTGTGGCCTGATCCAGCAGGGATCTTTTTATGTTCTTATGTTCAGTTTGAAAATGAAATGAAATGAAACAAAATGAAATGGATGGATGGATGGATGGATGGATGGATGGATGGATGGATGGATGGATGGATGGATGGATGGATGGATGGATGGATGGAGTGAGTCAGGGAATTTCCAGCTGCAGTCTTGCTGCTGAAGAGACAGATAAGAGACGTTTTCGCACGGGCGAAAACGGAACGCGAAAAAGGCAGCTGCGGACACGTCATCCGCATTGGCCGCGCGCGGCTTGCGTCCCGACGTGTCCGCAGCTGCCTCTTTCGCGTTCGAAATGTAGAGCACTTCGAAGTGCTCTACACGCGTTCCAACGCGGACGAGCCGTCCGCAGGCGTTCGGGAGAAGAAGCGTTCGCGCCGCTTCTGTCTCCCGATCGCCTGCCGGCTCGCCTCCGACGCCGCGCGGCTTTGACAATCAGCTGTTTTTCAAACAGCTGATTGTCGATCTGCCTCCGCGGCCGCCGGCGAGCCCCTGGCCGGCGTTTGCCGGCTAAGCCAGCTTCGGGCGCTTTGACCATTCGCACCCAGACGCTCCGGAACGCGTTTACACGCGTTCCGGAGCGTCTGTGTGTGAACGGGGAAAGCGCCCGAAGCTGGCTTAAGCTTTCCGCCTGAACGCGTTCGGTTTCGAACGCGATTCAGTGCGGAAATGCCTAAGGTCTCCTTGAGCAGCAGCATGGAAGCAGCAGGGCCAATGAGAAGCAGGAAAAAGAGCTCCCACATTGCCTTTCAAGGGGTGTTAAGGGGTGTGATGGTATTTTTTAGGGCTACAAATTACACTATTTTAGGGAAAGGACTCTTATCTGCAAGCCTCAATAAAGATGGTATTAATGAAAAAGCAATTAACATTGAACCAGTGAAGAACTTTTCTACATTATTATTTGTTTGCAGTACAATTATTAGCCAAATGCTGATAGACTTTATCCATACTGAGTGAATTATAGTGTGCCGTTTGGACTCTGACTGTAATGCTTGGCAAGCCATTCCTGTTGTTTAGTCTAATGGTTGTTTCCTCTTGGCTCACTCTGGGTAAGAATCAATGGACATATGAATCTCTCGGCCGGACCTTTGCTTTATCATACACCCTATAACAACTGGTATGCATGATAATATTGAACTTTCTTATTGCAAATCTTACTTAAATCAATGTAATTCTGATATAGTTTGTGAATTCCTCTGTCATCCTTTTAACTGTTTCCATATGGTTTTAACTAAATTGCTTTTTAGGTCCCCCCCCCCCACTTTGATTTTCTGCATGATAGAGTAAATGTGCAAGATACGTCTTAAGATCTTGTTTTTTATGTAAATAAATTTAGAGTAAATTCCATACTGATTAGATTTGTTTCAGCATCCCATGTATGTTATGTGTTCATTGATGTTCTAAAGATCACTGTGGCTGCATCCTCATGCAAGCCATTTGGCTCTGACTGGACACGTATGTGACTGGGCATGGGTCCGAGAATGGATATTGCCCGTCCCCGTGCCATTCCTGGCAATGTGGGCTGGGTGCAGATTCAGCTGTCATCATGCAAACCCCGGCATGGGGCAGCAGCACCCCCTCCTCTCCACCCCCTCTCCCTTCATTGGAAGCTGGATTGATGTCACCCCACCCCTGTGCCACCCACGGCAAATGGTGCAATCCCCCCCCCCCTTTAGCAGGACTGAATGGAAAAAATAATAATTTTTTTAGAACCAAAGCTGCTATGAGGTTTGGCGGCAGTTGAGTGACTGAGCAATTTTGCGCACCTCCATTCCACCCAGGAACCTCAAGAACACCTGGCAAGTGGAAGATCAAGCCATTATCATGCCCACCTCAGCGATCGGAAAATGAGGGTGGAATATTTTCTGTGTAAAAGGGAGAAAAATCAAACCATTATCCTGCGATTCGGAAACGAGGGGTAGAATACTTCTATAAAAGAGTTTTGTGGGCCAGCGAAGGCCATTCAATCCCCTCATTATTTTGGCTTTAACAAAATTTACTCCCAAAAAATCTCAGGACTTGTGATCTCCAATGCACAGGGCAGGCACAGGACATGAAACCCATCTCCCACTGACGTGAGCACCAATCTTCTCCCCAATAGCCCGGGACTGCCCCATGCGCAGGCTCAGCTCGCAAAGCAAAGGGACACCAAACTGTGGTGAGACTTGTTTTTATTGGTACCAAATCTGCTATGGGTTTGGGCAATTTGGTCCACAGAAATCAGACCAAATCAAAAGTGCATGGGAACAACTCTTGCCAAACCCGATTTCAATTCAGGCCAAAATGTGCACGGGGATGCACCTTATGTGTTATAAAATTATTCAATCATACAGTTTTGTCATCTTTAATTCACCATAACCAGAAGAGTTAAAATACAGTAAATAAAACTTTTTTTCACTTTCACTGTGAAAAATTAGTTCATATATGCATTCTCATAAAGGTAATATTCTTTATAGTCAGGTTACATATAATTAAGCCATCCCTTGCAAAATCCCTTTGTTCCAACAAATCTCCATCCACCATTAATTATGCAAGTAATTCCTCCCTGTGGGAAATTGGAAATTAAGAACCTATAAACACTCAGGCCCTTTCTGCACTGGACCCAGAATAGGGACTTTCCATCCTCATGTCAGTGCATGGTTCCAAACAAACTAAAATTAGGTTTAATATATTTGCAGTTTCCTAAGTAAGCTGCATAGGCCTATTACCGTGGGTTGTTTCTGTACTGAATTATGCTTCATGGATGGCTCCAGCAGAATACAATGGGTAGTCCTCTTGCAGTAGCCAGAAACAACCACCAGATGGCACAGCCAAAGTCTATAAATGCCTGAAGACCCCATTGTAGACCCCTTTAATGGAGTCTACAGGAAATTTGGATTATAGGTCCTGAAGGACCCATTCACTCCGGATTTCCCTAGAACTCTAATGAGGCTCTAATGAGGTCTGCAGTGGAAATGGGGTCTTCCTGCTCTGACCTTAATGGGTCTTAATGGGTCCCTAATGGGTACTTAATGGGTACTTAGTGCTAGTGGAAACCCCCCCTAAGAGGACAGGTTAATTCTTTGATATGTAAGGTTCTTTTTAGAAGTCAAGGGCATGTAGTGGCCAAGGGCATGCCCATTCCTACTCGTTAAACCCTGCTATGCAATGTTTAGTGGAATGTTCTGAAGAAGAATTACACACTTCCTGTCCTTAGGACAACTTATGAGCAATGCTTTACCCAAAACATCAAGGACTTCTGGCTATTTTGACCCTTTCTCTACAATATGGGTTATCTCACACTATGCTATCCTGAGTCATGCAACCTGGCCCATGATTAGCCAGGCTACTAGTGGCCCACATCAAGAGAGCAGGTGGCCCAGACCAGCTTCTGAGGCTGGAAATGACAGCTCCCAGCCTTGGAAGATGTTGTCCAGGGCTGCTTTGGCCAGGCATTCAGAAGTTGGTAATCATAGCAGTGGTGTACTAAACAACCTGCTTGTGTGCCATAGCTGGAATGTTACAGCGTACAAGCAGCCCATTCTTGGAATGGAGTTACAACATCATTTTCAAACTATGCCCCACTTCAACACCTCATCTAAGGTGGTTCAGAAATTCCATAGTCCCCAGTGGGTCAGCCTACTGACCCAGTGCAGAAATGACCTTGGAGACTGCAGGGACAATCCAAATTTGGAGGAGCTCTGTAGCTTGGTAGGTATCAAAAGAAGTCTATAAAGCAACCAGCGTGCACTTCAGCATCATGGTGGCAACCCATGAAATACATGAAAGACTAAGTTGATGGGTTCATCCTGGCAGTTTCTCCCAATTTAAATCAGCAAGAGGTGTGTTTTTCCAGTCCTAAAGTTGCTTGTATGGAACAGAGCTAATTCAGGCCGACCCCCTCAAGATAGCCTTCACTGTTCTTTGAAAGCAGCCATAATTTGGCTAAAATTGGAAGGAGTCAACTGGTGAGGCTTGTGAATGTCATTAAGGAACTCCTAACTTCCCCTCTTTAATTCAAGCCCCGTTTCATTTTTGTCCAGTGCCTGCAGGAACAGAGATCAATTGTTCCCCATCTTTCTTCCCTAAGTAAATAAAGAGAACACATGGTCACTCATTCTCATGACTTCATGCATACAGAATCAACTCACTGATAATATGCAAAAAATTAACTTGCTTAGTATCTGTTGAAGATCGATTGCTTAGTTCCTTGACAACTATTGACATAAAATGAAGCAATATTGTTTGAAAAAGACATAAGAAAATGGCATGTTGACATGGTCATTGTCAGTTCTCTTACTCTGAAGTCTAAATACCCTAAATAAATAAATGAAGCATTCTCACAGATTCCAGTGCGGCGGCAGTCCCACTGCTAGTAATTTGAAGCTTGCAGCCTGAGTATCATTTGAGTTCAATGAAATTTATTGCTACATCTAAGAAAACTGGAATGCACTCCCCTTGGTTTTGTTGCTGCATTGATTTGCAATTAAATTCTGTTGGGCTCCATAAATGAAACAGCATGTCTATAATGGAGGTACATATGAAGCATATTACAGAGCTACAGAGCAAAGCAATTTTACTTCATCTTCTGCTAGCAAGTTGAGATTTTAGTTATTTCACACATGAATTTCTGGGATTTTTTTTTCCTGCACAGCTCTCTTAAATTAAACATCAAATAACAAAGAGTTGCCTTTCTGATCTCCATTGCTCAAATCTAGGGAATAGATTTTACTACGCTACTAATTAGCTGTTGAGGTTTGCTGGGGAGATTGTATTCACACTTGTATTTTCTTCTCCTTATCCCAGTTGGTCTCTTAAGCAGATTCACAGAAATCAACTTAAGCTATGTAGGCATATGTGGAAATTGGACAGCAGTCATTCTCAAAGCTTTTGTACAGGCAGGACAAGGCTTGAGTATTTAAATATATTCCCACTTTCACCTACTAGTTAGCCAGTCCTTGGGGTGAGTCACCTTCATTACGTCATCAAATATACGCTTGAAGAAATGTCCATCTTCAGTTCCACCACATGCCTTGTCAAGAGAATAAACGAGATAAAATTTGGAAACTTCTACTGTATTCATTATGATTAATCATTATAGAAAATGCCACCATGCAGGCTGAAATCATCTACTGAATTTTAAAACGCTGTGCAGCCCTCAGAAAGGCCTCATTTGCAAGGGAAGCAATAATGAGGCAGACAGCAATTGGGATTAAACAGAAGCCTATTCGCACTTGGCTTTATTCTGGAATATATCCTGGAATAGGGACTTGCTGTCGATATGCCGGTGCAGGCTTCAGCAGGACCAAAGTGAGGTCTGCCAGAGTCTGCATTAGCATGTGGGCCACAGACCCCTATCCTGAGATATACTCCAGAAAAAGGCCAAGTGTGAATAGGCCCCAGGCTACGTTCACGATGGAACATGGCATGGCATGCTAACTAACAAGAGAAGTGTGGTTGTCAACCTCCTCATTGTAATACCCACCGAGACTGGCATGGACAGCTGTCCCAAATGTCTCTTTTTAGCAAAATCTGAAAAATGAGGTATTCCTCTTGCAGGAGAAATATACCAGGTCTTCCAGCAATACCTCTTGTTTTATTTTACTCCACTTTTGGCAAAAGTCCCAATTTTGTACAGAAAAAGGACAGAGATAATCACTATTCCAGGAATCTTTGGGACCCTCTGGGAACATTTGAACTTTATTGTTAAAAATGTGTTTTATATATATATAAATAAAAGCATAACAGCATAACTGTGCACTGTTCTACAAAAGGATTGGCAATAATTAATAACCATAACAAAAATAGAAACTGGTAATTAGAATTCTAAGAAGATTGGTTGTTTGTATGATTTTCTGTCCAATTCAATATGGAAATCATGAATTCTTCTCATATTTGAACCATGTCACATTTCACAAATGCTCCAATAGAGTCTTGCAAAGAATCCATGCAGTAATTTTCCTGCTGCACAGGGAGATGGAGACAAGATAGAGAGCATACAGTTTCCATTAGGCACACTGGTATAAACCTTTCTCTTGTGCCAAAGGGCCCTTTAAAGTGCTTGCTTTCAAGCCTATTTAATATAAGCTGCACCTCCACTTTGTGTTGGAGGACACTCCTTTCTGGATAGATGGGGGGAAATCCTTGATCCACCACGAAAAAAGGAGCCCTCCAAATATCTGTTTTGGAGCACATAGGTGCCATTTTCAGCAGCACCTTGCAAACAAGGCATCTAGGTAGCCAAGGGATGCCTGCTGCCGCTGAGAGCAGATTCACAGTGGCAGCCTTCTTTAGAGGCCATGGGCACCTCAGTACATTAAGTTGAGATAGACAGGCCTGTGATCTTCTTTGAAACGGCAAGAGGAACCAGAGGCAGGTTCTTCCACCATAGTGGCTCTGCTGTGGACTGGCTGGAGTCGGCTAAGGTGCCTCCCTGTATCCATTTCCACTTGGATGTGCCTTAGAAGCATCTGTTCCTGCCCAGGGCCTATGTGCACAAGTGCAGCATGCCCTTGAGAAGTCAGTGGCCATTTGCTGCCCTGCAGGGCTTTGTTAGCTCTAATGCTGTTCCTAGTGCACTGCACTTTAGATGTCTTTGATGGGGGCTCTAAGGCAACACTACCTGTCCCCAGACACCTTGACAGGGTGCAGTCTGAAAGCTGTCCACACTGGCATCTGGGCTATGAAAAATGAAATGAGACCTGGATTGGGTATACTGTGTGTAACTGATATGTGCCAACATGCTTCCTCCATTCTTTTTTAAAAACCCTTTTATCTTTCCCCCTTCTTTTTGCACAATGACAAAAGGAGTTGGGAGAGAGACACATCCTATTTTGGGTCATGATCATCTTGCTCCCAAAGAAGTTGTGATGAATCCTGACCAACAAAGATGCCTCCAGTTTGAGCCCTCTTTCCCCCTCTGAAGCAAGTAGAGCACAGATAACATTTCTTTTCCCCATCTCTTTGGCACCAATGGCACCATGCTTGTGCCATGAATGTTCAAGATCATGGGCGAATCCTGGCAGCCTTGGTGTTTGTTTAATATCTGGCTATGTAAAAGAAGCTGAGGAACAATTGTCTTCAAAAGGAAACTGTTGAAATTTTCTCCTGAGCTCTAACAACTTTCAGCAGCAAGGCGGGGGGGATGTATTGTAATTTCCTGTCATCCTCAGCAATCTTTTAAAATCATCATCATCATCATCCCATTTTCAGCTAAGTGGAAGACTTATTTTAAAAATGCATTATTTGGGTAGACACTAGAGGGTGTGATATGCACAGTTTCACAGATCATGGGGGTCAAGAGAGGGGAACATTCTTGCACCAAAAATGTGGGTTAATTAAAGCACCTTGTAGCCCTTAGTAGCACTCAGTG
Source organism: Aspidoscelis tigris stejnegeri (assembly GCA_023333525.1). Taxonomy (NCBI): domain Eukaryota; kingdom Metazoa; phylum Chordata; class Lepidosauria; order Squamata; family Teiidae; genus Aspidoscelis; species Aspidoscelis tigris. The sequence continues at coordinate 44,847,396 of JALMGA010000003.1, read as the reverse complement.
GAAGTAATTTTGATCTCCACCATGACTCTCTAGTGCTAGAAGCAAGTAAGGGAACATCTGTGTTGAGCCCTTCCATAAGGGAAATATAGATCGCCCAACCATTCCTAGTGAGAAGGAAGTTCCATAGTGGATATTCATGGAACACCTGTACCTTTGTTTCAAGCCCCTTTTTGCAGAAGTCTCCATCTAGACAGGGCCTGTTTCTACTCCCAGGAGAGATCTATGAAATGTGTGGTCCTTCAATATCAAAATGAGGTTCTCCCACAACTCCCTGCTTCTATTGATGAAAATGCCATGGGAAAAGCCATTATTGAAGAAATTTTGAGTCCTCCTGGTAAAATAAATTATGTGGAGGGTTTTCAAGCCTTTGAGCCAACTGTATTTGCAGTGGTATAATTTGATTGCCACATTTCTGAAATAGTAATTGATCTATAGTACATTTCGCAGCAATAGTTCTAATTTCTGCATTGTACATTATACATAACAAAATATTTCTCAGGTGGAATTTTGCACCTCCGGCCCTTTCTCTAGGCTGTGCCCTTTCCCTGGTACCCTGTTTTATGCAGGATCATCATGGGCCAGGCAATGATAGGCAATGATATCACCATGGCTGACACATGGACCAGTGCCCTCCTGGATGCAAGGCCAGCTAGGACAGAGAGCCCAACCATAGGAAACAAAACAGAGACAGCAGGTGAGTGCTGCTTTGACTTTTATACACTCCTGTGTGCATCTTTTCTTCATCTGCCCTGTCTCCCTAACAGCCACAGATGAGAGGTTTGGAATTACATCAATTCCTCACTCGCTTTGAGCAGTTAAAGTCTGTCAAACTGGCGTTCAACACATCCCTATAATTATATGATTCTATGGTAAGATTCACACCATGGCACCATGCTTGTGGCATGAATGTTCAAGATCTGCATAACCCTACACATTCACAATGCATTGGCTGGAAGGTGGGAAAGTTCAGGTGGTCCCACACCTTGGATTTCTCTAAATTGCATCTTCATTGGATTCAGGTCAAAACATATTGTGGGGGTATTTCTGGGACTCTTATTTCCCTCAACTCCCATCTCCCCCATTCTACTGCAGAAATCACCCATATTCAGAAGGCCAGCCCCAGTCTGAGTATATGTGTTATATTAACATAAATTGTTATTAAGATGATGGTTCAGATCGATTTCAGACCTACAGTGTGCATAATAAGAACAAGCCAAATGACTTTACTGGTAAAGCTTATTCCTCCTTGGTTTTGAGAAGATGAGAAACTTTCATTTCTGTTTAGAAAGATTTTGTAGTTAGCTTTAAGTATGCAGTTCAGTTAAGAGTCACCACACAGTTCAAATGTATAACCATCTAAGGTGCTAAGTCAAATTTGGAGGAGCACCACCTACCATTCTAAGACACCTGCATCATCTAAAGAACGGTAAACACTGCCACTTCATCTCCATTCGTGCTGGTAGCAGACATCTCAGTTCCAATGTGCTCTTTGCCAAATGATTTTCTGTAAGTACAATTTCACACTTTGCACAGAGGCACCAGTGAAAATGGAGCCTCCCTAGTACAAAATTGAGACAAGGAGGGCATCTGTTTCCATGACAGATTAGGCATCTCTCCCAAGCCAAAGTGGAGATGTGGCCAAAATGAATGGGAAACAGGAAGGAAGACTCTGAAACATTAGCTGTTAAGAAGACAGTTGTGCTTGCAGTTCATGAACTGAACCATAGCATATCTTTTAGCTCACCTTACTTCATATTTACAAAGAAGTTTAAAAATTCCCAAATGTTAAATGGCAAATATTCCATTTATATGGATTTAATCAGCATCCATGAAACATATGTCAAGTTCTTCTGCAGTCCTGTTTTGCAAGGAGTTTGGGGGGGGGGGGTTTCACGGGGGGGGGGGGAGTTGTCTGATGTATATATAAAATATAAAAGCTGGAGGTTTACAGCATCCAGTGCAATGTAAAGCTATATTTCTTGTATGAGAGGTTGGTTGTTGCATAATACAAAACTGTTATGCCAATGGTGCCACTGTGTTATACAAAGCTGCATCTTGCTGAGCATATGGTTGGTTCACACAGCTATGTGGAATGGTAAAACTATATCATTCCAGTGTGGTTAAGTTCAGGGACAGCGGGCAGCATTTGCAACACAAGCACTGGCAGCACCCCCGACATAACTATGGCTGTTCACAGTGTGGATGGTCTGTCCTGAATCACCCTAGCATCAGCTGTGGCAACTTGCATTGTACATCCAGTCATTGCCATTATGGTTGTGACATGGGCTCATTTGCACTGCCACAGCCGTGCCACCCCATTTCTTTGCAGCTATACACCCAGGGGGCATCCCCATGGCATGTCTTAATTCGGTTTAACGAAATCGAAATAATTGACCCAGAACAAAACTGTCTCCACGGCTTTCCACTCAATTCGGGTCCAACAGCATCCCGCCTGCATCCTTATCTCGGATTCAACCCTCCGAGGCCCCACAGCAAGTCCTCCCTGCTCATTACCAGTCATGATGGTGCCCACCCCCACTCTCTGATTGGTGGTTGAAAGGGGCGGGGAACAGAACGACGTAGAGCAAAAGTTTTGGGATTGCCCTCCTTCTCCTTCGCCTTTCCCTTCCACCTTCCAGACGTCAAGAGAGGCTGATCCAGGTTGAAAGGAATCAGCGGCGGTGGGGTTTTTTCCTTTTAAACTCTCCCCCCCCCCAAATAAAAAGTTTCCAGATAACTTTTCCGGCTGTCCTCCTTGGGAAAGCGCAGGAGGAGGAAAGAGGGTGAAAGGGGGAGCTTGGAGATCTGACATTTTGGGGGGTGGGAGGGAAGGCGAGGCGAGGCGAGGCGAGGGGATCCCGGCTGCGAGCCGTAGCGAAAGAAGAAGGGGGCCCGGCGGCTGCTCGCCCAGTTGGCCTTGGGGTTCGGGGCGGGCGGGGAGCCCAAGTCGGTGGCCGGCATGAATGGTGGCGATGCCGCGGCGGCGGCGGCAGGGAAGGACGCCAGCCCAGGTGTGAGCGAGGGCGGCAAAGGGGCGTAGGAGGGCTCTGGAGCCAGCAGCGGCAGCGAAGGAGGAGGAGGAGGAGGCGATGGCGGCGCGCTACGGGAAGCTGAGTGCACCTTTGGAGAGCTTGGGGAGGGGGCGGTGCGGAGGGGCCAGAGCGAGAGGGAGGGAAGGCCCGATCGGGGACGCAAACGCAGCGGCAGCGGCAGGGGAAGTGCTCAGTGCTGCGCGTCCAGCCCGCCCGCCTGCCCGCCCACCCTGAACACGGAGCGAGGGAACCAGCAATGTTGAGAATTTCCGAAATTTCAAAACTTCAGACATTTAGAAAGTGAAAGGAAGTAATACAGCTGAGATTCTGTATTAGTGTTTAAAGGACCGGGGCTTTAAACCTTAAAGAGGCATAGGGTGGCTGTGGTGGGGTGTCATTCATTCATATTTTTATCCCACTCTATACACAAGGGTCTCAGTGCGGGTCACAACACATTGGTTTTAATGTGTTCATATTAAACATATTAAAGCCATAACTTTGACTGAATGTGGGGAGGAAAAAGCTGTTTCTTTAGTCCACCCTCAGAGCGAGAAAACATGAGCAAAGTGACCAGTAATTTTCTTTCCACATTATCTCTCCCAGAGGTGAATTTTACCCTAAAAGAAAACAGCTTGCCACTTTGCTGATATATTCTCTCACTCTGAAACTGGACTGAAAGTGTGTGACCACAGCCTATGTATTCTCTCACTCTCCCTCATGGCTGTGCAGCTCCCCGCCTCCTTTCCTCTGCACCACCTTTCCCTCCCCCTTTTCTTCCAGCTTTGTGCTCTTCCCTCGTCACCCCCATCGAAGAAGTCTGCAGATCCCCCTTTCCCACCCATGCTTCCCTCCTGCCGAGAGGCTGGGCTGGAGGGGAGTGAGGGGGTTTTCATTGCTCAGAGCACACAGCAGCAGCAGCAGCATGTAAAGCCCCATGTTTAAATACAGAATCTCAGCTGCTTCCCCTGCTTTCACTTTCAAAGGTCTGAACTTCTGAAACTGCGCAAATTCGCAACATTGTTAATCGGGAGTGAAGGGGCTTTCTTGCTACACTGTAGCTCCTGTGTGAGGGCGTGGGGGGGAGGGGGAGTAGCAAAAGTGTCTGATTTTATAGCTGTCATGCAAGCCTGCCTGTGGGACATATGAAAGAAAGGCTTTTTTCCCCAAATACTACTTTCCCCTCCTCCATTTCACAGTGGCACTCCGGAGCTGTAGCGCTGCTGTGTGAAGGCTGCTCCAAGAAGTTCAGGCTAAAAGTTTTTGCTTCAGATCAGGCAGGGAAGCACACACACCCCAAATGACGTCCGCAGAATACGGACAGCCATTGGGTAGATTGCGATTGGAGAAGGGGCACCCTGAAGACGGATTCTCTTCCCTTACCACGGTACTGTCCACACAGTTAAAAAGGAAACACATATCGACGCACGATCCGGAGTGAGACCTGTTGAAATCAGGATTTATTTCAAAACGGTTTAACGTCGTTTAACACGGAAATACCGTGTTAAGACGAACTGCCGTCTGGCCGAGGAGAACTCAAAACATTTTGAATTCGCGATAACGATCCCGTGGGGATGTGGCCTCTGAAATGTCATACTACATGTTCCTGGTCAAGCTGTGGGGAAGATTTTACAGAGGATCAGGGATACTCATAGATTTTCTGGGATGGAAGTGCTAGTGTGCTGTGTCTCTGGAGTGTCCTGGAGCATCCCAGAATGTCTCTGTACAGTAAGTGTGAACAGACCCTATAAATGCAAAACTATGCTGTAATGATTATAGCCAGGAAACATACTTGATCAATATCAAAAGGAGCCATTTATTTTCAGGTTTTCACTTTAGCTCAATATGTCAGATTGTCTAAATTGGCAAAAACTCAGTAAAACAAGCCTAAGGGTGCATCCCCATGCAATTTAAAGCCCGCTGAAAATCTTCTTTTGTCGCGGAGCACCCCCATGCACGGCTTTTATCCGGACTTCCAGAACCGTTAATTAGGAAAATGCACTGCAAAAAAAAACAGCCCTTAAAAGAAGACTGCAAGCGCACTTTCCAGGAAGATGTGGGTATTCAGAGCAACATTTTGCATGGGGACACTCCGTGGCAAAAGGGGCGCGGCTTCACTCCGAGGCGGCAAGCTCTCTCTCTTTTTTTTTTTTTTTTTTTTTTTTGCCTCTCATCCGCCCGAGCACCCAATGAAACAGCGAGGGGCAGGGAGAAAAAGATGCGGGTAAGCAAAAGATGCTTCCTTGGGGACGGTCAGTGCATTTTAAAAGCACGTTTTGCTGAGCCCCATAGGGACACTTAATTTGGAATTGAACACGCATTTGTTAGATCCACTGCACTAGAGGGACAATAGTGACAGGAAAAAATACCATGGGGATGCACCCTAAATGTAGTACTGATGATGCAGTTAAGCTTTCACTATGATTTAAACAAACAGTCTGAGCTTTGGACCAAATGAAATATATTTAAGTATTTTTGCTGCAATGGCTACAGATAGTCTTTTCACAGAAAATCAGCTCACACAGGCTATGGGGCAAAAGAGAGATTGAGAGAAGGTTTGAGGCTCCAAATGGGGAAAGTCAGAGCTGGGGGAAATAGAAAAACCCCAAATAAAAAAATAAACCATATGGAATCCACACTCAGATGCCTTTAAAACAACCACAAACATGCTTGCTGCCTCAAGCTGCAAATGTCGTGAAACAATTACTGGGCTGGGGGACTTCAAAGGTTCACTGGGAGCAGCAGATTTATTTCTCAATCAAACACAGGAATGGCCTTTTTTCTCAATGAAACTGCAGCCAGGCTTCCTGATTTCAAAAAACCCTGTTCCGCTTCACTTGACCACTCCATAACCTTAAGTGAAGCTCAGATATTTTGAAACAAAACTTGTGAATCATTTGAAAAGAGAAAGAAAAAGAGGCATTCCTAAGTTTCATGCAAGTTTTGAGGCTGCCGCTATGTTTCTTGACTGAGTGTTTATAAAATGGTGCCTGAGTTACTTTCTGAGATAAATCTAAATTTGCATTTCATTAACTGATGTTACAATTAAGGGATAACTGGCAGCATAATTAGAATAGTAAATGAAGCTCCACTAAATACTTTTCATATAAACATACAGTGTATGAATTTTTATATAGGCAATATTGATCTGCTTTCTTTTTATTTTAAGGGGGGTGATCTATGTTCTCTTTGAGAATAGAAATAAAATCCTTAAGAAGGCTTGATTAATGAGCTTTGAAAATGAGATACCTTCACCTGTAACATAATTATGAAGAAGAAGAAGAAGAAGAAGAAGAAGAAGAAGAAGAAGAAGAAGAAGAAGAAGAAGAAGAAGAGTTGGCTTTTCTACTTTCTCACCCATTTCCGGGGAATCAAAGAGGCTGACAAAGCTTTCTATTCTTCTCCCCACAGCAGAACACCCTGTGAGGTAGGTGGGGCTGTGAGAGCTTTAAAAAGTGCTGTGACTTGTCCAAGGTCACCCAGCTGGTTTTGTGGAGGAATGCGGAATCAAACCCAGTATTCCCAGAAAAGAGTCCAGCTCTCTAATCATTAGACCAAACTGGCTCAAACTGAAGAAAGCTAGATGCTGACAATGTATCTCCATGACGATGAAAGATGAGATCCTAAGAAATTGGACTGGACCCTTAGCCCATCCATTCTATTAGCCACAATTGCCAGTTGCATATGGATGCCCATAAGTAGGACACAAAAACCCATTTGCTTTGCTCACAATCACCAGCATCTGGCCTATACGGGACATTGCTAACTATAATAAAGTCACAGGACCATCAAGACTAGTAGCCACTTACAGCCCTACCTCCCATAAATTTTTCTTGAATTTTTTTGGAAGTGAATTATATGGTTGTGAACTGCACTGTGTAAAGAAATATTTTCTTTTGTTTGAATTGAGGCTACTTCCAGATGGCAAGCAGCAATTTAGGATTTAAAAACATCCCAGAGTTGCTTCTTGCTGCCTTAGCTTGGTGTCCATCACAGCCTTCTGGAATGATCTCACTTGCAGCTACCAGAAACCAGCCAAGGGATCATCCACTTCTTTTAGTTAATTTCAACACATTAAACTGGTTTATGAAAGCCCCAAGTAAGTTCATTCCAGAAAGGTCCAACAGACATGAAGGTAAGAATTGCAATTTCAGGAAACCTGGCATCATTTCCCATAATAGTAATATTGCAGGTTATTGGATTGACTAACCCAGAATTATATTTGTTTATTATTTATATTTCTATCCCGCCCCATACCTAAAATCATATTAAAACAATAAAAGCACATATTAAAACACCAGTGTCTGCAAGTGGAAAGAGAGAGTGTGTCCCCACTTAACTGAAGGCCAGAGCAAAGAGGTGTGTCTTCACCGCCCTCCTGAACGTATACAGTGAGGGAGCCTGATGCACCTCAAGGGGGAGACTATTCCATAGCCTGGGGGCCATTACTGAGAAGGCCCTCTCCAAGGTGCCCACCTGTTTCACTGCTAAGGGTGGTGGGACAACCAGGAGGGCCTCCCTCCAGATCTTAAGGCATGGGCAGGTCGATATGGGAGGAGGCGTTCCTTTAGATACTTGAGGCTGAAGTCATTTAGGGCCTTATAAGTCAAGGTTAACACCTTGAATTGGACTCAGTAGGGAATCAACAGCCAATGTTGGGAATACCATGATTATATTTCCAATATAGTGAAGGGAGAATCTTGATTCTTTCAAGATTTGACTGGTTTCATGTTAGGACAGTATTTAAGATATTTATGGGGCCCACTTGTTTTCACTATTCCTTGCCACAGCAATGGCCATGCATGCCTGGCCATTGCTACAGTGATTGGATGATGTGGTGCATGACTGGGCAACTGCAGCCATCCCACCATACAAAAAATGTGAAAGCTGCATGGGGGGGGGGTGTACTAGTGAAGTGGTGGAGCAGGTTTTACTTCTCCAAAGCTTCTGAAAATCAGAGATGGCTGCACATGCTGGGAACCACTCCAGGATGGAAGTGGCTCTAAGGTGGGTGAATGCATTGCTGTCAGAGGGTGCAGAGCATTCCTGGAGGGCTGAGTGCAGAAAGGTTCATAGTCTCCTAGCAGCTGTCCTTGGGAGGCATAGTGCATCCAGTTGCCAGAAGCAAGCACTCTGCCACCAGAGTTCACTTTTTCCGAACTCATACAAGTTGGTAAAAAACATCAAGACTTGTGGGAGCAAACTGCACAGTTTAGCTATGTGTTGTGTTAAAAAAACAAATCATTTTGTCTGTCCTAATTCATCCAGGATTCAGTTTCATTGGATAAGTCCTGATTTTGGAAAAGAGAGAAGACCTCTCCCTATCCACACAATCCCGTGATTTTATGCACCTTTATTTGCTTTCTAGACTCAAAAGCCCCAAGCAATTTTTCTTACACAGAAGTTTCTCCAGGACCTAAGTCAAATAGGCAAGTCTCCTTCCTGCTCCTGCAGAATAGATCTGTACCAAGAAAATTTACAGAGGGTCAAATTATCTGGCCAGAGACTTAGGACTAGGGATTGGAGATATAAGGGTTGGCATAGGGGCAATGCATCCGTCAGGTGTTGTCCCCATGCCAAACCTTCCAAAAGGAATGGCTCAGAATTGGTTTTTCCGCTTTTGCAGGAAACTGCCTGTTTTAGGGGGCATGGCAGATAGTGGCCACATCTGCTCTGTTCCCTGGCTGACCTTATGTTAGCTATAAAGTCACATGGGAAAGGATCCTGTCACTGGCTCAGAATCATCCACTGAACTTAATGGAGAAGGGCATCTTGCAGCCTGGTCTCCCTGAGAAGTTTCAAGATAAGAACCATAATACCACACTGTTTAAGTTGTCTTTCAACCCTCCCCCACCCCCCAAAAAAATTAAAGAGAAATAATCAGCTTGTTTCGTATTAAGGAATGAAAATTAAGACGTGAAACCAAAGACTTTAAAAACAAAAAACAAAATGCAAGATCTGGGATTTCCAAGGGAAGTGCTGCATCACAAAGCTGTTTCAATCAAATAACGTGAAGTTTTTAAAAATTTGAAATACATACCAGCGTCCCACACACACACACACACACACTCCCTACTGTGCCATCAGCGGCCTCAAAAATACAAGAGCACATTTGATAGTTCCTTTACAGATGCTGCAGCCTTTTTCAGTGTGCTGCCATTTCCAGAAGATAGGAATTCCACAGCTGGCTGGAGCCTTTCCTCTGGCTGGATCCCAAGGGGTTAACATTTGCTTTGACCCTTTTGTATAAAGTCAGGCATACAAGAATCATGCTGGAATAACATGTTTCCCCCTTCCCCTCCCCCCCTGAAGAGAACTGAGTCAGATTGTTAAAAATGAAACTGACTCATTGTAGAAGAAGTGGTCACTGGAATGGCATCCCCACAACTGCTGTTGTAAGAGAGGAAGCAGCCCGACCGCAACTGCCTTTGTGCTTATTCTAGCTGTTTAGGTTCTAAAAGCCACAAAACCCCATTTGAAATTCCACCATTTAGCTGGGTTTGTGTAATGAGGTTACAATTCATAATAGGATCATTGAAAACTGAAAACAGCCAGCATTGGTATATGGAGTCCGCTGTGGAAGCACTACCAGAAGCTTGATGATGATGTCATCTTTAATTAAAAATCTGCTCTCACCCCGGAGCATTAATAAATAGGATAAGAATTTGAGAACGTGGATTGACGGTCCTCCTTCCTGGCTGCAGGAAGGGACTTTGGATGAGTTTCTGGATATTCCTGTGTTACACCTACTGTATACTATAAAGTGCCTCATATGGCTTTAACAGGCCTAATTCACAAAGATGCTGCTATGGTCACACATGGAGGGATTGTGTGTTCCCACACTAACCAGAAATTAGTAAGAGCTAAAAAATAAACTGGCGGCATCTTTGATCGTTGCCTTCTGCAACAACTAAGCAGAAGAGGAAAGGATAGCTAGCCAGCTGCTGTGTAGCTGTCTGTGGTAAACATGCTGGCAGTTTCAGTGTTTTACAATCAATAAGCTCTGTTTTATAACAAAATGAGTAAATAAAATAAAGACCTCATGTTGTTTGTTTGTCTCTGTAAAAAACTTAGGTTGAATTTGTGGGAGATTGCTGAAAGGGTGCCTCTGCTGAAATGGTGTGGAAGCAATGCAAACTGCACTATTTCCAGCAGCTTCAAAAACTCTGGTCAGAATCACACCTTGGATGGGAACTGCAGCTGCCACAGTGGCAACTTTGGCTCAGATTTCATCCTCAGTCACCTTGCCCCTCCACACTCCTGTGCAGGAGAAACTAGTTAAGTCCACCTGCAAGAGTGATCTTAGAGTAACTTGAACTGGCTTACATGCAGGGCACACTCACTGTAAGTTAAAAAGAGCCAGGGACTGGCTAGGATGGAAGTGCTTGGATGCTCCAGGCCCTGGCTGTCCGGAAGATAGCCTAAAGTGGCCCCATGGATGCAGCCTTGTGCTCCATTTCCATGTAGGCTAGGTGGAGCCACAGGAAGAGGGAGCTGAATGCAGGAGAACCACCAAAGAAGTCAACTTCCACCACCATACACACACTGATTTGGGAATGGAAGTAGATCCAGGAGCAGAATACATGGTTTGACATTCCAAGTCTTTGATTGGCATGAGCTCAGGGCAACCAGCAAATGATAAACCTCATGCTGAGCCAGACGTCAAAGCGATTAGTTCCCAATGGCGGCCACTGGGAAAGGAGGGTAACACATCTAGCACTAAACTATTTGTCTACTTCCTCCCCTTGTCAATTCTGGTTGGTGCTAAGGCACCAGGTAGATGGCATATTTAGAGTAGACATCACTAGGGATGTCCATGAATGTGTTTTTTTACATTCGATTCATAACAAACCAATTATTAGAAAATTTGTATTTGTACAAATAGGCCCTTTCGAATGTGGTAAAATTCTATTTGATATGAATGTATTTGTACGAACTTGTACAAATATTCGATATGAACAATTACATATCTGATACAAAGGAATACGTATCGGATATGTATCTGAGATATGTATCTGATACATATCCCGTACCAAATCCACTCTGAAAATGTCAAATCAGACCTGAATCCACTTTTAATATGCTCTCAGTCCAAGTCAAATACACTCTGGATCCACTGCAGATGTGCCTGGTGCAGCTGCTTTCCCACCTCCCCAGTTTAACAAATGTCCAAGCTATTTGTACGGATGTCTGAAACATTCGTACTCATACAAATGTCAGTGTACACATGCATCTCTGGGTATTTCACACCATTGAAATACTGAGATGCACACATTAAACCAGCACAAAAGCAGTCATTTCTTCTGTGGTGACATCCAGCTGTCTGGACATCAGTCATTTATTCCAGAGGACCTGTACCTTGGAATATCACTAAAAAGCTTTACTAGAAATGTCTGGAGGTGGTCTCATTACAAGAAATTATCAAAGAAAAAGTGGAGCTAAATGGCATATGACCAAATGATAAAACAGGCAATCAGAGATGAAATGGCAATCTTAAAATCAGAAGAAGAAAAGTTGGGTTTTCTACCCTGTTTTTCTCACCCATTTCTGGGGACTCAAAGTGGCTGACAAAGCTTTCCATTCTTCTCCCCACACCAGACACAATGGGTGAATCCCCACAGCAAGCTTATTTCGCTTTTCCTAAACCAAAATAATAGAACCGGATGCAAACGCAAATTTGCCTGTTCCCATTACTTTTAACTTAATCGCGTTCGATCCGGATTCTGAGGATCGTACGTGGCGTAAGTGACTCAAGGGGGGACTCAAGTGGGTACTTTTTAAAAGCTGCTTTTCGGGGCTGCCCCGCCCTCTTCCTCCTGGCATGGATGCGCCACCCATAAGGGACCCCTTCACAGAGCCTAGCTGGGTGGCTGAGTGGCTGCCGCTTCCATGGATGGAGGAAAAATGGCAGTGATCAGCCAGCCAGCAATTCTTTCCCCTCCTCTCCCCATTGCTCAGGGCACACAGCAGCGGCGGCAACTAAAGATCCTTTGCTTTAAACATTCACATTCAGCTGCTTTCCTCCCTTTCCCTTTCTAAAGTCAGAACTCCAAAGAGCTAGAATTGTGCAAAATTGCAACATTGTTATTCCAACCATCAAGGTGTGAAGTGGTTCTAGCGCTACAGTGTAGCAATCCCTGTTAAGTGGATTTTTACACTGAAATCACTGTCTTCGGAAGCAAGCTATTGGGAGAGGGAAACCCTAAACATGGATTCTCATCTCTTAAAATGGTACTGTCCACACAGTAAAAAATGTAAAACGTTTCAAGCGCACGATCCGGAGTGAGACCTGTTGAAATCAGGATTGAGATTCACCACGCTTTGAGGTGATTTAACAATGGAAAAGCGTGTTCAGCCAAACTGCCGTGTGGACTCCGAGGATTGAAAACGTTTTGAATCCAAGATAAGGTTGCCATGAAGACACGGCCCCTGTGAGGTAGGTGGGGTTGTGAGAGCACTGATGAAATTTGTGACTAGCCCAAGATCAGCCAGCTAGCCTCATGGAGGAGAGTGGAATCAAACCCGGTATTCTCAGATAAGAGTCCAGCTCCTTAACGACTAGACAAAAAAGTCATCCTTCCCAGCCCTGCATGGACTTGTCAGAGATGTCATGGATCTATAGCCCTTTCTCACACTGTATCTGCTATTTCCAATGGTTCACCCATTTGGGTACCACACCACACCAGCCTAGGTCCCAGCTTGAAGAAGAAAGGTGAGAGGCAATAGTAATAGTAATAGTAATAGTAATAGTAATAGTAATAGTAATAGTAATAGTAATAGTAATAGTAATAGTAATAGTAATAGTAATAGTAATAGTAATAGTAATAGTAATTAATTAGCAAATTCAACCAGCAAGATAATAAAAGTTCCAATATGTTGGAAAGGCAGTAGCTGACAAATTCCAATTCTAAATCCATAATTAAATTGACACAAATTAAATGCTACAAATTTTATTCAAATTAATGGCTGGTAAGTGCTCTTGACAGATTTCACCCTCCCCTACATTTGTTCAAGTTTGCTTCTTCCTGGAGGCATTTCGCTCAAAGTAAGCTTTAATACAACTCTTTGCAAAAATGTTAAGTACAAAAAAAAAATACTGATAGTAAAATGTTTACTATTTAAGTCTAATGCTAAACTACTGAAACTTCATGAAGGTTATGGATCTTTTTTCCCCCCGGTAACTCCTCTGGTACCGTATTCCCTGTGATACTTATGGAACTGTATCCAGACAATAGATATTTATTCCACTCTGTTAGTATATTCTGGAATAAAGTCTGGATATTCTGGAACACCCATGCTTTATGCAGAATATAGCAGAATAAGTAACTGATGTTTGGTTGCAGCCTTGCACTTTGGCTCTCAGACACCTACTGAAGACTTATCTTTTTATCTAAGGCTTCCCAGTGTGAATGTTTCATTTCTTACTCACGATTTTAATAGTATTTTAATGCAATTAATGGTTTTAGCTGTTTTTACTACTGTTTTGTAAACCAATTTGAGATCATTTTGTGATGGAAAGTATTATAGAAATACTTTAAATAAACAAATGTGTCAAAAGCTGAACTTTTTGGTTATCATATTCCTCATTTAGCAAATAGCTTATTTTATTTTTTTAATGTATATGAGCGTGTGTGTTTACTGGAAATGTGCCACTCCAGCCCGATCATCTGAATGTCTATCAGTATTTCTTGTTTTCCCACAGGATATCAGTCCCTGTGTTTGGTTCAGTGAAAGCACCAAAAGACTTTGAATCTGCAACTTGCAGTTTTTTGTGGTAATGCTGGGGGCAATCCAACGAGAACTTTCAGCTTTCAGTACCACGGAAGAAGAAAAATGAGACAGCAGAAGTGTGTGGTAACACAAAAAGAATGTTATCTTGAAGGAGGGGAAAATATTTTCAAATGTGTAATTGCAAACACATACCTTCAGCAGCTAGTCCAAAGCACTTTCAGATTGCAAAGTTAAGAGTCTGGAAAGCTTCCAAAGTATCAGTTTTATACGACAGATCAAAGCATTAAAGGAAAAAGAAGAGAATCGAATTTGATTGATAAAAATGACTTCTCTGCTCAATTGGCTTCTATTCTTGCCCCCCCCTTACCCCATTCCTCCTCCCCAAGTCACTAGAAAGAATGTCAGATCTGTGCTATGTCTCCCAACACATACTTGAATCTTGAGATGTGCCTATGGAAGAACACCTGCTTACTGCACATACCTGCTGAAAGTCATCATAGTTACACAGCTTGTGCTCTCTGCAGGTTATCACAATACAGGTCTCTCAGCCCTCTTAAAATATGCCTTTTGGGTTGGATTGGGTGATTTATAGCAATGACAGCTAATGCATACTCACAAACAAAAAAAATGAGACAAGCGGTTTCACACATGTTTTATCGCTGAAATCTAAAGACCCACTTTCCATTTGGCTATCAAGCATTCTGGAAATGGACTCAGTCAACTTTGCAAATGTCTTCAATCCCAGATCGATAATGCTGTTGTTAGATGCCTTGCAGGTTGTGACTTTCTAATGATAAATCTATCTCCTTCAGTATTTTGGAATTCTCTTATTTCTAGCCCTCTTTTAGGGATGTGCATGAAATGTTTTTGCATTCGAATTCAAATTGAATCAAATGTTTAGAATCCAAATGCAATGAAGTCCGATTCAAATCGAATACATTTGAATCTATTCATTCTATCTATCTATCAGAGGTTGGCCGATATGCAACTAAAGCTCTGAAAGTTCCCAGCCTTTGGAATTCCTGGGCTACTTCCCAGGAACTAGTACATTGGTAGAGCTCATTGTTGAGGTCTACCTGGGCTGTGTTATGGAAAGTAAGTGCAAAACAACCTGTGTCCAAAGCACTGGATTTAAATATTCTCTGTTCACACAGTTCTATGCATATTTTGGAGCCAAAAGAGCACAGGAACCATATACTTGTACTCAAATCTATCTATAATAAACTGCACTGAAGAGCTGAACATAGAAGTGCCTACTTGGTGTCTGAATCAGGGCTCTTGCCAAGACACAATCGTGAAGTCAAGAGCAAATTGTGAGGGCAGTACTGGCTGAAGCTGATAGAAGCAAACATTTGTTCCCCAACTACGCACTCACCCAAGCCCTGCAGGGAAGAGCAAAGTGGGCATAATCACAGTTTCTGCACCATAAGCCACAGTTTAATCTGTTTTATGATCCAGTAGAGACATGGAGGTTTTGTCACATGAGTAAATTATATCCTCTTATTGGCTGAGCAATCTAGTTAAAAGTGTACTCAGAATAGAATGAATAAGTTTTATTATAATATGCAAACTGAATGTATCCCACCAGCTATGAAAAAACCATAATAACAAGTGTGGAGAGGCAGACTGGTGGACATGTGTCAACCTCATCTTGCCAGGCCCTCAAGCACATGGCACTAATGTGAATATCAGCTGCCTATGACATCACCTATATTATGAGCCTATTTAGAACTGTTACTGAAAATAACATGTAATTAATAAACAAACAAAAAGTGAAAGCCAAATAAAAAGACTCATAAAATTTAGAAAATGCTTTGAGGTTCTTGAACCAAGAATGCACACGCAAGCAGGGATTTGTTCAATATAAACTGCAGCCTCAGAAAGGATGTTGAAAGATAAGGCAATAAGAACTGAAGACTTTCATTATCACACACAAAAATAATTAACCACATATTCCATGTGTAAGTAAAACAAAATAGGACCATCCTGCATGGATCTCTAATGCAGATTAAGGATCCATGTAGTACATATCTAGGCCTCATAAATCTGCATCTTAATCCAGACCTATGAGGCCACATCCTCCACTAGTTCACTCTGTCTGCATTAGACAGAACATGATCCAGATTAGGGAGATAGAGCCCTCTAATTGGTTCTATCAGGAGTCCTGATCCTGTATGGAATTGATTACAAAACAAGAGAAGGATGCAGCCTACTTGTTAGCATACAATTCTGTATTTAAACATACCAACTCATTTCCATGATGTGTCATAACTGCATTTGTATGTCTTCAGTCTTGTGGATTTTAACTTCCTATTTTATTTATTACAGGAAAGCAATTGTGTGAGTGTGTAGTACTGTTGGAGATATATATATGAATACATGATTGTGAGAACCAAGAATTGTGTTTTAGGTTTTTAAATGTACCATTTTTGTTTTTTCACATATAACTTTTATATTATATGTACATTTCTGTTTATTTCATTTACCTTTCTAGTGGCCACTGAGCAAGACCTACTGTGGATCAAAATGCTTGTGGAGTCCTATAGGAACC
Organism: Aspidoscelis tigris stejnegeri; assembly: GCA_023333525.1. NCBI lineage: Eukaryota > Metazoa > Chordata > Lepidosauria > Squamata > Teiidae > Aspidoscelis > Aspidoscelis tigris. The sequence goes on along the minus strand of JALMGA010000003.1, from coordinate 44,831,085 downwards.
TTGGACTCAACACCACATTTGACGTTGGCATTGTTCCACCATACATTTTATAGACCAGTGGTTCCCAAAGTTGTCTGGGCTACGACTCATCTAATATAAGTTTACCAACTTGGGACCCACCTCTAGGAAATTTAACCGATACCAATATGAATAAAGGACTTTTCAAATAACAAACAAAGTTTTAATACAATTTTTTTATTACTTAATTAAATAGTTACATCAAAAAAGTTATTTCAAATACGGTTAAATTTCTTAGAGGTGGGTCCCGACCCACAGTTTGGGAAACCCTGTTATAGACATTTAATCTTATGACTTTTATGGGAATAAAATAATTTGTGTTTTGTTTATTCTTTATAATACTGATATTATTATTTTAACCATACGCTTGTACTTTTTATGTTTGTTTATTTGGGAAGATTCTCTTTGTAGGTCCCCATTTACACGCAGTGTGAATTAATCCAGCCTTCACTGAAGCTTCATCATGGATGGATATTCCCCTGCACACTCTTACCTTTAAATCTGGCAGTGGTCTCCTCATGCTCAACTAGGCCTCCTGGAGGTGCACACGCAGATGGGAATCATGGAAATTCTCACATTATTCCCCAGGAATCACAGAGAATTGCACAATATTGCCCACAATTCATGAATGGGGGAGGCCTCCCTACTGGTGGCAGCAAAAGGTGAGTGGGGGGATGAGACAGAATGTGAAGGAAGGGATGGGGGTTTCTCTTTGCCCCCCTCCCCTCGCTTAGCATGAAGCTTCATGTACATCCCTACCACCTAGTACCCATGTAGAAATAAAATAAGTAGTTTACTGTAGACTGGACCAAGATGCCATTTTGGGTGTCCTAGCTGGTCCTGCGTGGACAGGGCATATTAGGAGATGGTGGGGCTTCTCTAGTACTCTCTAACTTATGACCAAAGGAAACCCAGAAGTGGACCATGGTCTGGTCTTCTTATAAGTGTGGAAAGCACACACACACCATGTTCTGGAACAGGTCATGACAATCTGGGGGCACCAATACAGATCCTCATAAGCCTCAGCAGGGCTCGTAATGGATGCATGGCATACTGGGATTATAAGATGGTTAAGGCCATGCAGTGGGGACAAAGCCTGAGGCTGCATTCAGAGATAACAAAAGGGTACCTCAGAGGCACTTCGGAGACACAGTGTGTGGAACTTGTATTTCCCTCTTCCAATCCTCAGAATGTTTAGTGTGGGGAGAGGGGGGCTGGTGTGTGAACAATCCCATCTCAAAGCTTTCTCTAAGCCACCTCAGAGATTTTTTGTTTCATTTTTTCTTGCTTGTTTACAGTGGCTGATCACAGTCTTAGACTCAATTACCTCATAGGGCTGTTATGGGTATAAATTGGGATTATAAGGAGACCAATTTATGGTGTTAATAATATTGATTTATTTTATTGCATCCTGTGCATATTAGTTTTCTCTGTCTTCCCTTATTCAGTTTTAAAAAAACACAAAACTTTGATTTGGTTCATTGCTGAACTTGGTATTCATTCTTATGCTCTGCACTTTATTCCGGCTTCAGTCTGCATTGTACGTTTTGCTCCTATGGCAGTCAGTACTACAAAGGCACCCTCAGAGTTCTTCATGACTTCTTGGAACTTCAGGATACACCTAAGGCATAATGTGGATGCAGGGGGTGGAAATATCAGTTGTTCCTGCATGGGCCCCCTAGACCCCATTAAGAACATGATTGGTAGGAATTTGGTATGCATATGCTACGTACCATCTGCACTGTGGGCTCCATTAGGACTCCATTAGGGTCACGTCATCTGCACGAGCATTGTCAAGTTCCAAATCTAATGGGGTCTTCGGGCCCCATAATCTGAATTAGCCATAGCAATCTGTTCCTGCACCCGGAAAACCAGATTTCAGAGTCTGGGTCTGCACGCATGCCTGGCCAATGGTGTACAGGGGCAGGCCGATGTGGCTGCTGCCTTCCCTCTTTGTAGAATGACTATGCAGGTGAGCTACGCAACTAGTGACTGGCAACATAGCTACATAGGCAATTCTACAGTTGTCTCCCTTCCATGTCCACTGTGAGTGGAAGTGACTTTTGATTGACAGTACCGTAGGCCAATTGTGCCACACTGCAGGTGGCACTTCCTGCACAGGCCTATTCAGGGCCTTTGGATGGGTGCTATGTCATCCACATGACAGCCCTGTTTAGAACCCATTGCCAATGGGTGGTATATGACCCGTGCAGATGTATGGTGTCTTTGTTTAGATCTGGAACTACAAGGAATGGATTCCCCAAGGAATGGATTCTGAAGATCCAGATTTACTTAATCCAGATTAACTTCAGTAAGTGTGAAAACGGCCATCCTCTGGTCCTTTCAAGTGTTACACACACAACGTTTCCCACATGTGGATGAAGTCTACAGTTTGGTTGAGATTTATGGATCTGAGTATTTTGATTTGTTCAGTAGTTATGCAGAACCCAACTTCACCGTGTCAGGCAGAGGCCATGCAGTTAAGGAAGCAGAAGCACATTCAGATAGTAGCATGGACTACTTCATTGGAAGTGACAGGGGAGGGGTAAAGCTCTACATAGAAACCTTTCTTGGATATTCCAAACAGCTGCAAATGAAAACACAGTTCAAGAAGATCCAAGTGGGACTTTCAAATGGGACTTTGCCGTTCCCCCAGCTCCATAACTCAATGGAGATGCAGTCCAATGTTGTTCCTGTAAATGTAAACAGGACTTTATACTCCTTCAAACTGCTGCAGATTTTAACTCTTTTACATGTATGCTCACAAGATAATATAGGATCTTTTGGGGGGGGAGCTGATAAAAATAATTGTCATGTTTGTTTGTTTGTTTGTTTGTTTGTTTATCCATCCAGCCAAATATCCTAAGCTTGCAGGACAGGTTACCAAAAAATTTTATCACAGTATTACAAATACAGTTAAAACTGAATTCACAAAAACAACCCACTGAAATTTCATTGAGTAATTTTAAACAAATGACTTGCAAATCATCCAGTTTAACTGAGATTCACTCCAAGTTTTTAGATCAAATTACTATATTCTGGTTTGTTTGGTCACATGGAAATACCTTCCAACATTTTCCCCGCTCAGTATTTTATTTTTAACTTATATGCACTTCATGATCAAACAAACAATAGCAGAGCTTCCTTCTTGGTAATCCGTTACTATATGTTGCCTGCGAATTACCACTTTGATGTTACTGCTAAACTTTTTATGCCACTTCCAAGAAGAAAGGTCTCTCCAAATGCCAGTCAAAATGAGTGACTTTTTTTCTGCCTTTCACTTTTTTTCTTATGTTTCCTATCTGTTTACCTCTGCCAACATCATTTGTGAAATAACAACATTGCCACATCCTGTACACTGATATCTTTATACCCTCAGTCATTTCCAACTACCTAAGGATAAAATGATGTACTGTGTCTCGCTTCCCCCTCATAACATTTTTCCTAGCCAGACAGAGCTTACAGTTTTCCTTTAAAAAGACACAATGGTGCCACCTAAAGGAAGTACTTTACAATTCTCAGTAATGCTAACCTTGAGTCTCCATTGTGCTCTGTTGTGTTGCAAAGATCTATTAAATAAACAGATTATAACACAACCTCAGCTATGTGCAGCCAGTAGCCTTTAAACACTGTAGTGTGAATGCACTTGTACTTTTTACAAATGTATTTACTGTTTTCTAGAAATAAAGGCAAACAACTTTTGTGATCTATTCAACTGAGCAGTTTTATGAAATGTGTGTTTGGGGGAGTAGGTATTCAATTTATTTCAGTTCATGACCAGTACACATTAACTAAGGGTAGAGTGGAGTATGATAAATATTACATACATGGCTGGAACAGTAGATTCAGTAATGTGATACATAAGCATTAACAAATGAAATCAAGTGAAAAGGAAAGATTTTTGTCACGCAACTTTGTTATTAAAACAGAAACAGAAACCCTTTGTAAATGTGTATTTTATTCACTTATTCCCTCAGTCTTCATTACATTAATTAAGAAATGACATTGATTTCAATTCAAATTGAGATCCATCTCACGTGTGTCATATCCTTTTCTTTTCTTCAAAGTCGCTCATTGGTTCCTATGCAAACAGTCTTTGATCTGTGCCCCTTGGATATTCAATTCATGGCAGCTGTTATTGCTTATTTATTATTAATCTGAAGCATTTCTATACCATTTCCTCAGTTCAAACAGAATCTAAAGCAGTTCATGAGAAAACTTTATTTTTATTTATTTCATTATTTGTATTTCTTTCCCACCCTGTACCTGAAGATCTCAGAGCAGGGAACAACATTTGAAATCAGACATATTTTAAAACAACAACACTGTATATTAAAACAGTAGTAGTGTCTGTAAAGTGGGAATTATAAAAATTTATAAAGTGTACTAAAATGTGGTAATATTAAACATGGTAATAAAAACTGGGCGCAGTGTTGGCCCATAGAAGTCTCCCATTCAACACTACGGATGTGCAAGAATATTTGAAACATTTAAAATTCGATTGAATTCATTCAAATTCGGACATTCAAATTTGAATACGCATTGCATACATATCCGTATGCATCTTATTTGTATCTGTACACATTTGCACAGATACATACGGGATGAAAGCAGGATGCGTACAGATGCGTACAGATGTGAATGGATGTGTACAGACAAATGTCGACAACGTTTGTATCTTCAAATATGAATCAAATATTTGTATGAATGTATTGAAATCAAATCAAAAGTGAATACGTTTGTACTTCAAACATGCAAATTGATTCAAATTTTCGGATATTGGATTTGAATCTAACTGAATGCTGAAAATTGCATTTGTGCACAACCCTATTCAAAACTAGTAAGATTTGCTTTTAATACCCACGTAGGCAAGATACGCTTGGCAACGTAATGGTGTCATGTGATGACCCAAAGGGTAGAGGATCTACATGATCCTGCGCCCATTAGGCCTTTATCTTGCCTCAGAGGGATGGAAAACTCTGTAAATTAGGTTATGTTCTCACAGAGCAGGAGAAAGCACTCTGAGAGTGCTTTTCACAACTCTGCTGCCACCACTGCTATGCAAATTTACCTCATCAGGTTTCCTGCTGGTAATCTGACTGACCCTCTTTTAATAGAGAAGATGGCTGAGTTCCAAGGTCACTTCCTGTGTCTTCAAAAATTGGCCCAACTGGAAACAAAACTTGCTCAGCTTCAGCGTTGACACTGCCATGAGTGGTCTGTATATATGTGTATGTGAGACAGAGAGAGCAGCATGCCAGTAAAGTTGCCAGTTCATTGATTATATGTGTGGCATTCTACCACAGAGAAATCAGTGAAAAGTAAAGTCAACATTGCAGCTTGAATTATAGGATAGATACACTGGCGTTTGTAATGCAGCTAACTGAATACAGAGGCATTCTATCTCATCTCCTGAAAAAGCAGATCCATGCAAGTAAATTAGTGCATAGATCTGTAATGAATTGGTTAAATCTTGTATTTGAATGGAGGTTTCATCAAGGAGATATGTGTAGTTTACAGATACCATGACAGAACACAGCAGAGTAAGGTAGTCATATATTTAAGGATGTGCTTTCTACTTTGAGCAATTAACCCTTAGAAATAAAGCCCAGCAATTCTCAAAAAACCTGATATTTGAACTTCAGTTTCACTTTAAATTTAATTTCTGAACCCTGAGACTTTTAAAAGGGCCTTTCCTGCACTTACCTTACCGTATGTCATGTCCAGACCGGGCAGCAGCAGTAAGGACATGCACACACATGCACACAAGATGCCAAGTCAATTTGCAGAGTCCTTGGGGATATAGAGTATATGTAGTCAAACAGGCCAAGAGTTGGGTTACCAGAGAATCGTTGTTAGTCAGGAAATCAGTCAGGAGTCAGGAATCAGAGTTCACATGATTCAGGGGTTGCCAAGAAGATTCTTTGTTTGCAATGGATGTTGCTGGATTGGGTGTTCCTTAAGCAGGACTTGGAGAGTCATGCCTCCACTGACACAGCTGTTTGGCTCCAGAGACAACTTGGGTCTTGGCAAGGCACAGTTTCTGAGTCTGAACCTGAGTCCTCTGCTTCTGGGGGGACAGAACCTTGCGGCATGCCTCCCTTGTTTTGGCTGGCATGGGTAGGAACCTCACCATCTGAGGAGTCAGAGAGGGCACAAGGCATGACACCGTATTCCAGGACAGACACTCTGGTCTAGTCTATAGCATGGAAGAATTCCAGTCCCACTGTTCTATTTGTCTGTCTCCAATAAATGACTGATGGGATGGGAGTTTTGAGGACTGACCGTTGTCATTTGAATGCGAGATAAAATGGAATAACTCAAAAATATGAGAATATAAATGTAAAGGAAGAAGAGATATCAATGAAAAAACTAAAATATTTTAAGATAAGACACAAAATCCTTTGTAAACTGTGGAATAAGCATGAACTCCATTAATGCTTGCTTTCACTATGTGTCATGGATCCATTCAACATTTATTTCTGACAGCCAAGATAAGGTATGTCAACAGCTCTGGCCATAATTTTTCATTTACCATCTGCATTTCCAAAATACTTACAATTATATGCATATTTGACTCAATATCTGAATTGGTTGTGCTAGTCCGTATTAAGAATATCAAACAGAAATAATCACCGAGTGTAATGATAAAAAGTAATGGGCCTGAAAGAACCCAGACCTGTGTTCAAGTCCAATGTTCATTACATTCCGGATAAGGTTTCCTATGGTTCATTAGACAAATCACAGCAGGGCTGCTGCTGGTTTCTGTTGCTTTCCTGAAAAGTGTCAATCAGTTCTTGTCCATCTCAAAAACATTTCCTGCACAGCATCACACTATCAGAACTAAGTAGCAGGTTGAGAAAACGAGTGACACATTTACAGTGTCACATCTCTGAACAACATCAACAGTCTGCTTATCTGCTCTGGCCTTTTCTTCTGCCACTGAATAAACCACTAAACCACTCAAAGCTCTTGGAAGAAGAATAAAGTAAATGTCCATATGTATTGCAGAGGACATAATATACTCTAAATGACTGATAGGAAAGGTCGAAACTGTTAACAAGGACTGGATTCCATTACAACTGTTGAATGCAATAAGTATATGTGGTCTTCAGACCAAAAACTAATCTCAAGACCATACTTAATCAACTGTATAATATGCCTACAATTGCCAAGGTCCATATATATTAGACTCCTCCACAGGATTAAATTGATCACAGGGCCATAAGTGGATTCACAATCAGCATCTACCTATTCAAATCAAAGGAGAGAAAAATTTCCATGAATGGAAACAAGATTCATTTTCTAAGCTCTGGTACATGCATTAGTCCTCTGACCTTGTAACTACCAACATAAGATCATAAGGAGTGCCCCACTAGATCAAACCCATTTACTCTTCAAGCAACTGGCCTTCAAAGGCATACCAACTCATGTTGCCATCAGTTCTAGGAGTCATTGATAGCCTTGGCTTCCACAAATTGGTCCAAACTTTTAAAAAACCAGCCAATCTGATGTTCCCAGCACATCTCATAGTAGCAAATTCCGAAATTTAACTAAGCATTGAGTTTATCTTTTTTTAAAAATCCTTTTGTCTGCCTTGATTGATCTAGGGGTGCAATCATAGGACCTTTCCGCACAGGCTCTAAAAATGGATTTAGAGCCTGTTCAGGGAGGGATTAAGACATGGCTTCCGCATTGGAGGCCACATTGGAGCCCCTTTGAGGACGCTGCGTCCGCATTTCAGCGCGCAAGATCGGTTTCTTAAACCAGTTTTGCCACCGAAATCCTGCCCAGATGTAAGACCTAAAAAAATTAGGTCTTACATCTGGCTTTTCCCCTGAAACCATTTCAGAAGCAAACGCTTTTGCAACGGCAGGGGAAAGAGCCGGATTGCCGGCACATGCCCACATATCAAAGAGGGAGAGCGCATGCTCTCCCTGTTTGACAGCTGAGACCGCCCACTGGCCTCCGCCATTTGCTCCATCAGAACCAGCATGGCAAGGCCGGTAGCCGGCTTCTCCAGGTTCCCCTTTGCCTGAGAAGGTGCGATGGCACCTTCTCGAGCGAGAGGAAAGCCACAGCCCCCACCCCCACCCCATCCCCTGCCTGAGGTCACGTGCTCACTATCAGCGTCTTGCCTTGTGGATGCTGGGCCACTTCTGGCAGCAGGAGGCTCGACATCCATGGCCATGCATGCCCCATGGCCTCTCATTGGCCAGCCGCCCTCACGAGGGTGGCTGGCCAATGGGAGGCAGCGGCGCACGCACATGCAATGGATGCCAGGCCTCCCGCTGCCAGAAGCGGGCCAGCAGCGACAAGGTAAGATGCCAGTCACGAGCGCACGCCCCCAGGCATGGTGGTGGGGCTGCGGCTTCCCTCTTGCTCGAGAAGGCACCATTGCAGCTTCTCGGGCAAAGGGGAACCCGGCAAAGCCGGCTGCCGGCCTCGCCATGCTGGCTCCAATGGAGCCAATGGCGGAGGCCGGTGGGCTACCCCAGCTGTCAAAACAGGGAGAGCATGCGCTCTCCCTCTTTGACAGGGCAGGGCCTTCGGCGGCTGGATTGGGATGGGTGTGGTGCGTCCACACCAGCACCCTCTCCAATCCAGCCCTGCCACCATGGCCCCGCGCATGTGCGGACACACGGGGCCTCCGAGAATCTGTCCCTGTTTGGGACAGATTCTTTGAAAAAATGTTTTGCTGGGAAACGGATCTTTTCCATCCTTTTAATGGAGGCATGTGCAGAAAGGCCCATACAGGGCTTTTTTTGGTTGCCCTTTAAGAAAATGTTTCCCTTTTGTAGTTACATCAAAGAAAGAAAGAAAGAAAAGCCTGACAGTAAAAAGAATAATCCTACCTGATTTTTCCTCACTTTGATGTCTTCACCCTCCAAGTCTGGCAGTGTTTCCCCTGATGATGAGTGTTCACTACTGATTGGCCACTTGTCTACCCAGCTTTCTATGTCCCTTACTGATTGCCCTCCAGCTTGCTGTGTTCCCATGCCAGGATTGGCTGTATTTTACTCTTCTGTGCTTACATAGCTTCTGCCCAATATGAATAAAAGAAAGAGTCAGCCTGGATGTTATTAAATCCTAAATGAGGAAAAGAAACTCATTGCCAGTTTTTGAGGTAGGTTAAGATGAGTTTAGGGAGAAAATGTTCTGCCCTTAGAGCCTCACATGCACCCAGAGGGCACTCTTTAGACATGACTGATTGCACCTTAGTTTCATTGGGTAACCTCTGGTTCTAATATTTTAGAAAAGAGGGAAAACTACCCTATCAACTTTGTCCTCGCCTTGCATAATTTTATACAGCTCAATCAGCAGTCAGCATGTCCAACACACACTCAACTACTTGCATTCCTAATTATCCAAAATGGTCTACTACCAGAAGCCCTGCTCCTCTCAGAAGTGAGTTCTCAGCGGAAGAGGAAATTTGTAAAGGAGAACTTCCCTGTTCCTCAGACTGATGTCCTCTTTCCCCAAGACCCCCATGTACTGTATGTGACATTCAAAGGGCTGCCACTCAGCAAGTGGGACTCTGCTATTGGGTCTCCTAGGGTTCCATCCATCTTCTATTACATAAACATATGCAGATAAAATGCATCTATCTGCCCTAGTACTGCCTAGTTCAGTCAAGTATGCATCTTAGTTCTGCAGTCTATGAGCCTTTTAACAGGAAATGGATCTAGAATGAAGCAGTAAGCCATATCTCCCAGTACAGTGCAGCTGTTGGAGGAAATGCTGTGCACAAGGAAAAGGCTACTGAAGTGTGTACTCGGCTGCTCACTCTCCTGTTGCTCCTCTGATTACCTCTTTTCACTCTGTTTTGAAAGCAGCTCAGAGATGGGATCATGAGGAACCTATTGTTCCCGTCCTGCCACTAATTCACATTAAAGGCCACTAGCATGAGGATGCAACCATCTCCGAGCTGCTCTGAGTCGATGCAGTTTCAGATCTGCAGGCGTCTCTCTCTGAATCTTCTGAAAACTCATTCAGTCTTTCTCAATGTCTTCAGAGAGAACTCTTCCGGAATCCCTTTAAAGAAACTTTTGGTTAGCTACAGTAACTTCCAAGAGCCAAAAAGTTCAACATTCCCACAGGAATCTATATTGTACAGCATTGTGGAGCTGTTCAGAGTGTCATAGAAACATAGAGAACACACCAGTCAGGAAATTAGATGAAAGCTTTATTGTCTCTTTTCAGCAAAAACTGAATAGCAACAGGAAACTCCTGACTCTACCCAGATACAGCTAAATCAGTATCTCCTAGTGACTAAACTGTATAATGACAGTATCCACACAATACATAGGCTTTCCATTTACAAAAATATTTCCATCCAGTGTAATTTATAATAAGAGGCCTCCTTCACCTACTGTGAAGTGGTACAATAGTGACACATGTTTGAATAGGTTTTGCATTCAGCATGGTTGTTTTGACCTTGGAATCTCCCTTCAGGTTTGGAAGGCAGTGATGGTGGGGGAGGGAGAAAAGGAAACCCTTTAGATCTTGCCGCCTTTGAGGCAGCTTGCCTCTACTCTCACCAAAATTACCAAAAGAAATCTGTAACAGGGAAGAACAAATGCCAGAATCTGGCAGCTACTTCTCCATGACCCATGCAATAAAAATCCATTCATCTTTTCTCTGACAACCAAAACAGTTTTTATAAAGGTAAGATGAAGAAATTGAAATTCCAGTTCTTTATATATTTGCATTTTGCCTTTTTTCCCTCTTTATACCCAGAGGTCTCAGAGTGGATTACAGTAAAAGCAAAATTTAAAAAGAACACACTAAAACAGTGCTTGAAATTAGGGAAAGGAAACTCTTTCCTTAGCCAAAAGCCAGTTCTAGAATTCTTACCTGGAAGCCTGTGTTGAATTTGAAGGGACTTTTGTATCATAGGATCATAGAATTGGAAGGGACCTCTAGAGTCATCAAGTCCAACCCCCTGCTCAATGCAGGATTTCCTAAACCATCCCAGACAGATGTAGGTCTAACCTCTGTTTGAAGACCTCCAGTGAAAAAGAGCTAACCACCTCTCATGGCAACTGATTGTCCTCACTATCAGGAACTTTTTCCTAATATCTGATCTGCACTGACTCCCTTGAATTTCATCCCATTGTTCCTAGTCCTCCCATCTTGTGCAAGTGAGAATAGGGACAATCCCTCTGCATTGTGACAGCCCTTCAACTACTTGAAGACTGTGATCATGTCTCCTCTCAGACTTCTCTTCTCTAGGCTAAACATTCCTAGATTCTTCAACCGTTCCTTGTAGGACTGTTTAGGACCTACACACTAGCAAACGTAGTGCAGCAAGAGAGCTGAACAGCAATTCATTGCTAACCTATGACATTCGGGCTTACTTCCACATTGGATCAAAGAGTTTTGCCACATATTATGAATATCAAAGCTAAGTGGCAAATTAACACTAAGGACATCCACTGCACCTCTGGGCATTTGCTGTTACTGCCTATAGGAACAGAATTATTGAGTTGTGCCTTGCTTTGCTGTAGGCGTCCTCATAAATTGGGACTTTTTCTGGATTATATCCTGGAATAGGCACCTGCCATCAGTGTGCAAGTCTCCACAACAAGGGTGGGAGATCCTGAGGTGATGCCTCAGCAATGGCACCTTGTTTGTTGTCCAAATGGGAACTTCCATATCTCCCTTTGAGCCCCATGGTAACAAAGTACTCCATCGAAGAGCATGATATCACACTTGTAGGCATCTTGTGCATGTTCCTCAGAAGGACATCATGTCTTTTGACATGCACTTCATGCCACCAAAAATGGAAAGGCAACATCCTGGATCCTTTAACAAGGCACCTGCAGTAAAGATAACCTTTTCATATCTGGAAAATCAGTCTGTTACAGACATCTCAATCTGACAAACAGGAAATGAAGGCGTCTTCTGCTATTTTACTTTTTGACTTAGGAGCTTTCACTTCTCATTAACAATCTGTTTTGTTCACAGAACTCTGCTGCTTTAATCCTTTTTATGATTTCAATTATTGTTTACATTAATGCCAGCCCAAGAACACCTGTCTGAAAAATATATTATCTGGAACAGATAGATATTTAATAAAAGGAAAAAGAAAACAAGATAACAGCAGCCTTATTTTAGAGAGAAAAAAGTTCTGAAAAATATATAAACATTATCATCATCAGTTTATTTGTATTCTGCCTTTCCATTGTATGCTCAAGGTGGTTTACAAGCAATTAACAAAATAAAGAGAAATTATTAAACAGAATAAAAAAGCAAAGTACAGTAATCATGTCAACATATAACATAATAATATAAAGTCTCAGTAAAAAGAATTTTAAAAATTCTGACAGTTGCATAACAAGCATAGCCATTCTCCCTTGCAGAATGTGCAGCAGGTTTCAGGTCAAGAGCCAGGCAGCCTTCTATGCAGAGACCTTCACCTGCATGCGGGTGGAGATAGAAGTCAAGGGAGAGACTTAGGCAGGGTCAGCAAAATACCCCAGTTGGATCCACTGAGCAACTCTTGGGTGCCCACCCAGTACCCTTGGCCCAGGAAGAGACTCATGCCAAATTTGCACTTACCTTTTTGGAATGGTCTCCAAAGACCATCCCAGGCCAATTAACAACAGGAATGGTCAGACCCATTTGCATGCTGCTGGAACAGTTCTGTTCATGTCCAGCATCCCTAGCAATGAAAATGGAAAACCTTCCTGTTGTGGCACTGGTGTCATGTGCAAACATCAAATGGCCCACTCAGCCCTCATCATGATTGGACAACAGGACATCTCATCTAATGTGCAGTGAAGGGATGAGCTGTAACACCAGGAGGTATTCCATACACACCACTCCTGAGCCGTTCCCAATGCCATGGGACTGCCTATGAAGGGATGTGCATGAATGTTTTTCTGGCATTCATTTCAAAACATGCCCATGCCTTAAGATCTGGAGAGGAGGCTCTCCTGGTTGCTCCACCGCCTTAATAAGTGAGGCAGGTGGACACCCGGGAGAGGGCCTTCTCAGGAATGGCTCACAGGCTATGCAATAGTCAGGAGGTATTCCATCCACCCCACTCCTGAGCCATTCCCAATACCATGGGACTGCCTGCGGACAACATTTAACCTGTCCACAGCAGATAAGGCTCAGGAATGACATGGGATACTTCTGGGACAGCAATCTGTAATCTGTGTGGGATGTCCCCCCCCCCCCCAAAAAAGGTAAGAATGGAATTAATGTGGAATGTTCTCTAAGGTAAGTGTGGGATCACTGAGGGATGTTTCCTCAGGCAAGAGCAGCAGATGCCCCTAACTGGATCTCCTGAGTAGCTCAGAACTAACACAATTGCCTACGGTACTTGGGACCTTAAGTACACTTAAAGTGTACTTAAATACATATGTGTTGCTTGTGCACTGAGGAAACAGAATCACATCCATTAAAAATTAAAGCATATTACTGAAATCTATGTTTACCTTATACAGATAAACAACAGCAGTCATGAAGGAGCCTTTCTAATCTATATGGTAATGTAGATCCTAGACATGCATGCCAGCAGGCACCCTAAGTTACATAAATACTGTACCTGTGCAAGATGCCAAAGTACATATTCAGACAATTCAAGTCAAAGAGTTCTAGGAGCTACAAATCATGTTCAGACTGAATGTCACTGAATTAAGAGTATGACTGGGGTGAGGTACATACTTTGTTTATGTCGTCAGCATTTGCAAAAGCAGAAGCAGAGTGGTATTACCACTTGATAGCATCCATTTCATTCACAATCAATCAGCATGCTGAACTAATTAAACCCATGCCATAGCACCAGAGGCTCCAAGCGCAAGACTCTGCCAACACAGGCTTGGAAAATAACTCAGGCTAGGTGGCAGGCAATAACTTTTAAAGGCAATGGCTTTGAAAAGGCAATGGCTGATATCTGAAACAGGACAGAGAGGTCTTCATACATTCAATTAGTTATTTAGTTTATATTTTAGTTTATACACCTTCTTCTACCTTTCCCTAATATTGAATTAAATTTGTAAACTTACATTCCATTCTGGCAGTCTTTGAACCACTTCTACAGTACAGCCATTTCTCCTTATACAGAGGTTGTGATCAGATACAGCAAAAGAAAAAGAAAAAAGAAAGCATCTCTGAGACAGGTCAGAGATGACTTAGGTTGCCTCCAGACATTGAGGTAAGCTTCAGAGCCCCTGTGGACCTGGTCACATGAATGTCAATTTGCACATGACCATCGATTGGCAGCAGCACAGCAGCAGCAAGAAAAGTGCAAGTTTAAAAGCTGTTGTTTAATAAATCTTTGCATTTTCCTCGCCTGGAGGGAGGGAAGGGTAGAGTATCAAGCATCCTATGTCTTCTCTTCCTGGGTAGCTTTCCCTCATCCCATCAAGGTGATGGGAAACAGCTGTGTAGGGAATTCAGCGCTTTAAGCATTTCTGGAGGCATGATCAGAAGTGGCATGTGTGTCCCTCACACCTCTCATGAACATTCTAGAAGAGAAAAGGTGGATTGGGGAGAGGACATGAGGGTCACTGTCTCTCTGAACACAGCCACAGTTTGCCACCAAAACAGCTGGGACAGAGGGCAACCCCCAAGACATTACCAGGACTCATTTTCTTAAGATATCTTGTGTAAATTGGAGAGAAAAAGCAGGCCCTGTGTCTGGTTTTGTGTGATTGCATGAGATAAACAGCTCCTGAGTTGTGTGTCAGGGAAGGAGACATTCTTCTTTCTACTGTTTTGATGCACAATGTTTCACTCCATGGATGTTTCTGCCTGGAATAGCTGTGGTGCACTCCAGGTCAGATTTGTCCCAGCTCAGAGGCATGGGGTTAGATTGCATAAGAGATCTTCGCCAGGGTGGCTGTGATATGTTGCAAATGTGTGGCATCACACTTCTTGAAAGAGAGAGGCCAAGGTTGCTATGATATAGTTCTGTTAATCTTTTCAGCAAGGCTGCATCCACTTGTGGCTTAAGGGCTGATTCCTTAATAATGGAAAGCAGAAATGGTCAAGTGGAATTCACCCCCTACCCCCCCCCCCATGGCTCCAAGCTCTGGGATCATTGGTGCAATGAAACAGCAGTAGCAGTATTTCCACTCAGGCCCATTTCAAAGTGGACCAGAAATGGCCATGGAAGTCAGCCATTTCCCTTTCTTCCTAAAATGAGTTGAGGCAAAAACTGGGTCTGGACCTCCCTGCTGCCACCCCCCACCATACATCCACATGGCAGGAGAGGATGAGTCTTGCATCACACCCTGGGAAGGTATAAGCCATCTTGTATTGGATAGGACAGCATAGGTGGCTGGATATAGCTCCCACTCTGCCATGTGGGTGCCCACTTTCCCCATGTGCATAGTAACTAAAGTGGCAGTGTAACTAAAGTGAATCCCAGACTATCCATTGGACATCAGGCAATGAAAATCAACTCACTTTTTAGTCATTCCTCTGATCCCCTTTTTACATCACTGTGCACATGTGAATGGCAAAAAAAGAAAATAGATTTCTGCTGAAATTTCAAAGGGACTGAAAATGTGCATTTTTTTTTCTGATTTACTGATTTACTGCTGTGAAAGTGCAGGAAGCCATTTTGAAACCATTTTTAATGTGCATTAAAGCCCTAGTAGGAACATGGCCAGAGAGAAACATCTCATATTTAAGGTACCAAAAAAACCCTGTAAATCTACAGAGTATAGAGGTGTGGATCATGTGTGTTTCTAGCCGTGGGGCAAAGTCCATGATGCAAGAGACAAAAAGATACATTAATGTAGTCTAATTTTCTTGCTGGCAATAATAACTTCACAGGATTATTGGAAGATTGGTGAGGAAATTCAGTTAATGGTGGTTTCCTTTTTCCTCAAATGATGGAAATCATACTAGTTTACCCATTTCCTTGGCAAAGAGGCACCTGGTCAAGATACTACAGCTCCTCCTTGTCCTTGGCTTAAGTACCAGGGTTCTTCTGACTTTGGTTGGTCTATCCTCTATGTCCTTGTCAAGAATGGGATGGCAGATAAGAATGAATTGCATAGCCTATAAAAATGAAACTCCTAGACCTACATATTTAGACTTTGACAGACACCTAACCAGGAAGTGTTGTGTTCCAGCGGTCAGAAGGAACCAAGCATAATTCTTTAGTGGCTGTTAACAGGTTGAAGTGGACACAGGTTGTATATTTTGCTTTTCTCTTTCTTATATCCTTAGTTGAATGTATTTTAAATCAAGATTGTTTCATCTGTAGAGCTGTGCAAATTCAGGAATTAAGAGATTCAGCACAATCCCATACCAGGAAGGAACAAATTGACTTCTGTCCATCTCCAGGCCAAACTGGTTACAAACGGTTAATCACAAAGTGCACTGTGCAAACCTGTTGCCATTTCTCTGCCATACTTTCCCTTCTCCCAGTCTGGGCAGACTTGCAGGACAAGGGGGTAAGAGCTGGTTGTCACAGCTGACAAAGGGTTAACGGAGAAATCAGCAGCACTGGGTTCATCAAAAATGTCTTGAAGTTCCATGTGCAGTTCCACTGGGTCTCACTAAAGTCCAACAATGTGGCAAATCTCTTCTTGTTCCATTCAGAAGAATTGTATCAAATATAAATTCGTGTGGCTAATTTCAGAGAAGCCAACAATTCCACGCATTGGTGCATATGGGTGCACTCAAACATATCACCCACTATTGCTACCATCACCCAAAACTGGACTAGTTACAAAAGCACTCCTTGCCACCCCCACCCTGCAAGCATGTGCCAGCTTGAAGGACTAGAGAAAAAACATAGGCCTCTGGATTGTTTCAGAATCTCCAAACTGCTTCAGCTGAACCAGAGGCAGTTACATCTAGGCAGCCCCCAAACCAGAGGTGGTTTGTTTAAGCAGTGCCAAGCCACTAGATGTGGTTCATGTGTGCACAATCCAAAGAGGCTCAATGAGGTTAATGTTTACGGAAGTTTGCACAAAACAGCAACCTTAACAGGATTCACACAATGGTGAATTATGGGGCTTGAAGGTCCAGAGCGCTTGCTGTACCCATGGGAGCAGATTTGCAAATGCACACCCTTCCCCTGAGGATATATCAAAGTCAAGAAATAAATGTTCCCTGGCTTTGAAGTTTGAATAGTGCAAAAAGTGACCATAGAAGTTGACTATTTTCTGTCTCTTCCAAAATAGAGCCAGGCAGAGAGTGCAAGAAGAAGAAGAAATAATATGGCATCTACTGTAGCAATGAGAAATGAAGAACATATTTTACCTGGGAAAGCCAAAAAAGGTCATCTCAATTTATTCAAAACTACTGCATCTCATCATTTTAAATATACTGTGCAACCCTTACAGTCTAGAAATTTGTTTCCTTTCCTTATATTCAGTATGAAAAAGGGTTGGAATCACACGATACCTTTTTTCCTAAGATATTAATAGTTTTTAGGCTACATAAATATATTTCCAATATTTCTTGGCATTTCCATAAGACCACCAGGAAGGGCAGAGTTCCAGCAGAGATTTAAATCTAATTTAACTTTCCATTTATTTTGAACCTTCTCCTATACCTTACCAACAATACTGTAACAAACAGCACCTCTAAAATGAGAAACAGCCACTTCTAGGGAGGGTGATCAGAAATGGAGGAAGGAAAACTGGTAAAAGTAATTAATCTTTTCTCCATCTGCTGTTACCTCATGCTCAAAAGTGTCTGGAGAAAAAGCCACATGGGAACAATTTGGAGCAGGAAAAAAGCAGGCAGGGAAGAGGTTAAGCTTCTACTACACCATCTTCCTTCCTTGATCATGATTATGCAATGCAGAATTGCCTTCCCTTCATCTAATGGTGCTTCACGGTTAACCTTATATCTGGTCTACATCTGGACCCAAGTGTATACATGTGGGTATACTGTACTTTTGACCCAAGTTAATTTTACAAAAGTTAATGCTGGAGAAGTGATAGTCCTTCAGAATTCTCCAGAGCATCCATCTGGACCTACACCTGAATGACAACATTCCCTGGCAAAACAGGGAAGTTTATTCTTTGCAAGGCAGCAAAGGACAGCATCAATAAACTTTAGCTACTGAATGTAGGTCGAACAATGAATCTGAATGCAAGCCTCCTTGATGGCTGGAAACGATTACCTCGAAGTTTCATTTAGATAGGTCCCCAATGGGAAACAAGAAGCAGTTTCCATATGTGCTCCCTTCACTGGACATAAGCTAGCTGAACTAGCCATTTAATGCTCTCTGCCACTTATGACAAAGTACTTCCTCCTGGATACCAGGGAGAGAGGATGTTTGCCAGCCTGCTGCTGGCCCATATCAGCATTGTAAACTTGTGAGCTATTCCATGCTTTCTTTACACAATCACACAACTTGGGATTGTCAAGCAGACAAAACATTAAGCTTTTCATGCTTCCTTAGAGAGAAAATCTAAATAGAGCTTTGAAGTCCACCCTGGGATCTGAACTTATGCTTTTATGAGAGTTGTTGGGTTTTTTACTCCACACCAATATGTGAAAGATGGGTAAGAGGTAAGAAACATGAGCATCCTGTGCAACATTTGCATGGTATAAAGCTTGATCAGATTACTGAGTGAACAATTTTTATGATATTATGGCTTCCTATATGATGGTTTTATGTTTTGCTTGTAGACGACTTGCTTTAGTTGTAAAACTGAGTGCAATATATAATTAACAGAGAATAAGATGCATTTATGCAAAGAACAAGCACAGTTTTCTGTTGGACATGGAATATTTGCCTTAGGAGGGATGCTGCCCAAAGTAAGCCAGAGCAGAGGAGCAGTTACGCATGACACTTCGATTGAGAAGGTTCGAATCCATACTTGCCAGGTAGCTTACTGAAGGATCTTGTACCAATCACTTTTTGGGCTGTACCATATACCATATAATGTAGTTTTATGGATATAGTAGAAATGGAAGGGAAATCACTTAGCATGTATCCTAGATGAATTATTTAATGTCCAAACAATTATAGATCAAAGCAGCAAAGAAATATAAAGCTGTAAAACAGAAAATAAAGATTGTTTTGAGCCTTTTCACATAAAGTTCCTCATTGTACACAGACACAAAGCATATATTTATAAACATAATATTGCCTGGGTAATAGGTTCTCTCTCAGTATGTTTTATTACATGAAGTATAATACTTTCATTAAAGTGTATGTACAGTGAGGAAGTTCAAATTTTTCATGGTCACATGAGAACTTTCTCTGGGGCTATGGGAAGGACAGAAGACTCACAGAGCTAACATGCTCAAACAGACAGCCCTTCCAGGAGTTCCTAAGTCAAACTGATGGCTCCAGGAGTCATCCTGGTAGTCCCAGAACACAGAGGAATGCCATCTGTATACTCCCCATGTTCTGGAACAAGGCCCTGATCCTTCTGGTGGACCTAATTAAATGGGCCTATGACAGATATGAATTAAAGGCCTCTTTATCCTGTTTCATCTAGTGCGGATGAGGAGACTGAAAATATGGCTTAAATGGCCACCTCAGAGGTATCTTTTTTCTGCATATGAACACAGGTTAGGACTAGTCATGTATTGCCTCAGTGCTAATAAGGGACCACTATCACTTAAATGGTATAAAATAATTATCAGTCATAAAGTTCCTGTGTTGCCTAAAGAAGGGGAGGTTGCTTTCTCTACAATACTTAGGGTGAATTCCCATTCAAGGAATAAAGTGCAATATGCAAGCTATTTACATCGTGATATGTAAAGCGCATTAAAAGGAAGCAAAGGAGCACCTGGCAATCGGATTCACCCCGATTTTGTGTCCCCACTCTTAAACACTTAAAATGCTTCCAAAAACAGATTGGGGAAAGCAATTCTTTCCACTCCTCAGTCTTTTCCTACCCCTCTCTCCCCATTGCCCAGGGCACATGGCGGTGGCTGCAACTCAAGCCCCATTTGCCCACTCAACTCTACACCCACCATCCCCAGCAGGGGTCCCTCCCCCAAAAAAGCACCCTGGCTGGCTGGCTGGATTGTCAGGGGAGAGAGAGGAAGGAGGGAGGGACGCCCGCTCACTTCACTGGATCCACTAGCTGGTTAGAAAGACTGAGTGGAGGCTGGGTGACCTCCTCCTCCTCCCCACCCGGGTGAGGCGAGGCGAGGTGAGGCAAGGTTCCCCCTGGATCAACGCAGTGCTCACTTTGTTGCTGCCGCTACCTGCACACACACACATACACACTTGTGCACTCCCATGTGGGAGATGTGCAAGTGAGCGAGTGAGCAGTGCTGCCACTGTGGCAGGGGGGTGAGAGGGAGACATGGACTGAGATCTGCCAGAAGTAAACCTTTTAATGTAACCCAGTTTTCCACACCTGCAACCTTTAACTCTGTAAAATGCATGGGTGGGAAAGGAAACATAAGGTGTGAAGTGGGTGTGAAGTGGGTGAATTGTTACAATGAAACCGGCTGCTGTACAGGGGAATCCTGCCATTTTAACTGACAAGGGGCTGTCCTGCAGGGTGAAAGCCCATCCGTTTCATGACGTGTTTGCCCAAATATTGCTCTAGTGTTCCCAGAGCAACGAGGAAGAAGCGTTTTAAAAGCCAAAACCAGACAAAGCACCTGAAAAATCAGGTTTTTATTTATTCCATTTTTAAGCCAAATAATCCTCAAAATACCCCTGAAACTGATTGGGGTGGGAACGACGAGGATCCAAATTGTTTTGAACCCATTTTAATTGATTGGGGGTGGGAACGACAAGGATCCAAACCATTCTGAAACAGTTTTAAAGTGGCAAGGGGAATTCAGCCTTAGAATTTCTTCAGTCTTTTGCCAAATTTCAATTTCGCTTTATAGCACCATAATAGCCAGTTGCCATGACATTGACATACTACTGTGCTACTGGCACTTTGGGAGGAGGGAGTTCCTAGTAGCCTCACACAGATGTAATAATGCTAGTGTTGAATAATCCAGTACCGGAAAGAATGCTTGTTTAAACATAAGCTTTGTCAATAGTCTAAATTGATTTCCTTCTGGATGGAAGTTATCAGATGTATACACAGGGCAACCATTAAAATTGTCAGATGCTCATACTCTCTTGAATCACATGCCTGCATCTTGGGAAACTGCTCACAAAAATGCAAGAGGATTCTCTGTGCAATCATAGGAACTAAAAGACTGAAAGCAGTAGTAAAATACAGGCATATGTGAAGGCACTTCATTTCAGAATCCCTGATCCATCACATTACTTTTTCTTCTTGGTCATTCCCTGTGCCAGAGAGTGGTTTAAAAACTAAATTAGATTTATCTTCCCATTGCCCCAAGCTGGCATCTCTTTGAATCCAGTTACAGACAAGCCTTATCTTCTATGCTGACGCAGCATTCTACCAGGAGGAACGGCCTCCCAATAGATCAGTACATAATGTGGACAAAGCATTCCAGTGAGGTTGCTGGCCCAGGCTACTAACACAGTATGGACACAACTTGACTGGTCTTTATAGAGATTCTATCTTTGCTAATAGAGATAGTACACTGGCAACATGACCTGGATCTTTTGATAAATTCTTCCTCTTTGAGGTTCAGTTCTCCAGCTTTTGAGTTCAGCATTCACTTATACTCGTTTTGGATTATTATTAGGTTTCAGACATGAAAGGGTGAAATATATTACATGAGTGGCACATTATATCTTTACACATGAAAGCACACATGAATGTGTCATTATGAGAATGTAAATGGTACCTTCTTCACATTTAACCTTGCTTCTAAGCATGTCTATAACATAGCATGCAAGCTTTCCTTTGTGAAAGCTCAGATATTCCCACAATGCCTTTCCCTGGAAATTATTTGTTCCCCTGAAATGCTTAATAGCTTCTGTGTTTTATATAGTAACACCACACCTTTATTGTATTTGCTGCTATAGCACATTTTTCCTCAGGCAGGCCAACATTCTTGGTGATAAGGACATTTTGTACAGTATCACTGGCTACACTCTATTCCATAGCCTGTAACAATACCCACCCATCCAGAAAGATGGGTGCTTTGTATAGTTTTCTGGAAAGCCACAGAAGATTATCAGCAACAGTTTCAGTTCCACAGGAAGAATTATTCTGTCAAGGCTGTTTAAACCAGCTACTTATTTGCACCAATGTCAGAGAGGCATAGGAAAGAGAAATGACATCTAGCCTACAATATTATACACATTTGTCAGCAAGCTGCATTGAATCAGTAGAACGTACCTCAGAGCAGACATTTACAGAACTGTCATGTCAGATATTATATAGCTACAGTTAAAGTTATCTCTCTTTGTCTTCAGAGTTGCTTTTCATTTTGTTACTTAACACATAGGCCATAGTTCCATGTCTGTGGTGGAAAGTCCCTGGGACCCCACACCACCAACATGCACTTCAACATTCCCATTACTGGCATGTAGGTGCATCCGATGATGTTGTGACCAGGGCACTGTGCTACGGAAACTCTAGGGAGCTTGTGCAAGCATCATTCCCACAAGCAGGATTTTTAAGGATTTCTGGTTACATTTGATTGATAACTGATTGAAGCCCATCTGAAGAGAGAGGACAAATCTGCAGATCTAAACACAAAGGTTTCTTTATCCAAGTTTAAAAGGCACACAGGAAATAACTTTATTAGACAGTAAATGGCAGCAGTATTTGTTTCGAAGTTGGTCAAATTAGTCAAATACTAAAGCAACAAAGAATGGGATTCCCCATGTAACTAAGCAGTAACTTGTCACAAGAGAGAAAGTTTTCACTAAACACTGGCAAAAAGACATACAGTATGGCCGCGTTCCCACTCAACATTTAAAAACGCATTTAAAAACACATTTTAAAAACGAAATAAAAGAACTGGACGCAAATGTGAATTTGGCTGATCCCATTACTTTCACTTTAAATCGCGTTCAGTCCCAATTCTGAGGCTCCCACTGAAAGCGCTTCGCTAAGATGATCCTTTTACTTCCCAGCACCAGTAAGCTCTGATCGCGATCACGGCAAGGAGCTAATTAAATATGCACCTCTCTGTCAGCTGGCAAGGAGCTCATTAATATGCATTTGTCTTTGATCCATATGAGTCAGCCTCCAACCAGCCTGGCCAACAAGGAGAAAGGCTCTTTATGGCTCGGAGGCAACAGGCAGCTTGAATCCTTTCATCTCCGGTTCTGCAGCCCCATGAGCGCTTGTGTCTGTGTGGGAGAAGGCAAATGACAGCCTCCTAATGACAGCCCTAATGAATGATAACCGGGAGCATCCGCATGACTCCAGGACAATACGTGTTAGCCCCTTATTTTGGATGCAGTACACTTGCAAAGTTGAGGTTTTTTTAACACGTATTGTCTCCCATGCAACCCGTATTAGGGCTTTCCATGGAGACACTCCCAGGGCAGACACGGAATACTTTCATATTATTTTTAGTATGCGGACAGACCCAAAGTGGCTGGCAAGCTTTCTGTTCTTTTCCCTGCATCAGACACCCTGTGATGCAGGGAGAGCTCAGAAGAGAGCTGTGACTAGCCCAAGGTTTGTGGAGGGCAGAATTGAAACCGGTATTCCCAGATAAGTCAAAATGTTACCTAAAGCACATGCAAGGGAGTGGAAATCAAGTCACTTTGATTCCTTAGCAGGCAACAAGGTTCAGGAGGGGAAGGATGTAAGCTCACAAATTGTCCTCAAAGTGATTTCAACAATGCCATTTTGCCCACAACTTTCTGGAACCCAAACACATTGATAAAGTTCAGCTGTTGTTGGATACTGAGAAAGGATGTGAAGTTCAGCTCTTGTAATCAGTTTCAACTGTTGCAGTCAGAAGAAGTGGACAAGCTGCTTGCAGGGGTCTGGTCTATGATATGTCTTCTTGATCCTGGCCATACCATACCACTTGCAGGGCATTTCCATTTTCAAGAAGGCAGTGCACCTTTGTGTGCGTGTGCTGTTTTATATTTCCCTGGCACAGATTCTGATGATGAAGTTTTCACTCAGCTTTTAAGTCAACCATCTGCTGGCAGTTTTCCTAAACCAATCTCCTGCCATGCTCCAACCATCATCATTCTGGGTGGAAGCATTAACAAAATAGAACAAGGAAGTATTTGACAAAATGGAACAAGGAAATATTTCCATAACCTTTGAAAATCTCGTATCTACTTCCACTCTGATTATACTGACATATACTACAGATAGGTCACATTGATTTTTGTTTTAATTCAGTATGTCAAACTGTTTTCAAATCCAAGAGATGCTAATTTATTTTATTTATTTATTTACATTTATATCCCACCTCATATCACATGGTCTTGGGGCAGGTTACAACTTGCTGCCAAAGAGATGCCCTATTGTTGTCCTTAGGGTCTCTACTCCAGACTTTCTTCAAGATTTATTCCCTTGGTCTTGGTCTTTTCCAAAGCCTTCATGAGGCACTGATGCTATTTCACCCATACCTGGAAAGACCCAGTGAACACACCAATATAGAGATGGATTGTGCTCACTCCAGCAGCACAAATACTAAATCTGGAATGATACAGAGAACATTAGCATGGCCCTTGCAAGGATGACATGTAAATTCAAGAAGCGTTCCATATTTTTAAAATTTTTAAAAAATAATTTTAAAAAATGTAGAGATGGGTTTGAACAACAGGGCCTGGGATTCTAGCCTAGTATTCTTAACACCATGCCTCTGTAGGCTGGAATATGCTGGGGAAACCTTTTCGGCAATGCTCCAGGAAGTGCCACTAAAAATGGCATATCACTGAACACTACCTATCTATATCCCTTCTAGACTACATGCTTCATGGTTTAAAAAAAATTGATCATGTCTTCCTTGGCAAAGGTCTAGGTTATCTAAACAAATTTTGTGGAGGGCCACTCAGCATGGAGGCTCCCTCAATGCAAGTATATTATGATTCTTGCCAACTACATAGATTTTTAACTCTGTTATCCCCTTCTCCCCCGTTATGGGCTACAACTGAGAACAATGAATTACAGTATCCTATACAGTACTATTTGGCTAAACAAATGGACTATAAATCTGCTAAAGTACCTAATCACTTGACATATTTCACTCCCGTCCCTTTTGCCACGGAGCATCCCCAAGGTAAATGCTGCGGGGAAAACCTGCAACTTCCAAAAAGAGCAGTAAAACTTTTCTTTAAAGGGCAGGTATTTTGTCACGGGTTTTCCTGCTTTTGTAGCACTGGAAGCTTGTTCAAAACCCTAGCATGGGGGTGCTCAGAGGCAAAAGAAGATTTTTAGCACACTTTAAATTGCTTGGGGATGCACCCACTAATAATATCCATGATTGTGACTGCTAAGGCTGAGGTAGCACTCCAATGGCAAACCCCTACACAGCTGTCTATGAATAATTGGATTATGTGTTCTTGGTCTTTGCTACTAAATGAACTCATAACAACTCAACAGCTTAAAATGCAGACAATGGAGCAGCAAGCTGGTTTATAAATAAATGGTCTCCTCTCATAAAAAAGCTCAGAACAACCTCTCTACTCCCTACCCCTTCCTGTTCTCTAACCATTGTGAAGAACATTTGATCTTGTTCATATTTATTTCAAAGCACTCTTGATATCACCTGAAATCACTTGCAGATCAGTTTAGGAAATCAGTCCTTTGTAGTCCCTTCCCCCTTGCAGTCTGCTGAACTGTGACATCACTGCAGTTTAATCCACTTATTCTATCTGGTAATCTTAAATTTTTAAAATATATCTAAATTGTGAACTGCCACATCACATAACAATCCTGTGGGACATGACTGCATAGCATAGTCATTTTTCTTATTCCTAGCCTGGACAGGCATTTATAATACATTAACTAAGGTGTGTCCCTGATATCCTTTTTAAGCCCTTGTTTGAATCTACAAAGGTATAATGAGCAGTGATACAGCAAATAAAGGAACCCAATAGTTGTCACTCCACAGAAGATTGCATTAAAATCTCTGAGCTTTTGTATTAAAGAGATAAAGTGACTGGTAACTATTCTACATAAATAAAAGTTTTGGCAAACTCATTTCTTTACACTATGCTTTGCATACCTAACATTTATTGACCAGCTTCCAAAACTGAAGCTTTCCCATGGGAAGACAAGGAAACAATGGCAATTTCTTCTGAATGAAACTCTTTACAGGTGAAAGGTAAACAGTGTGCAGCCTGAGAGTTTGCTTTTAACTGCACAAGTGGTCAATTACATAACTATTTAAAATAACTTTGAAAGAAATTCTGTGAGAGAAGAGAAAACCAAAATGTGCCAATAGACATATCATCCACTGTATAATAAACTGGCACTGAAAACTGAAAGGACTGAATTCTACAGTGAGGAAAGTTTTTGACTGCTGTATTTACCAAATATGCAAACCCCTTTCCCCAGTCTTCACTAAGGAGTTGAGAGGCACTCGGACATCCATTTCTGTAGGTGCACTGAGAGATCTGCTTGTCTGGTGCCATTTTGTAATCCTACAATACTCCATTGAGCATCGGTTTTGGAGAACAAAACTCAGGCTGTGATAAGACACAGCAAAATAAAAATCTCTGAGGTACTCTGAGAGACGGCTTCAAAGTGTAATTGTTCCCACACGAGTCTGCCCCTACCTGTTCTCCTAAACATTCTGTGCTAGAAAAGGTGGATAAGAGAAGACCCCTTTTGTTATGCCTAAGCTGAGTTCCAGGAAGGTAAAATCACCAGGGCTAACGGAGGAACAGCAGCAATGGCAGTAGCACAAGAGATTTTGAAAACAGGCCCTGGAACCACAATTCAGTACCACCAAGCATTCCACCCTATCTCTAATTCATGTTGTCCCACCATTCTGACTGCCTCTGCTCCAGTCTTAGGCAGCCCCCTTGCGCTGCCCCCTTATTGACCACAGGCCACACTTGTACAACCCCACTACATGCTTTATTTTTGTTTAGGTGACTGAACCTCTAGAGGCAGCCCTGTTTCAAAGGCTGTTTTTTTACAGGCCAGTATACTGGCCCACAGAGGTGACCAGGGACCTGCTTTCCACACTGATGTGGAACAGTGGATGTTCCACCCCCATTAGAATGTTCCAGCCTCAGTGGTTGGAGCAACAGAGTGGGATACAGTGCCAAAATGATGCCACATCCTATCCTACCAGTAGACCTTATTAAAGTAGTCAACAACTGGATAACTGTCAGCATACTGGACCACAAAGGGCTGACAAACAGCACACATAACTATACCAGGCACTGCCCCTTTTTGGCAGTATACCGAGAAATGGCATCAGAAAAGCACTGTTCCTGGGCACACCACCAAAAAGATCCTGGCAAAGACTGGGAACTTTCATTCCTGGCCTTTGAAAGCTGTGCAGTTGCAGCTGGGCCCAGTGAGCCTGTCTGAAACCAGACAGCCTGTACCACAGGCTCCTAGCATAGACCAGCCTGGTGCTCACAACCTTATACCACACAGTCATATTGCATAGGCTTTAAGGATGAGGACAGATTCTGAGATAATATAACAAATTAAAACAAGCAAATCTCTTTGAATGGATGGCAGCAGAAAATGGTCAGATAGTGTTCAGAAGGACAATATTCCACTCAGAAACAGGTAGAGTCCAAGAGTCCAGACAGGACTTGCAGACTGAAGACTCCTTCACCTGCTGTTGTCCTTTCAAAACAATGTAGCCACTAACTAAGAACACCATCAAAACAATTTTCTCATATAGGCATAGGAAATGCCTAGCTTCCAGGAAGATCTCCTTCCCATACTAACTCCCTGCACAGTAGTTAAGTCTTCTTCACATTTTGATTGGCACATTTCAACATATTACCACTGGTGGTACCAGAATCAGATGGAAGACACAAAAAAGAGAACGCTCCTTTTGCTGAGAGTCCTTGCCTATGCCTATGAACTATTTCAAGTGGCATTTTAAAGTGCCTCTTCCCAGGCAAATTTAGAAGTAGTCTGAAGACAACTTTTCTGAAATATTCAATTGGGAAGACATACCTTCTTACTGGCAGGCTTTACCCACACCTTTCTCTTTCACTTCGGTATGGCTTGTAATAATAGATTTTGAGAAAAAAACATTACCTCTAATGTGAAAGAACATAGAACCACTCTTTAAAAAACTCCACAGTGCTGTTGTACAGAATTGATCTGCAAGCAACACTGAGTCCCATTTACAGAACATGGACCTTAAAAAGCAGCAATGCAGTGATCTTTTGCTGCTCATTCACAAACAAAGGAGGAAAACTAAAATGGTAGTGGAGCTACAGAGTTTCTGGGGGGTTTTAGTCTAGAAAGATGGTAAATGAGAAGGAAGATAACAGATGTGTATAAAAATATGGATAGGTTAGAAAATCAAATGTTTATCTCCTCTTCCCATAATACAAGAACTAGGGGGTCACTCAATGAAACCTGGCATGTAATCAGGCACAGCAAAAAAAAAAAAACACCCAACCTTTGAAGTGGTTTACAGAAGGCTTTGAGGTGGGATTTTCACATGCCAGTCTGCCCCTCCCCCCTCTCATAAAATTATATGCTAGAAAAGAGAAGGCTTAGGAACTTGAGGGCCACACGATGTCTTCAGAGGTGCCTATGAGATGCTCTTTTTGATATGTCTAAATATAGCCAGGACATGTCTGGACAGACAAAAAGTCTTGTTTATTTTTTTTCACATACCACATAATTGAATTTTGGAGTTCACAGCTCCAAGATACAAGAGTGTTTTGCACTTCACTTCTCATCCTCTAGACAGGAAAGGAGAACAATGACCAAACATTAACTAGCACTCACACTTTTAAGTGCTATTCACTAATAGACTAAGCCCCGCATGATCGGTCACTCATTTGTGACTGATCCAAGGCCCGGTCCTCTTCTGGGTGCCACTATTTTGGTTCCAGTGCCCTCCATGACTGCACATGGGTCAGCACTATCGCCATGATGATGCCGACGCTCTTCGCATGCGCCATTGCATCTATGGTTGTTTGAGGTGCCCGACGACCCCGGAGCACCAGAAGAGGTACAAATGGCCGCTGCCTGGATGCACCAGGTAAGCTTTTGGGCAACACTGGTAAAGGTGTGGAGCATGATTTCATGCTCTACACCTAATCAACAATTAGGGAACTTTTGGGAAGGCAGGGGGCACTTGGAGGCTGAAGCAGCCTCCTCCAAGTGTAGATGCCCTTCCCCAGAAGTTCCCTAATTGTTGACTACTGGCTGTAGTGCAAATAGGCCCACAGTGTCAGCACCAGCTTGGATGGCTTAAAGAGAAGGCAGGACAAACAAATATTATTAACTTTAAAAACTGAATGGTCAGGGGGACATATATAGGAAGCAATATGCATCTAAAGGCCAGATGAAAACTTTTGCCCTGTTTCCTTCCATGTACAGTGGTTGCCATTGTGAGAACAGGGTGTTGGATAAGATGGATCACATGTTTGATTCAGCAGGGCATTTCTGATATTCTTATATTTATACAACACACGGGAAGAAATATCCTCTTTTATTGCTTATGGGACTTCTCTTTTTGGCTTCTTTTACTTTGCCCTTTGTCCATTGCTTGCCCTTTAATATTCAGGATTCTCGTATGTATTCTGTACAGTTCTGCAGAATTAACACTGGTTTCCTTTTCCAGACATTTTCATTTTATCATTTCACCAACAGCTTCCAAGAATGAAGGGATCCTGAACCATCAAATCAGAGAGCTTAACTATAGATCTTTCTTCATCAGGATTCAGCTAGAACATAGATGCTACAGATGTAGAGAGATATCCCCCAATGATGGATCCAAAACAGGTAGGCTTAAATAATCTGTTCCAGTGTTATAATTTTGTTTAATCAATGGGGGTTGCAATATTTTAAACTGCTGGGTTGAAATCATGTAATCTTCAAGAGCAGGATGCTCTATACTCAATAACTTTTTTTAGAAATAACTGGTGTGATATAATTTGAATAAGCAACCATGAAAGAAAATTTCTAAGGTCTTCTCATGTGGTGTTTCTTACTATACTTTTCAATCAACAGTTTTTATTTCATTCTGTATTTTTGTGAGACAATCACACGTGCCAAAGTATTTCTCAAATGTCTTCCCCATAGAGTTAGCTGTGACAAGGTCTTCATTATCTTTCCCAGACCATGTATGTAAATTGCTGAACTCTAGGTTAACCACCAGACTTTACATATTTTAAGAGATGCTAATTTCAGACACTGTACTTTTTGCTAGCTTTAATTTTTCCTTGTGCATGTACATTTGAGAGAACTATGCAGTTGTCAGGACAACTGATACTGTAGATCCAAAGGCTAATATGTAAAATATCAGACCTTCTGCTGACCATTTGTTCTTCCTCAGTAGTGAAAGAAGTTACTTATAAATCTAGCCATGGTTTTCACTAGGGCTTCAGGCTGGAAGAGAAAAATGACTGGACGACGACATTGGAATCCTGTTACATCACTGTTAACCATAAAGAAGAAAATTATAAAACTAGATAACTAGGAAAAATGACAACGAAATGAGCTTTTAATGTGATTTGTTTTCCACACACTGCAGGGTGGATAAAACCAATACACTCACAGAAAATAACTTATATTTGGACAACTTAAGAGATTTTCCATGCATCATCTATTTGGAACTATTAACTGCTTATTAAAAGCCCAGTTTGGCACAGCTCCAGTATAATTTAATCAGAAAACCAATGTGCTTCATTATAATGGGGAGGACTAGGTCCAGTTGGCCTGGGTTCTTGCTTAGCCTGCTGTCGAACTGCAGCTGATGGGTGCCTTTAAGGGTAGCTCTCTGTCCTTACTTCACGTTCCGTATAATTAACCAGATGAGAATTGACCAACTCTTCTGTGGAAGACTCCTTCTATGAAGGGATGTACATGAATGTTTTTTTGGCATTCGGTTCAAAACATGCCCACCTGGAGAGGAAGCCCTTCTGGTTGTTCCACCGCCTTCATAAGTGAGGCAGGTGGGCACCCAGGAGAGGGCCTTCTCAGTAATGGCCCCCAGGCTACAGAATAGTCAGGCTACTTCTCTGATTAGGTTCAGGAAGGCAGTGAAGACTCACCTCTTCGCTCAGGCCTTCGGCTATGTTTGTATCTTTGGTTATGTTTGCCCCCCACTGCAAACATTACTGTTTTAACTGATATTATGCTGTTTTTTAACATGTTGGAATTAAATGCTGTTGATGATCCTTATTGTTTTAATATAGGTTTCTTTTTATATGCTGGATTTTAAAAGTTGTTACCTGCCCTGAGACCTTCAGGTATAGGGTGGGATAGAAATATAAAATAAACTGAATGTTCAAAAATTCATATTCATACGAATAGAACACATTTGAATGTGTTAAAATTCTATTTGATACTAATCTATTTGTATGTATTTGTACAAATATTCTATACGTATCTGATAGAAACAGATACATATCTGCTATGAATAGGTAAGTTATCTGCTATGAACAGATACGTATCGCCATATGAGCAGATATGTATCTGCTATAAACAAATAAGCATCTGCTATGAACAGATACATATCTGATATGAATAGATACTATACATATCTGCATATGAACAGATACATATCTGATATATTTTCCCAGCTTAACGTATGTCCAAACTATTTGTACAAATGTCCGGAAACGTTCGTATTAGTTTGAATGTTAGCATACGAATATCATAACATTCAATTTGAGTTCAAATGAACGAATTCAGCCAAATTCGGCCATATTTTGAATGTTATGAATATTCATGCCCATCCCTACTTCTGTGGAGGACTTGTGATAATGCCTGTGTAAAGGAGCACACAATGCCAGTTGGTTATCTATATGCTGCCACCTATGGCTCAGAATTATTATCAGACCTGCTCCATAACGTATGCTTGGAACAATTAATCATCTTCTAAGCAAACCTTCAGCACTTGACAGGTCCACTATGCAGTCCTTTGAGGGCTCAGAAGTAATCAGCATCAGTTCAGTCCAAGGTCAGGGTTCCAGAGGTATGGCAAAAATCACAGCGAGAGTCAGTCAGCCCAAGGCTGGGGTTCCAGAAGTTCAGCAAGTCACAAGAGGGTCCAAGAGTCAGAATACGGGAATGGCAGGAGTTGCATCAGAGTTGTCTGCAACACTGGCTCAGCATGGGCTGCTCAATTAAGTAGGGGAGTCATCACCACACCCTTGCCAGTGCAGCTAAGCCAAACACTGCAACCGGCATCTCACCTGTTTCTGCTGCCAAAGGAGCAGAGAGGAGGGGCACTCTTGCGGTTGACTGTCTGAGCTCTTGTCCCCAGAGCTGTCCCCTCAGTACTAAAGGTTCCGGTCCAGGGTCTAGGAGTCCAGAGTCAGCGAGGATCAGGTAGTCCAAGGAATCAGTGGGTCACCAGGGCTCCAGGATTTCAGCTCAGGAAACAAGAGGCTGTACAGACGTTGTCTGCAGCAACGGGAGGCAAGGTGAGCTTGTTCTTAAATAGGAGAGTCAGAGCCACGCCTGCGGTGCAGCTGGGCTAATCGCTCCGATCTCCGCCTCACCTGCTTCTGTTGCCTAAGCAGGCGATGAGAGAGCCTTTGATTAGGCTCACTGCTGGTGGATTCATCACCTGAACTGTCTGGCTGATCACCTGGGCCCGGCCTTAGCTCTTCCATGCCTGCAATGCCCTGCTGTGGCTGCTCCTCAGCCAGTGGTTGCATTGCAGGCATAGCCTCCTCTTCCGATGAGGCTGAACAGGGCATGACAGATAGCCCCAGGCAATGGATTACATAGAGTTTGCAGGTGGGATTGTTTACCTTCCCCGTGAATACTCTAGGCTAGAGATGAAGGCTACACATTACCATTTCTAAAGGACTTCTGAGCCTCTCTTTATGCTACATGTGAATGCAGCCTATGTTGCAGCCTTACATACTTCAATAACTTCACTAACTTCAATATGACTTAACTGGAGATCTATATTCATCGTTTGACCTTTGAATTGTTAGTGTCTTTGAGATTTTTTCTTCTTTTTAGTTAATTCCATCCTTTCACCCCTTTGCCCTTTTAGATTCCTTGAACTTGGGAGATGCTTCAATAAAGAAGACTTTCTTTGCTAAATGGAAATAGCTAGATGAATAATGTTAATGTTGTCCTTTAGTCATAGATAGCACATACCAAGCATTTCTTTATCTTGAAAGAAATGTCAAAAAAAATCTACCATGGCATAAAGGACAATTCTTTACAATGGGTTCCATGATGCAAATGCACACAGACACCAACAGTGAATTCAAAGAAAAGGGTCGCTATGCTTGCCAACACTATACTTCAGTGTTTTCATAATAACATTTTTTAAAAAACAGGGGGGGGCATATGTGTGACTTTAACAACTTTTATTGAAGGATGCAGCAAAGCAAAGTATCACTACTTTCACCAAATTCAGAAAATATGAAGTCTGCGTTCTGCAATACTTTAGATCTGGGAGTTCCAATGAGATACCTTTACTGGAGCTATGTGATTTTACAATTAAGCAAAACCAGCACAGAATAGGTGCAGAATTAAGATGATCCATATTTTTAAGGGCATTCACAGACCTTTAGACAATGTCTGAGGTCACGTAGAAACCATGGATGTATGCAAATATGCTTCCCGCTTGTCTGTATGCTACTAGAGAGCACATGCCACAGTTTCTTAAAGCTATTCACTTGACTACACTGATATTAACTAAATGAATGTGTGCAATATGGCGGGGAGCATGTAGTTATTAAAACAAATCTAGAGTAATTCCAACATCCAGCTTTACTCAGCCAGCAAAGTTCAGGATAGAGACAGAAGTCAGAAGAAGATGTAAGATATTTAGTCTGCAACTTTAACACAATGTAAAATAATACATATTTTTAACCCAACATTACACTTTAGAATTTGTTCCCATGAAATTTCATATTCACTACCAGTTTGGATGGTTTCACAAAAGGTTTGTACCAATTCATTGACGTCAAGGCTATAAATATTGGTTAACTCTGATGGCAGTGCATGGTGGTCTCCCTGCAAAGGCCAGTTCCTGGGAGACTGCAAGCAGAGTAAGATGTGTGCTTATGTTCTGCTGGTGGGCTCTCTCTTCAGCCTAGAATGTAGCCTAATATCTTCAGATTTTTGTTTTCTGTACTGAAGTCCCTCCAAAGAAGTTCTGCTTCAACTATTGGGCAACATTCACACATTCCAGATGTGTGTGCCCAGACCACAGGGTATGCATGCCAAAGTGCACCACAGAAGGCACAGACCTTTGTGGAATGCATGCAGTGGTTTCATGGTCCCCATTCCAGCAGAAGACCACTAAACTGGTTTCCACATGAGCCAAGCTGGGTTTCTGTTTCTGCCAACACTGTGCAAACATGTGGCAGAGGCAAGAGCAGCCCTCAACTCAAGCCCTGGACTCCTGAGACATTTGGCCAGGCTCTAGAATACAGCCCATTTTGTGGGAGAGGATTTCTGGTACCATAGGGAAATGTTTTGAGCTTGCACCATTGTGGTAGAGGAACTTTTGTGCTCTGACTTCAAAACAGGACAGAGTGGCCATTATGTAAGCCACCCACTGCATCCGTGAAACAGGATGCTGTTCCAAAGCCAGGACCAACCTTTGCAGAGCGCATCTATGACTTACATGGAGAAGTTCCCTTAGAATCAAGAGAACAAAACTATCTAATGAGTCAGTCAGAAAAAGTACAGGATTCACATTTGAATCTCCAGTACTGTAACTAGTCAGAATCAAGAAAACCTCTGAAACTTCTGTCCAAATTTAAACATTGTGGGATTCAGTCCACCATTGTCTGAATACCAATTTATCAATTCAGTTCTTGTTCAACAGAATATAAGACTTTAAACAAGACATTTAACATTCCAAATAAATGTTAAGGAATTATTCTGAAAATTAAGTAGCACCTGAACTGTTTATCCTGTTTCTAAGAGTATTTATAGAAAGAAAAAAATGGTTGCAACAGTGTAGAGTTTTTAGGTGGAACCATAGAACTTCAAAGCGTTACAGAACCACTGAAAATAAATAGGATCTATACAAGAGCACAGCCATGCAGCAACAAATGTCTCATCAGTTTACGCAAGGATATCCTAGAAATGCCCTTGTACTGCATGAAAACACAGGAGCCAGTGTGTTATAGATTTTCTGGCACATTCCACTGTTTGCTTAAAGGCACCAGGTGTATGCATAAGCTCATAGAAGCAACATTAAATATTTGTATGTATCTAGTGCTTCCTTTTGCTATCTTAATCTGTATGCTGATGACTCATCCATTCATAAACTGTTCTGCTTTGAAAAAGTGGGAGGTAATCACTGCATGTACTACCGGAGGATACATTGTTAACTGCAATTTTATGAATAAAATGCCACATCGTTTGATAAAGCCTCCCAGGTGTTCAGGGTGTTAGCCACAACAAACCCAATCACAAAAGTCATAAAGAAAGCAAACTGACATGCCCATTATGAAGGGCTGTAACAAAAATCTGCTGCTCAATGACCCACAATTTTTTTAAAAAAAAATGGATGGACTTTACACATTTTCCAAAGAGCTTTTAAGAGCAATTTAAATTCAAACAAAACACAGCAGGTACTTTGAACCAAAGGAAGCATATGCCTTTACTGCTGTGACATGCATTTCCACCTAGAAGTTATATGGGCTGAAATCCAGTCATGTAGGGTCACTAATGAGACAAGGAAAAGCCAGAAACAACAAGCCTTTAAGCACACAGTTGCCTGATATAAGGAAGTTAGATGTTTCAACTATTTCATCTTTATTTGTCTTAAGATGTGCTGCTGAAAGTTAAATTACTGATGGAATGCATGCAGTCTTTTATTGTTCACTCATAATAGAATGAATCAGTTGAATACCACATGTTCATACTCAGTAAAACCCCTAATAACTAACATTCAAGGCTAATTTTCAGGACATTGTTTTTACATTTTATGAAACTGGGAAATCTCTTCACCTGTTCTTCTCATCCATGGGTCCAAAAATTTAACCCCTGCCTGAGGGTTTCAGAGAATATTTGATCCAGATGCTGTTCATCATGTTGGAGATTAACCATGGTCTTAAAAACCTTTGGTTTCCTGTCTATCTACCAAAGTATCTATTCAATGCTGAACAGGATCACCTGCTGACATTAGTTCTAAAAGTCCCCATTTCATTGGAAAGGACATTTTCCAAAGTGGTACTGAACCCAAAATTATTCTAATTTCAGTAAAAGAAAACATTTTAAGATGATAGCCTAAACTCTTCATGCCTTGCAACTATAAATTTCTCCTTTTAATATTCTCCTTATATCAGAATATCAGGTTTGTTACTGCTCTCGTCCTTGGGCTAGTCACCATTCTCTTCTGAGCTCTCACAGCCCCATCCACCTCACAGGATGTTCTATTGTGCGGAGAAGAATAGAAAACTTTGTCAGCCGCTTTGAGTCCCCTTAAATAGATGAGAAAAGTGTGATAGAAAAGCCAACTCTTCTCCTTCTTCTTCTTCCTCCTCCTCCTCCTCCACACCAGACACATCTACAACTGAGCATTATTTTGGCTTTGGTCCAGCTGCTTCACTCTTTCTAGAGTTACTCTGCTCTACCCCAGTAACATTTGGGACACCTCCTGAATGGGGGAGTTATCTTTCATGACATATTGCTTTTCCTGTGGTGCTTTTTGGTGAGATTTTCATGGCATGGATACTAGGTTGAGTTGCCATTTCTTTCTTCAGGGATGAACTTTGATCAGAACTCCCCATCATCACCCATCTATCTTGGGCAGTCCTCCTTGGCATACTTCATAGCTTCACTGAGTTATGCCAGCCTTTCCACCATAATGAGGCAGTAATTAATGAAATGGCCTGATAATGGAGTACATATTCTTAGGCAGGCAGTAGCACCTTGCGGCCAAACAGGATGTGCACAAATTTGGCATTCTACTTAGGTGGCCGTAGTATGCCACAAGTTGCTTTTTGATGTTCTCCACTATTAGATTAAGGAGCAACTTGTGGAACAGTATGGACCACAAAGAAGAGCAGTGCATTCACACGTGCAGTCCTTCCAGCTGGTGGAAGGTGTTGAGCACTAGTGTAAGCCAGTTTACATCCGTTACTTACAGTAGTCATCATGCACAGAATGAAAACAGGTAGTATGTTCAATTACAAGATTGTATTTTAAAAGGGTTGGAAAAAAAACTTGAAATCAATAATTGGCTATCAAGTGTAACAGACAGAAAAAAACTTATTGTACAGAGAAAGGTGCCCTTAAATCATTGATCGGGGGACCTAGACAGAGGACTTAATGCTTTTGGATAATATTGACTTACAACTAGTCTCATTCCATACTATGACACGCTGCAGGAGGCTGATGGAGGTTGGAGTCCTGCAATATTGTAAGAGTCACAGGCTTGTCCACATACTTCAAACACTGTATTCTGGGGACAAACAAAAGGGAAAGACACTTTTTATATCTCCTGCATATAGAATTCCAGACAGCTGCCTGTCTACATCTGGAAACACAATGCCAAAACTTGGCCTGGTCCAGAAAGGCATTCTTTCTTTTCTTCTGTTTTTAATTTCCAAAGCAAACAAATTCTCATGTTCCTTAATCTTTCCATAATCATATCAACCAGCCTTGAGTGCTTAATGTAGCCACTTACATAAAGGCTGCATACTAAAGAGTAAGGTTGACTTTTGCTCTGTGTAATATTCAACAAACAGTAGTCCTTTATTGAGGAAACTTTAAGGAGGAAATGAAAGGCACATTCAATGAAATTTAGCTTTCAATATAGAGAGAAGGGAGATTAAGAACACTGCACATTGGAATCCCTTGTTACTTAATTTGCATGTAAGCTCTAGTTTCGTGGCCAAGGTCTAAAGGAAGGAAAAGCCCACTACATATTTTTATTTTTCTTAAAAACTGGATAGGCCAAGATAATGGGCCAGGATTAATTAATATTTGCAAAGAGACCTTAAACCTAAAGCCATAATAAATCAATCTCCCTGGATTTTTAAATCTCCAAAATTACTCTGCCTCTATCCAAACATCTTCAGCAAATGGGTCTTTTAAAAAGACCTTTTCAGCCTTTTCTTGACTTTTACAATATACCAGCATTACTGCAATCAATTAGGGCTTAATTTATGAGCAAGAAGCCACAGTTGCTGCTCTTGTGGATCTATCAAACTGGAAAGATTAAAGTTTATTCATTCAAATGCGGACAAAAACAATGTTACAGGGGTTCACAGTCTGAGTTAAAACAATGGTTGGGTTGCCACCAATGCCAAGACAGAAAACTAGCTGGAACTAGCATGGAAGGGCCTCTAACCAAGGGAACAGAGGACATTAATGGTGAATTTCCATAAACAGGTCTCCTTCCTGAATCAAAAGAAATATGGCAAAAGTCCAACTTGAAAAATCTATGCAATGGAATACCCAAAGAAAAAATTATTTTAAATGCTTTAAAAATTTCAAGTAAACCTGTGAACTCACTAAGATTTTGCAGGAGCAGGAAGGGATACCTGGTTTACTTTCTCACCACCACCAAACATCAAAATTAAGGCTGCATTCAGACAAGTTGCCAAACCTGGGATTAGTCCAGGGATATGTTGGGATTGCCACATGTGTCTGTGGCAATCTCAACATAGCCCCACAATACTGGAGATAATGTCATTGTGGGATAATCAACTCCCAACCTGGGTTTTACAGATATAGTGAAAAGACCTATCTGGCCTGAACACCTGTTCACACAGTCCACCATTTTATGAATGGCTTCCACGCATGTGCAGAATGAGACCACACCTAAAATGGTGGCACATGATCCAGCGTTTGCACACTTCTGGGCATTTCACACCACCCAAACACTCACATGGACATGTTACATCATTTTGCTTGCTCCCTGCTGTTGCCCAGCCATCAGTCAACAAGCAACTCTTCAGAATGTCACTAGATAGTGGTACATTTAGGCACTGTTTAGATGTGGCCTAAGATTAAAATGAATATATATAGGCATAGGACTGTGCTGTTCAGTTGCATGTTATTTGAATTTAAAGCCTCTACTTCACCTAAGATCCAAGAGTGAATAACAGGAAAAAGAATTGACTAACAATAAAGAAATTATTAAAAATCATTGCAATATTATAAAGCAAAAGCCTGACCCTAAGCACATCCCATAAAAACAAATAAGGTTAAAACTAATAAGGGAAGAGGCCTTTCAAAAACCAAATAAGATTTTTTTTTGTAGAGGTGTAAATGGCTGTATTATTTGTTGGAGGTGGAATAAAACTTTATTATGCAAAGAAAATAAGGGTTTACAATGAGGCATTTCTTTAAAGACCAGCATTTCAAGGTCAATTGGATTGAAAATGTAGTCATGTTGTTTTACTGAATTAATAACCTGAATTTGGTAGAGGGGTTCAGTTCAATAAGGATGATGGAAATAAGGGGAAATGAGCTTATCCTCTTTATTAAAAAACAACCAAATAGATGTTTAAATTTTCACCACACCCACTAATTCCTTGAGTGGTTCTCCCTGTCTCCAAAAGCCACCAAAGCAACATATAAGATGACTAATAAACATTAACAGACTTTTTCTTGCAATCACTATATTTGCACTTACATTTTAAATACAGAAGGGCGTATTCCTTGTACCAGTCTTATCAGTTAATTATATAGAAATAAGAAACAGTTTGTAGGTGTTTGAATGTCATCATATAGTCATATGTAATTTCAAATGCCACTGCTGCATATTAGCTAAAATGACTACTCCTTCAAAAATAAATAAACAAATAAGAAACAGGTTTTAAAAATAAATGAAACACAGCTGAAGATTCTTTTCTACCTGACTATGCAGACCACATCACAAAAACTATTTCACCAAAATGCAATGGAGCCTGTGACAAGATCCACAACCCTGCACACAAAGCACAGCTCTTATGTTGATAGCACTACCCTTAATGCAGGGGTATGCTGTCTGCACACCACCAACTTCAAGATTGTGGCTGGCATTTCCTCAGGGGTCACACACACACCACTGCCTATCACGACTGTAACTAGTGGATCTCTGGAATGGCTAGGGGCACTATATTACTGAGATGGCCACTAGAATGGCTAGGGTCCCTAGATTACTGAGATGACCAGTAAATTCCTCAAGCTGAGGCCACCACAAATGGAGAGCAGGATGAAAAACTCTGAAAGCTCTTTTCCCCTATCTGGCATCAAGATACTGGTTCAATGCTTATGGCAACATGGCAGGGAGAGGAGTACAATGTCCATGAAGGGCCTGCACTCATCCAGCACACTGGATGCACCATGAAGGGACAGGTTAAATTCTATATGGCAATCTTAGACTGAGTTATATTTTTTAACCCGAAACAGTCTTGGCAAAGAGTTTGATGCCTCCATTACCATTGCTTACATTACAGCAGCGCAACAGGCCAGCACATAAACACAGTACATTTTGCTGCTTCTCATGAACTAAACTATATGTGACCTAGAGGGGGATTGAAGTCCCCCCCCCATGTATCCTTAAGCCCCATCAGCTTGAGATGCTGTGGAGATGGAAGCTCAGAGCCTTTCTGTATTTGCCATAAGTGCAGAATAAGACCTCCCTTCCACACGCTAATGAGATTTAAGGGAAGCCCTGTCCCCTCCTAGTATAGTATATCCACACAAGAGAGAATAGACCAGGCTAGAGCACTGTAGATGGCATCCTGATCTGGTCTAGTACTAGACTTTGATGTCAGAGTCTATCAGTGTACTAAGTAGTGGCATACTGGACCACAGAGGCATGCGGACAACACACATCTGTTTTCCAATATACCACAGGGACCCATTCCAATTGCTTAACAAGGCATGTCACTCAAATGAGTCCCCATGAGAGCTCCAAATGACAAGAACATTCATTTCTGACCTTCAGAGCATTTGGAGGCCACTGCCCTGACTCCAAGTCTGCCATGACCTTCGGACATGGCACAGGGGCTGACATGGAACAGGCCATCCCAATGCAGACAACCTGTGCGTTCTGCACCAGCTTGGAAAAGATTACCCTGTACCGGAATAGCAAAAGTAAGTCCAGAAACAGCCTTAGAATGCTCCTCCAGTGCATTTTGAACAGTGTATGGTGATTAAACCCTTTCCTTTTTTTTTTTTTTTTTGAAATTAAGGTTCTTTCCTCACAGGAAAGTGTATTGGCCTAAGTAGGAGTCTAACTTGCTTCAGTATGCACACTAGTGTGAGACAAAACAGCTCCATGCCCCCAAATGCATCATCCATACTCCAAGAAGCACCACCAGAAGTGGAACCAGAAATTCCCATGCCAGTGAAACAGACCATCTCAGCAACTGTTAAAGATTTGCACTTGCTTTGAGGTCTGGACACAATCTTTGAAACTAGCACTAGAACCTAGGAAGGGAGGGGCTGTCAGAGTGTAAACAGCCCTATCTTGTCCCACTGGCAACTCATCCTAACATTCCACTCTGGTCCACCATAGCCAAGATAAGTGTTGAAACAGCCTAAGAACAGTGTTGCATTAAACAAGCCACAACAAGACCTTGGTAGAAGCTGTGAAGGAGCTGCAGCTATCTTCCTCTCTTGCAGTGTTTACTCCCTTCTATTACCATATACTGTGACTTCCAGGATGGGAAGAAGTGAGAGCTTCATTTTCTCATACTTAATATGATCATCTGCACTTGCTACGTCAATGTTCCCAAATTTGCACTCCAATTGTAGCACTGCTTTTCTTATATTAAATGTGCTTAAGGGACTCTCTCTTTTTAAATTTAATATACATCATTTCATGTTGCTGTTTAAATGTACAATATAATAGTGACTACACCTGGTGTATATAATTCAAAAACATAAGAAAATCTATCCCTACTACCCCCACACCTCCCCAGCCTATCCCAGGCAATGCACAATAGCCAAATGTCTTCCACAATGACTTATTTCAATTAATGTATGAAAACAGCAATAACGCCATCCAAAAAGGAAATGTGTGCAAAAATGGCATTCTACATCCATTACATTAGGAGAAATAACTTGCAAAAATATGTGTATTACAAAAAAAATGTACAAAAAGGAATATGTGAAAAAACTTCCCCAAAAGGTTTTTAAAAAAAAAAAAAAACACTCAGGTAAAGATGGGTTGAACAACCTGCATGTGCAAAAGCTGTCAGGTTTCTTTATCCCTATTTAGTACACAGAACCACTAAATTATGTGACAAAGCAAAGATGACATGTATATAGCTTTATTATATTAAAAAAACTACTTCATTTGTGCAATGAAAATAATAAAGTGGGATCCCATCAGGTTCAGTATTGGGACTAGTGGTCACTGCATCTCACGGTGCCCCAGAGAACTGAACTCATGGAGCGTCTCAGCTCCATACTCTAAACTGGGTTGGAAAATATAACCTCTTGTTCATATTGATCCAAATACCATCATATAAAGGGACCCTAGCTGGTTAAACAAAATTAATGTGTTAAACAATTTTAAAAAAATGTACTGAATTGGCCTAGCTATCAACTTGCATTTTCTAATTTCTGAGCATCATCTTTAATTTTCTCATCACAGCTCCCCCCACTACACTGGAAAGAAACAAGTTTTGTTAACTGTTTTTTTAAAGCAGCTATATATCACTACATGACCTATGAAAGATGGTTGTTCTCTGTCCTGGGCACCACCAATACAAAAAGAAGTTGCAAGGATAGTTTGGATCTTACATAACTTCCAGCAATGGAAAAATCCCAGGAGGAGTTTGACCATGCTGAGTGCTTGATATAAAGGAAATGCTCATTAAACAATAGATAAGTCAGCTCCTTACATCATTACAGTCAAACTGAGCTGATGCCTTTGAAGCACCGCTGCTTTGATCCAAACCAGGTGATAAAGGCATTCTGATTTAAATGGGTTATATATATCATGTTAAACTCCCTGACAGGTTTGAGCTGGTAACATCCTAGGATGACAAACAGCAGTCAAGTGAAAGGTGCAGATATATTCAACCTTATGCAAAAAATTATGTGTTAGTAAATGGAGACCGAACAAGCAGAGCAAAACTGACCAGCTACCCATGGGTCTCATTAGAAATAAAATTCATAGGTAAATATATAAAGCTAGATTAGTGGACTTTTGCTGAAATTATAACTCAAATTGCAGAAAAAAACTTTGTCTAAAAATAAAGTAAAAAGCAAACGAATTCATCAATACTGGAGATAATTTGTTTATTAATTTATCATTCATATGTTATGGGCTACTTGTACACATCCACATGGAAGAAGTATCTACTGATGGTTTAATTAAATTCCACATATTTAAATCCCTCCTCAAGGCAACTGCAAAACATAATAGTAGGTAAATCACTGCCACTGGATATGACATAAGAGGGAAGCAGGATTCAGAGGGAAGAGGAAGGGAAACTTTTTTGCAGTGGGTCTTATTGTAGATTATATTCCAGAATAAGGGCCTGCTGTCCACATTCTAGTGCAGACTATGGCAGGCTCATTAGTCTGCACCAGTACGTAGATGCCAGGCTCTTATTCTGGAATATAATACAGAATAAGGTAAGTGCAGAAAGGGCCCTAGTTGAGATTATTGTTTTGTTCTTACTGTTTTTGGTTTCCATATCACTAAGAGCATGATTGGTTAACCAGTATTTTGATTTCACCATGGCTTGTGAAATAATTTTCAGTCATAAAAAGGAACTGCAAAACCTCTCCTGTTCTGCCATTTTTACTCATGTACATCAAAACAGCCTGTTTTTGCATGAAGCTTAAAAGAGCCAGAAGATCCAGATCTTAGAGATGGGGTCGTCTTGGGATCCAGATCTTGAAGATCTGGATCTCCAGGAGGACCCCATATGTCCAGACAGACCTGCTAATACCTGATTGGAATGGGTGCTAAGCAGGGCACCATGCGGACACCACAGGAACCCTGCTGCAGTTCCACAGTTGCGGGGGGATGCCTCCTGAGGGCCAGATGAGGTCTCAGGAGGGAACCCTGCTGCAATTCCACAGTTGCAGGGGGGGGCGATTGCAGCTGCCTGCTTTGGCTGGTGAGCACAATCATCACTCCAATGTTATGACTACTGATGCCTTCTGCTGCTGATGCCCCAGTCCTGACGCAGCCTCCTTTGGGGGCATGGCAGGCACATTGACAGATGAGGCTGCACTCACCGCCACTGCCACCGTGCCCTCTAAGGAGCCAGGGCCTTCCCGATTGGGTTCCTAAAGGGCTCCTAATGGGATCGTCAGGACCAGTGCAAAATGGCCCAGAACTTTGTCGGTTTGTGCAGAATTAAAGGACAGGCATACTCTAATCTCGTTTCAGTTCTACAGTATAGTCCTGCTTTTATATGTAT
The DNA here is from genome assembly GCA_023333525.1 of Aspidoscelis tigris stejnegeri. Taxonomy (NCBI): domain Eukaryota; kingdom Metazoa; phylum Chordata; class Lepidosauria; order Squamata; family Teiidae; genus Aspidoscelis; species Aspidoscelis tigris. Next base: position 44,786,831 of record JALMGA010000003.1, on the reverse strand, counting down.
TGTGGACTCCTGTATCTTAGCAATTATGACTGTACTCTTTCATCTTCTACACCTGCCATAGAGGCAATAAGCTCATCCCTCCCTGAGTTGTTTTATAGATCAGAGTCAAGTGCAATACATTCTCTCCAAACAACAGGTAAGGTCATTTGCAAGACAGCCTAATGGTACATGGTTGTTCTTGAGCTGATATTTTTTTAAAAAAAAATCAAGATTAGTGAACCTTGGTTATTTATTAGCTAATATCATTTTCAGAGAATTAAGAGGATGTGAACTTTGGTAATTGATGTTTAAGGAATTTTTTATGTATATAAATTTTTATTATTTTATAATACAACCTTAAAACTTCAGATTCTTGATACAAAGTCTTACATATATTTATATCACATCATTCGGCTGTTAACTATAAATCACTTTGTTCTTCTGGGTCTTCTTTTAGTATCTCCTTTGTGGCGCTCCTCATCAGTAGTTATTCATACTTAAGGAAACTGAACTGTACAGAAACCAACTCACATGAATATTAGAAAAGCATTATTTTAAAGCATAGTACCCATTTATCTAACTGAAGGTGAATAAGATTTTTTTAGAAAAGTCTTTTTTAAAGGTTGTTTTGTCAATGGCCAACGAAATTTTAAACCAACTTAGATCAACCTTCAAATTTTCACTTTATCTAAACCAAAAGTGGATTTTCTGGGTTAGATAATTGGAATAGGAATGTGCACAAATATTCATAACATTTGTTATTTGTACGAATTCATCCAAATTGAGACATTCATACACAAATATAATGTTAGGACATTCGTACATTAACATTTGTACGAATAGTTCAGACATTTGTTAAACTAGGAAGGTGGGAAAGCGGCTGTGCCAGTCACATCTGCAATGGATCCAGATTGCATTCGACATGGATAGAGAGTGGATTACAAGTGGATTCAGGTCATATTTGATGCTTTTAGAGCACAAGAAACAATCTCAACTTCTTACCTCTGCCTGGCAGTTCTTCACGTTACTGCTCCTGGTTGAAATACCCGGATGTCAGCCAAGCACCCCACCCACTTCCCTTTGAATTTTTCCTACCTTTGACTTTCAACCAGGAACAGTAACACAAAGAGCTGCCAAATGGAAGTAAGGAAATGTTATTATGGAAAACCCACTGTCAGTGTTGAATTTTCCATAGTATCAGTGTTTTGGATTTACAGTCACGTGACCTGTGGCTATATTGGGGCTGCCATAAATGTGTGTGGCATTCCCAGTATAGTCCTGAGAGAACTGTGGGTTTTTACTCACATTTGGAGGTACCCATTTGTCAGTCTGCATTAGCTGCATGAACCAAGATCCAGTTCAGGCCCATCTTGGCTGCATCCAATTCAGAATGAAGGATGGATATACCAGCATGTGCATTTTTTTTTCTGGAATATCCAAATATAGTGGAATAAGTAAGCAATGTCTGGATGCAGCCATTGTCTAGAGCTTCAAAAAAAAAGCACATCTTAATGCCATATGTTTTCTATTCTGACTTATTTGATAGGTAAAATCAAACATTGATTAAGCAAAAATTTTCATCCACAGCTGTTTTCCCTCCATCATCTTCACTCTTTTCCTTCGGTCACCCAAGCCCTTTGTGTATCTAGAGATACAAAAAAAGTAAAAGTGCCTCTTGTGTCAGCCTCAACTCCTGGTAACAAGGACAAATCCATGCAGATTTTCTTGGCAGTAATGCAGAGGTGATTTGACATTGCTTTCTTTCAGAATATTTTCCAACTTCCCAGAGCTAATCTACAATGGCTGCCATTTACAGGCAGGCTCCATCTCAAGTACTAAACAGTCCTATCCCAGTTATTTTCTTGAATCAGAGAATCTGAGTAAGGAACAGTCTAAATACTGAAGTGTTGAAATATAACTTCCACTTTTAGCAGATGCCTGTCTGATACTGTACATTTTTTTTTCAGGATTAGTGAAGCACAAGACATTTCCACAGCTCAGCTCTGATATATGCCATCTCATATAGATCCCTCTTTTCCTATAATGATGAAGGTTTTATCCCACTAATTCTTTCAAGGGAACCTTCTTTAGCTCAGTACCTGGGATTCTTCAAAATCCAAGACACGTATACCTAGTCTGTATACACTCCTAAAATGTTGTTAAGAAGATGTGACATCAGTGAAAGAAGTGAAACCATGGTTTGCTTTGTAAACTAGGGTTTATATTAATCATAGAGATGTATAGATTTATATGCATACATAGCATTGTTGTTGTTTGTATAAAGCAATGATCCTGAATATCCATGCCCTGGTAACTTCCAGACTGGATTATTGTAATGCACTCTACATGGGGCTGCCCTTGGAGATGGCTCAGAATTGCACTGGCTGCCAATTAACTACTGAGCCCAAATATCTAAAGGAACGCCTCCTCCCATATTGACCTACCTATGTCCTAGGATCTGCAGGGGAGGCCCTCCTGGTTGAACCACCTCCCTCAGTAGCAAAAGGGATGGGCACAAAGGATAGAGTCTTCACTTTATGCATTCAGGAGAGTAGTGAAGACACACCTCTTTGCCCTGGCCTTTGGGTAAACAAGGAAATGACTTTCCTCCCCACATTCAGGCATTGTTATGGTTTTAATGTTCATTTTATATGTTCACTGGTTTTTAATGTATGTGCTTCAGTGGAACACAGTATATCAAAACTTAGAATGTAAAGCTAACATTTAAACATTTAAGGGCCTTGTTTCAGTAGGACTGAGAACCCTTCTAAGACCCCATTAGGAACCAGTTTGGTACCTGATTGGTACCAATCAGGAAGGCCTTGTCCTCACCTGACCCCACTGAAGGCCTCATTTGCAAGGCCCTTTCACCACGAAGGCAGGGGAAATCTGGATTTAATGGGTCCTTCAGGCCCTTAAGTCTGGATTTCACGCGGACCTGATTAATGGTGTCAACAACAGAGTCTTCAGGCATCTTCAAGATCCAGATCTCTAGGAGGACCCCATCTCAAAGATCTGGATCTTGAAGATCTGGATCTTTGACTGTGCATGGGAAAAGGGGGTAAGACAGATGACTGCAGACAGGAAGCCATGATTTGGTGCAGATATAGATTTTAAGGGGAAAGCCTGAATCAACAGACCTCACTGTAAAGATCTTATAAACACTTTTGTAATACGCAAAGTAATTTTGAAACTACAGTTAGGGTGGAGATTGTTGTACCAGGTATAAATTATTTTGCATGAAAGAGGTACCCAAATTTCCTTGGATACATAATACTTGCATCAAGTCCCAACCAGAAATTCTAAAAAATAGTCCACCAAAAAAATCCCATTGTTCTTGGATAAAAGTACCAAAAACTACTCTGCTCTTTATTTTAACCTAGCAAGTTATAGTAACAATTTGCCAATGGCAATAGAGGTGAGTGCTTTATAGTAACACTCTTAATGCTGCAGTCTATACAGTCACTTTTTAAAAGTCCTCAGAGAAATATGAAACTGCATATATAGACTGGTAGAAATGAAAGCCTGAAGTGGAATCCTTTCCCAAGGAGTTCAGCTCTAGGGATTATTTCCAAATTATGTACAGATATAGTACCTTATGGTATTGTATGGCTAGTCTAATTTCTTTCCAAGCCCTGTGGTGCTAGCAGGAAATCTGTAACAGAGTTCAATCATGTACATCACATCTGTTAAAGCAAACGTTGTGAACCAAATCTGAGAAATGAGGGGTGAGTTGAAAAAAAAATATATTAATATGTAGCTATTTGCTTTGATCTTTTACACAAAAAGAATACAATAATCACTGTAAGGAACATAGCTGTAAACTAATTAAAGTAATATTGTTTTTTGGTGTGTATCCACAAACAATGGTAAGAAATGAAAAGCAACCAAATATTCTTCTATTATTATAAAATGCTCTTGTTTTGCTTTTAACCATTTTGTTCCAGGCCTAAAGAACCTCATATGGTTCCCTGGTCATTTAATGTAATAATTATGGCTAAGCTTGAATTATCAATATCAACCACTTTGCCCCTCACTCTCTCAGGCTGATCACACTTAAGGTTTAATCCAGCTTCAATCCACTTTTAGAGTTAGAAAATATATCAGCAAAATGACAACCTGTTTTCTTTCAGTCTTAAATAACTCAGGAAATTCACCTTTGGGACAGATAATGTGGAAAGAAAATTCCATGGATGAGGAACTAGCTATGACTCTCTACAAGAGAGGGATAATTGAAAGGAGACGATACCTGGAAAATTGCCTATGCATGTTCTCCTTGAAGCCACCTAGTGGCTCAACAGGCTGGTGCACTATGTAATAACATCTAATGTGTACACCAGCCCATGAGTTTGAATCCCCATAAAGGAAAAAGTAGAATTCCAATTACAGGCTGCACACACCTGACAAGCAGCAACTACTGGGAAACTCGTCGTGTCCTGCCTGAGCCAGTGGTAGTCTTGTAATATACTGGTCACTTTGCTGATGTGTTCCCTCATTTTGAAGGTGGACTGAAGCTGGATTAAACTGTAGGTGTGACTACAGCCTAATAGTTAATAGCACAGAGGTTGCCCTGATTGTGGGTGAATTATTTTCTTAAGAAAAAATGTCCTTGTGATTCATTAAACTGGGATGGACCAACAGGTTTGAGAAGCAAAAATGCAGGTGTTCTTACTGTACCAAAGTAGCACTGATTTTCCATAAGTATGGTTACCTCTTAAATAACATTATCAGAGGCCCTTTCTGCACTGAGCCTTATTCTGGGTTATATTCCAGAATAGGGACCTGCCATATGCATGCTGGTGCAGATTACAGCATATTCCACTCAGGGCCTGTTGTAGTCTGCACTAGCAGGCAGATTGGTGGTTTCTGTTCTGGGATTGTTCTGCCCCAGGTATACTCAAGCTTTACGTTCAGTCTGCACTCTGGCCTTGGGCAGAGGTCTTGAACAAGTGAAACTCCTCCCTCTTTGAAGAATCCACCAGTCTTTCTCATATGAACAAATTACAGTATTTATTGCAACAGCAAAACACATATATAACCACTTTCTTACAAGTCAGAGCTTACGGTTTCTTTGCAGCTTACTGGGTCTTCAGGCTTTGGTTACTGTTCTTTGCTGAGGCACTCAGGCCTAGAAAGAGTTCCTGCCTTCCTTTTGAGACACTGGCTGGTCTAGAAGGACTTTCTGGTTCCTTTGGCACTTGCTGGCCTAATTGGAAGTTGCTGTTTTACTCTTTCTATTGTGGAGTTTCTTCTTTCTGTGGCACTTGCGGCCTATGAGGAGTTTCAGCCTGTCTAAGAAAGATGCTCCTTTCCACTCTCGCAGCAGACTGAAAACTGGCCAGACTCTCCTGTGCAAGCTGTAAAAGCTCCACCCTCCTACCCATAAGCCTTCCTCTTAAAGATACAGGCTCACATTCTTTTCTAAACTTCTAATAAACAAGGCTTACAACATAAACTTCAATTGCTACAAACAAACTTGTTGCAGAGGCATAACACTCCCCGCATAAAACTTGTAAGAGTTTTACTACCATCATGCTTTTTATACTATATACAATTGCTGAGAATAAATTCTACTAATTTAGATTCCATTATCTTTACACAAAAAAATGATATCAGTTACAGGTCTTTCAAAAACTTTACAGCTTGAATTTCTAACTATTCTCACTTTTACTTTTCTGACTTTTCCATCTTCACTCAAGATGGCTTCCTGAATAACGCCCAGTGGCCATCTGTTCCGTGGGACTTCTTTCTCCTTTAAGATGACAACGTCACCTTCTTGGATGTTAGGTTGATCCGTTTCCCACTTGGTCCGTTTTTGAAGAAGTGGGAGATATTCCTGTCTCCATCTTTTCCAGAATGTGTTAGCTAAGGCTTGGACCTGTTTCCAGTGTCTTTTATACATACTTTGTGTATCTGCTGTTCTTGATGGATCTTTCCATTCTGCTGTCTTGAAAGTGAGCAGTGTAGCTGGCGTCAACACAAAGGGATTTTCTGAATCTGTAGATACTGGAACCAATGGTCTGCTATTTATCATAGAAGCCACTTCTGCCATCAAGGTAGCCAGAACATCATGTGTCAAATAATGAACATTCATCAGCATTGCATCTAGAATTCTTCTTGATATGCCTATCATGCGTTCCCAGACTCCTCCCATGTGAGATGCATGAGGAGGATTGAATAGCCAAACGCATTCCTCTCTCTTTAGAAAATCTTGTAGATCTGAATCTAGAATGGATCTTTCTGGCCATTTAAGTTCTGTACAGGCACCTTTAAAATTTGTGCCACAGTCAGATCTGATGACTTTTGCTGGTCCTCTGACTGCAAAAAACCTACGCAATGCATTAATGAAGGAGGTGGTATCCATAGTCTCTATGAGTTCAATGTGTACTGCCCGAATTGATAGACAAGTGAACAGGACTGCCCACCTTTTGCTATTGGCAATTCCTCCTCGGGTTCTACGTGTGGAAATTGTCCAAGGACCAAATACGTCTACTCCCACATAAGTAAAGGGGGGCTGGCTACTGAGTCTATCTTGGGGTAGATCTGCCATTTTCTGATGGACACATTTACCTCTGAGTCTTTTGCAAGTGATGCAATGAAAAATCACTTTGGACACCAGCTTCTTCATACCCACTATCCATAAACCTGCATCTCTGATTGATCCTTCAGTGAAATGCCTACCTTGATGTTGTTTTTTCTCATGGTGATGTTGCACTATCAACTTGGTTGCATGATGCTTGTTTGGTAGAATGATGGGATGCTTGACATCAACTTTGAGGTTTGCTTTTGAGAGGCGCCCTCCCACTCTGAGCAAGTTATCATTATCTAAGAGGGGATTCAAACGATATAAAGGACTGCTTCGGGGAATTGGTTTACCCTTTTTGATGCATGTTATTTCTTCTTGGTAGGCTTCTGACTGAATTGAACGAAATATTACCAGTTCTGATCTTTTCTTGTCATTGATAGTCACAGCTTCATTGTTCCTAAAATGAATGAAGTGGATGAGCCGAGCAACACCGGTGACTAAACGACTCCAAGATGAAAACCTTTTGAATCTCTCAGTATTCAGTGCACCGATTTTGTTTATGGTGGAGGACAGAACCTGTACACAAGGTCTCACTTCCTTGTCTGACTCTGGATCTTGCAAATTGAATGGTCCCTTCAAAGCCTCAAGATGATTAGGATCCCTCAAAAATTCTGGTCCATTCAGCCATTGGGATGATTGTAGATCTGTGGCAGGGATCCCTCTGGTGGCTTGGTCTGCCGGATTCATATCTGATGGAATATAGGTCCATTGCTCTGGATGAGAAGATTTGTGAATGCGATTCACACGGTTACTTACATAAACGTAGAAACGCCTATGAGAATTACAAATGTAACCTAAAACAACTTCGCTGTCAGTGTAAAAAACAATTCTTTCGAAACTCAAGTCCATCTCCTTTTGTATCACATCAGCAATCTGTGTGGCAAGCACGGCTGCACAAAGTTCCAAACGAGGTATCGTGTGGCCCTTAGTGGGGGCTAATTTTGCTTTACCCATGATGAATCCTACATGTACCTCATGTTCCAACACTGCCTTCAAATAAGCTACTGCGGCCACGGCCTTTTCTGATGCATCTGAGAAAATGTGTAATTCTTTATAAATTGTGTCAATGGGTGAACGTGGGACATACCTTCTTGGTATGGAAATCTTCTCTAAAGCTGTGAGGGTATCTTTCCATGCTTCCCATTGTTGTGCTGCATGTGCTGGCAAGGGTTGATCCCATTCTTTGGTGTCTTGGATTGCATCTCTTAACATCCATTTTCCTTGAATGCTCACTGGGGCTGCGAAGCCAAGAGGGTCAAATAAGCTGTTGATTGTGGACAGCATTCCTCTCCTAGTGAACTTCTTCTGCACACATGATACTTTGAAAGTAAAGTTGTCACTGATTATATCCCAACACAAGCCTAAGCTTCTTTGTATATAAGGATCTTTTTTTGCAAAATCTAAAGATTGCATTCCGTTCGCCTTATCTTCTTCTGGAAATGCTTCTAGAACTTGTTTGCTGTTTGACACGATTTTGTGTAAGCGTATTCTTGCCGTGTTCAGCATTTCTTGAGTTTGTTTTATCAAATTGATGGCCTCTTGTGGGGTGGCTGTCGATTTCAAACCATCATCAACGTAAAAGTCTCTATGTACAAATCGGGATACTGCAGGATCGTACTGGCTTTCTTGCAGTTGTGCAGTTTTCCTCAAACAATAATTAGCTATGGCTGGAGAGGGACTGTTTCCAAAAACATGGACTCTCATTCTATACTCTTGGATCTGAGTTTGTGTGTCTGGGTCCTCAAACCACAAAAACCTGAGAAAGTCTCTATGATCTTCTTGGACTAAGAATGAATAAAACATCTGTTGTATGTCAGTCATTATGGCAATAGCTTCTTTCCTAAATCTAAGCAGTACTCCGACCAAGTTGTTGATGAGATCTGGTCCGGTTAATAAGACTTTGTTGAGAGAGATTCCTTGAAAGGGCGCACTAGAGTCAAACACTACTCTCACCTGATCCGGCTTCTGAGGATGGTAAATTCCAAAGAAGGGCAAATACCAATACTCCTTCTGCGGCTGTGTTGCTGGTGCTTTTTCAGCATGGCCTTTCATCACCATGTTGTCTATGAACTGTGTGATATCCTTTTTTAATTGTGGTTTCCTCTGCATGGTGCGTCTCAAGGCATTCAAGCGTTGCACTGTGATATCACGATTGTTAGGCAGCCTTGGCCTAGGTTTCATGAAGGGTAGTGGGGCGACCCAGTTTCCTTGCTCGTTCTGTTGACAGTATTGATCCATAATGTCAAAAAACTGTTTATCTTCTATGGAGAGATCCATCTGGTCATCTAAAGATGTTGTTTGAAATACCTTAGCTTCCTCCTCTCGGACTCTTGACGGACGTACACAGACATGGTCTGGACAGTCTTCAAACTGAGAAGGACGGTTGTGGTCCACAATACTGGATGCAAAGGTTTTAACATGTGTAGGTGCTCTCTTCTTATCAAGGCAGACAGCTCCTAAGATGGCCCAGCCTAACTCCAATTTCTGGGCAAAGGGTGTACCTGGAGGACCCTTGACTTGTCTCTTCACATGGAACAAGTCTGGGCAATCTGATCCAATCAGCAACATAATTTTGGCATCTGGATCCAACTCTGGGATCATGTTGGCTATTGGTCGCAGATGCGGGTGTAATTGCGCTATTGATCTGGTGGGAATCTGGTTCCTGTCTCGTGGAATGTTTTTGCACTCCACTAAGGCTGGCAATTCAAACCTTCTACTGGTAAACGCAGACTGGATGGAAAATCCTGTCGCTACTCTCCCCGCCATAGTTTGCTCTCCTGTACAAGTAGACATGATGTATTCTATCTTTGCTGATTGGATGTTAAAGAGCTCAAAAAATTCTGGTGTGGCCAATGAAGCATCACTTTGTGAGTCCAATACCACATACACCTTCTGTGCCGCTTCTGGCAATCCATCTGGATACACATTTGCCAAACATATGGGATGACAAGTGCGTATCTCTCCTGAATCTTCACACATAGCTGTGCAACTGGAGCTTATTTCTTTAAGATCTTCTTTGGGCGGTGAATTTGTTTGTGGTTTTGAAGAATTCTGCAACGGTCGAGGGCGGTGCATAGCTGTACAATGCTTAGAACTCTTGCACTCTTGACACTTGACTTCTTCTTTACATGATTAAGGGTCTGGAACACCTCCCTTACGAAACCAGGCTGCAACGTCTAGGCCTCTTCAGTCTGGAGAGACGGCGTTTGAGAGGGGACCTGATTGAAGTATATAAAATTATGCACGGCATAGAAAAGGTGGATAGAGAAAATTTCTTTTCTCTATCGCACAACACTAGAACCAGGGGGCACTCTATGAAGCTGATGGGTAGGAGCGTAAGGTCTGACAGGGGGAAGTATTTCTTCACACAGAGGGTCATCGGCCTATGGAATGTGCTGCCAGAAGAGGTGGTGACAGCTACCAGTCTGGATGGCTTTAAGGTAGGGTTAGACAAATTTATGGATGACAGATGTATCAATGGCTACTAGAACGAATGCCTAGGTGCATCTTTCAGGCTGAGGGGGGGGGGAGGAAATGGGGCGCTTCTAGGGCCATCTGCTGGGACTCGAGAGCAGGAGAAGGTTTGTCCTTGTCTCTGCTTGAGATGCCCATGAGCATTTGGTGGGCCACTGTGTGCGACAGGATGCTGGACTAGATGGGCTGTGGCCTGATCCAGCAAGGCTTCTCTTATGTTCTTATGTTCTTATGTTCTTTAGCCACATGGTCTGTGGAACTGCAGCACTTGAAACATAATTTCTGTTCTTTAACAAAGATGGTGCGTTCACTGTAGGGTTTTTTACAAAATTCTCTGCACTCGTTGAGGCTATGAGGGCCCTTATGGAGTGGGCATACTGGGTTAATTGACCTTTTTGGACTGTTTTTGGAATCACCTTTCGCAGTCTCTGTTGTCTTCACTGAGATTCTTTTAGTTTCATGAGCCTTGCAAGGTTTCTTCTCTTCCTTAGGACCCAGGTAGAGATCTGGCAGGCCTGTTTGCGGGTCATTCCTTTCTCTGGCTATCTTACTCAAGAATCTCACTAGGTAAGAGAAAGATGGGTACATTTGTGAATGGCTTTCTTTGTAGGCAAAGACTTCCTTTCCCCACGTTTCCTGTAGCTGGAAGGGTAACTTTTGTAATATCTCCTTCTGAGTTAAATGCTGATCTAAAGATGATAAGCCTGGGAGTTCTGGGTTATCCTTTGCAGATTCCAGCTGTAAAAGCAGATCCGTTAGATCCCATAGCCTTTTGCAGTCTCTCATGGTGATCTTGGGAAATTCCTTTAGTTTCTGCAACAAAACTGCTTCAATTTGGGCGGATGAACCATAACGTTGGTCTAGACGGTTCCATGCCTTTTGCAAGGCACTGGATGGCTCGCGAACATTTGCAGAGTAGATGCTTTTTACTTGAGTTGCTGAGGCCGGGCCTAGCCAGGCTATGAGCAATGTTAACTCTTCATCTGGCAACATTTGCAGTTCCTTCATTACTCTCTGGAAAGTGATTTTCCATAGCAAATAGTCTTCCGGCTTATCAGTAAATTTCTGTATCCCTCTATCTAATAGATCACGTCTTGGGTTTCTTGGCCAGGATGTATTCCACATGGTTGGTCCGCTAATCAATGGAAGTTGACTGTTGGGTTGTACCATTGGTGGATACAGTGAGGGATGCATTGGCAAGATGTGTTCTGCTTTCACTGGAATTCCATGTGTGCCAATCTCAGGGCGACTTGGAATGAAGTCCTTTTCCACAGGTGGATATACAATCTTGGTGTCTGGCTGCACAACTGAACTGGGATACCAACTTTGAGTTGGAACTGTAGGCATGAAGTGTGGCTCTGTCATTTTCGTTTGCGTTTTTGTGACTGTTGTAACAGGCTTTGTCTCTGGCTCCTCTGCTGAGATCTCCTTCACAGCAGTTTGAATGTGATGAGTTTTTGCTATAAACTCTTCTGCTTCTGGATTCAGCGTCTGGTTGCTCACGTAAGCAGAAACTCTCTGCATAGGATGTTCCTCTTCTAGGCTTTCTATGCCACTCTGATCAGCCTCCTGTTTGAGACCCTGATTGTACACTCTTGCCATGGCTGCTAATTTCGCAGCTTCTGTTTCTTGAATCATGGTATCTAGTTTCGCCTTGTGCACTGCCTCTTCAACTTTAAGTTTGGCCCTGTGCTCTTCTTCTTCAGCTTTAAGTTTGGCCTGGCCCACATACCAATTTCCTTTCTTCTTAGACAATTCCACATCAAAGGTAGCTGCTTCTGCCTCAGCTTTAAGTTGGATGGCTTTCATCTCCATTTCCAACCTGAGGGTTCTACAAGAAGAACTGCTGCTAGCAACCGACTTAGACCTCTTGCTGATACTAGAGCGGGCAGAAGATCCTGCTTGAGATGGAGCTCTACTCATTGTTACCTCTGAGTGGATCTGGTAGCCTCTTCCAATGCTGGTTACAAAAGGTGAACTGGGTTCCTGAGAGTCTTTTACTTCTGTGGGTTGTTGCTCTATGTTGAGAGCTTCTTCCCACAGTTGTATCTTTTGATCTATATTTTTTACAGCTTCGTTACAAATTGCCTCTCTGGAGGAGTTTAAAGCTTCTCTTTGTTGATCCTCATTCAGAGATTTTTCTGTATTTATTTGTTGTAGCAAGTGTGATATGCGTTCTTGTTGACATTGCCACTTGGCATAGAGGCTTGCCATAGACTCTTTTAGAGCAACTGCTGCATCTACATCGCTCAAGTCATGACTTGACTGAATGGCAATCTGTAACTTCTTCCAACTTCTTTCAGCCTTGGCTTGAAGTTCTGCTACTTGTAGTGAAAGATGTTCTTTCATTTTCTCTGTGAGGTTTCGGTTTCTGTTTGACTGCTTTGGGCTCATTTGCATACTTGCTGGTTTGCTACTGGAGGCTGCTATCTCCATTGGTTGCAATTTCTCTGGAAACTTCTGCAGAGAATGCCTTTTTCTAGCAGCAGGGATTTTTTTCCTCCAAATCCCCTTCCTAAACTTTGCCTCTATACTTCAACTGTGTCTCTTTTCAAGCTGAAGAGACTAGGTAAACTTCTGTAACCCTTTTGGTTAGAAGAGCAGAGAGGAAGCTTTCTTAGACTGTTCTGCCCCAGGTATACTCAAGCTTTACGTTCAGTCTGCACTCTGGCCTTGGGCAGAGGTCTTGAACAAGTGAAACTCCTCCCTCTTTGAAGAATCCACCAGTCTTTCTCATATGAACAAATTACAGTATTTATTGCAACAGCAAAACACATATATAACCACTTTCTTACAAGTCAGAGCTTACGGTTTCTTTGCAGCTTACTGGGTCTTCAGGCTTTGGTTACTGTTCTTTGCTGAGGCACTCAGGCCTAGAAAGAGTTCCTGCCTTCCTTTTGAGACACTGGCTGGTCTAGAAGGACTTTCTGGTTCCTTTGGCACTTGCTGGCCTAATTGGAAGTTGCTGTTTTACTCTTTCTATTGTGGAGTTTCTTCTTTCTGTGGCACTTGCGGCCTATGAGGAGTTTCAGCCTGTCTAAGAAAGATGCTCCTTTCCACTCTCGCAGCAGACTGAAAACTGGCCAGACTCTCCTGTGCAAGCTGTAAAAGCTCCACCCTCCTACCCATAAGCCTTCCTCTTAAAGATACAGGCTCACATTCTTTTCTAAACTTCTAATAAACAAGGCTTACAACATAAACTTCAATTGCTACAAACAAACTTGTTGCAGAGGCATAACAGGGATATAATCCAGAATAAGGGTCCATGCAGAGAGGGCCAACTTCACCTTGAAAATCCAGGTGGAAAATGTATTTCATTGTGAAGGCGAAGGCAAAGGAGAAGGAGCCAGCTGTAGTTTCAGACTGGAAAGCTCCTTACTTTTTTAAATATAAGTTGAAACAGTGTAGAAGAAGAAGAGTTGGCTTTTATAGGCTGTTTTTTCCCACCCATTTAAGGGAACTCAAAGCAGCTGTCAAAGCCTCATGTTCTTTTCCCCACTGGGGGCACCCTATGAGGTTGGTGGGGCTGCGAGAGCTCAGAAAGAGAGGTGTGACTAGTCCAAGGTCACCCAGCTGGCTTCCTGGAGGAGTGCAGAATCAAACCCAGTGACTATAAGATATGAGTCCAGTACTCAAACCACAAGACCAACCTGCTTGCTTTAGGGGAATGATAACTTTCTCAAAGAAGAGCGAAGGGAGCAGTAAGGAAGCTGCAGTTGAATCCAACATATGAGGCAAAACAGTGCTTTGACTAAAGATTTCATTTGCTGGCTGCAGCTGCAACATCCCCCAATCATCTGCCTCTTCTTCTTAAGCAAACCATCAATCACCTGACATTACTTTAAACAAAGTCACATTTTACCAACCATGAAAAAGCAAAACCATGTGGAAGCACAAACTGCAGTTAGAGGTCTGGGACTGGCAGGTGCTTTACCTAATGACCTCAGGCTCTCATCCGCACTTTCATGCAATGCACGAATAAGTGAATCAGGGAATGGTGCAAGCAACTAAACCATCTGTGGGCAGGGATGGGTATGTGTCATTGCACTCCACTGGGCATATAGCAGTGTGGGTTGACACACTGCCACCCACACAGAAGGAGGATGAGAATGATGGCAGCTGTACTTGGAAAATAGGTATGATCTCCACACCATTTCAGTGTGACTCATGCTGGATCTAAAAAAGATCCCACAATTGCCTCTTGGGCTGCATTTCGATCCAAGATATAATACAGCTTGAATTCAGCTCAAGCCCTCCCTGTTCTGACACTTTGCAAGGGATCCCCCATTTCTGCAGACTAAAGGTCCCAAAATGTGGAGAATCCATATTTGGATTGTAACAGGACTCACTGCTCGATCTACAAATCATCCTCTTTATTTAGCAATAGGAATGCAACCAGGGTTTGCGGGGGAGGAACCATGCTTTGGGGGCATTCTCTTCAGTTCCCCCTGAGCCAAGGATAAGCATGATTTCCTCCCTCTTCTCCCAGCTGTCCACCATGAGGTTGGAGGCAGGGAGAGTTGTAACATTTGTAATGAGATCAGTGCAACAACCTATTCCATGCTTGCCTGCATCCCTGGGATTTTGCACTGCCACAATCTTCCAATGCAACGCAATTGTCAACTTGTAAGCCTCATTTAGTCCTCTTCCCTAATCACACCCAAAGAATGAAAACAGATTAACACTCTGTAACGGTTTGAGATCTGTAAAAATTAGGACTTGGGAAAGTACAACTGAAAGGAGGAAAGTCCACAAATAATCTGATTGGACTAGAAAGGTTGTGAGCAGTGGAGATCCAAAGACAGACTGAAGAAGAATTAAAGTGAAAGTGTGACCAGGGCTCTGTTGTGTCTCAGGCAGGCTAGGTCAGCGAGGTAAATGCACACGCACGCCAACAGCAGTCCGAAGGGGCTCAAGAGAAGGCAATGTCAAGCAGTCCAATATGGGGTTTAGCCCATGTCAGAAGGCACCCTTGGATTTTCTAAAAGCTTCATTTTAGTTCCTGTCTTCTAGTACAAATTATAGTATGGCACTATGTGGTCTGTGTGGAAGGCATTTGATTATTAAAGGTTAATAAATCTGCTTCTTTCCATGTTCTTTGTTTGGACTTTTACTTTTGTATTAGTCATTGGGTCACCTAGAAACTTGTATAAAACCGTCCATTAACATTCAGTGACTTGTAGGTCAGAATCTAAAATAAAGCAGTTTTTGTTATGTCCACACAGGGAGAATAATGTATGACTTTCCTTAAGTCTCTGGGCTTCAGTAGCTTGTTGGTAGGTTTTCTTAAAAAAAAAAAAAAATCAGACTGGGGCCATGGCATGTGATCAGCTCATAAGTTTCATGCTGACTGAGTAGGCAGAAATTATCTGCTGTGTTTGAAAACTATGGAGGCTTAAGTATTGTCCATTGAAATACAGAATAAAAGGTTTAAAAGAAAAGAACACAGCCCATAATCAGCCACCGGAGACTACTTGTATAAAGGCATACTATCAAGGAGGATCAGGTAACTATATGGAATATGCCAATTGAGATTATTTTTAACAAATAGTAAAAGTTGGGGAAAGAGGAGAGAAATCTTGTATTCCATTATGCAAATTATTCCACACTTGAGACACAATAACAAATTCCAAAATAATGGAAAATATATATATTGACCATTATGCTCTCTAGTACTGAAAGAGGTGAGCAAGGAGTCCTTTGGCTGCAGTCTTAGATCCTTTCTACACTGGGCCTTTTTCCAGAATATATGTCAGAAAAAGACCCAGTGCGCAAAGGGCCCTAGAATGCCAGGTGTATTACTGGAGGAGATTCAGATTCAAAGAATAACATATCTATCATCATCTAAAAAATGGCAGGGGTTGCTTTCCTATGGAAGGCTAGGATGGGCTCACCAAAAGCAGAGAAAGTGAGATGCTGCATTTAACAGTAGCATTTAACAATCAGTCTCCTGCACAAGAACAGTAGTGAAGCTGGGTGAGCCATGAATCTTTTAGTTCTTAAGCCAGTTTATTTCTGAGAGAGAAACCTGATCCATATACTCTTCTGGAGTAGCCCAGATCATCAGAACTAAGGAGAAAAGAAAAACTTATCAGCCAGCTGACATCATGTGTAAATGTATTAATGAGTCCATCACTCACTCTGCTTGATCACAGTATTACTCTTTATACCTAGATACCTGGGCATCTCAAGCAGAAGACAAAGGCAAAACCTTCACCTGTGCTCAAATCCCTGCAAATGGCCCTTATAGGTATCCTACCTGTCTTTCCAACCTCGATAAAGTACCTAGGGATCCATTCTAATAGCCATTCTAATACACCTGTCATTCTTGAATTTGTCTAACCCATTCTTAAAACTATCTAGGCTGATTGCTGTAACCACCTCTTCTGGCATCAAACTGTCTCAATTGTCTTTACTCAGTCCTATATTATGGACTTCCTGTTATGGGTGGGAGGGGCCAACTCTGAAAAGCACTGGATAAAATAATATCAGAAGTATTTACACTGCCAACACAATATGGCTTAAGAAGATAAAAGAGAGTCTTTCATTCAGAGCCACCCCCTTTTTTCACTGTCTTCTTCACTGTGCTTACAACAGAATTAAAAGTGAACTTCTGGGGAAGAGGGTGTCCCTCTGGTCCTTAAGAGATGATGGTGCACCCTCGTCTAAAGATGACACCTGAACCCAGTAAATTGTTAACATTCCCTTCCTGGATAAGCTGCTGCAGAGGTTCAGTTGCTGTCATTCTTGGAGGAAGCAGATTATCTAGATTCATTTCAACTTGGCTTCATGTCTGGGTACAGCACTGAACTGCAATGGACATCCTAATTGATTATTAGGAAATAGATGGAGGACTCCAATCCTGCTGGTTCTTTCTGGTCACTCAGTTTAATACCACTGCCTGTGGTATCCTTTTGGAAAAAAACTATGAGTAGTCTGAGGTAGTGCTCCTATCACCAAGATGCAGAGTGGATGGCATGGCCATGCGGACAATTGTAGGGTTCCTTGGTGGTGGTGGTGGTGGTGGGACCTTATCTCAGCAAGTTTAACAAATATGGTCCTTTCTGGACAGAGGACGCCTGCCCATAGTAATCCATGATTTGGTGACTTAGAGAATGGCTGTTATAATGTGATTTATATGAAGTTGCCTTTGAAGATAGTTTGGAACCTGCAAGTAGTGCAGGAATCAAGAAGAAAGCTATTGACAAGCAGTGCTCCTGGGGCCTATTCGCACTTGGCCTTTTTCTGGAGTATATCTCAGGATAGGGGTCTGTGGTCCACATGCTAATGCAGACTCTAGCAGACCTCACTTTGGGCCAGCTGAAGCCTGCACTAGCATATGGACAGCAAGTCCCTATTCCAGGATATATTCCAGAATAAAGCCAAGTGCGAATAGGCCCCTGGTCTGGGCACATATCATACCAATCTTAAAAGGAATTACTCTGGTTGCTAATTTGCTACTAAGCCTAGTTAAAGGTTTAAAGTTTGATGTATAGAGCCTAAAATGACTTGGACCCCAGATATCTAAAGGAGAGCATTCTTCCATACAGATCTGTCTGTCTTATTAAAATCTGATCAGCAGAATTAATGGGCATTTAAGTGAATTAGTGACAAAACCAAAAGTGTCATGGTAAAGTTTTGTGCTCCCTACCCTAGGAAATCATTCAGCATAAAGATTTTAAAGAACTCTAATGCTAAAAGCAAAATGGCTGCACTGCAGCAGCTAGTCATTATTACAATGGTGCTAAGCAAACTTAAAAGAATGAAACATTTTAGGCTTCTGAGAAACATTTCCAACTTCCATGCAAAAAAACCCTTTCAATGCCAAAAATGTCCCTCTGCAAATTCTCAGCACAGACCTTGGTTAGGACAAACGGCCCAACACGTAGGTTATTTAACATATAGACAATATAGGCAACAAAGTTTAAATTTTCAGCCCAGGGAAGGTGACAGCATACACTAACAATTCCCCATTGAAAATAAGCAGAGAGCTTTTGGGAATCTCCTTGAAGGTTCTTACCCGAGACCAACAACATTAAATCTTCCTTTCTAGGAAAGGTATTCACTAAAGCTATAGTAGTGCTGGAACAGGATTTACAGATATACGAGAAAAGTATTTCACATGGCCCCAGAGTGTGTTATGTTTCTGTGGCCTATATGCACAAATTTCATATAGCTCAAGGATATTTAGTCAAGCTAAATATTGGTTAAAATGCCATACAAAAAGAGTTCAGAAAAGGGGGTAGGATTTTGCTGAAATTCAAAACTATACTTCATATTCACCTTGGGGTTTTATCCATGCTTACAAGGCAAACAAAATGTAGCTTTTGCCATATTTAAGCTGCATCTCCATTAGGTAACAAAGGCCTTTTACTGGGTTCCCAAAACAGCCCATCTCCACTGTCCCTCACACACCAAATAAGTTTCGGAAAAACAGAGGCCCTTTTCACACTTACATCCTTTATCCTTGAAGAGGGCAAGTTGGCCAATCCCAAGTTTAGGAACCTGTCCTATGATAGGACACGTTGCCACTGGAGCGGGATAGGGCAATCTGCATTCAGACAGCCCATTCTGCTCCAGCCAAAGCTGCTTCTTCCAAATTCTGGAAAATCTGCAGTTTCTAGGAGGCTACTTTTGGCAGCACACCACTTCTGGTAGCTCTTCCAGGAGTGCCACCAAAAGGAGTTGACTGCAGCATTCCGGCCTACATACCCTTTGTAGACTGAAATATGATTCTGGTCTACTTGTGGACCTCTTCTTCATTTTGGGCCTTGTCTCAGTCGAGAGCTTTGTCCAATGCAGGCAAACTGTGATTGGGGAACAACGCCTCCCTTATTCCACACCATTTTGCAGATGACAGTCCTTTGGACCAGGACATGATCTGGGAATTAAAGTAAGTGCAGATAATCCAGGAGGAGGCTGAGGTCAGGAAAGAAAAGTGCATGAGCTGCAAAACTGAGATCACTACTATGTGCTCTAACATAGCCCCATCACCTCACCACAGCTTACCAAAGTGAACTGTAGCAATTCAAGGAGCTTCTGCACATATGCACAGAGGGAGGTGCAGACAAAGCCAAATGTGGCCTGCCCTGGTGGCAGTGGAGTCAGGAAAATGCACCTTGGCCACCTGCAGTGAAACCACATTGACGTCTTAACAATGTGGACAATTCTCCAAGGCTCCTTTTGACAGCATGTGTAGAGCTATGACCTCTCTTTGCACCTACATGTGATGACATGTATAAAATAATGTGTTAACATTCATTTTAAATTGAATGTTATACAGAACCAATAGCCCAAGCAACTCTGATAGCAATGATGCGCAGATATGGACTGCAATGGAATCAAGAACTAAAAGGATGTCTGGCGCACAACTCTTTCTGTTAGTCTTAATTTTAAGTTTTTAAAATGTTTAAAACGTTTTATTACAACATGGAAAATTACATTTGTATTTGTATTTTAGCAGCCGTTGGGATTCCATCAAAGAAGGAAGTGATTAGATTCCCTAAATATTGCACCACGGATATAAGGATGTCTCACAGAAAATGACGTCCATGGAGAAAGTGGACTACATCTTTAATTTTCCACCTCCCTTCCCTCCCCAAAAGTGGTAAGGCAAAAAAAGGTCCTCAGCATAAGCAGAACAGCACAGATTTAAGGAGTTTAAAAGGGAGGGGAGAAGGGAGAGAGGGAAATTCTGCTGAGTTTTTGTGTTGTGATTAATTGTGGAATTCCAGATATAGGCCGGCCAGCTTGCATGTTTGACAGCGTTCATTGGGAAACTGCTAAAAAGCAATTGGGCAACTCTCCTCATGAAATTTAGAAATTTGTCCTGCCTGCTTCCTTTTCCTTCTCTTCAACTATGTATGCATGCCATCATGGTTCAAAATCATCGTAGGAGGTTTCAGTCAAGTTTCCCTTACAGACATATTTCTGCTGATCTCTTGAAGCTTTGAATCATAATTTCACCACTACTTAGGAATCTTTGATTTCTCTCTGAGGCCCTTTCTGCAGCACTGGACCTCATTATATGCTAGTTTAGAATATGGCAGGCCCATATTCCAGAATACAAAAAAAGGCCCAGTGCAAAAAGCCCCTTAATCTTCTCACTCCATATTCCCATGACAGCTTTCTACATCCCCAGATGTTCTCTGTGCTCATTGCTTTGTTTTTAGACTCCCCTTTTGCCCAATAGTCATCCTAAATTTAGGTGTTTCTGCATGTAAACACTCTGTTTAGGGGTCTACTACCAAGTAAATGTACATTGTATTATATGCCTAGTGAGCTTTGATTTTTTAGACCTGGCCTTGGAAGATTTTGCACAAATACATGATTCATTTCCGATATGAGCATTTTCAAAAGATTAGCACTTTCCCTATGACTCAGTTAGCACACTAAACAATAAAACAGAGCCCCTTGTAGAAGACTTTGTTTGACAGAGATGTAGAGCCTATTAATATTTTCTAAAATGTAATTCTTAAACAATGTTATTTCTATTATTAGCCACAAAGAGTTGGTGTTTCCATTTCCATCCTCTTGAAAGGAAATCAGTGACTAATGCTAAGGTTGCTATTCCAATGAAGAAAGTACCAAAAATAAAGAGAGCATTGTACACTATAGAGGGTGAGGACCTCGCTCATAATTATGTGAGCATAACTGGGAGAGAAAAACAGACGCCTTTACTACATGGAGTTAGATCATGACTGCAGTAACTCCAAGACATAACATCAAATGCTGTATGCCAGGCATGTACACTTCTAGGCAAGACTCCTGGATTTCCTGCTTACTTCAAATTAAGGAGGAGAGCACAGGGTCTCAAAGTAAATGGAAATAGGCCTTTTGGCACCAGGTCTACTGTGGATTATATCCTGGAATAGGGACCTGGTACAGACTATAGTAGGTTGTACAGTATGCCATGTTCCAGGCCAGGACCTGCTAGAATGTAGGTAGACCTCAGTATCAAGGTCTGCCATCCAGTTCAAGGACTTCTTGATATGGATCACATTCTGGAACATGCTAGCATGTTCCACACTAAGGTGCTGAAGGGACGTCCATAGTGTACTTGCTGGTAAGGAACACCGCCAAGTACAGAAAGGCTCTTTGCTTTCAATTTCTGAAAAAAGATATCAAGGCTTGAGAGTGTTGCACATGATAGGCCTGGGTAGTGTGGACAGACTATGTTATTTCTCCTACCCCTTACATAAAAATATCAGCTGTGAACATTTTTACAAGAGGGAAGAAGTTAAAGGCATACCTTTAAAAAAAACCTACACCACTCTTGTTCCCACCTAGTCCTGATCTTTGATGTATCACTAGCCAGATATATCACTAGCAAAATGTTGGTTGTATATTGGGGGGTGGGGGGATTGTAAGCCACCCAGAGATCTTAGGATATGGGGTGGGATAGAAATATTTTGATAAATAAAATATTAAATAAGTAATATTAACATGAGGAAGTTGGATCTAACCAGAATGCAAGCAAGTAAGGTATTGTTTTGATAATGCACAGTGGCCCTTGCAATTTGGAATATTGTGTGCAGTTCTGGTCACCACACTTCAGGAACTGGAAAAAGTGCAAAAATGACAACCAGAATGATCAGAGTTGGAACATCTCCTTATGATACCAGGCTGCAACATCCAGGCCTCTTTTCTCTGTTACAGCACTAAAATCAGGGCTTACTCTATTAAACTGGTAGACAAAGAAAAAATAGGACTTACAAGGGAAAGTATTTTTTCACCCAGTGGGTCTTTGACCTATGGGATTTACTATCTGAGAAGATGGTGACACTCACTAGCCTATATGATTTCAGGAAAGGATTGGACAAATTAATGGAAGACAAGTGTATTAATAGAATGGATACTTAGATACTGGGATTCCCAGATCTGAAGGTAGACCAGGATGGAGTGGCCATCATACAGATAGCTACTGGGGTGTTCTATGATGCCCCAGCCTGCTTCTGACCTGATTGGCCAGGAATGTTCTCATGGTACAGGAGCAACCTTTCAGTCCTTCAGGGCATCTTTCACTGCCACGGTGATCTGCTGAGAAGGTGATACTCATCATGCCATCTTCTCTTGCACCACAGATTTTGTTCACAAGAACAAGGGACATCTGCCTTTGTGGCCTTATGAAATCCCTTTTGGAGAAGGTTAGAAGGTATTAATGATGACAGTTGCCAACATCAAACATTTTAAATAAGAGTATTTATTTACCCAAACATGGGAGCAGCAAGTATACTAAGGGCCTCTTTCAATATGATGGTGTTGTTTAAGGTAAGCTTCAGGCAGGACCTCTCTGGTGTAGAAAGGAGGCTTCTAGTATACTTGCTGGTCCAGTATACCAGCCAGGGTGGAATTGCCTATGGATTTACCTGCAGCATAACACTAGTTCAATTTTCTGCATATCTATATTATTATATAGAGCCATTCCTAATTATTTGAAAGGACTTTATCCCAGGAACACTCCGAAGGGTGGGGAGGGGAAGAGAAGATGTGGAACCCCTACATATACTAGTGGGGGGAAATGGGAAAGTGGGTTGTGGGTTATGGATACCAAAAAAACTGAATTCAGCTCTGCAGTCATGGATACACAGAAGGCAGTTATTAAAAGCATGAAAATGAGTGAATGTGTGTTTGTGTATGTTTGTGTGTGAGAGAGAATATCTGTGTGTTTGTGTGTGAAAGAAAGAGAGATAGAATGATACATTTTGTTTTAGTTGTTTATTATTATGTACTTCTCTGCAAGGAAGGGGAAAAAGCCACCTGTGAAACCCTTGCTAGTTCCAAAACTGTGCTATTAGGATATCCTAAAGCTTTAGAACTGACAGCCTGCTTATTGACTGCTGGCCAGAATTTGTATTGCTTCACCATGGAAATCACCACAGCCACCAAATAAGTGTGATGAGCACAGCAGGAATTTCACGCAGAAGAACTCTGGATCCAAGCCGATATGGTTTGTTTGTTTTTGGGTTTTTTTCCAGTGATTTCTTAGGAAACAGTTCTGTTGTTTTGCCTTAAAGATATTCAACACTAGTATTTTCCAATCATTTGAGGAAAAAAATGTCAGAGGTAAGAAAAACAGATAGCTGTTTGTTTTGTGTTTTGATGTGCTTTTTAATTTTAAGATGGTGGTTGGGGAGCCATTAAATAGTCAAACCAGTCAAGCCCACTTTTGTACAGGACACTGAGTAACCAGCCACCACATGGCATCCCTGTAAGCTGTCTTATACAGTAATGAAAAGATCCACGCCCCATTTATTCCTCCTCTCCAAATAACCCAGCCTCTCCAAGCTGTTGCTTGTTTTCTAGCTTTTGTCCAATGTCCAATGAATTTTGCAAGCAGGACTTAATAGTCTTTCTCATGACAGATGAAGGATTCTTAAGTGACTTTACCCGATTTCTTTGAATTGTTTTGTAAGCCATCTGCTTTTAAATTTGGCCTATTTTTCTTTCTCCCAAGGAGTAGAGAGAGTATGTGGCTTTGTTTTTATGCAAATAATGGGGTCAGCAGCCTGTTGGTATTTGCATCTTGGGGCTTGCTTTACACTTTTATTTATTTTTCTGAAGCCAAAGTTTCCACACTTGGTTTTATGTCATAAGGCCAAACTTTAACACCCTACTGTCTGAGATAGCTGGAAATATTCTCAGCCTGGAGCCTCTGAAAGAAAGAGTGAAGTTTTGTTCTTTCTGTTTAACATTGAACTTTAGTGCTGATAAAAAGCACATGACCTGATAAGGAGCAGCTGAAGTCAGCCAGGTGTAATGTTAGCAGGTGCTCCTGTACAGACTTTCCCCATGCAGCTTTTTTTTTCAAAATATAAAGCTGAGGACAATCACGTACCTTCTGCTAATCAGGTGGGCCAGAAACAAAATAATCCAAGCACACTATAACTTACATTGGCAACACCATTTCAGTTAGAAATGGAACCAAAAGGATTCAGATGGCACCCTCTTTAACAACTTTTCCTTCCCTTCTGTGTCTATGGCTAAGAACATAGACACAGCCCATCTCATCCAGGATCCAGTCTCACACAGTGGCCCACAAATTGCTTATGGACATCTCAAGCTGAAGACAAGAGCAAAACCTTCACCTGCTCTCCAATTCCTGAAATGGCCATTAGAGGCATCCTGCCTGTCTCTCCAGCATGGAGGAAGTATCAAGGCATCAATTCTAGTAGCTATTGATACACCTGTCATCTGTCAGTCTGGACTTACTTTGCTTATCCTGGTAAAGGATGGGCTGCCCTGTACCAGGATAAGCAAA
The DNA here is from genome assembly GCA_023333525.1 of Aspidoscelis tigris stejnegeri. NCBI lineage: Eukaryota > Metazoa > Chordata > Lepidosauria > Squamata > Teiidae > Aspidoscelis > Aspidoscelis tigris. The sequence goes on along the minus strand of JALMGA010000003.1, from coordinate 44,762,532 downwards.
TTGGGACAGATTGCTCTTCACATGGAACAAGGCTGTCTACCCTGGGATGACTTGTTCCATGCCATGCCTGCAGGGGGTCCAAATGCTCCAAAGGCAGAGATATTACAGCAACACACCTTGTTGCTCTATCAAGATGGGTCTCTCATGGAATACTGTACCACAAATGCATGCCGGTCCAACTTCACCAGAATGCAAGAATCCCTGCCAAACTTCAGTCCCAATTATAAAGGGCTGGCAGTGTGATTGTCATTCAGATGGCTGGAGGCTGCACCAGCTTGTCGGAAAGGTCTACAGACAACAGCATGAAGAAACCATTTTTCTGGGTTTGTCCCTTCCCTTTTCTAGATTAGGCTTTGGCTACACCTTCACTTTAATCCTTCTTCAGTCCTTCTTCAGACCCAACCACTCACACCATTTTAGTCCTGTCTGTTGTATTTGTGGACTATCCTTCAGTTCGTACTTTCCTGAGTCCTGATTAGAGATGTGCACGAATATTCAAAACATTCAAAATTCAAACAAATTCATTCAAATTGGGACATTCGAACAAATTCTGAATTTTTAAAATCATTCATGCGAATTATTTGGACATTCGTATGTGTACAGATACAAACACATTCCATACTTGTCTATACGCATCTTATTTGTATCTGTATGCATTTGTACAGATACATGTGGGACAAAAACAGGATGCATACAAAATAAAAAATGGGATGCGTACAGGTACATACAGACACATTTTAATGTTGTCATTCGTATCTTCAAATACAAATTGAAAATTCGTACAAATAGATTTGAGTGAAATTGAATCGAATGTGAATACATTTGAATTTTAAACATTCAATTCAACACAAATGCAAAAAATTGCGTCCATGCATACCCTTTGTCCTGATTTTTACAGGTCTGAAGCCATTATACAGTGGGTACTCCATGAATGTGCCTTCCATTTTGCCCAGTGTATGATTACATGCTGTTGAGTCACAGACATTTTATCCTATCAAAGTGCAGGGTGTGTTTTGATGATGGAGAGGGGTGGAGATCTTTAAAAAGTCTCATAAAGGAGTCTTAGGACAGGAACAAACTGTGAGCATAGTAACCTAAACTAAGGACAAACTGAGGAATGATGATCAGGTATTGGGTGTGATTGAAATTAGTGCATTTTAAGTCTGGCTTCTTAATAAGACAGACTATTTCAGCAATGTGTGACCAGGACCTTAATGGCATTTGGATGCAGACTGACTTAGGCTCTACCTGCACTAGGCTTTATTCCAGATTATATTTCAGAATGGGAGTGTGAAGTCCACATGCTGGTGCAGACTATTGCAAGAGCCATAGTCTGCAATAGTATGCCTCTATTCTGTAATATAATCCAGAAAAAGGCCCAATGAAGAAAAGGCCTTTCACTTATATGATTTGTGTGTACTTCATGTTCTGACATTCAGAGCACAACATAATTTATTCCTGTCACAGATCTGGATGAAATCTGATGAGAAAAGTAAAGCGGTTGTTTGCTTTTTAATCAAACCTCTTGCACTTCTGGGTGCAGACACCTTCAGAAATTGGTCACTTTTCTGAACTGAACTACAAGGTCAATTTGATCTGCTTTTTTCTTTCTCTCCTACATTTAAGGCTGCATTCAGGAATCATTTATTTTGCTATATTTGGATATTCCAGGATATCCATGCTTTATTCTGGAATATCCAAACATAGCAGATTAAGTACAGTATATTCTGGCGTATAAGACTACTTTTTAACCCAGGGAAATCTTCTCAAAAGTCAGGGGTCTTATACGCCCAGTCGTCTTATACACCGGAATATACAGTAACTGACATCTGGATGGAGCCTATATCTTAATTGTCCTGCCAATGGCTTTCGTGTCTGGGGCTGCATCCACACATCCAAACAGAAAGAGTGAAAGAGAGAACAGTAAAAGTGGCTTATAGATGGAAGGATGTTGCAGCTGATTTTAACTCTCCTGTGTATAGATCAATGAGCAAAGTGAGACAGACTGAAAGGGAGTTGGGTAGCCCAAAGTCACACAGGTGACTTTTCTATCTGGGACTGCATATACACTTACACACAGAAAAAGTGAAAGGGAGGGGAGCTCAAAAGTGGTTTGTAGATTGGTGTATGTGGCAGCTGGTATTCCCTTCCCAGAAATGTAATTTATGACCTTTAACATGTATTACAGGTGGGGTGGTGTATTAAAAGCATGTGGTAGCTACACCCTCTAAGCCACATTTGAGCCACTTGTATTTTACTGCACGTAGATCAAGCTTGAGTGAAATTTGGAAAAGCGATCTTCCTTGCATAAGCCACTATATCATAGTGACTTTTCATCAGCTTAACAAACAAATAGTAACATTATCATGAAGCTGACAGATTGCTAATGGCATGTAGTCTGCTTAAATGGGTACAAATATGTTAGAAATGGTGAAAAAGCAATAAAAAATATATATACTCCATATAAAATTATGAAAAAGCAATGCCTAAATGCAAGGATAGAAAACACAATTATCTTGTTACCATTACTGCTTCCTCAAGAGCAGGTAACTTCAGTTACATGACTGCTTACTAGAAAGAGGACAGAGGGAGCAGTCATGGAAACTGCCAATCTTCAGAACAAACAAAGTTTCCATCAGCAATTCTATATTGGATGAAGTCAGTGTCTCTCCTTCTCACAGGGGGTGTCAGTCATCTGAAGTTACCTGCATCTGAGGAGAGAGGTCACAATAAGCGGGGGGGGGGAGGGTTAATATGGGCCCATTTGGAGGGTGCGGTTCTTATGTATTGGAAAAATGAGCTGAAGGTGAAGATGGTAGAGGTTCTGCTTTGCCTAGTTACTTTTTTCATACGTTTTCCTCTGTTTTGGGAGAGAACCAATAATTTGCCTGTGTGTGTTAGGTGAATTTGAGCAGAAATGTAGGCATGTGAGATAAAATGCGAGGACCATAAGCAAAGTTGTCCTTAGGGAGAGAAAAAATCACAATCTTAAGAACATGTCAGTGACCAATTGTAGATGCAAGGGTTTAGAGATTAAGGTAAAACATTTTATTGATTAGTCCATGTGACCATATCAAAACAGAAATATAATACAATAGATAAAAAAAACTTAAAATCTGAGGTTTAGAGATTAATGCAGTGCACATTTGAAAAAAGAGGTTAGGGAGATTGCACAGAAATGTGGGTGAGCAAGATAAAATACATCTGTATGCCTTTGTTAGGATCATATGTGGAATGATGGATTAGGGGTGTACACGAATGCATTTTTTGCATTTGAATTCGATTTGATTCAAATTGAATACTCTAATATTCAATTTGAATCGAAATTCAAAAATCCGTATTTTTGAAAATCTGATTTGGATCCGGATAATCCAGGTCCTTATTTCCGAAAATCCAATTCAAATTGAATGATACAAATGTTGGGAACATTAGTATCCAATTTTTGGGTCTGTTTGCATCCCTTTTTTTGCATTTGCATTCCGTTTGCATCCTGTATTATATGCACAAATAGACCCGATATTCAGATGCAACATACAATGTTGAATTCATTTGAATCATTTGAAAATCCAATTCGAATTTGAATGTCAATATTCGTCAAATTTGAATAGGATCTTTGGATTTTCCAATATCTGTGCACATCCCTAAGATGGATAAAAAATGAAACTTTCATAGCCTGTTGTACATAGTGGTGTGGAATTCCAGCTGCTGGGGATTAGGGATTGATGGATTAGGACAGGAGAACTATCCAATAGTGAGAAGACTATTTTGTAGGAACAGAATGAAGGTGTTTCTGTCATTCACAAAGGAGTGAGGACGTGTTAGGGGACCAATAATTTTTAATAATGGAAATAAGTTTCAGAGAGCTTGGATCTGTTCTCTCCTGATGCTAAATTCATGCAGATTACTTTTTGAAGCATGATGGAAGGTTTATGTGTAGCTTATTTGTATAATATGCATATAGTATAGTAGCTTATGTGTACAGTAGTATAAAAATACTATTCCAGTCAAGTGACGATAACACGCAAAGTCCAAATCAGACCACCAGCACTTGAAGTATGAATGGCCAGACCTGGGTAGGCCAGACCATCATGGCAACAGCTGCAGCAAAAGTCATGCCAACAGCAATGCACAACTGCAGAGCTGCAGCATTGCATCTGGAAGCCTGCTGCCGCTCAAGCTGTAGATATCCGTCGTCCATAGCTACTTAGGACAAGGGACAGCTTGTTGAGATCTGGGCTGGTGGCAGCACCAGTGTTCAGACAGGCATCACCAGAGACTGGAAGGAACCACTCCTGCAGGTAAGTGCGAACAGGCCCCTAATCATTACTTTCACTGTTTCCAAAATGACTTACTTCATAATGTTGTTCAAAGCATTTTATCTCTTCCCCTTTCAAAAAAGCTTAAACCTTATTTTTCTTTTTGATGTATTTAAAAAGTCCTAAGTCTCATGTGTCATCAACACCACATTTGTGTTTTATTTTGTATTTTATTGTTTTTCTTCACTGAGCTCCCTAGCAAGTTTGGATGCTGTAATCGATAACTACCATAATCAACATACTTGTGTCTAGTTTGTAAAATCCACACACTCCCTTTTTGATATTTGAGTAACTAGATTCTCATTCTCAAAACTCACAGATGGGTCTTTTGCCCTCCCTTCTTTTCCTCTGCTCACTTTCTTCCTCATCCATCTTGAAAATCCACTGTTACACCTCTCCTCCCACACAGCTGCCAGCCCTTTGTCCATTGCTCCTTAGAAGCTAATGACTTTCATATGGCTTGCTTTCATTTGCTTTCTGCAGACACTTTACTCTTGTACTAACTCTTTATACCTTGATCTGATGGATGACATAGTGGGATAACCTACTGGAGGCCTATGGGTCTGAGCTGACAATTTTATCAAGTTACAGTTAAAATGCTGGCAACCATTCAGCTTTGGTGAGGCATTAAAATCCCACCAATTTCACTGGAAAAGACTGGAGAAAAGTCTGAACTCAATTGATGTCAATAAGGTATCAATAAGATCTTAAAGTGGATAGCTTTGGCTGGATCACACTCATTGCCTGTACTTTTGTTCATTAATGAAACTGCTTTCAAAATTTGGGAAGCAGAGATTATTCCTATATTAATACTATGCCACCTCCATGTTTGGATTTTAACAATTTTGTGTTAAAATTTTTAACCAGAAGTGATTTTTCAGTAAACTACTACAGGGATTCACTTCATGTAACCCAATTAAGCTGTATTCAAAATGTGGTTTCACATGTTCATACACAGACACATATAGAAGTCACTGAAGTATTTCGTGCACAAGAATACAAAAATTAGACATGCTTAATTTCAACTCCAGTATTCACACAATCTCAGGGTGTTTTTGCACTAGCACTAGGAACCCATTTAAGAACCCTTTAGGAATCTGATTGATATCAATCAAGTAGGCCTTATCCCCACATGGACCCCATTTAAGGATCCATCTGCCATGCCCTGTCCCCACAAGGGCAGGGGAAATCTGGATTCAATGGGTCCTACAGGCCTTTAAATCTAGATTTCCTGTAGACCTGTTTAAATGTGTCCACAATGGGGTCTTCAGGCATGAAGACCCCATTAGCGGACAGCCATCTGCATGACTTACCTGTCGATGGGATTCAGGGGAGGACTGGCAGGAGCAGAGCTGCACATGCTGATGTCGCTGGGTCCGCCCTGCCACTCGCAGGTATGGAGTCTTGCCTGTAGGCTACAAAGCTAGCACAGGCTCCGTAGCATCTACAAGGCTGAACACAGGCTCTGTAGATGTGATGTGGCTGTCTACCTAGCCATCTACATAGCCGCTTCATAGAATGGGTTTCATAGATAGAATCGGCCAGGCTCTGTAGTTGCTCTGTAAGCAGCTACGAAGCCGTGGCTCTCCACTACTCCCTCTCTCGGCGGAAGTACACCTGGATCAGCATTCCTGCTGGCCAATTGTGCCATGCCACCAGCGTCCCTTCCAGCTCCAGTTCCACAGAGCCTCAGAAAGGGTGCTACAGCATCCAGACTGTGCCCTGTTTAGCACCCATTCTGATTGGGTGCTAGATGGCTCGTGTGGGCACATGGGGTCTCCCTGGAGATCCAGATCCTTCATCTCAAAGATCTGGATCTTGAAGATCCAGGATGTTGATAACTGCTAATGCAAAAAGAGGGTCAGTTTAGGTTATCTGCATACTTAATTAAGTGGTAGGTTACATACATCACTGCAACTTCCTCAGTGAAATAACTGAATATTAAGCCTGTACTGAGTGCTTAAAAAGGCACTTAACTTACCCTACGTCTCTGCATACCACTCTTTTCTCAACTTTGGACCTTTCTGCACAGGTTCTTAATCTGGGTTAAGGGTCCATGTAGTATGCATCTAGGCCTCCAGATCTGCACAGTAATGTGAATCTAGGATGCTCCCTCCCTGCCCCTGCTGGTACAGATTTTCAACCAGGTTTGCATGATCTGTTTTAGATATATTCAAAATTAAAACTTTCAAGATTGTATGAAGGGGTGAGTGGTGTTTTTCTCTCTCTTTAATTTGATGATGAAAGCTTTGATCACCCTCAGTATCTGAGAAGTATCTCTGGGAAATCCAAAGTAAAAAACTGCCAGTGAAGCAGCTCCTTGGATACTGCAAGTGATCAGAAGATGCAATGTCCCACAGAAGTTTTCGTTCCACCTGGAGGCACACAGACTCTCTAAGGTGCCTCTCAGGTGTCCCTATTGTTATGTCTGAATGCAGCCCAGGTCTGAAAATGATGTCTAATTAAGCCCGATAGATTTTAAATCCTGCTAAAGCTATAAGCAAGTACTTAAATCTCTGATTGGAAATTGACTCTTAACTGTTGAAGTGCACTTAGAAGCTTATTGGCTGCGTAATTTTTCTATAAGCTATATTTTTCTTTCTAGGATTATAGAAAGATCAGATTTTCAACCAGGCTTGCATGGTCTATGTTAATTACATTCAAAATTAAAACTTTTAAAAGTGTATGAAGGGATGAGTGGTGATTTCTCTCTCTCTCTCTTTAGTTTGACAATGAAAACAGAGCAATACTCAAAGTATTTTATGAAAATTTAATGGGCTTTTGGCTACCTGATCCAATGAAGGATTGAAAACTTCTACCACAGAAATTCTGGCCTTCTCTGCACTGGGACCTATTCTGGATTATATTCCAGTATAGGGACCTGCTAGTCACATGCTAATACAGAGTATAGTGTCCATCTATGGTCCTTTCTGCACTGGGTCTGCCATGGTCTTCACTAAAATGCACACAGCAGGTCCATAGTCCAGGATATATTTTAGAATATATCCCAGTGCAGAAAGGGCCTATCTACAGAACTCGCCTCCTAAAAGAGAAATATTTGATCTCCTCAGTGCTGGCCTTAGGAACCTTTTTACCAAGCTGCTTTTAATTAACAGCTTTTGAAAGCTGTTTCAGTCAGCTGACTTTTGAAATGCATTTCCTGCTGTTTTAACTTCTATTACATTTTATGGAACTTGTCTGTTATCTTTTTGACATTAGTAATTTTGAAAAAGTTGTGTCCCAGAAGGTGCAGTAGACATCTTTTGAAACAAAATGAAGCAAAATCAACCTATTCACATCATAGTTCCAAGAAAAACTATAATACCAACTGAAAATCTTCTTTAATAAAAAGATAGAACCTTAAATGCAAAGGTTAGGTCCAGATCTAGTCACATAGAAACATCCTAAAATCAGTTCCTAATTTGATTGTGTTGCCCAGGCGTGTTAACTTTTGACAGCTTCTGCTTTTTGTCACAGAAAACAAAGGAGGGTGGCTGGGAGCATAGAGTGAGTTTAAAAAAAAGAGTAAAGAAGAAAAATTCTCGCTATTCCTGAGTGTCTGTTGAATCGGAAGCAAGAAACAGGATAGCTTCAGCAGTGGAATGCAGGAAATGTTATGATGTATTTCTACTGCTGTCATTTGAAAGCTGACTCAGTTGATCGAAGTGGAAGGGGGGGTTATAAGCCCAGCAATTCTCAGTCAACCAAAATAATAAAGGAGTGTGTGCCTGCTCTCTGCACTGATGTAATGTGGAGCTAACAGCCGATTCCCCTGAAGATGAAACACAGAAGATTAGAAAACACCTTCTCTTGAAATGCTGGATTTACTCAGTACAAGAGAAAAGGAAATATCACCTGAGCTACAGTCTCACTCTAAGCTTATAGTCTGTCAGTGAGGGCGTCTACATGCAATAAAAAACACATTTAAAAGCTTCTTTTGCCATGGAACATCTCCATGCATGGCTTTTCTCCGGGCTTCCAGTGCCACAAAGGAGGATACTTCATGGAAGAAAGACACACACACCCCTTTTAAACAAGACTACCTGCACACTTTTTGGAAGCCATGGGTTTTTCTAGTAGCATTGGGCATGGAGATGCTCCCGGAGAATTGGGAGTGGGGATTGCTGGCTGTGGTCCCATCTTTCCTCTTTTTTTCAGCCTTCTCCCTCGTTTTCTCTTTAAATAAAATCATCTCTCTCTCTCTCTTTTTGCCTCTCATCCACAGCCAGTATTCAAGATCTATATTGAATGCAAGAAAACAGTAAGCAGACGGAGATCTTGTGGAAGCAATTCATTATGTTACTCACAAGATCTCCGAAAAAAAGCACCCTGGCTCTGCCGCCGCTGCCGCCTGCACACACAGCCTTAAATTCACACATCTCCCAGAACTGCAGCACCTTTCCTTCCTTTCCCTTTCTAAAAGTCAGAACTTTTAAAAAGCCAGAATTGCACAGAAAAGATGTGAAGTGGGTGGATTGCTACAGTGAAACCACTGCTGTACAGGGTAATTTTTACAATGCAATCACTGTCTTTGGAAGCAAGCTCTGGATCCCAAAGTGATAAATGTTTCTGGTGAGTTTTGCAGGCAGTGGAAAGAGAGAACTTGTGAATACTAGTGGCTATTTTTCTTTTGGACGTGTCGGGGGTTGTCTTTCTGGTTGTGGCCATGCATATTGCAGTCCCTCCCCGTTCCCGCCAGCACCCTATCAACCAGAGAGGGGGCAGGGAGAAAAAGATGCAGGCAAAGAAAACACGCTTCTGTGGGGACAGTAGGTGCATTTTAAATGCACATTTTGCTGAGCCTCATGGGGATGCTTAATTCGGAATTGAAAAGCATTTTAAAAGTCTGCTGCAATAGAGGGACAATAGAGAGACGAAAAAGTACCATGTAGACGCCCCCAGTGACAAACAGGAAGCTCAGGCCATTTTCAACGTGGAACAGCATAGTCATGCCTGTTATGCCACTGTTCCTACACCACTGCCACCACCACTGCCACTGCCATGGTGAGATGAGCCTTCATAGGTCCCCTTTGCCTGGTGAAAGTAGAAGCAGTGAGTGGGGGAGGCAGGGGCAGTAGCCACATGGGAGCCCCCCTTGCAATCGTGCTGAAGTTTCAGTATGGTAGCAGCAGTAGCATAGTAGGATAGGGTGGCAGAATTGCCGGTGGGGTCAGATAGGTGGGGTCAAGCTCTTCCTGGGGTGAGGTGACACAAAGTAAGTCATCTCTGTGGGCAGCCAACAATGACCAGCAGGGAAAAGCCCATCCCTACCACTCTGACAATGCCAACACCCCAATACCCTCCTGACATTGAGGGCACACCAATACACAACTCCCACCACCACTGCTACCATGCCACATGGAGCCTTCATGGATCCCCTTTGCCTGGTAAAAGGTCATTAAGTCAAGATTAATTCCTGGTGATTCTATGGACAAATCTGTGGGGGGTTTTGACCAAGATACATAACTGATATGCCATTACCTTCTTCCTGGAAGATGTAGAAAATTGAACTAGGACCTCTACTTTCCAAGCAGTTTCCCTCCTGCTGAAGTAAAGGTAATTGTGACAAGCCTTTCCCAGAATTAAAAAGTAACAGGAAGTCTAGCATAGAATTCATCAATTAAACTATATGTATTCATTGCTACTAATTGCAAAGGACTATAGTGTTTTTCTCACAGGCAAAAATACTAAGGGTGTCTCCACACTAGCCAGATTAAGAACACTTACCTTAAATGGCTTCCGCGTTGCAGACCTAATTGGAGACTCTTTGCGGACACTGCTTCCACATTTCGGTGTGCAAGACCGGTTTTTAAAACCGGTTTTGCTGCCGAAATCCAGATTAAATGTAAGACCTGAAAAATCAGGTCTTACATCTGTCTCTTCTCCTGGATGTGTACAGAAGCAGGATGCTTCCGCACACAGCCAGGCAAAGGGACAGATGTCCCTCCAGCCACCAAGGTGTGAAGGGCGGAAGCAGGATTGCCTCCTTCCGAAGCCCTTCCTCCACGCGACGAGCACTGCCGGAAACATGTGGTGACTGACAGCTCCATGCTCCAGTCCCACTGCTCCTGTGACAGCGTCAGTGGCGTGGGGGGCGGCATCGGCAGTGCAGGAGCTGGCTGCCTTTGGCCATGGGTGCTACGGCTTCCACACAGCAACCAGGTGATCCAGCGGGGGCCTCCAAGGATCCGTCTCAATTTGAGACTGATCCTCGGGAGACCGGATCACCAGGAAACAGATTTTGTTAAATCTGTTTCCTGGTGGCAAATGCGGAAGCACCTTAAGTATAAAAGTATAAAATACATCTTAGCCATACATTTCCATTTTCAATATGGTGGAGATCTTAATAGTTTACTGGTTTGTTCAGAATAGTGGTGGAAAGTGTGATAAAGACCGAGGAATAAAGAATTGTGATTAAATGCAGGCAAACTGTAGATATACAACTGGGGAAGCAGAACATGAGAAACAGTGAAGAAAGGAAAAAGTGTGTTAAGGCCAGATGGAGTTTGTGTGACTTATGGGTATTTTTCCATCTGCAATTTCCATTATTTGATGGAAAACAGGGGAGAAAAAATGAGAATATAGGGGCAAGCATTAACAGATGTAACTTTAAAATTAGCAAAATTAGGAACACAAAGTGATTTTAGACAGAGTGGCTTGACACAGAGGATGTCCAACATGTGGAGAAAGTTACTAAAAGGAAATACTGCAATAAATAGCATTCATGAACTCAGAAGACAAGAATATTGGGCATTTCTAATCTAAGAGTGAATTGGGGAGACACCACCACAAAACATTAATGAAAACCAAATACTAAGAAGTGAAGCATAATGCTTCCAAGATCTTAAATTTTTCCTGGAGGTTTCTGTTGATTCATGTACTGCATTTGAGACATAGTTTGGGGGAAGAAAAAAAACCTTCTTTTCATAGTTGTAAATCTCTCTTTGTTCCTTCTTCCTGCTACCATTATCTCATATACTTTCCCTTCAGTATAGAATCTGAACTCCAAGACAACAATCTTTTACCAAGAGGCCTTCCTGCAGACATACCACTGAAATCAATAGGATTTATGCATGCAAAAAGTATGAAAGGGTTGCAGCTTAAATAATCCGACCTTTGTAAAGAGATGAAGTGTTCTACACTTTTGTATATGATGTTTTTGAAGAAATACTCTCACAACTTTTATTAATTATTCATTGACTGACATAAAGCTTCAAAATGGTGGAGGGGCAAAGGGGGGGGGGAGTAAGATTATTAGAGCATTTAAACCAATCTTCATTCATTATATTAGGTGCCAGTTTGCTCCAAGGATTAATTTAAAGCAATCTTATAGCATCCTAAATGTCTCTGCTTAAGGAAAGGTGCCTGAGCTTTATGATTAGCATCACAGGTCTTGCTAGTTTTCTATCGTGAACAAACTTTTATATGGGCATGTCCTGGGCACAGGGCTCTTTTAGTGGTGACACCTTACTCCAGTCTTGTATTTTTTTTTTATTTCATGAAAAACAACTTCAAGTTTTTACTCATTCTCATTCTTTTCCATTCTAAAATGATGTGTTTTATCTCTTTCAGGGCATTCAAATTTTATATATTTATAGTATTTATATTTGGGTCCCCAATCACTTTGTAGCACAGAGGATTAAAGCATGCCAAAAGATTGTATGAAGCTCACATTTTAGCAATGATCTTGAAGCCTGAAGATGCTAGAACATCCATTTTAGGATAGGAAGGAAATTTTAAAAATCTAATCTATCCTTTTGAATTTTCTATCCATTCAAGTTTCCCATCCATCAATTTTTTGTTTATATGGGTCTTTATTTTTGCTTTTTGCTTTTTTGAAAATATTCTTGTATGTGCACAATTTGCTATGAATATATGTTGTTTCCAGGGTACATAATGGATGAAATCATATGTAAACTGTTTATTTATGCAACCACTCTGTGTAAACTACTTTGGACTAGAGCAATAATTTAGTAACTCTATGTGAATCATAGTTGAACAGATAAAATAGAACCAGTTAAATTAGAAAACAAGGAATTGAAATTTTTGGCTAGACTCTTCTGTATATTACAGAGGATTGAAAGTTCGATCAGGCCTGGGAAACTCTTGCTCAGATCCTAGAAGACTGTTAACAGTTTGCATAAACAATGCATATTGGAACAATAATCAGCATTTGTTGTTTATGTTATAAACACTTTGCTTTTGACATTCTACCACACCTTCAAAAAGAGTCAACCTCTATAAATATACTTAGGGCACAAGCAACTACTGTTTCTGGAACCAACTACATCCAAGTTTTAATCAAGCTTCAGAAAGAGAGAACACATCAGCAAAGTGATAAAATTTTCTTTCCACATTATTTAAACCAAAGGTGATTTTCTTTGTTGAATAATGTGGAAGAAAAACTGCTAGGGCCTATTCACACTATAGCAGATTAGTTCATTTTCGGTCACATTGGGGAATTAGTACATTATTGGCTTGAGCACACCCATCTAATTTAATGCTCACTCAGTTTCACCATACTTTATCCACACTTTTCAGTCTTCCTGACTTCAGTCTGATGACAGAGTACCTTTTATTCATTTTCCTCTTCCTTCTGTGATTGGATGCACTTCTGACAATCACATTTTGGCTTTCTCAGAGGAGAGTATAGCCAGCCCCCTCTGTCCCCAACCTCCCCACCCCCACCCCCACCCCTTTTTCCTTTTTGACTTTTTGCCCTGTTCCCCCTCTGAGTTCAATAATAACTACATTCACCATCTATTATCATTTATCTTTACCTCTCTCACACATATACACATGTACACACTATCCAGGGGCAAGAAATTTACAGAAAAACGGGGCATTGGTTATTGTTTATTTATTTTCATTTTTATCCTGTCCTACACCTGAAGATACCCGGGTGGGTTACAACATTAAAAACCAAATATAAAATAAACATATTAAAACAATACAGTGCCCAAACGTGGGGAGGAAAAGCTGATTCCTTATTTAGCCAAAAGCCAAGAGTTACGTCTTTCCTGGACATATAAAGTAAAGGTGCCTCATGCACCTCAAGGAAGGACTATTCCATAATCTGGGAGCATCACTAAGAAGGGCCTATTCCAGATGCCCACTCTTTTTGCTACTGAGGGTAGTGATACAACCAGGAGAACTTCCCTTACAGATTTTAAGGCATGGGAAGGCCAATATGGAAGAAAGCATTCCATTAGATATTTGAGGCCAAAGTCATTTAGGACCTCATAGGTTAAGGTTAACACCTTGAATTAGGCTCAGTAGCAAATTGGCAGCCAATACAGCTGTTTTGAGACCGGTGTGATGTGCACCCCACCAACCATTCCAGTCAGCAGTCTAGCAGTTGCATTCTGCACCAGGTGCAGCTTCCAAACCAACTTCAGAGGCAGCCCTATATGGAGCCCATTACAATGGTCCTGTCTGGAAGTTACCAGAGCATGAATAACCATGGCCAAATCATTTATTTTCAGAAGGACACATAGCTAGAAATAGGCATTCTGGGTCACAGACTCCATCTGACTTTCAAGCAGAGTCCAAGAGCACCCCCGGATTTCATACCTGTCCCTTCCAGGACATTACAGCCCATTGAAGACTAGACACCTCCCAAGTTCACAGACTTGAGACCTTGTGACTAGGGGTGTGTGCAAAGCCAATTTCCCACATTCGAATCAATATGAATGGAATGTGGGAAAATTTAACTTTGGCCACAAATGTGGGGGCTTTGGATGAATATTCATGCATGAAACAAAGTGAACCCCCTCCTCCCTTCCTGCCCCCCCTCACCTGTAGTTGCTGCCATCACAGCCGTGCGCCTTCATCCTAAGCACTTCCTGGTCTTCGTGCACAGGTCTCCCACATCCCCGAATGGAAAGTTGCATGCATAAACCTGGAAGTGTTTTTTTTTGGCCTCTGATTAGCCCTGGGGATGCCACCGCAGCCCCTGCAAAGGTAAAGGGTTGCACCAGAGGGGAAGGGGAAGCTGCAGTGGCAACCCTGGGCCTATTTAGGTGTTCTTCAGCAGTTGAAACAGATCTTCTGGTTCTGTGTGTGCATCTCCCACTGTGTTGTGTGATTCCTGGATGGGAAGTTCTGCACACATACTGTAGAACTGGAAGGCCTAGGACAAAGACACATGGTGGCAGAACAAAGTAAGTGGGGCTACAGGAGGCCCTGGGGGGACGTGGGACCTCAGTGGCATCCAGTGTTCACCAAAGCTTCAACTGAAGCTTTGACAAATACCGAATAATCTGATTCACAAATAGGGCCATACGAATTCCAAATGTGCTGAATATTTGGGGACATCCCTACTTGTGATGCACAGCACATCAATCTTGTCTGGATTCAGCTTCAATTTATTGCCCCCCATCCAGCCCATTACTGCTTCTAGGCAGCTGTCAAACATTCCAAGCACCACTCCAGATTCAGATGCACAGAGAGTTAGAGCTGGTGTCATCTGAATGTTAATAATACCTCACTCCAAATCTCCTGATGACCTCTCCCAGAATCATCATATATCTATAATAAAGGGAGATAAGAACTATCGGGAGCTCCCAGAATGTCAAGCAAGAATCTCCCACTACCATTTTCCAGGATTGGCCTTGGAGATAGGAGCAGAACCAATGCAACACACTGCCTCCAACTCTCAAACTCCATAGCCCTTCCAAAATGATACCATGATCAGTGGTATCAAATGCTACTGAGAGATCCAGAAGAATTAACAGTGTTTCTCCTATCTTTCTCTTAGAGGTTATCAACCAGGGTGACCAAGATGGTGTCCATGCTATAACCATGCCTGATGTCAGATTGAAATTGGTCTAGATAATAGTTTCTTCCAAGTATGCCTCCGATATCTTGCCCAAAAAAGGGTATGTTGGCCACTGAGCAATAGTTGTTTAAATCTTTTGCAACCAGGGAGGCCCTCTTGGGGGGGGGGGACACCCCAACTCCTAAAGAAGCATTCCCCCCTCCATGGAATCACTTTGTCATACCTTGCCAACTAAGAAGGGCATCCTGGCAGTCAAACCCCATCAAACAGCTTGTCCACTTCCTCATGCCACAACAATTGAAACTGGACCAGATGGTTCTTTGGACACTTCCTCTGGACTATTCCTAGTCATAACATCCAATACCCCATGAATCTAGCAACTTTGACTTCAACATGCCTTTCAAAGTGCCTTATAAAGCAGCTCAATTGGTCTTTTTTCCCCCTTTCAACTCCATCAATTTGTTTTTATTTTTGCTTTGAATAAAAAGATTTTTCTTATTGTTAACCAGTGCCCTAAAATCTTGACAATACGGTATTTCTGATTTTGCTGGAATCATTTATCATGTTCTGTAAATTCCTTGCCCCTGCTCCATGTATGCGTGTGTGTATGTGTGAGAGAGGCAGAGAGAAAGAATGCAAACCAGAGGCCTATTCGCACTTGGCCTTATTCTGGAGTATATCTCAGGATAGGGGTCTGTGATCCACATGCTAATGCAGACTCTAGCAGGCCTCACTTTGGGCCTGCCGAAGCCTGCACTAGCATATGGAGAGCAAGTCCCTATTCCAGGATATATTCCAGAATAAAGCCAAGTGTGAATAGGCCCAAGGTCAGGCATTGGCTGGAGAGGAGAAAAACTCTCCCACTGTCCACATACAGGAACTGCCTCCAATAGTCCTCTTTGCATAATCACTCCTGAAAATATAGTCTGACTAAGGAACAGAAACTATCTCAGTACTGGGACAATCTGAGTACTGGATAAATCAGATTGGGGACATATCTTGGAGAAAAATTAAAGGGCATTTTGGAATCAAGGACTGCTTTGGGCCCTCATATACATTGGGTGTGACCACAGCCCTAGACATCCTGCTGATATGTTTCTCTTATTCTGAAAGTGGATTGAATGTGGATTAAAACAAGTGCAGCTATGGCCTACAGATTAGCAAATGTGTATTCTTTATGTCATTATTCCATTCTTGTCAGAAGTGGAGCACTTAATATTTTCTTTTAGTGTCTTTCATGAGAGACTTCATGCATTGCCCTCTGGGTTTTTTCCTTCTTGGTTTGCTTTTTCCTTTTTCAAATGTTGTGCTTTGTTTTGCAGACAACCAGGTTACTTCCGTCTCTCACTAAATCACGAACATGTCTGTTTGTGTAAGCGATTTTCCTTTTCTTTTTCCAGCTTAATAACACAACCAAGTCAAAACTTGTTTCAGTGAAGAGAGTGGAACTGAACCCTAGTATGATGTACTATTCTAATTCTTCGGAGGGGTGTGAACATACTTTCAAAAATCCCAAAAGGCAAATTCAATTAAAATCACCCTTTTATAGGATTGTACAGTTAACATTCTAATGGGCTGTGTGAGACAGATGAAATAGCACAGAGGCTCATGCAATCACATGATAGCAATAGCATATTGTTTGAGTCATGCCAGTGGTTCAGCTAGCTCAATTTTTTCTGTATTTGAAAGCGGTACTTTCCAGATTTACCAAACACAGACATATTCAGACAGAGGCAGAGATGAACAAACAGCCCATAATCTGATTTGTAATTAATGTGGAATAACTAGATTAATAAAGTGAACATATGTATCTCTGCTGAGAAGATCCTCCAAGGACTGAGGCTGAAGGACTGGCCCTTATTCCATATTATGTCTTGGAATGGGGACCTGTCATCTGCATGTCAGTGCAGGCTATAGCAAGTCCTGTCTGGGGCCTGCCGTAGTCTGTACAGCAGATGGCAGGTCCCTATTCCAGGGTATAATCCAAAATAAAGCCCAGTACAGAAAAGGCCTATACTTTGCACTAATACCAATCTCACTTTTCAAATCCCACATACTGTCTGCATCCTACATAAGTGCATGTATGTGTCCAGCCCATCAAAAAGTATGCTTCTGCATGCTTTCTTCAGAAATTGACATGAGAATCTCCTCCAGTCTCCCCTTGACACATGATCAGTCATTTTCAAGTCAGATTCAGTGCCCACCATTTGGCACATGGACAATATGTCCATGTCACTTAGCTGTTCTTAGGCATCCAGGGAGGCTCATGATGCCATAATCTTTTCGGTGCATAATCATGGATGGGAGATGGATGGTACTCAGGCTCCTTCACTGTATATGTTTAGGAAGGCAGTGAAGACGTACCTCTTTACCTTGGCCTTTGGTTAAATGGGAATATACTGTCTCTTCTCCCTTTACAGACACTGATACTGTTTTAATATATGTCTGATTTTAAGTGTTATTTCCTGAGGCCTTCAGATATAGGGTGGGATAGAAACATACATACCTACATACCTACATACCTACATACCTACATACCTACATACCTACATACCTACATACCTACATACATACATACATACATACATACATACATACATACATACATACATACATACATACAAGTGAGGACTTTGTGACTATCAAGGTAAGATGTAATGTAGGTGTGATGGTTCTGCTAAGGCCTTGAGATGTCTTGATAGGTCTTAGAAATTGATATTTGTTTCTCTTTATTTCAGACATAGTTCAAATTCTGTATTATATATCTGATCCAAATGAATGTGCAGGAGATACAGATCCTACAGTGAAAAGAATATAAACTATATTTTTAATGAAAATAGAGAATATCTTTCTTTCCAAAATGATTTCTCCCTGAAAAATGGAGTTAGAATTGTACCCTTGTTGAATTTCACTGTGGATATTTCAGTTTGCTCACCTGATTTTTGGATGCAGGATGCAAGAAAATGAAATACTTTCACATTTGCAATTAATTTCTCTCTTTGTCAGGCAGGGGGCTTGGGACTCTCCATTTTCCCTGCCATCCCCTACTTAACCTATCTCAAACTGTTTAGAAGAGAAATACTGCTGGCTCCAAAGGCTGCATCAGCTTCATAGCCAGGAGTAGGCAGAATGAAATTTCTGCCTCAAAGAAATAACTTTGTTTTTTATAAAAAGAAAGAAAATTTAACTAAATAGACAATACTGCTATATGAGTACTAGGGAGTAGGAATTGTTTGCTTTTCTGCCTCATATAATAGAACTACCTAGCTGGCTTTAGAAATCACAAAGCACATACTTATTCTGACTAGGGATGTGCACAGATATATGTAAAATTCAAAATTCAGCCAAATTTGGAAACTGAGAAACTCTTGAGAAACTGAGATGTTGGAGTTCAGATTCTATCTAATGGCATCTGCAATCTCTTTTTTAAATTAAAAAAATCAAATATTCCTATATTCAGAAAAGTTACAAAAGTAAAATCGATTGTCCTGATTTAGCAATTGTAAAAGTAAAGTACTGTAAAGGTAAGGCACATGTTTACTGGGGATTTCCTTTGAAGCATTTTACAGCAATCCAGCCCTGCCTGTTCTTGAGTTCATTTCTTATCTCCATGATAAACCATTATTGGAACCACGTTCTGCAAGTTGAGACAAAAGAAGGGAGAAAGTTTATGGAAAATCATTTTTATAACGGCATATATACTTTTAATTACAGAGAATTTCAGAGCAAAGTTCTACAGTATCTTTAGTATGGGTAGTTCTTAAAGCACACATCACTGTGGAGCAATTACTTAGATGCACAGTAATGTTTCTGACTGGAGGATGCTGCTCACTGTCTTGAAACTGATTGCAATCCTTGCCCTACAAGTTAATCACTCTGCTTTCATACCCTCTAAAGCAGCGGTTCTCAACCTTCCTAATGCCATTACCCCTTAATGGAGTTCCTCATGTTGTGGAGACCCCCAACCATGGGGGCAGAGCAGCTGGGAGGTGGGAGGGAAGGGTGGCAGGAGACTCGTTGCGACCCCTCTGAAAAGGTAGTTCGACCCCCAAAGGGGTCCCGACCCCCAGGTTGAGAACCACTGCTCTAAAGCATCCTCTTAAGATTGATTTCACACTGGCCAGTATACCAGATAGGCAAGCCTTCCCTTCCACATCCTTATGTGGTCTAAGGGCAGCCTTAGATGGGGCCTCCCTTGGACAGCATCACCATGTAAAAGACCCTTTCCAAACTGGGCCTCGGATAGGGATCTGTTGTCTGCATGCTAATACAGACTAGGACAGAAAACGTGGATTAGAACATAAGAGCCACACACTGTCTCTTTTGTTATGTCTGAACATAGCTTATGTTTGGCCTCATTCTGAACGCAGTAAGAGTTTAGGCAGGAAAGAACTTTGGAGTATTGTTGAGGAGATTCCTCACTTAAATGAGAGAATCTGTCCTGCTGTTTGGTCACTGTATTGTTTTAAAAAGATGGTGGGACTAACCAGCCCAGATTTGATGCAACTAAAAACAGGCTTCCAAAGATGCAATTTGATATCAATTCAAGATTTCCTTGATCTAAAGCCTAATGGAAATCAGGGGTAGCTTTTTTGTTTATTTGTTTTTTGCTGTCTCTCTTTGTCTTTCTCTCACTATCTACTTACTTTACTTTTACTTACTTTACTTTTACTTACTTTACTTACTTACTTTACTTACTTACTTTACTTTACTTTACTTTACTTTACTTACTTACTTTACTTTACTTACTTACTTTACTTACTTACTTTACTTACTTACTTTACTTACTTTACTTTACTTTACTTTACTTACTTACTTTACTTTACTTACTTACTTTACTTACTTACTTTACTTACTTACTTACTTTACTTACTTTACTTACTTTACTTACTTACTTTACTTACTTACTTACTTACTTTACTTTACTTACTTACTTTACTTACTTACTTACTTTATTTACTTTATTTACTTTATTTACTTTACTTACTTACTTACTTACTTACTTACTTACTTACTTACTTACTTACTTACTTACTTACTTACTTACTTACTTACTTTGTTTAGGCCTGCAATGTGTTCCATGCTGCCTGTTCATAATTCTCTCCTTTGTAGGATGCCTCAGAGTTTATTGATGCATTTTTTAAATGTGTGCTTTGAGATCATGTTCTGAAAAGCACTACAGAAACTCAAAGTGTGATTATTTTTTCCAAAGGAATATTCTTAAATAGATACGCAGTGATAATAATGGAATAACTTGCTGAAGTTTTTCTGTTGACCAGATTATCTGTTCCCTGCCTATTAACAATGTGAATGTACCCCTTTTGTTCCCACATTTCAATTCACTGGATTTTCTTGATGGAGGAAACTCAGTAAAACCATAGGAACTTCCCATTTTGAAGGACCCACAGGCTAGAGAGGAATCTGCATTAAAACTTTCTCCAGATGCAAACATACTGTGCAAATTCATCAAACAAAAAATCTCCCCCTGAGAATAATGCCATGATTAGAGAATGAATAATGGGGGAGGCAGGCCTGTAACCCTTTCAAGAGAGTGTACATGACCCTGAAGCCACTCTCAAGCCATCCGCCCAGGGGCTGAAGTGATTATATAGTCATCCATATCTTTCATGCACTTTGCGTTTATGGCATGCTCTGCATTTTTGTTACAAGCCTCCAGGACTAAAGAAATAATGAAGACTGAAAAATGGTTTCTTCATTTGGAATTAAAAGAACTTTCTTCTCTGTTCTCACAAGCGAGGAACGTCAGAGCCTTTGGAAGTTCAGTTTTGTTAGGAATCTACAAACAACAGATTTGTTAAACAAAGACCACCTGGCTCTAGACAATTAAAATGGAAATCCCATTACCACATGGAAAGGGGGAGAGAGTATAGGTGAACCAGTCTGTCTTACACATATACCCTTTGCTGTTATAAAATCAAAACAACAATGTTGAACTTGAGTGAAGAATAAGCTCTTCAACACTATGTGTAGTTAACCAGCCTCAAAGAAAACAAAACAACAAATTCTTAATGCTTGTCTCGCAAGGAAACAAAGGCCGCATCCTCACGGCATGCGTTATTTCAGTTTAAAGAATTCGAAATAAAAGAAACGGAACAAAGTTGTCCACACGACTTGCAAGTTGATCCGGTTCCGAGAGCATTCTGACTGCAGCCTTAACGCAGAATCAATCCTGGGAGTCCAGACAGCAGCCCTGTCCTCCCGCCATTGCCCACCCCCTCTCTTGTGATTGGTGTTCCGTCCCAGGATCCCACCCTCCCTTCCCTTTGTGTCATCCATGCTCCACCGGGGATCCCCTGCCCGCTTTGTCCCGCTCCGCTGCTGGCTGCTCTTCCCTCGGTGCGAGGCTAGAAGAGGAGGAGAGCCGAGAGAGACGGGCGGCAGTGGGTGTGTTAGGCGGTCCCCACATGGCAGAGGGGAAAATTAGTCCCTAAAGAGAGAGAGGGGAGGGGGAGAGGGCAGCTGGGGATGGGGTGGGGGACTGGCTGGCTGGCTGGCTGCTTGGGGGGAGCTGGAAGGAAAAAGAGAAGGGAGGAAGAACAGAGCCGCCGCCGATCAGGAACGGGGAGGAACGGCGGAAGCCAAATCGGGGGGGGCATGAGGAAGATGAGGATGGGGGGAGAGGGGGCAGCAGCAGCTGGGTGGGGGTGGGGAGGGGAAGGGAGGTGTTGCTAAGGCACCAAGGAAAAGAGTCTTGGGGGGGACTAGCAAAGGGGGTGGTGTCGTCCTTGCACAGATGGGATTTTAAAGTGAGAGAAGCCCCCCTTTCCCAAAAAGAGAGAGGGAGGAAGGAGGGGTATCTGAGAAGCCCCCCTTTCCCAGTACAAACACACACAGGCAGGCTTTCATGAGAAAATCAGACACTTTTGCTACAGCCTTCACACAGCAGCTACAGTGTATCAGGGAACCCCTTCACTCCCGATTAACAATGTTGCAAATTTCCGCAATTTCAAACCTTCAGACATTTAGAAAGTGAAACGAATACAGCTGAGATTCTGCATCAAAGGCCCGGGGCTTTAAACATTAAAGAGGCATAGGGTGGCTGTGGTGGGGTGTCATTCATTCATATTTTTATCCCACTCTATACACAAGGGTCTCAGTGCAGGTCACAACACATTGGTTTTAATGTGTTCATATTAAACATATTAAAGCCATAACTTTGCCTGAACGTGGGGAGGAAAAAGCTGTTTCTTTAGTCCACCCTCAGAGCCAGAAAACATGAGCAAAGTGACCAGTAATTTTCTTTCCACATTATCTCTCCCAGAGGTGAATTTTACCCTAAAAGAAAACAGCTTGCCACTTTGCTGATATATTCTCTCACTCTGAAAGTTGACTGAAAGTGGATTAAACCTTAGGTGTGACCACAGCCTATAATGGATTGAGACCAATAAAAACCAGGACTCAGGAAAGTATGCTTGAAGGGAAGAAAGTCCACAAATGAAACAGATGGACTAGCGGTTAGGGAGCTGGACTCTCATCTGGGAATACCTCGTAACCTTGATTCCACACTCCTCCACAAAGCCAGCTGCGTGACCTAGGGCCAGTCACAGATCTCTGCTGAGCTCTCACAGCCCCACCCACCTCACAGGGTGTCTGTTGTGGGGAGAAGAACAGAAGGTTTGTCAGCTGCTTTGAGTCCCCTTCAATAAGTGAGAAAAGCAGGGTAGAAAAGCCAACTCTTCCTCCATGAAACCAGATGGGTAACCTTGGGCTAGTCACAGCTCCCTTCTGAGCTCTCACAGCCGCCCCCCACCTCACAGGGACCGAAGCTGTGGTCACACCTTGGCTTGTGGTCACACCTAAGGTTTAATCCAGCTTCACTCCACCTTCAGAGTGAGAGAACACATCAGCAAAGTGACCAGTAGTTTTCTTTCCACATTATCTAGTCTAAAGGTGGATTTTCTGAGTTATTAACCCTGAAAGAAAACCAGCTTGTCAGTTTGCTGGTGTATTCTCTCACTCTGAAAGTGAACTGAAACTGGATTAAACCTTAGGTGTGACCACAGGCAGAGGCAAAGTAGCCTCTGAAGGGGGCTCAAAGCGGTTGACAAACCTTCTGTTCTCACCCTTCAGGGGACTCAAAGCGGCTGACAAGCCTTCTCACCCTTAAGGGGGCTCAAAGCGACTGACAAACCGGTTCTCACCCTTAAGGGGGCTCAAAGACAAACCTCCCATTCTTCTCCTCACAACAGAACAGCGCGGGGCTTATCCAGCACTACGAGGGGTGAAAGGCAGGCACCCCCTGCCCGCAGCAGGATGGGGGGTGTTGCTTCATTTCCCCAGCAGCGGTAGGAGACGGAGGCGGTGGTGGAGAAAGGAGCAGCCGTTTCGCCGGTGCTGACATCGGGCTCCTGTAGAGCGGCGGCTGAGGCAAGGCACCGGCCGCACATCCCCTACCGAGGGTGGGTGGCGGTCTGGTGGGGAAGGAGGAGAGAGGTGTCAGATGGATGGCGGGCGGGGGGCGCCTGCCGTTCACCCCTCGTACTGCTGGATAAGCCCCACAGCTTTTAAAATACAGGCTCCAGGGCTTTCCTTTCCGTTTTAAAGTTCAGAAACTTCAAAGATCTGAAATTGCGCAAAACTGCAACATTGTTTTTAAGGTGTGAAGTCCTTACATCGATACAGTGTAGCTTTAAGGACTGGAGCTTTATAGTGGGTGTTTGAGGGTGGATTTTTTTCAATGAAGGAAACCCTAAACATGACGTGCTTCTAATACGTACAGCCATTGGTTACAGTGCTATTGGGGGCGGTACAGCCTTAACACGGAATCTCATCCCGGAACGATACTGTCCACACAGTAAAAAATTAAACACGTGTCAAGGGCATGTTCCGGAGTGAGACCTGTTGAGATCAGGATTTATTTCAAATCGGGATAACGTCGTTTAACACGGAAATACCGTATTAAGCCGAAGTGCCGTCTAAACTGCCCAAACTCAAAACATTTTGAATTTGAGATAACGATGTCGTGGGGATGTGGCCAAACAATCTTTTCTTAAAGAGGATTATTGGAAAAATGTAGGGGGTTAGTTAACTTTATATCCCATGTATTACAGGATATCTGAGTCTCTATTCCTTCTTCAAGATATCTCAGTTCTTAGTCCCCCAAGATTCCATTGGCATCATATAATAAAAACCAAGTACACCATCAAAAGTACAGCAGCAGGTGAAAGTGAAAGCATACAGCATGAACAAGTTCCACAATTGTGAATACTACCAGTGCTCAATGGCTGAGATAATCTGGTTACTTCAACTTCCCTTGAAATTCTTCTGCTTGGGACTTCAGGATGAATAAAGAAGGTGCTACAATTTCTTCCTCTAGAACCTTTTTGCTTTTGAAGACAACATACTTAATTCTGTTACTCAGGATACAAGCTACCCTAGAGGGACACATCTTGAATGTCCGTCTCCATATTGGTTCTCCAACATTCAGCCCATGACTTCAGTTGACCTTCAGCTTCACAGTAGGTTTGTCAGTAGCCAGCCCCTGGCCACAGCTACATTCCTCCTACCATTCTGTATAGGCAAAAGTTTTATTCAGATAGTTGAGGCTCAAATAATTTATGACCCTGTATGTCACTGTTAACACAATGAATTGGACTCAGCAGCATATTGACAGCCATTATGAATATCAGCATGATGTGCCTCCAGCCTGAAACATCTGTTCATCATAATAGTTCATTCTAGAACTTACAGACCATGGATCACTATTTCTGTCCAAGAGGCCCCTAGCTAGCAAGCCAGATGAGGAGGAAATAGGCATCCCTAGCCACCAAAGACTTCTGGGTCTTGAATGACAGGGTTGAATCTGGCTGTTTACTGCTTTTAGGTAGTACTTAAGTACCTGGACTTCCTGCCCTGATCCAGATGGAATATAAAGGTAGAAGAAAGTATCTTTAGTGTACCTCCTGGTATAATCATATAGATGCACGTAGAACAAGATCTACACTTACATTTAGATTACTGTAATATTTTGATGTAGGGCTACCTCAGAAAGTGTTTCATAAACCAAAGTTATCACAGAGTGCAGTGATAAGGCTGTCAACAAAATCTCAAGCAAGGATGCACACAGTGCCACACAAAGTCCATGACCATCTGCCCTCTCTGATCTTTTTCAGTTTCCCTCAACTAGCTGTGGTAAGGAAGGTAGGAACCAGGGTTTCTAACCTGTGGGACTCTTTCCCAGAGAAACTCATTTGATGCCAGACCTAGCATTCTTCTGGGCACAGGTGAAGATCATTCTCCCAGCATGTAAGTGTGTGATCTAATAATTAAAATTTGAGCTATTTCCTGTACAAGAATGATAGATGTCATTTGTGGTTGATGGTTCCTAAATAATTTTAATGCATTTTAGGTTTTTAGTACCTGTTGCTTTGGGTTTGTGTCAAGTAATGCATCATCATCATCATCTAAAAAAATACCCATAAAATAATTCCCAGAGGTAGAAATAAAGCCCCTTTAGTACTTCTGACTGCTAGTTCTCCAATGTCTCCAGAAGGATATAATTGCCAATGGTGTCACAAGGTGCAAGAGGTACAGAAGAATGAGCATGACCTCACTCCCCTAACCCTCTTTCAATAAAAATAATCATGGCACAGTGGCAAAGTAGCCCAGGGTGTGACAAGTTGCTTATCCTAGAACAGAGTGTCCCAGTCTGTTCCAGAATACTGTAGGGGAGTATGGAAATGGTGTTGTTCATGGTACTAAACCATTTTCCAATGGCATAATTTGTTACGAATTCTGCGCAACTAGGCTGGGATAGTATCAGTGCTATTATATCATTTTAAGATCTCACTTATTGCACTACTGATGAATTATTCATACCTGTTAAGAATGCTGATAAAACATATATAGAAATAAATTAGATCCTCCGTATAATATTTTGTGAAAGTAAGACCTACAGAAAGTAAGGGAGAGGGAGTTGCAATTATACTCTGAGCACCTGTCCCAAAGGATTTCAAATGTCTTTTAGCATATTTTCCATTGGGATTGAACTGTAGAACTCCAGATGGGGCCCAACCAATACCTCATTGAGTAATAATATATCTTTCTTTTCACTGATATTCTATCCTCTTTGCTTATGCAGTCAAAGTTTTTGCTTTAGACTTAGCAATTCAGTAGACATTTGCAAAGATAAAAAGTCCATAAAGTGCATTATACATGTAAATATTTATTTACATAAAAACAGTTTTCATGAATGGTGTTGTAATACACAAATAAAAACTACTTAGGAAGAATAAAAATACAAAGCAATCTGAAACTCAACAAGTGTGATTTTTTTTTAATCTGCTAAGAAAAGCTTCCTGCTTAAAAATTATGGCCTCAGATTTCAGCACAGCAGCAGAAAATAAGAGGTTTCAGGCTTTCAGCCTATGATATTAAATACCAAGCAATGCAGACAGCTGACAAAGCCTATAAATGCATCTGTGAATCAAAGTCCTAATGGAAAAGCTCTAATGAAATATCTATACCCCAAGGAACAATGATTTGTAGAATAGTTCAGGTAGTGTAGCATTCCACTTTTTAAAAATACTAATTTATTTTGATTATTTTTCAAAAAAAAGTTCCAAATAATTGATATATATTAGACCTAATCCATCAGTTTGTTTTGAAGGGAAAAGATTTGGCATGTGTTTAATATGCCCATTTAAAACCAATAGGAGAGCAACCTCTATGGGATGCTGTCCAATGATAGTTGATGCAGAGAGTGCAGGAGAAGGACTATTAGGATTTGGTACAGGGAAGCTGGACTTTTTTCTAGAACACATCAAAACCCATTTTCCTAACATTAAAGACCAACCTCATATTTGTATATGTAATATGCATATTAAAATTAACTCAAGGTACCTCCATACACAGGCTAAAACTGGGGAAAATTTGAGACTCAAGGACTGGGCAGATAATATTAATAAAGACTTTACCTGATTATCTGTTCCTTCCACAGGCAAGAAACAATCACTCTTAGGGCGAGTCGCAGCAGTTTGGGATGTGACAATCTCAGCTTGCTATGGCCAACAACCAATAAGGTCCATGGCAACCTAGGATGGTGGTGCCAATGAGACACAAGCAAGGAAGGCAACGGCAAAGAGGTACTTTCAGACAGGAGGCTTAGCTACTTATTTCTTTAAACTGTCTGATGGGAGAGTCCACAGATGGAGCAATCCAAGAGAATGGACAAGAAAACCCCAAAAGAAGCCATTGTGATCACACCCATAATTGCAGTACTCTCAACACAAGTAATAACTCGCAATATTACAATTAGGAAAATCCAGCAATCATTCTGGATTTCCCACAACAGGAATGGTTATTTACATGTCTGCTGTTCATAGTGTTTTGTTTTTACTTCACATGGAGCTACCAAGAAGCCAACCAAGCACGTGAAAACAACAAAATAAAGTGGGAAGGCAATTGGCTGGCTTCTGGGCAACGGAATTATAACATACAAGACAGCAAATACATGCTAAGCCTGCAATTGCCTCATGCATCTGGCAGGAGTGGTAAGTGGCAACCACGGGAACTTCTTTAGATTCCACAATTGCATCTTGCCTCCTGAAGGCAACCTCAGACAGGACAGTTTAATAAAGGTGTACTGGATAGTTTGATCAACACATCTCCTTAAAAAGTACCTGTGCAACTTGACCTTTGCTCTTCAGTGAGATTTTGCCCTTGTTCAGTCTTTTGGTACATTCTGATATTTATATTATTTCTTTTCTTTAATGTCTTTTCTTTTCTTTTCTTTTAGTCATTGTCCCAGAGAAGTTAAGATCAAGGACAGAAAGCCTTTTCTCACCTTTATTAGGCGCAATGGTGAGTTAACTTCTGTGATGCATCAGGTGTCTGCAGTTTGAAATGCCCAATCCATCCGAAACTTACCCAAGGCTTCCCCAAGCACTGAATAAAGGCAATCACAATGATCATCTCATTCTGGCAATGGCCATGCATGGCAACCAGGCAATGTGCTGCACAACCATGGTTGCACTGCCCAACCCCGGGGCATGCTCTGACAGGCATGGAGTCACTTCTGGTATAGTAGCAGCTCTGCACAGTGGGTATGGGAGCAGCTTCCACCTATCCCATTGGAGCAATTAAGAAAAGTGTTCCCCAACTTACCTGCAACTTGTCCTGCATGTCTGGTTTTGATTTCAGCAAGGCCAAATTTCACGCACTCAAAAAACTAATACAACTAAAAGTTATTTTAATTTTGAGATTCTTTCAATTTGGATGTAAAAGTCACAAAAAAATGTTTTAATTGTTTCATAACTGTTAGCATTTAAAAATGTGATGGTTCTTTTAAAAAAAATCATGTTCAGCATTGCTATGGTCAAGAAACAAGAGAATTCAAATAAAACTTTGACTCCTGATACTGAACAACTTACTGATATCCTTAATGAGATTTCTGATACTGAACAACTAATTGCGACCTTCTAATCATTTCAAACAAAATGAAACCACCATCACAGGATATGAAGCAGCTCAAGGTCATATCATAACTTATAGGAGGCATTGAAATTGCCCCATTATTAAACAATAAAAATTGATTGTAAAAGAAATCATCAATGAATAGGAAAGTAAAAGTCAGTTTTTTCCCATTCACATTTGTTCCAAAAATACTAGCTGTGATCGTTTGAGTCCTATCAACTACAGATTAATTTTGCTATGAAATTCAGAAACCATTATTCAGCATGCATTATGTAAACAGAATCACATGAGAATGGCACCAAAAGCCTTTTTCCTTTTCTATTATGCTTACATGTATCTGGGAGCACCCACCATGAAATCACCCACCATGGAGCGTAAACTAGCAGTGTTTCCATCAAACATCCAAATGTTTACCTATTTCCCCTTGACAGAGCTTTGTTCTTGGATCAGGCAAGTCTTTTCCATCAGAGGAGAGTAGCCATGCATTGACATTAGACAGATGTGGTCAAATACAAGAGACAGGGAGAAAAATAATTTATTTCACAGTAAAAATGCAAATTTGCAAGATTTGCATGTCCTAAATAAAAATGCAAACTGAATTTAACTAATGTTCTTATTGGGACATCAAACAGACGAAAAATGGAGTAAAACTAATAAAAATGTGAAGAATAAATGTTAACACATTTCTCCCTCTCAGCAAGATGCCTACTCCTTAATAATCTAGATTAGCACTGGTTTCTATTTACCTGAAAATATGTTCCACAAAGTCTCTTCTGATGTCACTTTCCACTTGCAGTGGCAGAAAAGCACCATGCAGTGGTCACACACCAGCCCATTGCCTGGTATGATTACCATCTGAGATGCCATTTTGTGAGCGTACAATTTTCTGT
Organism: Aspidoscelis tigris stejnegeri; assembly: GCA_023333525.1. Taxonomy (NCBI): domain Eukaryota; kingdom Metazoa; phylum Chordata; class Lepidosauria; order Squamata; family Teiidae; genus Aspidoscelis; species Aspidoscelis tigris. The sequence goes on along the minus strand of JALMGA010000003.1, from coordinate 44,733,112 downwards.
CCTCAATTGAGGTATTTCAGAGCACCATGTCAAATAACGCCTCCTGTGCCGATGAAGAGACAATTGTGGTGCCTCCGTCAACTGACTTCATTTCAAAGTGGAAAACATGGCAGTTACACAGCAAAGGGACCTTCAGTGAGGCTACTTTGCATTATTCCTAATAGAGACTAGCTACCCTGAGATCCTGATTTAAGATGCCTTTACTGTGTAATGGAGACACAGCCTCTAGTAAGAAATTAGAAAAACTAAGGGCTCCTTGCAGCCATCCCAACTGTATTGGGGCAGCAGGGAGGCAGTGGTGTCACTCTCCATGACGGGAGGGAGATGATGACAGACACACTGATCTCCCCCACCACTACCCACTATTTGCCTTCCCCACCCTGTTCCTCCATCTGTTGTCATCTCTCCTGCTGTTTGCCTCCCCCCCCCGCCCCGTTCCTCCATCTTTTGTCGTCATCCTGCCATTTGCCTTTCCCACCAATATCCGACAGAGGAATGGGGCAGAGGGGGAGGCAAACTGCAGTTTATGAAAGACAGAGGAGCAGGCAGTGGAGAAATGGTGAGAGATGACAACAGACAATGGAACAGGCAGAGTGGAGAAGGCAAACAGCAGGAGACGACAGAATGGGGTGGACAGAAGGCAAATGGTGGGAGATGGCAACAGACGGAAGAACAGGGCAGGGGAAGTCAAATGGCAGGTGGCAATGGAGAAGATCGGCGTGGTGGCGGCATTCCCATTAATAGATATTCAGATTATTCCAGGATTCTGCAGCGAGTCCTCTTATAATCTGAATAGGGATTCCCCAGATTTTCAGACATTTAATCCACAGAAATGGGGAATCCCTTCAAAATGTCTGGGGCTCGAGCCGAATTCAGGCCAGACTAAATGCCAGTCAAAACACAGCCTAGGACACAAGAGTGTGGAGATGACCCGTTCTCTGTCATAATATAAGTAATCTTTTTTTTTTCTCAGTCCTTGGGAGTGAAGGAAGTAGCAGGCATGCATATAGCTTCTGGTATCCTGCTGGGACTTACAGCAACAGACTACTAATGACACTGGGTGTCCGTCATTTTGGTCCATTGCTGTGATGCTCAGCAGGATCTTGGCCCTATAGTGATCTCCTCCCTCTTCCACACTTCTGAAGCATCCTCAGAGTTCTTTCAACTGGATTACAAGTATGCAAAGAGAAATAAGCCAGGAGGTGTGAGTGCTATTAGGGCTATTCAGGGGTGGTAACATCTGGACTTCCCAGCCTCTGAGCATCCAAGTGTAGGTCCCAGGTTGACAGCCACTAATGGTCCTTTCTCTGAAGCTGGTGACACCTTATTTCTCTTAATATTTCTTTTCTGCCTTTCCTTGAAGTATCCACAAGTTAATAACAGTAGATGCTGCCAAACAGCAGTCAGACAGAGAAACAGTGATATTGACACACTCATATACACAAACTTGTGTAAATATGCAAAGCTGCTGAAAAATGTTCATTCTGGTCTAGAATTGTTTTGCAATTTCGTCATCTGAAAGTAGCTTGAGTCTCTCTCTCTCTCTTTCTTTCTCACACACAAACCTACTTACAAAAAGTGCAATGTTTCTAAATATGTACAATTTTTAAGTAGCCGAGTTATGCTTGTTAGGTCTCTTGGGATTTGCATTTCCGATCCTATTATTCCTCATCGCTGTATGTTGAAGGAGAACACATTGTAATGTTTTGTCTAAGTAAATAAATCTACATGAACTTTTGGTCTTCAGTATTGTGTCATTAAAAAAAAATGTTTGGATGCTCATGCAAAATGTATGCAAAGTTATATATTCCTCAAAATTCCTCCAAAGAACATGAATCATCACAAGGTTGCTTGCAGAATTTAATGACTAGTTCATACTGCCATCTAGTTTCCAGTTCTTTGTTTTTAATGTCCTAAATGGTGCTGCGTCCCAAAGTCTAAGAAGATATATTGCTCCAGCTAGGAGAAACTAATTTTAGCCACATACCATATACATTCTGTAACATGTATAAACAGAGCAAGCATGCGCCATCATTAGCCCTTTTAAAGGTTGATGTTTGACATAATAAAGCAGCCAAAGGCTACAACATGGGATTCAACATAAGAAACTGTAGCTAAGTGCAGTTTTACAGAAAGTGAACATCGGTGTCCTGGAAATTCCAGTGATTTCAAAGAAATTAGTCGAACTCATAACCTGGAAGCATTTGAACATGCATTGCGATGTTAAGTTGCCACAGGTATGGTCTTGCCCACACTGGTAAGCAGATACCACCCAGTAGGTAGCAAGCCAGAAGCTGCTAAGATTCTCAGAGCCATGGCAATGAACCACAGACAAGATTCTTCTGGAACCAAGTGGACAGTTGTTAGCCTCAAAAGCTGTGGTCACACTTACACTTTAAACCTTCCTCAGTCCATCTTAACATCTGACTGCTCACACCATTTCATTTCTATCTGTTTCATTTGTAGACTTTCCATTCAGGAAAGTCCAAATAGAAGGTGGAATGTACACAAACAAAATGGAGAGAAATGAAAAGGTGTGAGCAGTCAGACTTGAAGATGGACTGAAGAAGGTTTAAAATGAAGGCGTAACCACAGCCAGAGACTGTTAACCTCTAGCAAGCTAGATGGAATCCCATAGTCTCAAGAGCTTTAGCAGCAGTACACAAACAGCAGTACCAAATGCAATGGTCCTATGTAGGCTTTCACAGCCAGATTCCAATGCAATAGCTTTCTGTGTCACACATCTGGATAGGCTTTGTAAACCTGAAAACCAAGGGCCAATATTATGGACAGAAAAGTTTGGTCAGAAAGCTGAAACAGCACTAGCTACTTCTGCCATAAAGAAATTAAAAACTATCTGAATTACCTCCTTTTCATCTAATGGGATACAAGGTTTCTGACTGGAAAAGAAGCACCACAGGGTGCGCTGTTTTTTCCTGTTTATTTAAACTGCATTCAGCAATCACATAATACCACCAAGCTGACAATATAAAAAGGCAGGTGTACAATTTGAGCATAACTCTTTAGTGACCAAGTCAGTGTAAGCCAGTGTAAGTCAAAATCAGTGGTCTGGAATAGCCAGGCCCACTGATCTCAACCACAGGAAGGCTGGGAAAAGCATCTTCAGCACTGGTGACACTGACCCACATCAAATGATGAGAATCAAGCTTCATGCTCTCACCCCCATGCTTCTGAGGGCTAGGAACAAAAGTTCCTAGTCTTAGGGCCTCTGTGGGTCCATTTTGGCAGTGCACTACGGAATACCACTGAAAGGCACCCCTTTCTGAAGAGGGATATCGTAGCCATATCTGAAAGCTTAGGCTCTAAACAGAACTGTAGAATCACAGCTTAACAACTCAAAAACAATGACAAGTAAAAGCTGGCTGTGGAACCTCCATTCTTCCATTCCACTTTGAAATTTGCTGCATTTTCACATATTTCCTTCTCTCTTTTTCTCCTTTGTACTTATCATGTAAGGATTGGTCAGTCATGCATCTAATCCCATTTCTCTCCCACCCACCCAAAGAGACATCAGGAATGACTGCCACTGAAAATTACTTTGTAAAAAAAAATTAAGCTCCCCTCACCCTCACGGAGCTGAGAAATTGTGGGTAGGCAGAGAAAAGATGAAGAGCAGACCCAATTTCCCCACTTGGTCAACTACTGACAAACCGCAACGAGTCTGAAGTGAGGCACAAAGGCAGGGCTGCCAAATACTGCTTCTGCTGTAAATGCACTCACAAAGCACACACAAAATTAACTTTCCCAACACTTTCAGTCACAATTTTTTTTTTTTTTTTACTGCAAGTGTAGGGAGGCAGAAGAACAAATGTTCTTGGATGGCTCCAGCAGAATACATATGGATGTAGCCTACAAGAAAGAACTGAAGGTGTTGAAGCAATAGTGGCATTTAAATACTTCAAGGTCTGAAATATTGATAATGAAGAAGTATTTTTTTCTGTAGTTCCAGAGAGCAACCAACGGGCACATATAAAATGATTAAGGCTGTTTTGTTGATAATTTAAACAACTTAGATGGATTTGGACCAAACTGCTTCTTTGCCATTCATTATAGCCATTCATTGTACCTATCAAGAAAACTGTTAGAGCAGCTTTCCATCATTTGCCAGCTAAAGCACACATTTTGTCCTCATGCCTTTATACAAGAAGCTGAAAATAGCTTCCTTGTTAGAAAGGAAGCATTCAATAGATTATTTATGAGTGATTTGTGTTTCCTGTTTTCTCACTTCCTGTGCAACATGGAATAATGCATTAAGTTCAGATATAGAAGAACATGGCATGTGTAGGAAGCTTTCAAAGCTGAAAGCATACTCTATTGTATGCTTGCATATTCATAATGTTCTAATGGAATCAGTGCATTGATTTGACATATCGGCAACAAGTGCTCACAGGGACTATCATTATACAGCATTTAGTGTACATATGGCCTTTGAAATCAAGGTAGCAAACTCAGGTCCAGCTCTGTAAGTTCTCAAGCAAAGTATTCTAAGTTCTCCCACCTGACGTAGAAGCAGAAACAGGGCGTACCATCTCATTGCTGGCTTTGCATTTCTTAGATGTTTTATGCAAAGTTAAAATGGCGACAATGTCTTGACGAGAGGGTCAGTTCTGCCTAAATCCAGCCCTTGATGAACTATGGCCAATTGCCATCATAAATTCACCCAGAGAGTTTGCATGTGATTTCCATAGTCTTCTGACCAGGACACAGTATAATAATTATGGATTTTAGAGAACTGGAGCTTTTTCTAGGGGGCTGGGCAAAGCTCATGAGCTTAAAAGGTCAATTGGGGCACAATCCAGAAGTAAATGGATAAATTAAACCCAAAATGAAACAGCCCGCGTTGTGGCAGGTTGATGGGTCACAGATGGTCTGCAATCACCCCCCTTTCCTCCTGCTTTTGTTTTAATTGTTACTGAAAGCCGAGATCCCATTTGAACTCAGATGCTAGGCCCCTGAGCTTAAAAAACATATTGTGAACCCCCTGTAGTGCCCAGGTTAAGTTCATTCAGACTGTGCTATGCTACAACTGTAAGGATTGAAACTCTTTGAGTTTTTTTCCCTCCTTCTCACCTCCTCCCCATCAGGTTTGTTTCTGGTCATAAATTCTCAATCAGTGAGCAATCTAGGTTATACAAGTTAGTAAACAGTGTACTCAAAACATGTTCAGAGCTAAAAGAAAAAAGTCCTTACAATGGTCCGTTGTTGTTGTTGGTTTTTTTGCAGATCTGGAGTGCACATTCTTTGATGCCCTAACCTTGCTGCACTTTAGTATGAAATTACCCCTTTTCTGTACATCAATCCTGCATTTAAAGTGCTTCATTAGCATGTCTTGCAGGACAACAGGCAGGGATTCAGCAAACCCTAACATTCATTTTAGTCAAGCCACTGTGCTTTTTTCTCTCTGTTTAACATCTAAACCTCCTTGACAAAGTCCTTTTTCAAAATTTACTTCTTTTGTTTCCCCTCAATTTCTCTAAAAAGCTCTTTAAACTTCGATGTACTCCAGTATGACTCCTGAACAAAAATCATGTCTGGCACAGCTAGTAAATCTAGTCCCCATTCAATGGGATTAAATAAGTGCTTCACGTCTATTGTAAAAGGCTCTTAAAAGATCCTGCATCTTTTAGAGTTTCCTACAATAAATTAAATACATCTCATCCATTGTAAAACAAAAAAAATCTAGCATATAAGAGCTGGTGTAGGTCAACAGACAAAGCTCTGTACTTCCAATTCTGTGAAATACTCAACGATTCGAGAAGCTATGTTAACAGCAATCGGTGGGGACAGGAATTTAATTCCTTGTGCATTTAATTCATGTCAAGAAAATAACACTTTGTTAATAATGTCATCTACATATCTATGCATATGCTTTAGATGGCTGTACTTTGAAGTCAAGTGTAAAACATAGGTATTTTAATTTAAAAAATGCCTATGTAAAAATACTAGAATTTACATTTGTGAAGTTACGCAGTGCACAATCCATACTTCAGTTAGTTGCCTGAAGGGCAAACAATGAGATGGAAATAAAATACTGTACAATATAAATTGTGAAAGATACCACATATTAATAATAACATAGCAGCAGAGATGTGCAAAGTTGTTTCTGTTCAAAATTTCAATCGAACAGTTCATGTCCACAAATGATCACAGTAAATCAAACATGCAGTGGTTCAAGTATCCAGAAATTTGTTCAGTATGAACCTATGTCCTGCTCCAGAACACAAACACTTCAAATAGTCTATTTCTGCTATGTTTTTGCCCTGGAAAAGGGCTTTTTATTTCAATAGAAAAATTGTATCTTTTGTTTTCAAACAAGTTCAGAATTGACACATAGGGTGCTTCCGCACATGCCCTTAAACACCCATTAAGGACACATGTGGAAGCAAGCAACCGCACAGCGGCAGCTTTTTAGGCCACTTTTACTACAGAGCATCCGCACAGTAACACCCATTAAGCACACATGTGGGAAACCACAGGCCTTTTCGCACGCGCGATTTTGGAACGCGCGGAAGACAGCCCAGAATGCGGCATTCGCATTGCCCCAGCCACGTTTCCATCCCACCCCATTCCAGGATGTCTTCCACGCGTTCCAGATGTAGAGCACTTTCAAGAGCTCTACATCCATTCCTGCACATACGAAGCGTCCCTGGCCGTTCTGGGAAGGGAAGCTTTCACAAATGCTTCCCTCCCTGACAGCCATGGGCATGCTCCCCCGGCAGCATTGGCCAAAAACTGGCCTAAGAGCTGACCGAGGTCATGCTAATGACCTACCTTGCCGGGCTCCAGCCTGGCAAGTTAGGTGACGGCTTCGCGCGGGGGGAAGAGGGGCCCTCCCGGCCTTGGCAGCCCATTGGGGCTCCCAGGGTTGGAAGGGCACCGAGATCGGCTTCCCCTCGCCCCTTTCCTGGGTGCAAGGAGGCCAGTGCGAGGAGGCTGTGGGAACCCTGGTAGACTGGACCCCTCTTCTGTCTACCAGGGTCGATCTGGCCAGAAGTCTTTACTCTGGTTCTAAGTGGAACCAGGAGTAAAGCGTCCCCTTCTCCCTGCCAGATTGCAGGCTTGGAGGGGCGGGGGGGTACCCTCCCCCTGCTCCAGGTGTGCGCGGTGGGGGGGGGAGTTATCTGCGTGGGGTAGGCGCCTAGATCCAGGTGCCTACACCCCACAGAGGGGCACGATCGGGGTGGGAAGACTTCAAAGACCGGAGCCACGCGCTCCGATCTCCAAAGGGGTCCTGCCCCATAGGGAGCTTGCCCCAGGCCCTGCGATGGGTGCCCGGGTGCCCAGGTAGCTTCGTGCCAGCTGCACAGGGCTCGATCGAGTCCCATACAGTCAGCACGAAGCAGGGCAAGCGGCCTGACAGTACTGCCCGCCCCTTGGGTGCTCACACCCAATAGGAGGCAGCCTTGTTGGCCGTATCCCCGCCCCTGGCCAGCCTTTCCCGGCTAAGTAACTTTGGAACACTTTCAGCATTTGTACACGTTCCTGCCTTCCTGTCTGTGAATGCTGAAAGCATCCTGAAGTGACTTAGGCCTTGTGCACTACATCCGTTCCGGATGTAGTGTGAAAAGGCCTCACGTCCGCACAGCGGCACTCATTAAGGATGGAATGGGTAGACCGTGTCCGCACAGCGGTACCCATTAGAGACAGATAGGGATGGGCGCGTCCACACCTATCTGTCTTAATGTGTGCTTAATGGGTGTTAAAAAAAGACTACATATAATGTAGTCTTAAAGGGTGTTTCACTGTGAAAATGCATCCTTTTAGGATGCGTCCACACAGTGAAACTGTGCCTACTCGGGGCCCTCCCCCAGCCTGCCATGCTTGGCTCCTTGGAGCCAAGCATGGCGAGCTGGGGGACTCTGCTGTCACAGCTCGCCTTCACCCCAGAAGCGGTAGATCACCGCTTCTGGAGCCAGGGGAGCTTCTCCGAGGCCCTCCCTAGCCCCCCCAGGGGAAAGCCTAAGCAATCCCCTCCTTACCTCTTCGGTGTCGCCCCAGTTCTGGTCACGGGAAGGCACTGTTTTACACTGGTTTTGTTCCTAGCTCTATGGGATATTCCAGAAATTAGCAGTGGGGGTTATTTGACACCCTGGGCGTTCACATGTTGGGTTCCAAAAGCTTCAGTTCTGCCTCCCTTGCTTTTTTTGTATCTAAATGAAACTATTTGTTTGTTGTTTGCATTTTATCCTGCCCTATACCCAAGGGTCTCTGAGCAGATTACAAGATATAAAATGAACACATTAAAACCATAGCATATTAAGCATATTAAAACCATGGCAGAGCCTGAATGTGGAGAGAAAAAGGCTAGGGTGAAGAGGTGCATCTTCACAGCTCATCTAAACATACAAAGTGAAGGTGCCTCATGGACCTCAGGAGGGAGACTATTCCAGTCTGGGAGCCATCACTGAAAAGGTCTTATCCCGGGTGCCCACCCCTTTTGCTGCTGAGAATGGTAGTACAACCAGGAGGGCCTCCCCTCCAGATCTAAGGGCACAGGCCTAACTGAAGATTATCAGATTAGGAGAAAGGCACTCTCTATATATTCCATATTTTTTCCCATGGGCCAATAAATTGAAATTGCTGTCCCATGAGACTTAGCTGACTGCTGTGGCTAGAAGCACTTATGTCCATCTCTCAAAAGTATGCCAGCTGTAGACTTTCCTACAGAAAGACAATTTGGCCACAGTGACCCACATTCTGGTAACCTTCTGTGTTCTACATGGGGCTATGCTTGAAGATAATCTGGAAGATGCAAGTGATATAGAATGATGAGTCTTGACTGCTGATGCGAGTTTTTGGCTGATGCACACCATGTCAGTTGTGAAAGGTCTGCTCTGACTACCTATGCATGAACACTGCTGCTACTGCTGCTCATGTGGATCTATCTTGTTTGCTCTCTGACACAGAGTGGCTGGTCACTTCCAGGTCATTTCTCATGTCTAAAGACATGTCTTCAACCAGGAACATCATAGCTGGGTAACAAAGGGTGTTTTTCCACTGGCAGAAAGTACCCATTTTAGCACCCATTAAGGACCCATTTGGCTCAGAGTCGGATTACCTCATTTCCACCACAGACCCCATTAGGGACACATTTGTTTCCACCGCAGCTCAGGAAATCTAGATCATATGGGTCCTTCAGGACCTATAATCCAGATTTCGTGTAGACCCCATTAAAGGGGTCTACAATGGGGTCTTCAACCTGAAAATCTGGATTGTAGGGAGCCTGTTTCCACTACAATCCAGCAATGGGGTCTAGAGGAGGCTAGGGGGAGGGGGCACCCATGGGGGGGAGCCCCAAAATCAAAGCTTTGAAGTCCCTCCGAAGTCCCTCCGAAATCCCTCCGAAGGTGCCTTCAGAAATTAGCAAAGGCTCGAAAGTCCCTCTGAAGGCAACTTCGGAGATTAGCAAAGGCTCTGAAGACAAACCCATTGTGAGAACAGTCACCTTCAGGCATGGAAAGAGGTGCATATTAATGAGGCTGACTCATAGGTGCTCACAAGGAGCTAATTAATATGCACCTCTCTTGCATTGCTCTCACAAGGGGTTTGTCTTTGGAGCCTTTGCTAATCTCCGAAGGCAACTTCGGAGGGACTCCAGAGTCTTTGCTAATCTCTGAAGGCAACTTCGGACATTGCATCCCCTGTCCCCCAAAACACCTGAGGTGACAGGCAGGCCCCTTGTGGGTCAATCTGGATTTACAAATGGGTACTCCGGTGTTTCCACAGCAGGAAGGCTAGCACCCATTGCTATTGGGTACTAGACCACCCATGGAAACACACTGGGTACTTCCCTTAATCCAGATCTACTAGATCCGGATTAAGGGAAGTACCCATTCCTTAGATCAGTGGTTCTCAACCTTCCCAATGCCGTGACCCTGCAATGCAGCTCCCCATGCTGCAGGGACCCCAAGCCACAGGGGCGGGGCCACGGGTCAGGGGGTGGAGCCACTGAGGAATCCACAATGAAAGCACTACATACAGGAGGATTCACAAAGTTCCTGCAAATGTGACAGGACTTCTCAATTTGTTTGCACCTCATGAGATTTACAAGCAGGGGTACAGAAGAAGGTAACAGTGACATCTAATTTGCAAGTCTCATAAAAGTGTGCTACTCTACACACATGTCTTGCCACCCATACAGAGACAGAGAGAAGAGGAGAATTAACTTCTTCAAAAAACCCCATAATCATGTGTGGTTTACAAAGTTCATTTTTAAAAGATGGGTTTGGAAAAAGATTTTTTAATTTTGCAAAATGGAAAAATTAGTACTTTTGATAGGCATGAAGAAACTTTTTTTACATTCCCATATAATCAGAGGATCAAAGACTTAATGTCAAGATTAACTTTATAACTTTATTAATCAAACATTACTGGATAATAATCAAACACAAAATCAAATAATTATGATTATAAATTGCCAAGCGGGAACTCGAATCGCATGAACCAATAGTTCACCAGATGAAGGTTTCATAAATGCTCTGTCCTGGGCCAGGAAGACATCACCATTTTTATCAAAGGTGCAGCTCAAAGTAAAATCACAAAAGGCACTGAATATTTTACTAGTATTTTCATGCCTATCTTCATGTGCTGCACACTATCCTGAAAGGCATTTTAGCCTAAACCAGTGATGGCCAACCTATGACACGCATGTCACAGGTGACACGCCAACCCCTTTCGGGTGACACATATGGTCACCCTGGCACTTGGGCGTGTAATGCTTGCTTGTTCTTGAAGTGTATGAAATAGCAACTTTCAATTGAAGACAGCAAATGTAAATAATTATTTGTTTTTGCTTTTAATAAAATACATATATCAAAAATATAACTTTTTTACTTGAGCTACAAATATCAAAAAATTATGGATATTTCTAGATGTGACACAGCACCCGAGTTAAGCTAGGGTTTTGGGGGGGTTTTCTGAATGTTGACACACTGAGCTCAAAAGGTTCGCTATCACAGGGCAAAACAGTGGGATTATACTCTGAACAAACAAATATAAAAGGATCAAACACTCAGCATATATTATTGCACAGTTCAGATCTCACATTGGAGAGAAACCATATGAATGCAAGGAGTATGGAAAACTTTTCAGCCAGTCACCATATCTGACTTTACATATCAGATCTCACATTGAAACCATATGAATGCAAGCACTGTGGAAAACGTTTCAGCCAGTCATCAACTCTTACCTTACATATCAGGTCTCACACAGGACAAACCCCTTCCTTCTCTTGGATCCCGGCAAATGGCCTTAGAAGCGCGCCCTCCTCCCTCCCTCGGTACCTGCCGGGTGCCACCGCCACTGCTCCTCCTCCGGGCGGCAAGCAGTGGGGCCTGGGGGCTTCGCGGCCGCAGGCGGCAAGGCTGAGGAGGTGGTGGAGGAGGAGGCGCTGGTTGTGCCCCCCAGGCCCGGTGCCAGCAGCGCCATCTTCTCATCGGCACTCACATGGCCGGCAGACGCACGCCTCTCGCCCACGCTGGCTCCGCCCCCTCCCTCTGTGAGGCAGCGGCACCCAGGGCGAGGGTCAGGCCTGCGCCAGCCGGCGGCGACGGGCACTGGGGAGCAGCCAAGGCACAAGGAGGCAGCGGATGGCACCGGGGGGCGCCAGGAGACGGCGGTGGAGGCGGTGGTGGCAGCGGCGGCCGTGTGGGGATGGCGACAGGGGCGGGGGCGAGCGGGGGGATGGCGACAGCGGCGGGGGCACGCGGGGGGGCCAGAGGGAAACGGCGCGACCCCATAAAAAATCTTATTCGACCCCAAATGGGGTCGCGACCCACAGGTTGAGAACTCCTGCCTTAGATCCAGATCTTCTTAGATCCGGATTAAAGGAGCGCAGTGGAAAAACACCCAAAGTTTCCCTGGCTGTAATGTTCATGCACCCAGAGACAGCAGCAGTCATGTGGACAGTGTACCACCACTAAACTGCCATAAAACAACACTGCCATCAATGTCTCTCCATTGCATATATTAATCTCTGTACATTGCCAGCAACAATGGCAAGAACCAGGATATCATAGCTTTGGAACTGAGTAAAACTGTGACTTAAGAAGCCTTTGAGTAAGGCATCAAAATAATTTTACATTTGACTATTGCAATGGATCCATGCATACTTCTATAAATCGTGTGATTTTGCTATAATAATATGTAAGCTTCCAAATTCATAATGCTAAATATTCAAAAAGCAATCAAACAAGTTTTTATTAAAATATGGAAATTTTATACTGGGACTTCATTTTCCTCCCTGAATATGTAGTACATCTGTGGATATGAGATACACTCACACAGTTCAGTTTTTCCTTATGGTTCTTTAGAGGTGCTTTCACCCTTGTTCTCAGCAAGTTGTTTCCTGAGAGTGCCAAATTTAAATATAAACTCAATCCCCCAGATACCTTTTGGATTTTCCATGGCGTCATTGTTTTTGTTCTATACCATTACACACATGGTCCAAAATTAGCTGTTTGTCTCGCTGCACAACTAAGAACATTGTGGTTTTATAATGGAAAGTCTCCTCTGTAAAACTGTTTGCAAAAGAAATCACTGAAGCTGTGTGTCTGTGTGTGCAAAAAAATCCTGGGCAAAATATGAAAGTGAACAGGAAATGTCAACTCATTTTAAAACCACTCAGAAAGACCATCACCCAATTTAGCTTTCTAATGCATGAAGGCACATCCATCAAATATCAGACCCTGTTAATTTGATTTTTGAAGCCCTTACTTATAGAGAGTATATTGCATTGCTAAACTCCATCATTATTTTTTACTGTCTCGGAACATGTATTTCTTAATTTATGCCAACTTTTTATTTCAAATTCTTGGTAGCAACAAAATAGTAGGACTGAAGAATGATGATGTTTCCTCCCTCTTAACAACTCTCCAATTTTTTCACTTCTAAGTATTAGTTTGTTTATATTGGTCTTGTGTGTTTTTGATTGTAGACTGTCTTGAGATCTTAGGTATTGTTTGGGAAAGAAAGATGGGGCTTTTCTCACTTCTTCTTCCCTGGGAAAATGGATGCCCAAGCCATTCAAAACTTAGCCAGCAATTAACTATACAATGGCTAAGTGTGAACCGCCTTCATTCAGGAGGTGATTGTGGCGCTGCCAAAACAGTACCAAAGCACATGCGTGGCACAGTTGCCACGACAACCAGCATGCAACTACAGCATACAACTGCACCTGTGCCACCTGGAAGAGGTGCAAATGAAGCATGCCGGTTTGTGCCAAACTAGCTGTTATAAGTATGGGGAGGAGTCCAGCACTCGTGGAGCCACTTCTGCTATAGAGGTGACTCCGCGCAATGCAGATAGCACCATGTGGGAATATCCCTGGAGTTGCCCAGCACACTTCGTGTGGATAGGCTCATAAATAAATTGGTAAAATAAAGATTCTGTCAAACTGAAGTCAGTTCCTGGTAGCTACAAGGTCCCATCTGTGAAGGCTTCTTGGCAACAAGATGGAAGCGGTTTGCTATTACCATCTTCAGGCAAGATGCCAGTATTTAACATGGGACCTTCTGCATGCCTATCCTCCTAAAGAAGTATCCTAGACTCTCATTGGAGTAACCAGTTATAGCAGGATGTATCAACTGGAATAAGACCTGTGTATACTATTCTGTGAGTGAGTTTAGTCTTATAGTTAGATTGTTGGACTCCTAACCAATAGTCTCCTGATTTCCTTCCTTCCACACTCTTCCACGAAGCCACCTTGGGCTAGTCAGTCACAGCTCTCCTTCTGAGCTCTCACAGCCCCACCGACCTCATAGGGTGCCTCCAGTGGGGAAAAGAACATGAAGCTTTGACAGCTGCTTTGAGTTCCCTTAAATGGGTGGGAAAAAACAGCCTATAAAAGCCAACTCTTCTTCTTCTACACTGTTTCAACTTATATTTAAAAAAGTAAGGAGCTTTCCAGTCTGAAACTACAACTGGCTTTGTAAATAAAGGCCATGATCACACAGCCACTGGATCCTGCTTTCAGGACCAGGACCTCTGGTGCCCCGAGCCTGCCATAGTCTGCAGTAGCATGTGGATGGCAGGTCTCTGTTTTGAGTTATCGTCTGTTTCTGCACTGAGGGTGCAGCAATGCAGATCTACCAATCCAGATTCTGGGGAGGTGAGGGACAGATCCTTGCTATCTACTCAGACAGCAGCAATCTGGATCAACCCCCTGCAGCTTTGCCACCCCACCCCACCCCACCCCCAACACCTAGGAATGACAATTCCTAGCTATGGAGCATGGGAGAGTGATTTTTGGCACTGTGTTGTGGCACGCCTCACTGAAAACCACTTCTGGGTATTGTGGATCATAGGAGAGTTGCATCTGCATGCCTCTGGGTTCCAGTTTGAGACCAAAGGCTGGACTGTAGACACCACTATTGGGATCTACTATAGATCCAGACTGAGGGCCTCTCGATCTGGATCTACCTCTGACCTGTGCTGACAGATCCATCATTGGTGAGGCAAGGCCTCCACAGCCTGGAATAACATGTGGATGTGGAGGCCCGAGATCTAGATCAGAGGCCCTCTGATCCAGATCCACTGCCTTGTGCAAAAATGGCCAAAATCTGAAGTAAGGCCCAATGCAAAAAGGGCACTGGTTGCATCACAATTATCAACCAGCTCCAGCTCTGCTCTACTTGCCTGTGAGTTCCCAGTTGCTTCTATCATGCTTCTGTTAGCTAAACAATTCTCTCCAATTCTTCTATCTCTGAATGTTCAAATACAATACACAGGACTGCAGATGAAAGGAGGAAATACTCACTTTTTCACATGAATTGTGTTCTTATACTCTTTTCAGCAATTCCTTGGTTGAGTGCTATTAGTACCCTAGCAAATATTTATTTTAAAACCTGAACATGAAAGAAAGACCAAAATGCGCAATATGTCAACTAAGCAAATGCACATTCAGTTTGATACTTGCCCATTGTGATTGCAGTAAGATTTATTAAAGTCCAGCATGTGGTCACTTATTCCTGTCCAAAACGAACAGAAAAGCAGATTATATATGTCTCACAAAGAAAAAGGAAAGTTTGCTTATTTGGCAAATGTCTTCTAAAATCTGTTTCTTCCAATAGTTTGTCTACTACTGTCATTTGTTTTCTGTTTTGTTTGTTTGTCCTTTAGCTGTTCCCCGATTTTCCCATCTGTTGAGTTCACTTTATCTCATTATTTCCTATTTGCTTTACCAAAAAATGTATACAGCCAGAGATGCCTGCTCCAGTTCTTTTGTGACCTATATCATCACAAAGGCAACATTTGCTGCAGTATGGAATTACTAATATGTTTCTGTTCGATTTGTCCATGCACTTATAAGAATGATATAGTGTGTGTGTGTTTTAAATGTGGGAATGAGAAACCAGAAAGAAACCATGTAACATAAATATCAGTCCTGACATTTCTTCTTGTTTGTAGCATTTGACATTTCTTGCAGATCACACCATTTGAACCATGAAAGTAACTGCTATTTTCTGCATTGGTCCCTAGAGACCTGCCATCCACATGCTAGTGCAGACTACGGTAGCCCCCTCAGAAAGGGCCTATGGCCTTTCCTTACTTACTTTCCATTAATCTGGATTAGAGAATCCCACTGATCTGGATTATGTGGAGCCATGGCCCAGATCAGTGCTGTCTGAGCTTCGCAGCTGCCCCACACAAACCCCCTGCTAAGGCTGGGGCAGCTAAAACCCACTCTTGGTAGGCCCAGATCATGAAGGCACACCATCAGCGCACTTCTCATGATCTGGAACAAGGCCCTTGGTCTTACTGTAGACCCACTTAAACAGGGGCAGGGTCTCCTTGATCCACATTAATATGCAGATCAGGAGGTTGTAATCCAGATTAAGCCTTTGAGTGCAGAAAGGGCCTTAGTTATCTCAGATAAAATTAACAACTGCATCCAGGCTCAGGTTCAGCAACTCTGGCAACTCCATCTTGGGCACCATTTCCAGCATTCCAGTAAGTGCCATGAAACCACTATTGCAATGATGAAATGGACCGTTGATGAGGAAAGCTAGAATGAGACCTAAAACACAGTACAAAGGGGGGATTATTCTGTAGCGATTATATTTTTGTTACTAGTTGGCTACTGGTTGTAATGTTTCAAAGCAGTCAACAGCTAGCTGGCTAATTAAAGCCCCTTATCCTTTCCCAAGTCCCAGGCCCTTTCTGCACTTACATTAGTGCAGATGCGTGAGAATCTATCTCTCTTGCTAGTTCACTCCAAACACAAAGATGGAGGTCCTGATAGGGATTACTGATTATTTTTTTAAACAGGTCTCCCAGCAGACCAGTGGGCCATGGTCCAGACCATGGAGATGTTTCTACACAAGGAATAATTGTTTGTCCCCTTTGCCACTTATTATTTTAGTCTATTCATTTCTTATTGTGAGACCTCTGCATGTAGGATGGAAGACAAATACAAATGAATTAATAAGCAAAGCTCAGCCCTTTTATTAAGGGCACTAAATGCACTAAAAAAAATGGTGTGAATATTATTCCCTGCATCATTTTTTTATAATCATATCGTATCCAATTCCTAATGTTCCATTTATGTCTGTGATACAGAACAATTAAAACAAAACACTCCAAACTTTACAAACGTACTGACTTTTTGTGAAGGGGGAGATAAAAAGAACAAGTTAGAGGATAAAAATCTGAAGAGACTACTAGTACAAAATTAAAACCTATGTGGGCCCCAGACTCTCTCAGAAATGTGGGCTCCAAGACAGACAATGTTTTATGTTTTATGTATTTTATAAATAGTGTGCATGATAAATTGTTTTATATGTGTATATACTTTACTATATGTAAGTAATTTTGTAAAGCAGCTTGTGAAAATGAAATTATAAAATGTGATTTAATATATTTCCTTTTTAAAAAGACAGCTAAGGTCTCTTTTAAGACCCAATTTTTGATAGGCCATTAAGGCTTTGGTGGTCCTAGGCTGTGCCCTACAGTGTTTCTAACATGCTCTAGAGAAGTTAAGAATTAAATTGTGCCGATCAAATGAATAAATGGAAATGCATTAATAGGCTGCCGTGAATGTACTGGGGATAGTAACACACTTGCCCATAGTGGAACCACTCCCACGGGGAAGTTAAGATGCTGTGCATTAATGGCGCCTAGAGAGTAATTAAAGCAGTTGACTGGACTGATTACCTTTTGTTATGCAGTAGTGAGTCTGAGCCTCTTTTGTGTGGCAGAGGAAGAGAGAGCAACAAGAGTGAGCAGGTGGTGGCAGATAAAGTACCCATGGACTAGAAAAAGTCACAATGACAACAAAAAAAAGGCTAGGAAGAAACTTCTGCCTGTTAAACTGACCATTTGATTTTGAGTCAGGTAGTTTTGCACAAAGGAGGACACAGTGATTATCTTGTGCACTGATGCATTCTAGCCTTTGAATAACAGCTCCTCAGGTCCCCACTTGTAGTTCACATGTGGAAAAGGGAGAACCGGCCTTCCCAGAGACAGGCAATTTCATCAGTCTCCTTATACAATCAATGAACTCTTACATGAAGAGGAAAAAATGAGCATAAATAAATCAACCACAGAAATATGAATTTCCAATGAAATAACTAAGCCTTTGAAAACCCACATCAGCCCACTGGAAGTCTGTTCCCACCCCTACAGAGGAAGAAATTAATTGTATATCATAATGTTGCCAGTATTATTGTTTGTTTGTTTATATTTCTATCCCACCCTATACCCAAGGCCTCAGGGCAGGTAGCAACTTTTAAAATCCAGGATATCCAAAGAAACCTATATTAAAACAATAATGACCATCAACAGCATTTAAATCCAACACTTAAAAAAAACAGCACTATCCCATAGACTGGGGGGCATTACTGAGAAGGCCCTCTCCCAGGTGCCCACCCGCCTCACTTCTGAAGGCAGTGGAACAACCAGGAGGGCCTCCCCTCCAGTTCTGAAGGCATGGGCAGGTCAATATGGGAGAAGGTGTTCCTTTAGATATTTGGGGCCGAAGTCATTTAGGCCTTATAAGTCAAAGTTAACACCTTGAATTGGGCTCAGTAGTAAATTGGCAGCTCTATGTTCTCCCCACAACAGACACCCTGTGAGGTAAGTGGGGCTGTGGGAGCTAAGAAGAGAGCTGCAACTAGCCCAAGGTCACCCAGCTGGCTTCATGTAGGAGTGTGGAATCAAACCCGGTATTCCCAGATAAGAGTCTGGCTCCTTAACTACTAGACCAAACTGGCTCATCAAACCAAATACCGGTACTTACTAAAAGTTATCTTGCTACATCCCACAGCAGGGCTTTCTCTGTGATGTTGCCCACAATCTAAAATGCTCTTCCCACACAGGTTTATTGGGTGCCTACAAACCCATATTTTAAGGGCCTGTAACACCCAAACAACATTGTGAAGTTTTGACTTCATTTTTAAGCCACATGATAAATAGCAAAAAGCCACATGATTCATATATGGCAAACATGACATCTGATTTGCAATAGATTTGTTTCAGATTTTTTTCACTTTTTCTCCCACTAATGTGAAATTTCTCATATCACAAAAGTTCATCTAAAATAGCATTTGCTCAGTTTAGCAATAACACTTCAGATGCTTCAGTTTCAAAGGTGTGGCAGCAAAAACAAAAACAAAAATGGGACTAAACAAGTGGAAGAAATCAAATTGCTCAGCAATGAAATTCAGCCACCATGAGGCAGGACCTAAGTACAATAGTGATGCTACTGCTTTCTATTCCTCCAGCAGCTTAAGTAATAAAAGTGAGTACCTATGGGGAAAGAAGTTCTTGGCCCTCGGCTACAGTTGCTTATTCGGCCTGGTCTGCTGAAAGGAAGGCATTTTTATGCCCTCTGGAAGGCAAATGACTTAAACGCATAGGCAGAGAAATGCAGCAGCATGGCTAGTGTTCATGCCTCAAAACTGAGGACTGAATCACTCAGAGCGGAATCCATTTCTTAAAGGTTTAAACAGTTGGGGAAATCCCATTACATTTAATATCCACCTGAAAGGGTGCAGACAGCAGATTTCCCTCCTGCCCTTGCAGTACCTTGATCAAGTAAGCAGCCTAGAATACATTGATGAAAACAAATGCTGGGTGAATTCCCATTACAAGCTTAAAACCGTTTCAAAATGGTTTCGATCCCCGCAGTCCCCACGTCAGGTTGGCTTAACACGCTTTCCGCATGTTAAATCGCCCCAAAGCATTGTAAATGTTAACACTCATTTCAACAGGTCTCGCTCCGGTTCGTGCATTTGAAATGTTTTACATTTCTTACTGTGGGAACGGTACAGTTTTAGTGGGATGAGAATGCATGTTTAGGGTTTCCCTCCCCCAATAGCTTGCTTCCAAAGATAGTTATTTCATTGTAAAAATCCACCCTTTACAGCAGCTGCTACACTGTAGCAATCTACCCACTTCACACCTGATAACAATGCTGCAGTTTTGTGCAATTCTGAAAGTTCTGACCTTTAGAAAGGGAAAAGAAAGGAAAGCAGCTGCAGGTTCTGGGAGATGTGTGAATGTTTTTAAGGCTGTGGCGGTGAGCGGGCAAAGGGGGCTTGAGTTGACACTGCTACTGTGTGCCCTGGGCAATGGGAAGAGGAGGGGAAAGAATTGCTGGCTGCCCGGTGCCATTTTTCCTCCATCCAGGCAAGTGGCACCCACCCAGCCACCCAGTTAGGCTCCATGAAGGGGTCCGTTATGGGTGGCGCGTTCACGCCAGGAGGAAGAGGGCAGGACAGACCCGAAAAGCGGCTTTTAGAAAGTAGCCACTTGAGTCCCCCCTTGGGTCATATATGCCATGTATGATCCTCAGAATCCAGATCAAACGTGATTAAGTTGAAAGTAATGGTATCAGGCAAATTCGTGTTTGCATCCAGTTGTTTTATTTCGGTTTAGGGAAACCGTATTAAGCTTGTAATGGGAATGCGGCCACTGTTTATCTAGACATCTTCCTTCAGCATAAGAACAGAGTACAGAGGCAATGATTCATTCAGGCTATCAGGTAATGTAGTCAATGTCAAAGCTTCTGCCTTTCTCTGGAAATCTCCTCAGAAGTCAGCTATATTTCAGAGCCTAGTAAAATGTCATAAGCAGGTCATAAGCTGCTCGTACTGCTGTCGCCTTTCTCTGGGTCAGTGACAGGAGTGAGCCTGGACCAAGCCATATTAGCAGACCAGGGTTTACTGCTCTGTAGATAGGGTGCTTCCAGAAGTGGATTTGGTCCTTCAAAAGTGGACCAGGCCCTTCTGATTTGTGGTCACCACAAACCAATAGAGTTCCTGACCAGGGACATATAGTCACTGAGCACCCATTATCCATGCAGGCCCAACCTTTCTCTGTGTTCCCTTGGTACTGTGAAGTTCCTGACACTCACACATTCAGATAGTTTGAAAGTATCATTACCGACATGTTAACATTCAACACATGAAAAGGAATTTTTAAAGGAATACTCCCCTATTCCGAGCCATTACCACCACCACCACCATCAAAACAATTCACAGCCAGGTAATTTCAGGTGATGGCTCTTCCTTCATATATCTGCCCAATCCTTGAAATCATCAGATGATTTTTTTCCCTCCCTGCTTTCCTGTTCATACCGCCATCTAGTGACAGCTGAGAGCAAAGCCTTTTCTACAGTGATGACCAGCTGGTTTCTTTCTTCCTTCTGAAATTTGCTTGTCATGGGTAAGAAGAGTCACTCATGGACCTTCTTTTATACTGCTTACAAAAACCTGCATATTCGGTTGGGTTGAAATAAAGTGTGCTGCAAGCCATTATGTATTTTATGTCAGAAAAAAAGGAAATGTTTGTGCACAATTTTGATAAGTTTGGACTGTCCTAAGAATGTCCTAAGTGACAGTGACAGTTCCTAGAGTTAAGAGGGCCTTGGTTTATCCACTTATCAAGGACAAGGAACTGGGCAGCAAGAACCAGGAGGCTCCAAGGAAGGGTAGCAGCAAGTTGTCTTTAGATGGTGAGCAGCATCAACTCATGATATCAGCCCTAATTTCTTACTACCTTTGGCTGAATGTGCATAAGTGCCATAGGCGCACTGTAGAGAATGCTCCTGGCCCAGAAAAAGCAATCTGGGCTAGGATCACAGTGGGTGGCACAGAGCCCGCTGGTGGTTATCCACTCAATAACCAGTCCTCCCCTGCCTGACTTCAAGACTGATGCAGGCTGGGGACATTTTGCTATAGCCCCAGAAATGCCCCCAGTTTGGTGACCTGAGCCATTCTTTCTGCACAGCATTGGAAGGAACTGGGACCCAGCCTAGCCAGTGGTGACACTATTTTGGAGGGATCTTTTACTGAAGCACCCCCACGCATGGATTCTGCATCTGGGAGCCAGCTAGGCATGGGGCTTCAGTGTCTCATATGCCTTCTCAATGGCCAGATTCTCAGATTCCTTTTCATCCAGGTTTTCACTCCCTACAGAGACTCTGTGTTGCCCCATTTCATTGGAATGTCCCTTTGCTTCCTCTCAATCCATAACTTTGGCTGGATTCAGACAAGGTAAATATAGTGCTATTATGGTGCTGCTATGGTGAGGTTGCCTCATGTATAATAGGCAACCACATCATAGACCTACTTTTTTACCCTTAAAAAGCACTTTAAACTGGTTATGGCTTTTCCAGTTGTAGCATTTTTTATGGAGCTACTTACCTTTCTGGTCATAGTTCCCTCTAGCATGCATGCGCATGGAGGTGGTGATGCATCCATCTGGGAATTCAATAGCAGTCTAATTATGCAGATTGTGCATCACCAAAATGTGCAAAGACAGCACTATAGATGCAGCAATAATAGATGGGGAGCAGGTGGAATATAAATATAATATTTATAAATATGTAGGCTATTTGATTATATTATGAATCTCCCAGTGTGTGTCTGCCTAAAAGGCAACCACTAAGTACTGGACATAGATGTAGGCATATTCTCCGTCTGAGCCAAATGGTGCCAACAGCTAGGTGGAACCTTTCTGACTAAGTGGGTGAACTGCACTGGCATAGCACGCCACCAGTGCACTAGCCTTCTCTGCATTAGAAATCTGAAAGTATCAATAGGAGAGTGCTACATCACAGGGTATCACCCATTGATTATTCTCCATACAGGAGAATAGTGCAGTTTGACAAAAGAGACAACATCGACCCTGAGAAATCTGTCCATCACTGAGCCAAGCTTTCTGAGTCTTTAAGACCCAAGAAAATCACATGCTGGGGACTGACATCTGTCAGGTAAGAATGAAAGTTGCCCAGAAGATGGCCCTTTAACAGTGTCTCGTCACCCACTAAGATTGTGTTCAAACATGACAAAAGAAGGCAACTCAGAGGTACCTCAGAGACAATAGTATGTAGTATTCATGTTCCCACCCCTTCTGTAAGCCAGCCTTTCCTAGAACAGGATGTTTATGACTGATGGGAAAGGGAGACTGGTGTGTAAAGAATCCCATCTCCAAACTGCAAGGAACTTGCCAAAATGTGCAGCAGTGGGCAGGAAGTTTATTTATTTATTTATTTATTTATTTATTTGTATTTCTATCCCGCCCTATACCCAAAGGTCTCAGGGCGGGTTACAATATTATATTAATCTTAGACAGGTCCCTGCCCTCAGGCTTACAATCTAAAGAGACAAGATACAAAAGGAAAATGGTGTGGGAGGGAACAGGGGTGCTCTGGCGGCAGCAGAGTCCTTGCAAAGGTAAAAACTTTTATTTTATTTGCCTCCTCCATTCCCCACAGGCAAGATTGTTGCTTCATGGCCCGTCTGGTGGCAGTTGGGAGGGAGGGGCCAATGCTGGGAGCTTGATGGAAGGTGCTCACCCAGCTTCCTTCTCTCTTCCTCACCCAAGGCAAGATGGTTCCTTCATGGCCCGTCTGGTGGCAGTGAGAATCAGCTGTTTAGGCCCCATCACTGTGAGTCCCTACAGGTTGCCTCCTCCTAACTCACATACATCCATATGTGGGCTCTTGTGGACCTAGGGACCGGTGCTCAGGCCTCCTGCACATGGGTATATGGCTGCATAGGCTCTTGGGTTCCCATGTGGATGATGCCTGAAAAGGTGGAATACATATGTAAGATATTCATAGAAACTGAAGTTTCCTGTTGCCTTTATGTGAAGTCTTCTGTATTTAAGAAACCCACTATTCCACAAAATTTAAATTAAGGGTGCTTTCAGATTTGCCATCGAAAAACGGATCTAAGAAGATCTGTATTTTGGCGATCTGACCTCCCGAGGGTTCGTCCCAAATAGGGACGGACCCGAAGGGCCCTCGTCCATCCACACACCCACGGGGAGGCTGGATCCAGCAGGACGGATGGTCTGGGTGCTGTGTGGAAGCCACAGCACCCATTCCAAGAGTCTGCCGGATTCCCGCACGGCCGACGCCGCCCCCGGAGCCACGGGACTGGAGCAGGCAGCTGCCAGTCACCGTGTGTTTCCGGTGGTGCGCGAGGGAGGGGCTTCCAAGGCAGGCCGTCCTGCTTCCACCCCCCCAACATGGCAGCCGCCAGGACATCTGTCCCTTCACCTGGCCGTGTGCAGAAGCTTCCTGCTTCCACACAGATCCAGGCGAAGAGATGGGTTGAAAACCTTATTTTTTAGGTCTTCATTTTAATCCAGTTTTTGGTGGTGAGACCCATTTTAGAAATGGATCTCGCACGCTGAAATGTGGAAGCGGCTGCCTGGAAGGGTTCCAAATGAGGTCTGCAATGCAGAAGGTAAGTGCCAATGTGTCTTATATGTGTCTTAAATCTCAGGTTAATTCAGTTTCTTCAGCCAATGAGAAAACACCCTTACTCTTGCACTCATGTCCTTTTAGATATGGGTGGATAAAGTTGCTCATTGAACTCAGTTGAACCTAGATGCTCTGCCCATCAGACAAATTGTGTCCAATGTATTCAGTCATTTTTATTTCTTTTCTTTTTCCCCTAGGTAGCTAGACATCAAGTTGGTAGAAGTAGAAAGAATTTCAGCTTTTAAATGTCCTTTCACCAAAAGAAAGCCTGAAACAATCACAACTTACTGAAAAAACGAGGACAACCCTGAAGTTTTGGCTCTCTTAAAAGCTCCTAAATTTGTCTGTCATGAGTTCCTATTGTTTATCTGAAAAAGTAATTGTTCCCAGCTAGTTCAAAAAGACATCAAAAATGCTCAAAGCAACATCTGTGTTTTCTGATTTTATTAAAGCATTTTGTCATTGCTCTACAGAAATAACAAAAATGCCCAGCCCTTTTCCATCAGCATTCATGAGGTCTGCATTTTCATACAAAGCCTTCTAAAAGAAAATTCCCCCTGGAAGAAAAACGCTTTCTTTATAGATATAGATATATATTTGAAAAAACAGATTGCAAGACAGATGATTGTATTGTTTAATCAAATTTCCATCTGAAAACTATTCTTCTTGCTCCCAATTTGGCTCAGCCCCTGAGACACGGGTGCAGGAAGGCACGTGGAAGCATAAAGGAACAGCTCCTCCTTCATGTTATTATCTTCTCTGAGCCTTGCAATTGGCAAATGAAAAAGAAACAGAGGAACAAAAGTACTGAACATAAATTAAGACCCTGCTTTTTAAAGTTCAAACTGAATTTTCTTTATTTTTCTACAGCTGTCAGATAAGCAGAGGGGAACCACCAATGCATGTTTAATGTGTAAAAACTCATAATGTTCAGTAGTGCGACCTCCTTTGGAGCTATTAGTTCAGGCCAGTGAACTCGGAGCAAGCCAAGTGTGGAAATGTGGAACTGGGCCAGTGACCCCCACCAGTGCTTGTCATATCTGCTGAAAGCAAACTTGTCAAATACAGATGGGGCAGAAGGATGGCGAGAAGAACCCTAAACCAGAGAGCAGCAGCAAAGCAAAGATGCCCATGGTTTATTCACTTTTTGTCTCTTGTTCAGTAATGGTCCTGGTTGTCCATAGGGGCAATCTTTTCACTCTCTCCAATCTGTGGCCCTTCCCTTTCATGAAATATCTTTGCTTTTCCCAAAAGCAAAGATATTTCATGATTGATGTTTGCGAAAAACATATACTGTGTCTTTCATATGCTCTTTTCAGTTTTCATTTCTAGACTCTTCTGTGTCAAGCAGGCAGACAGGCAGGTAGGTAAGTAGGTAGATGATTTTTTTTATACCACTCTTCACCAGAGACCCAAGGTAGTGAAGAAACAGAACCATACAGTCCCAAATCTACAAAACGAAGAAATAAGAGGGACAAGAGAAAATTATCATATTGCCACGAGACATTGTCCCATAATTAGAAGGGGTCTAGAGGCCTCTCTTCTGCATTCTAGTGCAGATTGCTGGAGATCTCACCCCTCCTAGGACAAGACAGAGTATAAACCAGGGCCTAGGGCACCAAAAATGGCACTCTAGTCCAGGCTACTAGAGGTCCACATCAAGGTCTACTGGCATTCTAGGGGTAGTATATTGGACCACAGAAGTGTACCAGCAGTATGCCTCCATGGTCTGCTATATCATGAGACACCCTTTCCAGTGGTGCAGCCAAGAGCTGCAAAGGCCTGAACTTTCATTCCATTTAGAGCACCACATACACACACTGGCTTCAAAGCTGGCACAGGCTTCAGAGTCAGCACAGGGACTGGAACAGGACAGCTATCCCAGTGCAGATGGCCTTGTCCCATGCCAGAAGTGGATGGGTTACTAATGTTAAAACAGGGTGGCCTGTCCTGTGCTGGGATAATGGACATTTATTAATGCATCCTCAGTCTCCAAATGCAAGGGGGGAATGAGTGAGTTTTCACCAGTGATCAAAAGGATGCTAATATTGATGCCTAGGGAATCACAATAGAGAACCTTCTCTATAATATCCACAACTGAAATCCTCTTTCTAGGTATCACCCCATCGATCTCTTCTAGCAGTAGCATTGCTAGAAGGTCATATCAAGATGATGTATACACCATTCAGAAAGAGAGTTTTGCATCAATTCAGGATAGATTCCAAGTCTCAGAGAGTATGCTCTAATTCCCAGCAGACATTTTAAAAGCATATATGCCACTTTGACAGGAAAATGAACTGGCATCATCTTATGTGGCATCATGTGCTACAGTAAAAAAAAAATCCAGCCAAACTACAGTACATACCAAGCCAGTTCTAAGTGATAAAGTTTTCTTAGACCTGCTTCATGCATTTGGCAGTTCGCACCTGTTTCACACACTCATCACTTGATTTTTGTCAATGTGAAAAATTGTACCTAAGTGTTGTGTGTATGAAACACCTAAGTGCTTTCGTCCACTCAAAAACATTGATTATGTGTTGATATAAGGTGCTACCACAAATATTCAATCTCTGTAACAGTCAGTTCATACATTGTATTTATCACTTTATGTTACTATAATCAACTGATTGACATGCATTCATAATTAAACATTTAAAATTATGAGAAAAGTGCAACCAGAATGATCAAGGGGCCGGAAGACCTTCCTTGCAGAATGGGGCTGCAAAGTCTAGGCCTCTTCAACCTTGGAAGAAGGAGACCAAGAGGTTTAAGAGGTTGTAATCTGAAATATATAAAATCATTGCATGGTGCAGAAAAGATGGACAGAGAAAAATTATTTTATCTGCTTCAGCACACTAGAACCAAGGGCATCTTTATGAAGCTGATGGGCAGGAGTATGAGGACCAATGAGGGGAAGTATATTTTTACTCAAAGGGCCACTGGACTATGGAATTTACTACCAGAAGAGGTGGTGACAGTACCTAGTCTGGATAGTGTCAAGAAAGGATTAGATAAATTCATGGAGGACAGATGAATCAGTGGCTACTAGAATGGATGCCTAGGGATTCAAAAGCAGGGGAAGGTTTCACCTTTGTTTTCTGCTTGAGAATGCCCAGAAACAATTGGTGCACCACTGTGTTGGACAGGCTATGGCCTAATCCAATAGAGTTCCTCTTATATTCTCATGTTCTGAATAAATGACTCATTTATTAATATGGATCTGCCCAACCATGTAATTATGTACGATTATGAAAATTTTGGGTATAGGGCAGGATAAAAAAATTAAATAAATAAATACTGGGAAAAAATATTTTTCCCCTTCCCGATTTCTTCTATTTTTGCAAAAATAGAAAAAATCAAGAAGGGAGCTGCTGGTACTAAGGAGTGAAGCCAGAAGCCCCTCACTCTGCTGAAAGCCAGTGTGTGAGGTTCCTTTGAAGCACACCCTGGAGTTCAGACCCAGCTCACATACTAACTTTCAGCACGGGAAAGTGTAACATCTGCCACTAATTGAATAAAATGACCTAATAGGATGTTTCTTGTCATTCAATATATGAAAGTCCACTTTGGTCAAATATCTGCTTGGTAAACAAGTTGAGAGGAGACTAACTGGACAAAAATAAACTGTAAATAACCTAACTCCTTCCAGCTTTATGGGGGATTTTCATGTAATTCCAGTCTCAAGAAGATATGTTCTTCCCCACAACAGCATTGCTTTC
Organism: Aspidoscelis tigris stejnegeri; assembly: GCA_023333525.1. Lineage (NCBI taxonomy): Eukaryota > Metazoa > Chordata > Lepidosauria > Squamata > Teiidae > Aspidoscelis > Aspidoscelis tigris. The sequence goes on along the minus strand of JALMGA010000003.1, from coordinate 44,705,659 downwards.
TTTTGCCCATATTCTTCCCTCCCTCAGTTTCCTCTAGCTTTCAGTGAATGAACATAATGGCATTCTTTTTCCTGAACCAATCTGGGTCTGGACATAAAATTTGTCACCTCTTGTAGAAACCACCACTAAAAACAACCCTTTACATTATGTGGTGGAGAAAGCTGCTGACTGAGAGTTCTGAGGACCAAGCTGCAAAGCAATAGCTCCAATGAATGTACCAATGGAAGATGTGCCTCTTGCTTTTAACTTAAATGGTTAAGACACATTTACATCTGAACAGATATGACTAGAATTACGGTATAAACTGGAAAAAACCATAGCAGAAAGGAAGATTCAGTACACTGATACAGAGAATTTGGATAATGCTACAAAAGTGTTCAGTGTTGCTTTAATCATTGTCATATTGCTTCTGTTATGTAATAATCTGTGCACACTAGACAGTGCCTATTTAAGACCTTGCCTTCGATAAAAAGGCAGAATCTGTACAGGAATACTCATAGAGCATCTCTTAAAGTAGTGGTGTACCATCTGCATGCTGAGGATTCCTTAGCTGTGATCCTGAAGGCTGGAAGCAGTGCCCCTGTCCATCAAAATCACAACCATCCTCATCATCAAGATTAGAGCCAGAGAATCCTTTCTTCAGATATATCAATCTATAGATGTGCAAAAAAGATTATTTCCCAAAGTAGGTTCATGCTTTTGCTCAGATGAAAGCGCCTGCAAAATGAAAACTAGAACAAAACAATGAGAACAAAACAGAAGCAGATATTTTTCTTCTGGCATGATCATACATGCTCCTAAAGCAATACATTAACAAATAAGCTTTAGAAAGTTGTATCTGATTTTCAAAGAAATATTTTAATGTTACTTTGACAACATTAAGTTGGCTTTTTTTTTCATTAATGAGAATAGACTGTAAGCATCACCTGTGACTGAGCATTATTAATAAACATTGACTCAATAAACATCAATGGGTGTTCTAAATGACATTTTAAAGGAGGAGTGCCAGGACTGGTGGCGGCTGAGTAGGGTAAACATTGAGTTATGTTCCCTCCAGCAAGTACAGAAGTTACTGTAGCTTTGAGCCATATGGCTTAGAAGCACAGTGACATATCTTAGCAATAATGGGGTTACGTTACAGGAGGGACTAGGCCAGGGTGCTCAGGAAGGCTACATTGGACTCTTGACCAGTGTCACATCACAAAACGTTCATGCAATGAATGAAATGACATGAACTCATCTGTGACCACTGTCTAAGAGCGTGGACTCCTTAACAATGGGAGCACCTGCCAGAGGGCTGTCCTATTCCTCAATAAAGTTACAAACAGCCTTCACTGTTCTATCATGTGTCTGGCACAAGGCCCCTATTGTTAATATCCACTCTCACTCCAATCATTTCTCGTTGAAATGACACTACAGCACCACAGGTCAAAGCAAGGGAACGAAGCAGGGGGAGGAGAAGGAAAGTTTGTTGTTGTTTGGGGGGGGGGGTTGCATCTGGTTTTTCTTTTCTTTTCCAGACACCAAAGGGTAGAGGAGAAGAGGGTATGCGGAATGGGGATGAGGGTGAAACTCTTTGATAGCTGGCAAATGGTAATCACAAAATGTCTCTATTGTTAATGCCTGAACAAACATCCATACTACATAAGAGTTTGCATTGTCCTCCAGGCAATCTGCCACCAATGTTCCTCTTTGCTCATACGCTGCAAAACGGATCGGGGGCAGGGAACCCACCACAATGGTGATAGTTAGAATTTAATGACCAGCTACCGACTAATGGATGGCAAGGAGCATATGGCACCACATGTGGCTTCACATATTGATTAAGAACTACCCACATTAGATAGTTAAGTTTGTTTAAAATGTCATATTCTGAAGCTCCTTTATGCTGTTATGGAATAGCCACTTATTATAAGACAAGGCATTATTGATTCTCTTTCATGGAATATTTGTTAGTCTAACGAATCATCCCAAAGTTAACTTATAACAATTGTGGCGCTTCTTTTATTTTTTGGCATTTTTGCGTTTTATTGGAAACAGCCCCAGTGACTCAACAACACCACTATAAAAAATGAAATAACAACAGGTACAATCACACAGTCACCCTAGCATGCTATGCTTTTGAATTATGGGGAAAGGATTTTCAATACCCAGTGTCTAGGAAAACGTTCAGGCAAGTCACCATGCTTTCTTACCTTGGGAAGCTGCCAGGATTCTTAGGTTGTGGCTTCAGATGTGGTTTAAGATAGAATCTACTTTAAAAGTGCTCTGATATTTTAGGGTCATTTTGAATAGTGTCAACAATGGCCTTTGCCTTGGGCCACCTCAGAATTAAGGATTACGGTTTTACAAGAGGGATAGAAGAGACTACTGGAAACTTTTTCAGGGAACGGTTCTTGTCATAAGAGTCAGGGGTGATCCTCAGGGAAAGCGTGGATTTATGAACACTGAACCAATATAATATGTCTTTATCAGCATAAATACAGGTTGGAACCTAGACTACACAGTTCTTTGGATTTGGTAAAGCAAGAATGACTGTTATCCGGAAAATATTCACTGGCAGGCACTCAGAAATGTCTGTTCTACTGATATGATGCCCAAATATGTATATATAGAATATGTACAGGTTAAATACAGTTTTGTTGCATTTTAAAAAACCTTAATAATGGAGAGAGAGAAATACAAGGAACTACAATTTGGCCTATACAAAACAGACATACTATAGAAATAAAGTTGCCCATCCTTAACTTCATACCTGCTCATAAGTCAGATTGTAGTAAGTCACCTTGAGGAATATATGTATGCTGATGGTATGGGTGCTGTGGGAACCACTCCTGGGTTGGGGTGCAGAGTGGCCATCCATGTAGTCCATGCAAACTTTCAGAGTGTTGAAGTGTACAACCAAAACCATGACATAAAGCACCGGAATGCTCCTGGAAGAAGGTCTTTGCATTATGGATGTAGAAAGTAGTTCGGTCCAGAAATAACACAGTGGTCATAGGAGCAAGCCAGGTCTACACTACATTTTGCATAGCATTTTTCCCACTCTGCAAAAAAAGAAAAGAAAAAATGCACTTTCAGGAGCACATTCTTCACAGCAAAGTAGACCCCCTGGCATGTGGACACACACATATGTTTGTACTCTCAGTGTGCTGTGATGCATGGACACTATGGTCCTTTCTGCAGTCACTCAACTTAAATCCAGATCAGTGGGTCTGGAATAACTGGGTCCACTGATCCAGGCTCTGGGAAGGCATTGGTGGGATCAGCACCGATTGCACTGACAGCACTGATCTGCATTAAGTACAATGAGGTCCACAACCACCACACATGCACATCCAACCTGGAGGGGATGCTTTAGGGGTCACATGCTATGGTACACTGCTGAAAAGAACCCCCAAACAGTTTGGGAACATGGAGGTGTACCACCTGTACATCCCCCATGTTCTAGAACAAACCCCTGGTTGCTCTGGTAGAATGCAATCTGAATCCATTGCAGATGTGACTGGCAGCCACTTTCCCACCTCCCTAGTTTACGTCTGAACTATTCATATGGATATCCAGACTATTTGTATGAATGTCCAAAACATTTTCATTCATACAGATGTTAATATACAAATGTTGTAACATGTGATTCATGTGCAAATGTAGGAATTCAGACTATACAAATAACACATGTTATAAATATTCATGCACACCCCTAGTTGGTACTACCTCCAGGTCATAGAGACAGGCAAAATGTCTCTAAAAGCCATTTACAGGGAACTGAGGGCAGGTGAAGACTTTGCTTTTTCTTCTGTTTGAGAATGCCCAGAAGTAATTGGTAGGCCATTGTATGAGGCAGGATGCTGGACTAGATGGGATGTGACCTAATCCCCCAGGGCTTCTCTTACATTTTTATGCACACGATGATGCCCTAGCATTGAATTTGCTTTTTTCACTGCTGCTGCATACTGGATTGATACCTTCACTGAGATATCCATCAGAAACCCAAATTCTGGATTTTCACAGAAAGTTCAGACCCCATCAGATTATAGATGTAATTAGAGTTCTTTGGCCGTATTTGCAATACTTTGCATTTACTGAAATTAAGGTCATTTGACACTCAGTTGCCCACACATCCAATGTCAAGAGATCCCTCAGCAGCTCTGGGTGATCCTTTCAGTTTTGACTACCCTCAACAATTTAGTGTCATCATCAACAAAAGTTGTTATCTCACTACTTACCCCAATTTATACGTCATTTATGAATACATTAAAAAGCAGTGGTCCCAGTACTAAGCCTTGGGGAACCCCATTTCTCACTTCTTTCCTCTCTGAGGACTGGCCAATTATTTCTACTCTCTGTCCTTACCAACCCAGGACAGGCCCTGCCCTCTTAGTTATCGTAAACATCAACTTCCTCTGTCCCAATTTCACCACCTTGCAAACACTGTTGAAGGTAGGAAAGAATCATTTTACATCATCCAAAGTACGTGAGAGCTAAAATCCAATGTCTCTTCCCTTCCTGTGCATGCTTGTGCTCATTTCCTTGCACTTATTTCTGCGGACTGCTTTGTGCAGCTCTCCTGGGGCTATCCAGGCCAAGAAGAAACCCAACGAACAACATTCATATAGAGAAGCAAGCAAGAAAGAAAACATGCACAAAAGAGCAAAAGTCAGATTATACAAGAGAAATATGTCTATCTGTGTGATTATACAAAAGACACAAGGCAACACAGAGATTTCCTGTCATTCGCATATGCACTTAGTATAACCTCTCTGCAACCATACATCTTATCTGAGAAATATTTTCAAGAAGGGAAAAATTCCCTCAAATAGCAGAATCACTTGGGAATGTTTCACTGCATTTGAATCCCATCTCTCTTTCGTTGATGTTACCCTGCTTTACTAGAGTTTGACGGCCAAATTAGCCTGGGAACAGAAAATAGTTTTCAGAAATTTCCCACAGATGACAAGCAGGTGCTCTGCCTCCTTCACTCTCAGCCACTTGCTTGTTGTGGAAAGCTGATTTGTGGAGCTTACCATCTTAGCAACCATGTCCTACTCCATGGGAAATTCAGTTCCACATGGACAAAATTCATCACCCAAGGAAAGCAGTTCCTCACACCACTCATCTCTAGATTTCTGTACACACCCTTCCTTAACATAATGTGAGGAGAGTCAAAAACACGTGTGAAGGTTTCCCTAATGCAGGAAAGACACCAAGGGGGCGGGGGGGAGGTTCCACTGTACCATTAAATGGTTCTTATTTTGGAACCTGCTCAAGTGCTGAAATGCTTCAAAGAGAAAAATGTCCTTGGGTCACAGCAATTTTGTCATATCTTACCACAGAGATGCAACAATCATTTTACCAGCTATGGGACTGCACAAGTTCATCACAACAAGGCTTGTCTGAAAAGGAAGATGACTGAGTTCATTATCAGAGACTGAAAGGCCCTTTCTTAACTGGGCCTTATTACAGCTTATATCCAAGAACAGGGACCTGCCAGAATAATCCAGAATAAGGCACAGTGCAAAAAGACCTTAGCCTGAGAGGCCAAACAGCTATCTCCGTATCCATGTACACTCAGCACAGCATTTCTCTTTGTGGCGATTGTGACACCTGCATACCCTCTACAGATGCACAATCTAATTTGGAAATCCACAAGGGTTAGAGCCCTCCACAAAATTGCTGTGATATTTGGGCACAGGGTTAGGGTGCTATGCCTTCCCAAACCAATGAGACCTTGTGATGGGCAATGAAATCAGAGAGATGCCCAAGGAGAAAGGTAATAACAAATGATTTATTTTACCTGCACAGTGAGTTGGTATATATTTGTTTAAACTATGTCAGAATGATAACAATCTCAGACACTTTAAATGGCTGTATACTGGAGGATTGGGTTGTGGAACCAACTAGGGGAAAGCAGATCCTGGTGCTAGATAGTGCTAGAAAGATTAACATTTTGGTCTTATGGTTAGAATGTGTGACTCTTATTTGGAGGTAACCTGGTTCATTTCTGCACTCCTCCACAAAGCCAGCTGGGTGATCTTGGGCTAGTCACAACTCTCTTCTGAGATCTCACAGCCCAATCTACTTCACATGGTGTATGTTGTGGGGAGCAGAAAGCTTGTCAGCCACTTGAGTCCCATTAAGGGTGAGAAAAGAGGGCGATAAAAGCAACTCTTCTTCTTCTTCTTCTTCTTCTTCTTCTTCTTCTTCTTCTTCTTCTTCTTCTTCTTCTTCTTCTTCTTCTTCTTCTTCTTCCCCTAACCTGAAAGCCAGAAAGCAATTTTCTTACATATGTGTACTATTACAAGAATATTTTTGAATCAAACATGAAACACAGGCAACAGTATATCCAGACATGTCTTGCAACAAACTTGCCACTGAAGTAAAAACAGCAACAAGCTGAGTGAAAATAATAATAGTAGTGGTGACAGTAATTCCAAAACAGTCAAAAACATCTAGATTCTGTGCAAATACTGTAGCTATAATCCTATTAGCTTAATCTAGAATGACAATTACACAATTATAGAGAATAGGTGATGGTTTACCACTAACTGCATGGTGGTAAATACAGAAGGAAATACACTGTATTTAGGAATGCCACACATTGACTTGCTTATGGAAGAATTTTCTGGAATATACACGGAACATGAAAGTGTCTCCTCCAGCAACACATTGCAATTTAAAGATGAGCAAATATTTAAACTGTTGATAATTGGTTCCAGAATGCAATTATGAAGTGTTAAGCTGATGGTAGTAAATAGAGTATGTCAATCTTATTAAGTGATACTTGTGTTAGGCCCTTTCTGTACTTACTTGCTCATCTGGATCAAGGAGCTGCTACGAACACATCACCTGTCATATATATGGGGGAACCCATTACATCACTGGAGTACAGAAAAGTGATGCCTAAGCTATAAAGGATTCAAACCCTGGACAAAATCTACTGTGAGATTGACATGAAAATGTGGGTGCCTAAACTGAATATTTGATTGGATTAAGGCAGCCTGCTTACATAATGTATAGAGCCTGAATGTTGACAAATTGCCTTATTTTTTCGGTTCTGCCCATCAAAACTGCCCAGTTGCCCACCTGTCCTGATGGTAGAATTTGGGGGATAAGAACAGGTTTCCTTGCCCACAGTGAGCCTTTTGCACCTTCACTTTCAGGGAAGGGAAGATCGGGAATGGAGCAAGTGTTCACATTTCAAATTCCTGCACCATTCCAAAGTTTTCTTCAACAACCACCTCAGGTTAGTTTTAGCCATGTTCTTCTTCCTACATGGAAGAGAGATAGAGAGAAATCTAATATTTGGAATGTGCCTAAGAAAGCCACAGTAGGTAGCCGCCAAATAAAGCTAGCCTGAAATATAGTATATTTCCAGGAAGGCCCAATGACGGTAAGGAAATAACTAAATAACTTTCTGCTTAATTCACCATCTCCCCCAATGGGTCTTTCCTAGAGCCTCTGTATTTAAGGGGACTCAACCTATGATAACTTAGATACAAAAAGAGAGTTTCAGGCATTCAAACAAACAAACAAAAAAACCTCCAGAGCAAAACACCATTCTTTTAATTCTGAGGTAGGATACCTTCAGGGACTTAAAACATCACATTTACACCTTTGATAATATAACTGGTTTAAACACTCAGTGGCCTCTGAACCACCTTTGGAGCAATCTTCCATGTTCCTTGGTGACCTTTAATCTAATGACTCAGTGAGCTCTCCATGGTACTAATAGCTGGCTTTCAAATTTGTATTTGCCCCACTTAATTGAGTATCTAATGGTTGCTTGAGATTGTTGTGATATAATATTTTGACATTCATAAATATTGCTCTGTAAGATTATTATGATAATTATTTGAAACTGACAAACACATAAGCACAAACTTCTTTTCATCAATGGACAAATTTTTGGAGGTAATAAACTACTTCAATAATGAATAATTTTTCAAGTTGTCCCTGTTCTATTGTTTACACAGGAGATGAGAAGTATTATGTTTATTGCTAACACAGCTAATAAAAGCAAATTAGTCCATCATGAACTATCCTCTTGTTCTGAATTTCACAAATATCTGTTTGCAGGGACACCTTTTCAATAATTCCAACAATTTCCAGTAACTGCAATAAATAAAAACCATACAAAATACAATAGCCAAAACATTCTGAGTACATATTAATTAAAACCCTTTCTTGATCAACCTTTTTCTAAAAGATCAAGGACAATATTTAAGTAGCATGAATGGAGATAAATTGAGTATTATGACTGTTTTTCTTCTTAACCAAACCTAAAAACATATTTGCAGGTTAAGGGTTTTGAATTTACTGAATTTCTTGTTTCTTTAACTTTGCTAAAAACAAATAATTCAAGTAGCAATGTTGATCATTTCTCTTTCCTGTTTGCATCCTTGAATGTCCTGATGGTTTAATGAAAGTACCATAGTGTAACAGTACCTTCTTATATATGATCAAACCACCAAGTTCAGCAGAGTCACATATCTTATTTAAGCATCTTTGAAATAATATAATCTGGTAGAATGATTCCACTATCTCTAGTTGGAAGGGCATTAATAAGAGGTTACCAAACCTCTAAACATGGTGTGTGGTAGTAGTTGTTGTTATTGTTAGAAACCCCATCCATGATATCAATCTGGTAGCTAATAAGTTCAAAGGCTACATATTCTGTTACTTTTTGGTACCAGAGTTGAATACTGAGGAGATTATTGGCTCTCCAACATTTAGCTTTATAGGAACTTGTTTGGCTCCTATAAGCATAACATTCAGTAATTGCTTTGTTGCTGTTGTTAACTTATCTGTACAAATGAAGCAAAGCTCAGCTGTAAAGTTGCACTGGAACATGAGGATTCTGTTAACAGCTACATTCATTTGTTTCCAGAAGTGTTAGATAATTGGACATGACCACCACATTTGTCCATAAGTCCCAATTCTTGACAACCATGCCAGCATTTCAAAGAGAGTTGTATATACATTTTAGAGAGTTTGGTGGGTATATAGTACCATCAGTGGAACACTCTGAAAAATAATTCCCTGATTACTGATGACTTATAAGAAGAATATTCATTTCTGCCATTCTTTATCTGCTGTTGGTGGATTGACATCTGATTCCCAAAGCTATTTAAGTATATGTATATCATTACATTTCGCATCAGACAATATCCTGCATATTATGAATACCTTTCCTTTTGAAGTAATAATACGGGTTTTTTATTGATCATTCAAAAACGTGGTGGTTCTGATGAATGTTGTTTTTAGTAAGGTAAAGGATAGTGTATTTCTTAAGGATAAGATCTGAAGCCAGTGTTCAGTATTTAGTTATAATGCACTTTTCTATTTCATATCCTCAACAACACCCTCTTTATTTAAATATTTAGAAGGCCTATTAACTTTGTCCACTCTTTTTCCTGAAGAGTACCTGGATATCCAGCAATGTACAGCTATGATTAAAGATGTATTTTGCTTCTTTCACCTTTTAAAGTGAATTCATCTTTTACCTGAATGAACTGATTTTGTCCAGATGACTACGATTTTTAGTGATCAACACCCTTAAATAGCCCAAATGTCTATGTACAAAATCCTTATGACTATTAGGAACAATACACTTTCTTCTGATTTATGAACAATATTTACTTATTTACTTATTTATCCATCCCACCCTATACCCAGAGGTCTCAGGGCAGATTACAACATTAAAAACCAGTGAACATATAAAATGAAATATTAACACCATAACAGTGCCTCTACCCTTACTTATCCAAGTAAGTAAGAGATGTGTCTACAGAGCTTATCTGAACACATAGAGTGAAGGTGTCTGATGCATCTCAAAAGGGAGACTATTCCACAGTCTGGAAGCCATCACTGAAAAGGCCCTATCCTTATTACGTCTTCAGTTCTATTACCTGAATAATTCCAATTTTAAATCAAAATTTAAACTCATGAATCAAATGCTCTGTGAACATCAAGACAAATTAGAGATGATACATTTTACCATGTCAAGTAACTAACTCTGTTCCTCTATGATAGTCAGAAGTTCAGCTGGAAGTCCACAGTGGAACTTAAATATAGCACTGAGGACGAGTGTTCCAACTATTGAAAGCAGACATTGACCTGAAAGTGGCAGTATTTAAACAAAACCACTGACATCCTCAGCAGCCAGACATGACATTCCATGCGGGATTGACAGCACTGTTAACCTTCTGTACTTTAGATGGGACCCAAGTATTACACCATACATTTAGGGTTATGCAGTAGATTGCTTATAAAAGCACTTAGATTGTGATCACATATAGTGAAAAAACATCTCTGAAGCCACATAGAAACAGCTGAGAGATGATTCCAAGCTAGGATCATTTACATGTTATCTTGCCCATCCCCCCCTTTCATGAACATCCTATGTGAGAAAGGAGAATGGAATGAAAACATGAGCGTCACCCACTACTGTTTCTAAAGCCCTCCTGAGGTTTTATTCTGTGGGGGATTATGTGATCACAGCCCTTTTTGGTTCCATGATCACAGCCTCAGTTTGACATAATATCCCTCTGGCCTCTGCTTTGTACGTTTCCTGTAGAAATTCCATTTCTGCTAAACTTACAACAGCATTTTATAATTCTATTTTTTCCTGCCATTCCTCAACAATTTTTACATTTAAGGAGAGTTCCTTCAAATTTCCATTTTGTCTATAGATCATAAATATTTGCTTCTAACTTTGTCTACTTGTATAGCTAGTGTTCACTGAACTGATGTTATAAGGAAACAATATGTAAGAAGAAATCCATTTGATCGCTGTAGTCTCAAACAAAATCTTTCCAGAGTAGCCTTCTTTGTTTAAGTGCCAACCCCTGAATTATCTCCTTCAGGATATTAAAAAGCATAAATAAAGTTGATAGATTATTCAGAGATGTACCAAAATACTCTTCACTTGTGATGGTCAGTAGTGAAACATATGTAAGATAAACGTTTAACATTATTTCTCTTTCAAAATGTATTAAGGGCCTTTTCTGCCCTTAGGAGCTTTAGGTCCAGATCAGTAGATCTGGATTTAAACAGATCCACTTATCTGGATTATGGGGGAGGTGAGGGCCAGATCAGCGCTGTCTGCACTGATGCACTAATCAGGTTCAAGCCTCACCAAAGCTGTGAAGCTTGCACGAGCATTGCAGCTGCCCTACCACTACCACTCCCAACAGCTCCTAGCCTCAGGGCTTGGCGGGGGGGGGGGTGATTTTCAGCAGTGAGTTATGGCAGTTTCCAGTAATTCTGGATCACAGAGACATGCCATCTGCTTACCTTCATGATCCAGAATGCAGCCCTTAATCCAGTTTATACACCAAATATAGTCCAGTTTGTAGACAGGAAGTGTGGATGCCTCCCTCCGAGCCTGATCTTAACTTCAGTAGGATAGTATTGTTATGCCATCCCACTGAGTTAAGGACAAACAGGCCCTTCCTTTCTATTTGGCTAGTTTTTTCCTGGGAAACCACATATAAACTACTGATAAAAGTCTCCTGGACATACTGGAAAGGGAGAATAGATTCATTGAATGCCATGCCCCCAAAGATCTCCAAAAACTGGATCTGATGCTGATAATTAAACTTGTAGAGTTATCTCCTGTGTCACCAAACCAAACTACATTAGCAACAATTTCTGCAATCACTTTTGATTTCGTTCTAAGCCTCTGACTTTCCTGAGATGAAGGAACAGCAAATTCAGTCAAACTTTCTACTGCCTTGAAGGATAAAAAGGAAAGACGTTGCTTCTCATATTTCAGTAGAAATTAGGGGCTGTCGGTTTCCTGCACAGCACCGCTCACATGGTCTAGGGAGACAGATCATTTCAGATCATCTTTTCCCATTCATAAACCTTCTCCTTTCAGTGATCCCGTATGGTCGTGAATGACTTTTTCTTCTTCCTTTTTTTATGACATGTCAAGTGGTGGGCTGTTGACCTGAACTTTGCTATCTCTCCCACTGATCTGATTAACATATGGACACACTCTGCCTCACTCAAAACAGGAAATCAATTTGAAAGGCAAGACAAATATTATTTGCTATCTTCCCATCTGCTGTGATATGTGAACATGCCTGCTTTCAACAGTGAGAGAGGCTTATTGATTGAGGATATTTATAGTGCAGGCACTGCTATCAACAAAGTTATCAGGGGACATAGGAAGCAGAGTTTGACCCTACGGGCTGTTTAAATGTACTGCCACTTCTAAAAATGTTCCTTTCTCATTCAAGGTGACAGCAATACTATTTCATGCTGTGTTTAAAGATACCATTTCCTGCTTGTCATCTACTTAGAGACTGATTGCATCCAAATTAAATGTAATTCTAAGAGGTCCCTCCCGCCTACATGGTGACCTTCATCTGCTTCTGGGCTACCACTTTGACCTTGAGTGTACACAGGCAGCTTTTATCAATAATGGTGCCAGATCACAGGCTGCTACTTTGCATTTGAGCACTTCTTTTCTTTACTTGACTGTAGGGATGTACACGAATATTTGAAAATTCAAATATTCAAATTGAATCCAACGAATGTTGACATTTGAATTCAAATCAGATTTTTGAAAATCCGAACTTGCACATTCAAACTCAAATGAAAATTTTCAAAAATCCTAATTTACTAATTTATTTATTAATGATTAGTCCATTGACCATATCATATGGATTCAAATCGGATTTTATGACATTCGGATCTTAAGTATCCGAATCAAATCGGATTTTATGACATTCTAATCTACTTGGATTCGAATGTCAAAAATATATTCCCTACTGGATTGTACCAATAGTACTTATTCTCTCTCAAAAAAAGGTGTGAGCTCAATCCTATACCAGTGTCATGGTCTCTGGCTTGAAAAGTGCCCCCCTATCCTAGCTGTGTAAGGGAGTCAGAGAATCATGTAATGGGGAAGGTTCTCCTTGTGTTTCCTCAAAGCACTAATCTCTCTCAGTCTATCTCTTCCTTGCATGGCTAAGTTCCTTTCTTCAACAGATTATAGTAGTCAAAAGTATGTAAACACTGTAAACTCATAGGTTACATGAAATTTGAGTCACAGTGCGTGTAGGTTATAGGACAAGCAGACAGGCACTGTCCTAATTAGATGATTAGATTATAGATAGATGATATAGATAAATGATGATATAGATAGATAGACAGACAGACAGATAGATACTTTCATTTATATCCCACCTTTTTCCCGAAGAAACTCAAAGCAGCACACAAGAGTTCACAATCAAATACAATAAAACATACAATTCAAAAGGTCATATTGTTATAAAAACTTCAAATACCAAATAACAACATGTGATATAAAACATAAACTAATTAACCTAGACATCAGTTTTTCTGAAACAAAAATCCACATCTATGGATATTCAGATTATTCTATTTAAACACATGGGTATATAAAAGTCTGTTTATTCAGGTATCCAGATTTTTATAAGTAAAAAAAAAAGTCAGAGATTCAAATAATTGGCTGGAGGCAAAATAGCTACATTGTTTCTAAATCTTCATTGGAGCGTTTGTTGCGGCTCCACATTCTTGTGCCCTTCTTACCCATCCATACTATGCCTGTAGTAGTAGCAGTAGCAGCGGCAGCGGCGGCAGCAACAGAATGAGAGCGAAAACAAGAACAAGAACAGTTGGCTTTTCCACCCCACTTTCTCACCCACTTAAGGAGATTCAAAGCGGCTGATAAACCTTCTTATTCTTCTCCCCACAACAGACACTCTGTGAGGTAGGTGGGCTGTGATAGCTCAGAAGAGAGGAAGGTCACCCAGCTGGCTTCACGGAGGAGAGAGAAATCAAACCTGGTATTCCCAGATAAGAGAATGACTCCCTAACTACTAGAACAAACTGGTTCACTGTAAGGAAGGATTAGAAATTTTGTAACTACTTTGCACAAGCCTTCATTCAGTTTTTCCAGTCTCCAGATTTATGAAGAGACAAAAGGAGAGGAAGCAAAGTGAGTGTTTTGATTTCTCTACCATTTTATTTTATTTTATTCTGAGAACACTGCCTGCCATTGCCTCAGATTTTATTCTGTATTAATAAATCTAGATTCTTGAACCCATTTCATCTGGAGTTCTCCATCTCTGCCTCCCAATGCTCAAGGATTCAAGGATCCAATTCAAGAGGAAACAGAAAAAAATATATCCTGCCATGCTAGGGTGGAAGGACTGAGCATGTTGATTGGTAGAGAAGGTGGCACTGCCTTTATTGCTGTGAAGTTAGTCACAAGGGACTAAGTACACAGTGTCATCAGTCAATCACACACCTGCAACCAGTCCCCAGGGAAAGCCCAATTTTGAAATAAGACATTGGTTGCAATATAAAAAGCAATAGCCACATTTAATGTAAATTTCCCTTGAAACTGAGGGCACATTAAAATAATGGTGAGATGATCACTGTGGGGTTTTTGTTTGTTTTTGTTTTTGTTGAGTTGTGTTTAGTTTAGTTAGGTTTGGTTTGGTTTGGTTTTAAAAGTGACTCTAACATACTTATATGTAACTGTGCCCTACGTCAGAATTAGTACCTTGAATTGGAAATCTGTGCAATTCCTTTAAGGCCTTGATCATACCTGGCTGAACTAGACCATCTCATTCAGAAACTGAACTGAAGCCATCCTAATCCTGAGACGTTTTCGCACGGGGCTGAACGGAACGCGAAAAAGACAGCTGCGGACACGTCATCCGCATTGCCCGAGCGCGGCTTGCGCTCCGACGTGTCCGCAGCTGTCTGTTCCGCGTTCGAAATGTAGAGCACTTTAAAGTGCTCTACATGCGTTCCAACGCGGACGAGCCGCCCGCAGGCGTTCGGGAGGAGAAGCGTTCGCGCCTGCTTCTGTCTCCCGAACAGCTGCGGGCTCGCCTCCGACGCCGGCGCGGCTTCGACAATCAGCTGTTTGACAATCAGCTGATTGTCGATCTGCCTCCGCGGCTGTCTCCGCGCCCCTGGCCGGCATTTGCCGGCTAAGACAGCTCCCGGCGCTTTGAGCATTCGCACACAGACGCTCCGGAACGCGTTTACACGCGTTCTGGCGCGTCTGTGTGTGAACGGGGAAAGCGCCCGGAGCTGTCTTAAGCTTTCCGCCTGAACGCGTTCCGTTTGGAACGCGTTGCAGTGCGGAAATGCCTCTGCTCACGCCCAATTCCTGTTAATCAGTCCTCAGATCAGGCTGCTATACTCACGCGTCTTGTGTTATCTCGTTCTTTCTTCTTCCTTCCATTTTGCTGGGTTAGGTCATGTGATCCCTTGCTTTCTTTGGCACTCCCATGACATTATTTTACTGCTGTGCTGATTCTTGCCTATGATTTGGTGGTTAGACTTGTGCACTAGGACTGAGGTATACCAAGCAAATATGTCCACTTATCCACAAAACTCAAATGCTTGCTTCCAGTTAGATACTCTCTCATTCACAGTGTTGCTGCAGAATGACAGAATAGCTGGCACTTGCCACTATTGTCTTGGAGAAGCAATAAGCTGCAAGTGTAATCAGCAAATGATTCAATTTAGTACGTATTGGTGGCCTTTATAGCTTGTCATCCAAAGAGATCAAGATAGGACTAGGGGTGTGCACAAAGCTATTACGAATCGAATGTGAGAAAATTCAGCTTTGACCGAATCCCACTCCCATGAATGTTGGGCTATTTGTGGTCTAACAAATATTTGTGTGTGAAACAAATGCAACCTCCTCCCCCTTGCCACTACCTTTCCTTTTCCTTAGGAGCTGCAAGAAAAGGTAAGGGGGTGCATGGGAGACGGGCAGGACGCCTCCTCTGGCATCCACAGGCCTTTTTCAGGGTGATCAAACAACCAAAATTCCCTGATACAGAACCACACTAGTAACTTGAGACAACAAAACAAAAAGGTTCTGAATAAAGTAATAAGTAAATGTAATAACTATAAGGGTAAAATTTTTACCCCAATAAAATTGTATTATTCAATTCTGGTAGCCCAGAGTCCAGTGAAATCCAGTGAAACATAAGATAAGAATAAAATAGTTAAAAATAAAATAAGCCAGAAGCGTTTCGATCCAAAGCCTCGGACCTTCCTCGGTGGCTTACATAAAATTTATAAAATACTATATAAATGCTCAGACAATTTCAGCTCACAAAAATATATGTGACTCTGACTTCTCAGTGTTTCACATGGAACTGACCGGCCCTGAGCTCAACCTTTTTTATATATTCAGCAGCTGTAGCTGCAAAGTTGGATTCTGAAAGGACTTAGCTTACCCTGAACGAGGGGAAAAACAGGGTGGGGTTGGAAAAGGCAAGCACAATTCACGCAAACCAATTCACTTCTTCATTTAGACCAAAAGGTGCTTCTGTTTTTAGCCTATGAATCCACTTAAGTTCTAAAATTTGTAATTGTTTAATATTACAATCCTTTGTTATACCATCCACACACCAAAATTTGAAAGACTCACTCGAGTGGTCTTTTTCCAAAAAATGTTTGACTATAAGTGCTTGTATTCTGCGTACCCCTTACCTTCTCTTGCAGCTCCTCTGGTGCCTGTGGGCCTTTTTGGGCATGATATGGGTGGGGCGAACTAGACCTTGCAGTTCTAGCCTTGGTCCTCCTGGGAACTGGAAGTACCTTCCCCAACCTCAGGAAACATAGTTGAGGCCCAGATCATGCCGAGAAAGGCCCACAGACACCAGAGAAGCCACAAGAGAAGGTAAGGAGGTACGTGGTAGGTGCACTCCAGAGTGGGAGGCTGTGGAGGGAGACTGGGGGGGGGGATTTGGTATCCACCAAAGCTTTGACTGAGGCTTCTATGAATATGGGATAATCTGATTCATGGACAAAGAGGGCCCTATTCAATTTGTCCACAAATCTAGGAATTCTTACCTATTCATACAAATTCCAGATGTCACTAATATTCACATACATCCCTAGACAGGGCACATAATTCTTATTCCCTTATTTTATCTATACAACAACCTTACTGGGTACTTTTAAACTCAGGTAGATTAGGTTAAGCAGTAGTAGTTAACCCAAGGTTAACCCAGTTATCTCCTAATGCCAACTGAGGATTTCAATGCAGAGACACCCAATCCTATACTCTAGCCACTACAGTTTCTTGATTCCTCATACATAAGTCATTTTAAAATAATTTAATCTGTAAGCAGATGTGAAAGCTGACACATCTCATTCATGTGTCTGCATTGAACAGTGGCACTTCATGGCAAAAACAACTTCTGCTAAAAGACAGATTGTAAAAGGAATTCCATTTGGGAACACACTGTGTAAGAAGGTAACATTTAGACTCCTTAAAATACAGGTTCTGCTTGAACTAGCACCCCATTTCTTCTTTAGAGATAATTAGGAAATCACTAGTTAACTCTTTCAACTTTTCCTGAACAGATGCACCAGGAAAATGAACAAAAAAGCCCTGGATAAGTTTACTCTGTTTTTTAAAGCACCCATGGCTCCTGGAAGCTTCTCCATCCTTTCTCTTCCAATCCCACCATACACCGAACAAGAATTAGGCTGTAATTGGAAATCCTAACATCTGGAAGAATGTACATCTGGAAATCATCACCCTAGTTAAAATGCTTGCAAGCTGAATAAAGGTCCTTATCAGACTTCCGTTCTCCAGAATTTCTTTCAACTGCTTTGTTTTATGACCTCCATCTTTACAAGGTGGGTCCACCTCTACTGTTTTATGCCCTGTAGCAATTGGCATTATAAGTCACTTTTCTCCAGTGAAATTTTGCAGTCATCTTTGCAAGCGTTATTTAATCAAGCATGACCAATCATGGGGTTACACTACAGAGCTCCATATCAGTGATAAATTTTATGGGGCATAACCCAAGAACCAAAACACATGTAGAATCGAACCCTTGACCCATATTTCCTAGTACTATTTTGTTGGGTTTACGGGAGATCTGCAGAATTCTTGGGAGTCATTCCTATAATTCATTCTTAATTAGAGGCTGTGTTCACATTTAGGGAAGAAAATGGCTTAGGAGAAATTAGAGGCAGTACATACGACCCTTGTGTTTTCATCTCATCTCTAATCCAACTTTCCTAGTCTAGAATGTTCATGAGGGACTGGACTGTGAGTGATCGCACCTGTGAACCATCTCTATGCAGCCTCTAAAGCTGTATGTAGGCAAGACTTATTTATTTCGCTACTTTTGGCTGTTCAGGAATTAAGCATGAATATTAAAGAATAAAGTACTGCTTCAGTAATCTGAGATGGTTATTTATTTATTTATTTATTTATTTATTTATTTATTTATTTATTTATTTATTTATTTATTTATTTATTTATTTATTTATTTATTTATTTATTTATTTTTATCCCACCCTCCTAAGGGTCTCAGGGCAAGTTATAACATTGAAAACCAAATTAACATGGATGTACTAAATCACTAACAATGCCTGAAAGCTGTTTCCTTATTGAGCCAGTTTGGTCTAGCAGTTAGGGAGCCAGACTCTTATCTAGGAATACCAGGTTTGATTCTGCACTCCCCCTTGAAGCCAGCTGGGTGACCTTGGGCTAGTCACAGGTCTCTTCTGAGCTCTCAAAGCCCCACCTACCTTACAAGGTATCTGGTGTGGGGAGAAGAACAGAAGGTTTGTCAGCCAGTTTGAGTCCCCTTAAATGGGTGAGAAAAGCCGGAAAGGGCAGGAGTGCATCTTCACTGTTCTCCTGTGAAGTAAAGGTGCCTGATGCACCTCAAGGGAGAGACTATTCCACAGTCTGTGAATCACTGAGAAGACCCTATCCTGAGTGTCCACCCCTTTTGCTACTGTGTGTGGTGGTAAAACCAGTAGGGCGCCCCATACAGATCTTAAGGCATGGGCATGTTGATATGGAAAGAGGCATTTAGATATTTGGGATCCCTGTCATTTAGGGCCTTATAAGTTAAAATTAAAACCCTGAATTAAGCTCAGTAGTGAATTGCCAGCCAGTGCAGCTCTTAAGACCAGTGTGATGTGCATTCAGCCAGTGACTCTAATCAGCAATCTAAATTCTGCACCAGCTGCAGCTTCCAGACCATCTTCAGGGGCATCCCCATATAGAACACATTACAATACTCTAGTCTGAATATAACTAGAGCATGGATAACGATGGTCAAATTATCTCTGTCCAGAAGGGCCCTTAGCTGTCGAACCAGCCATATTGGGAAATAGGCAGTCTTGGAGAAAGCCTTCACCTGAGCTTCAAGAGTCAGCACAGAATCCAAGAGCATCCCCAGATTTCAAACGCTTCCAGAACATTAGAGCCCCATTGAGGTCAGGACCCCTCCCAACTTTACAGACCTGGGACCTTGTGACACACACCACATCTATCTTGTCTGGATTCCGAACATTACTTCCTCCAATACCTGTGAAGTGAATTCCTAGGGTGTCAGGCAAGAATCTCCCATGACCAGTCTCTGAGATCGACCTTGGAGAATAGAGCTGTCACTACAAGTCCAAATCTCTCTAGTGAATGATCTGTCCAAGACAATGAGTTTTACCACCAGTCCTCCTATCAATGGATTCTGGCCAATCAGATCTGAGGCAAAATGCAGATCAAGGATATGACCTGATGTATAAGTTGGGGCCATCACATCATGAGATGGGCCATGGTTGTCATGGGTGCTATGAAGAGCTGAGCTCGCCCACCGAGCATAACCTCCACATGGATGTTGAAATCCCTCAATGCTCCCATGGCAGGAGCTTCCACCACCACATCCGAGACCACCTCACCTAGCTTAGATAAGGAAGCTGCTGGACAGCAAGGTAGATGTAATCCAGCAGCATCCCTATTCTGTCTCACTGGCCCAACAACAAAAACAGCTCCTCAGGCACAGAGCAAATTGGCTACTTGGTAAAAGAGACAGAAGTCCTATGGACTACAGTAACACTCCCTCCCATCTCCACTGGTCTGAAACATTGCTGCATCAAATAGCCTGGGGGGCAAAGCTGGGTGAGACTAGGCCCACCCAGTTTGTCTACCCAGGTCTCAGTTTGCAAGCCAGATCAGCACCTTCATCCAGGATCATCCATGAGTGGCTTGGCATTCAGAAGCAGCACTGCCAGGGCAGTGGGCTGGTGACAGGCCTCCCCAAACTCTGCCAGTTCTGAGGCAGAAGGAGTGACAGCTTCAGTACATCTAACACCCATTCTCCTAATCTGCCTCTTCTGACTCTCAGGACCATCTCTCCCCCTGCCCAATACCACCATGATCCCAGGATAGTTCTCCCCATCCGACCCTGTCTTGACACATGATTCCCACACCACAAAACAGAATACTTTTTAAATAAGATAAAACAATATCTTATGGTTCTAAAAACATTCAACCCATCCTTCCCTCCCCACAAAATTAAAACTCCTACCACTCACCCACCCTCCCCTAAAATAATTTTTAACAGACAGCCGGAGATGCCAAGGGTTTGATCCAGTGCTATCTACATGTGAATCATGTTTTCTACCATAGCTTCTTCCTCACCGAAACATACGTATTTAAAAATATCAGTCCAGAATCTGTGAAGTAATGAAATGACAACAAAGAAAGTGCCTTTCCCTCCTAACTCTTCACTTGCATCTTCATGGGAGAATGGTTTTTATTTACAACTGTCAGGTGATAGAGGAAATTTTATAAGCTGAACACTGATGGGTGCCAAAGTTTGTCATTGATAATCACTATCTGCACTGTTGAGCTCATTCCTTCTCCAACCCAGACTGCAGAATCCAGACCACCACATATAAGTAAGAACACACAATCTTATTTTCAATTACAACAGCAGCACTTATGTTATTCAGAGTCCATTTTCCCCAACTATATCTCCCTCCAACACATGTACTAAAGCAATGAAAATATAATGGTTTGCATCCAGCACTGTTATTCCTTTAATGAAAGAGTATTTGTTCTACAGAAGCGGGGTGTTTGCTTTCAAACGGACTTGTCCATACATCCTTCTCCATCTTTCACACTGTTCCAGAACACCCTCAACTTTCTGGTTATCTGCAGGACTGCAGACTTTTCTATGGATGGATTGAAACAATTCAACATTGCCAGAACAAAACCATCTAGCTGAAGAGTATATGGGTTATATACAAGAAATGAGCCCTCTGATGATCCACTGGACAGGTTAGCTCAAATCCAAAGGCAGATCCAAACAGCACGGTTTAAGCTCAAGATACTGGGGGGGGTGTTTAAGCTTCTCATACAAAAAGATTGGAATGGTTATCATATCCAAAAGTATCTTGTTCTTAGTTGCAGTTCTGGGTCCCACAGAACAATCTTGTCTAAGGGGACAGGCAGAAAAACCCACACATTGCCCACATAAGGAGGCATGTAGAATCCACAAAATTGTGTCCATTTTTCAGACCCACCCAACTGACCATCATCTTGTGCAATCATCCAAACCCATTTTAAATTTGTCAATGGACACCATCAGCAATTGGTAAGACTTATGTAATCTTTAACTTTCTCTCTTCTTGCACATCTTGTTCAGCTACCAAACAAGCAAATCCTTTCCTTCAGTTCATCAGAGCATTTCCAACAGAGATGCCCTTCAGTACTGTAATGATTCAAAGCCAAACAGCCTCAGAGAGCAGAATGGAAGGATAGGAATATAGACTTTTTTAAAAAAAGTTTTTGATCTACTGCTGCCAAAAGGATTGTAATAATGATCCCAGTATAATTATACAATGTTGATGGGTGCAATCAGTCCAGGACTTGTGACTCGGTAATCCTATGTAATACTTTCCACAAATTACCTTTTGAGCATCGGAGTCTTGAAGTTTCAAGAAATGCCAGGCGTGCTTTCTCCAGCTCAATGTGTGTTCCTTGTTCAGACAGAGAACATTTCACAGGGAGTCAGTGGAACAGAAATATAAACAAACCTCTATGCCCTGAGCAGGCCTCTGGAATGTCAAATGCCCCCACACACACACCGCTCTGTCACTGATACCTGCAGCTTCATGGGCCACCAGTGGTGGCTGCAGATGCATGCTGGGTTTCTCTCCAGTGATTTATCACCCCCTTAATAGTTTTTCTGTTGAGGATACCCAGTTAGGCGCTCAGACACTCCAGTGAAATGCTGCCATGGGAGAAAAGCAAAAGGGAAAAATTCAGCCATGTGGAAAGCAAAAAGGGGAATTAATGCTGTTTAAGAAAAATATCTGTCATTGACAGAGTTTTTCAGCAAATAATTAGTGAGACCATAAATGTCTCAAAAGGGATTATTAAAGGGTTGGAAAGTTCAAATATTTGAAGTCCTGTCTAATATTCCAAACAGTAAAGCCTTTTAGCTATCATTTTCTACATAGGGCATAAAAGAAAATAGTGACTCTGTACACAGTATCTTAGAGTGCATCCTACTAAGATGCCATTTTGAGGGAAGATCAAGTTACTTTTGCGAAATGCAATAGATTTTCTCTCCAGTTAGAGAGAGGACCCTTTTTCTAGGTTCAAGTTTTGTCTCCTTGAATCAACATGAAGGAATCCTTTAACAGGAATTTTAGTCAAGCTAGGATTTTACATGTGATAAAGAATATTAGCTACAGAAACACACTTTCTTTTCCCTTAAAATTCTTAAGTACAGTATAAAAAGTATTGTTCCCAATTCATCATAGGGCAGTGATGGCCAATCTATGACACGTGTGTCACAGGTGACACGCCAAGCCCTTTTGGGTGACACACATGGTCACCCTGGCACCTGGGCGTGAAGTGCTTGCTTGTTCTTGAAGTGTGTGAAATACCAACTTTCAATTGAAGATTTAGCAAACGAAATTCAGCAACAAAAGTCACTAATGTAAAGAATTATTCGTTTTTGCTTTTAATAAAATACATATATCAAAAATATAACTTTTTTACTAGAGCTACGAGTATCACAAAATTATGGATATTTCTAGAAGTGACACAGCACCCGAGTTAAGCTAGGTTTTCTTGTGAATTTTGACACACCGAGTTCAAAAGGTTCGCCATCACTGTCATAGGGAAAGAAGAGAGTATTATTTGCGTAGAGCAAGACTGCACCAAGAATATCCGTGCTTTATTCCAGAATATCCAAGTATGGTGGAATAAGCAATCAGCATCTCGACGCAGCCCTATGTAGTTAGCTAACATGGCAATGTAGTGCTGCACTTACACTAGTCAGCAGTACACATCATCCAAATGTTCAAGACTATTTATGGCGTTACGATTAGCGTTTCCCCCCCTTCCATTTGATCCTCATAAGAATCCTGTGAGATTAAGCAGGAAGGCAGTGACTGGCCCATTGTCCCCAAAGTTTGCATAGCCAAGTGGAGATTCCAGCCCAGAGATCCTGAGGTTGTTTTCATACTTGTAGGCTGTGGTCACACCTAAAGTTTAATCCAGCTTCAGTCCACCTTCAGAGTGAGAAAACACATCAGCAAAGTGACTAGTAATTTTATTTCCATATTCTCTATCCCAAAAGTAAATTTCCTGAGTTATTTAACACTTGAAGAAAACAGGTTGTCACTTGGCTGATGTAGTTTCTCACTCTGAAAGTGGACTGAAGCTGGATTAAACCTCAAGGCCACATCCCCATGAACTTCATTTAGTGCAGATTGGAAAATATTTAATCCGGATGCAGGGCCAAATTCAAATTGAACCATCCCGATGCGTTTGCTGATGACGCGGGCTCAATTTGACTATGGGTGTCCCCATGCAAACCACGCTAAACTCCTGCATGGGGGAACAGCATCTTTTCTCTCTGCCCCCACTCTCCCGATTGAAAGCCGGGCTGACATCACCAATCCCTGTGCCACCCACTGTAGTGATGGCAGGGAAATCCCACCCAACACCTCCTTCCCTGATCGCGGCACATAGGGCCAAAAAGCAATAAAAATATAATTTTTTAAAAAATGAAAAAGCCAGATCGTTTAGCGGCAGTTTACCGGAGGTGCACATACCTCTGCTCCACCCAGTACAGCAGCTTACTGCTCATGCACTAAATTAAGCCATTTAAATTGAATTATCATGCCCGGCTTGGCGATCGGGGAGGGGGGGTGAGATAATGGTCACAGAAAGAGACTCATTTCTGTTCAGGCACCATTTATTGCCAAAAATGCCCAAACAGTTGCAATCTCCAACACACAGGACAGGAATGGCAAGCACAGGATGTGAAACCCACCCGCTAATGACACAAGCATCAATCTCCTATCCTAATAACCCAGGAGCATCCCCATGCGTGGATCCAGCCTCCAAAATAACGTGGGCTTGCCTCCCAAATCATAGCAAGAACAGTTTTCTTCAGGACTAAATTTACCGCGGATTTAGGGGATTTGGTCCGCCTGTAGCTCAGTTTGAAGGCTTTGCATGGGGACTCTCCTTGCTGAATTCAGATTTGATTCGGACTATAGAGTGCATGGGGACCTGCCCCAAGTGTCCACAGCAGTAGCAATAAAAAAGCAGCTCAAAAGGGCCTGAGAGACAGTACCATGTGGTCCTCAGGATCTCATCCCATCTCATATTCCATTTGTTTCTGGCCTAGAAGATACATGAGAAGGAGAGGGACAGATTTTGTGTGTGAACAATTTCACTTGTGAACAATTTCTATGCCATCTCAGAGGTGTGTTTATAAAACACTGTATGTGAATGCTGCCTTAGGTGCTAGCCTGACTGTCCAGCCACTACATTGAGTCTGTGAATAGATGCAGCAAAACAAAGCATCTCTAAGGCACCTCAGTCAGAGAAGTCCTTGAGGTGGGATTATTCACACACCAGTCTACCCTCCCCCTTCTCTTAAACATTCTTTGCTGCAATGGTGGTTTAGAGAAGGGTTGAGAACATGAAGGCCACACACTCACTCTGAGGTATTTCTGAGGCACCTGTTTTCACCCACTTTTCCCCTGTAGCGGGATTACAGTCTTTGCTTCTATCATGCTTGAAGTTTACAAAATGCATATTTTCATGAATGACGAGTAATTTTGCTAGATGTTCCATGTCACCACATTATCTCAACCATATTTTGCTCAATTTCTCTTCACTCAGGAGAGAAATGCAGAAATGAGAGGATTTCAACAGGCAACAAGGGCCCATCCAAACTAGGGATGGACAAAAAGTATTTGAAAATTTGCACTCAAATTAAATATTGGCTATATTCGAAGGCTGGCCTTTGCATACGGAATGAAAGTTTTTGTGTCTTCGTTTGAAGCTTTGTTACATTCAAAGCAGCTGCCCAGAGAGGATTCAGATCAGATTCAATTGGATTTGGATCAGATTCGAAGGCATGACTGGAGGGGGTAGGGATTTGAGGAGAATTCAAAGGGAACTAGAATCCTAGCACATTCAAAGTGGCTCTGTTCACACAAATGTGAATTTTTGTCCTAGTCACTTCAATGCAAAGCAAAAAGGGGGGCAGGAATTCATGCACATCTCTAATCCAAACTATAGCATATGAATACAGTACTTGTTGAAGCATTTCTCTTTCCATACATTATTAGGTTCTATGAAGTAAGAGGATGACTATGGAAGATTGCACCAGTTCAGATACGCATGCACACACAAAACCTACATTAAAATGACATTGTTCCAAATTTCTTTTTGCAAACAGGCAAAATGCTACATTTTTAGTCCTGGTTTTATAATCAGATGCATTTTAAGGGAATAGTCCAAGGGACTCAAAGCATTCATATAGGCTGTGTCCTCCCTTTGAACCCCACTCCTTTTTAAAAAAATGCTCAGCAATGAGATAGGCAACCGAATGCTTTTCAGATATTTTGAATTCCAGCTCTTGAAAGCCTCATCTCCTAACTATGCTGTGTGTGCTAGAACTTGCACAGATTCTATAGCACTTATGCATGCAGAGGATCAATAATTCAGGATATATTAAACCATGCAGTTCCCAGGATCCAAACACAATAAACGGCAATACTTACTTTGTACATATTTACTCCATCATGACAGCTATCTTGGAGGAGAAAGTGAGATGTATAGCAGTTCGTATCTTTTTTAACCTGAATTCTAAGCTGTTAACTAATATATCAGCCGATCCCGTGGTTTCCATTATCTTCCATAGTCACTGGTTCCCAGAAATATTTCCTACAAATTGTTAGACTTCTTCACACATTCTGGCCCTGATTTCCCACTAGACCACAGTACTTCCATCTCCTGGGGCTAAAACATCTGTCCCAATAAGTTCTAGCTTATTGCATGCCTAAGCCACCTGCTAAATAATTTAATCTTCTCGTTTTATATGTTTTATTTATATTTTCTTTGTTTGATCTGTTTGAACAGGCAGTATTTTAACAAATAAATTTTGTCTTGTGGGACTTTGGCTCAGGTTTTTTCAATACTTAACAAGAAAAATTATGGCAATTGAAGTAGCACCTTCCTGTGAAATGGGTCTGAATTTGATCTTAATCTTTAAAAGCAAAGGTGGCCACACCTACATAGGAAGGCAATCTGGGAAAAGGCACTAAAAGTGAAAAGAATGATGATAGTGTTTTCAGCAGAACAAAAATGCATAGGAAATCTCTTCCTAATAAGCATTTATCCACAGCCATAAACTTCAACCAAATTGTGATTGGAATACTGGAATTTTCGGTTCACAGCTCAGCTTTCTTATTCCACACATGCAATCCATCACCGAGTCTCAAAGCTTAATAATCGTGGCTTAGATGTGCATATATAATGAAGGATATTTCAGGGTTAAGACCTCACACAGTAACAGGTGCTGAATGAATGCAGCCTATGCATAAGGATGCAGTCTGAACCTGACAAAGCAAATGGGCATATTCTTTGCAGATTTACTGCTCTCCCTAGGATGGGATGGAAGTGCTAAAGCTTAAGCTGATACACAGGAGGCTTGTTTACTGCATTGTACAGACCAGAGAGGAATTTCCTGCACATAGTGCCAAAGACAGAGCGCACAAGAATTCCTCTGAAGTCTGTGGATAGCATTGAACAGGCTCCCTTCTGTATTAGCTTTGCTCCTCGTATATTTGGGCTTCAAATTTTAACACAGCTGTATGGGAGGGCAACCTTAATGCCAGTCCACAGCTCAACCAATTAACAGCTGGTGTCCGAGAAAGAAAGAAAATGATTGGAAGAGAAAATGCCTGGTGGAGGAAGCTGTTTTACTGTTGGTCTGTCAATGACATCATTCTCTGTGCTGTCTCCATCACAATTTTCTAGAACAAGATTAAAGTGCTGACAGATTCCATTCCAAACTCCCAGGCAGCTCTTTACATAGCTGTTAGCAGGACAAAAGCATTACACGAGATTTCCTCTCTCCCTCCAACAGCATTTGATGCTGTATAATCCTCACCTTGGGAAATAGCTCTGGAGAGCCAAACACTCTTGCTGACATCACACAGGATGTCTTGTCTCTCCACTGAAATGACTGAATCAGGAGGGCCACAGGGGTGCCAAAGGGGGATGCCGGGTCTTCCAAGCAGTTGCTTCAGGCCTAAGGGACAAAGTCATGCCCACAATAACAAGACTCCATATCTGCAGTCAGTGCATTCTGCTGAGCAGGCCAGGGAGTTACCCTGGGACTGAATGACAAAAGGTGAGCAATAAAGGACAACATTAAATTAAATAAACAAACATGCCTATTAAAGTGGTCCCACCTCAATTGAAGCCAAATTGGCCTGTCTGCCACCAACATTATTTTTTTAAAAAATCCACCACTGTTTCTATTAGAGAAACAAAGTAGGATGGTTTGCTTTTAAAATATCCTTGCACGAGGAATATTAGCAGGCAAACATTTAATGTTTAACATTTAAACATTACCTTTGAAAATTCATGTTTCATCTAAGCATTAATAAAACTTTTGTAGACACCTCTCTTGATTCTCCATTGTAGGAAATAAAGCAACAAGTGAACTTGCCATTTCATGTCAAGCACCAAGAGAATAATATAGGGAAGTAGAAAGGAACGGGATGAATGGAGGAATGGAATGGATATTTTTCCTCTGCTTTAAAAAATGATATCTGTAACTGAGATCATGGGCAACATAACAAAAGGGGCACCTCAGAGAGACAGTGAATGGCCCTCGTATTCCCAAGCCTTCTCTAATCCACCTTTTCTAGCCCATAATCATTAGGAGAGGGGAGGCATAGGAGAGGCGTATGAATTCCACCTTGAAGCCTTTTCTAAGCTGCCTCATAGGTGCCTCAAATATGCTTCCCCCCCGCCCCCGTGTTTGATCACACTTAGGCCGCATCCCCACGAGGTCGTTATCTCGAATTCAAAACGTTTTGATTTCGGGCCGTGTACACGTCACTTCGGCTTAATACGGTATTTCCGTGTTAAACGACGTTATCCCGATTTGAAATAAATCCTGATCTCAACAGGTCTCACTCCGGAACATGCCCTTGACACGTGTTTAATTTTTTACTGTGTGGACAGTATCGTTCCGGGATGAGATTCCGTGTTAAGGCTGTCCCGCCCCCCCAATCGCACTGTAACCAATGACTGAACGTATTAGAAGCACGTCATGTTTAGGGTTTCCTTCATTGAAAAAATCCACCCTCAAACACCCACTATAAACTTCCAGTCCTTAAAGATACACTGTATCAATGTAAGCACTTCACACCTTAAAAACAATGTTGCAGTTTTGCGCAATTTCAGGACTTTGAAGGGTCGGAACTTTAAAACAGGGAAAGGAAAGCCCTGGAGCCTGTATTTTAAAAGCTGTGGCCCTCCTTGCCCCTTCTTTGCCATTGCTGCTGCTCCTGTGCATCAGCAAAGTGACCATTCATTTTCTTTATCAGCTGCTTTGAGCCCCCTTTAACAGGTGATTACAGAAGGTTTCTCAGCTGCTTTAAGCCCCCTTAAGGGTGAGAACCGGTTTGTCAGTCGCTTTGAGCCCCCTTAAGGGTGAGAAGGCTTGTCAGCCGCTTTGAGTCCCCTGAAGGGTGAGAACAGAAAGTTTATCAGCCACTTTGAGCCCCCTTCAGAGGCTACTTTGCCTCTGCCTGTGGTTACACCTAAGGTTTAATCCAGTTTCAGTTCACTTTCAGAGTGAGAGAATACACCAGCAAACTGACAAGCTGGTTTTCTTTCAGGGTTAATAACTCAGAAAATCCACCTTTAGACTAGATAATGTGGAAAGAAAACTACTGGTCACTTTGCTGATGTGTTCTCTCACTCTGAAGGTGGAGTGAAGCTAGATTAAACCTTAGGTGTGACCACAAGCCAAGGTTTTAATCCAGCTTCGGTCCCTGTGAGGTGGGGTGGGCGGCTGTGAGAGCTCAGAAGGGAACTGTGACTAGCCCAAGGTTACCCATCTGTAGCAAGTCAAAGTTTCACTTTTGCGCAGTTCTGAACTTTCAAAATGAAAGGAAAAGGGAGTCCCCGGGGAACTTTCCCCACTCTCGGAGTTCCCTCCCGGCCACGGGGGGAAAAGCAAGCGAGGAGCCCCCTTCGCCCTCTTGTCCACCCCTTGGCTCTCCTCCTCTGCGGGGCAAAGCGGGGGGGAAAGCGGCGGCGGAGCCCCAGGGAGAAGCCGCCAGCGCCGCAGCGCATGGATGGATGGATGGATGGATGGATGGATGGATGGATGGATGGATGGATGGATGGATGGATGCCACCGCTGCCGCCTCCGCCGCCGGCTGCTCTTCCCTCGGCACGAGGCTGGAAGAGGAGGAGAGCCGAGGGGCGGGCGAGAGGGCAGGTGGGCTCAGTGTGCCCACCTGGATGGATGGATGGATGGATGGATGGATGGATGGATGGATGGATGGATGGATGGATGCCACCGCTGCCGCCTCCGCCGCCGGCTGCTCTTCCCTCGGCGCGAGGCTGGAAGAGGAGGAGAGCCGAGGGGCGGGCGAGAGGGCAGGTGGGCTCAGTGTGCCCACCTGGATGGATGGATGGATGGATGGATGGATGGATGGATGGATGGATGGATGGATGGATGGATGGATGGATGGATGGCGCGGCGGGTGCCGGAGCCGCCGGGGGGGAGGCAGGGGTGGCCCGGGCTGCGAGCGCGCTCTGGCAGGCCGGGCAAAAGGCGCCGAGAACGTGGCAGTGGCGGCGGAGCGGCTCTGCCACTGGGCAATGAGGAGCCCCAGGGTGAAGCCGCCCGCGCCGCAGCGCCAGGATGGATGGGTGGATGGATGGATGGCTGCTGCTGCTGCTGCTGCTGGGAAGGGGGAGGGTGGATTGGGCAGGGAATCCCGGCAGAGCATGACGCAAAGAGAAGGGAAAAGGCAGGGAAAACCAATCACAGGAGAGAGTGTGGGCAATGGGCGGGAGGACAATGCTGCCATGTGGACTCCGAGTATTGATCCCGCGTTAAGGCTGCCATTGGAACCGGATCAACTTGCAAGTCGTGTGGACAGCTTTGTTCCGTTTCTTTTATTTCGAATTCTTTAAACTGAAATAACACATGCCATGAAGACGCGCCCTTAGAGTTGCTACATACCTAATGGCTGAAACAAGGTTGATGATTTCCTGTTTCTGAGCCTTCTTCATATTGTGATGTTGTTGGAATGAAGAGTTCCCAGGTCCAAAACAAAGGGAAGAAACTTCTTCTCTGTTTGCAAGCATGTGATATACAGTGATACTTTTTTTAAGCTTTTAAATTTTCAAATAGACATAATTTTTATGCACTATGGCAACATCTACACAGTAGCATTTGACCATGTCAGATGTGGTCTGGGACTGCAGGGAAGGCTAAATGGTGACTACATGAACTCTTTGCTTGGTCCACTCCGGCTATGGAAACCACACCTGGGAACACCTACTTTACAATATCAGACTGCCATGTCTAGGACTCTTCAGCCTTGAAAAATAGTGCTTAGGAGGGGATCTGATTGTATATGAAATTGTGGATGGTATACAAAAGGTGGAGAGATTACAAAAAAAGCATATTCTCTATCACACAACACTAGAACCAGGGGCACTCTGTGAAGCTGATGGGTAGGAAAGTCAGATCAAACAAGAAGTATTTCTTCATCCAGAGCGTCATCAGTCTATGGAATTTGCTGCCAGAATAGGTAGTAACAGCAACCAGCCTAAATAGCTTTAAGAAAGGGTTAGACAAATTTATGGATGATAGGTGTATCAATGGCTACTAGAATGGATGCCCAGGTACATCCTCCATGCTGGGGAGACAGGCAGGAAGCCTCTAAAGGTCACTTCATATATTGCAAGGATTTGAGAGCAGATGTAAGTTTGGCTTTGTTGTCTGCTTGAGAGGCCCATTAGCAATTGGTGGACCACTTTGTGAGAAGGGATGCTGCACTTGATGGGTTGTGGCCTAATCCAGCAGGGCTCTTCTAATGTAACACTAGGCTTCAGAAGACTTCCCACATCCAGAGACATTTCCAGGACTGCTAGGAAACATCCCCAGCTTGCAACATTTAAGCCAGAAACTGTCATTGCCCAACTTCAGAGACAGGGTGGAGTGAAGCACCTGTCCTGTGGATGACCAATGATGCAGTCCATGCTACCCTGCCACATTCCTTTCCAGTTGGCACAACCTCTATAGCATGCAAAATAATTATCTGTTGTCTTTCTCATGCTGTTTCTGGAAACCTTTCGATTCATCCATTCATCCGTTTAATCATTTATATTTAGAGCCTACCCTATATCACATGGTCTCATGGTGAATTACAACAAATTAAAACCCAATACAAATGAAATTAAAAACAGAGATAAAACAGATTCAAATCAGAAATAAAATTAGATTAAAATTACAGCACCCAGGAGAGAAGTTGAGGATTTCCTGTGTTCGCATCAAACACACACACGCAAACAAATGTACAATAGAGAGACTATTACAATTTTTAAAAAAGAAATCTAATTGGTAGATTTATTATAAAACACGTGGAGTCAGACGAAGACTAGGAACACAAATTTCATCCCTTATATTCTCTAGCAAACCATCTGTTCTCAAATGTGGATATTCTCATAATTAACACAGTGGTCTGAGCAGTTTTTAATGTTTGTTCCACTGAACATACTCGGCAACTCTCTCCGTGATTAGAAACTCTGAAAGTAAAGTCTCTTTATAACAAAAAGGTTTCAAGTGAATTCAGCTGAGATTTCCCAGTTTGAGGCCACACTCTTATAAGAAGCCAGGTGGGTGACCTTTGAATAGTCACAGCTCTCTTCTGAGCTCTCACAGCCCCACCTACTTCACAGGGGAGAAGAACAGATGATTTGTCAACCACTTTGAGTCACCTTAAATGGGTGAGAAAAGTGGGGTAAAATAGCCAACTCTTCTTCTTCGAAAATATTGGAAAGAACGATTGAACATAAATATCAGTTTTGTCTTATTACAAAAAAAATCTTCTTAGTAGCTTAGGGTTGTGCATAAAGCCATCTCAATATATATATTGAAGCATTTGAGACAGCCATATCCCTCTTCATGGGGACCAGAGGCCAAATGGCTGTAGTGCACGAAGGCTAGGCCATGTGAGGACGGATTCCCCATACTCATTTAGGCAAGTAAGGAACGTATGGGGGTGCATCCCTACCTGCCTAGATGTGAATGGGTAATCCAGCCCCGTGTGGCCTAGCCCAAAAAGGCCAGCGCAGGGGTGGGAAGCCCCTCTCAAGCCTGCCACCACTGTGTCAAATTCAACCCGGGGTGGCCAGGCTGGTCCCGTCCCTGGGTTCCTGCAGGCTATATCTGACCCTGTAGTTAGCAGGACCCCACCAAAGGCCGGGGCCTTCCCGGGGATGCACGCACTGCTGAAATTTGGACTGAGAAGCCCGGGGTAGGGGCTTCCTGATCTGGTTGGTGCCATTCTGCATCTTCCACTGGCTGTAATTGGCCAGTGACCCGTGCCCGCACAGAAAACCTGGAGGCCTCAACTGGCCATCTGAGCATGTGTGGGTGCCAATGAGGGGCCATCACCTCGAGCATGCTCAGAACATCCCAGCCTATTCTAGCAGAATTGGGCTGGCAGGAAAAGGTAAGGCCCGTACACACACACGCGCAACCCTGGGGTGGGGTGGGAGGTGTTGGGTGGGGTTCCCTGCCTGCCCCAGAGCCCAATCTGGGGTTTGGGAGTGAGGAGAAACCCAGGGAAGGAAGGCACCTGGGCTGCCCGCACTGGCTCCATAGGAGCCAATGGGAGCAGCACGGGGGAGGTTTTTCCCCCTGAATGGGTTGAGAACAGTTTCCCGTTCACACTGGCAGGTAAGGGAACTGTTCGCAAAGCGTTCCTTAGCTGCCCTCGTGCAAACGGGAAACTGTTCTCAACCCATTCAGGGGGAAGCATTCCGAGGCGTCTTCACCTTTGTGCGAAAACGCCTCTGGTCTCACATAATTAGTTAATCTGCTTTAAAAAGTAAACTGAAGTGACTTTTTGCTCCATCACTGCACTCCAGTGATGGAGACTGGACTTCAGTGTGCATAAACCTAAAGAAACGTTAGCATGAGCTAGTAGCATACACAGGTTGTTTTCGAACATAACAAAAAGAACAGCTCAGAGACACCTCAGAGAGACAACGTGTGGCCCTCTTGTTCCCAACTCTTCTCTAATCTGCCTTTTCTAGCAAAGAATGTTCATATGGGGGGAGGAAGAGATGTTTGACACAAAAACTTTTCTGAGCCCATTCAGAGATGCTTTTAGTCGTTGTGTCTGATCACAGCCCAAAAGAGCATTCTGCTACTGCTACAATTTTGAAAACTTGATTTGCCATGTCCATGTCCTACCCAGTCTATAGTTATGTTTCCATATGGTCCTGTATTTGCACATCAAATTTCAGGGAGAGAATAAGTACCACTTGCTTGTAAGCATCAGTCCATGCTTAACCACATTTCATAGTCAGGTAAAATTTTGCCTTTCCAAAATTTGCAAAAATAATATATTTAGAATTTCTTGGTTTTGTGTACTGAATTGCATTTATTCTTTTTCAAACTTTATTATATATTAACTTAATGGGTTTTGTTATTACTTCCCATAAGGGAACAGTAATAGCCTAGAGATTGTTACATGTAGGCAGCATCTACACATAGTACTAAAGTGCTTAAACGTAGCTTAGAGCTGGCAGCATCTCCATAGTGGTGTCTTTAATCCATATTAATGTTAGGTAGTGTAGCGGATTTGGACTGGAGTCAGATCACTTGTCAATCTCAGAGAATAGCTGGACAGTCATTCAGTCAAATAAATCCAGAGACAAAGTATTTCTTTCCTCAGTGGAAGGTTCAGCAGCTGTATTTCAGAGTCCTTTTCAGAGAGAAACCTCTCTTTTAAACAAGGGCTCTGTTTCCACTCATGCCTCTTAAAACAGTTTAAAAATGAAACAAAACAAAAAAGCAATTCAAACACAGATTTTGGCAGTCTCCACTTCAGTGGCTTTAAATTGCTTTAAATTGCTATCAACCCCTCTGCTGTCCCCACCCAAAATGATTCAGAACCGCATTAGGGAAAGAGAATCTTCTGTTTCCCTCTCTTGCCAGCTGGGACACCACCTCCTGCCTGCCGATTGGATCCCACAATGACGTGGCAGAGGATGGAGAATTGTAGTTCCCCCCTCCTCTCCCCTCTCCCCTCCCCTCATGCTTTTGCAAAGGATGTCCTGCCAGTCCTGCGCATACACACGCACACATACACACCTTCCTCCCCTTCACTCTCCTCCCCTCCCCATCGCCACCAGCACAGGCTGGTATCATGTAAACTCAGGACTGGAGCTTTTTGACTTTTCTGCATTTGCAGAAAAGTGAAAAAGGGGCAGCAGAGAGAGAGCTGCATGTGCTTGCCTGGCCAGCTGCACACACACATGCTCAGTCACTGGCAGGGCATGGGAGGAGGTGCTTCTCTCCCTCTCTGGGATCAGCAAGGCAAAAGAGGCACCTCCAGTGTGTGCTTCCCGGCAAGGAGAAAGGGAGGGGAAGTGAAAAATGAAACTTTGTTATCAGTGTGAAGTGTCGAGTGGCTGAATTGCTGCATCTTATCAGGCTGAATTGTTACTTCTCTGCTGAATATGGATCTGGCGTTTAACAAATCTGGCAAGGGACTGGTCCCTGCGCAGGGTGAAAGCCCACCCATTTCATGGTGTATTTGCCCAAATACTGCTGTAGCATTCGCACAGCAATAAGGAAGAAGCGTTTTAAAAACAAAAACAGAAAAAAACACCTGAAAAAAAAGGTGTTTACTTATTCCATTTTTTAGCCAAATAATCCTCAAAATACCCCTGAAACTGATTGGGAATGGGGACAAAGAGGATCCAAACCTTTTCTAAACAGTTCTAAAATGCCAATGGGAACTGGGCCAATAAGTCAAAGACAAAACTTTTATAACACAGAGATACTTATATAGCCCACAATCTCCAAGTCATCATGAGATTTTAGAATGATGTCATCTAATTACTGCAACAGCATGAGACTTTGAATTATAAGACTCTGAGTTATAAGTTGCTGACTCACTTTGATTCTTTAGTTCCTGGGTAACTTGGAATTTTAAACTGCTTGACAATTAAAAGGTCAGGAGACGTGAATTAGAGGTAGAAAGGGACATTAGTGTCCAAATGCTACTTTCAAGCCACTTTTTTCATGTGTGTGAATGCAGCCAAAGACCCCACTCAGGAAAGCGGGAGAGAAGAAGAAGAAGAAGAAGAAGAAGAAGAAGAAGAAGAAGAAGAAGAAGAAGAAGAAGAAGAAGAAGAAGAAGAAGAAGAAGAGTTGGCTTTTCTACCCCACTTTTCTCATCCATTTAAGGGGAATCAAAGCAGCTGACAAAGCTTTTTATTCTTCTCCCCACAACAGATGCCCTGTGAGGGACATGGGGCTGTGAGAGCTCAGAAAAAGAGCTGTGACTATCCAAAAGTCACCTGGCTAGCTTCATGGAGGATGCTGGAATCAAACTCAGTATTCTCAGATAAGAGTCCAACTCCTTAACCACTAGACCAGGGTTTGCCAAACTTTTGACATATGCGTACTCCTTCTATAATTTTCATAACGCTGAGTAACCCTCATAAAAAATATATGCTTTGATAAAAATCAAAATATATTTATTTTTTCTGTTTTTGGTACATACACAAAATAAACATAAACAAACTCTGGTGCAACGCATACCCCCACCAAACTCTTCCCATACCCCTGGGGGAACACATACCACAATTCCAGAAACACTGGGTTAGGGTTAGGATACGGTTAGGCTTACAGGTAGCGTTAGGGTTAGGGTTAGGGAAACAGTTACGGTTACGGTTTCGGTTTCGGTTAGGGTTAGGATTACGGTTAGGGTTTATCTTAGGGTTAGGGTAAGGGTGAGGGTGAGGGTGAGGGTAAGGGTTTCGGTTAGGCTTAGGCTTAGGCTTAGGCTTAGGCTTAGGCTTAGGCTTAGGCTTAGGCTTAGGTTGGGGCTCACCACAACATGAAGAACTGCATTAAAGGGTTGAGAACCAGAAGCAAAAAGGAGATGAATAGCAGCAAATTTGTCAGAGTTGCTTGCTTCTCTGTCCACATAATCACAACTATTATTGTCCACATTTACAACTGTCATGATGGACAATGAGTGCTTTTACACAGCTTTTTTTTTTCTCATTGAAAAAACATGGTAAGAAAAAAGAAGGTGTGGGTGTGCACTTTTCGTTGAAATGCATGCATCTCGGCTGGAACCACATAGGGTTTTACCTTTGCTGTAGCTTTATTGAGCAGGAATTTTACGAACTCCAATCTATGAAAGGTGATGAAGTGGAATGCAGGAGTTAGTGTTAGGGTTGGGTAAAGGTTAGGGTTAGGTTAGAGTTAGGGTTAGGGTTTGGGTTACTGTCAGGCTTGGGTTAGGGTTAGGGTTAGGGTCAGGGTCAGGGTTAGTGTTTCAGTTAATGTTAAAGCTACGGTTAGGGTTTCAGTTAGGGTTAGGGTTAGCGTTTTAGGGTTAGGGTTAGGGTTAGGGTTAGGGTTAGGGTTAGGGTTTCGGTTAGGGTTAGGGTTAGGGTTAGGGTTAGGGTTAGGGTTAGGGTTAGGGTTAGGGTTAGGGTTAGGGTTAGGGTTAGGGTTAGGGTTAGTCTTGGGTTAGGGTTAGGGTTACGGTTTCAGTTAGGGTTAGTGTAAGGGTTACGGTAAGGGTTAGGGCAGTGTTCCCCAAATTTTTGATATATGTGTACCCCTTCTATAATTTTCGTAACGCTGAGTACTCCTCATAAAAAATATAGGGTGAGGGTGAGGGTGGGGGTGGGGGTGGGGGTTAGGGTTAGGGTTTGGATAGGGTTAGCATTAGGGTTGGGGTTTTGGTTAGGGTTACGGTTACGGTTACGGTTAGGTTTTCATTTATGAATAGCGTGTTTCGTTTAGGTTTAGGTTTTCATTTAGGGTTAGGGCTGGTTAGGGTTAGGGTTAGGGTTTCGGTAAGGGTTAGGGTTTGGGTCAGGGTCAGGGTAAGGGTAAGGGTTAAGGTTTCGGTAAGGGTTAGGGTTAGGGTTAGGGTTAGGGTTAGGGTTAGGGTTAGGGTTAGGGTTAGGGTTAGGGTTAGGGTTAGGGTTAGGGTTAGGGTTAGGGTTAGGGTTAGGGTTAGGGTTAGGGTTAGGGTTAAGGTTAAGGTTAAGGTTAAGGTTAAGGTTAAGGTTAAGGTTAAGGTTAAGGTTAAGGTTAAGGTTAAGGTTAAGGTTAAGGTTGGGTAAGGGAGAGGGAGAGGGAGAGGGAGAGGGAGAGGGAGAGGGAGAGGATGAGGGTTAGGGTTGGCTTGGGGTTGGGGTTAGGGTTTCAGTTAGGGTTAGGGTTTCAGTTAGCGTTTCAGTTAGCGTTAGTATTAGGGTTATTGTTAGGGTTAGGGTATCGGTTAGCGTTAGGGTTAGCGTTAGGTTTTCGGTTAGGGTTAGGGTTAGGGTTAGGGTTAGGGTTAGGGTTAGGGTTAGGGTTAGGGTTTGGGTAGGGTTAGGTTTAGAGTTTTTGTTAGGGCTAGGGTTGGTTAGGGTTTTGGGAAGGGTTAGTGTTAGAGTTACAATAAGCGTTAGGGTAAAGTTTCGGGTTAGGGTTAGGTTTTCAGTTAGGGTTAGGATTTCAGTTAGTATTATGGTTATGGTTAGCGTTAGGGTTTCGGCTTAGAATTAGGGTTAGGGTTAGGTTGGCGGTCACCACAACATGAGGAACTGCATTAAAGGGTCACGGCCTTAGGAAGGTTGTGAACCACAAGCAGAAAGGAGATGAATGGCAGCAAATTTATCAGAGTGGCTTGCTTCTGCACCCACATAATCATAACTAATATTGTCCACATTTACAACAGTCATGATGGACAATGAGTGCTTTTGCACAACTTTTTTTTTCTCTTTGAAAGCACATGGTAATAAAAAAGAACGTGTGGGTGTGCGCTTTTTGTTGAAATGCATGCATGTAGCTGTATCTCGGATGGAAGCACATAGGGTTTTGTTTTGCTGTAGCTTTATTGAGCGGGAATTTTAGGGATTCCAATCCATGGCAGGTGGTGAAGTGGAATGCAGGAATTAGGGTTAGGGCTAGGGTTAGGGTTAGGGTTGGGTTAGGGTTAGGGTTTCAGTTAGGGTTAGGGTTAAGGTTAAGGTTAAGGTTAGGGTAAGGGTAAGGGTTACAGTAAGGGTTAGGGCAGTGTTTCCCAAACTTTTGACATATGTGTACCCCTTCTATAATTTTCGTAACACTGAGTACCCCTCATAAAAAATGTATGCTTTAATAAAAATCAAAATATATTTATTTGTTCATTTTTTGGTACATATCCAAAATAAAAGAAAATAAACTCCGGTGGAATGCGTACCCCCACCAAACTCTTCCCGTACCCCTGGTGGTACGCATACTACACTTCCAGAAACACTGCATTAGACCAAAGGGCTCCAGGGTCTTTGTGGCTATTCGTGCTACAACAGAGAAATGAGGCAATTTAGGAGAGACAATGGCAAAAGTTCTAAGGTGGAACCTAATACCAGAAGTTTTCCTTTGGCAGGAATTTTGAAGGTTCTAAAGTTGAACGTAACATCAAGAGTCTTCGTTTCGTAGAGTAAGTAATAGCATTGACTGTCTAAGATTTTCATGCACCATCTACACTACCAGCTCTTCTATATATGTTACTAACCCTTGACAGTTATAGCATTCTCTTTAAGCTCTCATTTGTGATGGGACAGTTTATTGTAAGTAGTTGGCAGACAAGGCTCTGGACCCCAGCTGTTCAGATTCTTTCTGAGAGTCAACATAATTGCAATCCCGTCCCCCCCATATCTTTGCTGTTTGTTGGTTGTAATGGACATACCTAAAGTAATTGAGCCACCTGTTGCATCGCCAGTTCTGTTTATGGAAGCACCATTGAACACTTGGTAACGTGGTTTGACAGTAATTGTTTAAGGGTATACTATTGTGGTGGCAGTAAAAAAAAAAGTCTGCTGCATTATCTGAATCAATCAAAATTTATTTCCTTTTCAGAACAAACATTTATGAAATTGGCATATTGTCATTTAGGCTGCAATGTATATTTGAAGTCTATTATGCCAATTCCAAGAATTATACTTGAAGTTAAGTCAGTTTTTACAATTATGTACCCTGTACTTTTCCAGCTCATATTCTGAACACATGTGAAAATGCGAGTATACATATCTTGAGTTACAAGACTGTGGTTTTGATCTGCTGCATTTCCAGAATACTTTGAATGACACACGGGGGGGGGGGGGGGGCATTAACAGGAAATGAAAGTGAGGAAGAAATGGGATGAATTAAAACAGAATATGTCTGCAAATGCAACAATTTAGATAACTAAATCCCAAGGCCATTTGTCACACAAACTGCATTCCACAAGTTTTATGGTATATATGATATTTGTTTCACTAATGTGGGAAATTGCTGCCACGGAACTGGATGAATCTTGCATGCCATGCAACCCTGCTATGTAACCCATAATACGCGATTAGGAAATTTCATGGAGCTCTATTGTTCATTTTCTTATCGGAATGGTATTTTTAAAGCAAGTAAATATGCTTTGCTTGCCAGAAAATTCAAGGTCAAAATGATGGGAAGCGGGGGAGAGAGAGATTATCTTCTGAGCCAAAGATTCTTACCACCGGATAAGGTTTTCTAAGGTGCATCTAGAGAAATACTGCCCATTGAGGATGCCACAGCAACGTATCAGATGGTTTTGACTGAGCTCTGGAAACAAGCTAAGATAGCAGGTGACTTGGTACCTGGGTGGCACAATGGAAGAAGTGTGTTTCAGAATCTGTGGCTGAGGAATAAGGCAGCAAAACCTTAAAAGAGGATTAGAGAGCCAATATATTTTCCTTTTAAGGAGTAAAAATCTCTTATCCTGACTGCAAAAAGGGAAAAAGCAGATATTTACTGAATATCATTCTTTCATAAAGGTATCTTGCTGTTTCAGTAATGGGCAATATCCTCAAAATATTTTGTTATTTATTTCTTTAAAACATTCATATGCTGCTTTGTCATTTAAAAAAAAAATATCCTGAATCGGTTTGCAATGGATCTTAAAAACAATCTTAAAACCGATACAAAGAGAACATGAAAACTGTGATTTTAAAAAACTGGGTGGAGGTAAGGAAACCATAGACAATTTAACACAAAAAGGTGTACCAGGACAGCAAGTACCAGTGGAGTCTAAGGAAGGCCCCAGGTGGAGACACTCTTATACCATGCCAGGATGCAGAAGGGCTGCTCCTAGTACACTTCCTGGTCCGTAATACTGGTGGTCACTGTCAGTGTAGAATCACCCCATGTTTTGCACAGAGAAAGTCTTTTAGTATCTCTAGTTAACAGATATCTTAGCAAAACCAGGGAATGACTTTGCCATATAACCATGGAAAGACTCCTTGATAGTAGTTTCACTTGTATTATGCCACCCAATCAGCTTTCGTCCTTTTAAATAGGAAAGCAACATATGTTCACCAATGCAGTTCTGTAAGTTCAAAGTTAATGTAATTTGAGATAAATATTTCAGTTCCACGGGA
Source organism: Aspidoscelis tigris stejnegeri (assembly GCA_023333525.1). Taxonomy (NCBI): domain Eukaryota; kingdom Metazoa; phylum Chordata; class Lepidosauria; order Squamata; family Teiidae; genus Aspidoscelis; species Aspidoscelis tigris. The sequence goes on along the minus strand of JALMGA010000003.1, from coordinate 44,664,849 downwards.
AACAAACCATACTTGGCATTTTCCAGCTTTTTCAGGGGGAAAGTGTATTTGTACTTCAGACGAAGGTCCATCTTCACCATTCAGGCTGGTACATGTAAATCAGGAGATATAAATCCAGAAAGCACTTGGTAACTTGCTCCATAATATGGAAGTCCTCACATCTCACTTGCCAAAATGCTAGGACTATTAAATTGACTGCTTGGACTCCTCTCAATAAGATGAGGTTCAGCCTAGCCAAATCCAAAATGCTCACATTGCAAATGGCTACTAGTTTGTTGCAGCAACAGCACCATAAGCGAAATGAAACGGGACATTAGCTCATTTAACTGCTTTGCCATTTGCTGCTTATTACAGGTGAAGCTTCTTTAAAAATGCCCCCCCCCAACTTGATTGACCCTACCGAGAAAAGAACCACTAACTAGCCCTTTTGAAAAGTAAAAATTGTCCTGTTCTGTGACATTGTGCAGGCAGGCCCCATTTGTTCATTGAAAATGCATATGAGCTCTTTCAGGGTCCCTTCCTCTTTTCAGAAAACCTACAGGACAGTTTGTAATCTAAATAAGCAGTGAGACAGGACCATAAAATGAATCGTGTTAATATAATTACAACCAGTAAAATCATCAAAGGGTCTGATCCCATGTTTGAGCGAGAATAATGAGGTAATGAGGGAGGGAGGGAGGGAAGATACAGCTCCACTGCTATCGTTCTTCTGGGGAGATCTAATTATATAATGCAGCATTCAGGGCTGTGCAGCAAACTGAACCATTCCTGCAACATTCCAATCAAAGTGATCTCACTAGCATGTGAGAGAAGAGTCCAGCTGACAGATTTGGGACATGTAATGTACTATTTAGTCAAGAGGCCCCATGTACTATTCATAAAGAATTAACAACTCTTATATTGACAATGACAGTATTGTCAGAAGATCTCTGGAAGGGGAAAGGGAAGAGGGGGGGAAGCAAACCTCCATAAACTCCCTCCCTCCTTCCTTCCCTCACTCTCTCTGTGAAGTTAGACTTTCTTTGGCTGGAGGGGGGGGCAGAGTCCTTTTTTTCCAGTGCTGATGTAATCTCCAAACATCTCCCAGTAGCAGCTGCTTAGCGAAACCGGCCGGGCACCTTCTCCCTAGTCCTTTTCAGAAGGACACGCGGCACTTTCCAGTCCGGGCAAGACAATTGAGCCCTTTCTTTTGCCAATTAGCTATCACTTCGAGAGCCCCCGCGCCATCCAATGGACTCTTAAGAACAGGCTTTGCAGGAAATAACACCGGAGGGGCTTTTTCTTTTCCTTTCCTAGACAAATTAAAAAGGGAAGAAGGAGGAGAAGAGAAGGGGGGGAGAGCAAATGAGAGCACGCAGAAGAAAAACTTCCCAAAATGCACTACTCTGCTCATCAATTAGTATAACGCGCGCGGCGGCCTTTCGCTCGTCCTCATGCAAAGGACCCATCATGGCAGCATTAGTGAGGGGGAGAGAAAAGCTCTCTCTTTGGAGACTGTTGAGTCAGTTTGTTAAGCAAGTTTGACAAAAAAAAAGACTGTTTGTTATAGGAAAGCTTAGAGTAACAAAAACTGCAAGAAAAGGCGTTCTTGGGAGGCAGATGTTTTTGTTTCGTGTGTTAGGTACATTGTTATTTGTAGCCAAGTGCACTAGGAACACCAGGCTTAGCAGAGCTTGATCTTCCTCACTGTACTGTGGACGAAGATCAAAAGGGAAGTGGGGAGGAGAGGGGGACCGGAGGGACTCAACTGCAAGCAAGCCACAAGCCGATGCAAATAGAACAGCACCCAGTTATCCGGTTTTCAAGAAAATGAAACGGATGATGGGGGAAGCAGGATACTGAGGCAAAAGTAGGCAGGACCACAATGACTCTCACAGCGAGCCTGTCATAGTGAGGTTATGTTATGGTTGTTTCCCCCTTTTGTGGATAATGTGGCTTCACTTCTCTGAGTGCTCATCCCATGGCAAGGATATTACAAGGCGAAAGTTACTTCTCCTCACAAATGTCACCATGCAAAGCCCTAAATCGGGCTACATGAGGGACAAAATCCTCTAAATCACAACAACAAGAAGAGCAAGAGCGGGTTATAAAGGGGGCATGGGGACACTCCCAGGTTACGCTGTCCCTGCCACTAATGCTGCTATCGCAACTGTCCCCCCTTACCTGATCACTTAATCGCCCAGATAAGGGGTTGATTTACCACAAACACTCACCTGACAGCTGCCCTGCAATCAGCTGAGCAACTGTAAGGGGGTTATAGCAGTTTTCATGCGCACAAGCAGAGCTCCACTAATGATTAAAAGAGAAAAGCGAGCAAGGAGCTAATTAATATGCACCTCTTTCCAAGGCTCAGACATAACAGGCAGCTAATTTCCTGTGAGCTCTGATGAGTCAGCCTCCCGGAGGAGCTAATTAATATGCACCTCTTTCCAGTGAATTAGCTGCCTGTTACCTCCAGCCTTGGAAATAGGCTTTTGGAATTAACTTCAGCAGTAAAACCAAAAGCCTCTTTCTGTCAGCAGTAGTAAACAGGGGTTGCAGGGGCTTGACATTTCTCTCTTTTCAGCCTCTGCAACCCCTGTTTACAATTGCTCCCTTGCTTTTACTCCCCTTTCGAGGCAAGCAAGTGGCTTGCCTGGGAAAGGGAGCAAAATCACGATCCTGGCAGGGTGTGTGTGTGTGTGGAGAAAACCATGGCATCCCAATGCAGGGATTTGCCGCGGTTTTCATGAGGACGTGCGGGTTCGGCTTGAACCCATCCTGTCCTCCATTACCATAGGGACTCCTTGATGCGAATTAAGATTCACATTAAGGCTGCCCCAAATCAACCCCGGGGTAAGGGCAGCCCCATGGGGATACGCCCTGAGAAAAATTTAACCGGGAGACAAACTGAAACCTAAGAAAATTTAGACCTCTATGATTACACCAGTTTGGTCTAGTGGTTAAGGAGCCAGGCTCTGATCTGGGCATACCAGGTTTGATTCCACCCTCCTCCACGAAGCCAGCTGGGTGACCTTGAGCTAGTCACAGTTCTCTTCTGAGCTCTCACAGCCCCATCTACCTCACAGGGTGTCTGTTGTGGGAAGAAGAACAGAAAGCTTTGTCAGCTGCTTTGAGGCCCCTTAAATGGGTGAGAAAAGCAGGGTAGAAACTCATCTTCGTGGACTGCCCTTGAGAAAGGGATAGGAGAATGAGTGAACGTTCAGATAATGCTGGGCTATTGGATGTGGAAGTTGTGGAACAAAAGGGTTCTAAATATCTTTGGTGTAAACTTTCCTATCCATGCCCTCTGGCTGAATATTTCATTTGCACAGAAACATTTGTCTCTTTGTGGTCACATCATTTATCCCTGAGGTCTATGTTGTCAATTCCATTGGTCCAAACAGAGCTATGAGGCTGATACTTTGGAGGTTAGACCCAAAATGTTGAAAACTACTCCTAGCAAACTGAAACACTGCTTTGATTTTCAATAACTATAACTACTCTAAGCTTCTGAGAACACAATAATTGGTTTACATACAGATTTTTAAAATCTAGTTTTAACAATGAAGTAAACCATTATACTGTAAATCTTATGTAAATTCAAGAGCTCACAGCTGATAATCTGATTCTATTATTTGTTTAGATTTGTGTCCTGCCCTATTGATCATGCTTCTTCTTAAGTCATTGGGTTCAACTGGTTTAAGCAAGCCTCTTTATGTTGTATTTTGGTTCTTAATGTGTGTGGTTACTATTTCTGCTGTCACTGCAACTAATACCTACTGAACAGCATTCATAACTCTTCTGTAATACAATAGGGTTCTGCACAGATATTCAAAAATTCAAATATCCTATTTGAATCCATTGAATGTTGATATTCAAACTCGAATCAGATTTTCAAAAATCCGAATTTGCACATTTGAACTCAAATCAGATTTTTGAAAATCCAATATGGATTTTTGGATAATTCGAATGTGTAGATCCGTATCTGTCATATACGAATTTGCATGAAAATTATACGTATCTTGTGCTTAAAATACGGGATTAAAACGGGATGTATACGGGATAATACGGGATGCATACAGATTTTTACAGAATGCATTGTCAACCTTCAAATCTTTAAATACAAATCTAGCATTCGAATGTACGGATTCGAATCGGATTTTATGACATTCGGATCTTAAATATCCAAATCAAATTGGCTTTTGAATCGGCTTTTCTTAAAATCTCAGGAGAATGATTCTCAAATTATAGTCTGAAAAGCAGTGCATTCATAGAAGATGACTCTCAGTTTGCTAAATAAATAAAATGCTGTTTGAACTAAAAAAAAAAATCTGCTTCATGAACTATGCCATATCCCCAAATTTTGAAAGCCTCATATACACCCATAATCCTGCCTTTCCATGCAACTTATGAAAAAGAAATGAAACAATTAGACATTAGTGCTGATGAAAACAGTACTTCAGAGAAGCATGAAATAAATAAGACATTTAACTTACTTTGTAAGTAAAGTATTTGTGATCTTGCAAAAGGGAGCTTCAGAGGCTTAGCAAAGTCCTTGTGACTCGCAGTCTTAGTGTTTTATTATGAAGGTTATACATATGACCAATACTTATCTCTTAGCATCACAGATTTCCCACATTTATTAGACTAGAAAGTAAAGGCATCTTATTTCAGCCTATTTACCTAAGTTCCCACAATTCCCTGTACAATAAAGTAAAAAAAAAATCCAGACTTTTACAACAGTCATGTTAAAAGGCAAATCAAGGATTTTTTTATCTTTAAAGGGCAACATCTGAAATGTTGACAAAGTCAACAAGTGTTTCAAGACCTTGTGACTATTATGTGCGTGCTGCAAGTTCTTTCAATGTTACATTGTGAGCACAAGGGCATATAACACATGGTACTTACTTGATCGGCAGCAATGCAAAAGATCACAAAGGCTCTGAGGCAACAAATCAATCACTGCTACAAGTGAAAGAAGAAACTCTACAATAATTATTTTCTCAAATCCAGAAGACTTCACATTTGAATTTTACTCAAATCTGTATTGGTTCCAACAGTAACACCTATGACATTGGTTTGTTAGGAGTAAAAAGAAAATTGAGTTGCTTATGAAAAGTAGCAGGTTGCTTTCTTGTTTTAGGGAGGATATGAAATACCACTTTAACAAAGATTTAAAGCTGGTCATATGGTTAAGGAGCTGGACTCTTCTCTGGGAATACCGGGTTTGATTCCGCACTCCTCCATGAAGCCAGCTCAGTGACCTTGGTTTAGTCACAGCTCTCTACTGAGCTTTCACAGCCCAACCTACCTCACAGGGCATTATGTTGTGGGAGAAGAATAGAAAGCTTTTTCAACTCTTCTTCTTTTCACAGAGGAAGACTAAAGAATGAAAAAGATGTCCCAGGATGCAAGAAAAGGTGAAGAAGAATGACACAGAGCAGGCAAAAAAGAACTTGAAAAAAAATATAACTCCCTATCTTATAAAACTTTCATGGATCAATTAGCAAATAAACTGGCTAAAATGTTCTCTCACATTAAAAACAGTGGTATTATGCCTCCATCTTGGAGACAATCTTTAATTTTAATTCTTCCAATACCGAAAGCAAATAAAAATTTGGCTGACCCAAAATCATACCGTCCTTAATTAATCTGGATACAAAAATATTCACGGCCATCTTGACCCGTAGAATAACTAAATTCATTGACAGCGCAGCGATCTCGCCAGGTAAGACTTTACTTCACTTTGAAGCAAAGTTTTACCCGGCCAGATCGCCGGGGGGGAGGGGCGTGGGGCTCCCTCCCACCTGCTGCTGAGAGGCCCCGAGGGTGCCCACCTGCAGCAGGGGGGGCACCCCACCCCACCCCTCCAAGCCTGCGATCTGCCAGGGAGAAGGAAAACTTTCACTCCTGCTTCCATGTTGGAAGCGGAGTAAAAGCACCTCCCACCTGGATCTCGTGGTGGGATGGGGGGCTCTGCGGGACTTCGGCACCCCAATCAGGTGCCTAAGCCCCGCAGAGCCCCCTCCCTGGAACCCGCACCCCCCACCCCGGGACAGGGGCAAGGTCCCTGTGGGGCAGGAGCCCTTTGGAGATCAGAGCCCCTGGCTCCGGTCTCCAAAGCCTTCACCCCGACCCTGTTCCTGCCCATCTGCGGGGCGTGGGCGCATGGATCTAGGTGGCTGCGCCCCGCAGATCAGCTCCCCACCCCCCCACTCCCCGAAGCCCCCACCCTACCCACCCTCCAAGCCCGATCGCGCCCATCTTCGGGGTGTAGGCGCCTACACCCCGAAGATGATTCTCCCCCGCCCAGGGCCCCGGGAGGACGGGCGCGCGAGGCAGGACCTACCTGCTCGCTGTCCGGCCTCGGAATGAGGCGAGGAAGCCGGGAGCCCGCACCACGTGGCTCGGCCAGGCCCCCTATTGGAGAAGCAGTTCACGCCCCGCAGACGGTCGCGATAGGGGCGGGGAGGACCCTTGGCTGACCGGAGCGACGCGCTCCGGTCGCCCAAGGGGTTCCTCGCCCCCAGCCAGCCCGGCATCGGCCTCCTGCCACCCCGGAAAGGGGCTACAGGAAGCCGATGCTCCCAGGTCCCTGACTCCGGCAGCCGCAATGGGGCTGCCGGGGCCGGGAAGGGCCTAGCTCCCCCCCGCAGAGGGCGATCACCTTCCTTGCCGGGCGGCGGGAGTGATCGCGCAGCGCCGGCGAGGCTGGCAGACGGCAAGGGGTCCTACGATTCGAATCGTGGGTCCCCTCGCTGTCAACCAGCCTCGCCACGGCTGCGCGATCGCTTCCACAGCCCGGCAAGGAAGACAATCAGCCCGACCGCCATCAGCTGCTGGGCCGATTTTCGGCCCATGCTGACGGGGGAGGCGTGCCCGCAGCTGTCAGGGAGAGAAGCGTGCACGAACGCTTCTCTCCCCGAACGCGCCGGGACTCTTCGTACGCGCGGGAATGGATGCAGAGCACTTTAAAGTGCTCTGCATCTGGAACGCGCGGAAGACAGCCCGGGACGTGCCGGGACGCAAACCCGGTCGTGGCAATGCGAATGCCGCGTCCCAGGCTGTCTTCCGCGCGTTCCAAAACCGCGTGTGCGAAAAGGCCTCTAGAGAAGGCTTTTGACTCGATCTCTCATAAATATATGCAAAAAGTCCTAAAAGAAATGAACTTTGGTGATCAATTTGTAAATATAATAAAGGGCCTATATACAGATAACATAGCACAACTTCGTATAAACAACACTCTCTCAGATAGAATTGAATTAAAAAGAGGAACAAATCAAGGTGACCCAATGTCACCAATTTTATTCAACATACCTTTTGAACCTCTTATGATAGTTATAAGAAGTGATAATTTGATAAAACACTATGAAATAGGGAATTTACACATTATTACGCAAAACTTTGCAGATGACACACTCATTACTACCTCTAGGCCCTTAGAGATGACAAGAAGACTTGTGCAAATATTAGAGGAATTTAAGAATATCTCAGGTTTGGCAATAAACTACTCAAAGACAGAAACTCAGTTTCACAATATCAGCCCAATTATACAGCAACAAACATTGGCACTACTCAATAACCCACAATACAAAAGAAAAATAAAATGTCTGGGTATTTATATACCAAAAAACCTAAACAGGATTCTTACAGAAAATTACAACCCAGTACTCCAACAATTAAAGAAACAAGTCAGGGAGTGGAAGGATAAACATCTATCTCTGTACTTTTTTTAAAACCCAAACTGCTTTATCTATTTCAAGCACTGCCAGTAACTCCAACAGGACAGATATACAACAAATTCAAGTATACAATAAATAGCTATATCTACAACTCTAAAAGGAGTAGATTACGAAATAGGATCATACAAAAACCATCCAATATGGGAGGTGGGCCGTTCCGAATATTCAGCTTTATTTTCAAGCTTTTAGACTGGCTAATAACTTACATGGTTTAAGGAAGGTACGCCCACTGAGGTGGGAGATAGAACAAGAGCAATGTGATGCACTGAATAACATATTTTAAAGAAATAAAATCAACAGGAGAGTATATCAAAATCAGAATCCATTAATCAGAACACAGATAGACTGTTGGATATCATGGCAGAAACATTTACTACCCTCCATATCATCTTTAATTCCATTGCGACATCATCTGGATCTGACCCATAAAATCCCTCATGTAATCTGGGAAAGATTAGAAAATATTGGTATAAAAACATTGAGAGAATGCTATAATCAACAAGCCCAAATTAAAATTGAGCAAATAACAGCTGCTTGCATTCCTCTACAAAATAATTGGCTCTCACTTATGACTTTAGAAAGAGTATTAGCTACTCAGGATTCAAGAGCTGCTGTGCAACGACCGCTAAATGAGTTCGAGACCACTATTAAACAGGCTTCTGAATCCATCAAAGGGCTAGCCTCTAGGATTTATAAAATCTTGATGAATTGTACTATAGATGGGAAGTTAGAAACTATAAGAGGAAATTGGAATATGGATTTAGGAACTGACTTTCCACAAGAAAAGTGGGAGAACTTAATAAATAAAAACCACAAATGGTGGTCCACCACTTTGATGAAAGAAATTACCTTAAAAGTTTGGTATAGTATACTATAGGTGGTACTACACGCCCTTAAGATTGGCTAGAATAACCGGGAGTGCTAGAATGAACTGCTGAAGGAACTGTGGGCAGAACCCTACCTACTTCCATCTAATTTGGGAATGTCCCCCAATCAGACAGTTCTGGCCGGAGGTTACTATGAAAATAAATAATATGTTTAAATTAGCAATCCCTCTTCAGCCAGAAATTTTCATTCTGCACTCATTCGAAGATATCAATATACCGGATCACCTTCGCTGGCTACTACATTGGTTAATTTTTGCAGCTCACCATAGAATAGCCATTAATTGGAAGTATGCAGATAACTTAAACATAGGCAAATGGTGCCAGGAACTTTGGTATATCATGCTAAATGAGATAATGAATGTACAAGGACAGAGCTATTGGAGAGATCTGGATGCCAATAAGATGTTACATGTATGGACAATCTGAATAGACGAAATGTTAGCAACAACAAATTCAACATTACCTGAAAGAGAATTTTTGATGAAATGGTTTGGAAACATCTCACTTTAAATCAAACTTTGGAGTTCACGACGGGACGGGGGGTGGGGGGTGGGAGTAGAGTTATGGGTGAAATGCATATTGTATAAAGAAGGAATTGTTGTTAATATTGCTGATTATTAGAATATGTATAAAAATTCAATAAAGATATTTTTAAAAGAAAAAGAAAAAATATAACTCCCCATCAAGACCGGAAAATGGAGGCAGAAATAAAATCGAAACGTCTCATTGGAATGTAGAGTCCAACGAACTGCATGGCAGGATTCACACGGGACCTTTATGGCACTTTGAATGCAGTGTCTGCATGACCCTGCCCACTCATTGTTTATTCAATGCAAAGGTAGAGTGCAGCATCTTCATGGATGCCACACTCCACCTCCACAGCAACCCAGCAAGTGCCGTTATGGGACTTATACCGCAGTGAGCCACTCAAGGAGACTCACTGGTTCCCTGTGCCATGTTTGCACATGTAAACGCTCCATTGGTGTTTGTATACCTTGTGTTCAAACAGCCTGACCTCCTGATTCAGGGAACTCCCCTGCTTCCATTCTGAGAGCAAGCTCAGCAAAGGAGTCCCCAGCTGTGATTTTGTCAGAGGAGGGAGGCTTCTTTCCGTCAGATGTCTGGTTCAGCTGTGATTCTGACAGGAGAGGGAGGCTGCCTCCCCCTTTCTCCCCCAAATCAAGGTTTTTGGCATGGGGTGCAGGGACAGGTAGCCTCTGCCCTCCAGCCTCAAATATCACAGCTAGCACTAGTGTGGCGGAAGCCTCCACTGCCCAGCCAAATTGTGCCCAGGGCTTCCCTTGCTGCACTTTTGACAGGCAGGGGCAGAAGGCACACTGCCCCTTTAAAATGAGTAATTGCTACTCTTTAATTTGGAAAGCTCTACTTATAGCACATTTCCTCTTCCCGTGTAGAAACTGCTTATGATGGATCAAGGGAACAAAGCAAATGGTGGTCAAGATGCAGAGTAGCTCTACATACCTGATGGGTTTGCCCAACCATACAAAGTTTTGGACTACACAAAGGCTGCTCTTTGTAAAATTGCTTCACAAGACTTTGCTCTTACCCCTGAAATGATTTTCGTCTTCTATTTTAGGTCTCGTCCTGTGCCTCTTAAGCACACAGGTTTAATTAAAACTTAGCTAATCACTGCCAAAGCAGAAGGTGTGTTAAACTTGAAAAAATCCTCAAGCTCTTTCCAGGGTCCAATGGCTTACATGCACATGGGTCCTAATATTAAATTAGTTAATATCAGTGCAACAATATAAGATGCAAAAGGCAAGTGCCTTCAGTAGCCACATCCCTTAGTAGCTGCACCCTGCAACCCATGAATCACTGGTCTACAAATGCAGGGAAGTGATGGAACATAAGAACATAAGAGGAGCCCTGCTGGATCAGGCCACAGCCCATCTAGTGTGTCGCACACAGTGGCCCACCAATTGCCCATGGGCACCTCAAGCAGAGACAAGAGCAAAACTTCTCCTGCTCTTGAATCCCAGTAAATGGCCTTAGAAATATCCTGCTTGTCCCCATGGCCTGAAAGATGTACCTAGGCATCCATTCTAGTAGCCATTGATACATATGTCATCCATAAATTTGTCTAGCCCTTCCTTAAAGTCACCTAGGCTGGTAGCTGTTACCACCTCTTCTGGCAGTAAATTCCATAGACCGATGAGCCTCTGAGTGAAAAAATACTTCCCCTTGTCTGATTTGACTCTCCTACCCATCAGCTTCATAGAGTGCCCCCTGGTTCTAGTGTTGTGTGATAGAGAAAAGAAATGTTCTATACCGTGTATGATTTTATATACTTCTATCAGGTCCCCTCTTAAACGCCATCTCTCCAGACTGAAGAGGCCTAGACATTGCAGCCTGGTTTCATAAGGGAGGTGTTCCAGCCCCCTAATCATTCTGGTTGCCCTTTTCTGCACCTTTTCCAGTTCCACAATATACCTTTTGAGGTGTGGTGACCAGAACTGTACACAAGATTCCAAATATGGCCTCACCATAGATTTATAAATAGGCAAAATGACACTTGCTGACTTGTTTTCTATTCCCTTCCTGATTATTCCCAGCATTGAATTGGATGGGGTTTTTTTTCACTGCTGCTGCTGCTACACACTGGGCTGACACCTTCATTGAACTTTCCACCAGAACCCTGAGGACCCTTTCCTGTTGTGTTGGGGAAAGCTTAGCCCCCATCAGTTTATAGACATAGTTTGGATTATTGGCCCCGATGTGCATTACTTTGCATTTATTAAGATTAAAGCACATTTGCCACTTGGTTGCCCATTATGTCCTTCCTCTTACCTCTCCCTCTGCAAGCCTGACTCATGCAGACTCCATGGATGTTTCCATGCAGTTTTCTGGACAGATTGGATTGTTATTATCATCTTTTAGATGATAGTAACAGGGTTTCCCAGGCAGTTGCTTTACCACTGAGCAACTTCCCATTGAGACTTCCTATAGGTTTCTCTTAAGCGAAAGCGAAGATCAGCAAGAGTTGGTCCCAGTCAGTTCATACCTAAAATCATTTCCCAGCTCCCAGGATTGAGAAACTGGGGGATAAGAGGCAGGAGGCATTATTTTGCCCTTCATATAAACCCTTTGAGAACAACCTCACTGACTTTAAGTCAATCTTTTACTCTACCAATTATATATTTACAATATTTTAATATCACCTTTTCAATCAAAGATTTGACAGAGCAGAAAGAAGCTATCCATTTCAGCAAACCCATTGCTAGTCTACCAGACCTGAAAACTGGTATGTTACTTGTTACTTTATTTATATTCTGCCTTTTTGCCACAGGGACTCAAAGTGGGCATATAAGAATTAACCATCAAATCAATATAAAACTCCATTCAAAAAAAATCACATTGTTATATAAAATCCAAATATCCAAATGTTGTTGAAACTTGCCTTGGGACCTCTTGGTGAAGAGCAGGATATAGATTCAAAAATTAAATAAATAAATAAAATGTGATTTTGGTTTAGACAGTAAGGGATTAAGCTGCTAAGCAGGAATACAGCAGAAAGCAGAAAATTTTGAGGTTAGCAGTGGTGTTATTTTGGAAGAACAGTATATTTGGATAACATATTCTCATTCTCTAAGTGAATGAACAAAATCAATCAAGTAAATAAAATATAGCAGCAGCATCATATCACACCTCCTTAAAAAAATACAAGTTAAATGTAGTTTGAAGAGATCACAGTGAAATTTCCAATGGAAACCTCAATCCTTCACTATTGCTCTGTGGCTTTGAACCACTGTTGCTAAACCCTTCTGAGAACAAAGCGGTTAGAACTGGACCAAATGTTTAGAACTTCACCATCATATCTTTTTAAAAGCATGCACATAGTAAAGATGTGCCAAACCAGTTTGAATTCAAATTGAATCGTTGAACCATTTGGGCCAACCATTTTGAATTTGAACCAAAACACCCTAGGTTCAGGGAGGTCAGTTCAAGCTCAAATGGAACCCAGGGAATTCAGTCAAACCTGGGGCCAATTCACACTACAGCCCATAGTTGACGATTAGGCAACATCTGGGCAAGTGCATCTGCTCTTGCAACAGGGCATACAGCCTACAAGTGCCCCCTGCCTTCCCAGATGTTGCCGAATCATGAACTTGCTGTGGTGAACAAAATCATGCACCACAAGCAACCTTACCTTTACTAGAGCCTTACCCTAAGCGTCCAGCAGTGACCATCTGCACCTTTTACAATGCAATGGGGGTCATCTGAGGTGCCATGCAAGCACGCTGGCACCTCAGGCAACCCTAGACATGTCTGTGCTTGTACAGACTATTAATGTCATCATAGCAATAACACTGGCAGACACGCAGTCATGCAGGGCACCAGATCAAAGATGGTGGTATGTCCTGCAGAGGATCAGATGCGCGATCACAGGTAAGTGATTGATCACGCAGAGGGTAGGCTATTGTTCACTAGCACTCACTAGTCAATGTTAGTCTCTATTGCGCCTTTCCTGTCCCATGTGAAAGCATCTGTGTTCAAACCATCTAGTTCCATTCAACCCAGTTTGAGTTTGTTAGTATTTTGCCCTTTTATTAAAGGGCTTTTTAAATTACCTTTTTACATGTAGAACCAGGTCAAACTGGTTGAAGGTTTAAATCCAACCAGTTAGAGCCAGTTTAAATTTGGACTCAACTGCACATGCTTCTGTTTTGTTCGGTTCAGATCAAACCACCATTTGCAAGCTCATGCACATTTTTAGCCCACAGATATATCTGGGTTTCTTCTACAATTCTGCATAAGAATGAACATCCTTTTTAAAAAATGCAGAAAGAAACCTTTAGCTATACATGACATAAGGAAGTCTTTAATCAGTGCTGAAGGTGAGATATTTGAATCACATAGCTAAAACAAGCATTTGGAAAACAGAACATCCTTAATCATAGGGTGCTTTATTTTCTCAAAAACAAAGAACAGTTCGGGTGCTTCTGCACATGCCAAACACCCATTAAGGACACATGTGGAAGCACGCATCCGCACAGTGGCAGCTTTTTAAGCCGCTTTTAGCATGGAGTGTCCGCACAGTAACACCCATTAAGCACACATGTGGGAAACCGCATCTGCACAGCAGCACCCATTAAGAACGGAATGTGTCTCTAATGTGTGCTTAATGGGTGTTTAAAAAACACCACATATAATGTGCCCTTAAAGGGTGTTTCGCTGTGAAAATGCATCCGTTTAGGATGCGTCCACACAGCGAAACTGTGCCTAGCCGGGGCCAGCGCAGCCCTGGCCAGTCAGGAGGCACGCAGCATGCAGGCGCGCAGCCTCCTGTGATTCCCCGGGCAGAATCAGGGCGACGCCGAAGAGGTAAGGAGGGGATCACGTGGGCTCTCCCCTGGGGGGGCTAGGGAGGGGTTCGGGGAAGCTCCCCCTGGCTCCAGAAGTGGCGATCCGCCTCTTCTGGGGCGAGGGCGAGCCGCAAAGTAGGAGTCCCCCAGAGCACGGAAGTGAGGCGGGTGCTATGCGTCTGCACAGCACCCACCTCAAATCCGTATCTAAGTCGTCCTTCCGCTGCGTGTGCAGAAGGACGGGGGGGGGGGGTAGATCCGTATCTATCAGATACAGATCTACCTCTGTAAATCCAGATCTACCCTGCATCCGGATTTAGTAAATCCGGATGTATTCAAAACCAGGTTTACTTAATCCAGATGAGGTAGATTCAGATTTATTTAGGTAAGTGCGGAAGCACCCATAGTGCTGCAAGAAGAGATTCTATGCAGTTGTTATTTTATTTAGGCACTTAGGCCAGTTTTTTTTCTTTTTTATTAATTTCAATTTTAAAAATACACTCAGCAACAATGGTACAGATATTTAGAAACTTCACACTTAACAAACACTTCCCTATACAAATTAAAACCATACATTCTACCATAACCTCAACAATTCCAAAATAACAAACTCATAGCTTTTAAATTCTGGTTGTGTATATATGTCATACTTTTTTTACTGAGCTGTATATATCTATAAGATTACTGGTTATTGCTATACTAAATCATAAGACTATATTACAATAAAATTCTATATTATTTTTAAAGACAGTTCTGTAAAGGAAGGAAATGATCATCAGGCCAAAATCCTAGGGCAAAAATGTCAGCATATCTGAGCACTCTATAAGACAAGGATTCTTCTGAGAAATGATAATGGTGGGGGGAGGGAATTCGAGATTCAGACATAGGCAATGGATGCAGAGGATTTGATCACATGAAGCTGTTTTTAAATTTGACACATCTCTCTTAATCCATTTCCCTCGTTGATATGCTCAATATTACCATGACAAGCCAGAATGTTTTAAAACAGACAGAGACCAGTAGTGAATTTCTGCGGTCAATTAGAATGCATGGAGGATAAACAAGTACATTCTAAACAAATTAGAGAGGACAGAATATGCTAAATCCCCCATATCTGTGAAGGGATCATTAAGATACCTCTGTTAATTGCCTTAGGACCCTTCTAGGTGGAGCAGTGGTGAAGGTTTTGCCTTTGCCTTCTGCCTGAGAATGCCCAGAGGCAATTGGTGGACCACTGTGTGAGACTATATGCTAGACTAGATGGGCTGTGAGCAACTAAGCAGGGATCCTTTTATGTTCTTTTGATCTTACATAGTGCTTCTTCCCTCCCAAATCTTCCCTTCTGTCTGATTTCCAGGTAATTTTGAGCTGAAAACTACACATACCATTGCCCTCACTCTTCCTCTCTAGCTTGCTGCTTGCATTCAATGTTCAATTAAATACTTTCCAAAATAGTATGTTTGGAAAATCATTTTTTCAGGATTTAACGTTGGGAGATATCAGAACATTTCAACTATGAAACCATAGTAAAAACCTTTCTGGATATGGAGAAATTCCAGATCAGCTTCAATGGTAATAATAAGGGGGAAAAGTGGTTTTGAAGCATCTTAAAGATGGAGGCAGGTGTCATTATTGATCTCATCCCTTCCTCATTCCACATCCTAGACATCTCTACTGTGCTGTGGAAATACATATTCTTGCTGTTAGTGAGCTTTAGAGGCGGGATGGGCACATTAGCAGGCAGCAAGTACTTCCAACAAGCCATCCTTAAGCCATGTGGAGGTGCTTATTTCTACTGCATGTGAGCACGGTTAATATTTTTGAACTCACAAAATTCTTTAGCATGTTTAAGAAAGCACACTCAGGTTTCTCTTTTGATCACAGAAATCTTTTAGCTTCCACTGAGGCGATGTCTGGAAATTCCTGCTAAAAGCATCTTTGTTGCCACATCTCTGTAGGCGTACTCCTGTGAGCACATCACCCCATTTGTGGACGCAATCTCTGGTCAAGATGCCTGTTCTGCAGGACTCAATTTTCCACCCTTGCTGCAGGTGCCTTGGATCACCATGTGAAACTGGCACCCCTCTCCAAAATGGAGATGCAGAAGTGTCTTTTCAAGCAGTGATTATGATGTCTCCCCACGTGTCCACACAGAAGCTCTTCTTCTGCAAGTACAGAGTCAGCCTAGGGCTTAAATCAGCTTTGACAAAGCAGTCCAACTTATAAGGTTGTTGTCAGGATAATTTTCCTTTTCAGTAAGCTAAGGAAACAGTGAATACACAAGAATATATGTAGCATTTGTGCTGAAGATGTAGTTCCAGTGGCTTCATCGCTTCTACCAGCAAAAGTTGCAAATGATCTGTACTTGCTGTACTGGGCACAACTTCCTAGGATCATTCAACCCTCTGGCTTTGTCTCTGCTTTATAACCCTTTTAAGGACTGGAGCACTTTCTTGCTAGCCCTGAAGTGGCAGGAGCATAAATCTGCACTTCCACAGATTCCACCCACAAGCAAGATGCCTCTAGGGCCATTTGCTGGGAAGGTGAAGGTTTGCCCTTTTCTCTCCTCAAGATGCCCATGAGCAATTGGTGGGGCAATGTGTGAGACAGGATGCTGGACCAGATGGGCTGAGGCCTAATCCAACAGGGGCCCTCTTTTGTTCTTCTGTTCTTAAGAGGTATTTGGACTTCTAACCATGCACACTCTGCTTCATACTAAATTGCCTGATTAAGACTAAGGCCACCTCCAGACAGTGGCCTGACATCTCACTGAGGTCACATCCCCATACATTATAAAGTCTGAATTGAATCCGAATCCGGCAAGGAGCGTCCCCATGCAAAGCCCCCAAACTGAGCTACATGCAGATCAAATCACCCAAATCCGCACTAAATTTAGTCCTCTAGAAAACTGTTCTCGCTACAGTTTAGGAGTGAAGTCCGCATTATTTTGGAAGCTGAATCCGCGCATGGGGACTCTCCTGGGCTATTTGGGGAGGAGATTGATGCTTGCGTCATTGGGTTTCACATCCCGTGCTCACTATTCCTGTCCTGTGTGTTGAAGATCACATCTATTTGGGCATTTTTGGCAATAAACGGTGACTGAACAGAAACGAGTCTCTTTCCGTGACCGTTATTCTACCCCACTTCTCCAACTGCCAAGTCAGGTGAATGTGCAAAACAAAAAGCAGCTTCTGAAATGGAATGCCCCAGTTTTACAGCGAAAGATGCAATCACCATCCCACAAGTCTCTTTCCATGACCATTATTCCCCCCCCCCTTCTCAATCATCAAGCCAGGCATGATAATTTAATCTAAATTGCCGTACTGGGTGGAGTAGAGGTTCGCACCTCTGGTAAACTGCCGCCAAACTCCATAGTGGCTTTGCAGAACAATCTGGCTTTTTAAATATTATTGTTATTATCATATTATTATCCCTGCCATCACTACAGCAGACTGCACAGGGGTTGGTAATGTCAGCCCAGCTTCCTATAATGAGAGGGGGGGTGGAGAGAAAAGGATGCCATGCAGGGGTTTAGCACAGTTTGCATGGGAACACCCATGTTTGAATTGAGCCCATGTTATCAGCAAACACGTGGGGACAGCTCAACTCGAATTTGGCCCTGCATCCAGACTAAAAATGATCCAATCTGCAGCAAATGGAGTGCATGGGGACATGGCCAGAGAAGCAATAAAGTGGGATATTGCTTCTCCGCTGGTATCACTTCCTTGTTGGACGGTGCCAAATGGCCCAAGCACCTCTCTCTACGACAATGCATGCACAATGGACCAAGCAATGATCATGATGCATAAATGCACTATTGCTGGAAACTCCACCTCCAGTGCTGGTCTTTCCAGCAATATGTTTTAGGGAATTTTAGGGGGCGGGTGGCGTGGGGCTATGATGGGGTTGCCACAGATATATATGGCAACCCCACCATAGAGGCATCATATTGGTTGTATATCTTCCCCCCAATCTTGACCTGCATCCAGATGGACCTGCACTTATTCTACCATCTAAGGGCGGTTCCACCCACTAGACCCTCCCTCAGACCGCACTGGCAGATGGAAGGGTGACCCCCTAGTAGTTCCTATTGGCCAGTGTGGACTTGCCCTAACACCCTAGCAGACTAGCAAGTACACAATCTGTCCTGATGGTTTCAGGTGTTTGAGCGAGAAGTCTCACCCCTTAAAAATAAATCAAGAGCGGCAAGCCCTGCAGAATAAAATGGTCTTATTTGAGGAGAGGAAGAAGCAGCAGGTACTGCCGAGTTCTACCCACCCAGTCCTCCAAAAGTGATTTGGCCACCAGTCGCTTAGTTAAATTCCAAAGGATGAGTCCCTTAATCAGCCGGGACATGCCGTCTGATGGATGTTTTTGCGAGTTTCCTGTAGCGATGTCTTGCTGTTCGCTATTGCAGCTTTATCCTCTTTATACCCTTTATAAAGGGTATGCATCTTTATACCCTCTATAAAGGCTCTTATAAAGTTCAGGGAAGAGCAGCTTTCAGGGCCGGGCGGGTGGGAGCGGGGCAGAAAAGACAATTGTGCAATTAACTTACATGGGTAAAATATGGAATCGGCCCAGGGAGTACTTTTGGAAGAGCTGTGAGCATGGCAGAGGGGGAGAGAAAGGGGAAAGAAAACGCATGTGGACTTCTCCGCTTGGGAAGCGCAACAGCAGCAGCAGCAGCAGCAGCAGCAGCAGCAGCATCGAGTCTAAGCAAGGCTGATGTTAGCATTCACGGCACACGTTGCTGCAGAGTATGGGAAAAGGCCGGAGGAGCAGCCCAACGAGCTGGCGCCACTAACTGACGAGCAGGGCGCAAGTGATCAAGATTTACTGCAGGAGCGGAGGAAACTGTCCCCTGGCCCGATTAGAGCCGTGAATACCGAGTTGTTCAGGGAGGATTTCGCAGCTGACTGATCACAGGCTGGCGGAGCGGGCCTCGCCTCGGACAACAGCTGCAAGGCTTGCCGGGCTGCGAAAACAAAGGGCGCCTCGCACGGGGCAAAGAAAGAGCTGACAGGTTGTTGTTAGCGGTGGCAAATGTGTGAGGTATGGCGCTCTGTGTGAGGCGGGGCGGGTGGCGGTAGAGCAGCCGGGCAAGGAAGGAAGGAAGGAAGGAAGGAAGCTGCTGCCTGACGAAGAGTGGAGCGAGCGAACAGGGGCAGGAAGCAGGAGGGGAGAGGAAAGAGATCAGGCAACGTTTTGCTCAAAGGCAACAGCGCTCTGTTTATAAGAAGGAGATGCTTAGAGCCACTTGTTGCTGTTAAAATGAATTGGCCCTTGGGATGAAAAGTCCATTGGCCCTGACTGCAAGGGGCAATGCCTCGAGAGAGGCCGATGATACTGCCAGTCTAGCCAGAACGGAGGTGTAAGGACTAGATGGGCTTTGGCCTGATCCAGCAGGGCTCCTCCTATGTACTTAAAGACGAATTAGGGAATACAGATGTATCAATGGCTACTAGAAATGATGCCTAACTATCGTGTCCAGGTTGGAGAGGCAGGCAGGCTCGCCTCTTGAGGCCTGTTAGCACGGAACTGAAAGCAAGTGAAGATTTTGCCTTTGCCTTCTGGTTGAGAATGCCCAGAAGCGATTGGTACGCCATTGTGTGAAACAGGATGCTGAACTAGATGGGCTGTGGCCTGATCCAGCAGGGCTCCTCTTACAGCCGGTTGCCCATCAGAAGAAAGAATGACCTGTGCAAATTACCTCTGAGTCTCCACTGTGGGTTGATTTAAATGATAGCTTTGGAGGCATATTATTCTCCACCCTTTTCATATTTTCAGTGAAATGAAAAGCAGCTTTCCCCCTTCTTGCTTGCAAAAAGACAGCATGGTGGAGCAGACTTCACTTGTGCAGCTGCTGTTAACGTGATGAAGATTATGCACAAAATTATGGAAACTTTAGGTGGTATTTAAATGAAGACTGAGGCCACAGGGGAGTGCTCATAGTGGCTTCAAGTGCTGTTAACAAAGCAAAATAATAATAATAATAACAATAATAACAATAATAACAATAATAACAATAATAATAATAATAATAATAATAATAATAATAATAATAATAATAATAATAATAATAATAATAATAATGGGACACAGAAGTGGGTTGTGCAGTTTTTAATTCTGGTTTTTATCCTGCTTGAATTGCTTGTATGTTTTGATCATCCCTGATATTTTGGTGTACGGCAGGTTATACACATACATATACATAAATTTTGATTTTGTTCCTCTTGTTTAACATTAATTTTAAATGCCAGTAAACAAGTAACTCAGTGGGGTTAGGCTCAGTGCCTCTACCTTTGAGACCGATGCTGCTTTCCATAGAAGAGTGAAGTAAATTTTCCCTTTTGAAGCTGTCCTGGACATTGAGAAAGGCACTGCATGTCCGTGTATTACGGCCAACTTGAAAGTGTCTTCTCCATGTTCACGCACTCCCTTTGCAATGTGTTCAGTTCAGGTCCTTACTGTGAGAATCACAGATGGATACAACAATTGATGCTGCATTCATGTGCAAACGAAAAGTACCTCAAATGGAACTCAGAGATGGTTCAAAGGTGGCACTGTTACACACCAGTGGGCCTATTCCCACTTGTAATACACTTTAAAGTTCAGCGAAAATATTTCCAAGGTGCATTAGAGGTGGATTGGAAACAAGATGGAAATGGGGTGAGAACATAATTAAAAATATAACCCCTTTCCCCCCAGTCACACCCTCCCTCCCCAACAGGACAGCACCCCAAGGAGGCTATTCAAACAGTAAATGCCTAGTTAAAAAGATATGTTGGAAGGAAGAACACTCCAAAGGGTTGGTGACATCACAAAAAGGGCCCCACTGTGGGTAACCACATTATGGCACTCATTGACTGTCTCAGTGTTGCTGCTGGTCGAATCCCTCACTCCAAGACTGGGGAAACAACATTGGATAGACAGTTGCCCTCCACAGTGCCAGAGTCTGCCCTGCATTTCAGAAAAAACACCTGGATTCAATCAGCCCCGTGCAATATGGACAACTATAAATCGCATACGCACGGGACATGACAGATGTGCAGATGATCTTTATAAGCGGGGAATAACTCCATCCCCGATATGTGACTTTGGAGTGGAAAGACGAACAATCCAGCCTATCGTGAGAGAATGCCAAAAGCGAGCATGTAGTGGGAAGTTTTCTGATTTCCTGACAGTAACAAAAGGCGCGGTAGACTATATCTGTGATTTAGATATAAGTTTGTGATTTTACCACGGGATTTTTCCAGACTCTTCCTGTTTTCTATCTTCTGTTTAGCTATTTTATTAATGTATTACAATATGAATTTGTCATAGACTAAATAAATAAACACCCTAAATACACAAAAGAAAGAAGGAACCTCCCTTAAGAGTTAGAAACTGAAGATTAGATAAGCTGTTATACTGGAAGGACAGTGCAGGAAGGATTTACCATGTCTTCAGACCAGACAAATAAATCAGTGTGCATCATTCTCTCCCAAAAGTTTTCCATTTCTTTTTGTATACCTCTGACAGGATCTTAGAGTTAATATAATTTTATGGTAAATGTATAAAGGAGCATGCTAGAGAAATGAGAGACACAACCTTATTTATTTGCCCAGTTTGGATGCACCTGCACTCTGATGTGGCCAACCCTTAAATATGAATAAAGGCATGATTTTCAGCTATCAGAACAGCAAGACAACTCTTCCTGTTTGCTTGCCCATGGGACAAAGAAGTGACTGTTTCCAACAGAATGCCAATAAGAGAGATGATGGTGCTCTGGAATAATAAAACCCCGCCACATCTCTATAGTGTAGGGGTGTTTTAATTCAGAAATATCAGTCATGTGAGATGTAAACAATAAGCAACATCATTCATTGCATGGTGGAAATGGATGGGTCAGCAGAAACATTTATTACATCTTCCAGTCTCTTGAATAAAAAGCAGCATTCCCTTTTCTCACAGTTGCTATATATCAAAATGTGGAGTTCTAAAGTAAGAACCTCAAGTAAGGGCATCACAAAGCTTTTATGCACACAGCTTTCTGTGTTTTCTCAACATGTCAAAAATTGCAATGTGCAGATTACTCCATCTAGGGGCAGAAATTTCACTTCTTGCTTGAGTTAGTGTTGCGCTGATCTCATTTGTAACCCACAGAAAATAACTCTGGATTTAAACAGGCTCCACTTCAGACTGATATCGCTTGAAGCCCACCAATTTTTTAAAAAGTGACTATTCTTTTTGACTTGTAATAGAATTATGTCCTCAGCTGCGTGTTATAGTCCAGAACTCTGCTATAAGGTTTTTATTGACCCATCTGAAAATTTCCTTAGAAATTATGTTGAAATACATTTCCAGAATTATTTAAAAAGCAAAACTTAATCTACTTTCCAGGAACAATCTATACAGAAGCAACCGAAAAGAAAATCAGCCATACGGTATCATC
The DNA here is from genome assembly GCA_023333525.1 of Aspidoscelis tigris stejnegeri. Taxonomy (NCBI): domain Eukaryota; kingdom Metazoa; phylum Chordata; class Lepidosauria; order Squamata; family Teiidae; genus Aspidoscelis; species Aspidoscelis tigris. The sequence continues at coordinate 44,642,477 of JALMGA010000003.1, read as the reverse complement.
ATTGCAAGCTGTTTCCTGGAGACGATTAGGGGGGAAAAGAGGAGGCAGAGAAAATGAATGAGATCATTACAGGAAGTGATACGATCTGTCGTGTGCCACTTTGGGATAACCCAGGTCAGGCCTGCCTTCTGTATTAGGAGCAAATTATGACTTAAAAGCATTGGACATAACATAATAAAGCATTGTTATGACATATCTCCTTCTGACTCACGGACGCATCTAAGATTGATGCTTAATACCTGTTTGCTCTTTTCTCCCCTTGAGGAGGAAGATCTGTCAAAATGTGTTAAAAGCCATTCCTTGCCCCTCCCACCGCAGTCTCTGACACTTGTCATGTTTGCGTTGTCGGGAGATGGCAGCGCAGAAGCAGGTGACTTCCTCAAGCAAGCAATAAGATCACAGCTTTCCGGCATACTGAATTTTGTCCTTTGTCTCTCACATCTGCTAGCACAGTCGAGTGGATTCAGAGGCAGCATTTTAATATCCTGGAAAGTAACCAAATGACTTTCTTTTTAAAAATCCACCTCTCCTCCACCATTCTCAGAGTAGTCAGTGTTTTACACAACTTATTCTCTGCCTGCTTTGCCATCTCAGCTACAAAACTTATATACAAAATGCAAAGGTTCCAAAGACCGTGTTAATTTTTCAAATAGCAATCCAATTACTGAGCAAATTGGCACAGGTGCCTGGTTACATAGCTACTTGGCATAGCCTCCACTCTGTCCTGGCAGTGATGAATGTGCTCGCCTTCACCCTCCGCCTCTGTCTGCTCTTGCCTGAGAGCCAACACCAGTGACCACATAAGGAGAGTGGCTGGCAGCTGCAAGTGCTAGGTGCCAAGAGGCAGATTGTATTCGATGGCAGCAGGATCAGGCACTGCGACCAGCTTCCTGGCTAGGCCTTTTGTCAAGGCCTTTTTCCCTAGTCTCTTTCCTGACTCCAGAGTACAGAATGCCTGAGTGGGGCCAGTATGAAAGCAGAGGAATTGCTTTCCAAAAATGAGGATTTTAGTCCATCCATTTTTAAATTTGTGGCATTTGCCCAATTTGCAATTTATGGGATCATGGTATATGACAGCCGTACTGTTAAGTGATGCTCGTTTCACCATCTGCTGAGGGTGGTCAGGTCCAGGGCTGAAGACAGGCAATTGCTTCAGATGGAGGTAAGGATGGCTTTTAAGACTTGTTGCTTCTTCCAAGGAATACTGTTTCGTTTCCTCTCCATCCTCACCTTCCTCCAAGAGATTTAAACTATTCAAAACTCTGCAAAAATTAATTGATCTATGACACACCTAAGAACGGGCATGCCTGTCTCCATACAGTGTACTAGGGAGTTTCCAGGAACATTGAAAATGCCAGCCCACTTCTGGTATCTTGGCAAGGTTGGCAGACAACCCCACTGCCATTTGGGGTTGCTACTGATCTACAGCCCTCATAATCTGAAGTAAAGATAGCACAGGAAATCCAACATGACTTTTATTGTTCCGGTATGTTGTCAAGATATTGGTCATCTGGTGGGCCTCCTTGGGCATCATGTCAGAAATAACTTCTGGGAACTCACCACACACGGCAAAGAAATAAAAGAAAACCTGGCCATGGCAAGCGTCCAGAAGTTGCAACGTAATGCCAAAAGAGCCCACACATGTCTAGTAGCTCATGGTTTGGAGAAAAGCCAGCATTCTATAGCAAAGATTTAGCATTTCTCTGTGCGCTCTGGAGGATCCCCTGATTTCTCTTTTCACACTTGTGAGGACATTTATTATTTCACAGGGTTCCTCTAAAACAAAGCAAAGCAGCCTGCGGATTGGAGCCTTTGGGGCACCAGTGGTGGGTTAGAAGCCTGGCTTTGTTATGGTCTGCAACATACACACCAAAATATGGCTTGTAAAGACAAAGCCCACTTGGGTCTCACTCTGGCCCCCTCTATCTTGCTAAAGTGCTCAAGGGATGGTTGCTGGAACAGAAATAATGAAAGTCTTAGTACTTGATGTGCTAAAACTAATGGATACCAGAACTGGATAGAACACATACTTGCCCATCCTTGGAAGGAAGCTCCATTTAACTCAGTGGAAGTCCTATCTGAATAGACATGTATATGATTCCACAATAAAATACTTCAGCAGCAGCCTCCCTCATTTCATAAATGCAGCTACTGTGTGGCTATTTGTTTTTCTATATATTGTATTTATAACTAAAATCCTCAAGGCCATTTGCAAAACATACATTCATTACAGTGTATAAAACTTTAATGGATATAAAAGACATATGCAAGCCACAGATTCCCTAGAAGCCTGAAGTATGCAAGCACATCACTTTGCTATCTTTTCTGAAGAAATTCTTCTCTAGAAAGGCACTTTGAGTCTATGAAGAAAAATCAGATGCACACAATTTTAAAAACAGAAAAGTACCAGGTTGGTGCCTCTTCTTTTCCTTCTGCCCTTACAGAGTGGTTAAAAAAGGTCCCAGACTGGTGACGCAGCATAACTTGACTGAAATTCACCAGTAACTACACCCTTTACCAGGTATGGTTTATATCTTCCAGGAAGAATGTAACCCTGAAGGTCTTGCCAAGGCCTGGATCCAAAAAGTTTATGGTTCTGCGAAGAGCTGGCCTTACGGAAGGCAGAACTGAAGTTGACCTTACAGGGCAGAAGAAAATAGTTCAAGGTTAAAAAGATGAAAAACTAAAAGGGCCAACTGAATAGGAAATAGATTCAAGCTTCAAACTACCCCCAAAAAAATGCTCACAAGAGACAAAACAGGCAAGTTCATTTGAATCTATTACAATCTGTTCTGGAGCTGGAAAAGTTCTCCAAAATGTCCAAAATTTTGCTCAGACATACCAAAAAATGGCATAATCCTACTATTTCCAAAGACACTATGTGGGACTGAAAAATGGATGGGCACCAAATTCTTTAGAAGCTTCTTGCTGTTGGAGCTTTGTGTGTTTGGGGGTAATAGTGTAAACTGGATTATTTAGAATTTACTTGTAGTGATAAGGCACATGGAAATAAGGAAAGTCCAAATGGAGGATGGAAAGTCCACAAATAAAATGGATAGAAATGAAAATGTGTGAGCAGTCAGATCTGAAGATGGACTGAAGGTTTAAAGTGAGGGTGTGACCATGGCCCAAGTCCTTCTAGAAGGCCAAGTGCACAGACTTGCATAAATCCACCCCCTGGAAGGCTCAAATACAACTGACCACTTTTTTATGGAAAGCAGTATAGAAACAGTTTTAAATAAAATATTAAATAATAAACATCCCAGTGGAGAGCAAAAGTGGACAGTTTCTTGACGATATCATCTCAGGGCTGTATTTCCACATCTCCAAATCAAGGAGAACTTCTCTTACTCTGGCCTACAATGGGTACAGAGTATTTCACAACCTGCTTTTGCATGCACAACATTTGCTTTTTCACTCTGCAGTAGCATTTCCCTTCAATACAACGCCAACTACATATAGATAATTCCAAATTTCTTCTCTAGAATGAAACATTTCAATTCAAGTTACTTTCACTATAATATCAGTGAAACCTAATTCTGAGAGATGCCGAAAACCTTTGACAGATATAGCTTCTGCTTCCAGAACAGTGTGCACTTTCTGAAAATATATTATTTTAGAGTTAATTTTTAAATAAACTCTAATTCTTGGCTTAGAAATGCCTTTTGGGTACATCTTATGAAAAACAGTCCTTTTTCAAACTACACCCAGGCATACCTAGAAGCTACTGAACAGAATCCTCATCAGATGACCAACAGTTCCCAATTGAGAACATCTGACTGGACTCTGAACTGCACAGGTCACTTGTTTGGACTTTACCTGCAAATCCAGTTATTTGTTACCAATGTGTATAAAGTTGTTGACAGAGATATCTCACATTCTTAGATGTGACTGTCACCAATTGAACTCTTCTTCTCACTGCAAATAACAGGAGCAATGGTGAAGTTCTAGGGTAGCTGGAGCTGAAGGGAGTTGCAGTTAAATAGTTTTCCAGTCCTGATCTGTCAAAGGACCTCACTTTACTAGCTATTTATGGACACGCATGCATGAACGCACACACATATTAATTACTGTACATCAAAGCTGACTATGAGATCCTCCAAGCAGCAAGGGGAAATGCTATTTTGGAGAAATAATAATGACCCCTTGGTGGTCATTAGATTGCCCAGTTCTTGGCAGCCAAGCAGGAACACTTTGCACCATTTTCCAGTTGTGCAGCACCCTTTATAGCCATAAATGCGTATGACTTGTTAGCGCAGTGGAGGAATGAGCAATCTGTGCAGAGAGTCTGCTAACCCATGTTCAACCACTGCCCCTCCCTTTTTCATGTCTGGAGGCTCTGTACATAACAAATATGTGACAGATATCACGATTCTTTTGGTTGGGGTCCACCCACCTTCTTAGATTTTCTTAAATTGGGGGATATTCAAGTTTTTTATAAAATAAAATCTTGAGCTAATCGAGTGTATTTCTTCAGCATTTCTGCAGCAGAAAAATTATTTAATGTTAGGAGGCTTTATTATAATTTTATGCTGGGTCTAGGGATGGGCACAAATGCATTTTTTGCATTCAAATTCAATTCAAATTGAATATTCAAATATTCTATTCAAATCAAAATTTGAAAATCCAGATTTTTAAAAATCCAATTCGAACTTGAATATATGAATGTCAGGAACATTCATATCTGATTTTCAAATCCACTCACATTGCTTTTTTGGCGTTTCCATTTCATTTGCATCCCATTTGCATCCCGTATTATAAGCGCAAATAGACCCGATATTCGGATGCAATATACAATTACAAATTATAATGAAAATCTGAATTCAATCTGAATTCAAAAATCCAGATTTTCAAAAATCGAATCCGAATTCAAATGTCAATATTCATCCAATTCAAATAGGATTTTTGAATATCCATGCACATCCCTAGCTGGGACCATAGTTTTTATGTTTAGGCAGGTGAATGGGTAGAATCTAAATTATAGGAAATCATGATTAAATTTCTCTGTTTCCTAATAAATAATAACTCTTTTTTGTCCACTAAATGTGATGCACATAGCAGGAACCTGGTTTAGATAATCATGACCAAATATCTTATATATCAAACTTAGCTATGGTCACACCTTCACTTTACACATTCAGGCTGAATGCTCACACCTCATTTCTATCTATTTTATATGTGGACCTTCCACCTTCCACATGGATTTTCCTGAAGAAAGTTTAACGTAGAGGTGTGACCACAGCCCCAAAGTTATAGTTGACCTTTTAAAGCAATACTTATGTAGATTCTTTTTTTGTTCTAAAGCAATTGTTAATGTGATGGCATATTTTGCTACAAATACATGCTATACTAGAAGCCCATACACAGAGTGCTTTGCCTCTTCAGTTCTTGCTATACTGTACTTAACATCCAAGGCAAGCCCATCAAGAAAACTAGATGAAGTCTAGCAATGAAACTTGGCTTTGGCATTCTATTACTCTGGCTTGGCTCCGTCATGTGTTCATTTTGGATGCAAGTATTCCTACTTAATGAAAGTTATTAATAGTAATTTAATCATATGGATGGGGGAAGAGAAGCAGCCACTGGGCCAGAGAATCCAGGATAGTTCTAGACATGTTAAATAAAATGGTATTTAACAAAGAAAAATGCAAGGTTCTGCACCTGGGCAAGAAAAATGAAAAAAGCACATATACAATGGGAGGAATTCGGCTGAGCAGCAGCACATGTGAAAAAGACTTGGGTGTCCTGGTAGATCATCAACTGAACATGAGTCAACAGTGCGAGGCAGCTGCAAAAAAGGCAAACGCAATCCTGGGGTGTTTTAGGAGAAGCATAGAGTCCAGATCACGTGAAGTTATTATCCCCCTCTACTCTACCTTGGTCAGACCTCATCTGGAGTACTGTGTCCAGTTCTGGTCACCCCAGTTTAAAAAAGACACTGACAAGCTGGAGCAGGTTCAAAGGAGAGCTACCAAGATGGTGAACGGTCTGCAAACCATGTCCTATGAGGAACGACTTAAGGAACTAGGAATGTTTAGTCTACCAAAAAGAAGACTGAGAGGAGACATGATAGCTGTCTACAAATACCTCAAGGGTTGTCACAAGGCAGAGGGATCAGCCCTGTTCTCACTCTCTCAAGGAAGGACTAGAAACAATGGGGTGAAACTGCAGGGGAAAAGATTTAGTTTAGATGTTAGGAAAAAATTTCTAACAGTAAGAGTGATCAACCAGTGGAACAGGCTGCCACGGGAGGTGGTTGGCTCCCCTTCGATGGAGGTCTTCAAGCAGAGACTGGACAGCCATCTGTCTGAGATGGTTTAGGAGATCCTGCCTTGAGCAGGGGGTTGGACTCGATGACCCAGGAGGTCCCCTCCAACTCTACCATTCTATGATTCTATGATTCTAGACTTCTTTTGTGGCTGCCATCCTCCTGAAACTCTGGTAAGAGAACTTCTGTAGTTTTGCCCACAGTGTAAAACAGTAGTAGGGCAGAAATGTAATCCAGTCAACCACTGTAAGTCAATGGCACAGTAGAAGGGATGCCAGATCATCACGGCAAAGGGAGAGATCCAGTCAACCAGGGTGCCAGCAGCACTATGAACAGGTGACTCTAATGTAAGCCAATTGGGCCTCAAAGTCAAATCACATTTCTCAATGTTTCCAGGCTGCATTAAGAAGGCAAAGTCATATTTTATGAACTGTGCAATGCAAGGCAATTTAGACAAAGCTGTGTTGTAGAAGGTCCGACTGTATTGTAAAACCCAGAGGATACTTTAGAGATCCAGAAGACATCCTGTGTTCGATTATGACGGGGGTAAGCAATCAAAACGTAACAGTGCAATTTAAAACATGTCTTATCAAACCCATTGGGGTCATGAATTAGCAAAATTAATCCATGAAATTAGGATCTGGGACTGTAGAGCTGCATTCCATGGCTGTCAACATGGTGCCTGCCCTACGGTGCCCTGCATGCAAGGGCAAAGAGTCCGGGAAAGCAGAAATTCACCTGTAACTAACAGCAAATATGACAAAGGTTCTCACTGCCGTTCCACAAGGGCTATGAAAGGAGGAAAGGGCAACTAGGGTCCAAATTGGAAATGAGTGGGTAGTTTATGAATAATAAGTGGATGCATCCATAGAAGAAGGAGAAGGAGGAGAAGGAGAAAAAGGAGAAGGAGAGTTGGCTTTTCTGCCCCACTTTTCTCACCCATTTAAGGGGACTCAAAGCAGCTGACAAAGCTTTCTGTTCTTCTCCCCACAACAGAACACCCTGTGAGGTAGGTGGGACTGTGAGAGCTCAGGAGAGAGCTGTGACTAGCCCAAGGTCACTCAGCTGGCTTTGTGGAGGAGTGCAGAATCAAATCCAGGATTCCCAGATAAGAGTCTAGTTCCTTAGCCACTATACCAAACTGAGCTTTTGTCATTTTTAGATTTCAGGGTAGTAAATGAAACAATACAATCAACCCACTAATATATTTAGGTGCCAAACCCATACTTCATCACCAGTCAAGTAGTTCTTCTGTCTTAAAAGATTGCGTGAATGGGCAAATAAATGCAGTTTCCGTGGCAAAGAGTACAGAAGCATCAAATTTGTGACTTCCTGGTTTCTGGTCACTTGCTGTGTTTGGAGCTGTGACATCTCCTGGTTACTAAACAGGCTCCCAAGAAAATGCTGAAATAAATGGAGGTTTAATGTACTCATGCAGTGCCTTGAATGACACCAAGAAACTTGCTTCTGACATAATTGCTCATGAAGTGATAATTCTGGATTGTTCCACTTCTGGCTCCTTATTACCAAGCCTTCCCATAGAAGTGCATTCCATCCCAGGAATCTGTATCTTAGACAAGAGATGTGTGGCTGATTCTCTGGGAGGCCTTCTTTAATTTATTAGCAAGGTACTTCAAAATTATTATAGTAATGGTGTCCTGTTTCAACCTGCATTTAATGATAATCCCATGTTGAAAAGAGAGCTTAGAGTCCACGGGAGATTAGAGTCCACGGCTCTCAGTTCTTCAGTTCAAATAACTGCTTCCATATCACCTTCTGAACCTGTAGGTTGGGAGAACAGTGTAAACTTTTCAGGGGAGGAAAAGTGCACAGCATATTCACCAACATGTCCCCCCCCCCCCCAAAACAAAAGCAGGGGCAAACCCTTTTGTGCATCTAATGAAATTGCATGACCCTAGAAAGCAAGTCCAGCTTGTAGGGAGTGGGTGGGAAGCAACCGTGAGAAGTATTTGCCTTGCATCCAACTGGCCTTTGATCTGCAGCAGTTTTGATGCAAATCTTTGCTCCCTGCCCACATTCCCATGCAAGCCAGCACTGATCTACACCTGCCCATTCTGGAACTGGTAGATTAAAGACCCTTTGCCCACTCTTCAATAATGGCAAAAGACTAGAAAGCCAATCCCAGGAGCCCTGATTTGACACCTTATTCACGTGACAAGAAGGTCAGAAGTCCTGAACAGGTATTGAAGGGGAGGCAGCTCCAACCCACTGCACATTCATAGCAAACTCATAGCAAATGCAAACGGTGATCAGCTTAATTTGGCATCCATGTAAATCATCATCTTGCTTGAGGAAACACATTAAGGCAGCATGCTTGTTTTTCCACTCGCGCTAGGGCATAAAAGCAACTTTGCCAGGCAGCAATCACATGGCTTCAAGGTGCTAAGCTGGCAGAGAGGTTCACCTGGTATTTGGCATCTTACCTTCTTGGCAACCAGCTTAACATTTGTGCTGACAGCTTGTGAATTTTTCAGGCAGTTGGGCTCCTAATAGCCTATCAGATGCCATGTCCTCAGAACACTATACTGAAAGAAAGAAAGAAAGAAAGAAAGAAAGAAAGAAAGAAAGAAAGAAAGAAAGAAAGAAAGAAAGAAAGAAAGAAAGAAAGAAAGAAAGAAAGAGGAGGAGGAGGAAGACAGAAAGAAAAAGAGAGAGAGAGGAAGGAAAACATAATACATTTCATGTACAATATTATCATTTCTTAAGGGATGAGTTCAAAGTGAAATGCCACCCACTTTGGTTTGTTGGGGGGGGGAATTAAAGTTTTTATTGATCTTTTTAAAAAATCAAAACAAAGACAGCAATGGCTGATCTTCAAACACAAACAAACAGTGACCTACTGAGAAGCCCAAAGCAACAACAACAACAACAATAAATGTTTAACAGCTCTAAACTAAGATATTGTACGCTGAAGCCTTTAGGAGACATTTTGAGAAGTGATGTCTTCAACTTGTACAAAACAAACACAATTATTCGCTGAGAATATTTTGAATAGGCAGAACCACTGGCATGGATATTTTTACTATTCAAATATATTCACTTGAAGAGAGAGAATAAATATACTTACATTTAAATTCATGTTTGAATGTATAATTGTGGAGTTAAACCATTGATCATTTGAACCCATACAACAGGGTAAAGGGCTGAGAAAAGGAGCTCAAAGTACAGTTTTAAAAAAAGGTGTAACAAATGCCAAAACCCACAAATAGCAAGGGAGCCAAAAACAGCATTTTCCAAACCCCATCCCATGCCAAAAAAAATGCTCAAAAGGTCCAGTTTCTGATGCCAAACTCTCAGATATATGCATTTAAAAGATCCAAGGGGACGGGTACCCATGTAAAAAGGGAGCATCACAGAATTGCCTTGTATATATACCAAATTAGCACTTTAAAAAGCCCCAAGTAATTAGGGAAAATTACAATAACATTCAGGAGCAGGAACATGAACATGGGTGACCCTAGAGTCATATTCTGTTGGAGTCTTTACTAGAGATGCGTGCTTCAAGAGCATAAGGGTTTGTGTGGCAGAAGGTATAGTCTTAGGCCCTTTCTTCATTGGGCCTTATTCCAGAATGTGTCCTAGATTAGGGGCCGTCTGTCTACATTCTAATGCAGCGTGGAGCATGCCATAGTCTGCACTAGCGTGTGGACAGCAGGCCACTATTCTGGGATATATATCAGAACAGGCCCAGAGAAGAAAGGGCGTTAAAAGCAACCAGTTCAAGGCCATCTTGTGCGGCACTTCAGTTTGCTTCAGTGACTGCTTCTAAACCTAGTTTTGACACCACATTGGCATTGCCATCAACTCTCAGTTGCGCATTCAGGGTGCCAAGGTAGGCTTGTGAACCAGTTTGGTCTAGTAGTTAGGGAGCCGGACTCTTATCTGGGAATAACAAGTTCAGTTCCGCCCTCTCCCACAAAGCCAGCTGGGTGACCCTGGGCTAGTCACAGCTCTCTTCTGAGCTCCCACAGCCCCACCTACCTCACTGGGTGTTCTGTTGTGAGGAAAAGAATAGAAAAGCTTTGTCAGCCACTTTGAGCCCCCTTAAATGGGTGAGAAAAGCGGGGTAGAAAAGCCAACTCTTCTTCTTTCAAAACATACAGTGGTGGAGGAAATTCACCCTTCTTGATGCCAGTGGCCAGATTTAATCGAGGATGCATCCAGATATCACTTATTCCACTAGATTTGGATATAAGTAAGCAACATCTGGATGCGATTGGCATGCAAGCCATGTTGCTGCCACTGCCTCATATAACCCTTAAATCGAGGCAGATCTGCTATGACTCTTCTGTGGTACCAACTCTGGCTTCAGGGAAACAAGTAGGGACATAGTCACTGGTTTTAGGGTTTGTTACTTTTAATAAAGTTTTCAGTGAATTTAATCTGTTATAGTTTTTTTAGAAACCCATTATAATAGAAAAAGGGTTCTACATCCAAATGATTAATAATCATGGTTAATTAGAATTGTGAATTCCTGATCTTCCCAGGCAAACTGCAACCCTCAAAGCTCGCTATTCTAAAAAAAATCTGGTAGACTTAAATCCATTGCCTAGAGAATGATTGTTATGGACAATGAAGCTCTGGAAACCCAGTAGAGGGTGGGGGAGAAGGAGCAGATTGGATTCTCATTAACAGTGTGGCTAAGAGGAGCAATTTGATGCATTCCTGAACTTCAAATTCTATCACTGAGGGTGAAACAGGCTCAAAAGAGGCACAGCTAATTTATAAAGAACCATGGTGAATGAGGGAAAGGCTAATGTGGCCACACCTAAGGTTTAATCCACCTTCAGTCCACCTTCAGAAAGAGATAACCCATCAGCAAAGTGACCAGTAATTTTCTTTCCACATTATCTATCCCAAAGGTGAATTACCTGAGTTATTTAACAGTAAAAGAAAGCAGCTTGTCACTTTGGCTTATGTATTCTCTCACTATGAAAGTGGACTGAAGCTGGATTAAATCTTAGGTGTGACCACAACCTAACTGTGGCAACATCCAGTCAGGGAATAAAAAGTGCTATTATGGCTTGAGTAGGTTGGGATTGCCACATGTATCTGTGACAACCACAACATAAATCCACATTATTATAGTGAAGACTCGCTATATCCTATTTTGGGAAAACCCAACTCTCAAAGCAGTTTTTGTCCTGAAACAATGCTATAACCTACCTATCTGGATGCTGTTGCTGGGACCTGCCATCTTGAAGTAGCCACCACACATATGTGGAATTGAAAAAAGATGGCCACACAGCAGTGGCAGCAATCATACACATCGGGCGCATCTCCATGGTCTCTTTTTGCTTCTCTCTTGCATTGGATTTTAAAAATGCATGTGGTTTGGCGCAATGCGTATTTAAAACGTACTTTCCTGTCCCCATGCAAGCCACCCATGCCTACTGCAGCGATGACAGGCAAAACCCTCAATTGAACCTCCATAACACAACACAGATCATCTCTTTACTTGGCTGCAAAGAGCTAAAAGTATAACTAAAAGCAGCTAGCTCTCTCCATAACTAATGCTTGTAACATAGTTACAAGCAAAACTGAAAGCAGCTCACTCCCTGCAGCTGCCTGTGTGCAGAAGCTGTCCAGCGAACTCTCTCTTTCTTTCACGTTATTGGGAGGGGGAGAGAAATTCTGTGCTTGCTATCAGATTGTAGGCTTGACTGGTGCGCCAACGTGTGGTCACCACCTCCCTCACACACTCCACAAGTACCTTTTGGGGGGGCTGTGAGGATGCAGCCTACATGTCTCACAAATTTTCAAAAGTCAAACTGCAACATACAGATTCATAATTCTATCTAATATTTTCAATATACTCCTGTAGGTTTTAAATGATTTAAATGTTTCGATTTTGATTTTTCCCTTACATTTGTCTTAAACTACCCAGAGGCATTAGCTTGGAACAGCATATAAAATAGGCTACATAATTAAATAATGCTTTCTATATAATTGTCCCAGGCATCTGTCAAAGAGGACTTCTCATAAATAGGCTTTACTCTAGTAGTTGCAATGTAGTTGCTGGGCTACCAACACATTTACTGTTGCTTGTGTAGCAAGGGCAGCAAAAAAGAGAATTTGGGGAGAGGGGAACTATGCTATACTAATGGTGAATCCCATGCCTTTGGGTGCCTCCAGACAGTAGAGGAAAATGTGGGGTCTTGTTTAGATCCCACAATTGCTTCTCACCATCCCTTGCAGACAGCAGAGCAAAATAGTGGAGCACTCCCAAGCCCTTACCATTTCTGGTGTTTGTTCCCGTGATGGTGCAGTGAGGCTGCGTCCCCAAAAGACTTATATACTTCTCTACTGTCACTCTACTGTCACTCTGTTGAAGTGGACTTTAAAAGTGCCATGCAAATCAGGAATAAGCATCCGCATGAGGCTCAGCAAAATGTGCGTTTTTAACCCACCTTCTGTCCCCATGGGAGCCGTGTTTTCTTGGCGCGCATCTTTTTCTCTCCGCCCCTGCTCTTGCTGATAGGGTGCCAGCGGGAATGGGGAGGGACTGCGCTTGGCGCGGCCACAACCAGGAAGACTATAGATGACAAGTCCAAAGGAAAAACAGCCATCGGTTCTCTGTTTGTCTCCCAGATCTTCCGCCCCCCGAAATGGCTTCTCGGGCCGACAAACATTCACTCTCACCACTTTCCCCTGTTATCTTTGTCAAAATCCACCCTGTCCAGCACACAATCGCTCATTCACTCACCACTTTCCGTGTTATTGCTGTCAAAATCCACCCCTAGCAATAATCTACTCATTTCACACCTCATAGTGATTGCAACAATGTTGCAATTCTGCGTGATTCTGGCTCTTTAGTTCTGAGCTTTAGAAAGGGAAGCTGCTTGTGTTACTGCTCTGTGTGCAGGTGGCAAGCCCCGCCCTTTTGCCATGGAGCGTCCCCAAGGTAAATGTTGCGAGGAAAACCCGCAACTTCCAAAAAGAGCTCTGAAAGTCTTATTTAAAGGGCACTTTTTTTGTTGCGGGTTTTCCTCATTTTGTAGCTCTGGAAGTTCGTTAAAAATCCTGGCATGGGGGCCCTCAGAGGCAAAATAAGAGTTTTAGAAGACTTTAAATTGCTTGGGGACAGGGCCCGAGTGTTTCTGGATATTCCCATGGCACAAACTACCTGGACGTATGCAAAAATACCCATGCTTGTGCAGTGGGTATTTTTGGCCAGGTTTTGTCCCTGCACTTGCACAGTGGGCATTTGCAACAAGGTGGATCCTGGGAGCAAGCACCAGACAAGGTAAGAAATATGGCTATACTGGAAAACCCAGGTTCAGAGTTGACTTTCCAGGACTTCACCACTATAATCTGGCATTATAGACCCTGTCTGGACTTAGGTTTTATTTCTTCTTTTCTTGGAGAAGCCTCCAGCAGAAGAGTCTTAACTGCAATTCTTCACACGGGTACAATATGCAATTTCAGAAGGGCATTTTCCAAATGTTATAATGTTCTCATTTAAACATCTTCCCATAGTAGCATCCGCACTAGGAAACAGAATGAGAGAAAAGGGAAATGGATTATATTTCTAAATTTGAAAGAGGTAAGAAACTGCATTTTGAATTTAATTTCTCCAGAGCAGTATTTATTTATTATTTTGCATAGTAATGTTCTTCCCTGGCTTTAGCAAACTTTGCTGTCTATTTATTCTAATATCACAAGCACATTTTTCTCTTTTGGAATTATGCATGAGTCTGAGAAGTGAATACAGTTCCCAGCATTCCCATTTCTATTTCATATCCCTAGCAAAGTGCCAGAGCAAGAGCCTGGGAAAGCCACTAATCTCCTCCATTAATAAGACAAATAAAAATAGCAGTTGTGCCATGACGCGATAGTAAAACTGTAATTTAAGGGCTGCTAACATTAGCCAATTTATATGCTAATTTTAGTACCAGCTCTCCCTCCCTCAGGTAGGGACCTGAGGAATGTTCCAAAGGTCTGGACCCAACTATCATTAACAGATTAGTTAAATCAGCATAATACTGGCTACTGGTTTTGCACTGGATGAACTTTACTCTCTGTACTCCACTGCTTTATTACTTGGGCCGCGGCCCCATGCACTCTATAGTCCGAATCGAATCCAAATTTGACAAGGAGCATCTCCATGCAAAGACCCCAAACAGGACTACATGTGGACCAAATCCGCATTAAATTTAGTCCTGAAGAAAACTGTTCTCGCTACAGTTCAGGAGGCAAGCCCACATTATTTTGGAGGCTGAGTCCATGCATTGGAACCCTCCCAGGTTACTAGGGGAGGAGATTGATTCTCGCATCTGAGCCCTACCCAGTCCTGGTGTGTCTACTGCAGGCAGGTTTTACGCCCTATCCTGTGTGTTGGAGATCACAAATGTTCGGGCACTTTTGGCAATAAATGGTGGCTGAACAGAAACGAGTCTCTTTCAGCGACCATTATTCCACCCACCCCCTTCCCCAATTGCCAAGTCAGCAAGACAAATAGAAGCTTCAGCACCCCAGTTTTACAGCAAAAGATGTGATTGCCATCCCACGAGTCCCTTTCTGTGACCATTATTCCACCACCACCCCGTCCCTGATCCCCAAGCCAGGCATGATAATTTAATTTCAGTGGCTTAATTTAGTGCACGAGCACTAAACTGCTGTACTGGGTGGAGCGGAGGTGTGCACATCCAGTAGCCTGCCACCAAACCCAGTAGCGGCTTTGCAGAATGATCTCGCTTTTTTATTAAAAAAAAATATTATATTTTTATTGCCTTTTGGCCCTATGTGCCGCAATCTGGGAAGGAGGTGTTGGGTGGCATTTCCACACCATCACTACAGCAGGCAGCACAGGGGTGGCAACGTCAGCCTGGCTTCCAGCAAGGAGAGAAAAAGATGCTGTTCCCACATGCAGGGGTTTAGCGTGGTTTGCATGGGGACACCCATAGTTGAATTGAGTCCGCACTATCAGCAAATGCATGGGGACGTTTCAATCCCAATTCAGCCCTGCACCTGGCTTAAAAATTTTCCAGTCCACACTAAACAGAGTGCATGGGGACCCAGCCTGACAAATATACATAAACTGATATATATTGAGTTCTGTTGCTGAGATATTTCAAATAATAAGGAAGATCAGTGGGCAAGAACTTGTCCAGAAGCTATGCCTTCTCTTCACCATCCATGCTAGGGATGTGCATGAATATTCAAATGCATTCAAATAGAATGTCTTTGAATTTAACAATTCGATTTGAATTTCAAATTTTGGATCTATTTGTTTGAATTGTCTGGACATTCATACGTGTATAGGTTCGTACATGATGCGTACTTGAAGATCTGCATCTTTCCGGCATCAGTACGCATTTGTACCGATACATACAGGATGAAAACAGGCTGCATATGGGATATTACGGGACACATACAGACATGTACGGATGCGTATGGATGTGTACAGACCCGGGGAAGATGCATATGGGCATCTACAAATGTTGTTGCCATTCTAAAGTGCAAATTCGAATGAAAAATTCAAACAAATAGATTTGAATTTGCTTAATGCGAATCAAATTTGGTTAAATTCAAATTTAAAAGATTTGAATTGAATTTTCAAGTATTCAATTCAAATCAAATCCCAAAAATTGCATTTGTGCACACCCTAATCCATGCTGCCTTCTCACTCGGCATGCCTATTACTGGGACCAAGAAATGCTAAGCACAAGACTTCTCCACAGAAGTGAAAACCTTGACCAATATCTGTACAGGTATACACACTAGATGTGCAAACTATGCATCCAAAACTAATGAATGTTTTGGAGTGAGCTCAGGGCCACTCTGCTATTCCTAGATAAATCTATGTTAGGGATAGAATTTGGTTCGTGGATACTTTTAGCAGATGGCACACAAGGCTTCCAAGCAGAGGAGGATGGTACTTTAGGAAGATAAGAGGAGCCATGCTGGATCAGGTCAAAGCCCATCTAGTCCAGAATTCTTTTTTTTTTAATATATTTTTTATTGATTTTAAAAGCAATATGACATTAAGAAAAAATAATTAAACAATATCTATCATACAATTTCTTGTATTTTCTCTTAGTATGTATTGCTTTATTATTCTGTATGACTTCCCCCGTTTCTCCGACTTCCCTTCTTAATACCGCTTGTTCCTTTGCTTCTTTATTCATTCTTGTCATTTTCTGACTGCCTTCTTGTTTTTTAGTCGAAACCTTCTGTCGACACTTGTTGTTCATGTAGATAGTTGTTTATTATTATTATTATTATTATTATTATTATTATTATTATTATTATTATTATTATTATTATTATTATTATTATTATTATTATTATTATTATTATTATTATTATTATTAATTATTATTAATTATTAATTATTAATTATTATCCATCTAGTCCAGAATTCTGTCTCACATGGTGACCCACCAATGACTTCTGGGCATTCTCAAGCAGAAGGCAAAGGCAAAGCTTTCACCTGCTCTCAAATCTCTGCAAATGGTCTCTAACCTGGAAGAAGTACCTATGCATCAATTCTAGTAACCACTGATAGATCTGCCCTCCACAAATTTACCCAGTCCTTCCTTAAAGCTACCCAGGTACTAGTATCACTACCTCTTCTTCAATGGCAAAATGTGCAGGAATAGAGCCAATGTAAATTTGACCCTGATGAAAAGATTGGATGCATAGAATGCTGGATTCTTGGAGCCGTATGGGCCAAGGGCTCCCTACTGGGCTCCTGAACAGAGATGAGGCAGGGACTTTGTGCTGGCATCTAGACAGAAATGAACCAGGATCTTTGTGGTGGGCTCCTGGACACGGACATGGGGAATCTGGCCTGTTTTAATACCATTTTCAGACTGGATTTGTCTGTAGACAAGGAGGGTTTCAGAGTTGCTTTATGGAATGCCTAGTATCCACTTCACCTGGAGCAGTTTGGTTTCCCATCTTGGACATTTCTAATCTCATCAACACAAACTTGACGGGGTCAGATTTGTGGAGTAAGCACTTGATCAAATTTGCTCCATGGCTTTTCTGGCTAGGCAAACTGAAGTAGCTTGCAGCAACTGCATCCAATGTCATATTGTCTAAACACAATAGAATCTGCTCGACACATAGTGTGCCATCTATCTAGCAGAACCACTGTTTATTTCACCATGGATGGGGAGTATCTGCAAAGAGCAATGAAGACATGAGAGTCTCATGTTACAGGGAGCTTTTCAAGTATTGACTGCACTCTTTCATCAACCATCCACAATGAGGGGGAAAGGAATAAACCCAAATAACATAGAGCTTAACTAGGTCAATGTATTAAGCTTTGAAAATGTAGGAGATCTTACAGTATCATTTTGTAGTACCAAAGAAAGAAGGGAAGGCCCACCTGGATGGATGCAAAAAGCAGTATTCTTGGATGCATTGGTAGATGTGAACTGTGAAGATTTAAGAAGTTGGAGTCAGGGGGAGGGGAATCAAAACCAGATACCCAAATCTAGCTAAGTAAACATGACATTGCTGGCCAGGTAATTCTTTTCTTCATAAATGATATTTCCTGTGTAGTGGACATACTGTGAAAGAGACACAATCCCCGTCAGAGCTGTGAGTTCACTCTGCAGGAAACATCAGTACAAAAGGGACAGACACTGTATGCTGCTCTACAGTGTGTTGTGCAAGGCAGTATTTGCTGGCACTAAAATGCAGGCCACAGCTAAAAGCCCAGAAAGCCTGGAACCTGCTTTTCTTTACATCAGATGCTTCAGTCAAATGAATGCTGATAATGATCTATGATAGTAAGTTGGCAGCTAGTTGATGGAAAACTTCCAAGCATTACCTTCAAGCTGGAGAAATGAAGAGGATATTTGTGAATGTGATATTTGGAAAGGAAAAGCACGTTTGTTTTAGTGCTGTGGGAAAAATGCTTAATGCTCAAACATTTCCTTAAAATAAGATTATAATGAAACATTAGAGGCAATGTTGTTAAAGTTAATCAAATGAGAAGAAAATGACATTCTAAGCCTGTGTCCTGTCCTCAAACCTACAAAATACAGTAAATCTAGTATTTCCTGATATAGTTTTATCTGAGTGCTAGACAAGAGACATCTATCTAGAGAATTAGGGCTTGTGTCCCCTGAATCTTGAAGCTCAAGGGCATTCCTAAATTATCTGAAGTTCCAAGAAAATGAAGAAGAAATTTGTTAAACTGGAAGATGATCTTAGCACACATGGTATCGGCAGTAGATCCTTAAGTATTAGGAACCATGTTGTTTGTGGAGACATTTCTCCACAAAATGTATAGTTTCCTTGAAGAGGACACAGGTAGAGCAAATGAAGTCCTTACTCCTGAGCCAATTCCTATTCCTTCAGCATGAATGTTTCATAAACTCTTTCGACAGCTACCTAAATGCTCAACCCTATCTCCTGGGCCCTGGTCACCCAAGCCTAAGACAGGACTCCCTATTCATTAATTCAAACTGAGGTCGTACCAGTGCCGGTCACACTTAGGTCATCCTCAGGCCATTCTTGCCTTGGGCTGCATTGCTTTCTGCACAACCGACCGTTCTGCGTGATCGACCTAAACCTCGTATACAGAACTCTTGGCTTTCCATCCCTTTTGCTGTGTCAAATCTACCTCCTTTCTTTTTGGATGCCATTCTGTCACTTAAGTGAGGCAAGGATGTGTGGTTGCAGTTCTTCTTTAAGCCTGCTCCCCCACCTCCATGCCCCCTTCCTTTTTTATGTGCTTTTCCTCTCTGTGCAATTAATTTTTAAAATAATAATAATAAATTTGAATAAAAATGCTAGATTGAGGAATCATATACATAAACTGAGGAGAGAAGGGGAGGTGCCTCACGAACTTTGCACATGCCGATTGGCCAAAGGAAAGAATGGACCCAACCCAACCCCAGCATAGTGCAGTCTCTTTTAGCCTGTCCCCCACTCACACTTGAGGAAGTGAAGACAGCCTGGAATGCCAGGATGGGCTGAGTCCTCCTAAATCCTGTAAAAATGAGGACTACAGTTAAGACGATCTAACGGGGTAGGCCAGCTTGGAAAATGAATTAAATTAAAAATAATGTGAGTAACACGACCTGAAGACAATCTGAGGTCATCCTAAAGTACTTGTGTGACCAGGGTCCTGCTCAGTTCTATCCAAGGGGGTGAGGTTGAGCAGGTAGGCAGAAGACTTAAAAAGCAGCTGCCAGAAAGTGCCTGGGAAAATGTAAGCCGAAGGACTATTTCCTAGCTTGTGAGAAGAGCCTCATTTGTTCTACTTACAAACATGACATACTTGTACTTTGCCTCCACTTCAGGCAACTATACTTGTGGATGCCTAAAGAATCTTTAACTCAGCTTTTTTTTTAATAATTTTTATTAATTTTCAGTACAACAAGTGTAACAATAAAACTTCAAAGTTCCTTGTCACCCCTTTTCCCCAATTGTCCTGTAATAATCCAAAAAAAAAAAAAAAGGATCTTTAACTTAGCCAGCACTAGCTAAATGCAAATGGGAGTCCTAGTGACAGCACCAGCGCACTTGTGAGAGGCCATTGGCAGGACAACCTGGTGTTCAATCGTGCCTGCATCACCAGTCCTGTGCTGCCCCTGCACATCTTCCATGCAGAAGAAGTCCAGTTGCAGTGTGGATAGTGCTGTGCTAGCCCTGCAAGAGTGGAGCAGTTTTAATTGCTCCCTGCCTATAGGCACAAAGGATACCCTGGTACATTTGGAGTCACTTCTAGGAAAGGAATAGCTCTGTGAAGTGCAGATGCTCCATGCCAGAGCATCTCCAGCACTGACTGAAACAGCAAGTGTGAGGAGGCTCACAGTTATGCACCCTAGAGGAAACTTTGCTTCTAAAGTACATACTCACACATGCATACATTTGAGTCCTCCAGATCCAAGAAAATAATTAACTCATTGCTAACAGAGTATCATTTCAGAAGCCATGCTCACCAGTGATATTTTTTGTATCAGCACTGGAAATAGTGAGTCCTAAATGAAGAAAATCATCGGTTGGTATTAGCAAAAGTTTAGAATCTCTTGTTTTTAGCTCTATTATTCTGTTGTAAACATATTCTGTAAAACATTTATACAGTGCCTGACGAAAGTTCTGTCGCTTATCCATGTTGTTGAAACCAAAGCCTATAACCTGACTTAAAATTCATCCATTGGTTTTAGAAATAACTCATATGAAAGCTGAAACCCTCCCAAATGAGGTTTTTAAAAAGAAAATAAATTTGCTTCACTGC
Organism: Aspidoscelis tigris stejnegeri; assembly: GCA_023333525.1. Taxonomy (NCBI): domain Eukaryota; kingdom Metazoa; phylum Chordata; class Lepidosauria; order Squamata; family Teiidae; genus Aspidoscelis; species Aspidoscelis tigris. Next base: position 44,621,985 of record JALMGA010000003.1, on the reverse strand, counting down.
TGAAATATTGATCATTTAATGAACACAGAAAGGTCAGATTTTGGCGAGACAAAAGTTTTGTTGCCTTGTCATATAATGCACCTAATCCTAGTTTACAGACTCACCTGTGCTCACTAATTGATCAGATAATTAGGGGGTGTATATAAAAAGAACTCCAGCACTCCAGACCTTCACTTGAACTGCAACTTGACCTCTGACAACATGCCAAAAATCCACCCTGCGACCAAAGCCTTGATTATCAGGAGACTGAAGACCAGATCCTCTGCAGAGGTGGCTGGCACCTTTAATGTGTCTCAGCGTCAAGTACAAAGAATTACAAAAAGATTTGAAGAGACTGGAGATGTTTTTGACAAGCCCAGGTCTGGCAGACCCCGCAAGACAACTGCTCAGGAGGAACGTTTGTTGGTTCGAAAACCAAAAGCCAGCCCTTCTTCCACTGCAGCGGAGCTCCAACAGGCCTGGTCACCTCAAGTCCCTGTGTCAACTAGAACAGTTTGTAGGATTCTGTCTCGAAATGGCCTCCATGGTCGAATCAGTGCCCCGGAGCCAGCACTAAACAAAACGCTATTAAAAAACCGTGTGGCATTTGCCAAGGCCCACAGCCTACTAAATGGATGGACGCTGGAAAAGTGGCAGAAGGTGGATTTCTCAGATGAATCTTCAGTTGAATTACACCACAGCTGCCGCAAATACTGCAGGAGACCTACTGGAGCCCGTATGGATCCAAGATATACCCAGAAAACAGTTAAGTTTGGTGGTGGAAAGATCATGGTCTGGGGTTACATTCAGTATAGGGGTGTGCGAAACATTTGCAAGGTGGAAGGCAGTATCAATAGCCTAAAATATCAAGACGTATTAGCTACCTCTTACATTCCCAATCATAAAAGGGGTCAAATTTTGCAGCAGGATGGCGCTCCATCTCATACATCCATCTCTACATCAAAGTTTCTCAAGGCAAAGAAGATCAAGGTGCTCCAGGACTGGCCAGCCCAGTCACCAGATATGAACATCATTGAGCATGTTTGGGGTAGGATGAAAGAGGAAGCTTGGAACACAAAACCAAAGAATCTTGATGAACTCTGGGAGGCATGTAAAACTGCATTCTTTACTATTCCTGATGACTTCATCAATAAATTGTATGAATCATTACCGAAACGCATGGATGCAGTCCTTCAGGCTCATGGAAGTCACACAAAATATTAAATATGGCTCTAATAGCACCACAACTTCATTCACCAATGTTATGAAACATATCTTTGTATTTGAAGTGAATTATCTGTTTGATTTTCACATTACTTTTTGTGGGCGACAAAACTTTTGTCTCACCAAAATCTGACCTTTCTGTGTTCATTAAATAATAATAATAATAATAATAATAATAATAATAATAATAATAATAATAATAATAATAATAATAATAATAATAATAATAATAATCAACGTTTATTTATAGTGCCCCTTTCACCAAAGGGCATAACAACAAAACAAATATAATCTAGAATAAACAAAACATAACAGACAATACACCCAACAATACCCCCCATAGAATTACAAAATAGGATAAGATAAATACCTCCAACTGAAATTCAAAAAAGAGCAAAACCATCAGCCGGCAGTTAGCTTATGAAACTGAACATATGCCATAACACCATCTGCCATCAGCCAATGGGCTGGCTTCAGACTGAAGAATCGAAAAGATAAGTTTTCAGTGCTTTTCGAAAACGAAGCAAATCCTCCTCTAGACGAAGTGCAAGAGGAAGACTATTCCACAAACGCGGAGCAAGATCTTGAAAAGCTCTCAATCTGGATGGTGCTACTTTTGTAGATGGAACAAGTAACTGCCCCGTAGCAGCTGAACGCAGCGTCCTAACAGGGACATACCGTGACACTCTGGCTGCCAAATAGCTAGGAATCTTCAAGCATAGAGACTTAAAGGTCAGGACTAGTAATTTAAAAGAAACTCTAGCTCGAATTGGTAGCCAGTGGAGAGATCTGCGTGGTATTGACACACGAGAATATTTAGGTAAATTAAGAACCACCCGCACTGCAGTATTTTGAACTAAGGTCAAGGGAAGAAGAGAACATGAAGGGAGACCCGCCAATAGACTATTACAATAATCCAAGCGAGAAATTACCAAAGCTTGGACCAGAGACTTAGCAGTCTCTACTGATAGAAACTTACGAATCCTCCTAATATTTAAGAGATGAAAATTACATGCCTTCGCTGTTGCAGCAATAAAAGGACGCAAGGACAAGCGATCATCTAAACAGAACCCCAAGTTGCAAGCCGTTGCCACCGGGATCACAGGACAATCCTGGAGGATGACAGATGGGCTAGACAAGGGAGCCGCGGGACGCTCAGGCTGAAACACTAAAATTTCTGTTTTATCCATATTAAGCTTCAGTCGATGTTCTGTCATCCAATAAGACACACTAGACAAACAATCTGTAATAGCACTCCATGACGATGAATCCAACACATTAAAACTTTGAAAAATTTGAACATCATCAGCATAAATATGACGCTGGAAACCTTTATTAGATATAAGAAAACCAAGAGGAAGAGTATACAGTGAAAAAAGAAGAGGACCCAACACCGAGCCTTGAGGAACACCAGCCAGTAAGGGAACCGTGTGCGAGGAGATTCCTTGGAAAGCAACAGAAAAGGAACGGTCAGATAAGAATGATTGAAACCAACCGAGATCGTTGCCCTGTATGCCCAATGATGCCAATCGTGAACACATGATTTGATGGTCCAAAGTGTCGAAGGCGGCAGACAAATCAAGCAGAATTAAAACTGATGTCTGACGCCGCGACTTTGCCAACAAGATCTCATTTAGTACATGGTTTAGGGCCGTTTCTGTAGAGTGACCTTTCCGAAATCCGGATTGAAATGGGTCAAAGAAATTACACGAATTCAAGTAGGGCAGTAATTGGGATAGAGCCACCCTCTCTAGAACCTTAGAAAGAAAAGGAAGACGAGAAACAGGACGATAGTGGGCACAAATAGATGAATCCAAGCCAGGTTTCTTTAACAAAGGACAGAGCACTGCATGTTTAAAACATGCTGGGAAAATACCCATTAAGAGAGAACGATTCACCAAGTGTGTAATAAACGTCACAAACAAAGGCAAAAGAGACGCATACAGAAATGAGGGGAAAGGATCCATAGGGCAGGATGTAGGGGAAGATGATAATACAATCTGTGTAATATCTGATTCTGTAACTGGCAGAAAATCAAACTGAGAATCAACGGAAGGAAACGGCAGGTCAGCCGAAGGCAACGGGGGTTTGAGACCATTCACCAAGAAGGAATCAACAATCGAATTCACCTTCTGCTGGAAGAAAAGAGCTAAGTCACCAGCAGAGTGATATTGAGAGCCTCCGTCAGGGATCGTAGTTGGAGATAGTAGTGCCTTGAATGTGGAAAATAACTGGCGGGGCATCTTGGCTTGAGCGATAATTTTCATTTGCAAATATGATTGTCGAGAAGCGTTGAGATGAGTGTAGTATAAGCTGCACGCTGTCTTCCAGGTTTGGAGTGAAGCAGCTGAAGGGTTCCTTTTCCACTGTCTTTCAAGACGACGAACTGCTGCACGTTCCAGCCGCAAGTCCGCATGAAGCCAAGGCCGAGGTTGACGCTGTGTCACCAGGCGCATTCTGGAGGGGGCAACAGCTTCTACGGCTGCCCTAGTAGAGTTATTAAAGTGATCCGCCAGCAAATCTGGACTGGCTTCTTGCACTTGGACCAATGGATTTAAAAGATCCACACCAGAGGAATTAAGAGCATGTGCCACCGAGTCCAATGATAGTTTAGAAAAATCCCTACAAAGCTTCCTTTGGGTCACACGGGGGGGGGTGCTTCACAGTCCCCAAATTAAACGCCAACATGAAATGATCAGACATGCCTACATCCATCGCACTCATAAACTCCACATTTATATTTCGGCATAGACAAAGATCCAGTATCCCACCGGCTACATGGGTTGGAGGAGTATCGAGACTAGTTAAACCGAACATATCCAATAATGTAAAAAAGTTCTGAGAGAACGAAGAGTCGTCTTTATGGATGTTAAAGTCCCCACAAATTATACAGGTTGGGTAGGCCGAAACGAAGGATGAGAGCCAGTTAGAAAATTCATCTAAGAAATCTCCGTTCAATCCAGGAGGTCTATAAATCCCTGCCACTGATCAATATTTCAGCAGTGAAGCAAATTTATTTTCTTTTTAAAAACCTCATTTGGGAGGGTTTCAGCTTTATATGAGTCATTTTTAAAACCAATGGATGAATTTTAAGTCAGGTTATAGGCTTTGGTTTCAACAACATGGATAAGCGACAGAACTTTTGTCAGGCACTGTATATTGAAAATTAATTTTAGTTACTGCTGCATTGCTGAAAAAAGGAATCGAGTTAAAAAGACCACTTACTAGTATTTTTAAAAAAAATCTAAGGAATCTTGCCAGTTTGAGGGTGGGGGGGAGTGCATACAATTTTATGCCATGTTATGCATGGAAGAATCTTTCCCTCATACACCGCCAGGCTGTCTCTAGGTTCATACAGCCCCTTCAATCAAAGAGCAGCTTGGAAAGAAGAACTTTCACAGATGAAACAGTGGAAATTTCCGCCAGGTTTTCTTTGCCAAAACCCAACTCTGGACACTCAGTGCCAAACTGCAAAAACCAATTTGTTTTTCAAAGCTGTTTCTGAGCAAGCAAAGTTTTAAGTTGCTAGATGGGGCAGCCATCATTTACATTGTATGCAATCAATCTCTTAATTGTTCATAACATTTTTAATACCTGTCTGGAATGTGAACATACGTGTTTGGAATTATAATTCAGAGATATACAGAATTCTACTCATAGCCATCTAACTTATCTAAACTATCCCATGTCTAATCTTGCTCTTCTTCATTTGTAAGCTCCTCAAGGCAGGGCTTGTCTGCCTTTCTTGCTTGCAAAGTCATATGTAAATTTATGACATTATATAATACCTAGAAAAGGGCTTGTTGGTACAACGTGCCGGGTTTTTTTTTCATCTGCCCATACAAATCCTTAACCCCAGAAAATTGTGCCTCTTTTAAGGCCATTGGTCAAGGCTCCAATGTCCCATATAACCAAGGCAGGCAAAAATTCACTTTCTGCCTGCGACTCCTCCCTCTTGATTTGGATTCTGTTTCTACAATGACTGGGTACCAGATTCAGGATGAGAATGAGCCCTACAAAAGTGAGTAGATGTTTAAATACTGGTTGCATTTCCCAGATATTTTTGATACCAGAAAATTCTTCCTTCTGTGCAGAACTACTGCCAAGTTTACTCTCTATATAAAATATGATTCTGAGTAATAAAAAGGTGCATTTCATACTTTAAGGAGGGAGGCACAAACTTTCCCCCAACTTACAGAGATGCCAGAAACCACTTAGCTGGACAGTCTAATAGGTAAGTGACTGAATCGTGTGAGGAGCCAGACAGACTTCGGGATTTAAATGTTGGAGGAAAGAGACAACTTTTGCTAGATTTGTCCTGATGTTGTGCCGTATCTGCTTTTGAAAACACTTTTAAAAATATTGATTGGTTGAAAAATATAAATGCCCTCAAGTAGGCTGAATTTCATTAGCACACATTTTTGGCCATATAAATGTTAATTTCTTGGTGAAGCATTTACTTACATACAGTGTCGATGTGGTTAACCTTCTGCTCAGAAAAAGATCTCTGTTGCCACCATTTTAGCTCACAGGAGTCTAGTGGGTGTGAAGCAGAAATGTGACAGGTTAGTCCATACAAGCAGCTGCTAAAAGGCAGAGAAACTTTGTTGGCAAAGAAGTGGCAATTTTCTATTAAAGAGATGGAGAGGCTGAAAGCAGTTGTCTTACAGAGGCTCATTATGACAGCGTTTGAGAACTTCTAATTCAAATTTCCTCTGTGGTATGTCAGTGTTTGGGGCCAACTTACAAGCTTGGAAGGAAATACAGGTCTGCCGTCTCCAGTTTGCTGATTGACAGCTGCTGGAACATCACCATGTGGAGCATTGATGCACCAGGCCCTTAGGTGTCAAATGCTTTGCTGCCACCCAATGATCCTTCCTGGTATTGCTCTTTCTGAAACCTATCCTGCTTTTCTGCCACCAGCCCAGGTATAAATCTCTCCTGTTTAATTAAAAATAGCACTCACAGCTGGAAGCACTTTATACCTGGCAGTGACCACACTACAGCCTCACCTCACCTGTATGCAAATACTCTGTTCTTTTCATCAGCCTGCCAAGAGAAGCAGAGCTTTATCTGAATACCTAAGTCACAAAACCAGCATTGTGTCCTGGCAGTTAATTTTTACTGGCTTACAATGTACTTTACTTTGCAAAAGAGATAATGCCATCTAACCATGGCAAAACTTCTCAACACAGCTGTTAGTCTTTATAGCTGATCAAAGCATTGTGTGTGTGTGTGTGTGTGTGTGTGTTTCTTTTCTTCCCTGGCAGATTAGGTCTACACCAGACACAGATATTCCCTCATTGCTTTCCTTTAAGAATAGTTCCTTTTTTTACAAAGGCTAACTTGTTCAAAAATCTCTTTTGTGGTATCTCAGTGAAGCTGGCAAAGTTATATTTAAATGTAAACAGCAACTTATTGATTGAAATAACAAAAGAGCATTCCCAAAGACATGACAACAGCAGGAAGAATTCCAGTAGTAAATCTGATAGCTGCAACAATGAAGTAGGAAAGAGGTATAGATCTGTGATGGCAAGTTGCAAAACCTCCAACCACAGGCTCTCAGAATCAAAATATAGGTAAATATATGGGGGAGGGGTCTTCATAGCTGAAAAGGCCCTATCTGCTGCATCCACCTTTGCATCAGTTCCCTTATACAAACCAAAAGGATGGACATCTTAGCCATAAAGGCAAACAACATGCCAACACGATAACACCAACTCCAAAGAAGCAGGAATTAACCCTATTCTCCTCTGTCCAGATGTTCCACAGTGCCAAATGAGAGAAACAACTAAAAATTGTTGAAGTTGAGAAAATTGCCCCATGCCAACTCTTGCTCAGTGTTGCTTCCATTATGCAGAGCAGTTTACCAGAAAATGAAGAAGAAGGCTCATTTAGTCCTACTTGGAATTGCTTGTCAAACTTGCATACTATTTACTGTCCCACTAATCTTTACCAGTCCTCACCTGAGGAAGCTGGTGGGTTAGAATGTTAGACTAGGCATGGTCAAATGGTGGCGTCACACAAGTTGCTGAACTACTGTTCCCATTGTTCCTTGCCATTAGCTAGGCCTCATGGGAGCAGGACTGCCTGCTCTGATGAGCATGTGGCTCCACAGTTTTCTGTCTGGAGTCTTCCAAACCATAGCAGCCCATGAATTAGGTCTATAGGTTTGCAGGCAGCGTTCCCTTTGAAGTGTGCAGCTGCACACACTGATGTAACAAATGGGGTGATACTTGCTACCAGGAGCTAGTTCTTCAGCTCAAATTTTTCCCAGGCTCTGGCCGCATCTTCACGGCAACCTTATTTCGAATTCAAAACGTTTCGAGTCCTCCGAGTCCAGACGGCAGTTTGGCTTAACACGCTATTTCCATGTTAAACCACGCCAAACCGTTCTGAATCTCAATCCTGATTTCAACAGGTCTCACTCCGGCGCTACAGTGTAGCAAGGGAACAACTTCACTCCCGATTAACAATGTTGCAAATTTGCACAATTTCAGAACTTCAGACCTTTAGAAAGTGAAAGGAAGGGAAGCAGCTGAGATTCTGTATTAATGTTTAAAGGAATGGGGCTTTACTTGCTGCTGCTGCTGCTGCTGCTGTGTGCCCTGAGCAATGAAAAAGCCCTTCGGTCCCCTCCAGCCCAGCCTCTCGGCGCCAGGGAAGCAGGGGTGGGAAAGGGGGATCCAGACTTCTTCGATGGGGGTGATGAGGGAAGAGCACAAAGCTGGAAGAAAAGGGGGAGGGAAAGGGGGTGCAGAGGAAAGGAGGTGGAGAGCTGCACAGCCATGAGTGAGAGGTCTGAGACGTTTTCGCACGGGGCTGAACGGCACGCGTGGGAGACAGCTGCGGACACGGCATACGCATTGCCCGAGCGGGGCTTGCGCTCCGACGTGTCCGGAGCTGTCTTCGGCGCGTTCGAAATGTAGAGCACTTTAAAGTGCTCTACATGCATTCGAACGCGGACGAGCCGCCCGCAGGCGTTCGGGAGGAGAAGCATTCGCGCCTGCTTCTCCCTCCCTAACAGCTGCGGGCTTGCCTCTGACGCCGGCGCAGGTTTGGCAATCAGCTGTTTGACAATCAGCTGATTGCCGATCTGCCTCCGCGGCTGTCTCCACGCCCCTGGCCGGCCTTTGCCGGCCAAGACAGCTCCCGGCGCTTTCACCTTTCGCACACAGACGCGCCGGTACGCGTTCCGGCGCGTCTGTGTGTGAACGCTGAAAGCGCCGGGAGCTGTCTTAAGCTTTCCGCCTGAACGCGTTCCGTTTGGAACGCGTTGCAGTGCGGAAAAGTCTCTGATCTCTGTTACTTTGAACTAAGTGAGAGGGGCTGATCCTGGGAGGGAACAGCAATCAGAGAGAGGGGGTGGGCACCATGACTGGCAATGGGCAGGGAAGACAGGATTGCCGTGAGGACTCCGAGGATTGAATCCGAGATAAGGGTGCCATCGGGATACCCTCGGGATGTGGATGAATCGGATCAAGTTGAAAGCCGTGGAGACAGTTTCGACCCGGTTCAATTATTTCGGTTTCAGGGAAGCGATATAAGGCATCCCATGAAGACGCGCTCTCTCTGGCAGATGCTTTCTTAAGAACTGGATATCTGTCTTTTGATTAAGAAAAGCAAAAGTTTGGTCTAGTGGTTAGGGAGCCGGACTCTTATCTGGGAATAACAAGTTCAATTCCGCCTTCCCCCATGAAGCCAGCTGAGTGACCTTGGGCTAGTCACAGCTCTCTCCTGAGCTCTTACAGCCCCACCTACCTCACAGGGTGTCTGTTGTGGGGAGAAGAATAGAAAGCTTTGTCAGCCACTTTGAGTCCCCTGAAATGGGTGAAAAAGCGGGGTAGAAAGCCAGCTCCTTCTTCTTCTTCCCCAATCTCTTGCTTATTTACTCCTTGGTTTCTAGATTGCTTTGTAAAGATCTTGACAAGAAGCAGATGACTAGGCAAGTGGCTGCCAGAAAGCCCCAGGAAAGTCCAGTCCAGAGAGCTAGCTCCTGGCTTATGAGTAGAACTTCTTTCCAAAGGTCCCCTTAGAGAGAACATTTGTGACAGGGGTATGTGAGCCTCTGATTGGAAACCTCATTTGGGTGTCCTGCAGTACATTCTGGCATGTTGTGCATTAAAGCATAGTCTGCTTTTAACAGATCCTAAACTGAGATCCAACAATGTGTTATATACTCTTTGGGTTATGTTGGTATCATTTTTAGTGTGTGCTTTGTACATCAAAAAAGCAAATTCTAAGCCATCAACACTGAAAATTTTCTTAATCAAAAGACAGAAATTCCAGTTCTTAAGAAGGCTAATAAAGTTGCCACTCAAGTTCATTGTATTTTAAATTCTGAAAGGGAAAAAAAACCCCTCAATTTTTACCACCATACTTCAAAATATATTATTGTTGTTATTGTTGTTAATTTTAACACATTATAAAACCTTTTTAAAGAGATGACAGACAGACAGACAGACAGACAGACAGACAGACAGATAGATAGATAGATAGATAGATAGATAGATAGATAGATAGATAGATAGATAGATAGATAGATAGATAGATAGATAGATAGATAGATAGATAGATAGAATTTGTTCAAATAAGTCCTTCCATGTTACACCTTATGGAGTGAAAACTGTACTCTTCACAACAAAAAAAGGATTGAGAGAAACTGGCAGAAGACTCTATCAAATGTAATATTCTATGTGTTTAAAAAGTTATTCTTTTTAACGCATATAATAATGTTCATGAGAACTGCAGCATTAAGTCAAGCAACCATAGTTGAAGCCTTATGGAATATTTAAATTGGGAGGAGGCTATACTACTGTATGTGAAGTGGTTCTAGGCCTGAAAGAGACACAATAATGCAGCTAGTAATCCTTTACAGGACATTATAGAAGTAATATGACTTTTGTGGATGGTGACTGGAAGGGGACCTTCTGAATTCACTACACTTGTAGCATTGAGATTCCACCACAGCTCTGTTGCATTCACATACAGCATTAAAAAATGCTGATAAGGAGTGAATCGCATTCCCATCCCACTGTTTCTAGCATGGAATGTTAAAGAGACGGGGGGAATGGTTTGGCATGTGAATAGTCCAACCTTCAAACAGTTTTAAAGTCATCTTAAAAGGTCACCTCAAAGGTACTTAAAAATGCATGTGAACATACCCATAATTCAAAGTGGGTACAAGCAAATATTATAATGGATTTAGACAATACAAGCAAAACTCTGGTCATATAAATGGTCAATGTTACCATTCACTGGAGTTTCATCTTGCAGTTGGACCTTCTCTGTAGTGATGTCTAGCATCCATAATGCTCTTTCCTTTGATATTCACAAGGTGACTACAGTTTAGGGATGTACACAAATATTCATAACATACTCTAATCGGACAAATTTATATGAATTTGGGCATTCGTATATGAATTGAATGTTATGACATTCATACATTGATATTTGTATTCATACAAATGTTTTGGAACATTCCTTTGAATCCTTCAAAACATTCATGAACCTGGGGAGGTGGGAGAGCGGCTGCACCAGTCACATCTGCAATGGATCCAGAGTGCACTTGACATGGATTGAGAGCAGATTCAAAGTGGATTCAGAATGGATTTGACACTTTCAGAGTGGATGTTACGGTATACGTATCGGATATGTATCAGATACTTATGGATAAGTATCTGATATGTATGCATTCATATTGGGTATCCGTATAAAATCATACAAATACATTCATATCAAATAGAATCCTACCCCATTTGAAGAGTATCTATTTGAATGAATACCAATTTTCTTCCATTCGATTTGATACGAATTAAATGCAAAAAAACCCATTCATGCAAATCCTACCACAGCTACTCCCTTTAGATCTTCCTTTTCACCCTGATCTTCCTAGAATAGCCTCTTCTGTCTTATCCATGGTTTTCAATTATGTTTTTATGTAACTGAGTCTCCTTTTATTACTTCTATCATGGGAAGTGGAATATAAATAAATAAATTATAAAATGAAGCAACTTTTTTGCCAGTTGAATTATTTTCTATCTGCTGTCCTGATTATCCTACTCAAAAGTACATTGTTTATTCTGCCAGAATTTCTAACACATTTGAAGGCAAATGTCACCTACCTGTTCACTAGAATCCACTAGGAAAAAGGTCAGTTCCTACTTATTTTAATTTTAGTTACTCCCAAGGTATGTATCATATAGCAAGCAGCACAAGAACAATAAAAAATTGACTTTCCCTTCTAAGGGTAAGGTGTGTGCAAGAAATCTAGTAATAAAGGAGCAACAAAAGTCAGAAGGTATGGTTTTAAGAAGTGATGCACCAACAAAGGTCAGCACCATGGAAAGTTCCAAATGAGCAATTTGCTCCAAATGTGGCTAAAACATAAGTGGAATCTTTTCTGCCTAGTGATCCATGCTCTGCTCCAGCCTCTGTACTTTCTATGAGAGTTGGGAGTTTTGCAGTTCAGCTCCTTCCTCATGATTTTATGTTGCTCGCACTGTTAGTCTGACATGGAAGTTCAGCATACTGACTGAGGGCTCTAGTTCCTTACAGAGTGTAAACTATGAGAATAGGAAGTAGAAAGTGACAGCCAGGTGCCCCTGGGCCAAAGCATCCCTATCAACTGGGCCAGGACCCTAGCAATGCTAAAGTCCGAATCGCTTCTCCAGTCCTAATTCAATAGACGTAGGAAGAAGTAGCTTAACCATACTTGGCAAATTTATTTGATGAAAGGTCACAAAGTGCTCTGTGTAACACAGTATATATTCTTGTCCCTCCTTGTTCTCATAGCTCATACTATGATCACCCCACTATGGTCTTAATTCTCAAAACATGTTAACAGTTCCCACAGAATGCTATTGGCCCATACATAGATTAACCACAAGGGAAAGGCTGCATCTGTAATGAAAGCCAACAGAGATGGCTGAGACTGGAAAAAGGAAAAGATTGGGAGTGCAGTGGACTTTCTAACAGTGCTGACAACTGGGGTGCAGTCAGATAGAAGTTTTTTTGGGGGGAGGGATTACACAGGATCAGTGGACACAGAAAAAAATCCACCCTGCATCACAGTTTTAAAAATAAATGGCTAAAAGCTTCCTACTTCACTTCTATTCCTGATCATTGCCTTCCTTGCTCACCTCTCATTAGCTGCTGCTGGCCCAGGATTCCATGGCCCTAATTGGTCACTCAGCTATAGCAGATGTTTCCATGCTGGGATTGGATGCTCCATCCAATCTGACACGATCTGTGAGTTCCCCAAGAGTGCTGATTTGCGTCTGGGAAAGGAGTTCACAAGCAGAGTCTTCAGGACGTGGCAAAGCATTTTTAAAAAATTTCTGACAGTCCCCTGAATCTCAGGTTCATCTCAGGACTACTCTTTTACCCTGTCTAATCACAGCTCCATCCATGGCTCTGGGGCCTGGTTTGGATTTTAGCACCCCTGCTTCTTCAGCTGCTGCTGTTCCAGCACTCCTAGTTGATCTTCTCTCTTTTGAGTCCCATTTACTGTTTATAGAAGCAGATAACTGCATATTTGTCAGTTTTCAGATCTATAGCCTACCACTGTACAAATATGTCATCAAACATGTCAGTTCATGCTACAGCAGCAACAAAGAATGTCAGTTATATGAATTAACTACATCAGCAGGTGAAATTATTTCAAAAGTGTTTTGATTTTGTCTGTCACATGGAAGCATTGAAATTATATTTTGATTTGCACAGTGCTTAAAATGTATTAAAAGTGATAATGCCAAAAAACATACCAGCATTCCACACAATCTTGGCTTAAAACGTAGCCAACATACTTTATATCCTTAGGAAACTGTATAAGTATAACCCTTCTGTTTTGATGGCATTTTAGAAGTATAAGAAAGCAATTCTTGCTCTGTCATATAACTGGAGATAAAACTCGAATCAAATACATGGTTTGTGTTTTGTAATACAAGCAGCTTTCTGATAACCATGCTTGAAAGGCAAATTTAGAAGAATTCCTATGGGGCCAAGAGTTTGCCCTTGTGAAGCTGAGACAATAGAACATGTATTACTTAGGCCAAGTTACAACTAGGTAATTTAATGCAGTTTTAAATGGTGGGTTTTTTTTTAATCAGCAGTGAAGTCTGATTTTTTGTATTCCCACTATTGACTTATAATGCGGACTCACTCTCCATTCTTCAGTGCCAGGCAGGGGGGAAAAACCCCTCCACTATCCCTTCCCCTCAGCAGAAACCCCTCCCCATGCAGTCAGCAATTGGATACCATCATACACTGACTTCATTGGGGTGGGAAATTCAAACCCCACCCTCCATGTTTACATGCAGCTACATCAGAATATGGAGTCCTCTGGCAGCACTGTTTATTCCACCCCCTTCATCTTATTTATTTATTTACTTATTTATTTATTTAAAATGTTTATATCCCACCCCATATCCTAAGATCTCTGGGCAGGTCACAATTTAAAAAAAAAACCCAAGTCCCTGTTCCTCTCTAACCAAGCTTATTAAAATCCTCACTCCCTGCTACATTGTCTGACCTCTTGTTACATTGTGTGTGCCTGAGCCTCAACCCAGTCTCCATTTTTGAGTGGTGATTTTGCACTAGATTTCCTTAGAGTGTAATGAAGAGCAGTTAAGAGGGAACAACAACAGATGAAATCACAGCATATCATTGGATCAAGGGAAATGGAGGAAATTTCCCTAAAAGCGTGGTTCCCTCCCCCCAGGAGTCCACATGCCATTCCTGTTTTGCTAAATAAAGCAGAATATCCCTAAATCCAGCAGCAAGACCTATTTTGATCCAAATACAGATAATCTGTGTTTCAGGACCTCTAATCCTCAGAAACTGTGGATTCTTTAAAAGGTTTGGGAACAGTGAACACTCAAAATGATCTCAAAGCTCATTATATTCTGTTTGGAAATTCACCCTTAGTGGTGATTCTTATGAAAGATCTTGTAAGAACATGTTAAGGCCATTAATACAGTCTTTGGGACAAAGATGTGATGGCGACATTGTTGGAATCTTGCTAAATGATATTAAGAGCAGCACTACTTTTGTTGTAGCTGGTTATTTAAAAGAGACGGCAAATATCAAATCTTGAAATCGGGTTTTAATACTCTACATATATACAATATACTGATCCCTGTGTACTAAACTTTTCTAAATATTTGTATTTTACATCTCAATTTCCAGTTTATTTTGTATATTGTTCTTAAGTAGTATTTTTGTATATTTACTCATTGACGAATCTTATTAATAGTTATATTATCATCATCATTATCTCAACAGATAGTTGTATTTGTACATTAATGCTTGGCAACTGAGGGAACAAGAAAATCATGTGGCAAAGTACAAAGAAGCAAAATTTGTCTTCAGCAAAGCTCAGCCTTCCAGAGCTGAGTCGCAGGCATATATGTAGGTGAGTCGCAGGCATATATGTAGAAGTATTAAGCCCTACCCTGGTAATACAGTACCTTATCATAAAATGAGGCAAAATGGAGTGGGTCAGAGAATGTGGTCTGTTCCAAAAAAATCCCTGGTTTATATGAAGTGAACCAATAAGCAGCCAAGATGAAGTCACAATCTCTCTGTTCCACTTAATTTGCAGGATGAAAGTCCAGAACATTCTTTTTTCTATCACATTTCATTAGAACCAGGGGGCATTTGATGAAGCTGATGGGCAGGAAAGTTAAAACTGATAAGAAGTATTTTTTTTCACCCGAAGGGTCATCAGTCTATGGAATTTACTACTAGAAAAGGTGGTGATAGCAACTAGCCTGGATAGCTTTAAGAAAGGATTAGATAATTCATGGAGAATAGAGATATCAATGGCTACTAGAATGAATGCTCAAGTACTACCTTCAGGTTGGAGGGATCGGCATGATGCCTCTAAAAGCCATGTGCAAGAATTGGAGAACAGGTGAAGGTTTTCCCTTTGTTTTCAGCTTGAGAATGAACATAAGCAGTTGGCGGGCTATGGTGTAGTACAGGATGATGGACTAGATGGGCTGTGGCCCAATCCAGAAGGGATCCCCTTTTGTTCTTATGTCGTGGGGTGAGGAACACCAAATAACAGAATTCTTGGCTACCACTGAGACCAAGGAACAACAACAATAACTAGTTGCTCAACATAAGCAAGAGCCATGTGACACATCTGGTATTTCTGTAAACAGGTTTGTAGACTATTATATCATACCAGTCTCTTAGATCACAGACTGAAAACTAGATATTATTCTTCAGGATTTTATTATCCTTCAGGATCAGTTATGGCAAACTGCCCAGCCTCTGAAGCAGCACAGCATTCCCACACCGTCATGATGCTTTTATTGTGGAATTCTGTGTTAGGTCCCATTGCATCCAGCATAAAACTACCTATTCCAGAAAATTCCACCTTCTACTCAACAGTCCACAGAATATTATCCCAAAAGGCTTGTGGGTCATCAAGGTGCTTTTTGGCAATTGTGAGATAAACTAGAGGAATATAAAGGCTTAACAGTGGTTTTTACTTCGCAACTCTCCCATGGATACTATTTTTGCCCAGTCTTTTTCTAAGAGTGGGATCACAAATGCTGATCTTATCTGAGGCAATCAGAGCCTTCAGTTTCTTAGATTTCTTTCTGGGTTCTTTTGTGACTTTCCGGATGAGTTGTCAATGCTCTCTTGGAGACGTTTTAGTAGGATGGACACTTTTCAGAAGAGATGGTCACTACCTCTCAGCTAACTATATCTCATTGGTTAAAGTGAAGGGAGCGTAATGTTTGCCACTTTAAGTTATTCTGAAAAAAGTAGTTTGTAAGGGTAAAGAACATAATATGGTCTTCCTTTTTCTTTTTTGGATAGTACTCAGACTCATCACGCTGGACCTGACATGGTTTTTCATGAATGTTCTACAGTTAGGCCATAGTTATTTCCCATTAGCAGGGGACTTCTCTTTGCTAAGGCTCTGATGATAAGGATTTGAATTTATAGACTCCAATGAAAAACCTGTGAAAAGTCAAGGAAATGAGTAGAGAGCTTTGGTTCTCCTCACTGGAAATCTTACAAGCCTGCAATCCAGATGGCCACAATGAAGCACCTTGGCTCTTTATGATTGCCAGTTATTCATGATGTCTGTGGCCAATTCATTCAGAAGGAGGGGCATTCGGCAGAGCAAAGCCACAGAATCGCGAACCTCCCTAATAGTAGGACACTGAACAAGGCTAACAGCTCACTTGACCAACAGGTGTTGCTGCTGCCGCCACAAGCTGAGGTTAGTGATTAACCAGCCCCCAACAGGCCGCAAAGGGTCCGTTGCCCAAAGCTAAAGCAAACAAAGCAGGTGCTTTCCTTGTTGATCCAGCCAGAAGACCGATTAAATTACATTTGGAAAGAATAGCTTTCCTTCTTTCATGAAATTCAATTATAGAAAGAGAGAGGTGGCACATTCTGTGATGTGATGGAGTCGAAAGGACAATCTGCTCTTCTTGTGCCCCCCTTCTGTTGGCTACTTTGATCTGAGTTTTATTGTCTGGGTTTAACACCTTCACCTTTAATTCCAAACAGAGGAGATCTTTAGAGCCGGTTTTCTATAGTAAGGATTGTTCAAGTCTTTTTAATAGGAACCCTCAATTATCCAGGAAGCCAGAAACTAAATACACATAGGTTTGGTGAAATATAAGATTATTCTCACCAGTATTAAAACAGGTAGGAGAGGCCACATTAAAGACTCAGGTTCTACTTTCTATGACCATTGCTTAATAAAAAGTGCATTGGCAACAGCTCAGCAGCACATTAGGGCTGGAACAGGTTCAACCCAAAATACAGAAAGGAGATGTAACTGAGTAAAATAATACAAGTTAGACAGGCTCTCCTACTCACCTCAATAAGATCTTTATTGTAAAGAACTACCACCATATTGACATGACCCAAGGCTGTGGCAGTTCAACGTTACAGGATTACAGATTTGCATCACAATTCCTCATGGAACAAAACCACACTCCTCTCCTGGATAGAAATGCAACTTAAGCTGCTGGTGCACAGTTGTGCTCTGCAGTTCTCATGTAAATTTTGGGAACAGAACAGTGGATTAAGAAGGCTATCTAGCCGAGCTTCTGACTGGAACAAAAAAAGGTGTTTCACTCATGCATTCTTTCATAAGATAAAAAGAAAGTTCTTCTAAGAAACCGACATTTCTAGGTTTGTTTTCTTGATCATAACTACTGCACATCTCTTCTCTTTTCCACCTTGCCCGTTCTTTCAACAGACAAGACTAGCTCCCTATAAGACTTCCAATGGATGACAGTTCCCAAAGTGACCATGCTCCTACTAGCTTTCTGTTTTCTACTACCTTCAGTACAAAGTAATAGATCAGGGTTTCCCAAACTGTGAGTCGGGACCCACCTCTAGGAAATTTAACCGTATTTGAAATAAATAATTACATCAAAAAAGTTAAGTAATAAAAAAATTGTATTAAAACTTTGTTATTTGAAAAGTCCTTTATTCATATTGGTAACGGTTAAATTTCCTAGAGGTGGGTCCTGAGTTGGTAAACTTATATTAGATGGGTCGTAGCCCAGACAACTTTGGGAACCACTGTAATAGACAAATGTAAGCTGTGATAAAGATACCCTTTTCTGCAGAACCACAGTGCAATCCTGGAAAAAGGCACTGATGCCATGATACCTTTTGTGTTAATAAAATAATGGCCGCATCCCCACGACGTCGTTATCTCGAATTCAAAATGTTTTGAGTTCGGGCAGTTTAGACGGCACTTCGGCTTAATAAGGTATTTCCGTGTTAAACGGCGTTATCCCGATTTGAAATAAATCCTGATCTCAACAGGTCTCACTCCGGAACATGCCCTTGACACGTGTTTAATTTTTTACTGTGTGGACAGTATCGTTCCGGGATGAGATTCCGTGTTAAGGCTGTCCCGCCCCCAATAGCACTGTAACCAATGGCTGTACGTATTAGAAGCACGTCATGTTTAGGGTTTCCTTCATTGAAAAAATCCACCCTCAAACACCCACTATAAAGCTCCAGTCCTTAAAGTTACACTGTATCAATGTCGGCACTTCACACCTTAAAAACAATGTTGCAGTTTTGTGCAATTTCAGCTCTTTGAAGGTTCTGAACTTTAAAACAGGGAAAGGAAAGCCCTGGAGCCTGTATTTTAAAAGCTGTGGGGCTTATCCAGCAGTACGAGGGGTGAACGGCAGGCGCCCCCCGCCCGCCATCCATCTGACACCTCTCTCCTCCTTCCCCACCAGACCGCCACCCCGCCTCGGTAGGGGATGTGCGGCCGGTGCCTTGCCTCAGCCGCCGCTCTACAGGAGCCCGATGTCAGCACTGGCGAAACGGCTGCTCCTTTCTCCACCACCGCCTCCGTCTCCTACCGCTGCTGGGGAAATGAAGCGACACCCCCCATCCTGCTGCGGGCAGGGGGTGCCTGCCATTCACCCCTCGTAGTGCTGGATAAGCCCCGCGCTGAATCAATCCCGCCTGCTCCTGCTCCTGCGACGGCGGCAGTGGCAGCGGAGCCCCTTCTCTGAAGGGGTGTTCTGTTGTGAGGAGAAGAATGGGAGGTTTGTCAGCTGCTTTGAGCCCCCTTAAGGGTGAGAACCGGTTTGTCAGTTGCTTTGAGCCCGCTTAAGGGTGAGAAGGCTTGTCAGCCGCTTTGAGTCCCCTGAAGGGTGAGAACAGAAGGTTTGTCAACTGCTTTGAGCCCCCTTCAGAGGCTACTTTGCCTCTGCCTGTGATCACACCTAAGGGTTAATCCAGTTTCAGTTCACTTTCAGAGTGAGAGAATACACCAGCAAACTGACAAGCTGGTTTTCTTTCAGGGTTAATAACTCAGAAAATCCACCTTTAGACTAGATAATGTGGAAAGAAAACTACTGGTCACTTTGCTGATGTGTTCTCTCACTCTGAAGGTGGAGTGAAGCTGGATTAAACCTTAGGTGTGACCACAAGCCAAGGTTTTAATCCAGCTTCGGTCCCTGTGAGGTGGGGGACGGCTGTGAGAGCTCAGAAGGGAGCTGTGACTAGCCCAAGGTTACCCATCTGGTTTCATGGAGGAAGAAGAGTTGGCTTTTCTACCCTGCTTTTCTCACTTATTGAAGGGGACTCAAAGCAGCTGACTAACCTTCTGTTCTTCTCCCCACAACAGACACCCTGTGAGGTGGGTGGGGCTGTGAGAGCTCAGCAGAGATCTGTGACTGGCCCAAGGTCACGCAGCTGGCTTTGTGGAGGAGTGTGGAATCAAGGTTACCAGGTATTCCCAGATGAGAGTCCAGCTCCCTAACCACTAGTCCATCTGTTTCATTTGTGGACTTTCTTCCCTTCAGGCATACTTTCCTGAGTCCTGGTTTTTATTGGTCTCAATCCATTATAGGCTGTGGTCACACCTAAGGTTTAATCCACTTTCAGTCAACTTTCAGAGTGAGAGAATATATCAGCAAAGTGGCAAGCTGTTTTCTTTTAGGGTAAAATTAACCTCCTGGAGAGATAATGTGGAAAGAAAATTACTGGTCACTTTGCTCATGTTTTCTGGCTCTGAGGGTGGACTAAAGAAACAGCTTTTTCCTCCCCACGTTCAGGCAAAGTTATGGCTTTAATATGTTTAATATGAACACATTAAAACCAATGTGTTGTGACCCGCACTGAGACCCTTGTGTATAGAGTGGGATAAAAATATGAATGAATGACACCCCACCACAGCCACCCTATGCCTCTTTAATCTCAGCTGTATTACTTCCTTTCACTTTCTAAAGGTCTGAAGGTTTGAAATTGCGGAAATTTGCAACATTGTTAATCGGTAGTGAAGGGGTTCCCTGATACATTGTAGCCGCTGTGTGAAGGCTGTAGCAAAAGTGTCTGATTTTCTAGCTGTCATGAAAGCCTGCCTGTGTGTGTTTGTACTGGGAAAGGGGGGCTTCTCAGATACCCCTCCTTCCTTCCTTCCTTCCTCCCTCTCTCTTTTTGGGAAAGGGGAGCTTCTCTCACTTTAAAATCCCGTCTGTGCAAGGACGACACCACCCCCTTTGCTAGTCCCCCCCAAGACTCTTTTCCTTGGTGCCTTAGCAACACCTCCCTTCCCCTCCCCACCCCCACCCAGCTGCTGCTGCCCCCTCCCCCCATCCTCATCTTCCTCATGCCCCCCCCAATTTGGCTTCCTCCGTTCCTCCCCGTTCCTGATCGGCGGCGGCTCCGTTCTTCCCCCCTTCTCTTTTTCCTTCCAGCTCCCCCCCAAGCAGCCAGTCAGTCAGTCCCCCACCCCATCCCCAGCTGCCCTCTCCCCCTCCCCTCTCTCTCTTTAGGGACTAATTTTCCCCTCTGCCATGTGGGGACCGCCTAACACACCCACTGCCGCCCGTCTCTCTCGGCTCTCCTCCTCTTCTAGCCTTGCACCGAGGGAAGAGCAGCCAGCAGCGGAGTGGGTCAAAGCGGGCAGGGGATCCCCGGTGGAGCATGGATGACGCAAAAGGAAGGGAGGGTGGGATCCTGGGACGGAACACCAATCACAAGAGAGGGGGTGGGCAATGGCGGGAGGACAGGGCTGCTGTCTGGACTCCCAGGATTGATTCCGCGTTAAGGCTGCAGTCAGAATGCTCTCGGAACCGGATCAACTTGCAAGTCGTGTGGACAACTTTGTTCCGTTTCTTTTATTTCGAATTCTTTAAACTGAAATAACGCATGCCATGAAGATGCGGCCAATGTGATATAAACTGATTTAAGTACCTTAAATGAATAATTTGTATTTTTTGAATTCCCATATTCAGTTCTAGATGCACCTCATGGTTCTCAAACTGAATAAAATGCCAAGGCAACAAAACAAATTATATCGCACAACATTAGAACCAGGGGGCACTCTATGAAGCTGATGGGTAGGAGAGTTGGATCTGACAAAGGGAAGTATTTCTTCACCCAAAGGGTCATCAGTTTATGGAATGTGCTGCTGGAAGAAGTGGTGACAGCTACCAGTCTAGATCGCTTCAAGGTAGGGTTAGACAAATTTATGGATGACAGATGTATCAATGGCTACTAGGTGCATCTTTCAGGCTGGGGGTGGGTGGAAGCAGGATGCTTCTAATGCCATTTGCTGGGATTCAAGAGCAGGAAAAGGTTTGTCCTTGTCTCTGTTTGAGATGCCATGAGCATTTAGTGGGCCACTGTGTGCGACAGGATGCTGGACTAGTTGGGCTGTGGCCTGATCCAGCAGGGCCTCTCTTATGTTCTCTTATGTTCTTATCACCTTTGGTGGATAACAATCACTATCACACTATTAATAGAAGGGCATTGTCTCACAAAGACAATTGTTACAAGCTTTAAATATTTCAAGCTATCTTTGTTTTCACAACCATCTCAAATAAGTCAACTATACTTCACTATCTGCAAACAGTGGTTTACATTAGCCTTATAGAATCATATCTGTGTGAAAGACTGAATGATAAAAAGATAGAAGTTGTTTCAGAAACATTAGTTTTTTTTAAAAAGGTGCTTCAAGATTCACACACCCAACACCAGATTTTTTACAAACTATATACATCTCATGATATCATAGCTTCTTCCTTCTTTAAGTTAAAAGCAAGGGGCATTACAACCTTGAAACTTTCTGCTTTCAAACTGTCCCAGAATTTTAGAGGTTGGAAATAAACTATTAAAATAAGGCCTTGTTCCTCATTTGGGATGGTTCATTCTTACATTCCAACAGGGAGGGACAGTTCTGTGATACTTCTGGCAGAGACTGTTACCACTTATTGCTTGTCCAATTTAGCTGATGCAAGATAGGAATACAATTTAAAATATGACGTTTGATATATTAGCAGTTCACACAGTGGTCAGAAATAAACGAGAGCATAGTAGGTATAAACAACTTTCCTGGTGCAGAACATTCAACAGAAAAAGTAAGAAAAGATGGAAGGACTGAAGATGCTGCCAAATAATTCTTATACTCTATTTTTAATCCTTAGCTCAATGTGTTCCAGAAGATGTAGCCTTCTTCAGGGATTGAAATGAATGCTACTCAAAGTTTTTTCAAAAAGTATTTTTATTTTAATTAAATCACTCCTCTTCATGCTGCCATTGTATTTTTTGTCACTTCAAGAGAAACAAGGTTTGTTTCATTCAAAATGATGGATTCAAAATGTTCAGGAAACACAGAAAATTCTAAAGAAGTGGAGAGACAAAGACTCAAGTTGTTACAAATGTGTTTTACTGCATTAATGATAATTACATTCAAATGTCTGTGTTCTTAATACAGATCTTGTACTGATATATCCTACATAACCCATTATAGAACACATTCAAATTAATGCATACAAATTAATAAAATACATACCATTCCAGTGGTTTCTCCATATAAAAGGTCCCAGAGTAAAAGAAAATGGAATTCATATTGCATTGATAAACTGGGCACACTGTACTGGCCAAATGGCACTGCTTCTTTTAAAAACTGCACAACAGGAACATTTCTAGAACTCCAACTGATGGTGTGAATACAGAAAAAAAGCCATGTAAATGTCTTTATTTATTTTTTGTCTATGGAAAGCATTCAGAACTGCAAGATAATCCAAAGTGATTCAAGTTCAGAAATAACTCTATTCCACAACTACACTTAAAATGGATGCTGTATCCAAAGACCCTTCCAGATATGAACTATACTCTCAGTTTTGGTCCATCAGTACACATGTTCCAGCAACTCTTACCCTGGAGGATGATTTAGAGAACTAAAGATGCTACAATGTGGTCTCCATGCCTGTTTGCAGTACAACGACATGCTCTATGACAAAACACTCTATGCCAAATCCAATTTTCTCTACAGCTTTCCTGGGTGGCAAAGTTTTATGGCAAGTCCCACTAACCAAGCTGGGACTTCTGTTTAAGGGTGTTTTTCCACTGTCACTAGAAGTACCCACTAAGTACCCATTAATGGGTACTTAATGGGTACTTCTAGTGACAGTGGAAAAACACCCTACGTCTTCAAGGACTGATATACTTAGATTCTTGTTCACAACATGTGCTTGTCACAGGCAATACTCTGTTACTGCTACCATTCTGGTTTTATTTGAGAGTATAACATCTTGGAATTTAAACATAAAAAATCGGGATGCAATTTCAGTTTTAAACAAGAGTCAATAACTACTCAAAGGTCCATATACTGAGAGCCTGTGTGGAAATTTTATTTCTCAAAAGCAAAAAATAAAAAATAAAACCCTACTACTTCAGAGTTCCTCAGCACGGTCTTAAATTCTGGGGCTTTTAAATATGATTCCATTCCAAATAACCCAAAATTCCAAACTATGACTGCTGGCCATACTGCTGAGATACATCAGATTAGTCAAGCTGATAGTCACAATGACAGCGGAATAAGAGCTGTAGCTGGTTTGTAGACATGGAACGTATAAGAATTATGTAGCTGCAAGAAAAAAGAGTTCCTGAAACCAACTCCACCTCTTCTACTTCTGACAGCAAATGGAAATGGGCATGTTCCTTCCCTCACACAAGTAAGAGTTGGACCCTCACAGAATCTGCAATTCAATATAGATGTCCTCTGAAGAAGTGTGTCCAATTTTTTAACGTCTCCTGACCTGACAAAGGCATGCGTGCCCAGGAGCCTGTATCTGTGCCCCTCTCTACTTTACTGCCTTAAGGTCTAAATGATTAAAGAACAACAATACCAACAAAAACAGACAAGGTGCAATCAACCAAGCCCGCTTGCTCTTTCAATGAAAATTATTTCACAGGAAATGTACAAAAAGAAACAAAGTTACGCAGCACATGAGTAATTCACAAAACCCTGTAGAACAGTCCCAGCAGCAGACACAATTCCTACTAGAGTGCAAGTGCTATGAAAATAAAGGCCACTCTTCTTTACTGGCACTATAGGATTCTTCATTTTAATATATACTGCTTGGGAATCCATAAAACTATAACCGGGTTACCAAAATACCCAGTCATTATAACGATGAAATAAAGCATTCATTTATTTGAGGGGGAAAACTGTTTATCAACCACCACCCTCCTCCAGCATTTAGGCACTGTCCTTGGCAGGTCACATGAAAAAATACTAGAAAAGGAACTCCAGGTTTTTCAGGGTAACAGCTTTTCAAACCCCAAGTCCACAGAGTAGTTTTTCCATATCTTCTCCTTTTTCCATATTAAAGTGCAACTCAAATATTTCCCTTTCCTCAAAATAGTTAATAATTTCTTGTCACGTTTTTACCTGGCTTTTTGAACTGAAAGATGTGTAATGCCACAATAGTCAACCTAAAATAAAGTCAAATTAAGATTTTTTTTAAAAAAAAAACACTAGATGAACAGCATTCAAAACTTTAAAATGACAAGGCACTTTTTCTGAAAGTATTTTAAATATCTTTCAGCTATGAAATCCACATGTAAGCACAACTAGTGCAGACTACTGTTTTTCTATATCATCTACATAGGTGCATATGTGGATGCTGGTGAAGTTTTTCAATCAGTTCTTCCTCTGTCGGTTCTTCCAAAACATCCCTGCAGGTTGAAAGCAGAGTCATTAGAAATCAAGAGATGTCCCAAGAGACATATTTTGAGCCCACCCTCACCTGAACCAGATATCATTATTACCTTAACAGTAGCACATGCTTTGTACTATAATCACCCCAAAAGTCTAAACCTAGACTTTATAAACTTATTTCCAAAGCACAGTGCAGCCCCCAAATGTTTTGCAGTTATGTCATGGAACTTTACAGTGCTAAAATTTAAACAAACACGTTGCTACTATATTTCTTTTTGGAAAATACTGTAGTCCTGCCATCCCCATTAAATTGCAGAAAGAAAGAAAGAAAGAAAGAAAGAAAGAAAGAAAGAAAGAAAGAAAGAAAGAAAGGGAGGGAGGGAGGGAGGGAGGGAGGGAGGGAGGGAGGGAGGGAGGGAGGGAGGGAGGGAGGAGAAAATACTCTTGCAGCTTCCCCACCAGCCTCACCTAAACATGAGTTCCACTGTCATTTGGTATTCTACTTCTGAGAGTGATGGTCGGTGGCAACGTCGATCCCATTTGTGAATAAAGTTCTGCAAAAGCAAAGTGAAGTTACTTTAAATGAAAGAGAGAATTCATTTACTTATATGGAGGCACCCACAGATCTTTTAAGTTCTCACCTGGGTTTTACTGCGGTTTGAAAACAATTTGAATTTTCTTTGGCCCCATTACAGATTGTTTTCCAAGGAGTAAATAGCTAAAAACTGCAGTAAAATAAATCTGAAAAAAGAGCTCTCACTCCCGTTTTTGCTACTAAAATGCTTTATCTTTTTTTCCTTTGGGAAAGGTATCGCAGTATTGGAAGAGATGTGTCATGAAACATGTGGGGTTTCACCTGGTAGGACAGCCTCTGGCTTGCCATCCCTCCTTTGCAGAGGAGTTGAAAGTGTTCAAGCCTCTACACACTCCTCTTTCCCTTAGCAGTCCACTTCACAGTGGATAAAAAGTTTCATTTTCACCCACTTCACACTGATAACAAGTTTCACTTTCACCCACATCACACTGATAACAAGTTTCATTTCCTGCCCATGCTTTCCCCTCACTTTCTCCTTTTTTGGCTGAGCAAAGACGGCTTGGCTGGCTCTTTCCTGCGTGAACCAACCACAGTGGGTGGGCAGGAGAAAGATGCAATAAAAGAGAAAGTGAGGGGAAGCTGTGGGCAAGGAGGCTTAGGGAGGTGATTTTGCACAACATCGTAAGCAATCCCCGTGCTTGCACACACTGAAGGTTTGGCTTTGCTGTGGGGAAGCAAAAGGTGGCAGCAAAAGCAGGAGGGAGTGGAGCTGGGATTCCCCACCCTTGGCCATGTCATCGTGGGATCAAACCCAATTGGGAGAGAGGGGGGCACCCCAGCTGGTAAAAGGCAGGGAGAAAAAGATTTGCTTTCCCCAATGCATTTTTGAAGCATTTTCTGTCGGAACAGCAGAATCGGGGTTGACTGCAATTTAAAGTAAAAAAAAAGTGAATGGGCAGAATGTTTAGCTTTGTTTTGTTTTAAAAAACTTAAGTGGGATTGCAGCCTTAGTCTCTTTAGTATGCTATCCCTTGTTCCAAAAACTGATTCAAAACAGTTGTCTTCAATGCTACATGGAAAGCTGCAAACCAAAGAAAAATCCAGAGACCACTATTATACACCAATGTGTTTAAAAGCTACCACGCTTAAGATAGAACTTTGCATATCCAAACTAAGGCTGTGTTCAGAGGCAAGATCTGTACATACCTTGGTAGTGCAGCAGTGGTGGGCTCTGAGATACACCATACGCATCTCTCAGAGCTGTTTCTGCTTCCGAAATGGGTCTGTGCATCTCAGAACATTCTGGGGCTGACCATGAACAGTGCAAAAGTAGAGCACTAAAATGTGCTCCACACTGGCACAAATGCAGGGCTGGTTAAGCCTTGGTAAGCTCCTTTGTCACATCTTCCGCACCTCTGGGGTGAAAAGGTGTACCACATGCCCACATGACACACCACACAGTTGTCCTGGTGACGGTGCTGTGCACATGAGCTGACACCAACACCTGGATTCAGACATGACTGCCATCCAGGCAGCCATTCAAATTTCAGGTAAGGGTTGAGGAAGTTGAGCAGGGTTGGATGCTTAGTGCATTCTGGACCATTTCATCCCAAGTTTCCCACAGGTGGGAAGCAAAGTGCAAAAAGGCCCAGAATGAGCAAAAAAGTATCTCTGAAGCAGCTTAGGGAAGGTTTCAAGGTGGGATTGTTCATATACCAGTATGAACAGATGAATTAGAAGGCTACACACTGTTTATGAATACAGCCAAATTTACATAGTTCTTTTACTCATCACAGGTTTTACAACTTCAATTGGAAGTTGCTAATTATCTTATGCTAATGAGACCCAGTGCATTTAGAAGTCATCCAAGAATTACCTCCAGAAGTAAGGCAATGAACAGACTGACCCAGATGACAGAGGAAATCAGCCACCAAGCAACGAAGTACAACTTTGACCACCTGGAAAGAAAGTAAGATAATTAACAGGCTTCTCAAATCGCATCCATTATTCCAAACTTAGCTTAGAATGCATCCACCAATAAGTTCCAAGTTGGTGATGAACAAGTTACAATCCACTAATTTTTTCTTAAGTACTTCAAGGGCGACCAAATCTAGATCCAACAGAGCATGTTTCCATCATGCATTGAAATATGGTCAACATATTTAAGAGCATATTTACAGAGCAGTGCACTCCATGAAAACTATAGGTCCTAGGGATATGCTTTTGCTTATGTTAGCAGAGGCAGTAGGAGACTTCATAGTGACTAAAAGCATCATTTTCACCTGTACAACTGCATTCTGGCCAAGTGCACTCTAGGCCAGGGATGTCAAAGATACGGCCCGCAGGCCAGATGCGGCCTGTGGGCTGTATAAATACGGCCCGCGGCCACCGGCCACCGCCAGCTGCCGGCGCCGCCAGCGCCACCGCTGTCCTCCTTGGGCGCGAAGGAGGCGAGGCGAGGGCGAGCGCGCATGCGCGCGCCAGGACCCTCCACTTCCCGAGTGCGCGGGCACCGCCATGGACAGCCAGCCCCGCCTCGGTGCCCTAGTCATGCCCCAGCCACACCCCCAGCCTGTCCTCTGTACCCTAGTCACGCCCCGGGTCACGCCCCCTGGCCCTGACAGTTTTTTTTTTTAATCCAGCCCTCAGCAAAATTGAGTTTGACACCTCTGCTCTAGGCCATGGTTCCGCCAAGCAGCCTCAATTCATCACACAGCCCTGCCTTTGCTCCTTTGCCAAAACTTCACAAGCAAAAGGACATTGTTAGCTGACTTTGATCCCTAAACTCCTTGATTATGAAAGATGAAATCCAGCACTCCACCAATTTTGTTAATTCTAACAGATATATTTTCCTTCAAATTTAACATGAAGTGATCAACTCTTGAGTCCTTTCCCTCATCAGAAAAAGGGGGGAAATCTGAACTATCCCAATATTCAATACAACCCTTCTTCGCCTACAGTCAACTCTTTTAGTGTAAAATCTTTTAAAATATTTTACAGTAATATCATTTAAAAAACAATACCGTATTTTCCGGCGTATAAGACGACTGGGTGTATAAGACGACCCTCAACTTTCCAGTTAAAGTATAGAGTTTGGGATATACTCGCCGTATAAGAAGACGACCCCTGGCGTATAAGACGACCCCTGACTTTTGGGAAGATTTTCCTGGGTTAAAAAGTAGTCTTATACGCCAGAAAATACAGTATTAATCACCGAATGCCTGGGTGTATATGAGGCTTTTTAACACATACCACCTATGCTTAGCATTTTGTTAAAGTGAGGTTGCTTCAGAGCATGGGGGCCACCACTGAAGCAGCCATCTTTCCAGCCACCACACCATCTATGGACAGGATTACTAGAAGGGTCTCAGAAGACAATCTTAACTGGTGGGCAGGACTGTATCAGATGTTCGTATAGATATTTAGGACCCTAGTTGTTTTGGGCATTAGAAGTCGAAGTCCACACCCTAAATTGTGTCTGGAAGCAAACTGGGAAGCACTGCAGAACTTTAAGTATCAATATGCTATACATCTAGCTACAGAATTCCATATTCCTTTCCAGTAGAATCTTAGGAAAAGCACATTACAGCAGTGCATCATGGAAATTACAAGAGTGTGGACCACTGTGTGTACAGGAAGTCTCTGCTCATTAAGGACAACCTTATTTTCTTGCAAACCTCATAAGAAATCCCCAATTTGTGTTTAACACTAGAGAGATCCCAGGAACTACTTGGTTTTATATCATTAAAATGCAACAAGGTTGCATCTTAAAGCCAGAATCCCAGAAACTATCAGAGAAGCAATTTGCATTTAGGCAGTTTTGATTTATTTGGAATTTGCTAACATGCTGTGCCCTACACTTCAAGACTACTACAACCTGCAAAGATGAAACTATCCTATCATTCTTAGCTTCCTAATTTATTACCTTCTTTTTTTTGCTTCTACACAGCCATGCAGTTTTCTTAGCAAGAATATGGAAGTAGTTTGCCACTAAAGATTTGCACACAAAAAAATCACATTCATTTCACTGTCAAATCAAAATCCAAAAACTCATTTTGTTACTGAATAGCTAAATTAAAAAAAACTAGATATTCACATTCATTTTCAAACTTTTTCACATAGAAAAAGACCTTTTCTCCCCACTGAAAAAGCCCTTTTCAAACCCCATAACACAGCAAAATATAAATGTTCAATCAAACAGTTTCTTTTTGCAAGCAAAAGATTGGTTTGTTTCGATCAGATTTGGGGGTATTTTTAAAATTGGATTTTTGATTCAATCTGAACTCTGAGAATTTACTATTATGATTTTTTTGTGTACATCCCTATTTGCCACTGCTTTTTTCTGGCATTCAGCTATAATTTCTCAAATGCACCTGCAATTTATCACTCTTAATACTGTGCTTTTGCTGTTTTAATACAGCAAATGGCAAAAGCAAATTGAATTGTCTTCTACAGATAGCAAACATATTACCAAGAAACTGGCAATAACTGCAAAAAAGAGAAGAAATGAAGATCATTACACTTACGGAGACATATATCTGGAATAGGCGTCCAAGAAAACCTGCCAGTTGTTCACAACCATCACATCCCATAATGTCACAAGTGCTGCCTGACAAACATGCAGGGAAAAAAAGAATGAAAACGGAGATTTATTATTTATTTATTTATTAGTTTTAGTTTTATCCAGCCCTATATCCAAAGATCTCAGAGTGGCTTAACATTAAAACCAAGCATAAATATATTAAAATAATAAGTGTCTGAAAGTCGGGAGAAAAAGGTATATCCCCATTTAGCCAAAGGCTAGGGCAAAAAAATGTGTCTTCACTACTGTCCTAAATATGTAAAGTGAAGGTGCACAATTCACCTCAAGGGGGAGACTATTCCGTATTCTTGAGGCCATCACTGAGAAGGCCCTATCCTGGGTGCCCACATCTTTTGCTATTGAGGGCAATGGTACAACCAGGAAGGCCTCCCCTATAGATCTTAGGACACAGGCAGGCCAATATGCAAGAAGGCATTCCTTCTTTATTTACACAAGCAGAGACAGAAAATGACATGTCAGTTAAGCAAAATGTTAATTTAAAACAAAACAATAAGTGCCCAGAGCACATACTCACAGCAAAATCATCAAAATTATTTGGCCAATATTGCAGCTGTTCAAATGTGCCACACTGCAAGGTTGCATTACCATGTGTCACATTGACCACACTATAAAGGAAAGATTGAGGTAAGATCATTTAATGTAACACATAACATTTTGCAGTTGCATAAGGACATTTTACAAAGATTACTGGATGATCCATTAAATAACTGGTATGAACCTTTGATACCTGATTCTAAAATAACAGCTTCATCAATATGAAATGCAATGCTTCATGCCCCCAATTACCCTAAAAGTTTATGGTAGCTGAGGTTGATTCCTATATACGTAGATCTACTTAGTTATGATACATTTTTAGCTCAGTACTCTCTGATTCCAATTATAATTTTTGGCCAGGTTCCAGCTGGTGAATAAAGCAAAGCAGATTCCAGTCCTGAAATTGCTTGCCCCAAACACATGTTAGAGTCGCTCTAAAAATCTAAACCTGGAACAGAAAAATCTCAATGCGCTCCACGCACCAGCAGTGGTCCATAAGCTCAGCTTAGAAGGTCTACAAAAAGAATGATACCAGAAGCTTTTTTAATTAATCAAGGTCCTATCTATCAAACAAATTAACAAGGTACTGGTCTTGAGTGGGTATACCAAGGTATAATCACAGTTAGTATACACAAAACCCGTTTCCCACAATGCTCCTCCAATCACTGCCAGTGGGGGGGGGGAGAGAGACAGAGCAACCCCAAATCATACTCCCCAAATGTTTGAGTAATAACCACTGTCCTAGCTCGTCTAGCTAAGATCTGTTGACCAAAATGACTATCTTCCCATTCAAAGACATTGCAGATAGTAACTTACAAAATAAGTGCAGTTACATTTGAAATAAGTCATTCTTTCTTCCGTTCTTCATGCTTTATTTTAAAGCTCTCTTCAGAGAAGATACGACTCCTGGGCTAAGTTCCCACTGGACTATTTTACTGCTGTTTTAAATCTGTGTTAATTTAATCAGCATTCTATTTGTTTTTTCATGTCCCCATTTTTGGCTTTTTGTGCGGATTTAAAGTGGGGGAACCCCTCCCCTCTCTCTTTTGCGTCATACCCTGACTTTATGGAGCCGTGATCCAAACCCTGTAAGCCTGCCCCTGATTAATGTTAGAATGGAGATTCTAACATTTTGCCCGGTAGAAACAGCTAAGCAAAAGAACAAAGCAATTTCACACTTCTCTTTTCAGATGGAATTACTTTCCCTGCTGGTTCTTCCTGTTTGCACTTAAACAGGAGAACTGACACTGCAAATTCTAATGGAGAGCTGACAGCTCTTTCTGTTTCTCTGAAGTTTGCAACAATGTAATGCAGTGGTTCTCAACCTTCCTAATGCCGCGACCCCTTAATGGAGTTCCTCATGTTATGGAGACCCCTAACCACGGGGACAGAGCAGCTGGGAGGTGGGAGGAAAGGGCGGTGGGAGACTCATCGTGACCCCTCTGAAAGGATAGTTCGACCCCCAGGTTGAGAAACACTGATGTAATGGCTTAAGGCTTGAGTTTTAAATGAGCAAAGAATTTTGATGCTTTCTTTTTCCTGTTGGGATTGCATTCAGAGCAGGCACAGCAAGTGGAGAGGGTGAGACTTTCGTAGCTGTGAAATCCCACCCACATCTGTCAGGCGATGGGCAAAAGGACATATCTCCACCCCAAATAATTCAGTAGGGTTCCCACTGGGGAAAAATGAAGCGGATTAGCGGCAAAAAGGGAGTGATAGCGGTTTCTCCGAGGAATTTTTTAAAGCAAACTTTGGCTATTTACTCCTCAGAAAATCCTGGAATCTATATTTGAATGGTGCCAAAGGACATTTTCAAAGCATTATAAACCCTGAATAGGGATTCAGCCCTGATATTCTTCACCTTTCTTAAGCTACCTCCTGTAGTCCCCTTGCACTGCCTGTCCTCAGAGTTCCAGGGACAGCTGTGGCTGCTAAGCACTCAAATCACTTCTACCATCCCTCTCAGCACCAAGCTGGAAAGGACGGGGAAGGCAGTGTTGGGAAGATGTTGATAAGGAATGAAGGAGTTAGCAGGTATGTGTTCAAGTCTCTCATGTGGCTGGGGAAGGAGGAAGAACTGGTATGCACATGCCTCTGTGGACGCAGACCTATGGAGGAAGCTGGCTTTTATACCATGATATAGAAAAGACCCTTGGGAGAAAGGGCACAGCAGGCTCATGCCAATTCCAGAAATATTTAATCTATATTCGGACTATTTTAGTATTTCTGAATAGAAACAAAACAAAGCTTCTGCCCTTAGTCCAAGTTCCAGCGAGAATGGTACTGGAAATGAATTAGCTGCTCAGTGCTCAAACATTTGCTTTGCATGCAGAAGAATCAAGGTCCAATCCCCAGATTCATCAGGCAGGGCTGGAAAAAAAATCCTTACCCAAACTCTGGAGATCCACTACCAAGTTATTTTAACAATACCAACCTACATGGCCCAATGGTTTTACTTCCTATAAAGCAGGCACGTTCCTGTGTCAACAGTCTCACCTGGTATTGCCTGGGGCAGGAATGGTACCCCTAAACAGCTCCATGCCTATCATGGCAAATGCATAGAATGCCACCTGGAGAAGAACAAGCCGTAGCAGTCACCTTCTGTTGCCAAGACAGTGTTTTGCAAGAGTACTGGTGAAAACAGAATTCCTCATTTATTATTTAAGTCAACTGTATCCTACTGTTTCTCCAAACAGCTCAGTGATGCACATCATTCTTCATTTTATCCCAACCACCAGCCTACAAGGTAGGTTAGCCTGAGAGGCAGCGACTTCTCCAAGGTCACTTTGTGAGTTTTCATGACTAAGCAAGGACCCAAACGCAGGGACTGTCCCAACATTACATCAAAGGGTCCTTTTCTGTATTTCAGCTAATTGGGATAAACAGTGGAGGCAGTAAAACCCCGGTTAATACTTGTACTATAATAATCTTGTGACATAAAATACAAAGGGCAGCCTATGCTAGCACTGAATGGGTTCAGAAGGCAAACGTGCAGGATTGCTTCCACTGCCAGCTGCTTCCACTGCCAGTGCCACTGCATTGCCTGAGGTTCCATGGCTGCCAAAAACTACAGCTGGCTCACTGGGAAAGCTGGAATGTTCAGCTTTCACAAAAGAGGCTCAAACAGCAGGGAAGGGCAGCACAAATGAGCTAGTAAAGTCAGAGATCCTAACAAATCTAATAGTGCCCAAACTTCTACCATAAGTAGTTTACAATCTGGGTAAAATAAAACAAGAAACAAAAGAATGCCACAAGACCTAGGAGGAACCAGGGCATAGGAGCACATAGGAAATTCATTAGAACTCAAGAACAGAAAAGAAAATGCATATTTGTTTATTGTTCCCAGCTTGCTTTTGACAAGCTAAGTAACTCAGGCAAGAAAATGATTGCTTACTCTGCTTCTGTTATACAAAAGTATTGAAGTATCCGACAGAGAAAATATTTTATCACACTGGAGTGCTGAACTTCCATCTTGCAGTTTTTAAATCTGCCAATAAGTGGAGCTTCACTCTTTATGCTCAACACAAAATTGCAATTGATTTATTTAGGAAGACACCCATCACTTTTGACTCTTCCAAGAGCAAAATCCTCTAAGGATGGATATCACAGCTATATCCAAAAGCTTAGGCTCTCAGAAGAAACCTAGAACACAGCATAACAGCGCCCAAAATGCTACAAATACTCAGAAATAAGCCCCATTGTGTTCCACGGTGCTTATTTCCCAAGAAGCAAGATTACAAGGACAGCTTCAGAGGTACTTAACTGCTTACTTTAAGCTTCTGCCAAACTCAAACAATATATGTCTGTTTAAACCATATAACACATGGTTTTCAGGATCTGCAGGAAAATGCCCAATGCTTTCATTGGTAGTGTTCAAACAAAGATCACACATTTTTCACACAAGGCCCTACATATGCCTTCTGTTACAAGCAGGTCTTGTGCACAGACCAGGTCCCATCTCCTATTTCATGTTTTAACACAGGAAATGGGGATCTGAAAACAATGAATGATTCCGGCTTCCTACAGGAGACATCCTTAATCCATACCTGCAGATAGATAAATCCAATGAAAGCACACACTATTAAAAATCTCACGAGTAGTAAACGATATGGATTTCCCTGAGGTTATCAAGTTAGGTAAGTATTAAGTGCATTGCCCTTTCTTATCTGACAGTATAGTTTCACAGAAGCTTTAACACAATATCAGCAACTCTTTTGGAGTTTTAACTCACCACCAAAATTCCTGCAAAGGCTTTTATATTTTTCACAAGATCCAACAGGGTACTGGCAACTAAAGACATGAACTAGGAATAAAAAGATATGATTTGTGGGTTGATTTGATTTCTTTTTACATTTATTTCCCTCCTTTTTCTAAAAAGAGCTCAAGACAGCAGACCATTTTGCCTGCCTCCCTAGTTTACACACACCACAACTCCCATAGGTTAAGATGAGAGCCAGTAACTGACCCACTGGGAGCTTCAAGATCAAGTGAGGACATGGACCCTGGTCTCTGAGACCCTAGGTTAACCCTCCAGCCACAATGCAGCACAAAACAAAACTGTTCCATAAAACAGAGTCACCTTTATGTTAGGGATGATCCGCAGAAACCTGAACACAATCAGCATGTTTGCCAGGCGAACCATGTCCCACAAAGACAGCAAGCCCAGCATTTCAGGTTTCCTAGGAAAAGAACAGTGCTTAAAAAAACTAGTATAAACTGGACTCTGCAGTATCCTGCTAGGATAGTAACACAAGGGGAAAGGGAACAAGGAGTGCACAACTACGCAATTCTTCATGCTTCACCTCTGCCTTAACAACTACCAGCTGAGAGGTGCACAAACCAATTTTCAGCCTGTATTCACACTCATCTAAGGCCGTTTCTGCACTTACCTGGTGTAGAACCATATCAGTAGATTTAGATTCATCAGATTTACTGGTCTCGATCATGGAAAGGCACGGGCCAGATCAGCCCTGTCTGCACTGACAACACTGATCTGTCCCAAGCCCTCCACCCATTCGAGAAGCAAAGGTTCCTAGCCTTGGGGACTAGGAGGGCATTTTTCTGTGGCACACTATGATGTATTACTTAATAACAGCCCCACCCTCCCCAATTTATCAGGTCTATAACAGATCCAGATTAAGAGCCTCTTAATCCAATTCAGGCTCTATCTTGAGCAGATGAAGCTGAACTAATGGGGGTAGGGCCTTCTTGATCCACATTAACGTGCAGATGAAGAGGCCCAAGATCTGGACCACAGGCCCTTGGGTACAGATCAGTTGGCAAGTGCAGAAAGGGCCAAAGTCTTACAGTGTAGCACTGGCAAGAGAGAAGAATTGGGGAGAACACATCTCTAATTTCTTTTCAAAATTCCAGTGATCCAGCCCTAGGATAATCTACTTAATGTTAAGTAGGTTTTAAAAAAAGACATGCCTTTAAACTAAGAGAAATATGAAATTGTGGGCATTTCTTTGAAAGGAATTTCTGCAGTACCTGCAGAGAGTTTATTTTCAGCACCCTGTGAGAGAAAGACTGATTCCACTACACACAATTCACAAAACATCTGAAAATGGAAAAGAAAAAAGAAAGCTAAACTCACCAACACAAAATCATTGCTTCAAAGCCTATGCTTCAGAGCTTCACCATTACTTTCCCCAACCCAAGAACCAAGAACACAGTGTTGCCAGCACTACAGGTATTCTATTTCTGGATATACGCAATGGCTAAAAGGAACACGTACCAGCCTGGATGAGGAAATCCATACACTGCAAACGTTGACACCTGCAGAACCTTCGCCAAGAGAGACATAATTATTTGTGAACAGTTTTGTAAAACAAATTATTGCAAACAACCAAAGTGACACAATACATGGAAGAAAGCATGTAACTTTCCTTAACAAGCATGATTTTACATCTTTCCCCTTTTTTACATCTGAATACATCCATTGTTTAGTTTGCAGCGCTATGAAAAAGTATTTGTCCCTTCCTGATTTCTTCTACTTTTGCGTATTTGTCATGCCTAATTGTTTCAGATCCTCAAACAAAGTTCAATATGAGACAAGGCAACCTGAGTAAAAAATAAAGTACAGCTTTCACATGATCAAAACCTGCCCATCTTTAATATGCAATTAATATTATTACATAATACCTACCATCAGAACTACAGTCAGAAGTCCATCGTATATGTTGCTTGGATATGATAAGTATCTTTTCAATCCCAGTGCTAGTATTTTCAACAGCATTTCCAGTAGGTAGTAGAAAATGAAGAAACAGTTTATTACCTTAAAAATGCAGATACATAATTAGGAACTGAGATTTTTAAGAACATGTGCAGAAAAATGATTGGGGACAGAAGGTTCTTACCCCTAGAAAGAAATCATCACGTGCAGCAGGTGACTTATCTGCATCCATGACCAGGATGACCT
The DNA here is from genome assembly GCA_023333525.1 of Aspidoscelis tigris stejnegeri. Lineage (NCBI taxonomy): Eukaryota > Metazoa > Chordata > Lepidosauria > Squamata > Teiidae > Aspidoscelis > Aspidoscelis tigris. The sequence goes on along the minus strand of JALMGA010000003.1, from coordinate 44,585,222 downwards.
GGGGAAGGATGGATAACAGATTACAACAGATTTAAGGCCCCAGAAGCATAAGATGCAGTTGTGGCAAGGCAGGAGGCCAATAGGTGAGAATTGGGGGTGGGTGAGACAGCCATCCCTGCACTCACTGCATAAATCAGGCAATTGAGCTCATTCCATGAGACATGGGAAGACCTCCCAGTGTGCCACCTCCACCTCAGCCCCAAACACACACAGACCCTCTAAAGGTATGGTGCAAGGAGCGGAAGCTGCAGCATCTTCACACACCACAAGATCTCGCAAGAATGAGGGAGGCACAGAAACAACCAGGTCAAATCAGGGATGGGCTCCGTGAGGCTTCCCTACCCTGCTCCACTGAATGGCAGCGATCCTCAATTTATTTTCCTGAGAGGCCACGAGGCCCGTAATATTTCTCAGCAGCACCTGGTTAGTAGTGCAATCAAGGATGACTAGGAGCGAGGGCGAATATTGTCAAAGCTTTATAGACGAGTTCACCCTCTATCAGTCATGGCTAGAACATAGGTGGAGGATAACTCTTGGATTCTGCTGGGAGCCATCCAAGAACTTGTCAATGTCCCATCGCTACAAAGCAGGTGGGCCATTGGTCCAACTCACCAGATCTCATCTTATGTTTTTATATATTTAAAATATTTATATACAGCTTCCCATTAAAAATATAATATTAAAGTGGTTTACTAAACATTAATAGTCAATTGATAAAAACATTGTAGCTTTAACATACAAGCTCTATGCAGAACTACATTTAAAACACTGCATACTTACACAAACAGAGAAAACATTTGCTAGAGCAACTGCATTTCCTAAATATCCAAAGTAGCGATGTCCAAAAACAACCTGAACTCTCTGTAGACAAAGTGACTGATATTCTGGCTTGGGAGGACGCTAAAAATAAGTAACAAAACAGTGAAAAATGTTTTAGGATGCTACCAAGCATGGTCTTCAAGTACTCTTAGCACTGGCATCACAAATTGATTAAATTAGCATTGGGACTTATCAGTAGGGTTTGTTAGAACAGCAGAGTTACAGTTCTGCTCAAGCGTGCAGTCTCTTAGGCCGTGTCTTCACAGCAACCTTATCTCGAATTCAAAACCTTTTCAATCCTCAGAGTCCGCATGGCAGTTTGGCTTAACACACTTTCCCTGTGTTATACCACCCCAAAGCGTGGTGAATCTCAATCCTGATTTCAACAGGTCTCACTCTGGATCGTGCGCTTGTAACATTTTACATTTGTTACTGTGTGGACAGTACCGTTTTAAGGGATGAGAATCCATGTTTAGGGTTTCCCTCTCCCAATAGCTTGTTTCCAAATTTCAGTGTAAAAATCCACTTAACAGCCATCACTACACTGTAGCGATGGAACCACTTCACACCTTGATGGTTGGAATAACAATGTTGCAATTTTGCACAATTTGAAAAGTTCTGATCTTTAGAAAGTGAAAGGGAGGAAAGCAGCTGAGGTTCTGCGTGAATGTTTAAAGCAAAGGGGCTTTACTTGACACTGCTGCTGTGTGCCCTGAGCAATGGGGAGAGGAGGGGAAAGAATTGCTGGCTGCCCACTGCCATTTTTCCTCCATCCATGGAAGCGGCAGCCACCCAGCCACCCAGTTAGGCTCCGTGAAGGGTCCCTTATGGGTGGTGCGTCCATGCCAGGAGGAAGAGGGCAGGGCAGCCCCGAAAAGCAGCTTTTAAAAAGTAGCCACTTGAGTCCCACCTTGAGTCACATACTCCACGTAGGATCCTCAGAATCCAGATCCAACACGATTAAGTTAAAAGTAATGGGAACAGGCAAATTCGTGTTTGCATCCGGTTCTATTATTTTGGTTTAAGGAAACTGGATTAAGCTTTTAATGCGGATGCGCCCTTAGCGACCGAGGAGAAAACAGAGCAAATGAAAAACAAATTCACTCACATACATCTAAGTGAAAGAAAAACTCTGGCATTACTCAATGCCTACAAACACAGGCAACATTTTTTCCCCTAAAGCCTCAATACAAATCATAAAATATTCAATTACATGTGCTGATTTCTATCTGAAACATGAGAACAAATTAGCTATGCAAGACTCTCACCACAACATGATATAGTGGCATGCAGAAACTTTTCTTTTTTTAAAAAAATCTAGCTACTAATTTCTGTGCAGTCAATCTATCAATCAACAAAAACAAATCTTATTTGTGTCAGGCTGCCAAAAATTACTTCTGATCAGATTATTCACAGAGGCAATGCCATTGACATATTCACTGAGCAGGGTCTGGAGGCATTTTCCATACTATCATTTTTAAAATAGAAAAAGTCATGATAAACAGTTTGCATGTCCTCTTGGGGCGTTTTTCCACTGTCACTAGAAGTACCCATTAAGTACCCATTAATGGGTACAAAAATGCCATTACGTACCCATTAATGGGTACTTCTAGTGACAGTGGAAAAACACCCTTGGTCTCCTCACCCCACCCAAAATCTTTGGAGCCAACATAACTTGCTTAGAATGAAAAGACTCATAACTCACTGCCACCCTACATTACACTATGCTCAGCATTTCTTGGAGTAGCAATTGCTTGGCATCTGAAACAACCTTAACCAAAGAGATAAAGAGATCCCAGAAGACCAACCATATACTAATTCAGGTGTCTTGCACTGAATCAGCAGGACTTGGACCCATTTCCTCTCAGACATTGTACCCTTATCACTGAGCTGCCCCAATCTTTACATGCTGAGTATGAAGGACTGAAAAAGGAATGTCCCATGTGACCCCTTAATCAGGCCCAGGGATTCCAAGTACAGGACATCCATATAATTTGGTAAGTACTTGTACAGAGATCCTGTGGATCACCAACCTCTGAACAAAGAAGCCCCTTTGGTTCATTACCCTAGATAGGTTAAGAATAGCTACCAGAATGGATGTCTAGGTACTGCTTCCAGCTTGGAGAGACAGGCACAATGCATCTAAAGGCAATCAAGAGCAAGTGAAGGTTTTGCATTTGTCTTGTTTGAGAATGCTCAGAAGCAATTGGTGGGCCACTGTACGAGACAAGATGCTGGACTAAATGGGCTTGGTCTGATCCATCAGGGCTCTTCTTATGTTCTTAAGAATGATGTAATGATAAGGCACAACTAATGGACTGCCAACAGATGTGGTGGCAACATATTTATATTTTTTATTTTGTTATTTACATCCCATATTCTTTCCAAAAAGCCCAAGGTGATCAATATTAATCACCTCTTTTCAGTGAATCTTCAACCTATGAAGAAAATTAGGCAGAGAGCAGCAACTGGCACACAACTATGTAGTGATTTCTCCAGGTCCCCTAAGTCCTAGTCTGGCACTTTGACACTATACTACGCTGACTCTTTTGGGAAGTCACAGTTCTAAGCAGGAACCATTGCCCTACCAGTCCTGACTCAACTGCACACAATGCTGATGCATTACAGGAAGTCAAGGACAAAGAACAACTCAGTGCTTTTGCGGGAAACTGAGTGCCCTACACAAATGTTTTTAAAAATGGAAAACCACACTGCTTTGAGCCACAAAACTTGTGTAATAGAAGCATGGGCACTTCTCATTATCTAGCTACAGCCCTCACATTCAGTGTGCTGACCACTCTTGTTAGTGTCTCAAGTCCCTGAAAGAATAAATATATTTTAAGGGCTTTATAAATAGGAAGAGCCATACCTCTTTAACTTTGTGTTTGTCAAGTTCATCAAAGAGTGTCTGAAACTGAGCAGCTGTCAAACCTCCTGGAGGAGAAGACTCAAGATTCTGCATATCCAAGGGAAATAGAAATCCATTACGATCATGTAACTCACAGAGCTCTGATAGTAGACTTTTTTGGTTTATTTAAAAATGTGGTTCCTACCGTAATCATTGCTTCCTTACAATAGGAATCCATTTTTACTTTTTGAAGTACTTGGATTAGGGTTTCAGACCGGACACACAAGCTATACAAACAGATGTAAATGTGAGATAATTAATTTTCTTGTCTGTACAGAAACTATATGACTAGCACATCTGTGTATGATATTAACAATTCAAAATGATGTTTACATACATATTCCTATTGATTGCTTCTTTTAGGGAGCAAAGAACTTCAAATGCAGCCCGGATTCCTAAGCGTCTTCGGAAAAGTGAGGACTGGACTGACTTCTAAAAACAAAAATGCAACAAAATTGGACCTTCCCCATAACTCTTACATGAAAACCAATCTTTTTACCCCTCTGTGTGCTTCCTTGAGTGGGAGGAGGGGTGATCCTGGTCTGGCCTGCAAAGAAAGCTCCATACAAGCAATGAGACGTAACTGTCCAGTTTGATAACATGTCAAGTTGCTAAAAATTGTTCAGAAGCAACTAAAATTCACCGACAGCATATTATAAACAATAATCTGACTCTAATGTGTGTCCCACAAGGAAGAGAGAAAAGACTTAGTATTTTAATTATGAATTATGTTTTTAATGGTTTGATTTTATCATGTTTTATTAATTTGTAAACTGCCTTGAGACCTTCAGGCAAAATGTAAGCACTCTGAAATCAATAATAAATAAAGACAGAGGAAGAACAACAAAAGAGCTAGCAGTGACAGAAACCAATATAAATATAAGAGATTATAAAATGTAAGTAGCAATTTTAAATGAGCCACCATATATGAAATATGATATGAAGAAAAAGCTAGAGCCATTGATTTATTTACTTGCTTATAAATAGCACAACTACAAACATAACTAGGTTTTTTGTTGCAATTATTACACATGTAACATGAATTTGCAGTTTCCCTCTCATTGTGCAAGGAAGAGCTAAACATATAGCTGTCAGTCAATCACCTTCATGCCTTGGCGAACACACAACAAACAGTCATGTGACTGAAGCAGTCATGTGACTGCAGTAATCATACATATATCACAGGCATATGATACCAGGCTACAGAGAAGCAGGCTATATGCTGCAGTTGCATTGTATGGGTGTTTTTCCACTGTCACTAGAAGTACCCATTAAGTACCCATTAATGGGTACAAAAATGCCATTACATACCCATTAATGGGTACTTCTAGTGACAGTGGAAAAACACCCTATTTATGCTTCTTCATTGTTATGTGCCTTCACTGTTCTTCCATGTCAGGGATCTTAATGATGGGAGAACTGTAAAATACCCTAACAGTGCATTTTTTAATAGTGGCCTAAACTGGTGAGTCACAGATTCACAGAGGGGAGGACTGCTCCTGAATGCCAGTTGCCAGGGTCTTCATACAGAAGAATAGTCATTTATGGACCATCCAAAGCCATCCGGCTGGCCACTATGGGACTAACTTGGCTTTTGGTTTTACTCAGCAAGATACTTCTAAGGATTCAACACTGAAAAATTAACATACACTAGTTAGACTTTACTCACCAGAAGATATCCACGGAACTGATTATATATTATAGCTGTCAGCAAATTCATCAGAAATAAGTTTCCTTTAAGAACAGAAAAATAATTTATTACCTTTTTTACTTTTATTCAACTAAATTGAACACAGAACCATCTTAGTGCCTTTCACCTTGGAATTAGAGTGCAGCAACAATAATCAGAAGTTCCAACAAGAGCCGATAAGAAAGGAATTAATAATAATTCCATGCTTAAGAACATAGAAACAGCCCTGCTGAATCAGGCCATAACCCATCTAATCCAGCATCTTGTCTCACACAATGGCCCACCAACTGCTTCTTGGCATCTCAAGCAGAAGACAAAGGCAAAAACAAGAATATAATCTCCACAAAATAACAATCCAGTGATACCCTCCTGCTTAAATCAACAGTCAGGTTGCCAGTTTGGTCTTGTGGTTAGAATGTCATACTCTTATCTGAGAGACTCCTGGTTCAATTCCACACTCCCCCACAAAGTCAGCTGGGTGACCTTGGGTTAGTCACAGCTCTCTTTCTAAGCTCTCACTTCCCCTCCTTCCTCACAGGCCACCTACTGTGGGGGGAAGAATGAGAAACTTTGTCAGCTGCTTTAAGTCCCCTGAAGGGTGGGAAAGCAGAATATAGAAGCCAACTCTTTTTCATCCTTCTTCCTCCTCCCACCTCAACCCTAGGCAGTAGCCTCATTTGGGCAACCTTCAGGTTCTGCCACCCCTTTTCACTTCCTTCCAAAGAGAAAACTTGTGTCAGCGTTTTAATTTTAGTTATAAACATCTTGTTCCTATGTGTGTTTTATTAAATCCATAGTGGTTCTCCCTCAATCGAAACTGACCTTGCAATAAAGAAACAACAAAAAGCTTTTTTAAAACATTGTATTGGAATTGATATTTTATTCAGCTTACCTATTGCAGTGAAGAATATAAAGAAGAGGCAATATGCTCGATTCTTGGAATAGGCAGGAATCATCACTGTGCAACAGATGTGAAAATGTTAGAAATGTTGTGCCTGAAAATATCAATGCACATACAAAATATTGCAAGGAACACACGAGCAGCTTCAGCAGCTGTCTCATTCATCATTTGTTAAAACCCACATTCAGCATTTGTTGTCAATATCAGCATGAACTTTCTGCTTCTGGCTAAAAGAAAGATTTGCACAGGACAGGGACTGATTGACTAGCTTAGTGTCTTTGTAATGTTGTATAAAGGCCTCAATCCAGTCCTGTATTCTAGAATGTTGAATATACCCAGGCAAATTCTAACAAGCATCAAACATTCATTTTATTGGCTTGATGTGTTGAAAAGATTCAGGTTGAGGGACCCAAAAAAGACATAGCTCACATTTTAGCCACCTCCAAACAATGTCCAGATATGCCACTAGGAGGCGATAATGTGGGAAATCTATTTCTGTAATTATGGCCTCCTCCTGTTTAGCCTTGTGGCTGGCACTGCCTTGGCATGTTTTACCGATGAATGTATCCAAGCAATCAGCTGTCCTGAATGCCTGGTTATGCATGTCAGTAGCTTTACACATGTGTGGATATCTGTTTTGGGCTCCTTGTTTGCACAGTGGACTGAACCATAATGGTGCTATAGTTCCCCTGTCTGGGCTGGGCTTTGGTCTCTAGGCAGCAAACATGCCTAGAAACCAAGGGATGAGAGGGAAAAGCATTAATCCTGCAGGTTAAAGACCAAGCCACGCAATAGAGAAGGGTAAATAAACTGCACAGTAAAGGAGTGTCGTCCATGCACTATGTTAGTCATCAAAATTAAGTAATTTACAACTACATTTTCATGCAAGTAGGAGAGACCATCAGCCCAACCATGTAAAGCTTCAGAGATTACTCACATATTTAGGGTCTGAATGCAGAAAAGACATGGAAAATGTCTCTTAGAAGAAGAATGCTTACCATCTGGATTATTTGCAGTTGTCAATAGTACTAGCAATGAAGTCAATGAATCTGGTAAATTGTGAAAATATCCTTGCCATTCCTTGTCCTGTAGGGTATCCTAGGCACAGAGATCCACACCATTAACAAAGTATCATCAAAACCTATTCAAGATTCATGGGCAATCCTTAAACTTACATTAATAACTTGAATGTGCAACACCTTTATTCTCCTCCCTCACTGTTATTCTACAGAATAGGATACCATGGGACGTCTAGGCTAGACAACCCACCTCGTTTTGTTCAATTAACTCCAGCTACAGGCAGCCAGACAGAGAAGAACTGAATGACTAAAATTAAACTGAGGTCCAGCAATTTTCAAAGTAATGCAGCATTGACAGAAGGGATGTGCACAAATGTATTTGACATTTGAATCCAAGTAGATTTGAATGTCAAAAAATCCAATTCAATTCGGATATTTAAGATCCGAATGTTATAAAATCCAATTCGAATCCTTAACATTCAAATCCGTACATTCAAATGTTAGATTCGTATTTAAAGATAAGAATGTCAACAACATTCATATCTGTTATATGTATCTGTACTCATTCTGTAAAAATCTGTATGCTTCCTGTATTCTCCCATATGCATTCCGTTTTAATTCCGTATGTTAAGGGCAAGATACGTATAATTTTCACACAGATTTATATATGAGAGATACCAATCTACACATTCAAATGATTCGAAAATCCATAGTCGCTTTCTGAAAATCCAATTTGAGTTTGAATGTCAACATTTGATGGGTCTGAATTGAATTTTCAAATATTCGTGTACATCCCAAATTGACAGTCAGCACCTATACTGTTCAACCATATCACAATCCCCTCTTGGGTAAGGCTGTGATATGAAGATATGCAAACTCTCCACACGTATGTGATCACATTATGTACATGCGTAGTAAAGCACATTGCAGCCCTGCCCACAGAGAGTTATAATGATAGCAGCTATGCTTTTCAAAAAGGGTAAGTTTCCTACACTGCTGGGATTCCTCAGAAGTTGCATAAAGGTGCTGTAGAGAACCAAGCCTGTCAGATAAACCACCTCACAGTCCCAGGTTTCTAACTGCAGTTTGTGCTTTGAGAAACTGTGGTTTGGCACATCCCTCTAAAAGATAGTTTCATAAATATTCTCCCTGTGTGAAAAGTAGTAGTAATGGTTTTCCAAATACAAAAATTAGGCTTAATGACCAACTTTATTTCCAACAGAACAAAAGACAAAGGAGTAGGTCAAAAGTGAAATGAAAACATCTGGGGCTTTAGCCACATGCAATGCAATGCATTCTTGCAAAAGCAACAATCCCAAATTCAGGGGAAAAGACAAGAAGATTATAAGTAAATAGCTACTGTAAAACAGTGAAATCTCCAGAATTATATTTAAAGACACTTCTGCACCATTTCTTCTTTTCAAAATCTCAAAGTGCTTAATAATATTTTTTTTAAAACAAAGTGAAAAACAGTTAAAAGCAGCAAAATATAAAATCACTCTTTAAAAAACTGGGTGGGGGCATGATATTATTTTAGACATAATAATAGAAACAAGCCAAAATGTATCAAAAATAGGGCTCCCCCCCAAAAAAAAAGTTTGAATTGTAAAGATTTCTGGCAGATGGCATTATTCTCAGACATTCAGGGGTGTTACCTTTGTTCGAGCAAACAGCAACATGCCAAACATCGTAAACAGAAACAGGTGAACAGCTAATAGCAGCATAACACTGTCAGAAAGGAAATACAGATAGCAACATTAGAAAATATTAACGGCCAATGAAGGGAGAAAGACCATAACACAATGGCGTATCAAAATAGACGAGTGATCCCCAACCTATTTGACATGCGTACCCCATAGACAATCCATTCCCGTAAACAGTATCCTTCACAATATTATATGTTGTTACTTGGTCTTCTTCCACCATTATTCAGTTTTTTTTCATGTACCCCTAAATGTTCCAGTTCATACCTCAGGTTGAGAATTGCTGAAGTAGAAGAAGAAGAGTTGAATTTTCTACCCCGCTCTTCTCATGCATTTAAGGGGACTAAAAGCGGCTGACAAAGCTTTTCTATTCTTCTCCCCACAACGGACACTCTGCGAGGTGGGTGGGGCTGTGAGGTTCAGAAGGGAGCTGTAACTTGCCCAAGGTCATCCAGCTGGCTTTGGGGAGGAGTGCGAAATCAAACCCAGTATTCCCAGTTAAGAGTCTGGCACCCTAACCACTAGACCAAACTGGCTCACAGACTAAGCTGGCAGTTAAAAAAGAAAAATGAGGTGCTCTCAATTCAGAAAAATGCCTCAGCCAAAGCCTAGAAAGACATACAGCTCTAACATGCCCCTTCCGAAGTAATGCTGCAGGGGTCCCAGCATTCCGTTCCTACGATTTTGTGCCACAGCCATGCTATCTAGAATCTGAAAGCTTCAGTCCACGTTACTTGGGCAATCAAAAGTAAAGCACATCCAGAAACATTTTATTCTGGACTATCCATGCTTTATTCTGGATTATCCAAATAATCTGGATTAAATAAGTACTGTCTGGATGAAGCTACTGTGGAACCTCTTTAGCTTTTTAGTGCTTCACATGAGAACTTCTGGATCTAGGCTCTTCCTTGTTTCCTTCTTCAAACAAGCCATAAGCAATGCATCAAAAATAAAACCTGACTAGGGGTTGTGAACTACTAAGAAAAAAATCCTTCGTGTAATTGTAACAGTAAGGAAAGAGAAGAGTAAAGCAGCCCAGGTTGACTTATGAAAATAACCTGCTAATTATGATTTCTTGTGATATAAAACCTAGACCACTTTGAGGTAGGGGAAATTTAATTTTTCAGACTGTTTTAGTGTTTGCTGTCTAATTACTACATCATTTTTCACCTTGCAATTTCTGGCAATGTTCTGTTGATGCTTTTTAGAGTTTTTTTCATCATTGAAGAATTCTGTAAGAGGAAGAAGGGACGAAGGATCCGTCTTATTCTCAGATTCTAAAATTTAAGGAGAAGAAATGGTTTTAGAAATCAACACATAATAAAGTATTCCATTGCGTTTTTGATGCAACATGACCGTCCTTTCAGAATGTTTTAAACTCCTATGCACAGGATCATGGGAGGGAAATACTTAATCAGCAGCTTTTAACTTCTTCCTTTCCATTCTGCTGCTGGCCACCACTGCCGATCAATGGTCATGTGACCGGCAGCACAGAAAGTCAATATGTCACAAATTGAAATCCCCTTTTCACCTGTCTGAACTACAGTCGGACCTCTGTATCCATTGGGAATACGTTCCAGGCCCTATCACGGATAACGGAAAACTGTGGATAGTACATACGCTGGAAATGCACTCCATTTTCCCACAGGAATCATGGAAAATCTGGTGCCATTTGGGGTGATTTCCTGCCTGTCTCAGGCCTCAGAGGAGTTTTAGGTAGGCCTAATGGTGCCTGGAGGGGCTGATCCGGTCACCACAGAAAACTGAAACCATGGTTACTGGATACAGGGGTCCAACTGTATATCCTGGCACTCAAAAATAAACCTTGCAATCCCTGCAAAGGCCTACCTTTGGCCCTACCCCCATGAAAACAACCTAAACAAAAGCATACTGCCAACACAAATGTACAGAAAAGAGGCACAGAAAGAAGAAATGGAAGGGAAGAAAAGGACATTTCTGCTTCCCTTGTCATTTGTGAGGTTTTCAATCAACAAGGCTATTGGGAAATCTGACTGTAGCAAATAATAAGCAACTAATAACCTGACTCTTTGTGACCCCATTGACTATATAACATGCCAGATCCTTCTGTCCTTTATTGTCTCCCAAAATATGTTCCTGGCCACTCCCACACACAGCATTAACATCACTCCTGTGTACAAATATGTGAGAGCAGGGCATGGCAGCTCAGCTGTACAGTCTGTAATCACCAGGGCAATGGCCAGGCATGCAGCAGAAGGTGCCGTGACTGTTGCTATGGTGATTTGGACAGTCTGTAGTGGACCATCCACACTGCAAGTGCTCGAGGGCAAGCTGGAGATGGTGCAAATGCCAGCCATCGTTCTTGAACTTAACTTCAGTTCAAACAGGCCCTAAATCCTAGCAGTCTAATCCTAATTTTCTTTACCTGTTTCGCTGTGAACTATACTACTGAAATAATCCTTACCTCTTTGCAGAAAAAGCTCAGAGACACAGTCCAGTCTGCAAGGGATGCTATTAGTACAAGAATATATGCCATTAACCACTTGGTTTTCCGAAATTCTTCCCACCCTATTAGGTAACTCTGAGGACAGAAAAAGAACAGTGGCTATTACTAAAGATAAAACCATTTTAATTTATAGTTTTCATTCTGAAAAATGACCACCACATCATTTAGAGAATGGAGGGGGGTTTTTAACCCCCAAGGCCTAGTTTATTGGGGGGGGGGGCTTAAATACAGTATGTTATACAGAAACAGTTAAGAATGGGCTTACTTCATCTGTTTAAGGGACAATTGTTATAGATCAGTGATGTCAAACATACGGCCCGCGGGCCACATACGGCCCGCGGGGCGCATCAAAACGGCCCGCGATCGCCTCCACCGCCGTCTCCTGGTGCCCCCCGGTGCCATCCGCTGCTCCCTTGTGATGTCGGCTGCGCGCCAGCACTCGCTGCCATCAACCGCCGGCCGGCGCAGGCCCAACCCTCGCCCTGGGTGCTGCTGCCTATAGGAGGGAGGGGGCGGAGCCAGCATGGGCGAGGGACGTGCCTCTGCCAGCCATGTGAGTGAGTGCCGAGAAAAGAAGATGGCGCTGCGCGCGCTGGGCCTGGGGAGCACAACCGGTGCCTCCTCCTCCTCCTCAGCCTTGCTGCCTGCGGCCGCGATGCCCCCAGGCCCTGCTGCTCGCTGCCCGGAGGAGGAGCGGCGGCGGCGGCACCCGGCAGGTACCGAGGGAGGGAGGGAGGCGCGCTTCTAAGGCCATTTGCCGGGATCCAAGAGCAGGAAGGGGTTTGTCCTGTGTGAGACCTGATATGTAAGAGGCTGCGTTCACACCTAAGTTTCAATCCAGTTTCGGGTCACTTTACGAGTGAAAGAAACGTTTTCCACAGTGCTTGCATTCATATGGTTTCTCTCCTGTGTGAGATCTGAAGTGTGCAGTGAGATATGCTGACTAGCTGAAGGAACTAGTATTAAGATTTTAACAACCGTATATTATATACTATATAATTAAATAAATAAAATGTTAGTTATAATAATTCAGTACATTTTTTTTAATCCGGCCCTCGTACAAATTCTAAATTTAATATGTGGCCCTCCACAAAACTGAGTTTGACACCTCTGTTATAGATGTAAGAAGGATTGGAAAGTCATTTTGAAAGATACAAACAGTGAAAGCCAACTTTTACATCAGAACACAAAAGAAGGAAAAATTACTATTTTTCACATTATATTTTTCTACTTAAAATTTTTTGTACTTAAGAGCATAAGAAGAAGAGAAGCCCTGCTGGATCAGTCCACAGCCCATCTAGTCTAGCATCCTGTCCCACACAGTGGCCCACCAATGGGTATGCTTATGGGTATCTCAAGCAGAGGACAAGGCAAAGCCTTCACCTGGTCTCAAATCCCTGAAGATGGCCTTTAGAGGCATCCTGCCTGTCTCCCCAGCCTAGAGGATGTATCTATACATCCATTCTATATATTTTTTCTCTCTCCACCTTTTGTATACCATCCATGATTTTATACATAATCAGACCCCCTCTTAAGCACCATTTTTCAAGGCTGAAGAGGCCTAGACATTGCAATCTGATTTCATAAAGGAGGTGTTCCAGCCCTTTAACTATTTTGGTTGCCCTTTTCTACACTTTAAATTCTATGGCTTAAATATATGCCATATAATACTTTACCTTCAAAACAAGATACTCCTGGTAGTGTTTTAATCAATAAATTTCCTTTTTGGGGACTAAAATTAATTTATACATATACCCAGTTTCAACAATCATTTGCAGACAGCTGGACGATGCCTTCAAAACCACACGTACACACTGTTGCATGTAGCTGTGAGAGCACAGTGAAAGTCGCCACTCTAGCTAAGTCTCCAGAAGAATTCATATTCTCACCAAGGCCTTTCCAAGCACCTGCAAGAAGATCTGAGCTCACAAAAACAAAAGTACGTATCTTCTTCTCCCCAAGTGCTGAACAGTTTCCTCTCATCCCTTTGCTGCCCTACAAAACGTACACAATGTTCCCTAACCCTTCCTTTCTCAGCACCAACTAAAAGTGAGAAGCAAGAATCTCTACTGTTTAAATCCAACTTCCCTGCCCCTTTTGATACTCTATAGCAGGGGTCCTCAAACTACGGCCCGCGGACCACATGCGGCCCTCCGAGGGCATTTATTCGGCCCGCCAGGTGTTTTTGCCACTGCTGCCTGTCCTGCTATGAATTTATTCATAGGTTTTTTTAAAACTATATTCCGGCCCTCCAATGCTCTGAATTTTACTTGTATCTACCGGTCCACAAAGTGTATGGATTCTAGCCCTAGCCATCAACCAGAGGAATATTGCTTCATTAGTGCGCACGTTGAGACGTACACCTGTAATGAAGTACAGTTCAAGGTCTTTCCGCACTTACTTCAATTCCAGATCAGATGACACCATAATCACGTTCAAGGCCCCTTTTGTTGCATGCCAATGTGGATTAGAGAGGCTTCAACCCCTGCTAGTACATTCCATCCGCAGAAATCTGAACATAATCCCGATCAGAAGGAGGACACATATCTGGATCTCCAGTAAACCTCAGTAATGAGGTCTGCCTTTGTACTAGCAAGAGGTAACCTGCTCTGCAGAGGCACACCTCTCCGTGTTCCAGTTTACTGGGGGTTCCAGTTCCAGTTCAACAAAGTGTGATATAGATTACCTGTTCTGGATCTTTGCACAGTAAGTGCAGAAAGACCTTCAGAATAACCTAAACAATGACAACTTTAACACCATCCTTTTAAATGAATTTACAAACCTTTACAGAAACATCAGCTATAAAAACGAGGAAACACAGCAGTTCAATGCTCTCTGTCATGCCACAAGGAGGCTGCCAGGCTTCCAGACGGTATCGCACATCTGACGTAAGAGTAAGTGAAGAAGGGGTTTCGACGAAAGCAAGAGCCAAAATTAATGTGATGGTGGCAATCAAAATCCTTCAAGAGTAAGAGAATACAAACAAGGCAAGTAGGTAAGAAGCACTGAAAAAGCCGCCTGTCAAAACAAACAGCAGTTCACAGCACAAGGTGGTCCTCCAGAACTAAACTCACATAATTCCTTCCTTGTTCTGACTGGAGCTGAGGGCAACTGTACTTCAAAACATCCTGAAGGATGCAGCTGGACCAACCTGGCACAGTACAAGCCTTTCTTCACATTCAAGCATAGAAGCCCTAATGGAAAGCAATAGGATCCACAGTCCTGCCAGTCTCTATCATTTAGAAACATTCTGGCTTAGTTTGGGGTGGGAAGAACATGAGGAGACTAATTGGTCAAGTAAGGCTGTGATCAGACCCAGCAAAAAGGGCACCTCTGAGGCAGTTTAGAGAAGGGTTTGGGGTGGGGTTGTTCACACACCAGTCTACCTTGCCCTCTCTTCTAAATATTATGGGATAGAAAAAGTGGATCAGAGAAGTGCTGGGAACACCAGGGCCATACGCTGTCTCTCTGAGGTGCCCCTTTGGTTATATCTGCCCAAAATTCTCCTCAAGTTTCAGCTGAAATGTCTGACATTTACTACTCCCAAAAAGTGGTAGTGGAGTAAAGGAGATCTTTGCACAAGGTGAAAGATCTATGAATTATTGAAAAAAGCAAGCCAAGATTAGGGTTCAAAAGAAGAAGGCAATAGCTTGTATTCATATGGTTAAATCATACATCATCTTGCTCTATGGTGAACATCAGGGCAGGATCTTCCCTAAATGGTCAACACATGAATCAAAGTAGCATGATCCCAAAAACAGCCTGCAATCACCACACCACTACTGTTTTCTAGGTACCATGAGCACAGAAACTGCTCCCAATTGCATTTGTGATTGCTGTTTATTAAAACCTATCAAACTAATGCATCTTATGGAACAGAAAGGTTCATTGATCACTTCTATATGAACTGATCAATGGAGAAACAAGTTTCTTGGAAGAGAATAAGCAGGTAAGACCATCCATAGTTCCAGTAACTCTGGCACCACTACACTGAATGTTTTAAAATGGGATTACTAAAATCAAAGTATTTCAACAGGAGAAATTCTAGCTCTTACAAACTTCAGAAGTTTTCCAGTATTATGTACACTTTGCCTTTAGAATACCTCTCCTCTGCTGTTCATGGGATTACTAGAATGACAACTTACAGATGCCTGTTAAAGACCATTTTACTCTGGTATCCCCTGGATTTAATCCATGTCAAGAGATGTGATCCATGATAGGTTTCCTTGACCATCAGTAATATCTATACCAACTACATATTAAGCAAAAAGTCTCTTGCTTCTTGCGTCATTCAAGTGCTTTAAAAAGAAACTATACAGTTTTATATTACTAAACAAAAGCTGCTTAAGAAATCACTGGCTAGTGCGTAGAAACCATGCAGAGAAACACTTAAGTTCAAAAGAAGAAGCAAGGATTTGTGGCACTAGAGATAAGCAAAGAAATACATCTGCGAAGTGAACCCAACTTCTCACCATTGGCAAATTTGTGAATAATACCACCGATAAAGCCACAAGGAGTTAGAGTCCACACGGTGATTTATGGAACGATACTAGAGAAGTGAAACAAAGAAAGGACACAGTTACTTTGTTCTTCAAGCATGGAAGACAACCTAAAGTCACAATACTGTATACTGTAATTTTTAACAACAAAAAACCCTTATAGTCACTAAAGAAGACAGATGCATCATGACAAAATACTAATACCTTACAATTTACTGAGAACTTCCATAACTCTCTGATTATTAAACTGCAGAGTTTAATGACAACCAAGGAGTGTACTGTAAACCAATTAACTCAACAGGAAATATATATAGTGGTCCTAACATGAGGTGAGTCTATGAATTTCACCTCTCTCTTAAGGGCTAAAAATGACAGATAAGACATATGCCAAATTTACCTGAATTGCATCTTCTATGAATACCACAGCTTGGTTGAGGTAGAGACTGTCATCATCAGCAGCTGCAAGTTTCAAAAGATAAGCCAGTCATTTCTAAGATACCAACAAAGCTACTACTCAGTTTGAGAAATCATGAAAATTTAGTATCTTCAGGACTGTTTTAGTCAGTTTTCTAATGTTCACAATGGTAAATTCTATGCCAACCTTTCTTTAGGTTCCCAAAGATTATGGCAGAACTAAAAAATAGTTGGAAAAAGAAGCTACAGGCCTTCATTTATCGGCATAAATAGCACAAAACAAGTCAAGAGTACAGTGACAAACTAATAAGTTTAAGTAGGAATTTTTAAAGGAACATAAGAGGAGCCTTGCTGTATCAGGTCACAGTCCAGTATCCTGTCCCATACAGTGGTGCCAACAGTTGATTCTAGGTGTTCTCACCTGCTTGCAGTTCCCTGGAAATGGCCTTTAGAGGCATCTCTGGTCAGGAGGCATAAAACTGATGCACCTGTCCTCCATTAACTTGTCTAGCCCTTTCTTAAAGCTATCCAGGCCAGTTGCTGTCACATCTTCTGGCATTTAAAAACTCTTTAAGAACCTTTGGATGAATAACATCTGTCCAAGGCGATTTGTCAGCATTTGGATTATTAAGATATTCAAGGACCCTAGTTACTTCTATACAGTTACTTCTGTCATCCCTAGGTACTTCTATCTAGTTTAAGGGTATGTACAGACTTACAGATACTGCATATTCCGATGCGCAGGTGGGGCATGGGCATCACACCTGATGCCCAATACTATGTAGCAGTGGCACATTATGCTGCCACTATTTCAAATTTACCTACTGCAGAACAATGAACACTTGCTCTGCAGTATCAGGTAAGTTCAAATGTTCCTACCAGTCTGGACAGGATGGCGTCTTTATGTAAAATGACAGAGAAAGTTACACTGATGATTAAAATATGGATTTGTGCAAAAGGATGCAGATACAGTTTATTACTAAAAGTCAAGAACATTCCATTGTTTTCATTATGCTGGGAACCCAAAAGCCAAGCTTAAAAATTGGTCAGGAAGACATAGAAAGGGTCACAACTAACCCTTTCATCACAATGGTATCACTTTGGCTATTTCCTGATTATTAAGATGGTGTAAGCCAGTTCTGGCCTCCATTTACTGTGTTTCTTGATTTACACTTGGAAACTACATGCTTAAATCTGAAATCTACTAAGAAGTTCATTTCATATGTAAGCTCACTTCTGAAGTATTATCTTATAGCAAACAGCAAATGTGCTTAGCAGAATCTGTAAACCACCTTTGGTTATTCCTGTGTTTATTTCCACTTGCCCAAGATGAGCAAATACAAACGAAGGCAACAGCAGCATTTGTGAATTAAAGTTTGCATCATTTTATTTATTATATTTCTTATCCTACCCTACATCCAAAGGTCTCATGGAAAAGGACTATTGGAAAAATGAACCTTATAAAAACAGTAACCATGTCTGAAAGTGGGCAGTGAAAGTGTTTCCTCAGCCAAAGGCCAGGATAAATAAGTACATCTTCACCAATCGTCTAAACATATATAGTAACGATGTCTGGCACACCTCTTTAACGAACCAAGATGGTCTCACCAACCAAGTGGTTGGTGGTCCAACCAAGACAGTCTCACCAACAGATCTTAAGACAAAGGCAGGTTAATATGAGAGAATTAGTTTTAACAGCATGTTTTCAAACATGAATATATGTTTGTTTCTAGGCACCACAGTGTCATCTTCAACTAACATTGAAGATTATACAGAAAAATACTTGATACCTTGACATCTTTTGTTTTTGATTTCATTGATACATTTTGATCATTGCCTTTCCTTTCTTCTGCCTCTGTCTACCTTGCCGAGCACAACAGTTTTTTAATAATCCTTCATATGAGCTGCCATTTGATGACCAACTGCCTAACAGGAAAGAGTCTGGTTTTATCTAACTCAAGACTGATTGAGTAGATTATTTTCCCAGTCTACTGTACTCTTAGAAATCTTCAGATCCACAATTCAAAAGTTTCAATCCTCTATCTCTTGCTCTTTCTCACTGTTCCAACTTTCACAGCTGCATATTACAACATGAAAGAGCACTGCTTTAAGGATTCTGATCTTTGTTAGTGAAACTTCCTTCACAATCTTAACTAAATTTGCCACTGCCTTCTTTCATATGATAAACCTCATAAAAGCATAAGAGGATAAAAAAATTGGTTCAGAACTGTGGGCCATCAAACCCACCAGCTTGTTCTTACAGTAGCCAACCAATTTTATATTGAAGCCCCTATATGGAAATTGCTACAGCAGCAATCCCCCATCCTTGCATGCATCAGCCTACTCTCCTATTAGGGTGTTTCTCAGAGAAACACTACAGCCCTCAAGTTCCCAAGCCTTCTCTAATCCACCTTTTCTAGCAGAAAAGGTTCATGAGAGGGGGAAGGCCAGACTGTTATTTGAACAACCCCATCTGAAGCCTTCTGTAAGCCATCTCAGAAGGGCTTTTTGTTGTTGTTGCGTATGATCATAGCCTTTGGCAACAAAAAAGGAGGTTTGTGTGTAGCTTGAAGGCAGAATGTCAGCTTTCAGGATTTACTGACTCCAATACAGGCTTTAATACAATGCCACTGCCTTGAATACACATTCTTGAAGCTCAAATTCACTATTACGCTATTTCCAAACTGCAACCATCTTTCCTCTAACATGAATCTCCTAACATGGTTTCCTGCTTGTCAAAGCCAGTGGTGAAGATGAAAACATGCAGGGATCTTTTTCCTGGTTCAGCAATAATTTTCCCAGTCAGGAAGAGGTTTGAGAAAAGAAGAACTAAGTGAAAAATCTATTCTGGAGACCGAAAAAACAAAACTATCTACTGCCCCCACTAGGAATGTGCATGGGGGGGGGGGAATCACATTTGTTTTGCTGTCAAACCAAAAATCCAATTTTAGTTCAAAAACCAAACCAGGGAAGACAAAGTGCGAATAGGTCCTAAGACTCTCATGGAAGTATAGCAATGGTGGCCAACGTTTGCACTGTGAGCAACGGTGGCCAGCATTCGCATTACAACCAATGGCCTGTCTCAGACTTACCTGGGAGCTTCTGAAGCGCCAACGTGCCATTCAGGATCACTGGCATCACCACAGCAACAACCATGTATACTAGGCTATTGCTTTGGCAATTGGTAATGCAGCATGTGACTGCCCATCTGCACCATCAGCCAGTGTTCACATATGAAAATAATGTTAATGCTGCCTCTAGGGGTTTACCGGAAACCTCCTAGACACTGCCAGCAGTTTTTACCGCTCCACATCTAGCAGCTCTGAGCTGCTCTGGGACGGAGGCAGCACCACCCATCCCAGAGTGTGCTGGGCCATCCTTGCCACTTAGTGCAAACAAGGCAATCAGGAAACATTTTAGAGTGTAAATTTGTTATGGGGATTTTCATAAGGAAGGAAGATTTATTAAATTGCTATTACACAGCCCTTTGCCAATATTACTACTTCTGGATACAAAGAAAGCTAATATTCCAGAGCTTTGGGGCTGATGGGAGTTGGAGATTAACTTGGCTGGAGAAGGCTGGGTTATATGGCAAGCCCAAATCTGACTCATGCAAGTTGCCTTGTGCTGCCCACAGCAAAATAAAGGAACTCAAGAAGACTCAGAAGTAACAGGAACCACTCCCTAGTATTTGATAACGTCTAATCCACATTAAAGGCAGAAAGTGTACCTTCTGGGCTTTTAATGTGAATGAGAAGCAGGATAGGAAGACTTAGTTGCCACATGCTTCTGAGTCTCTTTTTCAATGCATGTGGATGCAACCTCAGATTCACAACCACAATCTCCAGCCTTCCATTATAGCAGTAGATATGTCAGAATGTATCTTCAGAAACAGCTTTGCTACTCTAAAATGTTATTCAATTTTCATGGCAAGAACCTTTGACCTTCAGACAACTACAGCCCCTTGCCTATAAAGTTCTACAGTGTATCCCTTGGGACCTTAATATCTGAAAAGCTGCTTGCTCAGTGACAAGCATATAACAAATGTAACAATGCTTAACAATGCAAGAAGGCCAGTTTGGCCCATTCTCCTTGTAGCTAGCCAGCTACAAGGAGAATCCAGACACGAACACATTAACTTAGCCTGTTCATAGATTATCACCAGCGAGACTACAAGCATACTATCACAAGGGCTAGCCTTGTCCACCATAATTCTAAATCTTTTTTTAAGCCACCCAAGCTAGAAATCAAAACATCTCTTGGTTGCCAATTTCACAGTATATCGATATATTGTTCAAATATGTATTTCCTTTTGTCAGTTCCAATTCTCCCAAGGTTCAGCTTCTCAGAGTAACTCCTGGTTCTAATATAATGAGAAAGAGAAACAGAGGTTGTGTTAACACCTTATTTTTAATCCACCTTCAGAGTGAGAGAACCCATGTTGTCTTTCTATGTTGTTTAATGCAAAGGTGTATTTTCTGAGATAAATAACGCTGAAAGAAAACAATTTGTGCCCTTGCTGACGGGCTCTTTCACTCCGCAAGTGGACTGAAGCTGGATTAAAAGATGTGAACGCAACCAGAGAAAAATCTTTATCCATATTTTAAATTCCTTGGTCACTTTAGCTTCCCTCATTTAGAACCTTTTAAAACTCACCCATATCCTTTTTAAAGTAACCAAAGTGACACACTGAGAAGTTCAGAGGATGGCTTACTGGTTGTGCCATCAAGAGCTGCATCAGCCCAACAAATATTCTCCGTGGTGATTCCACAATTGTAGAGCCTGCCTTCTTTTCCAAAACAGCTGATGAAAACACATTTCTTTTTCTAAGACCTATAATTTTTTAAAAAAACTAATGGTTTTTACAAGAGGCAGGATAACCAAAGACTTTTTGGCCCTTTTTATGGCAGCATTATGATTTTACTAAACTGACTATTTTACTCTTCTGGTTGTGTATTTTCAAACCACCTTGGACCCTGCTAGTAGGAAGACACATATAAATGGTAAACATATATAAATAAGGGAAATATTTCCAAATAATGTCTATTAAGGATTAAAGTCTTCTTCCTGGTGGATCTTGGGTATATAGTACAAACAGGGACTTCTTAGAATGTGGAACAAAAATGGAAACAGAAAGAACCCCATCTCATGAATTAGCCAAATTAAATGCTCAAGTAGTGGAGGAAAATGCAGAACATCAAACAGAAGGAAGGTATTATATGAGGCAAACACTGGACGAACACCTGCAATAGGTACCCAATGCTCCCTTTTGATGCATGAATGAAATCTGGGCTGCATCCACACATGGGGGGGGCGAGCATCTCAAAAGTAGCTTGGAGTTGGCGTGTGTATACTAGTGTTCCCATCCCATCTCTAATCGATATTAAAAGCATTTGGAATGCTGTTTTTTTTCACCTTTGATGTGGATTGGAGGCTGAAGTGTGGATGTAAGGTGCTTCTGAAGTACTTTTTGCTGCATGTGGATGCAGCTTGCTCACCCAGCTTTGGGGAATAGTTAACAGGTTTGCTATCCCAGATGCACACTAACTCGCTCTTGTTCAGGAATGAGGAAAAGGGAGCCTCAGCTGAGGGTGCTCCTATGCTATGTTTGTTTGTTTAAGAAATTTATATCCCACTCTTTACCAAATGATCCCAGGGCGGGTTACAATGAGGATAGAGCACATCAAATATTAAAACATAATTAAAAATATAACCCCTCCTTTCCTCCCTAACAGGACAGCACCATGAGGAAGCTATTTAAATGGCAAAAGCCTGGGTAAAAAGATACGCTTTCACCAGGCGCCGAAAACTCTACAGCTAGGCACCTGGTGAACCTCAAGAGGAAGGCTGTTCCATGGTCTAGGGGCCACCAGAGAAAAGGCCCTCTTGCAGGTCCCTGTGCCTTGTACCTCTGTCAGAGAA
The DNA here is from genome assembly GCA_023333525.1 of Aspidoscelis tigris stejnegeri. Taxonomy (NCBI): domain Eukaryota; kingdom Metazoa; phylum Chordata; class Lepidosauria; order Squamata; family Teiidae; genus Aspidoscelis; species Aspidoscelis tigris. The sequence continues at coordinate 44,562,862 of JALMGA010000003.1, read as the reverse complement.
GAAACTACAATAAGGCCCTTTTCTCCAGATCTCAGTCTATGGGCAGGTCTATCCACCTTGAATTGGACTGGGTAGCAAATAGCGAGTCTAGCCAGGGACTCCCACCAGCAGTCAAGCGGCTGCATTCTACACCAGTTCCAGCTTCCGATCCGTTTTCAAGGGTAGCCCCACGTAGAGCACATTGCAGTAGTCTAATTTGGAGGTTGTATGCAGGCTTTAAACCGGGGGGGGGGGGCACAAACACTGGTCCAGCTAAGCCAAAGTCTCGCTTAGCACAGACTTCAGCAGTTTGCAGTCTTCCTATACCAGATCGACGCGTTTGGGACGGACTAAAGCTCCCAAGGGCAATGCGCTTCTCCATAAGCGCCAAGAGAACAGACCTCCTCTCCAAATACTCGTCAGCCATCGCCAGCCCCGAACGAGGGGGGAACCGGGATTCGTGCTGCAGGATGGAGCCGCTTTGAGACCCTGTTAACCCGAAAGGCGCGCTCCGCCCGGTCCCGGCTCGGCTTCCTTTTCTCTCCCCCGACTCTTCCGACCTTCCCTCGCCCGGAGGAGTAGCTCTGCCCGCCCAAGCGCCTGGCTAGCCTCTCCGCCCCGCCCGGCAGCGAGACGCGCTCAGCAGCGCAGCGCCCAGCGGGCCAACCCGACTCCAATCCCCGCCAGCCAGCCAGCCTGCCAGCCCCGGCTCACCGTTCCCGACCGGGCGAGGCGAGGAGGCCGCGGACCCGCCGCGGTGTCCGTCGGCCCCCAGCGCAGCGCTATCCCCGCCCGAGTAGAGGCGCCCCAGCCGTCGGGCACGGTGGTGAGCGGCGGCCGGGCATGGTAGCAATGGCTCTCTTTCGGGGCCGCTGGCGCCCTCCGCCATGAACCACGGCCGCCGAAGCGAGCAGAAAACGCATCCGCAGGTTCCGCGACTGCTCGACGGAAGAAGAGCAACAACAGGGCGGCAGCGGCGGCGGCGGCAGCGCCTACTCTGGCCAGAGGGAGGGAAGCAAGCGACCTCCGCCGGCTACGCGTGATGTCAGAGGAGCTGCCGCCTGCCTGGACGGGCGGCCGATGCGGCGGCAGCAGAGAAAGCGTTTCCACTTGCTGGGAGCTGAGTGTCGCTGCGTTCAAGCCTGAGTTTTAATCCAGCTTCAGTCCACTTTCGGAACGGGAGAACACACCCGCAAAGTGACAAGGTGTTTTCCTTTGGCCAAGCGTCGCTCAGAAAGCCCACCTTCGAGTGCGAGAATGGGGAAAGGAAATTATTGGTCAGTTTGCCGTCGCGTTCTCTCATTCTGAAAGTGGACTGAAAGTGAATTAAAACCTAGGTGTGAACACAGTCTGTGCGGTGGGGGTGAAAGGGTTTGGTCTTGGACGGGGCTGTTTCGTTGCTTCATAGGACCGATAAGCAAGAGAGTAGAGCAAGTAAGGCACTTTCTAATATGCCCCCCGTTCTTTAACTCTGACCTTGCCAGACTGTGATCGGACACAGCAAAAAATAGCATCTCTGAGAGGGCTGCGAAACGGCCGACCCTTCATGAACATTTGTGCTAAAAAGATGGACTAGACTAGAGGATAGTTGGGAACACAAGTGGTCATATAACTAAAACCTGGTGTACCGATAAACACCAATGGGATGCAGTCATCCCAGGTTACAAACTGTACATGAAAGACAGGGAAGGGCGACATGAAGGTGGTGCAGCCTTGTATATTAAGGAAGAGATAGAATCTTACGAACTGGAATGTCCAGGTGAGTCTGATTCTACCACAGAAGCAGTGCCCTGTTCACCTCCGTAGCCTCTACCAACTTAGACTCAACCCCGACAGAGTCACGAGGCATTGCTCCCATCACTTCTAAAGACTGCAGAACTGGACTCCAACTTGGACCAGAGCTGAGTGACATTACCCACAAAGCATCTTGCAAAGGCACCATGGCAGCCAATGGGAAAATCTTCACCATGATTCCCCAAAAGAAATTGGGTCACCTGAAGAACGGCTGCTGGACAAGGCTAAGCAAGTGCAATAAGGATGGAGAACTTATCTCACTTCATCACTTCATCACCTTTATTGATGGTGAAGGATCTTGGAACGCTGGCACTGACAGCAACCCTTAAATATGTTATCCAGATAGAATAGACACTCAACTGCGAAAGGGTTGATGACTGATCAGTGGAGGAAGACATTAAGACAACAGGAGTCCAGATGAGTTCTGCTGAGCCTTCCCTACCCCCACCCCACCCCAGTCACAAGAACCTAATTAAGTATAAATTGTCTTTTCCTCTAGTAAGGTTTCCAAATGCTCCAAGTCCAAGAGTCAGAAAGGAGTCAAAGTCTAAAACAAAATACATAATGCTGACTCATCAACAGATCATTCCTCCAGATTCCAGCTTGGCAGAAATTCCAGAGAACTAATAATCAATCAAAGAGCAAAAGAATATTAACTTTCTACTTCTATTTGCATCCTGTAGTCTCAGGGTGTTTTTCCACTGTCACTAAAATGGCATTTTTGTACCCAATAATGGGTATTTAATGGGTTCTTCTAGTGACAGTGGAAAAACACCCTCTTTCTACTCACAAACTACTTATTGTACAGAAGTAAAATCTAAGATCCTATTTCAAGCTTACAATGTATTTCAGTCAGTGTTGAGGATGGAAGTTGATTAGTATACATTCAGTCATGTCTCCATTTTATCCAGTTAGTATGGCAGCCAATGAGCAAGTGGGAAGTAAACCATTGTTTCTGATTTGGCATATTTCCAGATACTTCTTGATACCTCAGAGAGCTCTCCTATTTATTTATTTATTTAGATTACTTCAGTTATTGGACAGCTATAGAAATTAAGTATTGTGTGTTATAAGAGTATATTCTGCAGATATTTCTTAGAAACAGAAATGTGGATATACTGGGTTTGAAAACATGCTAATTAGTCCTGAAAGAATGTGTAAATTGAAACGCAGTGCAACACACTGATCTCTGAAGGAAAAACAAACCTGTACAGATAGCATTGAAACCCTGCTTTCATAAATTCCACTGTTCTCAGGGTGGACTGTATCTTAACACTCTGTAAAACCGGCATGTTATTTGGAATGATTATATACTCCATTCTATAGCAAAGAAATAGTTAGAGTGTCATGAGAATTGTGAAAAGTCACTGCTGTTTCAGGGTGGTTATGTAAATCTGGGAGGTGGCCAAAGAAACTACAAAGACTTTTAAAGCATGATAGATTTGTGGATATCTTCATTGGTTATCCTCATGAGATAAGTTTATTTACTGAAGAAATACCCTTTGGTAAACAGTGTGCTGTTGCCTTGCCTGAGAACAGCTGAGAGCATACTAGCTATCACTTTATTTGATAAGGATAACCTGCTCTCTAGGAGAAAAGTAGCAAGAAATTAATCCACCTCCAAAAATAGGTTACAAGGGAATTTGATGTTCTCATTTTATCTTGAAGATACACAATGAAGAAATGAACAGACACTATCCTCTATGAATGTGTTCTGATGGCTTTACAGCCTGAAGATAAAGACACATTTGTATACTGAAGGAGTCCCTTTGGTTTATCTCAGCTAAGAGTTTAGGAATTTGTTCCCTATGTTGCTCCAGAAGGGCTGTAACTCAGTGACGAGCTGCTGGCTTGCTAGCCTTTGGTCCGAGGGAAAGATTCCTTGGTGGTTGTGAGAAACTGTGTCTTTTTATTAAGCATGAAGCTTCTGATTACATAGAGATTATCTAAAACCATCAGTTGATACATTTTATACTTAATTGCTGGTTATTAATGAGTTCCAATCTGCTTCTGAACAACTGATTGTTGTCTTTAATCTTTGGCTCCTCTTTTTATTTATCTTTATTTATGTTTAAATTTATATGCCGCCCCATACCCGAGGGTCTCTGGGCGGCTCACAGCATTTAAAAACAGATGTATAAAAACAGTATCAAAAATAAAACAAATTTAAAAATACAGTTTTAAAAATACAAGAAAAGTTTAAAACATCAGTGATTTTCAGTGAGGGGAAGTGTGGGGAACATTTAACCAAAGGCCTGCGTGAATAGGAACGTTTTCACCGCCTTCCTGAATAGGAACAAAGAAGGGGCCTGACGCACCTCGAGGGGGAGACCATTCCACAGCCTGGGGGCCACCACCGAGAAGGCCCTCTCCCGGGTACCCACCCGCCTAACTAATGAAGACGGAGGGATCACCAGAAGGGCCTCCCCTCCAGATCTTAAAACACGGGCAGGTCAATACGGGAGAAGGCGCTCCTTTAGATATCTGGGACCCAAGTCATTTAGGGCTTTATAAGTTAAAGTTAGCACCTTCAATTGGGCTCGGTAGTGAATTGGCAGCCAATGCAGTTCTCTTAGAACCGGCGCAATATGCGTCTGGCTAGATGTTCCTGTCAGCACTCTGGCCGCTGAATTTTGTACCAGCTGCAACTTCCAAACCGTCTTCAAGGGAAGCCCCATGTAGTGTGTGTTACAGTAGTCCAACCTGGAGGTTACCAGAGCATGGATAACTGTGGCCAGGTCCTCTCTGCCCAAAAAAGGTTTCAATTGGCGCACCAGCCGTAGTTGGGAGTAGGCACTCCTGGCCACGGCCTCCACCTGAGCTTGTATGTCATTTGTATATTATTTGAACACGCCGACGTATCTCCTCATCCTTTGAAAGTTGCCATTGGTAATTCTTCCTCTACTATCCATGCATAGGAACTGGTCACCCTTTATTGCCTAACAAAAACTGATGTTTTCTCTCTTAATGAATTTTTCAATTTGTCCATCTCCTGGAGCCATGGCCTTCATGTGCACTACTCAAAGTGACCTATTAGTAAAAACTGCAGATTCCACTTCAAATATTCATTTAAAAACTAGGAACATTTTAAAGTTCCATGTGAACAAGGTCCCTGACTGCAGATTTTTTAAAAAATTATATTTTACTATCCAGGTTCAGAGGCTAGTTCTTAATTACCAACTGTTCAAAGGGGATAAGAAAAATTGTATTTGCCTATAGCTAATAATTTATATGTGAAAACAATTAAAGCGCAAGCCAGGTGCACATAAAAGAACTGGCACATGGATCCTGCTGCTGCCTATATCCCACTCCAGCTTTCCTTGTGTAGCAATCCAGTTCTGAATAGTGGGTCCCCAAATGGATTAGACTAGAGATTTTGCCTGCAGAAATAGGAAAAAAACATATCCTTCAATTTTGCATTATAAGAAGCTTGCAGTATAGAACGAACAGGAGATTTTTAAAAAGTCTAAACAAGTCTTATTTTGTATGTGTTGACTTGAGAGCAAGTCCTATTGAAAGCAGTGACATTCCTTAATAGACAGAACATGATAGCAGTGTGAGTTGTGATGCTTTTTTCATAATAAAACAGGAGTCACCAGCAGCCTTGAACTTATTAGGGCTCTTTTCCAATATCAGGACTGATTCCAGAAGAAATTTCCAGCCTCCTTGCTATTCACAGGTTTTGGGATCCAAGCCATTTAGGCAGAACTTGACCCAAATCGTAAGCCTCTGAAAAATATCTCTGAATGCCCATCCGTTTGAGGCACTTTAAATCCACTCTGCACCTTTGTTCCTTGCTTCTTGAAGTCTCTGAACATTTCAGCATACACAAACTTTTTCAAAAACACACATTGCTTCCCCAATATTATTTTTATACCCATCAGATTTTTATTAAGATAAAATCAAAAGATCCTTTAATCTACTGATCTTCAGTTCTCTGTCTCTGTGTATAAGGAGATATGAAAAAAGAACCTTCAGGCAACCCTGGAAGCATTCAATAACGCAATTTGCTTTCTGAGGCACTGTTGACTTACACTGGTAGTTTGGGCCTTCCTCCACTGCAGTTTATCCATTTCCATATATTTCATTTATTATTACTTTTGTTTCTTACTCTTCACCAAAAGATCCCAGGTTGAGTAAAAGCAGAAAATAAAAATACAAAGTAACAAAACATATTTAAAATATAAAAACCCTCCCACCCTGGCAAAACTATGTTCAGAGGAAACTATGCGTTTAAGAACTAGGTGAAGTGGTACATTGTAACTATGTGCTCAAAATCATACAGAATTGGTGCCTGGTATATCTCCACTTAGAGCAGCGGTTCTCAACCTGTGGGTCGCGACCCCATTGGGGGTTGATCGGCCATTTTGGCGGGGTCGCCAAAGGTCCCACAGGCCCCCCCCGCGTCCCCCCTGCCACGCCCCCGCCACGCCCCCGCTGCGAGGAAAGATCGGCGTCGGCAGCGTCGGGTGGCAGTTGGCGTTGAGGCTGCCTTTAAGCTGCCGGAGGGCGGGACGGAGGAGCAGGGAGAAGAGAGCCCTTCCACACACTGCCCGCACGCCCTGTCCATCCATCCCACCCGGCCCAAGCGTGCCGCTTCCTCTTCCTCCTCCTCTCGCTCCTTCTTTTTCGGCCAGCTGTGCGTGGGGATTCCTGGCCGGACCGGAGCCCGCCCTGCTTCGCCTCGCCTCGCCCGCATCCTCCTGCTCCTCCTTGCGCGCCACTGCCGCGCACTTCCATTCCATGCAGGCAGCGTCGGGCAAGAAGTCTCCGCCGGCGGCGCCAGCGGCGGGAAGAATCCCCAGTCAGGTGGGCGGTAGCGACTCCCGCTTTCCCAGCGCCGTCTGCCCTGAAAGAGCCGCCCGCGGGCTGCTGCTGCTGCTCTTGCCGCCGCCACCACCAGCGCCACTCGCCGGGCAGTGGGAAGGAGCAGCAGCAGCAGTGGGAGGGCTCGTCATGAGCGCCGAGGTGCCGCCGCCACCTTCCCGCGCCTCCACACAGCTCCGCACCCTCTTCCACATGGAGCCGGTGCCACCGACCTCCTCGGAGCAGCTGTTGGGCGCCTCGGAGTTCGTCAAAGGTGAGGCGGGGGAAAGTGAGGAGGGGACGGCCCGGGGGGGGGGGAGGAAGAAGGAAGCCCAGGCAACCGTTGCGATGGAAGCGGAATAATTCCGCTTTCCTCCCCTGCCGCCGCCGCCCCTGGACTTGGTGAAGGAGGTACCTATTGTAGCCTCAAGGCTCAAAAACACACAATGCGTGTGTACCCTATTTAGTGTGCTTTGGAGGCGCCTTGTGTTGTTTTTACCTTTCCACCTGGCCCCGCCCCTGGCCCTGGGGTCCCTGAGGCATGGGGAGCTGCATTTGGGGGTCACGGCATTGGGAAGGTTGAGAACCACTGACTTAGAGGCTATTCTGAAGTTGGGGGTCTGTATGCTTCCCAACTCCTCACACCTCTTAGGGTAGTGGGAATACGAGAAGCCCCTCACTTAAGACACAAAATGAGAAAAGCCTCCTTTGGACATTCAGGATGCAAACCAATGAGGCTTGAAAGTTGTTTGATAATATATCGCTACCAATACAGTTCCTTCAATACAAGCACGATATGGGTTCAGCCAGACACTCCGATCAGCAGCTGCCACCTTAATTTCTTTGCCTTCTGTTAGTCCCTACCATTTTTATCTTTTATCATGCCCATCTTTGCATGAAATGTTCCACTGATTACTCCAATTTTCTTGAAGATATGTTTTTCATATTCTATTGTATTCTTTTTTGTGTATTGCTCATCAATCTCAAAAATGATAATGATCTTGTCTTGTCTTGAACCCAAGGCAAACTTATCCAAGTCTACACTCCAGTACTCCAGTTTTGCTTTTCTCACCTTTTTATTGACTCTGAAGGCTACTCCATTTCTTCTATAATAGCAATCTGAGACAAATTCACCCATTCCCATCCATTTTAGTTCATTGACTTCCAAGATGTTGATGTTTAATATTGCCATCTCTTCTCTGACCACATCCCAGCTTCATTTGGTTCATAGATCTTATATTCCAGAATCCTATGCAATGTTATTCTTTATAGCATTGGACTTTCCTTTCACCACCAGCCATATCCATAGCTGAGTGTCCTTTCAGTTACTTGTACTTGCCCTCCACACTTCCCCAGTAATGTATCAATCACTTTCTGACCTGTAGAACCATCTGCTGCTGTCTTACTTTTTAACCTTTTGATACTATCAATTGGGGTTTCTAGACAAGGTGGTCTGCCGTTTTCCAGGATCAACCTTTTGTTTGGTTAGCTGTAGTCCTAGCTCAAACAACGAGGAAATATGTAACATGGAAACAATGCAGGGGGCTACTGAGGAAATATAACACATGTACAAGTCACTGGAATTTAAAATTCAACTAAATTGTTAGATACCACATAACATGCAAACTGTGAAGGCCAAGAGTATAATACATAAGGGTCTGTTTTGGCCATTCTGACGTCAACAAAATTTTATCCATGTTTAAACTTAATCACATATACCACTACCATGCTTAATCAAGGCTTCAATATGCTGTCCAAACCACCAGGCGAGAGTAGTTAAACCTATGTAAATAACAAAAAAATATGAAAAATAAAAACTGAGCCAATTATATTCATTAAAATGGGAATTTATTGCACAGTAAAATAAAAAAAATCATTTTTCACGTTCACATATGCCAGTGGCTGTAAAATTTTATGATTTCAGTTCAACAAGTTAAAAGAGAAAAATCATATGCAGACTGTTCATTAGAGAAGCAAATATTTTCCCGGACTAAAGGTTGGGTTGCTATGACTGGTGTTGGTCATATTAATTATTTCCATATATTCCAACAGCTTCCAAGTATTGAAATTTTATGTTTCATCTCAAACCTCAGACACAGCTACTACTCATGTTCTAAAATGTGCCACCACCCAGCCAAAGCACTGCAATAAAATCTGTGTAAGTTAAATGGACAAATCATCTTCTGTGACCAATAAGTAACTAAAGTCTGGGAACAGTTGACCAAGATGCTATTTGCTGGATTAAGTCTGTCACATCTCCAAAATACAGCTGAATCATTACTTTGTCCATCTTCAAAGTTGCTGATTGTAGTACAAAGCCAGAAAAGCTTTAAATTTGGGGATTACAGGCATTTCTAAAATATTCTCACAAGGACACAACATAAACTCATTAAAAAAAGAAAAACCAACCCTACTATCTCATATATAACCATGCCATTAAGACTGTTCCAAATCAGTTTTAAAAAACAATAAAAATTAATTTTTAAAAAACATTATGGACTACATTTAGGATCCTGAACTTGGCTTGTTGGATGTTAGATTCATCTTCAAAGGTAACAGAGAAGAAATCGAGCTGGGGTCCTATTCCTTAGAGCCCTTTGGGTTCTCTTCCTTAGATTCTAGTTTAGAAACCTGTAAATCAGACATTTAATATACCAATTAATATTTCACAAATATGAAATATCAGAACAAAGACCCAATTATAAATCAGATTATCCAGTATAGTATATTAACTTCCTTGACGTCAGCATTTTGTTTTATGTGAAAGTAACTTGCAAATGGACGACCTGATATAGCTCCTATTTATTTTTTATCTTTCACTCAAAGCCTATAAATCTGCACTTCATATACACATTTTATTCCGTTCACATTACACATATTTACACTGGTAGCACCTGGAATTCACATTTCATTGGGTACTGCCTGCTTAATTTGAATGCCTTCTATGGCTCACATTTATATGACAAGCCTCCTTTTCACAACTCCTCTTAACCTTCTATTTTGGAACAGGAGCATACTCAAAGTCCCCTTTTGCAATCATACTGAATAACTTTAAGTCATCTACAAAGAATAAACAGGTTTTCCATTTCATATCTCCTGTGCTCCAAATGGCACTCATCTAAAGAGAATTTGCTGTTGGAGCTTCATGCCACATATGTAATTAGGGCTTAGTAAAAATGAAGAAAATAAGTCTTATGGCTGCAAAACTTCCAATGCAAATATCAGGCACAGCCTGTCGATCCACTCACTAGATCAGATTAATACCCAGGGTCCAGCCTGGGAAACACAAAATCTATTTGCCTCCTTTAAAACCTTTCCAGCGATCACAGAGTCTGACCTTTTAAAAATTTAACTTCGTTTGTTGGAAGCTCAAACATTAAACTTCCATCTTGTTTGCTAGTTCTTAGCAAATATTCAAGGGCTGTGATTGGTGGAATGGTTTGGGTCAACCTCCTCCCTTCTATCTCCCTTCCCTGTCCTGGCCCCACTGCTGCCATTTCCTTCATGAACATAAACTATGGCAGCAAAAGTAAGTACTTTCCAGTCTTTGTCCCATAAACTTTGAAGGTCTGGGGCAAAGGGAAAGACCTGCTGGGGGGTCTCATAACTCCCTTTCCTGACCATGTTCCCAACCCAAATTGCCCACTGCTGCCACCTCTGGAAAATATATATGAAATCTCAGATCAGGTTCAGACTAACATCTAAGTAGGAAAATAGAGAGGGTCTTGATCAACTTTCAAATATGCCAGAATTTTCATCATACATCTTAACAGTTTTTCCTTATATACAATATACCCAAGATCCACCAGGAAGAATGGATAATTATTCTCACTGCAAGATATAACAGCAGAGCATCCTCCAGGCTGGGGAGATGGGCAGGATGCCACTAAAGGCCATTTGCTGGGATTCAAGAGCAGGTGAAGGTTTTGCACTTGTCTTCTGCTGAAGATGCCCATAAGCAATTGGTGGGCCACTGTGTAGGGCAGGATGCTGGACTAGATGGGCTGTGGCCTAATCCAGCAGGGTTCACCTAATGTTCTTATGCTCTTAACATTGAAAACTGACTTGCATTGTTTCATGCTAAAAGTTCTTAGTGATAGGAAATATATGGAAAACCACCTAGGCAACGAATGCAAGGCCATTCTTCTCAGACAAGTGATATAATACTGATAACAAAAGCCTAATCCTTTCAAACCTATTTCTGGGCTGCATTCACACCTAAGTCTTAATTCATCTTCAGTTCACTTTCAGAACCCATCAGCAAAGTTACAAGCTGCTTTCTTCCAACATTATCTAACTCAGAAAATTCATCTTTGAGTTAGCTAATGTGGAAAGAAAATTACTAGTCACTTTGCTGATGTGTTCCCACACTCTGAAGATCAGACTGAGGCTGGATTAAAATGTAAGTGCAAACACAGCCCTCTACTTTCTTTTAGGTGGCGTATATTATTGTGGAAGCTCACACTTTCTCACAGAGTATCCTATAGACTTTTATAGTAACTTTTATGCAGAAAAATCAGTGTAAACAAATAAGGTATGCAATACAGCTGGAAAGTGGTAACAGGGATAACTCTTAACAATTGAAAGGAATCTGGCACACAAGCTTAGCTGCATTAAAAGAGTTTGTGTGCCAGAAGCAACGATACATGACATTTACTCCTCACAAGCACTTGCTCTTTGCCAGCTTCAAGGAAACTCTGTAGGGGGTTGGCCATTTTTCCTTTGCAAAAATGGCTACCAGCTGCTCTTAGGTAATACTTGCAAGTGTGCAAAAACACAATGACACAAAAGATAATGCAGTATATTGTTCCATATTGCTGAAAGAAGACCACACTTTATGGGCCACAGTCTGTTTCCCATCTGTTCCACTACCACCATAAAAAAAATTCTTAAGTTCTACCCTCATAATAGCCTTTGTAACTGTAGTATTTTATGTTGCCTTGAGCCTGGCGGGGAATTATATAAGGGATATAAACATTTTTACGTTCCCAACATGTCCTTATGTCTACAGTATTGCAATAGTTCCTGACGCATGGAACTATAAACAGCATGATAATAATGGCTGCATTCACACCAAAGTCCTAATCCAGCTTCAGTCCACTTCCAGAGTGGAAGAACATATCAACAAATAATTTAGAAAACATGGAAGGAAAATGATAACTCAAAGGTGTTTTCAAACTCTGAGTTTGACAAGCTGTTTGGTTCTGGCTTTATCTTTTTGTCAATGCATTATCTCACTCTGAAAGTGGCCAGAAGCTGGATTAAAATGTAGGTATGACCATGGCCAATCATATTTGGCCCTATCTAGAATGATGCCATGATGAGACGGACTTATTAACATGGCCACACGCAAAGCTATTCCTGTGGTCTGTGCTCCATCACAGAGATGTGGGAAGGCACAAGGAGAGAAGAATGCTGTATTCCATTGTCTCATGCACATTCCCTGCTGTGATAGGTGTAACACAACAACAACGAGACTATCAACAGTGCTGCTCCCAACCCACCAGTCAAGATGACCACCTACTCAATATGACAAATAACCATCTTTGTAGCTGTAGATCATGCTGCACAGCTTTAAAACAATCTGATGGTGCAGCCACACTAGGCCTGTCACTTTAGAAGAAGGAAGCTCAGCTGATCATGGCCTGAGACAAAGCGAAGAAAGTATGGGTCTTTTTGTCTTTTCACTCTAGTGTCAGAAGGAAAGCTAATGGTGCATCTCAGGTCATCTTTAGAGAAGCATGTTATAGACTGATACATATTTTTAGTGGGCAGTGCTGAGGGCAACAACTTGCCTTAATTCTGTAAATATTTCTGATAAAATAAGTTTTTAAGGTTCCATGTGCAGTTGTACAGAATAGGGTTAGGGTTCCCTCCTATTTATTTTTATAATTCCTATTGACAAATAGATAGAACCTAATTTTTTGTTCACTTCAAAAGATCATGCTTCAGCACTCCTGTACATAACCAGTTGTGAAAGTTAAAAGAGACAAGGCAAACAGAGACAAGAGGGAGAGGAAGGGAAGATAATTTTTCAGAATATGAGTGGACACTCATATGGTACACCAGAAGATGGATGGCACACACACCCTGTCCAATCACTGAAAGGGAACACTAGTGGACATGGTTTTTATTTTTTAAAAGAAAAAAAGGCACGATTCAACAGAGGTTGCTATTCAACCTGCCCCACAGCAAGTCATGCTGATTCTTTTTGAAGAATATTTTCAACCTATTTGAGAGTGGTATTCGAAATAATCATAATAAACAGCACCGTAAAACCCAATAAAGACTCATTCTGGTGAGTGTCACTGAATTGCTGATACTCCACCTTGTTCTAAAGCAGGCCTTATCTTTCAGGCAGATGGCCCATTTTTCTCGGGCTCAGTTGTCGCTGCCTGGCATCAATATACCAGAGTATTTTCCCTTCTCCTTTTAGGAAAGTAACAGTCTTTTAAATGTTTACTTTACTCTAATGAGCAAACAGCTGAGGAGTCCTAATACTGCACCTCAAGGACCAAGCTCAGAAGCTCTGTGCAAATCAGTATTTGCTAGCAAAATAGTGTGTCTGCTGGTTACTTCCTTCACACATACGCTATGATGCAAAATGAAGCTAATCACAAATCTAAAATGATTTCTGTCTCAAAACTGCAAAGAAAGTGCTGGAGCGATTTCGCCATCCCAATAATCCCTGGAATGTTGCTTCATGCCCGCGTTAGCTGTGGTTAAAGTGGCCTGAAGCAGTATGTAGACTGAGAAGGGCAGGGAACACTGAGGTAAAAGCGCCACAAGGGTTTAGCTTCAACTTCACAAATCCACCGATACACATGTGTCCTGAGCTCTTTGCAGCCTCTCAACAACCAATATGCACTCCATGGTTCTGTACAGAGAGAAACAACTGTCATCTATCCCATCAATCAAACTGTTGAAATTAAAACAGAACAAAATCTGTCTACTAGCGCAACTCTTTATGTAACCCAGACTCCACACAATGCTGCAAAACCTGGCAATATTGCCTAGGCATCTGGCAAAGGCTAATGACCACACCAATATGCTAGGTAATTAGATACTTAAGCTCTGATTAATCATGCCCGTAAATTATTATAGGCACAGAAAGATTTTAAAAATATGACCCTGCAATAATACCCAAATGAGCTCTTGCAGAAGGTAAGAATTTGTGCTTTTGACTTCAGCAAGGCTGGGTCAACTCAAAGTTGTGGAAAAAAATTACGGAAAAACAATACAAGATTTTTTTAAACAAAAAGAGCAAAGACCCCATGGTATCTTTTATCTTGAGTTTCCAGGAAGTCAGATACTATTACAGCATGTCTGGCATTTCTGGGAGGTGGGAATTAGCATTTTATTGCATGCATAAACATATTATTAAAGGCAACCAAGGTGTAAAATCTTTGGCAGGGAAAATGTGGAGGTGTTAACATTCCTCTGTCCCGCAAAAGAAAATATATTAAAATAATGTTACGGCTGTGACTGAAGACCACAAGCAAGTCCTAATTATTACTGCAGCTTGATCTGTTCCACACTTTCCAGTGACCAATCTTGGAACAGAACTGTATCCAGGTCTAAAAATGTACTGACCTTGACCTCAAGACAAAATTGTGATACAAACCAGGACCTAACACGTCCCGTTGATGACAAAAAAAAAAAGTTTAAACCTACCCAAGATTAAAGAAATGTTTTAAAAAGGATTCGGACATTATTATATGCTCATATCTAGCAAGGTTTGCAAAAAGGTACTGAAAACAAAATAGATAAAGTGGTAGTACAGTCACAAAGGAAGGACCATACAAGACAGAATGCAATCTTTCAATGTTAGAATCATAGAATTGAAAGGTACCTCTAGGGTCATCGAGTCCAACCCATGCTCAAGGCAGGATTTCCTAAACCATCCCAGACAGATGTCTGTCCAGCTTCTGCTTGAAGACCTCCAGCAAAGGAAAGGTCACTACCTCCTGTGGAACCTATTCCACTGAGTAATTGCCCTTACTGGCAGGAAGTTTTTTCTAATATATAATCTTTATTCCCAATGACACTAAGCTACATCTAACCACCCATGCTTGAGAAAATTATAGGACAGTTCAGAAGCCTTCTTGTCATATCACTGACATACAATGCTAGGACAAGAAATGGTAAGCTTCCCTTTAAAAAGTAATTTTTGCATCGAACAGCATAAATACAGGAAATCAGAAACCTGTCGGAAGGCTCGGTTGCTTTTGCTTTTGGTTTTTAAAAATTATTTGCATCTTATAAATGATACAGATGTAAATAAGAACTTAGAATTAGATGAAATAATACTTATGTGAAACTATATACAACTCTACTCATTACTTCATATTTTAAAAATACAATAATTTTTACTATATGACTCATGAGAAATATATCACTGAATTGGTATTTGTTAAAAAGTCATTTTACTAAGGATGTAAAAAAGGGTAAAGAGAGTAAGAATTTTTAGCTCTGCCTCTTGCATTATTTAATAAGCTGCTTTCTAAAACCTCATATTACAAACGTACACTAAAGCTCACATGAACTCTATGATGCTACAGATGTTGCTAGACCACATTTCCCATAAATCCTACTACTGCTCATACTTGTTCAACTGAGCCAGCAACATCTAGAGGCATACAGGTTTCCCATCTCTTGAGGTAAGATAGTGCATGTGAGCACAAAAACAGACTCTGATGCTATGAAATCTCTTTTGAGCTTCTCCCACTCCAAGAAGAAAGGTGGAGATAAATGTGATAAACAGCTCAGATGTTAAATGTGAGCATTTACAAGGGAATACATAGTATTTAATTGCCTAAATAATCTGACATCCTAATCTAGAAAAAAATTCAATATTTTATCATTATTTTATAACAATAATTTCAGAAAATTACTGTGAATTCCACAATAAGGTACTGTATAGTGTATAGTTTACTATAGTATACTATACAGTACCGACAATTTGCAAATATAACAATGGTCGTAACATTGTTATACTTACTTGTTCATCTATACACTTAAACTGCCAAGACCAGGAAGTATTATAAAGAAAAGGCCTTAGGTCAAATCGATTGTCATCAGGACTGTAGTTTGCAGCATGATAGGATGGGGTGAGGGTCGTCATTTTGTGGCGATTAACAGAATACATTTGGAAGAAATGCTTAACCTTTGATGCCACCTGGTGTACAAAACACAGTATTTCAGGATCAAAAAAATGGAGTTATTCAAATCCAATCAAGATTCTAGGGAAGAGGCTCTGCAAGGCAGGTATCAAGAGTTTAGGTCTACACACCTACACAAATGCAATTAGATATACATGCACTATATTAGGCAAAGAAAATATGCATCGAATACAGTATTACCAGCCTGCAACTATGGAAAGTTCATTTCCCAAAGCCTGCTCCGGAACTGAGATCAGTTTTGAAGCCGAAGCCGTTATAATAAAGAAAAATTTTCTCAGGATTATCCCATGCTTCAGGGTGAAACAGCAGCTTTCTTAATGTTGCTCAAGTTTATCAGCACAGTCAATTTGGAGGGACGACATGAGCAGCAGTCCAATAACATTTGGCAGACAACAAGTTCTCAGACGGATGCCAGCAGACTACGAGCGGGTATTATCCAGGTGTAGGTTGCTGGCAAGACCAAGAGGTGGCTTTTGTCAGTCTACAGCAACACATGACCTCCACAGCCAGTCTTTATATGGTTGTGTTGCTGGCAAGACCACAATTCATCATAGGGAGTCATTGTGAGGATTTCAGATTTTAATCCAAAAATATGTCTTCTGGAACTTCACCCTCTTCAGAGGAGGGTGAGAGCTTTAGCCCTTTCCCCCTCCCTTTCAGGAGAGAAACCCTGGCGCTCAACGATGAAGGCCGATAACCTTCAGTGCCCCTGCCCACCCTTCAGGTGTGATCATGGGCTGGTTTCTCTCTATCTTATGGTCAAGGCTTGTCCTGCAGCCGTGTTTAGCTCCCCCCGCCCCTAAATGGGGCTAGAGCTTATACTCTGGGGCTACAGCTTATATTCTTCAGGACATGTCTCCACTAAGGAAAATGTTAATGTTATGCAGGTTCACTGAGGACATGTTTCCACTACTAAAAATGTTACTGTTATGCAGGCTGTTATGCTCTCAAATCACATCCTCCCCAAGGATAGTGAACAAATCCTGAAGGATAATAATGTCAAGAAAATTGAGAGCATGCTTCGTCAGTGTTTTGAAGCAGGCTCTTTGAATGCCAGGTGTTCTGCCACCAACTCCCTGGTTTCTAGAGCCGTAATCAAAAGCATAGAGGAGATTCTATCCTTTCCTGCTCTTCCTGACCAACTTAAGCCTAAGCTCTTAGAAGTCAAAAGGGCCGTAATGCTCAGCTCTGATGCGAGCATGGATGCCCTCCAGCTCACGGGCAGATGCACTGTGCCAGTGTGGCAGCTAGACGAGCCCTTTGGCTTCGTAATTGGCCAGTAGTTTTTTGCTGGATTTTCCTACCTCTATTTGGGTGTCCCTTCATTCAACACAGCGTTAAAGTTTTAATCCATTTTCAGCTGGCCACCATTCTGGCTTCCTGGCTGCCCAGAAAATGATACATTGGCAAGCCTCTGCTTGAGTCTTGCCTCCCTCCCTCCCCCTGACAGCCCTTTTTCTGCTTCCTTGCCCTGAATTGCTGTGATTCCCTTTGCTATGTCCTCTGATTTGCCTCCTCCCTTACTGCAATTCCTTTTGCTCTATTGTCAGATCTGCCTCCTTGCATCCCTGCCCACTGTGATTCCCTGAAACCAAGCCGTTCCAGGCCGAAAATGACTTGGATTCGGCTGCCTTCCTGAGGCAGATTCAAATGCTGAAGTGTAACCGCAGCCTCACATTAAACATCACTAGGATAACACAATCGCTTTGTAGCCCATAACAAACTATACCAATAATCATGTTTTAGAACTGTTTGTCAATCTGCATTTGTTCAGAGTTTATATGACTCAGAAGCTTCTGGTAAAACAAATGAGGCAAAAAACATTCTATCCAGACATCAGTTGCTTATTTCACTATAATTTGACATTCCAGAATTTAAAAATGAATATTCCATTCTTCTTTTCCAGAATACAGTTTGCCGAGTTACCAAATTCAACATACATCTGTACATTTCCCTTGTTATATTATATATATTATACATTCTTCTTTTGGGTTATTTGAAAATTATACATATAGAAAGAAGATTTTCAATATCTGAATTCACCCCCCAAATGAAATGTATAAATATGTATAAAATATTGAGTCCCAGTCTGCTTAACAGACAGTAAATGACACTTTCTGGACATATTGTATTTTAAATACATACTAATACAAGAAATGCTTTACAAGCTATCTTAGTGGATTGATCTAATGCAGACTGAAACAGTGAGAACTGTTTAACTGCCCAACACTTAATTTGTGTGAAGCAATGATAATCCTTCAGAACCTAAAACACTGCTGGATTTCCTAAACAACACACAGGAAGCCAAATAATTGCTTACATTTTATCTCTACAAACCCTAAATTCTGTTTCATAAATCACTCTATTCAGTTAAGGCAGAATGCCAAATTACTATTAAGCATCCTTAATAATGGTTTGGTAAGGGATCTGAACAAAGCCAATAGAATTGGCACCTTCTTAACTCTAATCCAATGATCTGACACTTTTTTTAGGCTTCAAGGCGCTTCTGAAGGAGAGATATGCCCAGGATTTGACATGTCCAAAACTAGACCAATCCACCTGCAGTGTCCTACAACGTACTAATACAGGACTTCATTATTTACTGGTCTTCTCTGAAAATTCATTAATAAGCTGCCTTCTGAATATGTCTCACACAAAATCAACTGCCGTTTTGATGCGAGAACTTCCCGCTGTCTTTCTCTTGCCCCTGATGGTTCTATATTTCACCATCTCAACCTCATACCTTATACAGTATTTTTTTGAAAATATCAGTATACTTATCAAGAGTTATATTGATTACCAACATGTGGGATTTAGTAAGGCTTGTTTTTGTTACCTTTCTGGGAGTACAAATTTCTTTCCACATGGTGACCAGTTTACAAAACATGGTGTAAGGTCCAGCCTTAGCTATTTTCCTTAGTTTGCCATAGACAGAAAGCTCAGCATATGTCATTCCCATATCTAACTGAAATCATGCACACATCAAAAGAAAGAACAGAACATGTTAATGACAAAGGTTATGCATTTATAAAAAGTACTGTCTTACAGTTAAGCTACAATCCATATAGTACATCAACTGCTGCAATGTTGTCATGTTGCCTATGAGTTCAAATAAAGCCCTTTCTACACAAACAGCAGAATTTACTCTCCCAAGTTAAAAAGAACCAAGCAAAACAAAGACTAAGCAGATTCAGAGAGGAAGATTCTTACACAGGTTGCTCTGTTATATGCCAATACATTGTACAAGAGAGCTGTGCTGGTTCTTACAGTTTGGTAGTGACACAGCCTGACTGCCAATATTGAGTTCTGCATCTGCTGCATCCATCCAGCTTTATTGTGACTTCCCCATGGAAGTATAAGAATTCATGCAGTAGTCTGAGTCTATTCTTTACTACCCATTCAGTATGCAATATATTACTTGACTTGTGAGTGATTTTATTGTGACCCACCCAGGGACCTGTGGGTATAGGGTGAGAAAGATAAATTTATTAACCATTTCTTGCCAACACGAGATAGCTCAAAAAGTAAAAAATGCTGCACATCACACCTGAGTGGATCTGAACCAACTCAGAAGGCAAACCAGCACCTGGTTCATCCTCCAGCTTTGTTCAGTTCTCTTCAAGCACGTCATGTGCCAGCAAGAAGCACTTCTTGGCATTCTATTTTTCAAAGTTCCAATTTAACTTTGTTTTTGTAGAGCTTAGTTCAACACCAATCACCGTTACAGAACAGTTTGGAGGAGAAAACCTTGGCAACCGCTTGCACAACCTCCCTTTTTCTTACACGTGAATGCAAGCTGTCTTAGTGTCATTTGAAAAACAGATATGCATTAGATGTACTATACAGATATACAGGGACATTTTGTAGTTACTGTTTTTACCTCATCTGTTTGAGTAACTTGTCCTTTCATCAGGGGCTCCAATTCCGCAGTTGGTGGTGCAGATACAATACTAAAGAAAGAAAGAGAGAACCAGCCTCTTAGATTAGAAGAATAAATGTTTCCTGCTAAGAATATACTTCCCTCAAGGATTCAAGATATTCTCTAAGAAAAAAAAGTTAAGAGCTTTGCTGAAAAACACATTCATTGGCCGTGAAATACAACCTCAGTTCTTCCAGGATAACATTTAAATGCAACAAATTCTACTAGTTGAGATGACAGATCCAGCACTGCTATTGGTGGTAATACAATTCTTCCAGCAGCATTGCATGAAGGGGCTGCATTGGCTGATGGCAGCTTTTATTGCCAGCAGCCGCCTCAGCCTTCCACTGTCCTGGTTTTTGAAGTGATCTAGCTCCTCAACCCTGTTTCAGAGATGAATAGAGGTGGCGTAGATAATGCGGAAAGAAAATTACTGGTTACTTTGCTGAGGTGTTATCTCGCTATGAAGGCGGACTGAAATAAATAAAGTATAGCTGAGTATGTCTTTCATTTCTCTGGAAAGGTTAATTAGACTGGAGGAAGATGAAGAAATAAAGTTTAAAGTATAAAGATTTGTTTGGCTTTGCCCCAAACAAATCTGGGTTTATAGAATAAGAAGTGACCTAAATAGAAGCTAGATTTGATCAATCCCTATCTCCAAGTTTCTGCAGTTTGCTTCTCCAAGAATGGAAATAGGATAGTTGGCCAAACGGATCTAAGCCAGCAACACCACTCAGTGTCTAGGAGCAAAGAACAGTGCAAAACTGGATTTTTTGGCTCATGCATACCACATAAGATAAAGGTCCTGGTTTATTGATTAGCCAATTACAGACCTCACAGCAAGACCAAGTTTTATACAGTACTTTTGAACATTCCATCTTGTGATGAAGAATCAAAATGTTCCTCTGAAGAAACAAAAAGTTTACTTGCTATTTTGTAGCACTTGGATTGATCCTAAAGAAGGTACAGCTCATTTCCATATACATGTAAATAATATATGCTTATATAAACAATAAACATATGCCTGTTCCTTGGCAAGAAACAATCCTCCAGCAAACCAGGAAGGCCACACTCTTCTTTTTCTCAGTTGCCACACACATAACCCTCTAGAACAGTGGTTCTCAACCTGGGGGTCGGGACCCCTATGGGGGTTGAACTACCCTTTCAGAGGGGTCGCGACGAGTCTCCCACTGCCCTTCCCTCCCACCTCCCAGCTGCTCCACCCCCAAGGTTGGGGGTCTCCACAACATGGGGAACTCCATTAAGGGGTCGCAGCATTAGGAAGGTTGAGAACCACTGCTCTAGAAGATTTTTAGGGGCATATGCACTGTCAATATTAAGATACTTGGGCAAATATAGCTTTTCTCAAGAAAGGATGAACTTGTCAGCAAGAAAAAAGTAAAATGCAGTGTTCTAGAATCACCAGCACCATCTCAATTGGAAGCCAATCCAAAGTTCTCCTCAGAGACAGCATTCCTTCACAGCAGGTGGAACACAATCACAGGAAAAAGAAGGTGTCAGGATTCTAGCCCAGACTACAGAAGACTACATGAAGGGCTTAAACTTTACTTTTTTTCACTTCTAACCTTCTGAGTGTTGTTAGGTGAAAATTCTCAGAGCAATATTGGATAAAACCTTTCAAGTCTATCTTGCTAATTCCACCAATAGGATTGATGTCAGCACTGGAACAATCATACTTTGTGAAGTATCCCCGTAGGCTGCAAAAGAGAGGGTATTTTTACTCAGTATTTAATCAAGAAAAGGAAAGAAAAGAAGAGACCATTTCAAGTTCTCAGAAGTTAGAAAGCAATTTAACAGTATACGCTGTTATTTGTAATCTAGACACTAGATCCAGAGATAAGCAGAATTCAGTTTCTTGAGATCTACCTTGTTCTTTTAAATAAGATGCCAGTGTTGACCAGTTGGAAAGAAACACAAAAATGTAGCTGAGTAGGGTAAGGATGGGTGTAAAATAATTACAGAAAAAATGAAGCTGCTTGTTGCAGCCATAATAAATCATACACTAGGACAACTAACATGTATTAATAAAAGTAAGTACGGTATTTAGAATGCAACACGTCAAGCATTTCAATTCTAAAAACTGATAAGGAGAACTGGGTAAAACCCAGATCAAATGGCAACTAAGTAAGGTTTGTATTGTATAATAAAAATATTGAGAATTGGTGGTGGACAAGTGTATCAATGGCTACTAGAATGGATGCCTAGATACTCCCTCCAGTTTGGACAGATAGGCAGTATGCCTCTAAAGGCCATTTACATGGAGTCAAGAGCAGGTGAAGATTTTTACCTTTGTCGTCTGCTTGAGAATGTGCAGAAGCAATTGGTCAGTCACTGTGTGAGACAGGATGCTGGACTAGATGGGCTGTGGCCTGTTCCAGCAGGGCTCCTATGTTCTTATGCTTTCCTATGTTCTTATGACCATGTAACAGTATAATTGGGCAGTATAAAACTGTTATACATAAGACAGTTCTTACCCTCTGAGTTTTTTCTCCTTTACTTTTATTTTACTCTTCCAACACAAGAGTCTCCTGAATCTGCCAGCATCTCCCTCATATTCATAATCTTTTGCTACTACTGTTCTTAATTAACTGGAAGACAAAAATCCTTACCAATATATCGTGTACACCATCCAGAGGTCTATTAAAAAATTCTAATCTTTGCCTGCATACTCCAATCTAAAGCATCATATGAATGGTTCGATGTACTCATACTTATTTTATCTATCAAGAAACCCACAACATTTTATTTCTTTATAATAGTGTTTCCCCAAATGCAGCATTTGTGAGATAGATTCAGACAGTACAGAGATGATGAACTTTTTTTTTACTTTAAATAATTTAAGTTTAATAACAGGGAGGAATGAAATAACAAACAATTCAGGTAGTACAGAGCTGTGGCAAAAACTATGAAGATGAATTACAAAACACTGATTTGTAGCATTTATATCCTGCATCTCTTTGGGAAAGCATGTATGATTCTCTCTCCTTCCATTTTAATCTCAAAACAGGCTAGACTGAAAGATACAAGGTTACTCATAATTCTTCCAGCTGATTGAGGATTCAAACCAAAAACCTTCAGGTCCTAGTCCTACACCTTAGCTATTAACCTCTCTCTCTCTCCTCTTTGCAAGTTGTTTTAGAACTCAGTAGAGTATTTCAGGTAGTTTGTCAAGGAATGCAGGACACCTTTTACAAGGCAGGGTAGCAGGATGAAGTTCAAGTACGCATGTTCACATTAGTTGTGCAAGATCTAAAAAAAGGTTTCCAGTATTAGCTAGTGTAATTATTTTCTGGTAAGCGGGGCATTATCTTCTTTTGAAAGAAGCCTCAAGACTACTAGAAAGACTTCTCTACCAGTTAGACCTAGCCCTGATCAAACCAGATTTTCTTGCTATCATAATAAGAAATCACTGGCAAACATGGAGTTTGTTTATTCAGATACTTAATCCAGTTAACACAAGCAAATAATGGTGTGCTTGCTGTCAGTTCACATATCAGACTAAACAGTTGTAACATCACACATAGGTTGAAGTTAATAAAAAAAAGCATTAGCTGAAAACTGCAGAGCTTTCCAAAGTGCTAAGCAGAGATAACTGAACAAGAAGTTCTCAAATGTGGGCTTCCAGCTGTCAGACTACAACTCCCATCAGCCCTAAACAGTGTTGCCAAAGTCAAGGGATGATGGGTGCTGTGGTTTAACAATATCTGGTGGCCCAAGTTTGGGAATCTCTGAACAAAACAACTTCTGAAGCATTAGATAGAATATGAAATGCCCTTCTGAGATCACCAGAGTCTCATGCTGAAGCCTAAACCTCACAAAATTTGTTACAGGCAGCGTTTCAAATATTAACACCTACTAAGAATTTTAACATACACGCACCCTTCATCCACATTAGATGTCCCAAGCACTAAGAGTCCACCGGGAATTCCACGAGTCCACAGGCATAGCTGCGCAAACAGGTAGGCAAGCACCATTCTTATTCTTGCCTAGAAATCAGAGTGGGAAGCTCAGCTTTAATTAAGCAGACATTGTCAGATGACAGCTCAAGGGAACTGTTGGAATCAACAGAAGCTACTGCGACTACAAAGGACAGAGAACTTAGAACAGTAAGAACAGCATTGGCCCATAAAACCGTATAATAAGCTTTGCTCTCACTCCTGTACTGAGCTCCCAAGATCTGCAGGGGAGGCCCTCCTAGTTGTACCACCACCCTCAGTAGCAAAAGTGTGGGCACACAAGATAGGGCCTTTTCAGTGGTGGCTTTAATACTGTGGAATAGTCTGCCTCCTGAGGTGTACCAATCACCTTCACTTTATGCATTCAAGAGAGCAGTGAAGATGCACTTCCTCACCCTGGCCTTTGGCTAAACAAGGAATGACTTTTCCTCCCCACAATGAGGCACTGTTATGGTTTAATCTGACTATTTTTTATGTTCACTGGTTTTTAATGTTGTAACCCGCCTGAGACCTTTGGGTATAGGGCAGGATAAAAATTCAAATAAATAAATGAATAAATATATGGACTTCCAAAGTTGTTTTGCTATAGAATTAAGTCCACCTGATAAAAGCAAAGCCCACGTAGCTGTCACTGGTCCACTGATCCTAATCTAAGTCATTATTAGAATGTAAACTGCTTTGACATTTGTACAGAAATGTTTTAAATAAATACATAAATATGGGGCTTACTAAGCTCCCTGTATTGTAACAAATACCATGTCTGGCCTCTCCACTTACACATCATGGTTGCTTAAAAATAATGGACAAAGTTCTTCGGTATTAATAGTTAAGATGGAGAAGTCAAAGAATTCAGCAACTAGTTTGCCATGCCATGAAGAATTCACCAAGCCAAAAGGGAACCTAGTTTTGTTAAGTCAGCAGCCTTCCCCTCCCAAAGAAAGAACCAGAGAAGGAAAAACAATGATTTGTTGGAGGACCTGTACGTTCTGTAGAGCCAGATTTTCCCTGGCACTTCCTCCATGCACTTGATACTGAGGCATTCGTCCCGTCACTGCACTGAAAATACCCCAAACAGCCTTCACCGCTCCATCAATGTTTATATTTATATGATAGCTAAAGAGAAAAGAAGAAATTTAAAGTAGCCTTTATTTCTTCTATGAATAATTTCCTGCGTTTGTTGGAAAATGACAAATAGGCTTCAGAAAAAAACTGTGTTTGGATCTTAAGAAAAGTTAAAGATATTCATGGAAGTTTCCTGTTTCCTCCTCCCTAACTAGAGCCACATGTAATTCCCTAAATCCCAACAATAAAGGTTTGAGAATACCCAGAATAATGTGACAAAGAAACGCAAGCCATTTGAGTACCAGAATATAAAAATGGCAAAGTTAAGTTTATATACCTGCCTATTTCTTCAGCTAAAGACTTAGCTTTGTAGAACGTATCTTGTGAAGAGTTCTCACTAGCCATGTAGCAGGTTGTTAAGACACGCCCACAAAATTCTTGAGGATCCTTTGGTATGTAGACCTCATCATTTACTATCTTGCGCACATCATCTAGCACTTTCTGATCTGAAAATGGAAGGGAGTGAAAATATGAGAGAGGGTAGGAAAGGAGGGGGAAGTAATAAATTTGACATAATTTCTCATGTCACACTTTAGAGGACATTGTATTAGTTCATAAAAATGTTATAAACTATTCTCATACTACTCCAATATTTTAATGCAGTTTACTAGCATAAGTATGCTTGCTTTAAACATTTAACTGTTTCAATTGTACTTATGTAAACAGTTTCGAGATTTTATACTTTTTAAAGCAAAAATTAAGCTCAGATTTGGAAGCACTGTCCAAAAAGGTACAAGACAGTATCTCAAATTATCTGGTTTGTTCTAATTAACATATAGATTATACAACATCAACAAAAAATAGATGGCATCAAACTTCAGAGATACCAGGCAAGTGAACAAGTTGCTTTTGATCATAAAATGACACAATATAATCAATGTGTTAAATGGGACTTCCCCCCTAGTTACAGATTTAGGATTGCTTTCTATGTATGGACTTATTAAAACTGAACTTTAGTATTCTAGTTAAGTTTCAGTTAAGTTAAACATTTAACACTTGCTTCTCTGGGTGGTATTCAGAAGTCATTCTCCATCTTCCATCCTTGATTGGGTAGCACTATGAAACAAAGCTGTCACTGATTGGTTCTGTTTCCCAGTTCTGCCTCATTTGATAAGTGACTCTTTTCATGGCAATCATTTTTATTTAACCACTTTTAACTTGAAGTTCTTCTCTTTTGTTCCATTCTTTTTCACACTTGGAGGATAAAGCTTCCCATTTTCCCCTCCTTCCACCACACAGAAGCTCCCCTTAATCTAAGCATAGATTTTAAATGCAGAAGCATATTCTATCGGCTTTTAAAACTATGTTGCTGATATCACTAGGGTGACTTGAAAGCTTTTTCAGAAGTGCTTAAATCATAAACTGCTAACAGCTTCTTTATATATTTTTCAGGCATTAGTTTCTGCAGGGAATGAAGTGGAAGAAAATACTAAAGGAAGTTCAACGTACTTCACCACCGTACCGTAAGAATGGAATATGTGAACTCTAATACCTGGATCTAGGTTGTGATGACATGCAGTAAAAAACCTTTCTGAGGCCACTTAGAGATGGCTTAGAGATTATTAATAGGTGCGTTCATATGATACTCTGTCCCGGCTATCCCATGATCATCCAAAACTAGAAAAGATGGATGAAAGATTAGATGAGGGCCAAATGCTACTATCCCTGAGGCACTTCTGAGCTGCTTTTTTTTGTTACAATGTGAACACAGCCATGAACAACTCTATTGCAGATTCTTAGGGAAACTGCAGGTTCAGGAATAGACAGGAAAAGATCTCAATGTACTCAGCACCTCCTGAAAAATACCTTCTCTACATGGGATAGATCTCTCCAGTCAAATCTGACCATATAGGGAAACTAAGACTTTTTAAAAAAAGAAAACAAAATATCTAGGGATGAGTAATGTGTGATGGTGGCAATTTTAAAAATTATAATTCCCATCATTCCTGGAATCTCTGCTGTTCAGGTGTACTTACTTCCACTCTGTACAGCACAACAAACTTGAAGACACATGGAGTACACAATGCAGGCTACAGAAGAACTGTCCACACCACCACTAAGTGGCAACAAAAATCCACCCTTAAGAGATTGAAACAGAACCACAGAAGAAAACACAGTATTGTTAGCTATCACACAGATACATAACTGGGAAATAATTTTTTACCTCATTTTCAACCCACAGTCATGGAAATTAAGTTCAACCTGGCCTTATTGACTTCTGGCCACCTACAGTCCTGACTGCTCCTTCAAAAACTATTTTAGTTCTCATTGATGGTCTTAGAATAATTTATACACACCCTCACACAGATAGATAAAAAAACAGAAGTATAAAAGCAACATTACAAGACAGAAGCAAACTTGTAAGACCAATTTCATCAGCTTAGATCAAACGCCACTTGTCTCTTCTCAGAACTGTCTTGAGTGATGTTCACAAAACACAACTACTACAGAACCTTATAAAACCAATGGTGCCCAAATATCTTATTTTCCTTTCCCATTCTTTGCTTCTTACTTTTGCATTGTAAATCACTACTATAAAATATGAATTATCCTAACAGCTCTGATGGAAAGATAAATAAAATATGATAAGTTCAACCAACACTTAATAAATTCCAAACCATCTTCATAACCAGCAAGGCACATTTAGCTCATTGTATCTTGCTTGCAAGGTAGGGATGTGCACGGATATTCAAAAACTCAAAAATCCATTTCAAATCCGATTAGTATCATCATTTGAATTCAAATTGGATTTTTCAAAATCCGAATTATCAAATTTCAAATATCTGAAAATCCGATACGGATTTTCAACTAATTCAACTGAATAGATCAGTTTATATCGCATACAAATATCTGGTCTATTTGCGCTTATAATGCAGAATGAAAATGGGATGCATACGGGATGGAAACAGGATGCGTGTGAATTCGAAAATCAGATACAAATGTTCCCGACATTCGTATTTTTGAATTTGAATTGGATTTTTGAAAGTATGGATCCAGATAATCCAGATTACAATTGTATTTTCAAGAATCCAGATTTTTTAATTTCAAATCAAATCAAATATTTGAATATTCAAATTGACTTGAATTCGAATGCAAAAAATGCATTCATGCATATCCCTACTGCAAAGTAACTCTCAGACTTCACTCATATAGTTCATAGCCACTTTAGATTTTCTCTAAATGCTTCTCTAGATGTTAGCTAGAAAACTCTTTATAAGGCAGACATGGCCCTAGTTCAGGGGTAGAACAATTCTCTGGAAAGCATTGGTTTGATTGCCAGCCACTTCAAGAAGATTATGCTGCAAAGTAATCTCAGGGATACTGCATGGATATATTGTATCCATGTAGTTAGCTAGGCCTCAGTTATGAGGATGCTT
This sequence comes from Aspidoscelis tigris stejnegeri, assembly GCA_023333525.1. Classification (NCBI taxonomy): domain Eukaryota; kingdom Metazoa; phylum Chordata; class Lepidosauria; order Squamata; family Teiidae; genus Aspidoscelis; species Aspidoscelis tigris. The sequence goes on along the minus strand of JALMGA010000003.1, from coordinate 44,534,706 downwards.
GAAGAGTCCAGTTTTTTAATTTTTAGAAGACTGAAACCAATGGCACATGAAATCAGTTGGTACATAACTGTGCAAGAGAGAGCAATGTTCAAGTTTTGCCTTTTTGGAATTCTCAAAAATTCTACAATTGTTTACCATTAAAAAGAACAGAATGCTTGAAAATTTAGATGAATTAAAGACTGTATTCCATTACCTGTTTACTCCGTCTCAGATAGTCCCAAAGCCAGCAAGCAGGGCCTAGGCTGAAATGGGAAAAGAGTGTGTTTCAAGACAGGTTCTCTCTTCCAGATTATATACTTTGCCACAATCCAGGATTCCTTATGAAGCTGCAATGTCAATTTATGATGTGTACACACCCAGATTAACTGCACTGCCATCTTCTTTCCTTTTCCAACGCAGCCATCTCTGTTAGCTTTCATCACGGATCTTGTGGTTAGCCTCCGTATGCGTTAATAACATTCTGTGGGAAATACTGAATGTTTTGAGACTTCAGAGCTGTGGGATGTGGGAACTAGCCAGGAATAGAAAGCTTTAAATACCTTATGAAGGTAGACTGTGCATCTGTGGGGCAACAGAGGTTGAAAACCTCTCACACATTTTGTTTACCTGCCCCTTGTACTCTCAATTAAGAACAGCGTGTCTCGATCCCCTTCCGCAAAATATGGTATTTTGGAATGCAGAGCAAAAAGTGAACTACCTTTTGCAGGGAGAGAATGCTCAGGCAACATATAAGGTGGCTTTCTACTTGGTTACGGCAGCCCGGCTCAGGAAACCGTTCATTGAGCCTAATGGAGTGCCTTGTAAGGGTGACGAGGATATGTACAGACCTGATCTAACTTTTGTTTATACTGATTTTATTCTTGTATGGTTTTATCGTTGCACACTTGATACTTGATATGGTCAAGTGACTAATCAATAAAGTTTATTCTAATTCTAATAGACAGCTTTATATATACTGCTGTGTTGAATAGTACCCATTGTAGTATTTTATCAAATAAAGCTTGTAAGCATGGTTACACTCCTTCTGCCTATGTTCCCTGAATGAGGCCAGAGGAAGTGATTCTGGCATTCCCTACCTCACTGAGTTCAATCAGGATTCTGACTGGAAAAGATGGCTGCAGCATGGCAGGAGAGGCAAGGGCAAAGAGGAGGAGAGTTACCCTAGCCCTTGAGGACAAAATCAAAGTTCGGGACCAGGTGAAAGAAGAAGAAGAGTTGGCTTTTATATCCCACTTTTCTCACTCCTAGGGGGACTCAAAAGTGGCTAACAAACCTGTTCTTCTTCCTGCAACAATCACCCTGAAAGGTAAGTGGGGCTGTGAGAGCTCATAAACAGAACTGCAACTAGCCCAGTTAGCTTCATGAAGGAACACAGATTCAAACTGAGAAACTACCAGATAAGAGTCCAACTCTCTAACCACAAGATCAGACTGGTTCACAAAGACTGGTGAAAGAACCATGAAGAAAAGCAAGATGCCATTTGTGAAAGTGTGGCCAGAGGTGTTTCCTTGGACTTGAAACACCTTACAGCAGTTTCTACTGTAAGGTGTTTCAAGTCCAGGGACCTATAAAGATGACAGAAAAGTCTCTGAATATCTGGATGGAGGAAATAAGACACAGAAAAATGTGTCTTTCCCATTCTAATGATCTGTAGAAAGGCCAACCAGATCTTTGAATGTCTTGATCAAAGTATCAGAGAAGGAGATTCAGGCATCTTCCAGGCCAGCAGAGTCTGGTTTCAGAAGTTCAGAAAAGGTTAAGGTGGTGCGGTGGTGGGGAGATTACTTCAGCAGACAACACACTCAGCAACGCTCTTCAAAGAGCTGAAGCAGATCAGATGTTTCTATCACTTGTGACAAAAAAACCTAGCAGCCCATAATACATGTCTTTTTCAAACCTGCGGATCCAAAAAGCACAGCAACACACGAATAACAGCAGCCATTACCTGAATCAATCTCAATGAGGAAGAAACGGAGCAGGAGTAGCAGGAGGAATGGGATTAGGAGAAAAATCTGTAAGCCCCCCTCTTGCTGTCGAAAAGGCTGTTCTGCCACGTTCCTGATCTGCATGCTGCCTTTAGTTACAAAGCAAGTCTCTGCTGCATCCTCTCCTCACCTCCATGGCTGAAGAAAGCCCTTCTGTCTGGGTAATGCCTTTGGCTGCAAGGCACATTTCCTCTGAGTACCCATCACTAAAGGTACCCAGAGGAAACTCGTCTTGCAACCAGAGGCAGTGCTCCCTGATAGTGCTCCTTCCTCCAAGTTCGGCCTCCAGTGCCTGGGCTCAAACACAAGTGGGTGCCCTCCACCAAGATGCCTGCCAAGACTCTGGGGCTTCTACCTCCATGTGCTGTCAATGGCTGGAAAGTCAAACTGAAATAAGAAACTCCTTCTCCCCTTTGATCCCGTTCTAGAAAACACATTGTATCACATTATACAAACCATGCTAAGAGTGACTGACAACCATCAGTTAGCCTACCTGCACATTTTAAATATGGCATCTGAGCAAATCCAAGTCATATTATATAAAGGATGAGGCATGAGGAGAGAGTTATAGCCCAAAAAACTATAAAAGGGAATGAGATGTGGTGGCTCTCATTTCAGATTTTGCCTACCTGATCTCTTCCTCAGGACTATGGTATTTCCACTGAATTGGCTGACTTGTCGGGGTACAGGCATCATCAAAACATGACAGAGCAAAATTTACTTTTATTCTGTGATAGGGAATCACTTTGCTTGCCTGATTAGTTTAAAAGAGAAAAAAGAAAATATACTTCAGAAGATATTGAGACTTACTCGTCTCTTCAAAAACAGTTAATAATTTGTATGCTATGGGATTCAAAACCGGATTTCATGCAACAAGCCCCTTGTTAAGCGCAATACTCAAGAGAAAAATTACATCAGTGAAATTCTTACTGCAAAGTTTCGAGAGGCTATTTCTGATCTGTAGCTTCTGATGTCTTCCAAATCAAGTGTGCCGACCAAGACTTCCTGAAAAATGAGATGTCCTGTTACCTGTTAAATTTTTAAAACCATCGTAGCATAGAAACTTCTGAGAGTTTCTGCAATTAATATTACTAACATTTATATATTTAAGAATTTATATGCTGCCCTTCACCAAAGGGTCCAAGGCTGGGTGACAATAGTAAAAAAAATAAAACATTAAAAAATATACCAGTTTCCATTATAATCTAAAACTGAAAAACAGACTCTCGCTTAATACCACTTAGGAATATGAACAAATATTTGTAACATTCAAAATTCGTACGAATTCGGCCAAATTTGGACATTCATATTTGAATTGAATGTTGGCACATTTGAAGATTGACATTCGAATTCGAATGGCATGTTTTGATACATGATCCCTCTGCATGGGATTTGTATGGGACTGATTCAATACGAATCGAATACAAAAGAAATTTGTGCACATCCCTAATATTACAACATAAGAGTATAAGAGAAGCCCTCCTGGAGCAGGCTACAGCCCTTCTAGTCCAACATCCAGTCTCACACAGCAGCTTACCCACTGGCTTCTGCACATTCTCAAGTAGAAGAAAGAAGGAAAACCTTCACATGCTCTCAGTTCCCTGCAGATTCCTGCCTGTCTCTCCAACCAGGAGTCAGGTATCCAATCTAGCATCCATTGATACACTTGTCCTCCATGAAATTATCTAATTCTTTTTTAAAGCTATCCAGGCTGGTTGCCATCACCACCTCTTCAGGCAGCAAATTCCACAGACCAGTGGTTCTCAACCTGGGGGTCGGGACTCCCTTTGGGGGTCGAACTACCCTTTCAGAGGGGTCGCGACAAGTTTCCCACCGCCCTTCCCTCCCACTTCCCAGCTGCTCTACCCCCGTGGTTGGGGGTCTCCACAACATGAGGAACTCCATTAAGGGATCGCGGCATTAGGAAGGTTGAGAACCGCTGCCATAGACTGATGATCCTCTGGATGAAGAAATACTTCCCCTTTTTGCTCCTAACTCTCCTCCCCATCAGCTTCATAGAGTGTCCCCCGATTCTAACGTTGTAAGACAGAGGAAATATTTTCTCTCTATCCACCTCTTCTACATCATGCATGATTTTATATACTTCAGTTAGGTCACTTCCTAAATGCCACCCTGCAATAAGAGTTTAATAATGACTTTACACTTTAAATGCATTACCACATCATCTAGAGAAAACTGAAGTCCCTGAGCAACGCTGTACCCATTGATAGATATCATTGCGCAGCCATCATAGTACAGACGGTCACCATCACAACCCTTCTGGTTAGCCATGAGATATATTCCACCATTCTTACAAAAAAAGACAGAAAACATATCCAATATTAAAAAATACATTTAAATTTCATGTGTTGCTAAATACAACAATAACTTTCTGGTTAGCACATATATCGTAACTTAATTATAAAAAGAACTCCTATGAACGAGACATAAGAAGACAAACTTCGGACTGTCACCAAACTCAAAGTCAGGTTTCGAGCAGTACAGTCTCAACTTTCAATACTACAAAGGCCAGCATGAAAGCAAGAGGAGGGAGATCTTTCATAATACTAGCTCTACCAATACAAAAGTAGTCTTCAGCACTGTTTTTTGTAGTTTGTGTACAGAAGTATACTGAAATACTTATGAGCACTAAGCTATATACTGTGTAGATATCTCTGGCAGAACCATAGTTCGGTTAATTCCTATAATAAAGGCCATTTTTAATGTCCACTGCAATTATGTAGACAAAAAAAATCTGTTATTTCAGATTTTACTTTCTTAAGCTGTACCAGAAGGTTAAAAGAAGGATGGTCTGTGAGAACCCTTGGGGCCCGGTGAAGACACGTCACCGGTCTCATCAGGCCTGCAACCAGCTCAGAGGCAAGAAATCCACCTTAGAGGTGTTCTGTGTGTACATTGCACAGAACGACTCTAAAAACAAATTTTGCCCTCTTGTACCCCCACTGCTGCCACACACAGAAGCAGTGGCAGTGGCACAACTTACAGGAGGTGAGGGGGCATTTCCACCTGATGGTCAACTTCTAGGGCAATTTCCTGTTTGGTGCTAAACCTCTCCAAGAAGAAACTTCAAAGCTTTTCAAAGACCTCAACAACTGGAGGGTCACCCATGTACAAGGCACACCTCTGCTCCAGTTGTAGGACCACAAACATGTGCCTCAGATGCCATCTACAGGTCTTTAGGAAGTTACCCTACTCATGAATTAAGACAAAAAACACCTCCGCACGTATCTATACACACTATTTATGAACATCTGTACACCGCTTATTATTTTAAAAACCTCAAGGAAGTTTACAATATTAAGACTCATGTATATTGTAATTAAAGCATGTTACAGAAAATTTAACAAACCATCTAGCTTTACACAAACATTAACAGTTAGGAAAAGTGCAAATGAAAAGATACAGAAGAAGAGTTTGCTTTTCTACCCTGCTTCTCATACCCATTTAAGGGGACTCAAAGCAGCTGACAAAGCATTATATCCTTCTCCCCACAACAGACACCCTGTGAAGTAGGTGGGGCTGTGAATGCTCAGAAGACAGCGGAGACAAGCCCCAGGTCACCCAGCTGACTTCGTGGGGAAGGGGGGAATCAAACCCGGTATTCCCAAATAAAAGTCCAGCTCCCTAACCACTAGACCAAAATGGCTCAATTTAAATATGAATTATCCATGGCATGGTAGGTAGGTGAGTTCTTGAATGCCATTTTCATCTTTAAGTCCAATACTAAGATTGCTCTTCTGCACTACTAATAGGTGGCTCTGTCCAAGCTATGACATAACCAACGTTCCTTTTTACTTAAGTCAGAAATTGAATACGTCCACATATGTGGAAAAAGGTAAATATGCCAAATTGATCAGATTTTATATAGGTAATCATTAGCCAATGCAGTCTATGCATGACTGGGCATTCCACTCAGAACCTTGGTTACTGTAATCCATATGAGCAATGGCCTTTACACTGGTTGTAAGGATGACCCAGTAAAGAGTGTATTACAGCAGCTGAAATCTGAAGTTACATCTGCATTGATTACACATAAGGCTCCACATAAACTAAGTTGTTAGTTTCCACATGAGAATTCATGTTGCCAAGGCAAGAGAGTAATCCTGTCACAGACAAACTATAAGGTGAATTCTCATGTGGAAACTAACAACTTAGTTTATGTGGAGCCTTCTGTGTAATCAATGCAGATGTAACTTCAGATTTCAGCTGCTGTCATACACTCTTTACTGGGTCATCCTTACAACCATATAATTAAACCGTAATATAAAAATACACTCTTTACTGGGTCATCCTTACAAACTATAATTAAACCATAATATAAAAATGCTGCACAATCAAAACAGTAAATAAAGGCTACGTTCTGTAAGTATACAAAACAAGAACTGTCCTAAAATATGAAAGATCTGACTCCTATAAACTGAGGTAGGAAGCTTAAGAACATAACATGTTTGTTATGATGTTCTGTTGATGGGATATAACTGTAACATATAGTTCAACAAAGAACACAGTATGAAAGTAAAAATACACATACATACACCCTTACCTTTGCTGTCGTGAAATTTACCAATTCTACTCGGGTATGAGCTTTTCTTAACACATGGTGACTTGCTGATGAATTTGTGAAGATCTCTACTCCATCAATTCCCATTTCAATGTGAGGGCTGTGAAATTGAGCAGTCACCAATAAAACAAAGGGACCTGCCACCGCACTTTACAAAATACACATTGTACTAGTGGGTCAAAACCCTGAATAATAAGAATATTGAAAATGTCATGAAACCAGTTACGCTTAACCCAACAGTAATAATAGAAAGAATATGTTCACAAGTTTTACAACTAACATAGTTACCTAGAAAACCCCAACTGTATTACTACTAGTCGTAAACAAGAGATCAGAGGCCTTTCTGCACTTGGCCTTATTCTGGAATATATCCCAGAATAGGGACTTGCTATCTGCATGCTAGTGCAGACTATGGAAAGGCCCAAGTGAGGCCTGCCATAGTCCGCGTTAGCTTGCGGCCAGCAGACCACAATCCAGAGATATATTCCAGAATAAGGCCAAGTGCAGAAAGGACCCAAGTCAGTGAGGCAACTGCAGCAACTTTTGCCTCCCTGACTTCAGTCCAAAGAACAGTGGATCAGCTTCTGGCTCCAGCAAGCAAAATCAAGGCTTCTAGTTATTCCACTTTCCAGCTTCTGCTATCCCACAATTCCACTTTATGATTATCACTGCATTAACACAGACTACACCGAGTAGGACAAATATTCAAGTTAAGCATAAGAAATGCTACAACTGTATTGCACTGTAATTGAACGTGCAATTTCTTGTTTCCTAAACTCCTTCTCTTTAGGTTCCTTCTCTTAATTCCAGGCTAGCATAGTTCACTATATAATGTTACATACAGTTAATTTTCAATCTCACTGTTTTTATAGTTGTATCCCAATAATCTACTTTTTTTAGTGATAAAGATTATCCCTCAGATAGATGTGCATTTTGTGGAACAGGGCCCTTATATTCTAGGAACTGCAGATTTGGCCATAAATAAATTTGTACAGTAGCTGTCATTATTTTGCTTCGAAGTTCTGTGTTACTGGAAGATTTTTGGCAATTCATCCGTTCTACCTGGCTGGTGTCCACAGTTCTTCACAGATTTCACTTCCTATGCAGGTATCCAAAGTAGCCAGTACCGCATCACCAAATGGGACACTTTCCTAAAATAAATGGGGATGAGACATCAAAAGGAAGAAAAGTAACCCACAGCTCAGTAAAGATATAGACCCCTTTGAACTGCTCTCAGCTTCCTGCATTTTCCCAGGTATACCTACAACATATATTAGAAACCATTTGCTATTGACCTTGTTACAGGATTTTTTTGTTTTGTATTGCAAATTTTAAATCCCTAAGTTTTCTTGATTGCCTCCTATTCAAGTATTAAAGAGGTACAACTCCGTTCAGTTTTTTGGGATTGGCCAAGACCAGCTAAGTATAACTAGAGCTCTGTTTTACTAGGCAACTGAAACCCTTCTTCAGTAAAGAACACTTAAGTCACTCTGACCCATGCTCTCATAACCTCCAGGGTAGATTACTGTGAACCTACATTTGAAGACAGTTCAGAGATTGTAGCTAGCACAAAATACAACAGCTTGGATAGTGATAGTGACAGTCACATTATACCTATAAAGATCTTCACTGACTTACTATCAGTGTCTGAGCCCAAGTCAAGGTTCTAGTTCTTGTGCATGAAGCGTTAAGGACATAAGAACATAAGTAGTGCCTCACTATATTGGACCCGTGGTCCATATAGGTCAGCAGTCTGTTCACACAGTGGCCAACCAACTGCACAACCAACCAACCTTTCCTAGGAATGCCTCACCAATTGTGCCTGTGAAACCAAACACATTGTTAAAGGATCCTAAAATGGAAAAATTCAAAGTGTGGTGTTTGGGAGAGAGTTCTCTTAACAGATTTCTAAAGCTAATACACTTATAATAGAAGCAGAAGCATACCTGCATTGTCACTTCCTGTAGCATCCTGGGAAGAAAATATTCTTCTACATGCCTAAAAAGCAAATCATAGTAAGTTGCTATACTTTGCACTATGTTTAATTTTAAGACAGAGGTGTCTTCAACAAGAATATTTATTCTGCAATGAGAATCTTATAACATTTACAAATAAAGCTACTGACTTATTTATTACTTTAAAAGGCTGCTTATAAGATATGCCAGCAGGTCCTATGACCTTCTCAACCAACTACAGTTTTGTGGTACGAGCGGACATTTCTCCCCATGGATTTATAAACCTAGACCTAAGCAAACAACTTATCAGCATACAAAAAGAAAGATGATGCACAAAAAAGATGTTATTTTCATACAACTAAATATATCCTAGAACACTACAAAACCAGAGGCCTATTCACACTAGGGTGTAGCAGCATTAGGCCAGCCCTGGGACAGAGCATTCACTCCGCCAAGAGGGCGGTTTCGTCTGGAACCATCCCAGCATGTCCCAGGGCTGCCTAATCACAGCTGGAGCCTGCAGGGACCCTCCTGCTTCCCTCCCACACCCAGGGACTTGAGCCACCCACCAGCCCCGCATGGGATCACTTAGCTTTTTGGACCCTCTGGTCCAATGTGGTGCTCATGTGGCCGGCCAGGGTGATCTGCCACCCCGTGCGCAGGCGCATGTGACAGCAGAATGCCCTATACTGACTTGACGCGGTTACCTGACACAACCACCCAGGGCTTGCCAGTTTGAACCTGGACCCCGAAAAGGTGAGAGGTGCACGCAGGTATGGGGGAGGCGCGTGGGCCTGGGTGGCCTCTGCGGGGTGCAGCCACCTCGATTGAGGAGACTGCACCCCGTGGAGGCTGAAGACCAACCGAACCTTGGCTGCCTTTCAGTGGGTCGATCACAACCCCATGGCAGCAGCGGAGGGCGGGGCCTCCAGCCCGCAGGTTGGCCTTTTCAGGCTAGGACCTATTGAAATAATCTGCCCCCAGAGACTTATGGAATCTGAGTGATTCCTGAATCACTCTGGGGGATTTTCCGGTTGGTATGACTGGCGCGCCTGTCAAAGCCCTGGTTTCTCTCTTGAATCAGGAGATGACCAGGGCTATTGATATGATTGCTCCCAAGTGCCTTCGGGAGCCTGAAAAGCTCCTTGGTATTCCATGGAACTATGGGCTATGAAACAGGAAGGTCGACGGCTAGAGCGCAGGTGGCATAAATCTGGCTGTGAATCTGACCGAACAGAGGTCAGAGCACATTATTGTGCCTACCATGTGGCAGTGACGGCAGCGAAAAAGAACTTTTTCTCCGCCACCATTGCATCCTTGAGTAGCCGTCCAGCAGAGCTTTTCACAGTAGTAAATGGTCTCCTAAAACCAAGCTCAAAGAAGCATGAGCCAAAGCGAAGTAATATCTGCTGTGACAAATTTGCAAAGCAATTTGAGGACAAAGTCACCCAGATTCGTAGGGGATTGTATGTCACAATTGGACAGAGTCCAAACGAGGCGTCCAGAGAACTGTCTGGTCCTGTTTCGTTGGATCAGTTTCAATTGCTGCGCCCTGAGGATGTGGACAAGCTGCTTTCGGGGGGGCGGCCAACGATGTGCTCTCTGGATCCTTGCCCTTCATGGCTCATAAAGACTAGCCAACAAGGTATGACCGGGTGGCTCCAGGAGGTAGTGAATGCCTCTCTGAGGGAGGGGTGGTTCCACTGGCCCTGAAACAGGCTGTGGTGCGCCCCCTCCTGAAGAGGGCCTCCCTGGATCTGGAAGACCTAAACAATTATCACCCGGTGGCCAACATACCTTTTTAAGGCAAGGTTCTGGGGAGGGCTGGCACTACTCAACTGCAAGCATGCTTGGAAGAAACTGATTATCTAGACCCATTTCAATCTGGCTTCAGACCTGGTCATGGCATGGAAACTGCCTTGGTCGCCCTAGTTGATGACCTTCTCCGGGAGAGAGACAGGGGGAACGCTACCCTGTTGGTTCTCCTGGACCTCTCAGCAGCTTTCGATACCATTGACCATGGTATCCTTTTGGAGAGACTACGGAACTTAGGAGTGGGAGGCAATGTTTGGCACTGGTTCCACTCCTATCTCCAGAATAGTGGCCGTGGGAAATACTGTTTCGACACCCTGGGAACTCACTTGTGGGTTCCTCAGGGATCGATCTTATCTCCCATGCTATTTAACATCTATATGAAGCTGTTGGGAGAGGTCATCAGGAGATTTGGAGTAAGGTGTCATCAGTATGCAGATGATACCCAGCTCTATCTCTCTGTACCATCTGAATCAGGAGAGGTGGTTGAAGTGCATGACAGGTGTCTGGAGGTGGTAATGGGCTGGATGAGGGCCAATAAATTGAAGCTGAATCCAGACAAGACAGAGGTGCTGTGCGTCACAGGGTCTCGGGTCCGGGTAGTTGGGAGATACCCTGTCCTTGATGGGGTTCCAATGCCCTGGAAGGGACAGGTGCGTAACTTGAGGGTTCTCCTGGACTCTGCGCTAACACTTGAAGCTCAGGTGGAGGCCGTGGCCAGGAGTGCCTACTCCCAACTACAGCTAGTCCATCAACTGAAGCCTTTTCTGGATAGAGATGACTTGGCCACAGTTATCCATGCTCTGGTAACCTCTAGATTGGACTACTGTAATGCACTCTACATGGGGCTGCCCTTGAAGACAGTTCGGAAGTTGCAACTAGTGCAAAATGCAGCCGCTAGAATGCTAACCGGAACATCTAGCCGGATGCACATCACGCCAGTTTTAAAAGGGTTGCATTGGCTGCCAATTTACTACTGAGCCCAATTCAAGGTGCTGACTTTGACGTACAAGGCCCTAAATGACTTGGGCCCCAAGTATCTAAAGGAACGCCTTCTCCCATATCGACCTGCCCGTGCCTTAAGATCAAGTGGTGAGGCCCTCCTGGTTGTCCCACCACCTTCAACAGTGAGGTTGGTGGGCACCCAGAAGAGAGCCTTTTCTGCGATAGCCCCCAGACTATGGAATAGCCTCCCCCTTGAGGTGCGTCATGCCCCTTCCTTATATATATTTAGGAAGGCGGTGAAGACACACCTCTTTGCCCTGCCCTTTGGCTGAACTGCTTATGTTTCCCCTACCCCCCACAGTACAGACACTCATTTTAAACATATTGTATATTGTTTTATACTTGTTGGATTTTTAATGTCTTTTACTGTATATTCTATTTTAATCTGTTGTTACCCGCCCAGAGACCTTTGGGTATGGGACGGGATAGAAATGTAAATAATAAAAATAAATAAATAAATAGGGCACGTGGGGACGGATGCCCCATTCACACCTAGGCAGGTAAGGGACACATGGGAATGCATCCTTACCTGCCTAGGTGTGAATGGGGAACCCATCCCCGGGTGTCCTAGCCTTACTGCTCTCCAAAAAGGCCTCAGCTCACTGATCTTCAAATACTAGTTTAGAATGGCAAGTGTCAAAGGCTAACAGAACTCTCTAGAAAGATTATCACGGAATAAATTGTGCAGAATTTACCGTGGTTTGTTCCAAGGAGTGAACCACCTCATCTCTCGGTAATTTCCTGTGTTTGCCAGTGACATCTTTGGTCGTATCAGAAGTATTTTTCTTAAACAAACAAAGCTACTATGAGCACCAAAAATCTAAAAAAATTGGCAAAGTACAGTATAACCAAAACTAAGCATTTTTGAAACCCAATTATTTCAACACAGAACTATTGAGCATCTACTCCTGCCTTTTACTAGCAGCAATGGAAATTAAATACATACCTAAACACTACACATAGGTTACAGGTACTCTGTAAAAAAGGGTGGGGGAAAGTACAGTACTTTGAAAGGTAGTCACCTACTTGTTGAGAAAAACCACTCTACAATTGTAGCGGATGTTTCGATGCATAACAGGCCTGTAGAAATAATACATACGATGGCCATAAATAGAGATTTTAAAATTCTTCATGTTGAGCTACATTCAGGCATAGAAGTGCTGATCTAGTTAAAGTAATATGAGTCTTTTTCTCACTCCTGCAAATCCCATTGTAACTGAATGGCTCTCCATCAGCTCACACAACCTGGCTTTTTTAGGTAAGGTTCCATGTAAGGAATAATTAAGCCAGCTGAGGAATCTGGCCAGGCAGCAGTGGAGAGCAAAAACTGTCATGTATCAGATGTGGCTGAAATTACAGCTGTTAGAATTGCTGTGAAGAGAACACCTGCAATTCACCACTCATTTGTGGTCCCTGTAGTGCTACCAACCAGGCCTTGTGAACTGCCATTCAGATTCACACCTGCTCTCACACACCAGCCTTGGGAGTTGTAAGTTAAGCACATCTGGCATATTACAGTTTGAGCAGCCTTGATCTAATTGTAATGATCGCCTCTTGAATCTGACAAAAACAGAAATATAGCAATGCAAGATATCACCACTATGTATCTGTAATTCTTTTATGAAACCTAAATTTCTATAAATATATCTCCAGAGTGATACATGCTCACTCAAGTTTATTAGTTGTCTCCTTTTTCCCACCCAAAGATAATTATTTTCCAGGTAAGAAAGAAGATATCAATATTGGTATGAAGCTGACTACTAGACTCCCCTTTATTGGTATTATTATCTTTTAGGAGTTTATGCCAATTTTTTACAACTGTTTTTGAGGGCCTCCAGACAGGATGAAAGCTGCACAGTCTCTCCACAGTGACTTCCAGACTGTCAGATAGGATGATCGGAAGCTGCACTGGAACTGTGCAGCCACTTCTTATCAATCACCCACAGTAACAGCACAGTATTCCCTGGAAACTATGAAGCGAAAAGCTCCTGGTTTATCAGCAGCTTTTTACTTCAGGGAATGCTGCATTGCCACTGTGGTCTGAAATCCCCGCACAGCTTTTAATCATGTCTGGATGGACACTTCATCACTCCAGAAAACTTTTTCATTTTTTGTCTTAAGAACAGTGTGCGCACATGCGCAGCACTGGAACATACTCTATTTTTTACCGTTCTACTCTTTATCCCCTTCATGGGTTGCCATGTTTAGCATCAAAAGCTAGGAACATAATTTACAAGCTGTTTAATTATTTTTGTATTTATTTTCTGTGGAAAGGGGAACAAAGAAAACAGGACAGTTAATCCTACATTGAAAACATTACAGTTTTCACAGAAGTTCAATTACAATTAATATTCGAAAGATGGGAATTCTCTAAGCAGCTAGTCAATTAAAAAAAACAGTACTTACATTCCAACATCACATATTATGTCCTGAGTAATGGGAGATTCCATGAGTTTAGCCAGGACTTGAAATGAATGAAGGAGTGTATCAGACTCATAGTAATGATCTGAACAGCCATAGCCACTTCAAAAATGTGAATATAAAAAAGAAGGATCAGGCACATTTTATATATTAAAGAGGCAATTCTGAGCTGCTTTGACATGACTTAAAACTGTATCATTTCTTTAATTTAAAAAAGTAATTCACACCATGGAACAATCCATTCAATACAAAGATTTGACAAATCCTACTTGAAACCCTATGGCATGACTAAAATATTTCCTAGTTGTCTCCTATATCTCCTTTGATTTCTGTCACCAGATAGTTTTTTTACCTGCAGCAAGACAGGAAAATAACACTCTGAAAAATAACTACAGGGTTTCCACAACAGAAAGACAAATTTCCTAAATTAAATTGACACTATTTTTATATAATCATATTAGCCTCTCCCTGTGGAAAACTCCTGTAGCTGTGTAAAGCCTTTGTTCATCGAAATAGATCAGTTACCAAATATGATTGTAATTTAAACCAAAGTATCTTGTATTCATAAATATACAAATGTAAAACTAGAAGTCAATATGAGAATGACCAAATTGTTGGATGCTGCAATTCAGAAGCTTTCAGCTTTTTTGAGATGGAAAACCAACCTTCTCTAGATGTGCATGATCTTGACCAACCGAGGATTGTTGTAAAGGCTGGTGATATATAAAGATTCACTTTACCCATAAACCCCCCTTGAGCTATAATTCCATATAGAAATGGTACTGATCTGCTCTTGGGATCTTCAACATTTCATTCATTTAACAAGAAATTTTCAGTCCATTCCAACTTCAGACTGCCACATTCAGCATTCACTGATTCCAAAATGATAATGGAAGAATGTCATCTCTTGTTCACTAGGATCATCCAGGGCATTACAACTACAGCTCTGAGCTGTGCTATTAACTGTGCCAATACCACTTTTCTTCTCCAATGTCTCTCCTAAAACTGTTTCAGTTCTGTGATAGTTGCCATCTTGGAAACCGAAGTAGAAGTGTAACAAAGAATGGAAAGTTCCTGAAAATAAGCAACTGCCTGTCTCCATGGTTACTCCAGAAGAAGAAACCATGGTGGCTGCACACTGTTATCAGGCTATTAACTAATGTTGCTACCTAACTTGGGACTCACATACTTGAGGATCTGCCTCTCCTACCACCTCCAAAACCTTGCCTTAAGACTTGCAAGACAGGTCTTGCTAGTTAACTACAACCATAGCTCATAATGTGACTATCAGAAGAAGAACCTTCTCTGTTACAATAGAATAGATACATAATATCCTTCCCCTGAAAAACCACTGTCTCCTGCTTGTCCTTCTCTGGTTAAGATGCATGTGTTTTCTCAGGACTCTGAAAACTGGAAAGTTCTGGAATGCATTCACTTCAATGCTTCCCACTGAACTCTCCTTTTCCTCAGCTTACCACCCCCAAACTGATGAAACAACTGAATGACACAACCAGACAGTACCTCCACTGTTTCACCAACTTCCAGCAATCGGACCAGAGCCAGGTTCTCTCCAATGCTGAATTTGCTTATACTATCCTCCTTACACGTGTCTCCCCTTAAAGCTCTCTATGGAACTGACTTACACGCACTCCCACCATTGCTGCTGCCTCCTCCTGACAGCCTCCAGTCCCTCACCTACTGGGCAGAGTCTTCAGTCAAACTTTGGTCAGAGCTATGAGCCACATTAGAACTCGCCAAAGGCTCTCAGAAAATTACTGCAGATAAACACCTCAGCCCCAACCCTGACCTCTCCATTTGTTTCTTGAAATCTCCAAGACCATCTAAACAACTAGACTACGGTTGCATTGGTCCATTTAAAATAACAGCTAAGATAAATGATGTAACATCCAAATTAAAACTACCCAGGCACATGAAGATCCACCATGTCTTTCATCACAGTTTCCTTCACAAGGAAGCACCCTAATCCCTGTTGCTTACCCCACTCTGCCACCACCACCCATTATGACTGGGGAAGATGAACAAATGTCTGAAATCTCGGATTCTCATAACTTTAAGGGATGCCTACAATACCTCATACACTAATTGGTTGCCCTGCTTCGGAATGCTCATGGGTTTATGCCGAAGACATCAATGCCAAACGCCTACTTTGCCAATTCCATTCCCAATACTCAGAGAAACCCAGTTCTGAACTATCCCAAACATGCATTATGGTTCTGGGGAACACGATTCATGGGGAGGGGGATGGTATGAGAGCTACGCCCCTGCCAGCTTATTCTCTCACTAAGAACAGCTGCATTCCCCTGGCAATCACCCTAGTTGTCCATGCTTTCCCAGGCATGATCTTGTTAACTGATAAGGACCCCTTATAAGGTCCAGTCAGGCACAGTCCTCCATTTTTTGCTATCACTCAATAAACCAGAAACCTATGCATTTTCACAAATCTGTGTCTGTGTAGTTTCCTTGCTTGCACTGAGGCCTGAGAAGGTTGGTGGGATATTCTGGCATTGAGTGCCACTGATCCAAATTACGTGGAGGCCCACTGATTCCTAGCCTCAGAGCCGGAGGGGGTAGTTTGTGGCAGCATGCTATGGCACACCACTGAAAAGCACTCCCTGGTAGTTATAGGCCACAGAGGCTTCCTGTGATCTGGAACAGGACCCAATTAAATGGAGTTACAACAGATCCAAATTAAGGCCTCTTAGTCCAGATCTGGGATCACCCCAGTATGGATAGAGCCGGACCAGCAGGAATGAGGCCTTCTTGATTCACATTAACATGCACATCAGGAGGGCCATGATCTGGATTAAGGGGCTCTATTGAGTATAGAAAGGGCCTAAAAGGCATAAATTAAAGAGAGGCTGATGGGAAACACCGAGTTTAAATAAATATGCTTACAATATAACAACTTAGGGGGAGACTTTGAAGTGCATTTATAGTACTTTTAGTTCCGTAAAGCAAATAAGCAGTTCTAGGTAATTTTACATTATGTTCAATCACCTTGTTCCTTAGAATTAACAGTAAGTTAATTAAGCAACAAGTTCTGACTACTCTTTTAAAAAGGGACACATTTAACCAATCACTACACTATGTTACTACTGCCTTATACACATATATGAAAAAGTTATGAAGTTCTCACCAAATTTCAAGTTCTGGCCCAAGTCGATATCTTGCTCCCTTGCATTTAGCAATGTCAATACCTAAAACAAGAAATAAATTATAACTATTCAACCTTTATGCTTTCCTAGCAGGAGGAGGAATCAGCTTTTTAAAATACAGGGAACCACCAAGGCTTCTGGTTTTCAGAAATGCTCACAACTATTAAATCAATGAATAAGAGGACTGGCTTTTTACATGACTTCTCCCCACCCCCTAAAAAAACCCTCTCCCCATCTCTGATGTGACAGTGTCTTGCTGTTTGTGACTCAAGATTTTTTCCTCATTAACAAATAAACAAAAGGTGTTTTTCCACTGGCAGAAAGTACCCATTTTTGCACCCATTAAGGACCCATTTGGGTGTGAGCTGGATGACCGCATTTCCACCACGGCACCCATTGACCCGATTGTTTCCACTGCCGGTTGGGAAATCTGGATCAAATGGGTATTTTCTGGCTTTAATCCGGATTAATGGGGTCTACAATGGGGTCTTCAGGCAGAAAATCCAGATTAAAGAGAGCCTGATTCCATGCTTGTGTGGCAATGGGGTCTAGAGGAGGCTAGGGGGAGGGGGCACCCATGGGGGGGAGCCCCAAAACCTAAGCTTTGAAGTCATTTTGAAGTCATTTCGAAGTCACTTCGAAGTCTGTGCAAAATAGCTCCGGAGTGTCTTTGAAGTCTGTGCTGATCTTCGGAGTGAACTTCGAAGTGACTCCGAAGTCACTTCGAAGTTCACTCCGAAGTTCACTCTGAAGATCAGCACAGACTTCAAAGGAGCTATTTTGCACAGACTTCGAAGTGACTTCAAAATTACTTCGAAATGACTTTGAAACCACTTCAGAGATTGCACCCCCTGTCCCCCCAAACACCTGGGGTGACAGGCAGACCCCTCATGGGTAGATCCGGATTTCCAAATGGGTGGTCCTGTGTTTCCACGGCAGGGAGGCTAGACCACCCATGGAAACACACTGGGTACTTCTCTTAATCCGGATCTACTAGATCCGGATTAAGGAATGTACCCATTCCTTATATCCGGATCTTCTTAGATCCGAATCTAAGGAGCGCAGTGGAAAAACACCCAAAAATCTACTAATGAGAAACCCATGAATAGCAAGCCTCAGCTAGCTAAATGTTGCGACTCTGAAAGGCCAACCGCAATTCTAGAAATACAAATAAATAAATAAATGTGTGTAAAATAGTTTTGAAGATCATTTGTAGGAAAGAAAATGAGGAAAAAGAATATCATGTATGTACAGCTCCCCATTGACTTGATTAAACTGTAATTAAACCTTTTTAAAGGTGTCCATGGGCGTTTTTCCACTGTCACTAGAAGTACCCATGACGTACCCATTAATGGGTACGTCATGGGTACTTCTAGTGACAGTGGAAAAACACCCCATGAGTCAGTTTTAGATAAAGGTATCTTCTAAACACACACAAAAAAAATAGTTTTGAAGTATGCCACACTGAATTTTGAAACCCCCAAAACCAAAACTTTGAAAGATTTAATAAGCATAATAACAAATTATTATGGAAAACAAGATTTCATGCATATTTCATTCAACAAAAATTATACAGGGTTACAGAGTCTGTTTGGGATATAATATTTTAATTAATTTTTTTAACAGTAATACATACTGTTCCATTCACATACACAAACACACTGTGTTGATGCTTGAAGCTCAGATGGAGATGGTGCCCTTTCTAGACAGACCCATTGTGGCCTCAGTAATCCATGCTCAGGTAACTTCCAGACTGGACTACCAGAAGTTACAGCTGGTGCAGAATACAGCAACTAGACTACTAACTTGCACTGTTGGCCAGATACACATCATATCTGTCCTAAAAGAATTGCACTGGCTGCCTATCTGCTACTGGGTCAAGTTCAAGGTACCAATATTAACTTATAAAACCCTAACTGATTTGAGCCACAAATATCTAAAGTACCGTATTTTCCGGCGTATAAGACGACTGGGCGTATAAGACAACCCCCAACTTTCCAGTTAAAATATAGAGTTTGGGATATACTCGCCATATAAGAAGACAACACCCGGCGTATAAGACAACCCCTGACTTTTGAGAAGGTTTTCCTGGGTTAAAAAGTAGTCTTATACGCCAGAAAATACAGTAATGCCTCCTCCCATTTAGTCCTGCCTATGCTCTAAGATCTGCCAGTGAAGCCCTCTTGACAGTGCCACCCTATTCAGCAGGGAGTGGGGACATATGGGAGGGTATTCTTGGTGATAGCCCCCAGGGAATGAAAAAATTTCCCCTATGAGGTGCACCAGGCACCCTCTGTGCATGTATTTAGATAGCAGATGATGATGCATCTTTTTACCCTGGCCTTTGGCTGAGGAAACAGCATCTGCTTCCAATACAGGCACCGTAACCATTTTAACTAACTTAATTTATCTGTTTTTATAGTGCTTTTACTGTGACCAACCCCAAGACCTTTGGGTACAGGGCAAGATATAAATATATAAATATATTCAGACTTGACGTGTAGGAATATTGTGTTAACAAAGATTACTCAGTATGTTTTCTTATTATTCCTACTAAGAAACAAAGTTTTACAAATTTTAAGAACTTTGTTGGCTCAGACGAAGTGCCTACCCATTTCAGCAGCAACAGACAGGCAACAAGCAAGGCAACAGCATTCTCCTGCTCTTGCTTCCTAGCGACAGTATCACTGATGAACTAGCATCTGCGTATGAAAGTAGACCCAGAGTTCAATCAAATTAGTTAATGACTCCTTGTTTCTTCAAACATTCATAGACAAATAAGCCAGCATAATGGAAAACTAAGGGTGTTTTTCCACGAAATGGCATTTTTGTACCCATTAATGGGTACTTAATGGGTACTTTTAGTGACAGTGGAAAAACACCCTAAGTCTCCCACCTCCAATGAATGTTGAAGAGACAGGAGATTCAGTGTCAATCAACAGGGACTCACTCATTTCACATGTTATATAACTACACTGAGGGAAACTCAAACCTATGGTCAATAAGGTCACTGCCTGCCCTCTTTCAGAGCAAATAATAAATATAAATAATACAAGTGTGCTAGAAAAGGCCACAGCTGGCTTGTGCCCAACCAAGAAGCAAGTCAAAGGGCAGACCATACTTTTCAGCAGTTCCTAGTACACAGCGGACGGAACGATCTAAATCTGTATCTGTTTTATTTTTACATTTATATTAGCCCTTGCCTCCAGACAGCTCAAGGCACACAATGGGCTAGGACCTAAGACTCCTCAGGTTCAAATCCCCACTTCGCTAGGGAAGTACAGGAGGTGACCCTGGGTCCCCAGTGCTTCTCACCCTAACCTGCATCACGGGGTCGTTCTAAATATAAAATGAAGGGGAGAAGAGAAGAAGCTCTTGAGAAGACAGGCAGAATAGAAGTGCCAAGATTTTTAAAAAATTATGCTCGCAGCAAATCTGCAAGGGAAGCTGGGCTGTAACCCTGAGCGACCCAAGGAGACCCAGTGGCGCCTGTGGCTGATTGAGACTCAGATCTTCAACCATCATCCTACTCCAGTTCTCCTCCACTTCCAGCCTCCCCCACCAGCACTTTTTGGCGTACTTTTCAAAATCCTTTCCAGGTTGCCATCGAAATCCAAGGCCCACTGGTTCAAGGCGCAGGTAGCGACAGTCACTGCCCTGCCCATGGCATCTGCACACCTCCCGCTGCCGGGCGCACAAATTAATGAACCGTCGTCCAATCTCCACCCGTGCAGCGCCGCTAATAACCCCGTGCAAAAACAATACCTTTTCCCTTTTCGCTTCCGGGGCAGACGAAACCGAAAGGCGGCGAAGTGACCGACGGCCAATCCTGACACGCCACAGAGGGCGCTTCCGGATCTAACCATAGAGATAAGGCAAGAGTCTAATAAAAAGTAACTGCTCTAAACTGCAAGTTCGCCTTTTCACCATAGATATTCATTAGGGCAGAGCGTCGCCGGGGAACGGGCAGCCCCCCGGGAGGACTGTTGTTGCAATGTGGCGAAAGAGGAGCGGCAGGAGGAGAAGAGGCGTAAATTCTGAGCTGCAAATGACTAGCGAGTGTTTCGAAAAGAATGCACGTTTCTAGTCGTTGATGTAAACTAGACTGAATGTGGGACGAAAGCGAGGGAGGAATTTAGTCCTTATAATTTTCTGGTTCTCCGGTCCTCGAATGATGTAAAATTTTCACTTTGTAAGTAAGGAGAGCACCCGGTCGTGTACGCTGTTGCTCATTTTGCACAGTTGTACGTTTTCGGACTGGAGGAGCGGACGCGGCAGGAAGCCTTGTCGGCTGGCAGGGCAGTCGGGATCTCCTGGTGGCGCCCCGTCCCAAAGGAGAGACAAGCATCGGGGAAAGGAGCCGCCTCCAGTCCCGCCAGCTTTGCGGGGAGGAGAGGGGGCGGGAGGGAGTGCAGAACCACTTGGTGGTGGTCCCCCAAGCCCTGGAAGGAGTGTTGGGTTTCTGTACCCTCAGGGAAGGGGCTGGGCAGGAAGCGCTGCAAACGCAGGAGGGCTGTCCGGATTTCCTGTTGGCCTCCATCCTAAAGGCAGATGGGTTTCTCTTGTGCCAGCTGGACAACCTGCAAACCACCCCCTGGTCTGCCCCCGTACGTAGAGCTGGATCAGATGTGTGGGGTGGTGTTGACCTATTGGCTTGGTGGGACCCAGTTTTCTCATCCTTGGGTGAAGGCATCAAGCGTCAGGGGAGGGAAGCTCAGTCTTTGGGATCACCTTGTGTTCTCCTTTCCGCCTTCTTGGCAGGAGGGGTGCTGTCAACCTTGGGCATCCTAGCCATGGCAGCTGTCATGGCTCTGCTTTGCCAGACCGTGCTGCAGGGCGCGGGTGGGGCACAGCAGAAAGCATTACCAATGGGCAGGGCAGTCAGGTTCTCCTTGTGGTGCCCATCCCAAAGGAAAGACAGGCTGCCTTCAGGTCCACCAGCCTTGTGGGGAGTGGGAAAGAGTCCAGTGGTGGTCCCCCAAGCCCAGGAAGGGCCTGTTCTGTAGATTTCCCCAACTTCCCCATATATGGACACATAGGATGTGTGCACATATGTAGGGAGGGCATCATGCATAGTTTTTCTGGTGAGCCAGTTTTGTGGTTCGAGTGCTAGATTTATATCTCATAGTCATCGGACTTGATTCCACACTCCTCCATCAAGCAACTCTTTCTGAGCTCTCATGGCCCTACCTATCTCCTCAAAGGGTGCCAGTTGTGAAGAGAAAAACAGAAGGTTTATCAGCTGCTTTAAGTGCCCTTAAGGGTGAGAAAAGCAGGGCATAAAAGCCAACTCTTCTTCTTTGCTGCTTCCATTATCAGCTTTCTCCCCATAAATCCAACTTTGGAACACTGAAAAAGACTGTTTCTTGGCAGAGTATATATATGTGTGCATACTCGCACATCTGTGGCCTATCATCCAAGGCTGTATTCAGACACTGTCATGATGATGATGAAAAGGATGGGGAAAGTGCAGGAGTGTTCCTGCAGTGTTTCCTCTCTGGTTTCAGGAATGCTTTATATGGGAACAGTGACAGAGTAGCTGGCAATATTTTTGGCTGTAAAGCATGCTACATGGTTGTAAAATGCCACTTTAGCAGCACTGCAGCATTGAGCTTGTGTGACAAATCCTACAACAGGGCAATTTCTTCAGTGATCGATCAGTACTTCTATCAGCCCATTTAACTAGGACCTTAGACTATTGGCCTTTTTTAATAGAACCTTATTCCAAATTATATCTCAGAATAGGGGCCTGCAGACTACGCAGACCCTGCTTGTGACCTGCCATAGTCTGCAGTTGCATGTGAATAGCAGGCCTGTTTCAGGATACAATCCAGGATAAGAACCACTGTAGAAAGGGTGCATGGCTCAAAAAGCTTTTGCCATAGTAAAATTGTTAAAATCTTTAGAGAGCCACTAGAATCTGTTTGCTGCAAGATATTAATACAGCTACCTCTCTGAAAATATTAACCTTTAAAAACTACATATGTTTCTTGAATAAAAGACTTCTGTAGCTGGGATGGATGCCAACAGGATCTCTCATAAATTACAATTTAGAACAGGGAGAGAAAGAGGAAAGAACCAAGATCATTATGAATTGCACCAGCTTCTGCCGTCTTAGTAAATTCCAGGTATTTTGCTATCAGTTCAGCAAAGGCCCATGTAGTATATTAACCTACAAAGCTGAGGGGAGGGTTCCTGTTAAAGCCGTACATTCATTGGACTGCTAAAGTACTGCTTTCACTTTTTGTATGTGTCCTGTTTAATTGTTAATAAGCAGCACATCACACAGTCACAACAGAAGTCTCCCATTATTTCTTTTTTTTAATTTTAATTTAATAGGATTAAAACCATACAGATCAGATAATACAAATATCATAAAAACAAAAGCATAAATAGATATAATTCAATCATTAACCCTATTCCATAAAGTGGGTAAGGGAATCACCGAAGTCGGACGAGTAGAGGCATTAACAAAAAAAGGTTGCCAGACCGTGAGGTAACTTAAGTCCTGTGAGTAACCTTGCATTTCTTTATACATAGTAGCTACATACTCCAGTTTGGCGATTTGCCAAAGTTTGATGTACCATTTTTGAACAGATATTGTACTTAAGTTCTTCCAACCTTGGGCTATTGTTTGTCTAGCTGCTGTTAAAAGAAAGTCAAGCAATAACCTTTTTGGTTTACTCAGTTCAAGATTCAAATTCAATTGTAGCAAGCACAGTTCTGGGGTCAATTCTACACTGGAATTAAGAATAATATTTATTTCTACATTAATCAAGGCCCAGAATTCCTGAATTTTTTCACAGCTCCACCACATATGGAAATAATAACCTTTGACTTTTTTGCAATGCCAACAAAGGGAGGAAGACTTATGTGTTATTTGGCAGATTTGGGCCGGTGTACGGTACCATTTATGTCTGAGTTTCAGGTTAGTTTCTACTATATTAGGGGCTAAAGAACAGGGTTTAGAAAAGATTATTTTATTCCATTCTGTATCGCTCAAGGGTTGTGTCAGTTCAGCATCCCAAGTTGACTTTAGCCTTGGCATTGGGTCAGGTAGTGTGCCAATTAAAATGGTATACAGTTGTTTAATTATACCTTTCAATGTTGGTTTTAGATTATCCATCAATATTTCCAATTGATTGGGTAATCTAGCTGCGTTCCTTCTTACTGAATCTGACAATAAAAAATGTTTTACACTCTGAGCTATAAGCCAATTACTGGAATTGCCTGATAAGATCTCTTGAAGCTCTTGATTCAAGCTTCCACTTGGAGTATTGCATTAAAGGTTAAAATATTAACCTTTAAAAACTACATATGTTTCTTGAATAAAAGACTTCTGTAGCTGGGATGGATACCAACAGGATCTCTCATAAATTACAATTTAGAACAGGGAGAGAAAGAGGAAAGAACCAAGATCATTATGAATTGCACCAGCTTCTGCCATCTTAGTAAATTCCAGGTATTTTGCTATCAGTTCAGCAAAGGCCCATGTAGTATATTAACCTACAAAGCTGAGGGGAGGGTTCCTGTTAAAGCCGTACATTCATTGGACTGCTAAAGTACTGCTTTCACTTTTTGTATGTGTCCTGTTTAATTGTTAATAAAGCAGCACATCACACAATCACAACAGAAGTCTCCCATTATTTCCTATCCAACTAAACCTAGCATTGTGGTCCTGAGCTAGACGTTCAGCTTGCAGAGATAAACATGAGAAGAATAGCACCTGCCACCAGAAGATTTTTCAGTATATAAATGTACTATAAATGCCACAAACAAGCACATGTTCTTTACACAGTTTAGCTACCCTGTTTCCCCCCAAAATAAGGCCTATCCTGAAAATAAGCCTTAATGCTTCTTTGGAGCAAAAATTAGTATAAGACCCTGTCTTATTTTCAGGGAAACACGGTAGTTACCCAGAGCAAACGGAAGCAGACTTAGGGTTTTTTTTCCACTAGCACTAAGGACCCATTAGGCTCAGAGCAGGAAGACCCCATTTCCATTGCAGACCCCAGTAGAGACACATTTGTTTCCACCAGTTCTAGGAAAATCCAGATTGAATGATTCCAGGCTTTGGAGCCTTGAGTTTCAGGGCACCCCCACCATGGGTGCACCCCCCCCAGGGCCCCCTTAGATCCCATTGCCTGATCACAGTAGAAATGTGCTCTTTCACTGTGATTGGACAATGGGGCCTGGGGGGGGGCTCAGGGGGGGATGCATCCATGGGGGGTGCCCCGAAACCCAAGGCTCCGAAGCCAGCTCTGAAGAATAGCACAAGCTCCGAAGAGGGCCCCACGCAAGAGCAATGCCAATCATACGGACCTTTGTCAAAGGCTCTGAAGAGTCTTCAAAGTTTGCGGCAGATCGCTCTGGAAAATCTCTGGAGCATCTATGGAGCTTGCAACCACTCTACCCCCAAAAACCTGGGGTGACGGGTGGGCCCCATGTGAGTCGATCTGGTTTCGCCACATGGGTGCTAGGGCATTTCCGCTGTGGGCAGCTAGCACCCATTGCTATTGGGTGCTGCACCACCCATAGGGACACATCAGGTACCTCCCTTAATCCAGACCTACTAGATCTGGATTAGATGAAGGACCCATTCCTTAGATCATCTTAGATTCAGAGTAAAGGAGGTCAGTGGAAAAAAACCCCTTAAATTGGGTCAGAGACAAGCAACCCTACCTAACGGATATTTCCCAAACTGCTAGGGAATAAAACATAAAATTCCCGAGTTTCAACCATAGGTGTTTTTCCACTGTCACTAAAAGTATCCATTAAGTACCCATTAATGGGTACATAATGGCATTTTTGTACCCATTAATGGGTACTTAATGGGTACTTCTAGTGACTGGGGAAAAACACCCCATATGTTAAGAGTATTTTCTCAGCAAAGGTGGTAAACGCCTGCCCCCTCCAAAAAATGCTCTGCACAATCTCTTTAGGTTTCGTCAGAATTTATTTAGAATTCTCTACCTTAAATTCAAGGAGCCATAATCCCAGTTAAGGGTGCATAAATGGCAGAAACAGCAAAGTGCTTTGCACTTTAAAGCGTTCCTGTTCACACGAGTGGCGGTTTCCATCGTCTTCCAGGAACCACTTGTCAGAATCAAAGGACGAGGTCGTCACCGTTCACTGCTTGAACCCTCCAACCATCCGTTTCCAGGGCAGGCAGGCAGGGGCGGCCCCTCGAGTTCCTTGTAGTACCGTATAGTTTTTTTCTCCTGAAAGATCTTTCGTTGGGTCGTAGTTACCTCGGCGACTACAGCACAATCAGCTCAGATGATGGCTTGAGGCAGCTGCACCAATCCAGCGGTGCAGCACAGGATGATGCTACAGGGATCCGGCGGGTGATTGGGCGGTGGTGGTAGAATGTAATTAAGTGGGCGTGGCGAAGATGAAGAGGGGCGAGAGCGAGCAGGACAAAAAAAAAGAGAAAAGAATGAGAGTCAATGGAGGGGGTTAACCGCGTGTTTTTTCTCTGCGTTTAAGATCGGTGCCGAGACGAATCCTTTGCCTGAGGGACAGCAAAGTAGGTAAGGAGGAATTACTGGCAGGAGTCTATATAATGGGCCAGCGGGACTCCAAATACGGATAGTTAGGCAAGTGGAAATTCTGGGTCTATATATCAGCCTCCTGCTCATTCTCTCCGGGTGGCCAAAGTGCACCTGTAAGACTGGCAGGCAGCAGGTGTCATAACATCTGGTTACAAAATGTGTAAGGAAAATGTGTGCAATCGTCTTGTTTTTCTGACGCTTTAACGCCGGCTCTAGAACAAGAACTTGTAGAAGGCGATCATTTTAATGTGGCATGGGTGCTATACTCTATTGCTATCCTTTGGAGTCAGTAGTATTCCCACGAGATAGGTTTTCCTTCCTCAAGGACGTCTGCTTTTCATAAAGTGTTTGTTAAATTAGGATTGTTTAACTAAGAGGCAATCCTGTCCTCCCTTCTTCTGAACTGGGGCTTCAAACCTTAAGCATCCAACTGGAAATTTACTTGAGAAATATAAATGGTTTGAGGCAGGATGCAGGTTTTATTTTAAAAATTTCCTTAGAGAACAGGTCTCGCTTACTGTCTTTATTCTCTGTTATTATTTATTTGGATCCCTCCTTACACCAAAGGTCTCAAGGTGGGTCAGAATAAAATCATTATCAAAAGAGGTAAAATAAATTGTCTTGGGAAGGTGGAGATCAAGAAAGGCATTGACATTTGCACAATGGGTGTTTTTCCACTGTCACCAGAAGTACCCATTAATGGGTACAAAAATGCCATTAAGTACCCATTAATGGGTACTTAATGGGTACTTCTAGTGACAGTGGGAAAACACCCAATGATGAAGATTGCATATGGCCTTTGAGGCAGAGGAAAGCACCACTGTATATAAGTTCCTATTTATCAAAGTGAAAGGTCAGTATTTATGCAGAGGAAGGGTGAAGTCTCTTAACTAAACTTTGCATGAATCTGAGTGATTTTGTTCCTTTTCCTTAATGTGCTGCTACGATTAACATGACAAGATGTAAAGGCCTACAGCAGTTTTGAAGGTTGCTTGTCCAAGTAACTGGATGTCCAGGTTCTGTCAGAGTTTGTACAATTCACATATACAGTGCACTACAAATGGGGTGAGCATTCGGATATGGGTAGGCAGATCTGGCTTCAAGTGTATCATCTCTGGACAATGCAACTAGTGTAACGTGCAGCAACAGTCAAGTTGCTGATGGGGTTCCTGCTCATGCACATATCGCACCCAATTTTCAGCAAGTTTACTGGTTCTCAGTTACTGGGCCAAATTCAAGCTTTTGCTTTTGGTGTATAAGGCACTCAGTAAATTGTTGGGACTATATTTTAAGGAACCTACAATTATATATTTTGGGTGCACACTGAAGGCATTTCACTTCAGCCAAGCCTTGAATACCATCTACTGCTTTACTCATTTTTATTAAATAGATTTATCTGTGTTTATGTAAATCACTTTGAGATTTGTATCATGTAACCAAATATAGAAATGTTTTAAATAGAAATATAAATAAATACATTTTATCCATCTCACCTTATACCTGAAGGTTTCAGGATGGGTCACAATTACATCACCATAAATGCAGTTAAAGATCCCCATTACTCCCCTCAGGCAAGACCATTCACAACTGTGCCAATTGGAGAGGGGAGGGAACGCCATTGGGAGAAAAATGGGAGAACAAGATAACCTGCTGCCTCTTCCCTCCTCAGTCAAGATGGTTCATATCGCTATGTAGACTGACGTTGGAAGAAGGAGGGGTCATTGCTGGAAGCAAGATGACAGGACAATCTCTGATGCCTCCCCTCCACAATGCTCTCTGTCAGCATGGTTTATGGATCTCTGGGTTGTTGCAGTTTCTGGTGCACAGTCACCATTAGGGATGTGCACAAATATTCATATTATTCGTTATTCGGACAAATGTGGACAAATGTGGACATTCGTGTACAAATCAAATGTCCAGACATTCGTACTTTAATATTCGTATGAATACGAATATTTTGAGTTATTTGTACGAATAATTCAGGCATTTGTATGTGTATGGATACGTATGTGTGTCTGCACTTGTGCATATCCATACAGGATGAAAATGGTATGCGTACGGATGCGTACAAGATTTGTATCATTGGATACGTATTGAATATTCGTACAATAGATACAAATGTATTTGTATCAGTTCGAATGTCCAGACATTTATTTTTCTTTATTCATATGAATTTGGATTTTCAAATATTCAATTTGTTACAAATCAAATGTCAAAAATTGCATTCACGCACACCCCTAGTCGCCATTTAAAATTTCTTGGGTGCCCCTATTCTGGGCAGTTTCAACCCTCTGTACTTCTTTCCTTAAGAATTGAGGGGGTGTTGGGGGGGCAAATCACATGTTATCCTGAGCTAGTCAAAAGATATCTAGTACCGTCATGAAATTTACTATTTATTTGTCTATTTAGAAAATGTATATCCAAATAGTCCCAGGGTAGGTTACAATGAAAAATCTAACCCCTCCCTCCCTCCCTCAGCAGGACAGCGCCCTGAGGAAGCTGTTTAAGAAGCCAAAGCTCAACACAGGTTTTCACCAGGCACTGAAAACTATACAGTGTAGGCGCCTGGGAAGCATCAAGAGGGAGGCTGTTCTTGGGTCTAAGGGATCACTTCCACTATAACTATTTGCTATAAATTTAGGGCATAATTGAACTAAATAAAAGATCCAGCAACATTGGCTCCACCCATTCATTAACTTCAGTATGTGTAAAAAATCTACCCAGCATAAACCAGTGAGAACAGTAACTGACTGACTTTGAGTACTATATTTTTCACAAAGAGACAGAATGCCATATAAGAGCCACTGGATGTGCAAGGAGCTGCAGTACAGGAGAGGGCCATCTTTGTGATGGCCCCCTGACTGAGGAATAGACTCCCAGTGGAGGTACACCAGATACCAACTTTGTATGGTTTGCAGCATCAGGTTGTGAGGAATGCTCAAGGACAGCGTGTTTTGCAAAGACACTTCAGAAACTGATAAGGGGTTTGCAAACTGGGCAGCTTCAGCCATGGACTTTGTTTCTACTGCACATGCCAGAGAAATCTGATATGTAGTTCTTTTCCTTACTTGGAAGGTGTTACTGGGAATATTGTAATTTCTGGCTGGGTTAGGTATAATAAGAGTGAGCTAGAATGTGAGAGATTAGAAGTTCCGTCTTAATGGGGTTTCTGGAAGACAGGCTTCCTATGCTGCAGCATCCAAATTAAAGGAAATCTTTTCTCTCTGATCAATCTGTTTACGAAGAAACTAACATGGATAGCATTTGCTGATAGAGTGGCAACTTGTTTTCATGGTAGTTTGGAATTTTCCTAACAAGATTAAAACGTGCCTCATCGCTCACACCTTTGATTCTTATTTCCTCTGAATGCAGTCCTGCCAAGTTGAGAAGGAGGTTAGAAGGGTTGCATTTTAAATATATTATAGTGTTTTAGCATTTCTTGGGACCTTTTAGTGAAGGGTGGGATACAAATTTAATAAACAAAATAAAATATAAGGCACATCTATTAGCTAAAGAATATTTAGGAAAGATAAATTAAAAAATAGAATGCAGGGTGACCTTAGGAATAGTAATTTTGATAAATATGTGGGTCTTATATAGCAAAAAATACAGTATGAGTTTTAACTTTAAACAAAGCATGCATTATTGTTTAAAGAAAGGTGACAGTGGTATAAATGTCTTAAATGAAAAATAATTAGGAAGAACAATCAGTGAAGTTTTAAGAGCTATTTATCTATCTTGGAAATTGATTGTTGAAATATATAATAATGTAGATCAGTGTCTTGAGTCACGGCCTGTAATTTATTTCCTCCAACTCCACCCATAGCCTGGGATTCCTAGATGTTATCTGCATGCTGCATTTACTCCCTGCCCTATTATGTTTTGTGTTCAGAAAAGGGCCCAGGCTGGGTGGAGCTTTTCATGATCAATTTTACCTACTGAAACTAGGGCCCTTTCTGGACTTACCTGTGATCTGGTCTTAATCCAGATTCTGGATCTTCTACTGCCCTGTCCAGTTCTCCTTGTGTGATGGCCCATGTCCTGAAATCTGCTCCATGCTCTTGAGATTGTGCTGGGAAACATATTAAACCTCCTTGTAACAGCATGTATGGATGTGCCATCCTGAAGGAGCTTGGCTACCTGTGAAACCTGAATGGACTGCAGGTACCACTTCACGCTACCAAGCACACTAGCAAAATGCAAAACTAGAGAAGCATCAGCCAGGAATGATAAGGAGAGAGTAGTCTGTGGCCACCACCTGCAAAATCACATTCATTTGCACTGAAGCAGATGAAATTGATTCACAATTGCTTATGCTTCCAAACTGGATAGAGTGATATCCCTGAAGTTTAAGTGACTTGGGGTTATACTTTGATGCTTAAGTGTTCCCTTAATTTTTTTGAGCAGTATATATTCAAGCCTTTTTGAACTTTAACAACTGATACTCACTGAAATACATATATCGTATGACAAAGATATCAAATAGCTTAAAATACAGGAACTAAATAATAAAAATGACAATCAACCTTCACTGATATTTACAGGCAGTAAATATTACCATTTAATTCCCCCTCCATCTTGTGCCTTATGGCTGAATGGCACACATTCACTTCTAACCTCAACAAACTCCAACCTGAATGATCTGTGAGGCTGTCTTGGCATCAGAAATGCCTTGAATTTGAAAAAGAGCACTTCTGGCCATTTACATTCCTGTAGGTGGTTTAAGGCTGCATCCAGACTGGGGGAATGGAGCACCATTACAGTGCTACTATGGCAGGGTTGCCTCATGTACCATAGAAAAGCCCACCATAGCCCCACTATTTCCCTCCTAAAAAGTATGAAGAACTGTGACGGTTTCTGAGTGCAGGCTGTTTGGCTTTCTGGCTTTGCAGGCTTCTACCTAGCTGCAATTGCCAGCCTTGTTGCAAACCCTGGGATTTGGGCTGCAAAAAGAGCGGGAAATCCTGTGCGGGCCCTGTTGCAGTGATTGGCTGGAGTAAGGTTTTGGAGGGAAAAGCTGTCCGGGGATCAGTGCTGGAGGGGCTAGAGAAGGAGTTCCCACCAATCAGGCTGGAGGGGCAGCAACCTCTGTTAGGAGTCTCCAGCAGCATTTTATTGCGGCTAGAGCCAATCAGGATCAGGGGTGTGTGTATAAATGAACACAAGAGTACAGCAGAAAGAGTCTTCATGCTGGGACAAGAGCTGAAAGGAGAAGAAGAGCTGAACCTGAAGGAGCCAGACCAGTAGTTGACCAGGGGTCTTCGTGCTGGGACTGAGGCTGAAGGGAACAGAGGAGCTGATCCTGAGGGAGCTGGAACCAGTAGCTGACCATTGGGCTGTTGGCTGAGCGATTTCTGAAGGGGACAATCAAGGAAGATTGGGGCTCCGAGGGAGACTTCGCTAGCAACTGACCAGGCTGGATGATCGGAGAAGCAAGGACGGACTGGGCCTTGTGATCATCTAGGGCCGCGTTCTGGTACACTGGCTTGTCTTGAGCTGTGGCAAAGCAAGTCAGAGGGGGAGGAACGTGTGGAGGCTTGTCTTTTAAAAGGGGAACTATTTTCCTTTGGAGAAAGGGGTAGCTCCTAGCCTTAAGAGACTTGCAGATTTAAACCAACAACTACCTGAACCTTATTATATTTTTAGTATTGCTTGTGTATAATAATAAACTTGTTTTTGTTTACTGTTGAAACGCTTGCTACCAGTGTTTTGTGTCCACACTGTAGTATTCACTTGGCCGTTGCACGAACCCAGCATCCTAAGAGGGCCAAGCTACTCCTCAGAGAGGGCAGGCACTTACTGGAACGCTGGGCATCGTGACAAGAACTATTGCTGGAAAACCCAGCACTAGTCACAGGTTTTCCAGCATTTTTAGGTCGCCTGGTTACCTTCTGGACAGAGCCACCACAATTACACCATCCACCATGTATGCATGAGGGCTGAAATAGGTGTCCACACGTGTGTGGAGGTGACAGTAAGTACATCTGGGCATTCTAGATGCACACATAACTTAAAATGCCACAGTGCTTTCTAGCCAGGAGCTGATAATGACAAGAGAGCAATACAATATTGCTTCCTAGTAGAATATCTGGCTGCTGTCTGGAAGCAGCCTAAGTCCTACTTACTTCACGCCAAATAAGTGTGTCTGGGACGGCATCCTTAATTCTTGTTTTCTGTCCATCTGTTGAGGTTGATTTTACATTTGTTCTCTTTGCTGATAGCTATACTCACAATGGCAGAGCTATAAACGGGTTTTCCTGTGGAGGATAAAAACATCCCTTAGGCCCTGTCCCCAAGCAATTTAACGTCTGCTAAACATCTTCTTTTGCCTCTGAGCAAAAAGACGCGGACAAAGGAAACACGGTTCCATGGGGACAGAAGTTGCGTTTAAAATGTGCGTTTTGCTGAGCCTCATGTGGACGCTATTCCGAAAATGCATGGCACTTTTAAAGTCCGCTTGAATAGAGTGACAGCAGAGGGAACCCAGAGAGGCAAATAAGTCTTTTGGGGACGCAGCCCTAGTGAACATGAAAACCATCAGACATGTCCAAGATTCATAACCTCACAGAAGCATTTTGCTGCACTGCTGTTTGTATTGCCATATTGTCCAAAGTTCACATTCAGCTTAGTCATCTTGTTTCCAGACAGAACTACTAAAGCAGGATATTTTCAGCTGGGCTGCCGCTATCCAGGGGTTTTGCTAAAATAACAGGTTTGGGCCAGTCTGCAACTAGAATAATAATCCACAACTTGTTTTTGGTTTTGGTTTTGAAGTAGCAAATTAGGGTAGAACAATAAAATATTGAGAAAATATTGCTGTTGGCTTACTTCAGAAAGACCAAGAACATTTAGGTATATAAAATAAGTGTAACATTTATTTCCTCCCTTTTAAATGAATCAGAGCATAACTTTTATTGTCTCTGTAAGGTCCTGAAGTCAAAAAGCAGAAAGACGCTCTAAAGTAACAGTGCCAGAAATGGGAGAAAGGAGAAGTCAGTCTAGAGCTCAGAATCAAAAAATCCAAATGGAGGTATCTCAACAATGTAAAGGCAGATTTGAAGGACTAGGGATCTCGGGTTAAAACTTCAGGACACAGAAGTGTAGAGTCCAGCAAGGTAGTTAGTAGCACTTGGAGACTAACAGGAGAAGGGTTGGTGGCATGAACTTTTGTAGACACGTCTCCTTCTTCAGATGCTAGGGGACCCAGTGTCAGGAACAGACTTATAAGAAACTGAATGTAGGAGATGGCAAAGGATAATGTATAATATGAGAGAAAAACATTATCCTTGTCAAGTCCTTTCTCAATGGTCTGCAATTTGTGGATGAATTCCAGCTCCGCTGCTTCCCTTTCAAATCTCCCTTTGTAATTTCTTTGTTCAAGGACAGCAGCTTTGAGGTCTGATATTGAGTGCAACCTCCCAGGACACTCAACATCAGACCTCAGAACTGCTGTCCTTGAACAAAGAAATTCAACAAGGACTCAATAAGGATAATGGTTTTCTCTCACATTATGCATATCTCAACCCCACACCTAAGGATTTACTTCTGCATTTCCCCACTTAGTTAATTCCTTCTGCCACATTTACATATCCTTTGTCATCTCCTAGGGTGAATTCCCACTTAGCTCTGTTAGAGCAGAATTTTAAAAAAGGATGCGAACGCACATTATTTGCATTCCCGTTTGTTTTTGTTAATTCCGCTTTAAAGCGGAGCATGGTGGTGGCGCGGTGGCAGCAGCAGCAGCGCCCAAAAGGGAGCGGGGAGCTTGCTCGCTCACCCACCGCTTTCCATTCCTCCTTCCTGGGCCTCAGGAGCACCAGGGCTTCTTGGCAGGAAGCCGAGCGAGCGAGCAGGCGGCAGCCACAATGGTAGGTGCAAAGCAGTGGCCGAAATAGCAGGCAGCTGGGCAGGCAGGCAAAAGCTGGCTGGGTGGGTGGGTGGGTGGGTGGGTGGGCAGGAGGGCGTTAATTCCACAGTTTCAGAACACTCTGAGCCAAGTGGGAACACCCACTGGGAAAATAAAGCGTTTCATTTTAAAAAACGGGAGCGAGAGTTGTTTGAAGGGGTGTTTTATTTAATTCGTTTTCTCCCAGTTACTCCCCTTTTTAACTCAGAAAGCCACTTTTCAGTGCAGAGTGTTTTCAAACTGTTTTGAACACTTTAAAAAGTCCTAGTGGGAACAGGGCTCTTCATTCAGTTTCCTATCGGCCTTTTCCCGACATTGGGTCCCCTAGCATCTGAAGAAGGAGACGTGTCTACGAAAGCTCATGCCACCAACACTTCTCCTGTTAGTCTCCAAGTGCTACTAACTACCTTGCTGGGCTTTTTGAATTAGACTAACCCTGTTATCTCTTCGCTTTGAACTGAGGTAATCTCTGTCTTCAATCTCCTATTGCAACACTGAAAGAAACTTCTCTCCATACTTTCAGTGGTGAGATCCCTGGTGTCAAGACTTTCTAGGATGGCAGTTTCTGTTTTTCACTTTAGGGAAACTATAGTAATGAAGACACACAGCTAATTACTGGTGTCAACTTTGGAAAGGAGCCTGGGATAAGTCAGTAAAAATCTCAAAACCTCCAAAAAAGCTTTTTTAAAAACTTATCGGGAAATTCTTATTTCAGAATCTTGCTGGAGTGTTCCAGCCCCTCCTTTTATAAAGATAAACACTATCTTTATCTGACAATCATGCACCCATAGGTTAAAGTTCAGTTCTTTACTAATCAAGCCAAAGGCTTTTAATTACGTAGACTTTAAGTTTTACAAGGTTGCAGAAAAGAGTACACTGCCGTTTGCATTGGCAGCCTACTTGTTCCCAAGGGTTAAGGAAAAGCAGAGTATGATTTGTTTAGTTGGCATTGAAGGAAACCTTTCCCAGTTTTGACTGAGGTATGGAATAAAAATGCGAGGCATCCAATGAACAAAATCCAGTTTCATGAAAATGAACACCTACTTGTTAGCACTTTCCACTAACTATGGGCCCAGAGAGTATAGTTTGACAGAAATGCATGGACTGCAAGGGACACATACTTGTCCCTCCCCCACTGTCCTCATGGAACTGCTGCATAGGGCCTTCTCAGTTGTGGCACCTGCTCTGTGAATTTCCTGGTCTGTGAAGTTGTGTTAGAGGTTTTGTCTGTGATGCTTGCCACTAATAAAGATTTGTTTTAGATTTTTAAAAATTGTTTTATTGCCTTATGCTTGGCTGTGGCTGGAAGCCTTTGCACTGGAGATAGGACCAGTTTTATCAGGGCATAGAGTAAGCTGCTGTTTCAATTGTATTTAATCTCTTCTGGGGGCAAATAATGATGCCTGATATTTTTTCTTTGATGGAAACTTCCCAGAAAATAATAGAGCTGACTTTTGAGAAGCACTCAAGACTGAGAATGGCTCAGATAGTATGTAAATCTAGGGGTTTGCTCTCTACTCAGGTTCATTCCTGACTTTGCCTTCAGTTATTAAGAACTACCCCTAAGTGTGGGTCAAAAGGCACTTTACTTGAGGTTATTAAGATCCAATTTTGTATTTTTTATGGATAGAGCATCTCCCCCAACCCACAGTTTCCTTTATCTTATGTATTGTTGAGGTTTCTGATCAGCTGTTTTTTCAAAATATATTTTATATTGTTTACACTGTTTTGTACTTTGTAGTTTTTGTTAACTGCCTTAAGCATTTTTTCTTTGAAAAAGCAGTACAGTAAACAATTACAGTAAATGGAGGAGGAGGAGGTTATTCAGATATCAGGTCCTTTTAATGTTTTTGGAGGGCACTAGTTTGCCTCTTGATGTAATTCATTTCCAACATTGTTCGCCATTTTAGAGGCTGGCACAAGGAAAGACCTAACAGGCTCTTAAATGCACAGTGTGATGGGGTGACATTATGTGCTGTACTAGGATCTGGCCCCAACCCCTCTTGGGTCTGAAAGCTGAAAAATGTACGAACGAGCAGCTGTGCACAGGTACAGTAGTACATCACCTTGCTCCTAGTTGTGAGTTGGGAAAGGCACATTAGTACATCCAGATCCAGACACCCCTGAGGAATAATTTGGAATAGTGTCTTGCGTATCCTTAAGAGTTTGTGGAGCCGCCTGAAACTAGGTAGAGGGACCTGAGATTTGCAAACAAAATATTTGAAGTTTGCATTCTCAAATATTTCTTGCCAGGGATGGCTAGGTGCCACTATCCTTTCTATATTCTGTTACTTATGAGCCCATAAGATTTAAAAATAATTACATCAGTAAATTATTTTTTTCTGAACTAATCCTAGTGTCTTCCTAAATGAAGGCCATGGCAAATACCTGTGTGCCAGTAGTGATTTAGGCCTTTTATGCACACTGCAGGCTATTCCATCACATTATCCTGGGATATGTAGCCTGCTCCAAGGGTTGTTAGCGTTGTGGAAAACCCTTCCTCATCCAGCTTTGAAGGCTGAAAAGAAAGTTCTGGTCTTTTGCTGTTGCATGTCAGATGTTTTACTTAAAAGTACGGTATATTGAACCACAGAAACATTCTGTTTGTACACTCTCTATGGTCCTGTATACCATCATGAAACACCAGTGGACTGCTGGTAGAGTGGAAATGGCTCCATATCTCACTTCATGGCCTGATCTCATGTGGATGATCCAGTCTGTTGGGGATCCAGGAAGCCAGTCTGCTGTGTGAAGGAACCTGTTCTACAGGCCACACTGGACTAGTTTAATGGCCAATGCAGAAAAGGATTTAATCTCTGAGAATAATCTGTCATAGTATATACTTTCTGGGAAATCTTTATAACACTTCCTTAATATAGGTAGGGTTAAGATTCCTTTATCATTGAGTTCTCTGTGCTGGGTTTTTCTTCTGCATGCATTTTGGTACAGAAGGTGAAATGCCCAGTTAAAGCATCTCAAAAGCATTTTACAGGTGCTGGTTTCCCCACCCTACACCTACTATTATATTTAAGGCCAGAAAATGCACTTCCAAAACACAATAATGAAGGGATGGAAACTTTAGCTGCCACGTGCTACCTCCTCAAAATCATTTTTGAGCTGCCTTTTTAATGTGTGTGGATGTACCTTACGCTATACCATCAGTGCAAATGTAGTTTGTCAGTGGCTGACAGATTATGGCTGCATCCAGAAGTTAGTTACTTATTCTGCCTTACTTGGATTTGCCGGAATAAAGCTTGGATATTCCAGAATATCCAAATAAAGTGGAATAAGTAACTGACATCTTTCCTCCCTGTATGTGATTGCCCATTAAGTGTACTAAGCCTTTGTTTTCCTTGGTACTGTATACTCTGGCGTATAAGACTACTTTTTAACCCAGGAAAATCTTCTCAAAAGTCAGGGGTCGTCTTACATGCCGAGTGTCATCTTCTTATACTGAGAGTATATTCCAAAGTTTATATTTTAACTGGAAAGTTGGGGGTCGTCTTATACGCCGGAATATACAGTAGTCTGTTTACTTTGAGTTTTAAGATACTCAGCACTAAATTTATTTTGTAAGGAAATTATTGTCCATTCTAGTAAATAATTAATAAGCCATTTTGACCTTGGAAGTAAATAAATGGAGAAATATTTAGCTTTTTTATTCTTTCAAGTGTACCTGTGCCGTGGACTATTTTTCTTGACCATTGGTTAAAAATATATACAAAAGAACCCAGCTTATTTCTCACATAGAATTGACACCTTTATCTCTTGTTCATAATTCCCATTCTATTTGAAATAAAAAACTCTTGCCCCCTCTGTTCATTCTTCATTAGCATATAATTCTATTAAATAATTTTTAATTCCATGCACCAATAAAAATATCAAACACAAATATTTTAAACCTAATAGTTGTTGTACAACAAAATTTCTATTTGTGGTTTCCAAGCCTTTTATTATGTCCTTAAATTTAATCTGAATGGTGGCAACTAGTCACCGTGGCCCCA
Organism: Aspidoscelis tigris stejnegeri; assembly: GCA_023333525.1. Classification (NCBI taxonomy): domain Eukaryota; kingdom Metazoa; phylum Chordata; class Lepidosauria; order Squamata; family Teiidae; genus Aspidoscelis; species Aspidoscelis tigris. The sequence goes on along the minus strand of JALMGA010000003.1, from coordinate 44,496,306 downwards.
TTCCCAGTCAAGTTTTAAAGAGCTTTGAAAACATTTTGGAAATCCGTTGTCCCCATTAAAATTTTGATTCCCGGATTGTAGTAAATTTTGCAGTAAATTGTCAAAATTTGCATTAAAAAAACCCTCGGAAAAACAGCTCTCGCTGTGGGTTTTAGGAATAATCCTCTATTTTTGCTAGTGGGAATGCAAGAGGTTTTTTGGGGGTGGTCTGCCCAGCTTCCTCTCAGCCAATGATTAGGTGGAATTTCCCCTCCATTGGCCTGGCAGTTTGCTAATAAGATTCAGTACTCTGTCTCCCCTTTCAGAGAAAACAAAGGAGGGTGGAAGAAATCTTACTGCCTTCTACTAGTGATCCTGTGCAATTCTGCTTATTTTCCTCCCTCCTTCCTTGATCTCTAAAAGGGTAAAGGGGGGGGGGGAAGCTGCAGAAACTGAGAGTACCAAGAGAATCAGCAGTGGTGGCAGCCCTGAGCTCAGGCCCGCCCTCATGCCTACCCACTGCAGCAGCAGCACTGCTCGCTTGCTTGGGTGGCTCCGCCTCCTTGCAAAGGCAACAGCAGCCTGATGCAGGGAGGAAAAGAAGAGAAGGAGTGAGTCTGCCTACCTGCCTACTCCTGTGGCTTCATTTATAGCCACCAAGGTGGCAGCAGCAGCAAGGTTCCTATGTGCAAAAATTGCACAAATCAAGAGACGCGCTCTGTCAGGAACCTTTGGGCACCAGCAAGCACCGATGGCAGGGCGTGCTGGCTGAGCTGGTGGCCTCTCATCCTGCCTTTCAGCCCCCCCCCCCTTCTTCTATTGGCTGCCATTTGGAAGCCTGATGATATCAGGCTATGATGATGATGAGGGTGGGATAGGGTTCTCCCCCCCCCACACACACAATTCTGCATTATAAGGTGGGAGTGGGGTCATGACTTGCCTGAGAGGAGTGGAGAAGAGGCAACAGGCTGGGCTCTGCCATCATGCTCCCAGCAGTGCCCCTCCCTCTTCCAACTGCCATCACAAGGCTGTGAACCATCTCGCCTGAGAGGAGTGGAGAAGAGGCAGCAGGCTGGGCTCTGCCATCTTGCTCCCAGCAGTGCCACTTGCTCCTCCAACTGCCATCACAAGGCTGTGAACCATCTCGCCTGAGAGGAGTGGAGAAGAGGCAGCAGGCTGGGCTCTGCCATCTTGCTCCCAGCAGTGCCACTTGCTCCTCCAACTGCCATCACAAGGCTGTGAACCATCTTGCCTGAGAGGAGTGAAGAAGAGGCAGCAGGCTTGTTAAGGGATTCCACGCACACGGACTCGAAACACCAAAGGAGGTTAGAAAGAGAGCTTTATTTTGCATGCAAATGACACTAGGGGATAACTCCGCAAAGCTAGCGTATTGAGAACAATGTGCAAGAAGCTTTTATAGAGAAGGGAGGGGCATTAGCCCAAGTTACAATGCGCATGTACTTTCCAGCAAACTCCAGAACTCTTGGACAACAACATGTATCTCAGTTGTATCCCTTTTCAAGGCAAACCAGCAGAAACACACAAAGCACAATAGGTTCCCTGTCTTTTGCTCCCTGTCATCTCCCCCCTTTTCGATATAAGATATCGACGTCACTGCTGTTCCCCGGTTCTAGTAGGTTTTGCAGCCACTTATCTGATAGGCCACCTAATCACACACAGCCCTAGAAGTGAAGGCCACTTACAAGAAAAGGCATAACACAGGGTACTAGGCACTTTCTGATAAAAAGCAATGATCACATTTCATGTAGCTGACTTTTTCAGTCTTATATGGAGTGAATGCGAAATGAACACAGAAAGAGACAATAGTTTGTCTTTTTGAAATGATACCTCAATGAACAACCATTATACTGCGCATATGAACTAAACCTTCAAACAAACAGATTAATTACAACTAAAGCCAATATAAAAATATGCAAAAGATACACTTCAGCAATAATGCAATTGTTAACTTCTATGCAAAAGGTATACAAAGAAAATTAATACAATAGTTGATGAACAGCAATTGAGCAATACACATACTAAAAGCATTTGCAATCAAATATCTTAGGAATCAGCAGGCATGATTGACTTATTAAAAATGGTCAGTGTCCATCATTGTAAGCGAATGAGCGAATGTTAACTTCTGCAAGCAAATGATGATCAAAAGTGAGCAAATGTTCAAAAGCAATCAAATGTTCAAAAGCTCATTCTCTTTTCACTTCTTGTGACCTGGTGGACTGGCACAGGTGCTTAAAACTTTCTTGTGACGTAGCTGTCAGGTGATGGAAACTTGTCACAGGTACAAATTAGCTTTCTTGTGACCGGTGTAGCCACAGGTGTCAAAAACTTCTTGAGTTATTACAGTGTAATGCTGTGTCAAAGACTTGACACATTTTGAAACAAGGGAAAGATTCTTAAACATTGGTGAACGTTTCAAATCTACAAATCTCCTGATTTCTGGCATACCTCTAAAATACCTGATGAATTCGGGCAAATTCCATCTCATTTCTCTAACTTGTAAGCAAACCTGAAGTTTCCCATCAGTCAGAGTGCTTCAGATAATACCAGGGCTCTTGGCTCTTCTTCTGAATTCTGGCCCCCCTTTCGGTAAATGTCCCCCCTTTTTTAACTAGAATGAATCCAGGACTGAGGCCCTCAAATTTTGCAAACAGGCTATCAATCTCAGAAGGTTGCATTCGGAATCTACAATAGACCAGCTCATATACTCAAATTTGTCAGACTAAGAAGAGAATCTTCCCAAACACATTATGGAATAGACGAATTCTGCAAAACACACTCAGACAATATCATGGTTAAAAAGACACAATATGCAAATACATTTCAACCAAAATTCAAGCTCAGAAATTATATTGTAGTGACCTGGGTTTCTTCTCCAATATAATAATGATCAAACCCGCACCTCAGTTCTATAAAATCTTCAGTCTTGTGGCAGCATGATAAAAAAACTTCTGGAACACCTTTTCCCCACTTTTGGCCCGCACGACTCAAAGTTGTCTGCAATTCCATTCAGCCAAATCATGTTTCTCAAAAATAGTCTCTTGCAGTGGTTCCCTTTGGCAGAAAAACATAAGAGAAGCCCCAATAGATGAGGCCACAGCTTATTCAGTCCAGGATCCTGTTGTACCTGGTGTTTCACCAAACGCTCATGGGCAAGACTGTCCTTTTTCAGACTCGAGTAGTCAACCAAATATAAGGGGACAATCATGTGTTCTCACCTTTAACCTTCAAAAATTTCAGCTTGAGCCACTATGTGAAATGGGCCTACATTCCAAGTCCAGGCCTCTATTTTGCTCCTTCACTTTGTCCATGGCTCCACTTTTTTCCGATCTTGCCAATCAGCAGCACTTCTTCCTCTGGTTGCTTCCTTCCAGCGTGCTTTTAAAACAAACTCAAACATAAGTTATCACTGCGTTAGTTTCCCACTGCAAAGTCTGTGGAAAGGGACACCGAGGCAAATCTAACAGCAGGATTTAGATCCAGTCATCCGTCCATGTTTCTCTGTTCTTGAAGCAAAAACATTCAAAATTCTTCTTGCCAAGCAATCAAAAATCTATGGTACCATTCTATGAAAACCAATTTCATTCCGCCCTTGTTAACCCTTCACCAGTTTTCAGAAACCCAGGTGACTAGATATATTTCTGTCAAAACTTTAACAACTTCACAATTACATCAACACAATACATCAGTCCTTCTTTGATTTTACTCAGTTTGGGATAGAAATTGCTCACAGCCCCTGAAATTGGATGAGATAAATAAAACATAAACCCATTATGCATTCATTCACCTTTCTGCAATATATTACAGGCATCCCCTTGGAAAGCAGTCTATTTGCCCCATCTTTCAATAGGAAAATCTAGCATCAGGCAGACATTTACTACAGCTGGAGGCTCCACAGATTACATCCCTTCTCAAGCATAAACATACCAGAATTTTGCCCACTTATAAGAGAAATAACCTCTGAATAGTTCAAAACAACATTTCCTTTGAAAACACTCTTTCTTGCCATTTTTTCCTTTGCACTGTGAACTTTAGAGATAAGGCAGACACAGATGTCTTTCAAGGCCGCTGTCCAGCTAGGCACAATCTTGTAGACATGATCACTTTTCTCTCCAGCAACAAATCCGGCTTTTTTCAACACACACAATGCAAGCACACACACAGGACAAAAACCTTGCACATTTTGGATCGCAGAGGCAAGGGGGAGGAACACAAACCCCTAGAATTTTATACTTCAGTCAAATAATAGCAATAAACACCCAATAGGGAAAACATAGACAAACAGATGCATGCATACCGAGCCAGGCACAGGCACACAACACACACACACACTAGCCTGCCTTTGCTTTTGGGCTGTTCTTTCTCTCACACACACCAACCAACTCTTGGATGCACAAAACACGCACAGACAGAAATACTGAACGAAAATAAGACTTTAACAAAATCTATTAAGGGGGAACACACAGCTCATGCCAACACTACTGCGAATCAGGCATTCTCAGACCCTCCAGGACTGCGCTTTCGGCCGATCCACATCACACACACCACAAACAGGGAGAAATTTCAAATTTGTTTTCATCATACATGCAAACAACCACTCTTACATTCCCTCTCAAAATCCTGTATTTATAGTCAGTGGAACTCTCTGCCACCTGCACACACAAACATACTCATACACATGCTTAGAAACCACTTATACAAAACTGCTTAATACTTCTCAACCTTCAGTTCGCAACATAACAGACTCACACTGTTTGAACTGTTTGAATTCACAGGGTCAATGAAGATTGGCCAAATCTTACTTAAAAACAGATCCTGATGAAATTGCAAACACATCAAACTTGCAAACTTCTTTATAAAACTCAATCGGGTTAACCCATACACACAATTATTTCAAAATACAGGCAGATTCATCTCTCTCAAAAGTAAACTTAAACTTCTATAAAATGTGAGGGATTAAAACAAACATACTGAAATTAGGAAAAGCATAATCAACTTCCAAATGCTATGATTTGCCAAATGCTGGGGGAAAAAAACATTTACTGCTTGAAAAGAAAAGCAATGAATTGAGGCATGCAAACATCAATTGACAAAGAAAAATGCAATTATGTCCAACAAGAATTCCTGGATCCTTAGAATTCCTGGAGGAAAAAGGCAGAGATTAAACATTTTACAGTTAAAACCCTTACTTCAGCAGAACTTAGACACTTCTTAGACATACGGTAGACCATTAGGTAAGAGGAAGCTTCTAGCAAAGGAAGGATATGAAATATATATATTAACACCTTATTTGCACAAAGCAGGCAAATTTGGAACACACTGAAAACAACAACAGAAAACAATTAAGACAGCAACTATTATTAAAACTGAATACATGAAACCTTGTTTGAGCCATTTCAAATCAGGAAGCTAATTTATAAAGAGATTCTAAACACCAAAAATCTAAACACCAAAAATCTTGAGCAATTTGCTTAGCCAGATTAGCTAAACCATCCAGCCTTTGAAAAACTGCATAACTGTTATCGGTCAGATTAAAACAACACATTTGCTTAAACTTTTGGCATTCTAAAGTGTAAACTAAGAGGAGATAATCCACAATAGAATTAATGTCTTTCAATACAAAGCATGCTAGAAAAGTCATATTTAAACACTGAATTTTCTGTAAAGCAACACATAAACCTGGAACTTACAAACATCAAATGACAAGGAAATGCAATGTATTAAACATCAAGAATCTGGGGCCCTTAGAAACTTGATGCAACATACTGAACTTTCTCTAGAACCATATATACTTAACACTTTATAAATAATTAGATCAGACAAGTTATCAGAGATACCAAGTAAAAAAACTTTCAACAACAACAAAACCTTTCTCAGCACTTACTGTTACATTCCATATTACTTTTTTCTGGCTTCTGGAGGTTAGGCAATGAATCTCGCCTATCAGCTTGTTATCCATTTCCACACATCCTTGATCCATCGGAATCTGCCTTACTCGAGGCTTAAATAGTTTCTTCATTCCCAGAGCTCCTTCTCTTCATCCCGACTGACAGCCTTCAGTGAGCACAAACGCCATTTGAGGCCAACCATTCTGTTTCTCTGCTAAATTAACTGATTTCCTATATATGTATACCAAATCAAAGCTTAGACATGTCAATGAATTTTTAAAATCATACTATTTTAAGAACCCTAACTAAAGACTAGAAAAGCCATCTAGGTCAGCCTTAGCATTGTCTAGCACAAATTCTATAGCAACTTATAAAATAGCAACCTACAAAAAATCCACACATTCATACTTTTTTACTCCTCCAGTTCAAGGCTTAAATGCTGGCTGCTAAGCATTTCCTCCCCCCTCCTCTGTGCCTCAAAGAGGGCAGAAAAGCAGGATAGGAAAGAAAACAAACCTTTCTGCCCCAACTGAAACACACAAACCAATGCTGGGGCATTCTTGGGGTTGATCAGACCCCCGCCCACACATATAACTGGGAAACAACACCGGGGTTACATCTTTCTATCTCTACAAGGACACAAAGGATTTTCTGGCACCAAGCAGTAACTCCTTGGCGAGGAACAAGAGGGTTTTACACACAGACACACAGAGAGACAGACAATACAATTTTCAGGTTTCAGAATTCAAGCCGACGAGCGGCTGGCACACAGATTTGGGCCCACAGATATTGCTGGCCTTGCAAAGACCAGTCAGACAGAATACACTTCCTTTACTCGCCTTGATCAAGGGCGGAGTACTAGCAGGAAGGGCCAGAACAGAGCTTCAGATTTCAGACTCGTTATCGATCTCCAAGACCGATAACGATACAGACAGAGGCCGGCTTTTCTGGAAACTGGTCTTTCTCCTCCTTCCTTGTCCACAACAACTGTTTTTGGTGTCAAATGGCAGCCGAAGGCTCGTACTAGGCAGCTGAAAAGGACAGCTGGTGCACTCCCATTCTGAGCCGTCTCCTGCCGCCCGAGGCCAGAAAGTTGAGGGGGTAGCAGAATACCTGCAATGTATCGGTCCGTGGCATCAGGTTTATCCGAGTCACGGCACCAAGATGTTAAGGGATTCCACGCACACGGACTCGAAACACCAAAGGAGGTTAGAAAGAGAGCTTTATTTTGCATGCAAATGACACTAGGGGATAACTCCGCAAAGCTAGCGTATTGAGAACTTTCCAGCATGTACTTTCCAGCAAACTCCAGAACTCTTGGACAACAACATGTATCTCAGTTGTATCCCTTTTCAAGGCAAACCAGCAGAAACACACAAAGCACAATAGGTTCCCTGTCTTTTGCTCCCTGTCAGGCTGGGCTCTGCCATCATGCTCCCAGCAGTGCCCCTCCCTCTTCCAACTGCCATCACAAGGCTGTGAACCATCTCGCCTGAGAGGAGTGGAAAAGAGGCAGCAGGCTGGGCTGTGCCATCATGCTCCCAGCAGTGCCCCTCCCTCTTCCAACTGCCATCACAAGGCTGTGAACCATCTCGCCTGAGAGGAGTGAAGAAGAGGCAGCAGGCTGGGCTCTGCCATCATGCTCCCAGCAGTGCCCCTCCCTCTTCCAACTGCCATCACAAGGCTGTGAACCATCTCGCCTGAGAGGAGTGGAGAAGAGGCAGCAGGCTGGGCTCTGCCATCTTGCTCCCAGCAGTGCCACTTGCTCCTCCAACTGCCATCACAAGGCTGTGAACCATCTCGCCTGAGAGGAGTGGAGAAGAGGCAGCAGGCTGGGCTGTTCCATCTTGCTCCCAGCAGTGTCCCTCCCTCTTCTAATTGCTCCCTTAACAAGATGACAAAGAGACTATGGCAGCCGATCCACAAGTTGAGAAATTGTCTGGTCCTGAGGCCAAGCAGAGCAGGACCGAGTAGATGCCAGCTGACCATCTCTACCATCATCCAGTTTGTCAGACAGGCTTTTATCTCTTTGAAATTTACATATGTATGCAAAACATAGATCTAATACTGTTTTCTCATTAGTATTTGTAGAATTTCTAAATACCCTTTAAAGTCTGTAGAACTCAATGAAAGACTAGTTTATAGTCTCCTGTAAGTATTAAATGGGTTAAAATTGTAGCTTTTTAAAAGTTACAACAGTTCAGTATAAACAAACAACATGCCAGAAATCATTTCCTGGGAGCAAGTTGTATATATAAAGTTACAGAATTCTATGGACTTTACCAGCATTTTGGGGCTGATAATCTGTTCTTTCTGAAGGTCACCGGGAAGCACATCAATAATTTTCTGCATAAAAGTCAGTTCCCAAAATAATTAATAGAGGATCTGTTTCTTGTGCAGTTCATTGGTTTTATAAAGTAGGGGCATGGGACACTTAAAATTGGGGAGAAAATTCTTTTTTTCAATTGTGCACCTCTAGAACGAGGGGGTACTCTATGAAGCTTATGGCTAGGAGAGTGTCAGGAATAGCCCACCCACAGAAATCACATAGGAGTATAGCAGAAAGATGTTCCTTTATTGAGCTGATAGTCAAAGAAGGTCTGAAAAAGGAATCTTATCACTAGTGTCCAAGACAAGGCCTAGACAGTCTAAACAGATATCCTAGTTGCTAGGGTAACATCGGGTCAAGAATGTGTGAGGGGAGGCTGAGAGTCATATCAGACAATGGAAAGTATTTCATTGGTCTATGGAATTTGTTGCCACAAGAGGTGGTAAGAGCAGCCAGCCTAGATAGGTTTAAGGAAGGGTTAGACAAATTCATGGATGACAGGTGTATCAGTGGCTACTGGAATGGGTGTCTAGGTACCTCCTCTAGGCTGGAGAGACAGGAAGGATGCCTCTAAAGGCCATTTGCAGAGATTTGAGAGCAGATAAAGGTTTTGCCTTTCTCTTCTGCTTGAGAGACCCATAATTAAACAGAGGGTCACTGTGTGAGACAAGGTGCTGGACTAGATGGGCTGTGGCCTGATCCAACAGAGCTCCTCCTAAATTTTTACATCCTTATGTAGACTTTTATAGAGGGCTGAATATTGTTTCTGCAGCTTCATATGAAGCCTGGTCTGGATACTTTCCTAGAGAAACTTGCTGTTTTCCTAACTGGAGACAGTGAGGGGAAGTTCCCATTATAAGCTTAATTCGGTTTCCCTAAACCGAAATAATAGAACCGGATGCAAATGCAAATTTGCCTGATCCCATTACTTTCAACTCGATCCGGATTCTGAGGATCGTAAGTGGTGTACGTGACTCAAGGAGGGACTCAAGTGGCTACTTTTAAAAGCCGCTTTTCGGGGCTGCCCTGCCCTCCTGGCGTGAATGCGCCACCCATAAGGGATCCCTTCACGGAGCCTACCTGAGTGGCTGGGTGGCTGCCGCTTGCCTGGATGGAGGAAAAACGGCACCGGGCAGCCAGCGATTCTTTCCCCTCCTCTTCCCATTGCCCAGGGCACACAGCAGCAGCGGCAACTCAAGCCCCCTTCGCCTTAAACATTCACACATCTCCCAGAACCTGCAGCTGCTTTCCTTTCTTTTCCCTTTCTAAAGGTCAGAACTTTCAGAATTGCGGAGAATTGCAACATTGTTATCAGGTGTGAAGTGGTTGGATTGTTACAGTGTAGCAGCTGCTTTAAGGGGTGGATTTTTACAGTAAAATCACTATCTTTGGAAGCAAGCTATTGGGGGAGGGAAACCCTAAACAAGCATTCTCATCCCTTAACATGGTACCGTTTCCACAGTAAAAATGTAAAACGTTTCAAGCACACGAACCAGAGTGAGACCTGTTGAAATAAGGATTAACCTTTACAACGCTTTGGGGTGATTTAACACACGGAAAGCATGTTAAGCCAACCTGACGTGGGAACGGCGAGGATTGAAACCGTTTTGAAACTGAAATAAGCTTATAATGGGAACGCGGCCTGAGTGTCCTTAAGGGTTTGTAGCCTGAAGGAATAATTATATAAGTAGGTTAATCTCAAGTCACATCAATGGTGTTTGCAATAAAAATAAAAGGTTGCATGTTGATTGTGATCTAAGATAAGCATTCCAAAGTGGATCATGAGGCTAACATTGGTCTCCTCAAATAAAGTCAAATCTATGGCCTACATCAGTGATGGCTAACCTTCTGAGCTTGGTGTGTCAAAATTCACAAGAAAACCTAGCTTAACTCGGGTGCTGTGTCACGTCTAGAAATATCCATAATTCTGTGATATTTGTGGCTCTAGTAAAAAAAGTTATATTTTTGATATATGTGCACCTCTTGCTATGAATATGTATTTGTCTTGCTCACTTTCTCTCTATGTTTGTAGATTCAGGAAAGTTACCTGAAGGTAAAAAGGTAGAACCCATAATATGCCCTCAAATCCCAAATGTGCCTGCAGGCCCCTGAGGGATGGAATCTCCTACATTATTATGATCCTGCTTCTTGAGTGCTAAGCATAAATCAGACACTTTAGATACCACACATCTGCGCAGTTTAAAATCCCCTTGTTATTAGTTTTTAAAGCAGATTGCACATATACCATTGCCTAAGTAACAGTTATCAACCATTTTCGCAATAGCTGCTTTCTGTCATTCATATTAGTAACATACCAAGCAGGGAGGCGGAGCCTATTAAATGGTTCCGCCCCAGGTGCCTGATGGATCCTGTGGGTTTTCAGGTGGCGCTTGGGGTTATTCCGGACTCTCTTATCCGTAATTCGGCGGAGTCCCTAGTGGCGGCCTGGAATACGGCCGCTAAGGGGGCCCTGGACCGGATTGCGCCTATGCGACCTATACGAGGCGCTGACCCGAGGAAGGCTCCTTGGTTTACTGAGGAGCTCAGGGGGATGAAGCGCCTGCGTAGACGTCTAGAGAAGCAGTGGAGACGCAGTAAGTCCGAGTCGGCGCGAACCAGGTTATCCTCGCATGTTAAGAGATACCTGAGAGCAATTAAAGCGGCAAAATCTGCGTACTTTTCCGCTTTAATCGTGTCCGCGGAAAACCGCCCGGCGGCCCTGTTTAGGGTGACGCGCACTCTCCTAAGTACTGGGGGTGTGACGGATCCCTTACAGGGCAGTGCCGAGGATTTTAATAATTTTTTCGCGGACAAGGTCGCAGAGATCCGTGCGAGCCTAGACTCCTGTTACATAGATACCGAGGTACTAGGGACACGTCTTGAGCATGTTATCTGGGATAGTTTTGATCATGTGACACCTGATGAAGTAGACAGGGCCATTGGAGCTGTGAGTTCCGCCACATGTTTGCTAGATCCGTGTCCCTCCTGGCTGGTTTCGGCTAGCAGGGAGACTACGCAGAGCTGGATCCAGGCTATTGTGAATGCTTCTTTAGAAGAGGGGTCCTTTCCGGCTCCCTACAAGGAGGCAATTGTGCGCCCCCTTCTCAAGAAGCCTTCCCTGGATCCAGCCATTATAAATAACTATCGTCCAGTCTCCAACCTGCCTTTTGTTGGGAAAGTAGTGGAGAAGGTGGTGGCGCTGCAACTCCAAGGGGCTCTGGATGAAGCCGATTACCTGGGTCCCTTTCAGTCAGGTTTCAGATCTGGCCATTCCACGGAAACTGCTTTGATTGCGCTGATGGATGATCTCTGGCGGGCCCGGGATAGAGGTGAATCCACTATTCTGGTGCTCCTTGATCTCTCGGCGGCTTTCGATACCATCGATCATGGTATCCTTCTGCGGCGGTTGGAGAGTTTGGGGGTGGGAGGCATCGTTTTACGGTGGTTCTCCTCCTATCTCTCTAATCGCTCGCAATCGGTGTTAGTGAGGGGTGAGAGGTCCACCTCTAGACTGCTCCCTTGTGGGGTACCCCAGGGGTCGGTGCTTTCCCCCTTACTATTCAACATTTACATGAAACCGTTAGGGGAGATCATCCGCCGACATGGGGTAGGATGTCACCAGTACGCTGATGATACTCAGCTGTACATTTCCACTCCATGCCAAGTCAATGAAGCAGCGAAAGTGATGTGTCAGTGTCTGGAGGCTGTTAGGATCTGGATGGGTGAGAACAGACTCAAACTAAACCCCGACAAGACGGAGTGGCTGTGGGTATTGCCTCCCAGGGACATTTCAAACTGTCCGTCCATTTACCTGGGGGGTGAATATATTACCCCCTCAGAGAAGGTTCGCAACTTGGGAGTCCTCCTTGACCCGCAGCTTAGTTTAGACCATCATATAGCTGCAGTCTCAAGGGGGGCGTTTGCCCAGGTTCGCCTGGTGCACCAGCTGCGTCCTTATTTGGATCAGGAGGCCCTACGTACAGTCGCTCATGCTCTTATTACCTCGAGGTTAGATTACTGCAACGCTCTCTACATGGGGCAGTCCTTGAAGAATGTTCGGAGACTACAGGTGGTCCAGAACGCAGCCGCAAGAGCTATTGTGGGACTTCCTAGACGGTCCCACATTACACCAACACTCCGCGAGCTGCACTGGCTGCCTGTCGGTCTCCGGATCCGATTTAAGGTGCTGGTTATAATCTATAAAGCCCTACATGGCTTAGGACCAGTATATCTGAGAGACCGCCTCCTGCCTCATGAGTCCCTCCGACCGATTAGGACCCATAGACTGGGGCTCCTGAAAGTTCCAACATTGAAACAGTGCAGAAGAGCGGCCCCGAGGGGGAGAGCCTTCTCGGTGGCAGCCCCCACCTGGTGGAATGAGCTCCCGCACGCTATAAGAAATGCCCCCACCCTCCTGGAGTTTAGAAAGCTTGTTAAGACCTCCCTGTTTCGGGAATGGGTTTGAGGGTGGGTGTTTGATGTTACTGTTTTGCTTTTAACTGTTATTGTTTTAACCTGTCTGATATTTTGACTTGTTGTAAGCCGCTCCGAGTCTTCGGAGAGGAGCGGCATAGAAATTGAACAAATAAATAAATAAATAAATAAATATTTTATTAAAAGCAAAAACAAATAATTCTTTACATTAGTGACTTTTGTTGCTAAATCTTCAATTGAAAGTTGGTATTTCGTTCACTTCAAGAACAAGCAAGCACTACATGCCCAGGTGCCAGGGTGGCCATGTGTGTCACCCAAAAGGGCTTGGCGTGTCACTTGTGACACGCGTGTCATAGGTTGGCCATCACCGGCCTACATACAGATGGAAATCTGTAACTTTCTGTTATTGCATAACACTAAGGTTCCATGGCCTGGTGTCATGTTCTTACACTGACTCTTTCATATCTCAGTTTCCTTAGATGTCTATCCACTGTTTCTGCCTGCAGCCTTACAGTCCTTATTATCTGCCTCTTGTCAGCTGTAAGCACTTTACTCCTTTTAACATTTTCTTTTTGGTGCTCTAATTTGATCAGTTTGATAGTTGGGCAAACATCTTGAATTAGTCACAGCATTCTTAATGCCAAAATTTGGTGTGTGGGCAAATCTTTGTTTCACTATGCAAACAGAACAGGAAACTCTGGTTTGCATAAGTAAATAGTGGCAATGAGAAATTGAAAGGAACGTGTTTATTTTAAATTGCATTGTCTTCCACAGATTCCAGTGAAGATGCAAAAGGAAATGGAGTTTTCAGAAGGAAGTAGTAAATATGTCACGAATAAAGTTGAAACTGCCCATGGACAATGGGGTAGAGCTTGGTAAGAAAATTTTGCTGTTCGGTAATCTGTTTGGGCTGAAAGTTGATTTGATCTCTTTTATTCCCTGCAGTGAGGTTATTACTACTTTTGGCCTTTTTATGCAATATTTTAAAAATAAATTAATTGTTTAATGTAATATAAATAAATTAGTTTTGTAGTTTGTTTCACTGTACCCTGTTTGCTCTTCAGAGAATTTCCCAAGAATCATTGAAGCAGTGAAATTGAAAGAAGGTAGCCATCCCTTCCTAAGATTACCACCTCTCCTGATATGTCCAGGAGTCTCAAGGCATCCTTTCCCATCACTGGGATTGCCCTGAGAATGATTCAGGAGTATGGAAAGACAATGAAAGGCATATCCTTCTTCCTGTTCCCTATGCTGTGTGTCCTTGCTGTGTTTGCTTGGGGGTGGGGCACAAGAACCTACTAGTGTCAGAACATGACATAGCATTGTTCATCTTCATTTGGTAAAAAGCTTAAAATAAAAATATTGCTTCATCGTGTGCACCTACACTTGCCTTGTGTCATATATATACATGAGATATGTGGGTGGATATCAAAGATTGCCTTCACTGGGCTCAATAACATGACCTGCTTTTCGAAAGAATAGCTGCTAGCATGTAGTTCAACTATATCTAGAGAGTTGTACAGTTCCTTGATATCTTGATGGCCAGGCATGGTGGGATTTATAATTCAGCAACATCTGGAGAGGAACATATTAGTCACTTTGCTCTAGCTCAAGGCAAGTCTTTGCTCAGTTTAGAGTATAAGGGTGGAAATACACCATTCCTTTTTTTTTTTTTTTTTTGAGAAATGTCCCATGCATTGAGGCATTCAATGAGCATTGACTGCTGAAGGGGCTTCCTGTTACTAAACATTTTAAAGGAGGTGTGGACAACTGCTTGTCTATTGGAGTTCTCCATAGTTGTGCAAGAGAGCAGGGAGGGAGTTGGGGAGAGAGTATAAAGACAAATATTATCTCTTCGTATTGCCTCCTCTTCTTTTTCATGCCGGCAGTATGTGATAAGTATTCTACACTGTGACAAGCACATTTGCTGTTTGCCTCATGCATGTACAGGAGGGCTACTGTTTCCTTGGGTGTTTTTCCACTGCAGCCCTTAGATCTGGACCTAAGAAGATCCGGATCTAAGGAATGGGTACATTTCTTAATCCGGATCTAGTAGATCCGGATTAAGGGAAGCACCCAATGTGTTTCCACAGGAGGTGTAGCACCCATTAGGAATGGATGCTAACACCCCTGCTGTGGAAACAGCTTTGCACCCATCTGGGGAATGCAGATCGACCCACAAGGGGTCGGTCCATTACCCCAGGTATTTTGGGGGGACGGGGGGGGGCAGTCTTCGAAGCAACTTTGAAGTGAATGTGAAGTCAACTTCGAAGTGACTTCGAAGTGACTTCGAAGCCAATGTTGGGGGGGGAGTCCCAAAGGTGTATCCCCTCCCCCTAGTCTCCTTTGGACCCCATTGCCTGTTTCCAGTGGAAACAGGCTCCCTTTAATCCGGATTTTCTGGGAGAAGACCCCATTGTAGACCCCTTTAATGGGGTCTACAGAAAATCTGGATTAAAGGCCAAAATGTACCCATTAGATCCGGATTTCCCCAATGGCAGTGGAAAAAATCGGGTCCCAAATGGGTGCTGTAGTGGAAATGGGGTCATCCAGCTCACACCCAAATGGGTCCTAAATGGGTGCAAAAATTGGTACTTTTGACAGTGGAAAAACACCCCTTGTCAAATCTTCCGTATCACTTTTAGTTTTTCCTTGACGCACTTGAGTTTTAAAAGTAGCCACAAAAATAACAGGTAGAAACTCTACTGTTGTCCTTGAATCTGAAGTCCTTTAAGCTTTATATTAAGGAAATGTTCACCAGCAGCAAGAAACAGGTATGGGAGAATGTCTGTTTTTATACTGATTTGAATAGTTGCATAAAGTATATATTCCGTCCAAAGACAGATATAGCTGATTAGTTAAATCTTGTATCATAGGAGAAATAAAACCATGGTTTAACCAAAATTTTGATATCAATAAGGCTTCTTCACAGCATTAGAAAAGGAAAGAATTGCAAAAGAGACCTTCGTAAGCATTAGACAGAGATGTCTTTACTTGCTTCTAGAACCAGCTGTCTAAATGTTCCAAGATGGAATTGAATCTAAGAACTGTATCTCTTTATTACAGGAAGGTCAACTCGTTTTCCTTGTCAAGTGTCATCTTTCTACTTTTGACTGCACCCTTCATAACATATTATTTTATAATGTCATGCGATCAGTACAATTGCTCTCTAACTGAGCCAGCTATTCTTCTGCTGAAGGGGGAAAAACACTTCTTGGATATTTGGAATAAAACACCACCATTGACTTTGAAGGCTATAATTATTTATGCTTCTTGGGTCATTTTTCAGGTATGTGTTTTGATCCTTCCTGAGCAATATCTAACAAAGTACAAGCATTGCAGCATCGTGGTTTATCAGCTGGATTCACATAGGCTGTGTTTCCATTGCACAATAAAGTTTGGTTTTAAATCTGAATTAATTTAATCTTCATTTTTTAATGTCATTTATAGCTTATTATGCAGATATAGAGGAAGGAACCCCTCCCCTTCTCTTTTGCATCATACCTTGACTTTATGGGGTGGGGTCAGACTCTCCACACATATATATATATATATTTATATCCCGCCCTGGATATGGAGCAGGATATAAACATACATACATACATACATACATACATACATACATACATACATACATACATACATACATACATACATACATACATACATACATACATACATACATACAATAAAGCAGAAAGGGGAGGGGAGAGAGAAAGCTCTGACTGGCTGTCTCTTTAAAATCTCATGTGTTCCCATTCACAAAAAGCGAGGATTATTTCTAAATCCCATTGCAAGGCTTCTTTTTATCCAAATATAGATAGTAGGCATTTGGGAACCTTTAATCCCTAGAAACTGCAGATTCCTCTAATCCTTTGGGAATGCCCAGCCTCAAAAACAGACTCAATTAGCTTAAAAACATCACCATGGAGTGCATTTTTGTTCTAGCTAAAGGTTTTCGTTCAAGAGCAGGATCTCGTTATGTACCTGACTGCCAGAGAGTCATACTGTCATTGTCACTCAAAATCATATGTGAGAAAGAGCTTCTAAGTCAACAAATTCATCACAGTGAATTAATCAGAATCGTGTGCCCCTATGGATTTCTACAAATCCACTCTGTGACAAAAATCAAGTTTTGGACCTGCTGTGTTTTCAGAGGCACCATGCTTACCATGAAAACTACAAGCCCCATGCCATGATACAGGTTTACAGCACTATTTCTGAAGCTTAACCAGTTTGGGCAAGTTGAGGTGGAATATAAACCAGCCACATTCCTTTTTTGTATTTGAGAGCAAACACCAAGAATATCTCTCAAACTCTGTTACAGGTTGGATGACAACTGGGATGTAATACTTATGGATCGCACGAAACACCTCCCTTCCCCCACCACAAACTAGTATAGGTATATTTTGGACAAGTACTGAAGAAGATAAAGCTGATAAGAATGCTAAAGTTAGCACCTCAGATGCCCAAGTCATTGCAATGCATCTCATGTCAGTCCCCATAACTACTGTCAGACTGTACATGATTTATTGAATTTAAAAAATATAGGGCACATCCCCATTATAAGCTTAATCCAGTTTCCTTAAACTGAAATAATAGAACCAGATGCAAACGCGAATTTGCCTGTTCCCATTACTTTCAGCTTAATCGCATTGGATCCGGATTCTGAGGATCGTAAGTGGCGTACGTGACTCAAGGGGGGACTCAAGGGGCTACTTTTTAAAAGCCGCTTTTCGGGGCTGCCCTGCCCTCTTTCTCCTGGCATGAATGCGCCACCCATAAGGGACCCCTTCAGGAAGCCTGGCTGGGTGGCTGCTGCTTGCCTGGATGGAAGAAAAACAGCAGCGGACAGCCAGCAATTCTTTCCCCTCCTCTCCTCATTGTTCAGGGCACTGCTGCAGCAGCAGCAACTCAAGCCCCCTTCACAGCCACAGCCTTTAAAACAGAACCTCCAGCTGCTTTCCTCCCTCCCTTTCCCTTTCTAAAGGTCAGATCTTTCAGAATTGTGCAAATTTGCAACATTGTTATAAGGTGTGAAGTGGGTAGATCGCTACAGTGTAGCTTTAAGGAGTGGATTTTTATAGTGGCTGTTTTGAGGGGTGGATTTTTTTCAATGAAATCACTATCTTTGGAAGCAAGCTATTGGGGGAGGGAAACCCTAAACAGGGATTCTCATCCCTTAACTCTGTACAGTCCCCACAGTAAAAAATGTAAAACATTTCAAGCGCACGAACTGGAGTGAGGCCTGCTGAAATGAGGATTAACATTTACAACGCTTTGGGGTGATTTAACATGCGGAAAGCGTGTTAAGCCAAACTGACGTGGGGTCTGCCAGGATTGAAAACGGTTTGAAATCGAAATAAGGTTGTAATGGGGATGCAGCCATATATTTATTAAAGAAATACATGGGGGAAGGGAAAAAAAGGAGATGAATCATACAGGAACAACAAAATATGGTAACTTACAGAAAATCTGATATGATTGCAAACATGATAAATAGAATCATAAAAAGTATCGATCCCTGCAATAGGCTAGAACGAACATCAATCCAACTTTATGATGATATTAAAGTCAGCAGGGATAACTGAATTTGAATGAGTAAAAAATGTAAACCAAGGGTATCAAATCAAGTAAAAGTCTAATTCTGGATGTTGACCCTGCATCTTCAAATAAAAAGTAACAACATATTCCAACTTAAGTGTTTGTCAAATGTGTTTACACCAGCAAGAAATTGAAATGTTTGATCTTTTCAGCCTTGCTCAATTACGTGGCAGGCTGGATTTACTGAATTATTTTGAACTCATCTACAGTTCAATAAAAATACCAGAAAACCAGACATACACATATTGTTACTGAAAAGCTCTGTTGAGCAGGCACTGTGTGTATATCCCAGAACCATATAAATGGGTTTAGCTTTGTTTCCTATCAGTATAAGACGGTGATGGCCAACCTGTGACACGCGTGTCACAAGCGACACACCAAGCCCTTTTGGGTGACACACATGGCCACCAGGGCACCTGGGCGTGTAATGCTTGCTTGTTCTTGAAATGTACGAAATACCAACTTTCAATTGAAGATTTAGCAACAAAAGTCACTAATGTAAAGAATTATTTGTTTTTAATTTTAATAAAATACATATATCAAAAATATAACTTTTTTACTAGAGCTACAAATATCACAAAATTATGGATATTTCTAGATGTGACACAGCACCCGAGTTAAGCTAGGTTTTCTTGCGAATTTTGACACACCGAGCTCAAAAGGTTCGCCATCACTGGGCTAGAACAATGTGCAGCCTTCTTCAAAATTATCCTTCCTTCATTCTGTTTCTAAAAGAAATCGAATACATTTATCCACCCAAAATGTGGAGTACCACACTTTTTTTGGTGAGGCAGGGTTGTTGCAGCTAAGGAGAGTTCAAGTGACTCATTACTTCCCATCTGTTACTTCCAATTGCCAGCTCCTTCCTTTCCCCCTCCATTTTGGATTCACTGAAAGCCTTATGTGGAAAGGTAGTATGTTTTGATTGTTTTTACAAACACTTTTCAAGCATGGAACTGGAGAAGGCAAAGAAGCATCTTAGAACACCATTGACCACAAACATTGAACGGGTGACTTTTGGCATACTCAGTAATCACAATTGAGTCTGTGTAGAGCTTGTGTGTTTGCAGTGTGGGGATTAGTCCCTTAATGTTCATATATGTGCTGTTCATCTTAAAAATGCAGAAATGTTAAGATTGCCCAATAGCAAGACTCTGATTAGTACCTAAAAGAGGTTGTTGTTGGATGCCACTAAGTTGTGGCTGACTCCTGACTGCATCGGCACCTCAATGCAATTTTCTTGGCATAGATACAGAAGTGGTTTGCCATTGTTTACTTCCAGCAAGAGGTTTGAGATCAAACCAGCAGCTATCTGCTCTCCAGGTAGTTTGCTCTACTATTGAACTATAGCCACTCCTCTTAAAGTGTATCCTGAAAAGATATATCCATTGACAAGTTTTTGCTGCTGTGGGATTTGACTTAGTGTCTGGAACCCAATACATTCCCTTTTCTTCACAATATGATGTATAATTCAGACTCTTTACCATAAATGTTTGTTTATACATCTGCCTTTCTTACAGGCATTTTTGTTCAGGCTTCCTGACTTTTGCCACAAATTCATTCCTTTCTATAAAGGAGGACAGCAAGAAGGGGCTGTGACACCTGCTGGTAAGATATATAATTATGAACGCAAGGGTTTAAATTATTTTAGTTAAAAATGGGGGACAAGATGCAGTTTGAAGCCCCAAAGTAGAGCATTTTGTGAAAGTACAGGAGCTTTTCATTTTGACTTTTTGCAGTGGTTCAATATTGTTGAAAGATAACACCTTAGTCCTCTTTTACAACCTTTAATTAACCTCTACTGTTTGCTTTCACTGCTTTAGAATCTCTCTCATTTTGTTCCACTTTGGAGCAGTTTCATGTATTGCTAATCTAAACACAGAAGCAATCCTGTTGGCAGGTCAAACAGCGACTTTTGGGATTTACATCTAGGCGACAGCTCAGGAAAAAAAACATTTAAAAAGTTGAGCGTTGGAGGATACCTTGCAGGCTTCCTAATCCAGAACAATTTGTGAATCTACAGCTTCCTAACAAATGGCCATATACTCTCTGCTTAAATATATTAAAATGGTTTCCAGATTTCCCGTATAGCAAGTACTTCCTGTTTGACTGTTCATAAGAAAAGAAAATTAACCAACCCAAAAGTTTCTTGGTCAGGATTGGTTTTGGTTCATGCCATGAACAAGGCAGTGACTGGCACCTCAGCTTTGGTGGCATCAAACTGCACTTGCTGTCTCTCCTTGTCACTACACAAGCATTATCTATGAAGAACAAGTTGATGATACCTGAGTTTCTAAAAACCTTTGCAGAGGACATATTAAGAGACAACACTGTAACTGTGAGAAACTTATTGGCTTGCTTTTGCTGCCTTGCTGTCTTTCTGACATGCTTCCTATGTTTTGTTAAGTATAACTCCATACTCTTGAGACTGGTCCATTTTCAGTTACTCAAAGCCCCCTTTCTCTTAAAAATCATTTTTCTTTGCTGCTTGTTACACTAGAAAAACTTTTTCAGCAGTATTCTGTAATGGTCTTCAGGCCTCCCTTCAAAATCACAGGCATACATTAGTTCTTATAGTCAAGGTAGCTGTTGTTGGTGGTGGTGGTGGTAGTTTAGTGTCATCAAGTCATGGTTGCCACAGAGTTACACCATGGAGATAGCCATTAGTTTCTTGGCAATGATACTGAAGTGGCTGTCCTTATCTTCTCCTGAGGAGGTGACCAGAGGTTGAACTGTGACCAGGTACTCACCATAGTCAAGTTTTAAGTATCTGTGCTATAATTGCATTTACCTGAATTTACTCCTTGTGCACCTTCTTTACAGCTACCATGTGTTTCCACCCTGTAATTTCTTATAGATTGTAGGGCTCTTGAAAATGCTGGGGTTTGAATTTTAAATAAATTATTTAGGGTATACATATGTTGTTAGGCAGTATTGAAAGTAATAGATAAAGGGACCCAAGAATATAGCACTGTTGGAACAGAGTGGAAGAGCATTATAAATCAGTTGTGAACTGGTACCTAATCTCTCTCTACTACCTTCTTGTCATGAAGGTCTAGGTGGCATCCGCTGAAATTAAGCCAAAGACAGTAAAATTCGCAAACATACACGAACCCTTAGGGTGTCATATTGTTCCTTGTTTTACATAATCATTGTTTTGAACCGTGTAACTCTTCATTTTCCAGGTGCAGTGCTTAAATATGAGATCAATGGACTTCAGGCATGGCTAATTACACACATACTCTGGTTTGCAAACCTTTACTATTTCCATTGGTTCTCACCCACCATCATTTTTGACAACTGGATTCCACTCCTTTGGTGTGCAAATCTCATGGGCTATTTAGTGTCCATATTTGTAATGATAAAAGCCTACCATTTCCCATCTAATGCGAAAGACTGGTATGTTAGCATTGTTTATTTTATCATGGTACTAGCATTTTAGAACATTGTATTCCTTGCTGGACATGTTACAGCAACACTACCTAGATGTAAAAAATCAATATTAACTTTATTTTAAATGTAACAATCTAACATTACATAATACTATTTTATTGCCCTACTTTTACTCATAAATATAGAAAGCTAATATTTGTAATTTATAGTCTAAAAAGCAAATGGATTTTGTTTTAAGCTTTTTGTGCTTTTCACTTTTCAATTTAGTAAATTCACTGGCAACTTCTTCTACAACTTCATGATGGGCATTGAATTCAACCCACGTTTAGGAAAATGGTTTGATTTCAAACTGTTTTTCAATGGGCGCCCAGGGATTGTAGCATGGACTCTTATTAATCTCTCCTATGCAGCAAAGCAGCAAGAATTGTATGGAAAAGTAACTAATTCCATGGTCCTTGTCAATGTCCTTCAGGTGAGCAGATTCATATATATACATGTATTGCCTAGTGCTGTGAATTTTAAGCTGGTAATGCTTTGCACCCAAAACTAATAGTGGGGTTGTACTTTTCCAGCTGCAGCTCACAGTCAGTGTTACACAATGCATCGATTTTACTATGGTAAAAAGATGTGGCCCGTAACAAGTTATATATACACAACAGATTCTGTCCCATGATTCCACCTCAGTCTGGTTTGAGTTTCTATTCTGTATGTGAGAACAGCAGCAAAGCACATTTCATAGACCCTCCATTAGAGTTATATTCTATGTCAACATTTATAAACTGGCTTTCTTTTTAAATTCCTCTTAATTGCTAAGGTAGAAATACAAAGGGAGTAGATTAGAAGTATTGTATGGGTCAAAAAGTTTTGGTTACTACTGTACTATGATATAATTTGGTTTGTCATTTGCGTCCAATGATGCAAGCTTTCCCCTGAAACTTATACTATTATCTGTTAGTTTAAAACTTAAGTGCTGTTTGCTTTTCTCACAAGAGATGAACATAGCAAGATTTCTGGAATTGATGCTTGAGTTACTTTTTCATCATTTTAGTGTTCAGCTTCCAGTGGTATCAAGTGTATCTGGGGATGTCTCTTTGTAGCTCTTGGTTAGATTCAAATTCTACTAAGTATGCAGACAAATTATAAGGACTGGGTTAGTGAGTAATATTATAACCTATTTGTCCACTATCTCATGAACCTAATAGTGATAAGTAATTCAGAAGATTTATTTTAAAGTGCTTTTTTGTCAGTTTTAAAAAAGATTTTATTGAATTATTTGAATGTTACAAAAATGACAAATTGTACTTACGTGAAGGTTCATTTTCGACGGGGTCCCGAAGTTGGTTACTGTAGGGTTGATCTCCTCCTCCTGCCTCTTCTTGACTGAGAGGGAGGAGCTTTTCCCCTTGGGTATATAACCCCCGCTCCTCCCACATTCCCCAGTTAATCTCGAGACTAAATCTCTGGAGACTGATAAATTAAGGTCTATAGACCCAATCATAATGATATTTCATCCAGGGTGGGAAACCAACTTCGGGACCCCGTCGAAAATGAACCTTCACGTAAGTACAATTTGTCATTTTCTGACGGGGTCCTACTCAGTTGGTTACTGTAGGGATGTACCAAAGCAACCCGTCCCTCGGGTGGGCTAATGTCAACTTAATTTACCATTCTTTACCTGATTACAAGGCGTGCTGCAAGACTCGATGCCCAAACGCTGCATCCGCCGACCGATACTGATCCAGCTTATAATGCTTAGTAAAGGTTGACGGTGTGCTCCATACAGCAGCTTTACAGATTTCTTGAAGGGAAGCTTGCTTGGCGAAGGCTGCCATCGTCGCTGCACTACGTGTAGAGTGCGCCCACACCTTGCTAGGAGCATGAGCGTTCTTTGCTTGGTATGCCAGAAGAATACATGACTTTATCCAGGATGCTAGGACTCTAGAGGAAACCTTGGCCCCCAAGTTGGTAGGATGGAATGAGACAAATAAAGCGGATGTTTTGCGTATGTCTTTTGTCCGGATAATATAGGTCTTTAAAGCTCTCCTGGCATCTAAGTTATGCATATCCCTCTCCACTGGATGAGAAGGTCCTGGGCAGAGAGAAGGTAAATGTATTTCCTCGGAACGATGAAAGCTTGAATTAACCTTTGGCACAAAGGTTGGGTCTAGGCGCAGGATTACTGAGTCCGGAGTAAACTGACACAGGGATTCTTCCACTGAGAGAGCGGCGAGATCCGATACCCTTCTCGCCGATGTCACTGCAGTGAGAAAGAGAACTTTAAATGACAGTAACTTTAACGAAATATCCCAAATAGGTTCAAACGGGGCTTTTTTAAGCGCAGAGAGTACCAAGTGAAGGTCCCAGTTCAGATATCTATCTATCACTGCGGGAGTGGACGTCTTCACTCCTTTCAAAAACTTCTTGATATATTTATTGGCTGAAATACTGGGACATGGAAAAAATTCAAGAACTGCTTGTAAAGTGAAAACCTGCCTTTGAAGGGTGTTGTAACGTAGGCCCTTGCGAAGCCTGTCTTGCAAGAACGCTAATACTTGCTTGATGGACGGATGTACAGGGTTTACGCCCCGCGTGGAGGCCCAGGAGTAAAATTTTTTCCATGTGATATTATATATCCTGTTGGTAGACGGCCTTCTGGATTTTAGCATGGTTTCTACTATGGGAGACTCAAACCCTAAGGCCTGGAGACGCCTCCGTTGAGTCTCCAGGCCGTCAGAGCTAACCATGACGGGTCTGGGTGGATGACTGACCCCTGGACTAGAAGATCCGGTCTGGGTGGCAGTTTCCATGGTGGTTCTACTAACATCTGCTTTAGTAAGGGGAACCAGACCCTGCCCGGCCAAAATGGGGCGATCAGTATCACCAATGCTCTTTCTCTGTGGACTCGTCGAAGGAAGCGAGGCAGTAGCGGCCATGGGGGGAAGGCATATAGGAGCCCCCTTGGCCAAGGTGCAGAGAGGGCGTCTGTGTGTAGAGCCTGCGGGTCGCGATGTCGTGTAATGTAAGTGGGTAGAAGATGGTTGTCCGCTGACGCGAAGAGGTCTGCTACTGGCCATCCCCATTTGTTGACTATGGAGGCGAACACTTCTTGATTTAGCTGCCACTCGTGCTGCGATATTTTTGCTCGACTTAGCGAATCCGCCACGGTGTTCAAAACGCCCTGCACATGGATGGCACAGATAGATGTTACGTTCTGTTCTGCCCATTCAAACAGGTCGTAGGACAAGGCCATAAGGGCTCTGGATCTAGTGCCACCTTTGCTATTAATATGGGCCTTAGCTGTCATATTATCTGTGGCTATTAACACATGAGACTGTTGAATGAGAGCAGCAAACCCTTTCAAGGCTAAGAAGATGGCCTTGAGTTCCAACCAGTTAATTTGATGACGGGAATCTACAGGACCCCATTTTCCCTGAAGAGTGCGGCCTAATGAGTGGGCTCCCCACCCAGAGAGACTAGCATCGCAAGTGATGAGGATTCGAGTAGGGTCTGCTATGGGAACTCCCTTCTTCAAATTTTCACTCTGGGCCCACCAAGAGAAAGACTTGCGTGTTCTAAGTGATAGAGCCACCCGGGCAGGAATCATCTTAGAAATATGATAAGCCCAGGGTAGTAACTCCCATTGGAGTGGTCTGTAATGGATGGGGGCCCATGGCACCAACTGTAAGAATGAAACCATTTTGCCAAGAAGAGAAGCGAGCTCCAAGATACCTGGTCTTACCGTACGTCTAACTTGACGGAGGGTAAGCTGAAAAGATTGTAACCTATCCTGAGACGGAAAGATTAAATCCCTACGGGTGTCTATGAGCGACCCCAGATGCGTAATGGTTTGGGACGGAATTAACGAACTCTTTTCCCTGTTAATGACGAACCCATGGGCCTCCAGTATGTAAATTGTTTCTTGTAGACCCCACAGCGCTCTACGCGGGGAAGAGCCTATCAAAAGCAGATCATCAATGTAGGCGTAGACCGCCACTCCCTTTACCCTTAAAAGTTGTACCAAAGGTGCTAGCACCTTGGTGAACACACGGGGGGCGGAGCTAAGTCCGAACGGAAGGACTTTATATTGGAGGTGGCAACCTGCTACCTGAAACCGTAAATATTTCCTGTGGGCAGGAATAATGGACACATGGTGATAGGCATTCTTTAAATCAATACTCAGTAACCAATCCCCTTTGTGGATTACAGATCTTAAAGAAGAAAGCGACTCCATCCTGAAGCTTTGCTGTCTGATAAATTTATTCAAAAATTTTAGATCTAGAATGGCTCGCCAAGTTCCCAACTTGCAAGGTACCAAAAAGATGTTAGAGTATACTCCTTTCCCTCGTTGGGAAGCGGGTACAGGCTCAACCGCAGCCATATCCAATAACTGTTTAACTTCGGCCAACAGGGCCGCTTGCTTTGACTTGTCAGAAGGAACCTTTGTAATAACAATTCTACCCCTGGGGACTTGTTTAAACTCCAAGGCATAACCCTTTGATACAACCGAAATGGCCCACGTATCCGAAACATTTTGTGACCAGGTTTCGTGGAACAAGGACAGTCGTCCCCCTACAGGGGGAGACTCATTCGACAGGATGAGTAATGCTGCTGCTTTGCGCCACGAAAAGAGCGGTGGTAGGTTCCCCTGCCCCTTTGTGTTTGCGATCCTGACGATTGGGGATAGTGGCGTTGATAGGAACCTCCCCATGAGCTCTGCACCCTATCCCTTTGCCGGTAGATTGGCCGATTCTGGGACGAGGACTGTCTAGGAAAAGACCTTCTAGAATAGGATTTACGCTCCTTCCCCTTGGATGAACCCTGAGTTGCAGGGGCAGAGGGTAGGATCATTTTTTTACTTTTTGATTCGATCAGAAAGTCCTTTAGAACTTCTTCTCCAAACAACTGGCCCCCACGGAAGAGCAAGGATACAACTCGCATCTTGGAAGCAAAGTCTATGTTCCAGTGCCTGAGCCATAAAATACGACGTGCGCCCACGGAGGAAGCTAAGGCCCGGGCATTAAGCTGAAAGGCATCCAGTGATGAGTTAGCACAGAAGGCCAATGCATGTCTGATTTCCTTCATGAGGGTCTTGGAGTCCTTCGAAAGGTCCGGATTCGTTAGTATCTGGTCTGTCCATTTCAAGGCTCCCCTAGCAAACAGGGAGACGCTGGAGGAGACCCTGGCTGCCAAGGCTGAGGCTTCAAAATCACGCTTTAAGAGCGTTTCTTGCTTGCGTTCCACAGCATCTCTGAGATTAGCCAATCCCTGCTGGGGAAACACATGATTGGATACAAGCTGGAGAACAGGCTGGTCTACTGTAGGCACCTCCCATAACTTTTCGTCGCTATCAGGTGGTGCAAACATCTTTACTACAGAGGCAGGTAACTTTTTCGAAGAACAAGGGGCCTCCCAATCTCGCTTAAGCAGCCTTTGAAAAGCTGCCGGACATGGAAGAGATGAGTGCTCCAAAGGAGGTGGGAGTAACAGGTCTTCAGCCTCAGCAGCTTCTTTGGACTTTTCCCCTTTATCAGTTTTCTGAAGGTTGAGGTCAACCATCACCTCCTCTATCATTTGAGGGTAGACGGATAAATCAAAAAGTTTCTGGCTTGAAGCAGAGGATGATTCGCGATCCGGATCATCTGACTCTGAATGGGACAACTCAGAATCTAACTGAGGCAACTCTCCTTCTTCAACAGGAGCTTGGCCGAAAGCTCGAGCAAGATCAGCATGTGCTCATGCAGTTAGAGTCAGGGACTGCTGAGAGTACTCGGATCCCTGCTCAGAAGGAACATCAGATCCTGGGGACTGGGCCCTAGGTGATTCTTCGCCCTTGCATACATGTGCTCTTCCTGGCTTAGATGACTGATGTCGCAGCTTGGAAGAGTCATCCTTCTTGGCTCGCTTGGAACAAGGGTCTTGACTCACAGAATCGTGTGAATGAGATCTCTTAGTTGGCAATCTTTTTTCAATTTCTGCCTCTAAGAATTGAATCAATTTTTGATGCAACTCTGCTTGCTGATTCGACGAAGAAGTGGCAGGTGATGAATGGGAGACCTGGTCTACCACCGGTTCTGTTAACTGCTTTGACTTGCTGTCAGACTTAGAAGACTTGGATGCTTTGGTGCCTTTAGCCTTATCTGTCTTTTTAGTCAAATCCTGAGTATGTTTTGCTTGAGATGAATGAGTAGTAACCCGTGCCTTTGGGGCTGTAGAGATCTCAGAAGAGAGCTGGGCCTCAGGACGTATAGCGTCTTGGGACTCCATGTCTGCTGTTCCCTGTGAAGCGGAAGAAGAATATAAGTAGGAACGTGATAACCGAGTCCGTACTTGTAAGTCAGGTACAAATTATTGTTACAGGGGGACATGTCCTAAAAACACCACACAGCAACAACCTGGTTCTGCAAAGAACACTGATGATGCAGGGGAACGCGTCCTGAAAGCATCACCCTGTATCCAACTGTTGCCGCAAAGAGCACTGTTGTTACAGGGGGACATGTCCTAGAGCTACCACCAGGGTAGTAAACCGCTTCTGCCAAACACCGCTGATACAGGGGGACGCGTCCCTCAACACCACCCGAAACAAACTGCTGTTGCAAAGCGCACTGTAGTTTCAGGGGGACGTGTCCTAGAAGTCGTTGATGCAACGGAAGGCGTTGTAACAGGGGGCCGCGTCCTGAAGGAACGCGGCTATCAACCCCGGTACCTTCAGACTGAGGCCTTAGGCTTACTCAGCAGGTTTCAGTTTTCCCCTTTGTATCCTTATACATCGCGCCACACTACCCTGACCACTGAACAGGTCCCGGGTGTGAAAGGGAGGGATAAACTCGCCTCCACATAATGCTGCCGCCCAGCCTGCGTTTCTTTTTTTTTTTTTTAGCCAGGTCCCTCCAGAAAACGGCTGTTAACGCCACCAAAACGGCGTCCGCTGTCCTCCGGGCCGCGCCAACCCCGTTTTGGCGCGGTGAGGCTGGAAGACGCGCCGGTTTAGCCAGAGGCTGGAAGCAGGGTGAGCGCCTCGGGAAACGGACCGCTGCAATAGCGCCACGCCGTTTGGCGCGCAAAGGAGCTGGCGATGGCTCGGCTGCCTGGAGAAGGCGGCGGTGTAGGAGCGCTAAAGCTCATACCCTGGAGGGCGGCTTAGCGCTCAAATGTAGGCGAGCTCCGCAAATTTTCCTCCCTTTTGCGTACCCACGCGCCGCGGCTGAGTCCAGAAGGCGGGGGGGTGGTTTGGAGGAAGGCTCTACTTGGCTGGCGAGCTGCAAGCAGCGTGGCCAGGAGCTCTTAAGGGCCCGGTCCCTATGAAGGGAGGGAGCAGCGAGCAGACAAGCTGCTTGGCTGTAGGCCCTGACGTCGTAGTTCTTAATCCACTGAAGACAAACACTCAGACGAAAGAGGCGACCGAGAGATTAACTGGGGAATGTGGGAGGAGCGGGGGTTATATACCCAAGGGGAAAAGCTCCTCCAATCTCGGTCAAGAAGAGGCAGGAGGAGGAGATCAACCCTACAGTAACCAACTGAGTAGGACCCCGTCGGAAAATGTTAAACAAAACAATATAAAATAGTTTTATAAAACAACAAAAACAAATATAAGTAAAAAACAGTTATTAAACAAAACAATCAGAACTGCTACCATCACTTACACATCCGTTTACAATTAAACTATGTACAGATTCAAGAAAAACAAATTATAAGACCAAGTGAGGAAAAGAGACTTTAGTTGGGCATTGAGAAAGACGGATGGGAAGGATGGGTTGAGGCGTACTTTTTTCTCAGTGTTAACTGTAATTTGAATTAAATGCAGCTACACAAGCTCCATGAAAATATTAAGTGTGGACCTGTAAGTAGAGATTATAGATTATAGGCTTTTGTATGTAGCATGTACAAAATAAAAAGGAACTCAGCAATAAGTGAAAGAGAAGTATGCTTTTATTTGCCTGCCATCTGCCCCTCTGCATTATTTTATATGCAATGTCTGTCTTACTGTTTTTGTATTCCACACTTCACTATGAGGTCCTAGATTGGTTTACATAACAACCTACAGATACGGCCATAAAACCACATTCACTCCATAGGAAGTTGGACACCACTAGAAGCTGATGGTTATCTTCCCAGCTTGCTATTTTTCCTCCTCTCAGGCAAGGTGGCCTTCTTTGGTGACAAAATATAGCAGATTTCTCACATTTTTTCACGTAGTAACCTGAGTACATCCTGAATCTTTATGGGAGATGGTTTCAATGATCAGACACATTTGCTTCATCTTTGAGCAACAACTTAAGCATACAGGACAGGATGCTGGACTAGATGGGCTGTGGCCTGATCCAGCAAGGCTTCTCTTATGTTCTTATGTTCTTAATAAATAGAATTGGAACCAAATCAAAGATTGATATGTGAGAATGTAGTCCATCCTGGGTGTTGACTTTCTAATGTATAAAAAAGTTAGCCTCTTGTTCAGGTACTGCCATACGACAAGTTACAGTAGTTGTTGATAATGTACTTTTTTTCCAGGGTTTATATGTCTTGGACTTCTTCTGGAATGAAACTTGGTATTTGAAAACTATTGATATCTGCCATGATCACTTTGGATGGTACCTAGCATGGGGAGACTGTGTTTGGCTTCCTTATCTCTATACTCTACAGGTATTTGACACCATTTTAACATCAAGTTCAATAATCTTTGGAGGCTGTAACTATAACAATGCTATCATTAGTATATAGTAAAGCTATTATTGGATTATGTCATCACTTTGAATCCAAACTGTGATTTGTATTTACTCAAGTAAAGTTAATATTTTCAACAAATTTAAGACTTTTTTCATTGTTATATTAATATTAGGCATGTTGTTGTCTTTTTTAGAAAGTATAGAAAGCTGGTGGGTTTTGAGGGTGTCCACCTGCAGTTAGCATCTGGATAGCAGAATAGCTTGATATCCTCCTATTTATTTAGCCATTCTGTTTTTCTTTACTTGTCTGGAATGCTGCTTGTCCTCAAAAAAATATAGTGTTGTAACAGTGCAATTTTTGTTTGGGTGCAAAACTCTGGCTAGAGCAAAACAATGAAATACAGTAAAGCCTCATCTAACTTGAGGATTCCATTCTGACAACTCAATGCTTTATACAAAAATGTGTTAGAGAAGCAACAAACTTTAATGTAAAACTGGGGGTTAGGGGAACTAAGCCAAATCCTTCATAGACTTTTATGTCCTGTTTAAAATTATACTGACTTTAATGGAGGGTGTTTTTCCACTGTCACTAAGTACCCATTGAAGCACCCATTAAGGACCCATTTGGCTGAGAGCTGGATGACCCCATTTCCACCACAGACCCCATTAGGGACACATTGGTTTCCACCACAGCTAGGTAAATCCGGATTATGGGTCCTTCAGGACCTATAATCTGGATTTCATGTAGACCCCATTAAAGGGGTCTACAATGGGGTCTTCAGCCTTAAAATCCGGATTGAAGGGAGACTGTTTCCACTACAATCCAGCAATGGGGTCTAGAGGACGCTCAGGGGGGGAGTCCCTCCGAAGGCAGGTCGGAAATCCCTCCGAAGTTGCCTTTGGAGATTAGCAAAAGCTCCAAAGTCCCTCTGAAGGCAACTTTGGAGATTAGCCAAGGCTTAGCAGAGAAACCCCTGGGAGCTGCCTGTTACCTCCAGGCATAAAGAGGTGCATATTAATGAGGCTGACTCATCAGTGCTCACAGGAGAGATGCAAGCAAGGAGCTAACTAAGGGGTCTGTCTTCAGAGCCTTTGCTAATCTCCGAAGGCAACTTCAGAGATTGTACCCCCGTCCCCCAAAACACCTGAGGTGACAGGCAGACCCCTTGTGGGCTAATCCAGATTTGCCACATGGGTGCTCCGGTGTTTGCACAGCAGGCAATCTAGCACCCATTGCTATTGGGTGCTAGACCACCCATGGAAACACTTTGGGTACTTCCCTTAATCTGGATCTACTAGATCTGGATTAAGGGAAGTACCCATTCCTTAGATCCGGATCTTCTTAGATCCGGATTAAAGGAGCGCAGTGGAAAAACACCCGGAGAGAGGTTCTCAATGCAAATCAGTGGAGGAAAAGAACTTTAATGAAAGAGGCCGAACAGAGGGGACAGTGCTAGAATGCTCAAATGCCTTGTCTGAAACCTCCACCATACAGATGCCAGCCAAGATGCTCCTATTCAGACAAAGCCTTTTACAGACTAAAATGCAAAATACACGAAGTAATGACAATATCCCCACACAAATGAATCCAGACAAGGTTTTTTCACTGTCTTCAATGCTGAACCTACATTGAATCCTAATCTCTCACACCAATCTTGTTTCACATTCTGCAGTGCAGAACCCACTGATTCCAGACCAAGATGCTTATCCACTGCCCACACACTGGAGGGGAGTGCTATAAAGCAAGTGGGGACAGAGAGGGGGCTGAAGAGCTCTGGGCCGCTAAAACGTAGGGTTTCCAATGGTGTTGCCATAGAAGCCTATGGATAGCAGAGAAAAAGACTCCAGGTCCAGTGTGGATCCTGCATCTCCTCATTCTCCTCTTCCTCCTATGAAGTTGAGCTGAAATTGGGGGACAGCTTCCTCGTTGCTGGTTGTTTTCAGGAATCCTTGATGACCCTAGCTGGTCTTCAGGTTCTGCTGTGCTTCTGGGTTCTTTTCACTTTAAAAAAGATATGCAATTGGGCTGCTTGGGTCTCCTGGGTCTCCTGGCTCAAGCAGTGTTGCAGCTTCTTGAATTGGATCACACATTATGGAGATCAAAAGATTTTTGAACCTCTGGGACCAGCCATGACTGGCCTGGAAGCTGTCTGAGTCTCCCTCTAAAGAGCTCTCAAAGAGCTAATTGATCCCTTTCGCCTTCCTGCAGAACATCTGTCTGTTCAAGAGCATCTTGTGTACCTGGTCCTCTATCCAGGTATGGACTGCCTTCACCATCTTTGTTATCATGGAGTCCCTGGGCCTAGAACATCTAATCATGGAGACTGCAGCACTGCTGGCCACATTGGCACAAATAGCATCTCCATTTTTTTATTATTCTAATGGTGGACTCCCACATGCCAAAGGCTCTTTCTGCAGTAGTGAAGCCATTGGCTTTTTTAAGCTGGTCCAACACTTTGATTTTGTCCTCAAGGACTAGAATGACCTCCTCTTCTTTGCCTTTGCCTCTGCAGCAGCTTCTGCCTTGCTGCTGGCACAGTTTGGAGCCAACTTTGCTGGTAGGAAAAAAAGTATCTGCAGCAAAAGCTATGTTTGAGCAAAAAGAAAATGTTGTGTACAGCAAAGAAGTGTGTACAAAAATGCACAAACCTAAAAGCATCTGCACTCACTCAGCCACCAGTTACAGCACAGATACATTAAAGCACACAAACAAAAGCAATGTCTCATAATGTGTATGAAAGCCTAAAAATGGCACAACAAATGGGTCAACGTGACCAGTCCTCAGACAGTGAGAAGTAACTTGTCTAAAGTCAGTGAGCATTACAGTTGAGTGTGGCTCCTCATACCCTTGTCTGACAGTGTAAAAATTGTAGCATACTGGCTTTCAGCACAGCAAAATAATTTAGGGTGCCTCCAGGCATGTGTAAAAGCAGCAAACAGACTTCGCAGCTTCGATCGCCCACAGTATCCCTGCAGCATCCCCAGAATCTCCAAAGTAAAAAGCTGCTGATTAAGTAGCAGCTTTCTAATTCGGAGATTCCAGGGATACTGCAGGAGATCAAAGCTTGGGCTAGTCACAGCTCTCTTCTGAGCTCTCACAGCCCCACCTGCCTCACAGGGTTTTCTGTTGTGGGGAGAAGAATCGAAAGCTTCGTCAGCTGCTTTGAGTCCCCTTAAATGGGTGAGAAAAGCAGGGTAGAAAAACCAACTCTTCTTCTTCTTCCTGTCTGATTGACTTAAAATACTTGCACATTCCCTTTGCAGCTTATGTGGTTTCTATCTGTTCGACAGGAAATGACTATGAATTCCCTTTGCAGCTTCCTATCATCCCGTCTGTCAGATGGAAAGTGGCTGCAAAGGGAATTCATAGCTTTCCTCTTGTCTGAAGGCACTGTAACATAAGAATATCATCTGTAGCACACTTCTGTAGAGTATGCAGTGTTACCAAAGTAGTGTATTCACATTTCAACCTTTCTCCAATCTTTCCCCAGGGATTATATTTGGTCTACCATCCTGTTCAGCTCTCTACTGGCAATGCAGTCGGAATTCTGTTACTGGGTCTGGTGGGCTACTATATTTTCAGAATGACCAATCATCAGAAAGATCTCTTTCGTCGCACAGATGGCAACTGTGCAATATGGGGCAAGAAACCTAAATATATCGAATGCTCCTACACATCAGCTGACGGAAGCAAACATTATAGCAAGCTGTTGATATCTGGATTTTGGGGACTGGCACGCCATTTTAACTATACGGGAGACCTGATGGGCTCTTTAGCATACTGCCTTTGTTGCGGCTTTCACCACATCCTGCCTTATTTCTACATAGTCTACATGATCATTCTTCTAGTCCATCGCTGCATCAGGGATGAAGAACGGTGCTCCCACAAGTATGGCAAGGAGTGGAAGCGGTATACTGAAGCAGTTCCCTTCCGCTTAATTCCTGGGATATTTTAAAAGCTTAATGTCAAAGACAAAATACATCTCTGAAGTTCATATATAAATGGTATCTTTTCTATGGAATGGTTTAAGGAATATAAAGACATGCAGCACATGTAATCTACATACCTTTTTTAGGGCCTAGCCATTTTAGGACCTTAAACCATTGCACCATAAAAATGCCTATGTATGGTGCTTATTTTTGATATCTGAGTTACCATGAGTTCTACTTAACACTGCCATCCGCTAATCCTGTTCCCAGATAGGCTTACTGTAGCAGATTCTGGAGCAATGATTAAAAACTGTTTGTCTTTGGGGAAGAAGAAAAAAGCTCGAAAGCAGCTTAGAAGTCATAGCATCTGGCAGCTAGTATTCTCATCTAACCTCTGGCACACATTAAATCCATTTCAAAAGTGCATTTTCTGGCCTTTAATATACATTGGAGGTAGGATGGGAACAGCAGCATGTGACAGCTATCACTTCCAAATGATCTCTGAACTGCTTCTGTGATATATTTTTTTACTGCACATGAATCCAACCTTATTTTAAATATACAGTTGATGCTGGAATTATCAAGAACCTTTTGTTTCATTTTAAAACGATTGTTCAGTTTTTAAAAAAATGCATTTGAAGTGTTTAACTTTTAACAATTACTTTAAACCCTAACCATATAAATACTTGTTAAAAAAAACTAACATTCAAACTACAGCCTCATTCAGCGACACCAAAATATTAAAGACCAACACAAGCATTAAAATGTTGGAGTAGAATTTTCAAAAGGAATTTAAAATGGAAGCAAAGAGAAAAAAGAAGAGCGGAGAGGGGATACTGTGTATCTTACAATTATCTGTTCAGAAAACAGAAAACACAGCAGATTTTTTAAAAATGTAAAACAACACTGAACATCGTTCTAAAGGATTTCTCCTTGCTGTGACTTGTTTCTCATCTGTAAACTTAATGACTTACACTGTTTTAGTCTATGCTTGTTGGGCACATAAAATCCATTTAATTTTATATACTTGTATAACACAGAATTTACAGAATTCTGTAAATACAGAAGATTGCTTTCTCTTCTTAAACTTACTAATGTGAATGGTTCCTCCCTTCCACATACTGTTAATTTTGTTTTCAGTTCAACTTATTATTTGAACCGCTTTTGTCTAAATGTTTTGAGCTTGTTTATATGGGAAGAAGTGTTTAAATACTTTAAATAAATGCTTACCTGCCACGATGCCCAGCAATCCGGTTAGTGCCTGCCCTCTCTGGGAGCAGCTTGGCCCTGTTAGGATGCTGGGTTCGTGCAACGGCCAAGTGAATACTACAGTGTGGACACAAAACACTGGTAGCAAGTGTTTCAACAGTAAACTAAAACAAGTTTATTATTATACACAAGCAATACTATAAAAGATAAAATAAGGTTCAGGTATTTGTTGGTTTAACTCAATAAGTCTCTTAAGGTTAGGAGCTACCCCTTTCCCTAAAGGAAAATAGTTCCCCTTTTAAAAGACAAACCTCTTCACGTTCCTCCCCCTCTGGCTTGCTTTGCCACAGCTCATGCCCAGCCAGAGTACCAGAACGTGGCCCTAGATGATCACAAGGCCCAGTCTGTCCTTGCTTGTCCGATCATCCAGCCTTGGATAGTTGCTAGCGAAGTCTCCCTTGGAGCCCCAATCTTCCTCGATTGTCCCCTTCAGAAATCGCTCAGCCAACAGCCCAATGGTCAGCTACTGGTCCAGTTCCTTCAGGATTCAGCTCTCTTCTCCTTTCAGCTCTTGTACCAGCATGAAGACCTAGTCTGCTGTCTTCTGTGTTCATTTATACTCATCCCCCTGACCCTGATTGGCTCTAGCCGCAATAAAATGCTGCTGGAGACTCCTAACAGAGGTTGCTGTCCCTCCAGCCTGATTGGTGGGAACTCCCACTCTAGCCCCTCCAGCACTCAGATCCCCGGACAGCTTTTCCCTCCAAAACCTTACTCTAGCCAATCACTGCAACAGGGCCCGCACAGGATTTCCTGCCCTTTTTGCAGCCAAAATCCTGGGTTTGCAGAAGGCTGTTTGCACCAAGGCTGGCTATGGCAGCTTGCAAGAAGCCTGCGAAGCCAGAAAGCAAAACAGTCTGCAGCCTGTACCCTGAAACCGTCACATTACCCATAACAGATTTGCTATTAAAACTCCCCCCCCCACAATGAATCCATCGATGTTGTATACACTTTCTTCCCTTCCAGACTTCCAATAACTTATCATTACAGTTCCACAAATCTTTGAGACCCTAAAGGAATCGTGTAGTCTGCTCAAGAAATAAATTAACCACAAGCTAATGGTGGTACAGAGGAAAAATGGTGTTATTGGTCTAGTGGCTTGGTCTAGTAGGTAGGGAGCCGGACTCTTTATCTGGGAATATTGTGTTTGATTCTGTTCTCCTCAATGAAGCCAGCTGGGTGACCTTGGGCTGGTAACAGCTCTCTTCTGAGCTCTCACAGCCTCACCTCCCTCACAGGGTGTTCTGTTATGGGGAGAAGAATAGAAAGCTTTGTCAGCTGCTTTGAGTCCCCTTAAATGGATGAGAAAAGCGGGGTAGAAAAGCCAACTCTTCTTTCTAGTTTCTTCCTTAAACTAAAGAAGTCATTTTTAAATTAACTGTTTAGGAGCAAAACCATGCTGTAAAAACTATTTTATATGTAAGACAATGGTACAGAATGACTTACAGTGTGATGAAATGAGGGAAGTTAATGGAGGAATGTGCTAAATAGGACAAAATTGAAATGAACTTCACTGTGTGTTCTGTGCATTGTGATTCATGGAAGTTTGCCTCCTTCTGTTTACTGGAAGTAACCTGATGTTTCAGATGATGAAGAAATAAAGGAGATGAACTTTTAGCTAATTAAGTAGTTGCATTTCTACATATAATTAGAGCAACACAATTAGAGTGTTCTTTCAATTAAATTTTTTAAGCTCAAGTTAGAATGGGCCAGTGTCACATCCTCTGTTCATTTTCACAACAAACTATGGTAGGCAGAAAAACAGTGGCACTTTAGGTCATTTTTCAGTTTAAGGGCAGGTCTAGTTGTACAGCAAATTAAAACAAAATTGTAGTTGGAAGTAAATGTGTTTGAGGTATTGTTTCTTTTTTTCCCTATGTATCGAGCTTGAATTTAGAAAAATAACTGGACACAGAAAGGTGCTGTCTAGTTTTGATTAGGTTTCAGGATTGTGCAAAGTACAAAGGAAAGTAGTTATCCTTTGTTTGCTCACAAGGAGATATAAAGCTTCAAAATACATCTTATATTACAAAAGTGAGAGTTATGCAGATAATGTAGCAGGGTATCGGGGTTCCCTATAGCAGTGCAGGAGGAATCTAGGTGGTTCAGAGTCCACATGGAATGAAGCCAATGCTGACAGAAATTTTGCTCTGGGGTAATATTTAGTAGAAAACGGGAGGGGAAAGTTCAACAAATATATTTTAAAAAGTGTTCCTTTTACTTTGTTTGGTTCTGGGACATTTTTCAATGCATGCATGAGGCATTTCTTTCCAATAAAGCCGGGAAGCATAAAAACTTGTACAATGAAATACAAAGTGAAGTACTGTATAGAGACAAGAAAGATATGGAAATTTTGTATGAGAGACTCGGAAAGGAAGCTCGCACTCCACCTCATATCTTACTGGTTTCATTTTGGAAGGCTGTGGTCCCAATTGTGATTAACCATTATCAAGGTTCCCCCTGAACCTTGCCCAATCCAATCACAACAAACTCCTCGTTTTACACATTACCCTTAGCTTTGAAGCACACCTGTATGATTACATTGAAATTGTATTAGCCTTTAGACCAAAGAGAGCACAAAAGCAAAGTGACAAGCTGTTTTTCTTGTGTTGAGCTGTTTTCCTTTTACATTAAAAAAGCTCAAAAGGGTCTTGGGGCCTTTCTGCACTGTCTCGCCATGACCGGTGAGGCCCACTGGTTCGGACCATGGCAAAGTGTGATCCAGAACAGCACCATCTGCACAACAAATCCACACCAGTCCCCACACCAGTCACAAAGTTTGCAGGAACTTTGGGGCCAGGCTCTTGAGGTCTCAAAAGGGCTAGGAAGAAACATTCCTCGCCTTAGAGCCCCCAAAGAACTTATTTTGGTGGCAACGGGTCCCCTGGTAGTTAGGAACACAGAGGTGTGCCTTCTGTGTGCCTCTCTGTTCTGGACTAGGCCAGTGGCCGGCAAACTCATTAGTCAAGAGTCAAATATCAGCAATACAACGATTGAAATTTCTTTTGAGAGCCAAATTTTTTAAACTTAAACTATATAGGTAGGTACATTGTTATTAACTTAATTAGGATACTCCTAAACTGGAAGAGCCACACCCAAGGGGCCAAAGAGCCGCATGTGGCTCCCGAGCCATGGTTTGCCTACCCCTGGACTAGGCAAAGCTGGTATGCTGGTAGTCCTCAATGTCAAGGTTTACTGGTAATCCAGATCCGATCTGTGCAGACAAAAGTGTACTAGCAGTGGGCAGAGACCTTCTGCATTCCTCACTAATGTGTAGAAAGGAGGCTTTAAATGCGCAAGCTAGAAGCAATACTAGAAAGGACAGAAAGGCCTTTAGACGTGGTACCATGTGGCTAGTGATCCTATTCCACTTTAATCCACATTAAAAGTCAGAAAATGCACACCCAAAGTGTAGTGGCTACCAATTGAAAATTATTTTTGAGTGGTTTTATTTTACTACATTTGTCTTTAACCATACCCAAAGATGGATCTTCAGGAGTAGATGACAAGGAAGGAGAATGAGCACTAGCACAGCATGTGTGGTGCTGCTATTTATTTATAAATAAGACAGTATCTCCTGAAAATAACAAACTGCTTGTTAATGATATCAGAAGAGAGATGGGAAATAAGAGAAGGCTAATCATATTTGTGTAGTGAGACCAAATTACTGCTTTTTAACTTTTTTAGTCCTAGAATTGCTGCCAAATAGGATTTGTACATACGGCTTCCTAAGGATGCTCCTTCGAATCCACAATTTGAATTTGTTAAAGTGCACTGAAATTTTTCCTGCTGCCTAAATATTGAATACAGTGCACATTAGTCCATTAGTTATATCTTTTAAAGAAACATTCTGTCAACAAAAATAGATTCCTTGTCTGAACGTTTTGTACTAGAATGTTGACCATTTAAACCAGGAGGTAGAGAAAAACAGGGATTATCCTATGAAATATACTATTAAATTAATACAGATCAATTTGTCTTGCAATACAATACCCCAATCACTTTTTTTTTAGAACTAGGCCCTTTCTGCCTTATTCCAGGTTATATCTCAGAATAGGGACCTGCCATCTTCTGCATGCCAGAGTAGTTGAGGGCAGGCCTCCATCACAGATGGTAAATCCCTATTCTGAGAAATAATACAGAATAAAGCACTGTGCAGAAAGAGCTAAACTTCCAGAAGTGGGGGACCGTGGTCACACCTAAGGTTTAATCCAGCTTCAGTCCACTTTCAGAGTTAGAGAATACATCAGCAAAATAACAAGCTGTTTCCTTTCAGTGTTAAATAACTCAGAAAATTCGCCTTTGGCATAAATAATGTGGAAAGAAAATTACTGGTCACTTTGCTGACGTGTTCTCTCGCTCTGAAGGTGGACTGAAGCTGGATTGAACCTTAGGCGTGACCACAGCCAGAGTATCAGCAGGTGTTGCCTACCGATAAACTGTACCTGTTCACGTTTTGTCTCCCACATAATTTACTGTATCCAGGATACAGAATCCCGCCCTGGATTCCATACGGCAGCCCTGGAAGCGCGCTGTACTTCTCGCGACTGGGGCGCAGTTTTTAATTCTGTCGCGCAGCGCACCAGGTAACGATCTCAGTCAGGCTCCCCGCCCTTCTCCAGGTCATGATCCTTTCGGGTGCACCGCCCACGCCGCTTTGCAGGCTCCCTCCCTGCCGCCAGGGGCCGGAACAGAG
Source organism: Aspidoscelis tigris stejnegeri (assembly GCA_023333525.1). Taxonomy (NCBI): domain Eukaryota; kingdom Metazoa; phylum Chordata; class Lepidosauria; order Squamata; family Teiidae; genus Aspidoscelis; species Aspidoscelis tigris. The sequence goes on along the minus strand of JALMGA010000003.1, from coordinate 44,456,106 downwards.
AGGCTCGAGGCCCGCCCGCCGCCGCCGCCGTCTTCCCTCAGGCTCGCTCCGTTCTCCCGGCCCCCGCTCCTCCTCCTCCTCCTCCTCCTCCTCCTCCTCCCCCTCACGAGGCAAGTTGTTGAGGGCGGTGAGTCTCTGTAACCAGGAAGTGGGGCCGGGGGAAGCCGGAGTCTGTCATCGGGCGAGCGGGCGGCTACCTGGCTTGACTGACTGACTGACATGGAGGGCGACAGCCGTGAGGTGAGACGGGGCGGCGGCAGAGGGGAAGCGGAGGTGGTGGTGGGGAACAGAAGCGGGCAGCACAGCAGGCCGGAGTCGGAGGACGGCTGTGAGGGAGGCCAGTGAGAGGCCTGGGGAAGAGGGCGGAGAAGGAGGCAGGAAGAAGAGGCGCTGCGCCTGCCACGGCTCCTCCTGAGGTCTTGCCCAAAGGTTTCCTTGGAAAGAGAAAAGCGATGATAATAATAATAATAATAATAATAATAATAATAATAATAATAATAATAATAATAATAATAATAATAATAATAATAATAATAATAATAATAATAAACATTTCGCGCCTGTTTAAAAAACGCATAAGGGAGAGATGGGAATGACCTCAAGCTAAGGGGTGAGGAGACCCGAAGCAGCAGATCTTGGGATCTTCTGAAGAGGGATGCCGAGATCTACCGAGCCCAGCCTTCTTTGCAAAGATTGCCAGCGGTGACGCTCCTCAGTTGCTCACCGATCAGTGATCCAGCCGCAGGACAGTGATAGCGCTTCTGCCCACCCTTGCTGTAGGTGAACCTGCTTGCCGTGCACGGTATATTATCTGGGACTCGACCAGAACTGAATCACAACCTGGGGTTTTATAAACAGCAGCAGACCAGTATGTTTAAATACTGGAAATGAGTGAAGTAAAAAGAAAGTGAGGCAAGAGGAGCCCTGCTGGATCAGGCCGCAGCCCATCTGGTCCAGCAGCTTGTCTACCACAGTGGACCAGCAATTGCGTCTGTGCACTCTCAAGCAGAAGACAGAAGCAAAAACTTCACCTGCTCTTTAAAGGCATCCTGCCTGTCAGTCCAACCTGGAGACAGTGTCTAGGTGTCAATTATGGTAGCCATTGATATGCCTGTCCTCCATGAATTTGTCTCACCCGTTTTTAAAGCTATCCAGAGTGGATGTTCTCACCAGCTCTTCTGCTGGTAAATTCCATAGTCCAATGACCCTATGTGTCAGAAAATACTTCCCCTTGTCAGTCCTAACTCTCCTGCTCATCGGCTTCATAAAGTATCCCCTGATTCTAATAATGTAAAGTAGAGAAGAGATTTCCCCCATCTACCTTTTCCATACAATGCCTAATCTTATATACAGATCCTATCTTAAATGTCATCTTTCAAGGCCTAGACATTGCAGCTTGATCATTCTGGTTCTTGAACTTTTTACACTTTCACAATATCTTTTCTGAGGTGTTACCAGAATAATACACGATATTCCAAATGTGACCTCACAATAGATTTATAAAGAGATACCATTACACTTATTTTCTGTCCCCTTTGTAATTATCCCCTAGCACTGAATTTGCCTTTTTCACTGCAGCTGCACATTGTGTCGACACCTTAATTGAGCTGTCCACTAGAACTCCAAGATCCATGATCCCTTTCCTGGTGTGTCACAGAAAGCTCGGTCCCCATAAGTTTATAGGCATAATTTGGGTTCATTGCCCCAGTGTGCATTACCTTGCACTTATTAAGACTGAAGAGGCATGTTTGCCACTTGGTTGCCCACTCACACAATGTTAAGAGATCCCTCTGGAGCGCTCTACAATCTATGTTGTCTTTTACTGCCCTGAATAATGTCATCAGCAAACTTTGCTGTCTCACTACTTATCCTTACTTTTACATAACTTATGAATATATTTAAAAAAACCAGTCAGTCCTAATACTGAAGTTTGAAGGACCCCACTTCCCTTTGCTCTGAGAAGTGTCCACTTATTCTATTTTTATCCCACCCTATACCTAAAGGTCTTAGGGTGTAGGTTACGTCAATAAAAAAGTATAAAATGAACACATTAGAACACTCACAGTGATCACTTCCTGTACTTAACCAGTTACCAATCTATTATCTGTTTCCTGTCCTTTAGCTAGTTATCAGTCCAGGACACACAACATACCTATGCTTTGCTTTTCCCACTGCTTCCAAATTGCAAGTGTGGGGATATATATCCATAAGAAAGGCCTATTATATCCTGTAGAATTAGGAGTCACGTTTCCACACTATCACCTCCCCAAAGCTACATGATCTCTTCCTCCTGCTTTGCCCTCCTACAGAGTCAGCAAGAGAGTGAAGCACCTTTCTAACCACCATTTTGTGACCTCTTGTTCATCCTGTTGCGTCCTTTCCCTCTGGCTTGGGGATGCTGCCTAGTTCACTTTTTATTTGCTCTGGGACAATCTCTGCTGCTTCTTTGTCCCATCACTGTCTGCTTGTTTACTTGCCTGCCTCTCTTCCTTCTTCTTCTGCTCTCACTTTCCTCTCCCCTCACCTTCTGCTTCATTTAGTACCCCAGATCTGTTGTGTAGGGTCAATTGGATCAGTTTCCTCCCAGCTATCTGCCACCCCTGAAGCCACATCTAAAACTAGGACTCTCAAGCAGCTTTCTATGGACCACAAACCATATGTAGGGAAAGCCTGATCTAAGGGCAGTTTTTTTGCCTATTTGTATGTGGCATTTCTGTATCCAGCAAAGAGGGGTCTGTAGATATTTCAGGTGTTGGGTGGAGAATTTCCTAGTGAGGAGCAAGCTCTTCTCGCCTTTTCCAGAAAAATAAGAGTTTTAAAATATGCAGGACAACTGCAATAAGTAGAAAAATCTCCCGCTTTAGAAGTCACAACTCTAATTTTAAAGTAATTACTTCCAACAGTAATTATCTAAGGGACTTTAATAATACCCATTGGTACACTCTAAGAACTGATTCACTCCTTAATAGAGTTGCTGTGGAACTAAGGACATGTAGTTCTGCAACCCTTGCTTCTTTGGCTGTGTTTGAATCAGCATCACAGGTAATAATAGCATGCAAGGATAAAATATGCACAGTCAATCCCCAGCTTTTCCTTTTGTATTTACAACAAATCACTTTTGTATTTACCTCAAGCATAGCTCCTAAATATGATAAAGTTACTGTTTATAAAAAGTCTAATGTTTTTCAGCACATAAATGTGATGTAGCTCATTGCTAAAACAAACTGCCTGGAAAGCAGAGGATCACAGGTTTGATATACAGCCTTTCCCCAGAAGTAGGCAATGTCAAACCATTTTTGTATCTCTGTCAAGAAAACTGCATGGAGGTGCCATGCAGTCAGGAGTCAGCTGCATTCCAGTGGTACCTAACAACAAGAAGACCTGCATCTTGTGCGGTGATTAATTTCTCTGTTGCTGTTGAAGGATTTGTCTTTGTCTTTTTAAAATATTTGTGGGTTTTTTACTGTAGATTTTAACTTTTTCACTCAATTTTTAATCACTGTTTTTAACTCTGTGTTTGTTGTAATCCATCCTAGGACGAGTATATAGTATAAAATAATATAATATTATAATACTCAAATAAATAATGATTGAAGAAATATTGTCACAGAAAAGTACCTGTATATTCCAGCGTATAAGACGACTGGGTGTATAAGGGTGTTTTTCCACTGTCACTAGAAGTACCCATTAAGTACCCATTAATGAGTACAAAAATGCCATTACGTACCCATTAACGGGTACTTAATGGGTACTTTTAGTGACAGTGGAAAAACACCCTAAGACGACCCCCAACTTTTCCAGTTAAAATATAGATTTGGGGGATATACTTGCCATTATAAGAAGATGACACCCGGCATATAAGACGACCCCCAACTTTTGAGAAAGTAGTCTTATATGCCAGAATATACTGTAGTTTCTAAAGTAACAGTAGTGCTAGCTGAATCCTCTTTGACAAATAACCATGCAGTCCTAAAGGACATACAGCATTATGGAAATTTTCATATTAACTATCAGTTAATCAAGTCTCATACTCAAAAAAACAAAAACCATATTTCTGTTCCAGGTATACTCAGGAATAAGGAACATATGGCTATCTGTCTGTTGCTGAACTTAATAGCTTCCAGCTTCAGTGATCATTGGCTTTCCTGAATTGTGCTAATGGGAACCGGCCTTCAGCAGTATACAGGAGGCTGCAAGTTTCTTAGGCTCAATTAATTCTGAAGCATTCCTGTAAGGTTATCAAGGATTAAGATGAGGAAAGAACAGATGGCAACTATATCCTTAAAATAGAGTACTTATTCCTAAACTGAAAAGTTATCACACATCACCACATTCAACTTGTGTTTTCTCTATCTTTTGTATGTTTCTTGTATCCTGCTATCAAGAAATGGTAGATGATAGGACAATGTAATCTTTAAAATGATAATGATATCTGTCCAACGTTTCTTCCGAAGAACTCAGGTTGGCACATTTTGTTAACCTCCAATCCATTTTAACTTCACAACAGCCACATGAAGTGTAGTTGACTGGCTGAGAAGCATACAATGGCAAATTCAACCTCTCCTCTTCTAGGTTCAAGTAGTCCATTGAAAGTGTTTCACATCCAAGTGAAGATTTGAACACCATTATTCCAACTCCCAGTCTGACACTTGCATCATTACTCTGCATTAACTCTTGTTCAGAGAGATGATTTGTTAAGACAGATGATCATGGATAACAAACATAAGAGAAATAAATGTTGTAATAACATTTATTTACAATCTCGGACCAAAACTGCAACATGAATGGGTGCTAGCCTGCCTGCTGTGGAAACACCGGAGCACCCATGTGGCAAGTCCAAATTGACCGACAAGGGGTCTGCCTGTCACCCCAGGTGTTTGGAGGGACAGGGGGTGCAATCTCTGAAGTTGCCTTCGGAGATTAGCTAAGGCTCCGGAGTCCCTCCATAGTTGCCTTCAGAGGTTAGCAAAGGCTCCGGAGTCCCTCCAAAGGCAACTTCAGAGATTAGCTTAGGCTCTGAAGAAAAAAACCCTTGTGAGAGCATTGCAGCTGTCAAAGGCTGCAAAGGCTCTGAAGGGTTTTTGAAGTTAGAGGCAGATTGCAGGAAAGGCTGGGCAGCAGAGGATGGGTGGCCAGGGTTGTCTTGCAAGCGCGGTGGTAGCTGCTACCGGGTCCAGGGGTGTGTGGACGAAGGCAGCTCGAGTGCTATGACTACACACCACCACGAGCGCCGCCGCAACCGCCTCCTCCTCACTTTCCCCTTTGCTGTATTGTCAGTCGCGGACTCTTTGCCCAGCTCCATCCAGGGACGCCACTGCATAGCAACCATCAAAAGTACCCAGGACGGAGCTGGACAAAGAGTCCGTGGCTGACAGTATTTTCTGAATGTTAAGTGTACAATGATTTTATGTATAAAATAATATCTATTTGTTTTTTAGCAGTGTAAAAATCATTGCCATAGTCCCTTTGGACATCATGGACGCAGCTGGTCTAATGTTTGTGATGATAAAGACACTCAAAAAGAAGATGAGCTTCCTTTTGTGGAGGACTGCAGTCATTTTGATATTGTCAAAGCAACACAGTAAGTTTCTTATATAAATCCATTCATTCTAAAATAATTGCTTACATAAAAATTATTAAATTGCAACTTTTTTGTGAGATGAAATAGATATGGGTGGCATTGGAAGAGATCAAAGGTGATGTACTATCAGGAGACTCACTAGTTTGTTGCTCTACCCCACCATTTCCATTGTGAAGATAACATATGCCTATCAAACAGATTGATTTATAAAGACTGAGTTATAAAGCTAGGGCTCAGTAGGGAATTTAGTTAGTTAGTAAGTCTGCATTTAGTTTGCATTTCTGTCCCACCCTGTGGCTTAAGTTTTAGGCTTTTGGACATTCCCTCACACCTCACTACACCCCACCATATAAAATGTATTTTTAAAAAATAAATATGTACTGTTAAGAACTGGTAAAAATAATGAAACAAACTCATCAAAAGTTTTGTAGTTAGAATGTTGGAATATAAATGCTAGAGTGAACAATAACCAGCTAGCTAGGTTGTTCTTAGTTTTAAACTATAGTTTAACGTGAAAAAGAAATTTATCTTTATGCCTTATGTTCTAGAATGCTCACATCACATATAATTCAGAAGAAGAGTTGGCTTTTCTACCCTGCTTTTCTCACCCATTTAAGGGGACTTAAAGAGGCTGACAAAGCTTTCTGTTCTTCTCCCCACAACAGAACACCCTGTGAGGTAGGTGGGGCTGTGAAGCTCAGAAGAGAGCTGTGATTAGCCCAAGGTCACCCAGCTGGCTTCATGGAGGAGTGTGGAATCCAACCTGGTATTCCTAGATAAAAGTCCAACTTGTTCACCACTAGACCAGACTACAAAGGGCCATATTGGAGGGCACAGGGGAAGACAAAGGGATTCTTGGTGTAGCAATATATAGATCTGAACCAAACATAAAATATGAACTTTAAGAACATAAGAGGAACCCTACTGGATTGGGGCAAACAAGCACAGACATGAATGAATTTGAGACTCATGTCTAACAGCCTCCTAGAAAACACTTCAACTGAGCTGGAAGTGGTCTGCAGTTACTGAAACTTTGTACAGCTTTCAATCTGTGAATATGTACAGTCTGTGAATATGTACATCATAAGCGGAATTGTGAGGAGTGGGAGATTATTGTATGTGTTGACCTGGTCCTTCCTGTGGAGCAAGGTGACAGAATTATTTGATTGTACGAAGAAGGCCATTGTTTACTAAATCCAGTTTTCAGCCATAACCAACTTCATGTTAAACTTGCCAACATGAAATCAGAAGCACAGAAAGATTAAGATTTTGCAAGTTGAAGAAAATAAAGGATTTTTTAATATATATAATTGAGTCCATAAAGACTTACTAAAGTATATTTAGTAGTATATTTGATATAGAGTATTGCTGGATGAGCCCTCAGCCCATCTAGTCCAGCATTGTGTTTCACATAGTGGCCTACATTCTCAAGCAGACACTGAGCACAAGGAGTTCACTTGTCCTTGACTCCCTACATAGTATGCAATAATAATATAATTATTATAACTTTCCAGTGGTCATTAATTTATTTTTCTCTGAGTTTATCGAGTTTTCTCTTTGTGGCCCATGATTCTAAAAGTGGAGAATAATTCTCATTACAGGGTATAGCTAGGATAGAATTGAATCCTAGTGAGAAAGCAGAATGAGTTCCTTTACAAATGCAGACTGAGATCAAGACTTCCATGAAGGGCAATAACAAACATTAACCTCTGCAGCCAGGTGAACATGCTTATGGGGCTTTCTTTGCTTCCAGGGACTTTGGCAAAAACTGGGCTCACGCCATGCTTCACTCCTTCACTGTTAGACTTAATAGCAGCTGAGAGGGAAACTATACTGTCACAGATATTTTTCAAATATGTTTTTCTCATTTCAGATATGGTCTGTTGGAGCGGTGTCAGGAATTGATAGAAGCTGGATATGATGTACGACAACCAGACAAAGAAAATGTTACTCTTCTTCATTGGGCAGCAATCAATAATCGTCTGGATCTTGTAAAGTAAGTTAGTTTACATATGTGAAAGAAGCCATGGCAGTAAAATAATTAAGTACTTATATTATTCGTTTTTTGGAAATATCTGCAATAAGAAAATGCAGTTAAATGAAGAAAAAACAAAGTCTACTTTTCAAATAATTATGGCACTGAGACTCCTGATTTTTAATTATTCACTTTTTTATTGCATGTAATGTTAAAAAAAATTAGTATACAGGAACTGCAAATGTGTGTCTTGTGTCTGTACTTTAAATGGTGATCCTGGAGTTGGAGCAGAATCCAAAGCACATTAAATGAGTGAAAAATCACCTGTGTGGTGTTCTAGCCTTAGCAACAGTGTAAAGTAATGCAGGTAACTTTTTTACTGTGAAACCTACACACACCTACCAGTTATTCTGCTGTAAAAGACTGGAAGATTTCCTCTGTTCTTGTTTTCACTGAAGGTGGAACATGATCTTAATTCTCCATCTCATGAAACTGAATGATGGATTTGTATTATGCAAGCCAAGCAGAAAGACACCAATATTTTTTTTTCTAAAATAAGAATTTTGGGGGCAGATTTATGTGATTGTAGTAGTTAAGAGCCACAGATGGGCCCCAAGGATTAGTGCTCTCTCACCCATGATCTCTAGCGACCTTGCAACAGTCTAATTCAGTAACCTGGACTTGGAAGATGACAAATTGCTAGATAAACAAAACAAAACATCATATGATTGCCAGAGTTCTATTTGAGTCAGTGCTGACCAAGAAGAAGAGAGAGACCATGTCAAGTGCAAACAGAAGTTTTGGGTATTTTGAATACAGATACTGAGGTGGCTAATTATAAAAAAGGAAGAAGAGTCCTTTAATATATCTACACCAGCCTCCCAAAAGAGAAAAAGGAATTGTACTTCCATAATAGCAAAAGTGGGGGGCTGGAATACAAAGGTGAAAATGTCAAAAATGTTGAAAGAGATCAATAAACAGTTCCAGTCCACAGCGGTGGCACCCTAAATGATCATCTCCAGCTGCCGGGCATATTCAATATCTTGCTTGGCCAGGAGCACCAGCAAGGGGATGGTGGCGTCCTCTGGTTTCTGTCACTGGCCTGTGAAGCAGTAGTGGTTGTTTGGGCCATATCACCCAGGTTCTTTTGCTTCCATCGCCACGTCTGCCGCCACCTCCATCAAACTAATGAACGTGTGTACTAATGAACGTGTGCACCTGGCCAGCCTGCTTGCCTCCTCTAGCAACAGCCATTTAGAAGTATTTCACTTGGTCTGGGATCAGTCAGTTATTGGTACAATGAAGACCATAGGGATCGTCCATTCTTGCCGGCCCGTCATTTGGACGATGTGGGTGATTCTCGCTTGCGCCTCTATTCCCGACTGCTATGTGGTGCTTTTCCTGGGGTATAATACCTCCTGCACCACCTGACCACTCCCAGTATCTTCTAGAACGAGCGAATCTGCCGAAGACAACCTCTGGAACACAGAGAACATGATTAGTTTTTCTGGGAGGGTCCAAATGACGGGCCGGCTAGAATGGACAATCCTTAAGGTCTTCATTGTACCATTCTCAGCTCGGCCCTTACATTTGGATGATGTGGGGCATACCCAAGCAACCATCCCACAGGGCAGGAAAAACACGTCCCTTCCAACACCAGCTCCCTGAGCCCCAGCACCTTACCACCTGACCATCTGGGGGCTGCAGGACTTGGTGGGCAAATGTGCATCCTCACCTCGGAACCTCTCCAATGCTGAGTAAAGATGGACGGGGAACTCCAAGCAGCTGCCTGGCAAATCTCCTCTATTGAGGTGTCCTCACTGAAAGTGATACTTGTGGCCTGTGACCTCGTGGAATGAGCCAACACTGGACCTGGCAGCTCCAGTCCCTTCTTATAGCACAGCACTATGTAAGCTCTTATCCAAGAAGCTATTACCTTGGCTGAAACCTTCTGTCCCTAATGGGCAGGAGTGAAGCAGACAAACAAACTGGAAGTCCCGTCCAGGTACATCCGAAGAGCCATCCTCACATCCAGGGCATGCCAACCCCAGTCCGTGTCTCTAACAGGGCTGCTCCAAAGCTGGAATATAAATCTGCTGCTCCCAGTGAAAAATCAAATCCACCTTCAACCAGAAGGCTGGGTCAAATCGTAACTCCACCCCATCTTGCCTAAACTTGCATAATGAAGGCTCCACCAAGAGAGCCACCAACTCAACACCCTCTGAGTAGAGGATATAGCCACTTTAAAGGAAAGCAACTTTAATGAAACAACAGTCAACAGTTCAAAAGGCTCTTTTTGTAAAACAGTTAACATTACATGCAAGTCTTAATAACTGGTTGCTCGGACATTTTCACACACACTGAAAATTCTAGAACCGCCGAGATTGCAGACACTTGCTTCCACAGGGTGTTCAGTTTTAAAACTTTTACCAATCCCACCTGTAGAAAAGCCACAGCTTAAACAGGGGAAGGGCCTGGGGAAACCCCATTAACCTGGCACCTGTCCCAAAAAAGCCTTCCAGGCCACATTGCAGATGTGATTCATAGAATCCCTCCACAAAGCTATAATTGTATCAGTGGCGTCTCTCGCCAATCCCATGCCCAGTAGGTATCTCCGCTGACATTCCACACCATCAGCAACAGCCATGATGGGTTGGGATGCAACAGGTCCTGTTGTGACAGCAGATCTTGGCACCCGTGGCAGTTTGTGTGGAGGTACTTAAGACGTGTCACGATGCCCAGCGTTCCAGTTAGTGCCTGCCCTCTCTAGGAGAAGCTTGGCCCTGTTAGGATGCTGAGTTCGTGCAACGGCCAAGTGAATACTACAGTGTGGACACAAAACACTGGTAGCAAGCGTTTCAACAGTAAACTAAAACAAGTTTATTATTATACACAAGCAATACTAAAAGGAAAATAAGGTTCAGGTATTTGTTGGTTTAACTCAGGTTTAACTCAGTAAGTCTCTTAAGGCTAGGAGCTACCCCTTTCTCTAAAGGAAAATAGTTCCCCTTTTAAAAGACAAACCTCTCCACATTCCTCCCCCTCTGGCTTGCTCTGCCACAGCTCAAGCCAAGCCAGTGTACCAGAACGTGGCTCCAGATGATCACAAGGCCCAGTCCGTCCTTGCTTGTCTGATCATCCAGCCTGGTCAGTTGCTATTGAAGTCTTCGTTCAAGATCTTCCAGCCAAAAGACCACTGGTCAGCTACTGGTTCCAGCTCCCTCAGGATTCAGCTCTCTTCTCCTTTCAGCTCTTGTACCAGCATGAAGACCTAGTCTGCTGTCTTCTCTGTTCAATTATACACATATCCCCGACCCTGATTGGCTGTAACCTCCTGGGGAAAACTGCTGCCATAAAATGCTGCTGGAAACTCCTGATTGGTGGGAACTTCTGCTCTAGCCCCTCCAGCACTCAGATCCCCGGACAGCTTTTCCCTCCAAAAAGCAGCTGCAACCAATCATTGCAGCAGGGCCCGCACAGGATTTCCCGCCCTTTTTGCAGCCCAAATCCCAGGGTTTGCAAAAGGCTGTTTGCACCAAGGCTGGCTATTGCAGCTTTGCAAGAAGCCTGCAAAGCCAGAAAGCAAAACAGTTTGCAGCCTGTACCCAGAAACCATCACAACATGTTCACCAGGAATGCAAACCAAGGCCCTTTTGGCCAAAAGGATCCACGAACAGCACATGTGCACCTCTGTCCCTGATAAGCTGCGCCACCGTTCCCAAGAATAAAAGCGGCGGGAAAGCATAAAGGATCCTGTCCGGACACGGTGCCAACAGTGTGTCCGCAGCCCAGTTAATGCTCACCTGAAATGAATACATTCTGTTAATATACTATTAACATGTAACAGGCTTTATTTAGATAACAGTACAACCATCTTTTTTTTAGTATTCATACTCTGTATATTTATACAACTACTACTTTCTTTTACACAGGTTCTTTATTTCCAAAGGTGCCGTGGTGGATCAGTTAGGAGGGGATTTGAATTCAACTCCACTTCATTGGGCTGTTAGGTATGAATTCACAAAAGCATGTATTTGAATATTTAAAAACCTTTTCACACTATTTCCAGAATGGAGAAACACTTGCAGTCTGAAAGGGAAATAGTAATCAGTGTCCATACCTGTCACACTGTTCCTTAATTTTAAATGATTGGCACACAGGGATTGAATCTCACAAATCTTTCTTTCTGTAACCTGTCCAATACCCAAAGGTCTTGTGTATGAGTCTTCCACGCACTCTTCTGGGTTTGCTTGGTTTGTGCACATCATGACCTTCCCCATTACATAAAAAAAATCAAAGTCATCAAGTAAGTTTCATGAACCACTTGAGGTTGTAGGCAATTTTGGTTCATTAATAAGTGCAAAAAAATCACTAAATTGGCACAATCATATCTAACAGTTGATTATAGCCCTGTTTCTATTACAAAATCCCCTTAAAGTCTATATGTCTTTCTTTGATTCAGTTTTCTACTGTTAGTTTGATCTGATTAGGTATATTCAGTTACAGTGGTACCTTGACATACGAGTTTAATTCGTTCCGTAACCTTGCTCTTATGTCAAATCGCTCGTATCTCAAAGCAATTTTCCCATTAATCCATTCCAGCTCCCAAAACACCACCTCAGTTGTTTTTGTTATGTACTGTACTGTATTTACATACTCGTATCTCAAATCTTGCTCTCATCTCAAAGCAAAATATCACTTGCTTGGCGGCTTGTATCTCAAAACACTTGTATGTCAGGGCACTTGTATGTCGAGGTACCACTGTATTCTATCAGTTATGGTTTTTACAGTTGACTGTTGGTATATTTTGTATTAGTACCGTAAATAAACCAGTATTATAGCATAGTTTAAAAATTAAAGAGAGTCACAATAATACAGTCCCATTACAAATGAAACTGTAGGTGTTGTAAAAGAGGGAATATTCTAAAAAGAGGCACTTCTGTTTCTTTCCAGACAAGGCCATTTGTCTATGGTCATATTGTTGTTAAAATATGGAGCAGACTCATCTCTTATTGATGGGGAAGGATACAGCAGCCTGCATTTAGCAGTGCTTTTTCAACACATGCCCATCATTGCTTACCTCATATCAAAGGGTCAGGTATGTTAGTATGATAACTTTAGTTTTTGATGGTAACTTAATTTTGTGTTGGTGCTTTTATAAATCCTTATTTTCAAATAGTTTGTATTTGAAAATTTGTACCTTTATTACTCAGAGTCCCTGACCTTTTTCCAAAGGAAATTTGCATCTGCCAAGAAAATTGCATGGATGAGTCCATGTAGTCACCAGGAGCTGACTCTGACTTAGCAGTACTTGGCAGCAACTTGTTCTGTTTTGAAACAATCTGTTTTATGATAGAATTGGTATAAGTTGTTTTGACTGCATATTGTCATTTAGTCTTGAATAAATCCTTTGCATGAGTCAGTCTTAAAAGTTTATTTAAAAATTCATCTGCACAGAAACAGTTACTTTTATCCAGGGTTTTGGAATATGAAACTGTGTTTGGTTTGTATCCTTCTCTTCTGTTTTTTATGGATCTGCTTTACATATATGTTATTATATCTTAATATGCTGTCTTGTCTAGTCATTCTTAGTTCTTTGTAAGATGGGTGGGATAATATAAGAAAATGAAGTTAGACACAGCATATTTTTAGAGGAATTGCATATTTTTCTGAAACCACATATAACAATTCCTACATTTCCATATAATATTCTTGCACTAGAGTAAATGTTTTGGCTCAAAGAGAGAGAAGTGTAATGCTAGCAGTATTACTGATATTCATGAAACTTAGGTATGAATTGCGTTTCGTCTAGCACAAATCTTATTTTTAAAGTACATTGTGTTGTAATACTTGCAGTTGCAGCCATAATGATGATGATGATGATTAAAGTTTTTTAGATGTAGAGCATTCCTATAAATGCCTTATGTTTTGAGGTGTCTCTTCACCGTAGTATTTCCAGGTTATTCTGTGAACTCTTGAACTTCATGGATATGAACAAATAATGCTTGTGGTTTCTACTAGGATAAGAAAGCAAGAGATGTCCAACTTCTGAAAACATGACTAAGGAATTAAGCACAGTCTTAGTGACAGAATAAGAAACTGCTAATCATAAACCAGTTTGAAAAAAGTCCATATAAAGTCCTCCTTTCTCACTGAGGGAGCACCTTTGGCCAAATTTCTCAGGAGGAAATATTTCTCTTTTTTTCCCCACTTCATTTTTGCATTAGGCCAGGGGAGCTATAACCTGAATCTGAGAAATGTCAACACTTCAAGGCCTGGGAAACAGGAGGGGGCTGAGGAGTGATCTTTCCTACCCAGAGCAGTTGGTCTGGCTCCAGATGAGTAAGTTTCTCCTTGGCCTAGAACACAGTTCAAGTGAGATTTACTTTTGTCTGAGAACTAGTAAGGGAAATAAATTCTATTGGTTATGCTTTCTGTTCTCCCTTGTATCAACTTGTATGTCGCTAAGAGTCATTTTGTTCCAGTAAACAATATTTTGATATACTAATGAATCATGCTCTGGGGAATTGACACTGAGACCTGTTCTGGTGAAAACTTCACTCTCTCATAGTCCCCCCCCTCCTGTTTTCCAAGTTCTTGTTTGCACACAGATCTCACAACGATGTAATTGTGAGTGGTTAAGTAAGTTCACACCTCAATTTATTTCAGTGTAGGATTGCTGCTTTATGGCTCACACATTCATACCCTTTTCCATTTTAGAGTGTAGATACAGCTGATCGCAATGGACAAACACCTCTTATGCTAGCAGCCCACAAAGTAATTGGGTGAGTAATATGTGCAATAAATTTTTAAAGTTTTTTTACAAGTTATGTTCAGTGAGGGCGCGGAGAATTCAACAAAACTTGCTGGTTTGCAAAACTATTCAGATATTTCAGAAGGAAATAACACATGACATAATAATTACTGAAGCAGGTATTGAAAACTTACTTGGAAGAGGCATGTTGTTATGGACAATATAGTGTGCCACTCTTAAGTTTAATTTTAAAAAATTAAAGCATTCATATTCAGACTTGTTTGCCACATTGCAGTGATATTTTCTTGATAAAAAGGTACATTTTTGCTACTTTTTACAAACTGCTTTCAATTTTTCCTAATGTATCGAAATTCTTCAAAGAAATAATTTGGTGTCAGCCTATCTTATCATAACTATCATACCTCCTAAAACCATATCACATGAGAATTGTAAAACAGTTGCAAAACATTGTTTATATTCTTAATACCCCCCCTCCCATTATGCAATATCCATGAGGGCATAATCTCTCAGATAAAATTATCCCTCATTTCTGCTGCCTCCAGACAGTGGCTGGATATAGTGGTTAGAAGCAATAATGCAGGGAACTGCTCCTCTGCTATTACTGCTTCCTGCCTAGACAGCTACTTCATCTTTGCTTGCTTCATATTATGCAGTCAGGGCAATTCAGGTGCTGTCAGATTCCCACATGTGCCCACATGTGGCCAACTGTTTCAGCTTCCGTGCATGTGGGCTGGATGGAGTCCCTGTAGTGGCTTTGTCCAGAAGGTAGGTGACAAACCTAAAAAGTAGTATTGCTGGGAAACCCACAACCAGTGTTGGGGTTTCCAGCAATATTATTTTTTGCTTTTTCTTGAGGGGGGGGGGAGTGGAGCTATGGTGGGGTTTCCTATGATACATAAGGTAACCCTACTGTAGCAGTACCACAATGGTACTATATTTGCCCCATCGAGACAGAACGTTAGACATTTCTGTATCATGTGTATTATATTCTTCTCTTTGTCATCAAACATTATTTAACAGTTTCTTTAAAACTCAAAAAAAATTCAAGGCGTAGAATTTGAAAAGAAAAGAAGACATGCAAATGCAACCATCTTTCCCAAATTCCTAGTATACAAAGAACTCTACCCCCCCCACCCACCCCCAAACCCAGAAGAGCTCAGAAAAATGAGGAACAATCACTAAAGAGGCCCAATTTCTGGCCACCATTTTCTACCTTCTGCTTTGGAGTAACATAGAGAAGAGTCCCTGATATTGAATAAAGAATCCAGACAAGGTTGTATGGGTGAAGATATTGCATTAGATACTCACAGAAAGAATTGTCTATAGTATTTCTTCTACATCTTTAATTTGTGACTGAGAGATAATCACACATCACAGCAATAGAAAATAGCTATTGATCATGACAGGGCATATGCAGCTTCATTGCTTTATATACACATGTTCAGTTTCTAGCATTACTACTTACAACCCGAAGCTGTGAAATATTTCTCTCTTTCAATTCCATGAGCTGTACAAATAATCTGATCTGGGATTAAACATTTCCTATCCTCCTAGGTATAAATACAGATAAATAAAAATGTTTTTCTAGATGTATTGTAAGGGCCTGTCCCCAAGGAATAAAAAGTCTGCCAAGACTCTCCTTTTGCCTCTGAGCGCCCCCAAGCCAGGGTTTTTAACGAGGTTCCAGTGCTACAAAACGTGGAAAACGCGCGACAAAATACATGCACTTTAAACAACACTTCCAGCACAAGAAGTCATTTTCCAGCACGAGAAGTCATTTTGGGGGGGGGGGGGGAATCTGGGAGACGAACAGAGAACCGATCGCTGTTTTTCCTTTGGACTTGTCAGGGGTTGTCTTCCTGGTTGTGGCCGCGCCGAGCGCAGTCCCTCCCCATTCCCACTGACACCCTATCAACAAGAGCAGGGGTGGGGAGAAAAAGATGCGCGCAAAGAAAACAGGGATCCTATGGGGATGGAAGGTGCGTTAAAAACACGCATTTTCCTGAGCCTCATGCGGACGCTTATTCCTGATTTGCATGGCACTTTTAAAGTCCACTTCAATAGAGTGACAGTAGAGTAACAGTAGAGAAGTAAATAAGTCTTTTGGGGACTCAGCCTAAGAGGTCTTCTTCAATGTCTTTTGATACTTTTAATTATAAATGGAAATTCTGGACTTTCTCTCATGTCCTGGATTTCAGCTGTACATGTTTTACTTCACATTTTTAGATTTTCTTTGTCAGAAGAAGCTCAAAAAAGAGTACTATGGTACTTTGAAGATGTAATAGAATATAGAGTTTCCATAAGTCATTTTGTTTTATGTATTCTTCTGTAATATCATGCCTGGAATAGTGCTATGCTTTGCTAGTATTTTGTATATTCTTATTTTACCTAGGACGGAACCTACTCGCTTTCTCTTAAAGTTTAATCCTTCTCTCAGAGCTGTCGACAGCATTGAGAAAAATACAGCATTGCATTGGGCTGTTAAAGCAGGAAATGTTAGTGCTGTAGATGTTTTACTAGAAGCAGGTTCCAGTCTGGACATAAAAAATATAAAGGTATGTTTAGGTTTACATCATCAAACAGCCTTATGAATTTTAAAAATGTGGCACTTTTTCAAATTTGTACTTAGAGTTACAGTATATCTTCTATTATTCTAAAGGACATCTGTTGTTAATATTTATTATTGTTTAAAAAGTAAGTATGTGGAAGGCAAAGCATTTTATTCATCATTTTCTCTGTTTGAAAAAAAGGAGTAGAGATGACAGCAAGAGGAAATCAATTTGAGAAGAATTTTCTAGAATAAATCCCTTTCATAGTTTCACCATTCTTCCATTTATTTTTTAAAATAGGATAGAAGCAGAAATGTGGGATTGTAGCACATTTATAATTAAACTGTGACTAGAACTTAACAAAGAGTTACTTCTTCCAGCACAGATGTAACTCCATGTCTGTCAGGCTGGCCAAAGCTGGGACATAGCATATCCCCCTAGTTTGGAGAGCTGCCCTTGATACTCCAGTGTCATAGATGGAGATCTCCCTTTGGCTGGTGGGACTTCATTTAAAGGAAGGTTTAAATTCTTCTTAGAAGTCTCTGACATCCAGCATTGACTTTTTGGAGTTTACAATATGTTGTTGCAGAACACTTGAAAGAGCTCCTCCTATTTAAACCAACCAGCCGTGGGACTATTTAGTTGCTTCTTGGATATGTGACTTCATCATTCATAAAGTAGATCAGTTTATTTTGGTAATAATACTATATAAAAGAGTTAACATGCCATATCCAGATTAATTTGCCTAAAGCTAATATGTCTGGTAATCTCATTTGTATTATGTTTTTAAATGTCCCTTGTATATGCATTGAAGATTGTATTTTTTCAAGTTCCACTAGAATAATTCCATTTGAAAATGTAGGAAAAGGGAAGTGCTTGTGAAATAAAGCAGATAATCCAATTTGACATTTTTCTAATTTTGTCTTTAAAGGGAGAGAGTCCACTTGACCTTGCTCATCAAACAAAAAATCGTTTAGTTATTCATTTGCTTTCTGAAGAAGAAAAACTGAGAGCAAGAAAAAGATCCAGATTTCTGAGGATTTTGGGAAAAAATGAGGTATAATGCCCCAAAATCAATATTTTTGTTTATTTAAAAATTTATATCCCACCCTTCACCAAACATTCTCAGGGCAGGTCACAACAGTAAAAAGTAAAGCACATAAAACATTTAAACTTATTTAAACTACAACCCTCTCTCCTTCTATCTCTCCTTCCCACCCACCAATCTATCCTCCCTGGCAGGACAGCACACCTGTATTTTTGTTGAAGTTACTAGCAGGTTCAGCGTCAAATAATGTGTAGTGCTGAAGGAAGTATCAAGAAGGTGCTAGAAACAAGGGGGAGATAACTTGCAGTGGTTGTAATAAAAGGAGAATCTTGTGTGCTTTTTGTGACCCTAACCCTAGAGCAAATCCAGTTTGGTCTAGTGGTTAAGGAGCCAGACTTTTATCTGGGAACACCAGGTGTGATTCCACCCTCCTCCATGAAGCCAGCTGGGTGACCTTGGGCGAGTCACAGCTTTCTTCTGAGCTCTCACAGCCCCACCTATTTCATAGGATATTCTGTTGTGGGGAGAAGAATAGAAAGTTTCATCAGCTGCTTTGAGTCGCCTTAAATGGGTGAGAAAAGCAGGGTAGAAAAGCCAACTCTACTACTATATTGTAAAATGTAAAAGGTGAAAGATTTATACAGTCTGAAGAGAAACCAGAGATCAGATCCATTGGCAAGCATGGGGGAGGGATGGGTAAATTTGATATAGTAGATTGGATGGATTTGAGGAGAGATTATTATGTAATAATGTAATAATTATGTAATACTAGTATGGCTTAACATAACATATTGTTGAACACAGTAAAATGGAGGGGGGAATACTATTTTGTAGATGGTGGTATGGAAAGGAAAACTTCCTTAGTAATTCGCTTTGTGGTTTCTGCTGCATGTGGATGGGTGGGATTGCAAAAGTACATTCACCTCTGCTGGCTTCCAGATTTCCTGTGGTGACAATTTGCACAGAGCAGTGCACCAGAGGCCCTTAGCGTTTCTGTTGGTGCTGGTCACATTCCACTTCCAGGCACCTGATGACTGGCAGTGTGGTGCCCTCATAGGCAGAGTCAAGAGAGTACATTGACTGGTCTGGCATCCTATATGCCCATGCTACTTGCAGACAGCTTCGGCATCAGGATGTTGTGGAACTGGTTTCTAGATAGGATGTGGTTACAGCCTATATCACAGCTAATGTGTGCCATATAAAAATACAAGTGTGGTATTATGGTAATTCCTCCCATTAATTCTAAGACCTGTACAATTTCCTCTTTGGATTTGAACCAGAAAACAATAGTCAAAGAAACAATAGTGATCCTAGAGAGACTGCAGATATTGTTTATTTTAAAGTAAATAAATGCATCCTTTTAGTGGCTTTTAAAATCTCTTGAGCCCGGTTTTTCACAGTGTGATCTTCTGTGATTTTTCTTCTTCCACAGGAAGTCATTATCATTGACTTTTTGCTGCCCTCCATAGTGAGAGGGTCAAAAGAGATAGTACACTCTTTTGCCATTATAGGCCACCTGACTTTCCTCTTTCTTCTCTTTTTTAGAAATACTTTCCTTTTCTGCTTGATTACTAGTTCTTTCATTGCTCTCTTCCAATCAACTTGTTACAGAATTACTTTATTTTGTTGTAGTTCTTGATGATGCTAATGCCATCATTAGTGTTGCTATGGGCTATAGGACGGATTGTGGATTTAAATTCTGATTCCTGGCTGCTGAAAGGATTCCTGTTGGCCTTCATATCTGTCATGGCATCCCTATTTGCAAGGTATGTACATTTAGATTAGAATTCTGGTAGTCATTTCTGCTGTAAAGAAGTTCAGGAAGAAGCCCCATTATTAGTTTACAGTTTAAAGGACCATGTAGACTGTACCTTAAGTGATCAACAATGATTTGCAGCAAATCTTGGGCTTGTGTGTCTTTCCCTACCTTTTTGTCCTCCTTCATGCATAAAATATAAGGTCACTAAATGTGTACAGGTGTGTGGGTGTGTGGACGGACAGATGGATGGATGGATGGATGGATGGATGGTTGGAATTAATTACTTATCTGTAGCAGAGTCACACATAAGAATCTACAACTAATATATTTGAGAGTGACCTCCATGTAAAAGAAAAGTAATGTGAGAAACAATTCCTGTTATTTTAAGTACCCAATCTCCATTGATTTCAACAATTCAGATTTAATTTTTAGTAAGGACAAGTTGAGATGTTGAAGAGACCTTTGTTTTTGCTTTCTAAATGAGTCTTTCCAAACATTGAGATTATACATTTTCCCAAATATGTAAGATAACACAAACTAAAAATAATACTTAAAAAACCATTAAAAAAGAGATTATACGTTCTCCCTTTCCCTCTCCATTTTATTCATGTGCAAGACGCCGAGTAGAAAAATGCCTGCCCCTACTGTACAGCAAACCGAGTCTGTGTTATAAATGAACACCAATGAATTCTGAGCAGTTAATCAAAAGAGGGTTACATTGTTCAGACATGTCACCATTATCTAATTTTGTAACTGGGATGAAATATAATCCAGTAAGAACATAAATGATGCACAAAAAATGTAAGTATTATTTTTAAGAACCATTTTAATTGTTTTTAATTTCTTTTTCAGACAGTTTATAGAATACAAAAAACTGAATTACCTTCCATTAGCATTTCTGGTTGGTTCTGTCTTCTGGATCTCTTGGACCTGTTTAATCTGTTTCATACCTGATATCCTTTGTTTTTGTTGAGTGGCACGGATAAAGCATTCTTGTGGGTGTTCCTTGAAATAAAAATCACAGGATTTTAATATCTTAATTCTGATGAGAATGTTTTCTAGAATTATGATATAATTCTGTTGTTCTATAATTAGTTTTAATTACCGAAAGTAAATAAAATTGTATTTACATGTAGTAGAAAAAAGCATCCAAATGACAATTCAGAGATATTAGAGGTGGTGCTGTCACCTGCATGTGTGCTCATTCCATCTCTAATGCAAGGCAAAGGCCAGAAAATGCACTTCCAAATTGCATTGGAGATGGGATGGGAACGGGTGAGAACAACTGATACCATATGCTACCACCTATGAGACACTTTTAAGATAGATTTTTTACTATATGTTCTTGATGTTTTGCATATTTTTGTGATAGCAAAATGATAATGCTAATGAAAGCCCAATCAACTTCAGACTAAAGAAAAAGAGGAAATAAAATAACTCCTAAAGTAATGGAAAATGAAATAGGCAAACCACTCAGTGAGATCGTATGGTGTGACTGTGGAAGAAGGGTCTGCATTACTAATATGTAACAGGAACTGTGAAGGAGAATGTATGAAGAAATGAAAAAATAGGGGAGCAAAAATGCCTATTCTGAAACTTGTATTTAAAAAATTACTATTGTAGCAGGTCAAACAGCAATCTCGTGGTCACTGTTAACGTTTTCCAGATTTGCTAGCATATTGGGAGTAACATTTTAACGTCATCTTTTAGGATTTAAATTGGCTCATCTGGAATTCCATTAATCAGCCTTGATGCTGACAGTGTTTCCTAAGGCCCTCTTGACCTCACTCTCCTGGATGTCTGGCTCCAAGTTGCTGGCCTCACCATCATGGTTCTCAATGATAGTAAAATCTTTCTTGTATAGTTCTATGTATTGTTGCCACCTGTTATGTAACTATTCTGCTTCTACTACCCTTTTTGTCTTTTATTGTGCCCAACAGTGGCCACAGGATTACTGTTTGTACTTCTACAAGAAGGGGTACATAGTAAAATAGGAAAGTTTGCTGATGATACTAAATTATTTAGGGTAGTAAAAACCGAAAGAGATTGCCAAGAGCTCCAGAGGGATCTCTTAGCATTCGGTGAGTGGGCAACCAAGTGGCAAATGTGCTTTAATCTTAACAAGTGCAAAATAATGCACATTGGGACCAAAAATCCAAATTATGTCTATAAACTGATGGCGTCTGAGCTTTCTGCAGCACAGCAGAAAAGGGACCTCAGGGTTTTGGTGGACAGTTCAATGAAGGTGTCAACCCAGTGCGCAGCAGTAGCGAAAAAATCAAATTCAATGCTGGGAATAATTAGGAAGAGAATAGAAAACAAGTCAGCAAGTGTCATTTTGCCTCTTTATAAATCTATGGTGAGGTCACATTTGGAATATTGCGTATAGTTCTGGTCACCACACCTTAAAAAGGATATTGTGGAACTAGAGAAGGTGCAGAAAAGGGCAACCAGAATGATTAAGGGTCTGGAACACCTCCCTTACGAACCCAGGCTGCAACGTCTAAGCCTCTTCAGTCTAGAGAGACGGCGTTTAAGAGGGGACCTGATTGAAGTATATAAAATTATGCATGGTATAGAAAAGGTAGATAGAGAAAATTTCTTTTCTACACACTTACCTTTACTTGCAGTCATCACACTCATGATCAGAACCTCAGCCAACTCCTGTCTTGCTTTTATTTTCTGTATAGAGTTTTTCCATCTGTGTCTACAAAGTATATAATTATCTGCTTGTTCCTGTTACTCCAATTATTTTTTTAATTTTCTACTTTTGCATTTCAGTCATCTTTGATGAAAGTAACATCTTTTTAGTGTGTGTTAGTTCTTGAAAGTGATACAGGTCTTCATAGAATTGGTCAGCTGTAGCATCAGTGGCTGGATCATAGACATGGAGTACTGTGATTCTGAGTGGGTTGTCTTGTCTTTTTTAAGATGGCAACCCAATAATGCTTGTCTCAATAATGCTTTTCTCATCTTTTTTTGGCTATGATACTTACTCCATTCCTTCTGAAGGATTCTTCCCACAGGAAGCAGATGTAATGATTATCTGAATTAAATTTTCACATTCCAGTCCATTTTAATTGACTCCGAAGATGTCAGTATTTTGTGTTGACATCTCATGTTTGACCCCATCCAGCTTATGTTGATTTATAAATCTTACACAGTATTGTGCTTTACAACACTGGACTTTCTTTTCACCACCAGAGACATCCATAGCTGAGCCTCATTTTGGCTTTGACCTCTTTCTGGTCCGACTTCTAGTTGCCCTCTGCTGTTTCCCAGTAACATTTTGGACACCTTGTGAACTGAAGAACTTGTCTTCCAGTGTTGTATTATTTTTCCTTTAGGCTGCGTCCCCAAAAGACTTATTTGCTTCTCTACTGACCCTCTATTGTCACTCTATTCAAGCGGACTTTAAAAGTGCCATGCAGATCAGGAATAAGCGTCCGCATGAGGCTCAGCAAAATGCGCGTTTTTAACGCACCTTCCGTCCCCATGGGAGTTGTGTTTTCTTTCTGCACATCTTTTTCTCCCCGCCCCTGCTCTTGTTGATAGGGTGCCAGTGGGAACAGGGAGGGATTGCGCTCGGCGCAGCCACAACCAGGAAGAACCCCCCGACAAGTCCAAAGAAAAATAGCCATCGGTTCTCTGTTCATCTCCCAGATCTTCCGCCCCCCCCTCTCCTCCCCGTCCTCAGGCTCTTGCTGCAGAAGCTGCGTGACGATGGCTGCAAGACGTTTTTACCTGTACAGCGCACGATCGCTCATTCACTCTCACCACTTTTCCCTGTTATTGCTGTCAAAATCCACGATTCTGGCTCTTTAGTTCTGAGGTTTAGAAAGGGAAGCTGCTTGTGTTATTGCTGTGTGTGTAGGCTGCAATCCCCGCCCCTTTTGCCATGGGGCGTCTCCAAGGTAAATGTTGCGAGGAAAACCCGCAACTTCCAAAAAGAGTGCTGAAAGTCTTATTTAAAGGGCACTTTTTTGGTTGCGGGTTTTCCTCGTTTTGTAGTGCTGGAAGCTCGTAAAAACCCTGGCATGGGGGTGCTCAGAGGCAAAAGAGGATTTTTAGCAGACTTTAAATTGCTTGGGGACAGGGTCTTAGTGTCTGCCTGTAGTAGACAATCAGTTTCTTGGCAAGGATACTGGAGTGGTTTACCATTTCCTTCTCCATTTCATCACTTTTGGTCTGAACTTTCTACTATTACTTTTTTTTTTAACTTTCTACTATTACTGTCTTTCTTGGATAACCCTTCATAGAATAACTTATAGCTTCATTGAGATGCATAAATGTCTCTGCCAGTGAATTGTATGGGAATCTTTGGTTAGACTAGTGGACTGTGCAACCACTGCATATATCTTTTTGTTTACATCTTTTGCTGTTTTCAAAAGAATCACATTTGGCATAAATAGATCTAAGCTTTACATCAGAGCATCTACTGCTATTAGTCTCTGTCAGCACTTAATGACTCGAAAGGAAACAACTTGCGCAGAATCAAATCTTCTTTAATTGGATTGCTGTCCATGTAGCTTGATAGATATACTACTTCTCTTCGCAGCAGCATTTTTTCCCAGTCCCACTGATAGTAGGGAAATCTACAGATAATTTGTTGTTCTGTTAGTCCAAGACATGTTTTGTGCCTAAGAAATTAATGACATTTTGTTAGATTGCACCGTGGCTAAGCGGGCTTTTTTTCAGATTGGGGTCTTGATGTGGCCATTTAGCTATGTTCTATTAGGACATAGTATATCACTGTTTTTGACATAAAATTGCTAATTATGCAAGGATGTGTTGTGAACAACGTGAATTTGAGTATTATTATATTAACTCATCCAACTATAGAAAAGAAAACCAAGATTGGAAGAAAATGTAGTTACTATTTTAAGTATTAATTGATTGTAGTAATAATTACTATTTCAGTGTTAATTAATTTATCGCTGAAGTGACATCTCCTTCTGGCATGCTTTCTAATATCTCATTATTGCAATTATCTGGATTAATTACTGTGAACTGCTGGTGCATTTTCCAGCTAAGGTATTTAGAATTGGTGATGTGGCTACAGCAGTGTTATGATTCTTATCTTTTATTTACAAAATGACTGCAAATGAGGTTATTGTCATTCTTTGTTTCAGGCACTAAGCCATTGCTTGTGGTAGGTGCTTGTGGTAGGTTTGTTCATCTTTTGAAAATGTCAGTTCAACTGAAGGGATGCTGAGGAATTGGATTTATTTCCTGTTTTGTAGAAAAATGCTGTTTAAAGTCATAGCAGAACTCACAAATTCAGAAATTTGCTGTAGAAAACAAGCTGCCAGAAAAGACTATGGTTGCAAAAACAAAATGTTGTGGAATGATTTCATTCAATATCTCGCAAGATCATAAACAATTAAAGCTCATGTATACTGAAATAAGTGTTCCTGCTGATGGCAAGAAAAGAAATAAAGCTCACGTTTGCAAGAATATTTATTAGTTGACTTAAAGTAATGTTAGTAATATTAAAATATAAATCTTAAACATTAAAGATAACGGCAGATGGCTATACAGTGTAGCAGTTCTAAGTTCTTATTATGTTGAACCTTGAAGAACTATAGCATTTCAAGTGGGAGGTATTGGGGGCTGGAAGAGGAAATATGCATCTTAGCCAAGCTCAAAACAATGTTTTGATTCAACACCTTAAGATTTGAAGATGCATTTCTATTACGCTAGAGATATATGCAAAACTTGTTACAGTCTTAAATTTTTATGTCAACTATTGCTCTTAATTTTCAACAGTATGTGCACATGAGGTTGTATCTGTGTTTGGCTTTTTAATTTTAATAAAGCTTTCCAAGGTAGCTTTTTAACATTCCTTATGGGGTGTTTTGAGGGGTGAGGTTGGAAGACAGCAAAAATTGAAAACTGACATGTGCTCCTTAGCTAGAAGACACATTTTTCAGGTTCAATTCTTCACCTTCCCTTCAGTTTTGGCATTGTGGGCCTTTTTTATTACTTCTACAGAACTGTCAGAACTGATCCTGGATACATTAAGACTTCCGAAGAAGAGAATAAAAAGGTATTTTTGTTCAAACAGAATATGTGATATGTTTTCCTATATTATATATATATGTGTATGTATGTGTTTCTGCACATACACATGTGTGTGCGTGCATTGCCTTGGACAATATTTTTTAGTGTTTTCTTCATAATCAAGTTTCACTTAATATTTATGAATGACAGAAATCTGGAAAAAGCTGCTTCCTCTGCATGCAATTGTAATACAGTTTTACAAGAAACTCAGGGATACTACCAGTGTTTCTGTAAGGGTATTTGGAATGGGCTGAAGCTTCAGCGGAAAGCCTTCCTTTGATCTTACCAAATCACAACCAGTACCAAATATGCAGTGGTATCACTGCAGTCACTTAGAGTGAATAAGGGCAATCCTAAAACAGGATAGAGTTCCTGTATTCACAATAATACATGTATGCAATATTCAAAGAAAGGTATGTTCTGCAAAGAATGGCAATTACTGGATGTTTTAATTCCCATCCAGCTGCTACAAAATGTTGGAAGTGTTTATTTTAGGAGATAGGGAAAGGAAACAGGATAGGAAAGCCAACCTGATAGATTTTTTTTAACAGGAATCTATATTATCCTGGGGAAGAGGAGGTACCATGTATTTCTGAATTTTCAGGTTTAATCACTCTTCCATATACAAGGAGAAAGAGGATGATTTGGAGAAAAAGTGAACTGGAAGAAGAAAAAGACACTTCCTCCCATTTAACTAGCTATCATTCAGAGCAAAAGTATACTTTTGAAGTTCTTGAAGCATAAAAAGTGTCATCTATCTTTCAGAATATAATTAATCTTGGAGAATCTGGTTCTTTGGATTTCAGAACCTTTTGCACATCATGCCTTGTAAGTTTTTCTTATCTAATTTTGTTTTTTATTGCATATGTATTTCTTTACATTAGTACATAAAACAAAGCATACATAGATTCCTGTTGTATGGTGATGCAAGGTGTTGCCTTTTTTGTCACTGTCACCATGTCACAATTTTGTTTCATCCACATAAAAGTAAATAAAGCATCATCGTAAGAATTAGGATGGAAACATAGGTAATGGTATCTCCATTCATCAATACTGATGTTCTGCACAAGCTTGAGAGCTTTCCCGTACAATCCCTTTATGATTGCTGTTGCATGCCCTGTGTGTGGGAAAGAAAACTAGTCTAGGAGAACATAAGCAAACACTTGATGATTCAGCATAGAACTTTGTTTACACCATCATCCTTGTCCTTACAGTAGTCAGCTGGGAAACTATAGAAACTTCCGGCAAAGAAGAGGCATTTCATATTACAGTTACACATATAATTGTCTTAGAATCTGATTCCCCATTCCCATCCCAAGGTATACATCTGTAGCTCCACTTTTAAAGGGTAAAAAGACCTTTAGGACATAAGATGAGCCCTGCTGGATCAGGCTACAGCCCATCTAGTTCAGCATCCTATCTCACACAGTACAGTAGCTCATTAGTTGCTTCTGGGCATTTTTGCAGACATAAAAGGCAAAACATTCACCTGCTCTCAGATCCCTGCACATGGTATCCTGCCTGTCTCTTCAAGCTGGAGGCAGCACCTAGACATCCATTCTTTTTGAATTGGCTGAAATCGATGAAGGGGTGCGATTTTTATGTTTGTGTGCTTCATTAACATTTTTCTAAACAATCAGATAAGAAATTAACCAATGTGTTAGAGTTAATTTAAGTTAAGAAGTAGTTGCTCGATGCCAGAAAGCAGCAAATTCTGTCTTTAAAGTAACCATTAAATCGAGTCCATTAACACATGGAATTTTTGAGTTTCTTTTTTCTGGCAGTGATACTGGATCACCATGTGTCTCTCTGTATACCAGACCACACTTCGGACATTTGTGTCTCAGCCTAGCCAAGCCACAATTGGCAAGCAGAAGCTTTCATAGATGTCAAGGCTGGAGAAGGGGGGGGGGCATCTTGTCATTGAGAGGAAGTGAAATGTGGTCTGATTCAGGCCACTGATCCACTATATTATCCTGGGGAAGAGGATAGAGCAGCTTGACCCAGCTTGAAGCTCTCAGTGCCCTAGCAACTCACTGAAGCTTACAATGTACCCTTTTCTCTGGCTCTGTTTTATTATTATTAGTAGTAGTAGTAGTAGTCTTCAGGTTTACTCTTCCTAACTAGCCTGAAGTGTGTCGACCAAAAGCATTCTCAGGCCATCACCATCTTATTTGTTCTCTTGAGGTTCTATGACGTGCCAGGTAGCTTCCATTACCCAACCAGGTAGTGTTGTTTGAGTGATGCCATAGTGGAGGAGGCCCCACTATTGACTGTAATTTGTCAGAACCAGGGGAGGAGGCACATGATGCCAGGGGACCTGACATAAGTACAAACAGGTTGCAGAGGAAAAGGAAAATTGGGGCATTCAGAAAACGTGGGCCAATGACAGAAGCAAGCTAAACCCTACTACTCTTTTGTTTTCTGAAGACAGGGTAGTATGGTTTCCATCTGTAAATATCG
Source organism: Aspidoscelis tigris stejnegeri (assembly GCA_023333525.1). Taxonomy (NCBI): domain Eukaryota; kingdom Metazoa; phylum Chordata; class Lepidosauria; order Squamata; family Teiidae; genus Aspidoscelis; species Aspidoscelis tigris. Next base: position 44,427,893 of record JALMGA010000003.1, on the reverse strand, counting down.
ATGCTTATGATTTCAGGCCTTTCCTTATACACAGACCCATTTAGCTCTCTGCTGGCCTTTCCCAAGCTAGTAACTCTCCCACATGGCCCACCAGCAATGGGGGACTTCTTCTCCTAGTTACTAATCCTTTGCCATTTATTTTAGGAACCTAAAATATAAAAGTTAGCATGACATTTGTGAATAATTTGGAGCATGACTTTCTGCTGTCTTTCTGACCAGGTGAAAAAACCTTTGAGATCCATGCACTGCCACTTTTGCAATGCATGTGTAGCTAGATATGACCAGCACTGCATGTGGATTGGACAGTGCATAGGTAAGTTTATTTTTACACAGCTGGAATATCTTTGATGCCAGAATGTTTTAGAATACCTGAAGGGAGAACCCTTAATAGTTCACATAAAGACACTCTTAGGAGTTCTGAACTATATAAGGAAATGTTGACAAGGGCTACAAGGAACTGCAACAAACTCTGTTGTACTTTTTAGAAAATTACAATATTATACAGTAATTTTATATACAGTATAAGGATGCATTTTTTAAAATAAAGATGTTTAGTTAGCTCAGGAACGCTTAATCATGCTCTTTTTAGGATATTTATAGTGAGGAGAAAAGAGAACTTCATATTATACACTCATCTCTTTTTTGGTGTGTGTATATATAAAACTAGTATTGCAATTGTAATATTAACTAGTGTTTATCGTTTTTTTCTAATATAGGTGTTGGCAACCATTATTATTTTCTTCTTTTTCTCGTTTTCCTGGCTTTGGTGAATATTTGGGCTGCATATGCAACAGTTCTGTGTAAGTATCCCACAAATTCTGGTACTTTGCTTCCTTGAAATGCTATTGAGTATTGTGTAACATTTAATTGACGGAGGTGCTGTGTTGTGCTCTTGCTAATTTTTTTTTAATGGAGGCTGAAGTGTGAAATAATGTGATCAGAAGAAATGACCATGTTTGCAGTTATTCTTGCAGATTTTGTGGCTTCCGGTGCCCATGTGAAGTGTCTTATAAGGCTGTGGAGCAAATGACTGCCACTTTATTAGAGAAGTTTGTATGTGTATAATCCTATTTTTGAGAAGTCTATCTTCATTTCAAAGATTTGTCCTGTAAACCTAACGTAGGTGACAATGAAAGAGCTGCTACTAGATTGAAGTGGTTGTTTTGGTTGCTAAATATTCACACAGCTCTCCTTTGGGTAAAATTTCACAGTGGATCTCCTAAATAGGTCATCATTATCAGATCTTATTTAAAATTAAAATTCCTTTTCTTAGATTGGTCGGGACACTGCAGAACAACATATTGGAAAGATGGAGCGTGGGGTGTCTTCACACAGATTGCATCTTGTTCTCCTTGGGTGCTGTACATTTTTATTCTAATTTGTTTTCATGCAGCATGGTCTACATCGTTGCTAATCCTTCAGCTTTATCAGGTATTTTTTTAAAAAAATTAACCATTTGCAAAGTGGTCCAACTTTAAAGCTATTAAAATGATCAAACTGACAGTAAGAACCAAATAATTTTTCACTAGCACTGTATGTTTTTTAAAGGAGGGAACAAGTACTGAATTTTTTCTAGAGAGAAGTATCACTCAGTAGACACGGTTAAGATCGTACAGGCAGTTGTTAAACTAGTAAGCAAAATGGAGAAAATTAATGTTTCCTTTTAAGTCTTTTGTGAAAGAACTGACTTGTCTGTTCAGCTATTATCCACTCATCGTGCTCCCCTCCTCTCCGACTCACATGCTGCCCTAGCATCCTCATCTATCACCTGCTTCCCTTATTCATCCTTTCCTTAGTTTCAGGCTCTCTTGTGTCTTGACCCACCATCCAGGTTCTGATCAAATGTATACCCTTGAGTAGGAGTGAATTTGAACCATGGTCACACCTTCACTTTATACCTTCTTCAGTCCATCTTCAGGTCTGGCTGCTCACACCTTTTCATTTTTATCCATTTTATCTTTGGACTTTCCATTCAGGAAAGTCAAAATGGAGGGTAAGAAGCCCTCAAACAAAATGGGTAGAAATAAAAAGGTGTGAGCAGTCAGACCTGAAGATGGACTGTAGGTTTAAAGTGAAGGTGTGAACACAGCCGTGAAGTGAAACATAACCTCATGAACCTTAAAGCATAGACACTTCCCTTAACTCTATTATATGGTGCCTCCATAGCAGCTTTTGTGGGGTCTGTGGCTTGTTTGCTGCCATCTAGTTGTAGCCAACTCTTGGTGAACAGGTGGACTGATTTCTTCTAGACTGACTGGTGTTCTATGACCATTAGGTCTGCCAGCAAGGTTTTCATCGCTGCTATAATTGAATCTATCCACCTACTAGCTGCATGTCTTTTTCTTCTTTCTTCTGCTTTCCCAAGCATCCCATTGTACAGCACTTTAGAAATAAACTATAATAATAATTTCCAGGAAGTTTGGTCTTCTCATTATGTGTTCAACATATGACAGTTTAAGCATTGCCATTTGTGTTTCTAATGAATATTTAAGCTTTATCAATATTTATATTGCCTGTAATTGGCATTAAATAATTTCATGAAAACCTAACCAGAGTTCAAAAGAATACTGTAGAGATGACTTATTTGTATTTTTTCAAGTGTGATGTGGGGAAGTAGTGTTTCTGTTAAGATTCTTCTTCTTCAGGTGTTTTTCCACTGTCACTAGAAGTACCCATTACGTACCCATTAATGGGTACGTAATGGGTACTTTTAGTGACAGTGGAAAAACACCCTTCGTCTTTTTCCATGATACCTGGTTCCATCCTCCATCCTAACTTTTAGGTTCCTTCAGTTCTTTTGATAACATAGAAGCAGAGCAACTATGTAAATTAAATAGCACTGTTTCACCACCAGTCTAAAGGCCAAATAGGTGCAGAGTAGTTTCAACTATGATAGTTGCTTTTGTATGTAACCTAGTCATGTGTTCTACAATGATCGTACCTTTCTTTGTCTGGAGGCTTTTGAAAGGTCTCCATATTCTGGGAACCTATATGTTGATCTTGTCACCATCCCTATACGACCAATTTCACATTTGGGTTTTTGTGTGATACTCTAGTCCCTGCTCTATGCTGGACTCTTAAACTGGTGTTGTTAACATGGTTGTCCTTGCTCAGCAGTGTGCCATTCAATGTTTTGGAAGAATTAATAACACTACAAAGAAAGAATATGTCTAGAGCAGTGTACACATCGAGAATATTAATATTTATACTTTCAAGCGATAGAAACTCATTAGCTTTCTCTCTCTCCCAGTTTTTCACTACGGAACTTCGTATTTGACAGCAAATGGGGTTTCCTATAGCTTATTTAAAGTGAAACATTAGTTCCTTTATTTGATTGCTTTGAAATGGCGGAGCAAAACGTTCCAGACTTGTTACAGGATGGTAAATGTAGAAACTGAAATAACAATATCTTGATGAAGTTTGGGGAAAATATTCCGACCATTAGATGTGATGCATTGTTTATTTCACTCTGAACAACATTGGTGCTTTCAAACAGTATTTTTTTAAAATTTTCTTCAAGATTATGTTTCTTGGTTTGACTTCACATGAGAGGATTACATTCTGGAAGCAGAGTAAACGTTCCAAGCAGCTTGTTTCCATTAGGAAAACACCTTATAAGTAAGTCTTTTTTTTTTTTGAGAAATGTACTTCTTTTAAAATGTTATTAGACCCACACATTTCATTTAAGATACATTTTTGGGAAACAACATTGCTCCAAAGAGCACCCAAAAGTGTTACCGTACTGTACAGTAGAAAGGCAACTGTCACCTTTTCATGAAAGGTAAAGAAATATGGAAGACAATGAAAAACCTAAATAAGTGGTTTGAATACTGTATCTGTACTCTTAAGCTATTTTTAGATTATTATTCTATACAGCGGCATATTTATAGTACTATATATAGTAGTATATTTTTTGGTTCAGCTGCAGCAAAAATATGAATCAAAAAGTTTTAAATTAGTACTATGTGTATATCTCTATTAAAAGAACCTCAACTATCATCCTGAAACAATTGCAATGTATTAGTGGAATATTATGTATAAACGTGTTAAATCTTACTTTGGATACAAATGATCATTACAGTGGTTTAAAGTATAACGTTCCATTTACATTTTACAGTTAAAAGAGATATAGTAGAAATGTTTTATTGATTTTAAGATCACTAATGGTTTACAGAACACTAAAGGATGTATTTTGACAGAAGTCACTTCATGATGGAAAAGGGGCTTGAGGACAAAAGGAAAACCCTAAGTTTGCCTCCCAGTCCTGCTCCTTCCTGAATACAGTGAAGGTCTTGTATTATAGTTATCCCTTGTTTTGTTTGGCACAATTCAGATTATACATGGGGAAGAAATTTTGACTTCATTTAATCTATCTAATGTGCTAGATAGAACCACATTATTCAAATCATTGTTAATCAGGATAATCAGTAATTACCTCTGCGCCCCCTCCCCCCCAATATGATTTGCATAACAGTGGTTTCCAGACTCAGAACCATGTTATACAAGGAAAGACTGCATTCATGTTTTCATAGATGAGTTATTTCCTACTGTATATGCTTTTCAAAACATTTGCATTAGGTCACCATGGATGTTCAAGATCCCTTATTTTACTGATAAAGGAAGTAAGATGTTGCTGCTCTTAATGTATGGTTTTATTTCTTTTTCTAGTCATGGATGCTTCCAGAACATGGCAGACTTTCTCCAGTGTAGATGCTTTGGGATATTCAAGCCTACAGTAGTTGACTGGACTAAGCAGTACACACTCACGTTTCAGTCAGTAAAAAGTCGCAATATTCACCCTGTGTGAAGAAAGCCTGCACCAAATTCTTGTGATCCACTTAGAAGTTTAAATAAATAAGGCTGTTTGGTACTGTATCTTGTACAGTTTACAAAATATTATATAATTTACTACACATGGCTTATTGTTATATTGTTCTATTGAGGAAAAAGTAAAGTTTACATACATAAATGCAAACTGGAGAAGGCACTGACAGATGAAGTTGCTGAATTTTTAATATTGTTACATTTGGAAAAGAATACAACTGTGAAACTTTTCAAATTGCTAATGAAAGATCCAGGTTTTTTGAAAATCCTATTCATTATTTTAATATGTCTGTCTATTGAAATTTTACATTGTATATGTAAGGGAAATAAAAGATGTTTGCATTTGAAAATATTTTAGTATACGAAACATGATTTGTAACTTTTAGTAATATATCTTTGTTATAAAAATCTTTATTCTGTATATAATGGCTGTTTAGATTTAATATATTCATGCTTACTTTATTAAATTAGAACTTTTTTCCTACTTATAAGTGTAATTACTTACTATTCTAATATTCAAAGGAACTCACATTTAAACATCAAGTGATTGTCACTTTAATACATTGAGTAGTGGCTAAAATGTTACTTTCAGCCATGCAAAATATAATTAGTCGTTGAAAGAAAATTATTACTGTATTTTCTGGCGTATAAGACTACTTTTTAACCCAGGAAAATCTTCTCAAAAGTCGGGGGTCGTCTTATACACCGGGTGTTGTCTTCTTATATGGCGAGTATATCCCAAACTCTATATTTTAACTGGAAAGTTGGGGGTCGTCTTATACTCCCAGTCGTCTTATACACTGGAAAATATGGGTATTACAAAAATGTTAATATTTCTGAGGATATTTCAGATTGCAGAGTTAATGGTTTATACTTTTTTTTTTGGTGGATTATAAGGGCAACACTTCGGTGTAAACTGACAGAAATCAATTTCACCATGACCTAGATACATGCCAGGAGTGAACATTAAAGTTGAGAAAGAAAGGAAGAAAAGTACAACAACATATTACAGTGACATGCCATACAACTAGATGCTAAAGTGTAAGTTTAGCTCAGGTGTCTTCTTACATGTTTCTCAGGGCAAAATGGCAACTGATTAAGAAAACTGTTTGCAAAAAACAAGCGAACTGGATTCAAATCCCTGAACGAATATGAAGCTTTATCTGCCTTTGGGCCAGCCAGGGTCCTTCAATTTAACCCATCTTAAAGTTGAAGATATTATGTGAAACAGAATAAGAGGGTCAATGTGGAGAATGGGACAACCTCTGAAACAGAGGTACATTAGATTCTTGCAGTTGTATTTTGCACACATCCAGTTTTAGAGCACACAAGACACCCATAATCAATACAGCGTATTTATTTATTATAACTTCAGAAGGAGGTAGCTTTGTGATTTATTTTTTCACTTTTATTTAAGCTACATCTTTCACTATAGTTTTTTTTCTCTTGTCTGGCAGTACTTCAAACTGTTATTATGTTAAAGTTATACATAATATACAATAGAAGCCATTTTCTGCTTAGTTAACATAGAAACAATGAGACTGTATCTTCATGTAACAAAAGCTATTCTTTAAAAACAGGTAGCAATTCTGAAACTGAAAAGATTTTAAGATTCTAGACTGCTTTTTTTTATTCTTAATCATGCTAAATGTTTTCTTATCCTACCTTTCAAACACTTTTCCTCCACCAAAATATGCTACAAAAGCTGTGTAGGATTGTACTGTAACACGTGTCTTCCAAGAATTAATACTGCTGTACTAATCATGCATTGTTACTCAGAGAGACCTAAGAAGGTAATGAGTTACTCCACTTTTTCAACTTGAGTGAGGCCACCAAATCCAATTCCTTTAGGACCAAAATTCTTTGCGTAGCAAACTACAAGAAAAGAAAGCCATTAATTTTAGTTGATAATTTTGTAAGGCATTTAGCACATAACATTCTTTTTCTTTTTTCAGATAATTCCTCAACACTTGCCATTTCCAGGAACAGGTGACGCACTTCTGAAACAGGCTATGCCTACACTGCCCAGGTTGCCAGTCTCAGTGCAGTACACCAGCAGGTAAAGCATGATAGCATAAAAAAATGGATTCTAATTCTAACAGGCCTCCTGCTGTTCTAATAGCAGCCAGAAAGAACAGTCACTTCCCAGATAGGCAACTGAGTGCCACTGAAAGAGACTGGAAGGGATTTTAGTTTAATCCCTTGAATGATGTCGGTTGATGGTTTTTATTATTTTTAGCGTGAAGGCAAACCATGAAATAATTGTGCTCGTAATCATTTTGAGTAATGATACACAGTCCTTCCTCGTTACTCAGGGTGATTTTGCCACAGATGATCTGAAAATGTCTTTGTAGAATCCCAGGAAGAGTGCTCCAGAAGTCATGGGATTTTACTGTGTATATTCCCTTGTCCCAGAGAGCTTGTCCTCAAAAGCTTTGCAGAAGGTGGAAGGTAAATCATTTTCAAAATATGTTGAGATTGATTACAGAGGCATTGAAGCCAGGGGAAGGAGCAAAAATAGAGAGAAAAGGGTTGCAGAGAGAGAGAGAGAGTAAAGGAGCAGTACTAGATACTCAGCACTCTGTTTTGGCTCCTTCATTCTGCCTTGAGAGAACATGGTTAGCAAAAAGCACTTCCTACTTGTAATAGAACATATTCTTCATATCCTGAGATTACAGTATCACTCTATTACGAACAGCAGGAGAGACAGTAGAAAGGAGCTGGATGTGTTGTTGCTTTTTCACATTAGATTTGCATAAACTCCAAGGAGACAATAATATAATTCTGTCAAAATTAGCATCTCTAGTAGAATAAGACAACTAGCATTATCCACAATTAACATTTCCAGTGCCTGCTAAAAACTGAGTGAAGTTACAGCCTGTGTGTACTCTTACAAGGTACATTTTAGATTATACTTGCCTTTACAGTAAATCTCTCCATCTTTATCTGTAACATTTGTAGATTCTAGACTTTTTCCACAAATAGCACACCGAAAGCATGTCTTATGCCAAGGCTGAAAAGCAGAGCAAAAGAGAGGTAAGGAAATAGGGCCACAGCTCTGAATTTATTCACCCAGTTTTATGTTTTCGTTGATTGATTTTTTTTGCCATATTAAGACCCACATTTTTTCCAAAATAATTTATCCTAGAATCACCTTGTATCCTGTATTTTTATCTATCTTTCTTAAATATTCCTTGGTAAATTATAGTTGTGTCTTCTATGCCAGTGAGAGTGGAGATTGTAGGACAAAACGTGGTTCTATCTATGGGTGTTGATTTCAACAGTTAATCTGAACATGCCAATTCAATGTGGGGCACAAATATAATTTACAATACTTCGGATGTCTACTCAGAAGCTTCCCAGTGTTGACTAACAATTACTTCAAGGAAAGATTAGAGACTTAGGAAACACTCAGTGCACACTGAAGCCTGAGCTCCCACATTGAGCCATTGATCATAATTCTGTGACAAGGGAAGACATGTAGAACCACTTCCAAGGAGATAATTTCAGTTAATACCACACAACCCACAGGGGAATTTGAGCAAACTGCATATGACTCAATATGTGTACAGTTATTTCCAGTTTTACCAAACCCTGCCAAGGAACGTGGACAATATGGGAGGTTTCCATAGCATTTGCACAAGCTCCATCCAACATGATGTGCCTTTAGAGACCAAAAACATTCTTTCATTCCCTTTGTGAAATGTGACGACCAAAACCCCAGTGTGAACAACCCAGTAGCATTCTTACTTACCTTTCCTCCTCCCATTACCTTCTCTGCAGCATATACTGACTTTCCACAACGAGGGCATTTCTCTGTTTCACCAAACTTCTTTGCAAATTTTGATGGGTTGGTAGGGGTTGAAGGACGAGCTGGCTTTGGTGAGCTGGTGGCAAGAACGTTTGGCACATACTAAGCTTTTGATCAGTTAAATCGGGCATTGTCTGGCCTAATTGTAACATTGCATCCCAGAGAAAACAAATTTCAACATACTGAAAGAGTGTAAACAACTAGTTTTTGCAACATGTTGCTCTGCTTCATTTTGGTGATCAACTATGTTATTCAAGAAACTCTGAAAGTTCCAGTCCATCAGCTGTTGGAATTACAAACTCTGCGTGCACAACAGATACAAACAGTTTTAGAATATAAGTAATGAGGACCATGTAGAACTTCAAACTCCAGGAAGCCCAAAAGGTATAGAAATGAGTGTACTATATTAAAAACTTTGTACTGTATTAAAAACCAGTTAATCCAGTGTGGCCTTCATTTTTGCATAAGCAAGCACACATCTCTCCTTGTGACTAGCCTAGATCATGAGAGAAAGCTGACAAAGGGATGCAGAATAGAATTGACTATAAGCATCATATGCCCATAAAGAGAATTCTGAACTGTGAACCTTTAAAGAGTCAGTTTCAAAAAGAGATATACAATGTTGTAAATACATAGTGGGCTTAGTAAAAATATTGTGAAACAAACATAACGGGTGAAACCTCTGTGTAACACACATAACTTGCAGTAGAGTTTGTGTATCTAAAAACCCTTTTAGCCACTGGAAGCTTGAAAAGAAAAATTGGTAACAGAAGGGAAAAAAACAACTTATTATGTCTTCTCATTATGTATTTTAAAACTCTTACAGGAATCTCAAAAAGCTAAATCTGTGTTAAGATCACAGAGGAGAGAATAAGTTGTTGGTGTACCTGTACAAGTTGCCTAAAACCACCTTCAGTATTTCAAATAATGTCCACAAGCCTTCTTGTGATTAAATAGTTTCTCCTGAAGTGACCTTTGCTTTTGTCAGCTGTCAAACTCCAACATGTGATCTAGAAATTAGAATTTCCTGGCACAGATGTTTCTTAAGCATTTGATTAAAGATAAATATTTCCTCTAAGCCCCATTATCTGTTGGATGAAATAAATCTGTCAAATTACAATAGCTGAGATAACACTCATTGAAACCTGGACACATTTTAAGATATAAAACACAATCATGTGCAAAAGTAACTAAGAAATTGACCAAACAAAGCAATGTATTTCAGAGGCAGTGACTATTTTACCCTTTGTGAGAGGCTGTGCCTCCAGAGGAAGATACTATCGGTACTTCTAAGCTTCTTTTTAAAAAACTGTCTGTGGCCTCTAGAAATATCTATGCTCTAGAATTTTATGCAAAACACTTTCATACTCCTAACTGAAAAACCTGGGGCTATGAAGAATGAGAGATTTCCCGTTTCACTGAGTTACATAGAATTTTATGCAAAACACTTTCATACTCCTAACTGAAAAACCTGGGGCTATGAAGAATGAGAGATTTCCCGTTTCACTGAGTTACACTTCAGCTATCCCCTAGAAGACCTTGTGTCACTGTCCTGGACTCTGTGGTCAACATCAAAAGTCCTTTACGGTCCATAGCTGAGGTTAGTAGGGTTGCACGCATGATCTGGGACTTTCCAGTGTTGGATCCCATCTGTGGAGTGCTCTCTCCAGGAACACTCCCACGGCAACAGAACTGACATCTTTTAGGTACCATGTGAAGATCTCTCTCTTCTCCCAAGCACATAATAGTGCAGTTTAAGAATTAATAATTGGGCTCTCCTAACTGTTTGTTCAGGGTAAGGGGTTGTTGTTTGTTTGATTTTTTTTCTAGTATAAATATCTCGTTCTTCAGGCAATTAATGAGCACGACAATGCAAAAAAAAATGCAGATTAGAAAGAAATGTGGCACTATTTCTGATTAAAAGATCAGTCCCCATGCTTTCATTAGTGTTCCTATATTCACAAAAAAGAAGCCATAAATCAATATGTTGGAAGCAAGTCCTAAAGTAAGTCTCTTATGCTTATTTCTCATTTCTACCTTATTACAAGTATAATGGTTTTTCCTCCTTTATGTCTTTACCATTTATCTGAAGGAAGAATTTGACAAAAGAAGGGATCTTTCTAACCTTTACTACTGAAAGGGGGCAGACAAAAGGCATCTTCCCCCTAAAGAATAAAAGGGAAAACTTCTTGAACAAAAAATTGCATTTTGGGTGTTTCAACCCAATCCATACAATCATTTCATCATTGTACAGAGAGCAGATCCCTTTGATTGCAGCCTGCTTAATGAGTCACAACCGCTGTGAATATTGGAGTCTGTGGTGATATGTAAAGCAAGAGTTCTTTCTTGTAGCATAATTGCCCACTGGAATTGGAAATAATTTTAAGGCAATGTTCTTTAGGGACTGAGCATCATTAAAATGGATGGAAATGATTAGATCCATTGAAGAAAAGTTGATGCTGCTGCTTCCCTTGTGTGTTGTTATGGAAACTAAATGAAATGACTTGATGCAACGGAGACTATAATTATCAGACAATGAAGGATTTCACTCACTGCTGTAGATCCAGACCAAGATGCTCTCCAGTGTCTGTGCTCAGGCAGCCTGCACCTTGCCCGTAGCCAATCCCTTTAGGGCCATATTTTCTCCCGTAGCAGGTTTTGCAATAGATTTCAGATTCATGGGCTGCTACCGTTGTACTGTCCAGAGCTTTTCGACAAGCCACTTAGAAATGGAGAAACACGTACAGGAATCGGTGAGCATTTGCCCTAATATTTCTTTATTTCTTTATTGAATACATTTATATCCCGCCCTTCACCAAATGGTCCCAGTGTGGCTTACAATAAGAAAAAAAACATATCAAAAGAAAAAATAATTAAAAATATTACTCCTCCCTCCTACATCCACCCCGTTCCTTAACAGGACAGTACCCTGAGGAAGCTATTTAGATGGCAAAAGCCTGGTTGAAAAGATATGTATTATATATGCACCTGCATTTTACTCGCCCCCATAAGAACATAAGAACATAAGAGAAGCCTTGCTGGATCAGGTCACAGCCCATCTAGTCCAGCATCCTGTCGCACACAGTGGCCCACCAAATGCTCATGGGCATCTCAAGCAGAGACAAGGACAAACCTTCTCCTGCTCTCGAGTCCCAGCAGATGGCCTTTGAAGCGCCCCAGTTCCTCCCCCCGCCCCAGCCTGGAAGATGCATCTAGGCATTCGTTCTAGTAGCCATTGATACATCTGTCATCCATAAATTTGTCTAACCCTACCTTAAAGCCATCCAGACTGGTAGCTGTCACCACCTCTTCCGGCAGCACATTCCATAAGCCGATGACCCTCTGGGTGAAGAAATACTTCCCCCTGTCAGACCTTATTCTCCTACCCATCAGCTTCATAGAGTGCCCCCTGGTTCTAGTGTTGTGCGATAGAGAAAAGAAATTTTCTCTATCCACCCTTTCTATACCGTGCATAATTTTATATACTTCAATCAGGTCCCCTCTCAAACACCGTCTCTCCAGACTGAAGAGGCCTAGACGTTGCAGCCTGGTTTCGTAAGGGAGGTGTTCCAGACCCTTAATCATTCTGCTTGCCCTTCTCTGCACCTTCTCTAGTTCCACAATATCCTTTTTGAGGTGTGGTGACCAGAATTGTTCACAATACTCCAAATGTGGCTTCACCATAGATTTATAAAGGGGCAAAATGACACTTGCTGTCTTATTTTCTATTCCCTTCCTAATTATTCCCAGCATTGAATTTGCTTTTTTCGCTGCTGCCGCGCACTGGGTTGACACCTTCATTGAACTGTCCACCAAAACCCCGAGATCCCTTTCCTGATGTGTTGCAGAAAGCTCAGACCCCATCATAGATGTAATTTGGATTCTTGGCCCCAATGTGCATTACTTTGCACTTGTTAAGATTAAAGCACATTTGCCACTTGGTTGCCCACTCATCCAATGCTAAGAGATCCCTCTGGAGCTCTTGGCAATCTCTTTCAGATTTTACTACCCTAAATAATTTAGTATCATCAGCAAACTTTGCTATTTTACTATGTACCCCTTCTTCTATATCATTGATGAATAATTGAAAAGCATTGGTCCCAGTACTGAACCTTGAGGGACCCCACTTTTTACTTCTTTCCACCCTGAGAATTTGCCGTTTATTACTACTCTCTGCTTTCTGCCCTTAAGCCAGTCACAAATCCAGGACAGAACTTGTCCTTTTATTCCATGGCTGATGAGTTTACTCAGTAGCCTTTGATGTGGGACTTTGTCAAAAGCCTTCTGAAAGTCCAGATAGACAATGTCTACTGGTTCACCTTTATCCACATGTTTATTGACACTCTCAAAGAATTCCAATAAATTTGTGAGGCATGATTTACCTTTGCAGAAGCCATGCTGGCTTTTGTTCAGCAATTCTTGCTCCTCCATGTGCACACTAATTTTGTCTTTAAAAATGGTTTCCATCACCTTACATGGAACTGACGTTAAGCTAACTGGTCTGTAGTTGCCTGGATCACCCCTGGATCCTTTTTTGAAGATTGGTGTTACATTTGCTACCCTCCAGTCCTCAGGTACGGAACCTGATGTTAGGGAAAGATTATATTTTTTTGCTAGAAGTTCAGCAATTTCGCATTTGAGTTCCTTAAGGACTCTTGGATGAATACCATCTGGTCCCGGTGACTTGTTCACATTTAGTTTATTAAGACATGCCAGGACCTCTTCCTTGGTTATTTCTGTAAAGTTTAACTCCAAATTTAATATAAAGGGTACAGGAACTATTATATAATTATCAATACGTTCAAAAAATATAAATAGCATCAGTTCACAAATACTTAAAAACATCCATTCCAAACTATATTGGAAGTTTTATAACCACAAATATTACTGCTGTCTAATTGGCCTGCTTTTATGTTTTATTTCCAATGCTATCTTTGATGGTTCATATATTTTACATATCAGTCTTAAGGCCTTGTCTGATCCATTGTAACATTGGTTTCAGCAGGAACTCTCTCTCTTTGATCTTTGGTAGTGATTCCAGCATAGACCCCACATATCTGTAAAAATCTTTTTTTAAAAAATGCCTTGCATTACATTGTATTGTGACCCACCCTAGGGCCTTTGGGTTATAGGATAGCATAGAAATCTAAATAGCAAACAAACAAATATTCATTGCTCTTTCATTTTACTTGTCTGTCGTAGAGAGGTGTGCGTGTGCTTGTCTAATCCTGCAATTAATGAAGATACACTATTTGCGCAAATTGCTGATGTGGAAAATCAGGACAAATAAGGGGAATTTTTTTTAAAAAAAATAGAGTCGCTGATTAAACTTTGGAATTCACTTCTACCTGGTGTGGTGTTGACTACCACCTTGTATGGTTTCCAAAGGGAGCTGGTCCAATTCATGGATGCCAGGTTTCCAATGGCATCAGGAGGTAGGATGCCTCCAAAAGGAAAACTGCTGAGATACTATAAGCAGAACAAGCTTCCTGGCTCGGTCCTGCTTATAGGCTGCCTATACAGCTGGTTGGCCACTATGACTGGACTAGATGGACCACTGGACTAGATGGGCCACTGGCCCGATCCAGTCTTATGTTCTTATATCGTTTACTATTTATGCCCTCAGAAGCAAGAAAAACAGAACACCTGAGGCCCCAGAGCAGAGATAGCACTTCCATGCAGAAGAAAACAAGTCAGAATTCTTTTAAAATCAAGCACACTTTAATTTTTTGCATATTTACTCACATTAACCCTTGCCTATGTTCTAGTGAACCCAATTAAAGATGCTGACCCTAACAGGTAAAGCCCTTAAACCATCACTTTTTGACCAGGGGTTAGCCAAGGTGGAATAGGTCCTTGGATAAGAAAGCCCTCCCCCCCCCACCTAAATACAACACTAAATGGAAGGAAAGACATGCATAGAGACTTAACTGTCTGTCCCTAGGACTGCTCCTGGGCAGCTTTAATGAACACCGGGCCCCTGGCTAAAAACTGATTTTGCCCAACAGTAGGTATGGCCCTACTCTGTGGTTTTTTATTCTAGCTTCTGGACAAAGTTGTAAGACTTGATAGGCCTTGTATAGCATATTGGTTTAACTTTCCTAAGATTAACACCATTAAAGCAAGAAGCAGCTCTAGTAAATATGCGGCACTGATCATTCTCTAGCATTACAGTCCCATCTGTGAGAAATGGTAATTATGGTACTATCGGTGTTAAGGGAGGATGAAAATTCCAGAGGCAGCTAAAGTGCTTCTATTTCTGGTGTCTTTAGAACAGGGTATCTTTTTGCGACAACAGATGGAGCAGAAGCCTTTGAAGTGCTACTGCTGAAATAACTCAGAGAGAGCTGTCAACGTGCTGGCAGGGGCAACTCAGATGAAGTAGTTTCAGACATATAAACGGTGTTTGAACCACATGCCTTCCAAAGATGTGTTTAAGCCAAAACGTCAGGGAAGCGCAATCAAGTTACACATAAGGAAGCACATTTCAAGGTAGCCACAAGGCAGGTAATAAAAGATGGTTTATTTTGCAACCTGGGAGATAATGTTATTTTCTGTCTGCATTATTGTGTTAGCTCACACTTCTGCTAAGTGTACCCAGGGTGTTTTACACTACAACCATAAGGACATATAGATCTAACAAACCATTTCTAAAATGAATCCTATCAAGAGTCACCCCTTAGAGCAGGTACACCAAAACAACATTACAGTATTACAGAGTCACATCATGTCTACTCAGTAATAAGTGAGTTTAATGGGACCTAGTCCAATAGAGCTGTAAACTGGATTTCAGCCTTAAATAAAAGCAATTAACATATTTTATATTTTATTTTATGATGCAACGATGAACCTACAAATATAATTAATTACATTTCCAATGGAATCAATAAGAACATTACAACAAGAACAAAAAACAGTATAACATGTTGCACCGTAAGACAAATTATAATATTAAGATTCTTGTATTATTACTTGCAGACAATCCAAAAATAAAGAGGGAAGTTGTACAGATGGTAACCACCATTCTGCTTGGAGGGAGCTAACATATATCAAGAGCAGATTCCAAATTTCAGTGAAAGAATCTGAGTTTTTGTCCTTGCATAGTTTTATGTTGATATATGATACATTCCATACTAGCAAATTCCCATAACTTAGCATACCAAAATTTTAATGTTATTCCAAGAGAAAGTTTGTTAGATTTTTGTTAACAATTGTGCTTTCTACTCCATTGAGTTCTGAAGTTGCATAATCTCAGGTCCTTCGTGCACTGGGTATTATTCAGGATTATATACCAAAACAAGGGCCTGCCATCCACACATTTTATCCAAAAATAAAGAGGAAAGTCGTACAGATGGTAACCATTCTGGTAGGCCTATTTGGGGCCTACAGCAATCTACTAGCATGTGGCTGCCAAGCCCCTATTGTGGGATATAGCCTGGGATAAGGCCCAATGCAGAGAGAGCCTTAGTACATTTCACAGTAGCTAGAACTCCATGTAATTTGTGACTACCATATTTTCCGGCGTATAAGATGACTGGGCGTATAAGACGACCCCCAACTTTCCAGTTAAAATATAGTTTGGGATATACTCGCCGTATAAGAAGATGACACCTGAGATTTTCCTGGGTTAAAAAGTAGTCTTATATGCCAGAAAATACAGTAATAAGAGGCATTTTTGTATTGCTTTCCTCTATATTTTCTTTTATATTTTCAGGAAGAAAAATGCCACCATTTACCAGCCTAGTAAAATGAAAACAGAGAGAAATTAAATTGTTAACGGCTCTCCAGGTATGTTAGACTATCAGCCCTTTTCCTATCCACAATGAATGTCAGTTTAAATTATGGGAAATTAGATGTATCACTGAGCATTACAGAAAATGTCTTCCCAACCAAGGGAGATCTGTCTGCCAGACATCAATCCAAACCAATCTCCACACTTCCCTAAATTAATCCATCTTGAAACCTCATCCTGTCTCCCTTAATCTTATTCAGTGATCCATTAGGTGATTCATAGTACCACATCTGGATTCCTCATAGTTTTTGATACAATCTCCATGAAGCTGATGGGCAGGAGAGTTATGACTTGACAAGGGCAAGTATTTTTTCACCCAGAGGGTCATCAGTCTATGGAATTTACTACCACAGGAGGTGGTGATAGTATCAACCTGGATAGCCTTAATAAAGCATTAGATAAATTTATGGAAGACAGGCTACAGAATGGATGCCAAAGTATTTTCTCCAGGCTGGAGAGACAGGCAGGATGCCTATAAAGGCTATTTGCAGGGATTTGAGAACAGGTGATGGTTTTGCCCTTGTCTTCTGTATGAGACAGTAGGATGGACCAGTTGGTCTGTGGCCCGATCCATCAGGGTTTCTTGCAGAGCTAATTATTCATTTCTTTGTTTGCTGCAGCAAAATCATATATAAACCCTACACATTTTATTACATACAAATGAAGAGAATGAGCATTTTATATACCAATAGTGAATACATTCCCAGAATACAAATTCTTAGGTCACAGTACCATCTATAGCAGCTTTGACTGTGCTTAGTGAGATGCTGCTGGTGGTGGGCACCTCTGCAAAAGCTCCCTCCCCTCACATTACTGGTGCTTCCTGGTTTGGACATTTTGTGACCCAGAAGGCCACTTGGGCAGAGAATGCGATTTTATCCCTTGCCCTTAAGCACCTTAGGTAGGTGTCATGCTTTCTGGCCAATAAGGTGTGCCAAAAAACATGGAGACATAGTGCCTGAGACCCTCCTCCAGGAGCCCACAGAGAGATGTGGAGTAACAGCCACAGTTTTATAAGGAAGGTTTGGAAGAACTAGTCAAATTTGGCCTAGAGAAGAGGTATCTTGAGTGTGGATTTGGTTGTACTCATAAAATACCTTAAAGGAAGTTGCAAAGAAAAGGACAATAGCCCATTCTCTATCATCCTAGAATGCAAGACATGGAATTGTAGGTTTGCAACAATAGTACTTCTGGGGTGTGTCCCCATTGAGACTGTTTGAGTGCTCACTGTTCCCAAAGTTTTTTTTAAAATCCAGTTTCTGAGGATTAAAAGTCATGAAATGCAGATTATCTATATTTGTATCAAAAGAGCTCTTGCTGCTGGATTTAGAAATACTCCATTTTATTTAGCAAATGGGAATGCAAGTGGGTTTGTTGGGGAGGGAACCATGCTTTAGGGGCATTTTCAGTTTCTCCTGACCCAATGAGAAGCTGTGATTTCCCCTGCCCTGGCCCCGTTTTCCCAGGTTGTCTGCCATTACATGCTAAGGAAATCACCCTGGCTGAAAGGGAGTCTGCAATAGCTAACAAGGGATAAACATATTGGGAGTGGGATGTTACAATGTATTGGGGATTGAAGTGTCTGATTTTACAAAGAGAGCAACAATTGTGAAAGATGCAAAGCTGCCAGCTCATGTTTAAAAGCCTGCCTGCTCCCCCTTTTGCCTCACTCCTGCCATTTTTCGCTGCTCTGATCTATCAATCTTGCACAAAATATAAGAAGGGGAAGTGATCTTTAATCTTCTACTGCCTTGTTAACATGAGAAAAAAGCTGTGCTATGGTGGGCCAAGTGGTGAACAAAAGCTGCTGCCAAAGGACTCCATAATCTCCAGGAGCAGGTTTATATAGAGGGTGGGGTTTGAATTGCCCACCCTGATAAAGTCAGGGTATGACGGTTTCTAATTTCTGACTGCATGGGGAGGGAGTTCTGCTGAAAGGAGGAGAAAGGGGAGGGGTTTTTCCCCCACTGAACACTGAAGAATGGAGAGTGAGTCCATATTATAAACTAGCAGTGGGAAAACAAACCTCACTGCTGATTAAAAAACAAACAAACAGATTTAAAACTGGATTAAATTACCTAGTGGGAACCTGAGCCTGGTGGTATATCAGGAAGGTATTTCCACCCATAGGGTGGAACCAAAGGCTAAACCAATTATGTGAACAGGTTCTGTTTTCCCCTTCCTGTATATCTTCAAGTAAAGACTAGATGCTATCTATTGGAGATGCTGTGATTTGCATTTCTGCTTCAGGCAGGAGTTTGGATTCATTGGCCTAAAGGCTCCCTTCTAACCTATGTTTCTATAACTGTAGCAGCAGTGGCCTATGGTTCAAGACCATAAGTACAATTATGGAGGAGCAAGGCCCTACGTGGAGACTTCCTTTTGAGTTCTGCCAGCTACATTTTGATCTACAATCAAAACATGGTATGGGGAAGTCAGGAGAGAGGGGCTTTCAGTAAGAGACTTGTCTGTCCCTGCTGCCCTAGTGGAAGTGCTCTACAGGCCTCTGCTAGATTCTAACTCAAAGACTGGCAGAAGTACCAAGCAGAGTGAGTAAAATAAAGGGGGGAAAACACCTTATAGGAAGATACTCAGAAGAGGGGAGATCCTAAAACAACTCTTGGGAGTGTGTGCCTAGGCTATGGGCGTGGTAGGGGCAAGGTAGATTGGCCTCTAGGCTTTGGTGTGGGTGAATGATGTTCTGACTCATTGTGGAAGAAAGCACCGGTTACCAATATCAAAGCCTATTGTGGTTTCTCTGCTTTTCTCCCTCCCTCCACCCCATGCCTGCCAGTTTGGAGAAATGAGATGCCACAGGTCAACTTACTGCAATGGAAACATGTCTTGTGGAAACTCCTGCCATTACACTGGATTTCTTCAGCATGATAGACAGTCTTGTCACAGGCTCCACATTTGGCTCCACCTCCCCAATTTGGCATCCTTGGAGGTTTCAGTTAGGTTGAGCCCCCACCTTTAAATCCCAAAAGAAATAAGCCAGAATAAGCCTAGATATTTGACATCTTGTTCACTGCATGTATTTTGAATAGTTTGATGCTTGTGCATCCATCCAGATAGGTAGAATCTATGCTCCTAGATGGGGTAAAATACACAAAAAGATATAAAAGCTACTTGGTTTGATCCAAAAACATCAGGTTCCCCGTGACTATGGCTCTATCCTGTTAGGTTTTGAACAAGATGGTTACAACAATGTAAAACAAATGGTTATCATCATCTTCTCCAACCCCCACTCCCTTTAAAAATATATATTAGCACAACGTTTTGCAAGGCTCAGATATCTGTGAGAACTTCACAAAAGGGAAAAAGAAATCCAACATTTGCTGCTTTCCCCTTTAGTACAAGTGGGAGCAAGGTAGAGAATTAGATGAAGAAAATGTCCAAATTTCCTTTGATCATTTCAAAATTGAGGGAGAAAATGTTTTCTCAAGAGCAGTGATGGCTGACTATGATTGGGTGGCGCCTGTGCCAACTCTTTTGCAGTGGGAATGTCATGGCAGCTTCTTTGCTCTTTCCTTTATTCTGACCCTGCTCTAGCACAGGGGAAGCTAAGATGCTCTTGATTGGGTTGGGTGAAAAAGGTTTGGCACCTTTGCAATTCGTATACACTGGGAAGGTTCAAAACTTTGCATTCAAATCAAATATTGCCTATATTCAAAGACAGGCCTTTACATGAGAAATGAAAACTTTTGTGCCTTTGTTTGAAGCTTTGGAGCAGATTTGCATCAGATTCAGAGGCACAACTAGTGGCATGAAGGATTCGAAGAGAATTTGAAACCTAGCACATCTGAAGTGGCTCCATTCACACAGATGTGATTTTCAGTTCCATTGACTTTAATGCAAAGTGAACTGGGGAAAAAAATATTTCACATCCTTATCTCTTAGGGGCTTCTCTTGGCTTCTCTTGGCATCTCTTCAGCTTCTGAGCCCTTGCCTTCACCCTCTGGGAGGGCTGTGGACTCAAAATCCCAAATCAAGCCAAAAGATTGGCACTAGGGCTTCAGAACTCACACCAAACTGACACTGTGTCATGGGTTAATGCATCCTAGGGTGTTCTTTGAATAAGAAAAGGCTGCTTCTGAAAGAGTGGGATGCTTGATCTGAGTCTGGGGTTAAGATTAAATAACCTTAAAAGGGGATGTTTTGAACTCTGATTGAAGTAGGTCTTTGACAGTTAAATGCAAACTAGACAAACGTACAGGTTCACTAGCACAGTCCCCCTGATCATGATTTGTAATCCTAAATTTGAATTGCATGCATATTTAAATTAACACATGCACTTTTTTTCTCTCTCTCCCAGTAAAGCATTACCTATTTTTTGATAGGATTTACAAGGCCAGTCTAACATGCGTCCATATTCTCTAATGTTTCACATTTCAAGCTTCGCTCCTTTCCTTCTTTAGCTCACTCTCCTGCCTTGTTTCCCCTGGGCAGATGCTATTTTATCACAGCTTGCTGTGTGGTGTTGCCCAGCGACGGCAGTTAAAAGAACTTCATCCCTGCAGGCAGCGTGTTTCTGAGATGATACAGCTGCTTACGGAGGCAGCCTGAGATATTCTTTCACATAGATGGCATGCTCAGGCACACCCAAACAGCACACTGATTCTCTCATGTATAAGGAGCAATTGAAAATGCACCATGATATCATTTCACTCATTCTTCCCAGATATTCCATGAAAAACAAAGTGAAATGGAGAGGGACTGGGCGATCACAGCTCATTGGCAGTGAAAAAAAAATGGATGCTGAATATAGCAACCTGGAAATGAATGCTGAAACATAGCACGGAGATCTGTTTTACTCATGTAGCTTTCTTGATGTCTCTGAGTCATATTTTCTAGCATAACCAAATCCTAGCTTGGTATTATCACGCCGTGTTATCTGTCATTTGCCAGGTTGTTCTTGGCAGCTCAGTTGCTTTCTTATTATAGTTCCTTTCCTTGTCCCAAGATAGATTTGCTGGGTTTCTCCCAGCAGTGCTAGACAAAATCACTGCTGAGACATTCTTGACTAAAGCCAGATTGTTGTCTCCTTCATTTTCAATTCACAAACACAAGCATCACTGTGTTTCTAAACTTTGCTTTTCCAAAGGCACTGTGTTGGATGCTCCTCATTTGAAGGCATAGGGGTACATACTGCCAGTAATCATAGATGTGTGCATGAATGTTTTTTGACATTCTATTCAAATTGAATCGAATACTAAAAAATCTGATTTGAATCAGTTAAATTCTAATTTAACAAGATTCTATTCGTTTTTGCCAAATTTGAATCTATTCGTTTGAATTTTTTGCTTGAGTCTGCCTGTACGCATCTTCTCGACATCCGTACGCATCCGTACACGTCCTTATACATCCCATAGTAATCCAGTATGGAACCCATTTTCGTCCGGTACAGATCGTACAAAGGCGGGAAAGATGTGGATCTTCAAGTATGCATTGTGTATGAATCCGTACATATACAAATGTCCATATAGATCCAAAATCTGAAATTTGATTTGAATGTTTACATTTGAATTTTGGGACATTCTGTTCAAGTTAAATTGTCAAAATTCGGCACATTTTATTGAATTTCAAATGCCTACGAATATTCATGCACATCTCTACTAGCAATGCACTGCTTGATGAAACACTAAAAATGTATCTGCGTTATAGCACAATTGGTCCTTGTAACTCATCTTCCTATAATTAAAAATTCACTTTGCTTCTCTATTTAGTCTTGCCTTCTGTCAAGAGCACCTTTCCCAGACCCAGATGCAAGAAGACAGAGACTTGCAGCTCTGGCAACACACCAGAGTTTATTGATAAAGGATCACAATGAAATGAGTGAACACCAGGAAGCACATATGTACCTTTAGCACTTTCCCTCCCAGAGCCCGTCACACAAATCAATGCAAAACTGATCTAGTTCACTACCAATTCTTCCTGGATGCCCTGACCTTGGAAGACAGAACCAGCCTGATTAAAAAAAAATGTCATTCTCTTACTATCAGTGCAATGTGAAAACAGGATCTGTAATGTAAACAAGCAGGCATGGAGTGGTCACTGACACCTCTTTTGCCTTGGTGTAAAAGATTTTCATGATTGCTGTGCGCATAGGAGATTTCTTTAAAGAGTCCTCCTTTCTGCCTTTTGGACAGCAAGGCTAATCACTACTCATAAAGAAAGAAAATGTCCTTTATTATTTAAAAAAGCACCCTTTCCCACACAGACCTGCTCATGGGTTAAGATCTTGGCAGTGCCATCTTTACTAGGACTTAAAGATGAGAGGGACATTTCTGTGGTAGCACCCAGGCTGTCAGATGATTTTCCTGAAGGTATGTCTAACTATCACATCAGACATTTAGACATACGATGAAGAGGACCCACCACTTTACCCTAGCATTTGATTTATTAATTTCTAGATGTTTTTGTCCCATCCTTCATCTAAAAGTCACAGGGCTGATCACAACTTTCATTTTTTAATAAAATGTTTCAAATCGTTAGTAAAATCAATCAAACATGATTAATTGGCTGCATTCACACCTAGAATTTAATCCAACTTCAGTCCATTTTAGCTGCCCTGAGACTTTTGGGTATAGAGCAGGATAAAAATGCAAATAATAAATAAATAAAATAAAGTGACTAGTCATTTTTCCCCACATTATTTAACACAATGGTGGATTTTCTGAATTAGATAATGCGGAAAGAAAACAACTAAAAATGGACTTGAACCGAATTAAAACCTAGGTGTTAACACAGCCTAAAATATAACCTTCCCACTCTGGCAGGGCAACACTAGAGGGAGCTAAACACAAAGGCCTGACTAAAGGTTCATATTTCAACCAGGTGCTGAAAGCCACATAGGCTGTGCCTCCATTTCTGAAATTAAAGGCACTTTAATTAGGTCCTTAGAGCAGCTAGTCTCCACTGGGAATAATGGAAAATATGCTGCATAATGGAGATGCAGCCATAATGTTGGTGCCTAATGTACCTCAGTTGGGAGGCAATTCCGAAGCCTATGGGCCAGTACAGGAAAGGCCTTCTCATGGGCTGCCATCTCTCAAAGCTTTGAAGGTGATGGAACTATAAGAAGTGTCTCTAAATCACAATACCTAGAGCGTTCTGGCTGGGAGAAGCAGTTCCTACAGTTATTTGGGACTGACTACATACAACAACTCCTGTTGCTTAGTTAACACACATGGGACAAGAGAATCCATCCTATTACCCTGTTTACCCTGCTAGCCCAGAACTATTTATTTTCTCTGGCAACAGTTTTATGGGGTCTTAGCTAAAGGTCTTTGTGTTACCTGATCCTTTAAACTGAATAAACTGATGACTTTTTCACTTTTCAATTAACTCATGAGGCAATATGAAGTCCTTAGAATTTTTTTGACTGCACTCCTACAAAAGAAACTCTGCAGCAGAAAGTGGGAGTAACTTCCAAGAAAATGTTCATGAAGACTACATGGCTAAGGAGAAATGTGAGGCCCACTATAACATCTTTGAGCATGTTACTACAATATTAGTATGTCTGATCTCACACACCAGTATTGCTTATGACAAGACTGACAGAGATTCAAGTTCTCAAGTAAATGAACAATAGTACTAATATATCCAGATTTAAAAAAACCTTCCCCTTTCTACATTTATTCTTTATTTATTTAAAAGAAAGAAAAAGAAGCACATAAATATTTCTGTCTTGAACAAACTGGATATAGGAACCATCTACATTTAATTAAGCTTCAGTCCACCTTCAGGGTGAGAAAAAAAGCACATTAAGTGACTAGTTTTATTTCCACATTTCCTGGATTTTCTGACTTAAATAATGCTGAAAAAAATAGCTTGTCAATTTGCTGATGTGCTCTCTCACTGTGAAGGTAACCTGAAGCTGGAGTAAACCTTAGATGGGCCCATGCTGATTCATCATTGAACATAATGGTGCTACATAGCCATAGTTCTATGTTTCATCACAGAAGAACATTATTGGTGGCAATTCAAAAGTAATGTCACTTTATAGTGAAAACAAAAATAATTATCTTTGTTTTAAAGCTGCAATTGTTCCCAATAAACAAATAATAGCAGCAGAAGGAAACTTTATTTTGCCATTACAAAGTTAACATTCTGCAGCAGATCAGACACATTTCCTGGCATAAAGAATGGAAAAGAAAAAGTGTTCAGACCTTCTGGAAACCACTAATTCTCACTTCTTAAAATTTTTGCCAGTTTTATAGCTAAATACAATTTTGTTTTAACAGAAATACAATTAAAAATAAGGACCATATATTGCTAACAAAAAATACAACCAGTGAAACATCAAAGGTCAAAACACGTAAAATATTATCCTGCTGCTAATTTGCCATACATAACACCATTCATGGTTTGTACAACTTTGCTGTAAATGCAGTAACAGGAGTATTTCTTTCTGTGAAAAAGAGTTCTACTCTGCTTATGCAAGATCAGAATGGCCCTTTCTCATCGGCACTTACCAGAAGAACTTGAGTTTCCTTGTCTCCTGTATCTCACTGAAGAGTCTAAGCCAGAATCCAACAGCCCTTAAATACTTCCAGCTTGGGCTAAGAAAGGGAACAAACACGTGTGTGTGGTGTGCGTATGTTGGGTAGCGTGAGTGAAAAGGTACGTGAGCAATGCCCCTGATATCAAATGTCTTAAAATAACTGGTGACAAAGCTTTGGATGCAGCATTAGTTATGAGCAAGATAGAGAACAATGCAGAGCCCTCAGGTTGCACCTAGATGCCCTTTCCAAACGCTGTTGCCTAGAAATAAAGAAATTAAATAAATCAATAAGTCATGGAGTACATGTTCGGAGAGATGTCAATTATGACTGAATCTTTAAAAATAAAATTAATGACAGAAATGGACATGCTGTTCCACTTGCCCAAAGCAATACAGCTGCACACAGCACTCACTAATGTCCACTCATTAGAAAAAAGATCTTAAACAATAACTCACCCAAAGTGAATGAGCTGGCAACCACTGAAGTACCGAACGCTGTAAATTAATCCAACAGCAATCCCATTAAATTGGTCAGCTATCAATGTTGGTGCTTGCACAAATAACTTCGTCACAACATTAATATTCTCAGCTCTGGCAAAATTGTATGGAAGGCTGTGTTCCATTTTGCCTGATTTTGAAAGACAGTATGAAGAAATCATGTAGATGTAATACAACATTATCAGCTTACATTCATGGAATATATCTATACAGTGGAGACATCTTTATGCAGAAACATATTGTGATATATGTGGAAGATATTGGGCAATGCATAGATGTCCTTTGTTTTTCAAAAACTAAGAAGCAGATATATACATGAACCACAGTTTGTGGTTTTGTCTGGCTGAAGTTCATTCAGTTTCATGCAAAATTGGTCTTGTTCAAGCACTGTTTAAACTGAACCTTCCAAGTCTGAACTCAACCTGGTCTGGACGTTTGGAAAACCAGCTGAGTAGGTTGCTTTAATAAAACAATGCAACACAAAAAATTGTTCAAATAAAGTCAAAACACTGTCTTTGCCCACTGATTAGCCCATTCAAAATCCCAAGCACCTATAAATCTATTGGATTCTAACATTGCAGAATTGCTGGATTTTTAGTGCAATCCAGCTTGGGAATGAGTGGGGGTCGGGTTGACACAGAAGAGTCTCATTTTTTGTTATTTGGAATGGGCTGAATTGGACTTATAGCGGCTGCTGGACATAGTTCATGCTGGATTGGATCTATAGCTGATTCACTGGTAGTCCTTACTAACCTCGCTATTTCAGGAACTGATCTGCTTCTATTTGCTTGTGACCGAAAATGCCTCAGGGTTTGCGAAGGTTCATTTCTTCTCGAATGTCATTTAAAGCTAAACTTGCAAATACAAATATTACTTTTTTTTGCATTTTTCCATTTCCTGTGCCCAAATGGAAAAATACACAGTTTGGATGTCATTTTGCACTGGGAATAATGGTGGGATTTCACTTTTTTTTTTTTTGCAAATATGTACAAGGAACAGTCAAGAACTTTGCAGTTTCCCTGACAAATTAACAGAGAAATGCTAATAGGAAACTAAGTTCTTTTCTGTCACCCACAGGTTACTTTACTCAGTAGTCCCTAGTTCCTCTGTCTTGTTGAGAAATGTTTAATTTTGCCATTGCTGTGTTGCTGAATTTTAAAGAATTTTTCACTTGTTTACCCCATTCTCTGTGGAGAGCAGGACACCCCTAGTACGTCCTGCCACCTACTCCATTTTGAGATGCCTAGATCCTTTATTGAGTCCACAGTAGGAGCATGCACTTACTGCTAATGTATGTTGGATTTTTCTCTGCCTGTTTGTTTTTATTGATTGTAACTAGTGCAAGAGAAACAATTTATATGAGCTACTGGACTATTTCTTTTTAATTGGCTCCTGCTGATTCTGATCTACCAATAAATATTTGGAGTTATGTGCAACTCATGGTTGATGGAACAGGGTAATCTTGGAACTGTTGTCTCCAGTCCTTCCAAAAATTTGTATTTGTGCTGCTCCATCAGTAAACAGCAGCATCCATCTTCCTCCTCCTTATGTGCTCCTTGTATTTCCCCCATCCTTATTTTAGGGAATCTGATGTTTCATCGTACTCCTCAGGGCAACATTTCTTAGTGGCTCGTTTCTCAATCTTACTAGGCTGCCATGTTCCATCAAAATAATTCCAGCAAGACATCAGTCCCAACGAAACTTCCAGACTGGAAAAGGGAAAGCAGAGCCCTGTGATGGTTCCTACCACTAATGGGAAATTTGGAATTTTAGCAGCTGCTGAAGCAAAGACCAAGGCCCACACAGGCAGACTTACCTCATTGCAACAAGGCATTTTCTATTATCATTTCTAAACTATCACCTCAGAAACCTCATCAGTGACAGATGTGGGCAGAAAGTGAAGTTTGATAATGCAATGCCCATCTAGTAGATGGGAGATCTTACTAGAATCAGGCCTGCTGGAAGAGAAGTCCCACATATATTAGCAATAGTCCCAAGCATTTCCAGGAAAACAGTGAGCTAGTTCTCAGCCCTTCTCTATCACAGAATGTTCATGAGATGGGGGAGGGATAGATTGGCGTGTGAACAATCCCACCTTGAAACTGTCTCTAAGCCTCAGAGATGCTTTTTTTTTTTGTAGTTATGTCAGACCACAATTAAAGCCTTCATTCAGACTTAAGTGATATAGCACAAAGTAATTTTAACTTTGCTAAGAATACCATGGGTTGTAACAGTATATATGTACCATCCACTCCTGACACTTTCCCACCTTACTGCAGCTGTGGTAAATTTTCCAGTGTTGGCATTTTCCCATTTTAAGTAAGGGCAAAGTTAAATCCCTTACCAGCATTATGTACCTGATACTGATTTTATAAGTTGGAGGTAGGTTATGATACACCAAAGTATAACACACTTTGGTCCCGTTCCCACTGGGGTTTTATTGAGCTTTGAAAATGATTTGAAAATTCTTTGGCCCCATTACAAATTGGCTTCCCGCACTTTCCGAGGAGTAAATCGCTCAATACATTTTAAAAACCCTTGAAAAAAGCAGTTCTCGCTCCTTTTTTTGCTGCGAACACACTATCTTTTTTTGCTTTGGGAAAATACCGCAGTATTGGGGGGAGATCACATCTTTAGGGTTGTCACCCCCAATAGCCTTCTGTCCAATGTCTGTCACTGTTGCGGGTGTGTCATTAAACAAGTGGTTTCACTCTGGGCAGGGCAGCCCCTTACCTTACCTTCCATGAAACAGGGAAAACTTGCATCACCCCCCCCCAAAAAAAAGCATCAAACCAAACCACCACTGGCTGAGCATGACACACAGCCTTTGGGACCCAATTGAGAAAATACACAGCTTTCTCATGTCTGACGGGCACCCTCTGCTTGCTTCCAAAATTAGCACCACATTATGCATGGCTGGTGGGTGGGTGGGTGAGAAGCGAGGAGGGCGTGGGCAGGTGTGAAGGGAAAGATGTCTTGACTGGCTCCTTTTTACCTGTGTGAACCAACCTACACACACACACACACACTTGGGAACTAGCCTTTGTATAGACATTCAGGATCCATTTAGACATCGGAAGTGGATGGAGAATTTTAAAGAGAGGATGAGAGAAAAATCACCCCCTAGGCCTAGATGTAGCCCATGTTTTGCACCCAGTAGTGGGAGCGCATTACAGTTGATAAATTTCTCTCTCGCCCACCACTGGGTGCAAAGCATGGGCTACATCTAGGTTTAGGGAGGTGATTTTGCGCAAAACCAAAGCATTGTAGAATCTATTCCGTGGTCGTGGGGGATTGCTAGTCTGAAATGACAGTTGTGCAAAAGAGGCTGGGTATGCGATCAAAAGTTGGAGCTGGAATTCCCCGTCCTCGGCCATGTCATCATGTTAACTGCAGGAGCAAACCCAATCATTGGCAAAGGGCAGGAAGGGAAAGATGTGCTTTCCCAATGCGTTTTTGGTGTTTTCAATGAGAACAGCAAGAATCAGGGTTGACTGAGATTTACGATAAAAAAATGGGAATGGGCAGAATGCGTGTTCGCATCAGATTTAGGTTAATTTCATTTTTTAAAAGTCAAGTGGGAATGCGGCCTAATAGTAATAAAACAGAGTACAAGCTTTCACCGTTTGGCAGGGCAGTCCTTCAAGCATGTTGCTTCCAGTCTTTCATTTGCTCCATGGCCGTGAATCTTTTCAAAGTAGAGGGCCACAGGGCAAGAAAGAGCCTTTCATTTTGGATCAGGGGATTACATCTTAGTGTAAGCAGTTATTTTTGACAGCAGATGGAGGAACATAGGGTAAACCAACAAGAGGCATTGGTTATATTTTAAGGAATTGGTTATATTTTTTCTCAGCTTTTCAGGCACTGCAAATCTCTGAAATAAACAGAATCTCAAGTGTTCACTGTAGCAAATGCATCAAGTAGAAAAAATTAAAGTAATGAAAGTGCAAGATGCAGGTGTATGGAGTCACTGAACGTGCAGAGATTACAAATGCAGTTCAGATGTTTGAAAGCAGTACATCAAAAACAGAAAGTCAGGTTCAAGATCAAAGGGAGCTCCTCAATGCAGACACCAGAATCAAGTAATCAGATCATGTTCGAGACAGGTAGGAAAAATGCAGCAACTCTGAAATGCAGATGGTTAAATACACAAAGTGTGTGTGTGTGTGTGTGAATCACAGAAGCATTATCCATAGCCTAAAACCAGATAACTTCCAAGGAATTTGACAAAAACAAGAGACTTGACTTCATAGGAGCCAGCAGCAAAACAAAATCTGTATGATTGAAGTAAACAAAACTGTGTTTCAACAAAATTGTCAGGTGAGAGAAACAAATAAAAGCAGCAAACACCCGGAAGCAGAGTCAAAATTTGGCAAAATATCTATAGGTGCCTGAAAGCACAGTTAGATATACCTGTGATTATAAGTTGGGCATTGTTAGAATGATGAACAAGTCGTAGTAGGACTTTAGGTAATTTAATATCATTCTCTCAGGAAATCTAGAAATTTACAATAGGCTGAAAGTACTGTTTTGAAAAGTTGCCCCAAAATGGCTAAGCCAATCAAAAGAGATTTGAGACTTTTTGTGGTTCACAAAAATATTATCCCTTGAGCCTCTACAGAAAGTTTTTCTGGGACTGCGTCCTTCTAATTATTCATTTTGACAGTTATTACATTGACTCAGTGCATATCAGAATCAAAGGAGCTCTCAGTAAAGCCTATTTCTGTATTCTTCATGTGGATATGGTGGTCATAGGAATTAAAAACCCTCAAAATATAATTAGTGTTATAGAAGAAACTTGAGTGTCTCCTGACTATTGTCCATTTCATGGCCACACTAATTATATTCTGAATTTGTTTCAAATGTTTTCCTAGGTTGCATGAGTGCAAGAGCAGGCTGCCTATTTACCATCCAACTGAAGAACTACTGAACAACTGGGTAATTTTTAAAAATTTTCAGGATCTCCCTCAGGAAATGGGGGTTTGGGAAAAGCTTTTTAAAACCTTAGAAAATAATTAGATTAGCTGCTGTGGGTTGTTTGGTAGTAAGATGTATTCTAGACTATCACCCACCCCATACTGGAGCTGTGAGAGACTGGGATTGATGATACAGCAAGGATTATGTAAGCATCTTTTTATCTTGCTCTTCCTATGCTACTCACGATGCTAATGCTGGTACATCCCACTGGGAAGCTCCAACATAGCAAGCAGGAAACAGGTTTAGCTCCATTCCACATGCATGCTAGTGGGGTCTAAGACAGGCCCTAGTACATAATTGTCCTTAAGACAGTTTCCATTCTAGGATTCTTTTCAGAAAAATCTACAGATTGGGTTCCTTTGCCCTACTCTTTCTTGTTTTGTTTGCAAGGATTACCTGTCGAACTTTGAGGAGCAGAACCTGTGAAGAAGTAGCTGTCTGTGATGCCTCTGACATCACCTTAGTTATATGGTGCTTAGGAATTAACCCAATATTAGAAGCTGCCTACATGGCATGTAATATTTTGCTCTTAGTTGTATTTTCGGCAAAACAAATCTGGCATGGCATGCTTTCTATTGCTGTTACTGCTTGGATTGTATGATTGTCAACAAATAAAAGATACATAAGTTAGAAATCTGAAATCAAAATTTATTTAATTTGAAGAAACGGATTCATCCTTTAAATAAACTTTACATTTGTAGACACGTGATTTTTTTTTAAGCTTTGCAACAGTACTTCTGAAAACACAATGTTAAAATGTAAACTACAGTTCTTTGGTTTTAAATATACAATATATTACAGTCTGGTAACCACAGTGTGGTAGAAACACAATACGCACACAAAAAAGGAACCACCAAAATTTCTCCCCACAAAAATCACTTTCTGAGTGGTATTTCAATAGACATTGAGGTCTGTTCTTGCATCTCTTTAAAGAAATAAATTCAACTATGTGGAAGAACTGCGTGTAAAAATGTACACAGGCATGAAGAAACCACCCCTATGATCAAAGATTTATTTCTACAAAATTTCCATATATTTACACTGCCATAAACCAGAATTGCAACTATTTTTGCTTGAGAAAGAGTTCAAAACTTCTTTGTTAAAAATCAAAATTTGTAATCTATTGAATCCTCTGGCCTTCTTTCTGGCATTACTAAAGTTTCTTGGGAAATTTCAGTAGATTCATGGGAGGATAAATGTAAACAGCTAAGGTTTTCCTTGCCTCTCTCAGAAATGATGGACACTGCAGGCATAGGGATCTGAATAGGAAACAAAACAAAATTATTTGGCAGTGATCAGACTCAAATAATTGATACACTGGGAAATTCTACACTGGCTAGTATAGCAGACCAGTGAGTGTATTAGGAGCCTCTTTTATGCATGCAGGTGCAATCTAAGGGAGGGTAAAGGGAGACTCCTACTCCACTTGCTGTTCTGGTATACCAGCCAAGGCAGAATCACCCATTGTTTCTGTAACAAACAGAAAGCTGGACATAAAAGAACACATAAAAGATTATCATGGAGAAGGCAATGAGGTGCAAATGAAAACAACTTTGTGATAAATCTCACTGGTGATACTACTTTATGGAGTATTTTTGTTTTGGAACCCACCTCCATTCTTTGTAACCTATACCTCGCCTGATAAAAAGAGGCCCTCAGCTAAAATGAAGCTCATATTACAACTAGTGTATTAAAGTCAAAACCAGAGGTTATTGTCTTTCTGGCTTGTAGGCTCCTTTGCAATTTGAGGCATGCCATGGGACTCAGACTGATGAGTTGGTTATATATTTAGAAAAATAAATGGGCACCAACCCTCCAAACTGCTTCTTTTTCTCAGGTTACACCCCCTTGACTTTATGGCATTCAGTGAACAAACATACATATGATGGTTGTGTAAAAGTGGACATAGTGAAATTAAAATGAGTGGGAAAAATGTCAAGTTTTTCTGGAGTGAAAATTCTTCTGGACATTATTTTCAATTCAGTATACTTTTTAAGTGAAAAAAATGTTAGCCAACCTTTTTATCTTACGATAAATGAGACGGCATGTGTGGACTCAATGGATTTGTGAGGTCCATGGAAAAGCCCAAATGTACCCTTGTTTCCTTAGGACACCTCTGCTCTAAGGAAGAGGTCCTGGCATGTCTTAATAAACTAAATGTGAACAAGTCACCGGGACCAGATGGTATTCATCCAAGAGTCCTTAAGGAACTCAAATGCGAAATTGCCGAACTTCTAGCAAAAATATATAATCTTTCCCTAACATCAGGCTCCGTACCTGAGGACTGGAGGGTAGCAAATGTAACACCAATCTTCAAAAAAGGATCCAGGGGTGATCCAGGCAACTACAGACCAGTTAGCTTAACGTCAGTTCCATGTAAGGTGATGGAAACCATTATTAAAGACAAAATTAGTGTGCACATGGAGAAGCAAGAATTGCTGAACAAAAGCCAGCATGGCTTCTGCAAAGGTAAATCATGCCTCACAAATTTATTGGAATTCTTTGAGAGTGTCAATAAACACGTGGATAAAGGTGAACCAGTAGACATTGTCTATCTGGACTTTCAGAAGGCTTTTGACAAAGTCCCACATCAAAGGCTACTGAGTAAACTCATCAGCCATGGAATAAAAGGACAAGTTCTGTCCTGGATTTGTGACTGGCTTAAGGGCAGAAAGCAGAGAGTAGTAATAAACGGCAAATTCTCAGGGTGGAAAGAAGTAAAAAGTGGGGTCCCTCAAGGCTCAGTACTGGGACCAATGCTTTTCAATTTATTCATCAATGATCTAGAAGAAGGGGTACATAGTAAAATAGCAAAGTTTGCTGATGATACTAAATTATTTAGGGTAGTAAAATCTGAAAGAGATTGCCAAGAGCTCCAGAGGGATCTCTTAGCATTGGGTGAGTGGGCAACCAAGTGGCAAATGTGCTTTAATCTTAACAAGTGCAAAGTAATGCACATTGGGGCCAAGAATCCAAACTGATGGGGTCTGAGCTTTCGGCAACACACCAGGAAAGGGATCTCGGAGTTCTGGTGGACAGTTCAATGAAGGTGTCAACCCAGTGCGCGGCAGCAGCGAAAAAAGCAAATTCAATGCTGGGAATAATTAGGAAGGGAATAGAAAATAAGACAGCAAGTGTCATTTTGCCCCTTTATAAATCTATGGTGAGGCCACATTTGGAGTATTGTGAACAATTCTGGTCACCACACCTCAAAAAGGATATTGTGGAACTAGAGAAGGTGCAGAGAAGGGCAAGCAGAATGATTAAGGGTCTGGAACACCTCCCTTACGAAACCAGGCTGCAACGTCTAGGCCTCTTCAGTCTGGAGAGACGGTGTTTGAGAGGGGACCTGATTGAAGTATATAAAATTATGCACGGTATAGAAAGGGTGGATAGAGAAAATTTCTTTTCTCTATCGCACAACACTAGAACCAGGGGGCACTCTATGAAGCTGATGGGTAGGAGAATAAGGTCTGACAGGGGGAAGTATTTCTTCACCCAGAGGGTCATCGGCTTATGGAATGTGCTGCCGGATGAGGTGGTGACAGCTACCAGTCTGGATGGCTTTAAGGTAGGGTTAGACAAATTTATGGATGACAGATGTATCAATGGCTACTAGAACGAATGCCTAGGTGCATCTTTCAGGCTGAGGGCGGGGGAGGAAGTGGGGCGCTTCTAAGGCCATCTGCTGGGACTCAAGAGCAGGAGAAGGTTTGTCCTTGTCTCTGCTTGAGATGCCCATGAGCATTTGGTGGGCCACTGTGTGCGACAGGATGCTGGACTAGATGGGCTGTGGCCTGATCCAGCAAGGCTTCTCTTATGTTCTAAGTTAACTCAGAGATCTCATTTTCCCATCTTAAAGACTAAATGGTCATATGCTATCCCCTCACTTGTTAGTTAAAATATTGCATTGTATAAGGCTCAGTTCATTCTGATACTTCATACAGGCAACAGTGAAAAATAATTTCAGGAGAATAAAACCCCATTTCATTTACAGTACTATGAGACTGTGTAATAATTTAGTGGCTGCTAAATGTAAACTCTCTGTACGTACAATCCTAGCATATCAGGGAGAAGGTTCTAAACTAGGCAAACAGAATTTCCCTACACAGGTTTCTATGGGAGAAATCTTGAAAATCTGATCTTCTATTAACATGATCACATGGACATTGTAAGTCATGTACAGTAGCTTAAAAACGCAACAAACACTAAGATAATTTATTTATCATATATCACATCTTTTTTAAAAATTATGTTCAAGTGCTCTTACCTGTTGCAAAGAACCTGCTGGAACTGATTTTAACTCATGATCATACCTCGGTAAGACATCCTGCAACTGTTTTCCCTGTTCAAATCCTACTGTTTTTGAGTCACAGCTAACGTGTTCTTGATAACCTGGGAAAGATCCCGTTCCTTGATTTAGAGGCATCTGTAAATTGGCTGGTAACAATCCTAAATGTTCAAGTGTAAAGTTCAGAACTGAAGAGTTTGGAATCTGGATAGGATTAGCAGGCCCTGAAGCAACAAAAGGACCACTCACAACAGGTACAGCAGCTACAGAACATGGGGGAAATGTTATATTCAGAGGTGTTGCTTGAAAAGCAGAGAGGTTAACAGTAGTATATTCAGATGTCACTGGAATATCACCTGTATTAAGAGAGAGAGAGCAAACTTTACCTATATGCTTTATGCTCTGTATATTCTAATGTCTAGCCTGAATGCACACAAACTCCAGATGGGGTTCAGTCACGCCAGGCTTTAGAAAATAACAACCTACTGGCATAAAATAACATACATACTTACAGTATTTCAATATAAAGAAACATTGGCAAGGCTCTGAATGTTGAATGTAACGTGAAACATTTGGATTACTCATCTAAACAGTATGTTCAACCAGGGAATGAAATACATTTAATGCTGATAGGACCATTACTGTAGCAGAATGTAAAATTCATAATATTATCCTCTATCTGTAATTCTGATAACCTTCTGAATGAGTTACGGATTGTTAAAATCAAATTTAAAAAAAATTAATAATAAGACACAATAGGACCCTGTTTGGTTATATTTCAGCAACTTATGGCTTAAAACGAAACTTGCATTAAGCAAGTAATATATCTTTAAAGGTGGGGTTAATGCATTAAAGTGAAATGGGAAAGTTTAATACCAAAACAAGGTAATCAACGAGTAAACTGTGTTTTATTTATTGAGTTAGTTATTTGTAATTCTATCCTGTCCTATACCCGAAGGTCTCAGGGTGGGTAACAACATTTAAAATCAGACATATACTAAAACAACAGTTTCTGCAAAGTGGAGAGACACAGTATATTCCCATTTAACCAAAGTCCAGGGCAAAGAGGTCTGCCTTCACTGCCTTCCTAAACATACACAGTGAAGGCACCGGACACACATCAAGGGGGAGAATATTCCATAGCCTAGGGGCCATCATTGAAACGGCAGAAACCAAATTCACTTAAAATGTGGCCCTAGTGCATATATTTTTTAAAAAACCAATAATTTATCAAAAACTACAGAGTGGAGAGGGTGGATATAGATAGAATCTTTTAAAATGAAAATTTCAGATTTCTACTTCTGAGGAAGTATCTTTGGGATAGAAAAGAAATAACCTGAGATACCTCAAGAGACAGCCAATCTGTAAGGTTCAGATAAGAAAGGGGTTACAGGCAGCTCTGCCAATGGTAGGCAAAATCTAATTAATTCCACTTTCTTGAGATCATTGATGCTTTATACTAAGTGGAAGTCAGAGGGTGTTTTTCCATTGGCATAAAGTCCCCATTTTTGCACCCATTAAGGACCATTTGGGTGTGAGATGGATGACCCCATTTCCACCAGTTGTTGTGTTGGGTACCACTGACCTTGCTTAGATTCCTGGTTAGTATACAAGTACCTTTATGGGTGTTTTTCCACTGGCAGAAAGTACCCATTTTTGCACGCATTAAGGACCCATTTGGGTGTGAGCCGGATGAACCCATTTCCACCACGGCACCCATTTGGGACACATTTGTTTCCACCGCCGCTGCGGAAATCCGGATCATATAGGTACATCTCAGCCTTTAATCCAGATTTTCTGTAGACCCCATTAATGGGGGCTATAATGGGGTCTTCAGCCAGAAAATCTGGATTAAAGGGAGCCTGTTTCTACATTAGTTTGGCAATGGTGTCTAGAGGAGGCTAGGGGGAGGGGGCATCCTTGGGGGGGAGCCCCAAGACCTAGGTTTCAAAATCATTTCGAAGCCATTTTGAAGTTGCCTTCGGAGATTAGCAAAGGCTCCGAAGTCCCTCTGAAGGCAACTTCGAAGCCTCAGATAACAAAGGGAGATCAAAGTGGACTGTTACCTTCAGGCATAGAAAGAGGTACATATTTAATGAGGTTGACTCATCCCTGCTCACAAAGAGCTAATTCATAGGCAAGGCTCTCGCAAGGGGTTTGTCTTTGAAGCCTTTGCTCATCTCTGAAGTTGCCTTTGGAGGGACTTCGGAGCCGTTGCTAACCTTCGAAGGCAACTTCGGAGGGATTTCGGAGGGACTTTCGAGATTGCACCCCGTTCCCCAAAACACAATCCAGATTCCACACATGGGTGCAAAGGTGTTTCCACGGCAGGGGGGTTAGCACCCATTGCTAATGGGTGCTATACCTCCTGTGGAAAGACATTGGGTGCTTCCCTTAATCCGGATCTACTAGATCCGGATTAAGGAATGTACCCATACCTTAGATCCGAATCTTCTTAGATCCAGATCTAAGGGCTGCGGTTGAAAAACACCCATAGTATAACTACCCTAGCTTAACCCAGAAGGCCTAATGGTTAAGAAAGAAAGTGTGTTTGAGCTGTCTTGCAACCACCTTCTACAGAATTCAAGCACACTGGAAAAGCTAAATGAGAACATGGTAGCAAGAAGAAAAGATTGACAACAAACCTTCGGGTTTTTAAATTGGTAATAGTTACATTTCTCATGCAGACAGAATTCAGGTACAAACAATGTTTGAAAAGCTCCAAAGGAACAGGAAATCAATACTCACCAGCAACAGTAGAAGTGTGGGATTTCTCATTAGCTGTGCACATCTTAGTGTTTTCAATATTAGAAAGCCCGGTCTTGTTCCCAAGTTTTGTACACTGGGGAAGTGGTATAAGGTACCCTGAAGGAAGCCATGGCTTAAAAAAAAACAGGAAGAGGGAAAATGAGCTATTTATATTCCACAACAACAACACACATCTGAGAAATTTTCCAGCTTATCCTAGCCACTGTCCTGAGTTTTCACTTTTCCAACACAAAGGGCCAACTTGGATATTACATAACAAATCCACAATAAGCCTGCTTGGTAACTGAAGTTAAAAAGAGCAACTGAGGCTGAAATAAAATGCTGTGGTACAAAACATTTTAAATCTTCCCCAATTACTTCTAAAAACCCAACTCTGTCCCACCTATTATTGTCTATGACTATTACACTACTACTAGTTGCAATGGACAACAAATAGCAGTGACCTATATGGTCTCATCCTGCCCAATTCTTCATATGCAAGAGCACCTTTCAGGGGAAGATATTAGGCCCCTTCCAGTTACAGATTTCTATTCAGCCATCAAACTCACGTCCAGGCGAGCCACATTCAACAGGTATGTGCTGAACTAGTTCTGCGAGAACTGAGTTTGTATACAGCCTGGTGAGCTTGTAGGGTTCATTTCTGCAGTGAACCCCTTCAAAGGTTTGGTCTGAAAGCAAACAAAATCAGGGGAATTGAAAAATGGCTTGTCTGTTCAAATTCCCTCCAAATCATGTCCTAAACTCTTCAACAATCAAATCATGGTCTCCTCCGTTCCTCAAGCATGCTCTGGCCTCCCCCACTTCCTTGATAACCCTGGGCTGTGCCTCACCCTCCACCACTGGATCTGTAGGGTCTTACTTGGTCCCTATGAGCCTGCACCAGTCCATTATTACTGGCCATATTGATAAGAGAGTACACTTGCTGCTGTGGTCTTCTGTAAACTGCATAGCTGGTATGCAGTCGGGGTAGCCTGAAGGCTGGGGCATGCTTCATCAAACAGGCCATTTCTAGATTTGGGGCAAACAGTTTTCCCTGATGCCAACCACGTTACAAACTAAACTGGCATTTTATGTTCAAGCACATCTTCAATGGGGGATGAAGGAAAGGCTTGATGTAGCACTTGGCACTGTGTTCCCCTCTATCTTGGGGGTCCAGCTGGTTTGGGTTATCCAGCAGAAAAAGAAACATTTTTAACTTCAGATATAAGATCGTTAAAAAAAAAATCAGACAACAGTCAATGATTTTTTTTTCAAAAACAAGAACTGGAACCAAGTGCTAGATGGAAAGCACACCTTGCTAGTCGGTACTGCAAATGCAGCAGGTGTCCTCTGAGTTGTGGCAATTCTGTTGTGCTCCGAAAGATCCCTGTGTTTCTGTTGCTTCCGCTGGCATTTCACATGCTGATTTACTCTCTTAGACTTACTATTTCTTGCTGCTGTTGAAGTTTGGCTTTCCTGACCAACATGCAAAGCCAAAGGAGACTGTGTTGTCTTGTTCTTAACAGATTCTTCCTAGGGGAAAAGAAAGTAACAGAACACTAGTTTAGGGAGAAGTTAGAGATTTTACATACCCATTGAAGCAAATAGTATTTCAGGTTACTTTCTACGTATTGGGCATATAAGAGATGCTTTTCTTTGATACCAAAATGTCCTCATTTTCACTGCCCCATGGAAGACTAATAGCTGCTCTTCTGAAAATCTGAAGAAGCCATCACTCTTTAAATTGTTGCTCTAACACCCAAATGCCTTTTACTATATCCAATAAAATTTGGGGGTGCTCTTGGACTCTGTGGTGACGCTTGAAGCTCAGGTGGAGGCCGTGGCCTCCACGGCCGTGCCTACTCCCAACTACGGTTGGTGCACCAGTTGATGCCTTTTTTGGACAGAGATGACTTGGCCAATTATCCATGTTCTGGTAACCTCTAGATTGGACTGTTGTAATGCCCTCTACATGGGGCTGCCCTTGAAGACAGTTTGGAAGCTGCAACTAGTGCAGAACACAGCTGCTAGGTTGCTGACCAGGACAACTAGCCAGATACACATCACGCCGGTCTTAAAAGAGTTGCATTGGCTGCCAATTCACTCCGAAGCCAGCTCCAAAGAATAGCACAGGCTCCGAAGAGGACCCCACACGAGAGCAATGCCAGTCCTACGGACCTTTGTCAAAGGCTCTGGAGAATCTTCAAAGTTTGCAGCAGATCGCTCCGGAGAATCTCCAGAGCCTATGACAAAGCTCCAGAGATTCTCAGGAGCTGCTCCAGAGAATCTTCAAAGAAGCTCTGGAGTGTCGGAACTTCCGCTCGAGGCATGGAGGCTTGAAGGCGAACGTTTTCGCGTTGCAAGATTTCAGCGCAATTAACGCAGAAGAATGTAAACTTTGGAACAGAAGAGAGTGGTTCTTACAGCAGAAGTGGTTGTACCTTATAATCATACAGGTAGTGGATCAATTTCCAATTATTAAGAGGAGGGTACTAAAGTGCAAAGGACTGTCAGATTCCCACCTCTTGTCATCCTATCATTTCTGTTTTAGATATGTCAGTATGTAACCTGTACTATGATGCAACACATCATATTGTAAGCAAAACAGAATCAGAATCTTCTTCAAGCCCTGAAATCTAATGTACTTAATTATGTGAGAAACAAGCCATGTTTCCATGGCTTAAAGGATAAGAAATCAGACGTTCTGTGGGCAGTACAGAGATGCTTGTTTGCCTTAGGAAATTCTTACAAAACAATTCCCATGCCTCAGATTTTTCCACTCATCATCTTAGTATCTCCTGGTCCACAGCAGGCTGCCTCTTTCCTTAAAGCTAGTTAGTGCTGGGTAAGGCATCTGTCCTTTTTTGTTCATGCATTCTTAAAAGCACAGCAGAGATAGTCATTTCTTAGAATTCTGTATCTGAATATATCCAATGCCTTTAAAACAGACAACTGGCTATCATCACTAAAGCGAGGGGGGAGGAGGTAAAAGGAATACATAACAGAACCTCTTTCTCCAGTAACTTGAAAAAGGTGCTGCTTTGAAAATGCATTTTTTTCTATACTGTTAGGAACTAGATAATTTGCTTTCCCTTGGACTTCCTCTGAAAAAGCAGGTGCATTTAATTATGTGTTGTACTTTGAGCCATTCTATTCACAAATGGTACAAGTAACTTCAGTGCTTTAAAAGGCGTTTTACATTCAGGCGTTTCTGAACAGCACAGCTGAGTAGTTGTCTATAGCTCATGCACTAGTCACGTTTATGCTCTTTGCATAAAATTTGGGCATCCTCAGCCTATTAGTGACACCTTATTCCAAAACTCCTAATAACTACTTCACTTGTCACACTCTTTAAAGGAACTCAAAGCAGCTGACAAACCTTCTGTTCTTCTCCCCACAACAGGCAGCCTGTGAGGAAGATGGGGCTGTGGGAGCTCAGAAGTGAGCTGTGACTAGCCCAAGGTCACCTAGCTGGCTTTTTACTGGAGTGCAAAATCAAACCGAGAGACTTCCAGCCCAACACCCAAACTAGAATAAGTCAAGCATAAATAGCAAAACAGTTTCTCTTACACAAGCTTTGGAAGCATCGAGTCTATTTGTTTTGCTTTCTAGAAAAACTAGGGTGTTCAGGGTCACTCATATCAGTTTTATGGGGATTCTTCTGCAAATGTATCACTACTGAGAGCAATGATTTAGAAGACCACAGAAAATTCATCCTCCATCTTGGTTTATGAGTCTTGCATGCTTTTAAGGGTCACAAATGTGCCAGATGCAAAAGCTGGGGATGTTGCCTGTTCTAAATGCTGGAGAGGGTAACTGTGACAGCAGTGGCACCTCAAAACAAAAATACCCATGTTTATAAATGTTAGGTGCCAGCCAGCAAAGTCATCTTGCAATTTGTTTGCCATCTGTGGAAAAATCCTGTAAATTATAGAGTTTCTTGCCATCCCACTCCTTTAATATGTTTCCCCATTATTTTCTATCCCAAAGGGGGGGGGGGGGGAATGTGGGTACAAACCCAGCAAGTCACCTGGGCCTCTCACTCCCATCTCCAGGAAGATAAATTCAAGATAAGACAAGATCAGGACAAGACCAATGCTCTACTTTTCCAGGTCAGCAGAATGCACACCATCCTATGAATGCATCTGATACATTAGTTATCTGGGTAAAAATTAACGAAACAAATGAGAGCATAATGTAAGAGGCCTCTCTCCCTTCCCACAAATCTAGTTCAAACAGCCCTTTTTAAAGCTAAAGAGCTTTTTATAATACAGATTTAAAGCTAATCAGGATCCTGACGCTGGAAAACAAAACAGTTTACCAAGGGGCTTGTCACACTGATGACAAAAATAGAGAAGGTATAGGGAGAACGTTGATAAGAAAAGTTCTTATC
This sequence comes from Aspidoscelis tigris stejnegeri, assembly GCA_023333525.1. Classification (NCBI taxonomy): domain Eukaryota; kingdom Metazoa; phylum Chordata; class Lepidosauria; order Squamata; family Teiidae; genus Aspidoscelis; species Aspidoscelis tigris. The sequence goes on along the minus strand of JALMGA010000003.1, from coordinate 44,386,053 downwards.
TTATCATCAACAGTCTAGAGGACAATGTTTGCAGACCTTTTTTATTTTCAGCATTAGTCTAGAATTAATGGACATTATCTTAGGGTGTTTTTTCACTGCGCTCCTTAAATCCGGATCTAAGGAACGGGTACTTCCCTTAATCCAGATCTAGTAGATCTGGATTAAGGGAAGTACCCAGTGTGTTTCCACAGGTGGTCTAGCACCCAATAACAATGGATGCTAGCCTGGCTGCTGTGGAAACACCGGAGCACCCATGTGGCAAATCCGGATTGACCCACAAGGGGTCTGCCTGTCACCCCAGGTGTTTTGGGGACAGGGAGTGCAATCTCCGAAGTTGCCTTAGCAGTGATTAGCAGGTTCCGAAGAAAAACCCCTTGCAAGAGCAATGCAGCTGTTAAAGGCTGCAAAGGCTCCAAAGGATCTTTGATGTTAGCAGCACCAAAAGCACCCAGGACGGAGCTGGGCGAAGAGTCTGCGGCTGAGAATGCAGCTAAGGGGAAAGCGAAGAAAGGGAAAATTTCTAAAAACAGACGGGAGAGCCTGTCTGTTTTAAAGGGCTCTGGCATCTATTTTAAAAAATCTTCCCTGCTCTTGACAGCCCCTATACTCAACTGACAGTTGCCTAGCTGGGTGCCCTATATCCACCTGGACTCTCAGGTGGGTATAGGGCACCCAGCTGGGCAACTGTCAGATGAGTATAGGGGCTGTGAAGAGCAGAGAAGATATTTTAAAAATAGATGCAAATTATTTATTTATTTATTTATTTATTTATTTATTTATTTATTTATATTTATATCCCGCCCCATACCCGAGGGTCTCTGGGCGGCTTACAACATTTAAGAACAAGCACACTGAAATTGTACCACACAATAATAAAATCAGCGTAATTTTTAGGAACCAACATGATAATAAGAATAAGAATAAAACAATACAAAAACAGTTTAAAACAGTGGTGTTTGGAAGGAGGGAAGAATAAAGAGTATTTAGCCAAAGGCCTGAGTGAAGAGGTGCGTCTTTACCACCTTTCTGAATGTAAACAAAGAAGGGGCCTGACGCACCTCCAAGGGGAGACCATTCCATAGCTTGGGGGCCACTACTGAGAAGGCTCTCTCCCGGGTGCCCACCCGTCTAACCGCTGAAGGCGGTGGGACAACCAGGAGGGCCTCTCCTGCAGATCTTAAGACATGGGCAGGTTGATATGGGAGAAGGCGCTCCTTTAGATATCTGGGGCCCAAGTCATTTAGGGCCTTATAAGTCAGAGTTAGCACCTTGAATTGGGCTTGGAAATGAATTGGCAGCCAGTGCAGTTCTTTTAGAACCGGTGTGATATGCGTCCGGTTAGCTGTACCGGTCAGCACTCGGGCAGCTGCATTTTGTACTAGCTGCAACTTCCGAACCGTCTTCAAGGGCAGCCCAACGTAGAGCGCATTACAATAGTCCAACCTGGAGGTTACCAGAGCGTGGATAACTGTGGCCAGGTCATCTCTATCCAAAAAAGGTTTCAGTTGACGTACCAAACGTAGTTGGGAGTAGGCACTCCTGGCCACGGCCTCCACCTGAGCTTTAAGTGTTAGCGCAGAGTCCAGGAGTACCCCCAAATTTCGCACCTGTCCCTTCCCAGATATTGTAACTCCATCAAGGACAGGGTATCTCCCAACTACTTGGACCCGAGAGCCTGTAGCACACAGCACCTCTGTCTTGTCTGGATTCAGTTTCAATTTATTGGCCTCCATCCAGCCCATTACTGCCTCCAGGCACCTGTCAAGCACTTCTACCACCTCTCCTGATTCAGATGGCACAGAGAGATAGAGCTGGGTATCATCTGCGTATTGATGACACCTCACTCCAAAACTCCTGATGATCTCTCCCAGCGGCTTCATGTAGATATTAAATAACATGGGAGATAAGATTGACCCCTGGGGAACCCCACAAGTGAGTTCCCAGGGTGTCGACTCATTCTCTCCCATCACCACTATCTGAGATCGGCTCTGGAGATAAGAGCGGAACCAACGCCAAGCACTGCCTCCAACTCCTAAACTCCGTAGCCTCTCCAGGAGGATACCATGGTCAATGGTATCAAAAGCCGCTGAGAGGTCCAGAAGAACCAGCAGGGTAGCATTCCCTCTGTCTTTCTCCCGGAGAAGATCATCGACCAGGGCGACCAAGGTGGTTTCCGTGCCATGACCGGGTCTAAAGCCAGATTGAAATGGGTCTAGATAATCAGCTTCCTCCAAGCATGCCTGCAGCTGAACAGTGACAAACTTCTCTAGAACCTTGGCTAGAAAAGGTATGTTGGCCACCGGGCGATAGTTGTTTAAATCTTCTGGATCCAGGGAGGCCTTCTTCAGGAGGGGGCGCACCACAGCCTGTTTAAGGGCCAATGGAACCACCCCCTCCCTCAGAGAGGCATTTACCACTTCCTGGACCCACCCGGTCATACCTTGCCGGCTAGTTTTAATCAGCCAAGAAGGGCAGGGATCCAGAGAGCACGTTGTCGGCCGCACCCCTGCAAGCAGCTTGTCCACATCCTCAGGCCGCAATAATTGAAACTGATCCAAAATAATTGGACCAGACAGAGCTCCGGACGCCTCCCCTGGACTAAGTCCAAATGTGACATCGAATCCCCTACGAATCTGAGCAACTTTGTCCTCAAAGTGCTTTGCAAAACTGTCACAGCAGATATTAGATGGCTGAGGCTCGCGTTTTATCGAGCCAGGTTTTATAAGGCCCTTTACTACTCTAAAGAGCTCCGCTGGACGGCTACTCGAGGACGCAATGGCGGAGGAGAAAAAACTCCTTTTCGCTACCGTCACCGCCACGTGGTAGGCACAATAGTGTGCTCTAACTCGTGTTCGGTCAGATTCACAGCCAGATTTATGCCACTTGCGCTCTAGCCGTTGACCTTCCTGTTTCATGGCCCGGAGCTCCATGGAGTACCAAGGAGCTTTCTGGGCTCTGCAAGCAGGCCGAGGGCACTTGGGAGCAATCGTGTCAATAGCCCTGGTCATCTCCTGATTCCAGAGAGAGGCCAGAGCTTCAACAGGAGCACCAGACATGCCAACTGGAAAATCCCCCAGGGCATTCAGGAATCGTTGAGATTCCATGAGTCTCCGGGGGCGGACCAACTCAATAGGTCCTCTGACCCCACAGAGAGGGACTGCCGCTGTAAGTCCAAACCTCACCAGTGAGTGATCCGTCCATGACAAAGGGCTGATAGTCAGCCCTCCTATCAATGGATAGCCATCAATTCGTTCAGAGGCAAAAACCAAGTCAAGGGTGTGGCCTGCTAGATGGGTTGAGATTATGGGGCAAGAGCAGGAGTGAGCAAGGAGCATGTTAATTATGCACCTCTTTCTGCATGAATGAGTCGGCCTCTGGCAAGGAGCTGATTAACAGGCAGCTTCAAGGGGTTGCAGGGGCTTGAAATTTCTCTCTTCCAGGGGAGCAATAAGGTTACCTCCCTGAGAAAGAGAGAAAACTCAAGCCTCTGCACCCCCTTACTCCCTTGCTTTTACTTTCTTTTGGAGGCAAGCAAGCAGCTTGCCTGGGAAAGGGAGCAAAATCATGATCCCCATGTGGGATCCACCATGCTGGAAACAGGCTTCCTACAATCCGAATTTTAAGGCTGAAGACCCCATTGTAGACCCCTTTAATGGGGTCTGCACGATCTGGATTATAGGTCCTGAAAGACCCATATGATCCGGATTTCCCCAGCTATGGTGGAAACAGATGTGTCCCTAATGGGGTCTGTGGTGGAAATGGGGTCATCCAGCTCTCAGCCAAATGGGTCCATAATGGATGCTTCAATGGGTACTTAGTGCCAGTGGAAAAACACCCTTAGAAAGGTATTCTGGAAACAGTGTTTCTTTTGTACTGCAATTTGCCAAATACACTGAATGTTTCATTCCAGACTCAAAATTTAAGCCATTTGCGATATAAAGAGCAACGCTTTGGTTGTTCCATTGCTAATTTCTAGCTACAGTAACTAAATTAATTCTTGTATGTAGTTTGAACTCATAATAAAAGTATCAAATAAAATAACCAGTTCCTATAAGAGCTATTTTTCAATAAATGTCAATTAATATAACGGATTTTCATTTTATCTTTTATTACAGATTTGAATAGCAACTATTATTTCTTTGAACAGAAAACACATTCTTTGAGGTACTTCATTTACATAGACTCAAGGGATTTTCGCACTGCAACGCGTTCCAAACGGAACGCGTGCAGGTGGGCAGCTTAAGAAACTTCCGGGCGCTTTTACCGTTCACACACAGGCGCGCTGGAACGCGTTCCGGCGCGCCTGTGTGTGAACGGTAAAAGCACCCGGAACTGTCTTGGCCCGGCAAAGGCCGGCCAGGGGCGGGGATTCGGCCGCAGCGCTGCCGCCCATTGGGTGAGAGCACCCAAGGGGCGGGCAGCGCTGTCAAGCCACCCGCCCTGTGCTTCGTGCCAGCTCTACGGGCCCGGATCGGGCCCGCGAGACCTGGCACGAAGATGCCCGGGCACCCGGGCACCCATCATGGGGCCCGGGGCAAGGCCCCTATGGGGCAGGACCCCTTTGAAGATCAGAGCCCCTGGCTCTGATCTCCAAGGGCTCGCCCCGCGCCCCGATGTCACCCATCTACGGGCTGCAGGCGCCTGGATCTAGGCGCCTCCAGCCCGCAGATCAGCCACCACCACCCCAGTCCCCAAAACCCCCACCCCCAACCACCCTCCGGCCCGGATCGGGCCCATCTTCGCTCTGTGGGTGCCTACATCCAGACACCCACAGAGCGAAGATGTTTCCCCCCCTCCCCCAGGGCCCTGGGAGGACGCGCGCGCGAGCGATCACTTACCTCGTGGCCGTCCAGCGTCCAACTGAGGGTGGCATTGTGGGATTGCGCAAGACGCAGCCCCCCTAGCCCCCCTATTGGACAAGCAGTGAACTGCTTGTCCAATAGGGGGCCTAGGTGGGCTGCGTCTTGCGCGATCCCACAATGCCACCCTCAGTTGGACGCTGGACGGCCACGAGGTAAGTGATTCCTCGTGCGCGCGTCCTCCCAGGGCCCTGGGGGAGGGGGGGGAAACATCTTCGCGGTGAAGGTGCCCCGCTGTGGGCACCTTCACCGCGATGATCAGCCCGATCCGGGCCGGAGGGTGGTTGGGGGTGGGGGTTTTGGGGACTGGGGGGGGGTGGCTGATCTGCGGGGCACTCGCGCCCCGCAGATGGCCGTGATGGGGGCGGGGGGGACCCTTGGGGGACCGGAGCGATGCGCTCCGGCCGCCCAAGGCGTTCCTCGCCCCCAGCCAGCCCAACATCGACCTCCTGCCACCCCAGAAAGGGGCGACAGGACGCCGATGCTGGTGGCTCCTTCCCGGGTCCTGCAGCCCCATTGGGGCTGCCGGACCCGGGAAGGAGCCACGTCCCGGCGGCCGTCGGAGGCGACAGACGGGACGCACCGAATCGGGGTTCCCCTGTCCCATCTGCCAGGGTCACTGACCCTGGCAGACGGGAAAGGGGAACCCCGATTCGGTGCGTCCCGTCTACCGGCTTCGCCGCGCCGGCGCAATCGCCGGCCCGGCAAGTCGGGCCGTGGGGGCGTGCCGACGGCTGTCAGGGAGAGAAGCGTGCGAACGCTTCTCTCCTGGAACGCGCTGGGGCGGCTCGTCCGCGTTCGAACGGATGCAGAGCACTTTAAAGTGCTCTGCATCCGGAACGTGTGGAGGACAGCTCCGGACACGCCGGGACGGAAACCCGGCCGCAGCAATGCGTATGCTGCGTCCGGAGCTGTCCTCCACGCGTTCGGGAAAGGCCAATGCGCAAAGGCCTTCAATTTAAATTATCCTTCAACTGATATTACTCACATTCAGCACAGATTCATTCTAAGAAAAACTGTATTTCAGTTATCCCAATGTGGAGAAAGAACACTTATCTGAGTAGGTACTTTTTGCAATCACCACAGCAACTAAACCATGCAGTAATAGCCTTGATCATTTCAGATAAATGAAAGTATCACCATAACACATCTTGGATGTACATAAATGTAGGCTTATAACATACCTACATTGCTGTTCAGGAGGGGGGTAATCTAGTTAAATCATTCTTTTTTAAAATCACTCCTCTATCCTATGGTAAAATGGGAAGTTTTCACAACTATACAGGATCTATCCAAAGCATCTTGACAGATAAAGAACATACTTCATTGCCTGTCTTAGAAAACACCTTGACATAACTCATTTCTAAAAGACTACTCTTTAGAAAAATAAGTTGGATCTTTCCTAACAGATCCATTTCCAGTGTTTTATGGTCATTACTGCTAACAGCACAGTACAGATAGAAATAGCTCCATTACTCACAAACATAGCTCACAGAACTTCTATAATACCAGTTCTTTGATAGTCACAGTTTGAGAATGATTGAGTCTAGCGAGAATCATGCATTTAATCTGTCTTCCATTCATTTAGTATCTGAAACGAGCATACACTTTAGCACAACATACCTGGAATGCAGGTTGAAGTCTCACTGTGCTACTAGGCAATGTTTCAGAGCTCTTAAAACATTTCTTAGGTCTTGAGTTGCCCTTTGTATATTTTTGTTTCTTTGTCAGGAACAGGTTCTGGGCCTTAGTATCGGCCATGTAGTCTTCTAAATTCCTGCTACTGTCTCCAATAGACATCTTATTAAGGATTGTTTGTGAACTAGCATCTACAGGAGTTTTCATTCCAATTGCATTTGCGCAGGAAACAGGCTGTGTCATGAAACTTTGATTGGAGTTGGCCAGTATTCCCATTTGTGAAGGAGGCAAACACACCACATATGGCCCACTGGAGAGGAGGGGAAGTATAGCCGGAGCTTCTGGGTGTTGTATTAGAGACAGAGTCTGGGGCTGTGAAGAGATCAGGAATGGTTTGGTCATCCAGCAAGCTTCAGATGATGGAGCCAGAGCACATGGTATGTTAGAGGGTTCCGATTTTATTTTTTTAGCTCCTCTAGGAAGAGAAATTCATGGTGTTAAAATCTTGTAATCCATATTTGCTCTGCTCAAGGAAAACAGATTACAGTGGAATCGTCTCTGCTTCAGCCCGCGAATCACGATAAGGGATAGTGGTCAATACGGAAGGGAAGTGCCAATGCAGGAAAAGATGCACAGAAAAATACCAGTTTTGTTCACACATTTAGAAAAGCAATGCAAAACTTTAAGGTGCGATTTTTAATGCAATGCAATGCCTGTATACAAAGTCTAATATAAATGAGGGGGCAATTTTAGTTAACCGTGACAAGGAAATTGGAAATTCACATCTAGCTTAAGGGGCTTCTTGTGAATCAGTCAAATGGTGCAATACACTTCTGCAACAAACATACCTTGGCTGTTCGTCTAATTGCTGTTTGCATATTGCTGCAAGTTGAGCCATCTTGCTCCAGCCTTTTGGAGAACAGATAAACAAAAGCATTTTTATTGATATTATACTGTTTAGATAACTTCAGACTCAGTGATTCAAGGACAGTAGAGCCTCCTCTCTGGATGTAGCCCATTTAAAACATGGCTACAAACAGAGAAGTACAGGAAGTTGTTGCTCTGAATACTGTTATCCCATTTCTTTAGCGAGTATTTGTTGTTTCAAAGTTTTAAAAAAGCACTGTGCTTTAACAGGTTGAATTGGAGATAGTTGTTCCTTCAAGGAGTCTGTAAACCTGTCTCAACAGGCAGCCTAACCAAGTTCTAGATAAAAGGAACACACACACAATGTTTCCTTTCTGTCAGGACTTCTTTTGACTCTCCTTGCTCATCCCGACCGTGAATGCATCCAGAAGCAAGTATGCCTATGCAGAATGATCCAAATGTAAAGAGACATATGGTGCATGTCATTTAGATACAGAAAATACCGCACTTCAAAACTGCTAAAATATCTAATGTTACAGTGTTTTAATATGGATTAGTAAAATACAACAGTTTATATTTCAGTTGCCTACCTGTATTGTTCTTGATGGGACTGCTTGGAGCTGAGTGGACTTTTCTCGAGTTATTTTGTACATTCTTTGCCAATTTCATTAAGGATGGATGACGAGTGAAACTTTGCTTCCTTTTAGTAGGGAAGAGGTTCTTAGAACAATGGTGCTTGGAAGACCTTCCTTCCAGAAGATGAGATGTCATCTTAGCAGGTGTAGGAACAGGCTGTGAGCCTAAAAATGTGGCATTTTCATCATGTCATTTATTCCTTTCACAAAAGTATTCATAAAGTTATGCTTATGTTCAGGTAAAACTAGAGCCAAGTAGCACCTTAATGAGGCACAATGGCCAGGTAACTGCTGGAATTGTTTGGGCATCCATATTTTGCGATGTTTGAAGCATTCCAAACAGTCAGCCCTTTACCAAGTGCCAGCTAAGTGCGAATTGCCTCCATTAAGGAGGCAATCGCACTGCCATAGCAACAATGCCAATGGGTATATGATGCACCATTGCTGCGACCACTGGGCTACACAGCAGGCAACCATATCTGCACTGCCTGGTCACATGCTCCATTTCACCTCTTCCACCTGGAAGAGGTATGAACAGAGCATGCAGGAGTCGCCTGGCCAGCAACTAGGTTGGTTGTGGGGCACAAAAATGTGCTCCATGCTGTCCTAGCCATGGGACATTCCAGCACACATGGAGATGCTTCTAGGACAGTTTTTGAGCCAGTTTGGCCCATAGGGGGCCGGACTCTTATCTGGGAATACTGGGCTTGATTCTGCCCTCCTCCATGAAGCCAGCTGGGTGACCTTGGACTAGTCACAGCTCTCTTCTGAGCTCTCTCAGCCCCATCTACCTCACAGTGAGTTCTGTTGTGAGGAGAAGAATAGAAAGCTTTGTAAGCCACTTTGAGTCCCCTTAAATGGGTGAGAAAAGCCAAGTCTCCTTCCATCTGGGAGCACACTTGTTGTGTTCCTTTTCAATAAGTGCAAAAAGGTCCATAGTCTGGCTGTGAAAGCTTTCTTTGAGAAGTATGTTCAGAAAGAAGAAGGCACAGCATGAAAGCATTATAATTACAAGTGATCCCAGTTTTAACTGTAGAAGAGGCCACTTACCACAAGTGTCTGAAAAAATATCCGGGCCTGTCCATTTAAATGCTGGTTTGCGACCTCTCTCTTCTGTGACATGAATCTTTTTGATAAGCTCAAGACTACTAAGAACGTTAGCAATATCATAGAGTCGCCGGATTTTAGCTGAAATAAATTAAGAAGTCAATAAAAATCTATTCCTGCTATATCACTACCATACAGAGGTTCAGCATTATTAATGATCAGATATTCTTTCTCTGAAATTCTGCTTTAAATATACAAACTGTATGAGCTGCTTGTTTCAAAGTTCCATTGGAGAGAAAGATGTAAAGGCAGAATATCTCTTTATCACTCTTAGCTCCTCATATTAGTTGTGTGTTCTGAGTATTTAGTCCATTTCCCTCAGTTTAGAAGAAGCTGAAAGTGATTTTTTTAGAGAAATGCTGATATGTGGAGAATGCCCAGTTAAATAATTCCTTTTGAGGTAGATTCTCAAATATCTAAAGAAAAGCCTTCTTCCGTATCAATGTGTCTGTGCCCTAAGATCTGCAGGGGAGGCCCTCCTGGCTGTACCTCCTCCATCCTAACGAAAGTGGCTCCCATATTGTGAAGGTGTACCAGTCATCTTCACTTTATACGTTCAGGAGAGGAATGAAGACGTACCTCTTTGCCCTGGCCTTTGGCTAAACAAGGAAATGACTTTTCCTCCCCACATTCAGGCATTGTTATGGTTTTAATGCTCATTTTATATGTTCACTGATTTTTAATGGACCTCTGTCCATTAAAGGTCCTACCTGAAGGACCTTTTGGTATAGGGTGGGACAAAAATTCAAATAAATAAATTCATTTTTTAAAAAAAATATTACTGAATTTATAGGCTTCTCAATCAAATGATTCCAGGTGTATCATAAAGTTTGCTTACTTTAAGATTAAAGGTGAGGAATCTGAGGTCCTTTCCACACTGGGCCTTATTCTACAATGTACCCCAGAATAAGGGCCTGGTGTCTGCATGTAGCGCACACTATGGCAGGCCTCATCTGGATAGCAGGTCCCTATTCTGGTATATATCTCAAAATAAGTCCCAGAGCAGAAAGGGCCCAAAGCTTCCCAAACATTGCTAAACTACAACTCCCACTGTTCTTTACTATGTGATTAGGGTTCATGGGACTGAAGTTGTCGATGGAGTTTTTCCATTTCTGCTTTAACTATAGTTAATACAAGAGATTGATATTGCAATACAATGGATCACTGTGGTGTCGCATTATCAAATCGGGACTGCGCACTTACTTTAATGCTGGATCAAGGACACTCACTGCACAGTATACACAAAATCCAAAGTTTCCCTCCAGTGAAGGCAGAACAGCAAGATGAGAGCAGGAAGGGCAGTTCAAATTTGATTGGCTGCCTCAGCTTTTGCAGCTCTGATGGGGAAGCTATGGAGTTGCCTTTCGAGTCTGCACATTCATTCGGCTAGTCTGGAGGCAGCCTATGTGACATATTTAAGAAGAGACTAAAGAGGGAATGGGTGGACCATGGGATCCTTTGTAAATAACTGAACTTGGCTTTTTAGAGTTACTGTCTTAGACCATCTGGGAAGACCTTTGAACCCATAATGTAAAGCTACATCATCACTATCTTGGCCTTTAAAATATTTTAAATCCTTTTTCAAAAGAAGCTGTACAGAATTAACACAAGCTGAGAAACAATGAGACCACACTACATAAAGGGGCATACACAGATAGTGACTTCTCACTTACTTTTAAATTTGTTTTTATCTAAGCATTCAACATGGTCTTCATCAATCAAAATTTTTGCAGCAACATCAAGGCTCACAACTTGGGGGGTTGATACCAGAAACAGCATAACAAACTTCTGACTCATCACTCTTAAAGATTTATCTTTACGACTGTTTACTGAAGCTGGGCAAAACATAAAAAGAGTCAAACAATAACAGCATGACTTAGCCCTAACCATAACAACTGTACAACTAAAGCACAGATACTAACCTACCTATAGTGCATTTCACAAAAAAGCTGCTATGTAATGTTTATTAGTTTATATGAGAAAAAAAATTGACACTAACTCCAATGTCCTTAAAAGGGCACATAATAAGTACACTATCATACTACAGACCCAGACATAAGCAATAATATTTCGAATAAATCACTTTTAGGTTGCAGTCACAACCTAACCAGATAGACGATCTCAGTGACAGACAGAGAAGTCAGGTTGTTTTCTGTCATGAATGACTTGATCACATCTACAATACCCAGTCCCGAACACCATCATGGATCCCCTTTGCCTGGAAAAAGGCAAGCTTCAGCATGGTGAGGGTAGTCAAGCACAGAGAACGGTGTAGTGGTGACAGTGGCAGCGGCAGGAGGAGCTCCCCACTGCCATGCTGAAGCTAACCTTTTACCAGGTGGTGCAGATCAGATTTCTTTCTCTGCAGCCCTTCGACTGGGCCTGTTTCTTACAGCCGAAACAAGTCAGTGCTGAGATAATGCACGTAGCAGACAACCTCATCGGGAAAAGAAAAGTAGCAGAAAAAACAGGAGCAGACTTTCATATCTAAAACTTCTAACCTCCATTTGAATAAAAAGTAATTTGTGACTGCACTTTCAGAACCCTTCCTCTTTGTGCTATTTTATCATCACAGAGATTTTACATCCACAGGATACTCAAAGCCAGGTTTCTTATAAGTTTCTAGGAGTGTTCAGGCCCATGAACTGTATGGCCGTGCTCACACCTTCGCTTTAAACCATCTTCAGGTCTTACTGCTCACACCTTTTCGTTTCTATCTGTATTATTTGTGAACTTTCCATTCACCAAAGTACAAACTGAGTGTGGAAAGTTCACAAATAAAACAGAAAGGAAAAGGTGTGAGCAGTCAGGCTTGAAGATGGACTGAAGAAGGTTTAAAGTGAAGGTGTGACCGCAACCTTTGATAATATAGGAGAAAGACGTTCTAGCATGTTTAGGGGGGAATGTTCTAGTGGGGTGCCTACCATTATAGCTTTTAAGCGCCAGTTGAAAAACTTGTTGTTCTCTCAGGCATTCCCAGTGTGAATGAACGCCTGCTTCATGTCCCCCTCAGGTTTAATATTGGGTTTCATATCTTGTTAACTGCTTTTAACATTGTTTTAAATTAAATTGTAGACTGCTGGGGAAACTTGAACATAAAAAAGCAGGATAGAAGTATTTTAAATAAATAAATCATATACACCTAGCCTAGACAAAAAGCAAAGTTGCACCTGCTCGAAGCAATTTGTCATCAAACCCATCAAAGCAGATGTCTGTACAGTTATTTGGTTTCATAGGTTTTGACCCCAACTCAGTCTTCTGGCCATCAGGTTCAGGTTCTTGATCACATTCTCTTTGTTTAATCAGTTCAATTTGCTGGGGGTACTTATTGTCCTCAGCTGCTCTTTTCAAAATCTGTAGTGTGTTTTTAAGATTATGACGCCCATGCCAAGAATATTTGTTTTTGGCGAGCCGGCTAACCATATTCAGACTTTCCAGTACATTCATTATGTCATATATGCGCCTACGTTCAACATCTGTAACAAGAGAAATGGATTTTTAAAGAACAATTTTCAGCTTCTTTTTCAGCAGTTAGTATCCTTAATTTTTTTTAAAAAATGTAAATAAATTACATGTTACTTTTTCCTCAATTGCCAATAAAACAGAAAGACATATTTAAATAAAAAACTTTTTAAAATAGCATAATTCTTTTCAGTCAAAGAATATCAGAAGGCAAACTGAACATTTGGGAATTATCTTATTTTTATAATACAACCCTTGCAGAATAGGCTTATAAAAACAAAGGCCCTTTCTGCATGAACCTCTCGATCTGAATCAAAGGGCCTCTGATCCAGATCCTGGGTCTCCTGATCGCATGTTAATCCAGATAGAGGAGGGCTCACCTCTGTTAATCCAGGTCCATCTGCAAAAGATGGAGGGAGATCCAGATTAAGAGGCCCTTGATCCAGATCTATCGTAGACCTGATATATCAAAGTCTATAAACCAGACTAAGGACTATATCCAGGATTATGGAGACGGGCAGATGCCCCGATGGTGGGGCAAGCCTTGAGGTTCAGACCTTCAAGTCTTGAACCTGAAAGCCCCTCATCTAGTGGTACAGAGGCAATGTTCTCCACTCCCCAGGACAGCTTTGAAGCTATCATAGAATCATAGAATGGTAGAGTTGGAGGGGACCTCCTCGGTCATCGAGTCCAACCCCCTGCTCAAGGCAGGATCTCCTAAACCATCTCAGACAGATGGCTATCTACAGCAGGTAAGGCTGGGGAACAGAGAGGAGGCTTCAGAGACTGTACTAGGTGAATCAGGGTGTGGACCACGCATTTCCATGACTGCCTGTAACTATCTCTGAGTTAAGTGTGAAAAAGGCTTTAAATAGTGCTTTCACCACAAAGAACCAGAACCCAGCACAAAACTTACTAAGCATTTCTGCTACTTCATCAAGACAAATTTCACTGTTTTTAGAAACACTGGGATAATTGGGGTAGTGAGCTAAAAATTTCTGACACAGTAATCCTAGACTTTTCTCTTTGCGGCTTGGTTGAGATTTCTCATATTCGTCTCCTGACAAACGGTCCTGCAGGAAGAAATAACACAAGTCAATTGGTAACACTGTACATAAATATACTAAGGTGTGACAGCTTTCAAAACAGCATAAGCAATTAATAAGTAATACCACATGCTTCCTCTGTGACAGATGCTCAGCTACAAAATAATGGCACCACAGTGCAGCATCTGTTAATATATACAATCTGTAAAGTCTAAAAACAGACTTCAGCAATATGGTCACAGTTAATGCTGGAGGCCTGAACAACCAAGACCAGCTACTTTTGAAATGCACATTTAAGCATGAATATAGTTCCCAAGCATATTTACAAGAACAAAGATAATTTGCCTCTAGTGTTTCTGCTCTGCTGTCTGACAGCCTTTTTTCCTGTTCTCGATTCCTAATCTCAGGACTAGCTGCACTTATCAGCATTTTCAGGTTAGCAGTAGGTGTCCATGGGTCTCCGGAGGATATTTCATTGGGCTTTGGTGATGTTGTCTGATGGTCAGAAGCAGCAGGCTGGATTTCTGCCAGAAACCAAGTGGAGGAAGTAACCTGTTTCAGAGGAGTTTTCACTGGACTTTCATGAAGTTCAAAAGATAGATTTTCCTGAAGGGAGAAAAAAAAAGAAAGAAGAGAAAACAAAAACTCAGGCAGGATTTGAACACAATGGGGCAATTGTGCACCAGATTGAGCAATCCACCCCAAGACTGGAAACGTGGCCAGTGGTACGAGCCAGAGACTATCCATATTGCAGTGACACATCCCAGCCTAATGATGGATGCTGGGAACAAAAGTTCCCAGCTTCCAAAGATGCCTGCCAGTGCAGTTTTAGCCAGACATCCAGAAGTGGCCATCCAGAAGTGGTTAGGTCAGCCTACTTCTGGGGAATACGTGGAAGACCACTTCAAAGCAGTTTGTTTTACCATAACCCAGAGACCTCTGGATGTAGATTGGAAAAGAAATACAAACAGATAACTATATTATTCCTGGTTTGCCATAAAGAGAAAACAGTTTCAAATGTTACCTTGTCTTCAGGACTCATTTTACTACTGCAAACTTTCCTCTTATTCATATTTGCTTTATTTAACTACTATGATTTTGTGGGCTGGACAATATTCATAGCAATCTAAGAAAAGGAAAAAGGAGAAAGAAATGTAAATAAAATTACACGCTGCTTTTAAACAGAATGTGAGAATGTTTTAGATTTATTAATGATCTTCAACCTTCTTCAACTTTCTTGAAACATAAGATATTGAATTTGCTCCCAGATTTTCCATTTTAGTATGCTTAAAATAATCTGTTTGACCTTCAAATGAGGAGTGTACCTCAGTGACATGTGTTTATGAAAGTGAATGTTGAATGTTTATTGTTTGTTGATGTTGGAATAAAATAAATAAATAAATAAAAGATCTTCAATCATATCTGATTAGTAAATACAAATGTAACATCCCTGGAATGAAAGTAAACACTCACTGGACAAATATTTAGCACACAGCATATTTACTCAAAAGGTAGTCCCACTAAACTTACAAGGACTGAATTGCTCTGAAGCATACTTTATTTATTGTCCCTGGTTACCTGAGCCGTAGCCAACTCCTGGCCTGGGCATCTTCACAAACACCTCTATGCAGTTTTCCTGACAGAGATACAGAAGTGGTTTGCCATTGCCTATTTCCAGAGACAGCATACTTAATACTACAGGTTTGTGGAAAGGTTTCTCAATGTAGTAAAAGAACACTGCATTTAAGAATGCTACTATCATTGTCTTATTTAATTTGACTCTTGCTTTCCCAAGGCATCAGTTTTAAGATTTCCTCACAAAGGTGTTTCTAGTCAAATGGTTGGCTCAAGTTTTTAAACTCCTATTTGCAGTTTTAAAGAACAACACTGCCACTGATGCTATTTGTTGGTCAGCAGGCATTATTAATTCTGCATTTGGGCTAGTTCTGTTTCAATTTTGCAGTTTTAAAGAACTGTTTTCTCTCTCTTTTTTCCCCTCTAAAATAAAGTATCCGAGTTAGTCTTAATTGCTTTTCATCTTTATATAATGGTAGGAAATGTGCCAATGGCTTGAAATAGTATGTGTTAAACATTTCTCTAACAGGCAATTTTGTGTTCCTCCATCATTCTGTGGCAGAATCAGATCACATGTTAGAAAGTGTGCCATCTTTTTTACTTGACAGAAGCTGTTTACACCACACCCATCATGTAAATCAATCTGCAGCTCCTGCTCCCACAAGAACGACAGTCATCTTAAATATAGAGAACTGCAAACTATGCAAGTTAGTACAAAGCAGGGAACAGACCAACTTGTTTGTCAAGCTTAACAGCTTTATTCCCATTCATCCAAATCTTTATTTTCATAGGTGCAGCAGAGTTCCAGTGTAGTGAAATAGCAAACTACCCTGCCATACTGAGATACATTCCCCAAAGGACCTAATATCATTTCTCTCTCCTCAAAGGCACACATGTTGTTGGCTGAACTGGTTTGACCAACACATAAAGTATACAAAAGTTCCAGGGATTGTTAAGTTAAATAAACAATGCATTGAAAAGTAATTATGCAAAGCATTCAAAAGCAATAACTGCACTAAAATGAATTTAAAAGTTCTAAGTCAATTACTATCTATTAGAGCTATAATCAATGTGGAGAAAAGTCCAACTTGGCAGTTAGGAATACTGATTATCTTGCGGTCAACAGTCTGCTTGGTGTCCTATACTGTTTTCTTTCCTGGATCTCAATAAATTGGAGGTGCTCTCGACTAAAAATTATTTCAACTCCTGTCCATGTGATGTTTCAGAAACGGCACCATTTGTACCAGACTTGTTTTGACCTGTTGCCCTTTATCAATGGCTTCAGTGTTTCAACCACACAAACAGTTAATAACACACAATGGAATAAACTGCAGATCAATATATAAAAAGAGCAATGAAACTCACCAATGGATAGTAATATCCCAGCACTTAACCCACTAAAACTTTAGACCATGGCTTCTATCATCAAAACCATATTAGGAAGACTCCGCAATGCAGCAAGTCTTGTTAAAATTGAGAAACGCCTGCAGTGGTCGCTACACCTGCCCTCAGATGAGCAGAGCAAGAGAGAGAGACTCTGCTCACCTTTAGTCTACAGAAAACGACCCTCCCAGGGCAAGCGAAATTACTTCAAATATTCAGGCTGTTGCAATGCTAACGACGCTGCTGCACAAATATGCATGCCCGACACTGGGCTCAGTGCAGCACCCGGCTTTGGCTTCCATCACAGAAATCTCAGAAGGAGGTTGAAGAGACACCAGGTCCCAAGTGCAGCCACACTGTCGGTTTCCAGGCGAAGCTCTTGCCCACCCGGCCAGTTTGCCCTAGTGCTGTGATGGGCAACCTATGACAAGTGTGTCACAGGTGACACGCCAAGCCCTTTTGGGTGACACACATGGTGACCCTGGCACCTGGGAGTGTAGTGCTTGATTGTCCTTGAAGTGTACGAAATACCAACTTTCCACTGAAGATTTAGCAAACGAAATTCAGCAACAAAAGTCACTAATGTAAAGAATTATTTGTTTTTGCTTTTAATAAAATACATATATCAAAAATATAACTTTTTTACTAGAGCTACAAATATCACAAAATTATGGATATTTCCAGATGTGACACAGCACCCGAGTTAAGCTAGTTTTTTTGTGAATTTTGACACAACGAGCTCAAAAGGTTCGCCATCACTAGTGGTTAAGGAGCCGCACTCCGATCTGGGAATACCGGGTTCGATTCCGCCCTCCCCCACGAAGCCAGCTGGGTGACCTTGGGCTAGTCACAGCTCTCTTCTGAGCTCTTACCGCCCCCCCCACCTCACAGGGTGTGTGTTGTGGGGAGAAGAACAGGAAGCTTTGTCAGTCGCTTTGAGTCCCCTTAAATGGGGTGAGAAAAGCGGGGTAGAAAAGCCAACTCTTCTCCTTCCTTCCCGGCTCCGCCACACCACCCGAGACACGACTACAAGAGGCTTCCAGCCAGGCTCCTCCCCTTCCCCGCCACGCGCAGCCCCCGATACTTCTGATTGGGTCCTGGGAATCCGGTTTAAAACGTTTGGCGCCCCGTCGCTTCATCCCTTCCCTTCCCTCTTTTCGTGTGGGGACGCGTTGGCGCCGTTCACACGCAGCGCCCGCCATTCCCTTTACCTGTTTCCTCCGTTCTCACGGCGTGAGGGGCAGGAGCGGCCGGTGGTGGGTCGTCCGCCGCTCGCGAGCACGGACACGGCGGGGCGGAGGAGGGAGCAGCGGGAGGGCATGAAATCGGACGTGCGGGGAGAGCGGAGCCGCCGGCTGCGGACCGAAGCCTCAGCCTAATCGTTCGTGCCTGCCCCAGAGGCGGCGGCGGCGGCGGCGGCTCTCTGCCATTCCAGCCAATCGCTGCTCTCCCTCCCGTGTCACGCCCGAGAGGGGAGGAAGGTTCGGGGGCGGGGTAGGCGGGACAGACACGGCGAACACGCACTGAGGGGACGGCGAACGAACGAACGAACGAAGGAACGGACCAGCCCTGAGGGGGCGCTCGGTTGGCGCTCCTCGCGGGACGGAGCTTTGGCGCGCTGGCCGGCGCGAACCAAGAGGACGGCCGCTGCTGCTGGGTCTGGGGAAGCGAGCAGCTTCAGGAGGGCGGGGGAGGGACAGCCAGTTCTTTCCATTCTCCCCCCCCCCATAGGTCCTCTCAGGAAGGATCGGTAGGGCTTTAAGCCGAGCGCTTTGCCCTTGAGGCGTTAACCGTCATAGGAATGCTTGTCGAGTTGGCAAAGTGTCTCTGAACGTGTGCAGAGCGCCTTCGTGGGTGAAGGTGCGAACCGTCTCCAACCAGGACAGGCCTTGGGAGGACGTTAGTAGGGATGCTGCTTCCCTCCCAACCCTGGGGAGGCTGAGTGTATTGAATACGATGTTGAATGTAGACAGTTGGTGGCGGGGCGAAAAATCTTAAAATTATCCGTCGAAGAAGACAAACTTCTTAATAACGAATAAATTAAAAAGTCACCCTTTCCCCCGCAAGCGTGTTATTCTCGATGTAGAAATTCGCCTTTCCCCTCCCTTTCCTTGATGCGTTTCCAAAGCAGACAACCAGGACCAGCACTATTTGCTGGTGTGTTGTGCAGCTTTTGAAAGTACTGAGCTTTTCAAATGGAAGAAACCCAGAGATGGCCGCTGCATTAGTTTCTTGGAGCCTAGACTAATCCAGGCATTTGCCCTGCCCTGTCTTATGCCTAGCTGGACAGAATACTGATAAGTGTTTGAAGTCCTTAACCTTGGGTTAATCACACTCTCTAAACCTGTCTTAGATTGTTAGGATAAAGCAAAATTGCCTGCCATTTACTCTTCCTGTATCAGCACAGTTTTATCACATACGTTCAGCAGAGCTGCTTCACTAAAACAACATATTTTTAAAGAAAAGGGCAAAACATTAGATACTAAGCAAAATGCAGAAAAATGCTGTAAGGAACATACAGTAAAAGTAACAGGCTGCGTTCACACCTAAGTTTTAATCCAGTCTCAGTCCACTTTCAAAGTCAGAGCAAATCAGCAAAATGACTAGCCATTTTCTTTCCACTTTATCTAACCTAAAGGTAAATTTTCTGAGTTAGATAATGCTGAAAGAAAACAGCTTGACACTTTGCTGATGCATTCTCTCTTTCTGAATGGACTGAAGCTGAATTAAAACTTAGGTGTGAATGCAGCCATACACTAAGTATTGTGATGGTTCCATTTTCTTTCCTGTGTACTTTAAGGAAGGCAGTCAACTCCAGGCTTTCTGTTATTATATATCTAAGAAAATGGTTTTCCTGCCCTTAATCAGAATTTTTTTATCCAATTGCTAAATATAGGAACCCAGTAATTAAATGTTAATAACCTTGTGTCTGTGGTGAACTACAATATTTCTATTTTCTGGCCCATACTATTTTGGTTGTCTGAAATTCCCACACTTTGAAAGTATAGCAAATCAAGTACAGTGAGCATTCCTACCACAAATTACTGATTTCTTGCTGTTAGGGGTTCAAAGTATGTTGGAGAAGACTGACCATCTGAAAAACTGGCAAGGTAGTTTAATAGAGGCAGTATTGAGCTAGATAAATGGTCTGACTAGTTATTAGGTTACATTTTGTTTTTTATTCCCCCAAATGTTCTCTGTCTCCTAACATCAGGCATCTGTAAAAGTTTCAGGTAAACGTTTCAAATAAATGTCTTTGTTTTAGAAAGTGACCAAAGCTCATGGTGGAGCAAATGCTTAGAAAGGAGAGTGTCCCAGGTTTGATTCCTGGCATCTTCCTAGAAGAAGAGTTTGGCACCTTTGCCAAGAAAATTGGTATAGATGGCCATGCAGTCATCAGGAATCAGCCCAGATTTGGTGATAGCAAATGACAACCTATTAATCGTTACTTAGGAAGTAGTTTTCTCCAACTTTATAAACAAAATAGCATACTGACACCACTTTTAGGAGACAGTAAAAGTTCTGAGATCCTGAAGTGAAAGATTCTGCTCAGTTTCCAATAATTAAAACCAACATGCATCTCTGCCAATAAAACTGCATGGAGGTACCCATGCTCCAGGACTCACCCATGACTGGGTGGTACCTAACAACATTTGCTTATTGAAATAACATATAGACTACACCTACATTGATTAGGCTATTGGTTACTGGTGTGTTTTGCTTATTTTGCTGGTGGCTGTCAGATTTGGTTTGGGTATTTTAGCAAATTTAACATGTTTTAATTATGTTAGCTGTGTCCTTCGAAAGTGTAATGTCACTGTAAAAAAGGATTTAATATAATTTGAGACACTGTTGTTGTTGCAGTGTTGCTATTGTTAGACTGAAGGCTTAAAGTAAGCTTTACTATTGTATATACAGTGGAAATTATTAGTAAACACACATAGGATTGTACTATAACAAGTCTCACCTATGTATTCCTACCCAAGTCTTTCCTGATGTGAGAAAGCCTGAACCTGCTGAATCTAAGTAGTAAACTGTAGGATGTGGCTTCTAGTCTACAAGTTCAGAATGGTTTTTGATCTGACCCCTATACCATTTAAACATAGCCCTTTCTGCAGTTACCTGAGGTAAGTCAGGATCCCTGGACCCGAAATAACCAGGGTAGGATTAAAACCATCTGCACCAACAGGATTGATCTGGATCAACGCAAGCTGCAACACCACGAAGGTTCCTAGCCTTAGGAGCTTCTGGGGCAACATTTTGGGGCACTATTTGGTGTGCTGCTGAAACTGCTCTGCCACAGTCGTCAACACAGAGGCATGCCTCTGCACAGCACACCTCCATGTTCAGGATTAGGACTCACTGGTTTGCCCACTAGTTACTATTAATCATGATTACTGGTGATCCTGATCAGGGCCTCTCTTGATTAGGATCATGTTCCATGTACTGTGGAAAGCATGTTCCAGTGGACAGCATGACCACCTAGATCAGTGATGGTGAACCTTTTGAGCTCGGTGTGTCAAAATTCGCCAGAAAACCTAGCTTAACTCGGGTGCTGTGTCACATCTAGAAATATCCATAATTTTGTGATATTTGTAGTTCTAGTAAAAAAGTTATATTTTTGATATATGTATTTTATTAAAAGCAAAAACAAATAATTCTTTACATTAGTGGCTTTGGTTGCTAAATCTTCAATTGAAAGTTGGTATTTCATACACTTCAAGAACAAGCAAGCACTACACGCCCAGGTGCCAGGGTGACCATGTGTGTCACCCAAAAGGGCTTGGCGTGTCACCTGTGACACACGTGTCATAGGTTGGCCATCACCGACCTAGATCCACTCTAATGTGTGGATTTATGAAGCCTACAACTTTTTAGGCAGCCACTTTCAGAATTCTGTGTTCTGACTCCCTGAGGGCTCAGTTCAACACTCTGCTCTGTGACCTAAATGGAACCATCAAGTTACACAGGAAACTAACAGAGCTGTTCTACCTATTCTGCAAAAGATCAACACTTGCTACTGCTACTATTAAGGCTAAAAACTGATTTTAAAGGGTTTGACTCTTGGAAGTCTCTTGAGTAGCTGGCAGTTATTAGCAATTCCTGGGTGTTCATAAGCAGCAGAAGTAGAAAGAATCTCCTTGCCATTACCATGAGTAAAGTGTTTATGTTTCAGTAAGTAGGTCTTTAAACTTAAGATGCCAATTTAAGACATGACTTGGTTGCAAATCACCAGTGGCAACTTCCAGCATGTTTTTAAGTTACTTTAAGCAGGTTACTAATGAGCAAAGTTGTTTTGAGCATTTTGGGCCTTCTTGTCTTGATTGTACAACATTTAGGCTAGCTGTTTTATTTATTTACTTATTTATTTAAGTTTTTATCCTGCCCTATACCCAAAGGTCTCAGGGTGGGTCACAACATATAAAACAAGCACATTAAAACCGTGATGTATTGAACACATAACAAGCAGTGTTCTGGAGAAAAGCCCTTCCGGAATTATTGCTTATTGAAGAGACAGCATGGGGACCGAGAGCTGTCTTTGTACAATCTAGTGATGGGCACATCTGAGTATTTCAATAGCACAAAAAACCCGGAAGTGCATGATTACCATCACCACACATGCTCAGCTGTCTTTTTTGAGCCACCATAGCAAATCCATCTGGATTTTCCCAAAATAGGCTATAATGGGATTTAGGGGAAATATAGCAGGGCTATGGTGGGCCAATCTCATGTGGCAATCACACCATAGTATAGACGTAATTGCGTTATACACCGCATCTGGACAGGGCCTAAGATGCACTGATTTCAAGAGAATTTACCAATGCCCCATCTGCTTTATGCTGGTAAAGCTGTGACTATAATAGCTGCACAGGTTTAAAATATTTGCTCAGACACCTCTTAAAACAGGATACCTTGCCTATAGGCAAAAAACGTACTGGAAACTTTCAGTGAGAAAACCTGTCCATCTTGAATAAGTTATGTTAGATACTTTTCCTTTACCTTTGGGACTTTGATTGTACACAGGAATGCTCTAATATTTCACCACCTGGGTGTTTTATTACTGAACAAAGTCAGTAATTCCTTTTTAAGTAGGTAAACAATGTTTGCAAATTCTTTTTAGTGATAAAGTGACTATAGGTTTGTGTGTGGAAACTGGAGACGTATTGTGTAAGAGTAATAAACCAGGTTTTTCTGAAAAAAAAACCACGTGTTTGTGCAAAGGATGTGTGAGGATGTACAACTCTGTGCATATCTGGCCTAATTAACTCTTGGAATGTGGCCCTGAAAGGTTTTTGTCTTGGTAATATAAAAAAGATGTCCCATTCCAGAATTATGGAAAGTGAAAGAGTGAAATTATTGGCATGCGTAGACTTGGAATGAATGAGTACTGTACATTTTAATGTGAAAGATCTTGAGGTGTTACAGACCCTACTGGTTTGTTGTAAATCAGACCAGTTTATAGTATTTGAGACTGTTGCATTGCAGAACAAAGTGAGTTGATAGCTCCGATATTATTTTCCTTAGCCCTAAGAAAAATTAAAATTTCTCTTTGCTTAAAATGCTTATATAAGAATACATCTGTGATGCCAAATGGTGACTGATTTTTAAATTCTGCCAATTTTGATGTCAAGATTTGTGTCTGCAAAATTAAATGCTGAGGAACATTAGGGCTGTGATGGTTTTATAGTCATTCTGTGGAAAAACTATGAAAATCTAGACTTTGGGTTTATACTTTTATAGTGCTGATAAGTGCCAGAGTTTTTTCACTGTGCAGCTTGCTAGTACTAATTTTGATTTAATGGTGTCTGTGGGAGTATCTTATTAAAAATCATGGAAATTAAATACAATTTGTTTTAGCTTAACTTCATCCAACACTGACATAGATCCCAAGAAAAGGCAAAAGTTGTGTGTTCCTCTCTTTTGATGTATCAGATGGAAGGGGAGTATATCATGGGGAAAAGGAATGATTTCTAGTGGGGATAAAACTGATATAAAATCAGTTATATAGAAGTAGCTATAGGTCAGTGGTAGAGCAAACTGCCTGGAAATCGTTGCTAGTTTGATCCCAAAAGTAGACCATGACAAACTGCTTCCAGGTCTCTGTCATGTGAGATATAGGGTGTTTTCCCACCGCGCTCCTTTAATCTGGATCTAAGAAGATCTAGATCTAAGGAATGGGTACTTCCCTTAATCCGAATCTAGTAGATCTGGATTAAGGGAAGTACCCAATGTGTTTCCATGGGTGGTCTAGCACCCAATAGCAATGGGTGCTAGCCTCCCTGCTGTGGAAACACCAGAGCACCCATTTGCAAATCCGGATTGACCCACAAGGGGTCTGCCTGTCACCCCAGGTGTTTTGGGGGACAGGGGGTGCAATCTCCAAAGTCACTCCGAAGTTGCCTTCAGAGGTTAGCAAAGGCTCCGAAGTACCTCCGAAGTCCCTCCAAAATTCCTCTGAAGTTACCTTCGGAGGTTAGCAAAGGCTCTGAAGTCCCTCCGAAGGCAACTTCAGAGATTAGCAAAGGCTCTGGAGACAAACCCCTTGCGAGAGCCTGCATATTAATTAGCTCCTTGTGAGCAGGGATGAGTCAGCCTCATTAATATGTACCTCTTTCCATGCCTGAAGGTAACAGTCCGCTTTGTTCTCCCTTTGTTCTCTGAGGTTTGTCTTCGGAGCCTTTGCTAATCTCCAAAGTTGACTGAGATGTACCCATATAATCCAGATTTCCCCAGCGGCGGTGGAAACAAATGTGTCCCAAATGGGTGCCGTGGTGGAAATGAGTTCATCCGGCTCACACCCAAATGGGTCCTTAATGCGTGCAAAAATGGGTACTTTCTGCCAGTGGAAAAACACCCATAAAGGTACTTGTATACTAACCAGGAATCTAAGCAAGCTCAGTGGTACCCAACACCACAACTGATGGTGCAATTGAATATAGGGCACTATTCTGTAGTCAAGATAGCTGAATCAAAAGCTTGAAACATTAATTGACAGATATTTATTACCTCAGAGCGGTTTAAAAAATCTAGTTTGGTCTAGTGGTTAGGGAGCTGGACTCTTATCTGGAAATACCGGGTTTGATTCTGCCCTCCTTCATGAAGCCAGCTGGGTGACCTTGGGCCAGTCACATCTCTCTTCTGAGCTCTCATGGCCCCACCTACCTCACAGCGTGTTCTGTTGTGGGACAAGAGCAGAAGGTTGTCAGCCACTTTGAATCCCCTTAAATGGGTGAGAAAAGTGGGGTAGAAAAGCCAACTCCTCTTCATTATCTTTCCAAAACCAGGGAGTAGCAAATGGCTTCATATTTGATTCTGTCTACAGTGGACTCCTTGAAAGACTTTTTTACTCTAAATCCTTCTAAAAAAGACTGAATATGCATTTGTTGGGCAATTCAATAGCAAGTCTTTTCGGGTGTTTTTCCACTGTAACTAAAAGTACCCATTAAGTACCCATTAATGGGTACACAAATGCCATTACGTACCCATTTATGAGTGCTTAATGGGTACTTTTAGTGACAGTGGGAAAACAGCCTTCTACTCCTGTGTTTTAATTTGTCTAATTTTTTACTACAAAAGGGGTCTTTAATGTCTTTCCGTAGTATTTCTATTCGTCAAGTGTATATCTGCTAAGTATATATAGAATGACCACCCGCATCTGTTGCTAATGCCTCAACTGTAAATGAAGAGAGCTTTTTTTCCTATCTTAACTAACCAAATGCCTTCAGAATGAGCACAGTGTGGTTCAAAATGAGTGGTGTGAAGTTGGCAAAAGCTGCCTTCCATAATTAGCACTGACATCTAGCCCCTGTAAGGCCACTGATGCTCCTCAGGATGCAGCAACTAATGAGCAGTTTTGTACGGTTGACATGCAAAGATTTGACAAGTTTCTAAGGGAGGCATTATGAACTGTATGTAGACTTGAGCCATGCTGGCTGGTGTTGATTTAGATGGAGCTCAGCAATACCTAGTCAATACTAAAGGAAATCAACCCTGGCTGATATTTGGAAGGATAAATATTGAAGCTGAAGCTCAAAGATTTTGGCCACATAATGAGAAGACAGAACTTCTTGAAAAAGCTCTGATGTTGGGAAGGATTGAAGGCAAAAGGAGAATGGGATGATACAGAATAGGATGGATAGACAGTGATCCTTTCTGCACTGGGCTTTATTCTGGAAAGGCCACTAGTAAGACCTTCCTTAGTCTGCACCACAATGTGGGTAGCAGGCCCCTATACCTGGATATAATCTGGAATAGGGGGCAGTGCAGAAAGGTCCAATATCATGGAAGCAACAAACATGAGCTTAGGTAAACTTTGGGAGGCATTAGTGGTCAGAGTGGTCTGGGTGCTATTGTCCATGGAGTCACAAAGGGTAGGACATGGCTGAATAACATCAAGGAAAGCTAGGGGTGTTTCCACACTAGCCGCAGAAACCCCATTAAGGACACATACAAGACAGGACACAGAGAAAACTTGCCTTCCGCACTGGAGGACAGATTTGGGACCCTTTCAGGCAGCCGTTTCCACACAGCGGCACATGAGATCCAACCCTAATGGGGTCTTGCCACTGAAAAATCCATTCTCCATGAAGACCTGGAAAATTAGGTCTTCAATCCGGCCCCTCACCTCAATCCATTTGGAAGCAGGACACTTCCGCATATGGGGAGATGAGGGGACAGATGTGCCGGCGGCCGCCATCTTGGGAAGGGTGAAAGCAGGCCAGTCTGCCTCCGGAGCCCCTGCTCCACGTGCTGCATGGGGGCGGAAACATACGGTGACTGGCAGCTGAATGCTCCAGTCCTGTGGCTCCGGGGGCGGCGTCGGTGGTGCAGGAGGCTGGCTGCATTTGGGAATGGGTGTGTGGCCTCCGCACAGCACCCAGAAGATCCATCCCTCAGGATCCGTCCTCCCCACACGTGTGTGGACACGGGGGGCCTCTTCGGATCCGTCCCTATTTTGGATGGATCCTCTGGAGGACAGTTTGCCGGGAAACAGATTTTCTTTAATTAGAAATGGCTGTTTAGTTGTAGATCTGAACAAACGGACTGTAAGATCTGTTGCTGTAATTCTCATCTATCTGTAAATGCATCCTTTCCCTGTGACCATTCATTGTGTTTCATCTTAACTCATTACAAAGCTTACCTTTTGGAGAACCTTGTTGTATCTTTTCCTCCTGGGAAAATGTGCTTCAAGATGCTTCAGTACTGGTAAGTACATAGCGATTAGTGGCACTCAAGCATCTCAAAGGCAGGTTGAGAGCATAAAAACAAACGTTAGAAAGCATAGCAGCCAGCAGGTGGCGCATTATACACAGGACAGCACTTTCATTTATTAAAGGCATAGGGAAGCATTTCATGTTTTATTCATAATCATTGATAAAATTAAATCAGAAGTCATATTGTCAAAAGGGCGGATTTCAATTTTCTTTTAATTTCATTTATTTGCCTTTAATTGTTACATGATCCTGCAAAGGAGGGAGCTGAGGCTCCCAATCAAATCAATTTGTCTCAGAGCTTTGCTTAGGCAAGAAGGATTTTGAGGCAGAGAGAAGCAGGGAGGAGGAGAGAGAATGAGAGAGAGAGAGAAAGCTCATAACAATTTGGGTTCCTAAACAAATTAACACCTCCAGTGGTTAATAATAGGATTCTTGCTTTGTTTGAGAGAATGCTAATTAAAACTTAATGCATACAGCTGGAAAGATGCAGATAGAATGTTAAGGAGGCTATACAAACAAAAGCAAGGCAACATACTGCCAACTGCCTCAACCATTACAATGGCTGGCACTGTGTGTATTTTCATACTGTATCTGAATGGCAGAGAAACAGACAAGTAGCCTCACTGGTTACAAATGAAAGTTGCTCTGTTTAATATTAATTTTCTTTCTGTCATCAAAGTGACAGGAAAAAAGATAAAAAAAATTTCCTGTATTTGAAGACCTATTTTCTTGAAAACTAAAGAAAACAGTTTTTCTTATATAGCTGAATGTCATTTTGTTATATTTATGTATAATGTTGTGTATATGTATGTTTCTCATTCCCTATATTCCAGGGTCACTTTCTTTGTAAGAAAACAGTATTTGCAACATATATTTTGAATGTTTGCTTGTTTGCAGATACACATTAGACTTGCATGTATGTATTTATCTGACAGTGATGATTTTAAAGAGATATCAATCTTGCCCTGCTCTTAGCTCAGAATGATCACCACTACTATTCAAAAAGCAATACTGTAGCTGCATCATTACAGCCCCGAGGCAGTAGAAGAATATGAAACTCTTTCAGAGGAATGAAAACTGTTCTTGCTCAGAAATGTAATATTTCTTTAAAAGGCCTGAAGAAAATTATGAGTGCTGTGTGCAAAAACAAGCAAAAAGATAAAAACCCAGACACAAGTGTACATTTATTACTCAATATATGAATCTATGTCAAAGATGTATGCTTTGGATCTGTGTCCTTATTATAAATTTTCTTTGTTTTTCCAATCAAAAAGTAGTTTACAATTTAATGAAACTGCTGGTATCTGAGACAAGTGACCCATCTACTTCTGGTTATTTCTGGATAGTTTGGGGTGATTGGTGGCAAAAGCATAAAAATGGAAAGATAAATACTGTTTGGAGAAAGGGAGAAAATATTTATTTTTTAAAAAGATCGCTGCTGCTTCAGATAACAGTGGAACAGCAATTAGTGGGCTTCTACTTTCTACAAAATGTCCCAGTTGGAGCTGACATTAATTTACAATCTGTATCTCTGTTCTTGGTTTGTGCTAGACTATAAATAGAAGTAGTCATTCATCCTTTCAATTGGCTTTGCAGCCTTGTGGATTGATGGGTTTCTGCTTACTCAGTGCAGGTCACAGTTTGTTTTGTGGCTTGAGGTATGTAGGAATGGGCAGAAAAAAACACACCCTACTAAGAATTGTGGGTTCAAATAAATAGTTCTGCATTTTATTCCAAATTGCTATATGGATACCCAATAGTAACAGCCAATATTTAAAAGGTAAGTCAAAAGGAATCTAATTTGGAAGCTTTTGAAAAAGCTATCATGCAGACCAATGAATTACTACATATGGCTGTATTTTGTCACCCTATATATTTAACTTATTTGCAGAGTATATCATGCAAAATGCCAGGTTAGATAAGGCCTGGGAATAAGGTTGCCAGGAGAAATATCAATAACCTCAGGATGCAGAAAGTGAAGAACTAAGGAGAGTGCAAAAGCTGGCTTGAAGTGCAGCATTGAAAAAAATGATCATGGCATCTGGTTCCATCACTTCTTGGCAAATAGTGGGCAAAGAAACAGAAGTAGTTGTCAGGTAGTGTATTGGATTTGAACTGGAGTCAGATCACTTGTCAATCTCAGAGAAGAGCTGGACAGTCATTCAGGCAAATACAGAGGTAAAGTATTTATTTTCTCAGTGGAAGGTTCAGCAGCTTTATTTCAGAACTTTTCTTTAAACCAGAAAATAAAGACAAAAAACTTATTCAACACAGAGCTATTTTTATAGCCCACAAACTGCAAGTCATGAGGTTTCAAAATGATGTCATCTAATGACTGCAACAGCATGAGACTGAATCACAAGACTCTGAATCATGAGTTGCTGACTCATTGTGACTCTTCAGTTCCTGATAACAATATTCTGAACTGTTTTACAGTAGTGTCAGCTTTTATTTTCTTGGGATCAAACATCACTGCAGATGGTGACTGTAACCATGAAATTAAAAGACGCTTGCTCCTTGAGAGGAAAGCTATGGCAAACTTGGACAACATATTAAAAAGCACAGTCATCTTGCCAACAAAGCTTCATATAATCCAAGTCATATAAGCAGTCTGACAACGGAAGCGGTCAGCTGATAAGCCACAAAACAAAACAAAATTCACAGTGAGCAGACAGAGCAAACAAGGAGACCCAGAGATGTTGGAAAAATGGGAAGTCATGATAAGGCAACAAGAAAATGGACTCTATGATTGGACAAATTAATATTTTGTGTAATGCTTTTAATGTTGTTAAAAAATCTTTTAATAAAGAATATATTTTTTAAAAATAACCAGTCAAGTACTAAAGGATACCAACCCTGATGGTTCATTGGAAGACTAAATATTGAAGCAAAAGCATAATGACGAAACAGGACTAATGGGAAAAGACCCTGATGCTGGCAAAGATCAAAGGCAAAAGGAGAAGGGGACAGTAGTAGATGAGATGGAAAGCACAAATGTGAACTTGGGCGCAAACTCCAGGAGGCAACAGAGGACAGAGAGGCCTGGCTTGCTAGGGCCCATTGGATCATGAAAAGTCAGACATAACTTAATGGCTGCCGCACAGTTACAACACAGTCATCCATATTTCAACTGCAGGTAACACAAGCTACTTTAGTTTAATAATTCCACAAAACTTGCTGCTTCACATCACATTAAAAGCATGATTATAAAAGCAATTTTTATAAATGGATTAACAAAACTGGTGTTCAAGAAGCACTATAAATGGAAGCAGGGGTTTTGTTACACTCTGAATCCAAGATATATTGACAGTATTAATGACTGAGCTCCGACTTGGATTCATAATTTTCAGTTTATGGTGAAGAGTTCCCTTGTTCCTCTATAAATGGACATCTTATACTCATGTGTAGGTTGCTGTTTGATGAAGTGAACGACAAAGTTGTAAGGTTAGGAAAATATTTAAATAGCATTTCTTATGGCTTAACTCAATGATAACGTGGCATGGCTGGACTTGAATGGGGGCAAATGGGGCCATCTGCCCTAGTCAGCATCTTCATGGGGCATCAAAAACAGCTCTGCACTCTCCACATTCTTTGCATTGCTGTCAAACATGGCTAATGCAGGGCAAGCTGCCTAGCAAGGTGACAGCCGTAGCAGCACTGGTGTATGGAGTGTCTGCTGGAAGCTCTGGAGAGTGGTTGAAGCAGAAGTGGCAAAGACACAACACTCTCTGTTTCTTGGCCTGCAGAACCTGAGTCAGCAGAGATGGGAACAGGAAGAAGCTTGTACCTTCTTGGGAACCTGCCTGTGAGAGCTGCAACCACCTAGAGCTGTGTGGATGTCCTGTATCACACCTGAGAAAGGCAGGGGAAGAAGGGACTCTCAAGGCCTCTGGTCAGAATACTACAGTAGGGAGGCAAGGGTAATTTGCTTCAGAAGACAACAAGTAAACAACAAGTATGCTGCGCAGCATTTGCTGCAAGTTAAAAAAGTTTTTTGCCTGGCGATTGACAAGTAGAAGTACCAATCAACAGTGACTAGGCACAGGTGATGGGAGGGGCTCATTCTTATATTCTGGACTTGATGCATGCCAGACTCTGTTTCTGAATGGTGAATCAATATGCTGAGCATTGGCTTGTCTTTATTCCATCTCCTCAACAATAAGTGAAGGTGTAATTGTTATCACTAACTGGGAATGGCATCTTAGCTGCTGGGCATACCACAACAGGGCTGGGAATAGGATCAACCTTAAAGATGAATCCAGCAATTCTGAATGGTTCTACTCACTAAGTCATAAACCAGAGCCTGTTCCTAAGGGCACAATTCACAGAGTCTTGAACTAAAAACAGGCTTTAAAGGAATGTGCATGAAATAAGTAGATTGTCAAACTAATAGAGAAAAATTGAGAAGAAAACAGAGCAGATTCAAGAGATGAAAGGACACTTAAAGATAAAAGCCTGGCCAAAGTGTATAAAGCATGAGATGCTAAGAACAAAGTCAAAGAAGCTGATGTCAAAAATAAGACGCATTTAGAAGGAAGAAGACCAAAACGGAACTAGATAACATTTTAACACTATTGCGGTTGCCTAGTGTAAGCCCATTAAAATTTTGATTTGAGCCTATAACCCTTCCCCAGCATTGGCTGGAGTGCATAATTTAGCTTGGAGCTTTGCAGAACTGGCCTCTTGCTATGTCTGAGAGGTGGTTCGTGATTTTTCCTACATTTTTCCTTCAGGTATATTCAAGGGAAAAGCAAAAGCAAAGGGCAATTATCTAGCTGCTCAGTGAGGAATGCAGCTTGAAACTGATAGACAAATGAGTAGTCCAGTAGTATTGCTGTCAGAACATTTAGCTAAAGGAGGGCAAATGACATATTCAAAATAAGCAAAAAGAGGATTTGATAAATAATAGCTTAACACTGAAATATGGGAAATTTTAGGACAGGCCACTGAAGTACCGAGTTTTGAATGAAAAAAATAACCTAAGAGGAGTCTTGCTGGATCAGGCCAAAGCCCATCTGGTTTAGCATCCCATCTCACACAACAACTCACCAATTGCTTCTGGGAGTTCTCAAGCAGAAGGCAAAGGCAAAGCCTCCTGCTCTCAACTGCCTGCAAATGGTTCTTAGATGAAGCCTCTAATATGCTTTAAACTCTTGTTTTTGTCTGTTTTTACCCTTGTTTTAAATGTTTTGTAAACCACTTCGAGATTTTTTTAAAAATGAAAAGCAGCAGAGAAATATCTTAACTGGCCAATTTATCAGCAGCTTAGAAGCCATGCACTGCTTGCTAGAAGCCATCTTGGATTTGCCAGGAGCAAGGAAAGCCCTGAGTTACATTCACATGCAGTGAAAAAAAAAGCATGTTAAAAGCATGTAGGTAGTGGCATGAAGCAGTAGTGTTCTTATCTCATTTACAACCCATCTCTAATGTGCTATGCAAGTGTATTTTCTGGCCTTTAATGAGTATTAAAGGTGAGATGTAGCAGGTACGCCAGTCTGAAAAAAATAAATACCAGAAATAAATTCAACTAAAACAGATGCAAAGTGGTACAAATATGGTAACACTTAAGGTTTAATCCAGCTTCAGTCCACTTTCAGTGAGAGAATACATCAGTAAAGTGACAAGCTGGGTTTGTTTCTTTTTTTGGTGTTAAATAACTCAGAAAATTCACATTTGGGATAGATAATGTGGAAATAAAATTACTAGTCACTTTGCTGATGTGTTCTCTCACTCTGAAGGTGGCCTGAAGCTGGATTAAACCTTAGGTGGGACCACAGCCTAAAAAGAGAATCAAACGTATGAGCGTGTAAAGAGAGTCAAATGTATAGCGGTGCAATGGAGCATACCTGGATTGAAGACACGATGGGCGAGTTCCCATTGAAGGAATAAAACGCAATATACATTGGGATTTTCATCGGGAATTAAATCGATATATACAATGTGTTAAAAGGAAGCAAACAGCATCTGACAATCAGATTCAAACCCGATTTTCTGTCCCCACTGTCCTACCATCTAAAACGCCTCCAAAAACGGGTTGGGGAAAGCATTTTTTCTCCTCCTGAGCCTTTCCCCACCCCTCTCTCCCCATTGGCCTTGATCCAATGATGTGGGGAATCCCAGCCCCCTCCCTCTTGCTTTTGCTGCCCCTTTGAAAGGGGAAAGCTTGTTTGGCAAGGCAAGACAAGGCAATGCAGCCTGTTACAGGAAGAAGTATTTTTTTAAAACAATCAACTCAGTCCCCTCGCCTTCCTTTTTTAAAAAGGCTATATTAATGTAAGAGCCTTCAAGCACACATACACAGACAGAGAGAGAGAGAGAGAGAGAGAGAGAGCAGCCCTTTGTCCGAGGCAAAAGAGAAACTTGGAAGGCATAATCTTCTGATTTCCTCCCCCCCCCTCTCTCTCACACACACACACACACACACACACGCACACACACACACGCACACACACACACGCACTGCTCCTGCTGCTGCCCTGTTGGCTCCTTCCTCTTGCCTTTCAGGGAAGCTAAAAACTGCTGGCAATGTGGCAACATTGTTATTCGTGTCGGTGGGTGTGAAGGAGTATTGCCTGAACTGTTACTTTGTGATCAGGGAGAGGCTGGCTGAGAAGGAAACTGCTGAAGAAGCCCTGCACTTTAAAAATCTGGCCATGGGCTGTCCTGTCCTGCTGGGAGAAATCACACCCATTTCATGATGGATTTGCCCCGATAATGCTGTAGCGTTCCCACAGCAATAAGAAACATTTTAAAAGCAAAACTGGGAGAAACACCTGAAAAATCAGGCGTTTATTTAATTTTGTTTTAAAGCCAAATAATCCTTAAGATAGCCCTAAAACTGATTGTGAATCGGAACAACAAAGATCCAAATGGTTTTAAACCATTTTATTTGATTGGGGGTGGGAACGGCGGGGATCCAAACCATTTTTAAACTGTTTTTAAACAGTTTTAAGTGGTAATGGGAACGCAGCCTGTATGTGGAAAGGATCTGGAGATTTTAATGAGCAGCACAATGGCAACAATAGGCCTTTCTGCATTTTCACTCACCTGGAAAAATGCCCTCAGGGAGTGAAGATGGGAGATAGATCTGGTGTCTGCACTTCAAAATGACAAATCCCAAACCTTGCCAGTGCTTCCCTACATGCTGGCAAGGTGCAAATTGCCTCCATAATGGAGGTGATCACAGAGCTGTGACAATGGTGCACCACTTCTGGTAAAGAAGGGGCTCCTCATAATGCGGATGCACTACCTGGGAGTGCCCTGGAGTTCCCCTGCAGGTAAGTGCAAATTTGACCAATGTGATGTAGAAACAAATCAGTAATGCAGTACTAGGCTGTGTTGGTAGAAGCACTGCATCCAAATAATGTGAAGCGATCCCACACTCTCGGGCACTATATTCAGTCCTACATACCTGACTTTAAAGATGTGAAATGGAATCGATTCTGTAACGATAGCTAGGGCAAACCAGAGCCCTTTCTGCACTGGGGCTTATTCTGGATTATATCCTGGAATAGGGACCTGCCCTTTGCTTGTGATGCAGAAAAGAATGTGAGTGGCAGTTTATTGTTATGGGATATGATCCAGAATAAGGCCAAGAATAAGGCCAAGTGCAGAAAGGGCTTAGGTATGTTTATGGCCACCTCTAGATGGCGCTTGAATTTATCACCATTTAACAATACAGTGGTACCTCGACATACAAGTGCCCTGACATACAAGTGTTTTGAGATACAAGCCGCCGAGCGAGTGATATTTTGCTTTGAGATGAGAGCAAGATTTGAGATACGAGTATGTAAATGCAGTACAGTACATAACAAAAACAACTGAGGTGGTGTTTTGGGAGCTGGAATGGATTAATGGGAAAATTGCTTTGAGATACGAGCAATTTGACATAAGAGCAAGGTTACGGAACGAATTAAACTCGTATGTCAAGGTACCACTGTATTCCAGAATAAAGCTCTTCTGGAATAGCCACTTGTTGCCCAGATGCCAGGGCAACAGTGTGAGGCAAGCACAGTCACCTTCCTATCTGGGTGCTTGTTCCCACAATAGCCATAAGTGAAGTTCAGTAGCGGAAGTCTGAATAAGAGGCATCATCACCCCAGATATGTTAAAGCAGAGAATGAAAAAGCCATAGAGGTGATTCCTGCAAGTACCATAGAGTTGGATGTTTGCCTATCTTGCTCTGTTCAACAGTAGGGTTCTAATGCTTTCTTTCTCTGTGTATTTTAAAATGATATCTAATAGCAAAATGAAAGAATGTGCAAAATAACACACTTTGGGAATGAGGCAAATGCATCCCTTGTGCTGGTACCAATTTCTTTAATACTCACATAGTCTAGAATTAATTTCTAGCTGACTAAGTTTGCTTAAGAATTTCCCCCTTGTGTACACTTTAGAAGAATGTCTTCTGTCTTCCAGTGTATTATTATCTTGTTTTATTTTATTAAAGGAAATAAATATAAGGCAACACTATCTCATAGATTTCCCAAGGTGAGAATCATATATTGTGCCTATAGCTCAATAGATGAAATGTTTAGATGACGTGATGCTAATCTCCTGCTTACAATTTGATGATTTATAAAGTCACTTACTGTATATTCTGGCATATAAGACTACTTTTTAACCCAGGAAAATCTTCTCAAAATTCGGGGGTCGTCTTATACGATGGATGTCGTCTTCTTATATGGCGAGTATATCCTAAACTATTTTAACTGGAAAGTTGGGGGTCGTCTTATACGCCCAGTCATCTTATACGCTGGAATATACAGGTACATATGGCACCTTTAACCACAGAATGTTTGACACAAAAATAAAAAATGCCTCAGTCAATCAGTCAGGCAGTGAGTCTATACACATTTAAAAAATAATTACAAGAGAATATCAAAATCGTGACAAAAGAAATTAGAAGACGAAGATCTGGATGTGCACAAGAGCTCAAAATATATATTTAAACCTGTTTTGCTTCGTATTTGATGCCATTAAGAATTCTTCACTGATCTATCTGGGGCAAAGAGTTCTATAACTTCCAAAGAAAGACAATTATTGTCTTTTATGTTTCATAGGAATCTCTCTGAAGTGAATATGTATGTGAATGGAGATTTTGCAGTACTTACGCTGTGGTCACATCTAAGGTTTAATCCAGCTTCAGTCCACCTTCAGAGCAAGTGAACACATTAGCAAAGTGACTAGTAATTTTCTTTCCACATTATCTATCCCAAAGGTGAATTTTCTGAGTTATTTCACACTGAAAGAAAACAGCTTGTCACTTTGCTGATGTATTCTTACACTCTGAAAGTGGACTGAATCTGGATTCAATCTTAACTTCAGGTTTTAACTAACTATGCTGTTTAATACTGTTTTAACGGGGTATGTATTTAATGTCTGTATATGGGTTTTTTATTGTAAACTACCCAGAGATCCTAGGATATGGGGCGGGATATAAACATTTAAATAAATAAGTGTGACCACAACCTCTGTTACTGAAAAGCTTTGAAGTAAGATCCAACTCCTTAAATTAGACCTAATTAGCTGATATAGCATTGAGGGTTATGGGTTGACCCCAAAACGAGGACCCAAGCATAACTGCAACCTTAACCCTGTAGTATTCTATGTGCTGAACTATGCACTGTTTTTCAAAAAAGGTTTGCACTGATTTCTGCTCACAGAAGGAGAACAATAATGCTGATGCTCACTGGAGGGACTGATTTACAATTGAGAAGCAAGTATTTCTGCTTCAGGTTAGAGCTGGTTTGCCATGCTTACTTGAGATCAAAGGCAAGTGGCAAATTGCTGTTCAGCCCTTCAGATGCACCTGGACACCACTGCCGCCGAGACGACACATCAGGCCTTCAAGACAAACTGCTGTTTCTCAACAGTTACAGTGGTATTGCCTAGAACAACAGATTTCTTTAGGGCAGCAGTTCTCAACCTTCCTAATGCCATGACCCCTTAATGGAGTTCCTCATGTTGTGGGGACCCCCAACCACGGGGGCAGAGCAGCTGGGAGGTGGGAGGGAAAGGCGGCGGGAGGCTCGTCGCAACCCCTCTGAAAAGGTAATTCGACCCCCAAAGGGGTCCCGACCCCCAGGTTGAGAACCACTGCTTTAGGGCATTGTCATGCTACAACGTAGTAAAAAAGAGGAGACAAATGTTTTTATAATATCTGTTTCCTTCGCATAAAAAACCCTGTTTCCTTTATCCTTTAGAAGTCATCTTTGTAGCATAAAAATTTGCATCTGCTGAAAATTCTGGATATGTCTTCTTTTCCAATATGACTTTACATCTGGCTTTCTCCCCTCCAATTGCAAGCTGTCAGTCAGGTGTATAGAATTCTGAAAAGATTGTTTCCGTTCCCCCTAAAGGCATTGACATTTGTTTAGCTGCAATAGAGAGTTGTCCATTACAATGACAAGGGGTGGGAAAACAGTATCCTAGACTAACAATATGAGCTATAATAGATAGTGCCAACAATCATCCCAGCACCTTGCAAGGGCTGTTCATTCTGAGAACATTTAACTGTATTCCTTTTAAGTAAAAATAAAAACACAACTTTTAACTGTAAGGCTTTGAAAAATGGAATGTATCATCTTCATATAGTTTTAAATATACAGTATAGGTAGGTCAGATGAGAGGAGAAAATGGGGCCTTGGACTATTGTCGGATTCAAGAGTAGCTGAAAGCAGGAATTGATCTTCTGTGGTCTGTATTTTCTTTTTCTTTTGCCTTGCAGGAAAGGAGGTAAAGGTGCATAGTTCTCTATTCAAATCCCTAGTTAATCCCTTCCTCTCTTGCTATTGTTTGTTTCTGATACCCAAACCGAATGGCACAGAATAGTGACAGCAACACAGAACACAAGGAGCAAGTTGTATTCGATGTTTTTAGGGAGAAGGACAAATGTGAAAAATGGCCCCTGCCAGATTAGCATATTAAATCCACAGTTATACAAAAATTTGCAGCTTACCTGCTGCAAAGCAGGGATCTGACGTGCAGACTACAGCAGCTCCCCCTAGCTTCCAAGGAGGAAACTGCAGGGGTTTGCGTTGGTGTGTGCATCACATGGGAAAGGCAGCCAATTGCAGTTGAGGCAGCCAATTGCTGTCCCCGTTCTCGCCTGCAATTCTCACCATCCTCTCTGGACTGATGGGAAGCTTTGAATTTACCTTATGCTGCAGAGCGAGGGTTCTTCAGCCAGCATTAAGGTAAATTCGTAATAGCAGGGGGATACTACATCGCCACTATGATGCAATGATCACGGTGTGACACACCCACAGTGACTGCGTATTCCGATGCACAGTGCTTACAAGTCTAGTTGTTTTTGCAATTGTGAGCCCTGGACACCAGTATAAAAAAAAACCCTTTTGCTGAACTAGGCATACACTATCTGGTTTTATGATACCCCAAATTAAATTCCCAAAGTCTGCATGCCACCCAATTTTGGAACCATTTTAACAGCCAATGAAAAAATACAGAGGTATAATATTCATCCCTTTTTGTTCCTCAGGAGTGAATGCTAGTGGCATCTTGGGTAGTGGGAAGACTTCTCTCATCAGTTCTCGAGATGTTTGTTGAAGGCACAATTTTCCCAATGGCACATTAACTGCATGCCAAACTGATGTGCATAGATTTGACAGAAGAAACATCTGCCGGGGCTGAACTGCGTGTGTGTCTACCACCTGGGCCTCCCTCCACCAAGATAAAAGGCCGAACGCTGAGGTGAAGGGAAGAAACATCTGCCGGGGCTGGACTGCGGGTGTGTCTACCACCTGGGCCTCCCTCCACCAAGATAAAAGGCCGAACGCTGAGGTGAAGGGAAGAAACATCTGCCAGGGCTGGACTGCGGGTGTGTCTACCACCTGGGCCTCCCTCCACCAAGATAAAAGGCCGAACGCTGAGGTGAAGGGAAGAAACACCTGCCGGGTCTGGACTGAGCATGTATTTACTACCTGGGCCTCCCTCCACCAAGATAAAAGGCCGAACGCTGAGGTGAAGGGAAGAAACATCTGCCGGGGCTGGACTGCGGGTGTGTCTACCACCTGGGCCTCCCTCCACCAAGATAAAAGGCCGAACGCTGAGGTGAAGGGAAGAAACACCTGCCGGGTCTGGACTGAGCATGTATTTACTACCTGGGCCTCCCTCCACCAAGATAAAAGGCCGAACGCTGAGGTGAAGGGAAGAAACATCTGCAGGGCTGGACTGCGGGTGTGTCTACCACCTGGGCCTCCCTCCACCAAGATAAAAGGCCGAACGCTGAGGTGAAGGGAAGAAACATCTGCCGGGGCTGAACTGCGTGTGTGTCTACCACCTGGGCCTCCCTCCACCAAGATAAAAGGCCGAACGCTGAGGTGAAGGGAAGAAACATCTGCCAGGGCTGGACTGCGGGTGTGTCTACCACCTGGGCCTCCCTCCACCAAGATAAAAGGCCGAACGCTGAGGTGAAGGGAAGAAACATCTGCCGGGGCTGGACTGCGGGTGTGTCTACCACCTGGGCCTCCCTCCACCAAGATAAAAGGCCGAACGCTGAGGTGAAGGGAAGAAACATCTGCCAGGGCTGGACTGCGGGTGTGTCTACCACCTGGGCCTCCCTCCACCAAGATAAAAGGCCGAACGCTGAGGTGAAGGGAAGAAACATCTGCCGGGGCTGGACTGCGGGTGTGTCTACCACCTGGGCCTCCCTCCACCAAGATAAAAGGCCGAACGCTGAGGTGAAGGGAAGAAACATCTGCCAGGGCTGGACTGCGGGTGTGTCTACCACCTGGGCCTCCCTCCACCAAGATAAAAGGCCGAACGCTGAGGTGAAGGGAAGAAACACCTGCCGGGTCTGGACTGAGCATGTATTTACTACCTGGGCCTCCCTCCACCAAGATAAAAGGCTGAACGCTGAGGTGAAGGGAAGAAACATCTGCCGGGGCTGGACTGCGGGTGTGTCTACCACGTGGGCCTCCCTCCACCAAGATAAAAGGCCGAAAGCTGAGGTGAAGGGAAGAAACATCTGCCAGGGCTGGACTGCGGGTGTGTCTACCACCTGGGCCTCCCTCCACCAAGATAAAAGGCCGAACGCTGAGGTGAAGGGAAGAAACATCTGCCGGGGCTGGACTGCGGGTGTGTCTACCACCTGGGCCTCCCTCCACCAAGATAAAAGGCCGAACGCTGAGGTGAAGGGAAGAAACATCTGCCAGGGCTGGACTGCGGGTGTGTCTACCACCTGGGCCTCCCTCCACCAAGATAAAAGGCCGAACGCTGAGGTGAAGGGAAGAAACACCTGCCGGGTCTGGACTGAGCATGTATTTACTACCTGGGCCTCCCTCCACCAAGATAAAAGGCCGAACGCTGAGGTGAAGGGAAGAAACATCTGCAGGGCTGGACTGCGGGTGTGTCTACCACCTGGGCCTCCCTCCACCAAGATAAAAGGCCGAACGCTGAGGTGAAGGGAAGAAACATCTGCCGGGGCTGAACTGCGTGTGTGTCTACCACCTGGGCCTCCCTCCACCAAGATAAAAGGCCGAACGCTGAGGTGAAGGGAAGAAACATCTGCCAGGGCTGGACTGCGGGTGTGTCTACCACCTGGGCCTCCCTCCACCAAGATAAAAGGCCGAACGCTGAGGTGAAGGGAAGAAACATCTGCCGGGGCTGGACTGCGGGTGTGTCTACCACCTGGGCCTCCCTCCACCAAGATAAAAGGCCGAACGCTGAGGTGAAGGGAAGAAACATCTGCCAGGGCTGGACTGCGGGTGTGTCTACCACCTGGGCCTCCCTCCACCAAGATAAAAGGCCGAACGCTGAGGTGAAGGGAAGAAACATCTGCCAGGGCTGGACTGCGGGTGTGTCTACCACCTGGGCCTCCCTCCACCAAGATAAAAGGCCGAACGCTGAGGTGAAGGGAAGAAACACCTGCCGGGTCTGGACTGAGCATGTATTTACTACCTGGGCCTCCCTCCACCAAGATAAAAGGCCGAACGCTGAGGTGAAGGGAAGAAACATCTGCAGGGCTGGACTGCGGGTGTGTCTACCACCTGGGCCTCCCTCCACCAAGATAAAAGGCCGAACGCTGAGGTGAAGGGAAGAAACATCTGCCGGGGCTGAACTGCGTGTGTGTCTACCACCTGGGCCTCCCTCCACCAAGATAAAAGGCCGAACGCTGAGGTGAAGGGAAGAAACATCTGCCAGGGCTGGACTGCGGGTGTGTCTACCACCTGGGCCTCCCTCCACCAAGATAAAAGGCCGAACGCTGAGGTGAAGGGAAGAAACATCTGCCGGGGCTGGACTGCGGGTGTGTCTACCACCTGGGCCTCCCTCCACCAAGATAAAAGGCCGAACGCTGAGGTGAAGGGAAGAAACATCTGCCAGGGCTGGACTGCGGGTGTGTCTACCACCTGGGCCTCCCTCCACCAAGATAAAAGGCCGAACGCTGAGGTGAAGGGAAGAAACATCTGCCGGGGCTGGACTGCGGGTGTGTCTACCACCTGGGCCTCCCTCCACCAAGATAAAAGGCCGAACGCTGAGGTGAAGGGAAGAAACATCTGCCGGGGCTGGACTGCGGGTGTGTCTACCACCTGGGCCTCCCTCCACCAAGATAAAAGGCCGAACGCTGAGGTGAAGGGAAGAAACACCTGCCGGGTCTGGACTGAGCATGTATTTACTACCTGGGCCTCCCTCCACCAAGATAAAAGGCCGAACGCTGAGGTGAAGGGAAGAAACATCTGCCAGGGCTGGACTGCGGGTGTGTCTACCACCTGGGCCTCCCTCCACCAAGATAAAAGGCCGAACGCTGAGGTGAAGGGAAGAAACACCTGCCGGGTCTGGACTGAGCATGTATTTACTACCTGGGCCTCCCTCCACCAAGATAAAAGGCCGAACGCTGAGGTGAAGGGAAGAAACATCTGCCGGGGCTGGACTGCGGGTGTGTCTACCACCTGGGCCTCCCTCCACCAAGATAAAAGGCCGAACGCTGAGGTGAAGGGAAGAAACATCTGCCGGGGCTGAACTGCGTGTGTGTCTACCACCTGGGCCTCCCTCCACCAAGATAAAAGGCCGAACGCTGAGGTGAAGGGAAGAAACATCTGCCAGGGCTGGACTGCGGGTGTGTCTACCACCTGGGCCTCCCTCCACCAAGATAAAAGGCCGAACGCTGAGGTGAAGGGAAGAAACACCTGCCGGGTCTGGACTGAGCATGTATTTACTACCTGGGCCTCCCTCCACCAAGATAAAAGGCCGAACGCTGAGGTGAAGGGAAGAAACACCTGCTGGGTCTGGACTGAGCATGTATTTACTACCTGGGCCTCCCTCCACCAAGATAAAAGGCCGAACGCTGAGGTGAAGGGAAGAAACATCTGCCAGGGCTGGACTGCGGGTGTGTCTACCACCTGGGCCTCCCTCCACCAAGATAAAAGGCCGAACGCTGAGGTGAAGGGAAGAAACACCTGCCGGGTCTGGACTGAGCATGTATTTACTACCTGGGCCTCCCTCCACCAAGATAAAAGGCCGAACGCTGAGGTGAAGGGAAGAAACATCTGCCGGGGCTGGACTGCGGGTGTGTCTACCACCTGGGCCTCCCTCCACCAAGATAAAAGGCCGAACGCTGAGGTGAAGGGAAGAAACATCTGCCGGGGCTGAACTGCATGTGTGTCTACCACCTGGGCCTCCCTCCACCAAGATAAAAGGCCGAACGCTGAGGTGAAGGGAAGAAACATCTGCCAGGGCTGGACTGCGGGTGTGTCTACCACCTGGGCCTCCCTCCACCAAGATAAAAGGCCGAACGCTGAGGTGAAGGGAAGAAACACCTGCTGGGTCTGGACTGAGCATGTATTTACTACCTGGGCCTCCCTCCACCAAGATAAAAGGCCGAACGCTGAGGTGAAGGGAAGAAACATCTGCCGGGGCTGGACTGTGGGTGTGTCTACCACCTGGGCCTCCCTCCACCAAGATAAAAGGCCGAACGCTGAGGTGAAGGGAAGAAACATCTGCCGGGGCTGAACTGCGTGTGTGTCTACCACCTGGGCCTCCCTCCACCAAGATAAAAGGCCGAACGCTGAGGTGAAGGGAAGAAACATCTGCCAGGGCTGGACTGCGGGTGTGTCTACCACCTGGGCCTCCCTCCACCAAGATAAAAGGCCAAACTCCAAGTTGGTGAGAGGATGCGGAAGAACCATCACTGCCAGACCCACTGCTGTGTGCTTGTGCAGCTCCTCCCTGCTTGGCATTAAGGCTGGTTAGAAGAGGGAGGATCATCCCGGCCAGCACTGGTTGGTGGCTGTAGATAGAAATAAGACTGAGCGTGGAGAGGGGAAAGGAGGAGGAACCAGTATTGTTGCCCTTTTACCCTCCCCCAATGTTTTATGTAATTTTCATAGTATATTATACCATTTATATATAATTTTATAATATTTATTTAATGTATTAGTGTACTCATTGAATGTATGATGTATTAATTTGTATTTACTTTGTACTTTGTATTTACTGAGACTGATCTGTTGTAAACCGCCTTGGACAAAATTTTGTTTTTGGAAAGGCGGTATACAAATAAAAATGGAATGGAATGGAATGGACAGATGAGCTACCTCAGGAAAAACAGAAGTAATTCTAAGTAGTTCTTGCCAGTCTGAAGTAATGCTAAGCTAGTTTCACTTTTGTAGGACTTGGTATAAAACCCTTTCACACTACTGTACATTGTTTTGTATCGAGGGAATCCCACTCTGGCACATGGATTCATCTTATCAAAATTGAATAGCCAAGGCAGCTTCAGGGTATGTGAGTTTAATATGGAAAAATGGTGAGTGTCTTTTTGCACCTTTATCTCCCCTGGGACATCATTCACTCTTTAAATTGTGCTCCAGACCAGAAGTGAAGTTCAGCTTCTATGCAAAATTCTTTGTTTTGCAGCTCCAATATGGAAGTTTCCAAATCCAGCTTCACCACCAACTGGAGCATTGGTCTCAAGTTCTTTCCACATCAGCAGGTTGAGAACCTGCTGCTCCTGGCTAGCTACAAGTGTAGTAGGGTGCTGTTAGGATAAAATCCTTTTTCCTTTCTTTTCTGTGCTTTCACTTTTATTACCAAAGTTTGCCTAGGATTGCCTCTTATTGATATTTTCCTGTGTGTTGAGCTACTGCTCCTTATTTGGTCAGCCTTGTTGCCTGTGTTCCCTTGTTGTTGGCCCAAGTGTCAGAAATGCCCTTCCTGGCTGTCTGGGCCTATTTGCCACCAAAACCTTAGTAGGACAACACTCTGCAAGTCCTCAGCAAAACAAAACTGCAAACCAGGAAATTTCTATCTAAAGCAGAGTTTGCTGGGAAGGGACAAATCAAACCTGGTAAAATGCAGGGGGTCCCTTGAACTCCTCCCACAACTAGTACAATGAAGTAATTCCTATACTAAAACATACTAAGGCCTGAACTAATTACTAAGGAAAATGTAGGGAGAGATTAAAACAGTTGTGGCTGGACATCACATTCATGGTTGGACTAAGCTAATTTCCCCACATAAGACCACGTCCTATAATATGGCCCTTTGATAGACGCAGAGAAAAATGGCAAGAACCAGGCATGACAAACAATCTCATTCAGCACTGTAGACTACGAAGAGGTCACACTTCTCCCAGTCAAATCTGGTGTAAGTGCAGCCCTGATGAATCTGAAGCTTACATTTGTTTATACAAGTAATGGCCTAGAGGAGGATGAGGATCCATTATGAATTATCAGCAAAACTGTCCCTTGGTTTAGAACTGGGAAGCAAATGTCAAATGCTTAAAATCACCCCGACAGTTTTTAGTTGCGAATTGGAAGACTTACTAGTGTGAGGTTATAAATCCACTGTACATTTATTTCTTTTCTGCAAGTGCTAAGAGTTTGGGAAGCCATTTAAGGTGGAAACAAGACCCAGAAGGATAGAGTTAAGAAATGCTCTATTTTACAATTGCCTTTGCAGAAAGAAAACTGTGCACCCAAAGCATTCCCATTTCACATCTAATCAGTCTGTAATAGCCAAATGTATACTGAGAAATCTAGACTAATTTATTTGTGGTCACAGTTATATAATTATGATTGTTTGTGCTCAGTGATGTATTCTGTTAATACTGATGCATGCATACATGGACACTTATTACTAGATTATCACAAAAAGTGTTGACTTTGGTGTTTTAA
Organism: Aspidoscelis tigris stejnegeri; assembly: GCA_023333525.1. Classification (NCBI taxonomy): domain Eukaryota; kingdom Metazoa; phylum Chordata; class Lepidosauria; order Squamata; family Teiidae; genus Aspidoscelis; species Aspidoscelis tigris. The sequence continues at coordinate 44,341,133 of JALMGA010000003.1, read as the reverse complement.
AATGAAAAATCAAGCTTTGCATGACCTTACTGAGAAAGAGAAATACTCACTTAACAGAACAAGCAGTGCATTCCTAAGTAGTGATCAGACACAGCAAAAAGAAGAAGAAGAAGAAGAAAAATCTGAGGCAGCTTAGAGAAGTGTGTGAGGTTGGATTGTTCATACGCCAGTCCACCCCACCCCTGTGAAAAGGTGGATTAGAGGAGACTGGGTGCAAAGGGCCACACACTGACACACTCTTGACAGGCCTATTCTTCACATAGGGCAAAGTGGCAGAGCCCCCCTCCCCACAACCAGAATCCCACCTATAGGAGAGTAGGGATTTGGATAATACTCCTGAACGCTGTCATTCAGAAATATGTGTTATAAGGTTAATAGAATGAGTGACACAAGACAATGGAGGCAGAATTTAAATGAGATGAAGTTGTTTCAAAAACAAGAGATACAATTTTTGGTCAGCGTTAAAGCTGATGTTGACTTCAACAAAAACAGGATTGTTACTGGAAATGGCTTTCAAGAAGTTCAGATATGTTTGTAAAGATTTTACTTTTTATTTCTGCATTATTGAGACTGTAGAGGAATAAAGGTGAGGAAAAATATTTGATTGATAATGTACAAGAGAGGGGCTTTCCTTGATTGGCAGCCTTTCGCTTTGGAGATAATAACACTGCTTATGCAATGTTTACAAAGAAGCCTCATGCTCTTTCCAAATCATTTAGTCTAGCAATCAGTGAGCCACAGAGGAAGATAAACACTTGTACGGCGTCAATAATAACCTAATTCTTACTTTTATAATTAAAGAGTAAGAACCACCTGATTTGCTGTATGTCACCAGCAATATAATTTCAGCAGCAAAGCAAGCAAAATATATGGCCACTCTTTTCTTTAATTAGAAATTTGTTGCCAAGGAATTAATCTTGTTTTCCTGTCTCTTGGGGGGGGGGGGGGAGAAATCTCCAAAATGAATTTCTCAGCAAGATTAATTATGGAAAACGTGGAATGAACTTCAGTGGCATGGAAATATATTTGGCATTTTGCTTTTATTTTGGATAAAGTTGCTTTGTGTGAGAGAGTGAAAAAATGGGATGAAAGAGAGTGAAATTATTCATATTTGTGGAATGAGCAAAGGTACACAGACAAATAGCTTAAAACCTTGAGGCCTGCAATTACGGTGCATTCCGGATGGAACAGAGGAAGCCATGATAGAGCATCCCTGTTTCAATAATGTAAGGGCAGATGTTCATATCAGTAATGTATGTGTGTGGCTTTAGGTATGAAATCCTCACTATTTACCTCTGCTGTGATTCTGATGTCTTTGCTACAACTGTGCAAAGGGCCTGTACTTTCTTACCTTGACTTAAGCATATAATAGGAGATCATGCTTTGAATATTTTTTAAATTAGATATTTTTAAGGTATGTCACAAGTTACCATTTCAAATATAGAAAAAACCAGACCTTTGGGGGGTGGGGGGAGGAAAAGGGAAAAAGATGGTCTCCAAGCCCTCATGGCAACTATAGCCCTTTTTGCATTGGGCCTTATTCTGGATTATATTTTAAAATAAAGACTGCCACTGCAATCTGTATCAGTATGTGGATAGCAGTTCCTTATTCTGGGATATAAGTTCCTGAGCCCCATCAGCCAAATTCCCTTACTGTGAGCAGCTGCAAATATCAACCCAACTGTAACACATTTGAGGTGGGTACTATATATGCTAAAGTTAAGAATCTGAGACGCAACATACCACTACTGTTTCAATAGCCTTTTCGTAGCATCTCCATTTCACCTTTCTTCACGCTAGTATTGAAACTGCCATTTCTGAAGCATTGTGATTTCCTGGTTTATTAGTAAGTGTGTCAAAGTGAGATTTCATTTCACAGTCCATCTCCTTAAAAGGCTGTCAAAGTAGCAATAAATGGAGGATCAGTTAAAATCAATGACAAAACTTCCTTTGTTTGCTACATTTTTACATATGAGATTATGGAAGATTTCCACTCCAGTGAGGATTCCTGTGTTTATGCTTCCCACCTGATGTTTAGCACTTGGATAATACTCAGAACATAGGGGTGAAAAAGAAGATTATAGCTTTTTGTTAGTGACACCTGAGTTATTTATAAAGAGGCACTTCTAGTCAAAGCATTTGTTTCCAAGCACTTCTAGATATCTGAATTAACCATGGGTTTCACATTTGTACTCATTTTCTAGGTATGGAAACACTTGCTTGGTTTTATACAAAATTTTCTACCATCAGGCAGGCACATAGACTTTACTGAGGCCTTTTCTGCACTTTCCTCGGCTTGATCCGGATAAGTGGATCTGGAACAATTGAACCCACTGATCTGGATTGTGTGGAGGCACAAGACAGATCAGAACCAAAAGTTCCTAGCCTTCAGATCTGACTCTGTCTTGTGTAGATAGAGCAGTCCTAATGGCAGGCAGAGCTTCCTTAATCCACACTGACAAGCAGATGGGAGGTTTATAATCTGGATTAAGAGACTCCTTTAATCTGGATCTAGAACAAGTGAGGAAAGAGGCTAAGTTTCTCAGACTGCAACCTTATGTACAGGGACCTTTTTTTTTTTGAGAAGCTGGCCTTTTTGAAAATGGTGGTATGTAGAGCCAATTCCACGGCATCAATCACAGTTTCAGACCATGATATTTGGGTACTCCTCCCTGCAGCATGGGTTAAATCCCTCCCTTCTGAGGTATCTTCAGCCTTGTGCTGCAAGTCAGATACACACCAGGGATTTCCTTTTCTCTATGTACCCTCTCCAGGTCATCAGGGTGGGATCAGGTAGTGACTGGGCTGGGGTGTACGTCTTTGGTCTCCCCAACCTCAGGTTTCCCATCAACCCCATTTAGCCACACTCTAACTCTGAAAAACACATACTTGTCTATTTACGTTCTTAGGAACTGAAGAATTTTTTCATGTACAGTTTCATGGAAAACCACACAACAACATAATTTTAGAAAATGTTCACTGAGGAATTCAAGCACAAAAATCCACGTTTTAGTGGTGGACCTGCTGAATTGGTACTACATCTGTACTAATCTGAAAGAAATACAGATGACCCAGATGAAAGAAGGGACATCCACATGTAGAATGGAACTAGGAAGATCCTGGGGGCATTGAGGAACATGTGCTGTGATATCGAGACTGCACTGGGTGGGTGAGATGCTGCCTCCAGTAGTTCACAAAACATGGTTCAGGCATCTGCACTCCATCTCTCAATGCATTTGCTGCTGTCCAGCCCACTTAATGCAATTACTATTACTTGTGGCTTATTCAGATCACTAATCCAGATTAGGGATGATAAATGCAGAAAGGGCTCATATGTTGAATGTATGCAGAAGAAATAAAGCATAAGAGCAACTTTGAACTTATAAACTATTTTTACTTAGTTTTTCAATATAAGCAGGGGTGGCCCAAACATAGGAGTAAACTAGATTGTTGCTTAGAGTTCTAGGCTTTTGAGGAGTACCCTTTTAGACACAATATTCATTATTCTAGGTAGATAAACTACAGACCACAGAATATATTTTACATTGCTATGTAAATTTCTTTAAACTCTTACGGATGCAAAACCAACTGTGTTTAAGAAAGACGTGATAGTATACTATTGGAGCATGTAGCAAACCTTGCCAGAATCAGTCCCCAAAACCTCAGACCAGGCCTCTTTAATGTCATATTTACCCATAAATGCATGCATTTATGAATTTTCAAAGCCAAGCAATAAATCCAGTAAAATTGCTCAGTATATCTGTATAGTTTTCCACATTCAGTTCCCAGAGGTGCAAGCAATGAACATGCAAATTCAGGTGTACAAATCTGAACTAACTTCGTTGTGATGGCTCTTTCCAAAGAATCCAGAGAGTTTAATTTCCAAAGTAATGACTGAATCCTCAGTTTATGCACAGAGCTCCATCCTCGTCAGAAATCCATTAGAGTGAAAATAATTTTAAGATCAGTTTAACTTGTCTGCACAGATACACCTTGCATATTCCATGGCAGCCAGTTTTCTCAAAGTGTCACAGTAGGGTTCCTTAACAAGCGTAGTGTGGTGCTTTTTTAAATGTAAATGTGGCTTACCAAAAGAAATACCATAAAAATGTGGTATTGAAAATAAATTTGTGGAAAGATCGGAAAAAATATTAAAGCTGCAGTTCAAGAAAAGCTTTCCCTTGTTCTTTTCTTCCCTCCATTTTAACAGCACGCAAAAGGTTGGTCAACAGTATTTTCTTGGTCCATTGATTTTAAAAATGATTCTTTGCTCCCTGCTGTTAGATTATTTCCAGGAGTCTGTTTCAGGTCAATGGGCACAATAGTCTTCCTCAACTAACACACTCATTGTACTCCTCCATGTACTGTGTCTCATCACAGCAGGCATGAAGGTGCAGCCTATCCATTTAAACCAAAGATAAAGCAGTGAACCCCATGCCTTTTGCTTTAACACTCCATGTCATAATATGGCAGGTATAACAGATTTCCTTCCAGGGCTTCTGAGCCAGAGCTCTCAGATGCCGAGTCTCCCTGAAGCTAGTTACATATCATGGTTTAATTCTTCCCAAACATTGAGGTAGAAAAGTTTCCAAGGCAGAATGGTCAAGTACATACAGACTTCCTTTACAGAAATTAACAACTTTTAAAGTTTATTTTAAAAGAAATAAAAGTAGCCCAATGTGGAGAGGAGGGCAGAAATTTACCTTTTACTCTTTTAAGCATAGAATATGCTTATTGTGAGGCAGGGAATGAAAATTCCTTTAGAAATAAACACAATAACTAGCTTTACAATAAAAACTTCCAAAATCTCAACTTTTATCAATATGAACTGTTTAATTAAAACTTTCTCATGATTATCACAAGTCACAGTTTACAGATATGCAAGGTCAATGTAAGTAAGCAAAAGAGATTAGCAGATCCTGGCCCATCTATCTATATCTACATCTATGTCTACGTCTACATCTATTTATATGTTAGTTGCACATATTAAGCTTACATGCTCTAAAACAGCCAGGGAGGAAGGTAAGCAGCAGCAAGGGTTGCTGCTCTTATGCTGGATGTTGCGATAGTTAAAGCCAGGCTGCTCTACCAGCAAGAGCCCTGGTGATCCACCATGTGCTTGTCCAGTAATGGCAGACCCAGCAGATAAGAAATATGAGGGGAGAGAAAGGAGGCTGGAGATGGAGATCAGGTGGAAAGTGAGCTTTATTTCCTTGCAGAAGTTTAAATATCCCTCCAAAAAGGGGGCATGGAGGAAATGACATCAAAGCAACATCAGGGGAGGTGATTGGAGGAAATCTGCTGTCTTCTGGGGCAGAGGTCCTTCTGATGTCACATCCTACAGCCAGAGGTGGGAAAAATCCTCAGACAGGAAAATAAGAGTTGTCCTTTTGAAGCCACGCTCTTTGCAGATGCCATAGTGCCCAAACGGTGCTGTATGGAGTGGAAAGAATTCAGCTCCCTGGTAGTGCTGAGTGTGTACTACAAGCTTATGGGACAGGAAAATAATTGCTCCTTTTATTCTGAGGCTTGTAAAATGGAAGGCTGAAGAAAAGGAAGCCAGGAGAAAACCTGTGCAGCTTTTGTGGTTACTACATATGTTTATGTATATGCTGTATATGTATGTGTGCATACACACAACAGAGAGAGAAATTATTTTTATAATAGGCTGGAGTTATACTAGATTATAAATCCTATGCAGGATCCAATAGAATTCAGTCAACATTGTTTCCAGGGGCTTTAGAAATAAAGAAAAATATTAGGAAAGCTAATTTGAAAAAAAAAAAGCACAAATGATGAAAGCTGGGAGATGAATGCAAAAAGAGAACCTTTTTGCACTTATCTTTGATTCCTAATTAGAAATGCTTATAGTTGGCTTCTGGACCCTAGGAGTCTGCACAGTAAGGATCTGGGAGATTCCGCCCTCACTGCTATGCTCCATGCTGCACACTGATCAGGACCTATGATCACACCTGGTTGATCTAGTGTCCTGTTAAGAAACTGAACTGAAGCTGTCCTAATCCTGTTCACACCCAATCCCCAATAATCAGTCCTCAGATTTGAGCTGCTATCCACATTTTATGTTATATCCCTAGTTTGGTCTAGCGGTTAGGGAAGCCGGACTCTTATCTGGGAATACCGGGTTTGGTTCTTCACTCTCCCACAAAGCCAGGGCTCTTTTCTGAGCTATCACAGCCCCACCTACATCACAGGGTGTTCTGTTGTGGGGAGAAGAACAAAGTTTTGTCAGCCGCTTTGAGTCCCCTTGAATGGGTGAGAAGAGCAGGTAGAAAAGCCAACTCTTATTCTTCTTCCCCAAGTTGCCTTTACGTGATTCTTTAGTTCCGGTTGATTACATCAACACCACCTGCATTCTGATAGGATAAAGTTCTGTTTATCATCCTCCCCACTTTGTCAGCTTCTTTCTGTCTGCTTCTCTTTGTGCATTGCTGCTCCTTGACAAGATTCATCCTCCCTCCGCACACTTTGCTTCTCCCACACACATGTGCCTGGAAGGGCTTGTGTTTCTTCATGCACTCACTCTCCTAAGCTATGGCGCAGGGGCATGGTAAGGTGAGAATAGCTGGGAATGTGAGGAGGTCAGAAGGAATCTTGACCTCTAACCACCTTAAACCTTTGAACGAATGTACTTTCATGCACATCCCTAGAAAGGGGGAAGGGGAAGACTGATGTGTGAACAATCCCACCTGCAAACCATCTCTAATCTGCCTCAGAGTTGCTTATATTATTATTTTTAACTGTACGTAAGCACAGCCTTAGAGAACAAAATTAGAAATAATAAAAAAAATAGTCTTCTGCATTTCCAGAGTTGGCATGGGGAACCAGCCCTATGGCTGGGTGGAAACATTGTCTATGCCAGCAGAGTTCTGCTTGCACAAATGATCTGGCCAGCTTGGAGATCCGGCTTGGAGTCCCATGCATTTACCAACAGTCTTCCCATCTCCAAGACAACAGAGAGGTAGACTGGCAAGATCCAACCAGAGTAAAAAATCTTGGAGACTAGCGAATTCTGATTCAAAGCCTAATCAAGAACTGATAGCATCATCATACACACCAGCAGAGCTTGTTGGACAAACTTGCTCACTTGATGTTTTTTATTATTCTGCTGTGCCTTGTGTCCTTCTCTGCGTAGCCAAACACCTCGTGTGAATAATATCTCCTTGACAATTATGTTCTGAAAACTAGAAGTAAAGAACACATCAGCAACATATCAGGGAACATTCTATGGTATGAGAAGGGTTAAGCCCTCTCCAGCCGAACTCAACAGATTGTCATCTGCAAGTCTCTGCATTGCCTTTGTCCTAGTAGATATTTCTTGGGAATATCTCAGCCTTTTTTGCATGTTAGTTGTGTGTCATGGAAAAAATGTGATGAAAGACTTTATCTGTGTATTTAGGACCACCAGTGTCATTGTTCAGAATAACATATCTCTCCCAAACAACTCTTATCACCATGATAACCCCAGCAGTAAAATGAGTTCCCTTCAACAATTGTTGGTTCAAGTAAGTGTTTTGAATTCAAACACTGATGCAGGCAGGAATTTAATTTTTCCAGAAATAATACTAACAAGCCCTGGAGTTACTTAATATCCAAGTCCTTTCAAGATTTTGAATTAAAATGCATCACAAAATTTAACAAACAGAATTATGGCTGGGTTTTGATCCAAAATATTCACCAACACCTACTCAGGTGAACATCCTTCATGTCAAGCATCTTTCTCAAAAATATGGCGTACACCACTGAGTAATTTCTTGGCTATGTGGAAAACTTCTGGATTCTCTTAGATTTCCAGTTACCTCCTAAATTTGTCCATAGGCTTCGGTATCATTAAAAGTGTGTATGTATGTCTGGACCTTTCTGCACTGGCTCTTATCCCTGGATATGATCCAATATAGGAGCCTTCCATCTGCATGCTGGTGCTTCATTTAGGGCTTGTCCCCATGCTGAAAATATTCCTTAATTATTCTGAGGTTGCCTTGGGAGCATCTCCATGCAAAGCCCTAAAAAAAACCCACTTAGCAAGTTTACTCCTTCCAAAATAGGGGACTAACAGTTATTATCCTGGGGTCATGCAGACACTCCCGGGTTATTTGGGGTGGAGCTTGGCAGCCGCAATATTAACAAACAGGGTTTCGTCTCTGCTCCCTGTTCCTGCCGTGTGTGCTGTGATCAGCAGCTGCTTGGGGATTGCTTTAAATAAATGGCTACAGTAATTACACCCCCCTTCCCTGATAGCAAGTCTGGGACCTGAATTGGGAGAAAAATTTGAGCTGGTTGCAAGTGGGAGGCGCCTGCTGTCATGCCCGCTGTCATCCGGATGTGCGCACCTCCGCTAACCTGTGGCGGCCAAGGGAAAGGAATGATCTGCTTTTAGTTATGCTTTTAACTAGATTTTGGTTATGCTTTTAACTGTGGCAGCTAAAGAAAGTAGTGATCTTTGTGTTGGTGGAGGTGTAACTGAGGTGTTTGCCTATCATTGCTGCAGCTGTTTGCCTGTCATTACTGCAGCGGGCGGGATGGGTTATGGTGATGTCAACCTGGCTTCCTATCAGGGGAGAGGGTGGGTGGGGAGAAGAAGATGTGGGTTCACACTGCGGCTTGCATGAGGACAGGCACGTATGATTTGAATCTGCATTGTCCCAAACCACATTGGGACGCTTTACTGCGAGTTACAATGTGGATTTTTATTACATGTGTCATAAGTGAAGCAACCGGCTTCCATGGGGACACACTCTTAGACAGCACTTAATGTATTCCACATTATTTGTATAATCCAGAGTAAAGAACATCCAGATACATTTTATTCTAGATTATGCATTCTCTATTCCAGATTTCACAAATAATATGGAACAGGTAAGTGCTGTCTGGATGAAGCTGGCCTGAACTAGAGCCTGCCATAACACTATAGAGACCGAAGGCCCCTATTCTTATATCCCAGCATAAGACACAGCAGAGATCGGGCTTATGTGTTGTATTTCAACAAAATTATCTTTTGCTCATATAGAGAAGTTTGTCCTGAACCCCAAAATGCATCTAAGGCAAACAAGCAAACAAAAGGATAGGAGTATATTTGTAGTCAGCGAAGTGATTGTTACGGAGTGTTATTTTGGTTGGTTGATTGATTACAGTATTGATAATACACAAATAGCATGTTCCAGGAGAAAGCCTAGGGATCTGATATCGGACTCCTAGATATAAAGTGTTACAATGGGTATATGTCAGGTTTATTTCTTTCCCCTTTTAAGCTAAGAGCATGAAATGTTTTTCTTTGAAGTCCCATTTGTCACAGATACTCTTTTCAACTCTATGCATGTTTGTACCTCTCTGTGAAATTCAAAAGTGAGACAGAATGTGCTTTGCTCTCATTTAATGAGATCTCACTGGGTGAAGAGTTTTTGTTCAGCAGCAGAGTCCAAATTCATGTAAAGTACATGTAATTCCTTTGCTCTGAGGCACCTGCTGCCTTCCGATCCTAAATCAAGCTCTACAAAATTATATTTTAATCAATTATCCATAGTTTAACCATAGAGTCAGTTGCTTCAGTGCAGGGAAACCAGGACTGGAAGTCTGGTACCAGTAAGCCATTCTAGAAAGTCCACAAAAACATGCTTTTCAATTACCCCAGGGCAGGAATTTGTAATTCCTTCTACCAGGCTGCCAGGAGTCTGTAGGGATTTAATTCTGAAAACTTGTAGGGAAAGCCCTTGGTATACTTTGCCACATGTATGCATACAGTGAATCAAGGTGGCAGGGTGCCAAAATAATGTGGTCTGGTATTAACATGCAAAGGCAAAGCGATAGATAGAAATGAAATATTCTGTCATAATCCCTGTAATAGTTTGTAATGCAAGCAATGCTGGCTGAAATTCCCTCTTCAGAATAACTAATAAAGATCTACTCAGTAGCGGCATATGTACTGGAACTGGAAGAGTGATTTCTTTTTTTATTGGCACCTTGCTTTTAATAACTTTGACCGGCCTTTTAATCTTCAAAATGTTCAATCCGAATTCAGTCAGAAACCGAAGGCAATGTTCAATCCGAATTCAATCAGGAACCTTGGTTTAGTCTGTGTACGGCAAACCTATAGGAAGTTACTAATTGCCATTCTGAGAAGCTATGCTTGCGATGTCAGACAGTTTACACAAGATATCCTTAATGTAATTTTCAATTTTATGAATTGTATTTCATTTTTCTTAACACAGGATCGGAAGGCTGCTGTATGTTTGGAGATTTTGATTTGCTGTTTTAATTGGAAATCCACAGTTTGGTGGATCAGCAGTCAGCCTATTGTCATGGATGGAGCATTTTCTGGCAAAGCAGGGAAGAGGGACATATTGAGATGGTTTGTCTTCTAAGACTTATGAGACTTTCCCACACTGGGTCAGTAAACCAGTTCAGGGGAGTCTCTCAAATGCTTGCTCTGCATTGCTCAGTGGTTTATTGAGAAGCCTGGTAGAATGCCTCCTCTGCATCATGTGAGACACTGGAGCAAACTATGATAGAACAGTGGTGCCATATCCTGCTCCAAGGGTGAACTGCTTGTAAGCAGTCCTCAGAGTATTCCAATGGGTATAGTGGACCAGCCCTTGTGTGCTGATTGCACATGAAAAGGGACACCTAGCACTCTTTCACCAGGCAACCAAGTTGCCTGCTTCTAGGTGCATTACCCAAACAACCCCAGCTGGCAACCGCGGAGGCCTCTGAACTTGGGCCGCTGGGAGGCTGACCCACTGTGGGGCTTGATTCAGGCTGGCATGATGTAGGATAACACACACCATCCAGAAAAGCCCATGAAATCTGATGGATTCCTAATGGCTCTGGGGAAGTTTCCAGTTGACATGGTTGATGCTTCTATCGAGCTTCTGGTCTTACTTTGGAATCATGTGGTGAGCAGAGTTTTTGACACAGTTGTTCCCAAGTGCCCTCAGGGTCCCTGCCAAACTCCTAAGGTGCATTAGAGAGCTGTCTGGGATGAAGCAGGATTGCTGATGGCTAGAGCACAAGTGGCCTAAATCCCAATGTGAATCTGATTGAACACAGGTAAGAGCACATTACAGTGTGCATCATGTGGTGGTGGTAGTGGTGAAGGTCTACTTCTCGGCCTCCATTGCATCCTCAAGTGGCCAAACAGTGGAGCTTTTCTGGGTGGTTAAAGGGCTTTTACCATCAAGCTCTAATCATCCATTTATACCACCATCAGAATCTTGCTGTAATAGATTTGCAAAACACTTCCAGGTCACAGTCACTCTGATTTGCATGGATTTGGACTCTATAATTCAGTGGAGTTATCCACAGGACCATCTGGACCTGTTATTTTTTATCGGTTTCAATTACAGCAGCCTGAGGAAGTGTTCTGGCCATTCACATCTCTCCTTGACCTTGTCCATCATGGCTCATAAAAAAACTCATGGCTGGGTGAGTCCAAAAGGTGATAAATGCCTTACTGTCCTAGGGGGAGGTGCTGATGGCCCTTAAGGAAATTGTGAAATACTCCCTTAAAAGCATCTTCCTGGATCCAGGAAATTAAACTATTGTTCGGCGGCTGCTATCCCACTTTTGAACCAGGAGTTGGAAAGAGTGATTGTTAACCAACTATTGGCATGCTTGATGTAGTATCCAGGTCCATTACAGTCCTGTTTCAGGTGGGGTACAATACTGAGATGTCCCTGGTTGGCATGATGGATAACAGGGCAATACAGCCCTTTGTCAGTGGCCTTGGTCATAAGGACAGCTGCTTGTGACCTTAGTGGCTTCATGCACAGGATTCTGCACAAAAGAACTGTCTGGGAATGGGCCTAAAGGCTTCCAGATGCTCTGCAGAGGCAAACAGCTGTGCTTGATATATATGTATGGGTGTGTGTGTTTGAAAACACTTTGTTTGGATTTTATATTTACTGTACTTTATATTACACGCCAATCTATGATGATTGCATTTAGATCCTGTATTTTCTTTGGCAACGGCTTGTAGATCACTTTGAGCACAACGTGGAAAGGTGGTATACAAAGAAAGAGGTGGCGAGTTACTAGTGGACAGCAGCACTGGCAGAATTCTAGTAAAGCAGAACAGAGACTGGCAACTTTTGCAGAGTGACTTGTGGCAAGGCAAAGCAAAATACTGACAGCATTAATAATTATGCACTAATAATTATGAAGTGTTATCAGATACAGATCTCATGGTTTATGTACCTGGAAACCATAACTTTTTGATCACACACAATTTCAGAAGGCATGATGGAAAATTTCTTCCAAAATGTCATGAGTGTGGCTAATGCTACACAATATATCTGCTTCCCTATCACACTCTTCAGTTATAATTATTAGCAATTGTAGGTTTCTGCAAAACTACAATACATACAAAACTACAATGCAAAACATAAGACTAAAGTAGTAAAACAATACATATTCTACAATGTACCCAGTCTGTTAGTCTAACCATAAATAAAAATATTTTAATGAAACACCTTTTATTTGTATGTTTGTGTCCTTTACAGTCTGCCACAATCTTTAACTATTTTTGTTTCTTCTAGATTGTGTCCCCATGAGCTCTGTTTATTTCAGTGTTGAATCAGGTCATCCCCAATACGCATTGTAGTTCTAATTAACATGTCCCCATGCAATTGAGAGTGTGGGTTCAAGCCAAATCCACCTGTCCCCATGCGAACCGTGGTTTCCTCTGCATCGAGAAACCACATCCTTTTTTCTCTACCCCCTCTCCCATGATAGGAAGCCCAGTTGACATCACCATGCCCTGTCCTGCCTGCTGCAGTAATGACAGGGGAAACCCCTTCAGGTTGCACCCAAAAAAACACAACACACAGCATAGATACGATAAAAAAATGATAAAAGCGGGGCATAATGGGACGGGAAAGCAGCTCATTGCTTGAATCTGAGTTTAGCACACCTCCGCCTGACAGCGAGCTTCGTCTTCTCATCCTTCTCATCCTGGTGCAGGGAAGCCACAGGTACTTCACCCATTAAGGAAATGCAGTGCTCATGTGCTAAAGCAAGCCCTTTACCCATGTGTGCCTTGCCAGTTGGGTGATCAGGGAATGGGGGTGTCATACTTGAGCCATTTGACACCCTCATCACCTTCTCTTTCAGCATAATTTCTTCGAAGAAATTCCCAAGAAGTTGTGATTGTAGTGTGCGTGGCAGAAAGAGTGAGCACAGGTGAAACCCTGCCCACTAATGCTGTGATTGCCAATCTCCTCCCCCAATAACCCGGAAGCTTCCCCATGCCTCCAAGATAATATGTGCTTGCCTCCTAATTTACAGTGAAAACAGTTGGAAAGGGGGTTTTCTTGCCATGGATTTGTGCAATTTGTCCCACATGTCGCCCGGATTAGAGGCTTTGCATGGGAACGCTCTGAGGTGAACTCAGGTTTGCTTCAGAGTATATTCAGCATGGGGACAAGCCCCTAGTTTACAACACGCATACACTGCACACCTACATGGAGAAAAATGCCGACCTGACTTGAAACCCTCTGTGAGCCCCTCAAGAAATGCTGGCTTGATGAAAGCAGAGAATGCACACAGTTAAATGATTAAAATTCTTTGGATGATAGATTGCACAAGGTTCTTAAATAGTTTCTAATTAAGACATTTACTTAATACTAGGATTTTTAAGACTGTTATGCATACAGTTGGTGCTAACACATTAATTTGCTTTTGAATTATATGCTAATATTATCTGTCTTCTCATATCAGATTTTATATAGGGTTTTTTTCCACTGACCTCCCTTAATCCGGATCTAAGATGATTCGGATCTAAGGAATGGGTCCTTCAACTAATCCGGATATAGTAGATCTGGATTATGGGAGGTACCCAATGCATCTCCATGGGTGGTGCAGCACCCAATAACAATGGGTGCTAGCAGGTCCACAGTGGAAATGCCGGAGCACTCATGTGGCGAATCCAGATCGACCCATGTTGGGCCTGCCCGTCACCCCAGTTTTTTGGGGGGACAGGGGGTGCAATCTCCATAGATGCTCCAGAGATTCTTCAAAGATTATCTGGAGAAATGTCATAAGCTCCGGAGATTCTCCAGACCGATGTGCTGCAAACTTTGAAGATTCTCTGGAGCCTTTGACAAAGGTCTGTAGGATTGGCATTGCTCTCACGTGGGATCCTCTTCAGAGCCTATGCTATTCTTCGGAGCCTTCTTCAAAGTCAGCTTTGGAGATTGTGCACAGGGTTCGGAGCTTTGGGTTTCAAGGCACCCCCCATAGGTGCCCCTCCCAGAGCTCCCCCTAGACCCCATTGCCCAATCACAGTGGAAACACACTCAGTATAATCCAGATTTGATGCCTGAAGATCCCATTGTAGACCCCTTTAATGGGGTCTACAGGAAATCCGGCTTATAGATCCTGAAGGACCCTTTCAATCTGGATTTCCCTAGAACTGGTGGAAACAAATGTGGCTCTAATGGGGTCTGCAGTGGAAATGGGGTCTTCCTGCTCTGAGCCTAATGGGTCCTTAATGTGTCCCTAATGTGTCCTTAATGGGTACTTAGTGCTAGTGGAACCCCCCCCCCCATAAAAAAGATGAGATTCTGCTTTGGTAAAACTGATGGTATCTATGGAAATTTCTCTAAATTATTTGCATTAGAAACAAATCTCAACTGCATATATGTACTGTCCAGGTAAACATAATTACTAATGTCCCATTTTCTGGGATGTGTCTTGCAACATATGTTTTAAGTAGTTTTTTAAAAAACAAACCATCTATTGATTAACCCAGAAACCATATTGTTATAGAGATTCAAACAAAGACACAGAAGAATGATCTGAAATCACAGTTTATTCAAGAGCATCTTATGGACTTGAGAGGTCTCTTTTGTAGCAGAATCATTTTAAAAATGAGAAGTAACAATTTAGTCTGATAAGATGTAGCAATTCACCCACTCGACACTTCACACTGATAACAAAGTTTAATTTTTCACTTCCCTTTGCTTTCTCCTTGTCAGGAAGCACACACACTGGAGGCATCTCTTTTGCCTTGCTGAGCCCTGGGAAGGAGAGAAGCACCTCCCCCCTGCCCCGCCAGTGACTGAGCACGTGCATATGCAGCCAGCTGGGTGAGCGGGCACACAGCTCTCTCTGCTGCAGCTTTTTCACTTCTCTGCATTTGCTGACTTTACATGTGTGTGTGTGTGTGTGTGTGTGTACCAGCCGAAGCTGCTGGCAATGGGGAGGGGAGGAAGGTGTGTGTGTGTTTGTGTGTGCATGTGTATGTGCAGGACTGGCAGGACATCTTTTGCAAAAGCATGAGGGGAGGGGAGAGGAGAGGAGAAGGGGAAGCTGCAATTCCCCACCCTCTGCCACGTCATTGTGGGATCCAGTCAGCAGGAAGGGGTTGGGACCCCGACTGGCAAGAGGGGGGAAGAAAAGATTCACTTTTCCTAATGTGATTCTGAACCATTTTGGGTGGGGACAGCAGAGGGGTTGATAGCAATTTAAAGCGATTTCAAACCACTGAAGTGGGGACTGCCAAGATCCATGTTCGAATTGCCTTTTTTTGTTTCATTTTTAAACCGTTTTAAGAGGCATGAGTGGGAACTGGGCCATAGTGTAATCCAGATCAGAAGGCCAGTGTACCTTAAGGCACAGGTCTCCGTGGTCCAGTTTAGCACAGGGACCAATTTCAGTGGCTACAAAAGTGGGTCCTCCAGGGACTCAAGGCCAGGAATTTAAATTCTTGGCTATAGGAGCTTTTGGAAGCTAGCTTTGAAGCTTCTGTGATCTTCAGAGCTGTTGTGGAGAGCTGAGCTGGAACCACTGTCAGTGTAGATGGCCTTATCTCAGTCCAGCTTTGAGATGAATAGCTTGATCTGGAAGAGCTGATCCAGAGTAGCACAAGGTGAATGCAGAAAAGCTCTTTATAGTTGGTGTTCCTGCTGATATCAATTAAAAGAAATATTCTTAACTATTTGTCCATTAACCATTTACCAAGCATGCAGCATTTAGCCAAATGCTTTCCAAAACTGCAAGTATAAATAGTATATATATATATAAGACATTAAAATAGCCACACTCCCAGCAAGGATATTTTAATAGGTATACTTTTGATATATGAACATGATACAACCAGGATGGACAAATATTCAGCAAAAACCTTGTGCCTGATGGCCATCAGCCTACCTCTTAATGCTAGATTTGATATCAGTAGACAGCTTGAGCTTCAGATCTCTGTGAATACAGAAACTCAAGCAATTTAATTTCTTGCTGGGCATATCAGGACAGCATGAAAAATGCTTCATGTGTAGTTTGGCTACAGGCATAGCAAACAGATTCTATGTATGAGCCAACAGTTAAAAATATGGGAGAATCAGGTTTTCTGAATAGTGTTTTCACTTAAGTCTCATTGCTACCCCTCCTGTTTCTTCCTTGGTTTTATTTATATCTTACATTCTTCCTGTTTATTTTCTGGAAGTTCATCATGCACATAGATGCAAGGGTTTTACTTGAGTTCTTTTTTGGGTGTGTGTGTGTGTACTATTTACAATTACATCTGTTTTTTTTGTACCAAAATGAAAAAGGGAAGTTCTTCCTTGGTTCGTTTTTGCCAGTTCCTAAAGTCCCTAAAGTCCTGCAATTTTATCTGGAGAGCCCTAGTAATCAGTATACCACTTGTGCTATAGTGAAAAAGTTCCTGCACAGACCCTTGATCTATATTAAGGGTTTGTGGTGACCTCTGTATCTGCATGTTAATCTGGATCACGGAAGCTCCGCCGCCTGCTGATCTACCTCTGACCACATAAGACAGAGCAGATCAGCATGGCCTGGTCCAGAACTGGAACCATTAGTGGAGTGCTTTCCACTGGGGTGGCATAGCACACAGATGACCCCCCCCATGCACTCTCAAAAGTGGGGATGTACAGCCTCACAACTCATGAGCTTTGAGGCTGCATGGTACTGGTGGTTCAGATCATAAGAGGAGCCATATTAGATCATGTCACAGCCCATCTAGTCCAGCATCCTGTTGCACAGGGTGGACCACCAATTGCTTATCGGCATCTCAAGGAGAAGTCAGGCTAAACCTCTACCTGCTCTCAACACCCTGCAAATGGCCTTTAGATGCATCCTGCCTGTCTCACCAGCTTGGAGGCAGCACCTAGGCATCCACTGCAGTAGCCATTGATACATATGTCATCCATCAATTTGTTTAACCCTTTCTTAAAGCTATCCAGGCTGTTACTACCTCTTCTGGAAGCAAATTCTGTAGACTGATGACCTTCTGATTGAAAAAATAGTTCTAACTCTTCTACTTATCAGCTTCATAGAGTGTCCCCTGGTTCTAGTGATGCATGACAGAGAAAATAATTTTCTCTATCTTTTCTACCCTGGGCATAATTTTACATACTTTTATCAGGTCACCTCCTAAACACTAACTTTCAAGGCTGAAGAGACCTAGGCATTGCAACCTGATTTATTACAGTTTCTGCCCTTTTTCTAGTCCCACAATATTCTTTCTGAGATGTGGTTATCAGAATTGCACACAATATTCCAAAAGTGGCCTCACCATAGATCTAACAAAAGGTACAATGACACTTACCAACTTGTCTTCTATTTCGTTCCAAGTGATCTCTAGCACTGAATTAGCTTTTTGGGCACTGCTACATACTGGGCTGACACCTTCATAGAGCTGTCCAGCAGAACCCCAAGATCCCTTTCCTGGTATGTGACAGAAAGCTCAGTCCCCATAAGTTTATAGACATAACTGGGGTTCTTTGCTCCAATGTGCATTACTTAGGAACTCAGTGCAGATGATGCTGATCCAGATCAGTAGACTAGGCTAATCTGGACCCACTGATCTAGATCACAGGCAGGTAAGGGCAGAATGGGCCAGAGACTCTCTTTATATTTTGTGTGGTACTGAGTTTACCTTAGCTTGCATTGTGCTAACATCCTACAACCCCACTAGTTAGTCAACAGCATCATCCCATGCACCTTAATTGAAGCACAGTGAACCTGAGCCAAGACATTTCAGTCTCTAAAATATATTCCACACCAACTTTTTTTAAAAAAAGAGAAGACACTTCCCCCTTCTTCCCATACACACCACATGCTTGGATTTCAGAATGAGACATCCACAACTATTTGTCAAAAGGGTATTCAAACCATCTCAGTCCATGAAAGTTTCATTGAAATGTTACCACATGCTCTTTCTGCACTGGGCCTTAGTCTACATTATATCACAAAGTAGGGACCTGTCACCTGCATGTTAGTGCAGATTATGCCAGGTCTTGGGTGCTATCGTCTGCATCAGCATGTGGATGGTAGGTCCCCGTTCTGGGGTATAATCCAGAATAAGGTCTGGTGCAGAAAGAGCTTCAGATTTGTCTCTAAATAGCTAAAGGGAAATGTTTAAAAAATGATGGAGAAATTTTCAGCAAATCTCTCCTCAGTAAGTCTTAGAAAGAACTGTAATTGAAAATGGAGGCTATGAAACTTCCTAAAACCTACATATACATACACATACACAAACACACAATTTGTAGATTAGCTCTTGGAGAACCTTCTGAATTACGTCACTGAATTAGTCTTACTTCCCTTCACATAACATTACTTGTAAGTAAATCTGTTTGAAATCACTAGGCCTTAAATTCTCTTGTTACAGAGGTACTTGAATTTATTCCTAGCTTATTTCAAATGCTGTTGGTGTTTGTAGCAAGACAGTGCCTTGATTAATTAATGTCATGCATAGCACTTTGGACATTAAAACCACTAACGGGATGATTCACAGATCACTTATGATGACATAGCCCCACTGCACGACAATGGGACTACATCAATGTAAGTGCTTTGTAAATTGCATCACAAGCATCATTATTGTTTTAGCAGATTGTTTGGTATAAATGTCATGATTTACATTTGCCAAGAGTTCAGTATAAAAGCCTGTTAAGCTCATCTACTGCAGTGAAAGCTAATACAATAGTTTTATTAGCAGAAAGATCTGACTTTTATTTGTGAAACAAGGAAAAATTAACCAGTCTGTGAATCTGTAAATATTGTGGAGCATATGACAGATTCATGGATTCAATCCATCTTTGTTCATGCAGAACCAAAGACAGATACCCTGAAAAGGATCTCCTTTTGGGGGGAAGGGATTCCTGTAAAGAAATCCCACAAACACTTGAAAAGGGCAGCTGTGCAACATCTGCCATAATTTTAATAATAATTTATCTGCTCATTCATTTTCCTTTAGTCAGCTTGTATTCTTCAGGCACCAGGTAAATGAGAACACTATTCTAGAATACTGGCAGTTTGTATGGTATCTCATTCTGCTAGATCAAAAGAATGTTAATTGGAGGCCTACATAGATCAGGCCACAGACCATCTAGCCCAGCATCCTTTATTGCTTCTGGATATTCTCCAGCAGAAGATGTAGGCCGTTTTCAAGATTCTTTTAGCTGTTCAAAACAATGTGGATTCTTGAGAGATTCTTGAGAATACAGTTGGCATTCTTCCAATTTGCATATAGATACAGAAAAGGAAAACATAATTCAGAATTTTCTATTATTTCAGCAATGCTTGTCCTGGTACCATCCTTGCTCTTAGAAGATGGAGTAGTTTTTGGCTTTCATGAAACACTCAGACCTGCTCTGTGGTACTTTAAAAAAAGCAATTTGCAAACAGAAAAGATTAAATCTTTAAAAAGTGCCATGGACCAACACAACTTTACATGGTTAACTTTACAGTTTTTTCTTCAGATTAGAAATAAAGCATTTAAGTTAAATACTCTTAGTTCTTTCATAAAAATAATTTATTTCAATTTTTTGGCATGAAACTAAATTTAAGAATCTGTGCTTGAAATCATTTTCCTTGTACTCCAGCCTTTCTCTATATGAAGAAATAAGGAGGAATACAAATGAAGGAAACAATTAAAAAAATCTCTTTTCAATATAAGCTCTTTGAGGCAGGGATCTGTTATCTTATTCTTTATAAAATGCCACCTAAGCTTATGATATATAAAATCAATAAATTCATATTATTCTCCCTGGATTGCCTACTTAAATATACTGGATTATGGACCTGCATAATTACAGTAAACTCTTTCTTTAAAGGGTTTAATGAATTCTTTGTTAGGGACTTGGCTGATTTCTGTTATTCAGATAGCTGTTATATTTTATTTATGCATATTTAATGTTTCTGTTCCTTTGTTTTGGTTCTGTTCTTTCAGCAAATATCATCTGGCTGAGTAGTCACTCCAATCAGAGGAAACAGCATGTTGCTCATACAATATTACACTGTCATTTATATAAGGAGACACGTGCAACTTTTATACCCTATCGTGTCCCAAATTATAGCGAAAGGAGACTATTGTCTGAAATATTTATTACAAGACAGTCAGAATACATGGACTGTAGTTAAGTTCTGTCCGACAGTAATTAAATTAAGAACAAGAGCAACTATACAGGATTGCAGAAAAATTAGAAACATTGTATTTTAAATGTCACTTTTATACTATTTCAAATGAAATGAAATGAAAACCAAACATTCTCTATTTTATGCTCAGACCAACACTGTGAGGCAAATTATGCTGGGAGCCGATGCAAGGCCCAAGATCACCCAGTTTTGCTTTCATAACTGGACAGACATTCAAACCAAGAGGTACTCCTATGTTCTAACCAGCCTCTGATTCTGCAGAGACAGACAGGATGCCACTAAAGGCACTTTGCAAGGAGTTAAGAGCAGGTGAAGGTTTTGCCTTTGTTTTCTGCCTTAGAAGGCTCAGAAACAATTGGTGCTCCACTGTGTGAGACAGGATGCTGGACTGGATGGGCTGTAGCCTGATCCAGCAGGGCTCCTCTTAGGTTCTTATGGTCTAAGCAATTTACAATACAATAATCCCTCACGTAATGCCATTTTATTTTTGTTCCTGCCAAACCACCATGTTGTATACTTGAGAATGCTAAGAAGCAATTGGTGGGCCACTATTGAGACAGGATTATAGCCAAAATGATCTGTGACCTGATCCAGAAGAACTCATTTTGTGTTCTTATGGGGAAAAAAAAGACCCTTAGAAGAATCTTAGCCATCACAGGTTTTGTGCTGTCAAAAGCAGTGCAGTTTGATGTCTAGTGTTTCATAATAACATAAGATCATTAGAAGATCCATGTGGATCGTGCTACAGCCCATGTAGTTCAGCATCCTTGGCATTCTCAATATACTAGACATTAAACTGTACTGACTTTTACAGCACAAAACCTGTGACATCACTTATTCCACATCCAGTGGGAGCTGTCCAGCATCCCAGCAATATCACAGCCCACCGGCTGCCACTGGTCTCTTACAAAGGATAAGGTCAGCTCCATTTAATGCAACTGGGTCTTGGAGTAAATGAGTCACAATCACCATACCGGGGGTGATTTGGGCCAATTTCTACAGTGGCTAGGTGGCAATGCAAAGGACCCCAATACAAATATCCTAACCAACATACAGTAACTTAATCTTCTTTTCTGCTTTGAGTAAAAAAAAAAAAAAAGTGAAATTAGAATTAGGGATAAATAACTGATATTGTTTCCTCATGTGTACTCCTCTGCTCTGGAGAACAGAAATGGAGGAAATGAGAAAATTTCAACTTCCAGGAATGAATGGTAAAATGGATGGCAACGAGAAAGCGTCCAGCTGTTTTGCTTGGTGTTTCATATCCTTCCTAAATTGTAATTCAGTCCTGGATTGGAAGAAGAGAATCAGCATAGGCTTCTACTGCTGTCCACAACTTCAAGCAGCGAAGGGAAAAATCAGGTAAAATGGTGCTGATTTGCCAAAAGTGAAGGTGACACACCTGTTGGCAATTAAACACATTAGATATGCTAATACACTGCAACTGAAAGGTATAATCAGCAATTTGATTGGCACAAAATGCAAATTACTCCTCAGCTTTGGGAGCCTGGAATCTATCAAGACTGGCATACAGAATAGAATTCTTCAAGATGAAGGTCGCCAAAGTACTTTGGTCTTTCATGTCCATGGTATTTTAAGTTCTACAGACCTATTCCTCAGAGATGGGCCATGATGGCACCTCATTTCTATGCAGGAAATAAAATAATGTCATTCTCTCTTGAGCTTCTTTCCACATTAATTTAGATACTACTTATATAACAACAGACAGACATAGCCAACCTAATCTATTAGGTTGGGGAATTGCTTGGTTGTTGTTTTTAATTGCACCTTTCAGACAAGTGTCTCAGGGTGGACCACAAGAAGAACTGATAAAGGCATTACCATTAAAAGTTTAAAATACAACTATTAATATTAAAAGCAAAAACATCTGCCCTACCACCAACCTGTGGGACAATATATAGAGCTGTGTCTTTAAAAGCAAAGGCCTGGTTGAAGAGATGTATCCTAGCCAGGTCCTGATATATAATGTTGGCACATGGCATTTCTCAGGTTGCCATTCTGCAACCTGAGGGCTACCATAGAGAAGGCTCTCTCTCATGTGCCTCTGTCCCTTCAGCCTCTGAGACTGATTTAACTGATAGCCAATGTATATGTTACCCACTGACACCTGCCTTTCCTTTTCATGTTTGGCTATTTAAAGTGGGATACATGCCTAGGCATGTGTTCTAAAGTTAGAGCCTTCTTGGCAGAGTGGGCATAGCCTCACTGCAGGGACTTCCTGGGTGGGGAGGGGGATTCCACAGGGCAATCAGGGTTGGGTTCAGACATTGCATGAGGGGTGCCTCAGAGAGACAGTGTGTAGCCTGTGTGTTCCCAAGCTTTTTCTAAACCACCTTTTCTACCACAGAACATTCATACCACAGTGAGCCAGTTTGGTCTAGTAGTTAGGGAGCCAGACTCCTATCTGGGAACATGGGGTTCAATTCCACCCTCCTCCACAAAGCCAGCTGGGTGACCATGGGCTAGTCACAGCTCTCTCCTGAGCTCCTACAGTCCTCTTAAATGGGTAAGGAAAGTGGGGTAGAAAAGCCTCCTCCTCCTCGAGAGAGAGAGGAGGAAGGGCAGACTGGTGTGTGAACAATCCCACCTCAAATTCTTCTTTAAGCAGCCTCAGAGATGCTTTCTCCCGTGTCTGACAACAACCCAGGTCTCTATCCCCAAAATTAAAAGTGCCAGTGGATATACAACTGTAGTTGCCTGTCATGTGACCCTCTGTATGTTGGACTCCTACTGGTAATGTTCACAAGTTCCAAAATGCTTGGAGGCTGGGAAATGAAGACCAGTTGAGAACACCATTTCCATGAAGGTTGGGAGGCTGAGTAGACAGATAAAAACAGGAAGTTTTGTAAGGGCACCAAATAGATTTGCCACTCTTCCCTTTACTCTTTGCCCTGGAAATAAGAAGTCTAGCCTCAAACATTCATAGTTACCCCAATGTTTAGAGTTTTGATGATACAACCAAGAGAGCCTCACTTGCAGATCTCAAGGCACGGGCAGGTTGATAGAGAAGTCGAAGGAGAGCAACTACTAGGCATACAGAATTTCTTGTAAAGGAACACAAATGGCACTAAGTCAGAGACCTGAGGTGCATCTCATGCTGGGATTCCAATGTAAATTAAAGAGTATGGGTAGTTGTTCTAGTCCAGTACAACCTCTGGAAGGCCACTTTGAGAACCATTTTTCTACTTAGGAGATGCTACTAAATTCCACCATCGTCTTTAAGCTAGTCCAACTGGCTTTCAGATAGCAATAGTCTGATTCCAGTGGTTCAAGCTGTTTAACTAGACATTTAAAACAATGAATTACCTGGACAAGAGAAAATTGGGCAAAATAGTACCAGGACAAGCCAACAGTCACATTTGCACCAAAATAAATTGTTAGAGGCTTTAAAGGCGTGTGCGTCCTGAAATTTTAATTTTTAGTCCCCCAAATGTGACAGCCTCCCAATTTGTGATACCCCCTTATACACGGAGTGTGTGTCTGTGTACACACGCGCGCACATACGCACACACATTCATAGTTGCAGTGACCATTATGGCCACAGAGGGGCATTGTAGCCCTTCGTGGCTCGTCAAGCGGTCGGGCAACAGTGACCCTTGCTCTGCGTCCACTACCGCCAGGATTGCTGGAAATTAAAGCGCGGAAGTTGCGGGCCTTTTTGTAGCCTCCGTTGATTTTAGGAAATTCACCACGATTTCAGGGCACCTTTCAGGCTCTGGTGCTGCGAGCGGGAGGGGCTCCTTCTGAATTCCAATGCTACAGCCACCCTCGACGACGTGAACCCTGTCGCAAGAGCGAGCGGCGCGTTTCTTCCGAGGAGCGTGAGGCGAAAAGCGCCAAGGAAAGCAAGCCAGATCCCATCCACCGTGTTGTTTTTGGATGCCACCGGGTGGTGGGTTGACCGCGTGGACGCCGCCGTGGGCGCTTCCGTGCAGTCTTATTGGCACAGATACAGAAGTAGTTTGCCATTACTACTCGCGGGGGGAGGCCAGGCATCGTGCCGAAGAAGCTGTGCTCGACAGACGGTACTGTATGCCCTCCCGCGGAGCTGCCGCCGCCGCCGCCGCCGCCGCCGCCGCCTGGGTCTTCAGGACGCCTCTTGGCTGCTCCAGCAGCGCCCAGCCCGGCTTCCTTCGCTCCCCTGCCCGGGCCGACTTGAAAGTGGCTCTTCGATCGCCGGCGCGCGCCCCGCTCCCTCGCCATTGGCCGCCGTGCGGGTACGTGCGCGCCCAAAGGGTTGGGCTGGTTGGCCGGCTGGTTGCTACGGCAACGGGAAGAGCGAGCCGCCGCCGCCGCCGCCCGGGCTTTAGAAGAGGCGCTTCCCCCCCCGCCCCCCCCCCGCCCCGGCCGGTCCTTCCTTCGCGCGGCGCATCGCAAGCTGGGCTCGGAGGGAGGACGGCGGTGGCGGTGGTGGCCCCGCTCGCTGCTGCGCTGTCCCCGCGGGTTATGGAGGCTCTTGGGGCGTTGCAGGCACAGCAGCAGCAGCAGCAGGACGGGGCGCGGCCGCCGGCTGCAGCAGCCTCTCTGCAAGCAGCACACGTGCCCGGCCGGAGGAGCGCAGGTAGGGCTTCGCTGAGCGCGGCTCCCCTTGCGCGGCGCCCCGAGGAGGAGGAGGAGGACGCCGCCAAAGTTTCCTTCAGCCTCGGCGGGGGAGGGAGGAGCGCACCGGCGAGGCTCTCCGCTCGGGGCCGCTGGCAGGCAGGAGGGCTCCCCTTGCCCGTCAAGCCGAGCGGAGGAAGAGTTGCGAGGGCGCTTCTGCCTCCGCCTGCGAGCGGGGAGTCGCTCCGGGCTGCCCGCGCGGTTTCCCCCTTTCCCGGTTGCTCAGCCAGCCGGGCAGCCGCTGCCACTGCGGAGCCGTCCTCGGAGAAGCCCGAAGTGGCCCCCGAGTCCCGGCGGCGGCGGCGGGGAACAGAGAGCGCGGGCTCCTCGTAGATGCTCGCCGGGGCAGGCAATGCTTCTGGTCCTTTTGCGGGAGAAAGGCAGCGGGGTCTTTCAGGGGAAGAGGCGCCCGCCGAGGCCGCCAGCCGCCAGCCAGGTAGCCGGGCAGCCGCCGGCGAGGTGGACGGGGCCGCTCGGCGGCTCAGAGGCGCCGTCGGCGGCATCCCCTCCGCCCTGGCTCGCACGGACTCGCGCGCCTCTCCCTCCCTCCCTCCCTCGGTCCGGGCTTCTGGGCAGCGGGCGCGTTTCCGCGGCTGGAACTTCTTGCTGAAGTGAAAGGCGCGGGCAGGGCGGTCTTTTCATCGGTCCCTTCCTGAGCCCTTCATCCTTGCGTTCCTGGGAGGGGATCTGAGCCGATCCTAGTCTACCTAGCAGCCCCCTCTTCAGGGAAAGAAGCATCACTGGGTCAGCACCGGGCCGAAGCTCTCCTGCCCTTCCAGGTGCTCCAAGACGGTTTCTGTTGGGCCACCGAGCAGCCGCTGCTGCTTTAAAAGAAATGCTGAAGTGTCTCGAATGTCCCTTGCCTCCCCCCCCAGGTGTCTCTTGTGTTCTTGATGTGGCGGATAGTCCCACTGCTCCTAACACAGGTGCATACAAATTGCTGAGGTCTTGTGCGGTCCTTTGGCTTTGTATATGAACACATTTATGGGGACTGGGGTAGCAAGCAGGCGGGGAGAATTAATAGGTTGTCTGAACCTCGAGTAAACCCAGACAGAATGAGCTGATTATCTGTGTCGAAGTAAGAACATTTTTACCAATTGCCTGGCTGTCCCTGATAGGTGTCCTGTGCTTCAGGACACTGCCGTGGCCACTTCTAAAGCATTTGGAGCTTTAAAAAGCCTGCAGAAGGAGAAATGTGCATGCTTTTGTTCTTTCTTTTTGGCTGCTGGTCGCCTCAGTACTGAACTGCTAGAGACAGAAGTAGCATAGGAGGTAATTCACCTTTGATGGCTTTCTTCTTTAGCTTTCTTTTGTGCGGAACAATGTTGCAGAATTGAACTGTTACGGTTCTTAGTGCAGGATCTTACAATAGATCTCTTATGTATGGGAAACGTGGCGTTCTGGATGCCTGGTATGGGCAGCTCTTCCTATTGTATTCTAGTAGTGCTGGCACTGGGAAAGTCTGGCTCAAGAAAGGGAGAATACAACGGAGAAACAGTGTTTGGGTATGCAGAAGGTGTGGCTTCCAGCCACTTCCATGACCTGCATTTGGATGGGAGAAAGGACAGTGGTATGTTGCTACTTGGTTTCAGTCTTTATTCATCAACTACTGTGCAGAACAAATTGGACACTGTTTTTCATTTGCTGGCATAAGTGCATTGGTCATGACCACTATAACTGCATGACTACTTGGATACATAATGTAACTCTGAGATAAGAGCAGCTCAAAACTATTCAGAAGGTGTAATCCTTCCATTTTGCCTTTACATATAATGCATTCAAACCCTTTGGGAGTGGATGTTGCTGCTGTTTATTTATTTAAAGTTGACTATACTTGTGCCTAATGTTCAGCCTCAACAAGTTGGGAGGCAGCACTGCAAAGCAGACATAGCCTAAGGACATAAGAGGAGCTTCTGCTGGATTGGTCCACAGCCCATCTCCCCAAGCAGTCTGTTTCACAAGATGACCCACCAATTACTTCTGGGTACTTCAAGCAGAAGATAAAGGCTAAACCTTCACCTGGGCTGTGGTCACACCTAAGGTTTACTCCAGCTTCAGCCCACCTTCAGAGTGAGAGAATACATCAGCAAAGTGACCAGTAATTTTATTTCCACATTATCTGTCACAAAGGCAAATTTTCTGAGTTATTTAACACTGAAAGAAAACAGCTTGTCACTTTGCTCATGTATTCTTTCACTGTGAAAGTGGAGGGAAGCTGATTAAACTTTAAATGTGACCACAGCCCTGCTCTCAGCTCCCTACAAATGGCCTTTAGAGGTATCCTGTCTGTCTCTGCAGCCTAGAGTCAGTAGCTAGGCATCCATTAGAGTAGCCATTGATAATTAAAATGTAAGCCTGAATGGGATTTCAGTCGGATAGAATTCCCAACTTTCCTTGCTGGTAGCAATGGTAACTGTTGGTGGTTGTGTAGCAATGGGAGGGGTCTCCATGTGTAGGCAATGGCAGAGAGAACCTCTACATTGGTGGTAGTTGCACTTTGGCCATTGAACTATTTGTTGGATTGCTGGCTTCTTCAAAGCCACATTGCCTTTATTTCCCTAGCCAGCAGATTTGGAATCTAGAATTTCACTCCACATGTAGGATTTGATGCCAGATTGACCTTTTGACCATTTTGGATCATCTAATGCTTAGTCTGTAAATAGTTGTGGAATTTTGTGTTTATACTGTGCGGATTTTATGATATTGCAATTCCTTGTACTGTGTTAACATTTGATGCCATTAAATGTTTTATGTTGTACTTTAGCGGGAAGGTCCGAGTTCAAAATCCTTAGGAACACTTTGGCCCAGTAGTCTGTTCACTTAATTTATACAGCACTCTGTTGATGGTTGCCTTTTCTGCATAATACAGAAGAAAATCCAATGAACTTCAAGCACCTTGCATCTCTGCCTATGTGACACTGATGTTTCATTGGGGCAGTGTAACATTGTATTAGTGCTTTATGAGAGGAGTGAGAGTCTTTTCACTTGTTTCTTCTTGAAGTTCCTTGTAACAAGTGTCCATGACAAATTAAGATCTTGCAGCATTAGGATGAGATGTTCTGCCTGATAAAAGCAAGGGAGGAAAAATGAAGTACGTTTTGGAAATGACAGCGCTATTCAATGTGTGTTCTTCCAGGGACCTTTCTGCACTTCCTGTCCCAGGACGAGAGCAGCGCACTCTTGCTGGCGTGCACTAGCATTTGCATTTGAATTGCACGGAAGTGTCTGCAGACCTACTGGAGGTCCAGACGCGCATCTGGGCACTGCCACCTTCATTCTGGTGGCCAGCACAACTGCATGTGTGCTAGCTCTGTCACCAGGATGACAGTGCCGTGCCACACATGTGCAGTCACATTTGGAGTCATCTGAGGCGTCAAGCACTTCAACTGCCTTTCCTGATTCAGATGGTACAGAGAGATAGAGCTGGGTATCTTCTGCATAGTGATGACACCTCACTCCAAATCTCCTGATGACCTCTCCCAACGGTTTCATATAGATGTTAAATAGCATGGGAGACAAGTGAGTTCCCAGGGTGTCGAATCAGTGTCTCCTACAGTCACTATCTGAGATCTATTCTGGAGATAGGAGCAGAACCAGTGCCAAGCATTGCCTCCCACTCCTAAACTCCTTAGTCTCTCCAAAAGAATACCATGGTCAGTGGTATCAAAAGCCACTGAGAGGTCCAGGAGAACCAACAGGGTAGCATTCCCTCTGTCTCTCTCCTGGAGAAGGTCATCAACCAGGGTGAGGACGGCAGTCTCCGTGCCATAACCGGGCCTGAAGCCAGATTGAAATGGGTCTAGATAATCAGCTTCTTCCAAGGATGCTTGCAGTTGAACAGCCACAGCCCTCTCCAGAACCTTGCCTAAGAAAGGTATGTTAGCTGCCGGGCGATAGTTGTTTAAATCTTCTGGATCCAGAGAGGCCCTCTTCAGGAGGGGGCGCACCACAGCCTGTTTCAGGGCCAGTGGAACCACCCCGTCCCTCAGAGAGGCATTCACTACCTCCTGGATCCACCCGGTCATACCTTGTTGGCTAGTCTTTATCAGCTGTGAGGGGCAGGGATCCAGACAGCACGTCGTTGGCCGCACCTCTGCAAGCAGCCTGTCCACATTCTCAGGCCGCAACAATTGAAACTGATCCAACCAAACAGGACCAGGACAGTTCTCTGGACTCCTTGTTTTGGCTATGTCCAATTATGACATCCGATCCCATATGAATCTGGGCGACTTTGTCCTCAAAGTGCTTTGCAAATTTGTCACAGCAGATACTACTTGGCCCTGGTTCGTGCTTCCTTGAGCTTGATTTTATGAAGCCATTTACTACTCTGAAAAGCTCTGCTGGATGGCTACTCGAGGACGCAATGGTGGCAGAGAAAAAATTCTTTTTCGCCACCATAACCACCACATGGTAGGCACAATACTGTGTTCTAACCTACGTTCGGTCAGATTCACAACCGGATTTATGCCACCTGTGCTCTAGACATCGGCCTTCCTGTTTCATAGCCCATAGTTCCATGGAGTACCAAGGAGCTTTTCAGGCTTCACAAGCATGCCGAGGGCACTTAGGAGCAATTGTGTCAATAGCCCTGCTTATCTCCTGGTTCCAGAGAGAAACCAGGGCTTCAACAGGCGTGCCAGTCATACCAACCAGAAAATCCCACAGAGCATTCAAGAATTGCTCAGATTCCATAAGTGTCCGGGGATGGACCATTTTAATAGGTCCCACCCCACAGATGGGAGCTGCCATTGCAAGTCCAAACCTCACCAGCGAATGATCTGTCCATGACAACGGGTTGACAGTCAGCCCTCCTATCAAAAACCAAATCAAGGGTGTGACCTGCTATATGAGTCGGGTCAGATACAAGTTGAGACAGCCCCGTGGTTGTCATGGAGGACATGAAGAGCTGAGCTGGTCCATTGAGCTTAGCCTCAGCATGGAAGCTGAAATCCCCCAACACCACCATGGCAGAGGGTTCCAACACCACATCTGAGACCACTTAGGCCAGCTCAGATAGGGATGATGCCAGGCAGTGGGGTGAATGGTACACCAGCAAACAAGGTCAACCACCCAATAATTATTTTCTAATTGTGCCTGGTTTGTCAAGTGTGGTCATGATACTTCTGATACAGTCCTGGAATATAAACCCAATTTACCAAGTTACGTTATTTTGGTAAAATTAACTATTGTAGCATAATATCATGTGATTCAATATTGTCTGGATTGCTGCACAGGACGGACAGTGAGAGTTTGGCATGAGTTTATTGCAACCTGGAAATACTTCACTTGCTACTATTTGTCACCTGTAAGGTGCAACAGGAGAAGTTGGAAAGAAAATCTTGCAGTTGTAGCATCACTCTGCTGCAGGAGCATATGCTAAACTGTGGAGTGTCTCTCTAAAGTCTACAGTATATGATGATTCCAGATATGCTTTATATCAGTAAATGTATAAATTGTAGAACACTGTAAATAAGTGATGGCTGGGGGAAGCCTAGACCTCATGGTGGTTTGTAAAGCAAAATATGATTCTACTATAGTTTGGCAATAAAACAAATCACTTCTCATGTTACAAATACTTGGAGTTTATCTTTGTTTAAGCAGAAGTTTGCCTCAACTCACCCCCACCCCCCGCTTTGTGCCTGATATCAAAAGTTTTTTTAAAAAGTTTTTCCACTGTGTCTATTTCTTTTCTGCACGAAGTACTGTAAGCATTGCCCCGAGTCCTGTCTGTGAACTTCCATTTCTACTCATGCGTGTGCTGAGATTAATCTGAAAGGGTGTAGGGATTGTTTAAAGAAAAGAAAGTGAAAATTGTAATACAAAGGGACTTTGAGAGAGAGGCTGCACTTTTTCTGCTTCAGAGGGCAGTTCATACTGTCCTTACGTGCACTGGTGATGCCATCCTATTGCAGCTTGGCATAATGTGATGTGACTGGTGCAGGCTCATGTGCCACATCATGGCGAATTCATTGAAGGGTAAAAAAACCGTTTTTCCTACTGTGAGAGTTCATGGGAAATCTGCAGAAAAGTAGTTTGTGTCTGTAACAGTACTGCAGAGATAAGGCAGAGAACTGCCACCTTGATGTGTAAACACATACCATTTTAATTTATCTATTTATCTTATTTACTTATTTGCATTTCTATCCCACCTTATACCTGAAGGTCTCAGGGCGGGTAACAACATTTAAAATGAAACCTATATTAAAACAAGTGTCTGAAAGCGGGGAGATAAATTGTATTCTTATTTAACCAAAGGCCAAGGTGAAGAGGTGTGACTTCACCGCCTTCCTAAGCATGTATAGTGAAGGTGCTTGAAGTACTTCAGGGGAAGACTATTCCGTAGTCTAGGGGCCATCGCTGAGAAGGCCCTCTCCTGGGTGCCCACTCCTTATACTACTGACAGCTGTGGTAAAACCAGGAAGGCCTCCTCTCCAGATCTTAAGGCATGGGGAGATCAATATGGAAGAAGGGGCCTAAGTAATTTAGGGCCTTGTGAGTTAAAGTTAACACCTTGAATTGGGCTCAGTAGCAAATTGGCAGCCAGTGCAAATCTTTTAAGACTGGCCAGGTGTCCCAGTCAGCAGTCTAGCAGCTGCATTCTGCACTAGCTACAGCTTCTGAACCACCTTGAAGGGCAGGCCAGTGTAGAGTGCATTACAATAGTCCAGTCTGAAGGTTACCAGAGCATGGATAACTGGCCGAGTCATCTCTTCCCAAAAAAGGGCTTCAACTGATGCACCAGCTTGGTGGCTGAGGCCTTTGCTACAAAATGTACTGATCCCAAACAAATACGTGGTTGAGAGATAAAATGTATTATTCATGCATTATGTGCCTCTGGATGCATACATTTTGGGAGGGGCTGTAGCTCAGTGGTAGAGCAAACTGCCTAGAAAGCAGTGGGTTGCCAGTTGATCCTCAGCCTCTCCCCAGAAGTACACAGTGGGAAACTACTTTTGTATTTCTGCCAAGAAAACTCCATAGTGGTGTTATAAGAATCACTTCCTGGGGCCCAAAAAGTAACAAAGCAAGAATCGGTTCATAGCATGTTCCTCCATTCATTGTTGATACCAGAAGACAAAGGATATGGGTGCACAGGGTATATCAAATAGACTACCAGCAAAACTGTGCCCTCCAACCCCGTCCCCCCAATCTATGCTGTGACTAAGGGAAACCCAGGGTCCTTTGGGAGTGCAAGCATGCAAGGCAGAATTTTAGGCAACGGAACATGGGTGTGCAGTGGGTCTAGCTAGGGCCCTTATAACATGCCCATGCAGGCATCCAGGGGCCAAACATGACTTGGTGGTCCCCAACAAGAATAATGTATATATTTAGGAAATTGCCAGACTTAACTGGACACAATTCACTATGCGTCCTTTAGTCATCCCTAAACTGAAAGATGCATGAACCAGATGGGAAGTGTACACTCAAATGGGATGCTAACCCATTGGAGAGTATTTTTGACATAACAGGTTGTTTCCAGAGTTGGATTAGGTTAAGGGAAAGAGCAATCTGTTGGCCCTCACGCAGTCCAGTGAATGATAGATGGGAGCTTCTGTGTCCATTAAATTCATGGCAAGTATAAAATGTACATTTGCACTAAATAGAAAACTTTTATTTTCTAGTTGTGGAACAGTTTTCTGGGTGCTGCTTTGGAGGTTTAAGCCTTGTCCTATCCACTAAAAGTACCTCTTGGAGAATGTGGACTTGGAGACAATGCATGTATACTATAAATTTTTGCAGTTTATCAGAAGTCTGCTAAATGGAAGGTGCATCCTTTCAAAACTTTGATTTCTCAGTGGCATGCCCTTATATCACTCATATTCAACATTCAACTGAAACAAATTGTTTTGACCCTCATTTTCCTAACATTTTCAGTGTGTCTTAGGGCATTTCCTTACTTACATGGGTTGGACTTCTCCAGATTGAACCACTAGAGCCAGTTTGGTCTAGTGGTTAAGGAGCCAGACTCTTATCTGGGAATACCAGGTTTGATTCCGCATTCCTCCATGAAGCCAGCTGGGTGACCTTAGGCTAGTCACAGTTCTCTTCTGCATGCTCACAGCTCCGTTTACCTCACAGAGTGTCTGGTGTGGGGAGAAGAATAGAAAGCTTTGTCAGCCACTTTAAGTCCTGTTAAATGAGTGAAATAAGCCAGGTAGAGAAGCCAACTCTTCTTCTTCTACTGGAACAGTTCAGCTGCCCTGGAACAAGACTGACCTCACTGTTTTTGACCACCCCACCCCTGAGCTCCTATGGCTGGAAATTTGGTTTGCTGCTGAAATAAGTCCCCCTACTAATTCTGTACACAGAGGCATATGGCCGTCTGCGTGCCATCCTTTGCCAGGTTACTCATGAGTAGGATGGCAGTAGACTTTTAAAAAAGATTGTCTATGTCGCAGTCCAGGTGGACACTTTGAACCACCTTGGCTATTATATACTCAGTCCAGTGTGGACAGACTGTGCTGGCAGGAGGTCTGGCCTCTCTGTTTCACACCAGAGTGCAGAAGAGGGAAGTCCAGATAGGGTCTATGCTTCATGCTATACTAGACTACTGAGAAGTGTGGAAAGAGCCTTAACTTCTTCTGCATTTGAATTTGGGTCCAGGACTCTTAAATATACAAACTGGAGCTAAAACAATTTTTTTGAGCTCAGGTGTGTGCAGCTGTGTATGACTGCCACAGTTATATCTACAGTGGCATACAAATTAATTCAGATTTACCGGAATGCAAAAGCTCTAATAAAGTCAAAATTTGAAAGTCCTTGGTTTTTTAAGGTTTGAAAAGCTTTTTTGCATTTACCTGACTGATGTGGTATAATGATACCATACCAGGCTGGTAAGGTTGAAGTGCCCTGTACCTGGTCAGCAGCACCTACAGAGCGAATGGCTGGCTGGATTGCTATGGTGAAGTTCAGGCAGACATCTAGTGCATGGTCAGATGTTGCCATGGCCAACTGGCAGCTGGGAACCCAGAAGAGGGTGTGACTCTTTTGTCCCCAAGAGTGATCTAGCCACTGTTGATTAGCTTATGGACTATTTTTCAATTATTCACAGCTGTATCACTCCTGGGACAGCTGAGGCAACTGTGGGTAAGCTCTATCAGTGGTCAGGTGTGGATGGAGTGATCTGCTGAGCAGCCTGGTTCACCTCATGAGATAAGTGTGAAAAGATCCAAATTCTTTTATGATTTTGGTCAAATACTCCTATGCATGCAAGACATGTCTACATCATATTTTGAATTATTTTTGCTATACAAGTCAACTTTCAAGATGAAAGAGATCTTGGCAACAAACTAAAACTAAAATGTTTAATCCATGTAAACTGAATAAACTGTAAGCCAAATAAACAAACTGCTACTCAGAGAAACCAAACACTACTATAAGCTTTAATTTTAAAACCAGTTGCCTATTCTCATTCCAATTCATTTTTAAAAATGATTTGTTGAGATCAGCAGTGAACATTACGTGAAGGCCCTGGTTGTAAACTGTTGTTATATTTATTTGAGGCAATGTTGTCTAGTTAGAATATGGAAAGTGTGAAACTGCCTGCCCTAAAGAATTATGTTAAAAGAACAGCAGCCTCTCTTTCGCAGTTCAATAGACAGAATAATTTGCCAAAGGCTAAATTGCCAGTCCGCACAGGTGCAGAAGGTAAATCCTCATCAGCTTTTGCTGGGATGATACAGATGTATGCTTTACTGTTTAGATTGAAAGCCAATGTGCATTCTAGACTTAGTTTACACCAAGGTGTATAACTTGACTGGATAGAAGTCTGTTGTGTCAAGGGGTTATTGCTGTGTAGTGTGTATTTTACCAGTATCACTGAGGCAAAGAAACATATGCCACTGCAAATCAGTAAATATTGATGTGAGTTAGGGGAAATGCTCAAAATATGCCTGCTATTTTTGGCAACTATTTTGTGCTGAATATATCATTTTTCACTACAGTATATGTTTTTGTTGGACATACAATTAAAAAACTGCTTGTATACCTACTCTTACACTATTGGATACACTATGGGTAGGACCCTCCCTTCCCCAAGAGGCTCCTAGCAGCAAGATTTGTCCTGGGCTTATTTACAAACATTTGCAAGAGGATCTCAAATTATGTTATATACTACTACGTAGTAAATATCATTAATGAGCAATCTCTGAATCTCTGAGAAGGTTTTAACCAGAATCTTCTAAGAAGATCTAAACCTCAAATGCCACAATAGAAATTTCCACTATGAGAGCCTGGAATTGTATTCCAGAGTAGAAGGTGCTTGTCAGTGCAGACTATAGCAGGCTCTGGGGTGGAACCTGGTGTAGTCTGCACTAGGATGCAGATGGCAGATCCCTATTCTCGTGTATAATCCAGAATAAAGCCCAGTGCAGAAAAGGCCATAATCAGTATTTTCCTCAGTTCTTTCCAAGTGCAGACACTGTGAATGCAGTCACATACTGCTGGTTACGAGGCTTCTCAGGAGTGGGTTTCTCTTTTGCTTTATACTTGGAGCATTTAACAATATAGAAGTAGGCCTAGGATTTAGATGTCAAGTGTCTAAAATTTCTCTTTTATCAAAAGGTTGCTTATTTGACTTCCTAGAAGATGACACGTATTTTTATTTCACGTTGTTATTTCTGTAGTTTTGTATTTTTGGTTTTTAATGCCTATTCTCCTTTAGAAATAAAAAAAAAACAAATGAATGTTTCTGGTTCTCACTTGCTCCTTCTGTGAAATATTTACCCGTATTTTCCGGCGTATAAGACGACTGGGCGTATAAGACGACCCCCAACTTTCCAGTTAAAATATAGAGTTTGGGATATACTCGCCGTATAAGAAGACAACACCCGGCGTATAAGACGACCCCTGACTTTTGAGAAGATTTTCCTGGGTTAAAAAGTAGTCTTGTACGCCAGAAAATACAGTAAATAAAAATCATGCTGGAGCTGTTTATTCAGTTTATGAGTTGAACATAAAAACATAAGAGAAGCCTTGCTGGATTAGGCCACAGCCCATCTAGTCGAGCATCCTGTCGCACACAGTGGCCCACCAAATGCTCATGGACATCTCAAGCAGAGGCAAGGACAAACCTATTCCTGCTCTAGAATCCCAGCAAATGGCCTTAGAGGCGCCCCAGTTCTCCCCCCCCAGCCTGAAAGATGCACCTAGGCATTCATTCTAGTAGCCATTGATACATCTGTCATCCATAAATTTGTCTTAATTCTGCCTTAAAGCCATCTAGACTGGTAGCTGTCACCACCTCTTCTGGCAGCACATTCCATAAACCGATGACCCTCTGGGTGAAGAAATACTTCCCTTTGTCGCATCTGACTCTCCTACCCATCAGCTTCATAGAGTGCCCCCTGGTTCTAGTGTTGTGTGAGAGAGAAAAGAAATTTTCTATACCATGCATAATTTTATATACTTCAATCAGGTCCCTTCTTAAATGCCGTCTCTCCAGACTGAAGAGGCCTAGACGTTGCAGCCTGGTTTCATAAGGGAGGTGTTCCAGCCCCTTAATCATTCTCGTTGCCCTTCTCTGCACCTTCTCTAGTTCCACAATATCCTCTTTGAGGTGTGGTAACCAGAATTGTACACAACTGTACAATTGAAGAAAGATGGAGTCAGAAACAAGTATAGCTGTACTTTTTTAGGTCAGTGACACTACTCATATAAAGCCGCTGACTGTGGTTTTAACTGTTGACATTTTATTTTATTTAAAATATTATATGTTAATGGGAAGCAGTATATAGTTTGCGAAGAATAAAAAGTTTTTAAAAATATATTGAAAACGAGACTGGTTTAAGATGTTTTACATATGTGGATCAGCTTTTTCCCCCATCACTGCCCCAAGCAAAGGGCATTGTGAGGCTGTTTTGGTGTCTGAGGCGGAAACCCCTAACACCATCTTTCCTCAGCCTAATAGTCGGGCAAGAATGGCCATATTTGCACCAACAAGCTCTCACTAACTTAGTGCCTGTTGGCAAATGTCTTAAATTAGTGGCTCCAGCCACTCTGGGGCTTTGTGTTTCCATTTCACTGCTGTCCTGAAGCATCTGCCATATATTCTCCAGCTGACCCAATCATCATTAGCTGTGGACAAGTAAAAGCATGTCTACAGCTTCACCAGGAGCAGCTGGCGAGCTCCCTGTTGCAGCTTTCACACTCTTCTGTGTGCAGACTGTGAATGGGAAGGGCAGTGTGGCTGCTGCTGTGCAGTCATGCACTGCTGGTTGATCACCATGGCAACATCCAAACACCAGGCGGATGTTGCTGTACCTGTTGCCATGGTTTTCTGGCCAGGCTGGCACATCCGCGTTTCAAGTGCTGGTGGGCTGGTTGGGGTGTAAAGCAGCAGTTCACATGCACATGACTCCTTCTACACCTTATCTTTGCTTTACAGGAACTGTATAATAATACAATTCCAG
The DNA here is from genome assembly GCA_023333525.1 of Aspidoscelis tigris stejnegeri. NCBI lineage: Eukaryota > Metazoa > Chordata > Lepidosauria > Squamata > Teiidae > Aspidoscelis > Aspidoscelis tigris. Next base: position 44,303,694 of record JALMGA010000003.1, on the reverse strand, counting down.
TGAGCAAAGTCCAAACAGACCCTTAGTTCAATCCTGCTTAACTCTTAAGTACTTTCTGCACTGGGCCTTATGCCACTTATCTTTTGGTGGACTGCTCCAGTGATATGGATTAGCTGGATTGATCCACATTTTCCGGAGCAATGCTGTCTGCATTTGGACAAATGTTCCAGGACCGTCCCTACACTGGCCCTGAACCTTACATGAGCTTTGGAGCTGGACTCCACAAGTTCCAACAGTCAGGAATGAATGTTCCTGACCCCAAAGCCCCTGAGAGATCTGTTTTGGTGGCACACCTTGTTGTGCCACAGAGATGGGTGTAAACTAGATCATGGAGGTATGTCATGTTTGCATGTCTTTGTGTTCTGGTTTCACACCCACTAGACCTCAGGTAGACTTTTTAAACATGGTCTACTGAATTAGGCAGCCATTTTTAGCCATCTGGTTTGGTTGCTAGTGAATCCATCCATCATTTACAGGTAAGTGTGAAAAGGTCTGAAGAGTAAATTACCGAAATGGGTGTTGCATCCAAAGTGTTAAGCAGACTGTACACATTAATTGTTATTACAAATAAGATCTTTTCCTCTATCAAACATGTAAAATGTATTTCCTTTCCTTCCTCTTAGGCTTCAGTTTGTGCGGAAGAAGAAGATGATGATGACAGAATTGCATGGATGATTTTACGTAATTTACACTTCTTAGATTTGCAAAAGACAATTATTGTGAAGTGTTTACCCTGATTTATGGGTGGAAGGTGGCCTAACAGAGGGATGCCGATAATATCAACACAGAGGATTAAATGTACATTTACACCTTTATTGACATATAAATTATCCATGCCAGGAATGCAATGAGCTGGATGCTGGTGGAGCAATGATGTGGCACAGACTATTAGATATGGATTCTGCCCTCTGCCATCCTCTTGAAATGCACATCACTGGAACACTACATCTGAACAAGAAGAAGGAATAGAAGGCTTACAATAATCCTAAATTATTTTAGGATAATTAGCAGAGATGCCAAACCAGCATTCTGGAAGGATTATAAAAATCAAGGAAGAGATTTAAAGGTTGTATATATTTTTATAATTTCACATTAATGTTTTCTTACTCGTTGTGTGGATTTTGAGAGAAGAAAAAAAACCTTCAGGACACACAGAATATTGTTACTGGGAAATGGAATCTGGATCAGAGTCTGGTCATCAAAAAAGGAAGCCTGTGACACATGGACTGGAAGATCAAAAAAGGGTAAGTGACAAGACTTTACTAGTGGCGTTTTGCGCTTAAATTGCTGAGCATGATTTGGGGAGTTCAAATGCCACGTACAGTTTTTCTGTTCACTGTAGATTTTCAGTGTTGCGGCTGCTGGTGGGTGAGCTTTCTTGATCTGAAAAGTGATTTAATGTAATTGGCTAGCAGTTCAGGAAGGAGCAAGCAACTGGAAAGTATCTATAAGAAGCCTGTGCCAAGAAGCAGCGCCATTAAGTGAGGCAGATATTACCAAGGTAGTGAGGCTTTCCCGCTTTTTAAAGAAAAACGTTCAAAGGACAATGTTTCCCATCTCTGTTCAGATCTTGAGAAATAATTTTTGCGGTGCAGTTTTGTGTAGCTTTACCTCGAAGTAAAAACTGTTACTTTGAGCAGGGATTACTCCTGTATAAATGTGCATAGGATGACAGCTATAAGGGAGTGTTTGGATTCCTCTCAGTTGCCTGCATTTAAAAAAAGAAAAGAAAAAAGTTGAGATGTATTTCTCGTGCCATGTTCATCTAGAGTATGTTTTTGACCATCACAGTTCTCTGATTTATTCACAGGTATGGATTAGCATATGATTGTATGTACTAGTGTTGCCATCAGAAAATACTGTATTGAGACAATTATTACTGGTGCAAATCAAACAAATTATAAGACATGTGTTGTTGCTGTTTACATCTATAGGAAGTAGCTGGGGTTAGGCCAACACTTTCTGATTCTCACTGCCAATGTCTTTCGTTGTAGCTTAAACATATAGTTTTTGGAAGATGATTGGAATGTGTGAGCTGTAAAATTATGATCGTATCTGATTTTGCTGTTTCAGTAATGACAGCAGATCTACAATATTAGCCAGGAAGGGAGGACTGTGTCTGATTTCCTTATACTGGGTATGAGTAGAGAGAGGGTTTTGTGGTGTTGCTCCTTTAAAGCAGCTGCTTTCTTAGGGATCCCTCCCCAAAGGTTTTCTCCCTCTCATTTTAATGCATGGTTTACTATATCAGCTGAAATGGACCAGGCCTTTCCTCTCCTGTTTGCACAACCCCATTCTGAAGCGGAAATCACAATCAATACACCCTCAAAGAAAATCCCTCTTATCGACTTAATTTCTAGAGGCCTTTAATATATTTTTTAAGCCTCCTGTGTACAAGGCTTTGGTGTCCTTGACACCAAGATTCTGTTGAGCTGGTTTACCAATATTAATATGCAGTTTTCACTGAAACTCTGATAAGTACGGAAGCCTACATCTCCCATCTGCTCTTGGCTCTGGGTATTTGGTTCAAATGTAAGAGGGGGCCTCTGAAAGTATAATATAACCCCAAGTGAGGCTCAGTGGCAGCTGGGATAACATCAATTGGTCATGCTTAGCTGACATTCATTTTAACTTGAACTCTAGCCGTCATGGAGATTATTAAATTTATAATGATATATGTAAGATCCATTCTAATGATGCTTCACGCTTGGGTGATCTCTCTCTTACTTATGTTTGCAAAACAACATAGGAATAGAGTATTATGTTTCCTTCCTAACTGAATTTTCTTGGGAAAAGGATGTGGGTAAAAAAAAATTGCCACAGATCATGGAGGGTAATAATTTGGGTCGTAATCCTTTTGTGGAGCCTTATCGGCTCCTTGCAAAATGCTGATTGGGGGCTGATGTGTATCTGGCTGCTGTCTAACATTAATAATTAATTATTGGAACAGATTTTTTATTGGCAATGAATTGGTTTCCTACATGAATAAATAAGAATGAAATGACTTTAAATTAGTAAAGTCTCTTGCTTTTTCCTTGTAAGAAAGCAGTGTGATCCTTAGAAGGCATTGGAAATTTAGCATCCCTCTGTGTTCTTTGCTCTCTTTTGTATAGTTTACATTGTGTATAAAAGTGTGAAGTAAATATAACATCATTCCTTAAGTACTGTATACTTGATACATAGTTCTTAGTCTATGTTTTTCATAACTATGTTTTTGGGAGAGGGAATTTAATTGGTGTTACTAGGCTGATGAGTATCACCATTTCATCTGGCTTTCTTCCTGTAGATTGGCATTTGGAAGGCTGTAAAACTTGGGGTATCCTGCCCCCACCCATCATGGTAATAGTGGTGGCCAGGAAGCTTTCCATTGATTTATTACTTCCTAGACAGAATTAAAATGGGATTGACACTAATCATGTTCACAGTCGCTCTGGATTTAGCCACACAATTTTTAAGGGATTTAATGTGCATTACATGGCCAAATCCTAGGTGACTCTTAATTTTAAACTTAAAAATTAATATGTCTTAAGAGCTGTTCACATACATCTACTGATATCCATGTAGCTACTGTATTGGCAAAATTAGAATACCTTGGTACTCATTCGGTATTTTGATTTCAGAAAATATATTGTGTGTGGAATATATAAGAGGATATTAGTGATTTCAGCAAGCAGACTTTGGATACAAATAAGAGTGCCTCCAGACAGGATGTCAAAAATGTGGAGCTTACCTTCACTTTTCAGTAAAGGCCCTCAACAGGAAAAATGGGTCATCCCCACATTCTCTAGTATTCCAAAGCAGCAGGGAGGGCTCTTCTAACCATGTGGTCAGCCCCTCTTTCTCTGAGATGCTTCTTGGGTGAAGGTGAACCCTTGCTAGTTCTTGCACAGTTTGCCCCAACCCCCAGGATAATGCAGAGGAATGGAATACTCTGCAGCAAATGTTCATGTAAGTAGTATTTTTTTTTTACTTTGGAGAATCACTTTAAAATGCGCAGATCCCGCGGAGCATCATGAAACCTGTCTGGCAGGTTGAAATCTGCTCTATTTCCTGATAAGTTTTCATCCTGTCTTGAGACTGCCTAAGACAAATTTAAGGTGCCTCTAGACAGGGATGGAAGCAGTGAAGCAAGTTCTCTGCTTCCATGTCCCGCAGGAGTAGCATGGCATTTCCCCTCCCCGAACACACACACACACACAATGCTGAATAACCACCATTATTTTACTACAGTCCTACTGCCACTGATGGGGGCTTCCTGTCTGGCGGACGAGAAGCTTATCTACAGGAAATGTGACATGTCCAGTCCTCTAGTTTAGAGGACCAGAAGCAGCTCCATCTTAAATGTGAAGCTTCCAGTCCTCCAGTTTGGAGGGCCATGAGGAGCATGCTATTTAAGGCGGTGCATGGACAGTGTTATCGTCAACCATATATAAAGTTTTGGGAGCAAGGTTAGAATTGTTTTACTCTGAGAATTCATTTAACCAGCATAGATGGTAATTCAGTTTTTGGTGGCGTGATGTTCTTGATTTTTGTGTGTTGTTTAGAGGGGAGTAAAGTACATCTGTTCTTAAAAAGCTGGAGGAGTCTAACAGCTACTGGGTGGCTCTCCTTTTTGAGTAAGGAGTTCCAGACAGGGAGTTCAGTTCCGGATACTCTCTGAGGAAACTTGAGTATCTGGATTGTTCTTGTCCTGATGTATAATATTGCTATTATTATGGAGTGGCTGGAAGCTTGTGGTCTTACTGCTTTTGCTTGACTTCTATTAGTTTTTGAACAAAGTGTAGTTTGAACGTAGATGACATCCCACACTTACTTCTCTGTTTTGGATCAATTATGTGAAGGTATTAAATGTTTAGTCAATGAGTGTCTGGTCCTCTTCAGGTCTTCTCTTCCACAGCTAGCACAGAAGAGAGAGACCCCTCCCCCTCCCTATGTTGTTCCATCTGGCCAAAATAGCTCCCTATACTGGTATGTCATAGACCTGTTTTTGCTGGTTACTGAGGGAAGTACTGTCTACTACAATGCTTTGTTTTTTACGTTATAAACTATCTTGGCATTCATAACGAAGGGAGCTATATAAATACTTAAAATAGGTGTAAGTAACCTATTTTACGTGATGAAATGGAAATGGTAGAGTGGTGGGGAAGGGTACATCATTGATTTCAGTGGCATTTGATAAACCTGGAACTGTGGTGGGTGATGGCTTGACTGGAGAAGGGTAGGAACAATAAAAACAACTCACAAATCAGCATGGTACCAGCTCATTGGTTATCTCCACCTGAACAGCATTTTTAACTTGCTCCATCTTTCAACTTGAAATATGCCAGTCATATGTGAATCATACATCAGTAATTATGAAACGCAAATGCTGCAGGCTTGCTGTGGGCACAATATTCTTGTTGTGAATCATTTTGATATTCAGCTATCAGATTCTTTTAGCACTTGGCTGATCTGGATGCATTGAAATAATAGGTCTTCCTTCAAGCTTGTGTAAATCAACATGATGTTGATGAGGCCTTGCAGATTTACTCTTATTCAAGATCTCATCCAATTTAGTAAAGTGTGTGCGGGTGGGTAGGTATAAAAGAAAAGATTTGATCTTTGACTAGGTTAAATCCAAACGGAATTCTGACAGTTTAATAGTGCCCTTCTGTAGTAATTACCCATGTCACAGAAGGAACTAAGCCTTCATATTTGAGATCATCTCTTCCTCGCTCATTCTTTCTTCTCTTCAGGGCTATACCATTTTGCTGTAAATTTAATAAGCTGCTTGTACATATTTAAAGATTGCTTTCATGTGTAAAGGCAAACAGCTAGTTCTTGAGTTTTTTTAGCAATATGCTTGCATGTCTCATTTTAATAGACATTTGTGTATTGTTTTAGATTCGGTGAATTTTAAAAATATTTTAATGTATATTCTGTTTTAATCTGTTGTTTTAAGGTTGTTACCTGCCCAGAAACCCTTGGGTATGGGGCGGGATAGAAATGTAAATAATAAATAAATAAATAAATAATAAATAGGGAAGGAAGTCATTAGTATCATCAATATAATATTGCTGTTGTTGAAATATTACATTTTTTGATGCAGCTGATGGAAATCATAATTTCTGGGTTAATTCCCATTATTATAAACAATATTAGTTTTTTATTTTTTATTTTAAATGCTTAACTGTTTTTTTAAATAGTTTTTTAAAAAAAATTCTGAATTGCTTTTATAAAATTTCTAAGCAAAAGATATATGAATAAAATGGAAGTGAAGCATATTGAAAATCGAATAATAGAAAAGCTGTGTTCACACATGCAACAACAAAAGGCAGCTTAAAGAGTGTTCAGGGGTTGTACCATAACATGTACATTTCCTCATTCTACTCTAATGCAAAATGGGGTTGTCCACGAGACAAACTTGTATCAATATTGAATCAAACATCTGAAAATTCAGTTTGTCATCAAATTTTGAAATAAAAAATGGATTTTCACATTTACATTCAAATATTTTTGTGAACTTTTCACAGCTTTCCCCCTATTTAAAAAATCCCTTTAACACTAAAAACATAGCAAAATATGAATATTTAATCAAAATGTTGTGTTGGTTTTTTTTTTTGAAAGCAGGAGCTTTGTTCACTTCAGTCAAATTTTTGGATGCTCAGACAACTGGATTTTTTATTTAATGCAAATGTCTGTGAATTAAAAAAAATGTCATTTTGCACATCCCTAAAGAATACACTTTTAAAGCACACGAGGAATGGGTTGCAAATGAGATTGAGAATGGACTAAGAACACTACTGCTATTTCAAGAATGCATGTAAGCTGCTTTTTTTCTGCATACGAGTCAGAGAAAAACTTAGTGTGGATCTGTGAGGCCTTTCCCCCTGCTGGCACTATCTGTCTATGTTGGACAGAGGGGCCCCTTTGTTTTTAATCCTTTGGAGCATGGCGCCAAAGCTTGTGCAAGCTTCGGGACCAGGGCAGGGGTTGGCCTGCGCCAAGGCCATTGTGCAGATGGTATTATTTCAGACCACACCTTTCTGTGGTCTGAACTAGTGGGCTTGGCTGGTCTAGACTCATTGGGTGTTTTTCCACTGTCACTAAAAGTACCCATTAAATACCCATTTATGGGTACAAAATTGCATTTTTGTATCCATTAATGGGTACTTCTAGTGACAGTGGAAAAAACACCCATTGGTTCAGATCCAAGCAGTGAATGCAGAAGGGCCCCTAGGATGGTCTTAATATGCAAAGTGCTAAAGGACTGTAGAGGTCCAGTGGCATGACTCTGTGACAAGCCTCGTCTAAGATGACATTAACTTGTGACTGACATTCATGTGATGATGAAATGGTGATGGTGAATGAGAAGAGCAATGCAAAAACTTTTAAGTCTGTCTTCTCTGATCATGGAAATACAGTTTTGTTCAGTCTCACCTCATCAGGCTTCTTTTTTCCTCTTTTTTTTTCTCGAGACAACACTCTGTTGATAAGATTTAACAAGAACAGCTGAGTCTACTGGTCCATCTGGTTTGGTATCTTGCCTGTGGCCATGATCAATATCTGATGCTTTTGAGAAAGAACACACATTGCTGTTTTCTCTCTAATAATGTAGTGTTAATATTCCAAGTCAATGACAGAGTGACTGTGGGGAAAGACCAGTTTCCTTTGTTCTCTCTTGCCCAAGAGGATAAGATGAATATTCTTATTTTAGTTTGCTTAATGAAAAATAATAATGGTTTAAATATTATCTATTCATCAAATGTAGCAGTAGAATATAATTTTGTAAGATTCTGCCTCAGGCAAAATATTCTGCATGTATGGTGTGCTCAGAGTGAGTTCCAGAAATAATAAAAATAGCCTTGTGTTAAAATATGAGGTATATTGCATATAGTTTGATCTCCTACTTCATCTAGTTCTCATGCTCCCAAATGTATCTCTGCAAACAAGCCAGATTATATGCACTACAAATTATATGGTTTCTTGATGGTAGGAAGAAACTGGAAGAGAACACCTTAACAGTAGCACCCTCCTTGGATGGTTTGATAACACTGAATTTCAGTTTGGCAAATGTGCGTTGGCAAGCCTTTTAAATTCTGTTAGAGGTTTACATACTTGCTTCATCTTCGTAGCATCTTACTATATCTTTAGGGGAATATGGTGATATGTACCATGTAACTTGAAAGTTACACTGCTTGGGAGAAGAATAATGTGGCCTTCTTATGAGTTTACCAGGATCAGCTTATAGTAGGAAAATTTTGACAATTTATCTTTTTTATGCTTGAACATTGGTTCCTATAGAAGTGAAGATGATGTGGTGTTTTGCAATTTTCAAGAAGGGGTCTACTCACACTACAGCCGGAATGCTGTAGTGCTCCAAGTCTGGTACACATGGGGGACAGCTTGACCATTCACATTGGTTGGCAAGGGATGCATCCTGAAAACATCCCTTACTGGCCAAGGTGCGAATGGTCAAGCTGTCCCCACCATGTGAGCTGGATGTCCCACCCACCAACATAGGATGGTATTGGCCATGGGGGGGGGCTTGGACTGGCCCGGTGGTGTGTTGGGGTGCCACAGGCCCACATCACCTGCATTGGGCCCACCCTGACCTTCAGTGGTGGCGGTAGCCAGTGGGGACCTTCCTGGTAGGGAAGAGTGGGGATCCCTCTTGCCTAGGTGTGTGTGCGGCCTCTCACTCCACTGCATCCTGGCAGTCCAGTCTTGATGGGTCCTCCTGCTGCTTCCCCCACCCGATCTGGTACTGGAAGCAGCAGGAGGACCCATCAAGACCTGACCACCAGTCTGGACAGGTGAGTTGAGTGTGGGGGCCAGGAGGCCGCATGCACTCCTGGGCGAGGATGGGCACTGGAAAGGTCCCTGCTGGCTGCTGCCAGCCCTGTTCAGGCAGTGGGGGCCCATGGCAATCCAACACTGCCCCCTCTCCAGTCCACTCCACTGCACCCTGGCATTGGGCTGCTAGCCAGCAGGGCTGGTAGCATCCAATGGCGGCAGCCCAGGGACGGGACTCCTGAGCTGCCTGCCAGGGAAAATGCGTATGCTTTCCCTGCTGGATGGATCAGGTAAGCCCAGGGTTAAGGTTAGGACAGGGGTGGAGCACGATTTCGTGCTCCATACCCTGGATGTAAGTAGGACAGCTCTGGGACAGGCCGGGATGCTTCTGGATGGAACCGGCCTTCCCAGAATGTGAATGGCCTGTCTCAGAGCTGTCCTAAGTACATACCAGAGGCCTTTGTGTGAATAGGCCTCAGGTTTCTCAGCTGCTACCTCCAAATGTTCCTGAACAGCAGTTCCCAGCATTCTGTGCCAGCCCTACTGAAAGTTGAATGCTGGGAGTTCTGGTTGAGTACCCCTGGTTTAAGAAGCTGGTATAGAGCAGAAGTCTAACAGATCTCATAGTTTCAAAATGGATCTTAAAAGATTTTGTTGGGAGTTTTTGAAAGTGTGGATGATTTCTGTGACTGATTTAGATGCAGGTAATTTGAGGGGTATAGGAATGAACTGATCAGTGAAATCTTTTGAGGATAGTATGGTTCAGTGGATAAGACTTGTGCAGGTTTCAAGCGTAAAGTTGCCAAATAGAGATTAATCCAGTAACTCAAGAGATTAACTTCAGAGCTTCTGTGTACTCTGTATGCATGCGTATGGGTGAGGGTGTTAGTGGTATCTATTCTTTCTGTGTTTCGGTGTGTGCTGAAGCAGGGATTTGCAATTATTCCATTCTTCAGCCTCAATGCCCCTCTTCGACACTACATATCAAAATTCATTAGTTTGTTGGTTTCCCTTAGCACACATTAGCAACTCAGTGATTATCGTGCAAGTAGATACTGTTCTCCATGAGGGACATTTTTGAACAGGTCACGTGATACTGTATCTTTAGGAAGTGTATGGAAAAAACATTGAAACTCTCTTGTGGACATAGATTGTCACAGTGACTGTTTCCTGAAATCTGTGTGAAGCCACTGATGCCCTTATACCTGTTTTACTAATCCTACTGTGAGGTCAGGGAAAAGTCATTCAATTGTGCAGGCACCCTGCGTAGCTCATCTTTCTTCAGGGCTTTGCTGTAAGCAAAGGATGAAAAAGAGCAAGGCACAGAAGCTACATATGTCTGCTTGAAATTTATTTAATTTTTAGAGTATGTTTTTGAACTGTTACTGGTCTTTGATAATTCTTACTGGTGTTTTTATCACTGAATTTTGTTTTCAATATGTGATTGGAAATTTTAACATAACGTATTTTCCTGTAGTGATAGTTGGTACTATTAGGTCTGGTGGGATGCAGGGTAAATAATTTAATTTGAGGTTTCTCATGCTGTTGCTTTTCAGATCCTTGCCAGTTTTTAGGGCTAAGAGCTCACTGTAGAAATTATGGGCCTGTATGCAGAAGCTCTAGGGGTGGCCATGTTGCTGCAGCTGTCACAGAGTATCCGGGAGCTCCCTGGAGCTGTCCCTATCTTCCATAGGTGGGAGCAGCCAGTAGTTCCCAGTTAGCAGTGTTTGCACAATCGTCCAGGTGCAAAGCTGTGAGTGGGTGTGATGTTGTGGCTGCACAGTAGCTTGCCATGGCAGTGTCCTGGTGCAAGCCAGATGTTTTTTTGGTAATTGCCATGGTGATCCAGCTTGCCTAGATTGGATCATCCACACTTCAAGTGCTGGTGGTCAGGCTGGGGAGTTCACCAGCACTTGAAGTGCAGATGGCTCCCGGCTCCCCATGTGCCTGATCTTCATCTTACTGGAATGGTGTTATTATTTTATTTTAAACATTTTCAAATTATTATACTATTTCACTGAGGAAAGTGCAAACAGGACCTATATCTACTTCAGGTTTCATTGTTGATTTGTAAGTAGAGTGGAGGTACCATGTGTGCCTTATCAGGGACCTTTTCCATGTGAAATGTTTTATGTAAATTTATGCCTTAAAATTCTCTTAAAATATGTGAAACAGTTTGGTCTTGTGGTTAGAGTGTCCAACTCTTATCTAGTAGTCTCCCAGTTTGAGTCTACTCTCCTACATGAAGCCATCTGGGTGACTTTGGGCTAGTCACAGCTATCTTTCTCAGCTCGCACAGCCCCACCTGCTTCAAAGGGTGTTATGGTGAGAAGAATAGAGGCTTGTCGGCTGCTTTGAGTCCCTTATGGGTGAGAAAAGCAGAGTATAAAAACTGACCTTCCTCTGCCTCCTTCTAAAACACAATAAATTGGCAATATTATAGAGAATTTCTAGTTTATTTTGGGGAAAGAATTCTGTTTAATGTGACAGGAGGTCCTGTAACAATGTAATCTGGGGTTAATAGTCTCATTTTCAAACTGTCATAATAAAATCTCCCTTGATAATGAACTTCCTTTAGACCACACTAAAGGAGTAGAATACGTGGAATAACTTTTACATTTGTAAAGATAAGTTACAGGTTGGGCCCTTTTGCACTTAACATAAGTGGGACAGAACTCAAGAGGAGCTCCACTGGATCAGGCCATTGAGTTTGTGTGTGTGTGTGTGGGTATTTACTGATAAAATAGTTATAGGACTTCAGCTTTCTCCTTTTCAGAAGTTTGCAAGCATGGTTGTATGCTAGTTGAAAGCATACAAACCTGTTGAAATGTTAAATTAACACCCAGGATCCCAGCTGAAACAAATGAAGGGTACAGGGAGTGCCAGAGAAACAATATGTTGGTTTATTGATAAACCACATGTATAACTGTAGTTATATGATTATATATTGCAACATATATCCCTCCGAACCAGTTTATTTCCCAGCTCCTTGTCTAAATATTCTTGTATCCTTCCTATTTTCCCAAAGCCTCACCTTGGAGAGCTTTCTCCAGCCTAACCATCAGTTACCCACCGTTCCTTACCTCCCTATACCATGAAAACTCAGGTTCAGTGATGTGAGCTAGAGGACAAGGCCTTGTGGTCATGGCAGTGAAAGATGGCTTCACAGCTATCCTCACACAAAGAAGGCCAGATCTTTGAGGATCTATACCTTGCAGGCCTTTGAAGGGCCGGTGAGCATGATGGTAATTAGTGGAAGAACTAACCTGTTTCCATGGCTCTTCCCTTCCTTCCCCTCCCTGCTGCCCTTGTGGCTTGAGGGAGCAAAGCTGTATGCGGCTGCCAATGGTATCACCACATGCCTTGCAGCAATTCCCCAGTTCCTTCATCATTCCCTGCCCCCCTGACAGCCCTGAATGGGGGCAGATTGGTCACACAGTGATGTCAGCAGCAGCCTGCCTGGCCCTTCCCTCTTTGAGCTGCAAGGGGACAGATTCTTTCTTATTGCCTTTAGTACCTAAAGCCTGTCATAACTGATTTGATTTTTATGTTTTCTGTTAGCAACGTGAAGCTGAGACTTGTATGCTCGCTTACTTGGAGATAAGTCAGGTAAATATGATGGAACTCAGTAGTGCTCAGGATTTCATTGTGTGGCTCGGAAGTGTGAAATACTTTGATAATCTATGTCGCTAGAATTAGATTCACCTCTCTTGATACAGTGGTGATTTATTACCCAGAGTGGCTTTCTGTATGCATGACTCTAGGAAGGGATAATCTGGTTTATCACCTGAAATGATGGCATTAAAATGACACTGTTCTGTAAGACAGATTTTTTGTTGTTGTTCTTGAGCCTGATACCTGAACGTTAAACCATTTTTTTGTTGACTGAAATATGCAGATTGTGTTAAATATGCATTACTGTTTGTATGGCTTTTAATGTTTCAGCATTTCTCATTAAAGCAGGGGAAATATCCTTCTGCCGCATTGGAGATTGATACATTGTATAGCATTTAGTGGCCTAAGAAATATTTTCATTTTATATTTTGCATGCTAAGACAGCATGGAAAACCTGATGTTACCAGTATTTACTTTGTTCTAGGCTCATCTGGATAAACATGGAGAATAAACTTTCCCTATAATGAAAAAAGGGACAGAGAGGACTTTAACGAAGAATTTCCGTGCCTTGGGGAAATAAAAGTTCTGCTCAGTTAAAGGATTTTCAGCACTTTCTTGGAGGAGTTCCTATGCTTCCCACTGCTCTGGCACAGACTGTTTGATGTGCTCTGTGTGAGTACGGTGCCAGCTTGATCTTCCTCATTTGAGGCTGAAACAAGTGGCAGCACATCTGATGGCTTCCCACAAGGCCACAATGAAGAAATGGTGACATTTTAGGGAAAAATGGGTTTTTCCTTTTGTGTCTGAAGAGTCTGTAAGACTATGATGAATTCACCTATGGCTAAGGTCTGTGAGAAGTTTCCAGATGATTGGACATTTTATCTGTATTGGTGCTTGCTGGAGTCACTTTTTTTTCTTGGAGACTGCTCAAATTAGTGAAATGTAATAATTGCTTTAGCCTGTTTAAAAGTAGCAACACAATCTGCTGCTCAGTGTCCTCAGAGGTTACAACAGGACACAATTATAGCTCTTGTGAAAAGCTTGTCTGTGGTTCCCCCTCTTTCTTTCTTTCTTTCTTTCTTTCTTTGCAAAATGCAAATGTGTGTTATGTGTCAGCCTATTTTTTTCTACAAGTCTGGAGTGACTAATTTTCTTCTGTAAGATTATAGCCCATTCAAATTGCCCATTTCAAATCAATTCCTTCAGTGCCATTTAATGAAACGTTTTGTCAGCAATTAAGATTACTGATCTAGATGACTTTTTTTACGCATTGTTGTAACTGGGCTTCATGTTTTTTTCTTTTAGCAAAGCTTCAATGATTTTTTTTGAAGAGAGCAAAAAGTGTATATTAACACTTGAATTTAGTTTTATTTTACAAAGTGATCTTTCTTGTAACAGATATACTTCCATAACTTTTTAAACGACAATTTAGTTAGGCAGTGTACAACTTCATCATGAAAAAAATACCATGTATTTTTAAGATTTTGAATTGTGTCTGAAGTAGAAGGTCCCAGTTGTAGAGTGTTTGTTTCTTCTGTGCTCCTGATAATGCAAGACTTTTTGTTTACTGAATTCAAAGTTGATGCTCTTTTCTAAGATGGTATAGGAACATTATGGCAGGTTTGTATGTGACAGGGACTATTTTCACCTACCGTATTTTCCGGTGTATAAGACAACTGGCTGTATAAGACGACCCCCAACATTCCTGTTAAAATATAGAGTTTGGGATATACTCACCATATAAGAAGACGACATCTGGTGTATAAGACGACCCCCGACTTTTGAGAAGATTTTCCTGGGTTAAAAAGTAGTCTTATACGCCAGAAAATACAGTAACAAAAATAAAAATAAAAATCATTTTATTTACACCACTTTATCTCCCCTTTCTGTCAAAAAGGTTCCTGAAGCATCTTACAGATATCTAAACCTTCAGGCTTACAATCCAAGATACATGACACATTAAAAAATCAGATATTGGTATATTGATTTCTATTGAGAAAGGCATTCATTGTAGCATTCTTGGTACAGTAGTCTGCCTTTATTCATTCTTAGAAAAAAAAACCTGAATGGGGTTTAGGGAAAGTCCCTTGAGAAAACACTAAAATCTTCAAACAGCAGAACAGATATTGCCAGATAAGTCCAACAGACTTCCAAGTGCCTCAGAAGTACCAAAACCGGAGTACCAGAATGGCCCATAGGTAAGAAGTGTCATGACACTGAGATATAGAATTCAGAACTAGGGTTACATATAGAATACTTTTTGAATTATGTTCAGAGTGATTCTAGTTGAAAAAGTCTTGCAAGGTTCTGCCAATAAGGAATAATCATGTGTTGATTTTGATTTCTCTGTTTCATGTGCAGATGGGTGTGAACCAGAGACCTAAAATAAACCCTTCCAAACTTTCACATAAGAGAACTTAAGAGAAGCCCTCATGGATCAGACCACAACCCATTTAGTTCAGCATTCTGTCTCACAAAGTGGCTTACCAGTTGCTTCTGGGCATTCTCAAGCAGAAGACAAAGGTGAAATCCTTGCTTGCTATTGACTGCCTGCAAATATCCTTCCTTTCTGGTATCCAGCATTGCAACAGAAAGTGGGAGATTGAGCATTCCCCCTTCTCTGAAGTCACCAGTTAGTTTGCCTGTCAAGAGAATGTGGGGTCATAAACTAAAGGTCTTATTGTTGGGAAATAAAAGTGGTTCAGTGAAGCAGGTCCTCATTTTGTTCAGAACTGGGACCATGTCATTTTCTGAGAGGATGTTGTGTCCAAATTTGAAAGATTCACAATAAGGGTTGTTTTTTTTGCAGGAGTGGGTAGGACACAAAATGTTTTGCATTTAAATGTTTTTCAGATCCTTACTGAGAACACTAGGAGATGCCTAAACCCATTCTCATCCAAAGAAAGTGGAAAAGTGTTAAACCACCAACTCTACAGCCTGCAGGAGGGTGTTGGTGGCAGCAAGTCAAAGAAGGTGTAGTATGCTCCCTCATCAAGATCTCCTGGGTTCTAAAAGTATTAAGTAATTATCACCCAGCTTTTAATATCCCCGTTGGGGGCAAGGTGCTGTAAAGAGTGTTGGCTACTGAGGTGGAGGCATGCTTAGGTGATCATCAGGACCCTTTCTACACTTATGTGGTGTTCTGGGACAGGGCAGGCTGCTACATCCTTTTTTGTTTAAGCTGTGTTTGTCCTTATCCTCTAGACAGCATTAAGTGTGCCTGCACACTGCTGCCAATGTCTTGGAGCTCACCAGTCCTTCCCTGTTCCTAACTAGATGTGTACAGCTAAAACGCTATCCACAGCTTGACTGGAAGCAGTGTTTGCATTCTCTTCTGGATGTGATGCTGTGAGCGGGCATGGTGGCGTGGCTACCACATCCTGATCACCATGGCAACATCCCAGTGTGCTATTGCTGTGGTGCTTGAGTCTGGCCTGGCCTGGTGTGATCTGCACTTTCAAGTGCTGGTGGCCAGGTTCTCAGCTTTACCACCCTTTGAAATACAGATTTCTCCTGCTGAGGTTGATGTTTACCTGATTGGGGTTCTGATACTAGTCAGATAAATGAGAATAGTCCCTTAGAGCCTAAGCAGGAGTATGCCATGCCCTTGTTTTTCATTTCACTGTGGTCCTGGTGGCCAGCTTTGAGCTCCAGTGACTGCATATAGAACTTTGCAGGTCCAGCTTTAGGAGAGATTTGGCAAGATGAGACAGGTCCATGGGACTTATTCTTTCCTTGGAGTTAAACAGTTAAATTTCACTTTTTGTTTTACTAAGTACCTGCTTAGCTCAGACCTTCCTGTTCACAGGGACAAAGCAGGCTTGAGGCTCATTAAATATATAAAACAATCTGCACGTTAAGCTACTGGGTTCCCCTTCTCCCCACACACTTTCAGTTTTTTTTCTTTGCCTCATAGGGAGATGCCAATGCTTGAATTTGAAATACTTTTCTTGCCAAGCATGTGGTTATGTCCCTTCCAAAATTGTGCAACTATATCAGAAGCTTTCCTGGTGATATTATTTCAAGATCTTTCAGACTCCTGTTCTCTTTTTCTTGTTATAAGAGTCCAAAGTCCTTGTATTTATTTCTTCTGAAATATCTGTAATGAAGTCAGATAATCAACAGATACCTTTTTAAAAATAATGGAAGCATTTATGAAGTGGAAGTTATATAAATGTCAAATGGGCTTTAAACTGTTGAACTTCAGCAGCCAATACTTTATTGATGATCACTGATGATAATGTAATATCCACTGATTCTCCCTCACCTTGGCCATCTGCCTAGGTTTTCTAATGAAGAATAGTTATCAGTATAACCTTCTTATTCTTGTGGAATCCCTAGCAATAGGCAGTGCACGTTTTTCTCATCACATCAAA
This sequence comes from Aspidoscelis tigris stejnegeri, assembly GCA_023333525.1. NCBI lineage: Eukaryota > Metazoa > Chordata > Lepidosauria > Squamata > Teiidae > Aspidoscelis > Aspidoscelis tigris. The sequence goes on along the minus strand of JALMGA010000003.1, from coordinate 44,286,928 downwards.
CATTAATTTTTAGATAATGAGAGAAAGACTACCTAATTAAAAAAGTATCTTAATTTTTTTAAAAGAACATTACTGTCTGTAGAGAGTTGCACAATAAGATTCTTAATGACGTTATGCATGAGACGATGAACCTCTTTAGCTGGTAAACTCATAGGACAATAACTTCTGTTATTTTTCATGTTCAGTAACCAAGTTTGTATTTAAAAGTATAGCTTTAAACAATCTACAACTATAAGCATTACATATACTTCTAAGCTTGGGTGTCTTTGTTTTTTCTAGGATGATTTGAAAATGGAGGATCTTTGGTGGTACTAGAATTAGAAGTCAACAGGTTTTCTGTATATTTTACATTTATCCTTTTTTCCTCCCAACTAGTGACAAATTTTGCTACTTTTAAAGACATCTCTACAAAAGGAAAGACTACAATCTAAAGGACAGTACTATGTCTTAGGCTGCGTCCTGATGTGAACTGTTCCACTGTATTTGTATATTTTGGAATAAAGTATGGCTATTTTGAGATATTCATGCTTTATTTCAGAATATCCAAATATAGAGCAATAAGTAAAGGACGTTTGGATGCTGTCTTAGAGCAATGTGCTAATTTTTAACCATTAGGGTTTTTCCTATGGAGCTTGGTATTGGATAGGATATGTTAAATAGTAAAGAAGTAAATAGTAAATGAATAAATCAAGTGGGGTGCTTGCCAAAGAGTTTAACAAACGAAGTGGAACGTGGTGGAAAAGATGACTCTGGTACCTTTGATTTGATTAACCACAACTTGTGGCCTAAGAATACATCTCAGACACATGTAACTTCTTGTCACATGAGGATGAGCCAGTTTGGTCTTGTTGGTGGTCTCCTCGTTTGATTCTGCACTCCTACACAAAGCCAGCCGGGTGATCCAGAAATAGTCACAGCTCTCCTTCTGAGTTCTCACAGCCCCATCCATCTCACAGGGTATCTGTTGTGGGGAGAAGAACAGAAGGTTTGTTAATCACTTTGGGTGTTTTTCCACCACAGCTCTTAGATCCGGATCTAAGAAGATTTGAAAGATTCACAATAGATTTGAAAGATTCACAATAAGAAGAATCCGGATCTAAGGAATGGGTACATTCCTTAATCTGGATCTAGTAGATCTGGATTAACGGAAGCACCCAATGTGTTTCCACAGGAGGTGTAGCACCCCCCTGCCGTGGAAACACCTTTGCACCCAAGGAGTCGGTCCGTCACCCCAGGTGTCTCTGGGGACAGGGGGGTGTGATCTCCAAATCCTCTCTGAAGAGATCGCCAAGGACTTCGGGGAGGCTCTGGAGCTGTCAGCGTGGTCCGTGTGCTATTAGCGCAGACCGTGTGGACTCCCCTCTGAAGTCCCTCCGAAGAGATCCGCAGAGACTTAGAAGCCACTCCAGAGTCCCTTCGGAGTACCTCCGAAGTCTGTGCTGAACTCTTTAGAGAGGCCAGCGGTGAGACTCCAAAGTCTCTGCCGATCGCTTCAGAGGGACTTCGGAGTCTCACCGCCAGTCTCTCCAGAGAGATCAGCGCAGACTTTGGAGGTGCTCCGAAGGGACTCCGGAGCGGCTTCAGAGTCTCTGCCGATCTCTTCAGAGGGACTTTGGAATCACTTTGGAATGATTTCGAAATGACTCCGAAATCACTCTGAAGCTGGGACTTTGGGGCTCCCCCCCATGGGTGCATCCCCTCCCCCTAGCTTCCTCTAGACCCCATTGCCTGTTTCCTGTGGAAACAGGCTTCCTTTAGTCCAGATTTTCTGGCAGAAGACTCCATTGTAGACCCCATTAATGGGGTCTACAGAAAATCCGGATTAAAGGCCAGAAAGTACCCATTTGATCCGGATTTCCCCCACAGCAGTGGAAACAATCAGGTCCCAAATGAGTGCAGTGGTGGAAATGGGGTCATCCAGCTCACACCCAAATGGGTGCAAAAATGGGTACTTTTTGACAGTGGAAAAACACCCTTTGAATCCCTTTAAGGATGAGAAAAGCAAGGTATAAAAACAACTTCTTCTATATTCTCTGCTTTGCTAGTTACTTTTCAGTGGCTGTTTGTCTGCAAGAAAACCAAATGCCTCACCAAACAAATTCTTTTGCCGCCTCCAAATGCAAATACCACTTATTTAAATATTTTGCAGTTTATTGATGTACCGGTATAAAGCACATCTGGAATTATACATAGTCTAGATATTAAGTTGATACTTTACATTTTAGTGTTTGCCACAACATCAAACTGATGCAATAACTGAGATTTTCCCCCCACATAACCTAATTCTCCCATTGCATTACACCAGTGATGGCGAACCTTTTGAGCTCAGTGTGTCAAAATTCGCAAGAAAACCTAGCTTAACTCGGGTGCTGTGTCACATCTAGAAATATCCATAATTTTGTGATATTTGTAGCTCTAGTAGAAAAGTTATATTTTTGATATATGTATTTTATTAAAAGCAAAAACAAATAATTCTTTACATTAGTGACTTTTGTTGCTAAATCTTCAATTGAAAGTTGGTATTTCATACACTTCAAGAACAAGCAAGCACTACTCGCCCAGGTGCCAGGGTGACCAGGTGTGTCACCCAAAAGGGCATGGCGTGTCACCTGTGACACGCGTGTCATAGGTTGGCCATCACCGCACTACACAGTTGGCCAGTAGTATGTGTGAAGTAAGCTCTCACTGAACATCTTGTGCAGTAAGGCAGACAGTGCTGCAATTACAGAATAACAGGATATTGCACTATGATAGATAATTTGTGCCAGAATACAACAACCCGGTAAATCAGGCCTATATTCCAGGACTATATTGAGAATGCTGTGATCACATCTGGCAAATCAATACAATTACAAAAAATATGGGTTTTTGACCTTGTCTGGCTGCAGCCTCTGTGTGTTTCTGAATATATTTGAAATAAGATTCATTGCTGCATGTTTGCATTTTTCAGTTACATTATCCTAACCCAAAGTGTCATTTGTTCCCGCTGTAACTGAAACCACCATTTCATTCCCTTTTAGTACAGTAGACAGATCATTATTGGCAGAACATGCTTACAATTATATCCTAATGAATGGAAATAGGGCCTTTGTTTTGACATATTGTGCAAACATTCCTATATGATATACTGTAGAGGTAGATTATTCATGGAAAAGCTTATAAATGGTATAAAGGTTTTCTGTGAATAGTTTCCCCTTCTAAATTGTACCGTTACAAATTTGTATATCTAGTTCTGCTATTTGGTAATTAATTCTGGTTTCCTCTGAGCATTTCCTCAAATTAAAACAGGCTGTCGATTTTAAAATCTTTTCACTACAGCCTCTCTAGTGATAATTATCTTCTCTCTTTTTAGGACTTCCTTTTAATATTATTAGTCTCTTCAGTAAAGAACTTTGGTTATTGAATGCCCTCCTCCTGAGATGCAGTAGTTTTTAACATTTGGGGCATTATTATTATTTTTTATTCTTCTAGCTAGCCATTTGAGACTTCTGTATCACCAGTCTATTACGACTTGTGGGAACGTCTGGGATTGTGAGGATTTGCTTTGTTTACAGTTCAATCAGTTGGAATTAAAATCAATATTTTGTTTCAGTGAAGGGATTTAAAGTGGGTTGGGTAGCACTCAAAGGCACATGATTTTATGAGGACTGAAAGTTCTACTTTCTTTGTGCTTCTGTGTAGACCAGCTACTTGTGTGAGCTTTGAGGTCAGCATGGGGGCTAGATTGGAATGTACGTCTGATATGGTTGACCATGATCCGGTCCAGAGCAGTCCATCCCAGTTTTGGAAAAGATTGCTTTCCCCAGATTTAGCAAATATTTTTTCCTGCTAGTGTCCATCTCTCCAGAATAATTAAGATGAGCATCATAGCTTTTCGTTAACAGTGAACTGAAATGCAATAACTGATTATGATCTTTAGAAAGGACTGTTCTTGCAGAATTTTCATAGGAATTTGTAGGTTTGAGCGTAGTTGTTCCTTTTGCTGACCTGCATTTATTCAATTTGTTCCAAGCAATTGCTTTCCATTTCCAAATGACTTAACATTTTTGTGTCTTTGACTATTGAAATTGATATAGTAAGTGGAAATAAATTAGGCTTATATTATGAGTTTGGGATAAAGGTGTTGCTGCTAGTTTCAGTCTCAAATGTTAGTGTCATGACTGACTGCCATTTCTGTGAACAAGCTAATAAGACTGAGTGTTCCCACATTCTTTCTCAGTGTCACTAAGGTCTTTTCTGCACTCACTGGCAATTCAGTTTAAGAGTCTCTTAATCTAGATCAAGGAGGCCTCACTTGTGTTGTCTGGATGGAGCCAGATCCGATTAAGGAGGCCCTTAATCTGGATCTGTTGTAGATCAGACCAAAGGCCTTCTTCTGGATCAAGGGGAGCATGCAGACAACACACCTCCGTGTCCCAGAACTACTGGGTGGCTGTGCGAATATGGCATGGACCAGACCGGTGCCATCAGTGCAGATGGCACTGATCCAGCCTATGCCTTCCCATAATCCGGGATCCACTGATCTAGATTAAAAAGAGGTAAGTGCAGAAAAGGCCTAAACTTAAAACACAGTGGAGAAAAGACTCCAAAGCATTTTTCTGTCTCATATGTGACTGTTGGCTTGATTTTTTTTATGTTTTTCCCCTTTCCCATATTAATTAGTCATGCACTTTAAAAGGCTTCCCAGGCACATCTGTTAGACTACAGTGTTTTCAACTTGTGTCATAATGTTTCAGCAACTGCTGAATATTCTGTTGCATTCTCAAAATCATTCCCATGAGTTAGTGCTTGCGATATATACTACTGCTAAAAAGCAATTGTTTGCTGGTTCCCTGTCAGGCAGGGCTAGCTGCCTGCCACAATATTTGAATGTAAGATCTCTGCCGCTTATGTGATTCTGTGTATATGTATATAGTAGCTGCCTGTTGTTTTGGAAGTGACAGTTGACTCCCCCCTTCCTGCTGGGGTCGAGTGATACATTTTGGCTCCAAGTTTAAACTGGGTTTTGAAAAATAGTTATTGTTCATTGGTTGAAGGCCAAACCCCGCCCAGCTATGAAACATATAAATATGCCGGGCTTTCTGTTCAAAGTTGCTTCCAACAAGAAATGCCTTAATGCTGAGCTGAAATAAATCACCGTTCATCTTTTTAAAGAAAGAGTCTCGTGGTTATTCTTTGCCATCCTGACATTCCGTGACTTTGTTGCTTGTCAAAGTAAGGCTGTCTGTGTCTTATCACTTCATCCACAGGCACATGACAACAACAAGGTGTGAAAGTCATGATTTTTTTTTAAAAAAATATGCATTGCAAGCCTGATGTGTTTGCCAAAGCAATAGCAAATTTAGTGTTTCTGTTTGCTGTGCTACTGGCCCAGTGATGAGAAAGCTTTATTAAGGTTTGCTTATTTGCAGCATGAGTGACGTATCCTTTCTTGGCTTGCTAGCTCTCCAAATTTCTGTTTGAGGGATCCTTCAAGGTGATGTAATTTCATGCTGTTGCAAAAGTTTGTTTTTTACTTCTAATTTAGATGCTATTTCTTTATAATGTTATGAATGATAATTTTTCTTGGCTGTGGCTGACTTGGAATTCTACAGACAAATATTAAAATGAACGTTTCTGCTTTTTAGTTCCTTTTTTGAGGGAAGTATTATATATTAATTAGTTTTTTAAATTATTACATTCCCCCAAATTACATTCATCCTCTATAACACATTATTTCCCCCTCCCCCCAGAGCTAGGAAAAACCTATATGAAAATAGGAAAAGGTAGTGTTCTAGCCCACTGATTATATGCTACAGTAGTGGTCTGCCATGCACTTTCGCTGGTGAAAAAGTAGATTTTGCATAATATATTCTGAGACCATAGAGTATAAAGCCAGATAGAAATGTAAATAAATACTAATATCCAGTTTTTGGGCTTACATGATTCACAAAGTATGAGAACTTCATGGGATCCGTTCTAGGCACCATTAAGAGCTTGGTTTTGCCCCTATAGGGTCAATGTAATGCAGTCTTAGGAACTTGCAATAGTGTACTATAATTTAGTCTGTGGTGTCACTAGCATATATGGATAGAGGCACTTGTAGACTAGGCTTCCCCTCCATGATATTGTTGAAATACATTAATAAATGAGGTCTCCCACCTTTAGGTCTCCCACATTGGTTGACTGGGCTTCCATGGTTTTAATCCCTGGTCTCCACATACGTGGGCATGCGGCTAGCAGGTCCCTATTCCAAAATATGATCTGGAAAAAGGCCCCATGTAGACAGGGTCTCTGCTATTCCCATAAATTAACCTTTTAGACCTATTAGTCTTTCAGTCCAGTGACAGACCATGTGGGGGAAAGGAGGGGGAGAATTTTAAAAGCAGTTTGTGTTTTTATAATATTCATAGGCCTAATTCCACTTTTTTATTTAAACTTCATAATATATAATGTGAAATAAATGATTAATCCTTGGAAGACCTTACTGGATGATTACTTTTGCCAGCTGTCTTAAATGCCAGCAGAAACCATCAGCCTTAAATCTAAATACTAGTTTGATATTTCCATTTCTGTGCCAGTAGACAACCCTTTTAAAATTCCCTATAGTGAGCTAGCTGCTTTTAAAAAATGGGTTAAGTGTAAAAAATGAAGAAATACTGTTCATTTATCTTTTCAAATCTGCCTAGTTAAATATAAACAATTGACACTTCGTTTTTTAAGAAAAGTGAAGATGCTGCTACTAGTAATTTAAATGTCTGGTATATGTTGCTAAATAAAGCCAGATATAGACCTGATGAAACATCTGTCCTTTAGAAAGCTTCCTTTTAGATGGAGAGTACTTAAAAATAAAAAAATAAAAAAGCACATTATTTTACAAAAATGGAAGTTCTGGGGTTTAGGTCCTTCAGTGTAAATTTATTTGCTTATCAACTGAGGACCTTTCTTTACTTACCTGGTCAGTGAGCTTTGGTCACACAGAAGTACCTTCCTTGAGTGATACGAACAGTCCACTCCTGCCCAGAAGCATTGGATTGCTCCTGGGAAGGTGATTTCACACTGCCTTCCATGAGCATGGGTTTGGCTGTGTGTCTGCGGCTGTGTAGTTACACACAGCATCTGAATCACCATTGCTGCATCTGGCCTCTCACTGGATGCTGCTTCAGACATTGCCTTGGCAATCTGGACAGCTCTAGGCTGGCAGTTTGTACTTACAGGCACTATTGGCCAGGGAACAGTTTTTCACCAATTCCTGGATTTCATCCTGTGGTGTCCTGCAGCAGGGCTTTTTTCTGTGGTAGCACCTATACTCTGGAATGTTCTCCTTTTTGGATGTTTGTGGATTGCTGAAAATAACATACGATAGGTGCCTACTGAAAACTGATTTGTTCACCCAGGCATTCTTAGTGTGAGTGAGTTCTGTTTGTTGTCCCACCTTGTTTTCATTTTTTAAAAAATATATTACGAACTGCTGTAGGATCTTTCAGAAGATGGAGCAGTACTTAAAACATTTTAAAGACAATAGCTAAAGTAACTATCCAATGGAGAGGGCAAAGCGGATGCAGTCATTAAATCTAGAGTCTAAAATTATGGATGGACAAAATTACATAAATGAGAGAACAGTGTTATATGTTACAAAGCCTTTGCTTCCACACCAGTGTTTCTTTTTAATTATGAGAGAGGCTAAAATTTAGATTTTTAAAATAAAGCATACTACTTTCTGTTTATATGCACATTTCCAGATTTCCTCTCAAGGCCATTTGCAGGGAGTTGAGAGCAGCTGAAGGTTTTGCTTTTGTCTTCTGTTTGAGGATGCTCAGGAGCAATTGATGGGCTACTGTGTGAGACAGGATGTTGGACTAGATGAGCTGTGGCCTGATCTAGCAGGGCTCCTCTTACGTTGTGACATCCCAAGTGGGTTCGAATGATCAGACTTTTGGGTGTCACTGTAATTGGTGCATGGACATTTTCTTTGTCAAAAAGTTTGTATAAGAATGCTAACAGTAGCTGGGAACACATCTTGTGACACCAGGTGGACTTGGAAATTACAGCCGCGGGGTAACTTTGACGTTGTGGCAGATCTGCTTCTTGTTACAGCCTTGTGGCACTCATTACAGGGCTGTACTAAGAAGCAGATCTGCCACAAAGTGAGCCAGTTTGGTCTAATGCAGTGATGGGGAACCTTTTGAGCTCGGTGTGTCAAAATTTGCAAGAAAACCTAGCTTAACTCGGGTGCTGTGTCACATCTAGAAATATCCATAATTTTGTGATATTTGTGGCTCTAGTAAAAAAGTTATATTTTTGATATATGTATTTTATTAAAAGCAAAAACAAATAATTCTTTACATTAGTGACTTTTGTTGCTAAATCTTCAATTGAAAGTTGGTATTTTGTACACTTCAAGAACAAGCAAGCACTACACGCCCAGGTGCCAGGGTGACCAGGTGTGTCACCCAAAAGGGCTTGGCGTGTCACCTGTGACACGCGTGTCATAGGTTGGCCATCACCGGTCTAATGGTTAGGGAGCCGGACTCTTTATCTGAGAATACTGGGTTTGATTCTGCTGTCCTCCGTGAAGCCAGCTGAGCAACCTTGGGCTCATCACAACTCTCTTCTAAGCTCTTATAGCCCCACCTATCTCACAGCGTGTCTGATGTGGGGAGAAGAATAGGCAGCTTTGTCAGCTGCTTTGAGTCCCCTTAAATAGGTGAGAAAAGCCTAGTACTACTCCCTCCTTTTCCTTTTCATGCTTGCACTTGTACTGTCTCCTGACAAGAGGCTATCATGAATGAGGTATAGGTCCAGGCAGTGATTTTACAAACTTTTGCTGTCATTAGCACAGTGTTCTGCAGTGTGGAGAAAACGTAACTTTTACTAGTAGTTTAATGGGCTAAAGGTTCCTGAGCTAGTTTACAATTTGCTTCTCACGATTTAAGTCATCTAAACTAGTGGCTGTCACATGTAACTTAATTTTCTGATTCTGTTGTGTTCTTGCAAACAGACTCACTGGCAGTTTCTGCCCTGGGCCTTATCCTGGATCTGCATGCTAATGCAAACTGTGGCAGGGCCTAGGTGGACCCTCCTGTAGTCCACACGTGCATGCGGATGGTATCATATTATTGGATATAATTCAGAATACAGCTCAATATAGAAAGGGCTGCTGCTTCCACATGGACTGTGTGCTATGACTGCTAAGCATCAAAACTACCAAGTCCTGAAATAGCATATAGCAACCCAGGGGTCATACAGAATATTTCGTTGTTTGTAATACAGCATGGCTCTTTTGTGGTCACAAAGACACTACTATATTGTTTAGTTCCTAAAAGCATAATGTAAAGAGGTTTCTTTAATTGCAAGAACCCAAGCAAGCCCAACAAGTGGCTCTCTGAAGACACAGAAAGCCAAGATTTTATATACATAGTGGCAGCTGTAAAAGGGTTTGACTACAGACAGACAGCTGTGGAAGTGCATGAATGGTGTACCAGTGTCAATGCCTTTTTGAATGGAAGTATGCGGAAGTATGCAGGTTGTTCTGATGCTGTCTCCCAGTCCCAAGAGGATCAGTTTTGTCCTTATTTATTATCTGAAAGGAGCATACAAAGTATTTAGCAGTTGTTTCATAAACTCATTTTGTTATGTATTTCAGGAAAATGAGGCCATTTCTGAACTCTGTCAGTGGACTGGTCCAAGCAGCTTTGCCTATATTGGTGCTATTCAGGCCAAGAACTATTCCAAGAGTTTTCTATTCTGGATTATCTGTAGACCCATTTGAAGAGGTCAGCAACCATCTGTTCCAGTGCAGGCATCGGCACTTCTGCAGTGCGGATGGTCTGGAATAGGCTGGAGTAGAATAGTTAAATTGCTCCAAGCAAGGTGAGCGCAAAAAAGATCTAAGACTCCATTCACATATGAGGCAACTTGGCAATGTCTTAGAGACAGTTCACAGTTGGGAACATTCACACATCAGTCTGCTCCTGCCCCGTGAACCTTCTAGGCTTGAAAAGGTGGATCAGAAGATGGCATAAGAAAATAAGTGCCACATGCTACCATCTCTAAGATGTTTTTTGAGTCACTTCTTTTTGATCTGTGTGAACACAACAGTAGTTCTGCCGAAAGAAGAAGCCTTACTTGCTCTGGGCAAGCACAACTCAGCTGGTCTTCTGTTGTATCCACTGTCTTAGATTGAAGGCCTCAGGCCATGAACATTCTTTCTGAAAGGTTTGGTGTATTAAGTCAGCAGCTTGATCCTGCATCATCTTTCTCAAAATTATTATTTGATAAATATCTAATGAACAGGACTTTCAACTTTTGCAATGAATGGATTCATAAGCTTTTCCAGAGAAATTTCATTTCAGCTGGGCTTATTTTAAAACTTTAATGCTCCCAGCTGGAGTGCTTTCTCTGATGAATGAAAGTCTTGCGTACACCTAAAATATAAATATCTTTATTTGTTAGGCCATTTGGTGCCTTATTTACTCCAGCTGATAATGGTTTCCTACTAGTTTGATGTTTGCTCTGAGCTATTCTGTCAGGTTGAGAATAGAAGCATTCTTTGATGTTTAGAGCGTTTACAGCAAAGCATGTTATAGAACGGGCAAGGAAGATTATTGAGCTCAAGGAAGTAGACTGTGCTTTGTTTAATATATTTCACTGCCTGCAAACTGTTTTTTAAAAATAAAAATAGTACTGCATCCAAAACTGTATGCTCAGCTGGAAATTCTGGAGTTGGCATTTACACGGAAGCTCTTTGAACGGTGTGTGAAGCACATTTTCTACTAATTTTTTTTTGTCCACTAATACAGCTTACTTGAGGGTATTTATATATTGACCATTGTTTTCAAAACCCAGTAGGAGGTATGTAGCTAAGGTGCCTTAATCCTAAGAAGGATGCAGTCCAAGATCTAAAATTAGGTTCAATAGGCAGCTTATTGTATGGTGGACTCAGAGATGTCAAGTAGTGTAGTGGATTTGGACTGGAGTCAGATCACTTGTCAATCTCAGAGAAAAGCTGGACAGTTATTCAGCCAAATAAATCCACAAAATATTTCTTTCCCCACTGGAAGGTTCAGCAGCTTTATTTCAGAATCCTTTCTGATACAAACTTGTATTCAAACAGCAGAAACTAAAGACAAAAACCTTGTTCAACACAGAGCTACCTTTGTAGCCCACAAACTGCAGGTCATTATGAAGTTTCAGAAAGATGTCATCTAATGACTGCAACAGCATGAAACTAAATTGCAAGACTCTGAGTCATCTGAATCAAAAGACTGAGTCATGAGTTGCTGACTTATTGTGACTCTTCAGTTTCTGATAACAACATTCTAAACTGTTTGACAAGAGATGGGCCAGTAAGAAGGTTGAGACTTGTTAATAAGTCCATGACTTACTGTTCCAGCTCAGGTTTATGGAGTCTGATAGAACCTTGAATAGTTGAATACTCTGAGAAGGACAAACAAATTGACATGATGAACTTGTAGAACCAGCAAGGCTCACTGCTTCTCTAGGGACCTCTAAGCAATGTATTGTGCTCCTAGTCCCAGAAACCACACTAAGCCTTAAAACATTGCAGCCAAACAGAGCAATACCTCCTTGAGTCTCATAATAAGCCCAGGGTTACCCACTGAGAACATTTCAGTGCTACTACCCACTAGCTTTTCATGAAAACTTCCACCTGGTTTATTAGTAGCTGAATTCTTTAAGTTTGATAAAAACTCTGCTTTCTGTGTATGACCTGGAAAAGGTTCTGCTCTGGATCTTTCTGCAAATGTGTGTGGTGCTCTGGAACAGGACAGGCTGCCCCCTTCTGTAACATACAGTCTGTCCCAAGCTCAGATGGACTGCTAGTGGAGTGAAACATGGCTGTCTCTATTTGGATGGGCCGTTTTGCTCCAGTCCTTGCTGCTGCTTTTAGGGATGTGCACAAATATTTGTAACATTAGAAATTTGTATGAATTTGGCCATTCAAATCCAAATCGAATGTTGGCACATTTGAAGATTGACATTCAAATTCAAATAAAATGTTTCAATACATTCGTATGAAGCTTTGTATGGGAGTTGTAAGTGATATGTATGAGATTCATATGGGAATTGTATGGTACTCATATGGGATTCATGCAGGATTTGTATGGGGTTGAACATTCATATTGAATTTGAATCCTAGTACATTTGAAGGGGATCTATTCAAACAAATACAAATTTTCTTGCATTCAATTCTGTATGAATCAAATAAAAAAAAATCATTCCCATCACTAGCTGATTCACATCACTAGCTTTTGGGAAGCTCTCAGAGGCAGTTGCAAGGCTCCAAAGGCTGGGAATGAAAGGTCCTGGCCTTCGGAATTTCCAGCCTGGCTGATTTTGCAGTGGTGCTTCCTGGGTTGCCACTGTATAGTCTTCCTTGTAGTATATTGAAGTCTACAATTATGCTGTGCTGAGGCCTCATTTCTGGTGCCTTAACCCAGTCCACATTTCATCCAACGTGGACAGAAAAGTGATGGGGCAGGATTTGGGCTAGTCTGCCCTGATGGTGTGTGGATGTGTTTTTCCTTATTCCATAATTTGTTCCCAAACAAGGGGCAGTGCAAAAGAGCCTCAATTGCCACTGTTGGAGAAACGTTTGAGTTTTTGCTAGTGCACGAGTTTTCCCACTTAGTAGAACTTATAACTAATTCACTGAGGCCTGGCATTTGAGGTCAGCTACTTTCCCAATGCAACGAGGCAGGAGCATTTCGTGAAATACAGTCAGTTTCAAATAAGAAATAGTAAGTAAGAAAAGAAAATTAGTAGAAATAGAAATAGTAAGAAAAAATCTGTTCCCTAGTTTCTGGATGGCAATTTAATTTGTGATATTAGATCAGAGCATTGCACCCACGTGCAGCGGGAAATCTTGCATAATTTGGGTTCATGAGTATTTTCCCTACAGAATATTTGGACAGACTTCCATGGATATTTGGTAAATGCTGCTTCCTTGATTAGAAATTTTTTTTTGCTAGGTGCTTCGGTATATTGGAATGTGTTTAGGCAAGCTAGTCCTAAATAATACAAGTCAGTAGAAAAGTAATTGTTATACATTTAGTATTTGAAGTTTGTTCATCAATGTGCCTAAATATTATATAAATAAATATTCAAATGTTTTAAAATAGTCAAACACTCTTGCTTGATTAGTTATGATATTTGTATCCTGTGCTTCCTTCAGGAAGACTTTCTGCATTGACTGGTGTCCTGAATCAGTGTGCCATATGGCCTGCTTCTGGGCCTCTCTCTTCTGCACTCTGGTGACGATCATACCTCTAGCACATACCTCTGCTTTTCCATTTGTTTAAACAAATTACTCATTGGCTTTGAGTAGGGGAACCAATTATATGATAGATGTACATAAAAGTATGTGAAGAACATGGATAAGAAGAAGATCTGCTCTTTTGCAGTCATCCTAGAATTCAGGGCCATCCAATGAAATTGAATGTTATAAGATTAAGGAAGGATCAAATGATGTCATTTGTTATATGTATCCAGTTAAACATACTTAATTATATATCACAATATGTAGCAAAGGCCACCAATTTGAGGTTCAAATAAATGAGCTACTCTGTCACCTGAGAACCTAGTATGTCTCTGAAGATCAGCTACTGGAGAAGATAAGTGGTGAGAATGCTTTTGTGCTCATCTACTTAAGGACTTTGCACATGTTTTTTTTATTCATGTGAGAAGAATGATAAATAAAGGTGCTGTCAAATTGAGCTTGGCTGCTGCTGACCACCAGAGATCACCATGTGAAGCTAAATTCCTAGACTACTCAAAGTGGACACAATAATTTTTTAAAAATAAAATGTATAGTTAAACTTTGGAATTCTCTCCTACCAGATGTGGTGCTAGCTGCCAGCTTGGATGTTTTGAGAAAAGGTTTGGGCCAATTCCTAGATGTTAGGCCTGTCAATGGCTCGTAGCCAGGAGCTGCAAGACTTCAAGGAGACCGAGCTGTGCACTCATGTTCTGCTAGTAGGCTTTCCGGAGCAGCCACTTGACCACTGTGAGAGCAGACTGCTGGACTAGCTGAGCCACAGCTCTATTTCTTACATTCTTATGCTCTTGTTCTAGTATTGGAAGTATTTTCTATTGCCTTCTTTTGGACAAGTGTTAAGAACTGAATTTGCAACTTTCTGAACTGCAAAGCGAATTTTGTTCCACTCAGCTGGGGTCCTTTCTGAGGAACATACATGAATACAAATAGTCAGTTATTGCTAATGTTCTTATCTGCATATCATTAGCTTTCACATTCTACTGAGACGTGCCAGCTCTATGTGATTAAGATCTGGATTTTTGTTATTAAGGATAAAAAGCCAAAAAATTAAAATAACTAGTTACAGTGTGCTGAGTTAGGTTGCAAAAAAAGCAGGAATCTGCCCTTAGTTCACAGCAGCAGAAGGGAAGTATTGGTGAGCCACAGCAAAACATCTTTTACAAGGAATATGGAATGGAAAGGACATACACGCTCCAGAAGAAGTTAGAAAAGAATAGTTCTTGTGTCTGTTGGATTTGTGGAGCTAAGAGGATTAAATGCACAGCTGCCAGCATTTGACTTTTGTTGTTGCTGTGGCTGCTGATGGCGGTTGTTTCCAACTCCTAGGCAATTAATGCATATGGCAGCCAACTGACTATGCTGAAGGATCTTTCCAAATTCTTAAGGCAGCCCTGAGGCTTTGTTATTTATTGTGCTGTTCCATGGTGTTTACCATTCTATTTTTACTTGTCTTAGGCTGCATCCCCAAGCAATAAAAAGCCCGTTAAAAAGCTTTTGCCACAGAGCATCTCCATGCAGAGCTTTTCTCCAAGCTTCCAGTGGCACAAAAGGAGGAAAATGTGCAGAAAAAAAGTGCCTTTTAAACAAGACTACCAGCACACTTTTTGGAAGCTGTGGGTATTCCTAGCAACATTGTGCATGGAGATGCTCCGTGGCAAAAGGGGCAGGGATTGGCGGCCAAGATCTCCGAAAAAATCACCCTGGTTTGCTGCCTCTGCCGCCTGCACACACAGCCTTAAGCATTCACACATCTCCCAGAGTTGCAGCAGCTTTCCTTCCTTTTTCCTTTCTAAAGGTCAGAATTTTTAAAGAGCCAGAATTGTACAGAATTGCAACATTGCTATCAGGTGTGAAGTGGGTAGATTGCTACAGTGTAACTGCTGCTGTACGGGGTGGATTTTTACAGTGAAATCACTATCTTTGGAAGCAAGCTCTGGATCCCAAAGTGATAAATGTTTCTGGTGGGTTTTGCAGGCAGGGGAGACAAACAGAGAACTTGTAAATATGGCTATTTTTCTTTTGGATTTGTTGAGGGTTGTCTCCCTGGTTGTGGCCACGCAGATCGCAGTCCCTCCCCATTCCCGCTGGCACCCTATCAAGCAGAGAGAGGGAGGAGAGAAAAAGATGTGGGCAAACAAAACACGCTTCCTTGGGGACGGTAGGTGTGTTTAAAATGTGTGTTTTATTGAACCTCATGGGAATGCTTATTCTGGAATTGAACGGCACTTTTAAAGTCCATTGGAATAGAGGGACAATAGAGAGGCAAATAAGTTGCTTGGGGATGTGGCCGTAGGGATTTTTTTGGTCCTGTTCTTCATTGGGTTCTATTCTATTAAATTTTACACATCTTTTCTCCTGGGATTTTGTGCGTCCCATTCAAAAGCTTGACTACACCAGAAATTCTTGTGTTATGGATCTTGCTGGAAGGAAACTCAGTCGGGGTAAACTACAGGGGAACAGTTAGAAATTCCAGCATTCTCTTTTGGAGAGAACTTGTCTCTGAGTGTGAGACATGGAAGCAAATTATTGGGGGGGGGATTGTTCTTGTCACTGTTTTAGAAACTATATTTCAGATGAGCATATCAAATGTGATATGCTCTCCTTCAGTGTTGATGAGTTTTCAATTTATTGCTGTTTATACGCTTGGCACAAGTTTACAAAAAACACGGCTGCTCTGAACAGAAGGCTGTCTCTCTGCTTGCATGTAATGATTCAGTAAATGCCTCAAATTTACAAACATTATTTAATGAAGATTAAAATAACTAGACAGCCTGAATACACTGCAGTGTCCCCACTCCCAGTATCATAAGTACCCCTTTCTATCCCATTTTCTGATATTGCTTCCTTTGGATTGATATAAATGCCTGAATCTGCTTTAGCCACATCAAGTTACTTCTTTACAAAGGAAATATGCTTTTCTTTGTTCTCTTTTTATCTTATTTCTTTTCAGCAGATTAGCCTGGGCCCACAGTTTTGGAAATCCAATTTCTGATAATGTCTATTAAATCTGTCTAAGGAGGTTGCTGCCTGCATTAATAGACCATTTGAGATTGTAATTTTATGTCTTTGTGTTAATAGCTTTACCTACATCTGATTTGATAATGCTGCTGTATCTTTGAACAGTTGTTCCTTTTTAAGATGCAGCAAAATTCTACTCTCTTTCTCTTTTGATTCCCTACCAAAATAAAAAATCCTCATTACGAAATTAGATTTTTTTTAAAAAAATGAAGCAGTATTTAAGAAAGCAGTCTTGCTGACTTTTGATTGAATTCCATTTAAAGAGGCTCTTTCTGCATTGAGCCTTATTCTAGAATAAATCCTAGAATAGAGACCTGCTATCTGCATAACTAAAGCAGGTCCTGCCTGGGGTCTGCCATAGTCTGCACCAGCATGCAGATGGCAGGTTCCTTTTCTGGGATATGATCCAGAATAAGAGCCACTTCAGAAAGGATGAGATGTTTTCTGTTTCTTCTGGAGCTAGATAAAAGAATCGACACTTATAACTATAGAGTCTGTTTCTCTCCCTGCCTACCTGCCTGTCTGCCTGCATTTGGGTCCCATCTTGCGATAAGGGCGGGAAATAAATAAATAAATAAATAAATAAATAAATAAATAAATAAATAAATAAATAAATAAATAAATAAATAAATAAATAAATTTAAGCCTTTATATTCTACCCATAACCTGAAGGTCCCAGGGCAGGTCACAATATTCCATAAAACACCAATAAGATATATGTAAAATGTACTTAAAATATAACCATTCCAACCTAGCAGGACTACATTTAGAGGAAGCATCAAAGACCTGGAGCAAATTCACACTTCCTCTCCTGTCCAGGGGATGGGAATGTTGAACTTGCCCCTGCGTGTAGTAGCATTTCCACTCGCAAATGCTAGTACATGGTAACCCAACCTTAGCATGGACAAGTGTCTGGGCTCCACCATCTTCTGGCTGGCTGCCAGCGCCAGCACCATTGCTAGGCCAGTGGTGACATGCCACTCATGTGCACTCATATTCTAGTGATGACATGCCAGTGTGCTTGTGCAGCATGTCATTTGACCCAACCAGCACTGCGGAGGTGTGAATGGGCTCCCCAGAGGCAGGAAAGGCCATCTCTGGTTAATGAAATTGTGCTCCACACATAGTTAGCTTCCAGTGTGCTCCTGCTTGGAAGGGGCTGTTTCTGAGTTGGAAATCTAGGTATGGGGAAAGAACTTGACTTTGAAGACCAAATAATGATCAAGGCAAGTAGCTGCAATCAACAGGAGGCAGTTGAACCATGCCAGTCAATGTGGTCACAAGGTTAAATTAAAGGTGAAACAAGTCTGGGCTGCTGCTATTGTCTGAGCCTTAAGCAGGCAAACCTAGATAACACCTTCAGAATTAGGTGACCCCTAATATCCTGGACCCCATGGATCACCGTACCTCTGTCTTGTCTTGATTCAGTTTCAGTTTATTCACATTCTGCACATCACTAAGATAGAGCAGAGGGGGAGGGAGCTGGCTATCATCAATGTACTGATGTCAAATCTGATGGCTGTTTTGAAGGGCTTACATATTGAAGAGCACAGTGAACAGAACTGACCCTAGAGAAACTGCAGATGAGAATTCCCAAGATGTTGAACATTTTCTGGAGACGGGAAGAAAACCACTGTGGAACAATCTTGTTCCCAAAGTTGCAGAAGCAGGATACCATAGTCAATGGTATTGAAAGCCAGTAGAATTGCATTGTCTCGTACCTCTCTTGATCATGGTTGTCTATCAAGTTGGAAATGGATCTCTAGGTAGTTAAACAACAGCTGTCTTTATTAAAAAAGAATGGAGGATAGACATGGTACATAAGTTTTGAAGAAGTGTCTCTACTGTGTTCAGTTGACCTGAAACCACATGATCAACAGATCAACCAAAAATCTTTCATCTTTGCTTATTTCTTTAATTTCTTATGTACATAACTTGTAACATTTCTGAAATGTTACAACTGAAACATTTCTGCTGTGTTTGTGATAGTACACAAGTCATAACATGGCAAAGGAGGTGGAAGTAAAATTTCTTTTGTCTTCTCACTGTGACAACCTAGGACATTCAGTGTTAACGAAGCCTGCCTCATTCTTCTGACGCCAGTAGTAAAAACAGCACTGGAAGAGATTTGGTTTGCTTTGTAGTAGTAGTGCAAGCAAAACTAGTGTACAGGACTGAGTAACAAAGCAGGGTAGTTAAAGTTTGGCTAGACTTGAATTGCCCCTAATAATTATTCAGAATAATAGCCAAAAACTGCAGTACTTGTGTCTGCTTTATGCCATAATAGCTGCGTCTTCACGGCATCGTTATCTCGAATTCAAAATGTTTTGAGTCCTCCCAGTTCAGACGGCAGTTCAGCTTAACACGCTTCTTCCGTGTTAAACCACGTTAAACCATTTTGAAATAAATCCTGATTTCAACAGGTCTCACTCCGGATCGTGCGTCGATAAGTGTTTCCTTTTTAACTGTGTGGACAGTACCGTGTTAAGGGAAGAGAATCCGTGTTCAGGGTTTCCCTCCTCCAATCGCAATCTACCCAATGGCTGTCCATATTCTGCGGACGTCATTGGGGGGGTGGGGTGTTTCCCTGCCTGAACTGAAGCAAAAACTTTTTTTGGATCACTTTTTCTCTTGCAAGCCTAAACTTCTTGGAGCAGCCTTCACACAGCAGCGCTACAGCTCCGGAGTGCATGCGGAGAGTTGGGGGGGGGGGAGAGACGGAGAGGAGGGGATTGGGCAGGAGGAGGCTATCAGCGTTTTGGATTCTCCTGGGGCAGGCAAGAAGAATTTGGCTGAGGGAGCCCGGCCGCAGAAAGCCTAGCTAGTCTTCCCCTCCTGGGGAGGGAGGGAGCTGGTAGACACACACACACACACAGGCAGGCTTTCATGACAGCTATAAAATCAGACACCCTCACATGTTTAGGATTCCCTCCCCCAATAGCTTGCTTCCAAAGAGTGATTTCATTGAAAGAATCCAGCCTCAAAACAGCCACTACCTCCAAAGCTACACTGTAGCGATGTAGCTTAATAACAATGTTGCAGTTTTGCGCAAATTCTGAACTTTAAAAAGGGAAAGGAAAGGAAAGCCCTGGAGTCCCTGCTCTGAAGGATGCAGGGCTGGAAAAACACAATCCAAAGCTTTTGCAGCCTGGAGGCAGATCGGTCCCTCCCTGCCAGGCAACTTTCTCTATGTCCTGAACAGCACTCCAACCCCATTAGGAGCCCGATCCACCAAAAATCTCTGACCTCTGGGGCATCTTTCTCTCTGGCCATGGTCACACCTCAGGTTGAATCCAGCTTCAGTCCACTTTCAGAGTGGGAGAACGCATCAGCAAAGTGACCGTTCATTTTCTTTGTCAGCTGCTTTCAGTCCCCTTAAGGGTGAGTGCAGAAGGTTTGTCAGCCACTTTGAGCCCCCTTAAATGTCAGGTCACAGCTCTCTGCTGAGCTCTCACAGCCCCATCCACCTCACCGGACCATCCCAGGATTTTTTTAATTTAATTTTTTTTTGTGGGGGGGGGGGAGAAAAAAGAAAGAAAAAATTCCCCAGAGCGCTGCTGGCTGGCTCTCCCTCCTTCCTTCCCTCCCTCCCTCCTTCCTTCTCTCTCTCTCTCCCCTTCTCTTTCCTGCTGGCAGAGAGATCTAGTCGGCAGCAGCAGGGACACATCGCTCGCTGGCTCGCCTTCTCCTCCGGAGCCATGGAGCGCTCCCAGGCCACCGGCACCGATCCAGACCTGGCGTGGCGCGAGCCCTGAGCGGAGCCCCCGAGGAAAGAAGGAAGGAAGGAAGGAAGGAAGGAAGGAAGGAAGGAAGGAAGGAAGGAAGGAAGGAAGGAAGGAAGGAAGGAAGGAAGGAAGGAAGGAAGGAAGAGAGGAGGCGAGCAGGCCGGTTGTTTTTGCGCGCCGGCCCCCTTTTTCCCTCCCCGCTACTTCGCTCTCAGGCCGATTTGCATGCCAGGGGCTGGAAAGAAAGGAGACGCTTTCGCCACCGCTTTTGGGGAGGGGACAGCGGCTGGCCGGAGTTCCTGCTGGACTTTAAAGGGGGGTGCGTGTGTGGGAGAGAGTGAGAGAGGAGGCTGCCCCCCCTCTCGGGGTCCCCCCCACCCCAAGGCTGAAGAGCGACCGCGATCACCATCCCGGCCGGCCGGAAAGGACGCTCCAAGAGGCTCGGCTCTCCTCCTCTTCCAGCCAGCGGTGGCAGTGGAGGAGCAGGGCAAAGCGGCGGCGGCTCTGCCACCGGGCAACGAGGAGCCCCAGGGTGAAGCCGCCTGTGCCGCGCCAGGATGGATGGATGGATGGATGGATGGCTGGCTGGCTGGCTGCTGCTGCTGCTGCTGCTGGGAAGGGGAAGGGAGGGGAGAGAAGGGGCCGGATCGGGCAGGGAGTCCCCGGCGGAGCTGAGTGCGCTGGAGGGACTCGGGCAGGGGGCGTCCCAATGACAGCTGATCAGAACAAAGAGGCAAAAAAGGCATGCATGACGCACAGGGAAGGGAGGGTGGGATCCTGGGAGGGAAAACCAATCACAGGGAGAGGGTGGGCAATGGGTGGGAGGACAATGCTGCCATGTGGACTCCGATTATTGATTCCACGTTAAGGCTGCAATCGGAATGCCCTCGGAACCGGATCAGTTTGCAAGTTGTGTAGACAGCTTTGTTCTGGTTCAGTTATTTCGAATTATTTAAACCGAAATAAGGTATGCCATGAAGACGCACAGAATATGGTATAAATTTGTTCAACATTCTGGACATGTACCAGGTAAATAGGTGAGGATCAGTACAACTTTCCTATTGGTTTCTTTCAGCCCAAATGGTCTTCCGTTGCAAAGTAGAACTGATACAGCAACCAGTAGGGTGGGTGTGTTTTTGTTGATTCATGTATAACACTACAGTTTGTTTTGAAAATGAACTTTCAGTTTATTTTTGCTTTGTATGCCCAGCAAATGTAGAATATTGCATGCCTGACCTTTCCATACATAGTATTTATGATCATTTCCATTTTATTTGTATATCGCCTTTTCAAAAAACAAAATTTTGCCCAGTCCCAATGTAGTCTATATTTAAAGAAACAATCCCACAACGTATAAGAGTTTCATATGCTCCTCTGTTCTCATCTCATGCATTTGCTGACAGGTTGAACAATTCAGTGGGATCTCAAGAGATCAGAGGAAAAAGGAAATCTTTCCCTTTTGAATTGTAAAGGTCATGGTCCCTTTTCAGTTCTGTGTTCAGCACAGTGAAAGTTTCCAGTAACAGCTGAATCTTCAAATTATTGCATAAAGAGAAGTGGTAGTGTTCTTTATGGTGGGATTATGGTGAAAGAGAGGTTACTATTACAGTCTGAAAGTCATGCAAATGTCTCTCTAGCTGACAGTACAGGTTCTTGAAAGACCAAAGCAAAAATGTTTAAGTTTAAATGCAGCTGAAGAACGAATTAGGGATTATATTTCTGACTCAGAGATGATGTGGTGTAATTATCTGAAAAACAGAGGAAATGGCATTTCTAAAATTCAGCTCTGAAGTTGGCCTGTTGTATCAAAAGCACCATTTTGTCATAGGCTGCTCTTTGTTAGTACTAAAAGTACAGCCATCAGACTTTGGACATGACAAACCTACTGTTTATTAGTTGTGAATTTTTAATACAAATTTTGTATATGAATAAGTTTTGCAGACAAGTTCATTCTTTTTCCTATTTGTCTTCTGTGACTCTGCCCCTTCGGCTCTTTCTCCGACTGCAACTAAAGCTTTGGTCATTCTTCCCATGCCAGGGACATCTAAGGGCATTTAAATGGTCCACTCTTAGAAGTCTTTTTAAACAAAATTTTATTTATTGCTTTTATAAAGAAAAGAAAAAAGAAACAAAGAAACAAACATCCATTACTCACATTTCAATAACACATTAACTCAGCATAGTCAACCCCAACCTCCCTCCTTTATGCCTCAAAGGTCTCAGGTAAATATGTCCACAGTTTCAGTAGTCCTTTTATTTCTGTAGGTAAAGTGTCATTAATGAATGCTGTATATAATTTGCTCCGAGCATTTCGTAAATCCAGATGATGACTTTCTCCAGAAATAAGAAGTCTTTCTATTAGAAATCTAAACCAACTTGGTATTCTTCAGAAGTCTCTGGCTATATGTTCATATAATCCTAGCCAGTATATATGGGTTGTGCTAAGAAATGCTGACTCTTGCCTGTGACACCTTTGCAGAACAAATAAATTGATCGTGTAGGTGGGATAGAATTTTTGCTATCAATTATTAGGACATTTTTCTCATCTCTTTGATCTGTGAAATACCTCAGGCTTCTGGAGCATCCTGTTTCTCAGCTATACTAAATGAGCCCAGCAAATTAAAGAGAATGGAAGCATTATTACTTTCTGCCTGACAGTTCTAATGTCAGTTTTTAAGATGGACTTCTTCAGCACATTTCTCTGTAGATAGAATTTCTCCCCTCCCCCTCTCTCTCTTTTTTTTTTTTTGTTAGCTTTCTTTCTGAAATTTAATGCTCATTACAGCTTCCACTGTGACAGCTCTGGAGGCTGAAATCCTCAAACAGGCTTCAGTGAAGACTTGGTGATATTGTTTCCTATACTGGCTGTTTAAAAAAAGACTAAAAGTTTTTCTCCAGCAGATGTGTGCTACTTAGGAGGCAGGAAGGTGCCTGATTTGTGCCTGTCCATGTATGTTTTGAGCCAGGCCCAGCAATGTCATCAGAATATTGAGAATGACCAAACTCATAGAATAGAATGTCACTAAGTTAAGGCAACATGAACAACAAAGCCTATAGAAATAGCTAAGGCTGCCACATTACTTGCCCCTGAAGTAGCTGGTTACAAAAGCTGGCCAAGCATCTCATACTCACATCTGCTGGGCCAAGGATTTTAAGAGTTGACCCCTTACTTAATTGGTACCTAGATGATCTTAAAAAGAGAACATAGAGTCTGTTTGCACTTAATGTCCTAGAGACAGTCCCGGGGAATTCTGTTCACATGCCACACCTCTGTTGTCCTGGAGTGTCTGGGAGATCCCTCCATAAAACCTGTTCATGGCAGGAGCAGCTGATGGACTCTAATTACAGTATGGACATTCTCTTCTGGGTGTAAACATTGCAAGTGGGTGGGGTGGCACAGTGTGCACGGTGCAGGTGTGCACATGTGCACCACAAGCTGCTTGCCATGGCAATGTCCCCATGCACAGTAAGTTGTCCTGGCCACTGTCATGGTGATCTGGCCATGCCCCACTGGACCACCTAGCTCTCAAGTGCTGATAGGCTGGTTGGGGGTCTGCATCAGCACTTGAAGTGCAGATGCTTCTCTCTGTGCCTAATCTTTGCTGCAGTGCAAACAGACCCATAGCCTACATGAAAATGTAGCGTTGTGTTGCTCTTTTCCACCTCATGGTAAGTGGCTTTGGCCACATCTGATTCATGGTGAGTCTCTCCAAGAAGTCAACTGAAAAGGAAATAAAGCAATGTTCTTCTGGACTTTGCACAGAATGATAGCAAATGTATTGGGGTTACAGATGCTTTTGTCTGTGGTGGAAATGGGAGTACAGATATTATAAAGGGGCTTTGAATGGTTGGTCTGCTGAAAGAAGGAATGTGCAGATTTGATTCTGGGTTTGGGTGAGCAGTTAGAATAGTCCTTTTCTTCACGCACACTGCTCTCCCATGCATTACTAAGCAAAATCAAGGACAGCAAAGATTAATATACAGTTCTGTTTTTCAGTTTTGTTGAATAAGAGGCATCGTATTGGTTATTGACTACATCAGTCCAGAGACGATGTGGAAAGATCTACCGTTCTGCTCTTTAGACTGAAGAGTTCTGTCAATAGGCACTGTCTGTCTAGCACGCTGTTTATGGGAGCTACACTGTTGCCCCCTCCTCCTTTAGGGACAGCATTTCCATTCATGCTTCCTGAGTATTTCTTGCCTAAATATGAAGTAATTCCAGCCTAAACAGCATGTTGTGATTAAAGACGACCCCACACTGGCTGGTATACCAAACCAGCAAGCCTACCAGGCACCTCCTTTAGACTGCACGAGTATGTGGAAAGGAGTGTCGGTCCAGTAGACTGGCCAGTCTGAAATCATTCTCAATATATGTAGCTCTGCAGCTCCTTACATTTGAAGGTATAATGTCTCCAAGAAGACTGGGGAATTTAAATTGCAATTTATATTAAAGTCTTTCTAAAGCTACATCATTTTTCTAGAAAATGGCCTTATCTCCTGCACTTTGTGTTTGTATAAACTCTTAGAAACTCTTTTGGCATTTTTAGTATTTTTATGAAAAATGCAGTCTGTCATATATATTATGATCCTGATATTTTGAGTGAAGAAGAAAATTAGGGGCATATTTTGCTCAAAGTCAGATAAACATATTTATTAAGTTTCACCAATTTAGCTAGAAAGAGTTTTAAAGATAGTTCTTAAGTCACTGAGCTCAGTGGGACTTCATAGTAAATAACGTTTGGATTGTACCACATGTATCTTAACATATTTGAATTATACTTTCAAAGTCACTGCAAAATGTGATATTTTAGATTAGCAGCCTGTGGATACATGCTGAGTTTAAAAAAAGATAAATTATGAGCAAAAGTTTTGTTTGTGCACATACTGCATGTAATTGTCATGAATTCAGAAAAACACTGCGTCTCTATGAGTTCATGTAATTTGCTTTGAACTCCCGAGTTCGTATAATGAATGTGTGTTTAAGAGGACCCTTTTTTCTCAAGGTCTTCTTGTTTCTTTAAAGAGATCATTGTCAAATGGATAGCCTTGTAGAATAATAACAAGGTGATCTTTCCCTGATTTTGGGGTTTTGAAGTGTGGGTCATCAATCACTCTGCAAATGTGTTTGGAACATGCATTGTGATATGATAGATGATGCTGTTCTAGAGGAAGAAAAGATCAAGGAAGGCTTGTAACCTGGTTTCTATCTTGTGAAATTAGAGAGGAAAAGGGTAAAATGACTGTTCTGCGTGCCAAACTTGGAAACACAGTGCATCTATTCTATACAATTCTACAAGAATCACAAGCTGCTTACTCTGCTTAAGTCCCGTGGTGCTGAAAAACAACAACACTGGGGTGAGCAGTTTATGAATTATTGCTGAAGTGTCTTTAGACAATTGCACAGTAATGACTGCGCTCCTTTATTTATTTTAGGCTGTTGGATGTTATGACTGGGTGGGTGGGGGCAGCAGTGGGTGATGGGCAAAGCTTCAAATGGAGATTCTTCTAGCCACGTTTTGATCTACTATTGACCAAAATTTAGTTGAGGCTGTATTCAGACATAACAAAAGAAGCACCTCAGAGATATAGGATGTGACTCTGCTGTTCCCAACTCTTCTGTAATTGACCTGTTGTAGCACAGAATGTTTAGGAGAGACAGGAGGGGCAGGGGCATACCTGTGTGAACAGTCCCAACTCAAAGCCTTCTCTGAGGCACCCCAGAGGTGTTCTTCTTTGCTGTGTCTGATTGCGGCTTTAGAATGTGCATACTACTAGGCTTTAATTAGAGCCCCCTCTGGTTCTTCTGTGTGGGTTGTTACTGCTGAGTATCCTGCCCCCCCCCCTACAAAACACTAGTCTTTTTACTCTAACACATATAGTCTTGACCTTTGTGAATGTGAATTAAAGTACCAGACAAGAATAGTATTTCTTCCTTTTTCCTTCTTTCATTTTCTAGGGCATCTTTTAACAAATGGCCAAGAATGGTTTTGAGTGAACTGGCTAAAGTTCCCATGTGATTATTAGAAAACACATCATGTGGCTTATAAGATGAAAAATTTGGTCTAGAGGTTAGGAAGCTGGACACTTGTCTGGGAATACTGGGTTTGATTCTGTACTCCTCCCTGAAGCCAGTTGGGTGACCTTGGGCTAGTCACAGCTCTCTTCTGAACTCTCATAGCCCCATCTACCTCGCAGGGGAGAAGAATAAAAAAGCTTCGTAAGCTGCTTTGAGTCCCCTTAAAAGGGTGAGATAAGCAGGGTAGGAAAGCCAACTCTCTTGTGATGTCGTCTTCACTGCGCCTTTGGAAGACAAGTAACATTCCAGTCATACTAGGAGCCTCCATAAATTTGAGCTGATTCCTGGCACCTTGCTCTTGAAGTATCATTCTGTGAAATGAGACACTTCCAGCCATTTCTGAGGAGCCTTCTTGTCCCCACTGTTTCTTTTGCCCCCATCTCCCATTCACGTTCTAATTATACCAACTTCCTTCCTTTTGTAAACTGGCATTTTTGGTTTTTCCTCCTGGTTTGTTTCTTTGAAAGCAAGTATTCAGTATAAACACTCATTTTAAAAACAGATATCTATATTGGTTATAACAAATTTGTGTTTCCTATGGTTTCCTCCATGAGATCCACTATGGCAGCCATGGCAGCCATCAGGAAGGGCTGTCTCGGCAGCAAGAAGAGAAGAACATGCCATCCTCATTGTGCTCAGTGCTGTAAATGTGCCTTCAGACCTCTTTGTCCTGTTGTGGTTTCTTGTTCCCCTGGGATGAATGTAGGACATAATATGTTTGAATGAGTGGGACAGAAACTCCTTCTGATTGCCTGCATCACTCTGTTTTCTATGTTTGGATGAAGTCTAACAGTGGGTATAGCAATATCATACTAGCATGTTAAAGATCCAGCGTGGTGGCAGCCATTTGCTCACCAAGTGCTGAAAGAGCACTGTGCCAGGCCAGCAGAACTCAGAGTATGAATGGCCAGTGTAGGCCAGACTGTCATGGCAACATCAGAGGCAACATCCAGTGTATCCCTGGATGTTGCCATGGCAATCTGGAAACCGCATATGACTGTGCAACTGCAGCAATGCAGTTGCACTGCCACACCTGCTTGTTGCACCACTTCCAGAACAGGGTGCAGACTCTATGTTCAGACGCGAGCTAGTGGACTGCTTTTTAGCTGTCATTTGGTTGATGGCTCCAGAAGAGCCTGCAGAAATAGCTGGTGAGGTGATGCAGTTCCCCGGTGTGAGTGGGCCTGATCAGTAAGCAGACTGGTAAGTGCAGATAGGCCATAAGTGTGAAGAAATCCTGTGGTATAAAACGTTGTCTTTTTTGACTGAAAGGTTATAGTTCCTATGAAACTGGCACTTGCTGTGACAAAATGGGGTTAAAAATGGAAAATGAAGTGAAGAATTCAAATGAAACCAAAGCTTTTTTGTTTTGAAGACTTCCAGAACGATTCCACACTGACCAGTATCTCAGACCAGCAAGTTTACTAGGAGCCTTCCTTCGACACGCTGGTGCAGACTAAGGGAGGTCCCAGGAGCAGCCTCAGTATGCATGCTGATCCAGTTATTCCAATCAGGGCAGAATAATCATCAGTCTTTATAAAGGGCATTGATAATACCGTCTTGAGACTACAGTATCAATAAGAGTATAAAAACCCAATAAAATAAAATAAATCAGTTGCTCTTGTTAGAAGAGTGTGGATTTTCTTCATTAAAACTGGTTTGATTGAGATTTGTCGTAATGAAACGGTCTGCTTCTAAGATAATCTTAAAATGCTTTGCCTGAAATCCCCTGCAGACTGTCTCCAGCTATTTTAGATCAACATAACCTCTAATGGATATAGGAAGTAATCAATACTCTTAAAGACGTTTAGAATAGAGCACATGAAAAATTTATACCCTGCATTTGTCATCTTAAAACTATATTTTATAATCTTAATGTGTTATTGAATGTTGCTTATCTTATTGAATTAGTTAAGATGCTTAAAAACACATCATGATTTTTATATTATGGGTTTAAAAATTAATTGACCCAAATTTTCTTTAATTTTCCTGAAATGTGGGAGCAGTGACTCACGTGAGTCTAAAGTTCCCACAGGCTAACAATGTAGATATAAGTTTACAGTGGTACCTTGACATACGAGTTTAATTCGTTCCGTAACTTTGCTCTTATGTCAAATCGCTCGTATCTCAAAGCAATTTTCCCATTAATCCATTCCAGCTCCCAAAACACCACCTCAGTTGTTTTCGTTATGTACTGTACTGTATTTACATACTCGTATCTCAAATCTTGCTCTCATCTCAAAGCAAAATATCACTCGCTCGGCGGCTTGTATCTCAAAACACTTGTATGTCAGGGCACTTGTATGTCGAGGTACCACTGTATTTGATCAGCCATATAGCCAATGTAATATGTAACTGAGCGTGGACACAATTGTTTAGGAATAGATTTAATTCATAATTTCTCTCAAATGTGAGAACATCAGAAGTCATTTATTGCTCATGACTAGGAGTGAGGATGATTCAGGCTAGCAACAATGAAGGCCTATTCGCTTTAAAAGCAAGTAGAAGGAATATTAGTTTTTAAAATACATATATTTTCATCACATGTTCAGATCTGTAAAACTGTTATACGTGTTGTCAATGGGTGTTTTTCCACTGGCAGAAAGTACCCATTTTTGCACCCATTAAGGACCCATTTGGGTGTTAGCCGGATGACCCCATTTCCACCATGGCACCCATTTGGGTCACATTTGTTTCCACTGCCGCTGGGGAAATCCGGGTCATATGGGTATATCTCAGCCTTTAATCCAGATTTTCTATAGACCCCATTAATGGGGTCTACAATGGGGTCTTGAGCCAGAAAATCTGGATTAAAGGGAGCCTGTTTCCACGTTAGTTTTGCAATGGGGTCTAGAGGAGGCTAGGGGGAGGGGGCACCCTTGGGGGGGAGCCCCAAAACCTAGGCTTCAAAATCATTTCGAAGACATTTTGAAGTTACTTTGAAGTTGCCTTCGGAGATTAGCAAAGGCTCCGAAGTCCCTCCGAAGGCAACTTTGGAGATTAGCAAAGGCTCCGAAGACAAACCTCTGAGAACAAAGGGAGAACAAAGCGGACTGTTACTTTCAGGCACATATTTAATGAGGCTGACTCATCCCTGCTCACAAGGAGCTAATTAATATGCAAGCTCTTGCAAGGGGTTTGTCTTCTCAGATTTTGTTATACCATTTCTTCAAAGTTAAATTTATCCACCTTTTCCCATTGTAGGACTATGTAAAAGTAAAATAGTTATTTTTAAAATGTACTTAATTAATGCAAATTATACAGTTGAGTTTCCCACATTCGGGGAAATTGCAGGGGTCAGCACAACCAGAAAGTTTGTTTCTTCTTTAAACAAACAAAAGCAGCTCCTTTAATAATTTTTGTACTCTGATGTGAACTGCAAGTATTATTGGAGATAATCTATTCCATAGAAATCCCAATGTTGCAAATGTATTAATTCGGGGCACTGATTTCACCTTTCATTTTTATATCTCTTTTCTGTGTATATCTCTTTCTCTGGACGCATTTGAGTCTAGAATCAGACATTTTCTCCTTGCTTTTGCCTTACCCCATTTCAAAATCTGGAATGGGCTCTTCTTCATTCAGAACACCAGAGGCGACTCTTTTAGTCAGCTATGTAGGAACAAACTCAGGAAAGGAAGCCTATCATAGCTTGGAAACAGTTGCTACAGGCAATCAACCAATTGGAGCCATTGTACAGTCTGCTCTCTTACACGGGTCTGAATCATGGGTCATCTATCGTCACCATCTGCGACTCCTTGAATGTTTCCATCAGCATTGCCTCCACACAATCCTAAACATCCACTGGTCTGACTATGTGACAAATGTTGCTGTCATTGAATTAGCAGAGGCCACCAGTATCGAGGCCATGCTGCTGAGGACACAGCTGCACTTGGCAGGGCAGATCTCTGGGATGAAGGATCATCGCTCTCCTAAGATGGTGCTTTACAGTGAACTCTCCACTGGCTGCCGAAACAGAGGAGCCCCAAGAAGGTGATACAAGGACTCCCTGAAGCGATCCCTCAGCCTTGATCACAATCAATGGTCCACTCTGGCCTCAAACCGAGAAGCATAGAGACGCACCATCCATAATACTGCTGCCTCCTTTAAGAATGCTCGCAGAACCAGTCGTGAGGAGAAAAGGCAACGCAAAAAGAACGGTGCCATCACAGTACCACCCAAGGAGAACCTTCTCTGTACCTTCTGCAACTGGACTTGTCTATCCCACATTGGTCTGTTTAGCCACCAACACACATACAACAAGCGTGGGTCGAGCCCTCCCTAATCTTCATTCAGGAAGCCAAGCCATGATGATGAGGCTAATACACAGTGGATTTCAAATCAAATCACAACAAAAACAAATCAGAGACAAGAAAACCCCACCTGACCACCCACACAGAGAATATATATTTTTTATCATCGTCACCCTACTAAACCATTCCAAAGGTAGAGAGGAAGAAATATATTTTTAGAGGTTTTTAAAATGACACCAGCAAGGGAAGCTGCATCACTACACTCTTCAAAATATTCAAGTTGAACATTTGGTGCCCCCCTTCAAGTCAGTGGTCTAACTGGTTCAGTCCCCAGATGAGTTCATCCCTGGTGTTCAGAAACAGAAAAGAAGCTGCCAAGTTAAATTCTAGTTTGTTAAGCACACTAATTATGTATCTTGACATCAGAAATATGTGCAGATGAGTCCTTGGAGCCAATTGTTTGCATTAATTGCTAGCACTAAACATTTATTACCATGTTTAGTAAATTAAACCGAGAACTTTATAAATATAGTTGTGGATGCAAGCCTGTGATGGAAGGATGAATTTTTGGTTTCCTTGGATCGTTTTATTGCAATGGAATAAATTCATGGCACTTTGGAAAAGAGGTCATATAAGCCCAGCAGGTTGGACAGGCATAGTTGATAAATGCATTTGCTTGATTAAGCACTGCAATTATATAAAACTGAGCCACTGTACACTTGAAAAATCCTGACACTGGGAACCTGCAAGTATTATCTCTTTCTTTTTGAATTCTTTAGTGCAGTTTTATGTGTCCCTTACAGGATTTCAGTTATCTGCCTCTAGCTTGAGATGCTATTATGGAAGCATTAATGCTTTGGGCAAGATAGTGGTGCTCAGGGTAATTCAGAATCCCATTAAGAGGCTGGTATACCATGAACCATGGAATATCAGGAGAACAGAGGTTGCGAAAAATCTCCTATTTGGTTTTGCTCTGCATTTCTTTTAGTTGTGAACTGTTGTGCTGGTGAAATACAAGGAAGAAAGTGACCTTTATGGTGTTCAGAAACAGAATGACTCAAATCCTATAAAACCCCATGTCTTTTTCACTTAATGGCTTCTTCTCTGTACTTAATGGCTCCTTCAATGTCACTACCTGGAATAAGGAATAGGAATCAGAAAAGGTTTTATTCTCAACCAGATCCACCTAAAGCAATCTGTGCATATAAAATATGCTATCTAAGAGCTGCAGGCATAAATCAGGTGCACATTTTTGAATTCATATTAGAATGCAAATCTGATTGCAGATCTTACCTGCTTACACATTACTGTCAGTAGGACACCCAGTGTAATTAGCATGTATACAGTACCTTTTAAAATTGCAGTGATAATTGAGTTCAGCCTCTGACTAAAAAACAAACAAAAAACTGTGTAATTTCATTCTTTCTGCCAAGCCTTTCTGTCCTAATTGTTGCTCTCCTACCTTTATGATGTGTCTTGCAGGTATAATTGTTTGATGAGATTTTTTAAAGTGTTTCCTTAGAATCCTTTAATCCACTGGTTTCACCCATCTAGACAATTCTTGTGTGCTTTTCCCCTAAATGTATTGGGTGTTTAAAGAGTATTTTTTTCTTTTCTTACAACACATATATCCTAGCTGAGGAATTTTACAGTACTATTAGGGTATGGGTTGATTGCCATGCTTTTATGATCCCTCTTTCTTTTTCTAAAAAAAATACTACCTATTGTCTGAGCTAGGCTGATTTCATATTCTCTTTCCCTCCCCCAAAGCCCTTTTCTCATACACTTTTCCTATGAATACCCTCAGCCAGTTGCTTGGCTGTCAGGACTATCTCATTCATATGAGAAACTGCAGAGAGAATCTTCCTTTAGGATCAATCTTAGTTTTCATGAATAAGACTTGACGTAAATCTTGTCAGAAGAAAAATAATGAAAAAGTGATATAAACCTTCAGCCTTGTTGCCAATAACCCTTAGGATTTCCGCTTCAAGCAAAGGCAGTAATTTGTCTGTATCAGTTTAGTTGCGATAACATAAGGAAAGTCTGTAGTTAAGGCTCAGTTTTAAAATAAGGGGCATACGATAAAAGAGCTTATGGATAAATGCTAACTCGTGAAATGCATATTATAATTATAATATGAAAGAAATTGCAATGTATACTTGAACCCTCATATCCGTGGGGAATAGGTTCCAGGTCATGCTGTGGTACTGTGATAGGCTGCCTTTTGCCATTGTGACTGAAAGGAAAGTGTTGCCTTTGGTGTTCCTTTACTGGGTGTAAGGAAAGGATAATTGTCTTTGGGCTTCACGATGCAGCATAGAGATTGTATATGTGCCTTTACAATCTCAAATCTGCACAGAGGGCCTCTCAATATGTGTGTGTTATCACAGCTATAGTTAAACTGTGGGATTTGGTATTACAAGATGTGATACTGGCTATCAGGTATGATGTTTTTAAAATGCTTTGGAGCATTTGGAGCAGAACAGTTTGTTGTGCATGCATCCTGCTTGTGGGTTTTTATATGCAACTGGCTGGCAGTGGCGGCAGCTTCTGTATAGTCCCTGGGGAATGTGCTAGCTGCCTCTGATCACAGTAGCATCTGTGATCTAGAGCAGTTCCTAGTAGGCCATGCCTCCTAGGAACCACTTTGTCTGCACAAGCTGGCAGCTGGCCTGGTCCCTGGCATGACAGTGGCACCAGGGAGCATGCTAATGGGAGACTGCTTTTAATAATAATAATAATAATAATAATAATAATAATAATAATAATAATAATAATAATAATAATAATAATAATAATAATAATAATAATAATAATAATAATAATAATAAATAATAATAAAACGTTTATTTATAGTGCCCCTTTCACCAAAGGGCATAACAACAAAACAAATATAAACTAAAATAAACAATACATAACAGACAATACAACCAACACTACCCCCCGTAAAAGTACAAAATAGGATAAGATAAATAACTCCAACTGAAATTCAAAGAGAGCAAAACCATCAGCCGGCAGTTAGCTTATGAAACTGAACGTATGCCATAACACCATCTGCCATCAGCTAATGGACTGGCTTCAGACTGAAGAATCGAAAAGATAAGTTTTCAGTGCTTTTCGAAAACGAAGCAAATCCTCCTCTAGACGAAGAGCAAGAGGAAGACTATTCCACAAACGCGGAGCAAGATCTTGAAAAGCTCTCAATCTGGATGGTGCTACTTTTGTAGATGGAACAAGTAACCGCCCCGTAGCAGCTGAACGCAGCATCCTAACAGGGACATACCATGACACTCTGGCTGCCAAATAACTAGGAATCTTCAAGCGTAGAGACTTAAAGGTCAGGACTAGTAATTTAAAAGAAGCTCTAGCTCGAATTGGCAGCCAGTGGAGAGATCTACGTGGTATTGTAACATGAGAATATTTAGGTAAATTAAGAACCACACGCACTGCAGTATTCTGTACTAAGGTCAAGGGAAGAAGAGAACATGAAGGGAGACCCGCCAATAAACTATTACAATAATCCAAGCGAGAAATCACCAAAGCTTGGACCAGAGACTTGGCAGTCTCTACTGATAGAAATTTACGAATCCTCCTAATATTTAAGAGATGAAAATTACATGCCTTCGCTGTTGCAGCAATAAAAGGACGCAAGGACAAGCGATCATCTAACCAGACCCCCAGGTTGCGAGCAGTTGCCACCGGAACCACAGGACGATCCTGGAGGATGACAGATGAAGTAGACAAAGAAGCCACGGGGCGCTCAGGCTGGAACACTAAAATTTCTGTTTTGTCCATGTTAAGCTTCAATCGGTGTTCTGTCATCCAATAAGACACACTAGACAGACAATCTGTAATAGCACTCCATGACGATGAATCCAACACATTAAAACTTTGAAAAATTTGAACATCATCAGCATAAATATGACGCTGAAAACCTTTATTAGATATAAGAAAACCAAGAGGAAGAGTATACAGTGAAAAAAGAAGAGGACCCAACACCGAGCCTTGAGGGACACCAGCCAATAAGGGAACCGTGTGTGAGGAAATTCCTTGAAAAGCAACAGAAAAAGAACGACAGATAGGAATGATTGAAACCAACTGAGAGCCTTGCCCTGTATGCCCAATGATGCCAAACGTGAACACATAATTTGATGATCCAAAGTGTCGAAAGCAGCAGACAAATCAAGCAGAATTAAAACTGAAGTCTGACGCCGCGACTTTGCCAACAAGATCTCATTCAGTACATGGTTTAAGGCCGTTTCAGTAGAGTGACCTTTCCGAAATCCGGATTGAAATGGGTCAAAGAAATTACACGAGTTCAAGTAGGGCAGTAATTGGGATAGAGCCACTCTCTCTAGAACCTTAGAAAGAAAAGGAAGACGAGAAACAGGACGATAATGGGCACAAATAGATGAATCCAACCCAGGTTTCTTTAACAAAGGACAGAGCACTGCATGTTTAAAACATGCTGGGAAGATCCCCATTAAGAAAGAACGATTCACCAAGTGTGTAATAAACGTCACAAACAAAGGCAAAAGAGATGTATACAGAAATGAGGGGAACGGATCCATAGAGCAAGATGTAGGAGAGGATGATAATACAATCTGTGTTATATCTGATTCTGTAACTGGCAGAAAATCGAACTGAGAATCAACAGAAGGAAGCGGCAGGTCAGCCGAAGGCAACGGAGGTCTGAGACCATTCACCGAGAAGGAATCAACAATCGAATTCACCTTCTGCTGGAAGAAAACGGCTAAGTCACCAGCAGAGGGATATTGAGAGCCTCCGTCAGAGATTGTAGTTGGAGATAGTAGTGCCTTGAATGTGGAAAATAACTGGCGGGGCATCTTGGCTTGAGTGATAATTTTCATTTGCAAATATGATTGTCGAGAAGCATCGAGATGAGTGTAGTATAAACTACACGCTGTCTTCCAGGTTTGGAGTGAAGCAGCTGAAGGATTCCTTTTCCACTGTCTTTCAAGACGACGAACTGCTGCACGTTCCAGCCGCAAGTCCGCATGAAGCCAAGGCCGAGGTTGACGCTGTGTCACTAAGCGCATTCTAGAGGGGGCAACAGCTTCTACGGCTGCCCTAGTAGAGTTATTAAAGTAATCCGCCAGCAAATCTGGACTGGCTTCTTGCATTTGGACCGATGGATTTAAAAGATCCACACCAGAGGAATTAAGAGCATGTGCCACCGAGTCCAATGATAATTTTGAAAAATCCCTACAAAGCTTCCTTTGGGTAACACGGAGGGGGTGCTTCACAGTCCCCAAATTAAAAGCCAACATAAAATGATCAGACATACCTACATCCATCGCACTCATAAACTCCACATGTATATTTTGGCATAGACAGAGATCCAATATCCCACCGGCTACATGGGTTGGAGGAGTATCGAGACAAGTTAAACCGAACATTTCCAATAGTGTGAAAAAGTTCTGAGAGAACGAAGAGTCATCTTTATGGATATTAAAGTCCCCACAAATTATACAGATTGGGTGGGCCGAAACGAAGGATGAAAGCCAGTTAGAAAATTCATCTAAAAAATCTCCGTTCAATCCAGGAGGTCTATAAATCCCTGCCACTGCCACCAGGGGGCACCCAATCTGTAGGAATGATGCTTCAAAAGATGTCGGAACTGTCTCCATATTCCACGCGAGGGGCTTAGTAGGAAGATAAGATTTGTAGATTATTGCTGTTCCACCACCACGACTTCGCAGTCTTGGTGAATGTACACAGGAGAACCCATGTGTTTTCAGTGTAGCAAGCGGGACCAAGTCGTCTTTCGTAAGCCATGTTTCAGTAACAACGGCTAAAGATATTTTATTATCCAGCATATAGTCTGATAAAAACCCAGCTTTTGATACCAAGGAGCGAGCATTCCAGACCAACAACAGGAAAGGTAGACTTCCTGCAAGCGTAGACGTGGGAATAGGAACCAAACAACGAGGCCGAGGTTGCTTCCTAAAGAGTTTAGGCCCAGGTAACCGTGGACGTAGAAGAACTGAAATAGCTGAGGTAGGTGCCATTCTCACAGAGAAAATAAAGGTGTGAAATAACCCGCAGAGATATAATGAAACTAGCTGTCGAGCCTAAAATGGGAGTGAGATAGTAAGATGACTCAGCGTCCGGCTTGATATAAAATGCTTTGTGTCTAAAGTTCCTTATCTTCAGAACGGAAAAGAAAAGTACCTTAAATTACAGCTGTTTAGAGGTAAATGCCAATGTCTGAGCCTGCCGGACTCTTCAGCTGGAAGAATAACAAAAATTAAACATAACTAATGGAGGGTAGGACTCTTCAGCTTGTCTCCGAAGCATGAGAAAGCAAATTCCAGCAAGACGCGAGCAGCAGGAGAAAGTTCCAACAAGCCGCTGGTAAAAGCAATAAATCTGACAGTAAAGTCCTTCAGCTTGCCGAAGATGCATACACAAACTGAACCTTTATCAGAAACAATAAATTTTCTGGCTTCATGAACGGAGCTCCGCTATTGTGCTGCTATGCCGTTCGCCATCTTAAAGAGTCTCCCCAGGTATTCTCTCTGATGGACCAATCTAGTTGTTGTTGACACACAGACAGCTGGACCAGTCCAGCTGGCACACAGATCTCATCACCGTTCCTCTGGGGTCCCTGATACAGGGCAGGAAATGGGCTGGTTTTGGTACACTCCAGAATGAGGCTACAGTAGAGTAGATGACATCATTCATCATTCCACTCTTGGCGAAGGTGTGCAGTGTGAACAGGTTCTTAGACTAAATATGCACTGTTCTGGTTCGGTTATGCCCCGTCCTGCCAGTCCAGTCTCCTCGGAAGAGAAGAGAGTGGTTTCAAGTGCACAATGATCTGGGCAGCAACCGGGGCACAGCAGCATACAGACAGCTCTGGGGACGAGAGCTCAGACAGTCAGCCCCAAGAGTACCCCTCCCCTCTGCTGCTTCGACAGCATAAACAGGTGAAGCGCAGATCACAGCGGCTGGCACAGCTGCGCCGGCAAGGGCATGGTGCTGTTGGATCTTTATCTTGATAAGATAAGATCTGTTGATAAGAAGTGTATGCAGAGTGTTTACCTGATTGCTAAATCTTGTCTTGGCCTTTCGCCGCTCCGGCAGAATTCCTTGGCTCAGCTCCCAGCTTTCCAGCATTCCAGCATTCATTAAGAATCACGGCAGTCCAAGAGTTATCTAACTCTACGTTTATTGCAAATAAGATTACACTGGCGTAAGCAAATTCAGGCATTAGCCTGGCGGATCTCCAGTCCATTTCATGTTTATCAGCTTACATACTTGGCAAGCAAGCAAGCAAAACAGCAAGCGAGCGATAGATAGATCGGCATAGAGTAAAAGGCAAAACGGAAGCCTTTTTACATACTAGCACCCGGACGTTGTATTATGACAACTTCCGAGGCTCTGTCCCCCCTCCCAAGTGGCTACGTGCTTGAAAACACTTGTCGACCTTGCAGCATATCTGCTTGTAGTCCGTTCCCAGGAGAGAGGCAGACACACTATCAGTGTGTTTTGAAAAAATCTTTCCGTACATCCGAGCTGTGTTTCTCTTCACACTTTCTCACAGCTAACATGCCCCTCCAAAACACAGTTTGGATGTACGCAAATTGTTTACAATTTTGGTTCACAGTGTCATGCCTAACAGGCTTGCCAATTGCTCATGTTTACCTGTTGGCAATGGTTTTGTGAGAATGTCAGCAATGTTGTCTTCAGACCCAATGTATTCCAGTCTTATGACTTCGTCTTGCACCATCTTACGTACATTTTGATATCTGACCCCTATGTACTTGGTTCGACACTTAAGATTCTCAGCCTCAGCCATTGCTATGCAGGTTTGCGAATCTTCTCGAACTGTAATAGGCTGGACCACTGTTTCTCCCAAATCAATGAGCAATTGCTTGATCCACTGGATCTCAGCCAAGAGTTCAGATAAAGCTGCAAACTCTGCTTCTGAACTGCTTAAAGCAACACAACTCTGCTTCCTGCTGTGCCAAACAATTGGACTTCCAGCAAATTTGATAAGCAAACCAGACACTGACTTTCGGTCATTCTCCTCAGATGCAAAAGAGCTATCAGCATAACAATCTAAACCTTGTTGATTGCCTTGGATCTCCAACTTTCTGTGTTGTGTACCCTTGAGATACCTTAACACATGTTTCATCCTGATCCAATCCTGAACAGTAGGCCCATTTGCCTTTCTGCTAAGCAAAGCTACTACAAAACTGATGTCGGGCCTAGTGTGCGAGCTTATGTACAATAAGCTTCCCAAAACACTTTGAAACAACTTTGGATTCTCAAACTGTTTCACTGAGTCTTCATTAGAAGTTCCAGTGAGCATTGGACTCTTCACTACCTTTGCGTTCTGCAAACCACACTTTTCAATCAGTTTCTCAATCTTTTTCTGCTGGCTCAACAGGCACTTGCCATCCTGAGTCCACTGTACCTCGATCCCAAGGTAAAACTTCAGATTTCCCAGGTCTTTGAGCTTGAACTTCTGAGACAACTCCTTCTGTACTAAAGCAACTTCCTTATCAGTTTTAGCAACAACGCAGAGATCGTCAACGTAGATAGCAAGAATTATCTCATTCTTAGTGTATACGCAAGCATCAGCAACGCTGCGTTTGTACCCCAACTTGACCAACTCCTCGTGAATGCAAAGATTCCAGCAACGTGCACTCTGCTTCAAGCCATACAGTGCCCTCTTCAACTGAAAAACTTTCTGCTGCTTACACTGATCAAAACCTTCAGGTTGCTCCATGAACACTAGTTCATCAAGGGGAGCGTTCAGGTAGGCAGTTTCAAAATCAAAGTGTCTAACTGCAAACTGCTTTCTAGCTGCAAGAGCTAAGATCAGCCTCAGGCTTTCTGCCTTTGCAGTAGGTGCAAAGGTTTTGTCAAAACTCTCAAACCTCTGCTGTGAGTACCCTTTAGCAACCAATCTAGCTTTGTACTTCTGGGTTCCATCGGGCAACTCCTTGTGCTTGAAAACCCACTTACAGCCTATAACCTTCTGGTTCTCTGGCCTGTCTACAACTTCAAACACCTGCTTGTCTACCAAAGACGAGTACTCTTGCTCCATGGCTTCAAACCACTTCTGCTGCTCTTCTTCAGGAAAAGAGAGTAGCTCTTCAAAGTTTTCTGGTTCAGCCACCACTGAAAAAGCTTTTGCACCTTGCACAACAAACCTATCTGGAGGTTTCCTGACTCTATGAGTCCGCCTAGGTATGATCACCTTGACTCTACCTTTGTCATCTTCCGTGTCTGAGCTACTTGAGGTCTGAGCCTCAGTGGCAGGGTGTGTCTGTGTATGGTGCTGTGTAGAGGTACTGGGTTGAGGCCCTGCAGAAGCATCCTGCTTCACTACCCCTCCATTTCCAGCACTTGCAACACTTTGCCCCAGCTTGAGAAAAACCTCTTGGTTGGCATGAAGCCTGTCCCACCCGGAATGTTTCTCAAAGTTGGCACTTCTGGACAGCAACACTTCCCCATGGCCCAGGTAGAATTTGTAGCTGTTACCAGAATAACCCACAAACATCAGTCTCCTACATTTGGGATCACCTTTCTTCCTAAAGTTTGCTGGAACATACACATTAGCGTATTGCCCAAAAACTCTTAGGTATTTCAGATTTGGTGGTCTCCCAAACAGCATGTGGTATGGAGTGGTTTTTACAAAGGAATTCCAAGTGCGGTTAGCTATATGATTGGCAGTCAGTATAGCCTCCCCCCAGAGCTGTTCCGGAGCCTGTGAATCGAGAATTAGGCAGTCCTTTATCTGCTTTAGGACCCCAATTCTTCGCTCAGCGAGGCCGTCCTCCTGTGGAACTGCTGGGTTTGTTGTTTCATGCTGAATCCCTTTTCCCTTTAACCAGTTCTTCAGATCATTAGACAGAAACTCACCCCCTCTGTCTGTAACCAAGAACCCAACCTTGTACTCAAACTGTCTTTCAACCATGTTGACCCAGTTTTTGAGAAGTTGAGCAGCCTCACTCTTCTCTTTCATGAGCATTACATAAGAATACCTTGTGTGGCGATCCACAATTACCAAGAAATACTGGTTACCACCAAATGTTTTGCTCATGGGACCTGCCAAATCTGCATGGATTACTTCAAAAGGCCGTTGCGTGGTTCGTTTACTACGTTTCGCAACTGGAAAAGCTTTCAGCTTGGCCTGGCTGCAGACTGTACAGGCTAAAAAAGAATCACATGCATGAATTTTGAGGTCAGGACACACCTGTGTCAATTTTTGCAGATTTGTGAAACTAGTGTGACCCAAGACCCTATGGTAGTAATGGGCACATTCTTCGTGTAAAGGCACGTTCCCGATTTGTGAGCAGTGCTCTTCCCCTTCTTTGTCAACCAAAAAATACATTTTGTCTCTCTTGACAGCTTTTGCACACACCTGGCCATTCAGGCTAATGTTACATTCATTCCCTGTGAAAACCAGAGTGTAGCCACTAGATGTCAGTGCAGAAACACTAATGAGACAGTTTTGTAATTCAGGAACACACAATACTCTGCAAAAAACTTTCCCAAAACTTGGCACATAAACTTTACCCATTTGTTTCACCATTCTTGCCCTCCCATCAGCTAAGGCAACGGAATGTATATCAGATTTTATCACCTCTTTTAGAAGCTTTTCGCTGTTAACCATATGAGTAGAGGCACCAGAATCTAGAACCCAGGTATCTGCCTTGGAGTTCACCTCCTTTACAATAGACACCATCATCCCACCACGTTTCTGGCCCCGGCTCGCAGCCCCTTTGCCAGCCCCTTTACCAGCTGTTGGTTGTTTACAGTCTTTTTGTACATGTCCTTTTTGGCCGCAAGCCCAGCAGCGTTTTTCCCTAGAAACGGCTGCCTTTTCCTGCTGAAGGCCTTTGAAGTCTTCGGACAGATTAGTAGAGTGTCTCTGTGCTGCATGCTGCTGCCTCTGGAGCCCTGTTTCGTCCTTCCGACGCTGGCTCTCCTCCAAGACACGCGCTGCAACCAGTTCTGGGGTAATCTGCCTTTCATCAAAACTTTGTAGACTCCACAGAATGTTTTCATACTCATCTGATAAACTTCCGAGAAGGATGAATGCCCGTTGGAGATTTGAAATTTCCACACCGCGACCTTGGACTTGATTAAACAAATCAGTCATCCGCTCCAAGTGAGCTGCTGGATCTGTTCCCTTTTTCATCTTGCAGGAATACAGCCTCCGGCACCAAATCATTTTAGACAAGGCTGACTGCGATTGATGCACCGCTTTGAGAGAGTCCCATGCATCTTTAGCTGTAAGCTTGTCTTTCACATGTGAAAGTTGCGAGGGAGAGATTGTAAGCAAGATAGTGGCTCTGGCCTTACGATCCTGCTCCGCCGTGGCTTGGGTGGCCCCGTTCTGAACAACATCCCAGAGATTCTCTCTTATCAGGAGTGCTTCACAATAGGCCTGCCAGGAGGCATAATTGGAATTCTCTAACTTCGGAAACCTTGCCTGCTCCATCATTAAACAGCTCACAGACAGGATCTTGGCAGTTTTCCCAGCTTTTGCTGTCAGCTATGATAAGACACAGACGCTCTGTCTTACACAGTCTCACCAATCAGCCCAGACAGCCTTTCTCAGCTTCAGGGTAAAAGCCTTTCTCCCAGTCTCAGCAAAAAAGTTTCATCAGATAGCAATCAGATAAGAGCTGATAACGATCTGGGCCCATAACCCTTGTTGGATCTTTATCTTGATAAGATAAGATCTGTTGATAAGAAGTGTATGCAGAGTGTTTACTTGATTGCTAAATCTTGTCTTGGCCTTTCGCCGCTCCGGCAGAATTCCTTGGCTCAGCTCCCAGCTTTCCAGCATTCCAGCATTCATTAAGAATCACGGCAGTCCAAGAGTTATCTAACTCTACGTTTATTGCAAATAAGATTACACTGGCGTAAGCAAATTCAGGCATTAGCCTGGCGGATCTCCAGTCCATTTCATGTTTATCAGCTTACATACTTGGCAAGCAAGCAAGCAAAACAGCAAGCGAGCGATAGATAGATCGGCATAGAGTAAAAGGCAAAACGGAAGCCTTTTTACATACTAGCACCCGGACTTTGTATTATGACAACTTCCGAGGCTCTGTCCCCCCTCCCAAGTGGCTACGTGCTTGAAAACACTTGTCGACCTTGCAGCATATCTGCTTGTAGTCCGTTCCCAGGAGAGAGGCAGACACACTATCAGTGTGTTTTGAAAAAATCTTTCCGTACATCCGAGCTGTGTTTCTCTTCACACTTTCTCACAGCTAACAGGTGCTGCCTCCCCTATTTAACTGAGCAGCACACACTGGGCCAGCATTGCAGACAAAAACTTGTGCAACTCCCATCCACGCCTTTGCCCATAATCCTGACTCTTGGACCCTGCTGTGACTCTGCCATACTTCTGGAACCCTGATTTGGACTGACCTGACTCTTACTGTGACTTTTGATGAGCTTCTGGAACTGTGACTTTGGACTGACCTGACGCTGACTACTCTTAAGCCCTCA
The DNA here is from genome assembly GCA_023333525.1 of Aspidoscelis tigris stejnegeri. NCBI lineage: Eukaryota > Metazoa > Chordata > Lepidosauria > Squamata > Teiidae > Aspidoscelis > Aspidoscelis tigris. The sequence goes on along the minus strand of JALMGA010000003.1, from coordinate 44,244,076 downwards.
ACAGACTGCCGTAAGCATGCGTGTGTGTTTGCCTCGCTGCCCTCGCCTGCCTGAGACATGACAGTTTCAGCAGGGCATTTCTTATGACCCTAATAATCTGTTCCAAGCCTGCTTGGTCAGGGAGTGTGTCAAGACATTAGATTTGTGGCCTAAAAGTGCAAGCTGTATTTAATGTTGGCTTTTTGGTGGGAGTAGTTTATGTGGTTTACTCTAATGGCAAGACATTCTTTGCATGGTTCTTCTTATTACAGTACACCAGTTACTGATGGGGCCTGCATGAAGGAGGCTTTTCAGAAGCATTTCTTGATATGGGCAACCCAGCCGAGTTGTGATTGATGCTTGGCCCCTTCTACCTTAAACAGATTGTTTCTATCCTTTTTGGGTTTGGTACACCATGTCAGTCGCACAGGTCTATGGCATGTAATGATCTCCTGTCTAGCTCTTGGAAAGTACAATTTAATGCTAACACTTCAGAAATTCTCTGGAGATGCAGCCAACAGACCCCCTTGGAACAAGCCTGCTTGCTTCATTTCCTCCTTCCTGCAGACCATTGTTGCACACCTATTTTCATCTGTCATGTTGAAGAATATTACTTCCACTGTCTGGTTTTGTTTTTGTCTTTGTTGCCAACAGATTGTTTTATTGGGATGAAAACAGGGTTTTAGTTTTAAATGTCAAAAGCCAGTCTGGCATAAAGGAAAGGTTAAACTTAAAAATTAGAAGATAAAGAAGACAGTCAGATTTCTGTTTATTAATTCTTTAAAACTGGATTGTATGGCTTGTATCTCAAAAACAGGATGTATTAAAGCCATTGTGGTTATTAAATCCAGTCCCTATCATCTGTGCCCTTTCAGGAACAATTAACAAGATAAGCACATACCGTGTAGAAGGAGCTCAGTGAAAGAAGAAAGCGACCAAGAACTATTTTTATCCTAGAGGTGAACATATAATGGTCCCATTGCTTCCTGGGGTCTGCCATAGTCTACACTAGCATGAAGAAATATATAATTCGGAATAAGGCCCAGTGCAGAAAAGTCCCTTGTATAGTACAGTGTTAAGGGTGGTTAATCCTATTATTTCTCTGACTATATGATTTTAATTTTTATCCAAACTTTTTCCTCAGGCATAGAATGAAGTTGCCTTTGCAAGAGATATTATTTGTGATCTGTCACATCTTCATTCTCCTTGGCACTCTAGCTGAAACAAATGTTAGCTGACAGGTGACTGATCTGGACTGGAAACTGTAAGTGTAAGTGAAAAAGGCTGCCTTTCTCTGCTCAGTTAACACTTGCTTTGCCTACAGAAAATAGTAGGTTGGAGCAAATATTGTTGGAAGAAAGAGGTAGGTTTTGTCCATTCCATCTGTGGTCCCAGAGATTACTTCAGTTAGTATGACTGAGTGCTAGTCCTTCTGGAGGCAAAATGGTAGACAGGTCATGCAGTTGTGGAAAACTTGAAGGAAACCTGTTATCTTAAACTAGTTCTGTCTAGATTCAAGCATTTCTTTGAAATAGAATCATCCTTGATTGTCCTGTTGGATGATCTCCTGTAGGGCAGAGTGTCTGTTATTCCTGCTTAGGGTGCGTTCCCAAGGAATAAAAAGTCCGATGAAAATCTTCTTTTGCCTCGGAGTGGCCCCATGCATGGCTTTAATCCGGGCTTCCAGCGCCGCTAGCGGGGAAAATGCACTTTAAAAGAATAGCCGTTTAAAGCAGACTACAATCGTACTTTCCGGGAAGATGCGGGTTTTCAGCGCAGCATTTTCCGTGGAGACGCTTCGTGGCAAAAGGGGCGGGGCTTCTCTCCCAGGCGGGAATTGCCGGCTGGAGGGATCATCTCTCTCTCTCTCTTTTTTGCGTCTCATCCACAGCCAGCCCAATCGCCTATTTCTCGAACTGCACTTTACAGGCAGTCAAAGCAGAGCCTCCTGAAGGATGGATTTGCTCGGGGGGGGGGGAAGGGTGAAGAGTGGGGGAGAGATTGGGGAAGGCGGGAGGGGGACAGGTGAGGGCTTCCTCTGTGCAATCCCCCCCTCCGATTTTGTGATATCACCTTTCAGTGCTTGGCACCGCGGGTGCCAGCTTTGCATGGTTTGTGGTGCCTCCTCGCCAGGACCTTCCTGGCGAGAAGGCACCCAATGAACAGAGAACTTGTAAATTATTTTTCTTTTGGACTTGTAAATGATCGCACGATTGCACGATTGCTGGATGGGGGGAGGCGTTTCAGCAGCTGGAGATCTTGTAAATAGCGCTGGCTGCAGCGCAAGCAGGAGAGACGAACAGAGAACTTGTAAATTTTTATTTTGGACCTGCGAATCAGTGCACAATCGCATGAGCACCCAATGAAACAGCGAGGGGCGGGGAGAAAAAGATGCAGGTAAACAAAACACGCTGCCTTGCGGATGGTCCATGCATTTTAAATGTGTGTTTTGCTGAGCCCCATGGGAACACTTAATTCCGAATTGAACGTGCTTTTCTTAAATCCACTTCGGTAGAGGGGCAATAGAGAGGCAAATAAGTACCATGGGAACACACCCTTAGTCTTTCAGTGGTTTCTAATACTGCTGACCATATTATTTTCCTGAATTGCCCCTATGGATTTGCAGTGGGAGGTATTGGATTGAAGTAGTTCAGATCTTGTCTGTGAGGATAATATCTGTGACTTGGCAGCAAGGCTGTGGGGTACCACTAAGTGCTATTTTCTCACCGATGCTATTTAACATGATGGGAAAGTCCTGGGAGTAGTAATCAGGAGTTTAGGGTTAAGATGTTAATCAGCATACAGATGACACTCAGATTTGCTTCTCCATAATATTAGAATCTGAAAGGTTGTTCTGGACTGGTATGTTTTAATGCTGTGATGAACTGGATAAAGGAGAATAAAGAGGTTGAATCCTGACTATGTGGATATTTTGTAGGTAGGAAGTTTTCAGCATGGCACAGAAGATCAACTGCGTAGCTTGGAGGCACTTCCATCATCATTGCTGCTCTCGAGATCTCAGAGACCTCTGTGGGTGGAAGTTTATTGATGGATTAAGGGGCCAAGATTTCCACAAGAGAGTAGACACTTTCCTTGGGTTTCCTTAGCACAGGGCCAGAAAGTAAATGCTAAAAGATGCAACAGACATGCTGGTCCCAGGTTTCTTCCTTTGTCACAAGAAAAAATTGACAAACTAAAACTTTGTTTTTGACTTAGTTTGATTTTCTTTGTCTTTCCCTTCTCATGTCCAAGAGAGGGAAACTTTACCATCTCTCCTCATGGCTGATTTTTAACTGACTGGATCTTCTTGTCTACTAATCATCTGAACCAACTTCATAACCTCAGGAAATCTGGAGTGAGGTGCCACCAATATGCAGATGATACCCAGCTATCTCTCTGTGCCATCTAAATCAGGAGAGGCAGGTGCTTGACAGGTGCTTGAAGGCAGTAATGGACTGGATGGGGGCCAGTAAATGGAAGCTGAATCCAGACACGATGGAGGTGTTGTATGTCATAGGGTCTTGGGTCTGTGTAGTTGGGAGACACCCTGTCCCCAGTGCAATTGTACTGTTGTGGAATGGACAGGTATGAAATTTGGAGCTGCTCTTGGACTCTGTGCTGACTCCTGAAGCTCAGGTGGAGGGCCCTGACCAAGAGTACCTATTCCCAACTACAGCTGGTGCATCAGTTGAAGCCCTTTTGGAGATGACTTGGCCACAGTTATCCATGCTCTGGTAACCTCCAGATTGGACTATTGGGATGCTCTCTGCATGGGGCCGCTCTTGAAGATGGTTTGGAAGCTGCAGCTAGTGCAGAATGCAGCTGCTAGACTGCTGACTGGGACAGCTGGCCTGATGCAATCATGCCAGTCTTAAAAGAGTTGCATTGGCCGCTGATTTGCTACTGAGCCCAATTCAAGATGTTAAATTTGACTTATAAGACCCTAAATTACTTGGGCCCCAAATATCTAAAGGAACGCCTTCTTCCATATCAATCTGCCCTTGCCTTAAGATCTGGAGGGGAGGCCCTCCTGGTTGTCCTGCCACCCTCAGTAGTAAAATGGATGGGCACTGGAAAGGGGGCCTTCTCAATGATGCTCCCAGGCTATGGAATAGCTCAGGCCCCTTCACTATAATATGTTTAGGCAGGCAGTAAAGACACACATCTTTACAGACACTGTTACTGTTTTAATATATACCGTGGTTGTTTTAATATGTCCTGAGATGTTACTTGCCCTGAGATGTTCAGGTATAGGGCAGGATAGAATTACAAATAATAAATAAAAATAAAATAAATAACCATTTGCAAGGGCTGCAACTTCTATCATTTTGTGGATGTATTTTTCGTTCAACAGACACTGGTTAACACATTTTGTTCGTTTTTTTCTTCAGAAAGTGCTCAGCAATTGGCAAGACACACAAACTTCTCTCACACCCTTTGCCTGTCAGATTGATCATGTTTGTCTGCTTTTGGCAGCAAAACTGCTAGCTGACATTTTGTCACATTGTGTTGTGTTCTTCTATTCTAATGTTTTACTAGATTAATTTTATATTTTGTTTTTATGCTTATAACCTTCCCTGAGACCTTTGAGTATAGAGATGGATGGATGGATGGATGGATAAACAAACAAACAAACAAACAAACAAACAAATAAATAAAGCACATGCATACATTTTGGTCAGTCCCTGGTCAGCAGTGTGTTGGGAGAAACTGAACAGTTATTAGACAAAAACAGTAAAAAATACCGAATGTTGGGGCCCTCGATTTCCATCCAAATGGTACACACACATGATGGACACCCTTTCTCTTGACAAGAGTTATGAAGGGGAATCTGATTCTGCTTTACCTAGAGAGGAGCAGAAATTATCTGATGTTGGTTCTAAAGAGCTCCTAGCTGTGGAACCATGAAATACTAAGCTCTGTAGTACTAATGATTTTTCTCTACTGTTTTCTAGAGAACATAAGAACATAAGAGAGGCCCTGCTGGATCAGCCCACAGCCCATCTAGTCCAGCATCCTGTCGCACACAGTGGCCCATCAAATGCTTATGGGCATCTCAAACAGAAACAAGGACAAACTTTTTCCTGCTCTTGAATCCCAGCAAATGGCATTAAATGTGTCTTGCTTCCCCCCGACCCCAGCCTGAAAGATATACCTAGGCATTCATTCTAGTAGCCATTCATACATCTGTCATCCATAAATTTGTTTAACCCTACCTTGAAGCAACCTAGACTTGTAGCTGTCACCACCTCTTCCGGCAGCACATTCGATAAACTGATGACCCTCTGGGTGAAGAAATACTTCCCTTTGTTGGATCTGACTCTCCTACCCATCAGCTTCATAAAGTGCCCCCTGGTTCTAGTGTTGTGTGATAGTGAAAAGAAGTTTTCTCTATCCATCTTTTCTATACCATGCATAATTTTATATACTTCAGTCAGGTCCCTTCTTAAACGCCGTCTCTCCAGACTGAAGAGGCCTAGACGTTGCAGCCTGGTTTCGTAAGGGAGGTGTTCTAGTCCCTTAATCATTCTGGTTGCCCTTTTCTGCACCTTCTCTAGTTCCACAATATCCTTTTTGAGGAGTGGTGACCAGAATTGTATACAATATTCCAAATGTGGCCTCACCATAGATTTATAAATGACACTTGCTGACTTATTTTCTATTCCCCTCCTAATTATTCCCAGCATGAATTAGCTTTTTTTCGCTGCTGTCGCACACTGGGTTGACACCTTCATGGAACTGTCCACCAAAACCCCGAGATCCCTTTCCTGTTTATAGACATAATTTGGATTCTTGGCCCCAAGCTTCAAACCTTCGTGTTCAATTTCTTTTTTACTGATTTCCTCATTTGGGGGAAGTTTCCCTTATGAAAGTTTAAGGTCTCTGTGTCAGACTTTATTAAGAACTTACTCCCTGTATTTAAGTTGAAGGTTATTGCATTGGGGGCACTGTTCCCAACTGGACCAGCTACAGTGACGTCCTGAGCATTACTTAGGATCAAGTCCAGGACTGCATTTCCCCTGGTTGGTTCCATGACCATTTGCTCCATGGAACAGTAGTTTAGCAGGTCTAGGAATTTTCTCTCTCTTTCCTGAGTTGAACAGGAGTTCACCCAGTCTATGTGAGGATAATTGAAGTCCCCCATTATAACTACCCTATCTTTATGGGATACCTCCTTTACCTCTTTCTCCAATTGTTGATCTCCTTCAGGTATATGGTTGGGAGGATGGTAGCATGTTCCTATTGTTAGACTTCCTTTTTGGCTTGGTATTTTTACCCACAGTGCTTCTGTGGAAGAGTCAGACTCACCTGGACATTCCAGTTCATAAGATTCTATCTCTTCTTTAATATACAAGCTACAGGCTTGGCATCAAAACTATCAGATGGTTGAAACTGACCACTAGGCTCTTGAGTGTAATTGCCTCCTTTAGTGTTAAATATCACTGGCCCCATCTTCACGGCAACCTTATCTCGAATTCAAAACGTTTTGAGTTCTCCTTGGCCAGACGGCAGTTCGGCTTAACACGCTTTTTCTGTGTCAAAGCATGCCAAACCGTTTTGAATCTCAGACCTGATTTCAACTGGTCTCACTCCGAATCGTGCGTCAATACGTGTTTCCTTTTTAACTGTGTGGACAGTACCGTGTTAAGGGATGAGATTTCGTGTTCAGGGTGTCCCTCCCCCAATCGCACTGCATTGGGGGGGGGGGATGTTTCCCTGCCTGATCTGAAGCAAAAACTTTTTTCGGATCGCTTCTCTTGCAAGCCTGAACTTCTTGGACCAGCCTTCACACAACAGCGCTACAGTGTAGCAAGGGAACAACTTCACTCATGATTAACAATGTTGCAAATTTGCACAATTTCAGAAGTTCAGACCTTTAGAAAGTGAAAGGAAGGGAAGCAGCTGAGATTCTGTATTAATGTTTAAAGGAATGGGGCTTTACTTGCTGCTGCTGCTGTGTGCCCTGAGCAATGAAAAAGCCCCTCGGTCCCCTCCAGCCCAGCCTCTCGGCGCCAGGGAAGCATGGGTGGGAAAGGGGGATCCAGATTTCTTTGATGGGGGTGATGAGGGAAGAGCACAAAGCTGGAAGAAAAGGGGGAGGGAAAGGTGGTGCAGAGGAAAGGAGGTGGAGAGCTGCACAGCCATGAGGGAGAGGTCTGATCTCTGTTACTTTGAACTAAGTGAGAGGAGCTGATCCTGGGAGGGAACAGCAATCAGAGAGAGGGGGTGGGCACCATGACTGGCAATGGGCAGGGAGGACAGGATTGCCATGGGGACTCCAAGGATTGAATCCGAGATAAGGGTGCCATCCGGATGCCCTCGGGATGCGGATGAATCGGATCAAGTTGAAAGCCGTGGAGACAGTTTCATTCCGGTTCAATTATTTCGGTTTCATTAATCCGAATTAAGGCATGCCGTGTGGATGCAGCCACTGTAGCATCACAGAGCTCTTCCATTATCATATCTATGCACATATGTGGAAGTCCTTTGTTAAATGGTGCAAACACAATAAACAGGATGCTTTGAAAAGGTCTTTTTCCATTCTGGAATTTATGCAGGTTGGACTATTTTCTAGGCAGAACATTAATGCTCTTAAGTATCAGGTTTCAAATCTTTCATAGGTTATCAGCATAACTGGAGGATCCTTTCTATTATCTGGTAAGATGCTTCTTATGAGAAGCCAAAGCCATGTGATCACCAGATAGACATATGTTCCCATCCTAGCACTTGAACTTGGTGCTTCGTGTTCTCATGGTTTCTGCAGGAACTTCTGAATGAAAGCTGGTTATTTAGATCCATTTCGGTTTAGATTTGGGTCTGGCAGTACAGTGAAATAACTTCACTTGCCTAGCTGATGAAGATAATTATATCCTTTCTTTGTTCCATCTCCTAGTCATGGTATCCTGCCAGAATGGTTTCATGGTTTGAGAACTAAGGGGCTTTATTAATGTTCATAGCAAATAGCCTTCTGCTCATTCCATCATGTTTGAACTGTAAGTTCTGTTTTGTCGTATATACTTCTGAAATGTGTTATCAATATGTAGGCGATGCCCAACCCTTTCCATGCCATCCAGCAGAAAGACTATTCAAATGCTTAATGTGTGATCTTATCTGTGATACAGTGGATGGGAATAAGTAATCTGCAACTGAATCAGAATGAAGTTAGTTGAATAGTGACTGGATCTGGAAGTTGGATGCAGTGTCTTCCCCCTGTGATTGCTCTGGAGGGAACTCTTGATTTTTAGCTTCACATGTGGCCAGTATATCTTCAGTAACTCAGCACCCTATTTTGAGCCATGGTTGGTTGGCCAGCAGTATCCATTCCTGGACCCAGTTAGTTTTGATTTAGCGATTTATTGCTATGATTGCATCCCGTTTGGATTATTACAAAGTGGGCTTGAAAATGAACTTCTGTAAGTCTCATTTAATGCAGAATGAAGCTGCACGTGGCAGTATTTTCAGACTGCACTGAAGTTGTCCTGGGGATGCTGAATTGGCTACTAGCCAACTAGTGGGCCTGCTCCACTTCTGTTTGTGCTACAGCACTGTAAAAGGGTGTGGAACTCAGTTTTTGAGAGACTACCTGTTTCTGACGTGCATCTCCTGGACTTTACAATTTGGGGGATGAGCCTTTATGCCAGCTGAAATCAAAGCTATTCTTTCAATCTTTAGGAATCTCCTGAAGACATAATATTTTCACACAGCCTTTAGGGAGAGGGGAAAGATTTGACCCTTGCTGTGCGGTTTATTTTATTCTTCTGTGTTCTGACTTTTTACAGATGCTTCATTGTTTTCTGAGTATGTAGATTCTAATTTTCTTACAGTGTTTTCTCCCTGGTGTTTCTGAAGCAATGTTGTGATAGCAAACATGGTTAAGCAAGCCTGCTAATCATTGCCATGATTATGACCAGTGGTGGCTGGTGTGGGTGATCCAATTAAAGCAAAGATTTGCTAGTGTTACACGGAGGTCAAAGGAGCCTCACAAAGCAGATCTCAGAGGGAGGAAGTGGTAATGATGCTAGATGAATTACGGCCCACTTGCATGGTTCCTCTGAAGCAGTATTGTTCCCAAATTATAATATTCTCATGTTTATGCCTTGTCTTTTTTGTAAGGAACTTGTTATCTATCCTCATTTTTTAATCTTATATTAACCTTGTGAGGTGTGCAAAGCTCCATGTGAATAAAGAGGATTGGTGCTAAGTGAACTTGGAATATATATCCATTTTACTTTTTGTTTTAATTCTAGCTTTGATAGCAGTGGAACAGAAACTAGTGTATATTGCAAGTCATTAGAGCTAGTAAGATGTGAAGCCACTGGAAAATGCCCTACAGACCTAAGGGAGGAACATGTCAAGCAGTTGGAATGGGGTTGGAGGCAATATTTGAGCTGGCTGGTATTTGAAAAGCTCGATGCTAAAGCAATTACCGTAATACTCTTGTTTAGTCACAACTTGATGCATAAGCTGACTGGAAGCCACAGTTGCTGTGTTTTTTTTTGACAATTTCCTGACATTTATGCACGCTGCACATTAGTCTGCAAAAATAAACTCTCCATGAGGAAACTAATTAGCTCTTCTGAGGTTGGGGTAACTCCTCAATCTTCACCTACAGATATAGAAAAAATATAATGTTTGCCTAAATCCAAATAAGACTAGGTTTTATTCTAGTTATTTACAAATTGATTCTTCAAGTTCCATCAGCTTTTTACCCCTTTCTAACCCCTTGAAAGAATGATTGTCTAACCTGATTTTCTCTACATTACATGACCAGAGAAAAAACTGATTTTCTCTGTTTGAGGGAAGATTGGCTTAGAGTTGAATAGGATGCCCTGTTAAGAAGGCTCTAGCATCCAACTGAGCACTTGAATCAGTTCTGGAGAAGCACAAGGAGGACTGAAGTTACCTTTAGTAGTTGGACCTCAGGCAGAGATCCTGCTTTAATGTGTACACATATTCTACTCCCCTTTCTGCCCCAGTAACACATACAGTGACTCATTTTTAACCTTTCGTTTATTGATATCTGTTGGTTGTTCAAGGATGTTGCTATGTCTCAATTCTCTTTTTGAATACCACCACCATCAATGGGCAAAATATGTGCCCAAGATATGAAACTGAATCCAGACAAGACAGAAGTACTATGTGTCACAGGGTCCCGAGTCCAGGAAGTGAAGAGGGATCTGACTGTGCATGGAGTTGCTTTGCTCCAGAAAGAAAAAGTGCATGATTTGGGGGTGCTCCTGGATTTTTCAGTGTCACTTAAGACCCATATGGAAGTGCCAGGAGTGCCTGCCTCCATCTCCAACTTGTTCACCAGCTTTGATCCTTCTTGTATAGGGATAACGTGGTCACATAGATCCAATGCTCTGGGAACCTCCAGATTAGACTACTTTATTGCACCCTTTGGGGGTGGCTACCCTTGAAAATGGTCTGGAAGTTGAAGCTAGAGCAGAATTCAGCAACTCAGCTGCTGATGAGAGTTTCTGGCTGGATGCACATCACACTGCTCCTAAAAGATCTGCACTGATCCATGCCCCCGCCATGCCCCCCCGCTGCGCCGCCGCTGCTGTGAGGAGAGAGCGGCTGCGGCGGCGGGTGGCAGTTGCCTTCGAGGCAGCAGTGGGAGCATCCCCGGCGGCGGTTGAGGCGAGGCGAGCGAGGCAAGGAGGATGGCGGCGGCAGCGGCGATGAGTGTGGGCAGCCCCGAGCGGCTGGGCTGGCCGCTGAGGGTGGGCGCCCGCCCGGTGCTATGCCTGCCTGCCTGCCTGCCGGGCGGCAATGGTGGTGAAGGGCGCCAGACCCGCACCGCCTGGTGCCTCGCCGCCCACCCCCTTCGCTCGCTGGAATCCGGCGTCGCCCCCCCCCAAGGAGGAGTTGCAGGTCGGGGAGGACCGAACGCGACGCCAGCAGCCCTGGCCCCGCCCCTGGCCCCGCCCCAGGGGTCGTGGCATTAGCCACGTTGAGAACCGCTGATCTAGAGGTTTGTCTACATTGCCTGGTTTTCAGCGACTGGTTAAAACATACCTGCCAGGCAAGGAGGGTGGAAGGGTGACTTCTATTTTTTAATAGTGTCTTAAGAATCCTGTATACATTTTAGTTTTTTTTATCATTGTGACCCTCCATGGGACATTTTGGTGAAGGGTGGAATATAAACTGTTGATCTAAGATGGGTTTGAATGAGTCTGTTTGAATGCCTTAAATTCTTATTCTAAATGTGTTTAGTTGTGATGGTTTTATTGTAACCTGTCCTAAGTTTAGGGCATAGGAAGGATAATTTAAAAACAGATGAATGATATTTATCATGGCACCTTTGCTCTGGTGTATTAATTTTGTTTGTTTACTTTTAAAAGCATGGATTAACCCACCCACTCTGAAGAAATCTAGTCTTAGCCAAAATGACATAGAGTAACACAAAACTGTCCTTTCTAAAGAGGATTTTAAAGGCTATTATAGGGTGTTTTTCCACTGTCAAAAAGTACCCATTTTTGCACCCATTAAGGACCCATTTGGGTGTGAGCTGTGATGACCCTATTTCCACCATTTGAATTTGGGACCAATTGTCTCCTCTGCTGTGGGGGAAATCCAGCTCAAATGGGTACTTTCTGCCCTTTAATCTGGATTTTCTGTAGACCCCATTAATGGGATCTTCTGCCAGAAAATCTGGATTAAAGGGAGCCTGTTTCCACAGGAAATAGGCAATAGGGTCTACAGGAGGCTAGGGGGAGGGGATGCACCCATGGGGGGGGGAGCCCTTAAGTCCCAGCTTCGGAGTCATTTCAAAATCATTCTGAGGTGACTCCAAAGACCCTCCGAAGAGATCGGCAGAGACTTCGAAGCCTCTCCGGAGTCCCTTCGGAGCGCCTCCAAAGTCTGCGCTGATCTCTTTGGAGAGACCGGCAGCGAGACTCTGAAGTCCCTCCGAAGCTATCAGCAGAGGCTTCAGAGTCTTGGCGCCGGTCTCTCCAAAGAGATCAGCACAGACTTCAGAGGTGCTCCGAAGGGACTCCGGAGTGGCTTCGAAGTCTCTGCCGATCTCTTCGGAGGGACTTCAGAGGGGAGTCTGCGCGGTCTGCACTAATAGCTCATGGACCGCACTGACAGCTCCGGAACTTCTCTGAAGTCCTTGGTGATCTCTTTGGAGGGACTTCGAAGTCATTTCAAAATGTTTTTGAAATGACTCCAAAATGACTCCGAAACTGGAACTTCAGAGATCGCATCCCCCTATCCCCAGAAACACCTGGGGTGATGGACCGACCCCTTGGGGATTGATTCGGATTCCCCATATGGGTGCAAAGGTGTTTCCACGGCAGGGGGGTTAGCACCCATTGCTAATGGGTGCTACACCTCCTGTGGAAACACATTGGGTGATTCCCTTAATCCAGATCTACTAGATCCGGATTAAGGAATGTACCCATTCTTTAGATCCGGATCTTCTTAGATCCGGATCTAAGGGCTGCAGTGGAAAAACACCCAAAAATGATTTGTCAAAAGACCCTTAAGTGGCCCTTTAGTGTGTAGCCTACGTTCAGAAGAATTATTCGACCTGAGTAAGATGGCTCCCATGTTTTCCTGTGCTTCCTGGTTTGTGACTGAAAAATTAGGGATGGGCAAAAAAAGATTCATCGCCTTTGCAGCTTGTATGAATTGAAAAGCTTCAAACCTTTGGGTTCAAATAGAACATCAGCTATATTCAAATGTGGACATTTGCATGCAAAGTCAAAGCTTTTGTGCATTCATTCAAAGCTTTGTTACATTTGCAAAGGTGAATTTGTGGATTCTGACCAGATTCTGAGTGGATTTGGAACAGATTCAGAATGGATTTGGAGGTGCAACTTGTGGTGGCCATGATCAGCCGGAATTTGATGAACATTCAAAGCAAATTCTAAGGCTAGCACATTCGAAGTGGCTTCATTTGCACAAATGCAAAGTTCTGTCCCATTCACTTCAGTATGCAAATAGGGAAAAAATCATGCACATCCCTATGAAAAAGCTGTGAAAACAGTCCTAAACAAGCATTGTAACCAACAATAGGAATTTCACGATCTTTTCTTCATCTTTCTACTGGGCCTTATTCTGGGTCATATCCTGGAATAGGAACTTGCCATCTACATATTAGTGCAGACTAGAAAGGGACTATTTTGTTTATGTCTGATGTTGACCTCTATGAGATTTGTGGAAGGATTATTATTTTATTAGCACATGTTCTTATCATGCGTAATTTCTATGGTTGGTAGGTCATGCCATTGACTTGTTGCTACTTCTTGTTGGAACTATAAAAGCAGAGTAGTGAAGAACCTGACAAGCCACAATATATTCTCTGTTAACCTTTATTAGTCATACACTGTCTAGACTTGCTCTAGTATTACCATTCTGCATTCTTCCTTTAGTAGACTTCTAATTGTTTCAGTATTGACCTCTGGAAAACCCTCTCTTGCAGTTATGGGTGCCTTTTTGCTTTGAGTCTCTCCCCCCCCCCTTAACCATCTTAAGAGGGGCAAGTCATTTGTGGTTGTGTAACACACACTAACTGATAGTATTCACTGAAGAGTGGGCTGAGATCATCCAGGCTGTCTCATTCTAGGCAGATGTGACTCTTCGTGCCCCCTAGGGGATAACCAGCTAATGGTTTGCCCCTAAAGCCATGCAGCTTTTAATAGTCCCTTCTGAAAATGAACAGAGCGGCAGTGGAATCATATGCTGCATTGTGATAACATAATGCTCTTACAAAGCTATTCATTATACAAGCTTCTTTGGTGGACAAATTAGACATGCAGAATTTTGAGGTTTTGCCTTATTCAGAGTTTAATTAATTTAGTGTAATAAGCTGTAAGCGTATTAATAGCAACAAAATACATTGTTCTCTTATCTGAAATACTTAGATGAAGGCTATAAGCAATGTCTTTTTAAAAATGAAAGCATTAACAGTGTTGAGTGTAACATTTTTAATTTGTAGTAATATTTATATAAGCACAAAAGTTAATTCTTTTTTGGTACTAGAAATCTTAGTAGTACTTGTTGCAGGAATATATTGTAGACTCTAAAAACATAGTTATTTTTTGGCATATATGTTCAATAGACAACTGGCTTCTGCCACTATCCACCAATGTTGGCTTGTGTTGGTATCGTTTCTTAAATACCTGAAAAATATTGAGATTTTTCTGTCCATCCTGTCTCAGGCTGAGATGAAGCATTGAGTGAGTTATAACTCTTCAAGTTCTGGTGCCGTCCCCAGCCATACACCAGCACTTGAAGTGTTGATGACCTGGACCAGGCACAACATATTGCCATGGCAATGGCTGCAGCAACATTGGGTATACTCTGATAAATTGCTATTGTGATTGTCCCACGGTGCACAACTGCATAGCTACACTGCTACACTCACTTGCGGTCTTGTCTACAGATCATAAAGACTGAGGCAACATAAGTAAGCTCTAGAATGGCGGCACTGGAGTGTGTGAACAGTCTTCCCCAGGAGTGGCTGAGACCACTCCACAGAGGTAAGAGTAAATAAACCCTTTATGACCCTCATAGCTATTCCTTCTGCCACTCCTTGCCTTTTGCCTGGTGCAACACAGGCTGATGACAGAATGTGGCTGAGTGCATGCCCTAAATATTATAATGTTGGAGCTTTGGCATTACATTTCACCCTTTCAGCCCCATGGCATTATTCAGATATAAATCCTAGAATGATGGTCTGCTTTCCTCATATTAACATGGTCCCGCCGCCCTGTCCATCTGCTTTGCATGAATCGGGGGACTGAGATATGGTTCCAAAATAACTTTGGGCCTCTTTAAAGATTAAAGAGGTCTACAACTTGACCAATGCCCATATTCTGGATTGTGGAGGGAATGCAGACAGTATGCCTTTAAAGGCTGGAATGTGCTGGGGGACATGGTGGGAATACATTCCAGGATGCACAGCTGGAAATGGTGCTGGAAGTAGCATGCCACCAAAAATAGCTCTCCCAGAAAGTTTGAAAGCCAAAAACCCTACCTGCTTATAACATTCCAGCAGTTCAGCAGATCTTGAAAATATGTCACTGCTTGGGTGGTGAGGATTTTGAATGCAGTTTTGTGGCTCACCACTTGGCAGACCCATTTGAATATGTCAACTTAAATTTGAAGCTGCCATATACTTAAAATATGTGGTTCTGGAAGTTGGAACTAGCACAGAATGCTGACCAGCATTTCTGGCTTAGATACACATCACACCAGTCTTGAAGGAACTGCACTGGTTATCTGTTCAGTACTGAGCTGAATTCAAGGTGTTGACATTGACATAAAGTCCTAAATCAGTGGTTCTCAACCTTCCTAATGCCGCGACCCCTTAATGGAGTTCCTCATGTTGTGGAGACCCCCAACCATGGGGGTGGGGCAGCTGGGAGGTGGGAGGAAAGGGCGGTGGGAGACTCGTCGCGACCCCTCTGAAAGGGTAGTTCGACCCCCAAAGGGGTCCTGACCCCCAGGTTGAGAACGACTGTCCTAAATGATTAGACCTCTCAATATCTGAAGGAGCAGCTTCTTCCATATAAACCTGCCTGTGCTTTTCGATCACAAAGCAAGGACCTCAGAAGTACACGGGGTTGCAAAACTTGAGAGGACCTTTGCTGTGGTGCCCCCCAGATTTTGGAATAGCTTTCTGCTGAGGTTTGTTAGGCACCAGAACCATATATTCCAGCGTATAAGATGACTGGGCATATAAGACGGCCCCCAACTTTTCCAGTTAAAATATAGAATTTGGGATATACTCGCCGTATAAGAAGATGACACCCGGCGTATAAGATGACCCCCGACTTTTGAGAAGATTTTCCTGGGTTCAAAAGTAGTTTTATACACCAGAATATACAGTATACAGTTTTTGGCACCTGGTTAAAATGCACCTCTTCACCCAGAACTTTGATGTTTAGTTTTCTTTTAGACCTGGGTGGGGGGAGGGCAGGCGAGTTTAATTTTATAAGGAATTTTAATTATGTTTAGCTGTTATAAACTTTATCTTGTTACAGTTGTGGTTCACCCTGGGACCTTCTGGTGAATGGTTCAAGATTATAGAACCAGATAGCTCCTAAACCTTGCTTTTCATTTGAAAGCTAGAACTGTCATAGCCTACAATTGCAAATGCTTATGTACAGAATCATTCCTCAAGTCTTTTTTTAAAAAGTTGTGTAGATAATCTATGAGTGGGGGCTCTCTTGTAACCTTCAGATGAAGGTACAAAGGCAAGGAAAGTGCAAAATCTGTCAGCAAAGCCCCATTTTCTCTTCTTCTAGCCACCCTTCATAGATACATTTGTTTATAATTTTTAAAGCATGTTGATATTTAAATATTTCCCTTTGTTTTATAGAGAACTTCATCAAAATTTCTTGGGCGTTTCAGAAATTCTGCTTTTCAGGTTAGAATTACCAGTCCCTGAATTCTGTTTTAATACTTATTGTCCAGGCTGTGGAAAGCACCAATTAGTGTGTAATCTCTGGAGAAATAGCTTCAGAGTACAGAAAACAAAGAACGGCCTTTCCTCTTGGTGGAGACTTAAATTGCATTGATCCACCATATTCTATGCAGCATACAAAGTGATTTTTATTTATTTTAACTAATTAGCCAGCCATAAAAGTTCAAGCTGGGCTCTTGGTGTCAAGCTGAGCTCTTTCATCTCACAAACCATCAATTCGTATGTTGTTTTCATAGAAAAAAGTTTATAAATGCTTCCCATGCAATTGGATTATTATCTTTATATTATATCCAGAGCTCCAGTGCAGGACTTAAAGAGTATGGCAGAGAGGCAGGTTTCTCCCATTGCAAAGTGATGTAGCAATTCTTCCAGGACAGCAATTAGTCTTTAATCAGCATCAAAGGGACACATATATATGACTGAATTTACAGCTAGCTAGGAAGTAATGCTTCAACCTCTTTCCATTTACATCATATTGATGAAGCAGCTTAATGCTGTTAAAGTGGTCTGGATAAACAAATCCTTTCTATGAAACGTATAATTTTGTACTTTTCTTTTGTGAGACCCAGCAATCAGTTTAGCTTCACAATATTTATGAAAAGATAATTGGAGGCCATTGTTCAGCTCTGCCGCTCTTCAGCTATGCATTTATGCTGTTAAACCAAGCAGACCACTGGCGTAATGTTTTATCTCTCCCATGGATCTCGTACAGTGTAATATATGTGTTTGAAAGTTTAATGCAGATGAGCTGTCAGAAATCTAAATAGGCTGGTGTCTAAAATTTATACATTTAGAACTGAGATTGAAAATATCTCCCTTGTTCCTTTTTTTGATGGTCTTTTCCAGCAAATAATGGTCTTTAGTAAGGATGGCAGTGTGCCTCTTGGATCATCTTCTTTCAATGGCTCAATACCTTTTAGAATTGCAAATGTATTTATAACCCAAACGTTAAAGGGTTTCCAAATGTTACATAGTATGCGATGTATATTTAGTAGTGTCAATATATCCCAAAAATACTGTATTTTCTGGCATATAAGACTACTTTTTAACCCAGGAAACTCTTCTCAAAAGTCGGGGGTCGTCTTATACAATGAGTGTCATCTTCTTATACTGCAAATATATCCCAAACTCTATATTTTAACAGGAAAGTTGGGGGTCGTCTTATACGGCCAGTCGTCTTATACGCCGGAAAATACGGGTACGTTTTTATATCATTAGTCTTTTATCAGTCAAAGATTTCTGTGATTTTTGTTGAGAACAAACTTCATCCATATTCCTGAGAATAACACATGAACAAGAAAGTAATCCTTTAACCCTTGCCGGGAGGCTGGGCACCATCTTGCCAGAAGACTGTGTATCTCATACAGAATTGGTTTTAACACAGTCTTCTCTTGAGCCTCTTCCTAAGGTTCCTCTCTGATCCCATTCTATGTAACAGCTATTTTTGCTATCGTTATGTCACCAGGTGAGCACCTGAGATTTACACATTTTTGGTCAGGTTAGACCTGGGTGAGTTTGGTCCAGATTTGGTCTCCCTCAGGGCTCACATCACTCTCATCCCTAAGGTGTATATACCCTTCCACAGTTATCAGTCTTCCCTTTCAGTCCTGGGGAGGTTCATGGCCTATAGAAATGGTGGCACGCCTTAGTTGTTAAGTGGGCCTTGTGGATTTACATAAGTAGGAAAGCAGCTTTCTGTAGGTCAGACTCATTTGGTAGTGGGCTGAATCAAAGCTTGCAGTGTCCTGTCTTGTAAAGCATTCAGGATTGGTCTTTACCCCCAGGGCCAACAGTATACTCTACCAGGGCTATGGAAGTAATGGAGGCCTTTATCCCCAATACTTCTGACTTAGATGTTTGTAGAGCAGCCACATCATCAAGGCACTGTAGTTTAGATTTGTTCAGGTCAGTGGAAGCATGAAGACCTCTGGATGTTTTTTCCCACATGTCTAAGATGCTGAAGGCCTCAGTTCCTTCCTTGAAGGTTAGACTGAGTTATGGCAGAGTTGGAATGATTCTGTGTCAAGTTGAAGGGTCTGTGGGCTTATTCGCCTTGTTTCTATCCACAGTCTGACAGGATTGTTGAAAATGGGCCAGAAAGGGCCAGAGAATGTGGGATGGATCTTCCTTTTTTTTTCTGGTTTCCACTACTTGACCCATTTAGTCTCACAATTTTTTGGAAGTTTATGATGTACTCTCTAAAGCAATTGTTGTGGACAAGATGACATAGGAGCTCAGTTGTTCCTAGTTGTGTAGGATTAGGTATTTTCTCAAGTACTTAGATAATTAAAATCTAATAAAACTGACCTGAAAAAACTTGACTTTTTAAGATTGTTCACATCAAGTCCTATAACACAAGCACATTGCTTTCTCTGGCCACGTACTTATCAATTTCAAGTTTTGTAATCTAAATGGGAAAAGGATAGTGTACTGTATACAGTAATTTCTGCAAAAAGAGAACAAAGTTGTTTAGTTATAATGATTTTGAATGTTCCTTTCTCCGCCTCATTTGTAATATTCTGTGTTCATTCAGTTTTGGTTCAGCTGCATCAGTTTTATAAACACACAATTTGTTTTCTTGTCTTGATGCACCCGTTGTTTTTTCTAGTTTTCAGACCATGACCAGGATACTGAATACAGAGCACACATTTATTTTTTGCTTGGGTGAAAACACTGCCTAACAATAGAAGGTGCTTTTGACATCATTATTAGGAAGACAGATGCACATAAAATGTATTTATGCTATAAACCCACTGTATACAGAAGGTAACATTATTAACCCTCTGAATTTAATAACTTGGAAAAATTTGCATAATGCTCCAGTAATAAAAACAGTTTCAAAAATCTTGCTACAGATTTAAAAGTTCTCAAAACACCCCAAACTCCTCTTTGTATTGGACTTTTCCTAAACCACACAGCTTTTAATACTTTTTCTATAAAACTACTTCACACTTTTTCCTTATTATAAGAAGTGGTATATAAATATTTTCAATAAATAGATAGCATGTCTGTGGTTTCTCTAGTATGTGACACCTAAGCCATTATTACTGTTCTGTAATAAATAAAAGAAATGGGAACTTGTGAATGCAATTAATCATTACACTTCATTGCTCCAGAAATGTTTCATCTTTTCTTGAAAATATATGGAGACTTGATCTTTCTTTCTTTCTTTCTTTCTTTCTTTCTTTCTTTCTTTCTTTCTTTCTTTCTTTCTTTCTTTCTTTCTTTCTTTCTTTCTTTCTTTCTTTCTTTTCAGTAGCTTGTTGATGATGTGCTTTAACTCATGCAGATTTTGATTGGGATAGTTAAGAAACAGCTCATTTCCACAACCCATAGTTAAAATTAATCACATTTTAGAATTCTGGACACAACACAGTAAACTGTGACTAATCAAAAATAGGAAGAGGGTCATCAGTTTATGGAATTTGCTGCTAGAAGAGGTGGTAACAGTTACCAGTCTAGATGGCTTTAAGGTATAGTTAGACAAATTTATGGATGACAGATGTGTCAATGGCTACTAGAATGAATGCCTAGGTGCATCTTTCAGGTGGCGGGGGGGGGGGGACGCAGGATGCTTGCAATGCCATTTGCTGGGATTCAAGAGCAGGAAAAAGTTTGTCCTTGTCTCTGCTTGAGATGGTGGGCCACTGTGTGCGACAGGATGCTGGACTAGATGGGCTATGGCCTGATCCAGCAGGACTTCCCTTATGTTCTTATAATCCCATGTTTTATACCCTATCTGGACACTGCCTTGTCCAGTCATTTATTCCCCATATGAACAAACAGCCTAATCACAAACATATGGTTAGGAAATTGTTATGGGATTGGTTTTAAGCTGGTTACCCTGTATGCATTTAGGTAAAGAAGACCAGCTTGCAATAATTAATAGTAAAAGTTCCATTTTATTCAAATGGAGCTCAACTTAAATTTCTTCTGATGCAGTAGAAAACAGGTGAAACAAACCCTCCTCTAAAGAATAAACTTCCCCATACAAATGGGCACTTAGTGTGTCATCAGGAATGCTCAGGAGCAAACAACAACTTCTTAATTCAGCCTATTGTGTGTTCTCTGGTAGCAGCTTACACTGAAACAGTTAGTGGGCAGCAGTCCCAAGGCCCAGGCAAAGAGAGAGCAAAACAATTTAGAGAAATATAACATCCCTCTTCCAAAGTCCAGGCATGTTGACTTGACCATTCCGACACTCATTTCAGTGGATTCTGGCATTTTTCTATCAATCTCTGAAATCCTTTACAAATTAGAATTATCTCCCATGGTGTAGTGATATGAGATAGTGATGAAAGACAGAAAGAGAGTTGATAGTTAAATTGTTTTAAAAGCAATAACTGATAGGAAGCTGTTCTGGGCTGTAATATATTGGTATTGTGTGCAAAATAGATGGCATAAATTATAGCACAAATGTTACGGAAGGGCAATCGATATGATGTTGGTTGCCTTTGTGATGTTTATCAGAAATCTTTGTAGGAATTGTTTAACAGGAAGATATTTATTCATCCTGATACAATGATGTTTGCAAAAAGTTGCCGGGTACAAAGTGTCATGGTGGATCTGATAAAATGCTGATGAGATTAAATTAATGATTGTTTGAAATTGATTTGCTTCTGTTTATGGGCAATGTTTATGAGTAATACAGACCACTGGCTTAGAAGGTTTTAAAGTGGTTAAAGAAAGATACTTAAGCCAAGCTTTATTGATTCTTCTGAATAAAACAGAAGTGGTTGCCTGTCACTTCTTTTGGGAAGATCCTGAGATTAAGCTGAGGCCCTTTGGCATGTAAAAGAGAGAGTCTGCCACTGTGGTTCAGCCTTCCCTGTTTTTTCAGGGCCTTCCATGAATTTATGGAGGATTTTTGGATCATCACTTCTTCAATGTTTAGATGCTGTATGACCTGACATATCACATGTTGAAATACAAACAACAGTGGAAAGGGACTGAATGTATTTTGAAAATATAGATTTCTGGCACCTTCTTGGTGGTTGTATTTGTGCCAAGTAAGCACAGTTTTGTTATGAAAGACACATTTGAAATGATCAGTTATGAGCTGTGAATACTGTCTTTATTGCTCTGTGTGTTTACTAAAGCTATGTAATTTGCTTCTATGTTCAACCGTATGATTATGGAATAAAAGCATTGCTCTAAAAAAGCTGATGTGTTTGCTGATAAGGAGTGGCTATAGCAACTGCCTGGAAAGCAGAAGGGCACAGGAAGACAGTGAAAAACAACAAAACCTTCAAATTGCTAGATGGCATAATAAATCACGGGAAACAACAGCTACTGCGCACGTTTCAGACCATGCCTTGTTGTAGTTTGAACCAGCTGGCCTTGCTCATCCAGACCCAATGATTTGAATCAGGCAAGGTTAGTACAGAAAGGCTCTTAGGTGTAGCTGGGCCCCAAAAGCTAGTTCCTAGTTTTGTATTCTGTTAGGTGCCCAAGAAAGTTGCTTCTTTTACTATCTGAGACTCAGGACTGAAAGGTGGTGTTCTTGTTATTGCCTGTTATGGGTTTGGGTTTAAATGTAATGAGCTGCATTTTTGTGTATGTACTGTGGTGGTTTGCTCTGTCATGTCCATTTTGAGGAAGTATAGATGTGCATGAACTCTGGGTCTAAGGTTCAATGCAGATCAAACCAACCCTCCCTGAGTTTGGTTCAGTCTAGAACTTGGATTGAACAGTTCATGAACAGTTAAGAGGTTAAAATAACAACAACAGTAATGATGATGATTATACCACCATTGGGAATACATTGAAAAAGTCCTATTTAAAGTATAAGAGTTGTGTTTGAAGAAGAAACCCTAATTTCATTTGGATCAAATAAAAAAGTTTGATTGAACTGTTTGAATTCCAACAGAATTTGCACATCTCAACAAGGAAGACAAAAAATAAATGTTATAATAACCTAGTAGATGGCCTACGGTGGCAATTCCCAGGCCTTCTATTGGCAACTCTACCCCCCCCCCGAAAAAAGCTCTGTGTCTCTTTAAAAACAGTTTTATTCTGTACACTGTCTTGAAATAATGCGTGATATAAAATTTCCTATAGTAAAATTCAACAAATTTGATCAGCCCATGCTGACTGACAACTGGAGCCAACATATTCTGTGAAGGTGTAGTTGTGTATAAACAGTTGGTGAATTTTAATGGTTTTTTTCATCACTGGATCCTGTTGTTTTCAGGCAACAACGTGGCTTATGCTAGAAAGAATCAAAACAAATATTGGTTGAAATTTATGGACATATGTCAGTTGCCTTATCAACAGGGAGTAGAATTCTGTAAGAACTGAACAATCCCCCCACCCCATTTTTCTGCTTGACTGTTCTAGCCTGAGTCTGTTCAGCAGACTGGGAATATTGCCATAGGTTTGTCATGCCACATGCCCTTTGGGCTGTCTGACTCTGCTGGCAGCTTTCACACTGGTCTTGTGCTTACAAGCAGAAGTCTACTCAGCTTGTTTTCATGCCTAAGCCTTTTCTCTGCAATACCTTTGGAAGTTTCCCAAAGACTGTCATGATGTGTATATTTAGAATGAATGCATTTTAACATTATGAAATCTTTAATTACCTCTCACGGATGTACTCCCTCTGGAGTGTGATTTCAGTCAAACCCTACTTTCTCACATCCTGGGTTAATGCCGCTGCTGCTGCTAGTGCTGCTGTTGTTATTATTAAATAATCTTCAGGGTACCAGATTTTTATAATGTTTACACTTAGAAGTTATCCTTCCACTATTGTGGCCAGGGTGACATAATAAAGCACATATAATAAAATCTAACTGCTAGGTGGTATGCAGAAATATTGAAACTGTCATACTGTAGATGTGTCATAGTAAAGCACATTAACTTGCATCAAAGTCATGTGTAAAGACTGTGCTTTTCTATTTCTTAGGAAAATGCATGGTGTAGATGAGATAGTGGGGTTTTTTATGTTTCAGAATTGGCAAAGTCAGTGGACCCTTATATAATATCTAAAAATGTAGAATAGTGCAAAAAACATAGGACATGCTATTAAGATTCTTATTAAGATATTTAAATAAATAAATAGTTGAGATGTATTATTGTACCCACAAAGACCTTATATTTATGGCAGTGGCTAAACCCTTAGTTGTTGTCCAAGGCTTCAAGGATCTCCTTATGGGGCAGGCTATTCCAGTGGGTCTCAGTCTGTAATTGCTACTTTGGACAGTTCCCCAGTACACTTTGTAACTCTTGTCTCCTCTTTCGTTCTTCAGCATGTATGTAGAGATTCTAACCTGTCCTGAAACCCCCACCATACCTTCAGGTCATCTGTGTCTTTGATGGTAGGTAGATTCAGGTGAGTGATGGGAAGGTGGTGAAGAGGAGAAGCAATACCATTCCTTGAGGTGAAGGAGGCACAGAACTACTTCAGCTGAAAATCCCATTCACTGCATGGAAGCACCAGTTCTCTTGTACCCTGTTTAAACTTACTTTGTTTTACAACTCAGGTCTCTCTTGATTCTCTGTTCAGCACACCCAAGTAACAGTTCTCCACATTACCAGAAACAAGAAGAAATTCCTAAAATATTTTAGGTAGTGGACTAGTGGTAGAATACAAGGTGATATTATTATGGTAGAGGAATAGCACTGGTTAGGACAGTTACAGAAGTTGTAACTTACAAGTATTGCACATTGATTTTCTAAATATGGTAGATGGGATCCTCAGTGTTCTACAGAAAAGTAATGATTTATTTTGCAAGAGAATTGATAACACATCTCAGCATGGAAATGATTCAGGAGCAAATTTCACTTCAGCAAAACATTTAATTAACAGTAAAATGATCCAAGTTGTTTTAATTTCTAACTTCCCTTAGGGACCTGTGTGGGGGCGGGCGGGGGCGGTGAACTGTAAATGGGTAGCTGCATTGGATTAAATGAATATCTTATTTCCTGTAATGGACTGCTATAGTTAAATCTATAAAGCCTGTTCAGATATCAGTGGAAAGTGTTTTGTTATGATATAATACTTGGGTCTTCTCACTTGCTTACTGAGTTGATTGGAGGCTACTTTTTCCCAGAGGTGTTCTAGGCTGTGGTCACACTTAAGGTTTATTCCAGCTTCAGTCCACTTTCAGAGTGAAAGAATACATGAGCAAAGTGACAAGCTGTTTTCTTTCAGTGTTAAATTCACCTTTGGGATAGATAATGTGGAAAGAAAATTACTGGTCACTTTGCTAACGTGTTCTCTTGCTCTGAAGGTGGACTGAAGTTGGATTAAACCTTAGGTGTGTTGCATGAAATCTCATTACAAAGAACATTAGCCTGCATGTGTTTCAGTATTAACATGAAAGTGAGTTTAATTAAGCTAGGGGGAGAGAGTTAATTTCTTTAACATTAAATGAAGCATACTGGCTAGTGAGTGGTTCGCTGCTGGTGAGGTGTGTCCGCATCTGGCTACCAGCACGGTTCACAAGGAGTGGCTACAGCCTTGGCTAGAATGACCCAGCTGGAAACTATTAAAAAGCAGTTCACACACCTATCAGGAGCATCTGAATGACTCCTGGATGCTGCGTCTGCATCCTTTTCCAGGTGTGATGTGGCAAATAGATGTGGCAGTGCAGCTGCAACTGTGCAGTCTCCTGTAGCATCCAGATTGCTATGGCAAGGTCCAAACATGCACTGGATGTCGCTTCAGATGTTTGCTTGGTGACCTGGTTAGCATCTGTGGCTGGCCAAATATGGGGCTAATCCAGTATGTGCTGGATGGCTGCCACCATGCACTGTTGTCATTATATCGTACCATCAGGTTAGTGTGAAAAAGCTCTCTCTCTCTCTCTGTACTCCCCCATATATACACAAGATGAGTGTATTTTTTTCTGCATCCAAGGATTCCCAACATTCTTTCCTAGCTAATATGCACTATAATGGCAAAATGATTGGTTTACTTATCAAAGAGCACTTTGCAATCAGAACTCAAGAATGCTTCATAGTAGTTCAGCACTGCATACCATACCTTTGGTCCTCCTAGCAGAAACCCATCTTTTTCTTTAGAATTTTCTCTGTTATCTTCCTCTTGCAGGAAAATATATTTAATATGAAATAGCTCTTTAGCTTACTGGGCAGTTCTCATATGGCTGAAAGTTTGCACTTTGCATTGAAACTGGAAATAAAGCATATAGAATTTTGACAGTGAAGGAAATTCACTTACTGAGCGTTGATAAACCTGTCAAGTATTTTCTGTTACTTAGATCAATTAAGCCAGGCTTAGCAGTTGATCTCTTGATCCTTATTTGAGCAAATGACCACTTCTGTTCAAAAGTTCTGGCTTGATAAGGTTCTGGCTTGACAACTGGGGTAGCCACCAGTTGTCCAAAATAAATAAAAATGAAAACATGAATTACAGTAGTTTGCTTTGGAGTTCTTAAATATGCTTTTTTTCATATAAAAGTTTCTTATTTCTGTGAAAAGAAATAAGCGTAGTAGAGTCAGAACATGTATACGCATACAGTTGAACACCATATAATTAACAGATGGGCTCTCTTTTACTCACATTGTATTTGGACATGCATTTTAAGCTTCATCTGCAACCGATTGACAAAGGTTTGCTATACTTATTTTAGTTTTGAAACTGACACATAATATTTTTGGTGTGTGTGGCATGGGCCGAAGCATGTAGGAGGTGGGCATGAAGGAAATAAGACCAAGCATAAGCCAGCCAAAATGGTTTCTTACAAGCCTGTCCAGCTTTGCTTCATTATTCAGTCTCATAGGGAGCCTCATGAACTGAGGAGGTTTGTAGAGAATTGGCTCACTGGTTCCTCAGACCCCTACTAAATGGCTCTGTCTGAAGAAGAGAGACACTGGTATTTGGAACAGATACCTTATTCTAATGAAAACCTCTTGCCATCTGAGTCATTTTATACTCCAGAATTTCTTAGGCTCAGACTCCTTGTTGAGGAGTGTGAAGTTTTCAAGAGGATGCTTCTTGGAATCAAAAGCTTTTGGAAGTCAGCATTTTGAACTCTTAACTGGATCCGCTACACCACATTGGCTTTCATATCTAAAATGGTCATAGTTTGGGCCCATTTGAAAATATTAGAACAACAAATAAAAGGCCCTTATAGACATGTTACAGCAGTCGTTTCGCTCATTGTGTAATCCCTGTCATTTTATGCAGTAGAACAGATCTTTGAAAAAAAAAGCTACATCACTCTGTGCACCATAAATTTTTGATTTCTTTTTAAAAGGAAGCTTTTCTGACTGTAGAAAAGCACTGCCTCAATATGGTATTTGGTTATTTATTCCCAGCTTTGCTCTAGAAAAAAATCAGGTAACAACACTGACATTTGCTTATTATACTCCACAGATACCATAAACCTTCCCACTGAATCTCATTATTCAGGTCCATGGAGCAGAAGAGCAACACAAACCATCCATCTGGCTGGCTTGTGGCCCAGAGCTGGTGTCCAAAGATGGGCTTCATTATCTCAGAACACATGGAATGGGAGCACATTTCCCCTCAAGCCAGAGAATGCCAACAGTGCGAATGATAGCCTGTCTTGCTGGCAGAATCCAGTTACAAAATGGAATATTGTAATGTCTTAGGACTAGACAAAGAATAGCCATCTCACTATCATCTGTGTGCAGTGATCTAATGATCTTTGAGTGGAAGAAATGGGAAGAATGCCCCAAGGTGGGAGACGCTGTATTTACATCTCTATCCTTGCAGGCAAATGAGTTGGTTTAAAAAGAGAAATGTGCCACCAGGCAACTGAGCCAGATCTTTTAGGTGAGTGGAACTACATGGTTTGACAAGGAAGTTAGTGGGCTTTCTGTAATAGAAGAAGCATAGATTACTTCATGTATTGGCTGAGACAGTACTTCATTTAGAAGCAGGAGATCTGGTCCTAGTCTTCTGCTTGAACTGTTGGTGGTGAAGACTATATTTTCATGTGCAGTTCCAAACAAATTACCTGGTACTCTAGAGATGATTTGGAGGCTGAGCTGAATATTTTGAGGTATTGCTGACACTCTTGCTTCCATCTTGTTGTTCAGTCATTAAATTCTGCCTGACTCTTCATGACGCTGTGGACCCTAACATGCCCAAGTTTATGTTTGTTGCTTCCATGAAACTATTTATCCATCTCATCCTCTTCCTTTATTCTTCTTTTCCTGCAATCCTTCCCAGCATCAGAGTCTTTTCCAATAAATCCTGTCCTCTTGTTATGTGGCCAAAGTATCTGAGCT
Source organism: Aspidoscelis tigris stejnegeri (assembly GCA_023333525.1). Lineage (NCBI taxonomy): Eukaryota > Metazoa > Chordata > Lepidosauria > Squamata > Teiidae > Aspidoscelis > Aspidoscelis tigris. Next base: position 44,216,436 of record JALMGA010000003.1, on the reverse strand, counting down.
TCAGCTGCAGTATTTGTCCTTCCAGTGAACAATCAGGATTGTTCTTTAGTGTTTACTGATTTGATTTACTTGCAGTCCAAGGGACTCTGAAAAGTCTTCTCAGTGCCACAATGCAAAAACATCAATTCTTCGGCACTCAGACTTCCTCATGGTCCAGTTCTCACAGCCGTACATTTCTACTGGGAAAACCATAGCTCTGACTATATGGAATGCTGTCTTGGGTTTTCTCCCAAGAAATATGTGTCTTTTAATTTCATGGCTCCAGTTATTGTATGCACTGATATTTGGACTCCTTAATTTTTCTTCACTTTCTACTATCAGAATGGTATAGTTGAAGTAGTTGATATTTTTCCCAGCAATCTTAATTCTGGCCTTTGATGCATCCATCCTGGCATTTTGCAAAATGTACTCTGCCTATAATTTAAATAAACCCACATCTGGAGTCTTCAGAATAAGAGGAAACGTTCTTGACTCATGGGTTTAATTTATTATGAACTGCTTAACTCTGGTTATTTATAAATAACTGGTTATTGGTTTAAGTATTACTGTACAGCTTCCCATTATAATATCTCAAAGTGATTTATGTTTTCAAAGAAGCAGTGGGTAGAAAGGAGACTATTCATATTGGGAATGCCTGGGTGAAAAGGAATGTTTGGGCTATATCCCAAGCTAATGCTGTTAAAAAGCAGAATGCCTATAACATGAACTGACTAGAGGATTTCCTACTTACAAATCAACATGCTTGGTGATTTGATGCACACATCTAAATCAACTAGATCTTTACCATCACAATGCAGAGCACATGGGTATTTGGGGGGACGGGTTCTATTTGCCAGGCAGTACACTGCCCTTTAGTTGCCATTGTTACCTGGCAGAAGAGTCTTGTTGAGAAGAGCTAGCATGCCCACAGATGTTGGAATCTGCCCCATCCAAAGCCCATGCTTTGAGACAGTCTGCCCCCGGAGACTTATAGAATCTGAGCAATTCCTGAATGCCCTGGGGGATTTTCCGAGTGGCATGACTGGTGCTCTTGTCAAAGCTCTGGTCTCTCTCTGGAATCAGGAGATGAGCAGGGCTATTGACATGATCGCCCCCAGGTGTCCTTGACATTCTTGTAGAGCCTGAAAAGCTTCTTGGTACTTCGTGGAGCTACAGGCCATGAAACAGGAAGTTTGACGGCTAGAGCGCAGGTGGCGTAAATCCGGCTGTGAATCTGACCGAACATGGGTTAAAGCACACTATTGTGCCTACCACGTGGCAGTGGCAGTGACGGTGGCAAAAAGTAATTTTTTCTCTCCCACCATTGCAGCCTCAAGTAGCTGTTCAGCAGAGCTCTTTAGTAAATGGCCTTATAAAATTGGGCTCGAGGAAGTGTGAGCCAGAGATACTGATTCAGCGTCCTGGAAACTGACTTGTGGGGTCCCCAGGGGTCAGTCTTATCTCCCATGTTATTTAATATCTATATGAAGCCACTGGGAGAGGTCATCAGGAGATTTGGAGTGAGGTGTCATCAATATGCAGATGATACCCAGCTCTATCTCTCTGTGCCATCTGAATCGGGAGAGGTGGTTGAAGTGTTTGACAGGTGTCTGGAGGCAGTAATGGGCTGGATGGGAGCCAATAAACTGAAGCTGAATCCAGACAAGACAGAGGTGCTGTGTGTCAGAGGTTCTTAGGTCTGTGTAGTTGGGAGATACCCTGTCCTTGACAGGGCCACAATGCCCTGGAACGGACAGATGTATAACTTGGGGGTACTCCTGGACTTGGCACTGATGCGTGAAGCTCAGGTGGATGCCGTGGCCAGAATTGCCTATTCCCAATTACAATTGGTACGTCAGCTTAAGCCTTTTATGGACAGAGATGACTTGGCCACAGTTATTCATTCCCTGGTAACCTCTAGATTGAACTATTGCAATGCACTCTACGTGGGGCTGCCCTTGAAGACAGTTCGGAAACTGCATCTGCGAGGTTGCTGACTGGGACAGCTGGCTGGATGCACGTCCCACCGGTCTTAAAAGAGCTGGCTGCCAATTCGCTACCGAGCCCAATTCAGGGTGTTAACTTTAATGTATAAGGCTCTAAATGACTTGGGCCCCAAATATTTGAAGGAACACCTTCTCCCATACCAACCTGCCCGTGCCCTAAGATCTGGAGAAGAGGCCCTCCTCGTTATCCCATCGCCCTCAATAGTAAGATGGGTGGGCACCTGAGAGAGGGCCTTCTCAGTAATGGCCCCTAGGCTGTGGAATGGTCTCCTCCTCAAGATGTGTCAGGCCCCTTCACTGTATAAATTCAGGAAGAGGGTGAAGATGCACTCATTTGCTCTGGCCTTTGGCTAAATGTGGCACAGTTTTCCCCCACCACAGACATTATTGTTTTATACTGTTTTATATTTTTGCTTTTATTTTAAATTTGTCTGTGTTTGAATGCTGTTACCCATCCAGAGACCTTAGGGTATAGGACGGGATATAAATGTAAATATAGATAGGTAGATAGATAGATAAATGCCCCAGCACCATAGTTAACATAGGTAAATTAATGGGATCTTGGAATACTAGCCTCTACAAGTTTTGACTAGGTGCTTATTCATGTTTAAGGACTGTAGCACCACAACCAAGAAAGTTTGGTTTCACATTTCATGAGTCTCATAAATAGGTATACTGATCTCTTGAGTGAGCAGAGCCTAGATCATGCATGCCAGATGGGCCTATTACGTGAAGAGAGCTATATGCCTGTGTGAGAGAAGGAAGGAATGTCATGAGCATGCCATTGCAGCCATAACATACTGGAGGAAATATTGTGGTGGGAAGCAGAAAAGAATACTCAAAGAGTCTGCAGGATGCCTGTCAAAAACAAGGAGTGGTGTTAACAGTCCAGTGGCTAAAGGGAACAAATTCCTTAGTAGTGACCATCTCTGGAATTCATTCTATCTTAAACCTTACCTCAGATATTGTTTTAGCCTAAGTGAAACTATATTTATTGTTCTATGGGTAATTGGACTACTACTATAACTTTTTTTATCTGCAATGATACAGTGGAACCACTTTTACAGTTGATTTGTTTTTTATTTGTATATCCTGTTTTTAGCACTGGGTATTTGAAAGTAGTGTTCTTAGTTTTTTGGATTTATTCTTTGTAGTTTGATTGGAGACAGTTTTGGGTAAATATTGATTGGGAAATAAGATAAGCAAAATCTTTTATGATGGTGTGCCAGTTGGAACATTGCAGGCTCCTCATATTTTATTTAGGAAAATCTGAGGTAGATATACAGATGTTCTGATTCAGTATATAGTAGCTTTCTGAATTCATCTTAATATTTCTGAGGTAATTTGTGAGGTCAATGATATTTTTAAATGATATGAAGAAGGAACTTTTAATGCTGAGCCATATATCACTTGAAGAATTTTAAGTTCCACTGCACACTTGATTTTGAATAACAATATTACAGGGAAGAAAAGTAGTAAAACTGCACACCTGATCTTAAAATAAAAAAATTGCAAGGAAGAAAGAAACTAGCATAAAGGAAGGCTGATAAGATAATGACCACACTGTTGATCGCCCTTCCCTTCCCCAATCCAGGTCCCTGGGCTGTGTCAGTTGTCAGCTCATGTGGAGAATTAAGAGATGATATTATTAGCTTCTGTGTTGTTCTATATGACAGTAATCCAGGTCCCTGGGGATAAACTGCAAGTCTGGATTATTGTCATTGAAGAGGTGTGCAGAAAGTAACAAAAGCCTCCAGAGGTTGTTCTTACAAACTTTCTTTTGCGTAAATTACTGCAGTTGCAATTGAAATCGTGTGATGCTGTGGTTAGAGATGGTAAAGAGCTAGAAGTAGAGCTGTATATCTGTTTCAATTTTGTTGGCATTAATTAACACCGATTTCCACTGCAACCCTTTATGCACTTAATGAGCTCTAGCTGAGTGCAGAATCAGCTTATTGATATAAGTGAGTTAAAGCTATAATCAGATATAAAATTGGAGAACTTGCATTAAATAGCATTTCTAGATTGCCCCTTTTCATCTGCAGTGTTAAAAGGCTACTAAAGAAAAAACAAAATCCAACGCAAAAACATTTAAAGCTAATATGATAACAAATGCTTTCTTTGTTATCACATTAGCAATAATAATATTAGATGAGTAAAAGCCTTTGACCTGCTGCCTGTGACATAAGTGTCGGTAGGGCTGACCTGGGCACACAAGTGAACTGAACAGTAGTCAAAGGCACCAAACAGTAAAATTAGGCAAACTCTCTCAGTTCTCTTATGATGTTACGTTGGTTTCCTGTAGCTCTGTGCATATGCTGAGAGGTGCTCTAGATCCTTATTAGGAATTTCTTAGTTTCAAGTGGCCACAAAAAATGATCCAAAAGAAGGAGAGTTCAGGGAAAGGAAATAAGTGAATTTGTTCCTTGTATTTCGTCAAGGGGTGGATGAATTAGCAGGCAAATGGAGACATGGGCCCTTTCTGCACGTACTTTAGATACAAATTAAGAAGCCTCTGGAGGCCCTGCCCTTGCTGGTCTGACTCCATCTGCACTAGACGAAGCCAGATCTGGATTAAGAGGTCCTTAATCTGGATATCTGACAGACCTGTTTAATTGGATTTGCCAGAGGACTAAGGGTCTTATTCCAGAACACGAGAGACACGCAGGTGGCATGCCTCCATGTTATGAGACTTCTGGGGGCTGCTTTTCCTGGCCTCAGAGGCGGGGTGTGGCAGGGGTGGTCAGTGGGAGGTAGCACTGATCTGGTGCACACCTGTCTGCAATCCAGATTAGTGGGCTCAGTTATTCACACTGATGCAAATCTATAGCAGGTAAGTGCAGAAATGGCCATACTTTACTTTCAACATTCAGATAATGAATACAGTACAAGCATAATTCAGTTGCAGCCATCAGTAAGGTAGGTATCCCCTGTAAATCGGGCTAATCTGCCTGCTAGAGCACTGGGTAGGGGATGTGCAGTTGTTATAAAAACTGCAGTTCTTGTTTACTTAAGTTATAAATCTCCATCCACTTGATTCCTGTATGTAGTACTGGCAATTAGAGAGAGATATTTATTTACATTTTTATGCCACTCTGTACCTGATGGTCTCCGCGCAGATGGCAATTAATAGATAATGGTTAAGTATAGCATCCAGCCAAATACCTGTGGGTGAAGAGATGCAACTTCATTGGGTGTGTGGACATGTTTCCTGATAAGCTGCTAGGGGAAGGCTGCTCTACTAACTGGAGACCACGGCAGATAAGGCCCTCCATCAAGCAGCCACCCCTCTTAAAAGTGAAGGAGTGAAATGGAAGTCCTCTACTTAGCCTATTTGATGGGTAAGCCTGTATGGAAGGAGGTGCTCCTTCAGGTATTTATGGACCAAGTTTCAGGACTTTGAATTGGGCTCAGTAGTGAGTAGTGCGGATATTTCAAAGCCTGCTTGATGTGATCTAATCATAAATACCAAACAGCAGTTTAGCTACTGAATTCTGCATAAGATGCAGCTTCTGGATTGTCTTCAACGGCAACCCCACTTGGAGCTCATAACTGTAATCCAACTTGGATGTTACCAGAGCATGGGTCACAGACATCAAGGAGTCTTTATCCTGGAAGAGCTGAAATTGTTGAATCGGCAGGAGATGCAAGTAGGCAATCCTTGCTATTTCTACCATTTGAACTTCAAGAGACAATGATGGATCAGCAGCACCTCCAGGAGGTGTGTCTTTACTTCCTGGACATGAGACCCAGTAACACACAGTGCCTCCATTTGACTATATTAAGTTTTAATGTATTGGTCCGCATCTAGCCCATTACTGCCTCCAGGCAGTGGTCAAGCACCTGAACTACCTCTCCGATTCAGGTGGCATGCAGAGATAGAGTCAGGTGCCGTAGACATACTGTTGACACTTCACTCCAAATCTGATCTTAAAAGACAGCTCACTCCATATAGATCTTAAAACAAAATTAATCCCTGTGGAACCACACATGCAGAATTCCATGGAAGAAAGAAATGGGAAATAAGATGGGAAAAGTTGAGACCCCTCTAAACTGTCATGCTAAGTACAGGTGTTTTTTTTTTTTTTTTAGAGTTAGGTGTCTACCAAGTCATACTCTTCCTAATTAAAGATTTGGCAAGTCATTGGGCTAATAGCACTTCTGTATTAATATTATTAATACTAATATTATTGAGATGAGAACCCATCACCCATATCGACCTGCCCATGCCTTAAGATCAAGTGGTGAGGCCCTCCTGGTTGTCCCACCACCTTCAACAGTGAGGCTGGTGGGCACCCGGGAGAGAGCCTTTTCTGTGATGGCCCCCAGACTATGGAATAGCCTCCCCCTCGAGGTGCGTCATGCCCCTTCCTTATATATATTTAGGAGGGCGGTGAAGACGCACCTCTTTGCCCTGGCCTTTGGCTGAGCTGCTTATGTCCCCCCCCCCCCCCCAGTACAGACACTGTCATTTAAAACATATTGTATTTTGTTTTACACTTGTGTGAATTTTTAATGTCTTTTAATGTATATTCTATTTTAATATGTTGTTACCTACCCAGAGACCTTCAGGTATGGAGCGGAATAGAAATGTAAATAAATAAATAAATAAATAAATCACCTTTCCCCAGTTCTAATGAATTTAAATGAATTCATAAGAGGGCAAGGTAAAAATAAAGTATTGTTTTGCCCCATGAATTGTCAATTGGGCAGACACATGGATTGTTAGTGCTGCCAACTCACAAATTGCTGCCAGCTGGCTTTGTCCTCCCTCCTTTTCGGTGACCTAAAGGCAAATAGAAAGGAAGAGCTTGATAGAGAGTGGGATGCAGATTACTTTCTTGGCAATTGGCTAAAAAACACTGGCCAGATGCCTGTCAGTGAAGTCTTCCTATACAAAGCTAAGGGTTCACCATGGCACAGAGAGGGGCCTGGCATGATAGGAACAGTGTCTTCTGTATTTACAATTACTTTAAACAAGGCCAGTTACTTTAAACAAGGCCAGACTCAAATTGCATCCTCTTCCATGCCTTGGTAGAGAAAAATTGGCACTGATCTCTTTTCTTTGGGAGGTTAGACGTTCCCCGGGGTTTGGGGAAAATAAGAGCTTTATCAATACATCCCAAAAACTCTATTTTGACCCAAATTGCATGGTGCTCTTAGAAATATCCATTATGTGCAGGTTTACCAGTGGGGCTGGACAAGGAAATAGACTTTGCATGTTCATATAAATCTCTAGGTGAATTTTTCTAAGTCTTGCAGTCTAATTGTCATGTTTGGATTTGGGGAAGAAAATTTCTTGTCTAAGTCAAATTCTCAACAATACCAGGGAATTTTAGTTGCATAATGGGTCCTTGGGTCTTCAGAACTTTTTCCTTGGCAAATATTTGTATACTTCTATAAATGTTAGATACAGCCGGTGACCCTGACTACATTTGGCAGCAAAATGGGCAGTTTTCTGTTATAATGTTTACTTGCTGCTTTATTGAGTAAAGGAAAAAGGTGAATTATTTTTTAATGTTTAGATCAGTGATGGCGAACCTTTTGAGCTCGGTGTGTCAAAATTTGCAAGAAAACCTAGCTTAACTCGGGTGCTGTGTCACATCTAGAAATATCCATAATTTTGTGATATTTGTAGCCCTAGTAAAAAAGTTATATTTTTGATATATGTATTTTATTAAAAGCAAAAACAAATAATTCTTTACATTAGTGACTTTTGTTGCTAAATCTTCAATTGAAAGTTGGTATTTCATACACTTCAAGAACAAGCAAGCACTACACGTCCAGGTGCCAGGGTGACCATGTGTGTCACCCAAAAGGGCTTGGCGTGTCACCTATGACACGCATGTCATAGGTTGGCCATCACCGGTTTAGATTCTGATAAAATGGAAGAATAAAAAAGAAAACAGCAACATTTGATGTAGAGCTTTTTTCTTTTTTAAGAATGAAATTTCATAAATCTTCTGCCAAGAAATATACATTTCAGAGTCTTGTTAATTAAATGCAGTAAGATGCAGTTTGCAGTTGTGTTAGTGTAGATTTCTGACAGCTTTTTAATTTGTGTGAAGTCCAGTATAAAGATTTAATTCACATGATTGCTTTCTGTGTAGATGAAACCTCAAAAGTTTGATCTGATGGAGCTTAAAAGAAAAGGCTTTTTTCTGCTTTTTTGTGTTATCTTTTAAAACAAAAAGGCAGGTAATAGGTTATACTGCGATGCCATTGCCAAGAACCCATTCTCTGCTGTGAATAATCCCTGGTTTTCTGTGTGCTAAATGGCACCATTATGCATGTCAGAAGGCAGCTAATACTTGTAAAACATACTGCAATGGTGAAGTGCTTTATCACAGATATTACTTCAAGCTTAACCGTTTGCATGGTTATCCATTTCAGGAGTGCTCTTTTTCCGTCTCCACTAAAAGGGACTTTGATAATGTGGAAGTAAAAGGTAAGATTTTGTAGAGATGCCTGTGGCCTGTTTCATGCCAAGAGCAGATGGTCATTTTTTCAGAGACAGATCTTTAAGATGGATTATTCCATTGATGCAGAATGATGCATCAAAATATTGTTGATTCACGATGAACATATTTTAATTTGCTTAATGCTTCTATTTCCCCCCCCCCCCCATTACTTTGTACTGCTCAGGAGGCCTCTGGGAGTCAGAGTACAAGCTTACTCATAGCAGGAGAAATTTCTATATTTAAAAAAATGCCTCTGAAGGGAAGAAAGGAGAAAAAAGCTCAGGAAGTAATTATTATATCAGTAGTACAACATGCTCAGGTCTTCATGAGAAGCCACTGAGAGATTGATTTCTAGGAAGGAGGTAAGCTTTCAAAATACCTGCAGTCTTGTGACCAAGGCCCTGTTTCCTCTCATGCCTCTTAAAACTATTTAACAATGAAACAAACAAACAAACAAAAGCAATTCAGACACGGATTCTGACAGTCCCCACTTCAGTGGCTTTAAATCACTTTAAATTGCTAACAACCCCTCTGCTGTCCCCACCCAAAATGGTTCAGAATCGCATTAGGGAAAGGAAATCTTTTCTTTCCCCACTTGCCAGCTGGGGGTCCACCCCATGCCTGCTGACTGGATCCCGCAATGACCTGGTGGAGGATAGGGAATCCCAGCTCCCCCCTCCTCCCCCTCCCCTCATGCTTTTGCAAAAGATGTCCTGCCAGTCCTGGGCATACGCATGCACACACAGGCACACACACACACCTTCCTCCCCTTTGCTCTCCTCCCCTCCCCATCACCAAAAGCACCGGCTGGTACATACACACACACACACGCACGCACAAAACAAAAAACAACCCAACAACTCAGGATTGGTGCTTTTTCACTTTTCCGCAAATGCAGAAAAGTGAAAAGGGGACAGCAGAGAGAGAGCTGCATGCCCGCTTGCCCGGCTGGCTGCACGTGCACATTCAGTCACCGGTGGGGCATGGGGGGGGGGGATGTGCTTCTCTCATTCCCAGGGCTTGGCAAGGCAAAAGAGTGTGCGCTTCCCAGCAAGGAGAAAGTAAGGGGAAGTGAAAAATGAAACTTTGTTATTAGTGTGAAGTGTGGAGTGGGTGAATGGCTACATCTTATCAGGCTGAATTGTTAGTTCTCTGCTGAATATGGATCTGGCACTTTAACAAATCTGACAAGGAGCTGATCTCTGCGCAGAGTGAAAGCCCATCCGTTTCATGATGTATTTGCCCCAATACTGCTGTAGTGTTCCCACAGCAATAAGGAAGAAGTGTGTTAAAAGCAAAAACACTTTTTTTAGCCAAATAATCCTCAAAATACCCCTGAAATTGACTGGGAACGGGGATGAAGAGGATCCAGACTGTTTTTAACTGTTTTAAAGTGGCAATGGGAACTTGGCCCAACTGTAATAAAAGTTGGTTTGAGTCTCTGTAGGTAGAATTATTTCTTGGAGGGGTGTCCACAAAATTTGTTGTTAGTTGTACAGAGAAATTACTAGCAGTGCATTGTAAAGCTATTGCAAGGATAGAAAGGCATTTGATACTGTGTACTACTGATAAGTGGGTTGAGTGTTCCACACAGTATTTAGGGGCATGCAGTTTGCATTGCATCGTTCTTGCACTGTATATTTCCATCCAATAATATGAAAACAACATGCCTCCTCCAAGATGCAGAGGCTGGTCAAATTATTTCTGTTCTAGTGGCAGAAAATGGCACAATGGGCCATCTTTCTTCTTGGTAGTAAACTTATATGTGATAAATTTATGACTACTTAGAAGATACTTAGAAGATCAGTTATTCAAAGTGGACACCTCACTCTGAGCAGCATTAGAACTGGCCCTGGCCTGGATAAAGATGTCTAAATGTAACACGGGAAAATTGAGATGGAAGTATGTCATAACAAGACATACACTATCCTGAAAGATGTGAAAATGTTGTTTTATTCTATATTTTTCCTTGTGCAAAAATTGAATTCAATGTGTAGCCTTGCTTAACTAAGGGCCCGTTTGCACTTCATGGAGTGATATAACAATACCATCCCACTGACATTAAGATCAGGCGAAATGGGATGCATCCGCACTTCAAGTCCCAAATTTGACCACAAGCACTTGGAGTGCAGATGGTCAGGCCCAGGTTGTTGCCATGGCAATCACGATGTGCAGCCAGTCACCTCACCCCTCTTACAACATTTGCATCTGGAAAAGCATGTGAACACTACATCCAGGAGCTTACCAGCTGTTCCTGGTGAATCTGTGAAGATATTTTTTTTATCAATCCACAGCTCACAACAATTGGAGCTCCTGGTGGATGCTCCAGGTCAGCAGAGGTGGTTTGTCTTGTCTATGCACTTCCCAGACAGGTAAGTGCAATAGGCCACAAGAGAAGCAAAATAGTAAGTTGATGGTCCTATTACTTTGCTTCTACTTGACTGTCTTTATGACTTGCATCTTCTAAGGAGAGAGATTTATAGGGCATATGTTTATTTTGTTGAACAAATGTTTTATTGTTAAATTCAAAATACAGACAAAAAAGTCAAACATATAAATCAGGGAATATACAACACTGCTATGTATGAAAAAGGAGACATGATAAATTATCAAAGTAGTATACTAATTAAGTCAATAGCATATCTATAATATGAAGAGAGCCCAAACTGCTTTGCTACTTTTTTGGAATGGATGACAAGAGTGGGTTCCATAGAGATTTATGGGGCCTTTGGTTTCAAGCAGAGTAAGTGAAAAAGTACTATATATAAATCTGATGGTTTATTTTTGTTAGCAGTTTGCAAGTATCAAGCTGAGCAATTTCCTGTACACATTTTTGGCCCAGAAAAATACTTCCTTTGAATACTTTCAACTTCCATTGGCCTGGAAGGAGAAAACCTTCATCTTAGCCTCTGGTTTGTGCTGCTAATGAAGCTGTATTGCGAACAGTGGGGAAATTACCTTTTTCCTGCAACTCCAGGGCTTACTATTATTCTGATTGCATCACTGAAAGAGCAGTTTAAGCTCTCTCTCCTTGCCTCCCTTCTCTGATATAGGTGGTGTGAAAGCAGTGTAGCACGGAACATTTTGTTCTGTAAAGCAGTAACATTCTGTGGCAGTTATATACTGGCAAAGTTGACATTCTCTTACTCTGAGGAATGTGACTACAGTTCATTAGTATTTGATCATTTCCTAAATGATAAAAATGAGATGATAGGAAGAAAGCCTGCACAGTGTAGTGCTGGGCTAGAAATGGTCCCACAGGCATCCCGCCATGTGTCTGCACTAGGACCGGGATGCAGGGTGCCCACGGCTCTGGGTAGAATTCTACACCCACATTGAATGAGGCATTGGACTGGGCTATGATGCAAAAATGGGGCTATAGCCTGCTCCAACTGCAGACAGCATATAAACAGTCCTCAAAGTAAACTAGGCTGGTGTACTAACCCAGCATGTGGACAGCACATAAGTTGCTGGTTGGGTATATCAGGGTTAAGAAGCTCAGTGCCATTTTGTTGATTTGTATCCCTCTTTGTTTCTGGGTAGTTATGTATTGTGAATGATTTTGCTGGGTGATATCATTAAAACGTGTTACAATTAAAACATAGCTACCTATCTGGCTGACAGATACCATCTGATTCCTCCCTTCATTGGAGGTCCAGGGTCAGTCCAACAGCCAGCTTGAATGTCTCTACCCATCCTGCAGCCAGTCTTGTTCATGCTAGAAAGACGAGCTACAAGGAGGTTTCTAAGGGAAACTGTCCTATAATTCATGTTACACTGTTCTTCACATGAAGAACTGAGAGCCAATATTTCCTATACCTTAATTGGTACAAAACTGTACTAAGTTCACACGTGAATATCTTACCAGTAAATGGTGAGTGTCTAGTATGAAGAGAGCAGATGCTGGGGACAATCAGAAAACGAGTTGAAAGGAAACCTTTTCAATACCATAATGCCTGTCAGCTTCTCCATGGACAGGGCAGCATTGTGCTTTAGCGCAACAACACTATGTGCCCTTGTTCATGTGGATGATATCATTGCATATGCAGAACCTCAGTGTGTCCCTGTCTTTATATTCCACATGATGTTACATGCAAGTGTGATGCATCCCCACCCACCCAGAGGGCAATAATGGTGGTGGCCATGCTTCCACCAAAGGTGAATTCCCCAAACCTTTTCAGTTGGGCTATTTTGTGAGTTGGTGCAGGTGCCAAAGAGAGAATGGAGTTGTCAGGTGAGACACCTGCCTCCTCTAGGATAAAATGGGGGAAGGTGAAAAATATCCCTAAAGAGGGCAGTGGCAGATCACTTCTGGATAGTTGCAAGGAAAACTCATGCAGTTATCTGGATTTCATTTTGATTCAGAGGGAGCTTTACATGTACAAAATTACACATCATGTAGCAAAAGTCTTTTTCATCCTGCATCATACAGCAAAAATATATATTTTATACATATATTTGCACATCACAGCAATGGATATTCTTATACTATATATATAATAAAAAGTGAATTTTTTGTTACATGCTTAATTTTGGAAGGAGAAAGTGTATATGTAAGTATTCCCAATACTTCCATCATTGTGCAAGCATATTCAGTTCATCATTTTTCCCCTTCCCACTTTTTAATTAAAAAGCTTTAGTGTCAATTGAACCTTTTAGTTACACCCTGAATGGGTCTACTTTGTCAAATCAGCAAATCTGATACAGATGTAGTATCTTCTATTAAGGAAAAAAAACTGACTTGCTGTTTAATGAGATAATTAAATTGGGGGGAGATGAGCTTGGGAGATGAAAAAAATGCTTTTAATTACAGAAAACAGGTGCACATTTTTGGAATATCTTCTAGCTTATTAAATTCTGCACTGATGGTGAAGCTTATTAAATTCAGAAGCAAAATAAAGCTCTAACACGGTTCTGAAGGGAGTATCATTGTACAATAGAGTACAATGGAGTTCCAGTTTAATGCACATTATTTTTAACCTTTTTTTACAACCTCCAATTGTAAACTGGAGGCTTAAAATAGTTGTGCAAAATGATTGCAAATGATGGGAGTGTGTTCTCTTATACTATCGCAGGCAAGTGCATTAGGCTGCAGAGTACTTCACTGCATATTGTTTGCCCAAAATAAAGGCATGGTTTATGTGTTTGAATTTGAACTAAATTCTCATAGTAAAACTTGGAATATGCCTACACATTTATGCATACTCATTTTGTTCAAACCCTCCTCTAAAGGTATGATGGACATCTGACCTCTGTAAATGTATATTGTTATTCAGATACAACATCCCTACAAAGCTATCTTTAAATCTTTGTCAGACAAATTTCATTTTTTCTTTATAGAGCCTGAACATCACACAAACCCGTACCTCATTCTTCAAAATTAATTCTGGATGACATCATATGAGTTTTGGGTTAAGAAGAGCACAGGACAGAACAGGGCAACCAGATGATCAAAGGGTTGGAACATCTTCCTTAAAGTGAGGCTTCAACATCTAGACCTCTTCAGATGACATTTGAGAGATGACGCAACTGAAGTATATAAAATAATGCATTGTTTGTAAAGGTAGAAAGAGCAAAGTTCTTTTCTCCATTGCACAACACTGGAATAATGGAGCTGAGGGGCAGGATAGTTAGGACTGAGAAGGAGAAGAATTTTTTCACCCAGAAGGTCATTGGTCAGGAATTAACTATCAGAAGAGGTATTTACAGAAAGCAACCTGGATAGCTTTCAGAAAGGATTAGATAAATTTATGGAGGACAATTTCCTAGAATGGATGCTTAGGTATTGCCTCCAGGTTGGAGAAACAGGGAGGATGTCCCTCAAGCCCATTTGCAGAGATTCAAGAACAGGTGAAAGTTTTGCCTTTGTCTTCTGCTTGAAAATGCTCGGAAGTAGTTGGTAGGCCACTGTGTGAGACCAGATGCTTGACTAGATGGACTGTAGCCTCATTTACCATGGCTCCTCTTAAGTCCTTATGTTTAGACCTAAATAGTTAAAAGTACATCTGGTGTGCTGGTTCTCAGCACATACCAAGTCAATCGTTGTTTACACTCTAGGGATTGCTTTGCCCTCGACACACCTAACTGAAACTCCTCCTCACCAACACTGTTTTGTTTTTTGTTTTTTCCATAAGTTTTTATTATTTTCTGATACCAACACAAAACATCATAATTCAGGTTCCCATACAGAAACTCTCTTGAGAGTAAACAATTAATTAGTAAGTTATAGTTGACTTCTGCCAGTCTTCCAAGGCTTCTCTTGGGCTTCTTCTTCTTTAATGCTCTGTTTTCCAGTTCTTGTAGAAAGTCAATAACAGGTTTTCAATCTTCCACAAACTTAGCAACAGTCCTGTTCTTGATTATGTTCATCAATTAATTTGAAAATTTGATCTGTTTGTCCATTTGGCACGCCACCTAACATTTTGGTGTGATTTTACTACACTTGAATCTAATTTAATGCCGCAAAACTTGTGTGTAGCTACCTTCTAAGTCATTTCTGTGGTTAGTCTGTCTAAGCTCCAAGTTCTGTATTTTTCAAGAGGTAGGGTTTACATTATTGTCCCTCACAGTTAAATGCATTCACATACATGTAGGACAACTCTGCCTTTATAAGACTAACTTGTTCCAGAAGCCCAAGTGGCAGGAGAATAAAAAAAAGTGTCAGCTGTAATCAATATCATCTGACATTATGGGAATTGAATTTCTACCTTTCTGCTAATACATTAGCTATATTCTGGCTTTATCTCCTCCTGCAGAATTGATTTGCTACCATTCAATTCACTTGGCTCTCGTCATGCAAATTGTGGTATTTCTCCCCCATTGACTGTGCAAGCTGAGATTAGAGTTGAAAATCAAGTCTCACTGACCAGCTGCTGTTTATTTTTCATTTGATTTCCCCCTTTCCCCTTTCCCCTCCAGTCTAGCTCTGTTCCCTTGTTTTCACCTTCGTGCCTGGTAATGTGCTGATAATGCTGTCTCCAGGGACTGGGGCCTAGGAAGCTGCAGGGAATCATTTCTTGTACAGCTGTGCCTGGAAAGAGAGCAACTGTCTGGTATGATGCATAGGTGTAAGGAGTCCAGTAGAGGACTCTCATATGGGAATTATTTCTGGTAGGAAATCTTGCTTAATGATCACTAGATGTTTTCAAGATGAGCCCTCAAACACGTGCCTCTCTTGCGGTAAATTGTACTCATATTCCTGATACTCTCATCCAATTCCAGCTGCCTTTCTCTCATTGACTGAATGGATCTGTTTGCAGTTTCAACTAACAGAGGATCACATGTAGACTTTTTAAGTATTAGGCTACCTGGTGGATTTTCTCTGTGCACTTGTGCGTCTGTTATCTCTTGGCGAAAACGCAACTATTTGTGGTGGAATGGAATATTACAGCCTATTTCCTAAGAGTCTCTTGGTCCGTGAACTGCATCATAATGTTTGGTTCTGCTGTGTTCATATCTTATTTCTTTCTCTTTTTTCTTGTTCTTATGACAGCCCTGGGAGAGAGCGACTAGCCTAAGGTCCATGAACATCCATTGTTATGTGTAGTTCAACATTCTAACCATTGTGTCACTCTGACTTTTTAGAATCTGCTGGTCTTGTCATATCCAAGGCTTAATGCTTCAGTCTTTTTGTGTTGTGCTATATCAATGATGACATTTTTTTTTCAAATTTCCTTAATTTATTCAGTTTTTGTTTTCTTGTTTATCATTATTCTGCCGCTGCTGTTTGTGGAAACAGCACAGAACTTTTCCTATGCCTCTAATTTTTCCATATATTTTTAATGCATAGGAGTGGCCCAGTAGATACTGCTGTTTGCTTCCCAAGTGCAGATAATATCCTGGAACTAAAATTAATGCATTGTTGACAAGTGCAATTTTTCTCATATTTATTTAAACCAATTGAATTCCACCTTTACATTTTCAGCCCCATTTTTTGAAGTTGTAGGTGATACCAAGATGCTTCATGATTCCCCCCGACCACCACCAAAGTGCCAGGGTAATGACATATAGTATTATATTCTTATTGTTATCAAGTAAGGAAAGTTTCATCATTATTTCGTAGATCCTGTTTTAAACCTGGCTTCTGGAAGTCACTTTATGCCAGTAAAATGTGATTTAGGTCAGACTGAGGTTGCATAGAATATCTGGAAGGCTGCTAGTTGCACTCTTCTTTAGATATTATTGCTAAATAGTTTTGTTAGTGACACATTGTTGCTTAATGTGTTTATCAGTGACTTGGATAAATAATTGGAGAATACTTATCCCACTTTTTATCCCAAAAAATCTCAGGGTGAGTCACAGCAAAATCGGCATGTCAACAGATAAAATAAGTTAGGCTGCATCCAGACTTCAGTTACTTATTCTGCTATATTTGGATATTCCAGAATAGCATATGGATATTCCAGATTATCTATGGTTTTTATTCTGGAATATCCAAATGTCTGGGAGATAGCTTTCATAGAATTTGTCTGTGACCCCAAAACAGGACTCAAGATAAGGATAGGCCAGAGTCAAGCCCTCTTCCCCCAAATTAAAGCAAAATCTATTTCAGAAAATATAAATATAAATAGGATGCATAAATAATGAACTTTTTTTTTAAAAAAAGTTCATTGTCAAAAATCACCCATCTGAAAACAATTCAGGACTTTCTAAATACTCTTTTGGAATACTCATATGTTTTGCAGAACATTTAGTTTATTCTGAAACTGTTCCAAGCATTCTGGGCATAGGCAATACAGAGGGGGCAATACAAAGTTCCATTTTCTCTCAGTAGGAATAGGGACCCCAAAAGGAGGTGGTAGAGGAGGATGTCTCCCCACCCACCGCAGTCCACGCAGCACCAGTGATTTTTCTTTTAAAATGAAGTTAGGATGTTTTCAAGAAAGAAAAAGTGTTTGCACCCTTAGGAGCTCCTTGGGCCTTCCACCACCGGGTCTCAGAAGCAGCTGTAGAGACAGACCTTTAAATAGGAGCCACATTTGGCCTTCTGAGGAGAGGCAGAGCCAACAGTGATGCTGGCCTGTGGCCTGTTCCCATAATGCTCAGAACACCAAAAAGGAAATCCTTTTCTCTGCCAGAGACTAGGGATGTGCATGAGAAAAAAAATCATGTTTGTTTCACCATCAAATTGAACATGCAAAAGTTCTCTTCTTCACAGATTCACTAAATCAGATGTCTGGACTTTTACATTCTCACGTGAACATTTTTGCAAAGTTTTTGCAACTATTTCCCATTGAAAAAGTCATTTTTCATGATGCAAAAAGGACAAAATACAAATATTCAATTGAAGTTTTCATGTTCACCAACAGGAGGCTTTTGTGTTTGTTTGTTTGTTTAGATTGAATGTTTAGGCATTCAAATATCTGGACTTTTTCAATTTGATGAAAATGTTTGTGAATTTGAAATATTCAGTTGAATTTGTGAATGCAAATGCCATTTTGCAATCCGTACCAGAGCCTGTTCAGGATGATCTCCCTTGTTCCTAGCATGGCTACATTGTAAGTCCACAGCTTACACTGTGTTGTTAAAGGCTGTTGCTGTGCAATGCAAAATATTTAGCTTTAGCTGAACTTACAGTCTTAGGTAAGGAAAAAGTATTGCTCTTGCTATTCCAGATAGCTGAAAAAAATGTATTACGAACCAGCAAATATTTTGATTAGCAGGTAGAAGAAAGAGCAGCCTTCTCCACCTCCCAGTGCCTTGCAATTTGGTATTGTCTGGCTGCTGTATTTCAAATTTCTTCTAGCCCTGGTTCAAAACTAAGCAATGAACAGAACTATACAATGGTGAAATGTTTTGCCTTTGAGTAGTTCAAGCATGAAATGGAGCAGCTTAAGGGTGCTGTTTCCATCTTAAAACGAACCCTCTTTTGTTTCTGTTCAAATGTTCAAAATGCCACTTTGAGATGTTTTGTAATTGTTGGCAGAGGATTCCTATGGGGTTCCTCTGGAATTTTATCATGCCATACAACCGGGCCCATTTAGAGATTAACCAAAATTAATCTACTGTGTCTGCATCTGGGCAGGGTCTAAAACCTGGGATTACATGTTCATGACAATCCCAACATAGACCTGAGAATGTAAGAACATAGGAAGGGCCCTGCTGGATCAGGCCACAGTCCATCTAGTCTAGCATTCTGTCTTGGGGCATCAAGCAGAAGACAAAGGCAAAACCTTCACCTGCTCTCAGTTCCTGGCAAATGGTCTTGAGAGGCATCCTGCCTATCTCTTCAACCCAGAAGCAGCACCTGTGCATCCATTCTAATAGCCATCGATACACTTGTCCTCCACTGGTTCCTATCACCACCTCTTCTGGTAGTAAATTCCACAGAGTGATGACCTTCTGGGTGAAAAAATACTGCCTCTTGTCTATCTTAACTCTCCTGCTGACCAGGTTCATAGAATGTGCCCTCTAGTTCTAGTGCTGTGCGACAAAGAAAGGAATTTTTCTCTATCCAGTTTTTCCACACCATGCATGGTTTTATATACTTCGAGTTAGAGATACAGGGGCAAAATCCCAGGATATTGCTGTTGTGGGAAAAGGACTCTGAACCTGGGTTTTCCTGCTTAAGTGATATAAGTTCCCATGTCTGGCACTTGCTCCTGGTTTTTTCTTGAGGAAAATACCCACTGCATAAGCACAGGAGTTAGAGCTGTCACTTGCACAGTTCCTGATATTTCTGGCTATTTTGTACTATCTGAAGCATTGCAGGAACGAGCACCAGATAAGGGTCCAAGCTTGCCCCACGATTTCACCTTGCTGGTGGCAGGGAGAGCAAAGGTCAACTGCAGAATCTAGACATCTGGAATCCCCCTGTATCTGATTGAGGAATTTACGAGGAGATCATGTTCTGCCTGGGTCACATGACTGTACAATATATATTATCTACTCCATGTTCCAATATGCTGAGTACAGTTTGGATAAAGAGTGTTTAACTCTGAAGGCCATATGAGTAAGCTGCCATAACTTACTGAATCTTGGTTTCCTTGTCCCTCTTATCATTTCCGAACAGAAGCAAGGCAAATGCCTCACTGAGGGGTGCCTGTGTCAGAGTGCAGCTTTTGATAAAAGAGAAACATGAAATCCTTGATTTATATTTATGTTGTGTGAGATCTGAAGGATATTCATATGTGGTCATTTGCTTCCCTGCAAGGGGCAGTGGGAGAGTAGCTGGCAAGAAGCCTACATCCTATTTGTGGTTCAAGGTAACTGAATCAACAGGCCCAAAGTTCCATCTTACAAAATGATAATTGGGTTTCTAGGCAACCAAGCCTGTTTTCACTTCCCTCCCATTGAGAGAAATGCCTCTTTGCACAACCAGGCAAGAAAGAGTGACAGATTTCGGCAGGCTCCAATTTCAGCCAAAAATAAAAAAAAACGTACCCCTGAAATCTTGGGGCAAAGCAATGTAAAAATGCAGCACTGGGAGCCGTAAGAAATAAATTGTTTCCACTAATTAAACGAAGCTACGTTGGAGCCACACTGATTGTGGCCTACCTCAGGTGTACCCAGAAACACATGCTTCTCTACTAAATCCATTACCCCGGCTGTGTGCTCAGTCATGCCTCACCGCAATTATTAAGGGTACTCTTTTTTTGTGTGTAAAAATTTTTAATGATCAGAATTAATTTAGTGCACAGTCTGTTAAGTGTGTTTAATGCAAGTCTCATTTAGATTAGTAGAAGTGTGTATGCACTTTCCATCCATTGGTGCAGTCAAACAGAACCTTCAACTGAGTTTGTTAAAATAGGCTTTTGAAAATATTCTAGCTTTGCAGGATTTTGCCAAGTTGTGGTAATTTATTGCTAGGTTATACTGTGCCACTCACCTGGGAAGAAACAAATCACCTTTGTTGTAAAGCCATTTATCTGCTTTTATGGCAGGAAAAGGCCTGTGGCAGCCACATTGCAGAGGGAAAATAATACTGAAAAATGTTCCCAAACAAAAGGCATCACTTTCCCCAACTTATGTGATGTGGGTACTGTTTGTTTATTTACATTAAGTCTGTCCTGTACAAGTGGCCATCAGTTAGTGTTGCTGCTCAGGCTACTTGTCTCCCAAAGGTGGCTTGCACATGGCACTGCCTATTAAAATGGAAAAGAAATGGGTGCAAAAACACCATAAAGAAAAAGAAATTGTGTGTTCTTAAAGGCATGTAATAAATGTATCACTTATTATACTATTTATTCCAACATAATTTTCAGTAAATTTTAATGCAAAACTCACAAAGATCATAAAACCAGAACAAGAATTATTAAAACTATTTGAATGCAAGCTAAAATGTTTAATGAACGCTACAGTCTTTATGCAGAAGAGGTGCTTTATTTTGAAGATGTGTTAGGATCATTATAGTGGCACCATTAAGCATAGTCCATTTGTTTTCACATACCTTTTAAAATTTTTGGTGACTAAAAATGTAATCTGTACAGTGACCTATAAATGGCACACTACTTTCTATACGATCTGGTGACCAGTGAATCATCTGTAAATCATTCTCACTATCTTACATCTAGGATGAAATGTTTGTTCCATCTACAACATACCAATTAGCCAAAGAAACAGTTAAAAGTCCAGTAAAGAAAAATACTCAGGGGATGCATCCCATTTGGAGTGGGTTCAGAACATATGGGACCCGGAGCAGATCTGAGATCATTCCCAGCCGTTCCCCATGCCATTCCCAGCAACGTGGGCTCGGTGCAGGTTGGATGCGGATGGAGCCGTCTCTATGCAAACCGCACCAAACCCTGGCAAAGGGGATCAGTGCCATCTCCTCTCCTCCCCCTCTCTCTTCATTGGAAGCCAGATTGACGTCAGCCCACTCCTGTGCCGCATCCCCCTCTCCCTTAGTCTCACTGAAAGCCAGGATTGGGCTGAGAGGCACAGAAAAAAAGTTAAAGTTTACTTCATAATAATAAATTTATAAATAATTTTAAAAGACCGAAAGCTGCTAAGAGATTTAGCGGCAGTTAGGCGCTTGAGCAGTTTTGCACACCACCACTTCACTGGGAATTGCGAGAATGCACGCCAAGTTTAAAAGGGAGAAAATCAAGCCTTTATTTCATGATTGCCTTGGCGATCAGGAAACAGGGTTTAAAAATTTTTGGAATTGGAAGAAAAATCAAGCCATTATCCTTCCTGCCTTGGCAATCAGAAAACGGGGGTGGAAATTTCAGTGGAAAATGCACAAAAATTAACCCAGTATCTTGCCTGCCTTGGTGATTGGGATTTTAAAACGTCAGCGGCTGCAGTCTCCAATGCACAGGGCAAGCACACCCCACCTCCTAATGACGTGAGCACCAATCTCCTCCCTGGATAGTCCGCGATCGTCCCCATGCGCGGTCCCGGCTTGCTAGGTAATGCGTGCCTGACCCCCAATCCATGCCGAGACTTGTATTTCCGGGTGTAGACATTTGGTCCTGGTCTGGCCCGGTTTGGGGGGATTTGGTCTGCTTTCTGCGGACCAAATCCCAAACGCATGGGGATGCCCTTTGCTGATCCCGCATTCGGACCCATACCAAATGTGCATGGGGCCACGGCCAGGGGCTCAGATTGCCTAGTGATTAAGCTAGACCAAATAAATCTGGTTTTGTTGGAATTGTTAGAAAGCTGTCTGTACAGCCGTTGACAGCATTGAAATAATGCTTCTATACCTGAAACATGTCTCAGAAACTACCAACATATACTATATACAATATAATTTTTAGAATAAAATGCTGAGATTGTGAACACATATAAATAGGACAAACCAGATACAACCAAAATTCAGTGTGGAAATTCTAGACATAAAGTACAGGCAAAGTCTAAGGGATCCTAGAAATTTTAGATAAATTAGCAATGGATAGACAAACATACCATTCAAAATAAACTGCCTAAAATAAAACAAAAGAAAAAACCTAAGCAAACTAAGAAAAAATTAGTTCTGAATCCTCTTGCGTAAAACAAACGTAGATCAGCAGTTACGTGGGTGGGGAGTCAGGAATTCCTCAAATATAACATTTTATATGAGTAGCAGGTGCAGACAGAAACGAAAATGCAGACAGAGAATTCACTCTGGCCAACCATGCATACAGAAAACAGGACAAGCTACTACATGTCTTACCACAAACCACATATGCATCACCAGATGCAAGTGGTGTTAACTCTGACAATGTTACCTAGATGGATAATAAAATATCTGCAACTGGCTAAGTTGGAGAACTCCAAAAGCCCAGTGAAACAGCTTTGAGATACAGATATATTGTTGCTACAGTATAACTCTAGATTAGAAGGTATATGATAGTCCATTGCTTCACCTCTGTTTATGCTGCCTCAGCAGAGAGCAGATGGTGGCAAGCTCTTTTTAGTTCTGTAATCCCAAAAGCAGTGAAGGGGCTCAGGTGTGAGAGTAATGGAGGGAGAAAGCAGTGACCTTTGCCGGACACCCTAATGGAAGGCAGAGGAGAGATTGGACAGAGGAAAAAAGGGAAGGCCTTTTTGGTTTTGGCACATTGGAACAAAAGGGCATCAAATTGGTGTAATTGACAAGGAAAAAAGCCTATTTAGACTGCAGCAACAACTAGGAGCCATGCACCTGGGGTTTCTTTCTGCTTTACTCTGCCCAAAAGAGAGCCTTCTAGAGCAGCAGTTCTCAACCTTCCTAATGCATCGACCCCTTAATGGAGTTCCTCATGTTGTGGAGACCCCCAGCCATGGGGGCGGAGCAGTTGGAAGGTGGGAGGGAAGGGCAACGGGAGACTCGTTGCGACCCCTCTGAAAGGGTAGTTCGACCCCCAAAGGGGTCCTGACTCCCAGGTTGAGAACCACTGTTCTAGAGCATCCCTTTCAGGCACTCACAGCTTTACAAAAGGGGACTTGTAAAATCCAAAAGAAGTGGTCAAAAGAGTTACTAACTGCACCCAGAAGAGGTTGACTGTACGAAGCCTAGGCCATGCGGGGACGCATTCCCCATTCACACCTAGGTAGGTAAGGAACGCCTGGGGATGTGTTCCTGCCTAGGTGCAAAAGGGGAATCTGTCCCCTTGTGGCCTAGCCCGAAAAGGCCGGCACCCGAGTTTGAAGTGGTGGGCCCAGCCGGCGGTGTTGTGCATCTGCGTGCACTGCCGGCTCTGATTGGCCAGTTACCAGTGTCTGCTTGTTTCCACTAGGCCCCAGCCTGGGGAGGGGGGTTCCTGCGGGCTCTAGGTGACCTGATTGGGTGACCTAGAGCCTGGGGAGGCCGAAGATCCATCCCAGTGCCCTGTCAGCTGGGGCTGCCCCAGCTGACAGGGCCCCTTTACGTACCCCCAAGCACCTAGGAGGGTGGCGTGGAGCTTCCCCCCAGCAGCACAACAGCTTGTGGTGGTGGTCACGTGGCCAGCCAGGGCGATGTGCCACTCTGTGCAGTACACCAGCCCCACGCTGTCAGCGCCTTCAGTCTGAAACGCTGAAAGCTTGGACCCTTTCTACCAATATCACCATCTGGGGGTGGGGTCCGCAGCTGTTTGGGAGGGAGAGTGCAAATGCTGTCCCTCCCATACAGCTGTGGGATGGCCCGGGATAGCTGGGGACACCCTGGGCCGGGTGTAGAGCTCAATTTCGTGCTCTACACCCTGAACATGAGTGGGTACCCTGGGATGGGGTGGGCGGTTCCAAATGGAACTGCTGGGCCAGCAGAGTGAGTGCTCCATCCCAGGGTGTCCTTTTCCGAATAGGCCTCTTGTCAACCAATGTTAGTCAGCAATACTGTGGAGGGAAAGTTGTCCCAACAAGTGCAAATCAGTGGTGGCTCAGAGACTAGATTACTTAAAGTTCCTATGATTGCATTAAATAAAGGAGGTCATATTTTACTCCTGTGTAAAAACAAAGCCATGCCTCCTCTTCTGGCAGCAAATTCCGTAGACCGATGACCCTCTGGGAAAAAAAAAATACTTCCCCTCATCTGATCTGACTCTCCTACCCATCAGCTTCATAGATGCCCCCTGGTCCTAGTGTAGCGTGACAGAGAAAAAGTAGTTGCTACTGAGAGCAGTATGACTCTGCCTATTTCCTTTTTTCTACATTTATAATTCTCATTCCCCCCTACATTTCTAGCTCTCAGTTCCTTATGCCATTTGCATAAATCTACATAGTTTGGTGGAACCACTAGCTGAGAAGCAAATGGGTGGAAGAATGAATATGCATTACTGATGCAATTTGTTTATATTTTTAACAAGGATTTTATGCCACTTGTATTGCAAGACAATATTTTAAGGTTAATTTTAATATTCCTAAGTTCCACTGGCCACGATCTTTTACTAGGAACAAGGAATGAGATCTATCAGTGCCCTTGCTCTAAATTCTCTCTTTCAATTATTTTTCCCCACCTGCTCTTGTTCCCTTAAGTGTAAGTGGAGTGGGGGAGGGAATAGGGATTAGATGCATGGCAAGACATAACAGCAACTCTTTTTTTTTAAAAAAAAATCATTTTAGTTTAGAAAAAAGACAAAATCAACAGAAACTGCTGCATGTTGGAAATATTAATAAATAGCAAAAACTATTGGAAGCTAGGGCTGCCAGTGCTTAGGTAGCACTCTCTACATTTTGCAGGTCTTCTTCTAAGGGAGAACGATCTTGTCTGTGCCAATTGGATACAATACAGCTCCAGTGATGAGTGATATTGGCTTGGTGCTAGCAGACTGATTTTTAAAGAGGAGTGACCTGCAGGGCCACTTCATACAGGGAGCAGATGAGCAAGCTGCCGCAGGTGCTTGAACGGTCTCCCTGATTTAACTCTTTCCAGGCTGCAAGGCCCCTGTTTCTATTCTTTATGGTCACCTTCTTTGATCTAAGGAGAAAACTGCTGGCCATGTGAGGGTAGAGGGTTCTGTCATTAAATTTGCCTTTGCGATTATCCTGGTTATTGACTTATTGCTATACATTTAATGCCTTTTAGGTTCCAAATTGAGGGCAAGAGGTTAAATGTTATCACAAATTTTCACCGTGTTCCAGAATTCATTGCCTTGTAGGGATTTCTTTCCACACTCTCCAAGATTTTCCATTTCTTACTCAGGGTTTTGCGCAAATGTACTGTGAGTATACAAAGTCCAGCCTTCCCAGTCCACATGGATGGATTATTTTATTTTATTTTTATTTGGGAAAATTATTTTTATTTGAAATTCTAGTAAAAGTTCAGTGTTGTATTTCAAAGGCAGTAGACAAAAATTAGCTGAGAGAATGTAGATGGGAATGACTGAATAATGCAGTCTCACATCCAGTAAGTCCATTTTTAAATTAATTTTGTTTCTTTTTCTGTAGAAAAGTATGTTTGGTGTTCATTTTTATAAAATCAGTCTATCAGAAATTTTACAGTTATATTTACTATAACTGTTTGCTGGAGTAACTGCCTGGAAAGCATCTGCACCCAGATGTTGTTTACTTATTCAATTATATTTTGATATTGTGGAATATCCATGCTTTGGGCTGCCTCCAGACAGGGCATACAATCTGGGATGATTCTGGGGCATTGTTGGGATTACCACATGTATCCATTGCAATTCTAACATAACCGTAGGATATTAAGGTGATATCTCATACTAACATTATTGTAGGGAAATCAGCTCCCTGGGTTTTATCTAAAAAAGTGATATGAACATTTGCTTGTGTAATCCATCATTTTGTGAATGCCTACTACACGTGTGTGGTGCCAAACACAGCTGAAAATGGTGGTCACACATGTGCACAGGGAAGCAGTTGTGGACTACCAGGTACTTTGCGTAATTGAAATACCTGAATGTATGTGTCACACCACTGTGGGAGCCAGTGTCCACACTGATAAGTGCTTCTGCTTGCCACATGCTGTTGCCTTCTGAATATTCCATACTCCAGAATATTGCTCAATAACAGACCATGCCACTAATGTCTGGAGGCAGGCTTACTTCGGAATATCCGAATTTAGCAAAATAATGGTCTCAGGTTCATACCCAAGGATGTCCCTGGAAGAAGGTAATGGCAGACAAAAAGCTATGATAATGTGTAGCATGAACACTTCAGTATTTCTGTTCATTGCTTCTGAAATATGTGTAAGCTTTTTTGTGTTGCAGTATAGGACATGGATTTTAAAATGTATGACTCTTGATTCTCTGAACATGTATAACTTACATTATAGTAGCTATAAATGTTTCCTAATGTCTGCAAACTTCATCTGATGTATATGAACCATGGATTGTTTTACTTTGAGTTGGAAGGCAAAATCTGTAATTTTGTTTAAAAATTGCAAAATTAATGTTCTGACACAATTTCTGAAAGGCTCATACATAAGTTATTGAAGACTAAAAACTTGAAATGCATTTGAGCATCTGTTCATTATGATTAATTGCTTCTAAAGGTGGTTTTTTAGAAGCTTCTCAGCAACTTAAACCACAATTATTACCAATGAATATAAGCATGAGAGACTGAATTAATTAATTTTTCCTTCTTTCTTGAGCTTATTGAAACAGTTACAGTATGTATTAAAACAATAGCATCTGCAAGTGGAAAAAGTGTATCCCCATTTAACCAAAAGCCTTCCCTGCCTTCCTAAACATGATCGGCACACCTCAAGGGGGAGACTGTTCCATAGCCTGGAGGCCATCAGTGAGGTGTTTTTATGCTATTTGTTATTATCTGGATTGAAAACAAAGTTGTTCTGTATTTCTTCCTTGTTCTCAGTTACTTAAATGCTAGGAAGGACTTTCTTCTTGTTAACTGTGGGATCACTGTCCTGAAAGTCACATCTTAAGTAATGTCTGAAGCAGAACGTAGCATTTTGCTTCATAAAGGCACCGAGACTGCATATTTCTCCCTCATTATTACACAGTTTTAGTCACCATCCAAGTAAATTAGCCAGGGGGTGCCACTCATAGCGTTTTGAAATTGTTCATTATTTAACACTATCAAAAGAATGTAATTGGATCATTTTTGTAGACACTGTACTGGCACTGATTATGGATCTGTAATACATTTTGAGGCCACTTTGTTTGATTTGGACAGTCTGTTATAATTGCAGCTTTTAGTTTATGCAGAATGACTTGCAGGCCTTTTAAAACATGTCTAAGGTTACATAAAGAAATCTTTAACTTGGAATCCAGCCGCAACCTTAGACAGCTAAATTTGGTCCCATCCAGATTGTGCTTCATTTAGTAAAACAAAAGCAGATACCAGGAAAGGCTGACAAGAAATATCATTGTCCTGCCACCACTTAAAACCATTTGCACAGCTTAATGCAAGGAGGCTTGAACAGGTACTTTGACTTAAATACTTTCCTATTCATGTAAAATCACTTTTTGATAGCTGCAGAGAATTCCATTTAAGAACGGTATCTATGTATAGATTGATTATTTACCTCTCTTTGCTTTAGCTGCAAAATACTCTGGGATGTACAGTTATATGGTGAATGAAAGGAGTTGAAAAAATTATTTAATGCAAATGAAGAGAGAAAATATGCCTTCATGAATAAGAAATTAGAAAAGTTGAAACTTCCCATAGGCAGTATTTTGTGCTTTGAAATTAATTGTACAATACACTGTGATACGCAAGACTCTTCCTCCAGAATATAATGCATAAATGTATTTTTCTTTTTTTTCCCCCTAGCTTTTTTGGAGTGACAATGCTAAAATGAAATTGCTTCACTTTTATAAATAGTACATATTTAAAATGAAAAATATGGGCATGTAAATTTATGTATGGAATGTAAATATTTTGTATTCTTCAGGGTGAATTAAGGTTACTGGACTTAAAAAGCTCACACAAATTCAGTGTAAGTATAAGCCATTTAACAGTTCTGTTGCCCAAATTCTCATCTAAAAATAATAATAATTTATTATGATTAGTCAATCGACCATATCATCATTAACTACAAAATATTCATAACATAACTAAAATTAAAAATAAATACATCCCACAAGAATTAGAAACACTATAAACCTACACTTTAAAACAACAGTGACCCAGGAACATAAAAAACAGATCTCAGGGCTTCAATGACTGATTCAGAAATTTTTTCCTTAACCTAGACGCCCTAGCTATAAAAAGACTGACTCTGATGATGGTAAACCTATCAGAGCCATTAAGTAGCCTCTGTAGTGACGTTGCAGCGAAAGATTCAATCAAGCCAACATTTCCCATCCCTCTAGAACCAGAAGTGAAAATTGTTTCTTCAGCTTGACTACCCCACTACATTCTTCCAGTAAAAATGTTGTCTTGGAACATCGCTGGCTGGAATACTAAAGCGGCTGATGCATTCTTTATAGAATTTCTTGCCAAACATTCTATATTAATTCTTCAGGAAACCTGGCTTCTGCAGGGGCAAGAAGCCCAGATCCCAGGATTTATGGGTTGGTATAAACCAGCACTTAAGACAGCCACATGTGGGAGACCAAGTGGGGGATTAGCAATCCTGATCAAAGGTGAGATGGGATGGAAAGGTGAGGAGATAACCTTCAAGACTCCAATCTATCAGGCCAACATCCTTGCGGTTATCTTTAATTGCTCAACGTATAATTTGTCATCTAAAAATTCTATGGGCTTAACAATAATTATAAATATATACATTCCTCCTGTTTCATCAAAATTTTACTCAATTGAAATTTGGGAATTACTAGAGACAGTTCTCGATGAAATACACAGTTTATATCCAACTGCACTCATAATATTGGCAGGGGATTTTAATGCCAGAATTGGAAATGCGTTTGATGCTCTCTCTGTAGATTCTGGCATTCCGGTGGATGACCTCCCTCTAACGGCTGTATGGGAGGCTAGTGATACCAAGAGAAACCGTCTTGGGCGGAAACTAATTGAGACACTTTACAGAACTAATCTTCAGATTGTTGGAGGTACTAGCACAAATTTTCATTATCCCTATACGTTCCATTCTATGAATTCGAACAGCACAGTGGACTATATTTGCGCTTCCAAGGCATATTCGTCTCTCTTCTCGGACATTATTGTGACCCCAAGAGAAGATAGTGACCATCAACCCCTGACCGTGGAAATATACATCCGTTCAGACCTGCGAAAAAACTTACATAACAACAGTGCCAATGGTCAATCATTATTAGCTCTTACTCACAATAAGAGGCTAAAATGGTGGACAGTGGATGTCACTGCCATTGACATATATTTGAACTCCCCCTTGGGTCTGCGGCTGAGGGAAATCATCTGCTCAGTTGGCAATACTCCTTCCGCGGTGTTGCAGGCATTTTCAGATATCTGTCAGAATCTAAAAACATTTCTTACTTATTCGAAAAAAACCATAACGAAAAACAGAATTGCATGGGTAAATCCGTGGTTTGACTCGGACTGCGCCTCAGCGAGGAAAAGTCTAAGGAAAGCTATGCGATTAAATTTAAAGTCACCTAATCATATGGCCCATAATAATATGCTGACTCTTAGACGAAAATATAAATCTCTGATCGTCAGGAAGAAAGCACACTACAATACCAATATGTGGATAGATTTAGAAAGGGCACTCAAAGCCTATAATTCAAGTCACTTCTGGCAAGCGGTTTCTGCTAAATTAAGAGTGAGGAACTTTGTATTTGACTCTCCAATTTCGGCTACACAATGGGAAGATTTTTATCGGGAACTGTTTAATCCAGACGCACACTGCTCTAACCCAAATTATTCGGACACCGACTTTGATTCGCTACCAGCATGGCCACCAGTGACTATGAATGATGTTAAATCCATCATTGTATCCTTAAAATCCAATAAGGCCCCAGGTGAGGACTTCATGCCTTCAGAACTCTTTAAACACTCGCCTGATTGGTGGGCTCAGTTGTTTGCTGGACTATTCACACATATTAACAACTCTGGTCAGATACCTAATGGATGGAAAACTAGTATCGTCGTACCGATATATAAGAATGGAGATAAGTTAATCCCGAAGAATTACCGCCCCATTAGTTTAATTGACATTGCAGCAAAAATTTATACAAAATTCCTCTATAATAAGATTGAACAATGGGAAAAGGATAATGGTTTAATTTATGAAGAACAGGCGGGGTTTAGGGTGGGTCGTTCTACTATTGATAACTGTTTTATTCTGCAGCATTTAATTCATAAATATAATTCTGCTAGCAGGAAACTTTATACAGCTTTTATAGATCTATCAGCGGCCTTTGATTCTATAAACCGTGACCTTCTGTGGACGAAGTTGTCCGCAACAAATATTGACCCCAGACTGCTAGCGCTAACCAAAGAACTATATTCGGACACCTCATTAAAGGTTAGGCTTGATTCGAATGGGGCACTTTCACAATCAATTAAAACATCTGCAGGAGTACATCAAGGTTGTATCTTAGCCCCGTTCTTATTTAATTTTTACATTAACGACATAATAGATGTTTTAAATTTGCCAGAGTTTCATGGCCCATATATTTTAGATAGACCGGTTAACATCCTTCTATATGCTGACGACATGGTTTTGATTTCAACTACGCCTGTGGGTTTAAAGCGTGCTTTGTCAAAGCTCAATTATTTCTGTCAGGCAAACAATCTCTCCATAAACCGAGAGAAATCTAAGGTGTTAATTTTTGGAAACTCTAAAAAACCATTATACTGGCACATAGATGGCAAGGCCATTGAACAGGTGCAATCTTACCAATACCTCGGCACTACCTTTACAGCCTCTGGGTCATGGTCTAAACACTTAAATAGAGTAATTGTCAAAGCGACAGCTGCGGCTTCCCCCTTATATAGATTATATTACCATAGAAGTCCAGGTACATTACGACCCGTCCTAGAGGTCTTTAGAGCCAAAATTCTTTCTATTCTTCTGTACGGGGCAGAAATATGGGGCTTTACCAACTTACAGAAGTTGGAATCTTTTCAAATGAAGTATTTGCGGGCCTTCCTAGGGGTTTCGCCCTCAACCTCATCAGCAGCAGTTAGAGCCGAATTGGGAGTTTTAACAGTAGAAAGCCAAGTTTTACTCAGGCAATTCAATTATTTGGTAAAAGTTTGTCAGATGAATTGTCAAAGACTCCCGAGGCTCTGTCTGATGGAACAACTTAAAATCTACTCCAAGCTACCATGGCTTGCTAAGATGATGAAATCTTTAGCTCATATTGGTCTCCCTTTGAATGTTCTAAATTATCTTGGAACTAATGCCAAATTGATAATTAAACAACGTATTATGGACATTGCCATGCAGAATGATTTGGCAGTCATTGAGAATTCAAAAGCGTTAACATTCCTAGCCAAATCTAAACGACAAATAAATTTGGAAAGATATCTTACAATCCCGATACCTAGAGTACCTCGGAATTTGTACACATTGGCAAGATTTGATCAATTAGATACGGCAATGAAATTTGGTCGATACTATAATGTCCCAAGAGAAAATAGACTTTGTATTTGGGGTGATATGGCTGTGGAGGATACAACACACTTCCTATTGGATTGTGCAGCGTATTCTGAACTTAGAACACATCTTATAGAGCCCCTTTTACAAGCCCATCTAAAAATAAAATATGTGAATAAATTGGTAAAAATAGATAACCACTTGCAGATTGGTAGTTACCGTGGTGTGTATGTAAACTGTCTTTTTAATACCTATTATTGGATTTTATCACCGTATCTTATGTGCATAAGAAAAGAAGAGACCAATCTTTGATAAAAAGGATTGATTTTTTTTTGTCCTAAGCAGTGAGTCCAAAGCAAAGAACAGCTATGGTTCTTCAACCAAACGAATCCAGTTATATGACCAGTAACATCACATGATGTATGTGAGTTTATCGTTTTCCTGCATTTGTTTGCAGCCATACCTGCTCCTATCTGTAGTCACAAGAAACTAGATCTGATCCATGAAAATTCTGTAACCTTCACAGAGGTACTCAAGCTGCCGTCCACACCATACTTGCTAACCAGTGAGTTCACGTGACCTCAGTAGTATTTTTTTTTTTTTTGGTACTCTGTGCTAGAGCAGTTGCCTGTGAAATGGAAGGTTGAAGTTCGGTCCCTGGGATTTCCCTGGAACAAAGGCAAACCACTTGTGTTTCTGCTAAGAAAACTGCATGGATGTATTTGTGAAATTACCAGATATGAGGTTGACACAACAGTACCAAACAACAGAAAAATATATGCCTAGTGTGAAGGTACCTGTGAATGCTTCTGTTCGTGTCCTAATTCCCATTTTTTTCCTTTTTCCTTGATAGAAGATAACAGATAAGCTATATTGCTATTCATCCATATGCATTTTTATGATACACCCATTTTTTCTAGGTTAGCTTTAGTTTGCAGTATGCCAGAATGTCTCCCAAAGTAGCTTTTACGACATATGGGAAATTGATGCTTCATTTCTGTGGGGTTCCCTGGTCATGGATGGTGGAGCCACTAACACAGTTCACCTAGTATTTGTAGTTATCCTTGATTAATAGCTAGGCTGTGAAGGCTACTGTACATTTATCAGTGACACTATTACATGCCTCCAAAGGCCCAGCCTTGCCCAAATAAAGAACAAAAATAAACAGATGGGTTGGGACAGAAAACAACATGTATTGGGGCATATGATGAAGAGGGATGCCGACAGAATGAGAAATCAGCATTTACTCACTAGTTGGATTTTCTCTGCTTACCTACCACAGATTGCACTGTGATTCAATGTACAGAAATTATTTGCTTTTCCCATGGCAACATCAGTTACCGCCAAGCTTATTTTAGCTGAAACAGGAAAGGAGTTTGGAGGATGAGGGAAGAAGCGAATGAAACAGAAAATATGGCAGCCTGAAGGGAAATCCTCTAAACTGTTTTGCAAAGTGTATTATAAGCAGCTTGTGTGTATGTGTTTCCCTGTTGACTAAATCCAGTATGGCTGCAGAACTGTTGCTATGGTGACTGTAAGTGACAGCTGTTCTACTGTGCTCGCCAGAGAAGTGTGTGGTAATAATGGCCATACTCCACACAGGATATATTGGCATTAAAACTTGAAAATGAATGTACAGGTAGAATATTGGAGGGAGTGACACTGTGAACTGCAGCAGGTATTAATGTCTTTATATGTTTCAAAATTAGCCTCAGAGTGGAAATATTCTTTATCAAAGTAGAAATTTTAGCATTGTGCAAGACATATAAATGGTGCTTACATGTTTGCAAGTGCAACTCATATACCAAGGCTGATTTTAGGGCAGTGCGAGAAGTTCAGCCACCCATGGTGCTGAGGTCAGAGGGCATGGAGTGACTCAGTCTGATCCTGCTCAAAGGGCAACAATTGAGCTGTGTCATATTATCCCAGTGGCCTGGGAAGCAGCTGGGTTGATAGATGGCTTTCCTGCCTCAGCCACTCTCGGCGTCCCTTGCCTCAGCCTCAAGCTTGCCCCCTGCAGTGTCCCCACATTTAAGGGATTAGATCCTGCCTCATTGATCTGGTTCTTAATTTACTCCACACATGCCAGAAGACCTGTTTACAGAAATAGTGAAACTCTAAATGTCTTTGCGGCCTATTGAGGGTACACTGGTAGATAAAGCAATGAAAATGTCAACCCAGGATATGCTGGGTGTAATAAGAATTATTATTGAAACAAAATTGCCAGTTTTATAAATTGATGGCTTGTCTACATCTGCAATACTACATAAGGTTTGATCACTATACCTCAGAAAGGATGTAGAAGAATTAGAAAGGGCTTAAAAGAAGTGCCTAAAATAATTAAGTCACTGGAAACTTCCCCTAATCTTGATGGCATCAGGATTGCCTCCACAGCAGGAGGTCCTGTGTTCTAAATATCACTTGGCAGCACACCGTGATAATAGAACGTTATTTGCACTCATGTTGTCTTTGTTGGACTGAAATGACTACACATCTGGTCCAACAGGGCATTTCTTCTGTTAATTTAGGAAAAGAGATTTAGTTGAAGGTTCTGTCACGCAGAGTGCTTCATCCAGAGAGCACTTACTTAATCCGCATTATTTGGATAATCCAGATTAAAGCCCATTCAGGCACATTTTATTCTGGTTTATCCATGCTTTGTTCCAGATTATCCAAATAATGCGGATAAGTAATTGCTGGCTGGCTGGATGAATAAATGATATTATGGCTAATTCTCGCCTTCCTCCTTCAAGATAAAAGATTCACATTGAGTATGAACTGAAAAACTGAGTCCATCTGTTTGGTAGCCCCTCTTTCTTTCTTTCTTTACTGAAGTTGACATTTTCTTTAACTTGTTTTTATAAGAGTAATAAAACTGAGTACATAAGCTTCAGTAGCTAACCTTAATGAATAACTCTAGTGTTTGTTCAAGTATTACATAGAAACCTGTATGTTCTTAGATTGGATTCATAAACCCTATTTTCAGGCTCTTCATATATTCAGTCAGTGTATAAAGGAGTGGATATTTCACTTCCTCTCTGGCTGCATGAAACCAATACGTTTGCTATCTGACTGTCATTTAGGAGGTAAAAAATCAAGACAGAACCTTGGTACATATAACTCATCCAGAACTTTCTGCTCAGTGTTTCATAGCTAGCGCATTCAAGATAGTAACAAGACCAAAGACTGTGACTTATATCATATCAGTA
The DNA here is from genome assembly GCA_023333525.1 of Aspidoscelis tigris stejnegeri. NCBI lineage: Eukaryota > Metazoa > Chordata > Lepidosauria > Squamata > Teiidae > Aspidoscelis > Aspidoscelis tigris. Next base: position 44,181,485 of record JALMGA010000003.1, on the reverse strand, counting down.
TTGAAAGAGAGGGTGTAATTGTGAATTCGTACACTCGGATCCCTGTATCCACTCGGGATATGTTCCGGCTCCTACCATGGTTACCTGAAACTGTGAACAGGCCTTCCGGTTCTGGGGCCATGCAACCCCGGAACTGGAAGTGCTTTTCTGACGTCCGGAAGGCCTATTTTGGCCTAAGGAGAGCTTTGGAATAGGCAGCCACCACCAGACGCTTCCTGCCCACCTCCCATGCGTCCCCTTGCATTTTGGCACAGGCTCTGCTGGCATCACATGACTGTTCCAATGCTGTATGGAAGCTGAAATAGGGCTTCTGCTTCTGCGTGCTTTTCCCTTATGGCACCCACGGGGTGGGGGTAGGCTGATGCTGTAACTGTGGTTAACTGATACTGTGGCCACATTCCCATTACAAGCTTAAAACAGTTTCCCTAAACCGAAATTATAGAACTGGATGCAAACGCGAATTTGCCTCATCCCATTACTTTCAACTTAATCACGTTCGATCCGGATTCTGAGGATCGTATGTGGCGTACATGACTCAGGGGGGGGGGCTCAAGTGGCTACTTTCTAAAAGCCACTTTTCGGGGCTGCCCTGCCCTATTCCTCCTGGTGTGAGCGCGCCACCCATAAGGGACCCCTTTAGGGAGCCTAGCTGGGTGGCTGGGTGGCTGCTGCTTGCCTGGATGGAGGAAAAATGGCACCGGGCAGCCAGCGATTCTTTCCCTCCTCTCCCCATTGCCCAGGGCACACAGCAGCAGCAGCAGCAACTCAAGCCCCCTTTGGCCATTCACCGCCACAGCCTTAAAAACATTCACACATCTCCCAGAACCTGCAGCTGCTTTCCTTTCTTTTCCCTTTCTAAAGGTCAGAACTTACAGAATTGCACAGAATTGCAACATTGTTATCAGGTGTGAAGTGGGTGGATTGCTACAGTGTAGCGGCTGCTGTAAGGGGTGGATTTTTACAGTAAAATCACTATCTTTGGAAGCAAGCTATTGGGGGAGGGAAACCCTAAACATGCATTTTCATTCCACTAAAACTGTATCATTCCCACAGCGAGAAATGTAAAGTAGTTCAAGTGCACGAACCGAAGTGAGACCTGTTGAAATAAGTGTTAACATTTACAGCGCTTTGGGGTGGAAAGCGTGTTAAGCCAACCTGATGTGGGGACTGCGAGGATCTAAACCGTTTTGAAACCGTTTTAAGCTTGTAATGGGAATTCACCCTGTGGTTACCAAATCAGTGGATACGGAGGTCTGACTGTATTTATTTTGCTAAGATCATTGTTATATTAGGCAGCCCGTATATCAGCTGATTGACAACACTGAATATTTGATAGCAGCTCAGACCTGCCACATTTCTTAGTTTCCTCTAATGCTCAAGAATGCATGAAATGACTGAGTATGAGGGAAATAAAAACTGATGTAGAACTATCCAGTGGATTTTGGAAAGATTTTGGAGCAGAACTTTGAGATATCTGGCTTCACTATCCTTAGTGGTTCAGTCTCTATGCTACATCTCTTTTCTTTCCAAAGATTCTCGGCGTGTTCATATTTCCTCAGGCTTATTCATTTCTGACCTGGTAACATGGAATCCCAGAAAATTATTTTGTACATTTCTCACATTTTCAGCACCAACTCTTTCATGCTCTGTTTTTATCATATGTGCCTTCTTTTGTTTTCCTGCCACAGACATATCATTTTTCATTAATAATAACTAAAGTCTGCTTTGTGAATTCTCACATCTTAACAATCACCTGAGAAATTACAGCAATGATTTAATTACCTGTGGAAAGTGTTACTGAGTGCTCTTGGGAATAATTTGAAAACAACTGGGAATTATGTAAAGAGGCACAATGTGAACAGTGATAATAAGTGACGACAGCTAAAACATCTGATTACTAAGAATGGCTGATGACAAGTTAATGGTTCAGGTTGCCAACAATTTAACTCGTGCTGTAAACAGACACAATAGTATCAAAAATCCAAGATATTTACTCAGTAATTTTTGTTACTTCAGTCTGAATCCTAATTTATTACTGGTCTTCAAGTGTGGTTAAAACATTTTGATGTATCTAGTGCATACTGATAGCCACAGTTAGTTATATCAGTGTGAAGGTGAAAGAGCTAACATTCCTAAATGCATTTGCACTGTCTTTGCACACCTGAATATTTCACTGTGGCCAAGACTATGTTACACCCCTGAACTAAATACTGAACTTGTACTGAATACAGTGCAAGGGTTCATTTTTTTCCTGATAGGGGAAAAAAAACCATGTTCTGGTTTCTCATTACTATTCTGATGAAGATTCAGAATTGCTGGCTGTTAAGTAACTCCCTTTGGGTTTATTATTGTTATATCTGAACAACGTATGCCATACATTCTGGACAATCTATTTTAAAATATTATTTATTTATTTATTTACTAAACTTTCATAGCCTCCCAATAACCACAAGTTCTCTGAGGAACTCACCACAAGTACATTAAAATGTACAACCCCCTCTCTTTCTCCTTCTCACACACATATATACAAAAATATATAAAAGCAGTGTAATTGAAAGCATATACTATATTACAAATAAAACGAAGGAGCATTAGAGCACTTCCAGGGTTAGGACCAACATCTCATCATTTTAATGGATCGTGGAAGTGTTTAAAGTTTAAAAGAAATTGACCGGTAGAATTGAACAGAAGACACAGTGCATGGAATAATTAACGAACCATATAACTCTGGCAGCCAGCGCTGTTGACTGGCTGGAGGATCGAGGCTACTATAGCCTGTCACTTCCGTTTCATCAGTCATCTGCTAATTGTGGTAAATAGCAGCTTTATGGATCCCATGGTGTGCGTTCTATGTAGTGTGAGCACCAGAAGGAAAAAATAAAGCTTCCCTGCCTTCTTTCCCCTTTTGTAATCACAACTGGGTTAAAAGAAAGGGGAAAAGAAAGTTCAGTAGATGTGGCAGAAAGGCAGGGAAATACATTCTTCAGGCTTCCTTTGGAGTCTGTAAAAAAGATTTACTTTGTCGTCATATTGATGTACAAAAATATTCTAAACGTTTGGAATCCAATTGAATTTGTTTGAATGTGGACATTCAAATTCAAATTGAATGTCTTCACATTTGAATTTAGACCTTCAAATGGATTTTGAATGTTCCGAAATATTATACGTATCTGTATGCATTTGTGCTTATACTATGGAATGAAAACGGGATGCATACAAAATGCATACAGATACGTATAACAGATATGAATGTTGTCGACATTCATATCTTTACATTCGTATCCAGCGTTTGAATGAATAGATTCAAATGTAACGGATTTGACTTGGTTTTTGTTGCATTCAGATTTTAAACATTTGAATACTTGAATTTGAATGCAAAAATAAAAAAATAAAAAATTCACGCACACCCCTAGATGTTATGTCCCACAGAGTTCAGTGTGAGTTGCTTTCAGTTTAGCAGGCAGCAATTTTTTCATTCTAACAGTGCTATGCTGTCACCTTAGGCCGCATCTTCACGGCATGCGTTATTTCAGTTTAAAGAATTTGAAATAAAAGAAACGGAACAAAGCTGTCCACACGACTTGCAAGTTGATCCGGTTCCGAGAGCATTCTGACTGCAGCCTTAATGCGGAATCAATCCTGGGAGTCCAGACGGCAGCCCTGTCCTCCCGCCATTGCCCACCCCCTCTCTTGTGATTGGTCCTCAGTCCCAGGATCCCACCCTCCCTTCCCTTTGCGTCATCCATGCTCCGCCGGGGATCCCCTGCCCGCTTTGCCCCGCTCCGCTGCTGGCTGCTCTTCCCTCGGTGCGAGGCTAGAAGAGGAGGAGAACCGAGAGAGACGGGCGGCAGTGGGTGTGTTAGGCGGTCCCCACACGGCAGAGGGGAAAATTAGTCCCTAAAGAGAGAGAGGGGAGGGGGAGAGGGCAGCTGGGGATGGGGTGGGGGACTGACTGACTGGCTGCTTGGGGGGGAGCTGGAAGGAAAAAGAGAAGGGGGGAAGAACGGAGCCGCCGCCGATCAGGAACGGGGAGGAACGGAGGAAGCCAAATCGGGGGGGGCATGAGGAAGATGAGGATGGGGGGAGAGGGGGCAGCAGCAGCTGGGTGGGGGTGGGTAGGGGAAGGGAGGCGTTGCTAAGGCACCAAGGAAAAGAGTCTTGGGGGGGACTAGCAAAGGAGGTGGTGTCGTCCTTGCACAGATGGGATTTTAAAGTGAGAGAAGCCCCCTTTCCCAAAAAGAGAGAGGGAGGAAGGAAGGAAGGAGGGGTATCTGAGAAGCCCCCCTTTCCCAAAAAGAGAGAGGAGAGAGGGAGGGGTTCCTAAGAAGCCCCCCCTTTCCCAAAGAGAGAGAGGAAGGAGGGGTACCTGGGGGGGGAGACATTGCATGAGCATCTCACGTCTCCCGCCCTCCCGAAGCCGGTGTATATGGTACATCAAAAAAGGAAAGCTGCACTGAGCATACACAGAGTGCCTTACTGCCAAAAGAAGCAATCATAACCAAGCATTCCTATAAAAATAAGCACATGTGCGCGCACACGCACACACACAGAGGTACTCTTGCAGGTGCCAGCCCCAGAACCTCTGCTACGTTCCCAAGTTCCCATCCCGCACGTCTGAACGGGCTCTGGACCTTTAGTTTGTGGGGCAGGAGAAATGCATAAGGACTTTAAAACCGTCGCCTTTAAAAGAGTTTTTATTTTTATTTGTCTGTGCTGAAGAACACTATACCAAGCCCCTTTACTCAGAAGGGAATGTCATACATTCTGTGGGGCTTCTTACTCCATAGTAAACGAGCCCTTAGCATGGAATTGTAAGCGGATCTCGCGGAGGGGGCTAAGTCATCTCTCAGTGCCTCATTTTGAAAGATTTCTTTACTGCTGCCTTTGAAAAGGAAGGAGAGAGGGAAGAAGAAGGCGAGAAGCCAGGCTGCATCCACCCACCCACCCACCCACCCATTCTGGCACTGTGGCGTGGGCAGCTTTGCCCCACTCCACTGCTGCTGGATGGGGCGAAAAAGAAAAGAGGAGAAGGAGAAGTCTCGATCCACTTCGGCTAAAGGGAGCCCAGCCGGAGAAAGCCTAGCTAGCCTTCCCCTCCTGGCGAGGGAGCGAGCCCGTACAAACACACACAGGCAGGCTTTCATGACAGCTAGAAAATCAGACACTTTTGCTACAGCCTTCACACAGCGGCTACAGTGTATCAGGGAACCCCTTCACTCCTGATTAACAATGTTGCAAATTTCCGCAATTTCAAACCTTCAGCCTTTAGAAAGTGAAAGGAAGTAATACAGCTGAGACTCTGTATCAAAGGACAGGGGCTTTAAACCTTAAAGAGGCATAGGGTGGCTGTGGTGGGGTGTCATTCATTCATATTTTTATCCCACTCTATACACAAGGGTCTCAGTGCGGGTCACAACACATTGGTTTTAATGTGTTCATATTAAACATATTAAAGCCATAACTTTGCCTGAACGTGGGGAGGAAAAAGCTGTTTCTTTAGTCCACCCTCAGAGCCAGAAAGCATGAGCAAAGTGACCAGTAATTTTCTTTCCACATTATCTCTCCCAGAGGTGAATTTTACCCTAAAAGAAAACAGCTTGCCACTTTGCTGATATATTCTCTCACTCTGAAAGTTGACTGAAAGTGGATTAAACCTTAGGTGTGACCACAGCCTATAAATTCTCTCACTCTGAAAGTGGACTGAAAGTGGATTAAACCTTAGGTGTGACCACAGCCTATAATGGATTGAGACCAATAAAAACCAGGACTCAGGAAAGTATGCTTGAAGGGAAGAAAGTCCACAAATGAAACAGATGGACTAGTGGTTAGGGAGCTGGACTCTCATCTGGGAATACCTGGTAACCTTGATTCCACACTCCTCCACAAAGCCAGCTGCGTGACCTTGGGCCAGTCACAGATCTCTGCTGAGCTTTCACAGCCCCACCCACCTCACAGGGTGTCTGTTGTGGGGAGAAAAACAGAAAGTTTGTCAGCCGCTTTGAGTCCCCTTAAATGGGGGTGAGAAGTGGGGCAGAAAAGCCAACTCTTCTTCTTCCTCCATGAAACCAGATGGGTGACCTTGGGCTAGTGACAGCTCCCTTCTGAGCTCTCACTGGGTGTTCTGTTGTGGGAAGAAGAACAGAAGGTTTGTCAGCTGCTTTGAGTCCCCTTCAATAAGTGAGGAAAGCAGGGTAGAAAAGCCAACTCTTCTTCCTCCATGAAACCAGATGGGTGACCTTGGGCTAGTCACAGCTCCCTTCTGAGCTCTCACAGCCGCCCCCCACCTCACAGGGACCGAAGCTGGATTAAAACCTTGGCTTGTGGTTACACTGAAGGTTTAATCCAGCTTCACTCCACCTTCAGAGTGAGAGAACACATCACCAAAGTGACCAGTAGTTTTCTTTCCACATTATCTAGTCTAAAGGTGGATTTTCTGAGTTATTAACCCTGAAAGAAAACCAGCTTGTCAGTTTGCTGGTGTATTATCTCACTCTGAAAGTGGACTGAAACTGGATTAAACCTTAGGTGTGACCACAGGCAGAGGCAAAGTAGCCTCTGAAGGGGGCTCAAAGCGGCTGACAAACCTTCTGTTCTCACCCTTCAGGGGACTCAAAGCGGCTGACAAGCCTTCTCACCCTTAAGGGGGCTCAAAGCGACTGACAAACCGGTTCTCACCCTTAAGGGGGCTCAAAGCGGCTGACAAACCTCCCATTCTTCTCCTCACAACAGAACACCCCTTCAGAGAAGGGGCTCCACTGCCGATGCCGCCCGCCACTCCTCCCTCTCACTGCCCTCCTCCCCCCCTTTGCCTTTGCTGCTGCTCCTGTGCATGATTGATCGGCCTCTTCCAGCTGAAGGAAGATGCCGATGCCGCCTTCGCAGGAGCAGGAGCAGGCGGGATTGATTCAGTGCGGGGCTTATCCAGCACTACGAGGGGTGAATGGCAGGCACCCCCCGCCCACAGCAGGATGGGGGGGTGTCGCTTCATTTCCCCAGCAGCGGTAGGAGAGGAGGCGGTGGTGGAGAAAGGAGCAGCCGTTTCGCCGGTGCTGACATCGGGCTCCGGTAGAGCGGCGGCTGAGGCAAGGCACCGGCCGCACATCCCCTACCGAGGCGGGGTGGCGGTCTGGTGGGGAAGGAGGAGAGAGGTGTCAGATGGATGGTGGGCGGGGGGCACCTGCCGTTCACCCCCTCGTACTGCTGGATAAGCCCCGCGCTGAATCAATCCCGCTGCTCCTGCTCCTGCAACGCGGGCAGCGGCAGCGGAGCATCTTCCTTCGGCTGGAGGAGGCCGATCAATCATGCGCAGGAGCAGCAGCAATGCCAAAGAAGAGGGGAGGAGGGCCACAGCTTTTAAAATACAGGCTCCAGGGCTTTCCTTTCCCTGTTTTAAAGTTCAGAACCTTCAAGGAGCTGAAATTGCACAAAACTGCAACATTGTTTTTAAGGTGTGAAGTGCCTACATTGATACAGTGTAGCTTTAAGGTCTGGAGGTTTATAGTGGGTGTTTGAGGGTGGATTTTTTCAATGAAGGAAACCCTAAACATGACGTGCTTCTAATACATACAGCCATTGGTTACAGTGCTATTGGGGGCGGGACAGCCTTAACACGGAATCTCATCCTGGAACGATACTGTCCACACAGTAAAAAATTAAACACGTGTCAAGGGCATGTTCCGGAGTGAGACCTGTTGAGATCAGGATTTATTTCAAATTGGGATAACGTCGTTTAACACGGAAATACCGTATTAAGCCGAAGTGCCGTCTAAACTGCCCGAACTCAAAACATTTTGAATTCGAGATAACGACGTCGTGGGGATGCGGCCTTAGTCTCTGCTCAGGTAAAACAAATTTTCAAATGCTTAATTTGTTAGGGTAGGCATTTTTTAAAAAGTAGAATGTGGTAGTGCTTGTATAACATTGTGCTGGTGAAGTGCAGCTTCCCTTATGTAACATTTCTTTGTAGTACAGAGTCACTTTAACATAGCCGATAAAATGTGACTTTCCTTATGTAATACAGTGTTGGAAAATTTCAGTTGTGTGGTTTGATTTCTGACATTCTGTTGGCTTACATTCCTAGGCTGGACCTTTCCTTCACAGCATGGGCGACACAGTGGTAATGGGCCATTACAGTGCCATTGTCATATTGAGAGACCAAGCCTCCTTTCCACATTGTCAGTGTCATAGGATGCCTCCAGATACCTTTAGTACTTTGAAGTCGCTGCACAGCCACTTCCTGTGATCACAGCGGGATAAGGGAGAGCTATGCAGGGAGGGCAGGGAGTCGCCGCTGCCAGCCTCCTCCTCTCCAATCCTGCAACCTCCCTGCACCCCTTGCTTGTTCATTCAGGTTGCAGGATCGGAGAGGAGGAGGCCGGCAGCAGCAGCAGCTTGCTGTGCCGCGCCGCACCGCACCACGTTGCTCACAGGTGTGCTTGTGCGCACCTGCGGGTTCTATTTGGGAACAGCCTGATGTGCGCTCACTGCTGTTCCCAGCCTCCAATCCTAACCTGCAGCAGAACCCAGATTACTCCAGACCAGAGTAATCCAAGCTTGCATCAGGTGGGAACATGGCTTATGTTAACACAAATATGATATGTCTTCACCAATTACATTTCTTCCTCTCATAAACTATGTAGATGCTGTTGGGTTTCAAAAAGTGTTAGAATTATAGAATTATAGTGTTGGAAGGGAGACCTCTAGGGTTGTGTATGTTTAGGTACCTGGGAAAGATGACACTCTGGGAACTAAGTGTAGGGTTCATCAGGTATAAATCTTATCACCTGTGTTCTTCAGCATCTATAGAAAACCACTGAGAGAAATCATCTGGGGATACTGGTTGAAGTGATATTGATATTCAGATAACATCCAGCACTATCATTCTGTTTCATTTGAATCAGGACAAGCAGTTAAGATTCTTGCAATGTGCTTGGAACTATGGGCCGGATGAAGGCCAATAATTTGAAGCTGTGTCTGGATAATACAAAGGTGCTGGGTGTTAAGGATCTCAGATTCATGACTAGACTCAGTAGGTTTGTTTTGCTCTGGAAGGTACAACTGCAAAATCGGGGAGGGGTTTCTCTGCTGACACTTGTAGTTAGTGGTCAGGACTATCTACTTCCACCCCTGGCTGGTTCGCCAGCTATAGTCATTTCTGGGCAGAGACAGTTTGAACACTGTAATTCATGCCATGGTAACTTCCAGTTAGTACTAATGTAAATGTGCTATGCATAGGGCAACTCTTGATGGATGATGGGTTGGAAGCTGAAGCTGGTACAGAGATTGCTGACAGAATCAGCTGGCCAGACACATGTCATGCCACTCATAAAGGAACTGCAGTGGCTGACAATTTGCTACTGAGCCCAATTCATGGTGGAAAACTGAAATTTGTTTTTATGTGATTATAATTTTAACTGAACATTTTCCAAACATTTATCATCTTTGTAATTGTTTGCAATAGTTATAAAACCTGCCATACATCGATCAAGTGGTTACAGTCTAATTAATATCTCTATTCAATGTAACTGAAAGCAATGCTTAATTTGGGGAGGTATTTTTGGCTTTTGTTTATTGATTAAATGGAATAATCTCCTCCATATAAACTGACAGTTATAAAAGAAAATGTGTTGAGTAATTAAGTATGCATAAAACACTGCCATTCATGGCATGCCTGAAATTCAGAGTTTGTTCAGTTTTGTTTTTAATACCACCATGAGAGAGATTTTGAAGATTTGTGAGGAAAGTAACAAAGGACCTAAATTTCTCCCTTTTTTTTCATTTTCCTTCAAATGTTCTGGTAGAATGCTGGGCAAAGAAGTATGGAGGAGATAATTTTTAATCCGTTTACTAGCTATTGTTTCTATATTCTGCATTCTGAAACAACAGTTTACTTAAAATATCCGGGGGCGGGGGGAAACGACGGTGGCAAAAACACTTTTTGGAATACAAGGACTCAATCTTACGTTGAGCTATATTGTTGGTCCAATTAATTTCAATTTCTGTAAAATATTTAATCTCTCATTTTTATTTGATTATGCTAATTGAGGGCAATTGCCTAAATTGGTCCAAGGTTATAAAATAGTAGCCCATTTGGTTGCTGAAACCAATCAGAACTTATTCTAAAGCACCAGATACGATAAGTAAGTTATGAATGAAATATATAAAAATAGTGGGAATATATTTCCAGTTGTTTGGATCCAGGGGTACTTTTATGAGTGCAGTGGCACTTTCGTTGCACAGTGATAGCCCCTGCTTATTTCTATCAAACCTTTTGTGTGTGAGTGTTCCCTTGATGCTCAAGAAAAGCGCTTTAGGTAGCAGAGACCTTCTACAACAGAAGTGTTCAGAAAAGTTCTGCACTGATTACAAATATCTATAGTTTGTTTTAGTCACCAGTTGAGTACACACACTTATGGCAGTGGTGCCACTCAGGAAGCACAGGGGTGTAGCATACAAATGCCCAAAGCCCCCAATTTTGTAAAGTGCTCTGAAAAGGGTATTGGAGGAGCTACAACACCCTGTTTCAGAGTGGAGGGAAATGACTCTGAGGGTGCTCACTATTCTCAGTTGTACTTACAGCTGCTGAATATACACATGATAATGGTAAAAGCAACTTATGCACTGTGGTGACAAAGGCTCACTTCTGGAGCATTTTTCCCTGTGAACAGAGGGACCTTCAACTTCGGAGCTGATAGCTCAGCTCTGAATCTGAGTGGTCAGTTCCAAGGTGGTGAGGGCAAGATGTGAGATGTGTAGACACCTCACATCCCGCTTCTAGTGAGAACAGGCATCTCTGCCTTGTGCTCCTTATGCCACTGAAAAATGGATGCCGCCTATGTACCATGACATGTAAAATCCAGTCTTCTGGTTAAACCTTATAAGCAACCACAGCTTGCTTGCTTATTTATTTATTTATAGAATTTCAGTACTGCTCTTCAGAAACTTTCAGGGTTGTTTGCTAACAATTATTATGTATAGTGTCATGCTAATAAAACATTAACTTTTAATATTGTGCCTATAAGCTTATCAAAATATTTAAAGGAAAGGAAAAGTAACTTAGCAGTGGCAATAAAGAGTATTTTTAAAATAATGTTCAAAATTTAACTCTTTGTTTTCTAAAGAAAATCATGTTGTATGCTTGCTATACACTTTATCACAATGGAGACAAATACCAGTTGTAAAATGGAATCGCTTGGGCACCTAATTCAGATTTCAGAAGCAAAAAGCAGAGAAACATTAATGCATATATGATGATCTTAGCACAGTGATCTAGTTTACATTTATTTTTAATAAAGAGGCACATAAAAATCTGTCTCATTTAGCTGTTTGTTTCTGTCATTTACATATTATGAAATATGTTACTACATCTAATTCAGATTTTCGGTGAAATAGGGAATCTGTCTTTTTAATATAGTGATGCTAATTGGGGATGATTCCTTGACTAAGCTGGGTCAAGGGTAGACATTATAACGTTCTTAGTCCTGGTATTTGACATTATTCTTTGGTGAGAATGAATTATTACGAGGTTACACTGTTGTCAGGAAAAGCTGACATGATGCTCCAGGAGCTGATTGGATTATGAAGGAATTAAGTAATAATGGAACAGGAAGATACTCTTGGAATGAAAAGAGATCCCAGGTAATTGTTAAGCAAGGTTTCTAGGGTCATGTTGATGCTGCACTATAGTTCCAAGTTTGCCCGTTAGTTTTGTGCCTGTATATTCAGAAGATAATCTCACTGGATTATCAGTGGATTTTACTTCTAGGTATTTATGCATGGAATTTCACACATAGGTTTGTCAGTAACCGGCACAAGTTTAAACCAACATCAGCATGATTCATAAAAAGCTTTCTAAATGTTTTAATAAGAAAATAATTATATCCCTATGTGGCCTTGGGGAGTGGGAAAAGAAAGCATTCAATCACACACAGGTTATTTTTCCTTTTGATTAAACAAGAAGGTAATTCGGGATTCGAATAGGAGTACCTTATTTAGTCATACTATAGTTATTGTGCTGTTGTCGTGGAAACCTTTGCATCACCCAAATGCAAAGCCAGCTGAAAGTGCCCTGCACAGAATTCTTCTAACCTGAGCAGAACTGAAGTTTATGTGCTTAATTGGAAGAGGGTGGGTGTATTTAATATTTATAAATAATGCTTGCAGATTAATGTTTGTTTAGTTGTCATTTCATTCCAACAAATCTCTTACATACCTTAGGCTGTGATATTAAGTACACTAAGCCTGTACTAGCTACCTCCTCCTGCATCATAAATGGGTTTGACAACCCCTCATATGGGGTACAGTGTTCACATATTATCTAAAAACAATTCTTGCTCATTTATACCTGCAAAGGTAAATGAGTTCTGTCTGGTACAATTTAATCTTTATGATAAAAATGTGAATGTTGTGCATTCTTGTTTTAATTCTTGATTTTCTGAAACTGTGTTTAGAAAGTTTTACAGATTTTTGAGTTGACTGATTACCAATAAGTGTTTTAGAGGTAGATTGAATTATAGCCTGCATGAGTCATTCACTATCTTAAGATAGTGATATCTTACAAGAAAGAGGCTACTTATTCTGTGCTCTTCCTATTCTTATCTTCTGTTTATCAGAATTAAAATTAGGTGTAGGTTGCAATATGAATCTGTTGATGTATCTTTAGTATTAAATGGCTAAGGGCTCCAATATAGCTCTAGCACAATGGGCAATTCCCTGCTGAAGTCATTTACTTCTGTCTATAGAAAACTTCTGCAAACTGCATTTATTCTTTCTTTGGTTGGATATAAATGTAAGAAAATAATTAATTTTTTTTTGAAAAGGCTAAACAATGTGCTTTGTTTCCAACCATGGAATATTTCGCAAAATTGGGTTGTATATTTTGTCTAGACATCACTATCCAGTATATGTACAGGCATGTGCTTTTTTTTTTTAGAAGATTGATGCATGTTTCATGTAACCTTTAAAATGACTGCTTGAATATCTAATAAGATTGAATTATTCAAAAGCTTTTAAAGATTGGTTTCATGGTGCTGATAAATGTGTTCTACTGTATGCTTCTTCCAGTGCTCTTTTTGTCGGTTTGAACTTTCATTAGGTAGCCTAAAAGCAAGTTTATGAAATAATTTTATACAAAATGAATTATGTATGTTTTGCTGTTCGTGATGTCATTTTTAGACTGTGTCCATGCAGAATGAATGAATGAATGAAGTGAGAATTTGAACCCACAGAATTCTTCTTCAAGGGCCCAGTTAGAAACAGATTGATTATAATGCTGTTTTCTGGCTTCTATTTAAGTTGTTCAATTCCAAAAGTACTTCTGTTGCACTTCTGTCTTTCTTTTACACTGTCCCTTCATTGTCTCATGGAGGAAATGAAGCCCAGTACCACCTCTTTCTTTAGCTGGTTATTTGTTACTGCATCCTGCCAGTCTTTGCAATGGTTACCTTACGTGCGGTTTTATAGAATCCCACAAAAGCACAATTGCATCTTACAGTGTCACTTTATGTTTTTGTGCAAGGGCATATTTAGTACAAAATGGCATGTGTGCTGTGTTTTTCCTTAGTAATATTATGTTTGAGGGCAGTTGCAAACCCAGTGCCACTGCTCAGAACAGTGGCAGGTTCAGCCACTATCAAATACTGTTCTGTCATGGAGTGACAGAAGTGACATTTGGTATTTTGACCCTCCTTTTTTTCCTTAAGCTGTAATTGTGATCTGACAGATCACAGGCTGCTTCCCTCCTCCCTCTAAATTTATCCTTACAAATCCCTATAAATAAACAGATTGAAAGCAACATATATTGAAATTACTACCAGAGCACTTTACCGCTGGAAATCTCAAAATAATCAACTTAGAGCAACGTTTTCAACCCCACACGAGCATGTTACTTTCTTGCTGCTGTTGACTGCGCCAGTGGACAAAGGACACACCTTCCAATCCTTCTCTGGAAGGCTCTAGGAGACACTATGGAATTGCACATTTATGCACACAAATACTCATGTTGCAATGACTGCAAATTCAGGGTGGCTGAAAGCGGAACCCATATATTCTGGAATGAAGGTTAAAAAGGGGAGGGAGGGGTAATAGCAGAATGAAAGTTCTTAGTTTGTCCCCAGAAAATTATAATGAAATGATTACACTATGCTTATCTAGTATAGTGAGGCCCCTAGTTTAACAAACTAACTGCTGTACTATTCTGGTTCCAAGGAACCCAGAGCACTGATAGTTTATCATTTTCAAATTTATTTTAACAAAATGGCTAGTGAGAGGCTGTCTATGCTTCATTTTCCAAAGCAGTGTAATGGTGAAAGACTTGCAAGTACAGAGTAAGCTCAATCAAAGTTTTCTTGAACACAAAATAGTAACATCTCTTGCATGTAGTATATATGTTAAGAGTGACACTGTTATTATGCTGGCTTCTTAGGCTTACACTGACACTCAGGTTGTATCCAGATTAGCGGAATAAAATCTGCTCTTATAAGAAAATATGCAGCTTACCTGCTGCAAAGCCATGGCATGCTGTCCTGATTCGAGTAGCCTTCCCTTAACTTTCTCAGAGAAAGCTGCAATACTTCTGTGGCACACACAGCCATTGGGTGCTGAGCTGCAGGCTCAGCTCTTGTTTGCTGTTCTCGCTGTCCTGTCTGGACTGTCGGGAACATTTGAATTTACCTGAAACTGTGGAGCGAGTGCTCATCATTCTGTGGTAGGTAAATTCACAGTAGCAGTGGCATAATGTGCCGCTGCTACACAGTATCAGGCATCAGGTTTGATGCTCACGCCCGACAGCGCATAGGAATGCACAGTATCTTTAAGTCTGGCCACACCCTCAGAATTAAAAAGAAGTGAACTGAGGCTACCATCTTAATTTTAATCTGTTTTGTATGCATGCAAGATTTAAAATCTCGTCTGCTATCGGTATCATATAAGAGGAAAAGTTAAATAGTTGTGTTTTATTAATTATTCAACAACAAAACCTGTAATTACTGTAGAGGAGATATTAAATTGTCAGTGTACTCATAATTTATCTGTAGTAGTGAGGTAGCAAATTTTGATGTGCCCAGGACCTCTGTACACCATACAGGAGCAATGTGTTGTCAGGGGGTAATGGGGTGTCATGTTCCCCCTGTGATGCATCATCAGTGCATAGCAGAGCTGCGTCTCCGTGCTAGGAAAGAAATCAATTCCTGTCTCTGCCTTAGGCTGTCAGAATTCCTCCAGCGTAGCTCTCCAAGGTGCTGAAAGCCTAGGCTCCTCTGGTCCCGGGAAAGCCCTGCTTCTCACTCTCTCTCGGCTTGGCTGTCAGCCGTGTCGCTGTCCGTTTCAGCACCTCGGCCCCCTCCTTCCTCCAGCCCACAGTCTTAGGCGAGCGGACAGAGTCGTAAATTCTCCAAAGAGGTTTGTTTATTCATCTCGGTTTACATCTTAGCAGTTGCTTCCTCCCAGTCTCCATCAGCTAAGCAAGGCAACACACAGCCGTATGTGCCTAGTTTTATACTTTTCCACTATCTGAGTTGGTGTGTCATATCCTGGCATTTTGCAATCCCTGTGTTGTAATCCTTACTTCATTTCACCTTGAGCAACTGGTGACAGTCTGGTGATTCTTGACTCCTAGTTACCTGTTTTGCACACATCACCTATTATGACTTCTAGTTACCTCTTCTGCACACATCACTACATTTTTCCTTATATGGGCCTTTTCAGCCTGACATGTGTAGCATTAATACTAATGTTTTAGGATCTGTTGCTCCTTGTGGAATTATAAACTACGCGGGCAAGGACAGAATTTATATGCTTCATTGATTATGGATCCCCATTCATAAATTACCTGGGAGTAGTGATGTGAGATAAAAAAATATTAATGGATAGTCACCAAAATAATATTTTCTGAGACTTTATAAGAACTTTTCATATCTTCTTTAAATAATATATTGCATTTATTGTTGCAGACTTCTTTGGAACAAATTTCTGGGAAATATTTTTGAGAACATTCTAAAATTCAAGAATTTGAGTAAAAAGGAGTTGGATACATTATTTAAATAGGAAATGAAAAATTGGAAAATCCTCATAATTCTTTGGGTAATAATCAGAATAATCCTATGCTCAGGAAATAGTCTGTGAAGGATATTTTCATCTCATAACGCTACCTAGGACTGGGTTTGAGTTAACCTTATAATGATTATGGAGTAGCAGTTTAACATTACTTTGAAGAACCAAATTCTGAAGCTATATCATATAACAGTTTGAAGATCCTCAAAATCTACAGTGGCTTTCTTCACATATGGATCATGCATATAACACCTTTTCATGACTGCCAGCCCACTCTGGTGCAAGATTCACTGTTGACTTTCTGCCAGCAATACTCCATGTTCAACTTGGAGCAAGATTTGTAGCAGAGGGTTCCAGTACCGGGAGAAGTGCCCAGCACTGGAGGATGATTTTCTTTCAAAGACCAAAGGAAGGTAGAGATAAATATTAAACATCATCAACAGGAGAAACTCTAAAAAGGAAACAAACAAACAAGGTACAGAAAAGTTATGTGCCAGAGCATGTCTGGCTTCAAAGACACCAATGTTAATATAAATGAATTTTATCATTTATATTAAGCAGGATATAAATATCATTTTGGTTTCTCCTTAAAATAAATCAAAAACTTAATTCAGCAGAAAGATTTAAACAACCTTAGCTAATGTTAACTCGTCAGAATATATAAGGGTGAATTCCCATTCAAGGAATAAAGTGCAATATACAGTACAAGCTATTTACATCACAATTTACATCGATATGTAAAGCGCGTTAAAAGGAAGCAAAGGAGCATCTGGCAATTTGATTCAACCCCAATTTTGTGTCCCCACTCTTAAACACTTAAAATGCTTCCAAAAACGGATTGGGGAAAGCAATTTGTTCCCCTCCTCAGCCTTTTCCTAGCCCACTCTCCCCATTGCCCAGGGCACACGGCTGCTGCTGCAACTCAAGCCCCATTTGCCTGCTCACCTCCATACCCACCATCCCCAGCAGGGGTTCCCACCAAAAAAAGGTGTGAAGTAGCTGGCTAGCTTGTTGGGGGAGAGTGAGGAAGGAGGGGGGGACACCCACTCACTTCATTGGATCCACTAGCCATTTAGAAAGACTGAGCAGAGGCTGGGTGACCTCCTCCTCCTCCCCACCCGGGCGAGGCAAGGCGAGGCTCCCCTTGGATCAATGCAGTGCTCGCTCTGCTGCTGCCACTGCTGCTGCCTGCACACACACACACACACACACACACACACTTGCACACTTGCACACTCCCCCATGGAAGATGTGCAAGTGAGCGAGCGAGCAGTGCTGCCGCCAGGGCAGGTGAGTGAGAGGAGAGATGGACTGAGAGCTGCCAGAAGTAAACCTTTTAATGTAACCCAGTTTTCCACATGTGCAACCTTTAACTCTGTAAAATGCATGGGTGGGAAAGGAAACATTGTTATAAGGTGTGAAGTGGGTGAATTGTTACAAGGAAACCAGCTGCTGAACAGGGGAAACCTGGCATTTTAACTGACAAAGGGCTGTCCTGCAGTGTGAAAGCCCACCCATTTCATGACGTATTTGCCCAAATACTGCTCTAGCATTCCCACAGCGATAAAGAAGAAGAATTTTAAAAACCAAAACTGGAAAAAACACCTGAAAAATCAGTTTTTTATTTATTCCATTTTTAAGCCAAACAACCCTCAAAATACCCCTGAAACTGATGGGAGTGGGAACGACGAAGATCCAAACAGTTCTGAAATAGTTTTAAAGTGGCAATGGGAATTCAGCCTAACTGTAAGTAAAACATACCACAGATTAGTGATAATTAAATTTTATGTATAGGTTTGTTCTTTTGTTGAAGACGTCCCTAGGTATAGACTGCCTTAACACTTGCAGTTGTTGCTACAGCTGTTCATGCTAATCAGTAATTATAGCTACATTCTTGAGTTCATTTATTATGAAAATTATCATTCCCAATCCCCCCCTTTTAAAAATACAATATAGTATTGACATTACTGAATGGAGACTAATTGTAGAAGCTCTTCAGATAACCCCCCCCAGCCCAATATTGGTGTCATCCATTTCCAAACTAAATTTAATAAATTAAATCTGAAGAAATATAGTAAGAAAATATGGAAGCTTTTGTATCTATTAGTCAAAGATGTGCTTTATGCCAAGCCAATTCACACCTAATAATTATGTTTTGTTAAACAAAAGCTTTGCTGTTGGTTGACCCCTGTTTACCCAGCTTCTTGGTTTGAAGTTTTCTCCTGTTCACACAAACAATGGTTAATATTGGTCCACTATCTTTTCACATTCAGTCCACAATATGTGTAGCCCTAGTTAAGCAGTATTGATTTATTTGATTTACATACTGAAAAGGGCCTTTCCATGGTGGGCCTTATTCTGTATTATATCCTGGAATAGAGACCTGCCACCTGCACGCTAGTGCAGTCTATGGTCATCTCCACAGATGTCCTGCTGCAGTCTGTACTGGCATACAGACAGCAAGTTCTTATTTCAGGATATAATCTGGAATAAATTCCACTGCAGAAAGGACTCTAGTTGTCACAGTCACTACACTAAACATCCCCAAGAGATGAAGTGATAACATTTTTAAGGAGTTCAGAATTAATAGAAGTGAAAAAGCTTGAACAATTCTTTTGAGTACAGTGGGAGAAAGAAAAAGCGTGAGATCAATGTCATGATAAGCTGTACTTTTGCTTCTAAACAGGGTGCTCTCATTCCTGTTTGCTCTTTTCACAACAACCCTATAAGTTGAAGCTGTCCTTGGAAGCAATGACTGACCCAAAGTTATGCATAAGAGCATAAAAAATGCTCCACTGGATCAGACACATGGCTTATCTAGACCAGCAGACTGCTCTCGCAGTGGCCAACCAGTTGCACAAGGAAGCCCCTTGCAAAACATGCTCCCACAATGACACAAAACATACATCTGTATATTTTAGTGATGTGGCCACCATTTTTGACTGGGTTTGGCCTTGTACATTCACAGTGGCCATTCTCTAAGCAGTGGATTGTGCAAGCAAGTATCCAACGTTGTGAGTGCTCTTGCTTTTTAGGTAAAACCTGATTTTCCTGCAGTAACACCACTAACTTCTTACTGTCTGTTAGACCCTTTCTGTGCTGGGGAATATTCTGCATTTTATTATGGAATAGGAGCATGCCATCCACATATTGGTGCAGACTAGGGCAGGCCCTGAGTGCAGACCGTAGCAGTCTGTACCTGTATGTAGTTGGCAGGTTTCTTTTTTTCTTTTAAACAATTTTTATTAAAGAATTTTCATTAATCTAAAACAACAGAACACCATTAGCCATTAACATCTAATAGTGTCCATCCATCTTCTTAGTGTTTTTGGGTGACTTCCTTGTTTTTCAAACATCTTCTCTTCCATTCTCTTGTTCTTCCACACTCTGTGTTCCTTTTTCTGTTTTTAAGCTAACCTTATACGCTTCACTGAACCAATTTTCATTAAACACCTTCTTCAAACATAATTATTAGACATCATTCTTTTATCCTCCTTTTTTTCTGTTATATTAACATTTCCTAAAGAATAATCTATAGTATTCAAATGATAAATTTATATTTTTACCCTCATAACTATAGATAAACTCCCCTCTTCACTATATTTCTACACAAGGCAAAATCTAACCCTTAATTACTATTATATTAACATTTACAAGCTATGATCTATTCTGTTTACATAACAATACCTTATTAAGGTTAATCAACTTATACCTTCACTACATTTCTTCTACAAAGATAGAATCCAATCCTAAATTCACTGATCGCTTTAACCTTCATTGCATTTTTACAATTTGTTTCAATTATAATAAAAAATATCTTTAAAAATCAATTCTTATTCTTTTCTAGTCTATAAAATTTACTAGATCATATATCTGCATATTCATTCCCCTATTTAGCCTTATTCTATTGATAACATTCTGTCACCATACCAGTTTTACTCTTCTTAATATTGTTGTCAAAATATGTTTTTACCTTATTGTTATTTTTACTTTTTCTACAAATGTTCCCCCTTGCTTCAAAAGTTCTCATAGTTTTTTTATGTAATACCAATTACAAAAATGTCATTGGAGTTAGACTTCATAGGATTCAATATTTCTTTCGTAGATAATCTTGTTTTCTTTTCTTCAGACCAAAAGCTTGTAGTCTTTGCATCGTGATCTATTACTTTATCTTCAAGCTCACGCCTTCTTTTCCTTGGCTGTAAATCATTCTTCAAGTGAGATCCTTGTTGCTTTGCCCTCTCTCAGCTCTTGCTCTCAACTGGCTGACAGAGTTCAGATTTGTTTTTCTTCTTTTTGCCTCATTTATTTAACTGGCATCTCTTCCTGTCTGCAGGACTCTCCTTTTTCACCTTAATCTCTGTCTGCATCTCTTCATTTCCCAGTTCTTTTTTTTAATTTTATCAGGATTGATTATTCCATTGTTCATTCTGGCCAATGGTCTCTGCATTTCATCAAGTTTAGATTTTATTCTGACTAGGAAATTTAGCATTTCCTGTTTGGTCAGCATCTTGCTAGGACTTCCAAGTCTATGATCTGACATCACTTCCTTGTTGGAATCTTTCCAGAGGTAAGATTTATTTCTAAACACATTTATCTTCATCTCTCCTGCTTGTTTAACAGCTTTAAGGATAGATTTCAAATGTTCCTTACCTCCTTTTTCTCTTTATGGCTCTGGTTTGTTGCAGTAGAATTTTTGGCCACCTGCCAATGTTCCAAGGTGAATCTTCTTACCATAATTCATTAAAAGTCTTAAAAGAAGTAATGGACAGACTTAATTGACCTTCTCCAGCTTCGAGTTGATGGAATTGTTCTCCTGCCTTCAACATGGATATAACTTCTTGCCATTGGAGAGCTGCAATTAAGTAGCTCTTTTAAGAAGAATCTCTTCAGCTCCCTGTTATCTCAGGGAGATAAATCAACAGGAGACGGTATCCCAGTTCTCCCCTCCAGGACAAAAACACCTGGAGCATCTACTGAGCTCTCACTGGAAGTCATGGATGGCAGGTTCCTGTTCCAGAATATAATCCACATAAGGTCCAGCACAGAAGGGACCTTAGTTTCTAAGGTGCTACTAAATCTGCATTTTCAACATCTGTGTTGAAAAGGTTTTAAGATCTGCAAGAGAGGCCCTCCTGGTTATCCCACAGCCCTCAGTGGCTAGGCAGGTGGGCACCCGGGAGAGGGCCTTTTCAGTAGTGGCCCCCAGGCTGTGGAATGGCCTCCCTTTGGAGGTGCATCAGGCCCCTTCTCTGTTTATGTTCAGAAAGGCGGTGAAGACGCACCTCTTCACGGAGGCCTTTGGCTAAATGCCCTCTACGCTTCCCCCCTGCAAAAACTATTGTTTTTTAAACTGCTTTTGTATCATTTTTATTATTATTATTATTATGCTGAATTTTAAACTTTGTATGGATTTTAGCATAGTCTGATACATTTTTAATATGTTCGTTTTTAACTGTTGTGAGCCGCCCAGAGACCTTTGGTTATGGGGCAGGATATAAATATAAATATAAATAAATAATAAATGCCCTTGGATACTGAAGGTTATCACCCCACTATCCTGTGGCTACATTAGGATAACCAGACTCATGTGGTGATCTAAGGACAAGCCCTTGATAATCCTGGATATATTCTTTCTGAATATTCAAAGTCTCCCAGTGAACTGTAATGACTGAGTATGGAGTAGCCTGACATTGTAGCCATTGTACTACATTGAGATCTGTTAGATCAGATACTAGAATTTGCAAGGATTGTTAGGCAACTTTGGTTGATATATTGTTATTTTTTTATATTAACAGGAAAGACTGTATACAAAATGACATAATAATTATAACTGCAAATTTTTTTTGTATTGTGCCTCTTCTACACTCATCTGTGTGAGATCCAGATCAGTGGATCCAGTATAATGTGCCCCACTTAGTGGAATCTTGTGGAGGTTTAGAAAGATCAGTCCCATGTGCATTGCCAGTGCTGATCTCATGAATGCCTCCCTCCCTCCCCCCACGCACCTCTGAAGGTTAGGAATACTCCTTATCCCACTCACTATTTTAACCTTGTTTTAATGGGGGTGGTGGTGGTTGTAGCATTTTAATGTGTTCTTTTATATTAAATTTTAATGAGTTTTGAGAATTGTATTAGAAGTGGTATACAAATATTTTATAAATGAATGAGTGGATGAAACAACAGCCCCCCTCCCAGATGACAATATCACTGATAAAATTTTTAGTATACAGTATTTAGTATATTACTGTTCTTAGCATACTTTGAAAACTCTGGATGTGCAACTTGCAAGGCTGAATCACAATCAGAAAAATATATTTACATTGACGCTTGATTGGGATTTTACTGAAAGCTTGTAGAATTTGCAAAATGGGTTAATGTCAAGAATGGTTTCTCATTCTCTCTGACTTGAAACGTTTTCATCAGTTACCTTCTCAGCTGTTTAGTAAAATCCAGCAGTACTTGAGTCAGAGAGTCAAACAGACTTGTCATAACTACAGGGACTTCTAGTGCCAGAAACTATTAGCTTCCAAGTAGAGGATCAAGGAATGTGAAGGAAGTGTGAACCATTATTTAGCCATGCACATTAGTGGTTTCCGACACTTTCTCCACTTTAAGACTGAATTTTGCAATCAAAATCTCATGATCTGAACCACAGTTTGCTCCTGGTTTTGTTTAAACTGCCATTATAGAGCTTTTCCATCTGTGCCTGCAAATTATATAATCAATCAGATTTTGATATTGACCATTTGGTGATTTTTTTTGTGTCTACTAATTTATGTTTTGCTTCATTTCATCCTCCAAGGCCAAAATTCCCTGTATTCCTTTTGATTTCCTGCTTTAGCATTTGAATCTACTGTGTTGAAAATGACTTTTGTGTGTGTGAGAGAGTTTGGGGGTGTTAGTTCTAGAAGGTGTTGCATCAGTGATTGGCGTAGAGATTGTTGTTTTTAAGATTGCAACCCAGTGATGCTCCCCCCCCCAGTATGACAGCTACTCCATTCGTAGGGATTATGTGCCACAGATGTAATGGTTATCTGGATTAAGTTCACTATTCACCATTTCTGTCCATTTAGCTTACTATCTCCCAAGATATCAATGTTTAGCTTTGACATCCCATGCTTGACTTCCAGCTTTACTTGGTCCCTAGCAGGGATGTGCCTGATTGTTCGGGTTTTTTGTTGTTGTTGTTGTTCAACTCTTATTGAATCGAATACAAGAAAATTCATATTTTTTTTTAAAAAAGCTCCCCTTCAAATGTGGCAGGATTGGAATTCAATATGAAAGTTCAATATGAATTCAATTTGAATCCCTCCTACAAATCCCCTACGTATCCCTTACAAATCCCCTATATATGCAATCCGTATCCCCTGCATATCTACTCTGAACGGGTCAAATCTGCCCTGAATCCACTTTGAATCTGCTCTCAATCCACTTTAAATCCACTCTGCTTCCATTGCAGATATGACTGCTGCAGCTGTTTTTCCACCTCCCCAGGTTCACAAACGTAATGAAGCTTTGTACAAATGTTCCGAAGCATTTGATTTGAACTTGAATGTCGATCTTTGAATGTGCAAACATTCAATTTGAATTCAAATGTCCGATTTCTTATAAATTTGTAAGAATTTTGAATGTTACAAATATCTGTACACATCCCTAGTCCCTAGATCATATGTTCTAGGTTCTTACGCAATACAGTCAGTTAACTGAGGTGTCCTTCAATTAATCAAGTCCCAGATACTTGCTGTAATGAGATTTGGCAACACTGACTTAGACTGGTAAACTAGGCCTCTATGGTTCTCCTAATCCACAGTTTACCCCAAGTGACATTGACATGATGGTTTTCAGGAACCAAAACACAGCAATGCAGAAGAGATGAGTGTATGTTTTTTCATTAGATGTCAAGGTGATTTTGATACTTTATGTATGGTTTTGTTAATAATTCCAACTTCTTAAAATCCATTTACTGATATGTATGTTTGGTATTTTTGTTTTGTTTTGCCTTCGTGGGAAAAGTACATTTTAGGCATGAAAGCAAAAGAAGAGGAAGAAGAGTTGGCTTTTATACCCGCTTTCCCCTCCCTTTTAAGGGGACTTAATGTGGCTGTCAAAGCTTTCTGTTCTTCTCCCCACAACAGACACCCTGTGAGGTAGGTGGGTCTGTGAGAGCTCAGAAAGAGCTGCAATTAGCCCAAGGTCACCCAGTTGGCTTCGTGGAGGAGTGAGGACTCAAGCCAGGAGACCACCAGATAAGAGTCTGACACTATAACCATAAGACAAAGAAGGGAAAGTTTTTACAATAAAAATATCAAATTTTAATATTAACTGCGTCTCAATTGTTATATTCTTGAAGTTTAACCTGTGCCTTCAAAACTGTCTAATCAACTTTAAACACTCTAGCAATTATTACCTATGTCATTGAGGGGCTGGCAAATTGAAAATACAGGCAGATCTACGCTTAATATGTTAAGAACATTGAACCTGGTTATCATGCCAGGTTTATTTGCTTATGTGTTCTTAATTATAATTATAATCATCTGAACATCACTTAAAATTTTACTTTGGGAATTTCCCTGCTGTAAAGCCCGCTTGGTAATGAGTTTATTTGCATACTCTTTATCCCTTATTAATAAATCACATTTCAGTAGTTGCAGCCAATTCCTTTGATCATAGTTCCTGGTAATTCACAAGCTCGGTTCTGTTCCCTATTGACATTTGAAATGCAGCGGTACAGGCAAGCAGAGCTCAACACAGTGTGAAGAATGAGCATTTCTTACTTGTTATAAATCAGTAATAAATCTGCCTCTTTGGTTACATTTGAGCCTTGGTACCTGTGCAGGAACCACAATAAGTCAAGTCTCTGGTTAATCCATCCCTTATGACCCAGCCTCAAGAAAGAGCTTTGAGAAATTGTATACATGCTCTATAGGTGCTGTCAGCATTGATTTCAAACCAAGTAAAAAAGGGCTAAACCAAGAGTGATATAAACATTTCAGTCGTTTGCCCCTGGCAAACCTAATGTTAAGCAAATGTTTCTCTAATGAGGCAGGGAATAAAGAGAGAAACAACAAATCATAGCAGAAAATCTTGAACATCTAAATGCAAGTGTGATCCTCCCTCTGCATCCCGCTAGGAAGCGCTTTTAGGCTCAGTAGAATTTTATGCCACAGTACACCTGAGCCCTGTTTTCTTGTCTGGAGGTTGGCCTCTTGAGCTGATTTCATGTTTGAACTTGTATCGTGTGGCTGTAACGGAAAAACAGAAGTCCTCTTCACTGAGGTCTTCTGATATCCAACCAAAGGCCTTTTCTGCACTTACCACCTTTAATCTCTTTAAGTGATTCTGGAATACTTTGATCAGGATCAGCTGCAGGCAGTGTCTTCTGTACTAAGCAGGCTGAATGATGGCAAATGCTGTTTAAGGAGATACATAGTTCAGGTGCCTAAGCCGTCTTCTGTATCAATGAATTACCAGTGACAGCACCTGCCATCCCCGCTGCAGTTGGCCGACAACCCCATCAATCAAACCACTGCATCCAGGAAGAGGATGGGAGGTATCTTTGCAGGCATTGCAAAGTCACGATGGCTGTCACCATGGCCGTTGTTCCAAAGGGACAACAAGGGCATCTTCACAGTCTTGCTGTCAACAATGTATGTTCCTTGATGCCATGTCCACAGTCTTCCTAGTTCTGTTGTACGTTTGGATGTGCCATCCTTGTTCTGGACCAGATAGCTCTAGTATGATTGTGGTACTGATGCATCGGATCTGCTATTAATCTGGATTGCTGCACTCTTAGTACAGATCTGATCTGAATTACTACTAATCCCATGCAGACAATGTGGATTATGAGGATCCTTAATCTGGATTATGAGGTAAATGCAGAAGGAGGCACTCTTACAGCTCTCCACAGTCAACTCCAGTTTTGCTGTTGCCTTCTCTTCTGTTGTGGAAAATGCTCAGGGCCCTGGAGTGGGGTCTCTCCCTGCCTGTACCTTGAAAGCAGACTAACCACAAACATCTCTTGAGTGAACTGTTCTCAGCTTAGTGGATTGTGGCCATAAAGGACCTTGAGGTACAGTATGGAAGTCATGTATTTTTATTTATGAAGATGAAAGTTGCCCTTTTCCTCTTCACTTTAAAGGGCCTCTGCTGTTCGAGTTACTTTCAGTCAGGTTGCCTCTACAGTCACTGATGAGAAAAAACAGGTCAGACAAGGAAAGAGACCAAGCTCCTGGGTATTACTCCTAAGCATATTAATTGCATAGGTCTCCACATGATCTCGGCTGTCAGCTAGGTGGGACTCACATCCAGCCAGACTCCTGCAGAAGACAGGGGAAAGGTCAGTGTTTTGGAAGTTGCAAAAACTCTTGTCATTGAACATGTTACAAGAAATAGTATGGAATGTCAGACACACCCATTTCCTCTTCTTTTTTCCCCCTACGCAACAAATTTCACAGTCTCTTTCTGCTGAATATTCTTTATTCAGGTTAGGAGTAAAATACTTAGTGTTCTTAGATGTGCTGCACATAGTAATCATTAATATTTAAAGCATGAAACTGCAGGGTAGATGCCTGAAAAGTATACATTATTATTATGATTACAGATTTTTGCTTATTTCACGTTGCTTCCACTGCTTGGGTCAAGACTCAGATGTAAGCATGGAATTTTCATTCCGTTTTGCTTGATAAATATTCACTTCCTTATGCCCTCAGATCTAAGGGAAGAGAGCTACACAGTACTCCATGTCTTGGCTCACTAATGTGAAGAAAAGGGGGAAATGCCATTAGTTTGCATTTTCTTGAAAGATTATGTATTTGATCAACCAAACCCTCAAGCAACTGAAGTATTGGTTATTTCTTTGTGCTTCTAAGCAACACGCTCTCTGGCTTATTTCAGCAAATAGTGTGAAAAATGCAGTTGAAAGTAACTTGCAGATGTTGTGTTTCCATTATATTTGTGCATGAACTTTTGATCACATATAAAGTCAATGACTAAGAGTCATTGTCAGTTAAATGGGACGACAAACAGTCTGGGATGCTTTCATGTTCAGATCTTTTAAAATGAATCAAGGCAGTAAACTTCATAGTTTTTTCAAACATTAAGGAACTATTTCCTTTCACATGAATGCCTAAGTACTTCCTTCAGGTTGGAGAAAGAGGCAGGATGCCTCTAAAGGCCCTTTGCAGGGAGCCAAGAGCAGGTGATGGTTTTGGCTTTGCCTTCTGCTTGAGAATGACCAGAAGCCATTGATGGGCCACTGTGTGAGACCAGATGCTGGACTAAAAGGGGTGTAGCCAATCTAGTAGGGTTCCTCATATGTTCTAAATGTTGAGTGGTTTTTGGTGATTGGTAAAGTACCGATCTTCTGTCCAGTCATATAATGTCTTTCTCTGAGAAATTTAATTATTGGACACCTTACAAATTCAGGAGATAAATAATGTTGCTAAAATGCCCAGCCAGTGAGTGATGCAGTTGTTTCTATTGCCTGCATGACTTTTTGGTTTGGTTTTAACCGGCGACATGGGTATGTCAGAGACAGGATCCCTACTACCCACAAAAGGAACTAGTCCAGGCTTTCTTCCTCTCCTGGTTTTAGCTTTGAATTTGATTGTTTGAAATGTTGTGCTGTTTCCTACTTTCCCACTGAAGCAGGTAACAATAAGAACAAATAAAAACAACCAATGTTTCTGGAAACCATAACAAATGAATATGG
Organism: Aspidoscelis tigris stejnegeri; assembly: GCA_023333525.1. Taxonomy (NCBI): domain Eukaryota; kingdom Metazoa; phylum Chordata; class Lepidosauria; order Squamata; family Teiidae; genus Aspidoscelis; species Aspidoscelis tigris. Next base: position 44,153,725 of record JALMGA010000003.1, on the reverse strand, counting down.
GAAGAAAAAAACTATTCACATTGGGAAGCCTTGTAGGAAAAGAAATGGATTTGTCAGGTCCATAGAAGATGGAGCTCAAACCAGCTTGGATGGCTTCAAAAATGGTTCAGATTGATTCATGGAAGTTGGATTATCGATGGCTGTGACTGCCTCTGGTAATAGGAGCCATTATGGCTCCAAAGCCTGGCTGTAGTAATCGCAAAGGTTTGCATGGGTTTTCTCCTGGCTTCAGCCTGCCATTCATCAAGCCTCAGAGTAAAAGGAATCGCCCTGTCTCTACAAGCGTGCAGTGCACACTCAACACCAGCAGGGGCTGGACTCATAGCCTAAGGGCTTAATGGACGCTAGCCATGTGCTCCCCGCAGACAACAGCCTTCTCTTCCTGCCTGCCACAGGATGTGACATAGGAGGGGCGTCTGACCTGCTCAGCTGATGCACTCCACCTATCAGCTCCCGGGATTTTCTCCTGAGGTCACTTCCTTCCCCGCCCCTCTGTGGCGGGTTATTTAAAGCCCTGCACAGAAATAAACGCTCTCTTCCAGCTGATCTCTGCGTCCTGCCTCTTCTCTCCCCCTCCCCAATTTCCTAGCTCTCAGGGTCAGGCCAAACACATGGGCCTGATTCCCAAATTATCTGGGCCCGTCAGGTAATTTGAAGACTTTCGCAACATCTGGCGTTCAGGAGCTGCAGCAAGCTGCTGTTGCTCCCCTTTCCCCGGAGCCCTCGCATTTCGTGGCGTAAGCCGGATACGCCACACCTGGCTGCTGGGAGACTGCAAGCAGATCAAATTGCGTGTTCAGCTGTGATTGGACACAACAAAATGAAGCATCTCTAAGGTGCCACTGAGGCAGGATTGTTCACGCACCAGTCTGCCCCTTTCCCATCTCCTAAACATTCTCTGCTAGAAAAGGTGGATTAGAGATGGCTTGGGAATGTGGGGGCCACTCAGTGTGATTCTGAGGTATCGGCTGGTTGGCCACTGTGAAACTTGACTGCTGGACAAGATTGGCCATGGGTCTGATCCAGTGGGGCACTTCTTCTGTTCTTCCAAATTCAGATAAATTGCTACCTGTTATCAGTGTTTCTATTGCTGTTTTAATGTCTTGCATGACATATCCTGGGGACATATGGGTGGCATTAAATTGTTTTTATATCTATATAGATATGTATATAAATAAGTGAGTAAAATATATTTATATTTCTCAAATATAAAATGCTTACAAGAGATTCTTTTATAGTGTTTTCAGACATGGGACAAAACTCTAGTATTCCCAAAACTATATTAGGAATGCCAGGAATAATCAAGGCATTCCCAATATGTTCATGTGTTGTTGTAATATTGCTGTTATAGGAAATCCAGCAGGCATGCTCGTTTCCCCATAACTGCGGTGCTTACCTTGTGTGACTGCTGGCCCATTTCATTATAATCTACTTTGTGCCAAACACATGGGAAACAACAAGAGGAAGTGGCTGTGTGCTTGGCTGGTGTCCAGTAGCACAAAACAACCATTATAATGAAATGAGCTGGCAGACATGGAGGTAAGCCCAGGGCTGTTTCTTACATCTGTTGATGGGCAGCAAGAGGTAATCGTGGGATCTGTTTTAGATCTCACATTGCCTCTAGGTGTGTGCACGGATGTATTTTTTGCATGTGAATTCGAATTGAATATTCAAAAATTTGATTTGATTCAAATTTCAAAAATCTGAATTTTCAAAAATCTGATTTGGATTTGTATCCATTATAAGAATTTGCAAAATCCATATTTATCACACATTTATCCCACGTTATATGTGCAAATACATATAATTTTTGTGCACATTTGTATATGACATACACAGATCTACTCATTTGAATTATTTGAAAATCCATATCGGATTTTCGAAAATCTGAAATTCTTCCTAATGTGTAAATTCAGATTTTTGAAAATCCTATTCGAATTTGAATGTCGACATTTGACGGATTTGAATTGGATTTTTTAATATTTGTGCACATCCCTAATTGCCTCTTGCTCTCTGGTGACAGCCCTAAAGCGATACTGTGTGCTGAGGTGGTATAGGCTGACACTGTTGGTTTCAGACGTCTCTGAAGTTGTTCCTCTCAAATATGAAATTGGAGTAGTCACAACTGTGAAATCATGTAATAACTGCGAACCTGAAATAATTGTTAGTCATTCCATCCCACAGACATAATAAAGCCTGGCACTCTTCCACGCACAGTTATATATGAGATATTCTGTATTCTACAGTGGAACTGTGATAAATAGACATGGAAGAGTGTTTGTCTCTTCCTTCCTTCCATTTTAGTTGCAAAAGAATACTGTCATATGAAAATGACCCTGCAGTACACATAATTTAGCTAGTCAGGTACCGCAAGGGAGTGAGGAGGCTCATTCAGTTCATGCATCATGTGTTTCCACATGGGGCTTGGTAGGTGCTTACCACAGAAAAATATCATCCGTTTAATGCACAAACGTGGCTCTGGAAACAATCAGAAGGACTTAGAATGCAGAACATGCCAGGAGAAGAGAGATGTCTCTGGGATTTGTAGTACCCATGGGAGCCATTTCTTCCAGTGGGTCATTTTATTTTGTTACAGTTGGACACCATTATTGATCTGAGCTGCATGCCACCTGGTATCCTAGTTTCACATTGTTGTACAGCCTGATCTTCACATAATATTTTAGCTAGGAGATCTCACACTAATAAGCCAAACACCATTTGTCATCACTACTTATCTCCTGTGCTTAAAACGCTGTTGATTTTTTACAGTTTTGTCCTTTTCAGATTTGTACATTCCTAATAATGATATCCATGGTGTCCAAGTGCAGAAACTGGGAAACGTATATTCATTTTGCGTACAGAAAAGCAAACCAGCAGGCTCCTACTTCCTTATGTTTTGATAGAGAGGAGAACATAGTTAATTCTTCCAGTTAGTTTTCTCTGTTTATTCCAAAACTATAGAATGTGGATACATCAGTGTTGATTCTGAGTGAGAATAAATCATAAATTTGAGTAGAATAGGAGCGTCTTTATCTGTTGTGATTATTCAGGGCATTTACAGAGAAGCAGTAGGATTACCTGGGTGTTTTAAACAGCAGGGAGAAGAAAAGAGACCCTGTTACAAAGCTTAGGAAACAGCAGAGCAGTCAGCTGACCAGAAGAATGACAGATGAGTCACACAGCCTACCTCAGTGGGAAACGAATACATATGCCTCATTGGTGCCATACTAGGATGTAATTCCACTGTGTGAAAGTATCCTTAAAAAGCTGTCCAGGGCATGGACATCATCTCTAAGTTCTCAAGGATACTTTTCACTGCTCACCCCTTTTTTTGCCTACAAAAAAGCCCACCAACCAGCAATAGCTGTTGAGACCAAGATCATGTTCTTCTAGTAGCTGTTCAGAAATATATGGAAACCTTTGAATCTGGACATGTACTTGGTACCATTCTCATTGTTTTCTGGTCTTTCCGCATTTGCCAGTACTGTGGAGCAGTAAGGGATACAGTTTAAGGTAGAGCCTGTCCCCGCTTAGTATACTCTGTCCACACAGGATGAACAGTTGGCTGAACTAGGACACCTAAAATAGCATCTTGGTCCACTCTACCAGCAGACCTCTCTTTCAAGGTCTAACATAGGATGTGGCATACCAGACCGTGGAGGCATGTGGATTAAGCGCCACTGTTATACCACATGGGACCCATTTCAGCAGTGCACTGCTGCAGTGTTCCCCCCCTTTCCCCCCAGGAGCTCCAAAGGCCAAGAAATTTTGTTCCTGGCTTTTGGAGCATTTGAAACCCACTGCACTGATACAAGCTTCAGAACAGGCCACCCCAATGCAGACGGTGTTAGTCCACACCAGAAACATTTATTGGGAAGGATTGCTTATTTTGGCACAGGGTGAGCCGCCCTGTACTGGGATAGTAGAGATAAGTGAAAATATGGCCTTGGCTTCAGCGAATCGTCTCTAATACCGGAAATAATTATTATTCTTTGTTCTTTTTCCATAGATTTACTGAATTCCATTTGAAAATCTGCCAGATTCATACCTCTGTAATGAAAAATTACATCCATACTGCATTTATATCCACACTGAGCCCTCAAAAGAGTGCATATATCTAAGGCTGTGTTCAGCCATACAAGGGGTAGGCTGGCACCCCTAGAGTCAGTAGTGTTTGACCCTCATGTTCCCCACCATTCTCTAATCTACCATGTCCAGGTTTATATATTTTTTCATGATGCTTCATAGTCATCAAAACCAACAGTAAACAGGATGATAGTGCAGTGTAATGTCTTGTGAAGGCCTTTCCATCTGTTAGGAGAATGTCAGTAATAAATACACATGTAAAGGCCTGGTGCACAGAATATTTATGTTTGTAAAACGTTCGACCAGCTGACAGCCTCTGCGCATGTAGTAGAACAATAGCATCTCAAGAAAAGCACTATGAATTTTTGCGGCTGTAGCAAAGTACTCCTAGAACAGTGCTCTCAGACCAGTTTTATCTAACTTCTAGAAATGAGAGTTCTGTTTGCACAATAGTTTTAATTCTCCACTTGCAGAGAAAGCTGAATCAATTAATCATAATTAATGCAAAGTACCTTGCTTGTATGCTGACATGCATCTTCCTCAGAGAAATGATGGAAGAAAAAGAAAGGACCCTTTCACATTTACTTTTGTTCCAGGACAGGATCCCTCATGATCCTCTGTATTGATCTCATTGGGTTTCATTGATCCGTATGTAGGAGGCATGCTTTTGTTTTCCAAACTTAACAGGAGATTCATTTCGGTGGTGCATCAATATGCAGTGCTGAAATGAGTTCCCTGGGGGCTCTGCGGCTAGGAAACATCATTCCGCATCCTTTGGAGCCCTCTGAGGCCAGCTTTGGTGCTTGGTGAACCAGTCCAGACCACTGCCATTTTGCAGACTGCGCTTTTCCAGACTACACTGCACCATGGTGTGAATCAGTGGGCCCCCCTGGTCCAGATTCATTTGTTCAGTGAAGGGAAGCAGGGCCGGTGTGGAAGGGCCCAGTGAAACAAAGACAGAAAGCTACATAAGGGCAACTGCAGCGGAACACTTGCAAATTAGGCAAATTTTATAGAATCTTTCTTCACAGGATCAAGGCGGTTTCTTCAAGTTATGTGCAACACTGACACAGGAAAACATTTGCCTTTTCAAAAATTGTGTACACTGTACAGAATAGATCCTCTACTTAATACAAAACCAAGGGAACAGCCTGGCACACTCTGAGATGAAGCATACACAGCCATGGTGCTGCTACCTCTGTCACAGAACTGCCAAGAGCTGTCCCGATAGCTTCTCACTGTGGAACAGTTTCAAGCAAGTAACTCCATTATATGACGTTCCTTTGTGGCCTCATTCTTTAACACGGTTTCCAGAATTTCTAGGATACAGATATGCAGGCCCATTTGCTTGGTAGTGCTGATATCCAATGGTGTGATGTCATAGGAGGGTGACGTCAGCTAAATGAGAGGCAGAAATGGTCAAAACAATGAATGGATCCTAATCAATACATCCATAAAAGTTCAGCAGTAGGTTTAGTGATCAAAATTTTGTTTCCATTGTAAGTATAATTCTATCCTTTCAGTAATTTCCAATTTTCCATACAGCGGTGTTCTCATATTTATATCTATAATTTCTCACTAGTGTCATATATAGCAGCAATATGCTATCATTAATATACAGTCGTGTCAAAATAAGTTGTTCGCTACCATTCAAGCACTGACTGGTTAATAAAGGCATCCTTTCCCACCGTGATTCAGTTTCATTGTACAGATCTTTTCTAAAGACATCAAAGGAAAAACACACACGCACCTCACCTCACTGCTGCTTAACACCATCAAAACAGCCTTCTCCCAGAGTGTCAAAATATTTAGTTAGTCCTGGTATGAGCTGAATACCAAATATCTTCCAACCATAGTCTGCATTTCTTCAACCCGAAAGGTCTCTCTGCACATTCACATATTTAGAACACCAATTCACTGCTGATCCATCAGACAGATTGCTATCTAGTTAATAATGAGGAATAATGGTGTGATTTCCCCTCTAGATAAGGCTGTTGCCTTAAAATTCAAACAAAAGCCTCTTGTGGATGATGCCATTTTGTCCTACTGATAGTGCCTAAAAACCACAGTTAAATACTGCATTGTGTGCTTCATTTTAATAAATGAATATAGAAAGTGGCTTTCTCCTAAGTATTGCTCTGTCATCTCCCATACTGCAAGCTAATGCTTTTTAAACTCGCACATGCCTTTCTAAAATTTAGAAGCCAGTGAAAATAGTAATTAGTGAGCTCTAATTGCTTTGAAACAGACATGACATAAAAAACACTCCCCAGCTTTGCAATGCAAGAAGCTCAATGAACATCTTTTGCATTTTAAATTGCAAACATGAAAGGCATTCAGAGCATGATATTGTATGACAGCAGTTTGCTTCACCAAATATGTTTTGTAAATATGGTTTTTACTGACAGCTGTGGCAAGCCGTACTTCTAAATATATGACTGATCCGGGCTTGATTACTCATCTGGATTCCCTGATCTATTACAGCAATTAAACACTTATTATCTGTCACTGTTGTTTCTTATTTGAACAGTCATTTAATTTCGTTGTGCATATGCATCTTAACAGCTATTCTGGAGTCCTGGGGCATTTTTGCACTTCCTGTCTGCTGGACGAGAAAGGAGCATAATTGGCCACCATTGACTAGCACTCTAACATTGGCTGTTCCCTCACCCCGCCATCAAATACTTACCTTATTGATCCTGGGGCCAGTCCTCTTCTGGATACTGCCATTTTGGCTGCAGCACCCTCTCCAACTTCATGAACATCAGTACCACCGTCTTGACGATGCTGACACTCTGCTCATGTGCAGTCGCGTCTATGGTTTTCTGAGACGCCAGTGCACTTGTGTGGCACCTCAGACAACCCTGGAGCACCAGAAGTTGGATGGTCATACCGCTGGATGCTTGAGGTAAGGTTTTGGTAAATGTTGATTAAAGTGTAGAGCACAAAAACCAAACCTAATCAATTAGTGAACAACTGGTGAGGCAGGGCATGCTTGGAGGCTCTAAGAGCCTCCTCCACGTGTGGATGCTCTTCACTAGGGCCGCATCCCCATGGCTAAAAATAATCCAGAGGTATTCCGTGTCCGTCCCAGTAGTGTCTCCATGCAAGCTCTAATACGTGTTGCTTGGAGGGCAATACGTGTTAAAAAATCCCCACTTTTCAACTGTATTGCTTCCGAAATAAGGGGCTAACACGTATTGCCCTGGTGCCATACGGATGCTCCCGGAGTATTAGGGGCGGAGCTTGGCGGGCCCAATATTAGCGGGCTGGGTTTCGCCCCTGCACCCTGTTCCTGCCGGCTGGCAGCTTCTTGAAGATTTCCTTAAATAAATTCTGTGCAAAGAAAAAATCATGAGGGGGTAAAAGAGTTGTGCATGTCCTTCCGCCTGCATTTATTAAACCTCCCTCTTCACTGATCGCAAGCTCTGGGTGCCACATGGGAATTTTTTGTTTTAATTGTGAGCTTGAGCGCAGCACCAGTCAACAGCACTCCTGCAGATGTTCTCTCTTCTCGCCAGACCCATTGGGGGATGCTGCAGAATTCCACCACGATCAGCCAGAAGAAGCAACAAGAGTGGAAAAAGTCTACAATTCCCTCCATCCACAGAACAACAGAACATTGGCTGGCCACCTTGACCTTGCTTGGCACGGAGAGGTGGACGGATTCGCCAGCCTTATTGAGTGCACTAGCAGACATGGCAGTGGTGGGCGGAACAAGGCTTGGCAAAGTCAACCCGCCCCCTTGTCAGCAAGAGAGGGGGTGGGGAGAAAAAGATGGGGGTTTGTGAGGCACTGCTACGATGGGGATAGGTACATTTGATTTGATTCTGCATTGCCCTAAACAGCATGGGGGCACTTTATTGCAAATTGCAACATGGATTTTTTTAACACGCGTCAAATGCAAAACATGGGGACATGGCCAAGAAGTTCACTAATTGTTCACTAAAGGCTGTAGTGTGTGAATAGGCCCCTAGACTCTTGCGTCCTTTTGGTTCTTGCAGCATTAACAAGATCTTTCTTAATGCCAGTGCAGTTGCATTAGATACTACTTTGTGTGACACAGGGGAGCATGAATGGTGTGGTATTGAAGAGATGTGGGGGAAATCCTTGTCTGAAGACACCTAGCCAGGCAAGAATAGAGGTGCTGGCTTTAGAAGTCATAACCTCAAGGGTTACAAACCAATGAAATCCAGTGGTGCAAACAATTCTTCTGGCACTTGCAGAAGACCAGTAGTACAAGTTGTGAGTTGCTGGTTTATATTATCTGTATTTTTTTCTTCTCCTTCCCCCCTGCACCCAACAAATCAAAACAAGAGGCCTCCACCAATACTTTGTTTGACAGTTTAGTTGATTTACGATACAGAAAAATGGGGTGGGAAGAGGAAATGACAGCCTAGGTCATGTCTGCATCCAAATATTGCTTACTTATTCCGCTATATTTGAAAATTCCTGAATAAGAACAACAACAACATTTATTTCTAGTGCCCTTTCCACCGAAGGGCAGTACAAAAATGCAAAAAACAAGGCTTAAGTATAAAACATAATAAAACAACATCAATACATAATAGTTTATATATGATGGGAACACAAACATATTGGGGTTAAAAACTATCCTATTAACAGCTCAGTTTTAACATTCACTCTGGAGACTTGAAAATAAAGGTTTTCAAGCTCTTTGAAAATGGACTAAGTTTTCCTCTGCCTGAGCTATAATGGGAGGGAGTTCCAAAGCTGTGGAACCAGGTCTTGAAATGTCCGTAGTCTAGAGGAAGTAGTCTGTGTCACAGGGACTGCCATTAGAGTGCTATCTGTTGACCTCAAGTTCCTGGTTGGCTTATACCAAGACAGCCTGGATGCCACATTATTTGGGCTATCTAGTCTGAGGGTCTTGAAGGCCACTCCTAGGATTTTAAATTGGGCTTCAGCTCGAATTGGCAGTCAGTGAAGGATTTGAGGTGGACAGAGATGTGTATGTATTTTGGTTGGTTAAGAACACACGTGCTTTATTCAAGAATATCTAAATATAGTAGAATAAGTAACTGACATTTAGATCCTGTAATTTTATCATTGTGTCTGATTTGGCAGACATATTACTGTGCTTCTGATACAGTCCTGGAATATAGACCTGATTGAGTGGGTTATTGTTATTCTAGTAAAATTATTATAGCACAATATTCCATAATTGCAGCAATGTCTGGATTACTGTGTGAAAAATAAAGTAAGTAAGAATTGGTGTGAGCTGTTGCTACCCGAAAATATTTCATGTGATATGGCATGATGGGAGAATTAGGTCACATGGAAAGAAAATCTCTGAGCTGTAATGTCACTTCAGTGCTGTGGCAAAAGCTAAAACAGGAAGTATCAGACAAAAATGTGTGATAATTCCAGGTGTGCTTTATAGCAGTATATCCATAAATTTCAGAAAAAATAAATGATGCTGGGAGGCAATGTTCACACAATACTGTCAGCTGGTCATTTTATGACAGTGATACTTAATGTTCTTTTTAGAATGCGTGAGGCAGAGCAGAGAGATGGTCTCGTCTCCACAAAACAGGCAATATTTCCAGCAGCATCCTTGAGAAGCCTATATAGACATCAAGGTGCAGCAGAGTATGACTGTTGTTAATAAAATTTAATAAATGTGCACTATCAAGGTTGTATTCAAGAATTTTAAAAATGCCTTATTAATATAAGCCAAAGCAAAATACTTAATACTGTTTTTAGACAAAGAAAAGGCAGCAAATGAACAGGCTTAGTGTGTTTTCAGTGCTCAGTATTTTAATTTGTAATGAATGTATTTCTCCATCAAATAAAGAACAGAAAATATTAATGGACCACAATGGACCAAGATTGTAAAACAAATGTGTAATAAATTAAGCTCTTCCTCTCTCTGTCTTTTGTGAAAAGCAGTATCTATTGAAGTTTTATTTGTACACAGAGTGACAGAAAGAAAAACTCTTATAAGGAAAGGATGAATTAAATTTCAGAGGTGGAATATCTTATAGTTCTTAGGGCCACAGTGCTTCTTAGTGCTTCCTGGTTTTAGGACATATTCTCAGTGTCGTTTCAACCTCAAGATTCTGTTATTTCAGAAATGGTGGTCAGCTAATTTTCTGAATCCACTGGAAAAGACTGGAATTCAGAAGATAAGATTCTGATATTAAAAAATATTGAAGTAAAAAAAATAGAGCAATAGAAGTTAAAATGGATAGAGAGTATAAAGGAAGTGCTGAACATGAACTCAAAGAACTAAAGTTCATGGGCCACATCCCCATTATAAGCTTAATCCAGTTTCCCTAAACCGAAATAATAGAACTGGATGCAAACGCGAATTTGCCTGATCCCATTACTTTCAACTCAATCACGTTGGATCCAGATTCTGAGGATCATATGTTGCGTATGTGACTCAAGTGGCTACTTTCTAAAAGCTGCTTTTTGGGGCTGCCCTGCCCTCTTCCTCCTGGTGTGAACGCACCACTCATAAGGGACCCCTTCACGGAGCCTGGCTGGGTGGCTGCTGCTTGCCTGGATGGAGGAAAAACAGCAGCGGGCAGCCAGCGATTCTTTCCCCTTCTCTACCCATTGCCCAGGGCACACAGCAGCAGCGGCAGCTCAAGCCCCCTTGCTTTAAATATTCACACATCTCCCAGAACCTGCAGCTGCATTCCTTTCCCTTTCTAAAGGTCAGAACTCCAAAGAGCTAGAATTGCGCAAAATTGCAACATTGTTATCAGATGTGAGGTGGTTGGGTTACGGCTGGTGTAAAGGGTGAATTTTTACACTGAAATCACTATCTTTGGAAGCAAGCTATTGGGGGAGGGAAATCCTAAACATGGATTCTCATCCCTTAAAACGGTACGGTCTCCACAGTAAAAAATGTAACACGTATCAAGCACACGAACCGGAGTGAGACCTGTTGAAATGAGGGTTAACATTTACAGCGCTTTGGGGTGATTTAACACGCGGAAAGCGTGTTAAGCCAAACTGACGTGGGGTCTGCGAGGATTGAAACCATATTGAAACTGAATTAAGCTTGTAATGGGGATGCGGCCATGGTGTCATGAAGAATTGGACTAAGGGCCTTTCCACACTTACTAATACACTGGTTTAGTGCAAGGCCTAGACCTCTTCTGGGCTCTCATTCTTCACTCTAGTATGGAACAGAAGAGACCTGCCCCCTTGCTCCCATCCTAGTAACAAACATGCTTCTCAACAAAGGATGAATTGAAAGCTTTAACTCAACACCTTTTTTCTCTTCCTTTTAAATTTACTTTCTTTATTAAATCATTACCCATCCCAAGTACCCTTTACACAAGTTGTCCTTTTTTAAATTTAATTTTCAAGCAATAACAGTATAAAAATAATTACAGTGATAAAATATTAAAAACAACACAATAAATGACTTAATAAGCACTAAAAACGATAACAAAGATACTAATAATGTATTAAACTACTCAAGATGTGCTGAATTTTTAATGATGGTATCCTTTGGGATTCTAATGAATGTTGCAACCTGCCTATCAGATTCATCACCTAAGCAAGCTGTTGAGCAAGAATATGCCCAATAAATGGCTTGCATTTGTGGGTGCAGATACATGGTTGGGAAAGGGGTCCTGGTTTTGTACAATAGTTTGTACACACAGTATGCATGGAGTAAGGGCCTCTTCTCAGTTGCCTTTCTGGAGTGCTTGCAGATTCTCCAGGGGAAGTCTGTCTACATGCCACACTGCCTTTGCCATCCCAGAGTGTCTGGGAGGTCCCTCCAGCTGCATTGATCTTCAGTAGTTGTGAACAAGTAAAAACTTATCCACAACTTGACTGGAACCAGTTAGTGAGCTCCCAGCCAGCAATGCTTGCACCCTCTCCCAGGTGTGATGCTATGAGTGGGGAGGACAGTGTGGCTGCAGCTGTGCAGTTGAGAGCACAGGCCAAGCACCATGGCACAAACCAGATGTTGCCACAGCCATTGCAGTGGTGATCTAGCCTTCAAGAGCTGGTGGTCTGTTTGGGGAGCATACCAGCACTTGAAGTGCAGGTGCTTCCCTCTGCTCCTGATTTTAACCTCAGATTAATGCTATTATTATAGCAGTCCATTGAGGAGAATGCAAACCGGCCCTAAGTCAGACATTCTGAATTCCAACTCTTGGCAATCCATGTCAGTTCTGGAAATGAATAAATGTGTGCAGAATTTGGTATTTAGTTAAACCTTCTAAAATTATGTTTGTAAATCCCATTTTTCCCTTCATAATAAACATTATTTCTATTAAATAGTAAAACATAAGTTGTTTTGTATATTTCAGACATGTAACTGCAAATTCACAGCTTTCCTTTGAGTGTCATCTCTCCCCTTCGAGTTGATCAGACACATTTATAAGATTTCATTAGCAAGACTAATTTTCTGAATAACAGAGGATGAGCTAGGAATGTATTGCTCATAGTGTTCCATATGCTGCTTTTGAGATCAAAAAGTGCCCTCTACTGGTTTTTACAAAAAATGCCAACTTTGACCCAGAAGCAAATGGAAATATGTTCTGCAGACTTTTCCCTTCCCACAAGCTGATGGCACCATCCAACAGCTCCTAAATTTTGCATGGGATGCTGCTCACATTGATGGTGAAAGTGAACAGTGGGATTCTTATGTAGCTGCTCTGTGCAATGGGGGGCTATGTTTGGACTAGGAAATCTTAAATCCTATTTCCTAAAAACAGAATAAGTAACAGTAATTTTAAGTATAATAAATGAAAATAGTGTGGTTTAAGTTGGACTACTTTTCCTTTCAATACATGAAGTATGACCAATGGTCAGACATTATGGGAGCGGTAGTCCACATTAAGTATCCCTATAACCTAAAACATGATGATGGGAGTTGCCATGAGATATGAAGATCTCATATTTACCTCTTACTTTTTGTCTGAAAACCTTTCGGCACTAGGCTTAGGAACCTACCATATCCACATGCTAGTGCAGACTGTGGCAGGCCCTACTCATGGTCTGTTTAGTCTGCAGTAGCATGTGGACAGCAGGACCCTATTCTGAGATACAGCTCCAGTGCCTTTACCATCATTAACAGAATGGAATATATCTTCTGAGCCTCTTAGCACATCCTTTTTTGTTTGTTTTGTTTCTTCCACCTTTCTGAAAGTTTCGTCATGACCTGAAAAAATTGGGACAAAAAGTAGTTGCCTAATAAAATGGCTTTCTCCAGGGTGGACAGGTGAGATGAATGGGAGAAATATGATGGACTTGCATCAATCTGGACCTCCGTTCTCAGCTTTGGAGCAAGTCTGATTCAATGAAATCTACATGTTTACATTCAGTGCCCAGTGACTCTTCCTGCTTTCTCCTGCCTGCTGTAATGTAACCCTACATGCTCTGGAGGAATGGCGTGATGGTGTGTTGAACCTTACTAATCTTCACTAAGGAAACCTCTATCAATCAAATTAACTATAGAAATGTTCCAGTCATTAAAATTTACTATCCAATTTTTCTGTATGTTATACCTATATTTATATATATTTAATGTGGAAATATCTGCAGTTTTCTTCAGAGATACCAAGGACTGAATCTGGTTTCCAAAGAGTTTTTTTTTCAAGCTGAGATGTGTAGATATAAATGGTTATTGTCCACTGAGGCTGTGTTCGCCTGTAGCAAAGGAAGTACCTCAAAAGCACTTCAGAGACTGTAGCATGCGGCCCTTGTAATTCTGATTCCACCTCCTGTAGCCTAGGATGTTCATGATGGAGGGAAGGAGCAGACAGACATTTGAGCGATCCCACATCCACCTCGGAGGTGCCCATTTTTACTCCATTCAGACGCAGACTGAATAAGGTCAAGCCTTCATATCTGTTGTATGAGTAAACTCTTCTCTACTCTCCCTCCAATGGTTTTGTTTACATTCTCTTGTAAGCAGATGGTGCTCCTCTGGTTTAGAAGACTGACTTTTAGGGAATTATCTGTTTGACATAAGAAAAATATGAATGGACCCTTTTAATTATGAGAACAGTGTGCTAAGATGGGGGTAGAGATGGGGTGGAGAGAAGAGAGGTGTACCAAGTATAGTGGCAGATCATGAAAATGCAGAATTGCTTTTAGGATGAAACAGAAGTCATTGCCAGTTTGGTCTAGTGGTTAGGGGTCCAGACTCTTGTCTGGGAATACCGGGTTCGATTCTGCACTCTTCACGAAGCCAGCTGGGTGACCTTGGGCTAATCAGAGCTCTCTTCTGAGCTCTCACAGCCCTACCTACCTCACAGGATATTGTTGTGGAGAAAAGAACAGAAGGTTTGTCAGCCTTAAGGGTGTGAAAAGCAGGGTACAAAAACAAACTCTTCTTCTTCTGCAATTTGTGAAGTACAGAGCACCTACTGAATGCTTTCTGTTCTGCAAATCCTAAGGATGTGGGAATCTCTTCCACTTGGCCACCCTAATAAGCCTATATTTTTCAGATTTATATTTAGTATCTAATGCAGAAACCAAGTACCGTATTTTCCGGCGTATAAGACGACTGGGTGTATAAGACGACCCCCAACTTTCCAGTTAAAATATAGAGTTTGGGATATACTCGCCATATAAGAAGACAACACCCGGCGTATAAGACAACCCCCAACTACTGAGAAGATTTTCTTGGGTTAAAAAGGAGTCTTATACGCCAGAAAATACAGTACGGATGGTTTCTTTTCTTGCACTTTGACATAATCACTATCTATTCTGAGATTTAAGAAGAAGACTCAAGTGTCAGGGCTGTGATATGGATGTAAATTTTTAATAATTACAATAACTAAAAACTGCATGCCTGTTTTCTCACCCTGTTACAGTTCCATTTGTGACCTGCAGGTGGCAGTAGAACATTCCCTGCTGCTGTAGGAAATGTCCTTTAGGCACACTCCGGCACTATGATTTTAGCAGTCTGCTGAACTACAGATGTTTTCTTTATGTAGTGCGTCCTTTGTTGCCCTCTAGAACCGTTATTTTTAGTGTCGTAATGTTTATAATTGGGATTAATTGGATGTCAGATCACTCATAACTCCTCCATTAGCCAGCTCTAGGATAACGTTGACAGCTTGGCTAGGACAAAGTGAGATCCAGTTTTATTCACTTTGACCCAAAAGGGTGAGATGGAGCACCACAGAAATAACGTGCTTGAACTCTCCAGAGATTAACTAGTGACCCAGAGCCCAGATATTACTATTCATAAAACTTTTAAACTGTTGGTTACAGCGTGTACTTGTATACCCAGTTTAAATGGCAGTTTATACGTCTGTTCTGTGAGATTGTGGAAATGGCAAATATAACTTTGCCAGACTTTGACCTTTATTAATTTTATGCGCCAATCCATCTTGTATATATTACTTGGAAGTCACTCTTGTGGATTTTAATAGGGCTTACTCCAAAGTAGCTGCATGCAGTACAAGGATTACCATCATATGCTCATTTACAACAGCTTCCTGAAAAGTGAAAGATGCTCCTGGGACCATAATGGAACAGGTTTCAGAAACTATTCTGAGATGATTTGTCTTCCACATACGTCCACTTTATGTGACCAAACAGTCCTAAAGCTTACTGGATTATTCTTTGTTCTACATGTTGCAATCCTCAGAACAGGGTGCACATATATGCGTTCTGCAAAGCCTACTCCTTTCCTCTCCTAACTTCTGCAGGATCAGTCAGGCCGCATCCCCATGCAAACCGTTTGGCATCGATTGGGCTCACATGGGACTGGGTGTGGAACCAAGATCAAATCTCGGGCATCCCCATGCCATTCCCAGTAATGCGGGCTGGGAGTGGATTCAGCCATCCCCATGCAAACAGCGCCGGGATCATTATTTTACTCCCTTTCCCAGGCAAGTCTCCCAGGGAAAGGGAGTAAGGGAGTGCAGAGGCTTGAGATTTCTCCCTTTTATGGGGGACAACATTAGGGCCCCCCTGGAAAAGGGAGAACACTCAAGCCTCTGCCCCCCCCCCCGCCCTGTTCATGATCTAAGCAGGAGGAGGCTTCAGTTCACTTTGGGAGTAAAGTTTTACTCCTGAAGTGAACTGAAGCGTCTTTCCTGTCAGCCGAGATGGGAACGTGGGGTGCGGAGGCTTGAGATTTCTCCCTTTTCCAGGGGGGCGATAAGGTTCACCTGTTCACAATCTCAGGTGAGAGGAAAGAGGCTTGGCTTTAAAACTCAAGCCTCTTTCCTGTCAGCCAAGATCATGAAGTCTGTCCCCATGCACAGGCTCAGCTCAGACCAAATCGCCCAAACTGTGCCAAGACTCGTTTTTCTGGTTACCAAATTTGGTCCTGGTTTGGCACAGGTTTGGGCGATTTGATCCTCAGAAATCGGGCCAAATCTAAAATACATGGTGACAACCCTTGCCGAACCTCCACAAAGCTGATGGGTAGGAGAGTTGGATCTGACAACGGGAAGTATTTCTTCACCCAGAGGGTCATTGGTTTATGGAATTTGCTGCCGGAAGAGGTGGTAACAGCTACTAGTCTAGATGGCTTTAAGGTAGGGTTAGACAATTTATGGATGACAGATGAATGAATGCCTAAGTACATCTTTCAGACTGGGGTGGGAAAGCAGGATTCTTCTAAGGCCATTTGCTGAAATTCAAGAGCAGGCAAAGGTTCGTCCTTGTCTCTGCTTGAGATGCCCATGAGCATTTGGTGGGCCACTGTGGCTTCTCTTATGTTCTTATGTTCTTAATTGAGACTGGTATTGCTTCTTTTTCTTCTCCAGTTGCCATTGACTTGTTTATTTTTATGTGAAAAATCAGCTTTCTGTACTTACCCAAATGGCCTGGAAATAGGGTTTGGCTGTGTTCACACAGAGTAAAAAAAACACCTAACAACCTAGTTCTTAGTCAGTTTAGACTTGGTTCACAGCTAGGATGGTTCACATGCCAGTCTGCTCCCCTTCCTATGAACATTTTAGCTAGAAAGGATGGATGAGAGGTGGGATGAAAACACAGGGGCCACACACATCATCTATATGGTGCTTTTGAGATACCTTTTTTTTGCTTTGTGTGAATGAAGCATGATATTATGTTCTTCTGGATTGGCTGGTGATCCCCAGCATTGGTGGTTTTGGACATTGCTGTAGCTTCTTGTAAATATGCCACAGATATAAAATCAGATGTTCTGGCATGCTCACCAGCAATATGGAGCATGCCCCAGCCTCTCATGACAATAGTTCCTCTATGTCAACATGAAAAGCTTCCACACAGAATAGCAGAAACTTCAGTGCCACAAAATTTATTTAAATTTCTCTTATTTGTTCACTTCCATTGCAATGTTGCAGTTTTATTCCTCCCTTGTACCTCTTCCCAATGAGAGTGCAAACTCTTCTGATTTTGCCAGCCTTTCTTCTAATGCCACTACCAGGCGTTAGCAGCTTAATTCACTATTTAGCAATATTTTGGAATAGAGCATTTCCAGAATTATCACCAATTGCCCAGAGACAGTGAGGCAACAGCATAGGGCAAGCAGAAGCACTTGCTGGCTCTCACTTTCACCATGGTGCTCTCACAGTCCAGGGCCGTGTCTACACGGCAACCTTATTTCGCTTTCCCTAAACCGAGATAACAGAACAGGATGCAAACGTGAATTTGCCTGTTCCCATTACTTTCAGCTTAATCGTGTTCAGTCCGGATTCTGAGGACGTACGTGACTCAAGGGGGGACTCCAGTGGCTACCTTTTAAAAGCTGCTTTTTGGGGCTGCCCTGTCCTCTTCCTCCTGGCGTGAACGTACCACCCATAACAGACCCCTTCACGGAGCCTAGCTGGGTGGCTGCCTTGCCTGGATGGAGGAAAAAACAGCACCAGCAGCCAGTGATTCTTTGCCCTCCTCTCCCCATTTCCCAGGGCACACAGCAGCAGCAGCAGCAACTCAAACCCCCTTCACAGCCACAGCCTTTAAAACAGAAACTCCAGGGCTTTCCTTTCCTTTCCCTTTTTTAAAGGTCTGAACTTTCAAAGAGCTAGAATTGCGCAAAACTGCAACATTGTTATTAAGGTGTGAAGAGGCTACATCGCTACAGTGTAGCTTTAAGGACCGGATTTTTATAGTGGCTGTTTTGAGGGTGGATTTTTCCAATGAAATCACTATCTTTGGAAGCAAGCTATTGGGGGAGGGAAACCCTAAACATGATTCTCATCCCTTAACATGGTACGGTCCCCACAGTAAAAAATGTAAAACATTTCAAACACACGATCCGGAGTGAGACCTGTTGAAATCAGGATTGAGATTCACCACGCTTTGGGGTGGTTTAACATGGAGAAAGTGTGTTAAGCCAAACTGCCGTGCGGACTCCGAGGATTGAAAACGTTTTGAATCTGAGATAAGGTTGCCGTGAAGACACGGCCCAGGTGTTTAGATGATGCTGAACACCCAGAAGTACAGGATCACTGCCCTGCGTACATGTATGGGTAGCATTTTCAGCAGGGTTTGGCCCTAAGGTGACCATTCCCAAAATGCCAGATCCAGTTACGTGGTTCCACTTTTTAGGTAACCACTTTTGGACTTGTGGCTAGAATATCATCTTCTTATCTGATAGTCTCCTGGTTCAATTCTGCACTCTTACACAAAGCCAGCTGGGTCACCTTGGGCTAGTCACAGCTCTCTTTCTGAGCTCTCATAGCCTCACCTACCTCACAGGATGTTCTGTTGTGGGGAGAAGAATGGAAAGCTTTGTCAGCTGCTTTGTGTAAGCAGGGTAGAAAAGGGAACTCTTCTGTTCTTCTAAAACCTCTGTTGGTAGTTGGTTTTCTCACAGTAACATTATTGTAGGATATTATCCCAATAACACAGGGCTTTGTTAGGATTGCCATGGATAATCCTGGTTTTTACACTTTGTCTGGAGGCAGCCTAAGTCAGCATGCTTGTCAGAGTTCTATAAACTTTGTTAGACGGTAGCTAAATTCCTTAATGCTATAATATGTTTTAAGGAAATGCTGAAATGCTGTCTGTGCACTTCTGAAGATCCTGAGAACTTCTTTTTTCTGGGAGATCAGTCATTCGTGGCCGAGGTGTTGAATTCTGAAATGTAGAGAACTGGCTGATTGTCTTGTATGCACAGCCAAATGTTGCTTTTCCAATTTGGCTGCTAAGTGCAGCACTCTTTTTTCTCCTCAGAATGGCACAACAAAGTGCAACCTTTTATACTGGAGTGAAAAATCTTACAAACAGAGATTGTCTTGTCTTAAGATGTCCTTTGCAAGCTTCATTGTACAGGGAGAGATTTTAAGGCAGGCTTCCATGGAGATTCTGGCAAAACTGTCCAGTTGAATGGCTCTTTGTAAAATCCCTTCCATCTCTGAAGATGATGTCAGATAATTAGTGAGTTGGAAGCTGCTTTGTGGTATTAATGGTTTCATCTGGAGATGTCCCTCTCTGTGTTTTTAGTGTCTTCTTTAGTGGAATTAACTGGATGTGGCATTTTGAAATTTTAGTCTTGGCAATTTTCTTCATCTTGTCCTTAAAACACATTAGACAGTTGCCTTTGTTGCAAAAGAGGATCTGCATTTCTGTTGTAAATTTCACATTGTTCTTAGTTCTCATGAGAATTCTTTATACTCATGAGAATTTTGACCCATTGTATATAAAACACCTAAAACCTAAGGCTCTGAAATAGTTACTTTTTACATTTTCTGTGTTTTAAGAAGATTCAGTAGTGGGAGATTTTGTAAGCAAAAGGTTTGAGGATTAGTTCGTGACATCTCCAGTTAAATGAGTCAAAAAGAAACTAATGCACTTTGGATGCTGGAAAACTACTCCAATATGGGTTAGGGAATAATACTGACAAAAAGCCAGATATGAGCCAAGAGGGCCTTTTCTGTGTTGGTCCCCAAACTTTGGAATGGTTTCCCTCTGCAGGCATGCTGGGTGCCAGATTTTTATGTTTTTTGGCACCCAATGGTTAAAACTTACCTCTTCACCCAGGTTTTTGATGCCTAGCTTCCTCTGGAATGAGGTGGTCTAGTGCAGAAAGGGTAGAGACAATTTAATGTCTACTGGGTGCTGACTATCTTAATTGCTCAAAGTATTCTGATGCCAATTAGAAATAAGCATTTATTTGCCTGTTAACTTTCTAACTTAAAATTCTTCTCCGTGTCGCTAATCAAGTTTACCATGCGTTATAGTTCTTCTTAAATTGACTGTTCTCCTATTGTACAATTTGCACAGAAGTTTACATCACACTAGCTAGAATAAGCTGTTAATAAATCCCTAATGGAGAGCACATTTTCAAAATATCAGGGTTGGTTTATGCAGTTGGATAAGGACCTCTGTAAAACTTGTGAGGTCAAAATAACTAGCTGTTTTGTTCCAGCCATTACAGACTGACAAAAAGGTTTTCTTTTAAAGAATGATTATTTAATGGATTTTACTGCTTCTTTTACAAAAGTCTCTTTAGCTATTCTTTAAAACTTCAGTTATTTCATACTAAACCAGTTTTCCTATCTAAGGCTGATGGAACTGAAATTTGCCCACATTTGGAAGTTTGTCCATTAGCTACTGCGTCTATAGGCTTCAGCTTTTATCCTGCCATATTTTGGTATAGGACCCTTTCTCTGTAGAAAGTCCACAGCAGGCTTTGATACATTATATGAAATGTCTCAGTTTTCCAGCAACATCAGCTAACTGAATTGCTGGGTAGCTGTCAGACAGGGCTAGCTGCCTGCCATAATATTTGAATGTAAGATCTCTGCCATCTATGTGATTCTGTATATATGTATATAGTAGCTGCCTGTTGTTTGGAAGTGACAGTTGACTCCCCCCTCCCTGCTGGGGTCGAGTGATACATTTTGGCTCCAAGTTTAAACTGAGTTTTGAAAAATAATTACTGTTCATTGGTTGAGGGCCAAACCCCGCCCAGCTATGAAAGATATAAATATGCTGGGCTTTCTGGTCAAAGCTGCTTCCAACAAAACCTGCCTTACCCTGAGCTGAAATAAATCACTGTTCATCTTTTTAAAGAAAGAGTCTCGTGGTTATTCTTTGCCAGCCTGACAGTAGCCCTCTCTTACCTCAGCGAAGTGACTAATAATTTTTGTCCCCATATTATCTAACCCAAAAGTTGATTTTCTGTGTTAGGCTGCCTTCAAGCATCATTTATTTATTCTGCAATTTATATATTTATCGGTATAAAGCACATCTGGAATTATCACAAATTGCCTAGACATCAGATTCATACTCCTCTTTTTACCATTTGCTGCAGCAGAGAAGTGATGTTACATCTGCAAATATTCTTTCCATGTGACTCCCATTGAGCCATATAAAAGTATGACATGAAGTTTTTCTAGGTAGCGACAGCTCACGCCAAACTCTCACTGTCTTTTAAGTATTTTTAATCTGTATTTAATGCCTATATTGTTTTAATCTATTTTTCATTTTTAATGTGTATCTTGTGATTAATTTGCTGTTACCCGCCTAGAGACCTTAGGGTATGGGGCGGGATAGAAATGTAAACAAATAAATAAATAAAATAAAAATTCTCACACAGTAATCCAGGCAAGGCTGCAATTATGGAATAACAGGATATTACGCTATGATAGTTAATTTTACCAGAATAACTATAATGCAATAAATTGGATGCATATTCTTGGTCTATATCAGGAATACCATGATCACATCTGGCAAATCAGGTACAATTATGAAATGATGACAGGTTTTTGACTCTGCCTTGACGCAGCCTTAGATAATGCGAAAAGAAAACAGCTTGTCCCTTTTTCTGATGTGTTATCTCACTCTGAAAGCAGACTGAAGCTGGATTAAAATGTAGGTTTACAAGCCTATTGGCTTGTCTCCTGTCTTCCTTTAGCTGTGTTCACACTTAAGTTTTAATCCAGCTTCAGTCCATTTCCAGAGTGTTAGAATGCATGAGTGAGGTGACAAACTATTTCCTTTTGGCATTATCTAACTCAGAAAATTCACCATTGGAATAGATAATGCAGAAAGAAAATGATTGGTCTCTTTGCTGATGTGTTTTCTCGCTCTGGAGGTGGACTGAAGCTGGATTAAAATTTAGGTGTGAATGCAGGCTTTGTAAGTACTTCATGGGTGTTTTTCCACTGTCAGAAAATATCCATTTTTGCACCCATTAAGGACCCATTTGGGTGTGAGCCGGATGATCCCATTTCCACCACGACACCCATTTGGGACCTGATTGTTTTGACTGCCGCTGGAGAAATCCGGATCAAATGGGTACTTTCTGGCCTTTAATCCGGATTTTCTGTAGAACCCATTAATGGGGTCTACAATGGGGTCTTCAGGCAGAATATCCGGATTAAAGGGAGCCTGTTTCCACGCTTGTGTGGCAATGGGGCCTAGAGGAGGCTAGGGGGAGGGGGCACCCATGGGAGGAGCCCTAAAACCTAAGCTTTGAAATAATTTCAAAGTCACTTTGAAGTCTGTGCAAAATAGCTCCGGAGCATCTTTGAAGTCTATGCTGATCTTCAGAGTGAACTTCAAAGTGACTTTGAAGTGTCTCCAAAGTGACTCCGAAGATCACCACAGACTTCGATGGAGCTGTTTTGCACAGACTTTGAAGTGACTTCGAAATGACTTTGAAATGACTTCAGAGCCACTTCAGAGATTGTACCCCCTGTCCCCCCAAACACCTGGGGTGACAAGCAGACCCCTCATGGGTAGATCTGGATTTCCAAATGAGTGCTTTGGTGTTTCCACGGCAGGGAGGCTAGCACCATTGCTATTGGGTGCTAGACCACCCATGGAAACACACTGGGTACTTTCCTTAATCCGGATCTACTAGATCTGGATTAAGGAATGTACCCATTCCTTAGATCCGGATGTTCTTAGATCTGGATTAAAGGAGCGCGGTGGAAAAACACCCCATATTTATGTAGAGGCCTGTAGGCAAAGCTTCCTATACTAACACTCAAATGAAAGAGGGCAAAAAGTGTTTGTTATTTGAAGAAAGGTGAGGCTTGAAGATCAGAAAACTAGTTCTTGTGCACAGTTTCAAGCTTATACAGGAACCCTGCACAACGATTCTCCTTCCTGTCTACTGGGCCAGTGTTGAAACCCCCCTGGTGTTGCTCTGCTGACACGAAAAACCCCTACTGGTTTAAAGGCAGTTCCTATCAGAAGTGCTCACCTGGAGTCACCTGCAGAACAAAGGGAGGGTTGTTTCTGAGTAGAAATGTTTACATTTGTAGCGCTAATTAAAACTTCCTCCACAAGCAGGGAAAAACATTAAATGCTTCCTGATTCTGTGTAGCAAGCCTCTAAAAAGAACGCTGGCTGGAGTTTGTTGGCTTTCTGACATTTTCATTTTACTCCCTACTGCACTTCTAGCTTTTAATTTCCCTTTATAATAGCTTTCACATTTTTCCTCCGTGGCCTTTTCAAAACATTTCAGCTCTTTAGAGTTGTGTGCAGGCAGGAAAAGGGTAGAATCCAGTACTTGATTCAGGTTGAGGCTAATTACTCAGTAGTCCTTACTGGGGAAAGGGGGAATCGATTCTAGGACTGTTAATAGAAACACAACGATCACATCTGGAAAATCAGGTACAATTATGAAATATTTATGGATGCACCCTTAGACAACGCCAAAACATCTTGTACCTTTTGCAGTTTGTTCTTCTGGATTTCTCAACAGCTTTTGATACCGTTGACCATGATACCGTTGACAGGTGGATAACCTGTCTGGGAGCTGGGATAGACTCCAAGGTAGTTTGAGGGATTCTAAGGCCCTGTCCCCAAGCAATTTAAAGCCCTCTAAAAATCTTCTTTTGCCTCTGAGCACCCCCATGCCCAGCTTTTCAACGAGCTTCCAGTGCTACAAAAGGAGGAAAATCCGTGACAAAAAAGTGCACTTTAAAGAAGAGTTCCAGCACTCTTTTTGGAAGTTGCGGGTTTTCCTGGCAGCATTTACCATGGGGACACTCTGTGGCAACAGGGGTGGGGATTGCTGCCTGCACACACAGCCATAAAACATTCACACATCTCCCAGAAGTGCAGCAGCCTCCCTTCCTTTCCCTTTCTAAAGCTCAGAACTTTCAAAGAGCCAGAATAGCACAGAATTGCAACATTGTTGCAATTGTTATCAGGTGTGAAGTGGTGGATTGCTCTATTGGGTCGATTTTGACAGTGATCTGTGAAAGCGTTGAGAGTGAATGAGTGAACGACTGTGCGGCCGACAGCTGCAGCCGCTGCCTTTGCTGGCACAGGAATCCATTTCAGGGGGCGGAGATCTGGGAGATGAACAGAGAACCTATGGCTATTTTTCCTTTGAACTTGTCGGGGGTTTCTTCCTGGTTGTGGCCGCACAGAGTGCAGTCCCTCCCCGTTCCTGCAAGCACCCTATCAACAAGAGAGGGGGTGGGGAGAAAAAGATGCGGACAAGCAAAACACGCTTCCGTGGGGACAGAAGGTGCGTTTTAAACACGCATTTTGCTGAGCCTCATGCGGACGCTTATTCCGAAATTGCACAACACTTTTAAAGTCCGCTTGAATAAAGTGACGGTAGAGGGAAACTAGAGAGGCAAATAAGTCGTTTGGAGACACAACCTAAGTAGGATTATCAGGGAAGGAAGAGACACTGTGAAATGTGCCCTAACCTGAAGAAAGCAATCCTCATAAGGCAGAATCCAAGAGCTTAGAGTTATAAGCTGATATGATCTCTCGTGTGGCGGCTAAGACAGAGAAAGTCAGATTGTTTGCTGTTGTTCATTGAAACTCACTGATTTAATACCAAGAAGTCTGTATACAATAAATTTGTTGTTTGTTTGATAAAAAGTTACAAAATCCGTTATTAACACATTCAGACACAAGCTGGAACAGTGAAAGGATACAGTAACTGCTAGAGTGGGGGAGGGGCCTCACCTTACAGTTGGAAACAGTTCAGCCAGCTATAGCGCCTTTTGGCTTGGGGAGGACATTTGAAAGTTAATTTTAACACACCTACCACTCTTCAGGCCATAAATAAAGAAATAAAAGGAATCATAAGCCCCTGGTCGGAAGGTGGCGACACACCCTGTCTTAAGATCTGTAGGGAAGGCCCTCCTGGTTCTATCCAGGATAGGGCCTTTTCAGTGATGTCTCCCAAATTATGGTCTCACCCTAGAGGTGCATCAGGCAACTTCAATCTACATTTTCAGGAAAGCAGTGAAGACATACCTCTTTGCCCTGGCCTTTGGCTAAATAAGGAAACAGCTTTAGCTCCCCAGTTTCAGGCACTGTTATTGTTTTAGTATGTTCATTTTTATATTTGATTTTTATTGTTGTATCCTGTCCTGAGACTTTTGGGTATAGAGTGGGATAAAAATGCAAACAAACAAACAAACAAATACATTTCAAGAATACGGATTGCACAACTTCATATTTATTTATTATTTGTTTGTTTGTTTGGCAAAAATTCTCAATCTGACTTTTCCTGAAATAGCAATATTGCTTATCTCATCTGGGCACTTGCTTCTGAATCTGGAGTCTATGTTGTTGAAAATGCCCAGAGCACAATCTTAGGGTCCAGTGCTTGGTCTCTTCTGGGTAGCTCATGCCATTGGAATATATGGAAATGCCCACCGTGGTCATTTCAGGAACAAGTGTCAGACAAAGTAAGGGGCTCAGACTTACCCTGCAATTTCTCCCTGTGATCTGGCAGGGTCAGTGAGAGAAAGCTGTGGGATCCGAACAAGATCCCACATTTTCTTTTTGCTGTATGGAAGCAGCCACTATTTTCTAGCTGCTTCTTTAGAAGAGTAACAGAAACCTGTTACTGAAGGTAACATTCTTCCAAAAAACAACACCTAGGAAAGAATCAACTACAGTGGTACCTTGACATACGAGTTTAATTCGTTCCGTAACCTTGCTCTTATGTCAAATCGCTCGTATCTCAAAGCAATTTTCCCATTAATCCATTCCAGCTCCCAAAACACCACCTCAGTTGTTTTTGTTATGTACTGTACTGTATTTACATACTCTTATCTCAAATCTTGCTCTCATCTCAAAGCAAAATATCACTCGCTCGGCGGCTTGTATCTCAAAACACTTGTATGTCAGGGCACTTGTATGTCAAGGTACCACTGTAGAAGGAGGAGGCAGTATAGGAAGGAGGGCAGCTTTAACAGGGCCTGCACCTTTGATTTTTGCAAAGTCAAGTAAAAGGTATATTGGTAGACATCAAAGTCTACTTACCTTGCCACTACCTTATAGATGCATGTTTGCCACTCATTACTGCTGGGACCATGGGGAGAGAGATTAGTATTGTGCATATGTATAAGCTGTATCCACCTGGCCCTTGCCAGAACCATTTGGACTACATTGGCCACATTGATCTTATGGTATTTCATTTCAAGTACATTGTGTTTCCATAGATAGATATGCTTCAGGATTTCTGCATTGGAGTGACAACAGGATCTTCTAATTTTCTTCGTTCTGAGGCATCCCCACAACTCATAATACAGGTCACAAATATGCATTACAGTATAACACCATTTTGGGAAGTAAAATATTACCTTTGAAATGAAATCCAACAAGTCAACTGAAGCCGGAAACGACAGACAATAGCACTTTGTATTGAAGCAAAAGACAGACAATAGCACTTTCTGCACTGGGCCTTTGTTCAGATTATATCCTAGAATAGGGATCTGTAATCCACATGCTATGGTGTACCCTGCCTGGGGCCTGCCATACTCTGCACCAGCATATGGAAAGAAGGCCCTATTCTGGGATATAATACAAAATAAGGTCCAGTGCAGAAAAGGTCAGTATATATATTGAGCAAAAGGAAAGGAAGAGAAGAGGGAAGACATGAAGGATTGGAAGGACCAATAGGAATTAGAGGCGTAAACAATTCCAGAAAGTTCTGTATGGACTGGACATGCTCAAGTAAATTGCCTATCCAGCTAAGATTTTTTAAAATATACCGTATTTTCCGGCGTATAAGATGACTGGTCGTATAAGACGACCCCTAACTTTCCAGTTAAAATATAGAGTTTGGGATATACTCGCCATATAAGAAGACAACACCCGGCGTATAAGACGACCCCCGACTTTTGAGAAGATTTTCCTGGGTTAAAAAGTAGTCTTATACACCAGAAAATACAGTAATTTTTATTTCTTTTCAAACAATTAAATAAAACATTCATCTTCAGGTTTCCACAAGGAACCTCTTACATGAGTAGCAAACTGATATTGTAAATTATTGCCTTCCAGTCATCTTCAAAACCTTCTTTTCTATTTCTTCTTTCTGGCCCCCTTTTGTTCTCTTCCTTTATGTCTGACTTTCTTTGTTAATTCATTAATCATCCAAGCCAGCAATTATGAGTTCATTTTCTGGTTCTTGCAGAAAGTCAATAATGGGTTTCCAGTTTTTAATGAACTTATCCACAATCTCGTTCTTTATTAGGTTTGTCAATTTTTCCATCTCAGCAAAGTCAAATCAATTTCATCAACCAATCATCCTCCAAAGGAACCTTTTCTTCTTTCCATTCTTGAACATAAACAATTCTTGCTGCAGTTAAGACTTATTCAGCTAACACTATATGCATGTACAGTAGAATAGATTATTGGGAAAATAGGAGACAGACTGTATATGAAACTTGCTCTTTTACTGTTATCTTCCTGTTTAAATTGCAAAGTCAAGGTGTTATTCTGTTTTCCACCAGATGAAAGGACATGCCAGCCTTCTCCACAGCTCCAGAGGATGAGGAATGCTCCAGAATGCCCACAGCATGCAGACTGAGTGTCCTGGAGCATGTAGGAGTGTGCCCAACAAGTCCCAATTCCCTAATTGAGTGAATATAACTGAAGAAAATCCCAACAAAGTCAGTTAACAGTGTCCTCCTACAACATTGAGTATGCTAGGTCAGATGAGTTGGCTTGACAATGTATGGGTAATCAGAATGGAACTGAGCCTTTTTCATTTCCTGTGCATCTCCTTCATGTATGAAGATGCTGTGGTGGCTTTTTTGCTGGCTCTCCCAAAAACACTTTTGTAATTATGCATTAGTTAAACTTTTTTTTCACCACTGGTCTGCGGCGAATGGTAATTCCTATTTCCTAAGCTTGAGTCTTTGGCAGATAAACATAGCCATAATCAAACACATATGAACACACACTAGGCTTGTGGAAAAGACGGCAGGGTTTCTGCACATTTAAGAGTTATGTAAAAAAGGAATTTTCTGCAGGCATTGCCTGTTATAAGCTACACCTGCTGAAGCTCTCCTGTAAGGCTGTTAAAGATGCAGGAGTCCTAATCTCTTTGGCATATGGTAACTTTAACATACACAGTCTTTATAGCAGTCTTAAAATTAACATATGGAATCCAGGTGAGGGTTTTTTAATCACTTTAACAGGTGTGAAGTGGAGAGAATTTTAGCAGGTGTACCCTTAAATGCAGGCAGTACTTACTGAAATTCCCTATTCTATAGCTTCCTTGTTTAAGCTATAGGAACCCTCACCCTTATTCCATATGGCAACTATGCATGGACAGCTGATTGTATGCGGGCTTTCCAAAGGCATCTGTTTGGCAGCTATAAGAATATGAAAGCTGAACAAATGGGAATGTTGAACGTTGAACAAATGGAACAAGCAGGAAGATGCTTCTAAGGGTATTTGCTGGGATTCAAGAGCGGGAGAAGGTTTGCCTTTGTCTTTGCTTGAGATGCCCCTGGGCAATTGGCGCACCACTGTGTGTGACAGGATGTTGGACTAGATGGGCTGTGGCCTGATCCAGCAGGGCTCCTCTTGGGTTCTTATAACTGCCCTAGCATATAACTTTTTATATGTTCCACACGTGTGAATAATATTTATTTACTGATAAACATCATTCCTTAGATTTTGCAGGATTTTTTTTTTTTTGGTCTTTCTACCTGCTGTAGTTTGTACCAGCATGTGTATGGTAGGTCTCTATTCTGGGATATAATCCCGAATAAGGCCCAGGGCTATCATTAAAGAAATTCTGATGATACAGAAATTCAGCTGCCTAGTTGCATTTGCTTTGGAAAGATAGATACTGAACAACATAGAATTGCATAACTTTCAATGCAGGTTACATGCCCAGGCATTCATAGCCAGGTGTCAGTTTTATTAGCTGTACTTCAACAACTGTGTCTCTTAGATAGAAATGATAGTAGTCTTTTTGGGCAATTGTCGCTATTCAGTCTTATCAGGCACATAAAGAATTAGGATTCTTATTCAGTGAGAACATGGTATATGAAATACTAGCTTGTTAGTAATTTCCTGGATTCTCATTAGATGAAAACAGAGCAGGCCTTTTAGGACCAAGAGAAATTAGTGGCAGATGTTGATGTTCGTCTACCAGATGTCACGCAGAAAGGAGTCTTTAGGTTTCTTCATGTTCATTGGTGAGACAACAGTGAGAACTTTGGATCACAACTTTAAAACCACAGAATACTAACTATATTAACTTGCCATTGATTCATCCAAAAGCTCTTCTGCAGTGCTTGGGCCCAAAATATAGGTAAATAGGGCCTTTTCTGTATTTACCTGTCTGTAGTCAAAATCAATGGGTCTGAACCACCCAGGCCTTCTGGTTCCAATCACAGGAAGGCATGGTTGAGACCAGCCCCCACCTTGGCCTTGAAGCACATGTCGGCTTTGAAGCCAAGCTCCAAGCATTCAGAGGGCTAAAAACAAAAGGTCCTAACCTCAGAGTATATAGGGGGTGAATTTCAGTGGTGAAATTTTTCCCCCACTAGGCACACAAACACAGTGAGTCTGCCTTCTGCAAGCCTCTTGTGTTCTGGTCCAGGACCTGGTGGTTCACCAGTAGACTCGTATAAGCTGGTCTCCTTGCATTGCCAATCAGAGCCTCCCTGATTGGGCTTGTACTCTGTCTAATACACATGGAGTTTACTAGTGTGGGGTAGGGCACTTAAATATCCATAACCTTTGAAACTTTACTTAGTTTATGAAGGCTGGGAATGGAGTATCAGGATAGTGCTTCTTTTGCAAAAAAAATCTCTTTCATGTGTTCTTAAAAACATTTCTTTTGGAACAAAGGTCTGGACAAGACTTGTATGAAATAAATATGCAGCGATAGCCTATAAATACTTCTGCTACTACTGTGTTATTGAAAGCTCTTCAGTAGGGGAATCTAAGGTTCAAGTGTCCCAGTTGCATCACCAGTTTCCCAGTTACATCACCAGTTTTCATCCTTTGGTAATCTGTGAAATGGATACCTTGTTTCTACTATTCCTGAGCTCTTCTGAATCACCTGCGTAGTAGTTGTTGTTCAGTTATTTAGTTGTGACCACAGCATTCCAGTTTGGTTTAGTGGTTAGGGAGCTGGACTCTTATTTGGGAATACTGGGTTTGATCCTGTCCTCCTCCATGAAGCCAGTTGGGTGACCATGGACGAGTCACAGCTCTCTTCCAAGCTCTCACAGGGTGGTCTGTTGTGGGGAGAAGAACTGAAAGCTTTGTCAGATGCTTTGAGTTCCCTTAAATGGGTGAGAAAAGTGGGGTAGAAAAACCAAATCCTCTTCCTGCTCCTCTTCTTCTTCTCTGACTCCCTCTGTCTCCTAAAGACTGCCTGTGACATTGTGCTCATTGTGTACAGCTGTACTATATTCCAATCATTCTGCTTTTTTACCTTTCTTTTCCACTACTGTATCTGGGGCATTTTGTCATTGCACCCATTTTCAGCCAGTGTACTTGATTTGAGATTCTGCTGGCATAAAGTAAAACCACGAAGCTCTTTATCTAGAAAATCTTCTATTTACAATCTGGAGAGGTCTTGTTGGTCTCAAAAATATAGAATATCTTGTGATGGCTTGCAGCTAGGTCTTTTACATGGTATATGGAATACACATGAGGCACCTACAGAGATGGCTTTTGGGAACCTACTCTGTGTAAGACTACTTTCTAATTTGCTCAATTTGTACAATATTTTAAGTGCTTGCTTCCTTTAGTCTGCTTTTATTGTTTTTAATGTTTACTTTTTTCTTTTTTGTAAATGAATTTGAGATTCTTCTTATTGGAAGCAGTAAAGAAATGTCATAAATAAATGAATGTCCTGAAGGTAAAAGGTGTGCTCCCTTAAGTGAATACAGCCAAATAAACTGTGTTTTTTTCAGACTACAGTTTGAACACATGAAGGTAGATGTTGTACCTTGTATAGCTTTTAGATTGTGAACTGCATTTTTTTGTTGAAGAGTAGGACAAAAGGCAATAAGGCAATATGATGGATCCAGTGTGTGGTAGAGGCATCGGCCATCAGCAGTGGATAACATATGATGAAATTATTGAACTTCTTTCCTCCTCCATTCATTTATTCAGCATTTTGTTGCTTGTCCCCCATTATTCTAACTACAGTAGGAAGAGACAAATGGGTTTTGATTCACAGGGAGTGGGAAGACAGGACAGAACAGAGAAGAGAAGACAGAAGCTAAGGCAGCCAGAGGAAACAAGTAAATGACAGATGTGGACCAGAAATCAAGCTCTTCAAATATACAAGTGTAAATAACAACAAAAGAAGGGAAAAGCTCAAAATAATAGCACAGGTGGTGGTCTGGTAGTGAAACAGCCAGCTAGGGGTGTGGAAATAATTGTGTGACAGGCAAGTCAACAATGCTCGTATATAAGGGAAGAGGAAGAAAAAACCCTAAAGGCACTTTGAACTTCTTGGAGGACGTACATGTCAGAAACTTAATGGCATATCTGGACATTGAGTTCATGCCATTTTCAATTAAATTCATGCTCTCATGCTGTGCTGCTTCCTATCCATCTGTGTTTGGCTGCAACATAAGAGAAGGGACCTAGTTTACCAGTGAAAATGCTAAGCAGAATTCAGTGGAATACTCCATCATGACTAGTTGCTTTTTGATAAGTTTACAGTCACCTGTGTGGCCGATTTAGGATGGAAAATGGAGCAGAACATAAGATTGATGAGCTTAAAGTTGTAAGTGCACAATACTTTTATATTGCTGAAATTGTTATTTCCAGTTTGCAAATTAATTCTGGAAAATGTCCATTGTCATCCTACATGCTTGTGATTCTTAATTAGCCTTAATCGACATGTGTGGTATGGTGTATCCTAGATCAGAGGCTTGATTTGCATTTCCCTGACTAGAACTGGATAAGTGGGTAATTCCAGGTTGGTTAACATGAAGGGCAGTTTGAGCTATTCTCATGCTGGAGCATTCCTGTTCCTGTCTAGCAGTGGTAGCAATGTGAATGGGACAGTCTCCTGGTTCATTCCTGGCTTTGCTTCTGGATGTTGGATGTGTCAGCAACACCTTGCTGTGATTATGTGATTGGACATAGCATCCATTGCATGAGGGTGCGTGAGCCAAGGTGGTCAGGTGCAGTCATGGTTGACCAACAGCCTCTCACCTCACAGCTCTCAGAAATGCCACATACACACTGTTCCCAAATCATTCCGAACACCAAGAGACTGCTTGTGGACAGCTTTTACCCTGTCCACAGCAGGTAAGTATCCAGAATAGCTCTGCATACTACAATGGATCGTGGTGCAGACAGCATATTCCAGTGATCTGCTTGGACCTGTCCCTGGGTATATCTGAAAAGGCCCCAAATGATTGAACTACACTTGCCACTTGGATATCCAGAAAGTGGTGCACAAAGCAAAACCAAGTTATGCAGCTAACTGCAAGCTGTGGAAAACTGGAGTTTGTGAAATGTCCTGTGGACTGATTATCACACAAATTTCTTTAGGAAGAATTAGGATATTGGGAAAATTTTGTGTGACTGTTTGGGATACTTCTCTGGGATTTTCTTTTGTAAATGAAATGCATCTTGCCCCTTCCCAGCTCTTATTTTTTTCTTTTCCAAAATAGAATCACGTTACTAAATATACACATGCTTTTTTAAAACACATGCTCACAGAACATAACTTGTTCAGCATAATTTCTACTGCTGTTTATCACAAACATTTATTTAAACAAAGGGATACCTCTGTAGTGTTACAGCTCTGAATTTCTGTAGACAGTGGGACAAATTAATTTTTAAGCTGAAGGAAAAAAAGCTTTCAGAGGCCCCAGTCACACCTTATAATTAAGAAGAATAGTGACCATCTGCCACGATGCCCAGCGATCCAGTAAGTGCCTGCCCTCTCTGAGGAGTAGCTTGGCCCTGTTAGGATGCTGGGTTCATGCAACGGCCAAGTGAATACTACAGCGTGGACACAAAACACTGGTAGCAAGCGTTTCAACAGTAAACAAAAACAAGTTTATTATTATACACAAGCAATACTAAAAAGATAATAAGGTTCAGGTAGTTGTTAGTTTAAATTTGCACGTCTCTTAAGGCTAGGAGCTACCCCTTTCTCCAAAGGAAAATAGTTCCCCTTTTAAAAGACAAACCTCTCCACATTCCTCTCCCTCTGACTTGCTTCTGCCACAGCTCAAGCCAAGCCAATGTACCAGAACGTGGCCCTAGATGATCACAAGGCCCAGTCCGTCCTTGCTTGTCAGATCATCCAGCCTGGTCAGTTGCTAGTGAAGTCTCCCTCAGAGCTACAATCCACCCAATTGCCTCCTTCAGAAATCACTCAGCCCAAAAGACCACTGGTCAGTTACTGGTTCCAGCTCCCTCAGGATCAGCTCCTCTGTTCCCTTCAGCCTCAGTCCCAGCACGAAGACCCCTGGTCAACTACTGGACTGGCTCCTTCAGGTTCAGCTCTTCTTCTCCTTTCAGCTCTTGTCCCAGCATGAAGACATAGTCTGCTGTACTCTGAGTTCCTTTATACTCATCCCCCTGACCCTGATTGGCTCTAACCGCAATAAAATGCTGTTGGAGATTCCTAACAAAGGTTGCTGTCCCTCCAGCCTGATTGGTGGGAACTCCTATTCTAGCCCCTCCAGTACTCAGATCCCCGGACAACTTTTCCCTCCAAAACCTTACTCCAGCCAATCACTGCAACAGGGCCCGCACAGGATTTCCCGCTCTTTTTGCAGCCAAAATCCTGGGTTTGCAACAAGCTTTGCTTTGCAACAAGGCTGGCAATTGCAGCTTGCAAGAAGCCTGCAAGGCCAGAAAGCAAAGCAGTTTGCAGCCTGTACCCTGAAACCGTCACACCATCTTCAGTCCATTTTGTTTTGAGTACTTTCATGCCTGGAGTGGGACTACCCTGAATTTGAATAATCCCAACACTGAGGCCATTTTATCAGGAAATGGACCACTGTACAGCTCAGCAACAATGTGGAGGGCAGCCAGCAGACTCTCTGGCACTTGTGACACCTGGAGGCAGTGACACAGGCTGGTCACCGCTGGCAGCATTCATTCTGCATTTCCCACAAAGCTAGCTTGCTTCACTTTGCCTCGCCATGCTCTGGAAGGGCCAAGCCCAGCACTGCCACCACCCTGATACCCCCTCTGCCACAGTCCCCAGCTGCTGTCACTGATGTTGCCCCCGCCTTCCCTCCACCATCCCACTGCTGCCACCCTGAAGCTTCCCTTTTATCAGGCAAAGATGGAGACAGGAACAGCAGGGGAAGTGGCGTGATAGATCTGATCAGGTTGTTCCAGGCTGAAACCAGCTTGATTTTCCTGTCTATCCATGTGACGAACTGTCTTTTTATAATGTGGCTGCAGCCACAGATACACATATGTAGATGCATTCACAGCATTATTTTAAGTTCAGCTTGTTTTGTTTTTTAATAAAAACCAGGCCATCTATAATGCAAGGCTGATTTGATAGTGAAATAGGTATGTTTATGTGTGCGTACACATGTATAGGGACCCTTTTAAATATCCTTTTTTTAAAAAAAAATCAATGTTACTATCTTCTGCTGCTTGTCCATGACTGCAGTGTATAATTTGTAGACTATTGACGACAGGGGGCAGACTGAGTTAAGATTTAAAAGAAAACCAGTGCCAGAGAAGAGGCATTGATCTATTGTATTTGTGTGCATTTCCCTTTTCTTAGTACATGAAATTCAGTAGTGACCACTTTGTAGCTTCAGCCTTGTGCTCAAATGCAGCTCCTAGGTGTGGAAGGCCTCAATTGCTATTGCAGTCCCCCTATTCATAAAGCAGATAGATTGCAAGTTTGTATTCATCTTGGTTGACTTAAAATCTTTTTATTAACTGTTTATTTAATTTTAGCCACCCAGTATGGCTTTGGCATGCTCACAGCATACTTTTGGCTGCCTTGCCTGTCTAAAGAAACTTTTGGCAGGGTCCATGGTCTAGGATTTGCACGCTTTTTCCATCCTAACAAGCATGCTTGAGGCGCCTAACCATACTTAGAAAATAAAAATGAGCAAGCTTTACTTAACCATGAAAGGAGTATGAAGAGATTCTGTTGCTTCAATTTATACCTTTTGTGAACATTGCCTTAATTTGGAATCTGATAGCACAGAAGAAAGAACCCTGCACACACGCCAGATTTATATATATATGCAAACAGGTTTGAATGTGTCTATCTGACTGGGAAATGCAGACTGTCTAAATACTAGTAAATTCCCCTATGGAACTAGATACTAATATATATATATAGATCAGGAAGTTCAGAGCTATTCAGACGCTCAAAGGTCTGGGCAGGCTTTGTCGATTTTTTTTTTCTATTTTCACACAGGCATCAGTTCTGTTGCACAGTCGGGTTTTGCTATGTGATACAAGGGTTTTTGCTTTGTGAACATGAACCCCAAAGCCTTGTATCCCTCAGACAACTGTTCTTTGGGTGTCATCTATAGGTGTGTTTCCACTGTCACGAGAAGTACCCATTAAGTACCCTTTCATGGGTACAAAAATGCCGTTGCATACCCATTAATGGGTACTTTTAGTGACCGTGGAAAAACACCCTATATTGTCCATATTTTGTTGCAGCTTCATAGACTATGGTTCAGATTCCCACTTGACCATGAAAACTCCCTTGGGCCAGTGGCCTGGGGCCAATTACTGCCTTACAGCTTAACCTGCCTTACAGGGTTGTCGTGGGAATAGAAGAGAGGTAGGTGGAATGATGTTGACTGCCTCAATCCATCCCTCAGTTACTACCTCCACTATAAAATGCATTATTAAAAACCACATTAATTGGAGACCTGTTTCATTAGCATACACTTTAAAAAAGAAAACTACCAATAATTCAGTTTATTAAATTTCTTGGTATATTTCAATCCAATTATTCCTGCTGCACATACGTGTGCTGCAAGCTAATTGGGGCTGTGAGGAGCACAAATTTAAATTTAAAAAAATGTGAAAAAGGTGCACTGGC
Source organism: Aspidoscelis tigris stejnegeri (assembly GCA_023333525.1). NCBI lineage: Eukaryota > Metazoa > Chordata > Lepidosauria > Squamata > Teiidae > Aspidoscelis > Aspidoscelis tigris. The sequence continues at coordinate 44,117,484 of JALMGA010000003.1, read as the reverse complement.
ACTGAGGGGATGGAAGTTATAAACATTTTTAGCCAGTGCCCCCCCAAAATCACCTTTGTGGATGTGCATCCAAAATAGGTTATATATTGTGCATTATGTAATGATGGTGATGGATGAACACAGTGATGTTTATTGTAATGGAAACTGTTGTCAAGCAGCCTGTCGGGGAAGAAATATATTTATACTGATTCGCCAAACAACCCAGAGCTAGCAGTATTTCACATCCCAGTTCGTGTGGAGAGCAATGAAATATATCCTTTCTTTGAATAGGCTTTCTGTGAGTCTGCATTAACAGTGGGCTTTTTTGCACTTAGCTTTCCATGAACTGACCCAGTGGATCTGGACCACCATGGTCCTCTGGCCCAGATCATAGAAAGGCATAGTCTGAAACAGTGCCGTCTGCACAGCATCGCTGGTCCAGACCAGCCCCTGTACCACCCTGAAGTTCACATGAGCTTTAGGGCTGGACTCTGAGGGCTGGGAACAAGAACTCTGCTGCCCCTGTGGGTTGTTTTTTGCCCCACCCACCCTTTAAGCTGTAACATCAGGCTGCAGGGAGGGAAGAGAAAAACTGTCAACCAGTTCTTCCTGGGCATCTGCCCTTGTCCCTCCCATGTGGTGCGAATTTTTAAATTGTGGGCTAGGATTCTGTTTTTAGAATTGATGTTTTATTTGTTAATAGTTTAATACTGTTTTAGCTTGTGTGTGTGTGTGTGTGTGTGTGTGTGTGTGTCTGGTGCTTTGGGCAGGGAAACATGTGCCAAGGCCAGGTAGGAGGGGGAGAAGTATGTCAGGGGACAGCTATCACAGTGGTCATGGGCAGGGGGAGATACGGCGTTGGGAAGCAGAAGAGACAGATTAGGAGAAGGGGTGGTAGATGTATTGAAGCCATCACTCCTTCTGTTCTGCTTCCCAGCCAACAGAGTTTGGGGAGTTATACCAACCAGCCTGCTGCTCTGGCCGTGCTGCTCTTGAATGCCAGATCAGTCCGGAATAAAACATCTATCATACATGACTTGATTTTGGATGAAGGGGCTGATCTGGTATGCATTACTGAGACCTGGGTGGATGAATTGGGTGGGCCTAGTCTTGCCCAGCTTTGTCCCCCAGGATACTCAGTGCAGCACTGCTCCAGACCAGAGGGGAGGGGAGGGGGTGTTGCTGTAGCCCATCGGACGTCCATCCCCCTCACCAGACGACCAATTCGCACTGTAACAGGGGTTGAGGGCCTGTTTATGTTGTTGGGCCAGAGAGACAGGATAGGGATGCTGCTGGTGTACCGTTCACCCCACTGCCCAGCATCCTCCCTATCTGAGCTGGCTGAGGTGGTCTCGGACGTGGTGTTGGAGGCCTCTGCCACGGTGGTGTTGGGGGATTTCAACATCCATGCCGAGGCTACACGCAGTGGACCAGCTCAGTTCTTCATGTCCTCCATGACAACCATGGGGCTGTCTCAATTTGTATCTGACCCGACTCATATAGCAGGTCACACCCTTGATTTGGTTTTTGCCTCAGAGCGGACTGGTGCGTATCCGTTGATAGGAGGGCTGACCGTCAACCCGTTGTCATGGACGGATCATTCACTGGTGAGTTTTGGACTTTCAATGGCAGCTCCCATCTGTGGGGTGGGACCTATTGAAATGGTCCGCCCCCGGAGACTTATGGAATCTGAGCAATTCCTGAATGCTCTGGGGGATTTTCCGGTTGGTATGACTGGCGCACCTGTCGAAGCCCTGGTTTCTCTCTGGAATCAGGAGATGACCAGGGCTGTTGACATGATCGCTCCCAAGTGCCCTCGGCATGCTTGTGGAGCCCGAAAAGCTCCTTGGTATTCCATGGAACTACGGGTGATGAAACAGGAAGGTTGACGGCTAGAGCACAGGTGGCATAAATCTGGCTGTGAATCTGACCGAACACAGGTTAGAGCACACTATTGTGCCTACCATGTGGCGGTGACGGCGGCGAAAAAGAACTTTTTCTCCACCACCATTGCGTCCTCGAGTAGCCATCCAGCAGAGCTTTTCAGAATAGTAAATGGCCTCGTAAAACCAAATTCAAAGAAGCATGAGCCAAGACCAAGTAATATCTGCTGTGACAAATTTGCAAAGCACTTTGAGGACAAAGTCGCCCAGATTCGTAGGGGATTGGATGCCACAATTGGACAGAGTCCAAACGAAGTGTCCAGAGAACTGTCTGGTCCTGTTTGGTTGGATCAGTTTCAATTGTTGCGGCCTGAGGATGTGGACAAGCTGCTTGCAGGGGTGCGGCCGACGACATGCTCTCTGGATCCCTGCCCTTCGTGGCTGATAAAGACTAGCCGAGAAGGTATGACCGGGTGGATCCAGGAGGTAGTGAATGCCTCTCTGAGGGAGGGGGTGGTTCCACTGGCCCTGAAACAGGCTGTGGTGCGCCCGCTCCTGAAGAGGGCCTCCCTGGATCCGGAAGATTTAAACAACTATCGCCCGGCGGCTAACATACCTTTCTTAGGCAAGGTTCTGGAGAGGGCTGTCGCTGCTCAACTGCAAGCATGCTTGGAAGAAGCTGATTATCTAGACCCATTTCAATCTGGCTTCAGACCCGGTCATGGCACGGAAACTGCCTTGGTCGCCCTGGTTGATGACCTTCTCTGGGAGAGAGACAGGGGGAATGCTACCCTGTTGGTTCTCCTGGACCTCTCAGCGGCTTTCGATACCATCGACCATGGTATCCTTTTGGAGAGACTACGGAGCTTAGGAGTGGGAGGCAATGCTTGGCGTTGGTTCCACTCCTATCTCCAGAACAGATCCCAGATAGTGGCCGTGGGAGATACTGTTTCGACACCCTGGGAACTCACCTGTGGGGTTCCTCAGGGATCGATCTTATCTCCCATGCTATTTAACATCTATATGAAGCCGTTGGGAGAGGTCATCAGGAGATTTGGAGTAAGGTGTCATCAGTACGCAGATGATACCCAGCTCTATCTCTCTGTACCATCTGAATCAGGAGAGGCGGTTGAAGTGCTTGACAGGTGTCTGGAGGCGGTAATGGGCTGGATGAGGGCCAATAAATTGAAGCTGAATCCAGACAAGACAGAGGTGCTGTGTGTCACAGGGTCTCGGGTCCGGGTAGTTGGGAGATACCCTGTCCTTGATGGGGTTGCAATGCCCTGGAAGGGACAGGTGCGTAACTTGGGGGTTCTCCTGGACTCTGCGCTAACTCTTGAAGCTCAGGTGGAGGCCGTGGCCAGGAGCGCCTTCTCCCATATCAACCTGCCCGTGCCTTAAGATCAAGCGGTGAGGCCCTCCTCGTTGTCCCACCACCTTCAACAGTGAGGCTGGTGGGCACCCGGGAGAGAGCCTTTTCTGTGATGGCCCCCAGACTATGGAATAGCCTCCCCCTCGAGGTGCGTCCTGCCCCCTCCTTATATACATTTAGGAGGGCAGTGAAGACGCACCTCTTTACCCTGGCCTTTGGCTAAGCTTTTTATGTTCCCTCTCAGTACAGACACTATTATTTTAAACATATTGTATATTGTTTTATATTTGCTGAACTTTTAATGTCTTTTAATATATATTCTATTTCAATTTGTTGTAACCCGCCCAGAGACCTTCGGGTATGGGGCGGGATATAAATGTAAATAATAAATAAATAAATAAATAAATAAATAAATAAATAAATAAATAAATAAATAAATAAATAAGAGTTCCTAGCCTCAGTGGCTCTGGGGAATCGCATCTTGGCAGCATGGTTTTGTGCACTGCTTAAATGGAATCTCCAGAAGTCCCAAAAATAGAGAAGCCTTCTGCACACCTCTGTGATTTGAGTTGCCCAAGCTTGTATGTCAGTAGTCCTTGATATCTAGGACTACTGGTGTGGTGCCCACATGCCTGGTATAACTAAGGGAAAGTAAGATATATATAAGAATAACAAAGGTGCAGTGAATGCATGACCATCCACACAGTTAAATGGTACATTGGTAAGAAAAGGGAGGGATTTGTCCCCAGCCCTCCAGCAGGGAGGGTGGATGGAATCCTCAAAAGGAGCTAACCAACTGGATTAGAGGCAGCAGTGCCGGGGGTTATATAAATGGGAGCTAAGAAACCATTGAGGTTCTGTGCTTGGGGACCCAGGGAGGGAGTGTAGGTGATTAACTGCCCTGTGTCTGGGGAGAGTCTCCAAGATAGGTCCAGGGATTCTATGTAGGGTTGTCAGGAGAGGAAGGTACACGGTAAAACGTGCCCTAACCTGAGGGAAATAATCCACATTGACTTAGAATCCAAGAACTTAAGTTATTAAGCTAGGATAGTTTCAGGAAGGTAGGGGAAGACTGCAGAAGTTGATCTGCTTGTTATTGCCTATATGAAACTTAGATGTTATCTACCAAAAAAGCCTGTAATCAATAAACCTGTTTCTTGTTTGACAAAGGAATGCTACCAAGCCTGTTATTAACTTAGATATAGCTATTGAAGTGAAGCCTGCAGTAGGCAGAGATACTGTAGCTTTCAGCTCTTCACAGAGTGGAGTGAGGGAAACAATTTCAGCTGGCTATTGAAGAAGAGGAAAGAAGTGGTGTGCCTTCTTTCCTTGGGGAAGCTGTTTGAAAATAAATCTTTGGTCATATACTACGCTACCATGAATAAACAAATAATTGGACTTGCAGCCCCTGGCCGGAGGGTGGCACCACAACTAGTAATCCAGGGGGTGGGGCCTTGTGATGGTTTCAGGGTCAGGCTGCAATAGGCAATAATATTTCTTGAAAGCCTCTGCAAGCCTCTGTGCAAAGTGCATTGCTCTCTGCCTATGCAAAGTTCTTGCAAACTGCATTTGCAAGCCTTGGCTGCAGATAGCAGAAAAGGTGGGAAACCTTGCCCGGGCCCTGTTGCATTGATTGGCTGCTGGCAGTTTGGAGGGAAAAGCTGCCCAGGGACCTGGGGGCTTGATTTACAAGCTAGGGAAGTTTCCCTCAGTTGCCAGTGGTTACAGCCAATTGGAGCCCGAGAGGCTGAAGGGTATAATAGGCAGAGAAAGCAGCAGACCGGGTCTTTTTGCTGGGCAATTTTTGAAGGGGACTGATAGTGGAGATCTGTCTCTGAGGGAAACATTGCCAGAAACTGACCAAGGAATCTTTTCTCTGAAGGGGAACTGATCAGACTGGTCTTGTTCTTTGGGAGGGAAAACTGGTTGTTACTCTGAAGTAGCTTTGCAGAAGAACAGACCAGAGGCTGGAACCCACAGCCTAGCAAGGAAAGGCAAAGCCTTGTTGAGACCGGGATTAAGTTGCTAAGCTTTGGGGAGGCTTGAGCTTTTGGGCAGAGCAAACCAAAGAAGGAAGTGGATAGGATTATCTGCTTAGAAGCAACTGGTTACCTTTAAGCAAAGAAAGCTGTTTTGCTTGAAGCTTGCTATATTAAGAGACATTTGATCTTTTTCTTGCTTTATCTGAACTTTCTGTTTTCTTCCTTACCTTTCTAATTGTTATTCTCAATAAACTTCTTTTGGTTTACAGTTAAACGCTTGCTTTCAGAACTGTAGTACTCACTTGGCCTAATGCACACTTCCAGCAACCTTAAAGTGCCCAGCTACTTTTCGGAGGGCAGGCACTGGATGGTCTGCTAGAAGTCGTGACAGGCCTCTTTGATAGGGGTGTGCATGGAGCCATTTTCCACATTCTATTCAATTGAATAGAATGTCGAAAATTTCGGCTCCGGCCAAATACCCCCCTACACATACACGGGTGGCTAAGTTCTGTGCAGCAACCCCCTCGTCAACTGTACCATACAGTATCTTCAAAACAGGGGAGGGGTCTGCATACGGACACCACACACTCTGTCTAAGTCTTCCTGTCAAAAAGGCACTTCAGTCCTCTATCTTTCATGAGGAGGTAGCTTGTTTATTTAAATACATTGCTTGTCTTGCCTCACCTTGTAGGATTTAGAGCTGTTTTTGATATTTCCCTTAACACAATAGGTGTCATTTTATCTCTTACAAGCAGCACAAGAAAGGATTCTCCCCTCTTGGTGCTAAGCATCATTTTCTCTTCTCACTCTCCTCTACTATCTCTCCACAGGCTGAAGCAAGCGTGGTGTCATGTGACGGGCAATTACCCGAGCTGAAGGCAGTGAAATGTACACAAGGATAGTTAAAATCATACTAGAATAAGTATTGACTCTTTATGAACTAGGAAAGAATTTATCCAGGTTGATGCCCAGGTTTGGGGCAGGAGAAATTATAGTTTTGGAGCTTTCCCAGTATAACTTATTGTTCAGCGTATTATCTGCAGTGCAGAATGCAGCTAAAATAGATAAATGGAAATTTATGTGTGTGTTATTTTGGGATATATCTGACCCCTGAGAGGCCACTCTCTTTTGAAAATAATGATATATATATGATTAACTGTGGAGGGATCCCTTCTCCACCAAGTACCTTTCAGTAGTCAGTTTCTAGAACTGTGAAGTCATGGTTGATAATTACCAGTCCTGAGTCCATGAAGAAAAAAAATTGCCTTTTAAGTAGTTGTTTAGGCTGTGCTTCAAAATATTCCTTATCACAGTTATGGTGTATCATTTTTTTTCATTGTCCTGAAAAACTAGCAGCTTCCAGCACAGTGACAGTTTTATTTCAGTTGTAAGGTATAACTGCCTATAGAATAAGAGTTTTAAAAATATATACTTTATATGGAAATGTTTATTCATTCTAAACACTGGCTAAGCGTTGCCATCATTTTTCATCACTCTAGACAATAAGTAAAGGCTGAACTCCTGCACTTTTTAAATGCACACTTATCTCCTGGTCAAAAGCACTTTCATTCACATCTTTCATTGATATTGCATCAAAATGCTCTCATGTTTGGTCACTGTAAAGTAGGAAACAGAGGAAGTGTCGGCAGTTTGAAATGAATATTCCGGCCAAAATTAGCTGAACAGTCAGCCTTACATAATAATTTAAAAGTGAATATATGTATATGAATATATGTATATAGCACACTGAATGTATTTGTGTGTGAACAGGAATCAAATCTTTCCATGCGGCCTGCTCATATCCATTTTTAATTTGAGTGGGATTTCAGTATGAGTTGGAAAACAGTGCCTTAACTCCACACAGGGGAAAATGGAATGGCAGATAAAACCAACCAGTTTTTAATTTTGTTTTTAGAGCAGATTTAACATAAGCAGTGATGTTAGCACCTGTTTATTAAAGTTAAAGTCCTGACATGTTTGTCTTGCTTATATATGTTGGAAAATATGTAATTTATAAATTATAAATTATGGCAGATCAGCTGTTGCTTCACCACCTATCTCACCTATTTTGGGGAGAAGAATAGAAAAGCTTTGTCAGCCCAGCCGCTTTGAGTCCCCTTAAATGGGTGAGGAAAGTGGGGTAGAAAAGCCAACACTTCTCCTTCTCCTTCTCCTCCTCCTTCTCCCTTCTTTTTCTTCTTTCCCTTGCACATTGCTGAAGGAAAATGGAAGATATATTCTCATTAGAATTGTATCATTGATACTCTTGCTCCACTCTTCCCTCACTCCTTCTTCTGGCCATTTTTTAAATTGCTCCCGGTTTTCCATAAAACCACTAGAGGGTAATTAAAGAAATATGATATATTGTATTATCAGCCTAATGCAAAGTATATATATAATATATATATATATTAAAAATGACAGAGTTCACAAGCTTGCAATCGAGGAATGGGGACAGGATGAGAGGGCATTGGACCGGAGGGAAGGCTGGATCAACACACACCCAGCACGGTTCATCCTCTCTAGGCTGGTTTTCTCACATGACAAGAGAAAATGGACTGCCCCCCCCCCCCAGACTGTTCCCCCTGCCCCCAAGGTGATCCCAGGTGAAAAAAATGTGAGTGATGTGAAGAGAAGATGGCCGGAAGATGTCTTGAACTATAGGTGTGATTATGGCCCCACTTACATATCAGGAATGAGATTTTTTTACAAGATCAGGGATGTGCATGATTTTTTTTTTGCATTCGAATTTGAATGTTTAGAATCCAGATTCAACCAAATCCAATTCAAATTGAATACATTCAGATTTATTCATTCGAATGTTAGATTTGAATCTGAAGATATGAATGTCAACATTTGTACGTGTTATACCTATCTGTACACATTTTGTATGCAACCCGTTTCGTTTCATACTATCAGCACAGATGCTCACAGATACATATGAGATTTGCACAGATATGTATGTAATACATATGTATCTTTACATTTAAATGTTTTGAATCATTCGAACAAATGTTTCGGAACATTCAAAATTCGTTCAAATGTCTAAATTCAAATGTGTAGACATCCTATTCAAATTCGAATGTCCACATTTGATCAAATTCGATCGAATTTTGAATGTTTAGAACATTCGTGCTCATCCCTAATCAGGAGACAAAAAACTGCTTTTGGGTGTTTATTGACTTTGCTTGCAAAAAACAGGGAGAGGGTTTGCACTATACACAGGCTGCTGATTGATACCAGTGCAAACCCACATCCAAACAATGTGGAATGAGAACTAAATTGGAATTTATTTGACCCAGAATGGAAACACATTACAAACAATAGTCAAAGGGAGAAATAGCAGCTAATCTCAAAGAAACAAATTTAAAGGTATTGCACCACTGATAATTAGACATTGGTGGAGCGATATGCTAACAATGGTTAACCCTCTTTGCTGGCATGGGTGTGGGGAAATGGCACTTATATTCACACTTGGGGTGTGTTCCAGCACGGCAAATAAAAAGTTAGAGTCCGTCTTTAGCATCTCTGGTACCAAAGAGAATTTGGGTTTCCATACCAAAGGACCAAAACAAGACCGAGGGTGTTTTTCCACTATCACTAGACACAGTGGAAAAACACCCCTAAAGCGTACTTTGATTAAATGAGTCTTCAGTCCAGTTTAGAGCATTAGCTTGTTTTATTTTGGAAAGTAAGAATGAGCAACTATTTTGGAAGGGAACTGTATTTTGGGGGTCATGCTCCCCATTTCCTCCTGTCCAATGACAGACTTTGTTGTGGGTATTGTATTCAGGAAGCTGAGGACATCACTATTGGGTAGGAAGAGAGGACAGAAGAGAGGACACTAGGCTTTTTCTGCCTCTTCCTTTCTCTTTAATCCCTGCAGGGAGGATAATGTATCCTCCATTTCCAGTCTCTCCCACCCCTGCAAGTAGGAGGACAATGTATCCTTGATTTTTCATTGGCAGGAGGTAGGAGGCTTTTAACTATTTTTAAAATTATTTTTTGTGCTTCTGCAGATAGCTGCTCCTTGGTAAAGAAATACCCATACAGCCCTGTCTCTGTACCCTCCTGTGTCCCTTAGGCTGTTGCCTTTTCTTTCCCAGCAACCCCACAGCTTATAAACCTCCCTGTTTGGCTTCACGTCTCTCTCAAGCCCCAAAGCTTGCAAATGTCAACAAATTTCCCATCTCTTCTCTAATCTCCACAGCCTCCAAACTTTCTCTTCCCAAACCCCAACCTCCAAGACTCAAGTTTATCCCTCAGACTCTAGAATAATTTTAATTCCGCTGAATCCTCCTGTTTTTCCCTTCTAATTTACACGCCACACTTTTCCAGCTTGTAAACCTCTGCTTTCTTCTGTTCCAGTCTTAGAACCTACATTTTCCTTTTGGAAAACCTCCCCTTTTGTCCTTCTAGTAAAATTCTATTTTTGAGCATATGCTATCACTCCGCCACTCTGTTTCTTTGACTCCATGCTGCAAACTTCCATTTTGCTTTCCTCCTAGGTTTTACTCTGAAAGAATGTCCAGTAGAGGGCTTAAGACCCACAAGGGAGGACTAAAGAATTTATGCTTACATGAAATTTATTATTTTGTCTGTCAGTATAGATTACTAGTGTTACTGTTGTGATTAGCAACATTATGCTGTCGGATCTGCCTCCCCCCCAAAAATTTTCTGATATCTGCAATGTCATAATTGCTAGGCTATAAGAAAGATAATAATGCACACCCATACTTGATATGGGTTTTTTGTTAAGTATAGTGGGAAGCATCCTCATCTGCTGTTCTAATAGGCATTCTCTCTGTTTACCTCTTGTTATTATATTATTTATTATAAACTAGTGCTAACAATAAACAATAGACCTAAACTTGCATATTCTGGTGTGCAGCTCATGTATTCAACTTCAAATAAAATTTTATTTTGAAGAGCCTAAACTGGCATTCAGGGCTACTCCTTCTTACAAGAGCAACACCTTTTTTAGGACCGACCAGACTGAAATGGCTATCAACCAGGGCTGAAGAGTCCTGGCAAGGACTGTAAGAAAGCAGTGCCATGAAAGGACAAAGTTTACTCAAATGCTGCCCCAAAAGTGGGATAGACCTTCTCTGGAGCTGTCCAGGTGGGGAACTGCTGAAAAGCAGCCCACAAATTGACCAGGAGCAGCTGGAATGCTCCTGGACAGCAGCTACAGCACCCTCTTTCTGATGCGGTACAGCAAGTGGGCATGACTGTGTGACTGTATCTGCATAGTCACACATAGCTGTGGATTGCCATGCAACTGCGCAGCAATTGTTGGCTTGGATATTCCCTTGGTAATCTGGGCAGCCTCATTGGCTACCCATTCATACTACAAGCACTGCTGGCCTGGTATAGGGCTAGTTAGTGCTTGTAGTGTGAATGGTTGTCACCATGCTGGATCCTTACTGGCCTGGTGTGGTTATACCTTACCAGGTCAGTAAGTGTGAACAGACCCTTTGGAAAGATAATGTTAAAGACTGTTAGAAAATGCTACTTTTTTAAAAAACATATTGCACATTCTTGTACATTCTCTATTCCAAATAATTGGCAGAGACAGGAATATGTTTAATTGACAGAAAAATAATTCTCAGAGGCTCAGCCCTGACTGTAATGAGCTAGAATCATGGAGCTAGGCAGCCACCCAGGCTGCTGTTCACATGGTCCAGTAAAGAAGAAGGGAAGGGGGAATCCTAATGAGCCAGAAATATACTGAAAATGGATTATCCCATAGTTTGAGATAGTTTGTTACTAATTGCATTTGTCTGCTGTGAGAGCATACATGGCAGAATTGAATATGTTTGTAGTCTTGCAGGAATCCTGAATGGTACAAGCATTTTAAACTGTGGTTACCTCCAGACCTGATGGGCCAGTCAAAAGCTGCACTGTCCCTTTGATGCGGCTTTCTGTCTACCAGATGGGACACATCATTGTTGCAGTAGCTGTAAGTGCAAAGCAAAAAGAGGCTGATTAATCAGCCTCTTTTTACTTCAGTGAGTGCTGCACTGCTGGCACAGGCTGAAAAAAGCTGTGAAGTTTTGGACACAGTCTGGATGCAGCAGGTGAAAAATCTAGGCTCTTTCTGTAATACATAATGAAGGGTCCATATAGTGCATATTCTGTGCCTCTGTACTAACAGTTAATGGGGCCTCCATATTCTGCAGTATTCTGATCCTGACGAAGGGCCAGTGCAGAAAGGCCATTTATGACGGACACATTTTATTAATGTAACACATATGCTATCTAAATAATGAAGAGTGTATCAAGAGAGGTTTTTTTGGTTACTACAGTTGCCCATGTTACTAAGAAATAAGATGGTGTCTGCATGTTTTTCTATTTCAGCAGTACAGTAGTACATTATTACTAGATCCTGAATATGATCAGAGGCTTCAAACACTGCAGGTTTCAATGCCCAAATGTTGCACGTCTCTCAAGGTGGGTCTTGACTGCGTGGAGGAATGCAGCACACAAATCGAGGCCAGGAGTTGCAGGCAATGGCGTGACAAACGAACAGCTTGATGACCTCATATGGTGTGGCAGAAGAATTTGATTCAAAACTTGACATTTGTAGTGGTAGCGGTAACAGTGTACCCAAGAGATGACTTGCTGGATTGGGCTGAAAGCCCATTTAGTCCAGTAACTTGTTCTCATAATGGTTGTTCAGATGCACGTGGAAAGCATTCAGTGGGGCTTGTGCATCTCAACTTACCTCGTTCATAGTTTCTCAATAGCTGGTCTTAAGACGGACACTTTTCTCCTCTATGGCTGAATTCCCATTGCCACTTTAAAGTGGTTTAAAAATGGTTTGGATCCTCTTCCTCCCCACCCCAATCATTTAAAGTGGCTTACAAATGGTTTGGATCCTCTTAGTCCCCATTCCCAATCAGTTTCAGGGGTATTTTGAGGATTATTTGGCTTTAAAAGGGAATAAATAAACACCTGATTTTTCAGGTGTTTTTTATGGGTTTGGCTTTTAAAACGCTTCTTCCTTATTGCTGTGGGAACGCTACAGCAGTATTGGGACAGATGCATCATGAAATGGGTGGGATTTCACCCTGCAGGACAGCCCCTTGTCAGTTAAAATGCCAGGTTTCCAGTCTACAGCAGCCGGTTTCATTGTAACAATTCACCCACTTCACACCTTATAACAATGTTTCCTTTCCCACCCACACTTCCCCTCACGCACACGCAAGCCCAAAGATCAAGGAAAGAGGCAGCGAGGAATCTTGCCCTTCACAAGCAGTCCTGCGCAATTCTACCCATTTCCCTCCCAGCCTCCTTCCTTGATCTTTAAAAGCAGCCCTCAGTCCATCCCTCCCTCTCACCCGCCCACCGCGGCGGCAACACTGCTTGCCCGCTCGCTCACTTGCCCAGCTCCTGCAGGGGAGTGCGCAAGTGTGTGTGTGTGCGCGCGCAGGGTGCTTTTTTCGGGAGGAACCCCTGCTGGGGATGGTGGGTGTGTAGGTGGAGTGGATGAATGGGGCTTGACTTGCCACTGCTGCCATGTGCCCTGGACACTGGGGAGAGAGGGGTGGGAAAAGGGTGAGGAGGGGAAAGAATCGCTTTCCCCAATTCGTGTTTTGGAAGTGTTTTAAGTGTGGAGACACAAAATCAGGGTTGAATCTGATTGCTAGATGCTCCTTTGCTTTGTTTTAACGCACTTTACATAGCGTTGTAAATAGTGATGTAAATAGCCTTGTATATAGCATTTTATTCCTTGAGTGGCAATTCACCTTATCAGTGATAGTCACATTCTATGAAGGTTAATATTTATCCGTATTTTCCGGCGTATAAGATGACTGGGTGTATAAGACTACTCCCAACTTTCCAGTTAAAATATAGAGTTTGGGATATACTCAACGTATAAGAAGGTGACTCTGGCGTATAAGACGACCCCTGACTTTTGGGAAGATTTTCTTGAGTTAAAAATCTTATATGCCAGAAAATACAGTACTTTATTTTTGTTTTTGTTTCTGTCCTGCCCTATACTCAAAAGGTATCCCAAAGGTGGGTTACAAAAAAACTAATGTAATTAAAATGAACCGAGAAAAGTGACAATAAAAGTGCCTGAAAAAGGAGAGAGGCTGTTTCTTCAGCCAATGGTTAAGGTAAAGAGCAGACATCTGAATGCATAACGTGAAAGTGTCTGACACATCTCAGAGGGGGGCTGTTCCATAGTCTGGGGGCTATCACAGAGAGGGCCTTCCTATGTGTCTCCACATCTTTAGTTTCTGTGGGTGATAGAACAGCCATGAGGGTCTCACTGATAGCTCTTAAAGCACAGGCAGTTCTGTATGGGAGGAAGCATTCCTTTAGATATTCCTAAGACATTATGGGCGCGTCTTCATGGCATGTGTTATTTCAGTTTAAAGAATTCGAAATAAAAGAAACGGAACAAAGCTGTCCAGACGACTTGCAAGTTGATCCGGTTCCGATGGCAGCCTTAACGCGGGATCAATACTCGGAGTCCACATGGCAGCACTGTCCTCCTGCCCATTGCCCACACTCTCTCCTGTGATTGGTTTTCCCTGCCAGGATCCCACCCTCCCTTCTCTTTGCGTCATGCTCCGCCGGGAATTCCCTGCCCAGTCCACCCTCCCCCTTCCCAGCAGCAGCAGCAGCATCCATCCATCCATCCATCCATCCATCCATCCATCCATCCATCCATCCATCCATTCATCCAGGCGCTGCGGGGCTGCGGCGCTAGCGGCTTCTCCCTGGGGCTCCGCTGCTGCTTTTCCCCCGCTTTGCCGCCACTTTGCCCCGCAGAGGAGGAGAGCCAAGGGGTGGACAAGAGGGCGAAGGGGGCTCCTCGCTTGCTCTTCCCCCCCCGTGGCCGGGAGGGAACTCCGCCCCCCCACCTCACAGGGACCGAAGCTGGATTAAAACCTTGGCTTGTGGTCACACCTAAGGTTTAATCTAGCTTCACTCCACCTTCAGAGTGAGAGAACACATCAGCAAAGTGACCAGTAGTTTTCTTTCCACATTATCTAGTCTAAAGGTGGATTTTCTGAGTTATTAACCCTGAAAGAAAACCAGCTTGTCAGTTTGCTGGTGTATTCTCTCACTCTGAAAGTGAACTGAAACTGGATTAAACCTTAGGTGTGACCACAGGCAAAGTAGCCTAGAGGGGGCTCAAAGCGGTTGACATTCTGTTTTCACCCTTCAAGGGACTAAGTGGCTGACAAGCCTTCTCACCATTAAGGGGGCTGAAAGTGACTGTTCCAAACCTTCAAAGGTCTGAAATTGCGCAAAATTGCAACATTGTTTTAAAGGTGTGAAGTGCTTAGATTGATACAGTGTTTCAGCTTTAAGTTTATAGTGGGTGTTTGAGGGTGGATTTTTTCAATGAAGGAAACCCTAAATATGACGTGCTTCTAATACGTTCAGCCATTGGTTACAGTGCGATTGGGGGGGCGGGACAGCCTTAACACTGAATCTCATCCCGGAACGATACTGTCCACACAGTTAAAAAGGAAACACGTATCGACGCCCGATCCGGAGTGAGACCTGTTGAGATCAGGATTTATTTCTAATCGGGATAACGTCCTTTAACACGGAAATACCGTGTTAATCCGAAGTGCCGTCTGAACTGCGCGAACTCAAAACGTTTTGAATTCGAGATAACTATGCCATGAAGACGCACCCTATAAGTTAAAGCAAAAGCCTCAAATTGTGCTTGGTCATAAATTGGCAGCCAATGTAGTTCTTTTAGAACTGGCATGAGGTATACTTGGCATTCTGCACCAGCTGAAGCATCTTCAAAAGGAGACAATGCATAGCATGTTCTATGAGCCTAGGCTGGAAGTCACCAGAGCATGGAAGATTGTGGCCAAACTTTCTCTGTGAGCCAGTTTGGACTAGTGGTTAGGAAGCTGGACTCTTATCTGGCAATACTGGGTTTGATTCTGCACTCCCCCATGAAGACAGCTGGCTGACCTTGGGCTGGTCACAGCTCTTTTCCAAGCTCTCACAGCCCCACCTACCTCACAGGGTGTTCTGTTGTGGGGAGAAGAATAAAAAGCTTTGTCAGCCACTTTGAGTCCCCTTAATTGGGCAAGAAAAGTAGGGTAGAAAGCCAACTCTTCTTCTTCTTTGTCCATATAGCTGGAAATAGGCACTCTTGGCCAGTGTCCCCACCTGAGCTTCAAGCATCAGTGTAGAATACAAGAGTCCCTCCAGATTTTACTGCTATCCATACTGAAGCAATACAGGCCCAATGGTGCATTGGTAGCCCTAGTATCCTGGGATTAAATCTAGTTATTACACAGTGATTTCCAAAGACATGTTTTCAGAAAGAAGAATGATATGAGTTTAAATTTACAGAGAGAAAGGAACAAATTTGAATTTGAACTGATGTGCCTTGGGCCCTCCAATAAAAAATGGAAACTCACAGCATCAGCTGAAACATTTATTCACGTCTAGAATTGAGAAACTTTTTGCATATTGAGACAAGTGTATTCTGAAGGAAGAAGATTACTTTTAATTTTTAAATTATTCATAACATAAACATCACATGAACATAACAGTGGATATAATAACAAGCTGTATCAATAAAGAAGAGCAAGAACAAGTGTCCAAAGATCACATCTTACATAGAAGTCCATTGTGAATCTGCTTGTCATAATTGGTTCAAAATGTAAAGTCTGGAAAAAGCATCAATATCTTTTGACTGACAATTGTTATCGAAAAGGAGGGTGAAGGGCAGGGTTGATTTGAGCTTGAGCTATAAAGGATGACCATCTGTCAGTGAAGTGAGCCTGCTGATCCATGGATTGGATTTTGGGAGGAAGATTACTTTTAAAATAAATGTAATATTATGAATTCATTTGAACATCCATCATATGATCACCTTAACCTGCAATGGAGTATTGCTTCTTGCTTGGTTTCTGTGAGGTGATATAAGTGGAAGCGGGTACATCCTATATGCTCAAGGGAGCTATGCAGTGATTCAGATCAGTGGTTCTTCTCTTGAATTCTGCCGGATACAGAGTTGAGACCTTTTTCCATCTGTGTTTGATGATTCAGCCCGGTTTCCCCTATGAAATTTTTCTTGTGGGTGGTTCATTTTTCTACTGTCTATATATTATTGGTATTTTTATTGCTAAATTTGTAGTATTTTAATTATCCTACTTGCAAGAAAAATGTTGAAACAATTGCATGACTTATAGAATGCCTTATAACTTAAGGGATTTTGGGGGAAGGAGGGAGTACTTAATCCAGTTTTCATGCCAAGTATCTTGGTGCAGATTGGGAAGGAACACATGGTGTTGGGAAGAAACACATGGTGGTGATAGTGCGGACCAGAAACAGATGAGAGATTGAGTTGGTCAAATATGGTCAAACAGCCACTTTTTGAATCTTCTTCCATATTGGACTAATATAGTGAGTGACATCAATTACAGTTTATGATATTCCCTTTGATACGTGATGCCAAGAACAGCATCTGTTTTCTATGCAGTTTCAAAGGAACATACTTGATTTTCTTTTCTCCTTTCCATATAGTATGGAGTGTTTGATATGGTTGTTGATGATGCCCTGTCCATATGATAATCGGCAAAACTTTGGTATTGGGATCAGAGTAATTGGTTCTCTGCTTTATGAAAAATATTCCCTCCTCCAAATAAATCCTCAGTCTAACGAACTATACAAAGAACACACTTTGTGCCTGATATACACAATTCAGAGCTAATATGTGCTTAGAAGGTGTATTAAACATTTGTGCCTGCATGATGAACCGAACAACAGCTTTTAGTGTGTGTTTTACACTTGCCTGATCCGTCATCTGGATGTGATGTCAACTTTTCTATTTAATTTTTTGGGAAGCGGCAGACTTAATTACTTTTGCATTCTTTCTTGTAGCAATGCCAAAAAGGAGTTTATTTGCAGATGCTGGTTTAGCAAAGCAGAATTATTTACAGAAGATTAGATTTGGCTGTGATTAAGCACACATCAGTTCAGAGGGCCAAGTTCTAGAATACCGGCAGGGTGATGAACAAACATTTCAATTTGTTCTAGCCATCCCCTCAAAAATCCCACATCCTCCTTCCTCATTCTCATAACACACTTATGGCATTTTTTTTTCTGGATTAATCAATTTTTTTCTGGAGGAAAATGTTGGATCTTGTCTCCCCATTAAGGCACATACAGTGGGAGAACCACATATGTGAATAGTATAGTTAAGTCATTAAAAAGTGCCTGGAGAGAAATACTTAAGTTTCAAAATAAAAATAAAATGTATTATGAAAATACATGCTCAAGAGAAGAGAGAGCAAACAAAGTGAGGATGAAGGAAGTGAGATAATCTGAAACACTGTCAGTCTGCTAATCCAAGGCAATGGTAGCAAACACACTGGGGTAACATTTATTTCTTGTTTGTAGTATTTAGATACTGCCTTTCACCCCCAAAGCCCAAGATGCTGCATGATTCCTCACCCTTCTACCGTATATTCCGGCGTATAAGACAACCCCCAACTTTTCCAGTTAAAATATAGAGTTTGGGATATACTTGCTGTATAAGAAGGCGACACCCAGCGTATGAGACAACCCCTGACTTTTAAGAAGATTTTCCTGGGTTAAAAAGTAGTCTTATATGCCAGAATATACAGTATTTTATCTTCCTAACAACCCTGTGAGATAACTCAGGCTGAGGCATTTACTGACTGGCTCAAGGTCATCCAGTGAGTTCTCATGGATTCAACTCAGGACCCACCTCTAGGAAATTTAACCATTACCAATATGAATAAAGGACTTTTCAAATAACAGGCAGGGCCCACTTGATATTCGCACACGACCCACCAGTGGGTCGCGATCCATAGTTTGGGAAACCCTGATCTAGGGAGTGAGTATAGCAACAAAAAACCCATAGCCACATAAATGCAAAAATCCAGACTCCTGAACTCATCAATTTACACCTCACTTTCTCTCTCTGCTCCTAGGAACCCACACTTGTCTCTCTACATAAGAAGGCAATTATGTAATTTCATCAGCAGATGAGAAGTCAATGCTTTTATCTCTGTTCTTGGCAAGGATGGGAGTGTGTCTTGCTGGATGATAGAGCAAGCTGTCCTAATTCTCCTGGCAGGCTTGAAAGACACCATATTCACATTTTGTAGCTCATCTAGACTGGGGACATACAGTGCAATTATGGCCATTTCTCCACTTACCTCCCTTAATCTGGATTTAAAAGATCTGTAGCTTTTAAATGGGGTCCTCGCTGAATCTGGTCCTTGAAGATCCAGATCTTGGCAAGGACCCGATGCATTTGCGCTGGCCATCTTAACACCCATCTGGAGGACCTGGATATGGGTTTGACCTGGATATGGGTAGTATGATGCTGACCCAGAAGGCCTGCTTCGACCTCCGGGGAGTGCTGCAATAGGCCTTTGCAGCACTGTGGTTTCCCATCCCCCAGATGCACCCCCTTACCTTTTGTGGGGCTGTGGAACCACCAAAGGGTCTATTGAGGTGCTCCATAGAGGCTGTAAAGGTACTTCCAGGTCAGCATTGCACAATTCCTGGATTTCGGTCATGTGATGCTGACCTGGAAGTCCCTCTACAGACCCCAGGAAGGTCCACAATAGGCCGTTTGATGGCACCGCAACACTGTGAAAAATAAGGGGGGGTGTCGGGGGAGTGGGGGGCCGCGGTGCTGCCAAACGGTCTATTGCCACACTCCCTGGAGACCAAAGCAGGTCTTCCAGGAATCGCGTGACACTGACCTGGAAATGGGTAAGAAGACAGCACGCGGCAGTGGTGATGCTGGCCAGCAATGAGGACAGGTAAGTGAGGAAGGAGGGGGGGACCATCGCTTTGTTTTGTGCATGAATATTCATTTGAATTTTCATGCATGAATAGAAAGCCCTCCATAGGCCTACATAGCTGTGAGTGGCAGGGTGGAGCCGGAGCTGCCCTGCTGCAAATGGAGCCCTAATAGGCTCTAAATGGGATCTTCAGTGGTAGTGGAGAAGCACTCTATGTTTGTGCTATGGTGGAATTGCCACATTTATTGTGGCAGTCCCATCATAGCCTCATTATATCCCCTGCTAAATCCTGCTATAACCTATTTTGGGAAAACTTGATTCTGATCTCAAGTTTTCCTGAAACAGTGCTATAATTTATCTTGTGGATGGAATTGCCATCTTTGCCATGACTACAGTGCATGTGCAGAGGCTGAAAAAGATGGGTGTGGGTGCACAGTGGTGGCAGTTGTGCGCATCCAAGTATTTTTGCACTGTTAAAATACCCAGATACACATATCACTATATATATTCATTATTTATTTATTTAGAAAATATATATCCAGCCCTTCACTGAGTGGTTCCAGGGCAGGTTACAATGAAATTAAATCATACTGAATAATAAAAAATAATAAAAATAACTCCCTCCCTCACAGCACAGTACCATGAGGAAGCTGTTTAAGAAGCAAAACCCTGGGTCCCATGCTGTCGGTTCAGCAAGCAGTTATTCCAGAGGAGCTTTTCTTAGTAACATTGCCTGTTAGTGCAATATTTGGCTGGCGTCTGGAGCTGGCCTCTGCTAATGTAACTCTATGCCTGCTTCACTCCTTTCTCCTATCCTTACTCTGCTTGAGACTGGGACTGATGTAACTTACACCTCCCTTTTCTATCAGTGCCTTGTGCAAAGGAACATAGGGTGCACGTTTAGTCTGGTACCAAAATCTGATTCAGCAAGGGCTGTCCCCATGTGTTTTAGATTTGGCCCGATTTCCGCAGACCAAATCACCCAAATTCATGCCAGACCCAGACCAAATTTGGTACTCAGAAAAACAAGACTGGGCACGGTTTGGGCAATTTGGTCTGAGCCGAGCCTGTGCATGGGGACAGACCTGGACTTCATGATCTCGGCTGACAGGAAGGAGGCTTGAATTTTAAAGCCAAGCCTTTTCCAGTTAGCCGAATTGTGAACAGGGGGTGCAGAGGCTTGGGTGTTCTCCCTTTTCCAGGGGGGCAATAAGATTGTACTCCCAAAGTGAACTGAAGCATCTTTCCTGTCAGCCAAGATGGAAAAGGGGGAGTAGAGGCTTGAGTGTTCTCTCTTTTCCAGGGGGGCAACCTTATTGCCCCCCTGGAAAAGGGAGAAATCTCAAGCCTGTGCACCCCCTTACTCCCTTTCCCTGGCTTGCCTGGGGAAGGGAGTAAAATAACAATCCCAGCACGGTTTGCATGGGGGCGGCTGAATCTGCCCCCAGCCCACCCCCAGCCCACATTACCAGGAATGGCATGGAGATATTATCTCAGTCTGCACTTGGTCCCATGCAAGCCCAATCCATGCCCATTCGGTGCCAAATGGCTTACATGGGGACGTGGCCTATAAGTGATATCAGCTAACACTAAAACTTAAGCTCTTTTTGTCAAACCTCTGCTGTTAACCAAAGGAATACTTTTCCTATCTTACTTCACATGCTTATGAACACATCTACCTTTCAACAAAATACATTTCATTTCTCCCTTCCCCATTCAGGCTATTTTTAGCTCCTTATCACAGTTATTTCCTCCACAGTAAATAGTTTCCTGGCATTGCTGCTGGAATACATTGATGTTAGCAACACGGAAG
The DNA here is from genome assembly GCA_023333525.1 of Aspidoscelis tigris stejnegeri. Lineage (NCBI taxonomy): Eukaryota > Metazoa > Chordata > Lepidosauria > Squamata > Teiidae > Aspidoscelis > Aspidoscelis tigris. Next base: position 44,096,674 of record JALMGA010000003.1, on the reverse strand, counting down.
CACATTGTAGCACAGTAGGTGCTCTGATACAAACACAACACATACACACACATTTATTTGTATGTGAGAAGCAGTATTCTCTCTCTCTCTCTCCTTTTAGAGACAGAAACAAATTAGTGCTTCTTCCACCTTCCCACTAAATATCAGCTTCTTAGAACACAGGACGGCTGTTCACATGGTGCCTCAGAAATTATGAAAATGAGCTTTTTTGTTGTATTTTTCCTCAGGTTCCTGAGTGTCATTTTAGCGAGAGAATACTCCCTGCCAAAGCTGATTGTGGGGCAGAAGAGGAAAAGCGAAGTAAACCCAGTATGAGAAATATGGATGGCAGCAATGCAGTTATAAATATGAAAATGGTGGTCTGTCCTGTGTGTACGTGCAAAAGGAGACAGAGGGAAGGCAAATGAAACAAGCATGAATACGAAAGCAACTGTGCCTTACATTGACCTAGTAAAGTGAATGGAATAGATGAATAAATAAGTGGATGACCTACAAGAGCATCAGTCACTTCAAAACTTGCTTGTTTTAGCATATAACACTGTTCATCTTAGTAGATGAGCCATAGGCAATTAGATGTATGCCTTCATGGTAATGCACCAAAAATTAATTAAAATCTAAGCTTGAGAGCAGAACATAAATAGTTAAGGGAAAAGTGGGCAAACATAGTGCGTTTCTAGAGGACCTCCTTTGAAAAAGTCCGGCTAAGGTAGTCTGAAATCTAGCTTCTCTCAGAAAGTAGTGATAACTGTCCTGTGATAAGACACATAGCAAAAAAAAGAAAGAAAGAAGCATATCTGAGGTGCCTTTGAGGCATCATACAGAAGGCTTTGAGGTGGCCCTCCCTGCCCTTCTCCTGAACATTCTGTGCTAGAAAAGGTTGATTAGAGAAGGTTTGGGAACGTGAGGATTACACAATGCCTCTCTGACGTCTTTCTGAGGTGCCCCTTTTGCTGTGTCTGAACACAGCCTTAATACAGGATGAATTGTGCTGGAGAAGGTGTTTCCTCAGGTCCAGAGCACTCAGGCTATTCAGGGATTTGCAGTATCTTGAAACCTATTGAACTAGAGAGCTCTTTCAATTCTTCTGGGACAAGATCAGTACATCAGTGTTCACACTTTTCTTAGACAGCCTAATGGGTATATTTCCCCTTGCAATTTGTCTGTTAGCATTACAGAGCTATAAGGAATTGCTCATTTAATAAGTGTTTGCTAGAATATCTTTTTGTTAAGGGCGTTAGGCCCAATCAGTCTATGCAATTTTAAGCAGAAAGAGCTAACCTAGAATGTAGACTAAAATCTATTCACACTTGCCCGAGGACAGTTGCAGGCATATTGGGAACAGTCTTGGGAACAGTGCATCTGTACCATGCCCGGTGTTGCTAGGTGAGAGGCCTTTAGATTCAGATTTCAAAGGCTTAAAGGTCCAAACCTCAAGACTTGCTCAGCCTTGTGCACTGGATTCCCAATCATGGCAAGGGGTGTGTGGGGCATCCGATGTCAGGATGCCCCATCAGGAAAAAAAACAGGGAAGCCTGGTGTTTGCATTGCTAGGGCAGTTGGACAGATGGGGCCTGTTCCAGTGCTCGCATGTGTGACTGGCCCTGTTCCTGTTCTTCACCAGCTGGGAAATGTGCAGCCAGGTAAGTGCAAATTTGACCTCAGCTAGGCCCTTTTCTGCATCCCTTTGCTCCTTCGATCAGGAAAACAGGAGAAAGAATGTCCATCCACAGAATTGCTTTCTCATCCTTGTGTGGATGTATTGAGGGTGACGACGCAAGGGTTGAAGGTCTGCCTGGATATGCTGGGCAGAAACAGCAAATAACCAACTTCTGACCATATTTCTAGGAGTCCACCTGGAAACCTAGCTTAAAAGCCTACTGCAGCAGTGTTGCCGCATCCTTGTGGCAGCATGTGTGACTTCTTTTATGAGGTGATAGGTGCTGGCTTCCCTATTGCCCCCTCAAGTACACAGCCTGCCCTGAACACATGGCAACAGTGTGCACTGAAGGCCATCAAATCTCTGAAATGTTTGAAAGCATTTTGCTTGGAAATTTTGTGGAAGTTTAAACTCATGTCAGGATAAGCACCAAGATGCAGAAATAGCCCTAGTCAAAGCTGTTTTGCATTTTATAACTCCTGATTCCTCACCTAATCAAGACATTCTGTGGAGGAAGATCTGAAAGCAGCATGCTATTTCCCTGGCAACTGTCTGCATGGCAACTATCTGGAATAAAGCTAGGAAAAGTAGAAAGACTGATTTCGTTATATGGATAGGATTAGCAGTGTTCCAGCTAGATAGTTCTTGGTTTTTAGCAAGGAGGATTCACAGAAATATCACCCATTTAATTTTAGTGGGAATGACTTAACGTCCTTATACTGGGCTGGGAGGAATTTGCATTATTTGCAACTTGGCTTGTGCCTCCCTGCAGAAAAGCCGCCCTTCTATTCTGACAACTTGGAAATACCTTCAACATTTTCAGAGGCAGACACTGATCTTTCTTCCTCAAATGTTGCTGGTCTGAGAGCACCCTTCCCAGCAGGGTGAGCAAAACCTTTGAGCTGATGATACACATTCCTGCCCTTCTCTGATTGCACCCTTTCTCATTCCTCAGGATAGGAAGAAGACATGAATGGGGTACTTTTGGTTTGCCCACATTGCTCTCCAGATGATTGAAGGACTTCAGTACCATATATGGTTAAAGCACATATCGTCAAGGGTGGGCTGCACAGGGTTTACTTCCACCCAAAGGAGGCTTAGCCTTGTACATCTCCCCAGTCTTTTAAACATATTTCACAAGAGCATTCTAAGCTAGCAAGGCGTACAATGCTCCAAAATACTCTATTTCATTACCACTCAATTGTTTGGTTTTTTTCTATGCCTGGCATAGTCTGCACTAGCATGAAGATGGCAGGTCCCTATTCCAGCATATAATCCAGAATAAGGTCCAGTGCAGAAAGGACCTACATTTGCATGGCTCTGGAATTTTGTTAAACATACAATACTTCCTTCTTCCTTTGTGATTTCATTTAAGCACTGTGGATCAGAACAAGGTCTTTGGAGCGGCAGTAATTTTCCTTATCTTTTATGGCATTGACAGTGTACATGCGCCAGTTTGGTCTAGTGGTTATCTGGGAATACCGGGTTTGATTCCTCACTCCTCCACAAAGCCAGCTGGGTGACCTTGGGCTAGTCACAGCCCTCTTCTGAGCTCTCTCTTCTGAGCTCTCACAGAGCTACCTACCCCACAGGATGTTCTCTTGTGGGGAGAAGAATAGAAAGCTTTGCCAGCCACTTTGTACATGAACTTTAGGCCATTTATGCATGGGGCCTTATTCCAGATTATGTCCTGCCTGGAGCCTGCCATATTTTGCACCAGCAGGTAGGCGGCAGACCCCTTTCCAGGATATAATCCAGAATGCAGAAAGGTCAATTTCTTCTCTGCACTTAGCACTGGACTCACACTTTGGATCCTATTTAATATATTATATTTTATTGATGAATTGCAGAAAATCATACTCCTTTTTTTTGAAGTAGAAAGCAGCTGTAGGATAGAAATGGAGGGAGGAATCTCTGATTAAATGGTTTGCTAGTATCTTTAGAAATCATGCTTTGATCTGTATTGGATCCGAGCACAAATGAGAGATGAAAACATGGCTTCCAACTGGACCAATTCCTCATATCCATTGCCTCTTGGTCCCAATCTGACATCCTCCATTGATGCATGGGGGATATTCATAAGAATCTAAGTGGAATTCACATTCCAACTCACATGCTGTCACTTTAATTACATATCTTGCCATGTAATGTGAGCCAGTTTGGTAGTGGTTAGGGAGCTGGACTCTTATGGGAATACCAGGTTTGATTCTGCCCTCCTCCAGAAAGCCAGCTGAGTGAGCTTGGGCTAGTCACAGCTCTCTTCTGAGCTCTCACAGCCCCACCTACCTCACAGGGTGTTATTTTGTGGGAGAAGAATAGAAAGCTTTGTCAGCTGCTTTGAGTCCCCTTAAATGGATGAGAAAAATGGGCTAGAAAAGCCAACTCTCCTCCTCCTCCTTAGTGCACACTGGGTTGCCTGCCTGCCTCTTGCCTAAAAAAAGAATATACATGAGGGATGGTTCAGTGTTAAGTATCACTGAAAAAAATAGTTCAATATAGACTCCTCTTTATATTAGCAGATGCCGAAAATTTAGAATGCATTGAGGATACAGAGCCAATTCAGACCAGTTTAAAGTAGATCTTTTTGTTTAAAACCAACACACATGTGCTACCAATCGGGTGATTATGTTTATTTATTAGAATGATGAGGAGCACTAATACAAATGTGATATCTGATAAAGACTTTGCAAGCACATTTTTTACTGGCTTGTCTCAGAGTATTCTCTTAGCTATTGGAATGCCTTTATTTGTAATGTATTAATGTGTTAAGTACACATGCCTTAATACTGTCCGGACATTTTCTGTAGCAGCACAGTTGAGGCTTTGATGGATCATGTTTTACAAAATATGTCTCTATTATAATTGGCAGTTAGTGACAGATAACAGTAGCAGGATGAATACAGCTATTGAGGGGCCCCACTACATCGTGTATAATGTGCTATTCAGAAAATCTCAGCAGGTGGGCGGGGGTCAAGTCTCTGTCTCTTGCTATTGATCTTTCCCTTATGTAAGCAAGCACAGCTTAAGCGAAACAAAGACTCAACTGGCTTGTATTAGGGAAGTTGTTCCTTTGGGGTTTTTTTGTATAACAACTGCCCATCGGTTAGAAGTTAAAAAACATAGGGCTGAATCTGTATTAGCATAATCTGTTTCATGGCAGGAAACCTTTCATAGGCACTTTCTGCACTTACTCATATATGGTTGGTATTGGTGGGTCTGGAAAAGCCCTGGCCTCTGATTCCAACCATGGAAAGGCATGCTCCTTGATAATGACCAGACCTGCCCATGCTGTGGCTGCAAAGCTCACACACGCTTTGACGTGGGACTCCCATGCCTGTACAAGGTTCCTAGCCTAGGACCCTCTGGGAGAGGGTGCTATGGTGTGCCATTGATATGTGTCATCCAGTAGTCCAGAACAACTTCTGTACACTTTCCTTGTTCTGGATATGACTCGATTAAATGGGTCTACTGGTAATATTGATCAGGGTCTCCCTAATCTGAATTACACCTCCATCTAATGCAGACCAGGTTAATACTGCAGAGTCCTTAATTCCAGATTAAGCTTCATGAAAAAAAGGATCTTAGCCTACAGCTTCATTACCAAGCATCCTTCTTATCTAAGGGTGCATTCTGCATACCTAAAGAGATATGAAAGGAAATGTTAGTATCCCTGTAGCCAAGTCTACTGATAGACACTTAAATTGAAAAATTTAAGTGTTATATGTTGGATCCAGATGTTGTTGTTAGAGTGACTTGATGACTGTGTTACAATATTTCAGATTGAAAATAGGCACATTGGTGATGTACAGAACACTATTTTCAGTGGCCTTGCTTCTATAGGATATGAAAGTCTGTTATTCTTGGGAGTCTTAAGAACATAAGAATGTAAGAAATGGACTGCCATTTCCTTAAGAAAGCCTCACAAGCTGGTCATAAGTACACACCTTAACCTGTTCTCAGTCTCCCAACCAATTATCTTCTGGAGTCATGCTGCTTTCTCTGTTGGAAGAAATCACCCACCCACCAGAGCTAATAACATTGATAGCACCATTCATCGTGAACTGGTCCAGATGTTTTTTAGCTCTTCCAAGTTGGAGGCATATCTTGTGGCAGATTGTTCCAAAGCCTAATTGCATGCTGTGTGGGGAAAAATCCCTAACTCTTCTGTGATTTGGCTTCATTGGGTGTATGATAGTTCTTTTGTTTGGGGAAGAGAAGTTCTTATTCATTCTGTCTACACCTCATTTTAAACACCTCTCTCATCTTCTCACTCCCTTTCTAGATCAGAAAGCCGTTACTGTTTTAAACTGAATCCCTTTAGCATCTTTATCATTTTAATTGCCATCTTTCAAAACTTTTCCAAATCTGCTGGGATAATCCAGGGTTTTATATCCTGTCTAGATGCAGCCTAAAATTGTATTCTAGATGTGATCATAGCATCTGTGTGTGGAATCTTCATTTTTGAAGATTTTTTTTTAATGACACGGCACCTTTTTCAGCCCATCTGACAGCTTTGGATAGTACTAAAGGAACTTGAAAGTTAGTGGATTGTAAAAAACAGCTGATGAAAACTAAAGGGGAAAACAAGGTGATAATTTCATCAGATGTCTAATAAGTTTGTGCTTGCTAGCTAGCTGACCTACCTCAGCAGTAGTGTTCTTAGCCTCAGGGTTGAATGTGTCTCACCAGTAATTTCTGCACTTCTGATTTACATTTACTAGAGCCCTAGCGATCTAACTATTCAGAATAAATAAATCTGTATGGGAGGAGGCAGTGTTCTTTTAGATGTTTAGGGCCCAAGCCGTTTAATTAAGATTAGTATCTTGAACTGGACTTGGTAGCAAATAGACAGCCAGTGCACTTCTTTTTGGATGGTTATCTGGCCAGCAATGCTGGTTAGCAGTCAGATTAATTACAGTAGCCATGGGGACACTCCTTCCCAAATCTGAATATAATTTGGATTAAAGTGCCCATGGGTATGCAGCCTAAGTGTGTTGGATGCCTGGCCATCTGAGCTGGATCATCACAGCAGTGCATAAACAACCCGGAAGGAGCACCGAGTGTATTCAGACCACTAAAGATGAAGACCATGTTGTGATGTTAGTTTCTGGGCTCATCAGGAAGAAGTGCCCTGGCCTCCAGCCCTTCTGATAACTCCTGCTGCCTCTGCTTGGCAACAGATCTTGACACCTAGCACTACAGCCACCCAAGGCTGTTGGAACTGCAGTGTTGGGTTATGGAAAAGTAGGTCAGAATCAGACGAGATGTGAGTTGAAGTCACCTGATGGACAGCTTGCTATGGTTACATTCTTCTAAGTGGAACTTTATATGTTAGCAAAAAAAATTGTGGGAGTATTGATTCTTTAAATAGGATTTCTGTGGACTAGCTGTTTGGCATTCTGCAACAGTTGCTGCCCCAGGATGTTTCAGGAAATCAAAGTAGTGTCAAGCTGCTGGTCTGTTTTGAGTCACTGGGTGAACATTAGGCATGCAGGTAGATGCAACTTTAGTTTAAATATCCAAAGTGTAAGCTAGGATGCACATTAAAAATGTGCATACAAACCTTCCCTGCACAAAGGCAAAAGTGAAATGAGCATTAAGAAAGACTATAGGAAGCACACAGCTGCTTCCATCGCTTTCCTTAGTCTCCTGGCTTCCTATCAAAGCTGGCTGTGCAATTGGGATGGGTTGGGGCCATGGGAGTATTATGATAACATCACTGCATGGTCTGCTGCAATCCCAGAGTTCCTGGGCCTTCCTGCAGCCTCTGACAAATCACAAGGTTATGAATAGAACAAAAGAGCATTCTTCTGCCCCATGCAGACTTGACAGGCCAACAGGAAGGCCTGGGGACCTCAGGATCACATCAGACAGTGCAGTGATGCCGTAATGATGCTCCACCCCTCTCACTTGCAAAGCCAGCTGGGAGAGGAAGAAACAAGCAAGGGGAAATATTTTTTCACACAGAGGGTCATTGGTCTATGGGATTTGCTACCAGAAGAGGTGGTAACAACAATCAGCCTAGATGGCTTTAAGAAAGGTGTATCACTGGCTACTAGAATGGATGCCTAGATACTTCCCCCAGGCTCTTTGCAGGGAACTGATAGCAGGTGAAGGTTTTGCCCTTGCCTTCTGCTTGAGATTGCCCAGAAGCAATTGGTGGGCCCCTGTGTAAGACAGGATGCTGAACTAGATGGACTGTGGCCTGATCCAGCAGGGCTCTTTTTATATTTTTTTCCATTTGATTTTGAAACTTAACTTACAATTACAATTAACATCTAAACATTTCAACAATTGGATTTACCATGAATCATCCAAACATAACATAACTTAACCATATAACCTACACCTCAGTCATAACAAAACTAGTACAACCTCTTGCTCCATTTGATGACAATTCAATTTTTTACTCCCAAGTTATCTCTGGAGATAGAGCTTGAATTTTGTTCTTCAAGAATTGTAAAGAATAAGAGTCAGAAATCCTATAGCTTGAATTAGATTGTGCTTTCTTGATAAATGGCAGTCATTTACCAATAAATTTGTTTGTACTTCCATTGCTTGCATCTTCTCCTTTGGTGCTGTTAACAGTTTGTTGTCTTTTTATATTCTTATGTTCTCTTAGGTATACAGTTTGAGCATGATCCTGCACTTGTCCTTGTCACTCGTGGCTACCACAGTTGCCTACATTCAATTGAGACCTGTTCCCACGTATAGCCCTTTTTGAACAGAGATAGCTATCCAGGGTTTGATAACCTTTAGACTCAATTATTGCAAAATGCTATATACTGGGCTGTCCTTAAAGACAGTTCAGAAGCGATGCAAAAAAAACCCTACTATATTGTTTATTAGCTTTCAATGGCAGCAGAGGTGATTATTGTAAAAAATTGGAAAATTCCTAAGGAAAGAAAATTAAAAGAATGGTGTAGTTATATAGCAGAACAAATGGCTTTCGATTTCCTAAGGGAAAGGCAATTGAAATATATGGGGCACTTGTCTACAATATCTTAAGAACCACATGGAGGAGAGTAATGACTTGCTTGAGGAGAAAAGTGGGGAACGCAGTGGTACAGGGAACCATAAAAGCAATCTCCAACATGGAAATAAGTGGAATATAAGAATGGCATCCTCTCTGGGCTGGGGAGAGGGAGGGACGAAATGTATGTATAAAATTGTATCTCAAATGGTAATGGATTGTAACTTACTAAATTTAAGTATTGTAAAATATCAGATATATGCATTGTTTAAGAAAACTAAAAAATAAAATGAATACAAAAGATAGTAGAAGCAGCAAACAGTGCAGAATGCAGCAGCAAGATGACTGATGGGTATGTCTGACCAATACACCACATGCATTGGTTGCTACTCTGCTGCAACTCAATTCAAGGTTCCAGCATTGACTTATAAAGCCCTAAAAAATTAGCCCCCAAATATCTAAAGGAACATCTTCTCCCATATTGATAGCTAAGATCTGCAGGTACTGGTGCTGCTCCTAACAGCAGTTAACGTATTAGGGGCATGTGCCAAGGGCTCTTCTGTGGCTGCCCTGGATTGTGAAATGATCTCTCCCTGAGGTCTTTAACTCTATCTGCGTACAGTTTTAGAAATATGGTCAAGATGGACCATTTTATTCTGTTCTTTGGGTGGAGATGTAGCTTGACCTCCTCTATTTGAACTTGAATTTTGTGTTATTGTTTTCTGTACTGATTTTATTGTAACTTGCTTAGGCACCTTAGAGTATAAACAAACAAACAGTCTTGGCTTTGGACTTTGCTTTCAAACCAGAATAATTCAAGCCCTTTCAAAAAGAACAAAACCTGACTTTTATTATCATTTCATTGTCTTCGATATATTTTATTACAGATGTTGGGTCTATCAGTGGTGCCTTTACAACTGTTATACAAACTCATTTGAGGAATCATTGTTTCAGTTGCTGGGTCACAAAGACTAGCATTTTCATTTGATGCATTCCGAAAAGCAAGCTTGGCATATTTCTCTCCCCAGAAATCCAGCTAACCTAAACTGCCACTTTAGACTGCATAATAAGGAGAGATTTTTAAAATTGCTCTGTGTGAGTGCAATTCACTGCTGTGATTCCATTTGCTGCTAGTATGTGTTTAATTAAGGTATACTTTAAAATATATATATTTAGAATGGATCAAATTGGCCATCATCCTAGGCAGAGCCCAAAAATATATGTTATAAAACTTCAACACTTGACATAGAGTCTTCCTTTGCATGTTTAAAATATGAGTGCCATAAGTTGCTGTGATTAAAAGATTTGGCTCTGATGAGACAGGATAATGTAATGGCCTCTGATTTGGGACAGTCAGAGATACAGGCTAATTGCCCTGCCAAACTTTATGAAGCAGCAAAGTGGTTCCCGCAAACTGGAATATCAGTCAGGGACTTGCAGCTACTATTAGGCAAATGACCAGGGATGGACAATGATAAAGACTTTGGTTTCTTGTTTTAACCATTGTTACTGGTGTGTTCTTGTATTTTACTCATTTTTTCCTCTTTCATTTCTGAGTCATACATATTTTGCACAGCTTATTGCTAGTTCATGCTCAATCAATACACACACAAATACACTAAAAATAAATGCAGTATGTGCCTAACACAACAACAAATTTACAGTCATTTTGCATATGTTTATTCTCATTCTTTCCTGTGGTGGCTGGTGCTCATTATGGTTAGATAGGCATAGGGGAAAGGCAGCTAAAATGTGGTGCTGGGGATCAGAAGATGTAGATGTATTGGATGTTGGGTTTTAAACCTTGATGATGATACAGCTCATCAGGCCCGATGCATAGTTTACAGTTCCTCATGCCAACATTGGAAAGTAAATTCTAATAGGGATACTGTCCTGATCATGGCCTTAGCCAAGAATTTAATGTGGAATGGCTTCCAAAGTCTTCAGGGATCATCAGGTTATTAGATGCTATGATATAATTTCATTATCCAGTATTAAGATGCATCCATCTAACACTCAGCTTAGTTTTTAATTTTAGTTTTCACTATTTGCTCCACAGTCAGCTTATAGAATTAATTCTAGTTTAGCTTTTAATTATGATATAATAGCTAATTAAATTGACGGGAAGTACTTAAATGTTAATATCACAGATTAAGTAGTATAAAGGATACTGTGCTAAATACCTCTCTAAGGTTTCAGTTCCAAACAATGCCAAATTAACATTTTTAAAGGGCTGTATTTATCTTTTTTTTTTAAAAAAAGATCTTTCATTTAAAATGAGGCAAAGAATTTACAGGAATGTCAAGAGAACAGACTTGAAATCCTTCTCAGAAACAAGTATACTCCATATACATGGTGAGTGAATCATCAGCAAACCAGCAGATCTAGCTTCAGAAGTGATAGCACTTGAAATTTCCCTTTCTATGTAGATTGAAGTATGCATACTAGGCAAAAGTCTTTGATTTCTAAGATCCTAACATCTGAATATGTTTTATGCATTTCAGACAATTCTGTACCTGACTACCCAGATTTAACTCTGCTAAGCTCAGTAACACTTATTCTCAGGGGAGTATTGTTATTCATTTTTGTGACACCTCTACTGAATGGATTATTTTATGGTCTTTTGTATCTACTCAAACTTCTGATTCACAATGGATTCCTAGTGACATAAGCAGCAGTAAGGTAGATTTGAACTCATAGTTTTCTTGTCTTGACATTGCTCACTGGGTTTGTGATCAGACAAGGTAAAAGGGGCAGCAACAGTGTGAATTGAGACCCAAGGGACAGGTAGAAAATATTTTTTAAAAAACACATTACCCTGTTCCAAAAACTCTGCATTCTTGGGGCTAATCGCGATTTAGTTCAGATGGGGTAGAGGTTATGGAGGCTCCTGTATCCAATCCCAACTGGAAATAGCCGCTATAGCTGGCCAACCAGTTGGGGCCATGGAATCCTTGGCAAGCAAGGAAAGGCAAGCACAGAAAGCTACACCAAAGAAGAGAAATGAATTAGGAGGCTTTTAGCAGCCTATTTTTAAAACTGAGAGACACAGAATTCTTTTCTGCATCCACAGATGGAACAATCATTTATAGATGGTTGCCCCCCAAAAGCCTTGCCTGATCAAACTTTAGGATGTACTTATTAGCTCCCCAGTATAGGAGTAAGATCCACATAGGCCACTGGAGCACAGTGAGTGGACCTCACCACTGGTGCCTAGCCTGCTCCTGAGAATGGCATCTGCTTTCAGGAGCACTCCTTGCAGAACAGGAAAACTGCTCTGCAAAAGGCAGTGTGGGCCTAGCTTACTACTTCAGCCAATATATGATTGCTTGACAAGCCTACCTGCCATTGCCTGTTATGTGGAGTATCAAAAATGTCTACTGCTGGAGCCTTAGTCCCACTCTTTAAGGGTGACAAGAAAGCACGTCGTAGTAGGAAGAGGGAGGAAATCAGTTTTGTTTTCGAGTTTTGCTATATGTTCAATGCCTCTGTTAGGATGGGATTTTGAGTAATTCTAAGCATGGGTTTAACTTCCTGGAACGGGATCCAAGTTTTGTTAATTAATCTTCTGTGAAAGGACATTTGTTCCATCACCATCTTGCCAATTTTACTCAGCTATCAAGCTAAGACCTAGTATTTGATTCACACCTCTAAATTGAGGGTTGTCCTGATGGAGTTCATTTAAAAAGAATTTTGTGGATTCAAGGCTGTCTTTAATACCAGCGGCTGAAACTGAGGAACACACATGTTTTGCTTTCCATAGCAGCAATGTAAATGTCATATTTAGTACAATTACAATGGATCACTGGCTTTTATAGTTCAGTGATTTGTAGGCAAGGGGAGTCAAAATTATGCTGCATGTTTTCGAACTACTTTCATGTATATTTCCTGCATATTTCAAGGAGGAAACATCCATAGTCATTACCACCTTATGATGAAAGGAGAAACAAGGATCAAGAAATTTTGGAGGCACTAGAATAAGCCTTCAAGTGAATAACTTTACCTTGGATATGTTGTTGGTAACCTCTGGCCTAAAGTTTTACACTCTAATAGTGGCACACTAAATATTCTCATGTGTGGGCTTCTTCCAGTGGAATGGAAAATGGAAATGTAGACTCTTTCCACATGGTTACAATATTCGCCACTCAAATTCAGCACTGTAGTAGCATAGAAAAGAAACACAGACAACTTGGCATCTCCTGGAATGTGAGAATCCAACTTTGGCTGTATATGCGTGCCCAGTAACACTGGTGTAATTTACTACAAGTTAATTAATTTGCTCCAGTTGCATCTGTTACAATGTGAATTAATCTACTGTGAATTACAGTCTCACAGCATATGAGAGTATTCCTTGACACTGAAAATAAGAAGACAGCCTCCTCCCTCTTGCAAATCTCTGTGTGTTTTTCTGCTGGCAAAATGGATCACAGCCAGTGTGTTTAAAACTGGGCAATTAGAATGAGACACACATCCAATTACATTGTCTTTGATCGTAAACTGCAAACAGCAGAAAATAACTTGTGTGATAAAAGCAAGTATAGCCTTGAATGATGAAATGTAGTTTCTTCAAAAGTGCAGGGCTAAAAGCGTTTTTAGCCAGTAGTAGGGAACAGCAAGATGTTACATATACCCAAGAGTAAATAGTCTGAAGAGTTCACAGTTTCTGTGCGAAAGTTACATCCAATTATAATGCTCAGCACAACATTGATTTTCAGCTGCACTTGTTCATAGCCAGAGTACCATGTCTTGAAGCCTAAAGCTGATCTCCTATCGATTCCTTTGAGCACAGCTGTGATGGTGATTTCATATAGCCAGGATTCATAAAATGAAGACCCAGAGGAAATAAATGGGGAAAAGTTTGCTTCTTTTAACATAATGCTGTTTTCATGGTTTAACCATACAGAAATGTTTATTCTCCTTGCAAGTTTCACTGTATCTGAAAGTATATTTGAAGACAAAGAGTTTTGTATCAGTGGAAGCTTAGCAATGTACTGTGAAAATCCTACTGTATATCAAATTAAATTCATATAGATTTATTTGTAGCTGTGAATGTAGCCCCATTTACAATGTTTTTTTCTAACAACATAAACGTACCTGAGATAAAGGATTCAAAACCCCTCAGGGACTTATGTTTTTGATATTAGTTTTAAAATTTAGGTTTATGTTCTGAAAAAGCAGCTTCCACATGTACAAAAGATCCTTTGTAGTTGATTTCTTCAGAGGATGCTTTAGACTGTCTATTTTATCCCATATTTAAACATGCCCAACACATTTTTTTGTGTGAGAGAACGCGAGGCAACAATAAATTTTAAAATTGCTTTAAAATCTAATATAATAAATATTTAGCTTTTAGAAATGTCTTTTGCTCTTTTGGCTTGAAATAGAAACCTGCTAGAGTTGGGATGGAAACTCTTAGATGTCACATGCGGCTGCTGCAAAGCTGCTTTTGAAGTGTGTGTGTGTGTGTGTGTGTGTGTGTTTAATGGGAGTGGGTGCAAAGTTAGTGCTGTAACTTTAGGGTGGCATCCTTGGTGACAAAAACAGAGACATGACATCTAGGGGGGGCTTCTGTCTATAATGGGGGCAGCTTACAAAATGCCAAAACTTGTCACAATAAATTATTTATTTGTTTATTTATTTAATTTTTATAACACCCAATATCCAAAAGTCTCAGGGCGATTTAAACAACATTTAAAATCAGACATATATTAAAACATTCCCCTTCATTTTTATCCGTTTTGTGGACTTTCCATTCAAGAAAGTCTGGATGGAAGGTGGAAAGTCCACAAATAAAATAGACAGAAATGAAAAGGTGTGTGAGCAGCCAGACCTGAAGATGAGCTCAAGAAGGTTTAAAGTGAAGGTGTGACCACAGCCTTACTCATTCTTAATGAGACTCAAAGCAGCTGAGAAACATTCTTCTCCATAGAACGGGCACCCTCTGAGGTAGGTGGGGCTCTGAGGGTTCTGAAAGAGAGCTGTGACTTGCCCAAGGTCATCCAGCTGGCTTCAGGGAGGAGTGCAGAAACAAATTCAGTATTCAAGATATGAGTCTGGCACTCTATTTGGATTAAAAAATGACAAAAAAGGGTCCACATGCCCATTATTTCAGCCTTCGCTGCCGCCGCCTTGCCCACCTACCATTTTGGCCGCTGACAGCCTTTCAGGGTGCGGCACGCCACTGCCACTCCCTTGCTTGCTCGGCTTCCTGCCAAGCAGCCGTGGCGCTCCTGAGGCATAGGGAGGAGGAACGCTGGGTGCTGGTACCGGGTGAGTGAGCAAGCGAGCGAGCACTGTCCTTTCCCCCCTCCTTTCAGCCACTGCTGTGCCGCCGCCTCTCCACCACCATACTCCACTTTTTAAAGCAGAATTAACAAAAAAAGGGAATGCCCATAATGCACATTCACATCCATTTTTGTTAATTCCGCTTAAAGTAACCCAAGTGGGATCATGGCCATGATGGAGGGGCAATAGGAAACAAAAGGTGCAGTAACCTGCTTGGTTGTCTTTTTGCAGAATGTTCTGTCATGCTATCTTGCCTGATGATGATTGTGTGGTGCCTCCTGTTTCATCCACCAGGTTCTCACTCTACCAATGGCTGGATTGTCTGCATAGTTCATTTTTGGTTTTTAACCTTGTTTTTGTGTTAGTCATAAACTGCTTCAATGTTCTAGTTTTCTTACAAGGATCTGCTGAATAATGTATGAGTGATTTAAACAGAAATCTCAAACATGACAAATATCTGTTGGAGAATTATAAAGAAGCCCTCTGTAATCTTAGACGTTAAAGAATCCTAGACGGGAAGTCACAGACAGCCACTTCTTACAAGGAAAGGCTGAATACGTTGCTGCATTTTTAAAAGTGATCTGGAGAAAGGTTTCTGATAACTGTAAGTTTCAATTTGTTTCCTATTAGCTTAAAAATAATTGCAGATGCTCCTATGTAGTTTAAGTTTTAATTCTTCTGTGCATTTCAGGCATGCTTGTGGTCTTCCATGAACATTTTTTACATTTTAAGCTTGTGTACGACTTTTTAGATATATATGTAGTTTTTTGTAATAATGTATATACAGCATCTGCTTCTTTTTCATTCTTTCTCTGGCCATTTCTACCTGCAATGGTAGTGAAAGTAAGCAGTGCCGGGAGTCAGAGTGATGATTGGTGGTGCTAAGTGACACATGGGGGCTTTTCACACTTCCATGGGGCAGTGTTCCATGGAAGTTAAGATCAGGAACTTGCAATGAGAGTGCTCGTCCCATCTCAAGCAGAAACCAGACTTACCTGGGAGCTTCTGAAGTGCAGATGGTCATAGATAGGACCATCTGCGTCACTGTAGCAATGGCCATGCACACCTAGCCATTGCTACAGTGATTGCCAACATGGTGTACAAGTGCACAGCTGCAGCCATTATGCCCTGCCCACACACAGCCTAGCGGTGTGAATGCTACATCTGGGACTGTACTAAGATAGGTGCCCTCAGTTAAGCAGTGGAGCAGTTTTTAGTATTCCACACCTAGTGATTATCAGGGTGACTCTCAACCACTCTGGGACAAGATGCCATTGCAGGATTTGTGTGCTTCATCCCAGCGCATGCTGGGCCATCCTGATCACCTTAGTTTGAACAGGCCCATTATCAGTCTAAAGCTCCCTGCAAAGTCATCTGAAAATGGACCCTATTAAATTCAGTGAATTATGCATGCATTAACAACTGAATTAAAGTATATATGAAGGGTGATCCCAACCCTGATCCAGGGGTGATCCAGGCAATTACAGACCAGGTAGCTTAATGTCGGTTCCATGTAAGGTGAAGGAAACCATCATTAAAGACAAAATTAGTGTGCACATGGAGGAGCAATCATTGCCTTACAAACTTGTTGGAATTCTTTGAGAGTGTCAATAAACATGTAGATAAAGGCGGACCAGTAGACATTGTCTATCTGGACTTTCAGAAGGCTTTTGACAAAGTCCCACATCAAAGGCTACTGAGTAAACTTATCAGCCTTGGAATAAAAGGACAGGTTCTGTCCTGGATTTGTGACTGGCTTAAGGGCAGAAAGCAGAGAGTAGTAATAAATGGCCAGTTCTCAGAGTGGAAGGAGGTAAAAAAGTGGGGTCCCTCAAGACTCGGTGTTGGGACCAATGCTTTTTAATTTATTCATCAATGATCTAGAAGAAGGGGTACATAGTAAAATAGCAAAGTTTGCTGATGATACTAAATTATTTAGGGTAGTAAAAACCAAAAGAGTTTGCCAAGAGCTCCAGAGGGATCTCTTAGCATTGGGTGAGTGGGCAACCAAGTGGTGAATGTGCTTTAATATTAACAAATGCAAAGTAATGCACATCGGGGCCAAAAATCCAAATTATGTCTATAACCGATGGAGTCTGAGCTTTCTGCAACACACCAGGAAAGGGAACTCAGGGTTTTGGTGGACAGTTCATTGGTTACCAGTTTCTTTTCATACTTAATGGCAAAGGATTACAATTGATTATTAAAGTCTAGCCCAAGTGCAGGGCATCTCCAGCTAGAAGTGACATGCAGTATTTCCTGCCTGCGTGGTCAGGTCCTTTAGGGAGGGCAGTTCTCATTCCTGAATGGTAGCCAAAGGATGAACTGCATGGCTTATGTCCACAGATCCTAAGGACTCAAGACAGGGGCTTTGATATTATCCATCCACACCTGTCTCACCCCCCCCCCCCCCCACTGCTCTTATTTAAGGCTTTAAACTCATTGTGATGCTTTGTTCTGATCACACACAATCTGCTGACACTAGATTTTTCAAAATTTTAAGCAAAGTGCTTTGGGATGGATTGGGGCACAAAAGCAGCATGCGAATACAGTAAATAAATGATAAATTCAGCTTTGTAGTCTAGAACCATCCATTTGCTCTAGTGGTGAGGGAGGCAGACTCTTACCTGGGAATATTGGGTTTGATTCCACACTCCTCCATGAAGCCAACTGGGTGACCTTGGGCTAGTCGCAGCTCTCTTCTGAGCTCTCACAGCCCCACCTACCTATTGTGGGGAGAAGAACTGAAAGCTTTGTCAGCCACTTTGTGTCCCCTTAAATGGGCGAGAAAAGCAAGGTAGAAAAGCCAGCTCTTCTTCTTCCTGGCCTGAATATTACCCTATTGTACTTAGCAGTATTCCAGGACATGTGGATAAGGGTTGATCCAGTAGATATCATCTATTTAGGTTTTCAAAAGCTAAAAGATGAATTATGCTTTCCTTTTTCCACAAGGCATAGGATATTTACCTGTGAATACGTGCCACACTGTGGAGAAAAGAATTTAAGGAGCTTAAACAAAGAAAAACCTATTTAAAGAAAGCTAAAGGACAATGGTCAGCCTTCTGGTTTTTTCCCCCCCAGAGAAGACCTTTGATGGCATGGGAAAGGGCATCCTATAAGTCTGTAAGAAATCTCAGATTAGTCCAAAGAAATGATGCCTGCAATTCAGTAACCTGTAATTTGTTGGAGAAGCAGGCCAGGAGCCATACTTTATCATAATCTATTCCCACATTTGCTAACATGGTATAAATTTCTGGAATGTGCTATAGGTCATGAAATAGGCCTGATTTATCTACCAATCTGGTTGGTGCCTAAACTTTGAATATGTAAGGTAGGGGTTTTTATGGCAGAATTAACAGTTCAAATCTCATGGAAGTGGTTTTATAGATAGCTGTGTTGCTAGGTAACATGCTTATTAAGCTTTGCAAACTGATTAATACAAATTTATCAGTTTTAAATACACAAAAGAAGACATTTGTTAAAGCATGTTAAGCTGGGATAAGCCCATTTCTGTCATTGTTGTACATTTGTTTCATATGTTATGACATCTTTTTGCAATGGCTGATGCCACAGGTTTGACCTAGAAAATGGGTCGTGTAATAAGTGTCTTATCATTGTGGCTTTTCTGTCAGTTTTGCTGTGATATCCACTAATTGTTTGCATATGTTGGGAGCTCAATTAAAAAATGAACATATTTATATTGTTTTTATTATAATGTGCCTTTATATCCCACCTTTTTTTAAACAAGCATGTGATGATGATAATCATTCCCACCATGCCCCACTTGCCCAATAATGCTGTGAGATAGATATTTAGTGGGTTGGGGTAGCTGGTTGCTTATATTCCATCAGCCAGAATTCCAGTCATATTGATCCAGAGGTACAGCTGCGTGTGGCTTTCAGCTGCCAAAGGTTGTCTTGCAGCAAGTATTTGCATTTTGTGAGGGCACCTTCTATTATGGAGCATAAAAACCCTCAGAAGTGCTACATACCAAAGCTCTTGCTGGCTCTTTCCGTTCACAACCGTCATTCAAATGTTCAGAGTGATGCTAAGATTACAGATGATGTCACTCTGAAGTCAGAGCGCTCTGAGGGTGATTCTGCATTGGCCAGCATACCAGACCAGCAAATTGCTAGGAGCCACCTTTCCACACACTGGTGAGTCTAAGAGGGGGCCCAGCCCGGGGTCTAGAAGGAGGACTTCAAGCACTTTGCTGGTCTGATGCACTGGCCATTGTAGAATCATCCTAAGGCTGCACTCAAATCCATTTTTTTTAAAAGCATCTGAAAAGTGGCTTAAAGATGGCAGCATGTGGTCAGGTAGTGTTTTCATCCCACCTGAAATCCACATTAAAGGTCAGACCTGCACCACTTCCAAGCTGCTTCTGAGTCCACCTCTTTTTCCTCCAGATGAATTCAGTTTTTCCAGTTGCCACTGAATTGCAGTGGACTGTTTTCAAGGACCATTTAATGCAGTACCTGACAAGATGAGGGTATTAAATAATTTGAGACTTTACCAAATAAAACATAGTTTTATCTACGGTCAACAAGCCAATTTCATAGCTGACTTGCTCTGACTTACTCTGTGTCTGCACTTTTGTAAGTATTCTTTTGTGGTCTCTTATTCCCTTTCTCTTTTCTAAGCCTAGAGCCTTGAGCTGATGTCAGTGTTTCCAGCCACTAGCAATTCAGACATTTCTTTTGAAAAATCAAATTATGAGGAAACAGACCTTTAAGGATGCAATGTTCCATTTGTCATCTTTATTGCCTTAATTTTTCCTCTTTCCCCAAACTATTAAAAAGCTTCAGTTTTCATTACAACTTACAAATTATAAGGAGAAAAAAAAACTCAATAAAATGAATCAGGAAACTCACTCACTCTAGCATGTTTGTTGTTATATGATGCAGTTTGTCATGTCCTGCTGAAGTCATCTCACAGGGATATTCTGATGGGGAAAACTATTTGAGCAGAGGTTTGAAGACACAAACTTACGTAATGCATAGAGATTCTTTTTTGATTGAATTTACAGTATTTGCAGTAATTTTTTTGATAGATGTTCTGAAATCTCTATGGCCCTTTTCTTCATTGGGCCTTCCAGAATAATTCCCACTTAATCAGTTCTATCTGTGAAATAGTGGCCCTGATGTGGAACACTGGGGGTGTGCAGAAGGCACACCTCCCATATTCCTGGATAATGGGGGATGCTTTTGAGTAGCGTGCCATATCGTGCTTCCAAAAAACACCCTACTCAGGTCCCAAGACTAGGAACCTTTGTTGGTAGGTGGCTTTCGACCTCACATGAGTTTCAATGCCTCATGGCATGGGTGCACCAGATCATTGCTATCAATGCAGATGGTGCTGATCCTGCTCACATCCATGACATGCTGAAATCCAGATGAGTGGGTTGAGCTAATCCGGACCCACTGATCCAGAGCTCCTGTAGATAAGTGCAGAAGAAGGTCATGCTGATATTGGATTTTGCACAAATTGAATTTTACATGGGGGCTGGGAAGTGATAACTTAACAGTGGGCACAGGTTTCTCTTTGTAATTATAAGAACTTTTAACAGGTGTAGATACAGTTATATGAGTAATCCAGTTTGATCTAGTGGTTAGGAAGCCAGACTCTTATCTGGGAATACTGGCTTTGATTCCTCACTCCTCCATGAAGCCAGCTGAGTGACCTTGGGCTAGTCACAGCTCTCTTCGGAGCTCTCACAGCCCCACCCATCTCACAGGGTGTTTGTTGTGGGGAGAAGAATAGAAAGCTTTGTCAGCTGCTTTGAGTCCCCTTAAATGGGTGAGAAAAGCGGGGTAGAAAACCAATTCTTCTTCTTCAGTAAGGTGAAGTAAGTTCCTGTCAACTACGTTACAACAGAATTGATCTAGGCTAATAAAGCAAGGTCTTGGAGGACCATGGAGATCCCAGTCTACCAATGTAAGTAACTGGTACTGTAAAGAGAAGAAACAATAGAGTAATTCACTGGAGCTATAGAGGCCAAACCTTGTGATCCCAACTTTCAGGGATTGCATATACCAGCAGGTATATGTTTCAGTGACTCTTTAAGAGCAAAACAGGATTGTACAAAACCTTGGGTATGTTTGCACTTGGCAATATTCTAGAATATATCTCAAGACAAGGGCCTATTGTCTCCATGCTAATGCAGACTCTGGCAGGCCTCACTTGGGGTCTGCTGTAGCCTGCACTAGCATGTGGACAGCAGGCCTCTATGCTGGGATATATTCCACAATAAAGCCAAGTGCGAACAGGCCCATTGTTATACAATGGGAGTCACTTTTTACTGTTAGGGAATCTGGGACACAGTTGGTTCTGTGCACTGGTTCTGGGCAAAAATCATGCTTTACAGACCATGATTTTGAGTGACAACTATATTGTTTTAAGAAGATTGTTGATTTTTGTCAGTATACTCATAAACTTTCAACAAGAATTAAATGTTCCAGGCTCATAACTAAAATACTTCTACCTTTCTCCCCCTCTAGCCCAGAGGATACTTTTTGTCACATGTACTGATAATTATTTAAACCTTGGCCTCCCAGGCAGATGCTGACAGGTTTATCTCATAACATCATGAGCAAAAAGCATCATATGCTACTGGTTATTTATGATTATTTAATTGAATCTGAACACAGCAGCTAATATTTTTGAATATATTCAATATTCTTATCAAATGTTGATGCTTGATGGAGAGTAAAAGTTAAGAGGTTCCAAGATAATCTTCTTTGTTTTGTACAAAGCATTTAGTGTCTGTTTTTCAGCCTCTCTATGCAATGATTCATCTAATTTCAGACTTCGTGCTGCTAGCAATGGCATACATTGCAGCTGGAAGAACAGCTTTTAAACAATATGCCATTGCATCTGCCAGAAAAGAAGTTTGTTTCTTGTAATCTGCTACACCATGAGCTTTTCAAGGAGCATTGCTTCTTGGTATTATAGAATTCTCATTGTCAAAAGCAGTAAGGGACAAAATGTATAAAACAGGTAACTGTTTTACACACATTTTTATAAACAGCAGAAACATCCATATCAGGATTTATAGATAAATTATCAGGTGTTTCTAGGTTCTTATTATTTACATAGCTTTCTAAATTAGGGCCCTTTCTGGACTGGAACAGATGGCCTTAATATACTTGCAGATCTTTTCAAACAGGTCCACTGCTAAATCAATATAGGGAGCCATTAGAATGGTTTTCGACCAGAACAGCACTAATGCCATGCGAAATAAGTCTGGTATACCAGGGAAGTGTGGAAAGACTCTAGGTTTCATGAACTAAAAAGCCATGGCAGGAAAACCAGAACTGGGAGATTGCTCTTGCTTCTACAGCAAATCTCCATTCTCTGTCTGTGTCATAAGCTGCACCCAGATATCACTCACTCATTCGGATATATTTGGATATTCTTTGCTTTATTCTGGAATACCCATGCTTTTTCTAGAATATCCAAATATAGTGGGATAAGTAAGTGATGTTTGGATGAAGCTGGACTTACCAGGCAGGGGCCAGAACTCAGTAACAAGCAAGTTCTTCCATTTATTGTCAATAATAGAAGACAAAGGGTAGGTTATGGACAATAGTATTCATTCAGGTTCTCAGCAACATATTCCCACAGCCATCCCCATCATTCAAGGCCTTTCCAGCTGTACCATTACTGAGACAGCAGTTCTCACATGCATACTCTTTCATATTATCTTTTGCTATGACTATGCTGGAATCAGAGGAAAGAGCAGGCCCAAAAGAAGTGTGAACAACTTTTAGTAAGCTGGCTAGATGAATAAGCAAGGGACCTTACAGTCTGTATGCTTTAAAAACATTCTAAACAACCATTTTGCTCACATTTCCAGTTGCTTAAACTGTGAATCCTAGTTTTTAATTTAATTATTGGTTAGTCCTTTGAATGTATCATTTTGACAAACTGATATATACACTTGCATTCAATATCTGGAAGCAGCTCTAGTATAGAAAAGAAAATGTTCCTAAAGCTGTTTGTACTTGGGATTTCACATGAATCCTAGCCATGGCAGCTGCCTCAGGCTCATCTTGATCTCGCCTGAATAAGCCAGTCATCCAGCCTGCCACTACTCCCTCCTCAGTCCTAGTGCGACTGCAGCAATCTCAGTATTGTACCTTTCTGGAACTGGCTAGTATGTAGGGTAATCTTCAGACATAGGAAGTCATTGCTAGCTTCCAGGGACACTTACTCTTGAGACATCTTTTCCTTTTCTACATAGCCAATACCATTTTGTTCATAAACTATGGCTGCATTCAGACTTCTTCATAGAATCATAGAATCATAGAATGGTAGAGTTGGAGGGGACCTCCTGGGTCATCGAGTCCAACCCCCTGCTCAAGGCAGGATCTCCTAAACCATCTCAGACAGATGGCCGTCCAGTCTCTGCTTGAAGACCTCCATCGAAGGGGAACCAACCACCTCCCGTGGCAGCCTGTTCCACTGGTTGATCACTCTTACTGTTAGAAATTTTTTCCTAACATCTAAACTAAATCTTTTCCCCTGCAGTTTCACCCCATTGTTTCTAGTCCTTCCTTGAGAGAGTGAGAACAGGGCTGATCCCTCTGCCCTGTGACAACCCTTGAGGTATTTGTAGACAGCTATCATGTCTCCTCTCAGTCTTCTTTTTGATAGACTAAACATTCCTAGTTCCTTAAGCCGTTCCTCATAGGACATGGTTTGCGGACCGTTCACCATCTTGGTAGCTCTCCTTTGAACCTGCTCCAGCTTGTCAGCGTCTCTTTTAAACTGGGGTGACCAGAACTGGACACAGTACTCCAGATGAGGTCTGACCAAGGTAGAGTAGAGGGGGATAATAACTTCATGTGATCTGGACTCTATCCTTCTCCTAATACATCCCAGGATTGTGTTTGCCTTTTTTGCAGCTGCCTCACACTGTTGACTCATGTTCAGTTGATGATCTACCAGGACACCCAAGTCTTTTTCACATGTGCTGCTGCTCAGCCGAATTCCTCCCATTGTATATGTGCTTTTTTCATTTTTCTTGCCCAGGTGCAGAACCTTGCATTTTTCTTTGTTAAATACCATTTTATTAGTTGCAGCCCATTGTTCGAGTTTCTCTAAATCTTTTTGAATCCTCTCTCTCTCTTCTCTGGTGTTTGCAATCCCCCCTAGCTTTGTGTCATCAGCAAATTTGATCAGTTTCCCTTCAATTCCCTCGTCCAGATCGTTTATAAAAACATTAAACATAACTGGGCCCAGGACAGAACCTTGTGGTACTCCACTTGACACTTCCCTCCATTTGGATGTCCAGCCATTTAAAGCCACTCTTTGAGTACGATTACTAAGCCAGTTTTGAATCCACCTTATAGTTGCCTTGTCAAACCCATATTTGATCAATTTTTCAATGAGGATCGCATGAGATACTTTGTCAAATGCTTTGCTGAAATCAAGAAATACTATGTCTACTGCATTTCCTTGATCAACCCATTCAGTGATTTTGTCATAAAATGAAATCAAGTTGGTCTGACACGACTTGTTTGATACAAACCCATGTTGACTACTGTTAATTATTGAATTCCTATCCAAATGCTGACATATGTGTTGTTTAATAATTTGTTCGAGAATCTTTCCTGGTATTGAAGTCAGGCTAACAGGCCTGTAGTTCCCTGGGTCTACCTTCTTCCCTTTTTTGAAGATAGGAACAACGTTTGCCCTTCTCCAATCGTCTGGGACTTCTCCTGTTCTCCATGACTTCTCAAAGACTACAGCAAGTGGTTCAGCAATTACCTCTGCTAATTCCTTCAGTACCCTAGGATGTAATCCATCTGGACCTGGGGACTTAAATTCGTTTAAGTTAGCTAAGCGTTCCCTTACTCTCTCAGTGTTGATTTTGTGTCTTGATTCTCCTAGTCCTTCATCAGTACAGTGGAGGACTGTTGCATGCACATTATCCCTCTTGGAAAAAACAGATGCAAAATAAGAGTTCAGAATCTCTGCCTTCTCAAAATCACTTTCGATCACTTCTCCATTCTCTCCCTGCAGACTTCCCAAAACCTCTTTGACTTTTCTTTTGCTGTTGACATATCCCCAAAACCTTTTTTTGTTTTTAGTCTCTCTTGCAAGCCTCAATTCATTTTTAGCTTTAGCTTTTCTGATACTTGCCCTGCAGATTGTACTGATTTCATTATATTCCTCCTTAGATATGTATCCCTCCTTCCATTTCTTAAACATTTCTTTTTTCTTTTTTATCAAGTTTTTAAGTTCTAGGTTTATCCACCCTGGTCTCTTTAGATGTTTTCCATTCTTCCTTCTTTGAGGAATTGTTAATGATTGCGCTTCTAATATTACATTTCTCAAAATATCCCATCCTTCTTGGACATTTCTATCCTTTAGTACATTTAACCATTTGATCCCTCCTAACCTCCTCCGGAGTACATCAAAATCCGCCCGTCTGAAGTCCAACTTTGAAGTCTGAGTCCTCTCATGCTTTCCTTCCCTTATTATCCAGAATTTAAGGATAACATGATCGCTGCCTCCCAATGCCCCAGAAACTCTGATATCCTCAATCATTTCCTCTCTGTTGGTAAGAATTAGATCAAGGATAGCCAATCCTCTTGTTTCCTCCACCACCTTTTGGTACATGAAATTGTCAGCGAGAGAGGATAAGAACTTATTAGACTTGTGACTTTTTCCTGAGTGAGATTCCCAACAAATGTCTGGGTAGTTAAAGTCTCCCATAATCACTATGTCATGCTTTCGTGAAAGTTTAGCCATCTGGTCTAGGAATAGGTCATCCATATCTTCTGTTTGTCCAGGGGGCCTGTAATAGACTCCTACAATGGTATCCTTTCTGTTGCTCTCTCCTTGAATTCTTACCCATACCGATTCTACTGAGCTTCCACTCTCTGAAACTTGAACCTCTGAGGAGACAATTTCTTTTTTAACATACAGCGCAACACCCCCTCCTCTTTTGTTAAGTCTGTTTCGCAGAAACAAGTTGTAGCCTTCAATGTTTGTGTTCCATTCATGTGTGTTATCCCACCAGGTTTCCGTAATACCTATGACATCATATTTATCTACCTGGGTCAGGATCTCCAGCTCCCCTTTTTTATTTCTCATGCTTTGGGCATTGGTGTAGAGGCATTTTAGTTTGTAATTGATATCTATTGCGAGCTTGCCTCCTATGTTTTCCTTACAAAATTTATGTGTTTGTTCATTGGTACTATTTCTGGGAGTAAGAATATCACCTGGTTTGATTGACTGAGTATTTTTGCTTGACTTTTTGTTACCCTTCCCCTTTTGTTTTAGTTTAAAGCTCTTGTAATGACCGAAGCAAGGCGCTTCCCGAATACATTCTTTCCTGTCCCTGTAAGGTGCAACCCATCTCTTGCAAGGAGTCCATCATATAGGTAGTTTTCTCCATGGTTCAGAAATCCAAATCCTTGCTGCCGGCACCACCGACGTAGCCACTTGTTCACCTCAAGAATCCTATCCCTTCTACTTTTATCGTGACCATCCACCGGAAGGATAGATGAAAAGACTACTTGTGCTCCCAGTTCCTTTACTTTTCTGCCAAGGTCTTCGAAGTCTCTGTAGATGTTTTCAAAGTGCTTTTTTGCCGTATCATTTGTGCCTACATGTATGAGTAATAATGGATAGTAGTCTGTAGGACTGAATAGCCTCGATATGTTATCAGTTACATCTTTGATTCGGGCCCCTGTGAGGCAGCACACCTCTCGTGAGTTTCTGTCAGGTCTGCAGATAGTTGCCTCTGTTCCTCTTAAGAGTGAATCTCCCATGACCACTACTCTCCTCTTTTTCTTTGCAGTACCATTTCTTCCTCTCCATTCCAGAGGTTTCTCAGTGCCTATTGGAGTAATATTTGTGGACATTGTCGTTGACTCTTCAGATGTGTTGTTCTCCTGACTGAGTATCTGGAACTGGTTGTTTAATTGCAAGGGTGCCGAATGTCTCCTGTTCTTCCTGCTCCTTTGGGTCACATACTTCCATAACTCAGTTTCTGCAACTAAAGAACGATGTTCTTCTATCCCTTCATTTTGAAGTGTTTCCTCCATGCTGTCGAGGAAGTTCTCTTCTTCTCTAATCTGCTTGAGTGTCTTGACTCTCTCTTCTAGACTTTTAACCCTTTCCTCCAGGAGAGCCACAAGCTTGCATTTGTGGCAGGTAAAATGTGGCATCTGTTGTGGTAGGGTCATAAACATGCCGCATACATTGCATGTGACAATACAGGTGTTCTCGCTTTCCATATTGCTTTTAGGGTAAGGATTTTAAAGATGTAATGCTAAGGTATGAATGAATTTTTTTATTTTTTTTATTTTTTTTTATCCCACTGGACCTCCGGCGCGCGGGCCGTTTCTATTTAAGCCCTGCTGAGCAGAGTAACTCCTCCTCCCTGAGGGTGTGGCTAATTCCTATTGGTCCGCTGCTCTGATTGGTCTGAGAAAGCTTCTACCTCACGCCGTGTGCTCTAAGAAAAGGTTCCTGCTTCTGTCTCTCGCCGTGTGCTCTAGAAAAGGTTCCTGCTTCTATCTCTCGCCATGTGCTCTAAGAAAAGGTTCCTGCTCCTATCTCACGCCGTGTGCTCCGAGAAAAGCTCCTGCTTTCACTTCACCCAAGCTGGAACTTGATGCCATACATCGGAATGCACAGCCAATATTGAGCCAACACACATGATAGCTGATACTTCATGTCGATGATGAAAGATGGAGGAACAGAGTCGGGGGAAATGGTGGGAGATGGCAACAGGTGGTGGAACAGGTGGGGTGGGATAGGCAAGCAGCAGGGGGCAATGGAGGAGATCAGCCTGTCTGTTGTCTTGTCATCTCCCTCCTACCATGGTGAGAGATTCCGCCATCGCTTCCCTGCTGCCCCAGTACGGTTGGGATGGCTGCAAGGAGCCCTTGGTGACGGTAAAAAAAAAAAAGAGGGGACCTGATTGAAGTATATAAAATCATGCGTGGTATAGAAAAGGTGGATAGAGAAGAATTCTTTCATCTGTCACACAGCACTAGAACCAGTGGCCACTTTATGAAGCTGATGGGTAGGAGAGTCAGATCAGACAAGGGGAGTATTTCTTCACCCAGAGGGTCATTGGTCTATGGTATTTGCTGCCATGAGGTAGCAACCAGCCTAGAAAGGGTTAGACAAATTCATGGATGACAGGTGAATCAATGGCTGGGGAGACAGGCAGGATGCGTCTAAAGACCATTTGCAGGGATTCAAGAGCAGGTGAAGGTTTTGCCCTTTTGAGATAGCATGCTGGACTAGATCGTCTGTGGCCCGATACAGCAGGACTCCTCTTATTTATTTATTTATTTGTATTTCTATCCCGCCGTATACCCGGTGGTCTCAGGGTAGGTTACAATATTATAAAAACCTTAGACGGGTCCCTGCCCTCAGGCTTACAATCTATGTTATTATGAGTATGCCTAGAGTGGTTTTGACGAAAAGGGGTGAACTACGGCTTCACTGAGCAGGCAGAAGAACTTAATCACCAAATGAATAATTTTTTCATAGATGGGGGAGGAGACTGAAACAGGGCATTCTCATTTGGTTGCTGATTTTTTTAATTAACTTTCTGACAGTTGCCTGCATTTAATGAAAACGAAGGAGAGTGAGGAAGATGCAGAATCACAAGAGAGCAAAATGTAATTATGCTTCAGTGTAAACGCTTCTTTGAGTGGGCTGCCATTCTTGAGCCAAATGGGTAGCCATTTAACGGTTATTGCCCCAGTAGCAAAGATAAACACGATTAGTGACATAATTTTGGGTTTGTTATTCATCTTCAAATCAAGTTTGTGCTTCATTGAAGAGAATCTGTTCTTTTCCTTAAAGTATCGTGTATGACTGATAATGTATGAGATGGTAAGTAGATAATATCTTCTGCTCTTATAATTCTGTAAGTGAAAGGCTATTTGTGGGAGTGGAGAGCTGCTCTTGAAATAGAATTTAGCATGGGAAATTTACAGCTGAAGCAGGAATCAATCCAGTACCCTTTGTTTACGCTGTCTCAGCTAAGCAACTCTTTCTTTGCATCCAAATTCATAAATGGCAGAAGAACTGAAAGATAACTAAATGGGAAGAGAGCAGAGGCTGGAGCTGAATGTCTTTAAGGACAGTGGTTTGGATTTAGGGAAAAAAGAGTAAAATAAGCTAGGGAACTAGAAAAGAAATAATAGCAATTCTAGCAATAACTGGTTAAACTTTTGCAGTGGGGAGGTGGTATGCAGATTGGGGTCTCTGATTTTTTTAGATTGCCCTGAGGTCAGTTCTCATCCAGGTTGGCTGGGGCCATCAAATATAATCACAGCTACTAGTCAATTTCTAACAGCAATAAAAGGAAGTATGTGATGTAG
Organism: Aspidoscelis tigris stejnegeri; assembly: GCA_023333525.1. Taxonomy (NCBI): domain Eukaryota; kingdom Metazoa; phylum Chordata; class Lepidosauria; order Squamata; family Teiidae; genus Aspidoscelis; species Aspidoscelis tigris. The sequence goes on along the minus strand of JALMGA010000003.1, from coordinate 44,067,396 downwards.
CCAGTGTTCAAAATAAGTAACTAAAAAAGTCCAACACGCTGGCAAGCAACAAGCATGTGAGATGTTACACATTAAAAGCTGTCTTCTGTTCCTGCTGAAAGAGACATGAAAAGAAAGCCTGATGAATTTCAGTTGCTGAAGCCTTTGAGGGTTTGCATCACATCCAGCAGCGCTTTGGAGGGTAAAACATGTTTCAGGGAGATCAAAGGGCAGATTCAGATCAGAGCAGTTCCTACTCACATCCGTGGTCACTGTTGTCACCATTACAGGAAAAGCCTTGCTTATTTACAAACCATTCTGATAGCAAGATCTCTGACATGATTCTTAATTCCTGGCTAGGTCTGCATGAAGGCAAGCAGTCTGTAAGGCAACAAGATCTTAGGCTGAGTTTAGACATAACAAAAAGAGTGTCTCAGAGGCATCTCAAAGAAAGAGTGCGTGACCTTGTGTTCCCAAGCCTTCTCTAATCCATTTTTTCTAGCATAGAATGTTCCTGGGAGGGTGCAGGGACAGACTAGTCTGTGAATAGTCCCATCTCAGAGCCTTCTGTAAGCTGCTTTAGAGGCATCTCAGAGATTCTCTCCCTGCCGCCCTCTAGACATTGCATCTTTAAGGCCATGGCCACCTTCACTTTAAACCTTCTTCAGGACATCTTCAGGCCTAACTGCTCGCACCTTTTCATTTCTAACCAGTTTATCTGTGGACTTCCCACACTCATTTAGGACTTTCCTGAATAGAAAGTCCACAAATAAACTGGATAGAAATGAAAAGGTGTGAGCAGTCTGATCTGAAGATGGACAGAAGAAGGTTTAAAGTGAAGGTGTGACCACAGCCTAACTCAGCAAAGGAACAAAAAGAAAATCAAGAAAACTGAAGTTATGTGTTCTGTTTGTGAACATCTGGGCTGCGTCCAGACTTGCGGAAGAAATCCTGAGTTAAAGCTAAAAGCGCAGCTTACCTGCTGCACAGCGACGACCTGCCATCCTATATAAAAAGCAGTTCCATAACTTCCTCCTTGGAAGCTGTGAGAGCTAAATCGGCATGCACGGTAACGTGGGATGAGACAGCCAATCAGAGTTGAGCTGCCCTCCTGCTCTCATTTGTCTCTTCTCACCATCCTGTCTGGACTGGCAGGAAGATTCAATTTTTTTTAATACTGCACAGCAAATGTCCTTAATCCAGGATTAAGGTAAATGCGCAGAGGCAATAGGATAATGTGTCATGATGACGATCCATCGATTGTTGTGTGATGCCCCAATCACGACTGTGCATTCTGCTGTGCTGTATTAATGTGTTTGGATGAAGCCCTGGTTGAATTTGTCTACCAGGGAGTGCAACAATCCAAAGCTTTAAGGACTAAACTGTGAGGATGGCCACTGATAGCAACATGGAAAGTTTCATGGAAAGATTTTTAGTTACAATGTGTGTGTGTGTGTGTGTGTTATTTATTTATTTATATCCTCCCTGTGATGACTGTGCGGTAAGGTAAGTTAGAGATAAGCATAGACATAGGATAACTGTTAGTAAATGGTTGAAGGGCATGGCTTACAGTATTCCAGAGGGAGGGGTGAGCTAGCTCAGTAGAGGAACCAACCAGAGCAGGCGAGCAGCAGGACAGAGACTATAAAAGCTCTGGAAACGAGTGTCAGAGGTTCTTTGCACATTTTGAGAGAACTGCAGATTTCAGTGAAATTGTATTCACGTGAGGCTGCTTCCAGACAATTTTTAGATGTACTACTGTTTAGCAATATTCCAAAATAATTGCTTGGTGGTTGATGATTAGGCAAATAGTTGATGGTTAGGCAACAGTGGGGAGCAAGCAAAAAGACTTATGTGTCTGGATGCTGCTCCCTTAATGGGTGTTTTGGCAATGTGAAATATCCAGAAGTGACTGACTGCTGCCCCGTGTGCATGTATAGCTGCCATTTTGGTTGGTTTGGTCCTGCACATGCACGGTAGGCATTCCTAAGATGGTGGATCCCATGAGCTTTTTAGATAAAACCCAGGTTGAAAGTTGACTATTGTATAATGCGATAACATTATTGCAGAATAGCACATATATAGCATTTCTAATATAGTCCTGGGATAATCCCAGGTTTTATAACCTGTCTGGATGCAGATTGAGCATCATTGTCAATGCAGAAGTCAAATCACAGTGACTTCTATGCTCTGGTTTGTGGGCTTTCTTTTTTACTTATTTGGTTTCACTTGAAACTTCCTTTAAAGAAGAGAAACTGTGTGCATAGAAAGATAATGCCAATATAGTTTAGTGAAGAGGTTCCAGTTACTCAGATGTCACAAAGCCAATTCAGAGTGAAAATCATCAATTGTCCTCTTATCCCGAACACCACAATCCTTTCCCCATAAATAGCCTATCAAAGGAAGATTTTTTTTAATGAAAGCATCAGCAAAAAACATGTTCCTTCTTTCAGCCCATTCCTACAAATTACTAATCTTTGCAGTATGAGGGCAAGTTATAAATAGCATGGTGAAGGGTGTGCAGTATTATTGGTGTACTGATGGAAATTTCTCCTCTCTATTGTTTTCACACTGCTTTTTTCTTCTAAGCCGTAATTAATACTTGGGATAGTTTAGCCTTCAATAAGGAGTGCATGCGGAACAATAGAGTGAAACACACACTGAAAAGCAACCAGATAGAGGAAAATAATTATGGCCTCCATAATCATAGGTTTCAGATAAGTAAAGTTTAAACCTGTACTGTTTTTTTAGGTCAGAAAATCTTTTGCTGTTCTTTGGAATCATTCTGAATAACTACAAGAAAGTTATCCATCTGCTGAAAGAGCACATTTTTGGAAATTTTAAAATTCATTTCCAGGATATTTATGAAAAAAATGACCCAAAAGGAATAATGGGAGTGACTCTAATCCTTCTGAGGAGGATCTGTGAAAGCAAGAGATTTACCTTATCAGGAAGAGCAGTTTTGGATATGGAAACCCTGAATTCCATGCCCTTCAGCAAGGCCCCTTTCTTGATTTGTGGAACTTCATAGGCTGGTTTGTTGCAACATTAACCATACTGTACTTTTAGTTTTCCATAATGCTCAAGATACTTTGGAAAATAAAGCTTGTCTAAAATAAACTGACTCGTTGCAGGATGTGGAAGACCTTGTCATGGTAACAATGCTAGGTGATAATACTTGGACAGTCTCTGGGAGCAGGATTCCATCTTTACTTTTGGTGCCCTAGACTCTGTTTTCTTCTCTTCAAAAATCATTTCATGATGAAGTTGTTTTATTCTTTATAAGGTTGCACCCAAATGTTAGTTACTTATTCTGCTATATTTGGATATTCTGGAACAAAATGTGGATATCTTGGAATATGTCAAGGAATTAAAGGTGATCTCTCTGGCCCAGCTAAGCTCACCTGATTATGATTAGGTACAGCAGGGAGATGTGTACCACAGCTGCCTTGAGTCAGCTAGGTAGGTCAGTCATGTGGTTACCTTCTGTATAATTAATAGTGTCTTGTAACCTATCTTTGCTGTTATGCCATTTTCTTGTTTAATGCCGTATGACTTTCCTAGTTCCTGTGTAAGTGTGTATTATAAAGAACACCAGGAAGGTACTGTTTTTGTTTAGCATTAGCTGATGTTTGGTAAACCTGTATTATTTTCTTACTTCCATTCACCTCTCCCACATTATTTGTTTGTTAGTGCTTCCTTTGCATGCACTGAAATAAACCTTTATGTTCAAAAGTTGACCTACATCCTGCTGCAGTTTATGACACCACTGAGTCTGCGCAACTACACTGCAAGAAAACTGTGGTCAAACAATTTTTCTCTGACAGAATATCCATGCTTTATTCCAGAATATCCAAACTTAGTGTGTGTCTACATGCCAAAAATACTCTGGATTTAGGCTTGTTTTGCCTCGGAGCATCTCCATGCACAGCTTTACTCTGGGTTACATCAGGTGTAAAGGGGGAAAATCCGTGACAGAAAACCCCCCATTTAAACAAGACTACATCCGACTTAGGGGGAAGTCACCGATTTTCCTGCTTTCTCCACATCTTCTCCTGTATTTCACTGAATTTTTAGGCATTTTTGATCCCTTCAGAAGACGTGGCTGCTAGAATCAGCTACCTGCATTCAGCTCTTCCAGGGCTCAAGCAGAGCTCCGAACTGACACATTGTTTCACTTCAGACGGGGAGAGAGATTTTGTGCTTGCTAACAGGGAGACGTTAGTGCACTTCGCAGGTCTGCTTGTGTACTAACCAGCTGCCATTACCTGAATGCAGGCAGCTGAATTTGACAGCTGAAGGGAGCCTGCTTTGAGTTATGCTTGTAACTATGTTACAAGAGAGTGAGCTGCTTTCACTTATGCTTGTAACTGATTTTAATTCTTGGCAGCCAAGAGTTCTGTGCTGTGTTCTGGAGGTTCAGTTGAGTTTTTTGCCTGTCATCACTGCCATGGGTGGAGGTGGGGATGGGAAGAAAAAGATGCGGGCTCACAAAAAGCGGCTTGCATGGAGACAGGAAAGTACATTTTAAATCCGCGTTGCCCCAAACCACATGGGGTCGCTTTATTTCGAATTATAACACACATTTTTAAAATCTGACACAAGAGAGAAGCAAAAAGAGACCATGGAGACGCACCCTTAGCGGAAAAGGTAACTGATGTTTGCAGTCTCAGTTTTAAGATTATTTTGGAATAGTATTTGATTTGTATTGTGTTGCTTTGTGACATGCTAAAATATGGAATATATAATAACAATTATTTCTGAATCAAACAGAGTCACATTGTGAGCTGTGTATATATTATTTTATTTTGAATATCCATAGGCCACTGAGGAAGACTTTTAGTTGAAATGCGTCTGGCCTCCTGCTTGGCAATTTGGAATATTATTTGATTAAATTGTATTCAGTAATTTTAACTTTTCAGTGGGGTATTGTACCCTTCTAGTAATTATATTGGCTTTTCTGCGTTTGAATTCAGTTATTTCTTTACATATTTGCTTTTGTATTATATTTGTAAAAGGACTTATTTTACCCTGTTTATGACCTATTTTATACTTTTTTGGCAGACCCCTTTTTTTGTTTGGTTTTTGGTTTTGCATCTTGGGATTTTTGCCTTGGGAATTTGTGTTGGTTTGTTAGCTGTTACTACCTCTTCAGGCAGCAAATTCCATAAACCGATGTGACCCTCTGGGTGAAGAAATACTTCCCCTTGTCAGATCCAACTCTCCTACCCATCAGTTACATAGAGTGCCCACTGGGTGTGTGATAGAGAAAATAAATGTTCTCTATCCACCTTTTCTATTCTGTGCATAATTTTATATATTTCAATCATATCCCCTCTTAAACGCCATCTCTCCATAATGAAGAGGCCGAGACGTTGCAGCCTGGCTTCATAAGGGAGATGTTCCAGCCCCTTAATCATTCTGGTTGCCCTTTTCTGCACCTTTTCCAGTTCCACAATATCCTTTTTGAGGTGTGGCGACCAGAATTGTACCCAGTATTCCAAATGTGGCCTCAGCATAGATTTATAAAGAGGCAAAATGACACTTTCTGACTTGTTTTCTATTCCCTTCATAAATATTCCTAGCTTTTTTGGCTGCTGCTGTGCAATGGGCTGACACCTTCATTGAACTGTCCACCAGAACCCCGAGATCCCTTTCCTGGTACGTTGCAGAAAGCTCAGCCCCCATCAGTTTATAAACATAATTTGGGGTTTTGGCCCCGATGTGCATTACTTTGCATTAAACAGAAAGGAAGGGTAGTGGTAGCCATGATCTGTGAGATCACTTTCCCACATAACTTAGATCAGCTCCAAAATAGGCTGTAGGTACTGGGTGAGGCACTTAAGAGACCTAGGCGTTTCTAAATGCTTTGTCTTTGATGAACTGAGGCTTGACACGTGCGTGATCAGTTTGTAAAGACCATTGTTCTTAAAGAATGTTGTCTGGAAAAGTTTTTGCATAAATTTTAGCATTCTGCATTGGAATACCTTATCAGTCTGGTGCTGATTTGAAAGTTGTCTTTCTGTAGGCGTTTCAGTCCTATGTTGGACATTCTTCTTAACTTCCTGAAAGAGAGAGATAAATGGTATATTTTGAATGACATTTTGGAGAGAATATTGTGATGGTTGATTTTGAACCTTCTAGGCCACCCACAATACCAGTATAAGAGGCTTCAAGAAGAAGATGGAGTGTTTATTTTTCTGACTTGGAAAATGTCATGCTCCACAGAATGCCTCAGATATAAATTGGCTCCATTCATTTAAACTCAGCTCTGGTATTTACTAGCCTTTCCTCTCTCAAATGAATGAGAATTAAGTCTGCCAGATGTTGCTGATCATAAGGAATATTATTTTTATCCTTCTAATGGAAATGTTCCCTGTTATTTCAGAACTGGAAAAACTACATAGATCACCATATCCCAAACTGCAACAATACAATATACCTTAGCCTTTATTTTTCGATTTCAGTACCAGCGCTGCCAAGCGAGATAACATTTTCTTGTAATGTTTTATTAGCATGCCTGCCTATGAACATTTTCCTGATTAAAGACTTCATTTTTATTAAAACACCGATTCCCTCCTTTCATGCTTTCAGAGGAGCTGGTGATGTTGTGCTACAGTAGGTTTGTGTGGCTGTAAATAGCCTGCTGTATTCCTAAGAGGAGCTTTATAAGCAGACACTATAAAACACGATTGGATGCCTGGAAAGGATCCTAATGGCCTAACCTGCAATTACAGCTTTCACTGAACATTTAGAAAGGCTATTTTGTCATTCTCACTTTTGTATCCTGCCTCCCTGGAAAGATTGGATTGATGGATTGTGACTGTGGGTTAAACTAACGACCTGAGAAGAAAAGTGCATTGCTTGTGCTTAAGGAACAATATAGAAGCAGGATCACATGTAGTGAGGGAGCTGAGTAGGGTGGAAGTAGGAAAGCCTTGTGCAAGGCTGTGGCTCTTCTCTGGGACCCCTAGGTGAGAGCAAATCATTCTCACACTTCAAGAACTGCATTGGCTGTTTATCTGCTTCTGGATTTAATTCAAGTAGCCAGTTATTACCTTTAAAGCCTGAAGTATCTAAAGGACAGCCTTCTTCTGGCTGCTGATGCTCACCACACATGGTCAACAAAGAAGTGTGTGCCTTCAGTAAAAGAACCACAGCTGCCAAGCATGCAGTACAGGGCTTTCTTGGTAGGCACTACCCAGCTTTGGAATGCCTTTCCATTTTCCGTACAGACTACAGCATGGCCTTTTAGAGAGCCTTGAAAACCCTTCTCTTCCAAAAAGCCTTATACAGTGCCTGACAAAAGTTCTGTCGCTTATCCATGTTGTTGAAACCAAAGCCTATAACCTGACTTAAAATTCATCCATTGGTTTTAGAAATGACTCATATGAAAGCTGAAACCCTCCCAAATGAGGTTTTTAAAAAGAAAATAAATTTGCTTCACTGCTGAAATATTGATCATTTAATGAACACAGAAAGGTCAGATTTTGGCTAGACAAAAGTTTTGTCGCCTTGTCATATAATGCACCTATTCCTAGTTTACAGCCTCACCTGTGCTCACTAATTGATCAGATAATTAGTGGGTGTGTATAAAAAGAACTCTAGCACTCCAGACCTTCACTTGAACTGCAACTTGACCTCTGACAACATGCCAAAAATCCACCCTGCGACCAAAGCCTTGATTATCAGGAGACTGAAGACCAGATCCTCTGCAGAGGTGGCTGGCACCTTTAATGTGTCTCAGCGTCAAGTACAAAGAATTAAAAAAAGATTTGAAGAGACTGGAGATGTTTTTGACAAGCCCAGGTCTGGCAGAACCCGCAAGACGACTGCTCAGGAGGAAAGTTTGTTGGTTCGAAAATCAAAAGCCAGCCCTTCTTCCACTGCAGCAGAGCTCCAACAGGCCTGGTCACCTCAAGTCCCTGTGTCAACTAGAACAGTTTGTAGGATTCTGTCTCGAAATGGCCTCCATAGTCGAATCAGTGCCCAGAAGCCAGCACTAAACAAAAGGCAATTAAAAAACTGTGTGGTATTTGCCAAGGCCCACAGCCTACTAAACGGATGGATGCTGGAAAAGTGGCAGAAGGTGGATTTCTCAGATGAATCTTCAGTTGAATTACACCACAGCTGCCGCAAATACTGCAGGAGACCTACTGGAGCCCATATGGATCCAAGATATACCCAGAAAACAGTTAAGTTTGGTGGTGGAAAGATCATGGTCTGGGTTACATTCAGTACAGGGGTGTGCGAAACATTTGCAAGGTGGAAGGCAATATCAATAGCCTAAAATATCAAGACGTATTAGCTGCCTCTTACATTCCCAATGATAAAAGGGGTCAAATTTTGCAGCAGGATGGCGCTCCATCTCATACATCCATCTCTACATCAAAGTTTCTCAAGGCAAAGAAGATCAAGGTGCTCCAGGACTGGCCCACCCAGTCACCAGATATGAACATCATTGAGCATGTTTGGGGTAGGATGAAAGAGGAAGCTTGGAACACAAAACCAAAGAATCTTGATGAACTCTGGGAGGCATGTAAAACTGCATTCTTTACTATTCCTGATGACTTCATCAATAAATTGTATGTATCATTGCCGAAACGCATGGATGCAGTCCTTCAGGCTCATGGAAGTCACACAAAATATTAAATATGGCTCTAATAGCACCACAACTTCATTCACCAATGTTATGAAACATATCTTTGTATTTGAAGTGAATTATCTGTTTGATTTTCACATTACTTTTTGTGGGTGACAAAACTTTTGTCTCGCCAAAATCTGACCTTTCTGTGTTCATTAAATGATCAATATTTCAGCAGTGAAGCAAATATATTTTCTTTTTAAAAACCTCATTTGGGAGGGTTTCAGCTTTCATATGAGTCATTTTTAAAACCAATGGATGAATTTTAAGTCAGGTTATAGGCTTTGGTTTCAACAACATGGATAAGCGACAGAACTTTTGTCAGGCACTGTATACTGGATTCTATTGTCTGGCTTGGATATATAGGTGAATTCAAAGAACTTCAGGCAATAGGATGGGATGTAATAAAGCATACATAACTGTTTCACACGGTGATCTGGACTACCAAACTTAGACAGCATTTAAGCATGTTTTTTTTAAAAAGCACCTCATACTTAACATGTGGCACTTGTGTTCTCATCCCATCTCTAAGGGCACATCCCCATGGGCCTTAGTTGCTTTGCTTTTGTTGCGGATCATAAAAATGCATGTTGCAATTTGCAATAAAGCCTCCCCATGCAATTTAGATCAATGTGGATTCAAAGTGAATGTGCCTGTCCCCATGCAAGCCGTTTCACAAACCCACATCTTTTTCTCCCCACCCCCTCTCCTGGTGATAGGAAGCCTGGGTGACATTGCCATCCCTGTCCCGCCCACTGTAGCCGTTGTCAGTGCCCCACAAGCCTCTTCCTGCAAGCCTTAATCCAGCCGTGTTCCCCAATCACCAGCAAACAGCAGTTAACCAAAGCCACTACAATGTTTCTAGGCAGTTTAGCAGAGGTCCACATCTTGGCTTAACTGCCTATATAGTGACTCAGTGCAGAAAGGACCGAAGAAAGGTACTTGTGGTTTTCTTCTTAAATTGAATCTCACTGACAAAGCAATAGGAGAAACTTTTTTTTTTAGTTTAATGCATTTCCCTAGCAATCTTTTAGCTCACTCCGCCGCATATAAAACTAGTTTTCCAAGATTTAAAATATTGGTTTAACTGGATGTCATATTTGCCAGTAGCTTAATGTTAAGGTTAGCACAATTTGCAGTGGGGCTTTAAAACACATTTAGTCAATGAAATTAGATACTTAACTGGCAGCCAAAAACATCAGAGCTGTTAAAGGCTAAATTCTTTCTTTGTTGTTTTACACTGTGTAGCTGGAACTGATGTGAATTGTGAAGACAGGTGTCATGTCACATTAATTATAGAGCAAGTGGGCTACGTTCTAAAAATGCTGTTGTAATGCTGAATATAAATTTGTAGCAGTTTGGCTTGTGCTTAGGTTGAATAAAGTTTGAGTCTGCTTGCAAATTGAATGAGAAGTCCAGCCTTTAGCCACCCAGTTTCTTAAGCTCTCTGAGGAATGGCTATTTGTGCCATTTTTACTTTCTTTTAAAATATTTATGTGCACTTTCCTCCCATCGTTTCATATGTGTTTAGAGAGATGAAAAGCATAATTTTAAACAAAGAACTATTAAACCACAAAGGGAAGGGAAGAAAGACCCTAAGACATTTTAGTGACCAGTCAACTGTTCTTGAAAGGGTTTCTCTGTAAACAGGAGGATTTTATAGTTTGTTGGAGAATCTACAAGAAAGAGCTTGTGTGTGTGTATTTTTCTTAGAACAGGATTACAGAATGTTGGTACTGCTACCCAAATGGTGTCCTTTGTAAAGCTCACTATAGCCACCTCATAAGGTAAAAGTCTAGAACATCCATCTGTGGTCTGTGCATTGGGACAACAAGGGAGAAAAGGGGGATACTAACTGAAAGGCTCCCTTTGCAGTCTCTGAGCCCTGTTCTGTTATGTGAAAGTTCCTGATGGGTGCTTTGAGAGTCTCTGATGAGCATTTTGACTACATGATGACTTGCCTGCCAGGTACAAAAGTTGTGGACATCATGCAGTATGTAGAGGCTGGAAGATAATATTGGGGAGGGGGCAGTGGCTGTGGTGCTTGTTGGCACCAATGATGTTGTGCAGGCAACCCAAGGGATCCTGGAAGCCAAATTTAGGTTGTTAGGTAGAAGCCTGAAATCCAGAACCTCCAAGGTTGCAGTCAAAGAAATATTACCTGTTCCATGCTAGAAAGGCTGGACTCAGGGATCTCAATGTGTGGATGAGACAGTCCTGTTGAGAGGAAGGCTTACATTTGTTTGGACCTGGGGAAGATTTTGGGACAAGCCAAAATGGCACAGAATGGAACCAGATCCCTGGCACTTAATGTTAAAACGGTTACAGATAAGCTTTTCAACTAATTCCTGTGGGAAAGCTGGCAAGGAACAAAGCAGCATTCTCTTAAGGAAAGTGCAAACTCAAAGGAAGAGGGTTGGAATTATGGAAAGAGTCCTGAGTTGAGCAGGGACTAGTCAATAATATGCCAGCTGAAAGACGTAAGGGGCAGTCAAAGAATTCATATGGTTTTACAGGTGTGGACTTGTACCAGAGAAGTACGTACAAATGCCTACCCGTTAATACCAGAAGCCTTCAAGCCAAAATAGGGAAGCTGAAGCACTAAGTGATGGATGAAAAAATAGATATAATTGGCATAGCTGAAACCAGATAGACCAATGAAAATCAATGGTACACAGCTATCCCAGGTTGCAAACTGCAAGGAGAACAGGAAAGAACCAATCAGAAGTTGTGTAGCTCTGTATGGTAAAGAGATGAAATCTTATGAACTAGAATATGTAAGTGAATGAGAGCCTTCCACAGAGGCATTGTGGGTAAGAATACCAGGCCAGAAAGCAACCGTAATATTAGGAACTTGATATCACCCTCCTGCCCAAACTCCTGAGAAAGATTAGCACTTGGAAAATTAGGTCAGGGAGGCATCCAAAGAAGAAAGGTTTGTTATAATGGGGAACTTCAAATACCTTCATGCAGACTGAGTGAACTCTTATTCAACTCGTGCAAGAGACATACAATTATTGGATATGCTAAATGATATTGTTCCTTAGAACAGATGGTTGTGGAACCAAACACAAGGGAAAGGGTGAATGAACGTGTCAACACAATGTGTAGCAGGAGTGAAAAAACAAATTCAGTGTTAGGGATCATTAAGAAAGGAATAGAAAGAGCAACATCTTCATGCCTCTTTATGAATCCATGGAATATTTTGTACAATTTCAGGAAGGATATTGTGCAACTGGCCCAGAAGGTTTCAGTCTGTGTAGAAACCTCCATGCAGATATGTGAGTGGAGTGCATATCTGTTAACAAGCAGGCCACTGTGTTTTGCCCCTGATACTGAAGGGAGGACCGTCTCCACTCTGTCAGCTCAGGATGAGAGTCAAGAAACCTGAGTGTGTTGTTTTTGTTGCTGCTGCAGTTTCTGTACTGTCTGCAAGCTCTACCGGTGGGATTAATGTTGCTATAGAGAGTGTTGGTAGTGGGGAATGTGTGCAAGATTGTGAATTTAGGAGCATAAGAGTCATTAAGAATATCTGGCTGTCTCTGGTGTTTACTGCTAGTGGTCATGGGCCTGCCACTAGCATGGTTTCCACATTGGGGGGGGCAGGTTTTTGTGTGTCTTTGAGTATGGGTGGGTTATGAGGTGTTTTGGTTTTAAATGGGTGGGTTGCGTGTGGGATATATTTTGAATTGAGGATGATGTATTTTAATTGGGTGGTCTGGGATTGTCTAGTTTTTAAATGATATAAATGCATTTTGTTTTAATTCCCATTGTATACTGAACTGGAGGAGTGAATAATGTGTCATGGCAGGGAAGTGGGGGGATGTCACTCAAAGTAGTGATGGGCAATGTGGGAGAAATGGGGCTAAGAGGTAGAAGGCTGGATGTGGAGAATGGGTGTAAGATGCTTAAAGCTATCACTATTTCTCTTCTGCCTTTCAGCCAGCAGAATTTGGGGAGCCCTGCTAACCACTCCACCATTTTGATGGTGCTACTTTTGAGTGCCAGGTCAGTCCAGAATAAAATATTAACCACTCATGACCTGATTCTGGATGAAGGGGCTGATCTCGCATGCATCACTGAAACCTGGGTAGATGAACTGTGTAAGCCTTGTCTTTCCCCCCTCCCTCCCAAATACTTAGTATTCCAGACTGGCAGGATGGGAATGGGGAGTTGCTGTGATCCACAGAACATTTCTCCCTCTGGCTCACTGCCTGGCAGTCTCCTTGTCTGAACTGGTGAGATAGTCTCATACATGGTCTTGAAGAGTCCTGTCATGGCAGTGTTGGGGGGATTTCATCATCCATGCTGAAGGGATTCCCTGTGGGGTGGCTTAGGCCTCTGTGTCCTCCATGACAACCATGGGGCTATCTCAGTATGTCACTGGGCTAACACATATAGCAGGACTCATTCTTGACTTGGTCTTTGCAGTAGAATAGTTTTGTGAGAATCCATTGCCGGTGGTGGTGGTGGTGGGGGTAGACAATAAACCCATTGTTATGGATAGACTATTGGCTAGTAAAATTTTTACTCACAGTGGCATCTCCTTTCCATAGGAGCGAAAGACACATTGGGATAGCCTAGGGATGTGCACAAATATTAGAAATATTAATTTGGATGAATTTGGACATTCATACACAAATCAAACATCCAGACATTCGTACTTTAGTATTCATATGTATGGATACATATGGGATGAAAATGGGATGCATATTGATGCGCATGGATGCATACGAGATTTGTATCATTTGATATGTATTGAATATTCAAATAGATACAAATGTATTCATATCAGTGCGAATGCCCAGACATTCATTTTTCTTTATTCATATGACTTCGGATTTTTGAATGAAATGTCAAAAAATGCATTCGTGCACACCACTGGGATTGCCTGCTCTTGGAGATTTATGGAATTTGAATGGTTCCTGAATGCCCTAGAGGTTGACATGGATGTTAAGACCTAGTCTCTCTCTGATATCATGAGATGAGCACCCTCCGCATTTCTATGGAACATGTAAAACACCATGGTATTCCATTCTGCAACCTACAATTCCATCTGAGATAGGATGGACAGCTCAGATGCTTGTTGCCTGAAGGCAGTAATGGGTTGGATGTGGATCAAGAAATAAAAATGGAATCCAGACAAAATAGAGGTTGTATTACCGTCAAAGAAACAGATGTATAGCTGGGGATACTTCTGGAGCCATTAATGGTCCTTTTTGGATAAGGTTAGCTTGACGATAGTGGTCTGTGCTCTCTCATTACCCCAGCCTGATTGTTGCAGTTCATTCACTCTATGTTGGGCTGCCCTTGAGGATTGTTTAAAGGTTGTAGTTAATGCAGAGCACAGCAGCAAGCCTGTGAAGAGGAATCCTGGGCTGGATGCACATGATAGTGATTCAGAGCAACTGCACTGGTTGCCAATTTGCTAGTGAAAAAGAAGAGTTGGCTCTTCTACCCCACTTTTCTCACCCATTTAAGGGGACTGAAAGTGGCTGACAAAGCTTTCTGATTTTCTTCCCACAACAGATACCCTGTGAGGTAGGTGGGGCTGTGAGAGCTCAGAACGGGGCTGTGACTCACCAAAGGTCACCCACCTGGCTTTGTGGAGGAGTGCGGGATCAAACCCAGTATTCTCTGATAAGAGTCAGGCTCCCTAACTACTAGACCAATTAAGGGTTGTAACACTGACTTACAGAATTCTAAACAACTTGAGCTTCCTTTCAGCCACTGTTCTTTTAGTCAGTTCACCTATAACTGTGTTTTTCTACTGGTTTTATTGTAATGAGCAGGGCAACACACAGTCCAAGACATCTGAGTATAGGATGGGATAGAAAAACTACGAATCCTGAACTATAAACTCAGCATTTAAGTTGCCCTTACTGATCCTAGTAAGCTGGGCTGAATTATGTTAGTGTTTTGATGAGATTCTTCTGATACTCAGTGCACACCCATAAACAAATTGTCCATTCTGCCTTAGCTGAATCATCTTGTAAGAGATATACAAGTAATCTAATCTGGAAGCCACAAAATATGGCTGGCAGTGGGTCTTCTGGGAGTGGTGGTATTTAATAGAACAGGTGAACCTAATATGAGTCACTTTGATCTGTAGCTCCAACTGGAACTCTAGGAACATCAGAGAACAGAATCCCCAATTGTTCTGTTGAGTTCCCCGCTGTTATTAGCAGTGCCTTGCCTGGACTAAGAATTTTAAATTATTCACTTTCATCTATGCAGCTATAGCTAACAAGTGTGAATTCAACTCCCACCCACAATGTAGAGTTAGCAGCAGTAACACTATAGAACAGTGGTGAGACTTACTATCTGTCATAATCCATTTCACCACCCTGTAACCATTTTGTATTTTGGCCTTGGGGAATAGTTTTCAAAGGCTTTTCTCCATATACCTTTATTCTGGATTATGGTCCCTTGCAGACCACTTCAGGGCCTCTTTTGTCCACATGCTAGTATACTCCATCTACACCAGATGGAGCCTCCTGGTCTGAATCACTGGTAATCCTTGACGTGGAAGGTGTGGGAGAATAGCACAGTAATGCATCCATGATAACACAGCCCAAAATAGAAATCAGAGCGGTGCTCCAGTCAGGTTACCATTTATGCCAATGGATCATGGAAATAGGCTGGATATAATCCTCATCAATCAAGAGCCATTGAATGAGCTGCAGTGTTCTGAAATGAATTAGAGAACCGATTCTGTCATTCTTCAAGTCCATTGTTTTGCATCTACTCAATGGCTACTTCCATTGTCTCTCATAAGCATGCATTGTGGAGCCCAGCCTACAAAAGTGTCCTGGGCCAGGAACATGGCATGTGACTATCTGCTTGAGCCAGCTGAGTTCAGCTCAAATTTTGGAACAGAAGTTCCTTGGCCTCTACGTTTAAGGCCGGGGACACTTCAGAGTTCCTCCAGTAATGACCCTGGAAGTCCAGCGTCTTCTAGAGTTTGGCAAAATGTCTCAAGCTTCCAGAATGTGGCATGGGGTGTCTTTATAGCATTGGTTTATATCCTGGAATAGGGACCTGTTATCCACATGCTAGTGCAGGTTACAGCAGACCCCAGGTGAGGCCTGCCAGGGTCTGCATTAGCATGCGGACAACAGACTCCTATCCTAAGATTTATCCCAAAATATGCCCAAGTGTGAACAAGGGCCAGGACTCAGCCTAGTCTGTGAAGTGAATGCTTTTATGTAATTTCCCACTACAGTCCTGGATTTTGCACCTGAAAGAAAGCAATGCAGCCACTGGATGCCATAGGAGTCTGAGGTCTTCCACAGTAAAATAAAGCGCAGACACCCTGTGCCCAGGGCACATGTATCATGGGCCAAAGGGACAATGTGGGTGTTGCCAACAAGTCTTTCATATGTGGGAAATCTTACTATAATTTTAAACAGCCACTGTGCCTTCCCTCCAGGGAATTTTTAGGAGGTAAGATACTGCATTTGCTCAGGGAGTTGTAACAGTGGTTTGTCAAAGAAGAGGGTAACCTCCACCCTGGAGTCAAAACAGATTGTTTCAAATCAAAGCACAGAACTTTGATTGCTATTCCAGACTGCCAAAAAGATGTATCTTACAGGCTCTTCTCTGTCTCTCCCCCCCCCCCCCCCGCCCCCGGCTTGGAGATTTGCTGCTATTAACTGTGTATACCTTCTGTATTATGATGGTTCAAGATCTTGTCTGTGTCAGTTGTATATGGCAGCAGAATCAAACACAGTACATCTATCTGTCAGATCTGATGTGTTTCAAAATCAGACTCATGACAAAGTCTTTGCTCCCTAGGAACCAATCTCACTCACACGCATAGTGCCATTAGATTAATAAGAATTAGAAAACAGCCTTCCATCAGGCATCACCCAGGGGTCTTTCCTAACTCTTTGTGCAATTAGAAAGGAGGAGAAAAAAATTAACCAAGATTGTAATATGTGTGTGCGTGCGCACATATCAGCACCAACATGTGGAAGCACCAAATGATATTCACACTTTCTCCTCCAGGAGATAGATTTAAAAATTCACAAAACCCTGAGTACTTAACAGCAACAACTAGGGAAGAGAACAGACTTCAGTCAGACGAAAGATACAGATCTTAGCTGTTGGTTCCTAGACCCAGAGTTTCATAGGGAGAGTAGCCTATGTTTGCCTGGGGGGTTGGCGGGGGTTGGCATCTAGTTGTGGGGAAGGCTAGGTTTGCAAATCTACTGTTTTCCCACAGACCCATGTTTCTGTGCTTTGATAGCTTCTTTGCTTCTCCATAACCCTAAACGCCCTAAAGATTTGACAATACACATTCCAGTCCATGTACAGACAGCAAAGAAAAGATTCTCATGGGAATGGAATTAGACTTGTTTCAAGGAAAAGCCTGCAAGATGCCTTTTGTCAGCTCCACTGCAGCAAGTCTCCCAGGCAGAGTCTGAACACTTACTCCTCAGGAATTGTCTGAATGCTAGAACTGACAAATAGCTTCTCCAAATTTTGCCTCGAGAGTATAGCATTCTTCATATGTTACTCTGGATATACACAGTGGAGGCAAGAGGATTGTACAAACTATTCTTGTTCCTGGCCCATATCATTTTTGAGAAAGTCTGAGCATCTGCCTAGGCTGTTACGTGTGAAACATTGTAATTTGTACCCATATATATATATATGTTTTCCCTTGGATATGGTGACTGAGCACAGATGAAGAAAATAAGAACACTGGTTGCACTGCCCTTCCTTGTCTTGTTTTTTTGATCAGCAGGTCATTGTGGGGATAAAATGGACTGGAGAAGAGTGATGTGTTTCACTTATGCTTTTTGGTGGAATGGTGGAGTATAAATGCCATAAAATCAGAGCAAAAAATACATACATATTCCTTATAGTGAAGAATTTCCCAAATGTTCAAAATCACTCATGAATTGCAAATGTAGGTGGCCGGCAGCAAAATGTTGATTTTCTCCCTTAGTTTTTAAGATACAAAAATTGTATGAAATATATATTTTGTGAGAGACAGCAGTGGTAGATGGTTAGGGATGGTTAATAAGTGTGTTGCAAATCTCTGAAGCTGGGAAAACCTTGAAGTAGAGCATAAAGGTGGCTTGTTGCTGGTTGTGGAGACATGCAAAATAGAGTCAGCTGAAAATTCAGATTTTCTGTATGTTTGGTTAAAAATTAGAGGACAGAGGAAGAAATGGATAACTGGACATTGTGTGAGGGAGACATTTTAAAAAACAAATTGATTAAATCAGTTTTGCAGTGGAACTTCTCTTTGGCTGTGGCCACACTTAAGGTTAAATCCAGCTTCAATCCACTTTCAGAGTGAAGGAATAAATTAGCAAAGTGACAAGCTGTTCTCTTTCAGCGTTAAAGAACTCAGAAAATTCACCTTTGGGATAGATAATATGAAATTAAAATTACTGGTCACTTTGTTGATGTGTTCTCTTGCTTTACAGGTGGACTGAAGCTGGATTAAATGTTAGGTGTGCCACAGCCTTTTACCAATTAGAACTAATGTATTCAAATGGTCATTTCTATCAGTATCATCCATTTTTTTTATGGTAGCTGACATTTTCCCCTCAGAATAGCCAGTTTAGCAGAACTTCATATAATTCTGCAGAAAACAGTAGTCATAGGACTGCCATCTCCACAGAAGATTACGCTACCTGTGTGACTTTCTTGGGATAGGAACTTATTGTGAAAGTCTGCCTCCAGACAATGGCCACATATCCCATTAGGAAGCAATAATGTGGGATGTTGTCTCCTCAGCATTATAACTTCCTAGTGTCAGCCATAACACTGTCTTTTGCATTTTTGAGACATACACATTTGGACATTCAGTTAGTGCCAAGTACCCAGAAGTACCCATCCCCACCAGTACACATTCAGAGTAATCTATTTTGGTCTCTACATCTGTGCGGTGGATGGAGCTAGGATGTCTGCTCCATCTCAAGGTAAGAAAATTAAAGAGTGGGATAGAAATACAAAAATAAAATAAATAAAAGCACCTACATTTCTCTATGATTCATGGGTGGATCTTGAGCATTTGGGAAATTCTGCAATATATAAATAAAACAATAAAAAACCTCACAACTGTTGCTGGATTTTCTAGCAATAGTTTTCAGATTGGGGCTGTGGTGGAGTTGTCACAGATATGTGTGGTAGCCTCACCATTGCAGCATCATAATGGTGCTGTATTCCCTCTGCCTGGACAGGGTCTTAAATTGCTTTGAGTTTTGTGTTGGTAATGGGCTACACCAATATTTTCCATTGCCTTACCATCAGTGGCACCCACCAGTATGTCATTGGCAGGCTTTAGGGAAGATGTGGAGCTTGATTTGGAAATGTTGATCCACTATGATCAATGTTTCTGATCTAATCCTGCTTCCTTCGTTGCCTCTAACTAGGGCTCCAGAATTTCAGCCCACTGTTGGTTCATCATCATCTGGAGATAAGTGGGTGGTGACAGAGTGATTGCATTCTTGTTCATGATGGAGTGGCGTCCACAGAGAAGGTTGCCTGCTGTCAATGTATGCTCTCTTAAAGCAATAGCCTGCTTGATCTACCAGGGCACAGGCCAGGGTTTCAGTAGACTTTACAGAATTTCAGTTTTGTTTTTATGGCTGCTGTAACTATATGGATCTACTGGTTTTACTTGGTCTTGGCCGTTGCTTCTCTGATTGGTATTGATTTTATGCAGTGTTTTACTGTTTTCATTCCTTTGCTTTTGTTATATATCCCCTTGGGAACCTGGCACTAAAGGGCAGTTTATAAACTTTTTTAAAAAAAAACAAATAAATGCTAAACAGATTTGTGTGCATTTGTAGCTCTAAATCATTGACAACATCATCTTTGGGTTCATTACCAGCTCATGCATCACACCAAGGAACAGACTGGGCATTCATCTCAGCCAAGGCATGGGTCTGTTGCTTGCCCACTTCTCTTGGCTCGGTTTCAGTAATGCCTGCAAGGAAGTTTCAAGGCCCCAAGGAATTTGCAAGATGGTTTGGAAGATTGCCTCTCTTTCTTCCCTTCCTTTGTGAGCACAGTATCTAAAACAGCAAGCTTTGCAACTTACTTTTGAAAAGCAAGAACTTCTCGCTGGGAGACTTTGCCTCTCAGGTTGGCTTCCTTGGCTCGTGGTGCTTTTATTAGCCCCCTGTCTTTCCTTCCATCTCTGGCAGCACACACAATGACAGAGCATTGGGGGCAAGTTTCCAGGCTGTGAAGTTTTACAAGCAATACACAGTGGAAACATTTACAAATCCTTTCCAGAGTGCATGCTCTGTGTTTGTGTGTGTGTGTTTGTGTGTGTGCATGCATAGGGGCTTATTTGTTAAATCTTGATAGCAGTAACTTGAATGAACTTTGAAGTTTGTTGCTTTTCTTTTTGAGTGAAAAAGAAATCTTTCTTCAGATTCTTGTAGAAACTGTGCTTTTTGGCACTTACTTGATTGGCATGGCAGAATGACACCATATGATTTGAGTTTTAACCCACTGGGTGAGTGGCTGGGCTGTGATTGACCAGTGCTTTGATCTTAATGATGCGTAGGTGCATCTTACAGGCTGGGGAAACAGGTTGACAGGCAGTAGTGGCCATGTTGATTGATTGTAATGGGTGATAATCATCTTCTACCTAAGGTTTCGTCCAACCTGAGCTTATGCTGGGCATGCCTAGATTTTCAGCAACATCCTCCTCTTAATATGCAGAAAGCAAAGCCCTACATTTGTACCATTCTTTCCCGTGCCATGTGAATCATTTTCCCATCTGGCACCTCTTAAAAGATCCAGCATTTCCCTGTGCCATATCTTAAGTTCCTTAAAGTGAACTCGACAGTGTGGATTGAGTGGAGAATGGTCCAGGTACAGGGGCCATGTTCCCAGGGTGTTCCCAGGGAGGCTTTGATTCCCAGGAAGCATATTGATGTACAGACCCCATGGTCCCTGCTGTTCCACCATATATCTGCATGTGTGTGCATGGATCTTGTGCACATTACCAAACCACATATGAATGATATTTGTACACGTTCCCTTCTACCATGCAGTTTAGCTTATTTCCATTTTATATACCTGTTAACTTTATTTTTATCATGTTTTTCAGCTTCTGAAAGATTCCTAGAGTGTCAGGGAATATAAGGCAGGTCCCTGACATCAGTAAGGTCCCTGCCTAGGTAGGACACTAAGGAAAGAAGGTGATGGAGTTGAAAAAGGAAGTCTTTGGAGGGATGGATGGTGTTGCTTCTGAAGTCCTCTCCATTCCCCTCAAGCAAGATGATTTTTTCAAGTCTGTGTGGTGACACTTGGGGGAAGGAAGAGCGCTCATTGTTTGGACCATGATTGTATTCTCCCATCAATTTACTAAGGCTGTTTCTGCGCTTACATCCCATAGAACAGTTTAACTAATCTGCTTCAGCCTGTTGCAATCCAAGCCCAACAGCTTCCATCCACTCTTTCGTGAAATTAGCTCATGTCTCCACTGCTCCAGCATTGGATCTGGTGTGTGAGGGTAGGCTGAATTACCTGTTGGAGTTAACAAAGATGATGTATGAAGCTTCCATAAGGAACAGTGAAAAACACTGCAGCCCCATCTCTGAAGCTCATGGAGGCTTTGGAAGTTATATTCTAAGCTTATAGAATCTTTGAAGGTGGAGCTGCAGTACTTTTCTTGTCCCAGACTAGCTGCAGAAACATTAATACCTGGACCAAAGGAGATAGTGTTGGCATGCGTGCAGACCTTTTCATAAAGATCCACTGTGGAAGTGGTATAGGGAGCCCTTAGGACAGTTCTGGACCAGAATGGTGCTGATCCTGTATAGAAGGAGTGTATTTCGCAGGTAGTTTTTTCTGGCATACCAGACAAGTGAGGAAAGGACCCAAGATTCTGTTCATACAAAGAGGCTCACTCCAAACCACAGTTGTATGCCTCTCCTGCTCAAATTTCAAGACTGCATTATGTTGTTAAACAGCATTAGTGCCCTGGCTTAACACCTTGCCCTCTGAAAAATTCTGCTAATGACTTTATGTGTGAAGACTTTTAAATGAACAATAATTCTGTTTTACTGCTGTAGTTTTTATTGGTCTTGGTTTTACAGTTTTTAATGCTTTGCCTATAGTTATGGGAATCTCCAGACAGCACAGGGAATTTCCTGCTTTTATTTTAAAAATGCTGACATTTTCCCATAGAGTGCACCAGGTTTCCATGGTCTGGGCCCAAATGGTACTTGGTCAAACAAGAAATGTGCTGGTTTCTGCCAGTTCTCTTTTGTTCTCTTTGTGCCTACACCAAGTTTTCAGAGGATCAATCTGGCATTATGCTGGCAAACCAGAGCAGGCATGGTGTGTCAAAGATTCCGCAGACTCTTTTAAGAAAATCTGTGAGACGCCCATCTGGTCTGTCTCCTGGCCTTCACAGGTTGCTGGTGTTTATTACATGTCTGGTCAGTCTTGGTGGTTTTTTTATAGTTCGTTGTTTCCAAAGTTGCTTGTTATTTTTATGTTATGGTGTATGTCATTATAAATGTCTAAATTGAAGAAGGGGTGTTAAGATGAATAAATAAACTTCCTTAATTTGATTAGAAAAACATTGTTGAGTCTTGCAGAATCTTAAAGGCTGCAGTTATATTGGCAAAAGTACTGCTTAATCAGATATACTATAGATCAAATAGTATTGGAATTCAGAATTCCACTATGCAAAGCCATGGAGTTGGGAATCTAGTATTCTTTAGTCTCTTTTACAAAAATATTATGGGTATTTTCCCACTGTCGCTAGAAGTACCCATTAAGTACCCATTAATGGGTACTTATAGGGTACTTCTAGTGACAGTGGAAAAACACCCCATGTTTTAGAGCTTAGTAGTGCAAGAGTAGAAGAAATGTCTTCAGCTACTTGGGTTGTGGCAGTATAACTAAGGGAAATTTGCTTTGGTCATTTCTCATAATATATTGTAATATGATTTTAAAAACTTCCCCTGCAATAAGGATGGTAGAAGCATATTCACAATTAAATTGTGATGGACAAGGCTTTCTGTTGCAGCACACAAAATGACCTTCTCAGCTTTGGAATAGCCCCCCCTCCCCCCCAAAGGTATGCCAGGCGCCAACTTGATATAGTTTTCAGTGCCTGGTTAAAACAACCTCTTCACCCAGATTTATGATTCCTAGTTCTTCTGAATTTAGCCCTGCTGGTGGGGAGAGGGGGAAGTTGGTGGGTTATATTTTATTGTATGTTGTGACCCATCTTGAGACATCTGGATACAAATGTTATAAATAAATAAGTCTGCAGCTTTTGTATATATTTGCATGGGACTAAGTCTCACTGAACTAATAGACTTCTGAGTCGACAAGTGTAAGATCACTCTGTGAGGATTGCTTTTAAATCAATAAACCCAAGCTAGAAGTGATTTCTAATTCATGACGCTGTGTTGTTCATCTAGATGATTTGAGGCCTGTGCTATAAAATATGTGGAATACGCGTGTTTTGTGAAAGAGATTTTCAGTACAACAAACAGCATCCCTGGAGTCTCAACCAAGCCAAAAAATTCAGTTGGGCATCTTGCATCCTGGCGTGAAGCATGAAGCACACTTTCTATCCTAAATGTGTTCTTGTTGCTGAGGTGACTGGTGACCTGAATTGATGTTAGGGGCTAATTGTCTGGGTAGATGGATCATTCTTTTCAAGGCAGGAAAAGTAGGTCACCAGTGTTTAGAATTTAGCATTGGGTAATTCAAGGTTGTTGAGACTTTCTACCATTACACTGCTGAAATATTTTGCTTCTCTGAAGGCTTCAGAGTGAAAAATTCCTTTCCAGTAAGTATGAAGTTCTAGGACTACATTCCCATAGACACTAAAACCGGAGTGGAATGGAACTCAGCATCCAGGGTTCCCATTAAATTGACTGGTACACAAATTAAAGCGCAGTGCATTCGCTCTTCCACGCTTCAGCATTTTCCTTTGAGCCAATCAGAACAAAATATTTTCTCCCTTTAGAGGGCGTGCTTAGCTATCGTGTGTTGCAATTTCAGCATCACCTTGGTTTCCGTGGAGAGAAACACTTTGAATCAAGAGATACCCTAGATTCGTTCCACTTTGGGACTGTAATTTGGCTGGATCCACCATCCTGACACGTGACTGGTGGGCAGGCAAAGAGAAGAAGGAGGAAAGGGGCGTCGGGCTCACTGCCATGAGCCACGGCTCGGCCAAGAGGGGGGGGGCGCCCAGGGAACCTTGAGCCCAGCAGAACCTGCCCTTGGAGTGCAGTTCTCCACTATATAGTGGCAGCAGCGGCTCCTGTCACCAAAAAAACCTGCCCTGCCGTCCACTGATGTGCTTCTGCACACTTGAGGGTCCAGTATGGGAACAGCCCAATGTGCGCTCAGTGCTGTTCCTAGCCAGAAACTCAAACCCGCACCAGAACCTGGACCAGAAAAATTTGGCAACACTGTAAGTGGGAACGCACCCTAGGAGTTTTATTTTTATCACAAAACAATAAGATGTACCAAGATGCTAAAATAAACAAAAAAAGAAACTATTTTTTGAAATGAGACTTACAGTATATTCTGGCGTATAAGACTACTTTTTAACCCAGGAAAATCTTCTCAAAAGTTGGGGAGGGTCGTCTTATACGCCAGGTGTCATCTTCTTATATGGCAATATATCCCAAACTCTATATTTTAACTGGAAAAGTTGGGGGTTGTCTTATACGCCTAGTCTCCTTATACGCCGGAATATACAGGTAGTTGCTAAGCAATCAGAATATTATTTTCTTCCACATCATGCATTTGAGTTAAAATTAGTCCACAGACACTATGCCCACCATGCTTCTCAGTTATAAAGAACCATTTTATTTTGTTTGCAGATGTGTTGATCCTAAATGCCTGCACCACCCATAATGTGTGTTATGGTTAATGGCTACGGCTTGAGCTAAGCTCATGCAAACATTTGCTCAACCAAAGCTGGGATCAGAGGGTCAAGCTAGAATGGAAGCACTGTATAAAGGAGTGTGAGCAAACTGTTGGAAAGAAAGCAGCATGAACTTGATATTATCTCCTAGGTATAAGCAGATGGAATTATCTGCTTTATCTGTAATATGGACAAGATGCTTTCTGAACTTGTTTTTGTCAAGGACACTAGTGCTTGCAAATTATATTTGCCTTTGTGTGCATTTAGAAACGTCATGCTCTATGAATGAAGGCCACCTGGTTAATTGAAATAATTCATAAAAATAGTAAATCTTATTACATATGTTTTATTAATCTTATCTTCACAAAGCAGAATAAAAGTGTCCTTTTTTCGGTGGTGAAAAGTGCCATCATCACTTTCTAAACAGTATATTCCCAGATGCCATATTTCTTTTTGCTTATAGATTTCTGCTTGGGGGTGAACTGCTTAATCCCTCAAAGCTGGTGCTATAAGCAGCATGCAAATGACCTGTCATCTGTCTTGGTAGTCCCATTAAAAAAAACCTCCAAGATAAGTTTCTTGCATAAGATCACATGTGATGAAACTTATGGCTTTTCAAACGCATGTGTAAACAAATGATAAGGAATGACATGCCCCCAACTTCAGGATAGATTTGGGCTGTTGGTTGCTTCCTACTGTGTCAACAGCATGACTATACAAACAGGCAGTTCTGTAAGGCCAGCGGTGCATGCTCTAATCACACGTCTGCTGTGGTAATAGCTATCATAGTCAAAAAGGAGGCAAAACCTGAGGTGAAAGACTCTGTACAGACAGCTTTACGAGCTGCATCTGTTAGAAATAATATGAACTGGGGAAGTGTTACCTAGTGTATAGATTCCAGTGTGCAGGATCTTTGCCAGGATGAATACCTCTTTCCCATCTGCTAAAACAGTGCCAGGATGAAGAATCTGTGGCTGTCCAGTCTTTTGACTGCTTTATTGTTGTTAGAGCATTGTAAAACACGTACTCTTTGTTTGCTTATATTGTTGTGGGACTGATTTATTAGGATGTAAGTATGTTGCATTAAAACCAACAGTAGCAGAATGTTGCAATATAACATAAAATAATGGATATGCTTACTTTCTCAAAAATGCTCCATTTGTGTAATTCTGCATCAAGTCTTGAGATTATGTTCTTTTGCTAGTTATTCTGCTGGTGCAGTTTGAGGATGGGACTGCCTGCTACTGTTACAGACATTACTTTGAACATGCATACAGCAGTTTTGCATACACGTGTCATGGAAAGGGTACATATCTATGGACTTTCATTTAAACCAGATACAGTGGTACCTTGACATACGAGTTTAATTCGTTCCGTAACCTTGCTCTTATGTCAAATCGCTCGTATCTCAAAGCAATTTTCCCATTAATCCATTCCAGCTCCCAAAACACCACCTCAGTTGTTTTTGTTATGTACTGTACTGTATTTAAATACTCGTATCTCAAATCTTGCTCTCATCTCAAAGCAAAATATCACTCGCTCAGCGGCTTGTATCTCAAAACACTTGTATGTCAGGGCACTTGTATGTCGAGGTACCACTGTATATGGGTGTTCTGGAGAAGGCTGACTATGGAAGGGCGCTGGAAAGAAAAGCCATTTTGAAATAAGACAAATGCCATCCTAAAATGAGACTTTTTTTCCCCCTTCAGCCGTCACTTTCCAGTTTGATTCTTAGCCAGAAGTCGGCTATAAACAGGAAGGCCCTCAGGGAATGGATGGCCAGCCATAACTAGCATT
Organism: Aspidoscelis tigris stejnegeri; assembly: GCA_023333525.1. Lineage (NCBI taxonomy): Eukaryota > Metazoa > Chordata > Lepidosauria > Squamata > Teiidae > Aspidoscelis > Aspidoscelis tigris. The sequence goes on along the minus strand of JALMGA010000003.1, from coordinate 44,041,090 downwards.
TTGTTTTCCCTGGACTTGGCTTGTTGTTTCAGCTGTCTTTTTCACCCTTGGTGCATTATTTTGGGATATAGCTTGTAATTCAATTCTTGAAACTCAGAGTTGTCCTCCAGTCTTTATTATATCGATGTTTTAATTAATATTTAGCCTGTAAACAAAATGCAAATCTGTCCCTCACTTCACCTCTACTCTCTGCACCCATTGCTCTGCAGTAATCTTTAATTTTAAACTTGTAGTTTTGAATTCTCCTATCAAAAAGTACAGATTTCAAGCAATGCCTTGTCAGGTGACCTGCTTGTTCTATTTTTGGTAACACAAGAAGGGTATAAAAATACCCAAGTTTTAGTAGGTCACATGTCCTATCTACCCTCAAGAAAGATCTCTACCTACTCTCTGAATCATCTCTGAATAAAAGAACTGCAAGGTCATCCATCACTCCCTACTGAACCGGTCAGACTATGAGCTGCATTCTGCCTCTGCCTTTTTAGAACCTTGAAACTCTGAGCATCCTCTTTGCCCTTGCTCCCACACCAAGGCTTGGTATTGGCCAGAGATCTTGAGAATGATGAAACTCATTGCTTCCTTCTGCCTTCTGGAACTAGAACTAGAAGTCCCAGCTCCTCTGAAGATTCCAGCCTTTTCCTGCCATCTCTACGGCTTATTTTCATGCTGCTCTGCAGTCTCACTAAACTGAACTTCACTTCTATGCTGCCTTGCAGCTTTGCTGAGCTAAATCACTGAGAAAGAAAAATATCTCTTTTGCTTTCTCACCTTGTTACATGAGTGGATGCCTGAGAGGTGAGGGGACACCAGAATGCAAAGTGGGGGGTGCTGGGGGGGCAGCACTGTGGGGGGTGAAAGTGAAACTCATTTTCAGAGGAGAGGGGTTCACACAAAGGTAAAGGTTTTTCCCCTTTACTTCAACTGTTGTATATCCCTACTTCCATTTCTGTGCCCGTGAACTTCCTGCAACCGTGCTATGTGCGAATCAAGGAGTGTTGGCACAGATTACAGATCCTATCAGGTATACTGCTAATCTGGATCAAGGTGCCCTTAGGATCCAATAGAGCCAGATCTTTTTTTAAAATTATGTTTTAATATTTTATATGTTTTATTCTTTCTTCTTATAACTTTCCTTGGGACCTTTTGGTGAGGGGTCAGGATATAAATTTCTTAAACAAACAGGCAAACTCCTGTGCTGATGACATGATCTTAATGGAGCCTTAATCCAGCCTGCTATGCAGAAAGTATGTTACATGTATGTTTCCACATGTTCAGAAAACATTTCTGCGGGCATATTTGTGCAGGCTGCCTACAGTTAAGTAAGAATAGGAACCCACATGTGTTTTTCTGGAATACATGGGAAGATGGATAAAGCTATGTGAAAGTGGAGACACTGCTAAAAGCATGGCCTCGTATATTTATTTTGTCCTCTCAGAAAAGTAGCAGCAGAGTAGGGCTCAGTTACTATTTAAACAGATAATGAATTCTTAGGAGTCTTCTTCTGACATGAAATATGCCATTATTTTAAATAATTTTGTTGCAGCCTTTTTTATACCTAACAAAAAGTACTTCTAGTGATAGTATGTAATTTTAAAAAATATGAAGCAGCATTTCTATACCAATTTGATTTTTCAGGGGAAATGAAAAGCTCCAGTCATAATCCTCCTACCAAGGAATTTCATTCTGGTGCATAAATTAATATTCATATATTGAAAACTGTTCAAGTGAACAAAAGCATTTTAGAGGAACACAGGGCTGCAATTTGAAAAGGCAAAAGATCAGTTATGAAAGATCTTTCTTTCCCAGTTTTGCCATTTTGGGAAGGGCAGCCAGGAAGGAGAGAGAGGAAAGCACTAAGGTTGTAGCTATGAACTCTTTCATGCTTCTTATAACAACTCCAACCCCTCTGCAATGCCTGGACACAGGAAAAAAACAGAGGAAAGTAAGCATATACCTGCAGTGGCTACCATTACTGAGCCCTTTGTGGAAGGAGCCATGCCAAGTTGCACACACTGCCAGTATGCAAAGGGCAGTGAGGGTCTCTGTGCCTGTGCTATGAGGTTGGGTGCATGCACACTGATTGTGCCAGGGAGTGTGTACTGCTACTGAGGGGTGCCTTTCATGCCACTGAAAAGCATCCCCCTCAGGCTAGGAACCTTTGTTCCTGACCCTTGAAGGTGTGGAGGTGCAGTTGTGAATCTCGTGAAAACTTTGTGGCTGCAGCCTGGCCTGATCCAGCCTATGCCTTCCCACATTTCAGATTGGTGACCTAGGCTATTCCAGACCCACTGATCCAGAATTAAGGCAGGTAAGTGCAAAAAGGGCCTTAGATTCTGACAACTTTAAAAGCTCAGTTCCATGATTGAAGAGTTCCTGCAACAAGTCTGGAATTTGCTTTGTGCACACGTTAAGGCTGTGTCCACATGTCCACCTTAGATTTCCCTCTAGCCAACGCAGAAGCAGGGCATCCAAATACTTTGAATGGAGCATTTACTAGTCCCTGCCCCTTAAGACCCATATCACTCTGGAAGTCAACTTACCTGATCTATGGGTTGAATGATTCTCAGTTGCTCCCATCTCTTGCGTTTATGAATGGATGGAAAAGGAAGGAGCTTACCAACCTGTTTCTGGTGATGCTGCTTTTGTGTTAGAGAAAAACTGACAACTTCCTAGCCCATTTTGGGTTTGGCACAGAAGCCTCATCGTTGCAAAAGGTTTTCTCTTCAGTGAAATTTGGGGTCCTGGGAGCTGCTGCAAACCATATGATGTTTGTTTGTTGTCGTCCCCCCCACACACACACCAAATATGATTTGTTTGGATTTCAAGTGAGTCACCATGGCTCTGGGTTGAATCTCACCTACAGAATGTATTTTTTAGAGCCGAAGATAATGCTACAACTATGTAAATCTTTGGCTTGACGTCCCATTTTGTTTTCTGGTATGTTGACACGAAAAGCCCAACCTTTTAAAAAAAATAATGTTCCTTAAAAAGTTACTAATTTTGCACACTCTCACACTATATCTAGTTCCAGATGCAAGAACTTATGCATTCCTTTAAATATATAACACAGTGCACTTGACAAACTTTTTAATTATGTTTTGGTTCAGAAAGTATTTTTGAAAACAATCTAAATTAGATTTTGCATGGACTGAAAAAAAATTAGAAAACAAAAAGTATCTTATTGTAACCTTCCAAGAATTAAAAAAGGCACTGCACATGAAAGAGCCATTCATATTATTATTTGTGTTAGTGCTTTACTCTATTGAACAGGATTAAGTGGTTCAAAAATTGTTTAAATATTAGCAGGATATACAGAGATTACAAATCGACTATATAGTGTTACCTTATAGGAGAAGAAGGAAGGAGGTGGCGACTTGCACTTATTCATATGAAGCATAAATTGCTATGAATGCAAGGTTAAGTAATCACCACTCTGTGTATTAGTTTGAGCAATTAAAATATTTAGAACCTTTTCTTTTTTTAAAAAAATTGGTGATTATCCTGTAGTTATAAAAAGCTAATTTCTATGCATTGTTGAATGCTCTGCATTTCTAGTGTATTTATTAAAAACTTCATGAACACTAGGAGTATAGTAGATTGCTGGAATTCTTTCTTTCTTTTTCCTATTGTGTGGTTTGGCACCTTCTGGGAAGGACAACCGCTGGAAGCAGTAGTTGCCTCAGGAGCACCTCTGACTTTAGGGAAAGCGTGAGAGGAAGCAGATGGAGCTGAAGGAATTATGACACAAAGTAAATCAAATAGTTAAAGCAGAGACACTTGGCAAAAGCCTCTCTGTGAGGACCCTTCAGGGTTGCCTCACACAGTGCCTAGGGCTGCTGAGAAAAAGGGGTAAAACGGACCTGAGGTTCTTTGCCTTTCTGATTGAGGCAGCAGCATGCAGAAAAACTTTGAACAAGTGAGATGTCTTCTGTATGGCCCTTTCTGCAATGGGTTCTATTCTAGATAATATTCCAGAATGTGAATAGCAGGACCCTGTTCAAGAATATAATCCAGAAAAAAAGCCCAGTGCAGAAAAGACTTGTGTCTCTGCTTTTGCCTCTTCAGCTTCATCCATGTTGTAATTGCCACATCCTCCATTGTCTCCTCCCATATTTTCCCTAATTGTGATCACTCCTAGGACAAGTTGTTCCTTCTGGCAGTTATCCTCCTTTGCTCCTCTTCCCTTATAAGGTGTCAGTCAGATCCATAGGTCAATTCGCACTTGACCTCTTAGCTGATAATTAGTTAACATCTGGGCAAGTGCATCTGCACTTGCAGGGGGCATTTACAGCCTACAAATGCCCCCTGCCTGCCCAGATGTTAACTAATTCTGAACTAGCTGTTGTGCATGGAATCATGTACCACAAGCTAACTAACCTTAACTAATCTCAACAAGGAACTTACCTGGGAGCATCCAGTGGCAATCATCAGCACCTTTTCCAGTCCAAGGGGCCAACTAAGCTGCCGTGCAAGCGCGCTGGCAGCTCAAATGACCCCTGACGTGACTGCACCTGTGCAGAGTGTCAGTGTCACAGTAGTGACGGTCATGTACAATTGCACAGGGCACCAAGACCAAAATGGCAGCACTCTGCGGAGGATCAGATGTGTGATTGGACCTAGATAGGTCTACAGTTGCGCAGGGGCTAGGTTATCATATACTAGTGCGAGTGCTAGTAAACATTAGTTTACAATGCACTTTTTCTCTTCAATGGATGAGAAAGCCAGTGCAGAAATGCCCCATGTCTGCAGAAGAAGGCCTGGAGAAGGTTCCTCTAGCTTCCAGATTCCTATTATTTACATTGTCCATATTGTGCATCTTCCTACAAAATCACGTTACATGAGGTTTTACTGTGTTAATAGATTATTTAGTATATCCCTAAGTATAGGAAATTTCTTATAGGTTGCATTTAGATGTTGCTTACTCATTTTACTATATTTGGATATTCTGGAATAAAACATGGGTATTCCAGAACACCCATGCTTTATTCTGGAATATCCAAATATAGCTGAACGCTTTCATTGACATCAAAATATGGGATTGCACTTTTAAGGAATGCAAATCACAAGACTCCAGTCCAAAAAAAGAATACAGCAAGAAGTATTTCATTTCTCAAGGTACCAGTCCAGACCAGGGCCTTTCTGTACTTATCTGTGGTGATCCGGATCAGCTGGTTTGCATCAAGCAATGTGTTCCAAAATTAGGATGGATTGCACTTGGACCTGAACATTAGGATTGCTGTCACTTAAAGGTTCACTGGTATACCAGACTCTGGAGGCCTCTGTGTGCCTCTGATCTAGTACACTCACTGGTGGACCCATTTTGGACCTCCTGATCTAGACTGAGGTCCATCTGAAGAGGATGGAGTGTATTTAGCAGCAGGTGGGGCTCCTTTAAGCCAGACTGTTGTGCAGAAGGGAGGCCTTTGGACCCCTAGTTAAACTGGACTAAGGGTGTTTTTCCACTGCAGCCCTTAGATCTGAATCTAAGAAGATCCGGATCTAAGGAATGGGTACATTTCTTAATCCGGATCTAAGGAATGGGTACATTTCTTAATCCAGATCTAGTAGAACAAATAACTTACATCTAGTAGATCCAGATTAAGGGAAGGACCCAATGTGTTTCCACAGGAGGTGTAGCACCCATTAGGAATGGGTGCTAACACCCCTGCTGTGGAAACAGCTTTGCACCCATCTGGGGAATCCAGATCGACCCACAGGGGGTTGGTCCATTACCCAAGGTGTTTGGGGGGCAGGGGGGGCAGTCTTCAAAGCAACTTCGAAGTGAATGTGAAGTCAACTTCAAAGTGACTTCGAAGCCAATGTTGGGGGGGTCCCAAAGGTGCATCCCCTCCCCCTAGCCTCCTTTGGACCCCATTGCCTGTTTCCAGTAGAAACAGGCTCCCTTTAATCTGGATTTTCTGGGAGAAGACCCCATTGTAGATCCCTTTAATGGGGTCTACAGAAAATCCGGATTAAAGCCCAAAATGTACCCATTAGATCCGGATTTCCCCAATGGCAGTGGAAACAACCGGGTCCCAAATGGGTGCTGTAGTGGAAATGGGGTCATCCAGCTCACACCCAAATGGGTCCTAAATGGGTGCAAAAATGGGTACTTTTGACAGTGGAAAAACACCCTAGAAGTAAATGTGGAAAGGCTCATGTCCCTAGAACAACCTGTTTCTACAAAAATAACATTATTATTTTAAAAAGAACATGATTTCCAAGAGGAGCAAAGTAATTATCATCACATGCATTTTGCCCTTCTGTGACAGTTGAACTTGGGGGTTGGAGTGACACATATTGTAAATGCATAATATTTTAGGGGTTTCTGGGTAGGTTCATAAAACTAGGTGAAAACACTAATCTGTTCAATGTGAATGCAGTAGCCATTGTTCTCATTCAGATTGACTTTTGACAGCATCACATTGCCAGATCCATTTGAATTTGTGAACACAAGAATGTGGCAAATCAGTCATACTGTTCTCTGAGCTGGAATCAAGATATCCCCGTGTTTTAAAGAAATGGTGACAAGTCCTTAGGAATGCAAGAAAAAAAAAGTAATTTAAACAGAACATTTTAAAAAATTAAGCAAAGAGGGTTTTTTAAAATTAACATATGCGCACCCTATCCTTCCCTTTTGCTTGGAAAAAGAAATCCGATACCAAAATGCAACCGATTGCTGCCTGAAAGAAGACAGGCAAGATCCTTTTCACCCCAGCTTAAGTTCAGATAAATGCAAGATTAGTCAAGATTGATTCATGAAATGTGCATCATCCCCTGGAAAATTCCAACTGTCCTTTGAGGGGAAATTATATATGAAATCCTATGGATAAAATATGCAATGTTTATCTCCCTGCAGTAATTTGCTTGGCCAAATGTGCTGGGCCTCCTACAAGTTCCACTTAAATCAAATCAGGTGTGGGCCCAAGGGAGCTGTTTCATGGATCACAGCTAAAGGCTATGGTATCAATCCTCTTACATGGTAATTTGTACCAAGGGGGCTACAGCAGCTTTCCTTTATGTAGGTGCTTGAAACACCAAAGCCTGCTTAGCTAAGGGATTTTGGCGCTATTCTTATTGCTGTTAGCGGTACCTCTACCCAGGGGTACAGCATTTTTATTGCCTTAGAGTTTAATGTACATCACCTTAATATCATTTGTATTTTCTTGTGAAGCCTGGATTCCTGGGGCAAATAGAATGACTTTGCAATGCCAAAGATACAGGTATTTAGAAGTGGAAATGATCCATATAATTCCATTTGCAGGTTATATATTTGGCACTTTAAAGTTCCTGGCACTTTGAAAAACACCCTTTTATTCTTTGAGGTGCCCTTGCTGTGAATCTTTCACTCACACAATGAAAAACCTGAACCTCTGGTTTGTGCCATCATACCGGGAAGACAATAGACATTAATTGAGGTTGAATGGGGTTTTTTGTTCTGTTTTGGTTGTTATAAATGCACTTGAAAATTGCAAAAATAATGTGGCTGCTACTTGGTACTTGCATATAGAAACCATCCTTCCCTAATCCTAAACGTATCTCTTTTTAAAGAAAGTTGTTTATTAAATATAAATCATGCTTAAACATAAAAAGGCCCTGTATTCAGAAATAACAAAAAGGGCACCCCAGAGGCAGAGATGGTAGAAATGGTCCTTCGTGTTCTCAAATCTTCTCTAATCCACCTGTTCTAGCACAGAATATTTGTAAAATGAGGGGCAGACTGATGTGTGAACGATCCCACCTCGAAGCCTTTTCTGAGGCACCTCTGAGCAACTTTTTTGTTGTTTCTGATCACAGCCTATTTAACTGAACATGCTCTGGACTACTGAGGGACAAATTAGTGGTGTACCATAGCATGCTGCTGAAATGTGACCTGCAGAGGATGTAAGTCTAGGGACTTTTGTTCCTAGCCTTGGAGGCCTTAGAAGCTGACTCCCAAGGTTTGTGACTAGAGGCTGTGATGTGGGCTGGTCTGGACTAGCACCATTGTGTAGACGGCACTATTCCAGACCACATCTCATGGCTGGAATCAGCTGTCCTAGCTGATCCAGACCCATTTCCGACCATGGGCAGGTAAGTGCAGAAAAGACCATTATCTGTTGCCTAGTGCATGATCTGCTGTAATTGGCTCTCATACCAGCCTTAAGGAACAGGTTGCTGTCTCCGTCTTCCTTCTTCTGTGTTCCCCCTCAGTGATCTGAGTCCAGATGATGTAGGAAGCTAATATTTGTTATTGTTGTTTAAATGAAAGTTAGGATTCTGTGTGCCCTAGTTCTCTTTTATACATTTCAGAGAAGTCCACGAAGGACCTGACAGCCTTCAGAATAAGACAACATAGTCAGTATCTCTTCCTGAGATATCAGGAGTTCCCTGACTGATTATCAAGGCAAAGCACTTTTGCACCATATATACAAGTTGAAAATTATTCCAATATGAAAATATGGATTAGAACATTTTGCTTCTAAAAGCTACAGTTTAGTTAGTTAAAATTGTCACACATTGGACTCCCATTGCATTGTGCCTAAGACATTTGCCTTGTTTATTTAATCCTTAGTCCAGGCTGCCTTGAGTGGATATCATTTAGGTGACCAAAGCCTCTTGCATTAAAGACCTGGGCTGCAAGGACAGATGGGCTTGTACCTATTGTGGCATTGTCTATAATGTGGTGAAATGTGGAGCATTTCTTTTTAGAGCTCGTAATTGCCCATTTTGTAGGATGCTATAGTGAGGCTTTCAGTAGATGAATCAGCTTAGGAAAAGATGGAAGTCTTGCTGTTCACTGTCTCAGAAAACCAGAGCAGACAGGCTCCGCGTATGTCCATGTTGGATCCTTCTGGAATGATCTGGACCAACTACTTCTCTTTTTAGGTTATCATTTATTGTAAAATAGAATCATCAAAGCCAAACCGTTCCTGAGGGAACATTCAGAATGGTAGTGCACACTTTTTGCAAGCAAAATCAAGGCATGCTGACAGGGGCCTTCAATTAGAGCTGTAGAATTGGAATATCCCGTCCCACTTAAACCAACTCTCTTGCTGTGACTCTAATCTTGCTCCTGATCTCATCTATTCTTATAATAACCTTCTGGGACAAGTCTTTTATATCCCCAGTTTTACAGAAGGTAAACTGAGCTTTAGTAATAGCAAGGTGAAGGTGAACACAGGCTTACTGAAGGTCCTGAGTTCCTTTCTTGGCATCTCCAGCATTAGGAAGCAGGTGATGGTCAGAGTTTGAGGTGCTTTGGGCCACAAATAATCTGAGTATCAGTTGAAAGTATTCTTGACAAGAAACCATTGAAACAAACCATGTTAGTTTATTGAATAGATTTCTATTTTGCTGCAGAAGCTCCTAAGGCTCTTTCTGCACTTGTTTTTTTTAATCTCAGGACAAGCAGATCCCTGGTACACTTTATCCACATGGGATTAGTGCTTCCCAGTCCAGAACTGTCCCAAGAGGTACTTAGTTATCTGCATGATCCCAAGCTGTCTTGTTCCAGTCCAGCCTGTGGCCCTCTGCATCTGGTTTGGAACAAAGAAAATGCCACCATCCCATCTTCGCAGCTTATGTAACCTTCAAGGATCATTTTTGAAACCCCAGCATGGAGATAGTCATGGAGACCTTTGAAGACCCACCCTTGTACAAGTGATGGGGCCTGGGTCAGTTGCTGGCTGGTGTGGGTGGTGCCTTGGGTAGGGAGTCAGTTGTGTGACTGGAACAGTTGTGGTTCCTCCGCATTGCTGGCAGTGTCAATCCAGGTCGGACAGTGTCCCTGCCCTCACAATGTGCTTGATCTTTGACAGGCTGTAGTGGAATCACCAAGCAAGGTGGATTGTGGAAATTGAGTGATATTCTGAAGGGAATGCAGTAGATCCATGGTCTGAACTGAGATAATTTTAAGGTCAATACTTTGACCTCCAAACCGTATCATTAATTTACAGTTTCATATTTGCTTGAGCCATCCAGTCAGACTTATAATCCATTAGTCCTTTTATATTTCTTTACAAAATGGCAGTATCATTTAGCACATTAAGGAATAAATGGAACAAAACTAAAAAAGACTGCTCTGTGTGATGAAGTTGGATGTATAAGTAAATGTAATTAATAATGACTGTGTATGAACTACCCCATCATTACAGTGTTCTGGGCTGCTTTCAACAAAGAACATGCACAATTTGAATCACAGTTAAGTAGCATTTAATAAATAGCATTAAATCTGTATTAACAGTAGTGTTGTTGCTGGGTACCATTGAGTTGCAGCCAACTCCTGGTTAACTGCATGGGTACCTCCATTAGTATCTCTATGCAGCTATCTTGGTAGAGATGCAGAAGTGATTTTCCATTGTCTACTTCTGGAGATGTCCGGGGATCAAACCGGCAACTCTCTGTTTTGCTCTACCACTGAGCTACAGCCACCCAACATAGCAATAGAAGATCCTATTTATATGCAGAGAATAAACTTCAGCCGTCCTTATAACTGAGGGTTGGCTGACTGCAGGTTTTTTGGCATGAATATAAAAGTGTTCTGCCATTCCCTTCTTCTTTCAGGCACCACACTGTGGCCGTCTGCTTTCCACGCTTTTGCTCTGCCAGTCACCTATCACTCTCACCAAAGATCACAGAGAGGTTTATAAGGATCATGGAAGATTACAACATTAAAAGTAATAAAAGCAGAGTTAAAATAAAACATCAACAGACTAAAATACTTGATGGTTATCTAATAAACATGCTGTCTTTCTAATCTCCATTCTAGGCTTCTTCAGCATGCCCACCGAAACAAAAACAACATGATGGAACAACAAAAAATCACAGTATTGTATATAGAATGGTAAATTTGATCAAGCAAAGGAAAATTATGACAGTTTACATTTGAGAAATAGTCTCCATAGTAACATAAGAAAAGAAACCTATTTTTAAGTTCACACAACTGTAAGAGAAAGCTGACCAGGAAGCGAAGACAGAGATGCATTTAAGTGCCTTAATATTAACAACAGTTGCCGTCTTTCAAGAGGAGTCAGAGTCTCCTTTTTAGGGGTCCTAACAACACAGAGTTATGTCAGTTGCTTATAATTACATGTGAAAATAAATCACTTTTGTTCTCTGTGTGGGATAATTATTAATTATCATTTGCTTCCTCTTCAGGCTCATTGAGAGGGCTCCATTTGATGAACTGAAGGGTTTCTGCCTCCCGCCTCCTTCTGCTGTTTTAGTGCGCAGCAAACACAACTTGTCTCCTAGCAGCAGGATTTATGTCACTGGTGTCTCTGCAGGGTTGCTTATTCAAAGAGTCATTAGAAATTCTCAAATTATACTCCTTAGCGGCTTGCCAGCCCAGTTGCCTCGAATCTCGGAGCTTCTCAGCTTTCCTCTACTAAAGAAAGAAATGGCTGGGTGGCTGTTTAACCCAGGCTAACTGTAGAACAATAGACTTCAGTGCTGTCCCAGTTCTTGACCTCATTCTTTTGGCCTTGGTCAGAGGAACCAGTTGCTTCACTGCATTCCAGAGCTTCCTTAGCGGTTCTGTTCCTCCCCGGGAACTGAAAGTGCTGCTTTTATTGTGTCCGGTATCCTGAGGAAGTAGAGAGCAGAACTCCAGAGAGGCATTCCGTGACTTGTTTGTTAGCCCAGGTTGGAAAAAAAAATCAATGGAAGCCATTCAATAGTGCTGTTGCGACTGCACCTTGGGACATATATCCATAGCCTGCAGCCCAAAGATAGGGCCTTTCTGCACTTGCTCTGTCATGTTCCAGGCCAGTGGGTCTGTACCAGCAAGGCCTGCTGATACAAAACAGATCGCTTTCTACTAGACCTCTCCTTTTTGCTCCCTGAATGCATCTTTTCGGATGAGCAGTCTCAACAGTAAGTCTGGTTAGTTCCGCAACCGAGGATGAGTTGACGGGGCACAGCTGGAGCACTATTTATAGTTTTGGTGCTGCACCCCCTATTGGCCGTGAAAGTTACTGCAGGAAGAGGATAACTCAATAGTATTCTACTGGAGCCATCCGAGAACAGCTCTGTCTGCACAACAGCGCTGATCTAGACGAGCACTTGCACCAGCCCCAGAGTTTGCACAAGCTTCAGGGGCAGCCTCTGAGGGATCTGAAGGGCTTGGAACAAATGTTCTTACCCTCAGAAATACTGGGAGAACTCATTTCAGGAGCCCATTTTGGTGCACCACTGAAATGAGTCCCTCTGTAGTCCCCAGTGCCCTTAACATGAAGCCTGGTAGGCCTGTTTAGATCAGACTTCTGGAAAAATCCAAATGTATTGAAATCTGATCCTCTGAAGATGTATATCACAGCTATATCTAAAAACTAGGGTTCACAGAAGAACTATGGGACAAGGCACAACCCCAGAGCTGCAACAAGTAAACGAGGCTTGTTGAACAAGGAGCTTTATGTCTTCCAAGCCCATGGAGCTGATGCCTTTTCACCCACTCGTTCGTCACGGGAAATACTTTGAGGGGCTGCAGCCAGACAGGATGTGGAAAATTCTGAGTAAACACCAAAGTCTGGTTTGTGGTGGAATGAAAAGGGGCTTGTGGGTAATGTTGGGGCCCAGTAGCTCCTCCACCCTCAGCATGGTGGTTGCACATGCACCCCCAAGGTGTAGCAGAAGGGTGGGAATTTCTCATGCAGCTAGTGGCCGGATGTGGATCCATCTAGCACAGTGGTTCTCAACCTTCCTAATGCCGTGACCCCTTAACGGAGTTCCTCATATTGTGGAGACCCCCAACCACAGGGGTAGAGCACAGGGGTAGCCAGCAGATTATTTGATGCTTCTGAAGCCTGGAATCTCCTTGCTGTGAAGCACTTGAGTCCAGAAAACACTTTTAAATGCTTTGCTGGGGTGTGAGTGACAAGTTTAGGAAGGAAAATGTAGCTCCTACTTCAAAGGTTTTCCCTGTTTATATTTTTCATTTGGTTTCTTATTCCTCCAGGTACACTCACTACCCCCATCCTTGAAGCCTCAGTCTATGTTTGTCCTTAGGAAAAAGGAAGGCAATGCATCTTGCTCCCTTGTCCTTGCTAAGGGATCCTTCACTGCCCCTTCCATCCTTCCCTTTCCTTTGCACAGCAAGCTTTAATTCTAGTTGTTTTTTTTAAAGAAAATCCAAGTATACAAAGGTCCATTTACCCTGCATATTTTAAGTAAACAAAGCTAGAGACTTACATAATTTGCCAGAGGCAAAATAATTGCAATGTTTCTTGTCCTTCTTTACTAAATTATTATGGCTCCACACTTCTCTACTTTTATTTCCCTACCATAAGCCTGTAAAGAAGATTTAGAAATGTTGTAAGTAGTTTGCACCAAGCAGAGTCTCTATACTTATTAAAAGAAAAAAAAAAGAAAAGAATGTGGTTTGATTTCATTGCCATTTGCATTTTTGTTAGTCTGAAAATATTGTCTTCACTTTATCTGTGTGCCATTGCTTCAAATTTTATTTTCTGTATTAATAAATCTGAGTTCTTGAATCCATTTCACTCAGATCCGCCTTCATTCCTTCCTATTCTCAAGGATTCAAGGATCTCATTTGAGAGAGAGAATAAACATCCCACCATACTAGAGGGGAAGGAGTGAGCATGATGATTGGTTGACAAGGGGTCACTGCCTTTAGAACTGTGCAAATTAGTCAACCAGTTGCAAGGGGCCAAGCTCACACATCTGCAGCCAGCTCCCAGAGAAAGCCTGAATTTCCAAGATACTAACTGCTGTGGACAATTCCCCACATTTAACATGAGTTGCCCTTGAAAATGAAAACAGGGAAAATAACACAGAGAAGGTCATGGGCTTTTTTCCACTAGGGCTTAAAACCCTTCTAAGACCCCATTAGGAACCCAACTGGTACCTGATTGGTACCAATTGGGAAGGCCTTGTCCCCACCTTGACCCCATTGAAGGCCCCATCTGCAAGGCGCTGTCCCCATGAGGGCAGGCAAAATCAAGGCCGTTAAATCTGGATTTTGTGTGGACCTGATTAAAGGTGTCTACAATGGGGTCTTCAGGCATCTACAAGATCCGGATCTCCAGGAGGACCCCATCTCAAAGATCCAGATCTTGAAGGTCCGGATCTTTGACTGTGCATGGAAAAAGGGGGCATCTGACTTTTTAAAGAGAATGAGAATTTAGTCTGCCTATATGTAACTGCATCCTAAGTACTGAAGCAGAGAAATAGCAAAGCTCATGGCGTGCTTCACAAGTAATATACATGACTGCATAAACCTGAATAATGGATCCTCATTAATACTGGACTCTGAAATTCTCTAACTGCTCCTTAGGGTTTATGTTGATGCATTAAACTCCTTGGCTTTTGCCTTTCTTTGAGTATCACAGCAGATGGTAATTCTTCAGCCACCCTTGCCTGCTACTGAAAAATTGAACAGGATTTGGCCTTGTTAGTACTTCAGTGCTATGCCTGCAATGATCTACAGGTCACAGAAGACTAGATAGCTTTAAGGATTAGATAAATTCATAGAAGACATTTATATCACTGCTTACTAGACTGGATGCCAGGGTACCATCTCTAGGTTGGAGAGACGGGCAGGATGCTCTAGAGGCATTTTCAGGGAACTGAGAGAGCGGGTGAAGATTGTGTCTTTGTCTTCTGCTTGAGAATGTCCAGAAGCCATTAGTGGGTCACGGTGTTCTGATGTTCTTATGCTGCAGTGGGAAGCATTTATTATTGTTCTCATGAAAACCTATTGGAATGTACCCCTGCAATCACCAGAGCTTCAGTTGAGGTCATCTCTTTTTACCTAAATGGGAAGACAAGCCTGGAACCTTCCCATTACATCTGGAGACAGTAGTCATTTCTTCAGAGAGACAACATTGTGAATGGAAATGGTGCTTCTGCCTTCCACTTTTGCCCCTTGGTGTTTATATCTGTCCCTAGATATGGTGAGAGTAGATAGGTTGGTTTCATAGCATCCCCAGGAAGTCGACAACAAATTTGCAGGTATCACTTTGTTCCTGTATCCCTGGCATCTTCAGTAGCACATGCTGGGGCCAAGCTGCTTTTATTAGAGAAACTGCTTAGAAACCGTCAAATATGCATTTTCTTTAGAAGTGTTTCGGTGACCCTTTGTTGTGTAACAGTGGCAACACTAGCAACAGGATGTGAAAAGTCTGCCACAATGCCAAGGTAGTACCACTGCCCTAATTGGATGCTGACATGGCCCATGATTCATGCCTTTGATCTAGCCAGACTAGTAAGCTTTAAAAAACCATGTCCTAGTTCCAATTCAGGAAGCAACAGATAATTGTGGCTTCCACATGTGTGGAAGGAACTTGTTCATATTTTGGTTTATTCATCTGAGACTGCAGCTCCACAGCTGTGGGGTGAGGCAGCTAGGGGTAGGTGCTTCTGCATAAATGCCCTCCTCTTGCATTGCTGGGCACTTTGTAGTATCCATGACTGGTGATCTGGGTCCCTGGCATTTTGTGTCCTTGCCCCTGGGCACCTGGGGGGTTGCCATGCATGTTATGCCGCTAAATATGGAGACATGACACCCAAGACCCCTCCCCCAGGCACCCATGTGGAAAGAGAGCCTTGGTCATTCAAAAGTGGCCATATAGCAGGAAGATTCAGCAAAAGTAGCCAGAAGGCTGAAACATTCAGTTATCAAATGTTGTTTTGCCAAAGAACTCATCAAGTGATAATTAGTAATTATTCCACACAAAAGGAAATAGAAGTGTTTTTAAAAACATATTTTACATCTGGTAGTTATTAACAAATGGCAGGATGCTGGAGGTTCTGGTTCCTGTGTCGTATCTTTGTCAGATTCTGGGAGTGACCTGGAGAGGTTGTGAGTGACAATGTAACAAACAATTCAAAGCAGACCTGAAGCAAAGTGCAGCATGCAAAAGCTCTCTTTTCCCAAGGACAGTGAGTAGCCCTGTAGTTAAATCTCTGCTTCTAAAGTGAGATTGAATTGGAAGGGTGATGCAGCTGTGTATAGGAGGAGCCTGACTGATTGTCAACTCTAGTTTATCATTCAAGGGAGATTTATGCATTCATGTCATCAATATAGCAGCGTCTGGAACTCAAGAGGGTTACGCAAAATCCATCTGGGCATTCATGATTCTTTTTGGGGGTTTTTTTTGGGAGGCTGGGATGAATTCATTTGTATGAGAGCATTTTCTCACTTTACAGCATCCACTCATGCCAGTTGATCAAAGAGTTGAATCTAATGGACTGTTAAGAGTCTGTAAAAAGACTGCAAAGCTAAACAAACATTGCAACCTACTTTTGACAGAGCAGGTGTTTGACAGGAAACATGCTACGGCTTGCACATTCTGCAGCTCATGAATTCATTCAGACCACTTTTATTCATTCTTCTTAAAACCAGGAAAGCCTGGATCCAAATCTGAGCAAAAGATACTGATGATGAAAAAGTATGGTGTCTCAATGGAATTTGATAGACACTTGAGACTTGATTGTGGCAGCACAATTGCCCCTTATTCCTCAGAGGTATCCTTACCTCCACCAGCAGCAGAGTGAACTCTGGAATTTAGTGAGTCAGGTACTCCAAGTCATCGTGAACTTTGACTGACCTGGAGATTGCATAAAGCAGCCTTCACCAATCAGATCGGACTAAAGGTTTTGAACAGCAGCTCCAAGCCAGGACCTTTGATGGATGCTGTAGTCCAAACATCTTCAGCTTTGGAAATTCTGGTGTAAACGGTCAGGAACTGAGGAGTAAGGATGTGCACGAATATTCATAACAGTTGAAATTTGTATGAATTTGGCCAAATTCAGACATTGGTATTCAAATCAAATGTTGCCACATTCAAAGATTGACATCTGAATTTGAATTGACCTTCAATTCAATATATTCATATGAAGCTTTGTATGGGATATGTATGGGATTTGTATTGCATTCGTATGGGATTCATATGGGATTGAACATTTGTATCAGATTCGAATCCCACTATGTTCAAAGGGGATCTACTCAAACAAATACACATTTTCTTTCATTTCAGAGTTTAAGGTCTCTGTGTTTACTAACAACTTACTCCCTGTATTTAAGTTGAAGGTTATTACATTATGGTTGCTATTCCCAATTGGATTAGCCACAGTGATGTCCTGTACCAGGTCCTGAGCATTACTTAGGATCAAGTCCAGTAATTGAGCAATTTGGTTTATCTCCAAATTTTTAATGCATTTTTCAGCACTTAAAAGTAACTTTGTGATAACTCTAGTCATGTAAATGGTTTTCTACAGTTGTGTTGTGAAATGGCATTTTTAAATATGTGTAGCAAAAAAAAAAGGCTGAGAAGGTAGCCATGGTGAAATCTAATTTGTGTAATTAATTGCTTGCTATTGTGGCCATTTGGCACTAAACCTATTACCTGATTTTTTAGCTGAAAGATTGAAAAGATTAGTTAAGCCTGTGGCAAGCAGACATTGACAAAACTGTTGTACAGGCAAAATTAAATTTGTTAGAGTTGCTCAGAACTGAGAGGAGAAGAGTTGGCTTTTCTACCCCACTTTTCTCACCCAGTTAAGGGGAATCAAACAGCTGACAAGTCTTTCTGTTCTTCTCCCTACAATAGCCTGTGAGGTAGGTGGGCCTGTGAGAGATCAGAAGAGAGCTGTGACTAGCCTAGGTTCACCCAGCTGGCTCCATGGAGGAGGGTGGAATTGAACCCAGTATTCAGAGATAAGAGTCTGGCTCCCTAACCACTAGACCAAACTGGAGTTCCTCTCTGTCACAACAGAGTACACACTTGGGTAGCATGCTGCAAGGTGAGCCTTTATTAAGGATATTCCTGCACTTACCAGTTTTCCAGTAGAAATCTGTATTCATCAGACCTACTTCTCTGGATCATGGGAAGGTGAGAGCCAGAGTGGCAGCATCAGCGCTATTGGTGCCAATCTGGTCCTAATCTTTCAAGGCTATGAAGCTCAAGCAAGCTTCACAGTCACCCCCACCCCTCAATGGCTAGGAATGAAATAGGCTCAGGGATTAAGAAAGGTGATTTCTGGCACCATTGAATTACAGTTCCCTGTATTTCCAGATCACAGGTCTTAGTCTGGTTGTAGACATGATATATTAGGTCTCCAACAGATCAGGATTAAAGGTCTCTTAACCTGGATCTGGCTCCATCTCATGGGGCCCTCCTTGATCTGCATTATGGGGCTTTCAGTACAGAAAGCACTGTTATCAGATTGGTATTTTTTATGAATTTTCTGTCTATAGTTTAATGCACTCTCCTTGAGTGTTGTGTTATTTTCCATCACTTTGCTCACTTTCCTTAGTTATTTCCAATGTATGTTTTGATTTTGCCGGTCTAATCACTGCTTTCCATTAGTAAATGAATGCTTTTATATCCTTTAAAAGCTTTGATCATGATTGTGCTTACCCATGTATTGTCTAATCTGTGAGTCAACTCACCTATGTAAATTTCTTACTTTAAGTAAATGGTTGAGCACAAGAATTCTATTGTTTGCTAGTAAATGTGGATACTTGGAGTAGGTGTGTGTCCCAGGGAAACAGAACACTTGCCTCCATACTTTCCCCACGTTAGTGCTGCACTATGTCCCTTATATCAAAGTTCTGCAAATTTTCCCCAGTGGACTCCAAACTTTAGGTTTCACCTTAGTTTCAGGTTTTGTGTTCCTCAGAACTGGCCAATGTCTTCTGAGCTGATGCTCTTGCAGAAGATCTGTGGATACTTCTGAATGAGATCAAGAACAAAGGAATACTATAATTCAGAAGGCAAAGCTCATGGTTTGACATTTTTTTCCTTCCTTGCCTACTTCTGATTTGATTTGATTTGATTTATTCAGTTTAAGAGTCCCTTTTACAAGCCCTTTAGGCAATGTAATAAATAAAATACATTAAACAATAAATTGTGCAGTAGAATAACACAATTTATATATTGTACCATGAAACCCAGCCAAAACCATACAACAAAACAAAATGAGATACATGTCAACCAAGACTGAAATAAAGTGGCCTAAACAGATTAGAGAATTTTCTTGTCACTTAGTTTTTGAAATTGGAATTGTTGTGATAGTTTCAGGTTCTTATCCTTGGATCAAACGCTTTTCTGGAAACAGACAATGACATTGCTCCAACATGGAGGCGTTTCATGAGCTTTGCTTGCTGTACAACCATCAGAACAGCCCTCATCCTTAGTGAAAATGGCCTAGGCTCTTCTCATTCAAGATGGACAACTGCTCTGCACTGGGACAACACTAGAACCGTCTTGCTCTAACCCAGAAAGTAGATGAGAATAACTTTACTGAAAACTCTCTTCCTCCGGCCTGATCTTTGTGGCAGTGAAGGTAACTGTTGTTTGGCTGATTAAACCACAAGTGCAGACATAGTGATAGATCAGTCTGTACATAGCTGAACCCTAGCAAAACCTCTTTCCCTCTTGTCCAGATTAGTTCATGGAAGGATCTGTTCTGTGGCCAGATGAGACAGACCTGATGTTTGTCACATGCTCTCTTTTATGCCACTAGTTTTTTGTGCTGTTCTATAGTGCTAGATTAAGCCTATGTTGTGAAGTGTTTTCAAGGCTATACTGAAGCATAATGTCTTTTTTTTTTAATGAAGCAAGAAAAGTTGATTTTTTTAAAAAAAAATCTGACTTTTTAAGGGTACAAAGATTTTTTGATGATTAAATCTCACTTTGGGTATTGATTCCTTGCTCTTTAGGCCATCCAGTCTGTCTTCAGTTCAACTACAAAAGCTATGAAACTAGTTGTATGTGTAAGTGCCTGATTAATCACATTCATCATAGGCAAAGTATCTATTGTTAGTGCTCAGAAAGGAATAAACTACTAGAAACTCAAATAATGCAATGTTGTTGGTAAATTAAGCAAAATGTATTGTCTTTTCTGCAACTGGAGATTTTAAATGTTCCTGTCATTCCCTAAACTTGTACCTTATTTGAAAAGTAAAGTTAGGTGAAATATCCAAGGGCCTTTCTGCAATGGCCCTAAAAACGGCTATAGACTCACATTAAGGATAGATTAAGAACGCTTACCTTTGACCCGTCTGCATTGGAGACCTTATTAGAGCCCCTTTCCAGAGGCCGCTTCCACATTTTGGCGTGCAAGACTGGTTTCTAAAATCGATCTTGCCACCAAAATCTGACGCTAATGTAAGACCTGAAAAATTAGGTCTTAATCCAACCCTTCACCTCAGTCTGTTTTGGAAGCAGGATGCTTCTGCACACGGAGAGGCGAAGGCCGGATGCCCGGTGGCTGCCATCTTGGGGAGGGCAGAAGCAGGCTGGTTTGCCTCCTTCCACCCTCCCCCGCACGCCAACGCGTCTTTGAGGACAGGCAGAGGCGGAGGTTGCCTCCCCTCCTCCTGTCAGCAAAACCCCTTTGGCCTTTCCAGTTATGGGGCATTCCTGGCAGGAGAAGGTGAACTCCTGCCTTCGCTTGCCAGGGATCCCTGATCGCTGGAGAGGAGGGGAGGCAGTGGTGGCAGCAGCAAAACCACATTGTCACCGCTGCTGTCACCTCTTCTCCCTGGGTGGGGAGGGGGCGTAGAAGGCAGCTACCTCCATCCCCCCCACCGCCGCCACCTCCCCAGCAACGGGGCAGCCTCCTCGGGTAGGGGAATCTAGCAGCAGCAGAGGCAACTCTGCTGCCACCTGATCCCCTCCCCAGGAAGCTGCTAGCTGTCACAGAGAGAAAGCATTCACATGCTCTCCCTCTATGACAGCTGGCCCCTCCCCCTGGCCTCCCCAACTGGCCCCACAAGGGTGGGAGGCAGTTGTGTGGCTTCCCTGGGGTCCCACTTGCCCCAGAAGCCACAATTGTGACTTTCAGGGCCAGGGGAGCACATCCCGGCACCCTCAACCCACCCCGGGTCACACACAGGTGCTCGCGGCTTACCATCAGGCTGTTGCGTCGATTCAGCCTGCAGGAGGCCCGCCTTGCTGTGTGCATGCGTGTGGCTTGGCCCCTCATGCCGCATGCATGTGCACAGCACGCCAGGCCTCCTGCAGGCAGAATCTACCGGACAGCCTGCAGGTAAGCCATGAGCACGCAACCTGGGGTGGATTGGGGGTGCAGGGTGTGGGCTTCCCTGGCCCTAGAAGCCACGATCACAGCTTCTGGGGTGAGACAGACCCCAGGGAAGTCACACGACTGCCTCCCACCCTTGGGGAGCCAATCGGGGAGGCAGGGGGGGGAGTGTCTTCTGCCCTCTGGAGGATGGATTGGAATGGGTGCTGGTGTGTCTGCACAGCACCCACTTCAATCCGTCTCCGCAATCCGGCCTTGCCGCTGCCGCCCCATGCGTGTGCGGACGCACAGGGCCTCCAAGCATCTGTCCCTATTTGGGACAGATGCTCGGAAAGAACGGTTCGCCAAAAAACGGATCTTTTTAAATCCGTTTTTCGGCAGCCAGTGCAGAAAGGCACCAAATGGATTAGTTTCTGATAGAGCTAACTGTGAAAATAGTTTAACTTATACCTCCACATAACTTACAACTATTTTTAAATGCCTAAGCTGTACAAAATACCTTTCTCTTGGAACCAGAATCATAGCTATGTGAAGTGCATAAATCTAATTGACTGCGAATATGAGGAATATGTGGTTTTAATAATAACATCCTGTGAGATTCATAAAGAATTCTAGTTAAAAATGAACTTGAAACTGTTCTTTCTGTTTTTCATCTTTTTAGAAGTCATCTTGAATTAAGATAATTTCAAATATTTAGACACCCTCTGATGCATTCACGACTTTAGGGTTCAAATCTCTACGCTCTTTGGTGTCAGTGCTTCATACAAATGACTGAGCATCAGCATGTGTGTTGAGCTAGTTAAGTAATGCTGATTCAGCTATAAAGGCAGTAGGACAGATCTGAGCTTGAAGTTCTTAATGGAAAAAAAATAGTGCCCTCTATACTGTGCCAGAAGCAGGTTACAACCCAGGCTTTCTAGCTACATTTGGCATTGTAAGTTTCCCTTGCAAAATTAGTGAGACGCTGCAAAATCTGGAATGTGTGACCTTGTTTTTTAATCAAAGTTCTTCTCATCCCACCCAGTGATAAATTGCAGCTTTGTTTCTCAAACTTTCAAGAGTAAAGTTACTCTAAAAGTGTAAGCAGGTAATGAGCTCTGACAATAGTAGAGCCAAAGGCAGAGCAGTATAAAGGATGCATTCCTACTTGACTATTTTAGTCCCTGTTGGACTATTTTAATCTGGATACAGGGCTGAGTGCACATTTTGGGCTATTCCCATTTCTTTACGGTGAACCAGACTGAACCCGAATATTGCTGTTCCCACCCACCCTAGTGCAAACCCTGTAAGCCTGCCCTGTTCAATCAGCTGAGCGGAAGAGCAGACACACACAGAGCAATCACACTTTCCCCTTTTCACACCCTTCCTTTCAGATCGTATATTCCTGGTAACGTTACCTCCATCGATGTTACCAGGAAGAGCACATTTGTGCTTAAGCAGATCAGCGAAGGAACAGAGTGCAATTAGAATCTTGGTTTTGCTTTTAAAATATTTTTGCTTGATACATATGTATATTTCTGATTATTGTTAGCAGCTACTAGGAATGTATCCATTTCTAATAGCTGTAACAATCAACAGAAAGATACAAATGTATCAAGCAAAAATGTTTTAAAAGCAAAACTGCCATGAGCCATTCAGGGGAAATCCAAGCCGATCTGGGCTCTAGCACTGTGGGCATGGCAAGGGATGGGGGCCCTTTGCAGCTGTGAAATTCCACCCACATCTGGCAGGCATTGACCAGAAGGCTAGAGCTCTACCCATATAGTCCGGGAGTGTATGCATGTGGGGGGAGGGGAAGCGGACTTGGGTCAAAAAGGGGGGAAAGTCCAGTTTTCCTCAGGATGTTTTTTCTCTGCAGTTTCACTGGATAGTCCTCATAAAATCCGGGAATTAAAAAATTGAATGGGAATGCTGGATACTGAATTTGGATTCTATTCAGATTCATAAAAAATTAAATGGGAACTCTGGATACCGAATTCAGATTTAATTTGGATTGAAATGCCTATGGAATGCAGCCAAAAAGTAGAAAATAGTTGATACTTGGAGGAAGGCAAGGTTTGTTTGTTTGTTTGTTTGTTTGTTTTATCAATGTTAGTAACATCGAGTCAGGGGCAAATCCTGGTAATTACATGATGCATCAGGGCAGTTTTCTTGCTATATCCAGAAGTAGTTTGACACTTCCTTCTTATGGATAAGTGCCAAGAGCTGAACTCATCTCACTATTCCAGTGAATGAATATAAATATCTAATGTTCAAGAAAGGTTGGGAAAGAGAAGCGAAAACTGGCGGCTAATGATGATGGAATGGTCTGTTTATCCTGAAAAGCAATCAGTACTGTTCATATTGCTCTGACTAAACTCTGGCTAGAGCTTCTTGCAGAGGGGAGCAAGAGCAAGGATCACTCCTTATGAACCTAGGACCCAGTTATTGTGTGGGGATCCATTTGGGTGGATGAATGTTTTATAGGTTGAAATATTACTTCAAATTCCTTGTCTTCTTATTATTGTCATGGCCTTTCCCCCTTTGTTCGTTTCTCTTTTTTTTCATCCCTGTGCACCAGAGGTAACATCAAGCCTTCCCGGACCTTTAATATTGAGAAGGGTCTACGCCAAGAGGAGTATCATGGGCCTGGTAACATGGTAGGGGAAGGCATAGTGATGGAAAGCGGAGAGAAATAATTCAGAGAAGGCATGTTAGCTGAGCAAGAGTGAAGTCCTTACTCCTTCTGGTCTGCTTCTGGACCATCAGAATATAGAGTGTCTGTCAGACTAGTCTGGTTGTTGTTAATGAATGCCAAGTCAGTCCAAAATAATTCATCAGTCATTCATGATTTGATTGTGGATGAATGGGCTGACCTGGTATGACTTACTGAGACTTGGGCAGATGAGCTGGGAGGTTTAATACTTACCCAGTTTTGCCACCCAGGGTGCTCAAATGAGCTTGGGTGGAATCAAAAAAGTGTTCACCCAAATAATTTTTAAAGGGAGGATTTTCAGCAGGCCCACCACATAGTGAGCACTGTAGCTTTGGGATAGAACTGTTCTTGTTAATCCTTGATAGAACAGTAGATTTGTTCCCAGATTTTGCAAATAGCATCTTCAGTTAAAATCTGAAAGTAGAAGAAGGGCAAGTCTGCTGGGTTTAATACTGTCATTTTCATAGATATTTTTATTTGTTTATAGCTGTCTAATAATGAGTCATAGATACAGAAATTAAACCAATTTCTTTTATTAGTCGACAGTATAATTTAATGCTGTCTTAAACAAACATTTCTTCTACTGCATGAATTTTTGGTCTTCATTGCAATGAACAAAAGAAAAATAAAACATAATTAAGCTGCAACAACCATTATTTGAGAACTTAACTTCCTGTGCTTTTCTTATGGACTGGGTGAACATGGTATATAGTTTTTTTCTTCTCTGGGCCTCTGTTGACTCAAATCATGACTGTGGCTTTTGCAATTAATACCTCCAGGTTGGGGAGATTGGCAGGATGCCTTTGCAGGCAGTCAAGAGCAGGTGAAGGTTTTGCCTTGGTGGATCACTGCATGAGATGGGTTGTGGCTCAATCTGACATGGTTCCTCCTATATTCTCTTAACTATAGCCAGCTGTCAGTCCATGTAGACAATGACCCATGACTCAGTACATGTTTTTCTATAGAGTTATGCAAAACTGCTTAGTATGTCTTTCTCAGTAGCCTTGCAGTAGCCCAGAAGTAATTCAAAAATGCTTTCATTGTGAGACAGAACACCGTATGTGCAACAAACAATGAAGCATAGGGACATAAGGAAACACATGCAGATTTGCAATATTCACAACTACAAACAAGACAATGCAGCAGAAAACAGCCCACCCATGACCTATAGGCTGATTTTGTTTGGCTGCAGAGCAAATTTGAACATTCGAATTTCAAGCTCTATGATCTCCTTCATCTCATGCAGAAGAGAATAACAAGCATTATATCAACTCATGTTGACATTTCTGGTGATATCATCCCTTTGAACATGCAAGATTTTCTGTACTGTGTAAATGACCCCAGGATATTGCAGCCAAACATTGCAGATAATCATTATTTCATGCCATCAGGTTATTCATACAACTCTCTTTTTAAAAAATACAAAATATATCCATATCTCTCTAAAGAAATGCCACTTAAGCTTGTCACGGAACTCAAGGCCTTATTTCCAAGCAGAATGTGGGAGGAATTAGCCTCACAATGCTTATGTAAAATAAAAGTTTTTTCCCAAAAAAACTAACTAAATAAGAGAATAAAATAAATACAATTCTTTCACTGCATAATCAATTCTGGCTTTAAAAAACACGCTTAAGCAAATATACTCTCCATGAATATTATAATCCTTAAATAAAAGTCTTAACAGAATTTGAGAAATCATTAGAGAAATACTTAAGCTTCTGAAAGACCAAATGTATCTCATTTATAGATTTTTAATGGCCTATCATAGTGACCTGTCATCTCTTCAAGAGATATGGGCACTAGATATTAACAGACAAATTCAACCAGAAGAATTGTCTAAAATATGAACATATACCTGCCATTAAATAATCATTTAAAAATACTTAGCTGGTGACATTCCACTCCTGTTTGGATTTTCACTTCGGAGGGACTTTGGAGTCTCTCCGCCGGTCTCTCCAAAGAGATCAGTGCATACTTCAGAGGTGCTCCGAAGGGACTCTGGAGCGGCTTCAAAGTCTCTGCCAATCTCTTCGGAGGGACTTCGGAGGGGAGTCCACACGGTCTGCGCTAATAGTGCACGGACCACGCTGACAGCTCTGGAGCCTCTCTGAAGTCCTTGGCAATCTCTTTGGAGGGATTTTGGAGTCATTTCAAAATGATTTTGAAATGATTCTGAAGTCCCTCCGAAGCTGGGGCTTTGGAGATCGCACCCCCTCTCCCCAGAGACACCTGGGGTGACGGACCACCCCCTTGGGGGTTGATCCGGATCCCCCACATGGGTGCAAAGGTGTTTCCATGGTAGGGGGGTTAGCACCCATTGCTAATGGGTGCTACACCTCATGTGGAAACACTTTGGGCGCATACCCATTATAAGCTTACTCCAGTTTCCTTAAACCGAAATAATAGAACCAGATGCAAACACGAATTTGCCTGTTCCCATTACTTTCAGCTTAATCACATTCAATCCGGATTCTGAGGATCGTACGTGGCGTACGTGACTCAAGGGGGGACTCAAGTGGCTGCTTTCTAAAAGCCGCTTTTCGGGGCTGCCCTGCCCTCTTTCTCCTGGCATGAATGCGCCACCCATAAGGAACCCCTTCAGGGAGCCTGGCTGGGTGGCTGCTGCTTGCCTAGATGGAAGAAAAACGGCAGCGGAGAGCCAGCAATTCTTCCCCCTCCTCTCCTCATTGCTCAGGGCACGCAGCACCAACTCAAGCGCCCTTCACAGCCACAGTCTTTAAAACAGAACCTCCAGCTGCTTTCCTCCCTCCCTTTCCCTTTCTAAAGGTCAGAACTCTCAGAATTGCGCAAATTTGCAACATTGTTATAAGGTGTGAAGTGGGTAGATTGCTACAGTGTAGCTTTAAGGAGTGGATTTTTATAGTGGCTGTTTTGAGGGATGGATTTTTTTCAATAAAATCACTATCTTTGGGAGCAAGCTATTGGGGGAGGGAAACCCTAAACACGGATTCTCATCCCTTAACACCGTACGGTCCCCACAGTAAAAAATGTGTAAAACATTTCAAGTGCAGGAACCAGAGTGAGACCTGTTGAAATGAGGATTAACATTTACAATGTTTTGGGTGATTTAACACATGGAAAGCGTGTTAAGCCAAACTGACGTGGGGTGTGCCAGGATTGAAAACGGGTTGAAATCGAAATAAGGTTGTAATGGGGATGCGGCCATTGGGTGCTTCCCTTAATCCGGATCTACTAGATCCAGATTAAGGAATGTACCCATTCCTTAGATCCTCATTTAGATCTGGATCTTCTTAGATCTGGATCTAAGGGCTGCAGTGGAAAAACACCCCTAGCCACCTCTTGGTATTGGCTGGAGAACTTGGGACTGGAACCACAGCAAGAAGCCCCAGCTTCTCTGAGGATAATAGGAACCAGCATTTTAAAAATAGAATTCAGGTAATGGTTTATCACAAACACTGGCTTCCATAGTGTTGGCATATAGCTTCAATGGAGACAGGAACTAAAACAAAAAGGTATCAATTTAAAGCTCATCCAGATTGTTATCTTATTTGGTACAATTTCTTCCACTATATTCACATGACCTTTTCTGCTGTAGTTTTGAATAGCTACTCTGTCTGAAATGCACATCCTTTTCTGCACTTACTGGGCCTTAATCCAGTTCAGTGGGTCCAGAATAGCCTGATCCACTGACCAGGATTATGGGGAGGTGTGGCCTGGAGCAGCACTGATCTAGATCACCCAATTCATGTCTGCACCCCACAACTCCGAAGACTAAGAATTAACATGCCCAGAATTGGGACCTGCGGGGGTGGGGGGGTCTTTTCAGTAGTGTGCCATACTGCATGGCTGAAAAACACCCCCTGGTAAACCCAGAACATGGACGTGTGTGCCTTCTGCACACCTCCTATGTTCCAGGTCAGGGTCCTGGTCCCTCTGGTAGATTAAATCTGAATTAAAGGCCTTTTAATCTGGATTAGGCATTCTTGATCCACATTAACATGCAGATGGGAGACCCAGAATATTTACTACACAGACCCTTAATATGGGTTAAGGTACTATGCAGAAAGGGCCCTAGATTCCTTTTTGATCAAATATATGAAGGGCCAAAATTTTGAAGTGCCAAAGATGAGTTCATAGAAAGGCACTTTCCCACTGTTCTCTGACACATTATATCACTGGAGAACAAACAAAATAAACTCAGTGTATCAGTCATCTTAGTTCACTACACATGCCTAAATATAAAAATTCTACAAGCTATCATTCTTGAAACTACCATCATTTTTCAAAGACACCTTGCTGATTCCTGTATCCTTGCTTAGGATTTGAATTTAAAATGATACAAAATGTCTGTTGTTACATATGAGTAGCCTGATGATGATGATGATGATGATGACAAGTTATATTGGAAGTTAGACTTTGTCTACACCCCCTCTCAGTTGTCTACATTAGTTTCCTGAGTTGTGGCAGTGAATACACATCTGGAATTCTGTAGGGAATTACTACAATTGGACCAGATGTGCACTGCCATCCTGGGTCCTCAGAGAAATGGATGCTGCTGTTTGAGCCTCAGAGTCTTCACCCAAGCATACTAATAGGAGTGAAAAGGAAACTCTGCTGGCAGATGATAAGGGAGTCATTGATGTCAACTTTGCCTAGTTTACTCCCATGGTGGCCTCACAGTACTGAGGAGCTGAATGGAAGTTGGACCATTTGCCCGCCTATCCGTCTCATTACCATGATGGTCTTGAGGAGGGCTGCATTCAGACCATGTTTACTTATTCTGCTTTTTTGGATGTTTTGGAATAAAATGTGAGATATCCATGCTTTGTTCCAAAATATCCACATATTGCAAAATAGGTTCTCCAAGCTCAGTGTTCCATTTACAGATATTTGGCAACCCATCTAGGTAACATTTTCAGTGAAATAGTTCACTTGTAGTTGGTGATGGACAATACAGTACTATAGTGCTATGGGCAATATAATACTATCTTGTGCTGAATTTTCCCAGCACTTACTTAAAGAATCTCCATGCTTTGTTCTGGAATATTTAAATAATAGCAGAATATGTAAGCAAGGTTAACAGTCAATCAAGTTTTCAATTTTTAAAAATTTCTTTTGGTTCCATTTATAATAAATGTGTAATCCAGTGAGCTTAAAACAAACAATATTTGAAACAAACTTGAAAATCAAGAGGTGTATATGGACATATGTAGGCTTTCATGGTTGGATTCAATCTCATTTGTAGCAGTTCGGGAGCTATTACATTGAGTTCCAGGTTTCTTCTGAGAACCTAAGGTTTTGGATATAGCTTTCAGAACCTCAAAAGATGGATATTGCAGCTATATCCAAAAGCGTCGGTTCTCAGAAGAAACCTGGAACATGGCCCACAGCCCAAAACTTCTACAAAGGAGAAGAGGTGAGTGTATGTACGGACATAATGTTTGTATGTATAACTGGTCACCTCAGTACAGATGAATGGTCCCCTCAATACAGATGCATGTGTGTGCACTCACACACACATATACAGGCATTTTATGCTATTCTAGCAATAGATTTTTCTGAAGATGTGTCTATTGAGATGAAGAGAAAGGAATCAATATTCTGCTCTGGGCTACCAATCGGGTCAGAGTAGGCTGACTTGACATGCATGGAGACAGACCGAGGTCTTGCTGTGTGTTCACCTATAACCCAAGGCTACAGAAAGTGAGTTGTAATCTTTCATCTGCTCCAAGACAGATGTCTCACTTGTCCATCAAGCGGAGTTTCTGAGAATGTGTATTAAGACAGACTGTCATTAGGATACAGGTCAGTAAGCAGTGAGCAGTTCACTACAGCAGACAGCAGAAGCATGGCAGAGAAGGAAGACTGTCAAGTGCACTCTGTCTGTTTGCTTCTAATGCAAGAAGGAAAATAAGCCCAATTACCTGGGCCAATAGTTCTTATTTCCATTGCATCTTTTGTCAAATTCTGTAGAGTACAAAGCATGCAAAGGACATTAACAGAGAGCAAACATAGTAGGACGTTGGAGATGGGTTGCTTATCCCAGACCGTAGCATCCAGCTCTGGTCTGGAATACACAGCGCAATACATAACAACTGAATTGTTGGAGCCGTCTTAGAGAAAAGTATGAATGGTATAAATAGTAATCAGGTTATTTATTTATTATTTATTTATATTCATTTATTAGCTACACTACAATAGTTTAACATTTAATAACACAAATGTAATGAATAAATGAATGAGGCTGAGCTGTATCTAGCTAAGTAAACGGCCCCCACGAGACTTAGATCAGGAGCACAAACTGAAGCCATCCAGTTTTTTCTGGGCCACATCTTCCAAGAGTCCCTGAATCAGGCACAGAATGCTGGGAGTAGAATAATGGGAATTGTAGTTCAGGATCAAACTTCAGTTTGAGACTCCTTTTCTGGAAAAGTCCTGGATAAATGGCATTTGTATGTACTTTTTTTAAAGCCTCAATTCTGTAGTGGCCATTATACTGGACCAGCAAGCAAAATAGGAGCCTCCCTTCCATACCCATAGACAACACCAGGATGCCCAAAATGGCATCCTGTCTGGTCTACTGCTAAACCCCTTTTTCAAGGTCTACTGGCATAGTAGGGGGTGATATACTGACCATGAAGGCATGCAGATGCCATAGTTCCATGGTCTGGTATACCACAGGGGAACCCATTTCAGCTGTACAACAAGGCACACCACCAAAATGGGTCTCTTACTTGCTCCAAAGGCCAGGAACATTTATTCCTGGCCTTTGGAGAATTTGGAGAGGCATGGGGGATGGTGTGAAATAGGCAGTCCTCACGCAGATGTCAGGAGTAATCCCTCTCAGCTTGAGATGGGTTGCTTATCCCAGACCATAGCATCCAGCTCTGGTCTGGAATACTGGAAGCAAGTGAATACTGCCTACGTTTCAGAAGCATTTTCTTACTAGAAGCCCTCAGAAACTGCTATGGCCTCAGAAGCAACACATGAGAAATATCTTGAATCTTGGCCAAAGAATACATATTTAATTAATGCTTCCATTGGATACAGTACCTTCATTTTATTGAAAATGTCTAATATAGTCATAATAGCCTATTGGCAGTGTACTCAGAAGAATGCAGGGGAGAAAATGTAATTAAGGAGATTAATCTTCCCACAAATAGCTTTGTACTTGGCCATGTCCTCTGGGAACACTTTAGTCAGCTTTTGAATCAATAGTCTCTTGAAGTCTTTCGTGATGTTAATTTTGATTTATTTTTTTTTAAGCTAGTGGTCATTCCAAACATTCTTTAGTATAAAGTTGGGGATTGTGGCCTTGATGTATATATTCAAAGACTTCTAAAGACACACTAATATCTTGAAACTACTGTCAAAACTAGTCAATATCTTGCAGATCACTATCCCTAAAATTCAGGCTGAGGTCACACCTTCACTTTAAACCTTCTTCAGGTCTGACTGCTCAAACCTTTTCATTTCTATCCATTTTATTTGTGGACTTCCCATTCAGGAAAGTCCAAATGGAGGATGGAAAGTCCACAAACAAAAGGGATAGAAATGAAAAAGTATGAGTCGTCAGACTTGAAGAACGCTTAAAGCGAAAGTGTGACTAAGGCCTCAGTTTCTGGTTGGGGCCTGCTTAGCTGCTTGGTTGGAAGTCACTGGCAATGGTTTCCAAGTGCTGGATATTCTCCTCAAAAGTCTTCAGATGCTTCTCTAGAGAATCAAATTCTCTGCCACCACACAATCTATAGGCATAGTGGATGAAGAATTTCACTAGCAATCAGTTTGTGTGTAAGTAAAATCAATAAAATTTCCATAAGAAGTGCTGACGGCCAGTGCCACATCCAAATGTGGGGTTCTATCCTAGATTCTTCTGAAAGGAAAGATGGCTCTAGAATAGAGGTAATTGCTGTGATTCACACTTAACCAGCACTTAGGGAAGTTCTGGTGAGGTTTGGGATAGATCTGGCATCCCAAAGCGCGAACACTGGATCTATCTCCTATCTTCACTGCCCTGAGGTGAGGGAGAGACCCTGTTCACATGTACCCTCTAGTGAGCATAGGACTGCTCCCTGGGTAAGCGTTTCCACATGACA
This sequence comes from Aspidoscelis tigris stejnegeri, assembly GCA_023333525.1. Lineage (NCBI taxonomy): Eukaryota > Metazoa > Chordata > Lepidosauria > Squamata > Teiidae > Aspidoscelis > Aspidoscelis tigris. Next base: position 44,009,326 of record JALMGA010000003.1, on the reverse strand, counting down.
ATGCTAATGATGCCTTCCTGGAGCTCACAGACTCCTCCCTGTTCCTATGAATAGTTAAAATGCTGCCCATTACTTGACACTCTTAGGCAGTCGTATTCACATCTTCCAAATGTGACACTATTGAATGGGCATAGTAGTGTGGCATGATCACCATAGTAATGTCTGGGTGCATGCCAGCTGTTGCTACAGCCATTACTACAGATTCATCCTGCACTTTATCAACCCTCAAAGTGCAGATGGCTCACACTGGGTTTGATCTTCACTTGCCCATACCATTTGGTTCAAGATAACTTGTCCTCATACTACTTATGTGGACCAAAAACTGGTACAGTATTTATGTGTTCCCTTCTTGATTCCATTGAAGGGCAATTCTGCACTAGCCAATATACTGGACACCACGCATACTAGGCAAACTCCCTTCCACATGTTGGTTTAGTCTGAGGCAGATCATGAGTGAAGCCTCCCTTAGGCCACACTAGCATGTGGGAAGGTGGTTCCTGGTAAACTTGTTCATCCAGTAGCACAGCCAATGCAGGATTGTTCAAAGTTTTCTTCAGAGCAAGATTTTGACATTTCTTTATTTAGTGGCAACCTCTGCTTTATGGAAATATGTAACTGGTCAGATAGATTTGGTTGATCCTTTAGTTTAATCTTTGCATTTTTAAAATATAGGTTTTCACAGTTGCTTGATATGGTAAGCAATTTCTTTGTGCCACTTAATTTTTTTAAACCTACAACAGGTTTTTGAGCAGCTAATGTCTTTTTGCTTTAGTGACTTGCTGTGTTTCTCTGTCATCCTCTTGGGGAACATTCAGACCACAGCTGCGCCTTCTTCCTGGCATGATTAATCTTGAAAAGTTGAAGCTCACCATATTGATTTCCAGCGCGGCTGCTTGCAATTGACAGTGCTGTGTCACCCAAAATGTTCTAAATCACTGCCAATGCCAGCTTTTGACGCAAGGGAGCTAAGATATCTAACTTTAATAAGTGGGAGCTTCACAATAGAGAAAGTGCATAGGTTTATGGGAATGCTTCACAAATTATTGTTGGGCATGGCCCAAATGTTCTCATATCAGGTGACAAAAGGCATGGTTTAGTCACTGCTGAATCCATTTATTATCTGAGACACTTTCATCTCTCTCCATCTCCAGATACATAATTCATAGCAATGCAGTCTGGAGAAAATGTCCTGAGCTTGTAAACTGATGTCATAGATCACTGCAGTACTCATCAGTAGTTAATATAACAGACAGTTACACTTTAGGTCATTTCTGCACTTCCTCTTGGTACTCAGGCCAGGGCGGATGAACTGCCTTGTCTACACAACCTGTCCGTGGCACCCCTGTTGCGCTACTGAAATGGACCCTCTGCATACCAGAAGAGGGGGCTGTGTGCCTTTTGCGCAAGTCATACTATTCCAGGATAAGGTAAATGTAGGGATGTACACAAATATTCCTCACATTGAAAATTCTTATGAATTTGTTTGAATTCAAACATTCAAATTCAAATCAGATGTTGGTGAAATCGAAGAGTGTCATTTGAATGCAAATAAAATGCTTCTATGCATGCAAGCTGTTTGGCAAACTTTGGGCACTGTTTGGGCATGCATGGGCCAGGCATAGGACCAGGAATGCATCTCGGGCATTCCCATGGCATTCCTGGCAAGGCGGGACAGGTACGGTTTCGGCGCGGACGCAGGCATCCCCATGAGAAATGTGCAGAACCCTGGCACGGGGGATCAGTGCCCCCTGCTCTTCGCTCCCTCTCCCCTCATTGGAAGCCAGATTGCCTTGTCTCCCAGTTTGCAAGGCACAGGTGGGTAAGGAAGGGTTTGATTTAGCTAAGTGCACTCAGCTGAGCAAGATCTGTCAAGCAAGCTGTCAAGCAAAAGAGCACATCTCCAGTAAAGTAAGGGGAAAAAAGAGCCACGGCTTCAGCCGCTTTCTTAGGCTTCCGTGTTCTCCCTTTTCCAGGGTGGCAACCTTATTGCCACCCTGGAGACGGGAGAACACCGCAGCCTCCCCCCCCTTCACGATCTGGGCAAGAAAAGGTGTTATTTCACTTCAGAAGTAAAACCAGAAGTGGAATAAAGCCTTTTCCTGCCCAGATCATGAAGGAGGGAGGCAGAGGATTCAGTGTTCTCACTTTTCCAGAGGGGCAATAAAGTTGCCACCGCGGAAAAGGGAGAACACTGAAGCCTCTGAAGACCCTAAAAGCGGCTGAACCCGTGGCTGTTTTCCCCCCTTATTTTACTGGATATGCACTCCTTTGCTTCACAGCTTGCTTGACAGATCTTGCTCAGCTGAGTGCACTCAGCTAAATCAAGCCCTTCCTTACCCACCAGTGCCTTGCAAACTGGGAGATAAGGCAAGGAGTGTGAGTCTATGGTTTCAAACTCCCATTCAGCCATGAAGGGTCATTTGGTGCTGTTAAGTCAAAACTGAGCCAACCACTGTCTCACCGTAACAAGCTACACAGGATTGCTGTGGGGATAAAATGGAGGAAAATAGAATGTTGAGTACTGCCTCAGGCCTGTTGGAAGATAGGCAGAACGTAAATAACATGAAATTAATTCATTAACTTTAACTCACAATAAAATTGTGTGACTGCTATGTATGAATGTAATTAGTGCCTCAAAATGTTATGCAAATGAGTGTTGATTTTCCTAACATTGTGTGATATATTTATTTTATTAACTATTTGAGTATTTCTATCTCACCCTTACCCAAGATCCTGTGGTAAGATGTAGTGCAAGAGAATTTAGTCTTACATCCATTTGGCCTGCTAGGCTTCCGTTGAATGTCGCCAAAGGATTACTTGGGCAGCAGGTTGAAAATGGCATTCAGTGTTTGTCATACAAATCACTGTCACTTATCCTTGTGAATAATTCAGCTTCCTTTGAAATGTTTGCATGACTCTTGTTATCCCATCCACAGAGAAGCTTAGCCTAAGAGGAAATAGCCAGATGGGCTTATGCTGTAACGGCTGCTTGGAGAAATTGGGATTGTTGTAGCAGAATTAAGTGTCATAGCAGGGGGGAAGATGATGAGGTACTTACAAAAGTGAAGCCTTTCCGGAATCTACGTAGCCTAATCTGCTGTACACCGTCTGCCATTAGTTAATCCTCCTTTACCTTATGTTCTCTCTTTAGGGATTCTCCAGCTCACGTGAACCTTAACCTGCGTTATTTATTTATTTAAGACATTTTTATACTGCTTTCTATTTTAAAAAATTTCCAAGTGGTTTACAAAATTTTGTCGTATTGTACAGCAAGTACCTCCCAAAATGCTGTTCCCAAGCCATTTTTAGATGTATGCCCCCCCCCCAAAAAGCACTGCCCATGTTGTCTGGAACTGATGTGAGCTGAGTTCAGAATTTACCAGGTATCTAGTCTGGGAAAGATTGAATATGGGTTCCTGTATTTGTATCATTGCAGTTTAATAATAATAATAATAATAATAATAATAATAATAATAATAATAATAATAATAATAATAATAATAATAATAATAATAATAGTATTTAATAGTAATAGTATTTAATAGTAATAGTATTTAATAGTAATAGTAATAGTATTTAATAGTAATAGTAAATAGAATATTCCTGCTGAAAGTGAAATAGATATTACAGAAGCATAAATGCCATATCAATCCATAGAGTCAAGGGAACTTTTCACACTTTTGTTAGGTGGAAAGGCCAGAGAGCTTCTGCCATGCATCAGGCATCCACACTTTGAGATTCCAGATATCTCCCAAACTATCCACCAATCCCCTGCCTGCCAGGTAAATAAGATTACTGCTATAGTAGTGGCAATGGCATCACCATGGCAATGGTGGCAACAGACATGCACTCTGCCACCCCATAGTAATTCTAATGGATGAAGCAACCCTACTCCTGAGTAGACAGCAGGAATAGTTTTTGAGACGAAATCACACCCTTGCTTAATGGATAGGGGGTCGAGAATGACAATTAAGCTCTCCCTCCTTTCCCCTTTCCCTACGGTATCTTTTTAAAAATTCATCAGGGAAAGTTTGCAGGAGAAGGGAAAGGACAGCCAACATGTTTCTTTCAATACCCCCTCTCTCCTTCATTGCTGGTAACAGTCACTGAACAGCTGTGCAGACAACTAACTGGGAATCCATCTGGCTGGGTTTCCCTTAGCCCAAGGTCAATCTGCTGCAGTGCAGAAGAGGCCACAATTTTATCTTTTTAATCAAGAACAGCCATGCCCAGACAGGATAGTGTATGCCTAGTGTATTTATACTTGATGCAAATCTAGCTAAAGTGGCCAGTTTTGCATGCATCAAATCAGTAGAATTAATATGTAAAAAATAACCCCCAAGTGCATCCTCAAAATCTTCTCTAAGGTTTATGTTATTTATTTATTTATTTATATTTATTTATTATTTGTATTTCTACCCCACCTTATACCTAAAGGTCTTGGGGCGGGTAACAACATTTACAACAATGTTTCTAGGTTTCTTGGTCTTAGAACAGTGATGGTGAACCTTTTGAGTTCAGTGTGTCAAAATTCGCAAGAAAACCTCGCTTAACTCAGGTGCTGTGTCACATCTAGAAATATCCATAATTTTGTGAGATTTGTAGCTCTAGTAAAAAAGTTATATTTTTGATATATGTATTTTATTAAAAGCAAAATCAAATAATTCTTTACATTAGTGACTTTTGTTGCTAAATCTTCAATTGAAAGTTGGTATTTCATACACTTCAAGAACAAGCAAGCACTACACACCCAGGTGCCAGGGTGACCATGTGTGTCAGCCAAAAGGGCTTGGTGTGTCACCTGTGACACGCGTGTCATAGGTTGGCCATCACCGTCTTAGAACCATGTTGTGGCTCTGATACACAGAGAATAAGGCTGCCTCCAAACATGCCTCTTGCTCCATCTTAAATGTGAAGCTCCTTGCGGTCCTTCAAACTGGAGGACCGAAAGCTTCGCATTTAAGGTGCAGCTGCTACCTGTGTCACCAGCAGCAGCACAAGAAAGGCAGGTAAGCACACAGTTATCCAGCATCTTTTTACTTCGTGCGTGCGTGCGTGCGTGCGTGCGTGCGTGCGTGCGTGCGTGCGTGCGTGTGTGTGTGTGTGTGTGTGTGTGTGTGTGTGTGTGTGTGTGCCAGGCTCCTATTACGTGGGACGGAAGCCCCAAACTTACTTCACTGCTTCTGTCCCAGTCTGGAGGCACACGAGCAAATGGAATAACTTTTGGGAACGATATTCCAGCCTTAAAACAAGCAGAGAATGAAATTCACATATTGTATTTAAAGATCATTGCAGTATGCAGCTGTACTTAGCTGCCTGTTATATACCTTTTCATAAGTGAAGTTCAAATCCAGATCTTTGAAAGTCTAAAACCAGCTTTCTATGAATCTTTATTTTCCTAACATAAAAAAGGTTCTTCTTAGCTCAGAGCTGGGGAGGACCCAAAATTACTCTTCCTGTGTTACTAAGAATTACTCTTATTACTGCACTTGTCAGAGCTGGCTGCTACTCACATCAGCCTTAATTCCTTTGAACATCAAACATTAGATCCTTTTCCCTAATGCAGCATTACAAGATCTTTGCATTCCATAAAAATAAAAATTAAAGAATTCTTTGCCCAGCAATGACTCATATGAGGAGTCAGAGGATTTGCAGTTTAGACTAATATAAGTGCCTGTTTTCTCGGTTGTTCCTAGAGTTCCTGAGCCTAAGCAGCCTTCCTGAATAATTTCTTTCTATTCAGATCACAGAAATGTGAGAAAATGTAATACAGCATCCAAAATGCAATTGAGGGTTGTAGAGTCATTGGGCAGCAATCAACCAAATGCAATATGATTACAGTTTGAAATCCTTTCTTCACACTTATTTCTGCCTCATTATTCTTGCCTGTGTACAGTATTACCATTATTATTTAATTACAAAGTACAGTGCTTTAGAAATTTGCTGAATTTAACAACAAGGGGAATTGGAATAGTTATCTCTGTATCTCTGTCCATGAGTGTGGGACAAACTATTAAATAGCCAAAGTGGCCCCCAAATCTTTGGTTGCCTCATAACATTAATACAGGATTTGTACAGGATCATTAAGCAAAAAAACAATGCTTAATATTTGGTTCTCCCCCTCACTGATTCTTAGATATTCTTTACATCTTCCTGGTAACAAGAAATCCTAAGATAAGAATTGAAAGCTGAATCTCCGCTTGGTGACTGAGGTAGTTCCATAGCAGGCACTTGGGGGACGGATTACAATTCACTGCTAAAAAATATCCCTCTGCATCTGAGTTTGGAGGTATAATTTTCAGCTGCAGTCAGAAGCACTTTTGTTCAGGGCAACCAATCATGTCCTGAAAAAATGGCACCTCCGTCAACAAGTGTGTCCAGAAATGGGCCAGCGTGATCGCTGCAAGGTGCCTCTAAGGTGTGGAAATGCAACAGCAAAAGTTGCTTTTCTGGGCTCCTACACAAGTAAGAGGAGATGTAGCCAGAGATTCCCTTTCCACCAATTCTGTGTTGTATAATTAGAAGCTTGAGGAGCCTCTCCTGAGCCTCTATAGGTCAAGCTTCCTCTCTTTGGACTTTTTGGACCAAGAGTTCATTAGAATTTTTAAAATCCAAACATGTGATCATGTTTAAATTCCAAACATGTGAATAGAAACATAGACTGGTTCCACCCAGATCCTCTCTGACGATTCCTCTCCAAGATTGTGCTGTTACTAATAACATCATTTAAGAACACCTACATGCATGCCAATCCAACGTCTATTGCAGGAATGAATGAATGAAGCCTATATGAAAGTCTTCAGCGACATTGCTATTACCTCCATTCTACTCTTCCATTTCATATTGCTGCTGACCACAGTTTGGGGTAGTAGATACTATATGCAAAGCCTCTTCCAGGTCCACTGGCTGAGTTACTCAGAAAAAGTTCTCAGCAGGTAGTTACCTGGAAATGAGGCATACACCAAAGCAGATGATACTAATTCCACCCATGATACCCCAGAAACTGGATCAGTGGGCCCAATTATTCTTGACACACTGATCTGGATCTACAAAAAAGGTAACTGCAAAAAGGGCCTTGGATTCATCTTACCCTGGGAAATAACTAAGCTGATCCTGCTTGGAGCAGAGATGAATTGGACAATTACTAATAATTTTACCTTTTGATATTTTTACTACAGGTCCCTCCCCTTTTTGCAAATCTGCCTTAGACCCTAGTGTAAGAGTGGATTCCCTTTTTTACTTTTAAAACAAACTTTTTTTTTTGTATGAGAAAAGGAATGTTGGCTTTGCAGAAGCCCCAGTTGATAGCAAGGGCAAACTAATGGTTAGATGTGGGGTTAAGGTGTGTTGGGCGCATTGATTAGAGATCCAGAGGGAAATTCATTAGAAAAGTACTTAGCCTGATGCTCCACTGCTCCCCAGCTGCTACAATGAAAGTTTCATCACAATCTTGAAGAATTGACTTTTTCCCAGGATTCTCTTAATAGTGTCTGCCAAATGGTTAACTTTCCCCTTGGTTCCCCTACACTGACAAAGCCTTTTCCCTATCTCTCTGTACTTCTCCCTGGCTGTCAAAAGCCCAAATCTCCAGTTATTATTTGTCTGTGCTGTTGCTCTCCACTAGAGTGGCTGACACTATTTTAACTAATTCCCACCATTGACATTATACTGTGAATACAAAGTAATTGTGTTTGCCTCCTTTTAACAGTAATAATTGGCCTGGTTAATTCCTCCTCCCAGGGTATAAACTATCAGTTGCATGTCTCTCAGACTCAACTTTTAATTCTTAACCGTCCCGCTCATGAGACCTCAAAATACATGTATCCAAAGGAGTTCTTATGATGCGTAGGAAAGTATCAGACTAGAGGTTTACTTGATGTTGAACATTTCAGGATGGGACTTCACTGTTCACTGAATTAATGTTAATAGCATCTCCCTGGTTAGTGTAAGTTAATGTAGAGAGTTCGATACAGAATTTCTTTGGATTGGACTTGATGGGCTTTCTTCTAATTAGTCACTGCAGAATTTGTTAGCTGAATATGTACTTTCTCAGTTATGTGTATCGTGTAGTCAAAGTCTGGGTTCAATATTATTGAGTTAGCAGTTATCATATTATGCTGGTTGTCTTACATTTAGAACATGCCTAGCAATCCCCTTCTAAGAAATGTGCTGGCTTTTCAGAGCTAGCATAGCAAGAATAAAGGCTTCTTCCAAATATACAGTACATCATTTTTTTATTTCCTGATACGTGTTCTGGCATGGAACACATCACTTATTTCTACCCCAAATTACCTAGAATCTATGTTATCTTGGCACATCCCAGAAATTTGCAGTCAGTAGATAAAGCATTGCTGGCCATCTCTCCAACACCTACCATGTCTTCCAGGTTATGGGCTTTCCAGAATCTGGTCCCTCAGCTGTGGAATTCCCTGCCACTATTATTGCTTTTTTTCTGAAGCCTTTAAAAACCTTCCTTTTTAACTTCTCAGGTTGACTATTAAACCTGTACTCTTATTAAGATATACATTTTAATTCTTAGTATTGCTTTTGTTTATATGTATTTTAATGTTTTATGATTGTATAATATTGCCATGGGGGCTTTGTATTTTATATTTTGTACCACCCTTTGGTGGAAAGGGCACAATAAATAAATAAATAAATAAACAAACAAACAAATAAATTATTATTATTATTATTATTATTATTATTATTATTATTATTATTATTATTACCACCCTCCTCTGTAAAATGTGACATCCTAGGTAGATTGCGTTGCTTTGTTTATAGATTACACTGTATTGATTTCTATGACCTAATAATTTGTACAATGGATCCCTACTTTTTTTTTCACTACTTTTAAAAATTTAATCTTACAGCCCATCCCTTCAGACTTAAAAGTGCAAGTATAACTCCAGGCTGCATGCAGAGAGATTTTTGCCCCTGCTTTAGAGACATTGGGATTAACTTCAGTTATCTTAAAGCTATGCTCCCTTTCAGTTATGTATGCAATATGTTAACAGCAGTGTTCAGTTACCCAGTGGCATGGATTTAATGACACAGGCTATTAAAAAAAAATACAGCCAGACTGGCTGCTGTGTGCAATCTATTGAGAAGGAGTTTAGGTTAAAGCAAGCTTTAGGGAGAAGTATTTGTGGATAAAATGTCTACAGACCATGAATATTAATCTGTATTCTAAAAGACAAGGTAATTACCTAGTCAATAGTTTCTACCATGTTTGCACGTTTCTTTCCTATTAACACATTTTCTAATATACAGACATTTATACTTATGAGTAGCTCCAATAAATAATTTGACAAAATAGAGATAATTTTAAAATTGCATTTTTCTGTTTTGAGTTAATATCCTTTTTGCCTATCTTACATCCAGCCTCTAAGTAATTTAAAAGCTGTTTCCCAAACCTAAAGAAAAGGATTTTTCCCACATGAAGTTGATACTTCTTTGTCAGAAAACATGCTAGGCAATGCAGTGTAATCAAGCTTATATTTACTGGAGAAGGGGCCCCAAATCTATACCCTGCCTGCATAAAAACCTGCCTTTTTTACTGCTTTTCTCTCCTGTAAGGAACCTGTATATTTGGGTAACATATGGATTTTGTATTTTCAAAACCTGGAAGGAGCCATTGTATTTTTTATTAATCCTACCAGTGGTAGCATCCCAGTTTTGCATATACTTTGTTTGCAGATGGATTTTATTCTGGCATCAACTAGCTATACATTGGGCAGAGATCCTAATTCTAATAGTTGGAAATGTGTTCCTTTTTAAGCTTTTTGTGTACCCAACTTGCTGCTTCCCTTGCTCTTCTCATGTGATGCTTAGAGCGGTTAGGGTTCATTAAGACAGCAGAGCAGAAGACCACTTGCCACATTCAGAGATTCACTTCCAGCTGCCCAAATTAGAGTGCAGGAGAAAATGCAAATATCAGGATAGATATATGGGCAGCTACTATTACAGCAAACAACAAGAAGGGCATGAAAGATTTCAAGGATCATCTGATGATGAGTACTCCAGTGATGATGGATTGCCTCCAGGCACAGCAACATCTTCTCATTCTTGTCTCTAATAATCTGTCTAACTGATGCCAAGTAAAAGAAAGGGAAATAAAAGACTATAGGGAAAACTCTTCTTTCTGATCTTTCTGAAATAGGCTGGAGGTAACCTTCCAAAAAATTTTTCATTCTTTGCTGTCTATGATTGCAGGTAATCTTTTTTGTCCAAAATATTTAATTTTATAATTTATAACTTTTTTTTAGCATTTGTAATTTATGTAATTTATGTATGACATGTGAGATGCCTTAATGATTTTCAGCTTCAAATGTAAGATTACTACTTTCCTGGGAAAAAACAGCAAGTAAGATAGACTTGGGCTGCGTTCACACCAAAGTTTTGATCCAGCTTCAGTGCACTTTGGACTGATGTACCAGCCTGTACAGAATCACCCTGAATGGGTCTGTTATGAAATCAGAAGCTGGAACAATCCCAGTATTTTTCTATCTTAAATCTGGCTGCCAATTTGCTACCGAGCCAAATTTAATTTATAAGGTCCTAAATGACTTGGCCACAAATATCTGAAGGAACACCTACTGCCATACCTACCTGCCTGTGCCTTAACATCTGGAGGGGAGGCCTTCCTATTTATACCACCACCTTCAGTAACAAAAGGGGCGGGCACCCAGGAGAGGGCCTTCTCAGTGGTGGCTCCTAGGCTATGGAATGGTCTCCCCTTTGAGCTGCGTCCATCATCTTCACTGTATACATTTAGGAAGGCAGTGAAGGCGCACCTCTTTGACCTGGCCTTTGGTTAAATGGGGATACACTTCCCCCTTCCCACTTGCAGACATTGTTGCTTTAATATATACTGTTATTATTTTAATATGTTTGCTTTTAAAATTTGTACCTACCCTGAGACCTCTGGATATAGGGTGAGATAGAAATGCAAATAATAAATAAATAATTGAAGTACAGCAGGAGACATTCTCACAGAATATATGCTTCACTTCTAGTGGTTGGCATAGGTGTACGTCCTGATGCCAAGGGAAGGTATGGTTCAACAAAGACAATAGAACTGAAAATGTAACACAGCACACACAATCTGCAGTGTGGGCAAAATATACAGGCCTACCACTGAAACTGGTGATCTGGTAATCACAGATCCACTCATCTGTGATTGACTGGATCAGCTTCCCCACCCCCACCATCATGCCCTCCTAGGTAGCTGGCTCTTTCAGGTATCACAGGAAATGTTGTGGGTATGTCACTGCCTTGGGCTTCATGCAACTTCATTTCTCATCCCTTTGGTGGCCCAGTTGCCCCTGATTGCAGATCATTTCAAATGCAACAACTCTGAGATAACAGAGAAAATATCCTTGTAAATTAGAATCAGAATATATATAAAATGTTCAAACTTGGAATGTTGTGCACATTTTTGGAAGATAATTGGTTGGCACTGTTTTAAAATGACTGTTGATCAATATATAATAATAATTACTGTCCTTAGTCCTGTTGACTGCAGTTGGGTTTGCAAGTAAACAGGTGTAGGACTGGGCCCCAGCTCTAACTAATAAGAGGGATTCTTTTCTAACTCTAAATTTAGTTATCAGTTCAATCTCATGCATGCAAATAAGATTCAACATAGTTAAGTTATTGCTAATCCTATTTATATCACTAGGTATCACCAGTATCTCTGTATCTACCCAATTACTTTCTAGCCAATTTTAAACTTGTCATTTCTTCTTTCAAGCAGGAACTTGGAATAACATATCATGAGTCTCCTATGTTGGGGGAATAACTTCATAATTAAAATATTCACAATTTCCATGGCTGCTGACCTGTTCTGCTGTGAACAGTTAGTTCAAGTTTATCCACTCCCAAATCCTTGTGATCCTCTTTAAGGTACTTATATACTCAAGAAGATCCCCCCTGTATCCTCTTCATTTTCATACTGTATAGTCTTAAGATCATTAACATGGTTCCCATTAACACAGCAAAAACCTTTTATGCTCTGGTTCAATCTCCTATTCATCCAATTTCCTGTTTGCAAAAATGTATTGTGGAGGTACGAATCTCAAAGTACGGTCAAATTCCCAGTTATGTTGCTTCATCTTGGCTTTTTACCATGACATCATAATTCTGTCTTGTTCTTGAATTTTACATTTGACTGTACTGCTGGAAGCCAGCCAATTTCTTTTGGCATGGCAGCCATGTGCTCTGAACCTTTTATCTTTGGCAAGAATTCTGGTAAATATATTCTATCTGCATTGCAGTCAGACTGTGGGAGTTTGAAACCTGTTAAAACCGATTAAGTCCCCTTGGCAGCCTAAAATCCAGCAGCAATTGCAGCTAATTACACTAAGTGAAAGGACTGCTTGAATTCATATTGTAAGGCCTTAATCGATTTACTGTTTTTGGGAAAGAGTAGCAGACCTTCAGGGAGAAAAAATAAATAGGTGTTGTATTAGAGTTCTTAATACAGTCATCTATGATTCATCTGCACTATGAAGGTTGACTTCATTGAGAGATTTCCTGTTGTTTCCATCAATGTTAGGGGAAAGAAAGCTGTTTATAATTAGTCAGTAGTTGTGAGAGGATAGTTGTTTGTGATGAAGCAAAGGTGAACCAAAGATTGTTAAATCTTTAGTATTTTTGAACAGGTAAAAAACTCCAGCAATTAACTCAGTTATTAAATTTGGACACCCACATTAACAAAGAACTCCAATTAGAATCAAGTTTTAAAATGAGAAGAAAATTAAATGCTTACAGATTTAGTTGATAAAGCAAAATATAGTATTGTTTCAAAATAACTATTTGAAGGTTTGATCTGAGGTAAACCATGAGTGGCAAAGGTGGACAAGACTCAACTTATCATTCCTGGGAAGAATATCTGTGATTAATGTATTACCAAGAATTATATTTTTGTTCCAGTCTGTTCCTGTAGTAATTAAGGAAGATATATTTAAACAGTGCAAAAATAATTTGACTATGATTGTCTGGGAAGGGAAAAACCCACGAATTAGATTTAAATAAGACTTGTGAGAAAGGGGAGAGAGTTAGGAATGCCTAACTTAAAATTATATATGTTGTACAGAGGAATGGTTTGGGTTAACTAATGAGAGATTACTGCAAATTGAATGTCATGATTTAAAATGTGGATGGCATGGATATCTGTGATATGATAAAATTAAAGTTAATGCACCTTTTCAAAGTTATTTTGTAAGACAAGCATTGTTAAAAGTATGGAATAAATATAAAAATAAACACTACATGGAAATACCAACTTGGGTCTCCCCGTATGAAGCAAAAGCAGAGAATGGATGACCTGTGAAAAGTGGTTGAACTGGAATGTTGAAAGAAATGGGTATGAAATGAAGTCTAGAGAGCACTTCACCACAGAGAGTTTAAATATACAGTGGTTACTTTCTGCACAATTAGTGGAGAGATTTAAGCTCGATAAAGTGAATTATAAATTTGAACGAGAAGGAGCTCTGGGAATTAGAATAAAAAAAGAGAAAGGGGTGATATTGCAATGATGTACAAATTACTGTTAAAAATGGATTTAGAACAGGAACAAGCCAAATAATGTGTGGTGAGATGACCCAGCAATTTTGGATATTTCATAAATGTGGAACAATGGGAGAAAATATGCAGGTTATGCTCTGAAAAAGAACTTCTGTAAAATGATGCACAGGCTACTCCATACAAGTTGTAAAAAAGTATGTAGATGTCTTTAATAAGTGTTGGAAATGTAAAAATGTATCATATGTGATGGACTTGTACAGAAGCAAAGCAATTCTGATCCCAGATACATTAAAAAATGCCAAGTAATATTAAGAGTACACTTAAGACTGAAACCCGAAATGTTTTTTCTAGGTCTAATTGATAACGACTTAGATATATGCTCAAAGATGGAAGACAGATGATTTCCCTTCAATAGAAGATTAGGTAATTAAGATGATGGAATTTGCATAAATGGGCAAATTAACCAATCTTATAAAAGACTTATTGGTGGAAAAAATTCATAACAAATTGGCAACCTTTTATTGACTATCTACAATGGCTTGAAAATGACTTACTAATTGCAGGTTTTGCAGATTAATAATAATTTTAAAAACTGGAAGAAGGGGAGGGGAAATATTTGGGAAGCAGACTACTATAATTACAATGAAACAACAAGAGGGAGTCTGGGAGTCATCAATATAATCAAGAGATTATATTAAAGTGATGAAGATTAGTAAAAAAACAAAAAACGAAATTGATCTTTGCCCAGAGTGTGGAGAATTACCACTCCAGCTGTTACCTTTCTGTATAGTTTAATGGTATTAAATTGGTTTGTGACATAGGGTGTGTTCACATAGGCATTTAAATATGAATCCAATCTGAATTCAACTGCCTACCTCCATACCTACCTGCCTGTATCCAGAATTCCCATTTAATTTTCTATAAATCTGAATAGAATCGAAATTCAGTATCTAGCATTCCCATTCAGTTTTTTATTCCCAGATTTTATGAGGACTATCCAGCGAAAATCTGGAGAAAAAGTCCTAAGGAAAATTAGACTTTTCCCCCCTTTGGAGCCCAATCCACTCCCTGCCCCCAAATGGGAATGCTCCCGGACTATTTGGGGCAGAGATCTAGCCTTCTGGCCAATGCCTGCCAGATGTGGGTGGGATTTCACAGCTGAGAAGGTCCTGTCTCCCTTGCCATGCCCACAGTGCTAAAGCCCCTGTCGCTTGGATTTCCCCTGAATGGGGAGGGAAATCCCCATTGACTTGCCATGATGACTGTTAGCAGCTGCTGGAATGTATCAATTTTTAGTAGCTGCTATCATCAGAAAGATACATATGTATCAAGCAAAAAGGTTTTAAAAGCAAAACCACAGTGAGTCAGCTTCCCCACATGAGCTGTCTAAGCCAGTGGTTCTCAACCTTCCTAATGCCGCGACCCCTTAATGGAGTTCCTCATGTTGTGGAGACCCCCAACCATGGGGGTGAAGCAGCTGGGAGATGGGAGGGAAGGGCAATGGGAGACTCGTCGTGACCCCTCTGAAAAGGCAGTTCGACCCCCAAAGGGGTCCTGACCCCCAGGTTGAGAACCACTGGTCTAAGCCTTCCGATTACACTCTGCTTCTTTGCTGATCTGCTTGAGTGCAAATGCACCCTTCCTGGTGATGGGGTTGGAGTTAATGTTACCTGGAACCTCCGATCTGAAAGGGAGGGTGTGAAAGGGAAACTGTGATTGCCCTGCATGTGTCTGTTCTTCCGCTCAGCTGACTGACCAGGGCAGGCCTACAGGGTTTGCACTAGAGGGGGCAGAGATTAAAAGGTCCTGTTGCTTCATGCTGGGGATTTGGGTGGTGAGTGGGAACAGCGATATTCGGGCTCAGTCCAGTTTTTCATCAGGTAAATGGGAACAGACCAAAATGCGCTCTCGACCTTGTATCCAGATTAAAATAGTCCAGCCAGGACTAAAACAGTCCAACCAGAACTAAAAAAAGTGAAGTGGGAATGCTTCCATAAATAGAGGTTTGCTGACCAGAGCAAGTAGGTGGGGGTGAGAAGTAGCTGTTTTACTCTTTTCAAAATAAATGACTGGTTGTGATCTGAGGATAAGCCCCTTGTCAAAAATGCTCCCATTCTGACTATGTGCTTGTAATTGTATTTGGCAGAGCTATGGCCATTACAGTGGATATTTGTTTACTTATTTATGCATTGAATTTATTTTCATGGACTTAAAATAACCATCTAATAACTATGGTAGTAACGCTACAGCTGCAGTTTTGCCATATTCCCATGCTGTCTTTTTTCTATGAGCTGAGGGAGATGGGAATGCAGTAGATTCCAGCTCCAGAAATGTAAGAGACATGATGGAGCTGACCATGCCAGCTAGCTCCTGGGTGTGGGGTGCAAGGCTCTGTGGGGCCTGATGTGGTATTATGTGCTCCTGATAACAGTTTTCACAGGAAATATGGACGGTAGAAGGTTGGGTTCCTAGCGTAGCACTTGTCACACTTCCATGAACTATCATGAAATGTCTGCTACCAATAAACTGGTTTGATCATACGTGTTTGATTGGGGAAAGTGTGACAGAGTGGTCTCCAGGTGGTTTTTAAATTGGACATTTACAGGTAAACATTTTAAAAGCATTACAATACATAAAGACTAGGATGTACACAGAAGAAAAGCAGGCTCATTTTGCTGTTGAAGCAAAAATCTATTAATTTGTTTCATTGTTGAATTGTTTAATCAAAAAAGGTTTTCAAATTTGTTTTCAAACTTTTTCAAAAAGAAAAATATAATTGTTTCCATTTGATTCAGTTGTTTGTTTTCACAAGCAGAATACTGGTTTGTTATGACAGAATTTTGCGATATGTGAAAAACAACATTTTTACTTCAATGCAAATGTCTGTAAATATGAAATATTCAATCAAATCTGTGTACACAAATTGAATTTTGCACATCCCTATAAGGGCAGATCATCCCTGTGATGTCTGGACGGCCGTAGTTAATGGAGTGCCAAGGCCAGAAGTTTATTCAGGAGTGAAGCATAAAGTATCTGTTCAGAACAGAGAACTTTGACTTTACTGTTGATAAAAAACATGCATGTAGTTACTTGGCTAGCCTCTAGAGGGCAGCAACTCTGGTATGAGCAAGTCATTTCACAATGGTGAATGAAATGCATCATGCAGCTGAAGCTCTGGTACTAAGTATATTATGGAAACAGGTTGCCTTACCTGGCAAGAGCTTCAAAGTTCTTTACCACAGTGAAATTAAAATAATAATTCCAGGAGCCAGTCTTCTAATTTTCTGATTACTCTGCACTTGTTCTAACTTGGTTTGAAACTCCAGGAGTATTCTAATTTTAGTTCATGGTGAATTTATTTAACTTCTTTGGATTCCTTCAGGATACTGTCTAAGGCTGAATTCATAATGGATATCAGCACTGATGAGAGCCATGATTTCCAGGTGATTTCTTGTGATTCAGGGATGGCGGTCATATCAAGTGTTCTGGGGAAATTAAAATTAAAAAGCATTTACAGTTCTGAAAACTTTTTGATTTAAGTAACATATATAAATTGGATAGAGTGTATATGAGCTTTAAAAACTGTACAAATTCACTAAAACAGCATCCACTTAGGTCTTTCCTGCATTGAGCCTTATTCTGGATTATAATCTGGTGCAAACTACAGCAGGTGCCGCACAGGGCCTGCTGTAGTCTGGACTAGCCTGTGAATGGAAGGTTCCTATTCCAGGATATAATCAGGAATAAGACCCAATACAGAAAGGGGTCTATACCACATAATGATCCCAGTTCATGGCAGCATGTTTCCACTGTCTTATATCTCAAGAAATTATAAAACAAAGAGTCTGTTCGCACTTACCTCACTGGAATGATATAATAATATATCCAGTGAGGCTAAGATGAAGTGAGGAGGGAGCCATCAGCACTTCAAGTGCAGATGGCGTGGTCCAGACAGGCCATATCACCATGGCAATGGCTGTGGCATCATATGATTGTGCACCTGGATATTGCCATGGCAGTTGGCCTGTGGTACACATCTGCACAGCTGCAGCCACACCATGACATCCATTTTACAGCATCACACACAGAGAAGATTTTACTTGTCCACAGCTACTAAAGAACGGGACAGCTTAAATAAGCTCTGGGATGGTGGTGGTGATGTGGCATGCGGACAGACTTCCCAAGGAGCAGCTGAATCCACTCCACAGAGGTAAGTGTGAACAGGCCCATACCTTAAAAGTAACGAGTAAGTTTATAATTACTTCTATGTATAATTTCTTCAACTCGCAAAATATTAAGAGGGAAGCAAATAGAAAACTCACCTCTTATGAAACTTTACATAAAAGATAGGACAAAATACAAAAGAAGTTTCAGCTACATTTTATACAATAGTTCTCCTTTCCCTACATTTACTGGCCTGTGACCCACTTGAGAGATAAATCTTGACATTTCCCTCTAAATGGAAGATTGGGATTCTCCCCTAAACATATTTTATACCTTTGGACTTCATCTCAGATAGTATAAAATGCCTGTATTTTACTACAGTTATCTTGCCCCTCTCTGGGGGTAAAGTTGCAAAACCATATACATCCACATTTGGTGAAGCTGTCCTATAATAAAACCTTACTGGTCCACAGTTAGTAAAGAAACTCAAAAGGTCTTTCCTGAGACAATCCAATTCACATTCAAATTATTGGAATATCAGCACTGGGTCTGGTATATTCTGTTGCAGAATATTGTGCTCCTGTCCGGCTGAACAGTTGTCATTATACGAATGAGATATAACGTCTTCCCCTTGTTGTGATTGTGCAGCCAGAGATCAGACTATTGACCATATCGTGAGGTGTCAAGACATTCTTGAAATGACGGGTGCAGTGTCTTCAAGACTGTCATATAAGATCCCTTTACCTTGTGAATGCTAACTTCCTGTTTTAATTGTTGCTAGTCCATTTGCCACTACCATACAGTAAATAAATAAACTTAAATTATGTATCTCACTTCTTTTTAAAGGTCAATGCAAAGCTGATAATCATGTGGAATTTGATAACAACCACAAACTTGCAAAATGAAGTGTGATATGGGGAGCATTTATTTTGTAAATAGGTTTCCTATTTTAGATAAGATTGGTAGATAGATAAACAGATAGGCAGACAGAAGGATTATGCTATTCGTTGGTTATACTGTACAAATTCCTGTGGAACACTGAGACTTTTGTCATTGTTCAGGGGGTGGGCTCACATGTTACAAGAACTTTTCTACACTTCTGGTTTTCGGCAGCTCTTGAAACACACGGTTTGCTTCTGCAGGGAAATCTGCAATCCATATTCCATATGCAAGTAAGGGCAAGTTTATGATCCACTGGCCGTGCTCCTAGAAAAGCAAAGCCGGGGTGGGTGGGTTGTTTTTTACTTCCTATACAGCAGTGACATGGAACATAAGGCCTTCTGTGCTGGGCTTTAGCTTTCTGGGAGTTGTAGTACATCAATAAGTTCCCCATCCCTGCTGTACAGCAAGAAACAAGAAAACGAAAGATTGCAAGAGAGAAGCAGTTGTCAGTGCATCTGTCTGTGAATAGCATCCTACTGAGCTAGAAGCCCATCACCTGAGATTCTTGATAAGTGAGGGTTGCCCACTTTTATTCTCTGCTGAAAAAAACCCTGAATATGCACATATTTAGGTTTCTTTTATCTTCTGTGGGTCGTGAAAAAGGTGCTGAATATAGCAGGCTATTTAGGCATCTGCAGCACTGGTGATTCACATTGTTCACATTGTTGTGAATACAGGCCATTGTTCCTGTATTATGAGTAAATCGTCCTTCTGTATTTGTGGAGTTATTCTCTAGATAAATCCACATTTTCAAGTCTGGGTGAGTGCTTTTAGTTAATATTGTTATTTTAATCCTCCCCTCTGCTTTTCTGTCATGCAGTAAGAACAATTTGCTTTGTTCTAGGAACTAAACTAACCAAAGATTTAGGTGAAGTTTGTATTGTTGAAATGCGGGCTTCAAGGACTTGATGTGCTTTATGCTTTTGTACAGTAATTCATTTTTGGCTTTGAATAAAACCCAGGAGAAAGAAGATTTCACAACTTTCTATTTTTACCTAATTCCACTAACATTTTCTTTCAGCCATAAAATGACCTCAAACACCCCTTTGCCTTATTTCCCACCCACTTGCTGTCAGGGGCTGCCTCATTGGAGAAGAACATGGGAGGAGAAGGAAGCTACAGTTCTACAACTTCTGAATCATTGTGCACAACTACGGCAGGAATTGGGGTGGGGGAAGAGGAGGAAACACCCATCTTTCCTGTTGCTGGCAGAAAGTAAGCGAGTAGGTAGACTGTTGTGGGTGGAGCTCATGGATGAATTGCATAAAGAACCTAAGAGGAGCCCTGCTGAATCAGGCCACAGTCCATCTAGTCAAGCACCCTGCCTCACACAGTGGCCCACTAAGTACTTATGGGCATTCTCAAGCAGAAGACAAAGGCAAAACCTTCACCTGCTCTTGACTTCTTGCACATGGTCTTTAGGGGTATCCTGCCTGTTATCCCAACTTGGAGGCAATATCTAGGCATCCATTCTGGTAGTCATGGTTGGTGAATGGGTTGGGCAATTTATTATGCAGTCCCACCCCATTCCCCACCCGTGCTACAAGCCTTATTAGATACTGCTTTGGCTTCCTTCAGACTAGGGATGTGCACAAATATTTGTCACATTTGAAATTCACACAAATTTTTCTGAATTTGGACGTTCACATTTGAATTTAATGTTGGTACATTTAAAGATTGACTTTCAAATGAATGCTTCAATACATTCATATGAAGCTTTGTTACATTGGTGAGCCTGGAGAGGTGGGAAAGCAGCTGTGCCAGCCACATCTGCAGTGGATCCAGAGGAGATTCAAAGCAAATTCAGAGTGGATTTAAAGTGGGTTGGGATGCATGGGGGTGGCTTTCACACACTTCTGGATATTTTGGACTTCTTAAATACCCAGATGTACGCAGCATACAAATGATGGGAGTGTGGAGTCCAGGCAGATAAGTCCATTAACCTGCTCCCCACTGTTGCCCAGCTGCTGTCTGGAGGTGGCTTTGGATGAAAATCAGGTTGTTCCAAGGATATTCTGAGTACAGAAAAAGAACCACTTGCTGGCATGAACTTGCAAAGTGCTACTCTAGCATTGGGAGTGGCTATAGCTCAGTAGTAATGGAAGCAGCCTAGAAAGCAGAGGGTTCAATCCGCAGCCTCTCCCCAGAAGCCATCAATGGCAACACTTCTGTATCTTTGCCAAGAAAACTGCATAGAGGGGCCCATGCGGTCAACAGGGACTTGGCCACGATTTGGTGGTACCCAACAAGAACAACAACTCTGTCATAATATTGATCATTTTGGTACCACAAGCCCTCCCTCATTTGGCAGAATTACCCAGCTGTAGCAAAGCCTGTGCATTTATTGAGTGATTTGTGTTTATCTGAATTGCATGAAAAGAACTGACTGTTCTGGAACTGGATTCATCCTGTGTTTAGAAATAATTATTGAATGCTGGAAAGCCTGGAACTCTATTGCTTCCACACTGAACTCCACTGCTAACTTGAATATTAAAGAAGGAAGTTTGTAAGTAAATATGGCCATGTTTCACGACTGGGCTGAGCTCCAGAGGATGCCTACTCAAGATGCTGAACACCCACCTAAAGGGCTGACCCTGCAATTGCCGCTGATGCAGCACATAAATCCTTTGAACTTTTCTCCCTTGACCTTGTAAAACTGAGGAACTGCTTTGTTCCATGCAGTGATGAGAGCTTCAAGCATTTTTTAAAAAAAATAATAAAACAAATTGGGCTTTGAAGTGAAAAGCTGTTACGGTTACATGCTAGATATAAATAAATAAAATTGCACATACCCAGCATTATGATAATACGGTTGTTTCTCCTAAGTATAAAATATCCTCACTGAATTATAATTGCTGTGATTAGGAAATGGCTGTGTCAGAGCCTTTGAATTTCCATTTTTTCCTTGCTGGTACCTACACATTTGATGCTTTGCTTCACAGTCAGCTGTTTTCTAGAAACACCATGTTTTAACTGGCATAGTTATTGTACATCATTTCATTTGTAGTCTGCAGTATAAAAAACTACCTGGGAACACTGGGAGTGCAATGGATGATATCATTCTAGAAGGGTTGTGCTGTGTAACTCTGCTGCCAGATTGGGTGGAGGAAGCAAAATAGGGTCAGTGCCTTTTCAGTAGTGGCTTCCTGCTTCTGGAATTCTCTCCTAAGGGAGGCTTCCTTCATGTGCCTGATAACAACATGGCTATTCTCACAGGTGTTTGATTTTGCCCAAATTGAACTTGGTGTGAGGCAGAGGGTAAATTTAGATACTATACTGCTGTGCACAGACCATTAAAAGATGTTTTAATGATGGTTTTAAAATGTGTTTTCCATTTTGTTTTAAATGCATCTGTTTATGTTTGTTGAGATTTTTACTTTTTTTTTGCACATTGTCTTGGTTTTTAAAAGATAAATACTTTTTTAAAATTAAACTTATATGTGTATAGGATGCTTAGCATATGTCATATCCCTGAGCGAATTGATGGTCTTCATAGGCACAGTGCAATGACTGATAACTTTTCACCTGTTGATCTGTTAGGCTGTGCCCCGACACTGTCTTGCCACTTAGCATCTTTTTACTTTTCATTTAACTTTAAATACTCCACTGCTACGGATGTGCACAATTATTCATAACATTCATTATTTGTACAAATTTGTATGAATTCAGACATTTGTACACAGATCAAATGTTATATTTGGACATTAACATTCTTATGGACAGAAAGGTTTTGGACATTCGTATGAATAGTTCAGGCATTTGTTAAATGGGGAGGTGGGATAGTGGCTGCACCAGTCACATCTGTAATGGATCCAGAGTGAATTTGACATGGATCGAGAGTAGATTAACAGTGGACTCGGGTCTCATTTGATGCTTTCAGAGCAGATCTGTTAAGGGATATGTATTGGATACATATGCGTTCATGTCAGATGCATGTCAGATATGTATGCGTTTGTGTCAGAGACGTACAGTATCTGTTAATGTCAGATATTTATTTATTTATTTATTATTTACATTTATATCCCGCCCCATACCCGAAGGTCTCTGGGCGGGTTACAACTTTAAAACAACAAATTAAAACAGAATACACATTAAAAGACGTTAAAAATTTCCATACATATAAAACAATATACAACATGTTTAAAATAATAATGTCTGTACTGAGGGAGGGAACATTAACAACTTAGCCAAAGGCCAGGGCAAAGAGGTGCGTCTTTACTGCCCTCCTAAATATATATAAGGAAGGGGCCTGACGCACCTCAAGGGGGAGGCTATTCCACAGTCTGGGGGCCATCACAGAAAAGGCTCTCTCCCGGGTGCCCACCAACCTCACTGTTGAAGGTGGTGGGACAACCAGGAGGGCCTCGCCACTTGATCTTAAGGCACGGGCAGGTCGATATGGGAGAAGGCGTTCCTTTAGATATTTGGGGCCCAAGTCATATTAGTTTGTATCAAATATTTGTATGAATTCATATGAATACATTTGTATTGAATAGAATCCTACCACATTTGAAGGGGATCTATTCATATGAATACGGATTTTCTAACATTCAATTTGTTATTAGTCGAATGTCAACCACAGAGGGACACCAAAACTTCAGTGGACAGGAAGCCACTCTGGCATCCAGTTGCAGCGTAGAACATGTCAGGACACAGCCTCTGTTAATGTAGCCTCTGTTAATACTCAGGGGCTCCCTGGACATGCAAGAAATGCCAGCCTCTTGCCAGCATTACAGGTGGACCACCAGACTGATACAGTCTGTCAGCCACTTAAGTAAAGTAAAAATAGTGCTTGGAGATCAGTACTATTTTGACTCACCTGTGACATGTAAGCACAGTAGTGGTAGTATGAAGAAGTCATTTGGCATAGTTTAGGGGTATGTTTAGGGGCAATTTTGAAAGTTTGGGGACACAAACTTGCCGGAGAGGAGTGGAGAAGAGGCAGCAGGCTGGGCTCTGCCATCTTGCCCCCAGCAGTGCCCCTCCCTTCTCCAACTGCTCCCATCACAAGGTGGCAAAGAGACTATGGCAGCCGATCCAGCAGTTGAGAAATCATCTGGTCCTGAGGCCGAGCAGGGTGGGGCTGAGTAGATGCCGGCTGACCATCTCTACCATCATCCAGTGTGCCATCAGTGAAGAGATAATTCAAAGTAAAGAGAATAGGAAAATTCCAATAAGAACAAAGAGAAGAATTGCAACTGAAGACCTCGAGTGCTTGCTTTTGGCTGTTCCCGGTACCCTCCCACACCATTTTCCTTTTGTTTCTTGTCTCTTTAGATTGTAAGCCTGAGGGCAGGGACCTGTCTAAGATTAATATAATATTGTAACCCGCCCTGAGACCTTCGGGTATAGGGCGGGATAGAAATACAAATAAATAAATAATAAATAAAATAACATAGTGTCCTGAGATCTCTGTCTCTTCATCCTTTCTGCATATGCAAAAGATTCATTCTCAGGATGAGAAGTAGTTATGGTCTGATGGCATGGGGTGGCTACCAAGCTCTTGAGCCAATCTCAGGTTGCTATTGCCACCATCCAATCAGATGGATGGGAAACCAACCTGTTGTGGCAAATGGAAACCAAATCTTGTTTCTATGGAGGAGTTACCAGACTTTAAGCCAAGGCACAAGGAAGGTGGTGGGAGGTTTTTAGGCACTTCTTTTAAAAACTTGTGTGAAATAAACATTCCAAAAATGTTGTGTATGATCATACTCTATCTCTGCTGGATTAGGCCACAGCCCATCTTGTCCAGCATCCTGTCTCACACAGTGGCTCACCAATTGCTTATGGGCATTTTCAAGGAAACAAAGGCAAAACCTTCACCTACTCTCAGTTCCCTGCAAATGGCCTTGAGAGACATCCTGTCGGTCTCTCCAACCTGGAGGCAGTACATGAGCATCCATTCTAGTAGCCATTGGTTCTAGTGTTGTGCAACTGAGAAAATAATTTTCTTCTATCTACCTTGCCACATTGTGCATGATTTTCTATACTTCAATCAGGTCACCTCTTAAACCCCACCTTTCAAGACTGAAAAGGCCTAGATGTTGCAATCTGGTTTCATAAGGAAGGTATTCCAGCCAGTTGATCATTTGGTTATCCTTTCTTGCACCTTTGCCAGTTCTGGGAGCTGATGCTGCATGCAAAATGGTGCGGGGGGGGGGGGGGTGCAGACATGCTGCAGTGTATTCTTTCCAAGGCTATGTCAATGACCTCATCAGACAGTTGGCTTGTCATTATATCTGACTTACCCCTTACTATCTGGAGAATGCCTCATTGCGCAATCCTGCTTGCATTTGCTCAAAAGTAAGTCCTACAGTGCTCAGTTTATTTCATTTGCAGGCAGCTGTATAGAATTTCAGCCCTTTTGTTCCAGAAGATTTCTTGATATCCTATGACAAAAGGTTAAGTATCTTTGCTGCAGTGATTTTATTTACTCTGGGTTCTGAATTCTTGGCACAATTTTTATCTGTTTATGTATTGACAAGGGTAGCTGCTTGTTCTGACAATTGCTTCTAATCTTGCTTTGGGGTATTTATAGAATATAACACTTTTAGTATAGTGGTCTCTCTTGCTAGTATCTTTCTGCCCACAGAGGAAGAGCTGGATTTTAGTGGATTCTCTATGAGACAAATATTCTTACCATGCTTGAATCAGTTGACATTTCTGTCACCTTACTGTAATATTAGGTTTGTAAGTTGCAGGTCTTTTTCAGTAAACTTTTTCTGAATCTGGTTTGAGCCCTCCACAATGCTTTGCTGGGATTGCCTACAGGGATGCCTTAATATAAGCCTTGCCCATGCTAGGCCTTTCCTGGCATTTTAAGTTCATGCTAGCACAACTGATAGCTTTGACACATGGTGGAATCCTTGTTTCTGAGTGCTGATTTTCTCTGTCCGGCCCTTGGCCTTTGGTGCTGTGCTTGCCTTCTAGGTCATTATCACAGATTAATTTTCATTGACTTCACTTTTCTGGTCCTACATACAGCTCTGTGATACACTATGATCAGACACAGCAAAAAGAAAAAGAAAAAAAGAAGCATCTCTGAGGCAGCTCAGACTCGGGTTTGTTCACACACCTGTCTGCTCTGTCTGCACGTCCTTCCTCTCATAAACATTTTGTACTAGAAAAGATATATTGGTAAGAAGAGGGGCCCAGATTGGGTTCATCCAGACAGCTTTAATACCGTGTAGTCCCTATACAGCTATGGGATGAACAGAAGCTGTGCAGGAAGGGTGGAGCTGGCTCCCGTCATCGAAATGGAAAAATGGATCATTTGCAGTATCCTCGCAGCATGTAAGGAAAAGTACAAAATAAAAAGCTGCTGATTAATCAGCAGCTTTTTACATCACAATTTTTCTCCTGCTGTGCTGCTGCTGCAGATCATCGACCATCATGTGACCAGTCACGTGACTGGCAGCAGAACATGGTGGTGCAGTATTAAAGCTGTCTAGAGGCACTCACTGTGCCTCTGAGGCACCGCTGAGCTGCCCCTTTTGTTATCCCTGAACACAGCCTCAAACAACAGTTCAAGCATGTCTGCAATATGACCAATACCTGTTGGTCTGCTTAAAGAGACAGAGTGACAAAGCAAAAGAAAAAAAAGAAAGGAAGAACATTTCTATTACACCTTGTTTTGGAACAGGCAGCTGGGTGGATTGCCTGATGACATATCAAACTTGACCTTTTCCTATTGCCTAATTTTGGGGCAGGGACTGAAAATACAAAAGGGTTAAAGGAAAAATAAACAGCTATTTCCATTTGTTTTTCATGGCCTCATGAATGCGACTTTTATGATGTTTCCTCATGTTCATCTTGTTTGTG
The DNA here is from genome assembly GCA_023333525.1 of Aspidoscelis tigris stejnegeri. NCBI lineage: Eukaryota > Metazoa > Chordata > Lepidosauria > Squamata > Teiidae > Aspidoscelis > Aspidoscelis tigris. The sequence continues at coordinate 43,982,866 of JALMGA010000003.1, read as the reverse complement.
ACTCCTTTAAACATCAAGCAGCCCATCAAGGCAGATTTCCACATGAAAGGAGGCAGCTGTTAAAACTGTTTTATATAGCTTTTATACATTTGTTTTTATTCTTTATTGGCCATAGCACCCTCTCAGAAGCTGGGCCATATTTTTCTCCCTAATGATTCCAGTGGCTTTCCATTTGGCAGGCTTGCATTCTCCATCCCTTTTTTTCCTAATGTTTTTTTTCTTTTTGGTGTGTGGCCCAGATATTAATAGGGTTGTTTACTTAACTGCTATCACCTCATTTTGCAAAGCAGCATTTGGGATAGGCAGCACCCTTTGTTTATGCACCAGTTCTGAAAATTTATCTGCATAGGGTGCGTCTTCATGGCATAGTTATCTCGAATTCAAAACGTTTTGAGTTCGCGCAGTTCAGACGGCACTTCGGATTAACACGGTATTTCCGTGTTAAAGGACGTTATCCCGATTAGAAATAAATCCTGATCTCAACAGGTCTCACTCCGGATAGTGCGTCGATACGTGTTTCCTTTTTAACTGTGTGGACAGTATCGTTCCGGGATGAGATTCAGAGTTAAGGCTGTCCCGCCCCCCCAATCGCACTGTAACCAATGGCTGAACGTATTAGAAGCACGTCATGTTTAGGGTTTCCTTCATTGAAAAAATCCACCCTCAAACACCCACTATAAACCTCCAGTCCTTAAAGCTGAAGCACTGTATCAATCTAAGCACTTCACACCTTAAAAACAATGTTGCAATTTTGCGCAATTTCAGACCTTTGAAGGTTCAGAACAGTCGCTTTCAGCCCCCTTAAGGGTGAGAAAGCTTGTCAGCCACTTAGTCCCTTGAAGGGTGAAAACAGAATGTCAACCGCTTTGAGCCCCTCTGTGGTCACACCTAAGGTTTAATCCAGTTTCAGTTCACTTTCAGAGTGAGAGAATACACCAGCAAACTGATAAGCTGGTTTTCTTTCAGGGTTAATAACTCAGAAAATCCACCTTTAGACTAGATAATGTGGAAAGAAAACTACTGGTCACTTTGCTGATGTGTTCTCTCACTCTGAAGGTGGAGTGAAGCTAGATTAAACCTTAGGTGTGACCACAAGCCAAGGTTTTAATCCAGCTTCGGTCCCTGTGAGGTGGGGGGGCGGAGTTCCTTCCCGGCCACGGGGGGGGGGGAAGAGCAAGCGAGGAGCCCCCTTCGCCCTCTTATCCACCCCTTGGCTCTCCTCCTCTGCGGGGCAAAGTGGCAGCAAAGCGGGGGGAAAGCGGTGGCGGAGCCCCAGGGAGAAGCCGCTAGCACCGCAGCGCCGCAGCGCCTGGATGAATGGATGGATGGATGGATGGATGGATGGATGGATGGATGGATGGATGGATGGATGGATGGATGCCACCGCTGCCGCCTCCGCCGCCGGCTGCTCTTCCCTCGGCGCGAGGCTGGAAGGAAGGAAGGAAGGAAGGAAGGAAGGAAGGAAGGAAGGAAGGAAGGAAGGAAGGAAGGAAGGAAGGAAGGAAGGAAGGAAGGATGCACTTGCTGAAGTTCCATGCTTTGCACAACTGTTAAAAAAAGATAGGAACCTTGACTTGGATTTCTATACCTCTTTATAATAATGCTACCCCATACCAAACCTCCCAGAAGGAGAAGGAATTGGCATTTCTCACCCATTTAAGGTGACTCAAAGAAGCTGACAAAGCTTCCATTCTTCACCCCACAACAGATGCCCTGTAAGAGCTGTGACTAGCCCAAGGCCACTGAGCTGGCTTCACGGAGGAGGAGGAAGAAGAGTTGGCTTTTTTACCCCACTTTTCTCACCCATTTAAGGAGGCTCAAAGCTGCTGACAAACCTTCTCCTCCCCACACCCTGTGAGAGCTCAGAAGAGAGCCATGACTAACAACACTTCTGCTTGACTAAATGGCCAAGCACCAGAGCATGAGAGTGTTTTAAAGATCTCATGTGGGCAGCATTTTCATACAGTTAAAAAAAGAAGTGTCTTTTTTTGCCTTCTGCCCCAGATTGGGCATCCTTTGTTTGGGGGTGGCAGTGCCATGCAAGCCCAGGAGGAGTGGGTGGTGATGCAATGGGAGGCCAGGGGCAGCCTGCTTCAGGATGGGAAGTTGAATCTAATCTGGAATTCCCAGATAAGATTCCAGTTGCCAGGATATTAGGGCAAAGCGGACCATGGATAGGTGACCACTAGGAAATCCAATAGGGCAGGATCAATCATGTCCCAAAATCCTGCACCGCACTACCAGGCCTGGCCATGGGTCAATAAAGTTCTGTGCATGGGGAAAGTTCTGATCTCTGTTACTTTCAGAATGAGAGAATATGTGGTCACACCTAAGGTTTAATCCACTTTCAGTCCACTTTCAGAGTGAGAGAATATATCAGCAAAGTGGCAAGCTGTTTTCTTTTAGGGTAAAATTCACCTCTGGGAGAGATAATGTGGAAAGAAAATTACTGGTCACTTTGCTCATGTTTTCTCGCTCTGAGGGTGGACTAAAGAAACAGCTTTTTCCTCCCCACGTTCAGGCAAAGTTATGGCTTTAATATGTTTAATATGAACACATTAAAACCAATGTGTTGTGACCCGCACTGAGAGCCTTGTGTATAGAGTGGGATAAAAATATGAATGAATGACACCCCACCCTATGCCTCTTTAATGTTTAAAGCCCCGGTCCTTTGATACAGAGCTGTATTACTTCCACTTTCTAAATGTCTGAAGGTTTGAAATTGCAGAAATTTGCAACATTGATAATCAGGAGTTAAGGGGCTCCCTGAAACACTGTAGCCGCTGTGTGAAGGCTGTAGCAAAAGTGTTCTTCAGCACAGACAAATAAAAATAAAAACTCTTTTAAAGGCGACGGTTTTAAAGTCCTTATGCATTTCTCCTGCCCCACAAACTAAAGGTCCAGAGCCCCTTCAGACGTGTGGGACGGGAACTTGGGAACGTAGCAGAGGTTCTGGGGCTGGCACCTGCGAGAGTACCTCTCTGTGTGTGTGTGCATGTGTGTGCACATGTGCTTATTTTTATAGGAATGCTTGGTTATGATTGCTTCTTTTGGCAGTAAGGCACTCTGCGTATGCTCAGTGCAGCTTTCCTTTTTTGATCTACCATATACACCGGCTTCGGGAGGGCGGGAGACGTGAGATGCTCATGCAATGTCTCCCCCCCCCCAGGTACCCCTCCTTCCTCTCTCTCTTTGGGAAAGGGGGGGCTTCTTAGGAACCCCTCCCTCTCTCCTCTCTCTTTTTGGGAAAGGGAGGCTTCTCAGATACCCCTCCTTCCTTCCTTCCTCCCTCTCTCTTTTTGGGAAAGGGGGGTTTCTCTCACTTTAGAATCCCGTCTGTGCAAGGACGACACCCCCCCTTTGCTAGTCCCCCCCAAGACTCTTTTCCTTGGTGCCTTAGCAATGCCTCCCTTCCCCTCCCCACCCCCACCCAGCTGCTGCTGCCCCCTCTCCCCCCATCCTCATCTTCCTCATGCCGCAGCGCCTGGATGGATGGATGGATGGATGGATGGATGGATGGATGGATGGATGGATGGATGGATGGATGGATGGATGGATGGATGGATGGATGGATGGATGGATGGATGGGTGGGTGGGTGGATGGATGGATGGATGGATGGATGGATGGATGGATGGATGGATGGATGGATGGATGGATGGATGGATGGATGGATGGATGGATGCTGCTGCTGCTGCTGCTGCTGGGAAAGGGGAGGGTGGATTGGGCAGGGAATTCACGGCGGAGCATGACGCAAAGAGAAGGGAGGGTGGGATCCTGGCAGGGAAAACCAATCACAGGAGAGAGTGTGGGCAATGGGCAGGAGGACAATGCTGCCATGTGGACTCCGAGTATTGATCCCGCATTAAGGCTGCCATCGGAACCGGATCAACTTGCAAGTCGTTTGGACAGCTTTGTTTCGTTTCTTTTATTTCGAATTCTTTAAACTGAAATAACACATGCCATGAAGACGCGCCCATAGAGATTTGTAGAGATCGTATACAAATACTAGCTTAATCGTACTCATTACTTTTTGGGCTGTCCTGCATATTTGTGCATAGCTGATACTGCTGTCCCTCAGGGGTTTCAAGGTCCTTAACGATTTGTTAAATGTGTCAATGTTTTCACTTATGATTTGTGAATTTGTTTTGTATTTTAATTGCAAGTTGCCTTCAGTTTTCCTAAGAAAGTCATTAAATTCATGCAATATTGGTTTACCACAGAAGACTTTTAAGTTAAATTTGAACAAGATGACCAGAAGAGTCCTGTGCTACTTTAAATGTTGGGAGTTGCTGCAGTTCAGAGGTAGAAAAAACTGCCTAGAAAGCAAGAGAAAACTTCTTGGAAAAAGAGGGTTGCCAGTTTCATCCTCAGCCTTTACCTAGAAGTAGGCAATGGCAGACGATCTCTATATCTCTGCCAAGAAAACTGCATTGTCAGGTAACATTATCTTCTAGGAAAATAAAATAATTTCCAGACTCCATGAACTGGGTGCTGTTGGGAATCTATAGTTATGGTAGAGAATGAAACATGGTAGCTTACTATTGCAGCATACAGACTTCGGGTCTTTTTGCATTTACCTGGCCATGATCCAAATCACTGACTCTTGAATCAGCAAGACCCTCTCATACTTCTCCCCACAACACACACACTGAGGTAGGTGGGACTGTTGAGAGCTGTATCTAGCCCAAGGTTACCCAGCTGGCTTCTTGTAGGTTTGTGGAATTGAACCGGGAGACTAGCAGATAAGAGTCTGACACTCTAACCACAAGACCAAACTGTGTCAGAGCTCTGGGGCACCACTGAAATGATTCCCTGGCATTATGGAGAACAAAAGACATGCCCTTCTGCTCATCTCTGTGATCTGGATTGGTTCAAGCAGATACGCTGATAGCCCTTGATGTCACTCCATTTTATGCAGACAGAATTACCAGGGTAGACAGAGGCTCTCTCATCCACAGTAACATGTGGTCAGAAGAAGTTACTATGAGGGCTCCTAATATTGACTACCAGAAAGCACAGAAGGACCTGTAGACAATAACCTTTCCAACTAAAGTCCAGGGCAGCGTTATTCATAAATGAGTATTCTTCTTGGATATGGTGTGTTTATGTTTTTGCCAATACTGTAGTACATCTTGTTGACTGATAAAACATAAGATTAGTGTAAGATCCACCCAGATGATTCCCAGATATCATGACCTGAAAGATGGAAAAGTGCAGAACAAAAACTCACAATCACAAAATTATAGTTATGCTGTACATTTTCTAGCCTATTTCACTGTGGTACAAAGCTGTGGGAGAATTCTTATCACATTAGTAGAACATTAGTTGACCTTGAAACACTACAGAGGCTTCCTCACTTTCTCACCCCTTGCCCCTGCCTCTCCTGTGGGTTAGCAGCACAGAACAGTTAATATACATTTATGGATGAATATATTACAAAAATAATAAATGTAAAATATGGTTAAACAAGAATAACATGTATTAATATACTACAACTGGATTATCTGAATAAAATTATTAAACAAGTAAATGCTTGTATGATAAGTGAATATACTGAAAGGAAACTTCATGGCAGACACCGGGGCTAACAATTAGCTTGCATCCCAGGATTTTAGTCTTGAATGATTCCTTTAGGTTCTTCTTAGCTTGAATGTGCCATTTTGGCCGCGTTCCCATACAAACCGTTTGGCTCTGATTGAGCTCATATTTGATTGACTGTTGCCCATCCCCATGCCATTCCCAGTAACGCGGTGTGGATGTGGGCTGGGTGCGGATACAGTGCCAAACCCCAGCATGGGGGAGCTGCGCCATCTCCTCTCCACCTCCCCCTCTCCTCATTGGAAGCCAGATTGACATCACCCCAGCCCTGTGCTGCCCGCTGCAAATGCTGCACCCCCCTCCCTTAGTGGCACAGAGAAGCCAGGATTGAACAGCAAAAATAATACGAGGTTTGGCGGCAGTTGAGCAGTTAAGCAGTTTTGCGCACCTCTGCTCCACCCGGGAACCATGAGAACACCCAGCAAGCAGAAAAGGGAGAAAAATCAAGCCATTATCATGCCCACCTTGGTGATCAGGAAATGGGGGTGGAATATTTTCTGTGGGAAAGGAAGAAAAATGAAGCCATTATCTTGCCTGCCTTGGCGATTGGGGAGGGGATGGTGGAATACTTATATAAAAAAGTCTCACGGGGCAGTGAAGGCCATTTGACCTCCTCATCATTTCGGCTTTAACACCATTGACTCCCCCAAAATGTCAACGGTTGCAATCTTCAATACACAGGGCAGGAACAGCAAGCACAGGGAATGAAACCCCACCTTTCAATGACATGAGCACCAATATCCTCCCCAAATAGCCCAGGACCATCCCCATGTGCAGGTTCGGCTCGCAAAGCAGTGCGTGCTGAGACATCAAACCTTGCCAAGAACAGTTTTTTCCAGTACCAAATTTTGGTCCTGGTTTGGGGGATTTGGTCCGTGGAAATTGGACCAAGTCTAAAATGCATGGGGACACCCCTTCCCGAACCCGATTTCAATTTGGACCAAACTGTGCATGGGGACGTGCCCAATGTCTAGTTAATATCACTTGTTGAGACTCAAATTACTATAGTTAAAAACTTTCTCCCCTTTTTCTTCTTCTTCTTTTTTTTTTTTTAAGAGCATCCCAATCCTATATATATTTGCTTGGGAGAAAGCTCCAGTAAATACAGGGATTCCTTTGTTTGTAGGAACCACATGTAGGAAACTTTGGAGAAGGAGAAAGAGGTGAGTGGAAATCACATTTGGCTCTCATTTTCCCTTTACTCTCAGGTCTTGTCCAGACTGGGACAGTTGGCTGTGTTCACACCTAAGTTTTAATCCAGTTTCAGTCCACTTTCAGAGAGAGGCAACACATCAGCAAAGTGGCCTGTCATTTTCTTTCCACTTTATCTAATCCAAAGGTGGATTTTCTGAGTTGATAATGCCAAAGGCAAATAGCTTGGCATCTGGCCAATGCATTATCTCACTCTGAAAGTGGACTAGAAGGTGTGAATGCAGCCAATATAGCACCATTACAATGATTCTATGGTAGGGTTGCCTCACGTATCATGGGCAACCCTACCATAGCCCTGCTTTCCCTGTCCCTAAAACATGCTAAATACTGTTGCTGGAAAACCCAGTGCTGGTTGTGGTTTTTCCAGCAACAGTGCTTTTGCTCACCATCTAGATGAAGTAGCATTTATTGTTCCACTTATTGTGCATGCATGGAAGCTGAAACATTGGTGGTAACAATATGCACATCTTGGAATTTGGCACTGGCACAAAAATGCACAAAGGCTACATGGCTGTCTAGGCAGGTAGCAATAATGACAGGGAAGCAGCCTCAGTCTTTTGACCAAAGACCAGCCAAAAGAGAAGACCGGGCAACCTTATGCTCTTTGCCCAGCATAATCTCACACTCCCTGCTGGTATGTCCCACCTGCTGTTAATATGTTTCGTCCACGCAGAACAGAGGATGGTGAATCAGATCAAGAGGCTCCTGATCTGAATTGCCAGTAGACCTCGTACCAATGTATGAGCAGAAGATCCACACCTCCATGTTCTGCTTTACAGAAGGGCCCATTTTGACAGTGCACCTTATTGTGTTGTCAAAAAGTGTCCCCCAAGGGCTCCAACTGTCAAAGCTCATGCATGCTTCACTGTCAGTGCAAAGAGTAGTTGGAAAATACCCTATGGCTGTGTTCCCACTCATGCTAAAAAGCAATTTCAAACCGATCTGAACTTTCTTTGTTCCCATTACCAATTCAGTTCAGGTGCTTTTTGAGGAGTAAATAGCTAAAAACGGCAGTAAAAAAACACCTGTGTTTTCAGACATCCCCCCCCCCTCCATTTTTGCTCTTAAAACATTTTTTCTTTATTCCTTTGGGAACGGTACAGAAGTATTGGAGCAGATCCATGATGAAATGGGTGGGGTTTCTCCCTACAGGACAGCCACTTGCCAGGTTCAAAGTGCTAGATTTATTTCTTCCTCTGCAGAGCACTTCACATAGTTTCATTTTCAGCCACTTCACACTGATAAGGAGTAACAATCACACAAGTTTCATTTCCCACCCATGTATTTCACATGGATAACAAAGTATCCTATTTATATGAATTCAGTAGGAGGGACACTGGCTGGTGATTGACAGAGCACTGCCTGCCACACCTCCATAAAGCAAAGCAGCTGGGAGAAGCACCTCCCCCCCCCCATGCCTGTTGGTGGCCAGCTAGCCAGCTGAGCGAGCGGGCAGGCAGGCAGCGCTCTTTCACTCTCTCTGCTGCCATTTTTTTGCTTCTCTGCAAAGCAAAAGGCAGTGGTGGCAGAGCGAGTGCTGCATTGATCCATGCCTCACCACTCTCCAGAGGAGGAAGACATCAGCAGCGGCTCACTTGACTAGGCGCTTTCCCCTCAAGAGTTCCGTGGGGGAGTGTGTGCGTGTGTGTGAGAGAGCGAGAGAGAGAGAGCAAGAGAGCAGGAGCACTTGGCTCCCTTATTTTTATCTTTCCTTATAAGCAAGTCTATGATCTGGAGGAAGGACACAGAGGTCGAAATTGAGGAGCCTCCATCTCCCCCCCTTTTTTAAACAAATCATGATTCTAAGGAAGGCATCCATGAAGGTCTGTGGGAATCAAACAACGGCAGCAAAAGCAGGAGGGAGGGGGAGCTGGGATTCCACCCTTGGCCATGTCATCAGATAAAACCCAATGGGGGGAGAGGGGTGGGCAAAGGATGGGTAGGAAAGAGAATCACTTTCCCCAGTGCATTTTTTGGAAGTGTTTTCTGTGGGGACACAATTCAGGGTTGACTGTGATTGCCAGATGCGCGTTTGCAACGGGTTTCATTATTTTGTTTTTACAACCTTTAGCATGAGTGGGAACACAGCCTATGACTGTGTAGATGCCATAATTCCTATCTAAGAGCAATCTGAATCATGGTTTAGCTTTGTTATCAGAGCCAACCCTCTGTGAATACTTAGTGAGTTGATAGGCAATTAAATAAATCCAGGAACATTTCCAGTTGTTTTTCTTGCTGTTTCCCAATGTCGTTAAAAGCATCAAGCTTTTCAGATAGCTGAAGTCAATATATCAAAATCCTATAGATTAAAAATAACATTAAAAAAATAGTGAGTCCCACCCATCCACTCCAAAGCTTTACAAACAGGTTTCCTTCAAGCAAAAAGAAAACAAAATCCAACAATTCATGCACAAGAGCTGTGAAGATACTATAGAACTGGTTTCTTTAAAATTTGTTTTTCCCTGTTCCTTTAATTCAAACTTCTGTAAAACCTAACTAGTTTTGTACAATCAATGTGGATAAATTAAATCTTTGTTTTTCTAACTAGGATGTACTTTCACAAGCTGCAGTTTTGCTTTTCCACCTCTCTGTGGTTCTAAGATTCAGGTGCTCTTGGTTTTCATAGAATTAACCTTATGAAAATAAGTTAGATCTGGATTTTAAGAAGAATGAAAAGAAATGAGTTTTATTTGAAGAAGCACACATATTGAACCTCTGAAATTCTCATTTTTTCCAAAGTGCATGTGGACTATTATTAGGATGGCATTCTGGGAATCAGCCATACAGCCCTTGAAAGAGCTTTGGTTTTGTTTTCTTTCTTCTCCTTTTTCTTTTAGCTGTCTTGAGCTCATGGAGATGAAAATTACCAAAGAGGGCATGACCAGAGAAGTCTGACATCTCCCCGACCTTTTCTTCCCTACCAGACATACTTAAGTAAGGGGATTCCCTCCTTCCTGGTCATGCAGGTCAGTGTGGCATGGAAGGATTAATGTCAGCTTGGAGAAAATGAGCTCAAGCCTTTAACTATGTTGATATTTGTCCCTTTAAAAAGAAAAAGGGGGTGGAAAGCTGTCACTGATCTGGAATTAAGTTCCAGGTTCTTGATTTGACAGCTGTTACAAGAAAGGCTTAGTGCTTTTGCTGCTTTGATAAAATGCTTGACTCAGTGAATGTCCTCAGAGATCAATGATTTAGTGGAAGAAAACTGGTCAAACAAGTTCCACAGTTTAATTCAAATACAGGGTTAGATTTCCCCTCACGTATTCCTGTCTTTATTTTAACTAATAACAAATGCCAAGCCTAGTTTTATACTTAAATAACTTGTTTTAAGATGTTATACTTGTTATTTAAGTTGCTATAGCAAGTTATACTTATATACGTGAATGTCTTCACGCTGCCTTCTCTTACTATTACTATTGACTATTTTCTCCTTCTTTTTGCTTTTTTTACATTTCTTTCCTCTTACAATTTTTGCTTTTGCAATTTGTACCTTATGGGTGCCTCCAGACAGCAGGAGTCTATTCCAAGCTCTTTCTTCCATCTGCTGGCTCCTTGAATTCCTTTTGCAAATATCCCTTTGCTAGTCCAGCACCTGCCCATTTCCCTCCCCGCCCCCCAAACTTGCAAAGCATCCATGTATTTGCAATAGAAACAATAATGCAGGAGCTAGCAGGTGAAGGTAGGTGATCACTATTACAGAAAATCCAGCATTATTGTTTTATTTCCCATAATAGTGATGTTTCAGGATATCATCTGGATAGCCCAGGACTATAGCAGGAATGTATAATCTGTATCCAGAAGCAAATTTATTGTCCTTTTTCTTTCTGTTTCTCTGTTACGGTGAGCACATGCACTCAAATTTATTATCACTCAAATTGAACTATGGGTACATAGTATAGAGACATTCCACAGGTTCCTTAGGCTTCCAGAAGGGGCACCCCAGAAGTGCCTCAGAGGCTGCATTCACACCTAAGTTTTAATCCAGCTTCAGTCCAACACAACACATCAGCAAAACAGACAGTAGTTTTCTTTCCACATTATTTAACCCAAAAGTGGGTTTTCTGAGTTAGATAATGTTGAAAGAAATCAGCTTGTCCCTTTGCTGGTGCGTTCTCTCACTCTGAAAGTAGACTGAAGCTGGATTAAAATTTACAGTAGGTATGAATGGAGCCAGAGAGACAGTGTGTGGCCTTCATGTTCCCAGCTCATTTTTAATCCATCTTTTCTAGCATAAAATGTTCAGGAGAGGGAGGAAGGGCAAAATGGTGTGTGAACAATCTCACCTCAAAGCCTTTTCTAAGCTGCCTCAGAGATGCTCTTTTATGATGTATCTAATCACTGCCTTAAGTCAGACTTTCTGGAATGGCTCTGGAATGCAAAAAGCTTTTAATTTATTTCTTCTTTTCTTTTGCTTTTATGAATTATACAGTAATTACAAACATGTATGCACAAACAAATGTAAAAATTACTTTGGATTTTCATAGGAGAGAATAAGAATGTATCAATTATTCCAAAGACCATATCATTGCAAACAAACAAAGAGACAGAAGAATCAGTACCCACAAATTAAAATAAGGCTGCATTTCCACTCATGTTATAAAATGATTTGAAAACGATTTGAAAATTGTTTGTCCCCATTACAGATTGGGTTCACATGTTTTCCGAGAAGTAAATAGCTAAAAACCACAATTTAAAAACCCTGAAAATACTGGTGTTTTTTTCCCATTTTTGCTGCTAAAATGCTTTAATCTTTATTCCTTTGGGAATAGTACTACAGTATTGGAGGCAGATGCGTCATGAAACGAGTGGGGTTTTACTCTGCAGGACAGCCCCTTGCCAGGTTTAAAGTGCTCAAGCCTTTTCCCCTCAGCAGACCACTTCAGGATTTGATTTTCAGCCACTTCACACTGATAACAAGTAACAATTCACACACTCCACTTCACACTGTTAACAAAGTTTCATTTCCCACCCACGCTTTCCCTCTCTTTCTCCTTTTTTGCCTGAGCTGGCTCTTTCCTGCATGGGTAGGTGGGAGAAAGGTGTGATAAAGGAGAAAGTGAGAGGAAGGCTTAGGGAGGCGATTTTGTGCAACATCGTAAAATGGGGCATTAGAGGAGGGGTGGGGGGCTCTGGAAGAAATCCCCATGGTTGTGCTCTCTGGAAGGCTTGCCTTTGCTGTGGAGAAGCAAATGGCAGCAGCAAAAGCGGGAGGGGAGAGGGAGCTGGGATTCCCCACCCTTGGCCACATCATCGTGGGATCAAACCCAATTGAGAGAAAGTGGTGAGCACCCTGGCTGGCAAAGGGCAGGGAGGAAAAGATTTGCTTTCCCCAATGAAGCGTTTTCTGTGGGAACAGCAGAATTGGGGTTGTCTGTGATTTAAAGTCAAGGAAGTGGGATCAGCCAGAATGCGTGTTTGCATCAGGTTTTGTTGTTTCATTTTTAAAAAGCTCAGGTGGGAACACACCCTAAATGTACTATATTAATAAGGATAATAGTGATATTTGCATGTTTCTAGACATGCTCCACGGCTCAAAGGAGAAAATAGCTTCCTGCAGAAATATTCAGAGCTTGGAAAGCTAACTTATGGCACTAGTATTTTCTTGGGCTACAGAAAGGGACACTTTGCCCCTTAGAGCTTGCTGAACTGTAATTGGCCATATATGGTGATCATCCATACAACTGACAAAGGTTAAAGTTGCATAGTCTGGTAAGTAAACCCTTTCAGGCTTTATTATATCTAGTACCCTAAAACATTTAACCTAAGAATCTGACTTCAAACTCACCAGCTTTCAATTTTCCACTCAGCAACATAGTTTTGCAGACACCGCAAAGGCTTAGTCTACCTCCATATGTCAAGAGAACCCCGCAATCCTCTCACCATGGTATTGAGGTTGCCGGATGTCCCTTTGGTCTTTCGAATTCAGTACCATTTGCAACACACAGAAAACACATTGCCAATCTGTCATGGGAAATCCTACAATGATTCTGGGCTTCGCATAATACTTATCTGCGAGTCTAGTAAGGTGCATTTGAGATCACATAGCTGGAGATTTCTGGGAGCTGCCCAAATGAATATGTGCATGCACACACACAAACCCAAAGAAGAAGAAGAGTTGGCTTTTCTATCCCACTTTTCTCACCCATTTAAGGGGACTCAAAGTGGCTGACAAAGCTTTCTGTTCTTCTGCCCACAACAGAACACCCTGTGAGGTGGGTGGGGCTATGAGAGCTCAGAAGAGAGCTATGACTAGCCCAAGGTCACCCAGCTGGCTTTTGGGTGAGGGTGGAATCAAACTTGGTTTTCCCAAGTCTGACTCTCTAACCACTAGACCAAACTGGCTGTCTGTCAGAAGTCCCCAGAAAGAAGATATAAGATGTACCTTGCCAGAAGTTGAGGTTTCCAGTACACATCTGGTGAAGCGTGGCAAGAATCAGTGAAGGGATTTGGTTTAGGTCAATGGTAGAGCAAACCACCTAGAAAACAGAGGGTTGCCAGTTCGATCCCCAGCTTCTACCCAGTCGTAGGCAATGAGAAACCACTTCTTTGTCTCTGTCAGGAAAACTAAATAGGAGTACCATTGGAGGAAGTGCCCATGCAATCAACCAAGAGTTGGCCATGATTTGAAGGTGCCTAACAGCAACTACAACAATGTTGTAAATGTAAGCGTTACCATCTTCCAATACTCCAAGTTTTGTGGCGAATGTCAATTATGCTTTTGAGTTAGAAATGCTTGCTGAGCACAATGGAAGAATAGGAAGAAGTGAGACTGTGGAACTGTTCTGTATTGTACCAGTCCATTATCTCCTTATTGTAGAAAATGTTTTTCTCACTTCCTTATCCCAAACTTTATAGTTATATTTATTATTATAAAGACATATCTCCATATTTATTTTTTTCATGTAAACCATGCAAACCATGGACAAATATAACTCTTTTTCTTGAAACCCCTTCAGTCTGCCACTTGGAAATCCTTTTTTAATCCATCTCTTGGGAGTGAAAACCGTATGGTTAAATGGTGTATTCTGATGAAAACCGTGCTGTGATAAGCTCTTGGACCAAGTTAGCAGATGGTGAACCTGAAAAATGATCTGGTAATTATACAATAATTAATGACTTTGGGGAATGACTTTCCATTCTTCCATGGAAAAATATGAGACAACAGGCCATAATTTCTTTCACAATATTTTTTCTACACAGTGATCAATATTCTTATACAAGGGGAACCAACTGTACAGTATTTCAGAGTGGAGTTCAAGATTATCCTTAATGGATACTCTATTCTTTCTGTTCTTTGTTTTTCTGTTTCTCTCTGTAGAGTTAAGCTAGACCCAGACAGGGCCCGGAATGTGGCATTATCCCAAGGCTATATCTGGATAGCCACACATTCCTGTGGAAACCCCAAGATAGCCCCAGGATATAGGGGTGAAATCGTGTGATTTTACTATTCCAGGAAAATCAACACCTAGATTTTTGGGTTGAGGACACCAGATAGTTTCCCCTTGCATATGCTGTACCACAGGGGAAACCATAGAAAACCTATCCCTTCCTCAGATGGGAATCATGAGACCAATGGCAACTTGTCTTTATGGTTGAATTGAGAAGGGACAATCTAGCCAATTGTTGCATTATGGGAACAAATGCTGCTGGCCAGAAATCAATCAGAGGTCCAGAAAATTGGGTAGATGGCAACTAATTCATGCTGATTGTTTATTGCTCAGATGGCATTGCTAGACTTTGAGACAAAAGAATGCCTTTTTTTAACTTCAGCAAGAGTATATTTTCCAACAGAGGTGGATAAAAAATGCCCTCTTTCATTGGACTCTTAGTGAGTGGTCAGGACAGCTATCCTCACTTTGATGTTTGGACCAATTCATGGAGGTCAAGGCTATTAATGGCTACTTATTCTGATGGCTGTATGACTCTGAAGGCCAGCTGCTGGAAGACTGTGAGCAGGAACAACTACGGTATGTGCTTGTGCCTACAAGTGGACTTCCTTATGCAGGTGGCTGGCCACTGTGCAAACAGACCGCTGGACTAGGTGCGTCATGGGTCTGATCCAGTGGGTATTTCTTATGAGCCTCATGTTTGGGGAAATAATGTTTGATCATATTTCATATGCAGCTGTAGGTACATGGTGCCAATTTTCACATGGCGTCTTCCTATATTTTCCGGATGAATACAAAATATGAAGCTTATGGATGCAGTTAATCTTGTGCTTTCCTCACAGCACGTTTGTCTTCCCAAGGTCCATAGATGCAGCTACTGGATAATATTTATGAAATGAAAAATGTCATACCCTCAAGAAGGGGGATGGGAAAGAGAAACCGTAGGATGATGGTGATGGTGTGAATTATAAAGATTTTTTAAACAGAGCTACAGTTTCATTATACTAATCTGTTTCATTATTGTTGGACTTTATTTTCCTGTTTTCAGACCCTTAGATTTGAGAAAGATGGCAAAAAAAAAAAAAAAAAAAAGAGCAGAAAGGTAGCACCAAAAAGGTAGATACTTGAGGTAAGGAGCTGTTCTTCAAGCAGAAATATCAACATTTGAGAGAACAGAATGGCTGTTCCTAGACAGAAGATGAGATGAGAACACCAGAAAATGGTTTTCTTTCTGTCTTTTAATGATTTGACCTTATCCTAAGGGTTTCTGGATTTCTGGTAACTTTTGGCTACTTGGCTCATTAGCTTTGGCACTCTTACCTCTTTCTAAATGTTACACTTAGTTTTTCTAGATATAAAGGCAGAAGCCAAATTCATATCATATGCATATGCTTCATAAAATTGAAAACTACAAATATAGGGGTTGGCAAGGCTGGTGACATTAATAACTACATTTCTTTCCCAATAGAAATTTTTTATTTTTTAAAAATAGTGCTCTTTACCTGAAGGCTGAATATAATACGAGAAAAGGAGAAGCTGTTTTAGGGCCAATGTAGTTGTCGCTCTTAAAAGTCAATTGTTGACTTTATTTCCAGAAGCTAAACAGATGTTGAGCAATTTTAGGTATTACATTTTTATCCCAAGTTACAACTATAAAAACAGAATGTAAAATGAGCACACTAAAAGCAATAACAGTGCCTGAAAAAAATGTGAATACTGTTTCTATATTTATAAACTAACTTTCACTTAAGTCCCAGGTTGGTGTATAGATAGGCATAACCAACATAAAACTAAAAACAGAGATTAAAAATAGCAAGAGAGAGAAAAAAAATCAAATCCACAATAAAACAAGACATTAAAAATGAGGGAGAAATCCTATATACCACCTTTTGCAACTTTCTTTAAGGGTCTCATATATAAAGACATAAGACCTTTCTGCACAGACCCTCAATACAAATTAAATATCTATGTAGTTCACTTCTAGGCCTCATAGATCTGCAGGTTCAGGTTACAGAATAAGAATAACCAAGGAGAAAAAGAGGGAACACCTATGAGATGAAAATTTAGTGAGTGGTTCTTCAATAAATTAATGGCTGCATTTTGACTGAAGAGAGCTCTCCTAGAAAAAAAATTCTTTAGAATATCTTCCTCATGTTGTTCCTACATGGCTTTATGCCAAGCATGGTATTTCAACCTAATTTGCCATTTCCCAAGATGTAGGAGTCATTCTAAAATATCTCGCGCAGACTTGGGAAAATGAATGAGCAAAAAAGAACTTGGAACATCTTCTTATTTGATCCTGCAGCATTTTCTGTTGCAGATTATAAACCCCCTGGTGAGCGACAAATGAGTGAGGTCCTACAAATTGTCTTCCCAGGGCATCTAATTATGCACATTAGGAGACGAGTACGTTGTCATAACAGAACGACTAGAGATTTGATGGGAATTCTGGGCAAATGTAGATAAGCACATTTCAGGCCAGCTGGCAAGATTCTCAGTTGGTCTCTAAGAAGACAAGTGGTGGATTTTTTCCAGATGTACCAGAGTGTAGGTAAGAGGTCAGTCAACTCTCCTGATTGTAAAAAAAAAAAAAGGGGGCGGGTAGAAAAAGAGTGTGAAAGAAGTGTGATTTAAAAAGCCCTCTGTACATTGTATTATTTTTATTAGTCAGACTTCAGTTGTTTCCCCTTCCTTGTGTTTTGCATGGAACTGAAATCAACACAGCTGTTTCTGTTTAATAACTTCCTATTAAAGAGCATCTTAGGCCTACAACAAGCTGTCGCTAGGCTCACCGATTGCACTCCACACAGCTCTTCTAGAATCTCCCAACACAGACACATCAGAAAGTGAGTAAACCACAAATATGTTTTATATGTTGATATAATAATTACAAGAAATATATGCAAGAGCATACATAATGCAATTTAATAACAACAAATACAAAAGATCGTAGTTAAATCAATATATTAAAAAATATACTGAAAAACAAAATACTAATAGTATCTGGGATCTTCAGCTTCACTTTGTCTGAAAGGCCAGTGATATTTCAACCCCACTCATCCTGGGTTTTCCTCTGTGGTCAAATATTTGAAATCCCATAATTTTTTTCCCTGGTCCTGTCAGTACTCACATCAGTGTAAAATCAATTTAAAAGTGTCTGAAGTCTGTGAAGTATCATAAAGGCTTGCTGGTGTCTGGTAATAGTAATAGTAATGATGGTGGTATTTGTAATTCTTAAGGTCTGTGCTTAATGATACACTGAGACTCTTTGACTTCTTGAGGGTGATGGGCATGATTAAAAAAAAGCACCTTCAATAACCACAGTTGCTATAGTTCCTGACTGTGTGTGTGTGTGTTGAGTTCTGTATCCCGTGTAGTTATCTCTTCCTATGTACTGCAGTTAGTTTCCTGAAATCCTTCATAAATATACAAATGGGATAACTGATCCTTATAGGATACAATGTGTAGGGGAACAGCTTGTTTCCCATAGGGACACTTATTATGTGCCCATTTCATCAACCAAAAGAGAGGATTACAGCATGTTCTATGGTGAGTGTAGGCTGCAAGGAACCCTGTAGAGGAAGTTGGGTGATAAAAAGAAAATGGACATTTAGGAAGGGGTGCAGGGTACAGAAAGAGGACCGTGGAGGGAGCTGAGATGATAAAAAGGCCAAAAAATGTTGTGGATTTTGAAGAGGTGCAGGCCACTGTAACAGCTCAAAAAGGATGGGAAATGGTTGGGAAGGGACATTGGAGAGACAGGAGACAGTGCTCTTACAGGACCATCTGGAACAATTACCAAAGGTGAAGATGGGAATAGAAAACCCTGTGGTCATGTACTTAATTTCTTGTTGACAGAGGTATGTACAATGCCCCATATGGCAAACATTTTTGTTCAAGTGATGGTAATGAAGATCAGTTCATTTATGAGTCACGAATCACCAACAAGATCTCTATTTGCTTCTTTTTTAGCAAGATGACCATGTGAAACTAATTGCATGTGTAAATACTACAGACAAGCACATGAAAATGAGTGGAACAAGGAATATGTGGTTTTCATATCCTGTTTGCACTTGCTCTGCAATTATATTTAATCTGAATTTTGGCTGAAACATGTAAGGCTGCAATGAAGCTACATCCAATGTTTTGTTTTTGCTTGTTAAATCCCAAGAAAAAAGTAACTTAGGAAACTTTTGTTGAAATGCGACACCTCAGAATGACATTTCACAGATTAAGATCAGAGCACTGCAAGGGCTTTGACTGGAAGCCTTGCTCTCATCTCTCCAAACCATGCTTTGATCTGCAGCAGCTTGAAGTCCAATTCAAAGAATTAATGCGAGGCTTCCAATTAAAATTTTATCTTTTCCTTTGCCATCCTGACCATTGTATTTCATCTTGTAGATGCGTGTTTATGTTATTGTGTACCCTTTGGCAGTCTAAAGGCTTTCTATCATACCAATTTTAGATTTTTCAATGTGATTTCTCTTCCAAGATCATCCAGTAAGTTTTGGGTTTATGACTACAATAAAAATAGACTGTTTTCTAAGGGACTTTGGCCCTTTCTTCACTGGCCCATTTCCTAGAATAGGGGCCTGTTGTCCAGGTGCTAATGCAGAATATAGCAGGGCCCAGACCCACTGAAAATACAGGTAAACATTTTTAAAGCATTAAAATACATAAAGAGCAGGATGTGCACAAAAAAGGCAGCTTCATAACCCTGTTGTGTCCAGAGCAGGCAGTAACAGTGAAGCACGCTCACACACCCAGCTAGCGACAGCAAAACGCCGAGTCTGTTACCAGAATTCTTGGGGGAAATAGAGTATGCGGAGTCAAACAGACCAGGAGTCGGGATTCCAGAGAGTCGTTGTATGTTCAGGAAGTCAGTCATGGTTCACACGAATTGGGAGTCGCCAAGGAAATTCTTTTTTGCAACAGCAAGTGCAGAGTTGAGTGTTTCTTAAGTAGGAGATGGAGAGTCACACCTCTGGCGGCACAGCTGTTTCGCATGGAGTGAGCCGAGCAGTGCAGCTCTTGGTGTTCTCTCCTGAGAGAACTCTGTTGAGGGTGTTGCGTATCGCCTGAGTCCGAACTATCCCCGTTTGGGGGGACAAAATTGGTTTCCACATTTGGCCTCTGAGGTGTACCTCCCTCACTTTGGCTTGCAGGTGTGGGACCTTCCTCCAAGGAGTCAGAGAGGACACAAGGCATGACATTCCCCTGGTATACAAAAATATGGAGGTGTTTGTACCGCTTCATGGTCCAGTTTAGCACCTGTTAGACCACTGATCAACCTTTCAGACTAAAGGACATTTTGGACCACCTGATCCAGTTTACACACTGTCCAGTGCAGACTAGGGGTGTGCATGAATGTATTTTTTTTGCATTTTAATTCGAGTTGAATTGAATATTCAAAAATTCAAATTGATTCAAATTTCAAAAATCTGGATTTTTGAAAATTCGATTCGGATCCAGATTATCCAGATCCGTACTTTTGAAAATCCAATCCGGATCCAAATATAGAAATGTCGGTAAGATTCATATCCGATATATGAATTTGCGCAAATCAGTATTTATCCCATATGCATACAGTTTTCATCCTGCATTATATGCACAAATACGTATAATTTTCATGCACATTCGTATACTGTAGATATGGATCTACTCATTCGAATCATTTGAAAATCCATATTGGATTTCTGAAAATCCGCGATTTGTCCAAATGTGCAAATTCAGATTTTTGAAAATCTGATTCGAATTCAAATGTCGAAATTCAATGGATTCGAATTGGATTTTTGAATATCTGTACACATCCCTAGTGCAGACACAGCATACTGTACTAATGAGGGGCATGGCCTCCCTTATACTGTACTAGCATGAGGAGAGGGGCTTCTGGACCCCTTTTTATTCCAATCACTGGTAAGTGCAGAAATAGCCTATGGGTGTTTTTCCACTGTCACTAGAAGTACCCATTAATGGGTACTTAATGGGTACTTTTAGTTACAATGGAAAAACACCCTATGTGTGTATAAACCAAAGTTATGGGAAGGGAATCTGTAGTATTCCACCTCTTTGACCCATTTGAAGTTTGCAAACTCTTAGCACTTAGCTGTCATTAAGTAACCATGTTCCTCCACTGGTCAAAGCCCTGTACCCACTGGGCAGGTTAGCTTAAGAAGCCCTCTGCCTCGAAGCTTATCTTCCTATCTTGTTCCAGACATGTAGACAGATATAAGACTATTGGGGTCTTACCAAACTGACTCATTCCTTTGTGCTTCAAAATGGAATCTGCTGTAAGAATGGTCGGATTTTGCTTCAGGGGAGAACATACATAAAAGATGTTATGCACCTCTGGTGCATTTGTTACTCCTAGCACACATAAAAGAAAATGCAAGCCAAACCCAGGCCTTATTGCTCTGCCTCCCATTCCATCTCATTCCAAACTACTCCCTGACAGGGTGAATGTTTGGTCTGCACAATTTGTCTATTTCTTGATTTCAGTCCTGAGCAGAAAAAAAGTCCTCTCTTCCCTTACAAAAAATCAGATGCAGCCTAGGTCCTTATCAGCGCTTTTGCACAGGAAAGCAAAATGTCTTTTCTTGCAATAGTGTCTTGTAGTGTTTGAGTCCCAGGTCAGGCAATCACTGGCCATGGAAGTATGGGTTTTTCCTTGATGTGTTCTTGCAAGATCCCCCCAGGGTGGAGCACGTGCTTTCACAGCCAGCAATTGTCCAGCCCATGCCTATGACCACTTGTGCTTAAAGCTGCAAACTGTCACTGCTTTTTAAGTGCTTTTGTGCAAAAGCACATGTCCTTACAATCATTCCTGTGCAAAAGTAAAAGGAAACAACAAAAATATAGCAACTGGAATCACACACACAATGCTGCACAGGCTTGGCTGGCATTACAGAAGGAAAGAGGAAACATCTCCTTTGTCCCTCCCAAAAAATTCAGATGCATAGCTACCTAGATCTTTATCAGTACATTTACACAGGAAAGCAAAATGGCTTTTCAGGTGCCCTTGTGCAAAAGTGCAGATCCCCAAGAATGTTCCTTCATAAAAGTAGAAGGAAGCAACAAAAAATGATAGGAACTGGAGTTACACATCACTCTCATGATTGATTGATTGATTGATTGATTGATTGATTGATTGATTGATGTGATGGAGGAGGGAAAAGAAGAAACACCCTCTTGCTTTCTCATAGATCTCATAAATCTTCATTTATGGTCACAACATGGAAATGAAGTGGACAAAAGTAAGGGATGCACTTTTTATGCAGAAAAATCTGCAAAAAAGAAAAAAAAAGCAGATTATAAGGGTTGTGATCCACATTTGCCCCAAGATTTCCCTTTAGATGTTATTTTCCCAAGCTACAAACTGTCCACATCTGCCTTAAAACCTGTGTGTAGCAAGGTCTTTGGGCCAACCTGTTGGTTTGTTATTTAGCACTAGTATGGACAGAACTGCATAAGAAATTCCTAGCTCTCAGTTGTTTATCAGTGGCAGGATGAAGTGAAAGGTGCCACCTGCTAAGACCAAAAGATCCCCAAGCAACGGACTGGCTTGGGATGGTTTGGCCAGATAGAAAAACCAGAAAACTGATGAACAGATGTACTTGTTACTGTCCATTTCCTATAAAAACTGGTCAGTTGCTGTTCCAAATTGAACTTCAACAGGCATGGCTCGTGAAGTGCTCTGTGCCAGCTGGCTCAAGTGCGGAGAATTTCTCCCCTGTCCTCAGAGGGGTTCCTGTCAGCAGAAGGAATTTAAGGCATTCTCTTCTAACTTACTCTTATCTTTTTACACAGGCTGGTCAATCTTGCTTTGGTTTTTTATACTTGCTTTCTAGTGTACATTCTCTTTCTCAAACTGCTTTGGAATAAATGCTTTAAGCGTATTCCCAGTATATTTATTGTCTCCAGATCCAAAAGAACTGTCCTCAGCAAGACTATGGCAAAACAAGTGCAAAGTGTTGTGTGGACGTTTGCTTTATCACTGACAGTGATGCAGTGCAAAACACAGGACCCTAATTTGTGCTCCATGCTCTTCAACACCAGTGAGAAATTACTGGGTTAGGATATGATGGCACACATGTTTGTTCTTTGCCTGAATATGTCCAGAATTATCTTTTAAAAAGAAACTTGGATAAAATCCAATAGATTGAAATGGAAACTGTTAAGAGAGAGATGAAGCTGGGAGCCGGATGGGATTTTGCTTGCTTTGAAAAACCTGCTTTGGTGACTACAGATACTGTTGGATCCAATTGTTTTGGAGCATCAAGACACTCTGCTGGCAAGAAACAAAGTTAACCTGATTATTCATGTCCTGGTAACATACTGTTCGAATTACTGCAACATATTGCACTTTGATGACCCTTCTGAAACTGGAATTAGCACAAAACGCAGCACAAAATTACTAACTGGGACCAGGAACAGAGATAGTTGCA
The DNA here is from genome assembly GCA_023333525.1 of Aspidoscelis tigris stejnegeri. Lineage (NCBI taxonomy): Eukaryota > Metazoa > Chordata > Lepidosauria > Squamata > Teiidae > Aspidoscelis > Aspidoscelis tigris. Next base: position 43,960,223 of record JALMGA010000003.1, on the reverse strand, counting down.
TAGCACCTGTACAGCCTCCTGCTTTGTTTCCAAAACAAGTTACTATTTTTAATGTTTTCCCTATGTTTTTAATAGTCAGGGATGCCTTTTCTTCTTAATATTGAGCCAAAATGAGACTGAAAGCCAATGAAAGTCCACAAAAGCAGCATCTATGTTGGATGCATAACCTAATTTCAAAATAAAATTAGAAGACCCCAACTTTTTTTTTAAAGAAGACCCCAGCTATCCTGTTCTGACAAATTTTATCCAGCATGATTCATGATGAAATTTGGTTAGTGCTTTGGGAGGGAAAAAAAGGCTGACAGCTCTTTTATTTTTCTGTTTTGGAGACATGCTGGGACTTAAACATGCTATTATACTGTTTGACATAGAAGCCTGAATTCTGGATGCATACAGGTAGTTATTATTATAAGTGTTACAACAAAAGTGCCATTTTATAGATATCTCATGTGCTGTACTGCCCAGTCCTGGCAGTAAAACAAGTTTTTTTACTCCTCTGTGGTCAGCCATAGTACAAATCAAAGGTGCCTTCCATGGTGAAATCCCTATTAGCCTGAACATCATTAATCCAAGGAAAAGGTGTCCTGGATCACATACTTGGGCAAGTTTGACATCCAGAGATGTGGGCAGGATAATAGTATATCAGCTTTTGGAGGTTAGTAGTAATACCTCACTTTATAAATTATGGGTATGTTTGCCATTTATGTTCTCCCTTTCTTCCAGAGCACTCCAGATGGTGCACATATGCTCCTCTCTTCCTTTTTACCCTAATAACTCCTCAATGGGGCATGTGACTGAATGGTAGATAAGAAGAAATCTCCCAGGCTGTGGTCACACCTAAGGTTTAATCCAGCTTCAGTCCACCTTCAGAAAGAGAGAACAGATCAACAAAGTGACCAGTAATTTTCTTTCCACATTATCTGTCCTGAAGGTGAATTTTCTGAGTTATTTAACACTGAAAGAAAACAGCTTGTCGCCTTGCTGATGCTTTTTCTCACCCTGAAAGTGGACTGAAGCTGGATTAAACCTTAGGTGTGACCACAGTCTCAGTGAGTTTCAGTGCTGATTTGGACTCACTGCTTTCTAGGCCCTGTGCTCCAGCTACTATGCTCTCTTTTTTTCCAACATAGACATGGGGCCAATTCGCACTTGGCCCATATTATGCAGTTGGACAACTTCTGGGCAGGCGCATCTGCACTTTCAGGAGGTGTTACAGACTAGAAATGTCCTCTGCCTTGCCTAATTGCATGCTAGCTGTGGTGCATGAAATCATGCACCACAAGCAAACTAACCCTAACCTAAGCCTTGCCTTTAGTGTCCAGCTAGCAACCACCTGCATTTCTGCCGGCTATGGAGAGCATCTGAGGATGCACTGGGACCTCAGATGACTCTCTGACGTGACTATGCTAGCGCGTACACTGTCACACAGGGTGATTTGCTCAAGATGGCAGTGCCCAGGAGTCGATCAGATGCACAATCAATCTCAGGTGAGTGATCAATCATGCGAGGGCTAGGCTGCCATTGACTAGTGCTCACATGTGCGAGCACTAGTTAACATTGGTCCATCAATTCAGCTTCTCATCCGCGGGATGGGATGGGAAGTACAAAATTGCCCAAGGACTTGAACATATGAAGTCACTAGGTGCAAAGCCCATTTGTTGAAACAGGATATTCTTAAACAAAAATCTTCTTACCTTGGCCAGCACATACCCCCAAATTCCCTTTTCTGCCACCCCGTTTGTTCCTTCTTCCTGCATCTCCTCCAAGCTCTCACACTCCTTCTCTTGCCTTGTCTCTTCCTGCGTGCTCCCAAATGCATCCTTTTGACAACACACCTCCTTTCACATGCCTTCCAAGTTGTCCAAAGTCCCTCAGTCTTTCTATTTCAAAACCTCTGTGCCTTCCAAACTCTCAGCACACCACTCTTCCCACCTACCCTCCAAGTCCTCCAAACATCCTTTTTTGAGGAGGCTGGGTGCTATTCACTCTTCCTTTGAGGTTCTCAGAAGAAGTGGTGGAGCAGGAGGATAGAGAGGGCTGTAGAAGAACCTGGGATGTCACACTGGTTGATTGTGGCCATGGGCAGAAGGAAGATGTTAGACCAGATGGGCTGTCCAGCAGGACTCTCATATTCTTAAGTCATTATGGCAACAAAAGCTACCATAGAAATCACCCTCTTGCCCTCTGGGGATGGTGAAACTACAAGAGGTTCCTCATTTTATGATCTTAAGACACAGGCAGGTATGTGCAGGAGAAGGCACCTTTTCAGTTATTTGAGGCCTGAGCCATTTGGGGGTTTACATGTTAGTGTCTACACTTTGAATTGGGCTTGGCAGCAAACTGGTCACTAGTGCAGTTCCTTCAAGAATGTGTATTGTATGTCCATATTCTGCACTATTCCAGTTTCCAAATCATCTTCAAGTGTAGCCCTATGTAGAGAGCATTATAGTGATCTAGTCTGGAGGTTACCAGAGCATAAGTAAGTGTAGCTAAGTTGCGCTTTCCAGGAAAAGCCACTGATAGCCTTAACAGCGTCCACCAAAGGAAAATTAATTTAAATGTAGGCTCTTCTAAAGTTATATTTCTATGTCAAGAATATAAAGTGTTTGTTACTCTTCATTCATAGTCTTTCCGTTTTTTATTGTGGAATATTTATCTAAATAGCTTTTGAATGAAATTGTTTGATCAGTTTACATAAATGGAACAACGCTGACATCATACACTGTATGATAAATCTGCATAGTTTAAGCAATTAATAATATTGTTATTTGCACACTCTTACCTTCTTTCTTAAAATCTTACACTGGACAACAGACCTACTTGGCATTTGTGGTATTGCTGGAAGCACTCATCTTCTGACCCACCAACTCTACTTCTTTTCCAACACATGCTATTTTCTATGTGAAGAATGTGATGATTTGCCATTGCAGTACAGAATGAAGAGTAAATATGCGGTGATGAGATCAATCCACAATAGTATGCACGCTGAAAAGACAAGGCAAGACAGATCCAATGGCATCTTAGGGTAGAGAAAGGAGTAAATCCACTCATGACATCAACCAAAATGTCAAAGGCAGGTTTGCCATCACAGTCTCCCTTCTCCTTGACAAACAGAAGCAGCAACCAATTCTGCTAATAAAATGAAGCAAAACCACTTAACTTAAAGCATTTATGCATCACATCTGCTGTAAGAGGTGAAGCTAATTATTAAAGCTTAAACTACCAGTGAAATGCTATGCTGGATCCTTTTAAAAGGAATTTAATCTTCTCTTATCCTATAAAAAGGAAACACATGGCAGGCAAGGAATGTGCCCAGGACTTCAAGTGACTGGTGGGACTAATTCCCTTTGGGAACTCCGAGACACAGAAGCCCTTGACCGTGTTTCCTTTCCCTTTCTTAAGTGCAAAAGTGAAAGGGCAGGGTGCTTCTTAAGGGTACAGAACAATTTTCTTCTGTAACACAGTGGTCAGTAGGAACTGTGATTTATGTTAGTTGCCGTTGGTTACAGTTTTGAAGTCCAAGACATAGTTTGTCTTTCATTAAGATCAGAAGAAGTGCAGCAGATGTTAATGGTAAGACTAGGCATCTGGTTGCAAGGAGGTGCATGTCTTCTTTTCTGCTCACTTCCTGGAATTTCTTCTGGGAAACTGGTAGAAAGGATGCTATTTTGCTGGCTTCTTTGCCTCGCGCGTTTTGTTAAAGTGAGGTTGGAATTTCTCAGTAAAAACAAAGATCCGATACATGCCCTTTCAATTTTCTTATTCACCGAAACCTCTTGAACTGTTGGAAGATATCTGCCTAACTTGCCTTGTTCAAGAGAATAGATATTCAGTTTACTCTCTGAAAACTAGATAGATAAATGAAGAAGAGGAAGAGTTGGCATTTCTACCCCACTTTTCTCACCCATTTAAGGGGACTCAAAGCAACTGACAAAGCTTTCTCCTCTTCTCCCCACAACAGAACACCCTGTGAGGTAGGTGGGGCTGCGAGAGCTCAGGAGAGACCTGTGTCTAGCCCAAGGTCACCCAGCTGGCTTTGTGAGGGAGGGCAGAATCAAACCCAGTATTCCCATATAAGAGTCCGGCTCCCTAACCAATGGACCAAACTGGATCATTGCTGAGTCATTACTATAGATCTGGTTTTAATACTATTAAATGTTGCTGTATCTTAGGTCCTTTCTGCCATGGGCCTTATTCTGGATTATATTCCAGAATAGGGACCTGCCATCTTCATGCAGATGCAGACTGTGGCAGGGCATGCCTCAGTCTGCACTAGCAGGTCCCTATTCTGGGATATAAGTCCCAATTCAGAAAGGGCCTTAATGTCTCTGATCGCCTTTACTCCTTCTAGTTATATCTTTTAGCACCACGTTAACAGACATAGGCCATAGGTACATTCCTGCATTATGACCTTGCACTTGCCTTATTTGAGTGTGCTTTTAACTTCTTTTGCCCTGTCTGTATTCTCTGGACCTGACTATCAACATGCCAACTCCACTTCTGCCTCACAGTTCGGCACAGGATTTCTGTGTTGTTATTCCTTATGCTGCTAATTTTCCCAGGCACCTGGGCAACCATGCAGCATATCATCTTCAGAATGGAAGAAGACAGAGGCACAATGAAACTAGAAACCCCCCATCTGCAGGGAAAACCACAATGATGCAGAAAAAAGGAAAGGAAATGTTGAGGTGAGTGGAAACAGCCACAGTTTCTGGACTGTGCCAGAATGCCTGATTTTTCTGGGAAATTTTATTTATCATATTTCTCTCTCCAACTGCTGGGAGAAATTCACATGAGAATGCTTCAAAGAATAGTCTATGAAATCCAATTTGGAGACAATATCAGAATGTGCATTTTTTCCTTATCTTTAGCCTACCTCACATTCCCTGCAGAGAAGGCCCTAATAAAACTGGGAGGGTCTTTTCTGTGGCAATTCTAGGGATGCATTATATTTCTCCCATAGAAATCCATATTCAAACAAAATTTTACAACTTTTATAGAACGCTTTAGGTCATCTGTTAGTCGTTGCCTTTGAAAGAGGAGCTTTAATTTTAAAACTCTTATGCATTTATTCTACTGAGGTTTTAAGTATTTTAGGGCCTTTCTGTACAGTTCTGGACCAAGCCAGAACTGGTCCTGATTTGTTCTGGACTGGCCTCAAGGATCATGCAAGCTTTAAAGCCACCCCTGGTAGTCAGAAGCAAATATTTCTGTCTTGGAGCCTCCGGGGGACCCATTTTGGCTGCTTGTCAACGCACATCACCAAAATCCCCCCCCCCTAGTTTGTTCCATACTTAGGACGGCTCAATTGGTAGTAGTAAATGGATGGAAGGATGCATCTAAATGGGAAATACAGAAACTGTATGAATATATAATAGCCTCGATTGCAGTAGAGGTTCGAGAATGTCGGGAAAATTTTGAAAATGATTTAGTAAAAATAAGAAGGTGTAAAAATAAATGGATGGAGGTTAAGAATTACCTGGAAGCGAGTGTCAGAAGTGAATTAGTTAAATTACAGTTAAGAATTGTATTCCAAATGTAACCCTTAGCTTATAAATGTTATTGAATATTCATTATTTAGGGGTGGGAGGGGGTGGGGAGGGGGGGAAAATAAGGGAAGAATGTATAAGTGCATAATTATGTAAAAAATTAAAAAAAAATAAAAAAATACCAAAATCCCCCCCCCCCCATGCCCCTAGTATGCTGGTAGAGCTCATTATTCAGGTCTACTGGTATTCTGGACCAGAAGTAAACTAGGAGGTCATTCCTGATGAGCGATATACTCTGTCTTGTGCAGATGCAATGTACCAATGCCAGCTTTTAATTGTGGCGGCCAAGGAAAGGAATGTTTCCACATACACGCGTAAAGAACGAGAAAGATTAATGCAGCCGGAAAGACACTTTAAAGAAATCCGTGTGCATCCCCATGCTCCCAGGACAATCCGCGGTTTCCCCCTAAGTTGGATGTAGTACTGTTTGAAAGGGGGTGGTGGTTTCTGCTGCAGATTTTCCTCCTTCGTGTCTGATGTAACCTGGAGTAAAGCTGTGCATGGAGACGCTCTGAGGCAAAACAAGCTTAACTTTGGTGTATTTTCGGCATGGAGACCCACCCTAGGTGTTTTATTTTTAATTCCAAAAATGAAAGCTGGATTTCAAAGAGGCAGACAAACTAGATATCAAATTACCTGTATTCATTCAATTATAGAGAAAGCAAGGGAATTCCAGAAAAACATCTACTTCTGCTACATTGACTGCATTAAAGCTTTTGCCTGTTTAGATCACAGCAAGCCATGGCAAATTCTAAAAGAGATAGGAGTTACCAGGACACCTTAGTTGCCTGCTGAGGAACATGTATGCAGATTAAGAAGCAACAGTCAGAATAAAGCATGGAACAATTTATTGGTTCAAGATTAGGAAAGGTGTATGACAATTCTGTACAATGTCCTTTACCTATTTGACTTTTATGCCAACTGCATCATGTGAAATGCTGGGCTGGATCAGTCAAAAACCAGAATTAAGATTGCCGGGAGAAATATCAACAACCTCAGATGCCATTCTGAAGGTGGAAAGTAAAGAGGATCCGAGGAGCTTTTTGATGAGGGTGAAAGAAGAAAGTGCAACATCTGGCTTGAACTCAACATTAACAAAACGACGACTAAGATCATGGCATCCAGTTCTAACACTCCTTGGCTAATAGGGAAGAAATGGAAGCAGTGACAGATTTTACTTTCCTAGGCTCAAATATCACTGCAGATGGTGACTGCTGCCACAAAATTAAGATGCTTGCTCCTTAGGAAGAAAGCTATTGCAGAACTGGACAGTATATTAAAAAGCAGAGACATTGCCTTGCTTACAGAGGTCTGCATAGTAAAAGCTATGGTCTTCCCAGTAGTAACATATGGCTGCGAAAGTTGGACTGTAAGGAAGGCTGAAGAACTGTTGCATGTGGATTGTGATTCTAGATAAAGCTCTATATCATCTCCATCCGTCCGTCCATCCTTATACCCAAGGGTCACAGGGCAAATCACAATACAATCCCTTTTACTGCAAAAATATAAAATCATCCCTGGAAGGACTAATGCTGAAGCAGAAACTCAAATGCTTTGGACACTTAATAAGAAGACAGAATTCACTAGAAACGTCCTTGATGCTGGGAAAAGGTGAAGGCAAAAAGAGAAGGGATGGCCCAGGATGAAATGGTTAGTGTTATGGTGGTAATGAACATAAGCTTGCACAGACTGCGGGAGGCAATGGAAGACAAACAGGCCTGGCATGGTGTGGTCCATGGGTTTCCAAAGAGCCGGGCATAACTAACACATTATCTGTGTAGTTGTGGCTGTCTCCTGGTTGTCTGCATGGCCACCTCTATGCAATTTTCTTGGCAGAGATACAGAAATGGTTTGCCATTGCCTATTTTTGGGAAGAGACTGGAGATTGAACCAGCAACCCTCTGATTTTCGGGCAGTTTGTTCTGTCATTGAACTAAAGGCACTCCCACATTAATTGTATGAAATATTAAAATAGTGTTAACTGTATTAACAGAAATGGCTACAAAGCCTCACATAAGTGTAATGTATATCTAATCTTGAAGATGTAAGAAAGAAGAAATACTTCCAAAGGCAATTGGTCTCCATTGAGTGCTGCTTCTTCATGAAGGCAACTTTCTTGTCTCATTGTTCACAAGCTGGCCAGCTGAGTATTTGTGTTGCAGCATTAAATTGCTGATTTCAGGTTGTACAAAAGGGAGAGGTTAAGAGGGAGACAGAGTGCTGCTGAGATTTGTAAATCCTTCCCAAAACCTATAGTTTCACCGTCGCACTCTTGAAATGTTGTACTGGCTGCCATATGGCCAATATGTACTTTAGCTTTTATTCTCACTCATTAGCAACTGTTTACACTATCGTACCATTACCTTGTCTCATAATGTGATGATTACTAAACTATTCTGTAATCTCACACTAGAATTAGCGGAGACGTCATCACATGCTTATTTCTGCCGATATGGCAACCACCGAAGTCGTGAAAAATTATGTAAACCAGGTGTCAAGTGAAATAACCACCACAGGATAAAAACAGTCTTTCATCGGAAATAGCATATTTTAGGTCACAATAATATTCATTACTGTAGTTAAGCTTTAGAACAAATAGATATCACACAGTAACTCTTAACATATGTCTTAGTTCTCACCCTTCTCTTTTCATCTGTTAAAATCGGACACTGGCTTGTCAGGTTTATTAAACCTTTGAAATCTTTGTTCACACTCGTTTTCTGCTAAAACTGCATCTCATGCTGTGGCAGGAGAGAAAACATTGGAAGGTCTTTCTCAATGAGATGGAAGAACAGAGACGAGTGCTTTGTAATCTGAGATTAGTGGATAAAGGAGACTGGAGGAAAAACACATTTCCTGTTGTTGTTTTTTAAATTACCCACATAGCTGCAGTGGAAGACAACCCACTGAGCCAGTGTGGAAACTGGGATTGGAAGCTACAGCAGATCAAAATAGAATGATAGTGTATGTGCTGGGCTTTCTGAAGCCTTCAGAAGGTTTGACAATTCCCTAGACATGGAGAATATACAGCTAAAGCTAGTTTGATACAAGCATTAGTTCTCCTTAAATATGCAGTCATTTCTTCTGCCTTCTTCAAACAGGTTTTTGTAAGTGCTGGGAATTAATATTCAAGCTGCCGAGCAACAATCTATCTGTAACAACCCATTTTTAAAAATATGCCATATAATAATGGATGCCATAAAAAAGAAAAAAATGTCCACATAAAAGAAAGCCATTCTGTAATCTGCAATTACTCCTTTCAGAATTTATACTGCCTACGTGTTAGGGATTCTCTGTGTTCTAGGTAGATCTTATTAATCTTCTACAGATGCTGTGGGAGTGTGAAAAATGAGAAATATGTGATCAGTAAGTTTCCTGGTCTCAGAAAGGATATACAGTCCTTATACAGTGGTGTCTCGACATACAAGTGCCCTGACATACAAGTGTTTTGAGATACAAGCCACCGAGCGAGTGATATTTTGCTTTGAGATGAGAGCAAGATTTGAGATACGAGTATGTAAATACAGTACAGTACATAACAAAAACAACTGAGGTGGTGTTTTGGGAGCTGGAATGGATTAATGGGAAAATTGCTTTGAGATACGAGCGATTTGACATAAGAGCAAGGTTACAGAACGAATTAAACTCGTATGTCAAGGTACCACTGTACATCTGGCTCATCCCTTATAATACTCATCATTCAATCCCTTTTCTTCTGGCCATTGCACTTCTGGTCTGAGGGCCAGCAATGGGAGACCTAACAGTATTAGTTGAATGTGGCTGGAGACTTTCCATATCTTGGGTGCAACATAGTAAGGATTCCTGATCAAGGCAGGGCTTGGTCTATGTTAAGGTGGGTGAAGTTAGGCTGCTGCTGCCAGATATGGCAAAGATGCTAGCAGGTTGCTAGTGTTGTGACTGGACTGCCAGATAGTCCTGGTGACATATCAGGGCTGTTGCAGTTTATCATATACTATCATCTCAGAGTCCATCTGCAGATTTCTCTGTACTGACAATTAATTTGTGGTTCCGTACCTTTTGCGACCCAGTTTGGTCTAGTGGTTAGGGAGCCAGACTCTTATCTGGGAATACCAAGTTTGATTCTGCTGTCCTCCATGAAGCCAGCTGGGCGACCTTGGGTTAGTCACAGCTCTCTTCTGAGCTCTCACAGCCCCACCTACCTCACAGGGTGTTCTGTTGTGGGGAGAAGAATAGAAAAGCTTTGTCAGCCACTTTGAGTCCCCTTAAATGGGTGAGAAAAGCGGGGTAGAAAACCCAACTCTTCTTCTTCTTCTTTGAAGTGGTGAAACTTGAGCTAAAGGGTATTCAGATTAAATGCATAATCTGTCCAGTGCAGAACAACAGTCTGTTTTATTTTGGGACGTGAGAATGAGCAAAGGAGTGCATTCTGAGAGGGAACTGCATTTTGGGGTGGTGGTGGCAGCGGCTCCCATTTCCACCTGTCCAGTGACATAATTCATTGTGGGTATTGTATTCAGGAACCTGAGAACGTCACAAGAGAACAAGAGAAGACACAGCAGAAGTTACGCTTTGTCTACCTCTACTTTTCTCTTCAGTGCCTGCAACAAGGACAATGTATCCTCCATTCCCTTTCTCTCCCATCCCTGCAAGTAAAATGTATCCTTCATTTTCCCGTGGCAATACACAAGGGAAACAAATTTTCCTTTCATTAAAAGGGAACTTTTATGGCAAAGCAGAACTTCTTTAGGGCAAACAGCATAGTATAGCCTATCATTTTTCTTCAGGACTGGCAGGGGTAGGGGGGCATGCTGGTTGGGGCATGCCTCAGCTGTGCCTCTTTGGGGGCACAATAGTGTCCTGTGTACCACTGACATTGTGTGGTGCTGATGACAAACTACGTAGTACACACCCTTTTGTGGGTCTTTTGTTGGGGGCAGGTGGCGTGGAGGTGATTTGCCTACCACTGGCTTCACTACCACAAATACTGATCCCCTTATACATTCCGACCTTTTCATTGCCCTCTCCCCCATTGCACAGTGCTCCGAAATTACACATTTCTACACAGAAAAAGCAATTGAAATGGCAAAAAAGCACAATACTGCTATGTCAGAGAAAAAGTGAGAGTGAGCCTTATAAAAGCACTATGGTGTTGTAGATGTGGAAGAGAAGTTGTGCTTGGGTGGATACAAGGTGGAGGGGAAGGAGGAACAAATGGTGACTAGAGGACAGCCTGAAGGTGGCTTACAGTGAAGCTGTGACCACCGACAAGCAGAAGACAAAGGCAAAACCTTCAGTTACTCATAACTCCCTGCAAATGGCCTTGAGAGGCATCTTGCCAGATTCTCCAACCTGGAAGTGACACCTAGGCCTCATTCCCACCTACTGTGAACCCATCACAACTCCGGATTACTCTGGTCTGGAGTAATCTGGGTTTTGCTGCGGGTTTAAGCTGGAATCTGGGAACAGCACCGAATGTGCATCAGGCTGTTCCCAAACCTCACCCGTGAATGGCACGGCATGGCAGTTTTTGGACAGGAACCACCACTGCCACCACCGGTGACCTCCTGTTCCTAACTTGAAGGGAATGCCCAGCCCTGAAGCTCTCAGCCCTGCAGAAGGAAGCGGAAGAAAGATTTTTGCAAAATTTTCCCGCAGACCTCATCAAGGGCCCAGCGGCAGTGGGGGTGGTAGAGGCGGTAGTGGCAGTAATGGTGGATCCTGCTCCTCTCCCATGCCTGCGGCTTCTTTCGCAGCAGGGGGAGCAGGCATCCAAGAGGTGGCCTCCCCTCCCTGCACCAACCCGCTTGCTCACTCGCCCTGGCTTGATAACCTGCACTTTCCTCCATTCAAGGGAAAGTGCAAAGTAAAAAGATGCTGATCAAATAGCAGCTTTTTAACTTGCACTTTCCATGTCGCTGTGCTGCCACTGCTGTCGATCGAAGGTCACCTGACCAATCACCTGACTGCCAGGTTAAGAGCAACTGTAAAGCTTCCCTCTCTGCCTGTGGAGGCACCCATAGATAAGCGCCAAACTAAGTTTTGAATGGTTTGGGCATCCTGAAGCGCAGACGCCCAAACCAATCCACAACTCAGCGTCTCTGGGATGTTTTCCAAGGAAAGCCAAAGTACAAAAAGGCCTTTAGGCTGCATCCACATGTTGCTTACTTATTCTGCTATTTTTGGACATTCCTGGAGTGCTTTATCCAGAATATCCAAAAATAATGGAATAAGTGATGCCTCAGTGCAGCACCTGAGATCAGACAGTATTAATGAAGGGAAAATTACATACCATAAGCTGCTCTAGAAGTCCTCAAAGAAAAAAAATTGGGCAAGGAAAGAAGTGGTTAATTAATTAAGTGTTCACGGACAAGGCAAGGTGACTGAATCACTATTATTTTATTCTTATGAGCATCTATGCTGCCTATTTTTATGTCATTTTACTCTTCATTGTTTTGTTATCCTTGCTATTAAAACTTGTGTAATACCACGTTACAGTGCATCTGTAATAAAATTCTCAACAAAAGCCACTTCCTGCTTTTATATACAGTATATAAAAACCTCACATTTATGTCAGTAAATAAACGGAGGCAAACAAATCGCATCCGAGTCCCTTGTGTGCCTACCAGGTGATTTTTTTTGATACAGAATCTATCACAAAAACATGCAGCCGCTTTTGGAAAAGAGCAGCTGGCCACCTCAGTCCCCACTTCTGACTGCAATTAGCTCCCCTGAAGCTGGCAACCATCTTTGTCGTTCATCACCGGAATTGTTGAGGTAGACAATATTTGAAGACAGAAGCTCCATTTGCCTTCTGGAGGAATCGGCTGCTAACAGACAAATTAAAGAGAATTTTTTAAATTCACTTATTCTACAGCCACTGCAATGCTCCACTTTCTAAATCCTGCTTTATCCATTCAGAGCTGGCTAGTAAATGCGTCTGTGAAGAACTGGTGCCTGCAATCCTATTTCTATGGATAGATGAAACGTTTTAGATACAGACCTCTAAGAACACTAATCCTTGAGGTTAAAAAAAAAGAGGAGGAAAAACCCTGGTTAGGCTTGGCGTGTAACCACCTGTGCAAATTCCCTGCTCCGACCAGAACTGGTTAAATCGCTGTCTTTATTCACACACGTACCGCTGATGGCATTTTCAGTGGGAGTTTTCCTGTATGAGTAGCGAGCAGAAGCGGAATCGTGATTCACCCTCATGCGCTTCCATGTGAAAGTGCCTCCCATTAAAACAAAACATACCATGATGAATAGGAGTTTCCCTTCACTGCCGCTTTCCTCTCCCTCTTTCTCCCCCCCCCCCCCGGGCATTCTTGTCCAGTTCGTAGTACTCCTCAGCGGAGGCGCCGCCGTCCTCGTTGCCGCAGCAGAACCGCCCGCCCGGCTGCCGCTGCGCAGCGCTTTGTAGGGGAGCAGAAGCCAAAGCGTGGCCTGTCAGTCACCGGAGTTGAGGCCCCGCCCCTTTTGCGGAGAGGCTTGGCTGCTGATTGGAACGCGGAGGACCAATCGGCGGCCTCGCTCGTTTTTTTGCTGTACTGTCAGAATCGCAACCACCTTCTCCCGCGCCCGCCGCCGACGCGGGCAGCCAGCAGCGGCAGCCGCCTTCGGTGCGCCTCGTCCAGCGCGGGCAGCAGCCTCCGCTCACCCACGCCCGCCCGCCCTTTCGCGTGCAGCGCGCCCTCCCCCTGCCCCTCCGTCTGCAGCTGCTCCACGGGCGAGAGCTCGGAAATGCGGCGGAAGCTGCTCGTCCTCCGGCTCTGACAGCCAGCGACGCGCTCCTCCTCGGCGTCCATGGGGCAGCCGCGCCGCCAAGCCGCCGCTTTGCCGCCGGGAAGCTTGTGACTCCGGGGGGCGTCCGCGCCGCCTTTCTCGTGGCTCCGGGTCACGGGCCCCGAGAGCTCGGGGGTCGCAGGCACGGCTGAGACCGAAGAGCGAAGGACATCTTAAGCCTGGTCTGCCTGCCTGCCTGCCTGCCTGCCTGGTCGCGCCCCGTCGCCACCACAGGAGTGCTGCAGCGGGGCTCCCTCTCCACGTTCCTCCTCGCCCTAGAAGGCCGGTGCTCCACTTTCTGAACCAGGCAGGCAAAGTCTCCCGTTCCCCGCGGGGGGGGGGGGATTCCTTTGCCGGGAATCGGCGGCTGTGAAGAAGCAGCAGGTGGAACAGCCGCCGAGGAGGAAGGCGGGCGCCTGGCGGAGGCTGCAGATCCAAAGCGGCGGCGGCGGCGAGAAGCTGAGGCGCGGGCGAAACAGGTGGAAGGCTGTGGCGGCTCGCGGGGGCCGGCGACGCTTCCAGGTGGGCCATTCGCCGCTGCCCGTCGCCCTCCCTGCTCGTTCCGCACGAGGAATTCGCCGCCCCCGGCTGGCGCAGAGACCGCCGCTCGCCGCCTTTTCCCGGCTGCTTGTCGCTAGTCGTGTTGCTGACGGGAACCTGTGAAGGGAGCCGAAAGAGGAAACATGCCAGCCATTCTGGTCGCCTCCAAAATGAAATCCGGACTGCCTAAACCTGTCCACAGCGCGACGCCCATTGTCCACGTTCCAGCGGCGAGGACTGTCCCTCAGCCCTGTTACCTGAAGTTTGGGAGCAAGGTGGAGGTGAACAAGTCGCCCTACTCCAGCCAGATTCCCCTCAAGGCACAGAACGGGCTCGAGCAGGCGGGCGATGGCTTCCTTCCTCCGAAGGGCACCTCCGTAGAAAACGGCTTTGACACGCAGGTCAGCCCGGGGGGTGGGGTGGGGAGCCTGGGGGCGGTTTGGGGTGCCTGGAAGGGGTTTCGATTGAACGGTGCGATTTGCCGCTGAGGTCCATAGGCTGCATTATATTGTGATGAGGATGGGCGGGAGGGGGGTATGTGATCCTTCTGGTGACATACCCAGGGAAATTGGGTGCCGCTGCATGTGTTCAGACTGTCTTAGCTATGGTGGGTGTGTTCTCGCTTGCCATGGCTAAACTGTGTTACTGGGCAGTGCATTGGTGCTGGTGTGTGTGCTTTGTTTGTGGCATCCATACATAAGGCTCTGAAGTAGTTGTGGCTGGGCTTGCAGGTGGGGTATTGGTGCACTTTGTGCCAACATGAGCTTGCGGAGCTCCGTGTTGTATGGAGCTGTGCATGCATGTGTGGGTGGGTACAGTGAGACATGTTCCATGCTGTGTTACGTGTCACGCCACCAGTGTATTTCTTATGTACCGGGAAACGTATACTGTAACATCACCCATGCCTTGGAAGCTCTAGGGCGAGATAATTTCCTCTCTATTCTGTGTCCCTGTGATTGTGAATATTGCCATTTATTTTTAATGTGCAATGGTCAGATTTCACTTGCATCCATATTTGGGTATCTCGGTAAATGATGAAGTCTCATATCTCTTTATACGGCAAGAGAATGCAACTGTTGGTGCAGTCTGCTTTATTTTTGTGTTAGTATTTCCAGCATGAATCAGATTGCCAGTGCCTTAATGTGCTCAATAACAGTGTAAGCAGATAGTGAATGTTCTCATAGTACAGTGTGAGCAAAGCAGATGGTCTGCTGCCGCAAACGGCACTAATTAACATTAGCTGGATAGACACTGCCATGTGGGCAGATCATGAATTCTTGAAACGGCTTTGCATGTTGCAAGCTGCCTCTTTAGCTGCTTGAACCCGAAGGCTCATGGAACAGCCATGTCCAGGTCGGAAGTTATATGCGTTGGGAGGAATTCTACTCGTCTCTTTCTCTAACAGCGGAGAATAGTAGGTCACTCACAAATCTCAGTTTTGCAGTCTGTGGCCTCGTAACCTATTCTGCTAGGGAATAGCATGGCTGCCGACTGAGTTTGGCCTCGTGCCCTGCATTTTAGGAGATGCTGCACTTTCCATCCTAGCAGACAGGGTGACGTACCAGGCTTGATTTATGCAGCTGTACCAGTTCCTGAGGGCTTGAGAATCAGGAGGGAGACATGATAGCACTGGTGTCAGGATAGTGACAGTAGACAGACTGACCTTTGCATCACATCACACTCCAGAGAGAAGCACAAATGTTTTTTCGATTTTCTATTATTCATTTTTGGAAGCCTCTGCACAACCTCAGATTTTATGCATGCGCACACATAGACAATCTAATATTTAAAAGTGCGATTGATGTGACAGATAGAAAAACGGGTGGCAGAGTGGAGGGCATTATGATTTTATTACTTTTATGAATTCTTTAAAGGGCTATTGTGTATCTTTCTATAGCACTTTATGGCTGTCTACTGAATAGGGCTTTTATAGTGGAAGCTTGAAACTGAATCAATTGGTATTTAACTGGGTTTCTGTTTAGAGGGAGGCAGAATAACTCACACGCTAGATCTATAGCTTAGAGCCTGAGGTGTTTCACATCTGCACATTTCAATTGTTGTAATGGTACATAAGCCTCAGTGGGAACTCAGCATGTCTCTTGGGGAGTCCTGATGTAGCCTTGCCAAGGGTAATAATTGGATTTTTAGCTTCAGCCATGATATCTACTCTGTTGATCAGTTTCTTTTGCCTACCCACCTTCCACAGGTTCATCCGTGGACTACAACATATCTGTCTGAGCTATTTCCAGATTGTCTTTCCTTGCTTCTTCCATCTTAAAATATCTGTGCGTTAAATAATTTGCAATGCTATTAGGAAGCAACTGAGTAGCCTGAGCACTCTGTTGGCTCCTGCATTCTAGGATTATCGTGTCTGGTAACACCCATGAGAACACAAAAAGCAATCATGTTATTTTGGTTTCCCTTACATATGTCTCTGTGCCCCATTCCTACCACCCTCCCTTTAGCATTTGGTCCAATTCTCTAGACTCTCACACTGACAACTTTGAACACAGTACAAAAGATAGGAAGAAACTAACACCATATGGGTTTATCAAGCCCTGAGATCTAACAAATTTGTCTTGGGACATCTACCAACAGAAACATCAAAGCTCATCTTTCTCTTTTCCAGACCATACTTTTTATTAGTCCTCGAGTTAAAGGTCATCAGGTAAGGGTATTGATTTGTGAGTGAGCATCACCAAAGGACAGATGTTCTAACTCAAATGATGAATGAATTATTAGAAATGTTTTGTTGGTGACCTCTTAGTTATGATAAAAGTCACACTAAGAAGGTTTTTGCAGCCAATTCAAGTTGATCTTGCATTATGCAAGATTTCTTCTACTTGGACAAAAGTGGAAGAGCTACCCATTTCTATCTTAATGTAACCTGGTTTCTTTCAAATAGCATCCATATATATGGTAATATAGGCATTATGATAATAAATCTAACCTCTTATCCTGCAGATCTTTCAGCTGTAGGTATATTTCTGTCTGTCCTACTTTATGAGGTGGAAAAAGGCTAGATCTCATTCTTGCTGGTACTGGGATGGGGTAATAGTTAGAAAGAACAGGAAACTAATTTATACTATGCTGGACTGTTTAGCCTGTCAGTTCTGTATTGCCTTTTCTGCACTTACCTGGCAACAATCCAGATCAAACAATCCACTCCAAAGCAAGGTCCCATTCTCTGAAAACTCTGAAGGCCAGGAACGAATGGTGTAGGCCTAGGAATCACTGTGGGGCCCATTTTGGTAATGGGCCTCATTGTGCTCCTGAAGTGAGTCCCCCCGTGATGAACTGGACCACAGAGACATGCTGTCCAAAAACCTTTTTGGTTCAGTTTATCACCAACTAATACACCAGTGGACCTATTTAAATAGGTCTGCTGGTAGTCTGGATGTAGACTGGATCAGGAGGCCATTTTGGGCTGCCTGGCCTGGACTATATTCTGTCTTAGTAGACTGAGTGTACTAGTAAGAGGTGGAGCCTCCCTTAAAATGCACAGACTTGCAGAAGACAGACCCATAGTTCCCTTCTAGATCTGGACTGCTAGTAACTAGAGAAAGGCCCCAACAGTGAACCTTTCCATCATCTGGTACTGCACTGAAGATTGCAGAGACTGAACCTAGGGGCTTTCTACTTGTGTTCCATTATTAAACTACTGAGCTATTCACCCTCCTCAAAGTATCAATAAGTGTGTGATGGGAAGGGCCTTCTGGACTGGATTTGGAACTGTTCCATGTTGGCAATAGCTATGTGGTTCACTCATTACAAAAACAGGCCCAATTCTTTGTACAAGACAATTTTGTATAGCAGTCTTGTTCTTAACAAATTCTGATATACTGCATCCCTTTTAGTAACATGGTCTTACCAGGCTGGCAAAATGGAATTGTCATTTAGAATAATCCTGGGAACTGGCAATTGTGTCATCTAGTCCCTGTATGACACCTTTGGTGGATTTTCATGTTTCTACAGTCCTTGATTTTTCAAAGATGGCAATTAGTTGTGTAACACAGTTTTTCATTATATAGTGATCTGAGGGAACCAAACCACAGTGTTAATATGAGAAACAGTTATATTGAGGCTAGCCACTGCAATGTTTGGCTGTTGGTATTTCCAGTGGAAACAATTTAAAACAATTCTTGCATCAATCTTTATTTTGTTCCCATTGACTGGGTGGCTATAAAAGTGGTGCAACAGAAGGAGGATTGAGGATCTTGGTTCACCATTGAGAGTGATATCTTTTTAGGCTTGAGAATGTATGCTCTGTCAGCTTCCATTTTATAGTATAGAATTTTTGCCCTAGAAATACTGAGGGAATAACTGGTTCATCTTTAATCAGGTTTAATGCATTCATGAAGTCAGTGTGTTGCCAGGAAATTAATACCACTAGAATAGTTTCAGCAAGTGATACCTAACAATTTCATCATAGTTAATTCATTAGAAGGCCAATTAAAGGTTACACAGTTGTCCAAAACCAGCTTAGGCAAAGGAGCCAATTGACAACACTATCTATGGCGGCATCCAGACATCACCTATTCTGCTACATTTAGATATTCCAGAATAAAGCATGAATATTCTAGAATACCCAGACATAGAGGAATAAAAAAGTGATGTCTGGATGCAGTCTATGGAATACATGTCCCTGAGTTTAGTAGGCTTTATTCCCAGTGAAATGTGAATGAGATAGCAGGCTAGGCTTCAGTTGCCCTGAGATGTAACTTACATTTCTCTAAACTCATCAGCTATCCATTACTTTCAGAATCCCAAAAAACATTGGACTTCAGTTTCTATCATCTAATAGTTACAGTAGGTAGGAATGGTAGGAACTGTGGCCTAACAATGCCCAGGGATAAGAGGTTGGGAGCCACTGATTTAAGGGGTTGGTTTCAAAGAAAACTGAAGTAAACAAATCTTTAGATCTGTTTGTTTATTTACATTTCTATCCTGCCCCATACCCGAAGGTCTCTGGGCGGGTAAGAGACCTTTAGTTGTAAGCTGAGTTTAAAAAAAAGAACTGGTCTTCCATTTTCAGGTCTAGTGATGGCTTTTTATCAGTCACAACCTTTGTACAGTTGGTGTGTGTGGACAGAATAGCTTTAATTTATGTTCTGACATTCAAACAGTTTTTCAAATGCATTCTGCTTCACTAAAGGTAGAAATGTTTAGAAAATTCTTATTTCAATGGAAACCTGTTTTCAGGACCCAAATACCAAGACCAGGATTCACTAGTTATTTTTACAGTATCAACTCATATGTTTATGAGTTGCTGTTCACTTCATGTTGGTGTTTGGAGATAGATTGTACAATGTACCCCAGCAGCTTAGCCTGTAATGAAAATTTGGATGCTTATAAACCTGAGAGTACAATCTGTTGCAGTTTTAGGCTGTTGTATCACGTGGCAAAGTAGCACTAGAAGGATGAAGAAGTCAGCTGGAGCTTTTCCCAGTCTACTTTCCCTCTAGATATTTTGAGTTAAATTCCCATTGGATCCCTCCAGACATAATAACCTTTTCTCAGAAATCCATAATCTGGCAAAATTTTCCAAGAGGGAACAACGTTCTTGCCTCCCCAACCCCCATGACCGATTAGACATTGCCAAAAGGGGAGAATGACTCACCCAAAAAGATATCAAGTATGGATTTATATTTCAAAACGAATACAGTTTTTATAGGTACACATTTGATTGTAGTTGTAAAGGTGGAGGTAGCCTATTTGCTTGCTTGCTTAGTCCACTTTCCTTGTAGCAACTGTGGATGACCTAATAGCTCCTCATGGGGTTCTTCATTTTTAACTTGTACTTTGTTCTGACAGACTTTAAAAATAGAGGCTGGTCTCTGGTATTTCTTCAAAGAGACAATGAGAACTAGGAACCCTGACCTTTTCAGCAGATGCTAGTGTTGGGCAAGCACTGTAGAGACCATGAAATGAGAAACCTCTTCCTCAATAGGCCATGTGGTTGCCCAGAACAAATAATCCTTTGAGGTATTCAGGGAATGTTATTTTTGGAAATAATATTCCTGGAGCACAGAAGATTTCATAAAAATGTGCTTTCTTCTGGTAGTGACTGGTACAGGGTGCAGGGCAAAGCAGCTAAAAGGAAGTAGTAATAGGAGGGCGGAATAATAGTGGTAGTTGGCGGTGAGATGGTATAAGAATTAGGGAAGTGTCAAGCCAATTCTGTTTAAAACTGGTTCAGAAAGAACTGGGGAGAGGTGCTGAAGGTTCCAGTATGGAATCATACCCCCTAATTTGATGAAATTGAGCCTCCCAAATTAGGCTGCTGTTGGTGTTATTCCACAACCATTCCTGTTTCTACATTTCCACTCATAGGAACTATAGCTTCATTTGATGTCTTTGTCCGCATGGCATTAATTTCCTCAAAAAGTGCAATTAATTCTATGCATTTAATGTCATTGATGGAGCTCCTGTCAGCACTGGCCTGCCAGTAGCCATGTGAGAGCAGAAATGCAGCCTTTAAAAATAGGGTGTCTCTAGATGGTAGGAGGCAATCCTGGGCTCTTAACATGTGTCTGCTGGCTTCTTCTGTTATTCCTGTTCTAAATACTTGAATGCCAGCCAAGTTTCTGTCCTCTTCCTTTCTTTTCCTTTCCTTTCCTTTCTTTCTTTCTTTTCTTTTTTTTGCCACACTTGGCTAGCATCTAGGTACTGTATTTGCAACAGCAACAATAACTGAAGGAACCAGCAAATGGAGATAAGCAATTGTTATTATAGGAAAACCAGCATCACTGCTGGATTTTTCTTAATACCAGAGTTTCAGAGTTGAGCATAGTCCTGGGAGAATCACAGGTTTTAACCCACATCTGGAGGCCTCCTTAGAGTTAAACAGAGAGCACAGACACAACACATTTTGGGCCTTTGCCTAGCACAAAGGCTGGTGAAGGTCTAGGATGCATTGAGTGTCCACACTTTGTGATGCCCTATAAGTCCAAAATGAAGTGTGATCACTGGGATTGCTCAGCCACAACAGTGCAATGTTTGCTGAATATATTTGCTGAATTTTTAAAAATGTCTTTTAATGTATATTCTATTTTAATCTGTTGTTACCCGCCCAGAGACCTTTGGGTATGGGGTGGGATAGAAATGTAAATAATAAATAAATACATGTGTGGTGCCATTGCCATAGCAATCAGGTAACAGTGCAGCAACTGTGGCTGCACCATTTGGTTCCATGCTCTGTTTGCCTGGAAAAGGTGCAAATGGAATGTACTATGCTGTCCCAGCCTGACTGCTAGTATAGTTGTAGAACATGTTTTCGTGCTCTAGAATTATATGAGGGGGAGCACTGTGGCACACACTGAGCCACTTCTAGGACAGAAGCAGCTCCACAAAGTGCATATGTTCCATGTGGGAGTAGCAAGTGCAGAGAGAAGATGTCATCTATTGGTGGAGGCTGAAGGAACAAGTATAGAGGTGAGAAGTTTCTAGAAGCCAACAGAGTGGAGATAGGTGTAACTAGTTCAATATAAGTGGAGCAGAGAAGCTGTTTCTGATTCAAACCTGGTTCAGAAATATGCTGGGATCACTCTGTGAGTTATTCATGGAGAGGGTGATTCTTTGTGGCATAAGTATAAAATCTGCTTAGCAGCCTCAAAAGATGTAACATAGGAGGCATCCTCAGAGAGGCATCCTTTGATTGCTGCCTAAAATTTTACATCAACAACTGCTTGTGAAAATGACTCTTTCAATGTCTCAGCCTGGTTGGAATCAAAGTTACTGTATTTACCTAACTAAAAATATATTTGTCTAGCAATATTTTTAGAAACATGTCTATATCAAGCATATAAATTGCCAGTGCCAATGTGTATTATTAGGCATGTTCTGTTGGTGCATTTTGTAATAGGAAGCTGCTGGTTTTCCATTCACTGAGAACTGGAACACAGTCAAATACTTGTCATTTAACTGGCGTGCACCTCATTTTATCTGGAAATTTGTTCCCTTAGAATTAGTTCGTGGACTTTAGATTGTTTCAGCCAGAAATATAATGGCTAAATCAAAGTTATGTTTTCCTCTTTTGTCTACTTAAATTTCATAGTGTCATTAGGAATATTTCTGATTATTTAAGTATCAAATTGGTTGCAATTCAATTTTTAAAGCACTGAAAGAAGCTATAAAGGACTGGGAAGGAATGCCTTTTTGAGGTATCTGAATAACTGGTGTGAAACATTCCGAGAAGTGCCACAGCATTGTGTTAGGCTATTTACTGTGCTGCCGGGGGCAGGTGGGTAAGCACACACCTAACCTTCCTTTCTAGCACCTGCACAGTGGTGGTGATGTGACAATAAGCTTTGGAAGGACAGAAACCTAGAAAATGTAAACTAGTCTAGTGATTCTCAGATTTGGGCCTCTAGATATTGTTGGCCTGCAGCCTCAGGCTGAGCTAAGAAGAAGAGAAGGAGGAGGAGGAGGAGGAGGAGGAAGAAGGAGAGTTGGCTTTTCTCACCCTTTTTAAGGGGACACAAAGCGGCTGACAAACCTTCTGTTCTCCCCACAACAGACACCCTATGAGGTAGGTGGGGCTGTGAGACATCAGAAAGGGACCTGTGACTCACAACATGAAGCCCAGTTGGCTTCATGGGGGAGGGCGGAATCAAACCTGGTATTCCCAGGTAAGAGTCCGGCTCCTTAACCACTAGACCAAACTGCAAGTAGTGATGGAGTGCTTTAGGCCGCTATCACATCTTAATATTTTGGTCTGTCCTAAGATGGAACCAGACTCAGACTTTAGGTCTGGTCACATTTAACTTGGGGTGTAGGAGAGAAAAGGAGGCTACATGGGTGGTGGAGCCACATCACTGCCAACAGAAAGTAGATGAGGGCATACCAGGCGTGTGAGCTCACCTGCTCCAGCTCTGCAACCCAGAACCTACTGGATGTCCTCCATACATGCTGTAGCGATACCCAACAAGACACCCTTCCCAAGGTGAGGTGAGGCAGTTCTCTGGGTGGTGCTTCCAGAAAACAGCTTGTAGTGGCTAGCTCTGCTTGCCCCTTCAGCTCCAGGCACCAAAGCTTGCTGTCTGCCTCCACTTTGCTGCTGGGCTGAACACAGATCAGCAGCTTTTCATCTGGGTTTGTTTCCTGCAGCTGGGATTATTTGAATGAATGACAGCTCCCATCAGGGAGGGAAAATCTCAGAGACAAAAATGCTCTTGGTTGTCTGATTTCTGAAGACTAAAAATGACCTTCATTCTTCTTAAAGATAAAGTTTTACCACAGCCTTAGTTCAGCAATATCTGGAAGCCCATGTTAGAGAACCGTTGGGCTATCCCATGTTAAATGTCAACTTCCTAGTAAGATTCAATGGGCTGTGTTGCTTATTTTGAAACAGTTATGTCACACTGTTATGTCACACTCTAGCTGTGTTGCCTACTTGAATGAATGAACTTTATTGATTAGTCATATGACCATATCGAATTTACAAAATATATAATATAAAACATAAGATAAAAACAAAAATAAAATAAAAACAACATTATTTGTTCCCATCACCCCATTCAACTCAAAGAATAATTTGCTAAATCAGGCAGTCTTAACAAAAAGCAGAAGGTAAATGTTGCCTACTTAATTTGTGTAACTTGCGTTGTCTTTAGATTAGTTGCTTGAATTTCAAAAAACCTACAGTGGGACCAGTGGCTCATCTGTATAGCAGCATATAAAGAATATAGATTCTGACATATTCTCACACTTTTCTAAACATCTGTTTTGGGTAAATTCTTTTTCTGTTCTTGTGAGTATTATTTTATTCTTGTTGAGGACTCCTTTTTGTAGATTAAACACAGCTTAGCTTTTTTTAATAAAAAAATCACTTTAATATCTACATATGTGATATCACTTTCTTATTCTGTCTCAATTGATTGCTTTTTCAGTTCACACATGAGGGAGCAGGACTTGCTACTCAGAGCCAGGTTAGATTCAGCATCTATTAAACTGGACTCCATTTGGAGTCCTTAGATCATGCCTCACTTTATCTATGCATTCCCCTTGTAGCCTTTCAAAAACAAAAACAAAATCCCAAACACACTAATCTCCATCACCAGCCCTTGCATCAAAAGATTCTTCCAAAACTGCTTGGTTTCAAGTCAAGGCTGTGTCCTGCTGTATGTATTAGATCAGTAGTACATTGAGAGAGCCCCAGAGTGGCCATGGAGGTTATGAAGAACTGAGCTGGCTAACTGACTGTCATCTTAGTATAGATATTGAAATCTCTCACCACTACAGTGGCAGTGCCTTCAACTCCCCATCTGAGACTATCTCAGCTAGCTCAGAGAGGGAGGCTGCTGGGCAGTGAGGTGAGTGGTACACCGGTGGCATCTCTCTTCTCTCTGAACATCAAAAACATCTCTGCAGTTGGGCTACAAAACAAATTGGCCACCTGGCAAGAGGGGAGGGAAGTCCTATGGATCACAGCAGCTCTCCTTCCTTGCCCCAACAGTCTGGAACAGTGCTTCATTGAGTAGTCAGGGGACAAAGCAGAATGAGATAAGGGGCAATTCAGTTCATCTGCTCAGGTTTTAGTGATGCATGACAGATTAGTCTCTACATTGAGAATCATTTATGGATAGTCGATATTTTAATCTAGACTGGCCTGGCATTGAAAGGCAGTACCATCAAAACAACACCTGGTTGTCAGGGTTTCCCAGAATCTACTGGTTGGAAAGCAGAAGGAAAAAAAAAGATATAGTTTAATATGATTGTGAATACTCCTTCTCTTGATCTGGCTTTTCTGCTTCCCAGCACCATATCTCACACTACACTATGCTACGCTAATAATTGCCTCCAGTGACATTTCTGCCCCTCTATCCCTGCCTTGGCACTTCGTTCCCTCCCTCCAACTCAGTACATTGTACGGGATAATAATCAAAACAGAATTAAATACATATGGGCCCAGTTCCCATTGGCATTTTATAACAGTTTAGAAACAGTTTGGATTCTTTGTGTCCCTGTTACCAATCCATTTCAGGGGTATTTTGAGGATTATTTGGCCAAAAAGCGGAATAAGTAAACACCTGTTTTTTCAGGTGTTTTTTTCTGTCTTTGCTTTTAAAATGCTTCTTCCTGATTGCTGTAGGAACGCTACAGCAGTACTGGGGCAAACACTTCATGAAATGGGTGGGCTTTCACCCTGCGCAGGGACCAGCCCATTGCCAGATTTGTTAAAGCAACAGATCCATATTCAGCAGATAAGTAACAATTCAGCCTGATAAGATGTAGCAATTCACCCACTCCACACTTCACACTAAGATAACAAAGTTTCATTTTACACTTCCCCTCATTTTCCCCTTCCTGGGAAGCACACACTGGAGGTGCCTCTTTTGCCTTGCTGAGCCCTGGGAAGGAGAGAAGCACCTCCCCCCATGCCCCACTGGTGACTGAGCACGTCTGTTTGCAGCCAGCTGGGTGAGTGGGCACGCAGCACTCGCTCTGCTGCAGCTTTTTCACTTCTCTGCATTTGCGGAGAAGCGAAAAAGCACCAGTCCTGAGTTTATGGGAGAGTGTCTGAATGTGTGTGTGTACTAGCTGGTGCTGCTGGCACTGGGAAGGGGAGGAGAGCGAAGGGGGAGGAATGCGTGTGCGTGTGTATGCGCAGGACTGGCAGCATGTCTTTTGCAAAAGCATGAGGGGAGAGGAGAGGAGGGGGAGCTTCAATCCCCCACCTTCCTCCACGTCATTGTGGGATCCAATTGGCAGGCAGGGGGTGGGGCCCCGGCTGGCAAGAGCAGGGAAGAAAAGATTCCCTTTCCCTAATGCGATTCTGAACCATTTTGGGTGGGGACAGCAGGTAAGTTGATAGCAATTTAAAGTGAATTAAAGCCACTGAAGTGGGAACTGCCAGAATCCGTGTTTGAATTTTTTTTTCGTTTTTGAACTGTTTTAAGAGGCATGAGTGGAAACAAGCCCATGTGTTTCTTTAAAACAAGATGCACTCTAGTCCAACTCCATTAAAACAAACACCTCCAAGATCGCCCAGTTGAAACCAAAAGACCCTACAACCAATCAACCCCCCAAAACACACAGAGACTTGGGCTGAGAGGGGAGATGTTCATTCTTGTTTCCCCCAAAGTGACAATCCCCTTGAGAGTTGCCCTTTGGTGGCGACCATGCTGGGTGGTGGCTTTTCCACCACGAGTAGCAAGGCTAAATAACCTGTTAGAATTGATAAAGGTAAAGCTCCCAAACCTGCGTATGAAAAAATCAAGAAAAGGACAGGTTCTGTGAGAAGGCTTTGGCCCATTGTTCAGGTTGTGAGGTGGTTTAATGTTTTGTATCGCCTTGCAGACAGATGTCAACCTAACATGTTGAATCTGTAGGCACATTTTGAATTTAGAGGACAGAATGGTGTAGTTATTTTTTCTTTCTTGGGAGAATCCTGATCCTTGCTGGTACCAGGGAAAGTCTCTAAGGGTGTTATTTGAAGCCTTGGATTTGGCAAAGAGAAAGATCTGCATGTTTTCTATAGTAAGGAGTGTGAAATTCACACAAGGGTGATCTGTGATGGATTACTAAGTACTTTGATGACTGGAAGTGCTAAGGAGCTACAGGAGTGTCAGGCAGCTGGTTGTCATATGTAAAAACTCAGATATACATGAAGAAGTCACTCTAGTCAATCAGTAGTGCAACTTCATTTAAGAAGGAAGCTTTTATTTAAAAGCTGACACGTTTTGCACAATGTTCTATAATCCATCACATAAGGCTGAATTGTATGACATCCACATATTGGTGTTGATTTATGATAAATCACAACTTGGGGTGTGTTTGCCCCTTGACCTCATATTCTTTTGTTACCTATTAGTGCATGAAATGAAGCAAAGATCCCTGAAGATCTTCCCATAGAACTAAATAATTGGCAGAGTTAATTTTAAGCACAGCTTGTGAAGTTGTGAAATTTCTGGGAAGAGCATCCAGAGATCATGGTAGACTAGCAACTGTATTTACCTGTTTTCTTTACAACCTGTGTGGTTAGCTGCCATTCTTTTGTATTAACAGAATTGTTGATGAGTAAAACCATTTGCCATCATTGACTCTTTTCAGAGAAAAGTAATCAACTCAGGTGATGGGTACATGGAAGTGAGGGACTATGAAGCCTCCCTTGGATCACCTGACATGCTGAGCCTCTACAACTGTAGAAGGAGGTGTGTTAATGGCAGCCACCTCTGTAGAAGTGCCCACCTTGCTGCATCACAGGGTATTTCCTGGTATCCTCCTCAGCAGACACAGGTGGGGGAAGGAAGCAATCACTTTGGCCCTGTCCCCCTGGTACCCAGTTAGCACTGTTTGGGTGATGTACTGGCACGCAGGGGCAGAGTGTGGGGCCCGGCACACATTTCGGGTGTCCCCATGGCATTTCCTGTAAAGCGTGCCGGGTTCTGGTTGGGCGCTGGTGGAAGTGTCCCTATGCTAGCTGCGCTGAGCCCTGGGACGGGGAGCCATGCCACCTCCTCTCCGCCCCCTCTCTCCTCATTGTCAGCCGGATTCTCATCAGCCGCAGCCAGATTCTCGTCAGCTCACCCCTGTGCCAGCTCACCCCCTCCCTTAGTGGCACAGCCAGCCAGAACCGAGGTGGGAGGCACGGAAACAAGCTTCATTCGTAAAAATAACTACACTTTCGTTCATAAAATAACACTCCATTCATTAAATAAAGCTCTGTTGACAAAGCCTATTCATAAAAGACCGATGAAAGCCGCTAGCAGCAGTAGGCGCTTGAACACTTTTGTGCACCTTAGCTCCACCCGGGACTGTGGGAGTGCCTGTCAATTTTAAAATCAAGACTCTATTTATTATTGCCTTCATGATTGGAAAATGGGGGCAACAAAAATCAAGCCATTATGCAGCCTGCCTTGGCATTCTGAAATGGGGTTGGAATTACTTTTGCTGAAGTGGCAGAAAATTAAAAAAAAAAACCAGCCGTTTTCCAGCCTGACTTTGCGATCGGCATTTTTAAAAATCTGGCAGTGATCTTCAATAGACGGGACAGCAGGCACGCCCCACCCCCCCATTAGCCCGCAAGTGTCCCCAATGCATGCCAGCTCCCCAAACAGCGCCGAGACTTCTTTTTTGAGGTACCAAATTTGGCACCCAGTTAGTCCTGTTTGAGGGGACCCGGTACACTATTTGCGTGCCAAACCCAAAGCCAATGTGCCAAATGGGTGCTCGACACCGCATCAAAAGTGCTTGGGGACGGGGCCTGTCAGAGTGCAATTTTGTGCCCTCATTCTCAGGTACCTCAAATAGGCACTGTGCTTTCCAGCAGGTCTTGACCTTCCTGGGAAGCACCTGGGATGGTAAATGGAGACATGTTCTTAACTTCAGGCAACAAAATGCCTTAAGTCCTCCTTTGCTTCAGACTGGTATGTCAGTCTAATTTTCTTCTTGTCAACTTGCTGTATCTTATCCGGCAACAATGTGCCATCCTTACCACTAGGAACAGAACTTGGACAATTGTGTATGAGGTTCCTCTTGACACTTGCTTTCAGGCAGTCCATCTTTCATCTCTTCTGAAAGCAGATTATCAGATTGTTCCAATATTGTAATTAAAGACATTGATGCTGTTCACCATCAGAGCTCATAACGTGCTAATGCCTGAATTGCTATTTTGAAGTCATGAAGAAGTGTGTGGTGTCATAAGCATTAGATAATTTTCCTTTTAAGAAATCAATTCCCATTTAATTCATTAGGACCTCAGTATTCACTTAAACATTCAAATGACAAATTTTATCATAAAAAAGCAATGTGAATTTTGAAACTCACTCAGAATGAACAGTTCCATTAAATTCTGCAATGTTTGCCTTTCTTGCTGTTGCTCTCCCCTAAGACCAGTGAAGTACTTGTCTAAGACAATCTGTCTTTCATCAATATAAATTAGAAGTTACTCTTACATGTTTTATTGCTTCTTCTATTTCCCATTAGTCATCACAATGTCTACAGCTAAGCCAGTGTTGATTTAAATATGAGTCTACATTTCTAAGTAACATTCAGAGTTGACTTCCAATTTGTTTTTAGATTGAGCAACACAATGGCTATGTCCAGAAAGTCCCAAATCTGGGTGTTTTATTAGGGTCCAAGTCCTGCAAAAAGTCATGTTTGTCCAGGAGGAACCAAATAATATTCCAATACTTTGTCTGCTCTGGACCAGTAGACCAGCCCAGTGGATGTGTGGAATACATTATTCACACTACAGAACTCTTTTGTCTGTATTGGAGCAGGATTGACACTTTTGTCTGTATCGGAGAAGGATGTGGTGTGAAAATGGCAATGCATTCTGCTCCAACCGCAGATTAGGGTTGTACACGAATGTATTTTTGACATTCCAATCCAAGATTTGAATGTCAAAAAATTCGATTCGGATATTTAAGATCCAAATGTCATAAAATCCAATTCAAATCCATAACATTCAAATGCGTACGTTCAAATGTTAGATTCATATTTAAGATACAAATGTCAACAACATTCATATCTGTTGTATGTAACTGTGCGCATTCCGTAAAAAATCCTTATGCATCCCGTATTATCCCATATGCTTCCTGTTTTACTCCTGTATTTTAAGCGCAAGATACGTGTAATTTTTGCACAGATTTGTGTATGACAGATATGAATCCACACATTTGAATCATTCGAAAATCCATATCGGATTTTTGTAAATCCACATTCGAGTTCGAATGTGCAAATTAGGATTTTTGAAAATCCGATTAGAGTTTAAATGTCGACATTTGCCGGATTGAAATCTAATATTTGGATTTTCAAACATTCGTGCACATCCCTACTGCAGATTGCTTACAATAAGTCTGTAGCATTCTATCCTGACATATTGGACCATGGTTTTCATGTGTGGGCAATGATCTAGATCAAAACTGGGGCCCATACCACCAAATGAAGAAACTGAGCCTTTTGGCATTTTCCAAGCAGCAGTCATTAGTGCTTGCCAAAAATGGTGAGAGGGTGTCCATCAGCCCATCAGCTACTGTTGATCATCAAGGTTTGGGAGCTATTTATTTATATACATTTATTTTCCACCCTTCACCAGAAGGTCCCAGGGCAGGTCACAGCGCTCAATAAAAGAACAAATTTTGTATTTTTATTTTTTAGAAATAGTCCATTCTTCTCTCACTCTGGGTGTACCACTGCCAATTTTACTCCAGACTCTTTAGGGCTCCCCATAGAAACAGCAGGCTCAGAGTGGTTCTCCACTCTTTTTTTAGGAAGAGCCATTTAGAACTTCGGATTGTTCCATTGAAAGGAAAAGCTGACTGTTCCAGCAAAACACACAGAGCATTCAGGGTTTTGTTTTGTTTCAGTCTTGTTCCACCTTGGCTGCATCCCCAAAGGACTTATTTGCCTCTCTAGTTTCCCTCTACCGTCACTGTATTCAAGCGGACTTTAAAAGTGCCATGCAATTCTGGAATAAGTGTCCGGATGAGGCTCAGCAAAACGCGCAATTAAAACGCACCTTCCGTCCCCACAGAAGCGTGTTTTGCTTGCCCGCATCTTTTTCTCCCCACCCCCTCTCTTGTTGATAGGGTGACGGCAGGAATGGGGAGGGACTGTGCTCTGCGCAGCCACAACCAGGAGGAAACCCCCGACAAGTTCAAAGGAAAAATAGCCATCGGTTCTCTGTTCATCTCCCAGATCTCTGCCCCCCGAAATGGCTTCCCGTGCCAGCACAGGCAGTGGCTGCAGCCATCGGCCGCGTGATCATTTGCTCATTCACTCTCAACACTTTCACAGATCACTGTCAAAATCGACCCAGTATAGCAGCGGTGACTGTAGCAATCCACCACTTCACACCTGATAACAATTGTAACAATGTTGCAATTCTGCACTATTCTGGCTCCTTGAAAGTTCTGAGCTTTAGAAAGGGAAAGGAAGGGAAGCTGCTGCACTTCTGGGAGATGTGTGAATGTTTTATGGCTATGTGTGCAGGCAGCAATCCCTGCCCCTTTTGCCATGGAGCGTCCCAATGGTAAATGCTGCCAGGAAAACCCGTGACTTCCAAAAAGAGCGCTGGAACTCTTCTTTAAAGTGCACCTTTTTTGTTGTGGATTTTCCTCCTTTTGTAGCGCTGGAAGCTCATTGAAAAGCCAGGCATGGGGGCGCTCAGGGGCAAAATAAGATTTTTAGAGGGCTTTAAATTGCTTGGGGACAGGGCCCTTGTTGCAGTGGAGAATTCATCAGACAAAAGGAAAGCAAAACAATGAACACCTTCAAAAGAGAGTCAGTGATGCAAACATAACCTCAGGAGCTTGGGCTGCCATTTAATATGCCATTTAATATCTGGAATGACTGTTGTCAGAATGGCAATTTTATCATTTGCAGTTTGTTTTTTACGAGCATCAAGTGGCACTATTCTAGGCCTTAGTTAAACATTCTTAACACATTTTGAATTCTTTCTTGGGAAAAACAGGAGTTACTTTTTGGTGTTTAGATTTCTGCCCACACCTTTTACCCATATGCTATTCAAAATACTTTAATGTTGAAACTAATGCAAAACCAACAGCTTATAAGAATCCTGGCATTTCAAGTGAAAGTAAAAATGCAAGTGGTCCTTTCTACATGAGGAAATTTCTCCACAGCACTATTCAGCTGAAAGGAACACTGACCTTCTGGACTGAGCCTTATTCTGGGGTATATCTTGGAATAGAGCCCTGATGTCCACATCCTAGTGCAGATTATGCCATAATCTGCATTAGTATGTGAATGGCAGGCACCTATTCTGGGATATATTATTCATTCAGTTTATTTGTATACCGCCTTTCCAATAAATTACTCAAGGCGATTTACAGTAACCATGAAAAAATACAAAACAAAGCAATGCATCATACATGCAATGAGTGCACTAATGTATTAAATAAATATTATAAAATTATATATAAATGGAATAATATACTATGAAAATTACATAAAACATTGGAGGGGAAAAAGAGGCAACAATACTGGTTCCTCCTCCTTTCCCCTGTCCGGGGCAAGGTGGTGGCACCTTTCTGGCCCCAGAGAGCGTGGTTTCCACTCCTCAAATCGATGTCAGTAGGGGATCCTCTTCTGCTTCCTCACAGGCCAGACCTCCTCAGCCAAGCAAGATCCTTCCAACCTGATCTGGCTTGGTTGCGCTTAGTGGCTTGGAGGCTAGATGGGGCTTTCTAAACAAGGCAGGATTTTCAGGCCAAGTTATAGACATCATTTTGGCATCCTGTGGAGCGTCCCCCTGGAGGATCTATAATGCTATAGTGGGCTTTCTGCAGATGAAGTACCACCAAACAGTTTGACCCATTAGCTCCCAAGCCTGAGGACATTTTAGCCTTTTACAGGCTGAGGTGTCCAAGGGATTACGTTAGAACAGTATCAGAAAACAGGTTTTTTCCTTGGCTGCAGTCACAGAGATACAAGGTCAACCATCCCTTTCTTCTAATGAGCATGTCAAGTCTTTTCTTCTAGACATTAAAGCCAAATGTCCTTCTGTGGTTCATAGGTTTCCCACATGGGACTTTGATCTTGTCCTGGCTGTTATATCTGGTGCTCCCTTTGAGCCCATAATGGAAATTCCAAGGTTCATTCCACCAGGAGTGTAGCAGCTTCTGCAGTCTTTGCTATGTGTGCCAGCCTTCAAGAGCTCTACAGGGTGGCAGCTTGGGCTTCACCGTCCATGTTCACCAGGTAGTATTGGATGGATATGTACTGGTCTTCAGAGGCAGCCTTCGGGAGATGTATCTTGTTTGGGCGTCAGTAAAGCATCTTATCTGCTGCATTTCCACTTTTGGTAACAGAAAACATATAGTGGCAATTACGCCACCCATTAGTGGGTGCAGTCGACATCAAAAATGCCTTCTTTTAAGGGCATGGA
Organism: Aspidoscelis tigris stejnegeri; assembly: GCA_023333525.1. Lineage (NCBI taxonomy): Eukaryota > Metazoa > Chordata > Lepidosauria > Squamata > Teiidae > Aspidoscelis > Aspidoscelis tigris. Next base: position 43,927,520 of record JALMGA010000003.1, on the reverse strand, counting down.
GGCACTCTGAAGAATGGCTCCTTGCTTTTTCTTATATCCCGAAATAAGGGCAAGTGCCAAAAGACCCTGTGGCTCCATACAGATGCAGTAGTTGAAGACAATAAGAGGTGGATTTATTCTTATAGGTTGAAGGCCAGTCATAGCATTCAGCTTTTACTGTTATAGAATAGCATCCTTTATCAGGAGATGTGAAAACTATATTAGGTGCCGAAAATTAGGTGCAGCTGAATTTCATGCCTGTGGCAAGGAACATTTGTTGGCAAGCTGTAATGTGCTTGGTCATGATTTAGGGTACTAGAGTGAGGTCATTTGCTCCTACCGAATTTTGGCTTTCCAGTTCCCTCTGCTGGCATGTTTATGTGTGTGCAAGAGTGTGACTTCAATGCATTTTTCTTTTTTAAAAAAATAATCACAAATAACATCATAAACGATACCATAAATGATATAATGCTGCAGAACAATAGAATTTTGAGATCCTTTTGGAATGAAGAAGGAAACAAGACAGGTAGAAAGTAGAAATAAAAATGGAAAAGATTTGGGGGGTGATGTTGCAATATGGTAAAAGGCCTAAGGAGGACCAAGAACTGGAGGGTATTGCAAATATGGTCTCCCATTGAGAAACATCAAGTTCTTGATTAGTGGTTTATGACTTCAGGGAGTCAGGATGGAAGGGGAGAATAGGGAATATATAATAGGGAATATATAAGCTTGTAAGTCAAAATGTGGAGTGTTTATAGTATGTTGGAAATGGAAAAATAAACGTGAGGAAAAACACAATTCATATTATAAATAAAAATGTTAAGAAAACAAATCTAATAAGCCCAAAACAGCAGCTGAAATCTTAGTTCACTCCCATCCTGTTGCCCTGCGGTCAATGGGGATTCAAATGCCTGCTTCCAGTATATTTTATGAGCTTCACATTCAGTGAATAGCATTCTCCCTCTTGCTTCAAGGACGTGACAGGATAGCAGCTTCATGTGTCCTTGGACTGGCAATACAAATGCCTACAAATTAAAGATGCTTTTTTCTCCAGTCACAAACTGAAGCAAGTATGCCCTTGAATCACATTCAATGCCAGGAGCTTCATGGACCCATAGAAATGTTTTGTTGGCTAGAGAAAGGTAAGACTTGCCATCTCCTTCTTCCCAGAAGATGCTGGACAATGAACTGTGTGGTCCTGAACTGCTCCCAAGCTATGGTCCTCCCTCTGCCTCTCTTTTTATTTTCCCAAGAAGACCATTGCAGTGATATTATTGTGGATTTCCTGTGATCCGGGGACTTGCAACTGTGTGTGCATCCATGTGTATGTACCTATTCCTGAAGTTCTCACTGCAGATAAATAGATCGGCTAAAACAGTGACAGTCCCTGCACTGGGATGGGATGATGTACCCTCAACCAAAGTCCAGGGTAGAGAGATGCCTCTTCACCAGCTGTCTGAATACATACAAGGAGGATGCCTAACACACCTCAGAGGGTAGGCTGTCCCACGGTCTAGGGACCTATCACCAAGAATGCCCCCCACATGTCACCCCCCCCCTTAACTGCTGAAGGCACTGTCAAGAGGACTTCACTGGCAGATCTCAGGGCAGGAGTCATTCCCTCTTGAGGATGTGCCCCTCTTTGTTGAAGGATTCTAATACTGGGTTCTTTCCCTGTGCAATCTACAAGTCATCTGGCTCAGCTTCCATCTGCCACGCAGTACTTCTGTGATTAATATCACATGAGGAAGGGTTTCGTGTGCATGAAAATAACAAGAGTAGAACTCCTATGTGCATATATTGGTGCCTATGTTGTTGTTTTTTTCCTGAATGAAGAGGTTATGAAAAGGCATAGCAGCAGCCGTGCACATCAGAAGTTGGGTGGGCATGCTGCTGGCTTGTGTGATTCCATATCTATCTGGCACATTTTGTAAACCTATTGCCATAAGTTAATAGCAGCCAACAGTGTGCTGTGGAAAGAGCCTGCAGTGACATTACAACATGTAGAACATTAAAGGGAAGAGAGTTTGGCATGGAAAGGTTTGTTTTCTGTGACAATCCAGAAACTTCATTTAATATGCCAATTTAATTAACGAAGGGCTGCTGCTGATACATGTTTAATGATCATTAGATAACAAACTAGGTTTTGGGGTAGGGTTTTAGGAGCTTCTACAGAACATAACTGATTTGTAAGAGTAGTTGCTTGCAAATACTTAAACCTGGGATTTTAAAAACATTTTGCTTCTGTAAAATGTTTTTAAATGTTCTTCTGTAAAATGTTTGTAAAGTGGGCAGCGATGGTTTGTGAGTTGCAGCCCTGAGGACATAGGAAAAGAGGCAAGGCTTAGGGTGGAAACTTCCATAGATCTTTGAGCAGCCACAGCCTTTTTGCTTTGGGATCATGCTTGCAGAAGTTCTCTGTTAGCCATCCTTGGAAAGGGGGAGGACAGTAAGCCTTGTCTCTCCTTTTGATCATGTCTTGCAAAAGTCTGTTAGAACTGAAGTTTCCATGGGTCTTTTTGCCCTCTGTTCCTTGGGAAGCTGTAGCAGCTCAGAGTTAGATTACAAAGATAATACGGCTACCATAAGTAATGCTATTTTCATAAATGCAAGACTTCGGCATTCCCCTGACTCTACTTAAAAATTGAGGGAATGAAAAGCTAACAGATCAAAGAATTTGCTTTCTGCCCTGCGTAATTAGCAGAGAATCACTAGTGACAGGATAGTGGGTGTATAATCTTTTAATACTTCTTAGAAACTCACCATATTGCAAGAAGGCATTGTGCCTTGAGGAGACAACTAAGAACAATGTGTTATATGAAAAATCCCAAAGAATGTGTGATTGTAATAATTCCTTTGGAGTTTTGGTACCCAAATTGGTGGTTCAATGATAGTCATGAAATTGAGAATAAAGCTTCAAGAGATTAAAGCAAAATAAGCCCTTTCAATGACCTAAACACAAGGCTTTTTGCTATAGTAGTTTATCCTTTGAATGAAGGGCAGTTTAACATATAGTAATTTGTAGAAGCTTCCAGCCTGTCAGTTCTGTGCTTCCTTTTTCACATCCAAGACTCTCCTGATCTTTCTGAATACTTAGCATTTATATCCTATCTTTCCTCTGTAATGGAATTCAAGGTAATGTCCAAATGATCCACTGGCGTCTCACATGTAGACATTGACTTCCCCGTGATCTGCTAAGCTCCAGTATGCTGGTGAGCTTTTCAACTTGATCTGGAAAAAGGCTTGTTCCCACCGCCATTGCTTACTCTACTGTATTGTCTTTTACAGACAAAAATCTATTTGTTTCATGAAAACAGGTAGGAATTTCTGTATGGTCTTACAAGGTAAATCTGTTACCTCAAGAATTCTGACATGAGGGATTATTGCAAACTTTGCATCAATAGATTATATTGCCTCCATCAACTTCATTAAAATTTATTTACTGCCTTTCTTAAACAAAACAAAATATATCCATGTACCTCTGCTAGGCTTTATACTATTCCAAATTTATTAGAATAGGCCCATACGTTTAATGTTGTTAATTATCCACAAGGAACTTACTAGAACATGATTGAAGGGTGTGATCCCACAGGGCTTTTTTTTTCCCAAACAACTCTTCTGTAGCAATAAAAACAAACAAACAGGCATTGAAACAGTAGAAAGAAAATCCTACTTCACATTGCTTTTTCATCACCTCAAACACTCCTGTAGTAAAAAGTGCTAACCACTCATTGAAGAAGAGTTGGCCTTTCAATCCCACTTTTTTTCATCCATTAAAGGGGACTCAAAGCAGCTGACAAATCTTCATGTTCTTTTCCCTATAACAGACACCCTGTGAGGTAGGTGGGGTTGTGAGAGCTCAGGAAGAGAGCTGTGACTAGCTGTAATGTCACTCAGCTGACTTCATGGAGGAGTGCACTGCGAGATATGAGTCTAGCGCTCTAACCACAATACCAAACAGGTTGCTGCTGCCCTGGATTTGTGGAGCCCTTATTGGTCAGCCATTACTTGCAGGAGTTTCCAGGCTGGAGTTGGTACAGGAGCTCCGGTAGCTTTCCATCCCATTTGTTCCAAACAGTGAGTCGCCCCAAGAGTGATGAATAGGGATGTGCATGAATATTTGTAACATTCAATATCCGTATGAATTCCTATACAAATTGAGTGTAATGACATTCATATTATCATGTCTTGTGTCAGCAGCGTTCAAGGAGCTAACACACACATGCACGTTCAGGGTGAGCAGTAGCAAGTAGGCAAGTTCCAAAGTCCATTGGGGGTTAAGGAGTTAAGCAAAGTCACTGAAAGCTGGGGTCGAAGTTACCAGAGGGACGACATTGTCAGTAATAATTCAAGAAGCAAGGGTCACAAAGTCCGGAGCTGCAGATTTACGAGTGTTTTGTCAGCAATAGCTCCTGGTTGGTCTGAGCGGCTCCTAAGTAGAATTGTGAGAGGCACACCCCTTTTGGCGCAGCTGCTGCTTGACCTGCAGACACTTGGAGCATCTCAGGTGTTCTCACTGTTGCTGGAGAAAGCTCTGTGAAGGGCATGACTTGAGCTGTCTCCAATTTGGGAGACAAGATCATTGTTTATGTTTGACTCTTGAGGTGCTCCTTCATCACCCTGGCTGCCAGGGAAGCTTGTCTCATCTTGGCTTAGCTAGCATGTCTGACACACTCCTCATCTCAGAGGAGGAGGGGGCGACGGCACGAAGCATGACACATATATTGACTTTCGTATTCGTATGAATGTTTTGAAACATTTGTACCAATGCTTTGGAACATTCGTGAAATGGGAAGGTGGGAAAGTGGCTGCACCAGTCACATCTGAAATGGATCCCGAGTGCATTTGACATGGTTTGAGAGTGGATTCAAAGTGGATTCAGGGTGGTTTTGATGCCTTCAGAGTGGATATGTTATGGGACATGTTTCGGATACGTATGCATTCGTATCAGATATTCTTATGTATCTGTATGAATACATTCATATTGAATAGAATCCTACCACATTCGAAGGAGATCTATTCAAATGTATATGAATTTTCTTATATTCAGTTCAATACAAATGAATGCAAATCAAATGTGCGTATTCCTGCACATCCCTAGTGATGAATTCCCATCTTGGAAACGGTCTTAGAGACAGAGATTTCAGGATGTGGTAATTTGATTGTTTTGTATTTTATGTGTTTCCCTTAAATCTCAAATTGCCCAAAGGCTGCTCCTTGTCCCTGTCTTATATTATATTATAGGAATTTATTCACTTTGGATTAGAGTTTTCTCCAGGTGACAAGAGGCAGAGTGGGATATTAAAAAGACCTGGCAATTGCCTCTTGCCATGGCAGTAAACTCCAGCATACGTTTTCTTACCTTTATGTCTGGCTGGCTGCATATGCAGTTGCCTCACAGGGAATTTCTGGGAGTCACCCAAATGTCCACTCTCCTCTCTTTATTTTTGTGTGTGCTTATTAGCAACGGATATTCCCAGTGAGACAGCTTTGTATGCGCCTTGTCAAATGTAAAGATAAGCAAGGGCCATCATGGGAAACCTGTTGTCACTGATGGATTTCTCATGATAGCATTGCAGTGCATTTCTTTGTTGCAAATGGCAGTGCCCTGTGAAGGCATTTGGTGAACTCAGTACATTGCTAAGGAGAAACTGGGGTTACCTCTCATCTGGAAGCAGCCTTTAAGCTATGGGTCATTGTTTTGAAGTCACTGCCCTGCAAATAGGGCTTCTAAAGCAGGCAAAGGTATGTATAGCAGAAAACTGAAAATTTCCAAGAAGAAGAAATGCTAGCGCATATTTAATACTGCTCTAATGGCATATATTTAATATTGAACAGCTGTATTTTCCATTTGATGTGAATTCTTTCTCACAAAGCCTTGTGTTTGGGTGGTAGTCTTAGTATGAAACTTCTGAGGAGATTATTGATAGAGAAAAAATTCCCTTATGAGTGGCGTTAAGATAAATTGACCTTCAAGGATGAAATGCACTGCCATTTAAATCTTACCTTAAGCATGCATGAATAAATTACCATATGGGTTTACTAGTGTTCAGACCACAGTGGGCCTGCACTTAATGGAATTGATATCTATTGCCTGGGGACTGAATTATTTTGAATTATGGGGAAACCAGGTTCAAAATAACTCAATTAAAGTTGTTCAGATTTCCTTTCTTGTATTGTGTCTATTTTTCTTTGTCATATTCCCAATCTATTGAAAATCCTCAGCTGTGCAGATGATACCTTCATCCTTTGGACTCGCATTACATCATCTCTTATGCAGTGAGAATGGTGGGGCTTTCAGTTTCATCATCTTTGAACAGCTGTCTATATGCGATGAGCAAGGAATGTCTATTTTAGATCAAAAACACAGAGACCTTGACTGGAGTGGTTTATGGACTTAAACCAAGCATACTGTAACTATTTCTGATATACCTGTGGCTCCAGTTAAAAGGTTCTAGTTTAATGACTAGGGACCAGGATCAATGTGTCATTTCCTGTGATCACATGAACCTGGTTTGTTTTTGTTTTGTTCAGAAGCTGTGCTCTATTTGTTGCTGTTAACAGAGGTATAACTGGTAGGAAATGCAGGATAGGTTTTTGAAGGATTCATTCCCAAGGATGGTTCAACTAGTCCATTTGTTGATATCTGTGTATAGAGGCAGAGGCAGAGATGTTGAGACCAAATGTTTAAGGAAGAAATCAGTTCTTTATTCATGAGGATCAAAGATGTACATGCACATTAATGACTCTGTTTATTGAACTATCTACTCAATTAAAGACAGTTGCTTGTTTCTGGTCTTCACATCTGGCCAGAAAACCCAGCTCCAAGGTCTCGAGCTCCTCTCCCTGAACAAAACTAAGACTGTATCCATACATGGGGTGGCATGCACCTGGAAGTGGTCCCAGAACTGCAGCATCCACACACCTGGAGCACCACCCATGGGTGTCCAGTGCAGTGAGAAGGGTACTATATTAGAAAATAGAGTTATGGGATCAGCTCAGGCTGCTCTGAGTGCATTAAGGGCTTATCCTCATAATCAGAATACTGCGAGGCGAAACTGAGTTTGCCTTGGGAGAGTCCCCATGCAAAGCTCTAATTCGGGCTGCATGAGGGACAAAAGCCAAAAACCTGATTACAGCATTAGTGGGCAGGGTTTTGCTGTCACCACCGTGCACACTGTGATCACAGTTGTCCCCCCTTGCCTCATCGCGTGATTGGGTAGGCATGCCTGGGTAAGGGCTTGCTTTAGCAAACGAGCACCTGACAGCTTCCCTACCGCACTCAGCTGATCAGCTGTCAGATGGGTAAAGGGGCTGTCAAGCGCACTAGCAGAGCTTTGGTAAAATAATTAAAACACAGCCACAGCTTTAATCGTGCACTTGACAGCCCCTTTACCCATCTGACAGCTGATCAGCTGAGTGCAGGGAAGCTCATTTGCTAAAGCAAGCCCTTACCCAGGCGTGCTGGCCCGATCGTGCAGTGAGGCAAGGGGGGGGGCATGCTTGCGCCCAGGGGAGAGAGGATGGAGAAAACTGTGGTTCTCCATTGCAGGGGTTTGTCGTGGTTTTCATGGGGACAGGCGGGTTCTGTTTGAACCTGCGCTTTCCTTGATTACCATGGGGACTTCTTAATGCGAACTACGATTTACATTAAGTCTGCCCCGAATCCACCCCAAAGTAATGGCAGCCCATAGAGGAAGAAAATTACCTTTTCTATTAGTAAAGCAGAACTTAGATTTTTATTGAAGTAGACTCAAGTTACATACCTTTGTTCTAGCTGCTCCATCTGCTCTGAAGATTAAACTTCCCTACACAGGTGGGAACCTGTTGTGTTATCATACGAGTGCAAGAGAGAGATTGGTTCTGCAAGAGAAAGAATCTACTGGAGCAAACAGTAACTCAAACTCAGATCAGCAGGAGGAGCTAATTGAAAAGCTTAGATGGGTGGTCCCCAGGCCTGGGCAGAGAGCAAATGTGCAAAGAACAACTTAAAAAAATACAACCCCCATATCCCGATAACCAGGCATCCTGCATTATTTTATGTATTTATTTATTTATTTACATTTTTTTTTTGCCCTATACCTGGGGGTGTCCAGGTGGGTAACAACATTTAAAATCAAACATTATTAAAACAATAACAGTATGTTTTAAGCCATTACCTATTCCAACATGCTGGAGGGCTGACACTTTCCATAAACCAGAACAATGATGCCGAAAGGGCAGAAGACATTTTTGATGCGAAAGAGATGTAAAGAAAAACCAGAACCGCAAGTCTCCCTCAGCACTGCGGTGTCTGCCTTGACAGCAACCGTAGGAAAGACTGGCTATGGTCACGTGATGAGGGTATTTATACTCTGAAAGAGAGTGCCACCTAGCGGTCATCTGCCAGCAATCTGCCTTGGATATACCCAGCCGTAGTATGCTGGAGTCCGTCCGAGAACAGCGTACCTTACCTGGTCTGTCCAAGCATCAGGGGGAACATAGCTCACTTCTGGGGCCATTTCAAGCATAATGGGACACTCTCTCTTTGAAGTTGGAGGCCTTTCTTACTTCAGAGCTCCCCAGCTTCAAAGAGAGTGAGGGAGTGAGGTGCATGGTGTGTGGATATTGTATGTCCCATCCCTCTTGCTTTGAAGCACTTGTTGCTCCAGTACTTTTGAAGCAACCTAAATCTGAGGGGAAAGGAGTTTTAAAAACTTGGAATACCTATCATCATCCCAATATTCATTAACTTACCTAGAATAATTCCAGCAGAACTGAGAAATTCACCTAATGAAAGCCTTCAGGGTTGGTGGGTCAGTGTGGAGCCAGCATGGCTATAGGAAAGAAATGGTCCTTTCTGTTGGTATTCCTGCCATTGTCAATAACCATCCTGCTTCAGAGGGCACACATGCAGTTTATATCCTGTTTCTAATTTCCACATTATGTTATGTATGCTCACGCTTTAAAATGCATGATTCAAATTGCTTACATATGGATTGTTGGAAAAGAATGCTAATAATTGTTTTACAATTCAGATTACAGATGTGCAAGTTTGATCCAATGTTCAATGGTTCAACTTGAACAGGGGGGTTTGAAAGGCTTGAATTTGAACTGATCAAATGCCTCTTTGAACTAAACCAGGGCTTTAGGCTCGAACTAAACCAGGGCTTTAGGCTCAAACACAGTTTGCATGTTTCCGGGGGGGGGGCAGGGGTTGCCCTTCAAAGGGGCCTTTTTTAATGGAAAGATCTTTTTTTTAACCAGTTTGATGTTCAGTCAAACCAGTTTGAAAAAGTTCAAATTTGAACTGCTAGAAAGGTACATCTCTAATTCAGAGAAAAGTGGCTGCAGACATGTCAGTGAGGAAACAATTGAGTGTTTGCATGCTCAGTTGAATGGAGATGACCTTTTCTATCTGAAACAAGATACCTTTACATCACTACTTTCAGTAAATGAATTTTCCAATACTATTGAGTCTTGATTGAGGTCAGCTTTTGAAGTCTGTGGTTGCCTGTCTTATGAGACTAATACTATCCTATATAAACCCACAGCATATGTAAACAATGATCCAAGTCACTTATCTGTTTAAAGCAAATAAGTTCACTTATGGTTTAAAAACAGACATGATTTTTTTGTCTGCTTATAGAAAAACATTTTGTGTGTCCTTTAATTCTAAGCATATTATAAAGCAGCATCTAACTAGCCTGTGCACAGAATTTGAAACAATAATCATGAGTTTGCAGGTTATGGGTTACCATCTGTATGATACTTTGAAGCCATCTCCCTGCAAGCAGCAAATCACAACAGGGGAAAGAGGAGGATTTCCTGCAATCATCAAGCCACAAAACTACTGGTTGGACATGCAGAACTTTGGGGATTTGTAGTAAAATCTAAATATTTGATAGTATTGCTTTGCAAAATGACAATAGTGGGAAGTAATAGGCATAGAGGTATCTTGCAAATATCGTGGTAGTCAAAACCTGATTTTCCAAAACAGCCAGATGAACTTCCTGGCTGGCACATTAGTGGTGAGCATGCACTCAGTTTGCCTTAATTTATATCATACCATGCTGTAAACTGAAAACTGGTAGCAAGGGCTGAAATTATGGTAATTTTATGCAGTTCCCACTACTGAAAGAGTTTAAAAATAGCTTCTTTTCTAGCAAACTGGTGCTATAATCATATATATCTGTACTCTGCAGGTTGTGCATAGCTTTTGCAAATGTTAACTGACTGAACACCTAGCAAAGCTCCAGTTCTGCAAACCTTTTATTTGCAAGACTAACCAAGTGCAGCTTATGAGGTTTACTCATAGAGACTGAAAAGGGCACAATTGTTGCACATTTTATAACAACAGGTGTGTCAGGGGTTGCTCTGCTATGATCTCTCAGACAGTATTATGTCAGATTCATTGGTTAGAAAGGAGGAGTATTATCTAGGTCATGTATATGTGTGTGTTAGATTTGCTTGTCCAGAGTGGCATATGTTCTATCATACTCAACAGTTATTTCTTACAGCTGTTCTAGCAATTTAAGTACTTTTACAGCAGCCACCAGGCATTTTCCTTTCCTATCAAGTGCAAGGGGAAAGGCAAAGGCCAGGCTTCCCATTTTCTTTTAACCAGCTTATTTGAAGAAAATAAATGCCTTTCCTTGAAGTATTAGTAGACGTATATAGACCTTAGGGCTCAAATCTTCAAACACATGTGATTGAAGGCTGGAAATTCCCCTCTTCCTCTCCAAGGAATAACAGCAAAATTTAACAAAAATGTTTTTAAAGATAAAATGGGAGAAATAGAACAAAATGCATAACAAAGATCTAGGTTTGTTCCAGTAACAGAATATTTTCAACTGCTCTTTGAAAATTTTACTAGCCTGGTCTTCCTGATATTAGGAAGTCTATATGTACTTGGAAGTCACTTGTATTACAACAAGAGCAAAAGGGAAATTCACAATAGTCATCCATAGAGATGCTTCAGCTGCCATCTTGTTTCCATCACCAGCCAACAAAGTACCTGACACATCTGAACTAGATCTTAGAGGCCTTCTGGCAGTTTTCATCTTCACCTCACAATTGGAATCGTTTATTCTTCTGGGAGTATACTTTACGTTTCCCCATGTCATAAGAAACATCTATGTTATATTAAAATCCTCAGACTGGAGTGTCCTGTCTAAGCCAGGCGTGGGCAGGAGCTCAATTGCAAGTTCAGTCTTTATAGCAGCAAGTTATGATACACAAAGCAAGGTTGGCAGCCTGGAGTCTTCAACCAGAGTGAAAGAAATGCAGCGGGGGCCAGACAGAGTTAGCAGCCAAGGTAAAGATAAAAGCAGCAAAGGTCACACAATGCAAAGACAGGAGCCAAAGGAAGAGCTCGCCCAACAAGAGTCAAACAGTCCATGTCAATGAGCCAAAGTGTGCATGTGTAGTTTCAGGGGCGATCCAAAAGCCAGGTCAAGAATCAGGAGACAGGAACATGAGCAGGAAGTTGCAGACATCTGCGCAGAATAATTGCCAGTAGCAGTTTGCATGGGAAGCTGTGCTTGCTTTTATGCCTCTGAATCAGAGCTCAGCTAGCTAGTGGGACAAAGCTTAATTGCTTGGTATCTCCTGCTCTAACATATGCAGCACTGATTTCTGCCTGTGTTGCTGTTCTGGTGAAGGTCTTTCACCAGTTTCGTTCGCTGTCCTGAGTTGTGTGTCTGGGAAGCAGGCCTCTCTGGTGTATCTGTTTACTTGGCCGTCCAGCCTCCAAGTGATTTGTGGCCGACTATACTACAGAGGCTGTTTCCAAACAGATTCATCATCAGAGGTGGCATATGAATCCAAAGCAGGTTGTGGAGGGCTTGGCATGACACGGAGCCCACCAGAGGCTGCATACTAGTCAAAGCCAGAGTGCAGGAAGCTCTCTCTCTTTTTCTATACATGAAAGGCAGCATCTTAGAAAAGACAAAATAGTTTGGCTGGATGACATCTATGAATGACATAGGTTGCAATGCATTTGTCACCTGTCTGTTCTGTTTTACTTCCCTTCTTTTTTGGTCCTTTGTCATAATAAATGCTAATCACAACTAGAAGTGGCTATAATACACAAGTTTTAAGTTTCTTACAATTTTGCAGAATGTATGAATGCCTTCATATCCTTGAAGAAGAAACAGGAACAATTTCCTACAATGATGGATTGTAGAAATCCCTTAATCTGTAGAACACACATGGATAATTTTCTGCCATGATTGATTGCAGAAGTCATGCCAGGATTGAACACATCCATTTTACATTATAGCTTGCTTTAGCAGAATGTCCAATAATGGGTCTATTTTAGTGAATTTTTAAATTACCTTTGGATACTTTATTGGGATCACATGGAATGCCTCTCCAGACCAATCTACAGTCTGTGAATTTGGCAAACTGTGTTTGGAAACTTTTGGATTCTCTGTGTGGAGTCTTCAGGCTAATATATGACATGCTTAGTTATCAAAACATATCAGCTTTTTTTGTTCATTTGTTAGGGTGAAGTGGAATTGTTCTGTCTTTTGCCCAGCAGCAAACTTAGCTTTAAAACTGTTATGGTAGGGCTGTACATAAGTGTTCATAGGCAGGAATATGCAAATGTTTGGAGTACAGATGTTCTAAATTGGAACAATCTTTTAAAATATCAAAACATTTGGAATATTCTGCTGGAACACCCATTAAAACCCATGGAAGTTTTTAGTGAACTGTGGTGGACTCAGTTCATGTATTTGCTGCCAGAAGAGAAGGGAATTGTTTCCTCACTTTTTTCAGCCAACTGCTGATCATTGGTTTTCAAAACTCTGCTGCTCAACTAGTTCCATCTTAAGAGCTTAAGAGTCTGGATGGCTTTAAGGTAGGGTTAGACAAATGTATGGATGACAGATGTATCAAAGGCTACTAGAATGAATGCCTAGGTGCATCTTCAGGCTGGAGGGAGGGGACCGGGGTGCTCCTAAGGTCATTTGCTGGGATTCTAGAGCAGGAATAGGTTTGCCCTTGTCTCTGCTTGAGATGCCCATGAGCATTTGGTGGGCCACTGTGTGCGACAGGATGCTGGACTAGATGGGCTGTGGCCTGATCCAGCAGGGCTTCTCCTATGTTCTTATGAGCTTGAACATCCTGTTCCATCAGAACTGAGAACATTTCAACAAAACAGGACCTAGCATTTTTCTGTATTCTGAACTTGGAACATTTTTTAAAATTGTTCCGAGAGAGCTGGACCACTCTAGCTGGGAATTGGTCCAGTAGTAATGATTGCAGATGGAGCATTCTAGCCCCCTTAGGTGTGGAAATTTTCTTAATCTCAAAAATATAAGGGAAAAATCTACAGTACTATTGCCATTATGTTTCAGATTCCAATAAATCATAAAAAGACTTAGCTTTGCTATACTTGTCTATTGTTAGCTTCTGCATTACATTAAATGGAATGTGTACCTGTTGTTTTCTAATAGCAAAGAGCATCTTGAAGAACAGACTTGAAGCATACAACTTGTTTTGCTTCAATATAACTTAACTATAGTTAGTGAGTCTTATAACTTATTTACATTAGATATACATGTCTAGAGATGCTAGAGTCCATCTTTCTACTAGCTTGAAGAGAGCAAGCATGTGACAACAAACTGTTACAGCAGAGTTAACCAATTAGTAGTTCCCACACTGCAACACTAACGTTACAGATCAATGTATTTCCAAACATAAGCCGCATCCCCATTATAAGCTTAATCCAGTTCCCCTAAACCGAAATAATAGAACTGGATGCAAACACGAATTTGCCTGATCCCATTACCTGCCATTCAGTTGTGTTGGATCCAGATTCTGAGGATCGTACGTGGTGTACGTGACTCAAGGACGGACTCAAGTGGCTACTTTTTAAAAGCTGCTTTTCAAGGTTGCCCTGCCCCCTTCCTCCTGCTGTGAACGGAACCTAGCTGGGTGGCTGGGTGGCTGCTGCTTGCCTGGATGGAGGAAAAAGGGCAGTGGGCAGCCAGAGATTCTTTCCCCTCCTCTCCCCATTGCCCAGGGCACACAGCAGTAGTGGCAACTCAAGCCCACTTGCTTTAAACATTCACACATCTCCCAGAACCTGCAGCTGCTTTCCTTTCCCTTTCTAAAGGTCAGAACTCCAAAGAGCTAGAATTGTGCAAAATTGCAACATTGTTATCAGGTGTGAAGTGCGTGGATTGCTACAGTGTAGCAGCTGCTGTAAAGGGCGCATTTTTACACTGACATCACTATCTTTGGAAGCAAGCTATTGGGGGAGGGTAACCCTAAACATGGATTCTCACCCCTTAAAACGGTACAGTCCCCACAGTAAAAATGTAACACGTATCAAGCGCACAAACCGGAGTGAGACCTGTTGAAATGAGGGTTAACATTTACAACGCTTTGGGGCGATTTAACACGTGGAAAGTGTGTTAAGCCAAATTGACGTGGGGTCTGCAAGGATTGAAACCGTATCGAAACCGAATTAAGCTTGTAATGGGGATGCAGCCATAAACACTTCAGCCAGTTATCAGGATCCCTCCCTATTTCTACTAATCGGCTTCACTCAGGCCCAGTCCCTATTCTACCCACAATCTTCTCCCGCGCCCATGATGAAGAGTTTGAGAATAAAGAACTAAGGACCCCTTTATCTCTTGGGCAAAGCTATTTATAGCCTCTCTCTGACTCTGATTTTCTATTGGTTAGAACTCCTGACTGGCTCTCTCCCCCTCTCACTGGGTACAGTAAGCCACACCCCCTCAGTTCTTACAGTCCTGCTAGCTAAAGCTAAAACTTTCTACCTCTACTTACCTTTTCCGCAGGGGCTGTTACAAAAGGTCTTCTGAAATAAAAATGTCTTTGCCTGCCTATGGAAGGCAGGAACAGATGGAGCCAACCTGACGTCTATGGGAAAGGAATTCCAAAACATGGGGGCAGCCTCTAAAAAGGCCCTCGCTCTAGTTTCAGCCAACTTAATCTGGGAGGGAGGTGGAAGAAGAAGAGAGATTCTGGAGACTCTTCTCCTCCCTCCTCCCTTCTCCTTCCTCCTCCTTCATTTGAATATTTTGGAAAATCCCCAAACAGCAAAACAAATAACCAAAGTCTGGAGCAATTCTGCGACCAAAAAGATACAAATCCAACCAATTGGGCACATGAAGCAAGCAAAGGCAGAAGATGAATTGTGCTGAAAATTGCTGAAGAAAGAAGTCTTACCTGCCAAAACAAAGATGGACAGAATTTTAAGCAGTCACTTGCATTATTTTGCTCCTTGCTCACCTGGTCAGTCATCCTTTATCAAGCACTATCTGTCTTTGAGCACAGAATGAAGGAGAAGTATATATTGGAGAGGATTTTAATATAGCCTAGGTTATAGAAGCAGTTTATAGGCTGGCATAAAAATTGTATTTTTCACCATTTTATTAATGTTGTGCTTTATTGAACTAGCTGGCTGCTCTCAAATTGCCTCTTTTTCATCCCTTTCCCTTTTTAAGGTTGTGTTATAGAAAAACGCCATCTACTGGCACAGAACTACATCTAGTAATGCCTCATCAATTACTCTCAGCAGTATTTGTTTCCTTCAGCCTAATTCCTGGGCACCACTCCTAAATTGCATTCTTATCAGGCGCATTTGGCTTTGAAAGCCAACGGCTGGTAGACTGCAAGCAAAGACACATTCTCTGTGCTCGGATCCTGCTTGTGGTCTTCATTGTGCCAATTGAGAGAAGAGTCTGCTGAGGAAGGTGGGGACCATTGGCCATATCTAGCAGGATTTCTGATGCTTTTTATTTTTTTGTAAGAAAATGTACTTTTGCTATTTGGCCCCAGGCACAAAACCCTCACTGTTTATGAGACAGCATAAATCCAGAATGTCTACATGTTTAATGATATGGATATGCTTTAGGACACAGAAGTTAATTTTAGAAGTTACCACCTGGGCAACAACAACGTTATTTTGCATGACCCAGGCTAGTAGCACCGAAATTGGGATGAATTTGTTGCTTGGACAAACCAGAGCCAAAATTTCACTTGAAGGGTATAAAGAACATGACTAGGCACATGTTAAAAAAACAGCCAACACAACTGTCTCTTTTTCCCTTTATAAAACCCAGGACGCTCTGGGAGGCGTTTTGAGTCCTGGACCCAATCCAAAATACATAATTATTTTCAAACTGGGCACTGTATTTCAAAGATAATTACATTCAGTGAGGACGTATTTGCTGTTACCTGACATTGTTGGAATCCCAAGTGCTGAGAAAACAGCCATATGGTTTCCTTTTTTACACATGATTAGGCTGACAGGGAGTTTAACTGCTAGAAAATTAAACTGAGCCTTATCCTGTGTATTTAAGGAGATAAAGGATGTCAGAACATCTCTTGTTAGCTTGGTTGCTGTTGCCACCTAGTGTATCTAAGGGACAATGCACATTCTGCTTTGCAAGAATGGCAGCACCAACTATTTAATTTTATGCGTTGTAATTAAGAAGTATTGGGACCATGTAAATTGTCCATTTCGTAAAGTGTAAAGACTCAGACCGGCCTCAGATTGCAGGATGCAGACAATCTTTGATTTTATTTCAATTTTAGTAAAACATGATGCACTTTCATTCAATGATGGATGTAAAAGCAGCATTCATGCATTGGCTTTTCAATGAGTATTCCAGTCAGACAGTCAATAGATTTTGCCCTTCTTAGCTTTAGCAAGTCTATTGCAGCATATGCACTGAAGTCTTTAGAAACTTCCAGATGTCACAGGGGAACTTTGGCTTTTTCAAAAACAAACTTCGCCACACAGGAACAATTATCTGAGACATGAAAGCTGCAAAAGGAAAAGGGTGGAGGCTATGCTCCTTTACCTTTTCTTCCCCCTAATGCTGCAGCAAATACTCCGGTATTGATCCAGTGCTGTTTTGGTGCAAATTACATAAGATAGCAGGGGCAGCAGCATGGCCCCAGCACTTTTAAGAAAGCTGAGAAACTCCTGGACTTTTTAAAAACTGGTTCCAGGATGAGGTGATGGGCGGGACCTGATAGAGCATCTTGCATGTATATCAGCCCCACCACATTTGGTAAATTCCTTTATCTCTCTGTACTGAATCAATTTTGCATAATGTGAAATTTTGGAACATAATTGAAATAGGTAGTGTTTCTGTTCTACATTCCCTTGAGAAACAAATTTAGGCTGCAGGGATACCACTGTGGCGTAGCAAACAATCTCTCTGCTTTGTAGCCTGGACTCTATCAATACAACATTCTATGTATTGTCTCTTTCCCTTCCTTTTGTGTTTTGCCTAATTTTTGTTTTCATAATTCGCATTTTTGCCTGAATTAAAACTCTCAAAGGGGATGCATAGTGTTTTGGATTTATTTTTTTAAAAATAGAATCAATATGGGTGAAGTAACCTAGGCCCAGTTCCCATTGGCATTTTAAAATGGTTTAGAAACAATTTGAATTATCTGTGTCCCCATTAATCCATTTCAGGGGTATTTTGAGGATTATTTGGCTATAAAACTGGAATAAATAAACACCTGTTTTTTCAGGTTTTTTTTTTCATTTTTGCTTTAAAAATGCTTCTTCCTTATTGCTGTGGGAACGCTACAGCAGTACTGGGGCAAATACATCATGAAATGGGTGGGCTTTCACCCTGCGCAGGGACCAGCCCCTTGCCAGATTTGTTAAAGCACCAGATCCATATTCAGCAGAGAAGTAACAATTCAGCCTGATAAGATGTAGCAATTCACCCACTCCGCACTTCACACTGATAAGATAACAAGGTTTCATTTTACACTTCCCCTTACTTTCTCCTTGCCAGGAAGCACACACTGGAGGTGCCTTTTTCGCCTTGCTAAGCCCTGGTAAGGAGAGAAGCACCTCCCCCCATGCCCTGCTGGTGACTGAGTGTGCGCGTGTGCAGCCAGCTGGGCGAGCGGGCACACAGCTCTCTCTCTGCTGCTGGCGATACACCAGCTGGTGCTGCTGGCGATGGCGGGGGGGGGGAGGAGAGAGAAGGGGAGGAAGGTGTGTGTGTGTTTGTGTGTGTGTATGCGCAGGACTGGCAGGAGTCTTTTGCAAAAGCATGAGGGGAAGGGAGAGGGGAGGGGAGGGGAGGGGAGGGGAGGGGAGCTGCAATTCCCCACCCTCTGCCACGTCATTCTGGGATCCAGTTGGCAGGCAGGGGGTGGGGCCCCAGCTGGCAAGAGAGGGAAAGAAAAGATTCCCTAATGCGATTCTGAACCATTTTGCGTAGGGACAGCAGATGAGTTGATAGCAATTTAAAGTGATTTAAAGCCACTGAAGTGGGGACTGCCAGAATCCATGTTTGAATTGCTTTTGTTTTGTTTTTAAACCGTTTTAAGAGGCATGAGTGGGAACTAGGCCCTAATGAATAAAACATTGTTAAAAGGAAACCTACAATTACAAGAAAAGTTTTTAAAACTATATATATGAACTATGTACAACTCTCCTTGTTACCTCATATTTCAAAAATAATACAATTAGTTTTTACTACACAGTTCACCAGATTAAAACAATATATAGCATTAAAATGTCAGTGATATTTGTTTTAAAAAGTCATTGTACTGAAGATGTTTAAAAGGGTAATAATAAAAAGGGTTGATAACTGCATTATTTAATAAGTGATTCCAAATATCTTCAAATAAATATTTGGCTTTTTACTTTGCGTGTTCTCATTTTGATTAGGAAGAAATTCTACAATCTCAATATTCCATACTTGTTTATACCAACTAGATATTTTCAAGGCACTATTATTTGTCCAAGAAGAGGCAATTAACTTTGTGCCAGAAGTAATAAAAATTCAAGTAATATTTTTATTGGCTTAGGGACACTCCTGTTCTTTTTAATATGTAAAATATATAGTTCTGGAGATGAATCTATATTTTCCTATGTTATATTTTGGTACTTGTATGACAATATTCCAAAAAATTTAATGATTACAATTTTATATTTTCTTCATAAATCAAGATCATAAAACATTTATCTGTATTTTGGCTATTAGATTCAAGGTATTTGTGACTTGTATAACTAGGAAAGGGCAATTTGAATTTATACCATCTCAATTTCAGATCCAATTCAAACAGCATTAAGTAATCCCAAAATTCAATTTTGCTTTGTTTGTTCGATGTAAAGCATTTGACTCAGTACAACATGATAATATAAGTATTCCAGAAAATGAATTTTCCTATCCTATTTCTGGATGAGTAGAGTAACTTAGTACTCTAGGGAAAATGTATCTGTATGATGTTCTAGTATAATTTTAGAACCAACCCTGAAATAGAATTCCTGTAGAAAGTAGGCAATACCATATATAATTTAGTTGTAGGGTCTGAAAAAGAAGTGGGATACAAAACAACCCCATTGTCCCACTGCATGATTTTTCACCTATGCCTATGAAGCAAAACATGAGCCAATATCCAATCCAACCCCTGATTCATTTCAGGATTTGAACTAGGCTTCTGACAGATGGAAGTCCAGTTGTTAAAGAAAACTTAATATCCCCAAGTACAGCCTATTTCCTTAGAATGTTAATGATAGAGGGAGGGGCAGATGGAGGCTGTCTTCAGTCCTCGGAAACCAAGCAACAAAGTGAGTTTCTAGTTTTTCTGACGGCTTTAATTGCTCTATCCTGCAGTCAGATAATCCCAGCACTGAGTTTGTTTCAGACAAACTAACTCAGACAAAGGACTGCCATCAAGCTCAACAGCGGGATGGAGGCAGCCAGCAGTTAAGAGCTTGACCTTGCTATACCAACCCCAATGATGACACCCCATTACTCCCCTATTGCCATCACTGCCATGCTATGGCAAGCTTCAGTGTGTGTGTCTGCGGCGATCTTTCTCTACTGCCACCCTCCACCACATGGAAGCTTACTATTTGCCAGGCAAAGGGAATCCAAAAAAGCTCAGCAGGGCAGTGGAGGCACAGTAGGTATGACCCATCCATGTCCTATCTGGTAATGGTGTGACCACAGCCTTACTCTATGTGTGAATGCAGACCAAGAGTCTAGAAAGAAACAATTTGAAAGGACTATGAATAAGAAACTATTTACTAGAAACTCATTTTGCAACACCCCTAAAGCATTAAGAGATATACCGTAAGCCATGCATTAATTTTTGTATTAAATATTGTTTTAAAACCTTGATTTTTAAGGATAATTTTTTAAAAACCCTGAAAGCAGAACTTCCCAAGATTTCTATAAAGGCTTATAGATTCTGTATTATATTGGACCACACAGATTTCTAGACCCATGGGTATGTTTTAACTCTCACACCTGGAAAGCTTTCTGAGTAAAAAGTTTTAAAACGTGAGCAAAAGCGTAGGAGTGGAAAATCCAGGACATTATAGAAGTTGAGTTTTAATTATGTGTTGATATAAAACCAGCCATATGCCAAGTATCAGGGGTGGGTTTGGGAAGAGAAGTTAGCCTAGACTAGAAAAATCTCTTTTCTACACCTGCATTAAGTTGAATTGGCCTAAGCCAAACTGATATAATGCAGTGATAGAGGGCTGGACTTGGCGGAGGAAATTTGTACATGAAACTCATTGTGAGGCCTTGGCAAGTAGGTTTTGGCTTAAACTACCCTAGGGATGTCGAGAATATAGAAAAGAAAAGATGTTTCATCTAGTTAAGTAAAAAAAAAAAAAGGGTAGATAACTTCCATCTATTTAGAGCTTGGAGATTTTTGGGGGGAGTAATCTTCCAAAGCTTCAAAGGAAGGGTGCATCCCCATGGCCATTTTAATCTGAATTAGATTTGAATTCAGGAAGGAGTGTCCCCATGGCCACTGAAATTAATTCAAATAAAATCCAAATTCAGCACCCAGCGCCCCCATGGCATTCCCTGTTCCTGGATTTTATGAGGACTATCCTGCCTAAATCTGGAGGGGAAAAAGGCCTGATGAAAACAGGACTCCATCCCTTTTTGGGAGCTGAGTTCACTTTATTTCCCCCACATGGGGACAATACCAGGCTATTTTGGGTGGAGTTCTAGCATGTTGGCCAATGGCAGCCAGCTGTGGGTGTTTGTTTGTTTGTTTGTTTGTTTTGCAGATATAAAGCTCCCTCTTCCCTTGCCAGCCTCGCAAAAGCTTCATACAGCAGGAAAAAGGCAGAAAGGGGGCAGAAGGAGCTTTAACATTTTTGCTGCAAAAATGCTTTTGCTGGGAACACGTATCTGGAAACATGTATCTTTTGCATGTATCTCTTGAAACATGTATCTATTGTAATCACAAAAGGGAAAGCTGTGAAAAGGGGAAAGTAATTAGAATTGCATTTGCTTCTTCTCTTGCAGACAGGGTTTGCAGGGGGGGTTACATTGCCTCACATATCTGTATGAGTGCACTTTTGGACAGTAATCTCAAAAGGGGTGAGAGTGTGAGAAAGAAAGTGGGGTGTGCAGCTAGAATGTATTGTTAAAACTTGTTTTTGCTTTTTTCTTGCAGGCAGGGTTTGCATGGGGGGGAGGGGGGATTTGAAAGCCTTGCTTTTAACGTTTAAAAATAGTCCCAAAACCAGGACTAAAAAGCTGCATGGGGATGGCTATATTTGGATTAGCTGAAAGGCACTCAATCTGGATTAAAAGTAGTCCCCCAAAAAATAGTTCAAAGGGACTATTTCAGGACTACATTTCCTGCATGGGGATGCAGCCTCTGTGCAGGTGGGTCTTCCTATTTGCTTGGGCTTAGGGATCACCGGACAACCAATGATAAGGGGCAACCCTTGTTGACAGATGCATCAGCAAAGCAGTGCAGTCTCTGATGGCTTAAAAGACTAAGAATTTTGTTTGCACTAGTTCAGCTCCTAATAAATTAAACAGTTTTATGTTCCTAGGTGGTCACAGATCAGAAAAAGCTACAGATAATCTCTCTGGTATCTAATAACAATGGAGAAGCCAAAACCTAATATTATAACAGGGTAGAAGGTAGTACTGAGTGATGAGATGGACCATCCCCATCCCAACTCCCACCTAGTTTAGATCAATGCATATATGATACGTATCCTTAGAAAATTCTGGATATATCATCCTGCATGTCTCATCGATCAATGCAATTAGCAATGAGGTGTGTCTATTCAGTCTTAGAACAAGTTTGGCTTGAATTTGGTGCCCAGATCTTAGCATTTATAAAAGCATATTTCATTGCCCAAAATGTATATACTCATGAATTATGATTCCTGCTTAAAATTGGAATCATGATTCTTAAAAAGATAGATAACTGATTACCAATGACCAACAGATCACTGGGAAGAAATGTGGCTATTGTCCTCTTGAAGGCAGAACAAATGACTCTATTAGAGGCACCATCCAGGTCCGGGTAGAATCTGAACAGTGGTGCAGAGTGGCTACCCTAGGCATGCTGCTACCTAAGTCAAAGCATGGAACTCTGAGCAACTTATCAGAGCCTATGGAAATGCTGCTGTAGGCAGAATGCCACTCACAGAAACCCGAAGGGCAGGCAGAATCATGGCCACAGACTAGAAGTGTTGTTGAGACTTTACCACATTTTTGGCCCACAGCAGCAATTCTAACTGTGTTTTCAGCCATCAAGCTGATTCCTGGCTACCACAAACGTTTGCACAGCGCCCAAGAGCTGACACCCATGATGAGAATTTATGAAAGGTCACTACTGGGCAGTTCCAGGAGGCTTGTGGGCCAAATGTAAAGAGAAACCTTTGCTTACCCAACTCCCCAGACATATGTAAGACACCAGAAAGAGCCATTTGGATCAGAGATGCTGTCCATACACCAGACCAAGGAATATCTGCTTATTTACTACTACTCTGGTTCCTTTATTTAGTTGTTTGTTGGTCGCTTGCTTGTTTTAAAAATTCTTTCTGGACGTATAGCAGGTGACCTCACATTGGGAGGTATATAACATAATATAAAAAACACAGTGGCATTTCAAAAAACAGTAAGATCAGCAACCAGGTAGATCCTGTGCTTAGGTATACATTTTTCATCTGGTTGTTTCCCCCCTTCCATAAGCTATTTAAAAGCAATCTGAGAAGTTCAACTAAAATATTTCTAAAAGGAGCAGATCCTGTTTGAATGTACATACTTTCATAAATATTTTTTCTAGAAATTTGCTTTTTTAATTACCAGAGCCAGCAACTGTGTTATTGTTTTCTAATCCAAGAGACTATTTTTGACTACCTGATGCTTCCATTTCTCAGTTTTCAGGCCCTGCAGTTACTAATAGCTTATTAGAACAAGACTCAGGGTCATAACAGCAGGAACCAGAGCAGCCAGATGTTTATAGCTGCCACTTACATAAATAACACCATGAAATAAAAGCCAACAATATTTTCTCATCTCTGATTTCTTTCCTTCTTCAATCTCACTGCAGCCCTTGGAAATGAATTAAAAGGCAATGTCATAGATCTTGCCACACCAAGGTGCCCACTTCAGGGAGAACCATAACAAACATATTGACCTCGGTCCATATTAGTCGCACCAGAATGCAAGGGTTTAGGATAAACATTTTCATCTTTTTTTATAGAGTTCAATAAGTACAACAGCACATGTGGCAAGAAGAGTTGGCAAAGGTGCTTAAGGAACTACGAAAGTTTTAATTTCTCAGAGGTTCAAAACAGCTACAGCCAAACAAGTATTCTTTGAGACAAATAGTTGCTGTCATGATCAAAGGTTTCTTATGTGGGCAAACATTCCCTGGGTCACAGTTGAAGAAGAGAAATGTTGCCACAGTTAACAATTACTCTTCTTAAATCCAGGAATCTTAATGAGCAGCCTCGTTTAACCTTGAGTCCCCACATATGCTGCTCCACACATAAGCACACTCACTTAGACCACACAGCCTTTGTATTCAGCTCATGGCTGTCTTCTCTCAGCATATAATTGTCAAAAGCTGGGAATATAAATATATAATGTACCAGAACCAGCAGGTGACCCCCAGTGGGTAGAAAAATCTATTCTTGGTTGGACAGCAGGCAAATTAATTGTAGCCATCAAGGGTAAGGACAGAGAACGGTACGAGCTGTGAACAGTCACAAATGTTGAAAGCCTTGGATGAAGTACTAAGAATCGTAGAATCACAGAACCATAGAGTTGGAAGGGACCTCCAGGGTCGCTGAGTCCAGGTTTCTGTTCCAAAATGGAGATCATGGAGGGATCTTTTTGAGTGGCAGTCATGATACTTCCCCCCAGGTGTCCACACAAAAACCATCTACTTTGTGAGGTGGAGATTCATTCTCAGTTTATGTTAAATAACTGTAGGAACATTGTACTTGTTTCTTCACCTGACTCCCAGTGTCCAAACCTTTCTGAATTGAACAATACAGATGAAATCTACAAAAAGGTCTTGTCCCCATGCAATTTTTACTCTGACGTGAACCTTGCTTTGCTTCAGATGTCCCCATGAACAGCCTTTAATTCGGGCTACATGAGAGGCAAACGAGACAAATCCATGGCAGAACCCACCCACCCCCTTTCCAACTGTTTTCACAGGAAATTAGGAGTCAAGCATGTATTATTCTGATTCATGGGGACACTCCCAGGGTTACTGGAGGAGGAGGATGGCGATCATTAGTGGGCGAGGGTTCATCTGTGCGAGCTGTTTCTGCCATGCTTCCTTAAATTGCGCTGAAGGGAAGTGATGAGGGGGTCAAATCGCTGTCATTTGCGCTGTCATTTCCCTTCTCCCCCCCCCCCCACACACGCATGCATGCACACATGCACAGAACCAAGGCTGCAGAACCAAGAGCAGTTAGAAAAGTGTTTTGTTATTCTTGTGAAGCAAGAATAAAACTCTGCTCTAAGGAACTGTATTTTCTTACAACAAATCAAATGTTGTAAATGTTAATGCCATGTTCCAGTATTCAAATATGTACTATCAGCAGCCATTTGTATAATGTTATTCCATAGTTTATAATTATCGTATGATGGAGAAGTTGTACAAATTAACAAGTTGGTAAGTAATTAAACTCTTGGCAGGTTTTTAAAGCCCTTCAATAAAGATTTGTTGTGCCCCTCTGTGTATACCATCATATGACTGAATGGATGGCCAGACTTCATTTAATCAAAATTTCCAGTAAACTTTGCAACACAGCATTTGCACTTTTATTATTGATTTTAGCATCTCAGCCATTTGCCATTTTCTATTTAGCTTTAATTATACATATTTGATTAAACTGTAGTTTAGCACCTCTAAAGTGTTTATTACAATATATGGATGCAAACTTTGTCTTTCCTAAGGCCCTCATAAGTCATTGAGGTTATTTTACTCATGGCTGAGAAGACTCAGGATGTTTTTCCACTGTCACTAAAAGTACCCATTATTTTTGTACCCATTAATGGGTACTTCTACTGACAGTGGAAAAACACCCTCATTGTGCTTCCATGGCAGAGTGGGATTTCAAACTGAGAAGCTCCTGGCTTCCAGCCCAGTGTTCTGTGGCAAACCAAGGCCCTTTCTGCACTGGGTCTTATTCTGGAATATATTCTGGGGAATAGGAGTCTGCTGTCTACATGCTGTTGTAGACTACAGCAGGCTAATGGAGTCTTTCAAATACATTTTCTCCAGTATTTGTGGCTAAGTTATGAGTTTCACTTTATTCTCTCAAATACAAGGGTAAAGCTTTACATTGTTTTGGAACAAAAGATATGGCTGAGGTATCAGGATCCCATAGCCAGAACTCTGTTCATTTTAGCAAGCTTACTATGAAAATCTATTATGAGATACAGTAATATTAATCATATATTTATATTTGAAGTGTTTTGTTTTCCATTTTCTTCACTGTCTTCTTGATGGCTCCAGAAAGCATGAATTAATAAGGTTTCTTTCTAAATAAAAGACTTTTATAGCTTACTTTTCAGCTTGCTAGAATGCCTGGTGTGAATATAAAATCCTGCCTATGTGGTTTTTGTGTTGGATTCTACAAAACTAATTTCATTTAATTGATTTTTATTCTACCAAGCAGATTTATTTATCTCAAATACCTACAATTTCATCTTATGCATTCAAGATTATGTGGTTATGGGGCCTGAGCTTTTTCTCATTGCAATTTAAATTAGGCTTCATTCTTGCTTTGTAATGGAAAAAAGACACTGATAATGGGGCAAATTAATCCTTTCCAGCTGGAAACCTTTTTTTGGGGGGAGGGGAAATCAGTGTGTTGCTACAATAAACATTTGTTTTGAAACTCATGGCTCTACAATTGCTTTAGCAACAACATGCCGGTAGTCTTTAGACTTTGATATCTTGCCAGATCATTAACTTGACCTGTAATTGAGTTGGATTTAAAAAGCCACATTTTGCTGTGAATTTTAGAGGTATAACTTCAAGGTAGGATAGGACAGGACAGGTTAAAAAATATTTTTTTAAAAATGAAACTTAAAGCCTTGAGGTTGATGGAGAAGGATGGGCTTTCCATGATGTTTATTTATTTATTTACGTTTTTATCTCTCCCTATACCTGGAGGCATACTCCGGCCTGGTAACAACATCTAAAATCAAACATCATTAAACATAATTGTGTTGGTTTTAAATTTTAATATTGTTCCTTTTGATAAGCTGGATTTTAAAAGTTGTTACCCGCCCTGAGACCTTCCAGTATAGGGTGGGATAGATAGATAGATAGATAGATAGATAGATAGATAGATAGATAGATAGATAGATAGATAGATAAACAGCATCTGCCTGTGGGGAGAGAAAAGTATATCCCCATTTAACCGAAGGCCAGGGCAAAGAGGTGCTTTCCTAAATGTATACAATGACGGTGATAGACGCACCTCAAGGGGGAGACTATTCCATAACCTAGGGGCCATCACTGAGAAGGCCCTCTCCCCAGTGCCCATCCCTTTTGCTGCTTTTCCCACAAAGTGTCTGCACCATTCAGGTGGGCCGGTCCTGGCCTGATTAAGTGATCTGGGCCAAGGCTAGAGGAGCAGATTGCAGGGCATGTCAGTGACCATCAGCATTGTGACATACCAGCTCCACCCAACTTTGGAAGTCAGGTTTCTGGCTTTTTTCCCAGGATCCAAGAAATGCCCCACTTCCATGGCTATTTCTCTCAGTCCAGTAAAAAGGCATTGGACACCATGTGCTGGCGGTCCATGTCTCTGCATCGCTTTTTCATCCTGAGGTCCACTCCAGTGCCTTGTCCTGTGCAGGCGCAGAATTCTATGGGAAGCACAGAATTCTGGTAGATGGACCCACAATGTAGATGAGGTAGTGGAGATGGTTTTCGGTCCTAGCTAGCAGCTCAGTGGAAATCCTGCCTTAAGGTTCATCCAGACGGTACTTACTTAATCTGCATTATTTGGACAATCTAGAATAATGCATGGATGATATGGAATAAAATATATCTGTATGCACTTTATTACAGATTATCCAAATAATGTAGATTAGGTAAGTGCCTTCTGGATGCAGCTTTAGTTACTCTTGGGAATAATTTATATTGTAGTAGAGCCACCACTGAGAAGGTGCTGTCTCTGGCCACTAGTTTCTTGAAATCAGAGAACGAGAAGGCTGCAGATGGTAAAGAAGGGGCTTGAATGCTGTAGTGACCATGACAAACGACAGGAACAGTATGGAGGCCTGACTGAGTGGTAGTGATGGGGAATGACATGGGATTATTTCATCTTTTTTTTTAGTGAAATATGTTTGTATCTTTCAGGACACAGCCAATTTTTATAAGCAGTGCTTAGCAATCACTCGTGTCATACAGACATGATAGTCTGTAGCTGTTCAGTTGTCTGCTGTGTCACAATGACCATGGCAACATTCATATACAAATCAGATGTTGCTGTGGCTGTTGCCATGGTAATACAGCCTGTCCTGGGGTGGCCATCTGCATTTCAAGTTGTGGTGGCTAAGTATGGTACTTTACCAGTGCAAATGGCTTCCACTATGCCTCAGGTTTACCAGCAAAGAAGTATAATACTAGGCTGTTAAGTGCAAAATGGGCTACTTAGTCCAAAATCTATCTAGGATGAATATAGTGGGCTATATCATATGGAGGGCTTTGTGTCTTAATGAGCAAGTTCAATTCTTTCTAAAAAAAAGTTTTAAAACGTTAGTTTCACTCTCGTGCTGTGCAGATACTGTGGATTATTTGCCATCCAATCTGGATGGCGGGAAGTGGCTATGCAGTGGCTCCACCCTCCCTGTGCAGCTTCTGCTTGTCCCATCGATGGTAGGAAGTGGCTGCACAGCGACTGCAAAGTATTAAGGGTATCTGGAGGCATCCAAAATTGAAGAATCCGAAATGTTACTGCATAAAAGCTATGTAGATCCTGCTAGAATTGTACATCAGAGTCCTTATGGGTCATAGGAAATCTGGGTGGTAGAAAGTGACAGTTTTAATTAAACCCTCTTTTGTGTTAGACATGTTAATGTTGTTGTCATGACTGAATCCAGATTGAC
Organism: Aspidoscelis tigris stejnegeri; assembly: GCA_023333525.1. Lineage (NCBI taxonomy): Eukaryota > Metazoa > Chordata > Lepidosauria > Squamata > Teiidae > Aspidoscelis > Aspidoscelis tigris. Next base: position 43,899,174 of record JALMGA010000003.1, on the reverse strand, counting down.
TGCACGGCCACCTCCATGGGCACCTGTTTGTAGGTTTTTGGGCAGAAGTGGTTTGATATTGCCTACTTCTGGGGAGTGCCTGGACCCAATGCTAAAACCAAACTCTGATCAATGTGCAGTATTGCTTTGCTATAGAAGATAAGCCTTCTCAGCTGTTTGTTAAGTTTTCATAGTCTACACTGAAAATTAAGGTTTTGACTTCAACTTGGATTTCTCATGTAAAGCAGTTTAAACAAGACTGTTGCTCCTGAGACTTATCTGTTGAAGATTGCTGCCAGTTTCTGGATCAAATGAATAATTCTAAATGCTTATTGCAACTTTCATCTTTATTAGGGAGTACAGAAAATCTTAGGCAGGTTATGTACTGCAGAATGTCTTAACACTGTAATCTAAAACTTATTTAGTCTTGCAAAAATTTAATTGCTTTGCCATACCAGAATGCAATCAAAGGAAATGAGAATGCAGAGAGGTGATAATCAAGTTGTTGAAAAAGAAAAAGTTATCTTTTCTCTAAGTAATTTCAGCTTTCTTTATTTTTACATTAACTGAAGCTAGTGAGAGAACAGTCTTTAGATTTTTGTAAAACAATTAGACTTTAGGAGAAAGATTATATAAACTAAGCAATACTAAAAATAGGCAGAGTACTTTATGCCATCAATATTGCAGTCACACCTGTATTTTAATTCAGCTTCTGTCCACCTTCACTGTGAACGAACACATCAACAAAGCAACTCATTGATTTTCTTTCCACATTATCTAACTCAAAGGTGAATTTTCAGTGTTAGATCAAGAAAAAAAGCAGTTTGTTGCTTTGCCAATGCATTATCCCACTCTGAAAGTGGACTGAAGTTGAATTAAAATTTAAATGTGAATGCAGCTCAAGAAATTCACCCAAAAATGTTTATTCTGTTTCAGTTGTCTGAGCAGGAGAAATCTCAAAGGTATGCTTAGAAACTGTACACCCAATGTGCTAATACTTCATCTTTATTAAATAAAATATAAGTAGGAGGAAGTTACGGTGCTGAACTCTAAAATATTCTGGTAAAAACTGCAAATGAGTCACGTAAATAAGCTTTTTTTAAAAAAAAGTTTATTGCCATGTTTGTGTATGTGGGGAGAGAAAAAAAATCCTTAATTACTAATGCTCCAGAAAGATCAGTGAACTTCTATTCATGCCTTGGTGCTTTCCTGAATAGCTCAGGAGGACTAAGAATGGAGAGCGAGGTTGCTGCTTGGAAGAGAAGCACTAAAAAATGAGAAGGTGTGGCCTCCCTTAGACCAAACCAGAATTTAGAGGCTTCTAGTACCTTTGCCAGTCAAGTATACCAGCTAGTGTGAAATTGTTCAAAGAACCATCTACAATCCATGAAGTAGGACTTTAGGGTGGAGGAGCATAAGCAAGACTTCTACTTAGAACCTTGTCCATCTATTGCCCTGATACAGTGCCAACAAAGAAAGCACTTGGTCTACATTTGAGAGTGACAAAGGGAATGCCACCCTGTTGGTTCTCCTGGACCTCTCAGCGGCTTTTGATACCATTGACCATGGTATCCTCCTGGAAAGTCTACGGAGTTCAGGAGTTGGAGGCAATGCTTGGCATTGGTTCCACTCTTATCTCCAAAGCCGATCCCAGATAGTGTCTGTGGGAGATGTGGATTCGACACCCTGGGAACTCACTTGTGGGGTTCCTCAGGGATCAATCTTATCTCCCATGCTTTTTAACATCTATGTGAAACAGCTTGGAGAGGTCATCAGGAGATTTGGAGTGAGGTGTCATCAGTATGCAGATGATACCTAGCTCTATCTCTCTGTACCATCTGAATCAGGAGATGTGGTTGAAGTGCTTGACAGGTATCTGGAGGCAAGAATGGGCTGGATGAGGGGCAATAAATTGAAGTTGAATCCAGATAAGCCAGAGGTGCTGTGTGTCATAGGGTCTCGGGTCCATGTAGTTGGGTGATACCCTGTCCTCGATGGGGTTGCTATGCCCTGGAAGGGACAGGTGCATAATTTGGGGGTACTCCTGGACTCCACGCTAACACTTGAAGCTCAGTTGGAGGTCGTGGCCAGGAGTGTCTACTCCCATCTACGGCTGCTGTGCCAACTGAAGCCTTTTTTGGCTAGAGAGGACCTGGCCACAGTTATCCATGCTCTGGTAACCTCTAAATTGGACTATTGTAATGCACTCTACATGGGGCTGCCCTTGAAGATGGTCCGGAAGTTGCAGTTAGTGCAAAATGCAGCAGCCAGAGTGCTGACTGGTACAGCTAACTGGATACACATTACACCAGTTTTAAAAGAATTGCACTGGCTGCCTATTCACTACCGGGCCCAATTCAAGGTGTTAACTCTGACTTATAAGGCCCTAAAAGACTTGGGCCCCAAATATCTAAAGAAACGCCTTCTCCCATACCGACCTGCCCGTGCCTTAAGATCCAACAATGAGGCCTTCCTGGTCATCCCGCCACCTTCAGTAGTGAGGTTGGTGGGCACCTGGGAGAGAGCTTTTTTGGCAGTGGCCCCAAGACTGTGGAATGGCCTCCCCTCGAAGTGCACCATGCCCCTTCCTTGTATTTATTTAGGAGGGGCGTAAAAACATACCTCTTTGCCTTGGCCTTTGGCTGAGGTTTTATTCTCCCTCCCCAGTTACAATGACAACACTATTAATGCACTAGGGAGTGCACAGTTCTAAATCTGTTGAATTTTAAAGGTGTTTTAAACATGCATTTTGTTTTAATCTGTATTTCATTTTAATCTGTATCTGTTTTAATTTGTATCCTGTTTTAATCTGTTGTTATCTGCCCAGAGACCTTTGGGTATGGGGAGGGATAGAAATGTAAATAAATAAATTAAATTAATAAATTTGTAGAATACAAAACTATTACTTTTTAAAAAATCTCTCAAAAGTTAATTATTATGCCATAAAATATGGTGTACTCATCAATCCCTACCTTTGATTGTACCAAATCATGCTCTGATCTGTTACGGATAAACACTTGGTAATTAAAGTAAATTACTTCACATCTGTATAATAGCCAAAAGGCTGGCATACATGAGAAAAGCATTTTCATGTCTTGGTTCCAGTATTCAGTATAAGCTCTCAGTCCCCTGCTTTGAGGGGCATCCCACCTGTTGCCTCACCCTGGTATCTAGGCTATGCTTGACCCCAGTAAGAATTTAGGTATGAAAGAACTGTTGCTGAATAGACTTCAGGGTTTCACTAGGTAGACCCCCAATATGGCTGAGAATCTGTCTCACTGATTGGACAGTGTAAATAAGAACATAAGAACATAAGAGAAGCCTTGCTGGATCAGGCCACAGCCCATCTAGTCCAGCATCCTGTCGCACACAGTGGCCCACCAAATGCTCATGGGCATCTCAAGCAGAGACAAGGACAAACCTTCTCCTGCTCTCGAGTCCCAGCAGATGGCCCTAGAAGCGCCCCATTTCGTCCCCCCCCCTCAGCCTGAAAGATGCACCTAGGCATTCGTTCTAGTAGCCATTGATACATCTGTCATCCATAAATTTGTCTAACCCTACCTTAAAGCCATCCAGACTGGTAGCTGTCACCACCTCTTCTGGCAGCACATTCCATAGGCCGATGACCCTCTGTGTGAAGAAATACTTCCCCCTGTCAGACCTTACACTCCTACCCATCAGCTTCATAGAGTGCCCCCTGGTTCTAGTGTTGTGCGATAGAGAAAAGAAATTTTCTCTATCCACCCTTTCTATACCGTGCATAATTTTATATACTTCAATCAGGTCCCCTCTCAAACGCCGTCTCTCCAGACTGAAGAGGCCTAGACGTTGCAGCCTGGTTTCGTAAGGGAGGTGTTCCAGACCCTTAATCATTCTGGTTGCCCTTCTCTGCACCTTCTCTAGTTCCACAATATCCTTTTTGAGGTGTGGTGACCAGAATTGTACACAGTATTCCAAATGTGGCCTCACTATAGATTTATAAAGGGGCAAAATGACACTTGCTGACTTATTTTCTATTCCCTTCCTAATTATTCCCAGCATTGAATTTGCTTTTTTCGCTGCTGCCGCACACTGGGTTGACACCTTCATTGAACTGTCCACCAAAACCCCGAGATCCCTTTCCTGGCGTGTTGCAGAAAGCTCAGACCCCATCAGTTTATAGACGTAATTTGGATTCTTGGCCCCAATGTGCATTACTTTACACTTGTTAAGATTAAAGCACATTTGCCACTTGGTTGCCCACTCACCCAATGCTAAGAGATCCCTCTGGAGCTCTTGGCAATCTCTTTCAGATTTTACTACCCTAAATAATTTAGTATCATCAGCAAACTTTGTTATTTTACTATGTACCCCTTTTTCTAGATCATTGATGAATAAATTAAAAAGCATTGGTCCCAGTACTGAGCCTTGAGGGACCCCACTTTTTACTTCTTTCCACCCTGAGAAATTGCCGTTTACTACTACTCTCTGCTTTCTGCCCTTAAGCCAGTCACAAATCCAGGACAGAACCTGTCCTTTTATTCCATGGCTGGTGAGTTTACTCAGTAGCCTTTGATGTGGGACTTTGTCAAAAGCCTTCTGAAAGTCCAGATAGACAATGTCTACTGGTTCACCTTTATCCACGTGTTTATTGACACTCTCAAAGAATTCCAACAAATTTGTGAGGCATGATTTACCTTTGCAGAAGCCATGCTGGCTTTTGTTCAGCAATGCCTGCTGCTCCATATGCACACTAATTTTGTCTTTAATAATGGTTTCCATCACCTTACACGGAACTGACGTTAAGCTAACCGGTCTGTAGTTGCCTGGATCACCCCTGGATCCTTTTTTGAATATTGGTGTTACATTTGCTACCCTCCAGTCCTCAGGTACGGAGCCTGATGTTAGGGAAAGATTATATATTTTTGCTAGAAGGTCGGCAATTTCGCATTTGAGTTCCTTAAGGACTCTTGGATGAATACCATCTGGTCCCGGTGACTTGTTAACATTTAGTTTATTAAGACATGCCAGGACCTCTTCCTTGGTTATTTCTGTACAGTTTAACTCTTCAGAAAACACAGGCTCAGCTACTGGCATGTGTCTTCTGTCTTCCTCCGTGAATACGGAAGCAAAAAATTCGTTTAGTCTCTCTGCAATCTCCGTGTCTTCTTTAATTACCCCTTTCTCTCCTTTACTATCTAGTGGTCCAACTGCTCTCCTGGTTGGATTCCTACTTCTGATATACTTAAAGAAGTTCTTGTTATTTCTTTTGATGTTTTTAGCAATGTGCTCCTCAAAATCTTTCTTAGCTTTCCTAATGGCCGTCTTGCATTCGTGTTGCCAGTGTCTATGTTCCCTCCTGTTCTCCTCATTTGGACAAGCCTTCCATTTCCTAAATGAACTCTTCTTGTTTTTAATGACTTCATCTACTGCATTTGTGAGCCACATTGGTTTCTTCTTGGACCTAGAAGTCCCCTTTCTTCTTTTAGGAATGCATTCTAGTTGCACTTCCGTTATTGTGTTTTTAAGTAGTCTCCATGCATTTTGAAGTGATTTAACTCTTTTGACTTTCCCTTTCAATTTCCTTTTCACTAATTTCCTCATTTTGGGGAAGTTTCCCTTGTGAAAGTTTAAGGTCTCTGTGTTAGACTTTATTAAGAACTTACTCCCTGTATTTAAGTTGAAGGTTATTGCATTGTGGTCACTGTTCCCAATTGGATCAGCTACAGTGACGTCCTTTACCAGTTCCTGAGCATTACTTAGGATCAAGTCCAGGACTGCAAATAAGTTGTTGTTGCAGTGTTAACTTGTTTAATAAAACCCTTGGCTTTTTTCAAACATGATCCCTTTTTAATTCAGCATTCGCCAGATTCACAACCAATTTACTATAATTAAAATGGTTTATTTCTCTCTGAACACTTCACATCTCAGAAATGTGTAGTTCTGGTTATTATTTCAAAGGATGTGTCCTAGAGGATGGGAAAGCCATGTGAGTACACTGTAGTTTATTGGCTGCTCTGAGTAATCTGAGTATAGGAGAGGAGATGGAAAAAGAGAAAGGAAATAGATTTGAAGTGAGTGGAACTGTTCAGCTAGAGGATACTGCTAAATGATGTCATCCACGGGATCCCTGAATGATAAAGCTCCGTAAATTTGATGAGTCACGGCTACATAGAAGGGCAAGGGAACACAGAATGCTTTCAAAGATAAAATAAATAAATAGGCCTGTAAAGCCAAAAAGAAAGAAAAGCAACCCAAGTTGGCACAACTACAATGAAAGAGGAGAATGAACATTCAGTACTACTTACTCATTTGGAACAGCTTTTGGTATTAAAGGACCAATTGGAAGCCCCCAAATCTTTGTCACAAGCAGTTGCTAAATTCAGTACAGCATTCATACGCAGAATCTCCACAGATGTCAATTGTTCCTTTAGCTTATTTTTAGATACATGCTCGGCCTAGGAAAACAATAGGCCAAGGTGAAACCTTTGGAGGACCCCCCCTCTTTCATTTTATATAAATTCTTATCCTTTTTCACCATTTTGCTTCAGAAATGTGTAATGGCTCTACAAGACAGAAAACCTTTTCACACCTTCACTTCCCTGGGAAAGTGTCCCAGGGAAGTGAAGATGGGGAGACGGATACAGTGTCCACACTTTGGGATGCCAGATCCATTCCAAACCTTGCCAGTGCTTGCCTAAATACTGGCAAGGTGTGAATCATGGCGATCATCTCTATCCTAGAGGCAGTCACATCACCATAGCAACAGTGCCAATGAGTGCTGCTTGGTCCTAAGCTCCATTTGCCCAGAGGAGGTGTAGATGGAGCATGCTGGCTGTCCCAGTCTGGCTACTAGTATAGGTGTAGACCACTTTTTAGTGTTTTACATCTGTGCGTGTGGGGAACAGTCTGGCACATACAGAATTACTTCTTGAATAGAACAGGCTCTGCAAGGTGTGTATGCCCTATGTTGAGACATACCAGAAAGTTCCCCACTGATGCAAGTGCAAATAGGCTTAAAATCTTTGAGTGAAAATAATGCTGATCCTATTGATCTGAACTTTAGTGGATGTAAAATCTGTTTTCTACCTCTGTGCCCTAATAAAGAGCTTGGATGTCCCTTTACAGCTTGAAAATGATCCGGGAACATCTCCTTTGGTCAATGCTTTTCTGGGCAGATGGATTGAGGGCCACTATTAACGACACAAAGGAGACATCCTGCAACTTCCTCCAAAGGATTATCCAGCCCTGCTTATCTTCTACAAAAGCAATAAAAAGACACATTTCACTTAAGCATTCTCTCTCTGTGATAGGAATAATTTGGGCCAATCCATTTTTTTCTTCATGTCTTTGATAAGTAGGAAAAGTCACAAGCAGGAATTTACTCTCATAATGGCCTATTATCCTGTTCTCATTGTGGATGGTCCTCAGTAGAGCCATGGAAGATTAGATTTATAGTGAGTTCATTTTAGATTCTGCTGTGACTACCATAATGTGTGTGTTGCAGGGGAGGGAGTATCTATCTGGGTTAATCATGGCTTCCTTTTTTTTCTTCCGTATCATTTTGGCAGTCAAGACTTATAATGGAAGATAACATATGTACAGATTTCTTCTTTAATCTACAGTATATCCACACTCCTCAATGGGCTCTGAAAAGACTACAGTAGTAATTCTTAAAAGAACCTGACCCTGTGTGTAATAAATGGAGAAATTAGTTGCAAGAATAAAATAAAATCCAAACAAATTTTAGTTTTTGTAGAATGATAATCTTCATCTTTAGAGAACTGTGTTTCACAGGATGAATCCTCTACCTTTATTAATACTGGACCAATCATATTATGCTGCCCCTGACATAATCCAAATTAGCCTCTTCCCACCCAATACTCCTGCTTCTTGTGAGGCATTCTACATACTGTATGCAGAAAGTTGGAGTCAGGCTACATCTTCTGTTCTTTTATGGCTGTTTCTGCAGTTACCAGCTTCCATGCTGGCCTTGAAGCTTGAACAGGCTTTGAGTTACTCTCCAAAAGCTCTGATGGCCAGGGATGTTTCTGGCCTCTAAGCTCCAGGGAAAACAATTTTGGTGGTGTGCCTTGTTGCACTGCCAAAAAGGATCCCCCTGGTGAATTCGTTTACTAGGCACTAGTATACTGCTTGTCCTTTTTAAATAGGTGGTCTAGTCAGACTTGGCAGCCATTTGGGGCTTCTTGATTTGGTCCTATGAAGATGGAGGTTCTGTTTGCACTTGCCTATGGGGCAGGGATAGGGATGCTGCCGCCGCCTCCATCCCAGACTGTCTGGGAGTATCTTGGAGCAGCTCTCCCAGTCCATCATAGCTGTGGAGAAGTAAACATTTCCCCACAGTGTGACTGGGATCAGCTAGTACACTCCTGGTCGGCAGCATTTGCACCTTTTTCTGGGTGCAGAGCTGCAAGGATGTGGGTCGAACAACTATGGCTGTGCAGATGTGTGCCATGTTGCACTCACCACAGCAATGGCCCAGTGCACAGTGAAAGTTGCTGTGGCTGTTGCCATGGCAATTTGGATAGTCCAGGATGGGCTGCCTGCATAACAGATGCTGGTTAGTTATGTTGGGGACAGCACCGGTGCTCAAGGGGTAAACCCAGGCCTTTATCCCTGAAATTAACAGTTAAGTGTGAACAGGTTCAGAGTGTACTAACAGGAGTGTGGTCACCCTTAAACTGCCTATGGAGTCCTTGCTATACTGGTTTACTGGTAAGTGTGGAAATGCTCTTTGCTCAAGAAAATTAAAATTATTGGTAGGATTTGCTTTTGAAGTATCCATCCTGACAGTTAATACATGCCACCTGAGAGTAGTCTCTGCCTTGATTTTCATTGCTGGAATCCAAGAAATTGCTGGTGAGGAAAATATCACCCTTACAGGAGCTGAAAGTTTAAGAAATGCTGCTGTGGTGGGAATATGCTTTGGAGGGTATTATGACTACGAAATTGCATTCTGTGTTTGCCAGAGAACTGAAAAGAGACCAATGAACTGCATAAAAGTACAGACAGTGGGCCTATTCGCACTTGGCCTTTTCCTGGAGTATATCTCAGGAGAGGAGGCTGTGGTCCATATGCTAATGCAGACTCTAGCAGACCTCACTTTGGGCCTGCTGAAACCTGCACTAGCATATGGACAGCAAATCTCTATTCCAGGATATATTCCAGAATAAAGCCAAGTGCGAATAGGCCCAGTGTTAACTGCTTAATTAACAAACAAGGGAGACTAATAGAGAGAAAGGGGATAGTAGCATGAGCTTTTGTAGACTAAGGTGTTATTCAAACATGAAAAGACAGTGCCTCAGAGGCCCTTCAGAGATCCATCTTTTTTAGCACAAAATGTTTAGGAAAGGGGGAAAGGGAGTGTGAGAACAATCCCGCCTCAGAGTCTTCTCTAAACTGCCTCAGAGGTGCTTTTTTTCTTTTTGCTGTGCCCAATCACAGCCTAAGCCTACTTCATCGGATGCATCTGATGAAGTAAGCTTAGTCTATAAACACTTATGCTTGGTCTCTGTTGGGGTTCATCTACACCTAAATTTTAATCCAGTTTCAACCCACCTTCAGCAGGAAAGAACACATCAGCAAAATGGTTAGTCACTTTCTTTCCACATCATCTACCACAAAGGTGGATTTCCTGAGCTTGATAATGTTGAAAGAAAACAGTTTGTTGCTTTACTTATGTGTTCTCTTGGGCTGAAAGTGGACTGAAGCTGGATTAAAACAGGTGTAGATGGGCCCTAATCTCTAAGATGCTACTAGACCTCCTTGCTTCATGATCCAGATTAAGGGCCTTTTTACCCCTTCACTTCCCCAGGACAGTGTCCCAGGGAAGTGAAGTTGGGGATAGATCTGCTGTTCACACTTTGAGACACTGAATCTATCCCAATCCTTGTCAGTGCTTAGGGAAATGCTGGTGAGATCGCAATAGGGATGTGCATGAATATTCGTAGGCATTTGAAATTTGATTGAATGTGCTGAATTTTGACATTTGAATTTGAATAGAATGTCCAGAAATTCAAATTTAAACATTCGGATTGAATTTTGGGACTATTCTTTTGAATTATTCGAACATTCACACGATGCATACTTGAAGATCTGCACCTTTCCCACATCCATATGCATTGGTATGGATCTGTACGGGACGAAAACAGGTTGCGTATGGGATAACTATGGGATGCATATACACGTGTATGGTTGCGTATGGATGTGTACAGAAGTTGAGAGGATGTGTACGGACATCTATGCATCTTGTCGACATTCATAAGTGCAGATTCAAATAAAAAATTTGAACACACAAATTGGTTTAATTTGAATCAAATTTTGCTAAATTCGAATTTAAATAATTTGAATTGATTTTTCAGTTGTTCGAATTGACTCAAATAGAATGTTAAAAAAAAATCTTGCATACCCCTAAATTGCAGTGATCACCTCTTTGCTGGAGGCTGTCATGTCAACCATGGCTACAGCACCAGTAGGTGTGCACAAGCAATGTGTCATACACCCATGCCGGTGCCATCCCTCTCCAGTCTGTGTTTGCTGGAGGAAGTGGAAACAGCCATGCCAGGCTGTCCCAGCCCAGGACTAGTATAGTGGCAGGGAAGTTAAAACTGCTCTAACTCTACACACATGGGAGGAACTTATCCATCCATCCATCCATCCATCCATCCATCCACCCACAATAATTTATCCTGGATCAACCATACAGGCTTATTTATGGAAATAATTTCATCAAAATCACAGCAGCTGAGAACTGAAGAATAACAGCCTTAAAGTATTTCTTCTAGAATATTTCAGTGGAGTCTTTTTTTTCTTTTTTAACAGTAACCCAAATTTGAGGACAGGAGATCGTTGACAATTTACTTAAGAAGCAATATTCTAAATTATGAATATTTCTTGAAACTTCAATGTCTCTGGCAGTTTGTTTGGATTGGCCTAACGGCTATGACTGTAGTGCATCAAAATGTAGATAATATCTGAGAAAATGACATCTCAGTAAGAGTAGAAAATACATTTGCATAGTTTTCTTAGATATATGAATCTCAAATGGGAGTTATTTATAGTGTGCACAAAATATATTACATATAATTTAGTATATCAGTGGGAAATCCTGATGAGACTGTCTTTATTTGGAAAAAGAATGTGACTAAAAAGGAAGACATATATTTTCAGTCGATGGCATTTAATTGGATATAATTGTATCTAATTACAATTGTGATTGTATCTGTGTACAGTTTCATCCAAAAATCACAAACACACAAAACATGTTGTTACTTAACAGCATCTTTCAACAAATAATCATTTCTCTCACTTCCATATCCCTGCCAAGCATATTCTTCTAAGGATGTACACGTGCAGTTTGCAAACCCTCAGTTATTAGGATGGTTGAAGTTTCCATTTCTCCATGATTTGTGCTGGTTAGCTACAAAGTTTATCCTACAATATTTTTAAGGAATTGCAAGGCACTTTAAAAGTGTTTGAAGTCACCCCTGGACATAAATCCTACTGAAGCAGAAAGGATAAGTCTTGCTTCACCACATTCACTAGCTAATTAGAGGAAAGGTTTTACTTAACCCATGAACAGAATAAAATGCCAAATGGCTAGGTAGGTGTTCTATTAATATGCTCTATGTGTTAATGAATAGTGATAATGAAGTTAGAGAGCTAACTATGAAACAAGCAAAGTACTTGCCATGAATCTAATATGATGAACAAGACAACATACATATTTTTTTCAAGGCAGCACAATGGATAGCAGTTAATGGATTTTTCTGGACTTTTCATGGGGCAGTTGATGCACTTAAAATGTTTGCCTCTCTGAATTCATTCATAATTTCACTAACATCTGTTTCCTTTTGTTTTCCCATCAGTGTTCCTTGTATCCTGGGAATTAGAATTATATTCATTAGGGGGCTGAAGGGAGGCCTCATACCTGTTTTCTGTGTCACTGAAGAGCCATCAATGAATAACAAAGGCATTATTTTGCACATTAATTGGAATGCTTAAGTGCCTATTAACATCCCATTAGGGCCCCTAACAGGCTTTTTAGCCTGTGCTGCATTTCATGTACTAGTAAAATGCTCCTATCACCACTTCCATCATTATTTGGTAAGTGATGGTAGTGTAAAACAAAGGATTTGTGAAATTCCGGGGTTTTTTTCTTAAGTCAGTTGTGAGATTGTGATTGCCTTTGCCTTTTATCCTTTTAAATTAAGGCTGAATGTGAGCAGTGTGTCTCTGTGGAGTCATTCAAGGAAAAGCTTTCCAAAGGTTGCTTGCAGAGGAGGTAAAAGGTCAGAGCAAGGATTTTGCCAATTTTACTTCCAATCTTATCTCTCTTGGTCCTTAATAGAAAACTCAGCAAAAGGATGAAAGGAACTCCAGAACCTGTTTTTTTTTTTTTAAAGAAAGAAACAAGTGTCAGTTACACCTTGGAAAACTATCAGGATTCCTTGGATAAGACTTTCCTGAGATGAAATACATGAGTTCAAAAAGCTCAATTAAATGAACGTTAATTAAATGAAAAAACTGAATGTATTTTTTCTTTTTTTTGCCTATGAGATTCTTGATTAGTTTGTTGACTTTAGAAAGTGATGGGAACGAAATAAGGCTTGTGATTTTAGTCTTTTCTAGAGTTACTTCATACAAATAGATTTTTGAACTGAAGGCACACTGGCATAATGCAGCCACTCAACTTGTAGATATATCCCATAATAGGGGCCCACTGTCTGCATGCTAGTGTAAACTATAGCAGGCCTTGGGCAGGTCCTGTTGTAGCCTGCACCAGCACATGGATGGCAGACTCTTATTCTGCGATTTAATCTTGAATAAGGGCCAGTTCAGAAAGAGCCAGATATTTTGTGCTGCAGTGGTTATTAGGTGGTTCATCCATGTAGTGCTTCTTGTCTCTTGGGCTGTGGTCTAATCCAGCTTCAGTCCATGTTCAGAGCAAGAGAACACATCAGCAAAGTGAGCAGTAATTTTCATTTCACATTATCTATCCCAAAGGTGAATTTTCTGAGTTATTTAACACTGAAAGAAAACAGCTTGCCACTTTGCTGATGTAGTCTTTCACTCTGAAAGTGGACTGAAGCTGGATTAAACCTTAAGTGTGACTACAGCCTTGGTTGCTCAGTACTGCATGCTTGCCAGCCAAACGTTTCAGCTAATGAACTTCCTGAGAAAATATTGTACAACAAGTTCTACTTTAAGCGTTCTGCTCAGGGGGTGGAACTGGGTTTCTGAGAGTCCTCTGTTAACTGTTTCATCTTGTTCTCCTGGAAGTTCAAGCCAAAGTGGCAGACAGCCCAGCGCCAGACTAGTCTCCAGATCTCCGATACTTCAGCAGTCTCCCCTCTTTTACATCCTGCTCCTTCTGGCGGGTCTTATCGTAAGACAGAGAGAGGTGCAATCTGTATGAGCAGAAGATGCCATTAATTACACTACTATATTTTTACTGCTGGGGAGGGAGAGACATGGAAATTTCTGTATTGTATGTGGCTTGGGGTGGCTTTATTGCTGACTGCTACAGGAAGTGAAAGGCCTCTTGTTCTGCCCTGCTGAGTGTCTGGGCTCATGCCTTGCTTCTTGCAAAAGCCTACCACTGTGAGAACAGGCTACTGGTTTTGCCACTAGTTGAATTCAGTAAGGCATTTCTTTATCTGTTATGCTGCTTTGGCTCAGGGACTCAAGTGTCTTAAGTTTACCCTGGCTCTCCTCTTCACTCTCATGGCCATTCTGTGATTCCTCACAAGCCACATCTGCTCATGAATTCCTTTCTCAGCTGAATGTTGTTACCAGCCCTGAGACCCTATGTGTAGGGTGGGATAGAAGTGTGTGCGAGCAAATGAATGAATGAATGAATGAATGAATGAATGTCAGCTTTCCACAGGTCTTTTCACCTTTCATGATTTGGGTTCCAGGTTGCTGCTCTTTCCTCTTCCATATAACCTGAGTTCCTTTGCCAAGGATAAGAGAGTTCTTGATCAATTTATCCCTCAACACCACAGAGGGTTATTTAAAGCATGGTTCTTAACAATTTTCTTCACCCTGGACTTCCTTTGCATAACTTTTGTTCTCACAGAAAACTGCTTCCCACCTTGCATCCTCCACTCAACCCCCCTTCCCCCCCCCCCGGTGCCCTGCATCCCCTGCCTGCCCCCCCCCAACACTGCCATTGGCCTAATGTGGACCCCCTGTGAGGCCTATGCTGCCCCCTGAGGGTCCCTGGATCCCTAGTTAAGAATCACTGCTTTAAAGTAATAGTGCATCAGGAATTCATAGGGGCTGTACAGTTAAATCTGACAATTCCCTGTCCCACAGTACATATGCAAAACACATATACATAAGTACACACGCATACATCCATACTTATAGAGACAGGGGAATACATATTCCTCAGTTGTTCTTTACTGCTGATTGTTATGTGTAGCATAATTAAAATGCTTGTACTGTATAAACATCTTACTGCATAGAGGTAATTGTTAGCCTTTGTGACTGAAAATACTTTTTCTGTAGTCCTTTTAATATAGGAACAGGCCCTTTCTGAATCCAGGGGTAAGGTGCTTGATGCTTCATCAGTTCTTGTTATTAATATGAAGTAACAGCAGTAGAGGTGAGAGAATTTTGAGAGATCCGTCATCATTAAAGGAAACTTTGCATCAAGCAACCTAATTTTCACTGAAGAGAGCTGATACGTTTGTATGCTGAGGCGATTCCTTCTGCCCACCTTTTATGTCCTGTGGAACTCTCCTAGAGAACTTCCCTGTTGTGCAGATACAGTCTTGCCACGGACAAGTCATGGTCTTCCTTATCGTGCGCAGACAGACCAAGCCAGCAGCAGTAGGCACTGGGCCTGATGGGAGCTCAACTATTAAAAAGGAAGGAGAAGCTGGGAACATTAAGGACAGAAACTGGGCTAGGAGGGCAGGCAAGAAGATGATGTCATGTTGGGAGCCTGGAAGAAGAGAACATATTGAAGTACCAGGGTTCCAAACAGATATTGTACATAGACTGTGTCCTATGGTAAATCCATTCAAATGGTAAAATCATTGAGGCTGTAGAAACTGCTTATTGTTCCATTGCTTTTAATATAATAAGTCAACTTGCATGCCAGTGCTGGGCCCTACTGATTGCTAAGAGGGAGGCCATTTGTGTCCTTTCTGTAGAGATCCTTGCAAATTAGAGTAGCCCTGACTCACATCCCTTATTTCAAAAAGCTGCTTAAAACCATGGAGAAGCTCTGAAGATGCAGATACGGCCTCGAGCCCTTCCTCGGCTTCTTTCCCTGAGCTGCATGTTTTAGCTTGTACCTCCTTCAGGCACAACGCGGGAGGCTGAGGCAGAAGTGACTGCATCTTAACTGGCAGGCTGTGTTGTGTTTCCACGGGGTCAACAGCAGCACAGAGGGGACAAATTAAATTCAGTTAAAGGAAAGCTCTAAAGGGCTTGGCAGTTTGCGTGAGCACTGGCTAAGTGGACTTATATAATTCTTCTAGCAATGGCTTTAGTCTCACATACAAGTTTTTCTCTGCTTTTATAGCCATTTAGCTATCCTTTTGTCATTGGTTCCTTATATCTGTCTTCAACCCTTCTGGAAACTGTGCATCTAATTTTCTAGCCCACCAACAGGCACGGAGCCTCTCCCTTGGTTTCTTTGATTATCCTGGAGGTGACCTTTCAGAGAGGTGACTGCTAGGGCAGCCAACTAGCCAAGAGGATTTTTCAGTGCAAGGGTTTTCCTGCCATAAAGGCAAAAGCACTAGGGTTGCTTATCTTGACAAAGCGATTGACAAAGTTAAGTCAGTAATAGACTATCAGTGTCACCTCTCTGACTCAAAAGCGTAATAGTAGGAAAACACTTGACCTTTCTTAGGTCTTTGACATTGTTCAACATTTTGTTTACCAAGTTTATGTGACAAACCTTTGTAAAAGCTACGTAGCTTCCCTTGCTCTAAATCAGAACATACCTGGGGCACCATTCCAGAGACCATTGCTGGGGGTGGGAGGGTTAAAGTGAAGGAACTGACGTAAGCGCCAAGTACACTAGGAAGGATTATAATAGTAACTTCTGAAGAAGTTCTTAGGTTGCATCCATGCATCCATGAAAGGCTATCTGATATGGGCCCACGGCCTGCATCCCCCTCTGAAAATGTCCTTAGAAGCACCATTTGGGCAGAGCATGGATAACAACTATGGTGGTGCTTGCTGCCCTTGTCTACCCTACCACCTTCTGGAGATATGATGGCAGCAGGGCACCTGAAGTTGGTTGCTTTCTGACCAGGATTGTTAAGCACAGGACAGAAAATGGCTGACTTTCAGGGGCTTTTGGTGGAGATGGATGTCCAGGAATGACTCATCTGAACATGTGACTAGGCAATTTGGTGCTAGCAATAAGACTGCACATAGCCTGTTTTGATTGGTTGGTTTCCTTTTGCGTAAGTGTGGCTACTTTAGGATTCACCACCATTTCTGCCTATCTTCCTATCATAAAAAATTGGCACCCCTTTAAGCAGAGCAACAAAGGCTACTGTCTTATTGATGATGGTGATGCTGTGGGTATACATCTTCATCTACATTGCCCATGCAGTTTAATGGACTGGCTGAAGGCATATTTGACTTTGATGGGAATGAACAAACCCCTAACACAGCAACGGGTACCTGTAAAACTACATGGCCCTGTGGACTCATTTCATGAAGACGGTCATACACTGGGGTGGGAGGATGGATGTAAAAAAACTCACGGAAAAAGGCTAAAATGAATGCAACAATGCAAGGAGGTCAAGAGGAAGTCCTAGGCAATCCTAGCGCTCTTTCTGTCCCTATATTCTGAGGTGGTTTAGAACTTTTTCAGATGGACTTGTGATGGTCAAAGCAGCATGGACAACTCAATTTCCTTGCTAGTGAAAGGGCACACAGAGCCTTGTGCTATTCACAGCATCACTGAGATTCTTTGGATTTTCATTTTTAATGCTGAAGTGGACCTCAGGCCAATTTGAAATTAAACGTGCTTGGACTTAATAGCCTGATTTTGCCTGCCTCCTAGCTGAATTGCTCAATTGTGCCAGCATAAAGAATGGCATATGCCATTTTTTCTTTTGCAGGCAAACAAAACAAAAGAGTGGGGGGAAAGTGCCCCAAAGCTCCTGATGTCCCAAGAAGTGTATTCTGAGTAGTGTGTAAAGGAAGGAATGTGTTGTCTACCTGCTTTGTGTCCCTATGGAGATGGATGCTGACAATATGGTGTGGTTAGCACTACATTCTCTCCAATGAAATGGGAAAAATGGGGGCAGGACTTCCCCTACTTATTTGTAGGAAAAAGAGGACTAGTTGTGTTGCTTCTCTGCGGAAGGGAAAGATAGGAAATGATACACAGCATGATTTACTAACTTCTTTTCATGCTTCCCTTGTGCTTGCCTTGATCCCTTTTTAGACGCAGCTTTATATGTTTTATAGTAAATTTAGGCCTCAGTACCTGAGTTGCCACAGAGATCAGCTGCAGCTGCTGCTTAAGGTGGATTTCCATCAAGGAAGTAAAAAATAAAAGACAGGTTCATTTTAGATATTTCTAGAAAATGAGGCAAGATGCATTTCTTTACCCAGTCCTTTAGGTGAAGAGAAACATAAGAGAAGCCTTCTTGGATTGGGCCACAGCCCGTCCGTTCCAGCATCCAGTCTCACACAGTGGCCCACAAATTGTGAAAAGATGAACCATATTTTGGTCGTTGGTTTTAATAAAAGCAAGAGTAAGTCTAGTGAGAAAAGAGATGAACAAGCCAGAATGGCAGGATGAACAAATGAGCAGCAAGTGAAAAAGAGTGGGCAGAGAGGCAAAAAACGAAGCCAGCAAACAGGAAGGGAGGGAGAGGAGCAGGCATGACTATGGTGCCACACCCTCCAAGGTCACACCTCCACAATTCTTGGCAGCATGATTGGCCCTCTCTGGGGGCCATCTGATAAAGAGTGGGCCAAGAATGTAAATAGTGCTGCAGTCTAGTTATTTTATCCTTCTGCCTCATCCCCTCCCCAATCTCACAGAAACTTGGAATGGAGACATGGGAGAACAAAAGTCAAATCCCCACAGAGTGATGAAGTTCATTGGTGGCCTGGGACCTGAGGAGTCTCTCAGAATTTTGTTTGTGAGAGGGAGGAAATGGGAAAGGACAGGGACAGAACTTGGAAAGGAAAGAACATAGCTATAATGAACTTGTGGCAAGGAGGGCTTGAAAACACTGGTACAGTTAAGTCACTTTAGCTTGAATCCATTCAGTTATACTGGAGTGGCCAACTCCATGATGGGTGTCTGATTAGGGGTGTGCGTCAATATTCAAAGGTTTTCAAAATTCGATCAAATCTGCCCAAATTTTGACATTCAAAATTCGAATTGAATGTCCATAAATTTGAATTTAAGGATTCAAACAAATTTTGGATCTATTCATTCAAATTATCTGTACGTTGTACACGATGGGTACTTGCAGATACGCATTTTTCCTGCATCTATACGCATCTGTATGGATCCGTACAGGGTTGCATACGGGATAACTACAGGATGCATACAGACATGCACGGATGTGTATGGATGCATACAGACAGACGTGTAATGATGTGTGCAGGCACATGCGAATGTTCCCAGTGTTCATAAGTTCAAATTCAAATTGAAAATTCAAACAAATAGATTCAAATTTGCTTAATTCGAATCAAATTTGGGTAAATTCAAATTTTAAAGATTTGATTCAAATTGAATTTTTGGATATTCAATTTGAATAGAATCCTAAAAACTTGTATTCATGCACACCCCTACGTCTGACTGAGGCAAACTGATGTTAATATCAGAACACAGCACTGGAGGTGTAAACTGCACTCTTTCAAATAATCTGGCTGATTATTAAGTGAGTGAGAGTTAATTTGCACGTGTAGTGTGCATGAGGGTGCACTGAGGAGACAGCAGAGGCGTAAAAGGATGAACGGGACCCACAGGTAAAAAGAAAACCTTACATCCCTCCTTTAACTCTATTGGTTTGTTTTTATTTTATGTGTGTGTAATGGCTGGAATTTAATGAACTGAAAGTCCACAAATAAATCAGATACATATGAAAAGGTGTGAGCAGGCAGACAGAAGTTTTAAAGTGAAAGCGCGATCATGGCCTTAGTGTTGCATCACTACCAGAATGCTGAACAGAACAGTAGCCTGAAGGTAGCCACTCGTTGCCTGTCTGCCTGTTAGGGAAGATGTCTGATTGATTAAGTTACAATATTTATCTCTCACCTTTCTTCCAAAGACACCCAGTCGGAGTCTATTTGCCATTTTGTCTCCACAATAACCCTGCAGGACCCAAGGGCGGCCAATGAAATTTCATGACCAAGTGAAGATCTCAACCCACAAACTCCTAGGGCCCATCTACACCTATGCTTTAATCCATCTTCAGTCCACTGTCAGAACAAGAAAGCACATTAGCAAAGTGACAAGGTGTTTTCTTTTGGAATTATCAAACCCAAAGATGAATTTTCTAAGTTGGATCCTTCGTTTATTAGAAGGGAGCATGCCAGTCAATAAATCTGCCCAAAGTCACCTCCTTTGCTGATAGCCCATGCCTGCCTTTGTTTAGTTTGCTTCTCTAGCCAAAGCCACCACCTCCAGTCTGGATTGTTCAAGGCAAACACTCAGTTCTGAAATTACCTTTGCGGCGCCCTCTTCCTTCTTCCAAGCCTCTCCGAGGGAGATTCCGCCGTTTGTGCGCGTTGTTTTCCAATGGTGTTCCCTGGTTCACCGATCACTCCCTGACCTTGAAAGGGTTAAGCGAGATTCTCTTAGAGAAGACGAACGGCCCATTGAGCCAGGAATGCCCAATCTGTGAAGTGTGTGGGGTTTGCCGGGGGAGGGAGGCTTCCTCCTCGTCCCGCTTCCGCGCCCGCTGCGGCTCCGTTCCAGCTGCCTCCCCGTCCGCGCTCCTTTCGGGAGTCGTTTGATTTGGCCTGAGAGCGAGCGAGGAAGGCAGCCAAGAGGCGAAATGCGTTGGCGCCTCGTGTTGCTCCTTCGCCGTGTTTTCAGCTCGGCAGATCGAAGTTCTTAGGGCCCCGTCAACATGAGAGAGACTCGCTCTAGCCAGGCACGGCGCTGTGCTCTCCCTAGCGGCTGGGTCATAAGGTACTGGAAGTACGCGTGAGATGGACTGGTAACCTGGCGGCGGCTGAGTCTCCTTGGCGCGTTGGGGCAGGTGCGCTGCTGGCTGCGGAAAATGAGTGTGATGTTGTGGCGCTGGGAAGAAAATAACACGACCATGAAGTTGGTAAGGATTTCTGATTCCACAGGGAGAGACCAAGGGAAAGACGTGGAGAGAGAAAAACACTCTGTTCTGGATCCCGGAAAGCATGCACCGCGGGCATTTTTAATCTTATTTGTTGCCTTTCTCTTGTTTTGTGATTATAATTTCCCACCGGCATGAAATTCACACTAAAACTGTCCAGGAACACAGACAAGTAGATCAGTTCCTCAAGGATCCATACTTTCCCCTCCCCAGTTTGAAGAAGCAGGTGATTGTGCATTTGATTTTTTGTTTTCCTAAGTTTAAGTATATTCTGAAGCAAAGCCTAGAAATGGATTGTGCTCATTAGATCATAGCTGCCCTCTTTCCCAAGCCTCCCCCCCCCCCCGCCGCCACCTCCATGCACCTGCAGAATTGCTACTGCTGTAATAATATAATTTCAGGAGCAAACCGAGTGCTGAATTTGCTGCTGGGATTTATTTCTCTTAACCTCTCTGTTAATTGCTCTAGAAGTGCTAAAAAGAAACCAGGGGGCCTTGTGTGTAAGGGAAAAGCGCGTGGCTTCCCCATTTCCCTCAGTGCAAATGAGATCAGGAAACCACACATCTGCCTGTCTTTTCAAATTACTGTCCATGCCAAGATTGAAACTGTGAGTTCAAAACTTCAGAAGCCTGCATATTAGCGGCTTTCGGAATTTTACTTCAAAACCTGAGCCAGCAACTGTTCTTTGAGAATGTCATTCTTTATCCATCTCTTGGATTATTTTAAACAATGGAAATTGCACTCCTGTGCACATTTTGCTTTAAATATGTTTCCTATGAAGTTTTAGAATTCAATACTGGGGGTTGTTCCAAGTGTCAGGGGGCCCTAAACTGTTGTGCCTAGCAAATTAGTATAAGAGTGGAAAGCCCTCTGTACCTTAAAAGCTGGGTATTAATTGAAATGTTCTCACTCTATGGCTGTCTCTCAAAATTGCCTTAATGTAAAATGTTTTGCTTTTGAAGCACTGTTTGAACAGACGTAATCAGTTTATGAATGATACTGCTGGATATGAAAGCTGTTCTTTCTTGGGAGATCGGGATAGTTTCCGATTTGGCATGCATGAGTGCCTCTTAGAAAATTGAATTTTGGATTGGCAGGAAAGGGTGAGTGGCTGCCAGGCACATACAACAGGCAGCGGCTTTTCCAGCAATCTGCCTTTTCATGCTCTGGGAATCAGGAAAACCGGATGAATGGACTGTGCAGGTGGAGAAGAAGGAGGAAAAGTGACAAATATAAATATCTCAGATACCTCTCAAAAATGGGTGAATTTTCACTTAATGCTTAGGGAGAACTGAACCCCCCTTAAAAGTAAAATGCTGGAAAGGTCAATTGGATTTATTTTTATTACAGTTTTTACTTCAGATAGCTGAGATGCCTAGTTCTGCAATCAAATTATGTGATATAATGTTCAGCCACGAAATCCAGAAAAACCATTCACCCAGTAGTTTCTGAATATCAGTAGATCTAAACCAAACTGGATGAACAAGATAATATTTGTTTCTTTAAATGTATTATATACATAAATGAAAAGAAGCTCATAAAATTAACCTACTATTGCTTCATTTTATTTTTTTAAAAAAATGTTTGCCTGATGGTGTGACAAATCTCAGTGCCTTGCAAAGAAAGTGCTCATGAATGCTAAGGAGATCTAGAGATTCTGTGGACTTTGAGAACAATGTGTTCTTCTCTAGACTTAAGCAATCACTAGAAATTATTAATGTTGTGTATCATGCATTCTTTAATTCCTTCTGTATCCTCATTTTACTTCTAAAAAACACAGGATGGCACATATTGTTCTCCTCCCTTCCATCTTACGCTCACAACTATCCTTGCAAAAACCCAGTTGAACTTTGGGATTCTCTCCTGGAAGATGTGGTATTGTCTATCATCTTGGATGGTATCAAAAAGAGGTTGGATCAATCTGTGGAAATTAGGTCTATCAGTGGCTGTTCTCCCAGCTCACGTCCTGCTGGTGAGCATTCTAAAGTAACTGGTTGGCCACATAGAGAACAGACTGCTAGTCTAGATAGGCCAATGGCCCAAACCAGTGGAGCACTTCCTGTGCTCTTAGCTCCATGAAGCATGATAGGCTGAGAGCCACTATCAATGATGGCTCACCTGTGGCTCACCCATGTGTTTCTTGATATTGAGACCTTGAGGAGACAGCCTTCTTGTACAGTGCCTGACAAAAGTTCTGTCGCTTATCCATGTTGTTGAAACCAAAGCCTATAACCTGACTTAAAATTCATCCACTGGTTTTAAAAATGACTCATATGAAAGCTGAAACCCTCCCAAATGAGGTTTTTAAAAAGAAAATAAATTTGCTTCACTGCTGAAATATTGATCATTTAATGAACACAGAAAGGCCAGATTTTGGCTAGACAAAAGTTTTGTCGCCCACAAAAAGTAATGTGAAAATCAAACAGATAATTCACTTCAAATACAAAGATATGTTTCATAACACTGGTGAATGAAGTTGTGGTGCTATTAGAGCCATATTTAATATTTTGTGTGACTTCCATGAGCATGAAGGACTGCATCCATGCGTTTTGGCAATGATTCATACAATTTATTGATGAAGTCATGAGGAATAGTGAAGAATGCAGTTTTACATGCCTCCCAGAGTTCATCAAGATTCTTTGGTTTTGTGTTCCAAGCTTCCTCTTTCATCCTACCCCAAACATGCTCAATGATGTTCATATCTGGTGACTGGGCTGGCCAGTCCTGGAGCACCTTGATCTTCTTTGCCTTGAGAAACTTTTATGTAGAGATGGATGTATGAGATGGAGCGCCATCCTGTTGCAAAATTTGACCCCTTTTATGATTGGGAATGTAAGAGGTAGCTAATACATCTTGATATTTTAGGCTATTGATATTGCCTTCCACCTTGCAAATGTTTCGCACACCCCTATACTGAATGTAACCCCAGACCATGATCTTTCCACCACCAAACTTAACTGTTTTCTGGGTATATCTTGGATCCATACAGGCTCCAGTAGGTCTCTTGCAGTATTTGCGGCAGCTGTGGGTGTAATTCAACTGAAGATTCATCTGAGAAATCCACCCTCTGCCACTTTTCCAGCGTCCATCCGTTTAGTAGGCTGTGGGCCTTGGCAAATACCACACAGTTTTTAAATTGCCTTTTGTTTAGTGCTGGCTTCTGGGCACTGATTCGACCATGGAGGCCATTTCGAGACAGAATCCTACAAACTGTTCTAGTTGACACAAGGACTTGAGGTGACCAGGCCTGTTGGAGCTCTGCTGCAGTGGAAGAAGGGCTGGCTTTTGATTTTCGAACCAACAAACGTTCCTCCTGAGCAGTCGTCTTGCGGGGTCTGCCAGACCTGGGCTTGTCAAAAACATCTCCAGTCTCTTCAGATCTTTTTGTAATTCTTTGTACTTGACGCTGAGACACATTAAAGGTGCCAGCCACTTCTGCAGAGGATCTGGTCTTCAGTCTCCTGATAATCAAGGCTTTGGTCGCAGGGTGGATTTTTGGCATGTTGTCAGAGGTCAAGTTGCAGTTCAAGTGAAGGTCTGGAGTGCTGGAGTTCTTTTTATACACACCCACTAATTAGTGAGCACAGGTGAGGCTGTAAACTAGGATTAGGTGCATTATATGACAAGGCGACAAAACTTTTGTCTCGCCAAAATCTGACCTTTCTGTGTTCATTAAATGATCAATATTTCAGCAGTGAAGCAAATTTATTTTCTTTTTAAAAACCTCATTTGGGAGGGTTTCAGCTTTCATATGAGTCATTTTTAAAACCAATGGATGAATTTTAAGTCAGGTTATAGGCTTTGGTTTCAACAACATGGATAAGCGACAGGACTTTTGTCAGGCAGTGTAGTTCTCTCTTTCAGAGGTGCAAGGGACACCCACAAGCTGACTCCTACACTCTAGAACAACCTCCCTTTAGAAGTTTCCTGGCCGCCACCATTATGTGGTTTTCAGGACGTGATTAAAACATACTTCATCACCCAGGCCTTTGATATTTAGCTTGCTCTGGTCCTGCCAGGGAGGGAGGGTTATAAGAACCTAGTCCAGCGCTTTGTCTCACATAGTAGCCCATTAATTGCTTATGGGCATCCTGGAGGATGTACCTGGGTATCCATTCTAGTAGCCATTGATATACCTGGATCTGTGAATTTGTCTAGCCTTTTCTTAAAGCCATCTAGGCTAGTTGCTGTTACCATCTCTTCTGGCAGCAGATTCCATAGACTGATGACCCTCTGGGTGAAGAAATACTTTCCCTCATCTAATCTGACTCTTCTACCCATCAGCTTCATAGAGTGCCCTCTGGTTCTAGTGTTGTGTGACAGATAAGATTATTTTTCTCTATTTATCTTTCCTATACCATCTTAAACAGAATCTTTCAAGGTTGACTAGTCCTAGACTTTGCAGACCAGAAGTGCAGTTCTCTGCCTTGGTCCTGTCTCATGTCCAGTTGGAAGAACTTTCTGCAGTACCTTTTCTATCTCTATATTTGCCCATCAGTGGTCAATTCTCCCTCCTAAGGCTTTAAGAAGAAGAAGAGTTGGCTTTTCTACCCCACTTTTTCACCCATTTAAGGGGACTCAAAGCAGCTGACAAGCTTTTTTGTTCTTCTCCCCACAACAGACACCCTGTGAGGTAGGTGGGGCTGTGAGAGCTCAGAAGAGAGCTGTGAGTAGCCCAGGGTCACCCAACTGGCTTCATGGAGGAGGGCAGAATCAAACCCAGTGTTTCCAGATAAAGTACAGGTCCTTACCCACTAGACTAAACTGGCTCACCAGTTTAATTGTGACCTAAGGGCAAAGGAAAATTCCGTAGGTGGGACTACATTCTTCCTTTGTACCTGTACGTCTCTGAACAACCCTTCAGGCTGCAGTCAAACTCCCTTTCTCCCTATCACTTTTTGCTCGCTGATCCTCAATTTGTCTTTTCTTACCCAAATCCATTTCAGCCTTCTTTCTGTTGTATGCTGTACATAAAGTTTGTCACTGTATAGTTTTCTATATAGAGTTTCTTTATATAGTTGTCCCTGTACATGCATTTTCAGTCTTTTTACTCCTTTCTAAGATTTTTTTTTTAATTTGGGAACATCAGTTTCTTAAGGGGCAATTATATACATGCAAAATTGTACACAGCTTAAATCCAAAAGACGTTTTCTTAAAAAGCACCATAACTAGTATGTAGTGGTATGAGACAAGCACTAGCAGAATATGACTTACTTTTGAATAGACTTGATTAGGGTTGCAGTATTGATCAGTGGTCTTCAGATTTGGGAGGGATGGAAGGACAGTTGGATTGGTAACTGGCCAGAGGACAAGAAACAGAGTAATAATAAATTGTCAGTTCTCAGAATAGAAGGAAAAAGTGGTATCTCCCGTTTTGGATGGGGTTCTGGTGGACAGCTCAATCAGGGTGTCAACCCAGTGCACAAAAGCAATGAGAAACAAATGAAACTCAATGCTAGGAGTGATTAGAAAGGGAACAGAAAATATAATTGTGTCGCTATATAAATCTGTAGTGAGACTACATTTGGAATATTGTACCATTCTGGTCACCAAGCCTCATAAATGATATTGTAGAACTGGAAAAATGCAGAAATGATCAAGGGCAGGAACATCTCCATTACAAAACCAGGCTGTACGTCTAGGCCTCTTCAGCTGTGTGGTAAAGTTGGATACAGAAAAAATATTTTGTCCATTGCACAACACTAGAATGATAGTAAACATATTTAATAGAATCTATTGAATTGATGGCAGGAGAGTTAGGACTGACAATGGGAGGGTCATTGATCTATGGAATTTACTATCTGATGTTGGGGTGACAACAATCAGCCTTGACAGTTTTAAGAAAGGGTTAGTCAAATTCAATGTAAAAAAAACAAACAAAAAAACTTTTGAACATCCCTGCACTAGAGGTCTCCAAAGCACCTTGAAACAGTGTTTTGGACCACATACCCTTCTTTTAGGTTCTGAAACAGATTGTAAACATCTTTCTGTCGCTTTGTAAGTTATAGCATATGAATTAGAGGTATATGCAACGCCCTTTCCATCCCTACAGTGCAGACTCTAGAACGTCTGAGGTGCAAGTGGTATCCTAGTCCTGTCCCTGGTGGGTGGTAAGTGCAGAGAAGCACGGGGACTTGTGTATAGGAAATGCAAGTGTTTCTACAGTAGCAAATATTTGTAGCTCATTCAACTGTGCCTGAAATGAGAAGGCATTGCTCAGAATTCTGTTTCAGTATGTTTTACAAACTTCTGTTGCAGATCACAGAGGAATGTAAGAGCTCCTTTATTTTGTATCACATATATATCCTATTCTGTCACAGAGCACAGGGGGAATGTAGGAGCTCCTTTACTTTGTATCACGTATATATCCTATCTTCCACAGCAGAGATGTGTCAAACAAGTATCTTTAAAATCAGTTCCACATACACCATTGAAATCAATGGAAGGGTTTTTTGTGTGCAAGTTGTGTGGATAGACACAGGGATGTCTGTGCTATTGACTCCCCCAACCACTGGAAACCAACATGGTTTTCCATTATGGAAGGCTGGGAATGCAATGGGGGGAGGTTCAACAAGCCTCCTCACAAACTACTGACCTATTCATAAATCCAGACTGGCCATTTGGGATTTGTTCATCCAAGGGTGCAGTTCAGATTGATACAAACAAAATCACACACAATGGTAGTTGTTTTTATACACCTCTATCTCACAGACCTCACAATGTGGATCAAATAACCCCAATTACAGCTATAAACTGATGGGGATCTTGTGTTTCCTTTATTATCAATGACAGCTCCTTACAGCTGTTTTAAGAGTACTGTATATTCTGGCATATAAGACAACCCCCAACTTTTCCAGTTAAAATATAGAGTTTGGGATATACTCGCCGTATAAGAAGACGACACCCGGCATATAAGATGACCCTCGACTTTTCAGAAGATTTTCCTGGGTTAAAAAGTAGTCTTATATGCCAGAATATATATATTGCTGATTCAAGGAAATGCATTTTAAAAAACAGCTACCTGATTAAACTAATCCATTACATTCACTTTTAACTCCTTAGTAAACATGTATAAGGACCCAACTTTTATTTAAATATTTATTTTATTTCAGAATTTATATCCCACACTCCACCCAAAGGTCCCAAGCTGAGTCACAGCATTAACAATAAAACTGATATACCAAAACCATAATTTAAATATATCAGCTTGAAGGCCTTTCTGAACTGTAATACCCTGATTCTTGTACCTTAGGGTTTCCTATCTTCATTGTTCTAAACCCTGGTAAGAAGAATGTGAGTCTCCCTGTCTGTCTCTGTATGCCACCACAGCCCAATTTAATCGTAAGTATTCCTTTTGGGGCTCCAATTGACAGCTTAAGAGGGATACTGGAAAAGTAGGACAACAGTAATTCTTGGGAAGACTAAGCAAGATCATGAAGAAAAGGGGTATTTATTTGATAAGAATCAGAATCACTTACAGAAAAACCTTTCTTGCTGAGGTGCATGGGTGTGAAAGCTGGACAATGAGAAAGAGCAAAAGAAATAAATTGGAGACAGTTACTTAGAACAATCTAGAATGCTAAAAGAAGAAACTAATAGACTCTGGATCAAATACATATGATGTAAGATTCTTCAGGGTTGAGGAAAACAGAAAAGAGGAAGAAGACAATGTCAAGATGGATGGAGAGGATAGGTGGAAAGGACTGAAGGAAGTTCTGAAAGAGCACTGAGAAGAGCATTAGAGACAAGCCAAAATGGCAAGTGTTTGTTTATCTAGTACTGAGGGTTGAGCTTGATCTGCTGGTATCTAAATCAGCAATAGCAATTGTCCACATTCTAGATTAGGTTATTGATGCCTATGTGCAATGTCCTATAACACCAAGGTGGTACAGGTGTGTCAATGACTATTAGAATAGATGCCTAAATATTGCCTTGAGGTTGGAGAGACAGGGAGGATGCCTCTAAAGGCCATTTGCAGGGAGTCAAGAGCAGGTGAAGATTTTTCTTTGTCTTCTGCTTGAGAAATGCCCATAAGCAATTAGAGGGTGACTGTGTAAGATAGGATACTGAACTAAATGGGCTGTGTGAATTTTCGCACTTTCACAGTCTCTTAATGATTAAAATAGGATTTTCAATGGAAAAAAGCCACAAAAAATGGTCAGCCATGAATGCAAATGTTCAAACATTCCAACAAACAATTTGATGAATTGAATTTTTGGATGTTTGTTTTGATTTTGAAACAAACATGTTTGTTTGTTTGTTTCCCATTTCTGCACATCCCTAAGCCTTTTTTTATCCAAACAAACCCAGTGAGGATTTCTTGAAGGCAACTTGCATAGGCTATAGCCAAAAGGTAAAATGGAAGCAAATTTTGCTTTGGGACAAAAGATTCAAGTCTACAGCTGCAGTTAACATGAACTGACACTTGTAGGATGAAAGATAGAATCAATTGAATTATGAATATTCTGTTCTCTTCCATGTTAGGCTTTGTGTAAATTTTTCACTTTAATATCAAGGTTCACATGACAGTGGTTGCCTGTTTATTTCATTCTATAGGTAAAAATGGTATTAGCAAGAGTGGACCCCCTGCTCAAACATGGCTGCAACGCTATTATCTGTCAGTAGTTTTTATGTGACTTGCGAAAAATGGATTCGGAACTGATGTTGAGGGAACAGGGTCCACCCAGTGAGAATATGTGGAGAACTGACCTGCAGTTTGGGAAAATCTTTCCTGTATATTTCTTCAGGGAACTGTACTCATCTGATGTCATTTTTATTCTTACAGCAATACTATTGCACAAACATCCTGTGCCGTAGATTTCATTGAGATTTAATCTCTTGCTGGAGTATTGCCAGTCCAAAGTTATATTTTCAAGCTCCCATTTCTCCTGTTACAGCCTGTTTATACAGGTGTCAGAACATGGTCCTGACCCTAGGAGGCACTCTTGGATGCTCAGCTTTTGATCAGTGGCTGCTGTAAGCAATACCAAGGCACTGCCTATCTCATAACCTAAAATTTGATACCATCTCCAACTGTAAGAAAGTCTGTGTAGACCGTATGCTCCTTAGCAACACCTTCTGTTTTTAACATAACCACAGCAATAGTTACTATGACTTTCTCCCTAGCACCTGTTTAGCATATTTGCAAAGAATGATGTGTTTGGTTGTTTTTAAACTGCTGGTGCAAAATATTGTTGTAGATAACCTTTGATCTGAATCCTCTTGGTAGGAGATTTTACCATTCATTGCTGCTAGCCTACTATGGTATGAAATGTGACACGTGTCCTGCACCCTGTTAGATTAACCTATTGCCATTACATCAGTAAAAGAGAGATGACTAATGCAATTGGATATAATGGGTATCAGATAACACTTCCTGCTATGTTTTTATAATATGTTTGGATCTGGAAGGAGAAGGGGAAAGTGAAGAAACTCAGAATATTTCGACAACTAAATAGTCCAGCCTAGAAACATTTGCATAGCAGTAAGTGATATTTTCTCTATGGGTTCCTCCAGGTTTTCATGTTTCTTACCAAAGAAAGCCCAATTAATTCCATTTCTGTTTTATTTAGAAAACACTTTTGTCTCATAACCTTAAGTTATAGTGATGTCAGCACTGGTCTGACCAGTTGTCTTAAGCCGTTTTTGCCTTTTCCATTTTTTTCAGCTGTTTGTTATTAATTTTGTTACCAAACTTCAGCTCTGTTTGGTAGAAACTAGTATATTTTAGGTTTTCTTCTAGGAAGAGGAAAGGAAATTTGAGTGAAAAAAGTGGGAAAGATGCAAGAATGGGTTTTCCTCGCCATATAACAGATGGTGCCTATAGAGCAGCAGTTCTCAACCTTCCTAATGCTGTGACCCCTTAATGCAGTTCCTCATGCTGTGACCCCCAACCGCGGGGGCAGGGCAGCTCAAGTAAGGATGGGGCGGGAAGGTGGGAGACTCGTCACGACCCCTTTGAAAGGGTAGTTTGATTGACCCCCCAAATGGGTCATGACCCACAGGTTGAGAACCACTGCTATAGAGTTTCCACGAATCCGCCTATCGTTCCCCAGTTTAAGAGGAAGTTACTGATCTTCCAAAAAACAAAGTAGTTGGTGTTAATTTTTATTCTCACTGAGCAGAAGTTGAGAGCTTGTTTAACTGTGGAAAAAGTTGGATCCTTACCATTATTGTATGGCAGACATTGGAATGTTTTTAAGTAGAGTAGCCAGATGGATACATTTATGTTCTGGCTTTATGTTTATTGGTTATTGTACCCAATCGGAGGCTGTTAAGGTTTATTCTGGGCTAACCAAATCTTGCCTCAGAGAGGATCCAGCATGAATCAATTGTTTAAGTTCCAATTTCACTACTGCATCATAAATTAGACTTACAGGTTGACAAATGTTCACACAAATATGCTCTTATCCTTGTTTTTAACTCCATGGAGGTTTTTTTGGGAAACTTTTGTGAAGTTGTATGGAAATGTCTAAAGTGACTAAATAAATATTGGTTGCAGTTAGTCCCTAGAGAGAATTATTTGTGATAACTTTGATGAAGCTGCATACTTGGTTTCAAATCCCTGCTCAATGACAGTTTTGTAAACTTTGGTGGCTTTCTATCACTCACATCCCTACCTATGAAATAAAAAATAATTGGTATGAAATACTGGTTGGGAAACCTGCCGCCAGCCTCACAGATGTCTGAGTAGCCTGTGGCTTCCTTAGCCACATGCCCTGTGCATGCCTGTCTCCAAGGGCTGGCTGAGTCAGGTAGACAGCTGGGTTCCAGGTACTATTCCAACAGTTGTCTCAATCTGATGGTATAATGTACAGCTGGTAGAACATGTGAGTCAGGGAGAGGGTCCTTCATCTCCTGCCAATTCCTGACTTCAAGGATTTCATGGATTTCAATGGTTATTAGCCCTGATGGTAGCAGTAGGTAGTGTGCCTCCAAAGGTCAGCTGTAGGTAGATTACAAGCAAAGCAAGCTCACTTGCTTCGGGCAACTGCCTGGCCACTGTGAGAAAAGATAGCTGGGTTACATGGGTCAGGGGTATGACCTAGTAGCACATTTCTTATATTCTTATGAGAGACTTATGGAGTGTTGCTGGAGTTTCTTTCCAATGAGAGGTAATATGGCTGCCATCAGAGAGGATGACTATTGGCACACCATAGCAGGTCCCTTAATATTCTTTGCTGGCTGGTGAGAACTTCATGAGTGTTCACAGCCTGGTCCAATAATAAAAAGGGGATCATGGCAGCTCCACAGTGGGTCCCCTTCTTTGTCATCTTTCCTATACATGTGTCAAATGATTGTCAGCTAGATTTGCATATCTGTGCACAAAATTCTGTTAGAAGTGACTAGGCTACCAACATCTGGAAAAGTGCCTTTATCATTAAAAAGCAGAGTTGAACCCTTAATAGCATATTCAAGCAAGAGAAATCCCTTAGGGTTCCCCCAGATGTCATCATCCCTACACAGCAGCTTTGGCATCCTTGTGCAGGACTTCCTGTCTGCTAGATTGGTGGATCTGTAGTTTCAGGGATGATGTATTGGAAGCTTTGATGTTCCTAAAGA
Organism: Aspidoscelis tigris stejnegeri; assembly: GCA_023333525.1. NCBI lineage: Eukaryota > Metazoa > Chordata > Lepidosauria > Squamata > Teiidae > Aspidoscelis > Aspidoscelis tigris. The sequence goes on along the minus strand of JALMGA010000003.1, from coordinate 43,867,333 downwards.
GTGGTTTCCCTTCCACCAGACAGGAACCTCCATCACCCACAGTGGCAGGGGAGCATTGAAACTAAGTGCACATTAAAAAGATGCTGATAAATACTGCAGGTGATGGAACAAGAAAAAGGACTTTGCAGTATCTGTCCACATCTGGAGGTGCCCCTAGACTGACTTCATGAATAAAAGAAATATGTGAGTTAACAGTCAAGTGTATTAGTGGAAGAGCGTAGCTGTAAGTAAAAAGGGGACTTTGATTTTAGTCCTACATGTTGTCACTAGAAGATGAATGGCAATCAGGTTTCTGTTCTGACATGGTTTAGTTTTTCACTTTCCTATAGCCATCAGGATTTATCTAGTTGTTCATGTTATTTCCTTCAGACTTACACATAGGGTTTCCTTTAGATTACTGTTACTGAAGATGGATTAAGGTTCTCCCATTTAAGAAATGTGTATTAATGTGTACTTGGGGATAGAAAATAGGCACAAATTTTTAAAAACTGAGGGCCTATTTGCACCAGGCCCCATGAGACATCTGACTGGAGCTGCCCCATACTGAGCTGGCTTCTATACCAGTAGTGGGCTCTGCACAGGCCAGATCATCCCACAGGGTTTATAGATGTAGAACACTAAAACGTGACTAGTTTAGCTGAGTACGCTCTGTTCACACATCTGCATGAACAGAGCATGTGGCAGTCCAGTGCAGTGCAGGCACAGTTGTGCACTGCATCGCCCAGTTACTACGGCAACAGTGCAGTGCATGACCGTTGCTGCTGTTGCCTCAGTGATGCAATTGTGTCTAGTATTGGGGCTATTGCACTTAGCTGACATTTGGGGACCAGGATAAAGGAATCCCAAGTTGATGGTTGGGAAAACGCTAGAAGAAAGTAATCTTCTCCCACAAGGAAATTATACTGGGTCTAGGATTAGGCATAGTGGATCTAACCATGTCCCTTTGGGATCAGGGAGAAGTGGAAATGCAAGTTTTGCTGGGTAACGCAATACTCACTTTATGTTATGGGACATCCTTCTTAGAAGCAAATGCTCCTAAAAAGTTTCACTGGCAGCAGTTCTGTGCAAAGTCTCTGACTAGCAGCTTTTTATCAGTCAATTGGGGTATTTCAGAAAGGTTTTTCTTTCTTTTTTTATGCAAATTTTGAACTAATTTAGAATCCTGCCTGCAAAGAGTGCAAGAAGGTTTATATCACTGTAGCAAGGATATCTGTTATATATTACTTCACTTTCTGCTCAAAATATGTCTTTAATGCGCTTATCTCGGTGCGCCTTCTGGATTCATGTGGAGAATTTGCCGAAGATGGAACACTTATTTAGGGATGGCAATTATGTTTGGAAAGAATCTTGCATGCCAAAGTTTAAAACTGCAAAGGAGGAACTGATTTCAGAAGGATAAGAGATTACGAAGTTTGGAGAATTAGAATTTGATGGACCAATTTTTCTGTTGCAGAGCCTTCAGTCATAATGCATTAGTTAGCTATTTTAACAACATTCATTGGATTTAGCTTGGAAATATACACTTCAAGCCCAGCTGACATTCCATGGGAGACTACTTCTACTTTCCAAGCCTTTTTCATCTCTGTGGGCTTGAATAAAACAGCTTCCTAGAATCTTCCAAATACTGCTACTGAAACTCATTTAAGTTACTAAATGTGGCTCAAAATCATGTCTAAATATTATTGTAACAGATATTGAATATGACTCCTGACACCCCTATTGGATGGTGAAATTTGCAGCAAGGAGGCTTTTACAGAACCGTGATCATAGGGTTATGAAATGCTATCCTTTGTATTAGAAAATCATATAAAGGACATCTTCTAAAAGTTGTGGCTTACAGCTGTTAGATTTGCACTTTACCTTACTCTTCATTTGAGCTGACTGAGATCTCTTGAGAGGGTTAAAGTTATTTCATTCAGCCTTTTGCACTTAGGCTTTTATTTTAACTGTATTTTTTAATCATATTAGTTCTACATTTTTGAAACAGCCAGGAAGTATTTTTAAATAAAAGTACATTCTTTATCCAAGAATTCTGAGTTTAGAACAGTTTGCTAGAAGGTGTATGTTGCAAATGGTTTTTCTCAGAAGAGGGACAATCAAGTTTATCTGTTGCAACATGGTTCTACCTTATGTCATGCTTTATGTTCTTACTCTGATCTGCTCTTATTTTCATGACAAATTACTGCTGGCCTGAATTGCAAGAAGACAATTTGCTTGCCAGGGGTAATTGCCTTTCTAAATAGCCATTTTGAGTTATTAAGTCAAAAGGCTGTGAAAAATGAGCTGATTTTTACAGTATCTCCTGTAAAAGTTGAGTTTATCCTGTATTGCCTGTGAAAATTAAGAATACAATATATCATTAAAATAAGGTTTAGAAAAGTTCAGAAAGAGGCATGCAGTTTTTACAAAAAACATAGGAAGCTGGAGTAAAGGCATATGTATTCCTGGGAGAAATAGTTTTGTACTGCTGATCCCTGACTGCCTTCTGTTTAATCAGTTGCTGCAAAAAAACACATTACACATAGATCCCATCCTGACAGGGTCTAAAACCTAGGATTATTCCTGGATTATGTTGGGATTGCTTTACATGTCCATAGCAATCTCAACATTGAGTCAGGATACTGGGTGATATCCCAAAATAATTTTATTGCAGCAAAATCAACTCCCAACCCTGACTTTAAATAAAAGAGCAAATGGGCTTTCTTGACTAGATGCTTTTTCATGCAATTTGTCATCCTGAAGATGGTTCCTTTGCAAACGCAGCACTGAAACCAGCCAGAAAATGATGGTGGTTCATGTAAGATGAGTGCATTTTTGGGTCATCAAAATCACATCATGTGAAACACCATTGCAGGACCAGTGCCAGACAAGGTGCCTTCTCACAGGGATGATGACAGGCAATTGCAGGATCCAAACAAGATCCTGCATTTTCCTCTCATTATCTAATGGCAGCCATAAACATATTGTTCTTGGTCATTGGTGGTATATGGTGAACTCCAGTACCAGTGTCCCTTCCTGAGAATCAGTGGTGGTGGTGGTGGGGGGTATTTGTTCTCTAAGGTAACTATGTTTTGAGGATCAATGTATTGCTGCCCAGACGTCAGTTCTGCTCAGAAACTATCTAAGAACCACAAAAAGATATAGCATGTGAAATGCTAACTTTTTTTAAAAAAAGTCTTTATATGTACATTTGTATACTTCAGTACCCACAAAAATGCTTAAATCATGCATGGCTTAACATAGCACACTTATTCAATAGTTAATGACCAGTGAACTAAAGCAGGGATTTAAAGCAAAGTGTGGAATATACGTAAAATACAATAATGTATATATTTTTAAAGGGAAAATTAAGCCTGCTAGGCCGAAGTAGGATAGTTCTTGACCCTAACCAAAGTAGCTCCATCACATGGTACTTTTTGCCCTCTTGGTGGCTGATCTAGCCTGTCAAAATGCTTAATCACTGGAGTTCTCCAAGCTTTTCTTCAGACATTTCATGTCCAGACTAGGCCTTTGATCAAACACTGCTAAAAAGCACTTCTGGGGCAGCTTAGAGAAGGCTTCAGTGTTGGATTGTTCACACACCAGTCTGCCTCTCCTTTTCTCATGATTTTATGCGACAAAAGGTAGATTAGAGACGGCTCGGGAGCATGTGGGCCACTCACTGTCTCTTTGACATGTCTCATTTGTTATGACTGATCACAGCCTAGGTACTATAATCGTATTCTCAACTGTAACAGGATCCTATGGGTGTGAAATGCTTTACAAAGCATGCAAATGGGACAGCACCGGTGATATTACTTGACTGGTAGCAAAATATCTGCAGAATAGAGAAATAAGCTCATAGAACCCAACAATGCAACAATATAACCCTGAACTAGAAATATTCTCTATTGTAACAACTCCCTAATTGCCCACGAGTTAACTTGTAGCAGGTATTCCAAGGACTTTTTCAAACACTGAAACAGTATAGCAGTAAACAAATAGGCAGTTGCTTAAACAAAGGCACAAAGTATATGGGGGAATGGCGATCTTTTCTTCTGGCTACTGTGCTTTGTTAGGGTCCATTCAAATGATGGCAGGATTCAAATAATGTTGCTTGCAGCACTCTTAAGTATAGTCCTCTTATTAGAGCAGCAAGCATGTTGTTCACATAGTTGCCACCATCCTAGCCATGCAAATTTCCATCTGGGACAGTCCCTTCAAACAATACAGACCCAAGTGAGTCTACAGTACACAAGCAGCAGTGGCAATGGCAGAAGAGGGAGAGTAGGAGGTGTTAAAGTCTTTACTCCTGTTCTAACTTTATAGTGCTATAAGCACTAGGGTCACTTAGACTGGGATGCCCACTGACTGAGTATGGTGCAGTATGGATCCTGCACTCATCTAGTGTATCTATTGGACCATGGGTGGACAATGCACACTTATTGTATGCTCATGACCCCATAATAGAATTGAGTGACTATTATGCTTTCTGGTTCTAGTGCAAGAACATCTATGTTATATTTTCTGTAGTTGAGTGACACAGCAGCTTCTCTGGAAATGATGAGTCTGAACTCAAATACAAGTTTAGATTACATGCTGTCATAGAGTGTTCTTCTGAAGCAGTTTAGCATTTGTACTTGCCTTTTAAAACTTCAAGCACGGTTATGACCAGACACTACAACAACAAATCTGCAACACCTCTGATTTTTTTTTTTAAATAAATTTTATTAAATTTTCAAAAAATGCAGTATGCCTTCGGAGGGACTTTGGAGCCTTTGCTAATTTCCGAAGTTGCCTTCGGAGGGACTTCAGAGCAGGAGATTGCACCCCCTGTCCCCCAAAACACCTGGGGTGACAGGCAGACCCCTTGTGGGTCAATCCAGATTTGCAAATGGGTGCTCCGGTGTTTCCACAGCAGGGAGGCTAGCACCCATTGCTATTGGGTGCTAGACCACCCATGGAAACAAATTGGGTACTTCCCTTAATGTGGATCTACTAGATCCGGATTAAGGGAAGTACCCATTCCTTAGATCTGGGTCTTCTTAGATCCGGATTAAAGGAGCACTGTGGGAAAACACCCTTATTCTCTCTTCCATGCTTGAGAAAGCTTCAGGGTGGGATTGTTCACACACATCAGTCTGCCTTGCCCCCTCTTATGAACATTTTGTGCTACAAAAGATAAGATTAGAGAAGACTTGGGAACACAAGGGGCGTGCACCATATCTCTAAAGTGCCACTTTTGTTATGCCTGAACACAGCCTAAGTCAATGTATCTCCAGTGTATTTTCCCCTAGCCTCATCTTGTTTTCTGATATTGTGTCTTTATCACTGAAGTATCAATTGCCACTTTCACCCAGTAGAAAGGGGGGATATTAATATTCAGTTCTATACTTGAGGTGGTTATTGGAAGAAGAGGAAGAAGACTAATTGGTTGTTCTATCCCAGTTTTCTCACCCATTTAAGGGGATTAAAAGTGGCTGACAAACCTTTCTATTCTTCTCCCCACAACAGACACTCTGTGAGGTGGGGTGGGGGCTCTGAGAACTCTGAAAGAGTTGTGACTAGCCCAAGGTCACCGAACTGGCTTCATGGAGGAGTGCAGATAAAAGACTGGCTCACATTGCCCACCACAACTTCTCCTTTTTTTTTCTTTTCATTTTTTGTCTTGGGTTTTGGCAGTTTAATAGAAGGTGAAAAAGGGAACCATAGCTTGTTTGTTTGTTTTTACATTTTCCATATTGATAAGTGCTCAGTGTTAGTCACATACCTGATTGAAAGAGTATATGCCCTGGACTCACATCTCCATTCCTACTTTCCTTTTGTTCCCTGTTTCCTCTTTCCATTACTCTTCCCTCAAGCACAAGATCAGGACCCTGAGATTTCTAGCAGCTGAAACAATTTTTTTCTTACATGAGCTGCCTTATTTACTACGTTTTCCCTGGAACTTATTTTAGGTGAGACAGTAAACTCTCCTTCTGGGATGCCACTAAAATTTAATCCTTCAAGCCCACATCTAGGATTCTGTATCTGTCATCCTGTTCATCCTAAATCATAGCCAATATCCTGCTCTGTACTACACACATAAAGCAACATTGACAATGAAACCATTGCTGACATAATTCTCACCTTCACATTTGGATTCCTCACTGCCCACTGGCCTTCCTCTTTTGCTCTCAAACAACCCAAACACCTCAGGCCCCAGTTGCTAACAAGGCAAAGAAAATTAAGGGATTTGGGGCCATTTTCAGAATTTCTTTTCTTGGTGTCAGTACAGAATTTTCAGATAGAGCTAACTTATCTGGCATCGCTTCTGGTCCTGAGGTTGCAGGTGTCTCTTGCTTTGGCTTTGCAGACAGAACTCCTCTCCATTACCGTTTTGTGAAATACATGCATATGGAGTATTTATATTAATTCAGTAGATATTATGCTTATATTAATAGCCCTTTAAAGCTTTATGACAGAATGCTGTCTTTGTGGCTTTAGACCTTATAAATAGTTCTAAATACTGGTCTGACTTTCACTTCTTGAGGATAATCATTTGATATCCTTAATACTGAATGGTAGCTGTAGATACTGCTGTTAAGCTCTTTTAAGACCTAAATTGGGGTCGCTTTGAAAAGAGCTGCTATGGGCGGCTAGCTTAGTTGCATTAAACTGCAGTGCAAGGAAGACTGAGGTAAGCCTTCATTTCATACTGATTTTACCTTAGGTTATATTCAGACATAGCAAAGGGGGTACTTCAGAGGTGCCTCAGAGACACAGTGTGTGGCCCTTGTGTTCCCAAGCCTTCTCTAGTTGACCTTTCATGGCAGGGAATGCACAGCTATCATTAAATGCTTAATACATATTTTTGTGAAATAGATGGAGCTATAGGCTTTTTATTGTGCAATACACTTTTAAAAAATATGGAATAGTAAAGTTTCAAAAATATAGTGGTGGTGGTAAAAGGCAACTTCCATAGGGTGCTGCAGAGAATGGTCAGTCATGGCCAAGACTGGGGTTGTGGCTCATGCCAGGGACTGTCAACAAACTTGGATGGTTCAACTATGGAATGTCCACCTGGAAGGTATATTTGCCCAGTGTGCAGAAGGAAAGAAATGTCTGGGTCTGTTTCCAGGAATCCAACACAGATAGTTTCAGGGTTACAGGTGGGATGACTAATACACTCAGATGTCTTTCCTTAGCATGTTCCCTGGTACCATTTCCCTGGTGGACAGGTTGTTTCTCAGAAGGCAGAAATTGTTGTGTTTGCAATAGGCGTAGGAGTACCTGGCCAATGAGATCCTTTGGAATAATTCTGCCTTATATGCTCCTTGTTAGGTTGAGGAAATCCCGTAATGTTAGAGGGGTTCCCTGGTAGAAATTTAAACTTACTATTTAAATTTGTCACTTACCTAGTTTGATAGTATTGGGAAATTCTGTAGCACTGTAGGAAATTTAAATCTTAGTCAGTTTTCCATGAAGTAGCCAAGCATAGGGGTTGAAGTAGAACATTTATAATATTATAAAAAGGACATAAATTTTGTTAGTGGTATATTTACATTGCCCGTCTGCCACCCTGGCAAAACCTATTAACTTGCCTTCCAGATTTTAAAAGGAAATTTGATTTTATGAGAATCTTACCAGAAGATCTTCATTTTCCAAACTGGATGAGTAAAATGCTGTCTGATACAACTCTGGCAAGCAAAACTGCTGATACATACTGGTGTGTGAGGAATGGGAAACTAATTGGCTATTTGGTGGTAGTCTTTGAAACCAGGAAATTGTGGTAAACCATTGACCATTGGTTTCCTGACTTCAGAGGCTAGTGACAAATAGGTAGACAGTCTGCTTCTGCTGAAAGAATATGAAACATGAAAATGTCGTACATCAGAAGCCCTTTGTTGGAAAACGTCAGGCTGTCTCACCCCTCAAAGGCATTATTGCTCCTCCTCGCTCCTCCTCTGGGTCCTTGGCCTAAGGGGGACATTTATGCATTTGTTGTGTTTATATCCCATCTTTCTTCTGAAGAGCCCACAGGGGAGTGCAAACTATTTTAACCTCTCCGTTTTATTCCCATAACAAGCCTGTGAGGTTAGACTGAGAGGCTGTGATTGGACAATCAGTAAACTTTCATGGTATTAGAGTGGGTTTCAAACCCTGGTTTGTATTGATTGTATATGTTTCTTGTCCTGTCCTTTGGTGAAAGGGTCTTTTAAAATAAACTTATTAATATTCATATTATTATATTTATATTTTTGTTTGTTTATTACCCTAGTGCTTGAGCCACTAGGTTACACTGGTAATTGGTGCTAATTTGAAGCCTAGTTGAATAGAAAGGTGCAAAATCCTGGGGCCTTTACGCACGCTTGGCCTTGTAGTTGCCTTCTAGTGCATTCCCAAATGGAGCATCTGCATTTGGAAGAACTGCTTCTGACTCAGAAACAGCTCCTTCCATGAAGGAATACATTGGAAGGCAACTACATGGGGTGCATGATTAAGTGCTCTACACATGCACTTACATTCTCCTTATCGGCTCTGGATGCTTGATTCACACCTTTTCCAGTACCGGAGGCTCATCTGGTACACCACAAAAGTGCACTGGCACATATGTGATGTGTTGGCACCAGTGCACACGTACGGTGTCCCATTGTTGTCTCGGTGGTGGTGCCAACACACTGGTGACGGCAGTTGGAGCAAAGATGGTGGCACCTGAACATGCGTCTGCACCAAGGTAAGTGTCTGGACACACGGGAGGTGGTGTTGTGTACTAGCATTTACTAGTGTGAATGGTTAGCACATGCCTGGGGAACCTTGACCTTTGCTATCCATGGAGAGATGGCAAAGTGCAAATCTCCCCAGCTCCAAATGAAAGGATTAGGTAGTTGCTGCATTCCTTCTTGGGTAGTTATTTTAAATTGTAACAAACCAGTTATTGTTTTCTTTGCATGAGAAAACACTTTTTTCATTATCTGTAATATTGAATGTGAGATGTTTATTACCTGCCCCAACCTTCTGGATGAAGGTTGAAACCCATATTAGTAATAACATCTAATGTAGGTTTTGAAAAACATTTAGAAGAATAATGTTAATAAAGCATATAAAAGTTTGCCATGTTAAATATTATCATACAGATGTCTTACTGTATACAAGTTTCCATTTCTAGTTCCTTCTCATGGCTTCACTTATCTCTGAATGAGTGCTTTCAACTAAATATGCTACTTCATACATATGTGGAAATAGACCATTTAATTATCTTTGATTTGAGATAATCATTGTTTTGCTCTTCACTCTGGCAGATTTTATCTCAGAGAATCCCCTGTATTTACCAATCTGATAGCAGTGCAAAAGTTGAAAGATGACTTAGTTCAAAAGATTCCTTCCTTTGATCACTGAAATGTGTCACTTTGGAGCAAAATACCACAATTAAGGTGGTAGTAAAGTATTGTTTGTTTCAAACTAATTCTGTAGGAGTACCACAAAACCTGTATTATGCTGTAAGAGCTGGAAGATTGGTATGAAATTCAAAGATCCGTATTCTTCTACAGTGATTCTTCTGCAGCAGTTTCTTCTGTTATTTCAATTTATCTAGTATTACTCAAGTGTTTGTAATTGTTTGTAACATCCACTGAGAAAAAGTATGGATTACTGTATTTAAACTTGGCTTGTTTCCCAAAGTGTGGTACCTTGATAATTTTTATGTTAAAGTTTTTAAAAGAAAATTAGATTTGTTTAAGAGAAGAAAATGAGCTGATTTAAAAATTAAATGGTACTATCTTGAAAGCAGTATCTGTATGACTGAAGTTTAGAAAACACTGAACTAAGATAATTTATTTACTTAAATCTAGATTTTGTTACTGAAAAGTTCCCTTGATTTATGTTTACTTTTAAAAGTACACAGAATTTCCTCTATTGATTTTTTATTTTTACCAAAAACCCAAGTCCCAATGAATTCTGTAGAAGTTACTGCTGAAGTCAGACATACAGGGTTGCACTGTAAATTAAAGTACAGTATATTCTGGCGTATAAGACTAATTTTTAACCCAGGAAAATCTTCTCAAAAGTCGGAGGTCGTCTTATACGCCGGGTGTCGTCTTCTTATACAGCGGGTATATCCCAAACTCTATATTTTAACTGCAAAAGTTGGGGGTCGTCTTTTACACCCAGTCGTCTTATATGCCAGAATATATGGGTAATTAGAGAGTAGTCCAGATAAGCAGCTCCCACAATGTGCATGTTGGTACACAATGCAGAGGTTGTTTTTGGCCCAGATCAAGTGACAGAGTAGACCAGGTATTGTTTACCAGGTATTGCCCAGAGCCCCATCCCAGCCATCTTTGGAGGCCAGGAAACAAATGTTTTTCAGTCTCCAAAGATGAAGTCTAGTAGACTTCTGGGGCTGTTTCTGGAGCGTGGGAAAATGGCATTGGCATTGGTACACTGAGTGGCTTACTCCAGTTGTCTGGGTGGCAGATTGCTTGAGTAGTAGTCTGTGAATGCCTGGGAAACCACTTTAAGGTGGCTTCTCTTTGGAGTGGTAACTAGTATGGTCCAAATGGACTATAGTAGAGTAGACAGATGCAGATGGGGGTACAAAAAAGGTACAAGAAAGGAAGCTGCCATGCAAACCAAACACTGATAATTTAAAAATGTCATAGTTCTTAAAGTATAGTTTCTATGTCATCAAACAAACAGAAAATGCAGATCCATGCTTTATTCCAGAATTTGCAACTATAGTGCAATAAGTAACCAATATCAGGATGCAGCCTAAGTGTGCAGGAGTCTCAGAGTGAGATGTAGTCAAATGGGAAGGGATTTGTGCTTTCCTTCTTATCCAGAGCACCTTGGACTGGGTTGTGTCAGAAACTGGGGACCAGAAGGAGCAAGGATTTTCATGCATAATTCATTAGTTTTCATTTTCTTCTGCCTAAGTCAACAAGGAATTACAATACCGATCAGTCCTGTACCTCTGAGCATGTTAAATCCTTAGGAAAAAAATGTTCACAGTAAGTACCAACCAGCCCTTATGTCCCAGAAAGTAAAATTCTGGTTAGGAAGTGGTAGCTGCTTCTTATTTTTAGCAGATGAATCCATCTTGTGTGCAATTAGTTCTTAAGAAATCTATGCATTTGTCATCTTAGAAATTAAGAAACATGCCTTGTAAATAATGGAATAGGACAGGTTTCTTTATATGAATGTCACTATAAGTACTCCATGTCTGGCTCCAAGCCATTGTTCTGCACACTCTTTACTTATAACCATGTCAGTTGCAAGCGTCATTTAATGCACAAAGAGTGCTATTCATTCAAAGTGTACTGCACCCTAGTACAAAGTACCAGCAAAAAAGCCCTTAAGTGTAGCCTCAACAGTGTAGCCTCTTAAATGCTTAATGGACTGAGTGTTTGTTCTCGCTACTTTTATGGATTTCACATTGAACTGCTTCATCTGTAACAATTTCTCCACTCTTTTTCTGCAGCCTAACATTCTAGTTGGGTGGATTTTAGTTCTTCGTTTGCTGTACTTTTGATGGATTCTTCAGGAAGAACATAAGCTTTCAGTGCCAGAAGAACCAATACATCATTTAATCACAATAATAACTTTTGTTTCTAATGTCCCTTCCACCTGTGGCACCCAGTTCTGGATGGGCTTGTGTTGTTCCAGAAACAACTGATGCACAGTTTAGGGGTGCTCTTCAATTCACGATGTTCATGTGGCAGCAATAATCCGGGGTGGTTATCTCCATTTTTGGCTGGTTCACCAATTCCAGCCTTTCCTATCTCCAGATTAATGTAATATGCTCCACAGACGCTTGAAAGAGTATTCTTTGTGAGAGTTCACTTTTACTCAGGAAAAACCAGGCCTCTCAGAGAAGCATCAGGTCTCTCAGAGAGGGAGGGGCTGGTCAGAAAAGCTCTGCTTGCTGCTTTGGAGGATTGGGAGAATGTAGGGACAGTCTGTTCTCCCTGCAATTTACTTTGAAGAAATGTAGACAAGCTAATTTTCTAATTTTTTTCTAATAGGAATTTCAGCTAGGGTAGTAGCTGGGAGTGTGACATTCTTTGCCCTGTTAATCTTCTCCACTGTTATGTTCCCTTATTTTTAGTTATGTCTTCAAAACCATTTTCTTCTTATAATACTGTAGCTGGTAGAGACTGGATTGCATATTAACTGACCAAAGGGAAAAATAGGCTGTGGAATTCTCTGCAAGCTGCACGAACAGCATGGGCTTTAGGAAAATCTGAAATAACCCAATGAGCCTTCATGACTATGATGTTCTTCTATCAGCAACTAGCTGGGCTTTTTAAACAGTGCATGGTGACTGCAAAGAATCTTGGATGCTTCAACTAATTTAGGGGTCTGTTCACACTTACCTTCCTGGAGTGGCTCCAGCGACTCTGGGGGAGGCTGGTCCACATGTCACGCTGTTGCTGCCACCTCAGAGTGTCCGGGAGCACCTGGGAGCACCTGGGAGCACCCTCCAGTTGCCCTGGTCTTCCCTAGCTGTGAACAAGTAAAACCTTGCCCACAGCTTGATCAGGAGCAGGTAGTGAGCTCCAGGTCAGCAGTGTTTGCACCATTTTCATGGTGCGATGGTTCAAGCGGGCAAGTTAAGGCAATTGCCATGGCAATGATTAGGCATACCAGAAGTAGCTGGTGAGCTCCTGATCTCAGCTTTTACACCCTCTTCTGGCTGTGAACACTGTGAGGGGGCAGGCCCATTCACACACTGTGGGCCGGTCACAATGACAATGTCCCTGCATAAGCCAGATGTTGTGGTAGCTCTTGCCATGGCAATCTGGCCTGCCCAACTGCACTTTTAAGTGCTGGTGATTTGGTTGGGAAGGACCTGTTCTCCCCCTCAGTGGGATGGTATTGTGCAAACAAGCCCTTTGTCTCAGAAACCCCTGGATAAATGCTATGGCAACTGAGTTGACAGCAGGGTTATGATAAACAATTGATTTAGAAAGTTATCAGTCAGTAGTAAATTTGTTTAGCTTTACATCTGTGAAACAGATGGCCAAATACATGATTATTTGATTAGATCTTTTTATTTCTATTTGAAACTAATTCAGCATATTATTGCTTAAAACCTGTATAGTGCACTTAACACAATTCAGCTTCGAAGATTTATGGCAACCACATTGTTCTTTGAAGTAAAATTAGGAACTCCCAGAATATATCAAATTGTGCATCTGTTAAGTGCAAGGTCTATGAGGTATGACAATTCATCAGTATAAATGCTACCATCCATTATGTATGATAGCTGCTGGGGTTTTTTCAATGCTTTGTTTGTTTTAGTTAGATGTCTTACAATAGGTTATATCTGCAATTATATCTCGCTGTCCTGCGTGTGCCCTTATTTTACATGCGAGTTCTCAGTCATTTCACTATGATATTGCCAGGCCTGTTGAATTACTCAAGTATCTCTGGTGGTTGTTCCACATTTGGTTTTTGAAGTATATTGGTCATAGCATTTAAGGTTTTTTTTTAATGGTATTTTAATAGATTGTGTACATGTGGATTTTGTATTTGTGCAATTGTGTGTGGCCCTGGCATTCCTGATATTTTATTGGAAAAAGTAACAGCTGATGCTGTTGTGTTGACTAGCTTAGACTTTTCAGACTGGAATGGAGATCTTAAAGTTGTAAATGTGATGCAGTTCTTGGGTCACGATCATTTATTTTCAGTGTATCTTTTCCTTTGAACTTCATTTTATTTTTAGTTATTCTGTTTTCATCACAGCCTACCACGGTGATGGCCAACCTATGACACGCGTGTCACAGGTGACACGCCAAGCCCTTTTGGGTGACACACCTGGTCACCCTGGCACCTGGGCATGTAGTGCTTGCTTGTTCTTGAAGTGTACAAAATACCAACTTTCAATTGAAATTTAGCAAATGTAAAGAATTGTTTGTTTTTGCTTTTAATAAAATACATATATCAAAAATATAACTTTTTTACTAGAGCTACAAATATCACAAAATTATGGATATTTCTAGATGTGACACAGAACCCGAGTTAAGCTAGGTTTTCTTGCGAATTGTGACACACCGATCTCAAAAGGTTCGCCATCACTGGCCTACCACCTCATGGCTTTTGGGATGAATGCGATTCAAAGAATTAGACAGATAATACAAATCTCTCATCTTGAAAGCCCAAGATGGACACAAAATAGTACAAAAACTCAGTTTATTTCCTGAAGAGATGAATTTGTATTAAGAAATTTCATCAAGACTCAAGTTACGAGATTAAGCGCAAGTTTTAGCCTATGCAGGTCTTTTTAGCTCATACATGGTTTTATTATGACAAGCCAATATATATTTTTATCCTGTTGACAAGCCTGGGAGTTCTTTTTATTGTCCATAGATGATCACATTAGGCTTGTAAGGCCACATAAACAATCAACCTCAACCTCTACTTTGAAATGTCATCTCTTTGGCAAATTGTTGCTCTTTATGGATAAACTCTGAGCTAGTTATGACATGTAGACATTCATATCTTTCTCCTGGTGCTGTTTAAAAAACAGCCACAGAATGTGAATTCTTTATCCCCAGCCTCTTGCAGTACTATATCTTCCCGACAGGAGTTGCAATCCAATGATACTGAGAAGGTTGCAAAAGGCAAATTCTTATTTATAGATTTATGCATGATTTCCCCACATCCATAGGCTTGGGCTGCATCCAGATGTCAGTTATTTATATATTTGAATATTCCAGAGAAAAGCATAGATACTCTGAATAGCCAAATATAGTGGAATAGGTAACTGGATGCAGCCTTGCTTGCTTGCTTTAATCGCTCTTCAGCATTCCTCTCTCACTCCCTGATTCGCAAATCAAAAGAGGCCCCTATCTTTTGCTATTAACCTGCTTGCTATTGAGATGCTATAAGAGATACTGCCACCATATGCAACATGCTGCTGGCTTCATTCATTCTCTTCCATTTAAGTTATTACCAGAAGTTTTTCTCTTCCTTTCATTTCTGTGCCTCTTGGCCTTTGTTGGTTGTTCAAGGGGAGAGAAAATTGGGAATCCACTAGTCCAGGTTGCCAATGCTGCATTTCTCTGCTCTGGTCTAATTTGTTACAACAAGAAAGGGAAGAGAAAGTGCAAAAATTGCCTGTGGATATTTCACGTGGACCATCCTAGAGGCTCAAGTTTATACTCAAATTAGACTTTAGTAGATAAAGGTATTTAAAATCAGCAGGCGGGAAGAAAATTTAAGCATTTTAGCAGTAGGGCCATAACAAAGCATTATTTTCTGCTCCTTTCCAGTCTTCTTCTTCCTGGCTTTCATCCTTTCACTGGGAGACCAGTAATAGGGCAGGCTTGCAGAGTGAGGTGAGGAAGAATTTCACATTCTAATCAAAAAGTGTGCTTCAAAATAAAACTAGAAGCTGTACAAAGTAAGTATTGCCTCATTGCTCAACATTTTTAGAAGACCTTGTGAATTTCAAGTTCACAAAGGTTAAACCGTTTGTGTTTTAGAAAATTAAGATCAAGGAGGGTCCCCAGGTACACGTGTAATTGGGGTTCTGCTGGAGATCTCAATGAAGATGTTGATCCAATGTGAAGCAGCAGTGAAAAAAAAGCAAATTCATTGCTAGGGATAATTAGGAAGGGAATGGATAATAAACTAACAAACATCATTGTGACTGATGGTGCAGGTGCAATTACATGCTGAGTCATTTGATCATGTTAGTGTTCAGATTGGCACTGAACTAAAAGAAATAGCTATTTAAATGCCAATTCTGCAAACTTTTGCTTAAGGAAACAAAATGGTACAAGATTGGTAAGTTTTACAGAAATTTAAAAAAGACTTGGTTGATGAATGTATGCATTCCTGTCCTTTCGCCTCTCTCATTTCTGGGCAATGGGAGCCAACTGTAGGCATTTTTTTCTTTTTCTTTTTTTACAGATGTTAAGCTCCCCCCTCCTTTGCCAGGCTCACAGGTGTTGTACCAACTTTTGCCCCATTCTTTGCTATTAGCAATGCTTGCTGAGGACTAATGCTTTCCAGCACTAAGCTGAGTGCGACTCCATGTCAAGGAGGTTGGCTTGCTGGTTGCTTATGAACCAAGCAGGCAAACTGGAGAAGCTAGCAATATTTTAGCAGGAGAAGAGTGAAATAGGAACTATTGGTGCAGCTGTGAGTTTGTGTAATTTGGAGACACCCCCCCCCCCCAATTTGCAATAGTCTTCAGTAACCCAGGACAGGATAGACTTCCCTGGGGAGGATACACAAGTGATCCTAAGCTGGGACACGGCCATCACACTGGGATAACCCATCCTATGCCAGCACTCCCTGCCAGCTTTGGAGTTTCATTCCTCCTTTGAAGTTCTTAGAGTGAGGATGTTTTGCAGTGATCCCTGATGTGATATTGAAAGAGGCCCCAACGTACCAAAAGAGTCCACATGCCTTTTGCACATGCCCCACTGTTCCAGGCCAGGGCCCTAGGATGCCAGTAGAGCCTGGGTTAGGGTACCATTTTGGGTGCCCTAGTCCATCTTATGCTGTGTGAATAGAACATGCCAGCAGAGGGCAGAGTCTTTCTTATCCTGTTCTACTATGCCCACTGACCCTTTCATAGGCTGATAATTGGGTGTGTCCCCATGCAGATTCTTTAATGTGAGTTCCATACTGTCTGGACTATTATTTTTATTCTGAATTGAGTCTTTGTCAATTACTCCGATTATAGCTGGCCCCATGCACTTTTAGTCCAAGGCTTTCAACCCCACCCCACTCCGCAAACCCTGCCTGTAGCAGGATGGAAGTTTTAAAAATCAATTCTAGCCCAAAATACGTTCTTTTTCACACCCCTCCGTTTAGAGATTGCCTGCAAAAGAGCACTCATGCGCGGCTTTGAACCCAGCGCATGTGGCTGCATAAGACAGAGCAACCACAAGAATCAGAGACATACAAGGGCTTTTTGTTTAAGATAGGAGGGCAGGGAAGGAACTTCAGGGAAAGAGAGCTAGCAAGATGTGTGACTGCATAAGACAGAGGAACCAGGAGAATCGGGGAATCAGAGACAGAGACACATGAGGGCTTTGTGTTTAAAACGGGGGCAGGGAAGGAAGTTCAGAGAAAGAGAGCAAGTGAGATGTGCATCTGTGAAAATGTTTTAAATACAAGAGAAAAACAAGCCTTGTTTCCCCCTTTCTGCCTTTTTTGTGCTGTACGGAGGTTTTGTGAGCCTGGCAAGGGAGGGGGGAGCTTCACATCTGTAAAAAAAATGCCTACAGTTGGCTACCATTGCCCAGAATACTAGACGTCCACCCCAAATAGCCCAGTATCATTCCCATGTGTGGGGAAAAGGGTGGACTTGGCTCCAAAAAGGGGATGGAGTCCTGTTTTCATCAGGACTTTTTTTCTCCTGATTTAGGCAGGATAGTCCGCATAAAATCCGGGAATAGGGAATTGCATGGTGCAGTGACCACTGCCCAATGCTATCCTGCCTCCCGGTATCTCTACAAGAATCTCCCTGATTCTATATGCCTAGGCCCAGCATTGGCAGGGCTCACCCACACACTCTCCCTTCTTGTCCCTTAGAATATAAACAAGAAGTCTTTCTTCCAGCAGTCTGCTGAATCTCAGCAATATTGTTTCCTTCTCTCTTAAAGTCACAGTGCTTCTCTAACTGAATACTTTGTTAATGTTGCATGGCAAAGCAATCACCTCAAGCACTCTTTAACATGAACATAAGGTTAATTGATTTGTTGTAAGAGTACTCAATAATGGCAACAGTCGTGAATTTCCATACAGAACACTGAAGTAATATTCAGGTCTAAACGTGTCTCAAAACATAGTAGGCTAATAATTGTTACACGGGTAGAACGATCCTTTTAACGGCTATAGTTTCTCAGTGAAACACAATAATCAGGACTCTCTAACTAAGTTCCCCTCAGGTAAACAGTAATCAAGAGCCCGTTTCTCCCTGCCCACCCTCTATGAGTTAACCCAGGGAAGAACCCCAAGCTCCTGCTGGGTGGCCTTATATAGCCTCTGAGTTGCGGCTAGCCACACCCACTAGCCCACTTTCCAGCAGCTATTCCGGGACTATAAGAGTTTAACACAGTCTTACCTTGCTGTTGCAGACGTAACACACAGGGATGCTGGGTGTCGAATTCAGATTCAAATTAATTACAGTGGCTATGGGGACACTCCTTCCCAAATTCAAACTGAATTCAGATTAAAACGGCCATGAGGACATGGCATTCTTCAGCAGCAGTCAGAAAACTCAATCTCTTAAGATTTCATTTGAAGAAGGCTGCATTTGAAAGATGAATGAACATGGAAAGCTAACAATTCTGCAGAGGAAGCCAATAGGAAGTCTTTATTATTCGCTTTCTTTTATTTTTCCTTAAACTATCATTTTCTTGCATCTCCCTAAATATGCAGCAGTGGATTATTCCAGCTTAGTGTAGTAAGTGCCCCAAGTATGGCCATCTGCGTTCCTTGAGGCTAACATATCTCAGTAGGAGTAGCTGAAGTAGCAGCCTTCAGGATGGGATCAGGAATGTCGTTCCACTTCCAAGGAAACAGAAGCGCCTAAGAGCCAGCCATTTTCACACTAGCTCAATTTGTTTTTGTTTATACTCAGCCCACATTTTATTGATTCCGGGGAGAAAAGGAAACCTATAAATAACAGATTTCAAGGTTACAATCAAACAGCTGATTTTAGCCCCACTCAGGACCTCTTGACCTTGAAAGTCAGCTATTCAGATAGTATCAGACCTGTAATTGTGTTTGCTTGTTTTTTTTTCTATCAAACCATTTTCTGCAAATATGCAAAATTCACATTATTTGAAACACTGAAGCTGGAGAGCAACTGCACTTTTATTTATATTCTTCATGCTGTGTATTGGTCATTTCCATTTCCATTGTTGGTGGAGAACTGTTCTCCCTTCTCTGTTTTAGGCATCTTTCCCTTGTACTATAATTTGCTTTCTATATTTAAATGAACATATTTAAGGTTATCAGTGTTCTCCAGTTATACCAAATCCAAGCATTTTATCAACTTTACCAAAAGTTCAAAATGGGAGATACTGATCCCATAGTGTTATAGCTAATGCTGCCTCCTGCTATAAGAAAATATTGTTGCCGAAAAGATCTGTATTTTCCACTTGCCTTTCATTTGCACTTGCAGTGATGACAAGTAGTAAATGTGAATGTTCCTGTGAGGTTCACCTTCGTGTGCTGATTCTAAGTTTAAATACAGTGTGAATCTCAAATGTCTCCTGTGGTTTTCGATTGCACGATGGAAGGCAGAGTATTTTAGCACATAATTCTTACACAGTTTTCTGCTCTGACTAATCTTTGTCAGCCAACAAGTGATACAGCCTACTCTTTGGCCAGTTCTAATAATGGTATTCAATGTGTTAAAAAAGAAGAAGAAGAAAAGTAGCATTCAGCTGTTACTGTGGTATCTCTTTGACTCATACTCATGAGGGATTGATTCATGTGCATCTCTTCAAAATAAATATGTTAAGAGGGGAGGGGAGATGCTTATTTGTAGCTACTAGCAATGGTGGAATTGAAATACGAAGACTTTGAACATTTTACAACAGACAGGCGCCTTTGCACAGTGGTGGGATTCCTCTGGTGCATGCAAAACTTCCCATCCTATCCGTCTTTCTCGGGAGACAAGAAGCATGGTTTTCTATCTCCCCCCTCCCCAGTATACAGAGCTAAAAAGAAGATTCTTGAAGCTGCTTTTAAATGTCTTTCCTATATTCCATCAAATCATTTAACTGAGAAAACCACAGGTGCGTTTCCAGGATACTAGATCTTATTTTACACTGCCATCTATTAAAAGGGAAGAATCTTGTGTTTTTTCATCTTCCTGCCAAGAAGGAGGGCATTACAAGAGGAAGCAGCCGGATGCAATGGAATCCATGTTAGGCCTTCAACATGCTGCATGTGCTCAAGGGGTCAAAAAGGTTGGCAACCGCACTTATATAAGTAGCTTAAAATGTTAAAAGAATGGTTTTACTTACAGTTTTGTTCTGTACTTGGTTCATGCTATCTAATCATCTGCTTTTTTATTTACTGTTTCTGTTCTGTTGGACTATATTTTTTAGATTTGCTTGCTTTACCTATTCTCACTTGGCTTTGCATGGTGCTTTTAACCCTTGTCAGTACAAATGGAAAAATAATTATATTTGTGGACACAGAGGCACCTTAACTCCCTTTTGTTTTTATTGTTGTCATTTTTGGAGGCCTTTTGCCTGGGAGACACTCTAAGATACTAAAGGTGTACTGCATAGTCATCTTTATTGAATTCTTTCTCTTCATATGTGTGTGTATGTGTGTGCATCTATCTACGTACATTTTCTCATCCCTTACAGATGATTTAGTGGTATGTCTACTCTAATTCAGAATCTTCTACCAAAGGCCTGTGAGTTTGAGGGTCCTGCACAGTATCTTAGCTGCTCCTAAGATTGCGTTTTTCTGAAGAGAGTTCTCAGATATTTGTTCTGCGATCTGTTGAAGCCGTTCTTACAGCTTGGCGGTCATTGCCTCAAGTGCTCCTATCACCACTGGATCCACTTTTGCCTTTATCTTTGACATCTTCTCCAGTTCTTCTTTCAGTCCCTGATATTTCTCCAGTTTCTCATATTCTTTACAATAATTTTGGACAGCTACATATATAATCACTGCTTCTTTCTTCCCTTGGCCTACTATCAGGATCTTGGGTTGATTGACCAATACTTGTTTATTGATCTGGATATGCAACTCCCATAGTATCTTTGCTCTTTTGTCCTGAGCTACTTTTTTTTTTTTGGTGGAGGTTCCCATTTAGACTTTGGGATGTTTAGCCCGCACTCATTACAGATATTGGTGGACACATCTCCTGCAATTTGGTTATGCTGCTGCTTATATGCTTTTCCTGTCATAATCTTGCATCCAGATACCATGTACTGGACTGTCTCAGGAACCTCTTTGCACATTTTGCACTGCTCCCCTGCCTGGTACGAAAGAGCTTTGCTTCTATTGATCTTGTATCCAGTGCTTGTTGAGGTTAGTGTCTCAAGGCTGTCATTCAGTTCTACTTTTTTCAGCCACTGATTGGCTGACATTGGGAAATCCTTTTCTATGATCTGATAATTATATATGTAATTATACAATTATATTTACTGCATTTTTGCTGGTGAAGTTTAATTGTAGGAATCTTCTATATAATGTGGGTTTGAGTCTTCCTCATTCAACAGTATCTCAAACCTTTCATAAATGCTTTTTTGCTCCATTTACATTGATACACTGCAGACTCTCATCCTTATGCTTCCCCTAAAGACTTGTCTGGGTCTTTCTGTTTTTTAACCTGCGGTTATCCACCAGCACAAACTGGTAGCTGGGGTGGTGGTGGTATTTTTTTGCTGTTCTCCTAATGTACACTTACTTGCATTATCTTATTTTGTATTGCTTTTGTGTACTTAGATTATAAAGTGATATTTGCATAGTAGATTCTGGTGGAACTAATATTTCTCCTCTCCTGCTGACAGCTGTCAAATATGTGTTTTCAAGTAAGATCCCCATGGATATTTGTGAAAGCAAAACCATGATTTGATAGGCCTGTTTCCTTTTTAAGCCCACCAAGGAAAGCCTATGCCTGTGTGGTATTTGTCATGTTAATCTTTGAAGCTTTTAAGAAAATGATGCTTAGCTTAGTTTTTGAAGTTTTTGATTCACGAGTTTGTATGATTGATGGAAGCAAGGGTAAACAAAATGCATTAAATTTTTAACTTGATTTCCATGGGAACATATGTACAAGTGTTTGAAAATCCAGTTCACCTGGCATAACTAGTTCCCTTTTTGTAGGCCCTGCAGTCTGTGAATATGTGTCGACCAAACCTATGAGAAAACTGAATGCTTGACAGCTACATTTAAAAAAATCGTGTTTTTAAGTTTCTGAATTTTAGAATTAAGGGGCTTCCACCACCACTCTTTTGAAGTCTTGCCATTGCTTTCTTACAGGCAGTGTCCTTTTTATATTGACTTTATGAGGTCATCTGTCAAAATTCTGATTGTTCCTTCTTCAGTGTTTTAGCAGTGAACTGAAAACTGGTGGGTTATATTTGCAAAAGCAATATTGATCTGGCACACCCTTCTTTCAAATGTATGAAAGTCTGTGGAGGAACTTGTTTCACTTTCTCACCCAGTTTGGTCTAGTGGTTAAGGAGTTGGACTCTTATCTGGGAATACCAGGTTTGATTCCGCGCTCCTCCATGAAGCCAGCTGGGTGACCCTGGAGCTAGCCACAGCCCTCCCCCCACCTCACAGGGTGTCCGGTGTGGGGCGAAGAATAGGAAGGTTTGGGAGCTGCTTTGAGTCCCCTTAAATAAGTGAGAAAATAGGCAGAAAAACCAACTCTTCTTCTTCATTTATATGTTTTCCATTCACATATGTGCTGTTGTAATTTAAAAGCAGGTTTTGTACCCCTGAAAATGTGTTTTACTGTTGTTGTTTAAAAAAATCTAAGGCCCTTTCCACCTGGTCCACAGTGTGGTTCAGAGCCCTTCCTTCTGCATGCTAATGTGGAACTGGGACTCCATTCTGGTCTGTCAGTAAATCCTGATGAAGTGGCTTGCAGGTGAACAACTGACAGTTTATCAGTCCATGAAGGGCATGCAGAAAGCATGCTTTCGGGGGTGGGTGGTGAATAAATAAATATTTAAAAGTGCTTTGTAGTTACTTGTGCCTGCTGTTTTGCAGGAGTGTCTCAGTTGCTTAACTGTCTTACCTCCCCCAAACAGGATTTGGTTCAGGGACATTGTCAGTTGTAGTAACTGAGGCTCTTGCTAGGCTGTACACCTGAACAGTAGCAGATACAGTTGGCACTTGATAAGGTCTTTTGTGCACAGGTGAAATAACAGCTTCCAGCTTGCTTCTCCATCTCACCACCTCCTCACTCACCTGCTTACAAGATCTTTCTTATTTGCACTTTGAGCAAAGAATAAAAGTATAGCAAAGAAAAGGATTCTGAAAAGGGGCGAGTAAGAGGGCAGTCAGACAACTGAGTGACAGTTCTTGGGTGGCACTCAGGAGACCTTACCAAGCACAGCTGTTTGCTTGCTTAGAGGGAACCTTGGTGATGACCTTCATCCAAGTATGACTTGCAGTTTGATGATGTCCCTAGCAAAGAAGAAATCTGTATTGGCTATTTTGGATGAAGATTTTTTGCTATCCTTTGAGCCCAATGAAAAAGTGTTGTCATTTCACTTTTTAAAGAAATAAGTCCAGTAAGGATTGAATTGTGGTTAAGGATTATTGCACAACAGAAACCAAAGGATTTGCATGTGAGTCATCTAAAATGAGTATGTGTATATAAAGGGAAATATTGTATAGAATCAACATATGTCAAGGATAAGTACCTTAAATTTCCCACCCTTATTATAAGCCCTATTTGCTTATAAGGTAGAGAGCAAACCTCTAAAGCAAGGAGGCCCATATCTTGCTTTAGTACACCGGAGTATCTTCACAGCGATCTTATAAGGGGTAGATCCTAGTATGCACCTACTGTTCTTGGTTTTTTGCATCTTTGACTTGGAGAGTGGGCTTGAGGAACACAAAGATAGTGATACTGAAGGCCTCAAGTTTTCCTATCTGAACCAGGAATTGAACCACTGCACTAGCTTTCATTTAATCCTATTGGGACTTAATAAAATAGGAACATAAGAGGAGCATTGCTGGATTGAGACACAGCCCATCTATTCCATTATTCTGTCTCACACAGTTGCTCATCAGTTGCTTCTGGTTATTCTCAGCTAGAAGACAAAACTTTCAACTGCTCTCGATCCACTGCAGGTGGACTTGAGAAGCATCCCACCTTTCCTTCCAACCTGGAGGCCTAGAATGCATTCTAGTAGCCATTGATACACCTGTCCTCCATGGATTTATCTAATCTTTACCTAAAGCTATCCAGCCTGGTTGTTTTCACCACCTGTTGTGGTAGCAAATTCCATACATGGATGACTCTCTGGGAAAAAAAATACTTTCCCCTGGCAATCCTAACTCTCCTGACCCCTGGTTCTAGTGTTGTTTTTTAAAAAGTTATGTTATATATAATATTAGACTTACCCATTCAGAATCCTTCCACTGGTGCTTGAGGGTACTTTTTAGGCAAAATAAGATACATATTGGATTTGCTGTGATGTTTTTATTATTTTAATATATATTATTTTGTTTGATATGGTGGATTTAAAGGTTGTTACCTACCCTGAGACCTTTGGGTATAGAGCGTGATACAAATATAAATAACAAAGAAATAAATATTTAAACAAATCTAATTTTGAATACAATTTTTCTGAATTGTTAATAGCTGGCATTATGAACTTTATCGATTAGTCATTTGACTATATCATATCCAGTTTAGCTGGCATTATATGATCAAATGAATATTTTACATATATAATGAACAGCAGTAGGTATATTGCTGCATTCAAAAGGAATTTATTAGCTTTAAAAATTCTATTTAATTTCAGATACTGGGAATTAAACTTCTACAAGGCAGTGAAATAAAAGTTGATCTTTCTTTTTAAAGATTGTTTAGCATTTCTTAGCACTAGAACAGAAGGCAAACACTGAATTCTTTAGTATAAATAAAGAAATTCAGCCCAGTCTCCCTTGCAGACTGTTTAGTTCCATGTCTGATAACCCATTCAGGCTGTAGCATGTTTAGAAGCTTTCTTTAGTTTCCTCCAGCTCTGATGTCAAATTTCTCTATACAAGAAAGCCCCTGCTATAATAAGCCTGAATACTTGATCAGCACAATGCCTTGAATTTTAATGTTGCGAACTTTGTTTCTAACAGCTCAAGAAAAAGACCAACATTCTGTTCTACGGAACAGAGATCTTGGTGTTTGGCTTTAACACGTTTATGTGAGGAAATTGTGGTTTATCTATCAGGAAAAGTGCCTAATATGTAGCCTAAATCCCTTCTGTATTTTTACAGATTTATACAGACTGGGCCAATCACTATCTGGCAAAATCTGGCCATAAACGTTTGATTAAGGATCTGCAGCAAGATGTGACTGATGGAGTGTTACTGGCGGAAATCATCCAGGTGGTAGGTGAGTAACTTTGTCTTTCGATGTATTTTACTTAAAACAGTTTGGTCACATCTTTTTCTTTTTCTTTTAACATGAAAAAGAAAAAAAAACGTTTTAAGTATTCTCAGTCCCACATCATCTGCAAATGGTCACTTTCAGAGTCAACAAAATTTCTATATATAAAGTGATAGTGGTTTTGACACTTGGAGAATAATGATTAGTTTAATTTAAAATGCCTTATAGGAAGTGTTTGTTGTGTTTGTTTCTTTCGTAGCTCTTGATATATGTAATGATTTCCTTCTCAGAAACTCTTCTGAATGTTAGGTTTGCAAGAACGGAAGCCAGCTTTTATCCCACCTCATCACAAAAATTGGTCTCCTGTCAAAATTGAAGTATTTTACTAGGCAGGATTTCATTTTTTTTCTTTTTGCAGGTAGACGAGACACACAAGAGCAGAAATCATGAATAATATCATTTTGCCTGTAGTATGCAGAATTCTAAAGACGGGCTGATGACAAGCTTTCTGATACTCTCTTATGATTTCAGTTGCTGCACTAAGTTTCTCTCCATCTTTTATTTCTTTTTTATTAGAGTGAATTAATTCATGAGTTTCCTGAATTAAAGCTTGTCTTTGGCTTTAGAAGCAAGTATAAGATATTAGGCAGTGTTAGCAGAACTTTTAATAAAGTAATTTAATGTTTCCACAGGTTTTCTTTTTTAAACAGAATAACAAATGGATTTCTCAGTTTTGCTGAAAAACACATTTAAAACTGAGAGAGGTTAGAGTAGAGGAATAAGCTTTTGCTCATAGTTCAGTTAACAGTTAGCTTCTAATAAATTCTGATATCAGGGGCCAGTTTGC
Source organism: Aspidoscelis tigris stejnegeri (assembly GCA_023333525.1). Classification (NCBI taxonomy): domain Eukaryota; kingdom Metazoa; phylum Chordata; class Lepidosauria; order Squamata; family Teiidae; genus Aspidoscelis; species Aspidoscelis tigris. Next base: position 43,841,462 of record JALMGA010000003.1, on the reverse strand, counting down.
ACTTTTGCCCATAGTATGCAATTAGGCAACATCTGGGCAGGTGCATCTGCACTTTCAGGAGTTCTTTACAGACAAGAAAGGCCCCCTGCCAGCCCAGAGGTTGCCTAACTTCATACTACCAAACTAACCCTAACCTAAGCCTTACCTTTAGCATCCAGATGGTGATCATCTGCACTTCTGCCAGCTGAGGAGGTCGTCTGAGGCCCCAGACAAGTGTGCTGGGACCTCAGATGACCCCCTGATGTGACTCCAGATGCACAAAGTGTCAACATTGTTGTAGCACTGTTGCACAAGGTGCCGCACTCAAGATGGTGGCACCAGGAGTCAATCAGAAACATGGTTGATCTCAGGTGTGTTACCGATGTTAGTTCATTGAGCACCTTACCCATCCATGGGACAGGAAGGGAAGTGCGAAATCGCCCCTTTTGCTACATCTCATCTATCTCGTTTCCAGTTGGATGCTGTTCATGTCACTCAAGGAGGCATTTCTGATTGGATGCCATTCATATTACTCAAGGAAGGTGAGGGTGTGTGTTTGCAGTTCCTTTTAAAGCCTGCTTCCCCATCTTCATGCCCCCTTTGGTCTAGTGGCTAGGGAGCCAGACTCTTATCTGGGAATACCAGGTTCGATTCTGCCCTCCCCCACGAAGCCAGCTGGGTGACCTTGGGCTAGTCACAGTGCTCTTCTGAGCTCTCACAGCCCCACCTACCTCACAGGGTGTTCTGTTGTGGGGAGAAAAATAGAAAAGCTTTGTCAGCCACTTTTAGTCCTCTTCAATGGGTGAGAAAAGAGGGATAGAAAAGCCAACTCTTCTTCTCCTCTTCTTGTAATTATTATTATTTAAATAATATAATTAAATTTGTGCAAAAACACTAGAGAGAAGAATCAAGCCCCTAAACTGGGAGGAGGGGGAGGTGCCTCATGATCTCTGCACGTGCTGATTGGCTAAAGGGGAAGTGCCTCACGAACTCTGTGTGTGCCGATTGGCCGAAGGAAATACTAGGCACCACCCACCCCAGCACATTTCAGCCTTCTTAAGCCATCCCACTACCCATACACAAGGAAGCAGAAGACGGACTGGAATTCCAGGCAAGCCTCAATCCTTGTTAGTCCTGTGTAAAGAGGACTGCATTTTAGGATGGATTAAGAGCTGTAGTCCGGCTTGGAATTCATATTAGCTTATAATCATCTGACCAACATGTCCTGCAGGATGACTCAAGTCATCCTACAACTAGCGTGTTACCAGGCCCTTTGTTCCCCTCCTCTGAATCTATCAATGGCCAGCTATCAATGACTTTCTGGAAGTGTAGTGTGCATGTACAGAAATATGCTGGTGGAATACTGTAGAATAAGGATTTCAAGCATCTTTGATATAGTCTTATTGTAATGGAGCCCAGAACTGTATTGGTGCCTTCTAGCAGGCCTCTCACATACAGCTTGATGTCCATGTTCACACCCAAGTCCTTCCGGTTGTAGTGATAACATGCCACTGATCCTTTGTTTTTATTCCTTAACTTTACATGTTACATTGCTGACAGGTTTCCCTGATATTAACATCTCTGATAAGTAAGATTACCACACTGAGCTATTTCTTCTTCCTCCTCCTCCTCCTCTACTGCTGCCACCACTGCTACTTCTTTTGTCAGGCAGTTTGTCAAATTAATTATTTCCCATAGCGGTTTGTCCATGTGGTAATGTCATCCACATGGTTAGAATAGGAGTGAGCTGAGCACTCAAAATACCCTTTAGTGTGGATTAGAATGAGCAAGCAAAGAGCATTGACATTTGCCATTTGCTGCCCAAAGCAACAGAAGATGCAGTCTGGTTCTTCGCTGGCAGGAGGCTTCAGGATGATCCTTCCTTGACTTCATTCACTTTCTCTCTCTCTCACGGCAATGGTGGCTTTTATGCTATTCAGTCAACCTTCAAACTGCTTTAACTATTCTTTCTTCCTCTACCCTAGTTCTTTTTTATCTATTAGCACAGGACCGATTATTTTACACATCCCCAACTTGAAAGAAAATCAATAATGTCAAGATGAATATTTACATGGAAGCGTATGCATGCAGGCGCTTGTTGGCTTTTAAAAGAAGAGGTCTTGGAATCATCTGGAATGTACTCAAATTGCATGTCAGAACATCTTTAGTTCTTCTTCCCTATTTCCTATAAAGGATGGGGTTAAGAAAATACTGGAAAGCTACACTGCTCTGTGTAGATCACAATAAGCCTGCTTTATGCAGAAAGCCTGTTCTAGTGGGCTATAGTAAGGGCAGCACTGATTAAATCTAAAGCCTCAATGGTAAATGAGCAGGCAATAGGAACTGGAGTCTTGCATGAAGGAATCTAGAACCAGTGCATTTAACACTTTAAATGAAAAAATATGTATTTTGCAAGTGCCCTCTAACATCTGAGCTCAAAGATAAATCAAGATGATTTGGGAAAGGGGTTGTGGCATATAATCCACCAGTGCTTGCAGAGGAAAGCAGCCTTGGCCATACATTCAAATGGAGCAAAGTATCACTGGAAGTTAGTTGTTCACATTTACCTTGAAGGAGCTGCTCCCGGGGCAATGCGTCCACAAAGCCATGGCACCACCATTGTCATCCAGATACGGCTGGTGAGCTCCTGGACACATATTCACACTCTCTTCCAGGTGTCAGTGCTGTGAGCAGGTGGATGACAAACCCCTAGTTTGCGATATAATCTGGAATAAAGCCCAGTGCAGAATGGGCGACTGAGCTCAAATTGATTTATACCTAATTTGTTTAGGACCAATGTTTCAGGCTGATTGCAAGTGAAGGGTATAAACAGAACTCATAATAATAATAATAAAACGTTTATTTCTAATGCCCTTTCTTCCAAAGGGCCTGACAAAATAGAACATATACAATCAATGAGAATATACACAGACAACAACCTACAAAAATTGTTTACAACAAACAGAAAAAAATACAAAGAATTCAACAAATCAATACAAGTAAAAAATCAATCTCAATAAATAATCATCACATCAAAGAATACAACAAATCAATACAAGTAAAAAAAATGTCAAAAAATAAAGGATCAAAAAACATATCATGAACAATGTCCCCCCACCTGTCTTCCCTCTCTAGCTCCCAGGAGGAAGGCATGGCCACTTGGATGGAAAGGTGGTTAAGTGTCCATTTTTCTTCATACCCACTTCTAAGAAGTGAGTACATGTGAGGAGAAGGCTGAGTTGGGAATGAGTGTCTCTTCCTACTTTTTATCCCTTCAGAGGGGATGTAGCACAGTTGGAACAAGTGCAGGGCAGGAGAACGCCGAGTTGGGAGCCCCGTCTTCCCACTTTCATCTCCTTGGAGGAGGCGTAGCACAGTTGGAACAAGTGCAGGGCAGCAGGATTTTGGGAGGACTAGGCTTATATTAACATACGTCTTGCACAATATCAATAATTAAATTTTTGTCTGCACTCTCCTTTTCCTCTTTTGATTAAGTGTTGTGGGGGATGTTATGCCACTTTCCATCACAAGGGAATAAAAGAAAATGGCAGGAATAACTATTGTAGGAGGAAGTGTAGGAGGTATACAATTCCCAGGGATTTCAATATCAATCATTGTACAAAAATGACATAGTAGACTTCCTTCCTTCCTTCCTTCCTTCCTTCCTTCCTTCCTTCCTTCCTTCCTTCCTTCCTTCCTTCCTTCCTTCCTTCCTTCCTTCCTTCCTTCCTTCCTTCCTTCCTTCCTTCCTTGCAACTCTTTATGCATCTACTTTACAGCATCATGCACTATTTGAATCAAAAGACAGTAAGGCTGCATTCAGACATTGTTTAGTTATTACACTATATTTGGATGTTCCTGATGTGCTTTATTCTGGAATATCCAAATATAGTGGAATAAGTAAGTGGCATTTGGATGAAGGTTAAGATAACGTTTAAAGATTTTCAATAAACTGGAACGAGCGTTTTATTCATATACTAGGGAAGTCAGGGAAGTTCCCATTATATTTCTTCACATACAGTACCCAGGACGTTCCCTGGGCATCTGAAGGAGCGTCTTCTCTTATATAGACCTGCTCACGCACTGAGATCATGCAAAGAGAGAACCTTCTTGTAGTTCCTTCTCTTTCGGAGGTACAAGGCATAGAGACATACAGGGGTGCCTTTTCTGTGGTGACCCCTAGATTCTGGAACAACCTCTCTCTTGAGGTTTGTTAGTCATAGTTTTTGGCACCTGTGAAAACATAGCTTTTCATCCAGGCTTTTGCTGTCTAAATAACTTCCTCAGGATGGTGTCCTGTTAGGGAAGGAGGAAAGGTGGGGGTAGGAAGGAGGGAGTTGTTTTACTATTTGATATGTTTTATTCTCATTGTAACCTGCCCTGGGACCATTTGGTGAAGTGTAGGATATACATTTCCTAAATGAATGAATGAATGAATATGCTTGCCATGAAATAGGAATTTACTCCTTTTTTAGAGTAATAGTGTTTCAAAATACAAGGAAAAACATGGCTTATTCAGTGATGGCGAACCTATTATACGCGTAGCCATACAACTGTGTAGCTGGATTACACTATCCAGACGGTTATTTATTGCATGCGCTTCTGGACTTTTTCATGCATTTTCCTGTGCTTTTGGAGCTTGCCGTAGCCTCAGTTATGTTGCAGAATTAATTTTGGCTGTATATTTAAAAGCCCCTAATGCACCTTATTAGCATGATTATCTTTTTTGAATTGCGAGCACCCAGAAGACAGCTTTCAGCTGCTGCCACATCTCAAAGCCATCAGCATGTGTTATTATCAAGCTTTGCCGAGACCAGCAGGAGAGCATTAATCATGGCTTATAGGCAGCAACGGTTCTCGTGCACACTTGCAGTAGCTCCCACATTAAACAGCTCATGTGTTTCTTTTCCACGGAGGAGAGCCATGATCTTGACTAGCCGCCCATTTGTGCTTTCACTTCCCAAGTTATGTTCATTTCCCCTCCTCCTCATCTCCCATGCCTACACAGGAAAGCAAGGAACTGTATGTGAAATGAAATCATTTTTGAAAGCCTCTTTTTTCCTAGAATAGCTTTCTGGCTGAGGGCAGGAACTTGATGCTCTAGACATCCTGGTATATCAGCTGTCTAGTTCAGATCATAATGCATCCCATCTAAGTGCAGGACCCGAGAATCATCATTATTATGATGGCCAACCAGTGAAATAGCTTCTTCAAAGTCTGAAATTTGTTACAGAACACTCGATTGGCCAGGAACTCTTTTCTATATATAAGTTTGGGGAAACCAGCAGCTGTCTTGCAAAGTTATTTGAGGAATGCTTTGCTCTAGCTTATACCAGAAAGATGTTCTCTTGCTCCACAGCTACCGCACATGTTGGGCTGTAATGTTCCATATTTCTATGTGGAGGCTGGTAGTCTTGGAATGTGTCTGCCATTGAAGATTTGAAGCCAAGCATTCTTGTTCTCTTATAGTTTTTGATCTGCTTGTATAGAAGGAATAAAAGTTAGATCAGTCCACATTCTCCTGTTGCACATTCATCTTCTGAGAATGTATGGAATGAGTATTTTTAAAATACAATACTGTACTTTTGGTTAATAGGTCTTTCCATGTGAGTGTTATGAACAGTATTTAGGGTGGTAAGAGCAGATAGAATTATAATTTTTTTGATCAAGAAATGTTACCATTCAGATTTTGGTCCTCTGTAAATCTGTTGCATGGTGTTCTGTTTATAATTCTTATATTATTTTTCTAAAGATCAGACTTTTTATAGGTATAAAGACCCTCACCTACTTACTTACTTATATTTGTACCCAGGCCTATCATTTCATTTTAATGCATAATAAGTACAAAATTAAAATATATAAATTTAAATTCAGAAGAGTTCCCCAGAGGGGAATATCAATATCTTCTAAAACTAGCTGGAAGTTCATTCTACAGGGTTGGTGCTACTATGGTGAAGGTGCTGATAAAAACTAGCTCTTGTGATGACATGGTGGATGAAGTAGTCCACTTCTGATCTTCTCTGCCTCCAGCATGACTAATATGGTGAAGGACAATTTTTCAAGTGTCCAGGCCAAGACTGGATAGGTTTTATAGTTTAAAACCAGCACTATCTGTAGTCTTCTTCATCAAGGGTGGCTCCAGGTACAAATAAAGAGGTTATTAGTGTGTACAGTGTGAAAGCAGGTTATTTCTATCCAGGATTGACTAGAGGTGGTGCAACAGACAAAACTGTGCATAAGCACTCCAGGTCACTGAAGCCATATATGCCCCCAGTGACAGCTTGGAATCTAGGGCAGCTTCTGCATGTTCCTTAGGGACCATTCTAGCTGACTTTATAGAACATGACATCCTCTAGCCAGAGCTTAGCTCTGAAGGCATGGCCTCCTGGGGAATTCTCTGTCCATGCAGTGCTTGTGGCTGACCCATTTCTAGGCAACAAAATGATGCACCAACAGGGGACCACTTAAATAGTGTCTCAAGTGTTCCTTGAAATAAACCATTCAAGAAAATGAGCCTTTATTTTATTAGGGTTTTATTATATAGGGCAAAGAAAGTCTTTGCAAAAGTTGATTGTGAGTGCAGTGAGTGGTAGGAAGGCCTCACAGAGTTCTTGATACTATTTTGCTGCCATATCGTGCTAATGAGTGCCTAAAAAAGGATGCGAGCTTGAGGCATGCAGGGTTGTGTGTATCCCACACTCTTCAGGCACACCCACAGCATCACAAGGGTGTAGGTATGGTGCACCCTCTGCCCTTAGGGCACTCTTGTGGTGCCAGAATGGCATTGTGTGGGTCCTGCCCCTGTCTCAGTTGTATTCTGATACAAAGTACTTTGAAAATACATGGGGAAATTTCTAGTGGCTTAGAGTGTTAAAAAAAAGAAGGCTTTGAATCAAAATTCCAGGTATCTTTAAATTATAGTGCTCAATCCTGGGATACTTTTAACAGTGAGTATAAATGAGCTCTCGTCCACTGCATGCAGTGTAAGTGAAAATAAACATATTTTATGTACATCTGGTATTTATATGTACATGACTTATTAAGCAAACCAACCATGCACTCATGCATAACAAGAAATGTAGCTTCCAGATTTGAAACAATCTGCCTCGTAAACGTTACCCGTCAGCGCAAGAAATGCTGTCAGCCCAGTTGTCTCTTTCTGAGATGGTGGTGACCTTCTCCAGCTGTCTCTAGAGCAATGGCTCAGGAGAAGAATTCAGCCGGATGGCTCTTGGTGTTTCACACATTTGTTTTGATTGGGAAACCATTGCCCTGGGCTGTTTTATTTAGTTGCAACAAGTGCTCTGGGAATAACTGAACCAGGTATCTTTACAGTTGTGTTTTCTTTATTGTTCTCAAACTTCTTTTGTTTTTGCTTGTTTTTAGCAAATGAGAAAATTGAAGACATCAATGGCTGTCCAAAGAATAGATCTCAAATGGTAAGTTAAACAAACAAACTATGTTTATCTAATCTATACATTCCTAGGCTTGCTTAAAAGGGAAGCAACTTTTTTTGAATTTAAGAGGATTCCTAAAAAACTGTTTGGTATTAGACTATAAAAGTGATGGCTCATTTACCAGCCAATAACTGTTGTCAGACCTACAATGTACTGAAAATCTCCATATATATTAAATGTATACAACAAATATCAAGTGCTTGTTTGAAACTATTTATTCACAACCTCTGTCAGGCCCTAAAAACAGTCATTGGAAGGATTTCACTTTATTTGTTGAAAATAGCACTGAGGAAATCTCATTCATTTAGTATTCTGCACATTGATTTGATGCATTTATAACTTTTATATTCAACTATAACTGATAAAAGTATATGCTTAAATCTTGTAGTCTTCCAATGGATTATCACTGGATTTTAAGTTAGAGAATATGAACTATAGCTGGTTCTCAGAACTTGCTTCTTTTGAATTGCATTAAAATTTATCTTAACGCTTTCCCATTACTGTACTCTAGATGACAAGCTGGATCTACAGGTTTCACAGTTTTTATGGTGTTTTAAGTTTCTGCTACCTTTATTATAAGCTTAATGATAATGAAAATCAGTTCTTAAAGGTAGTGTGGAAGGGACCAATTCTTACATACCAGAAGTCTGAAAAGATATATGGAGATGTTATTTCAGAAAGGCTAGCAGAGTTGCAGAATCTTGGGTGTCATTTTTAGATGTAGAAACGTGAAATGTGACAGCACACCTGTCCTGAATGGAGAACTTATAAAATAGAAGGTATTTGGTTTTGTTCCAACAGAGGGGAATGTTGTAACAGACATCCCAGGGCTTTAGTCATGTCAGACAGCTTGAAAGCTTTGACAAGGAAGCCACAGATTTATTTTATAATTAGAACCAAAAATATCTGTGGAAGTTCTCAGATGCATGTGGTAAAGTGGTGAATCTGCAGTGTGGAAGTAAATGCAGAGGGGGAAGGAGTACATTTTGATTTTCTTTTTCATTCTCTCTTCCCAACAAAATAAAAAATCTTGTCCATATTGAAATATTACCCATTAGTGACTTCAGGATCAGATTTGATCAGTGTCAAAACAAAATTTGGCCATCATTAAATGCTGTGTCTGCTAGGTGCTCTGTGCAGCACGTTCTGCCTCTCTATGTCAGCCAGCTAAAGGTGAGGGGGAAAAAGAATGCAATGGAAATTGAAGGATGGAGCTCCAGAGCAAACCTGCTGCCACTGCTTCCTTGTTCCATGAAGTGGAGAGTGGTAGGACCTGATTGTGCTTGTATAGAATGTCTTGGTGCAAGAGCCTTTTCCTGCACTTCCTATATAACTTCCTGGGGACATTTTGGAAGTAGCTGCTCTTTTGTAATGTTCACAGAACTACAAAAGACAGCTATGTTTAGATTTATGGATTCTAATAGCAGAAACAATGCACAGTATGATGTCTGGTGATTCCTTTGTCGTACTGGAATGTAATGAATGTTTTCTTGTTATGGATTTGATTTAATGGTACAGCTATTTATACAACTTTGGTGCTTTCACCTAAACTTCTGTGGCTATTTTAAATGCTGTTATTTAACTTATTACAGATAATTTTTTCACACTTCTCTTTTCAAATATGAGTCACACTTGACAGTATATTCCACTGGAGACAGAAATAAAAGTTTTTTTCATTATTACTTTAGGGAGATTGCTTCAAAATCCCATAGAAAAGTGTTTCCCAAACTTTTGACATATGTGTACCGCTTCTATAATTTTTGTAATGCTGAGTACCCCTCATAAAAAACATTAGGGATAAAAATTGTATTTTATAAAAATAATCAAAATCACAATAACAGGTGCCTGGAACTAACTATTAAAGAAGTAAGTTGTCTCTGTAACAAAGTGCAGTATATTCACGCCGTGTCACGCCTCGCAAGACGGTTAGATAACACCGTAATTCTCCGGTGTTTAAACAGCTCCACGGCTCAACGTCAACTGTTAATGTTCCCACAGTTTAAAAATGGCCGAACCCAAGCTGCGCGAAGGATGCGCAGAAGTTCCCGCCATAATGAGTTGCGATACAATGTACGATGGCCCCAGTTCCCATGTAAAAACTGTGATACGTGCCTATTTCTTTCCTTGTTCTGTGGGCGCAGCTAAGCATGGTGCAGTGGATATTCTCACGTGATCCCCACCAAACTCTTCCCGTACCCCTGGGGATACGCGTACCACACTTTGGGAAACACTGTTCTAAGGCAACAAATACTTCCTTTTCCTAAATTAATCTTGAAAAGGTCAATGGACTTTCTGAATTTTACTAACTGATCCTAGTTTGCCAATCCATGATTAAGAATGTGCAGAATATGAATTTCTGTTTGTGCTTTGAGTTTCCAATTTTGTATGCGTCTAGATCTGAAATTCTTCAGTTTTGAGAACTGCACTTTTCATGCATTTTTCCTACCATATGTACAATAGTTAACACCTATTTCTTTCATCTCAGTTTAATTTTGATTGTTTTTATTGTAATATCCAATAAATAAAAACAACCTCTTTCTCGCCAGCTGTTATCTGTCTTATCTGCATCTCTACAATCCACTACAATTTGGATACAAGAGCTGTTTACCTTATAAAATGTGCTATATGTGATACATGTTGTAAAGGACTAAAGATACAAACTTCCTTCTAATTTCTTTGTAAACCTGATTTTGCTTGTATAGCCTTTCCAACATAAATGAGAAGAGGAAATTTCTTAGTTTATGGTACTAAGAAAAGTATGTATATATATTTTATGCAAAATTGTATAAATGCATAGTAGAGAGTAAAAGAGTGATGAGACTTACAAATATTACAAGTTGTAGTGGAATGGAAATAAGTCACAATATACATGTGGGATTCATTTTTCCTGCTGATATGCTCATACCCAGCTATTCCAGAATATTTACCAAAGTTTTATTCTATATTTTTCGTATTTCTTTTTAGTTATAATTCCATTGCTTCATGTAAATATAACTTGCATTATTGCACATTGCATTATTAGCAGTGTCCATTGTCATTGATGTTATGCCATTATTTATACTTTTTGCCATTATTTATGTTTTAAAATACTGTAGTTATTCTCTGTAGATTTAGAGGAAACAGGTTCTGGTGTGTGGGAAAGGTTTCTCCAATAAAGGGAATGATTTTCCTGACCAGAAAACAAAACAGAAGTTATTTGTTCTCAGCAGGATACCATGTTTCAGGGATTTCTTTCTCTAGAGACTGAGTAATGTTCAAAGTTTATAATATTTTCTATAGAGCCATTGCCTGCCCCAGATACAGATTTTTGCTTGAGTTTCAATTTCACCATATTGTAGATTGTCCCTAAGTGTGTTATGTTCAATGTGAAAGCAAGGGGCTTGCTGAACAAACTGGATACCTAGAAGAATTGGCCTGGAGGAAGGACAGTAGCAGGTCTCCTTCTTGTTCTAGCCTTGAAATTCTATTAAATACCAGATTTGCCTTGATATATGCTGTTTCTAGTATTCTGGCCACTATCCTTTCCAGTATTATAGAGGAATACAACTTCAATCGCATTTCAAAGATTGCTATTAGCTGAGTGATTAGAAGACTAGATCATAAGAACCTTCCTCTTGGATTGGCAATTGTCTTTACAAATAGAGACTATTATCCAAAGATAATATTTCCTGTGCAGTCATAATGAAATGGACACTAGCTGCAGAATAAGCTAGAGTTTGCAAGTATATTTTTTCATTGTGCAGAATATGGCTGGGGAGTACACAGCAAGACAAGCAGACCAATTAAAAGTTGAACTTTGTCCAACCCCCTTGTGTCCCGCTTCAGTCTGCTGAAAACAAGACTTTTCCAACTGACCTTTATCCATCAGTGCTGCAGAAAAACATTTAATCTGTATGAAAACACTGAACACATATACTTCACAAAGGTCAGCTAAGGGCCTTTCTGCACTTACTTGTTAATTCAGACCTAGGAGCTGCTAAGAATACTGTACATCATTTTCATGGGACTAGCATAGCATTGGATCAGAATTGTGCTCCCTAATCCAGATTAGTGGCAGATCAGATAAATGTGGTCTACATCCATGCTAGAACATCACATTTCTCCCAGGAAACAAACCAATGTTTGTTTTGGTTCATAACATCTGAACATACACTGTCTCCACCTCCCCCCACCAACCCAATATTTTACAAATAAGGAAAGGGCAGGACATTTGTAAATGTTTTTTTCTTCTGTATCTTAGAAACAGGAAAAATACCATCTGTTGTGACAGTTGTCATAGTATCATTTTCCTAGGAATACCTAACAGGACCTGGGAATCAAGCTGCTTCATCGAACGCATATTATGTGCAAGAGCGGAAATGTAAGGGCTACAAATCAAACTGTTGTCCAAAGAGTCGCTTTGATCAAGGTGCCTGATGTATTTATTTACTTGTTTAAAAGCATGCAGCTGGCATTAAGGCTTATAAAGGGGTGCCCAGTTAAAACAAATAAAGCACCCATCAGCAAGGTTTAAATCAAACATTTTTTCAGGTGTTATTGATAGAGCTGCTTAAGAGCATCTGTGCCGCCCTAGGTGCTATAACAGAAATTGGCCAAAATAAATACACTTCATGTATTTTCTTGTATTTAGTGTTTGGGATCAGACTATATTCATCAGTTACACAGAGATTTTACTAATTCACTAATCAAAGCGTCAAGGTGCAGGGGGAATGGTAAGACAATCTTGGCCTTTGTATCCTGGAATGGAATAGGGCTCAAAACTATTTTTACAGCCCAGCAACTATTGCACAGGGGCTGGATATCAGAAACGATCTTGTTTTGGGGTTCACTGAAGTATGTTCTCTACGGCTCCTGTGGTAAACTGCAACTTTTTAGGTTTTCTGGCTGAAAGCAGACCATACCCAGGACTTCATAGAGCTGCCCCGGTCTCAAGGATATAGGTTTCAGAGAGATTACATAAAACTGTGAAGTATAGTTCCTGAAAATCTGAGCAAGTTTGCCCTGGAGGGTAGCATAACCAAATCACTGTGGCTAGATAACAATAACCCTTCAATGACCTGTTTCAGCTCTGTTGGACAATTTGTTGAGGATATAATGGAAGTAGAGAAGTGAGCCAAGTGGTAGATATAACAGTGTGCTCCCACCCATTTTTGGTCAGATTCTCAGTGGAATTTATGCCACATGTGTTCTAGCTGTCACTCTTCCTGTTTCATCACATGTGCCCACGGTTCCCCTTCCGGTGAAATTAGTTTGACTCTATCTGCACTGGGACAACAGGAAAATTTCCTGGCTCTCACTCAGGAGGCAAATGAGAAACTCAAGCTACTAACAATACCTCACACACAGGTTGATGGCCCAACCATCCAACCAACTCTCCAACCCCAAACTGCCCTCAAATGGCTTCCTAGTGAGTATTGTCCTTAGGTCACTGCCCAAGTTCAGATGAGCAGCTAGACCTTCAAATGGCTGAGGCCCTGCAGTTCCAAGCTCAGGTTGACGTTCTACAGGTTGGGTGAGCAACAACATAGACAGCAGTTCTTCCAGTAGCAGTAGGCAAGACCTGGTGGAATTGGAAGTAGCAGGTATTCCTACTTCAAGGACAAGTTTCCTTGCTTCCATCTTCTATACTGGGACTTTCTCCTCAAAAATTATACCACAGATAGGAGGACAGCATTTCATGCTGTCTATAGGCAGGGAATATAATCTGAGTGACAACTGGCTATTTATCTTTCCCCTTCCTCTCTAGTTTGCACATAACATGGTACAATTTGCTGTTGAATAAGATGTTCAGGTGATCTGGAAACTTGCTTGCAGAGAGCACAGCATGTATTGATGACATGCAAGGTGCTACATTCTTGGGAGAAAGACAACTGCACCCAGTACTCAGCCTAGCATCATCCACCTGTAGGTTCTGCACCTCTGCTGCATATGACTGAAACTGTTGTTCATTTGGCCAGGTCTGACTCTTCAGGTCCCAAATAAGTAAAACTAGAATTGTAGTTTTTATTCTGGGAACTTGCAAGATCTTTTTGTTCTTTTGTTTAAAACAGAATGATGCACAAATATACATGCAAATATGAAATTTTACTCCTTAAAACCATGTGAGTGAGTCTATAGCAAATCTTAAAAGCTTACCACAAGTTTTCTGGGAAGAGGATTGGTAGAGACACTACCATCAAGATAAAAACCAACATCTTGTTGGAGTGTGATTTAAAGGCAACCCCTATACAAAAATAATTTGATTTGAGAATGTTCTAAACACCTATAACACAATTGCACATTGCTGGAAAGGGCATATAAATTTATTGTTCTCTGCACTAACTTTCTCTGTGCTTGAGAATGCATGGTTCTTTTTAAAAAATGTATAGACATTTTTCTTCTTTAGGAACTAGTGAATTAATTTAGCAACAATTAAACTAGTACATATCCCAAGAGTTACAGCTATTTTTTTCATTGCTTTCTGCCTATCTGGAAGCTCGTGTTTTTCGCTTAAGGCATGAAACAGATTTAAGTAACAGCTGGACTTTAGGTTTTTATAACTGAGAATTCTCTACTGCTTCTTCACCCTGGAGCATAGGTACACTTTGCAAAGATTAAATGGAGCCCCATACCCTTTGGATAATATTAAATCTGACAGAGTTCTGGAGAACTGAAAAGGTGGTCATTTATATTTTATTTATTGAAATTTTTTTCCAAACAACCTAAAAGAAAAAAAGAGAAACAAAGAAAGATGGTCATTTTGTTTTATTTTATTGATGCTAATGAAGTGTTGCCGTTGTATGGATCTGAGAAGATTTTCTCCTCCCTCTTATAAAGTAACCTTTTTTTTGGTGCTCTTGAAAGAAGTGGGTGGAAAATTTCTTTCTCTCTCTCTTTTTCCTTTCTTTCTCTTTCAGATTCCAATTCCAGATCTCACAGTTTTTATAGGCAGAAAAGTGTAGAAAAGTGTCATCTGAGTTGCGTTCCAAAAAAGGAACCGTTTCAAATTCTGCTAGGAAGCTATTTGTATACAGCTTATATAATGCTTTTTGAGTGTTCTACAAACTTTGGATACATTGTTTCTGCCAAGCCTATAGTATCTTGAATAAACCATGAAAAGCATTGTACTATATTATCTCTTTTCACTATCAAGACTAAACACGGTTGAAGTTTTGCCTCATTTATATAGTCCCTGGGCCTGTACATTTTAAAATTATTTTAATTATGTTACTCTATATTTAGATTTGAAATTGTAATTGTATTGCAACCTGTTTTGTTGTTTGATATTACATATTGGTAAAGGAACTATAGTTATTTCTAAATTTTATGCTGTTTTGTGATCTATAGTTTGATATTTGTTGTTGTTAATGGGTTGCCTTTGACAAGGAAAGGTGGGCTAAAAATAGTAAATCTTATCCCTATAGCAAAATTATGTCTATGTAAAAGCACAGATACATAGTCAGCAAAGTGAGATAATCCACATCGAAGTAAGAGATTGCGACAACCATGGAGTCCTGACCCAGAGAAGGCTTTCTCTGCAGTGGGCTTACACAGACTTTGGAATAATTTCTTCTTAGAGATACCCTAATCACTATTAACATTGAGCACTTTTCAGTGCTTGGTGAAAATGTATCCAGTCACCCAAGCATTTGGAGACCAGGGCTTGATGATATTTTTTAGAGATTTTACAGATTTTTATATTCTAGGATAATGTTAAAGGGAAGGACAAGAAGTGCATAAATTATTTCATTCTCACTCTCACGAGTATCACGGTGCGGCACGGCTGTGTAAATGGTGTACATGAGCTCAAGAAGACCTCTCTCTTCACTCTCCTAGGCACCACGTAGCAGCAGCTTATGACCCAACCATGGGTGAAATTCTTTTCTTACGGCTTCATATTGTATGAGGGTTGTTTTTTTTAAAGGAATGTTGATATGGAAATCTCACTTATAGCAAACAACTATAGAAAAACATGTGATGTGTAAATCAGCTTCCATTGGGGACCAGCTAAACTTATAGCTTTCAGTGTTTACAACTAGATTAGAGAGATTTCTAAGGTTTCCACCCAGGACAAGGCAGTACATGATCCAAAATAAACACCAGACAGTTTGTTAATTTGCCAAAAGGAGACTCTGTGTTTTCTTTTACTATTTGAACAAAGCTGGCAGCCTGCTCTGAGTTTCATCCACCCTGTTCTCTTTCTGCACAGAGCAGGAAGAGAGGTGTGGGTGAATGCTGGTATCAGGCATTTTCTACACACACAGGCAGAAGCAGAGGTTAGGAAAGGGGAAAAACGAGTTTCCTTATAGCATTAATAAACAAAAGGTACATTTTTGTGCTACTATAAGCAACACGATGGTTAAGAGAAGAAAAATAAAATAAAATCCACAAGTATAAAATCCTATATCAGAGGAAAAAGTACAATTAATCATCAACACCTGAGGGAATAGGTGAGTTTTCAAGAAGCACCAAAAATATTTAGTTCTGGAACCCGACCAATCACTAAAGAGAGGTTGTCCAATGCCAAATGGCTGTTGTCCCATAGATATTATCCAGGGATGGAGTCACCAGGAGGGCATCACAAGATGACCTTAGGGACTTTCTGCACTCACCTCAGTTAATCCATATTAATGAATCCAGATCAGCTAGAACTGGATCAACCACAGGCAGAGGCACCTGTATTGAGCTGATTTTAGAACAGCAGATGTGTACTAAAGAGAGATGCAGTGCAGATACCTAAGCCCAGTTCTGCATCAGTGTATGCAAACTACCAGTACATGAACTGCACACACTGTGATGCAATTGCCCCACTGCACCTCCAACACCAAGGCAATTGGCCATATTCTCCATCAATTGAACATTATACCTGGGCAGCAGGGAGGTGTGGTGACTTCAAAGGTAATGCAGAAACACTCTTTCCATTAATGATGTGAAGACACCACTGCTGTCAGTGTGGCTGCAGTTGTACAGCTGCTGCAAAGGTGTCTTCACAGTTGTATTGTAACTGCACACGTCACTCAATATCCTGCCCATGTTCTACCTAGATCTGATCTATGTATGGATGCCCTTTCTATGATCTGGATCAGAGAGGTAAAAGCCAGTAACTAATTTTTATATTGTGTCCTTTATGAGAAGGACAAACACATAATTAGAATTACATGAGATAATGGCTCTTCTGGGCACTACTAAAAGAGTAATAAAGTTAAAATTAATACTAAATTTCCAAAAGACTTAAAAGTCTTTTGTTCTCTAGCTTTCACTTTAATTGGAATTTAAAAAATATTTTCAGTATTATAGGCCCTGTCTTAGGCCCTTTCCGCACCTATCTTCACTGTTCTGTGATGAGGCAGGAGATGCATTTGAACAGTTTGTTTTGCTCCAACCCCAACTGGCGTTTGGAGTTTCCTAGCTGGCTGTTTTCAGGCTGGACTCACCTCTGTTGGTAGTTCCATTGGTAAGCCAGTTTGGTCTAGTGGTTAGGGAGCCAGACTCTTATCTGCCAATACCTGGTTTGATTCTGCACTCCTCCACAAAGCCAGCTGGGTGGCCTTGGCCTAGTCACAGTTATCTTCTGACCTCTCACAATGCCACCTACCTCACAGGGTGTTATGTTGAGGGGAGAAGAATAGAAAGCTTTGTCAGCTGCTCTGAGTCCCATAAAAGGGTGAGAAAAGCCAACTCTCCTCCTCCTCCTCCTCCTCCTCAGGCAACATAAAAAAACCTCCCTGATAGTATACAGTGCCACAGGGGGGCATATGCTGTCCACATGACCCTGGGCTGACTTAGACCCCAGTGTTGAGGGCTACAGCTATATTGGTCTGTTCATCATTTTGGGCACCCTGTCCCAACCCACATTTTTAAAAATGTGGATGGATCATGTTGGGGAACCTTGCTAGCATTCTGCTAGTGTGCAGATGGCAAAGACCTAGACCATGGTCTGGTCTGTTGCCCAATGTGAAAACAGACATAATTGGTAGGTTTTAAAATCTAGCTACATTATTTTCGGTAGTTGTGAGGACTTTTCATCTAAGTCTTTCTAGACTTAGTACATCTAAGTCTAGTACATCTTGTGTCCGTGTTGAAAAACTGTCTTCCAAATCAACAGGTGTACTTTATGAGAAGGCAGTTAAGTTTTTAGGATCCTTCTGGTAAAAGGATTTATTGTTTTGCTCTTTATTGGAACTTTGTACTTATGCCAGAGTCTGCACGCGTGATGCCTTTTGCTGAATTGAGTCTAGACACTCAGATCTGTGTTCGTCAATGGAAGTGCTTCTCATATGTTTCAGTAAAGTGCAGGGTGTGAATTCTTCCCAATCATTCAGAAAGATTAGGAAGCCATTCTCTTGTCTTTGATGTTTATTTTTTGTTATTTATCAATTAAAATTAAAGACAATTAAAAAAATACAAACCTATGGGAACATTATTAAAATAGCTGGCACCCAAATAATAATGGGTAGAACTGGCAGTTGCACTTGTGAGCCAGTTTGGTCTAGTGGTTAAGGAGCCAGACTCTTATCTGGGAATACTGGGTTCGATTCCACTCTCCCCCGTGAAGCCAGCTGGGTGACCTTGGGCTAGTCACAGCTTTCCTCTGAGCTCTCACAGCCCCACCTACCTCACAGGGTGTCTGGTATGGGGAGAAGAATAGAAAGCTTTGTCAGCCACTTTGAGTCCCCTTTAGTGGGTGAGAAAAGCAGGGTAGAAAAGCCAACTCTCCTCCTCCTCCTTAAGGCAATGTAGACCTTGCCAGATTCTGTGAGCCCGTCCAACGAGATCATGCTAGAGGTTGCAACAGCAGTTCCTTATGGAACTTTTGCAGTCACTACAGTTCCTTATAGAGACCATATGCAGCTGTTCCTTATGGTGACCATAAGCACATGCCATGAACAGGTTATAAAATGCCACGGTAGCCTTTTATAGCTGCTATGCGGCAATTTTTGTGGTTGCAGTAACCTTTTATAGCCTCTGTAAAACACCGTGGTAGCCACAGAAGTGTGGCCATAAAACAACTGCAATCTTTACAACTGTTTTGCAGCACTTTTGTGACTGTGCTGGTCTCTTGTACAGTGCCAAAACTGCTGTGAATTTGCTTCTGCAATGACACTTTATGGATGCTGCCAAAAAAAAAAAAAAGCCCTGATGACACACCCTGACCTGGCTCAACCTGGTTTCTGAACTACTTTAAAAAGCAGTTCCACACAGAGTGCATTTCAGCAGTTACTGATGCATACATTGATGGTACCAAGGTATTGTCATCCTGGTAGGGGCAAAATTGGGCTGCCAGTTTATGCAGGCCCTCCTCCTACCACTGAAATAACCAAATGCAGACCCAGGCTTTCAGGAGGAAGAAACACTACACAGTACCATGATATAATCCTAGGAGACCTGATTGCATACCAAGCATTTCAGTCTTTCTGGGCTTTGTCCTCAACCAGTCCATTATTGCAGCCCGGCATCTGTTCATTGCATTAACAGCTGTACCTGCATCTGGTGTCATGGAGAGACAGAGTTGCTGTCATCTCTATACTGGTGATAATGTACTCCTAATCTTTTTCTTCCAAAGGGAAGAAAGAGGAAAGAGAACTTTCCTGACTGCCCATGTGGCAAGAACCTGTTTATTTGTGTCAGCAAACAGAATTTTTTGGAAAGCTGTTTTTAGAATGGGTGTTTGAGCCAACCTCCTATCTCACAGATTTTTAATTCCTTGCCATTCAGTTTTTAGAGAAAAGGAGGACTGTAGCCATGCCATGTCATCAAAACTCCAAATGTGCCGCTGAGTCTAGAAAGGGAGCTGTGACTAGCCCAAGGTCACCTAGTTGGCTTCATGGAGGAATGCGGAATCAAACTGGGAGACTACTAGATAGGAGTCCAACTTTTTAACCACAAGACCAAGCTGGCTCACACTGGAGGCCTTTTCGCACACGCCGGTTTGGAACGCGAGGAAGACAGCTCCGGGCGCGGCATTTGCATTGCCGCGGCCGGCTTTGCGTCCCGGCATGTCCGGAGCTATCTTCCGCGCGTTCCAGATGCAGAGCACTTTAAAGTGCTCTGCATCCGTTCCGGCGTGTACGAGGCGTCCCGGCGCGTTCGGGGAGAGAAGCGTTCGCGCACGCTTTTCTCCCTGACAGCCCCGGGCACACCTCCGCCGTCAGCATGGGCCGAAAATCGGCCCAGCAGCTGATGGCGGTCGGGCTGATCTCCTTCGTTGCCGGGCTGTGGAAGTGATCGCGCAGCCGCGGCGAGGCTGGTTGACAGCGAGGGGGCCCACGATTCGAATCGTAGGACCCCTTGCCATCTGCCAGCCTTGCCGCCACTGGGCGATCACTCCTGCAGCTCGGCAGCGAAGGAGATCGCCCTCCGCGGGGGGGGGGGGAGCTAGGCCCTTCCCGGCCCCGGCGGCCCCATTGCGGCTGCCGGAGTCGGGGACCTGGGAGCATCAGCTTCCTGTAGCCCCTTTCTGGGGTGGCAGGAGGCCGATGCGTAGCTGGCTGGGGGCGAGGAACCCCTTGAGCGACCGGAGCGCGTTGCTCCGGTCAGCCAAGGGTCCCCCGCGCCACGAGGCGTGGGTGCCTGAATCTAGCCGCCCGCACACCACAGATCAGCCCCCATCCCCCCACTCCCAAAGCCCCCACCCCACCCACCCCCCGAACCCGATCTCGCCCATCTACGGGCTGCAGGCGCCTAGATGTAGGCGCCTCCAGCCCGCAGATGACCCCTCCCAGTTTCAGGGCCCGGGGATGGGACGCGCACGCGTGCAGGTCCTACCTTCTTGGTGTCTGGCCTCAGAATGAGGTGAGGATGCCGGGAGCGTGCACCACGTGGCGCGCCGAGGCCCCCTATTGGGCGAGATCGGGTTCGGGGGGTGGGGTGGGGGCTTTGGGGAGGGGGGGAGGGGGGCTGATCTGCGGCGCGCGGGCGGCTAGATTCAGGCGCCCACGCCTCGTAGATGGGCGAGATCGGGTTCGGGGCGAAGCCTTCGGAGACCGGAGCCAGGAGCTCCGATCTCCGAAGGCGACCTGCCCCATAGGGACCTTGCCCCGGGCCCCGGGCATCTTTGTGCCAGCTGCACGGGGCCCGATCAAGCCCCGTACAGCCGGCACGAAGCGGCGAAGTGACTTGACAGCGCTGCCCGCCCCTTGGGTGCTCTCACCCAATGGGAGGCAGCGTTGCCAGCCGTATCCCCGCCCCTGGCCGGCCTTTGCCGGCTAAGACACTTCCCGAACACTTTTACCATTCACACACAGGCGTGCTGGAACACGTTTACACACGTTCTGGCGCTCCTGTTTGTGAATGGTAAAAGCGTCCGGAAGTGTTTTAGGCTTCCCTCTCTACACGCGTTCCAAATGGAACGCGTGCAGTGTGAAAATGTCTCAGGATGGGCTCTCTAATCAGTCTGTTTTACCTTCCCAAATGGCTTATAATACAACCCGCTAGCTGCTAGTAAGCAAGGCAATGTTATATCAAGTCCATAGAATATTTACGGTATAATGGTGTTGGCTGAAGATGCAAAGACTCTGCCAGCTCTTAGGGAAGGGGATAAGGATTTGGTTGCCCCAGGGTGATCCTGGTCTCATTTGTGTCACCCTACTGGGCAGACCTTTATTGCCCTATCCCATATTCTTGCTATCAAGTCTCATCTTAAAAGGAAAAAAAAAAACACACACAGCAGAGAGGTTCGCTTTTTTAAAAAGTATTTTTGAAAGTTGATACCAGTAGGCACTTCTTTGCGGACCCTGGCCAGCTTGGAAAGTAACAGAACTACTGTAACAAGACTTCTGCAACTTCATACCTAAGATAGGATTTAACATTCTTATTACAAATTCATTCCTCTCTTGTATAGGGTATGTGCAGTGTATCTTAACTTCAGATACGATATAAATAATGGTAGCTGATGGCCAGAAGGCAAGGCATATCTTTCTTTAAATCTTTTCTCTGCTATTACTACTGACATTTGCCAGACCTCCATACTAAGCTAGAAGGATTTTACTACTTATGCATTTCCCAATTGAGATCTTTACGCTACTTTTTATAACCCAACATTATGAATACTTTTCAATGCGGCCAGGTTGCTATAAAGTGGTGTTTGACCAAATATAGTTTTAAATCTAGCCAACAGCAAAGAGCATATAATAAATGGAATATTTGGCTGTTTCCCTCTTTCACTTTAGAGCAGTATGGTAAAATTGAATTTATATGTACGTGTAGAAAAATATTAAGGAGTTTCTTTTCCTGTAGAATATTGAATCTATTTTTTAGGAAAATCATGGTTTGCATCAGAGGAGATAGTAACAGAATCAATCCACATGCCAGGTACAATAAAGTGATAAAATTCTGGTCCATAGATGGTGGCAGTTGTCAGGATAGATACTTTATTCACCAGTAGATGCCATCTATAAGGGAAACACAGTTTTTAGGGTTTGTTTTAAAGATGTAAAAACAGAAATTTCTGATTCTGCTCCAACATAATTTGGTCAACAGTGAATCAAAACACAGTTCAGTGGAATGAAAATGAATGGTTTTTGCCAGAGTCGCTGAAGTTCAATTCTCAGGTCTTCATACCTGGTGAGCTTCTCCAACTGTTTCTCCTCAATTCTGCTGTCACCTGGAATAGTAACGTTGATGATCCACACCTTCTCTCTCTCAACAATTGTAATATCAGGGGTGTTATGCTCCAATTTTCTGTCAGTCTGAAGCCTGAAGTCCCAAAGTAGTTTTGCCTGTTCATTTTCAACAACTTTTTCTGGCTTGTGATTCCACCAGTTCTTTGCCACTGGCAGATTATACTTTTGGCACAAGTTCCAGTGGATCATTTGTGCTACAGTATTGTGTCTCTGCTTGTAATCAGTTTGTGTGATCTTCTTGCAGCAGCTGAGTATATGGTCAATTGTTTCATCCACTTCTTTGCAGAGTCGGCACTTTGGATCTTCTACTGATTTTTCAATTCTGGCGTTGATAGCATTTGTTCTTATTGCTTGTTCTTGTGCAGCAAGAATCAGTCCTTCTGTTTCCTTTTTCAATGTTCCATTTGTAAGCCAAGACCAGGTCTTTTCCTTGTCCACTTTGCCTTCAATTTTCTCTAAGAACTCTCCATGCAGTGCTTTGTTGTGCCAGCTGTCCATTCGGCATTGAATTGCAGTTTTCTGGTACTGGTCCTTGGTTTGCTGCCCTTTGAGAAGCTTCTGGTTGTTGACTTCTATCAAAGCAGATTCTTTGTTGTCACGTAATCTGCTAATGCATGCTTCTCTTCTTCCACTGTTTGCTTCACTTGCAAAAGTCCTCTACCGCCTGCTTTCCTGGGCAAGTACAGCCTGTTGACATCACTACGAGGATGTAGTGCATGGTGGATTGTTATCAGTTTTCTGGTTTTTCTGTCTAAGTTGTCCAACTCCAGCTGAATTCAGTTCACAATTCCCGCTGTGTATCTAATGACTGGTATGGCCCAGGTGTTTATGGCCTTAATGGTGTTACGGCCATTCAATTTACTTTTCAAGATTTTTCTAGTCCTTTGGATGTATTCTTTACTGACCACAGATTTCACATGCCCATGCTTAATGTTATCCAGTTGCAGGATGCCCAGGTATTTGTAGACTTCTGGCTGGTGGGACATGATGGCTTGACCATTTGGCATTTCAGACTTTCAGTAATCTTCCCCTTCTTCAGTGCCACTGTGGCGCATTTGTCCAGGCCAAACTCCATACCGATGTCACTGCTGAATATTTGCACTGTGTTGGTCAATGACTGGGTCTCGATTTCAGATTTTCCATAAAGCTTCAAGTCATCCATGTACAGTAGATGTGAAATTTTCTGTGAATTCCTGGCAGTTTGATAGCCCAGGTTTGTTTTCTGTAGGATGAGTGACAGCAGGATCATAGCGATGATGAAAAGTAGTGTGGACAATGAGTCCCCCTGGAAGATGCCCCTTTTGATGTTGATCAGTCCATAGCTTTCATTTCCAACTAAAAGCTCAGTCTTCCAGTGTTTCATTGCACTTTCTATAAATTTTGTGATGTTCTGACTGATCCCGATGGTTTCCAGGCACTTTGTGATCCAACAATGTGGATTATTATTATTATTATTATTATTATTATTATTATTATTATTATTATTATTATTATTATTATTATTATTATTATTATTATTATTATTATTATTATTATTATTATTATTATTATTATTATTATTATTATTATTATTATTATTAGTAGTAGTAGTAGTAGTAGTAGTAGTAGTAGTAGTAGTATTAGTAGTAGTAGTAGTAGTAGTAGTAGTAGTAGTAGTAGTAGTAGTTTCCCTATCAGGTGTCACAAGCAGTAAGTAAAGTTGGAGTTGATGATCATTTTAATAGCATTCATTTTCAATTGGCAAAGGTTGGTACTTTGATTAAAGTCAAAAACTCCACTCCTCATATTATAAATATCCCAAGTGCATTTCTTCTCAGTGCAGAAGGGCCCCTCTGTGAGAAATAACGGTCATCTTCCATAATCAGCTGCTGGTTCAACCCTCTAGGAATTTGTGTGAGCTGGCATGCTTGGGATGCCAGTTGTGGTTTCTAGTTTCCCTCTTGAATTCTGCTGTCTTGATGCCTGGAGATCTCTGCCAGCTGCCCTACTTAGAAGTAAATGGGAAACTCTTCTCACATCAAACAAAGATGGTTCTTCACATTTATTTTCAGAAGACTGTCAGAAGAACTATTGAAAGGGGTATGCATGACCTTGAGCTTTGCGCATGTTGGAACAGGAAGACCAAAGAGGCTGAAATTACTTGGGAAACTGTTTGAGGAGAAGGAGGACAAACTGACCTTTTGTAGTCTTAATCATGCCACAAAATCTCCAACTAAAGACAAGGAACTGGATGTGATTTAGGCTGTGTGAACACATAACAAAAAAACTGGATCAAAACCAGTTTAGAGATTGTAGTGTGTGGCCCTTTCGTTCTCATTCAATTGC
Organism: Aspidoscelis tigris stejnegeri; assembly: GCA_023333525.1. Taxonomy (NCBI): domain Eukaryota; kingdom Metazoa; phylum Chordata; class Lepidosauria; order Squamata; family Teiidae; genus Aspidoscelis; species Aspidoscelis tigris. The sequence goes on along the minus strand of JALMGA010000003.1, from coordinate 43,817,101 downwards.
TAATCTACCTTTTCTAAACCTAGAATGTATATGAGAGGAAAAGCGACAGACTAGCCTGTGTAGAATCCTACTGCAAACCATCTCAGAGGGTCTTTTTTTATTCCAACACAGCCTAAGATCATGAAAACTAGATGGTGAAACACTTAATGCAGTTTTCCATATACTGGTGATAAAGGGTTTTTTCCACTAGCACTAAGTACCCATTAAGGACCCATTAGGCTCAGAGCAGGAAGACCTCATTTCCACTGCAAGACCCCATTAGACCCACATTTGTTTCCACCAGTTGGAAACAAATCTGGATTGTATGGGTCCTTCAGGTCCTATAATCCAGATTTCCTGTAGACCCCATTAAAGGGGTCTACAATGCAGTCTTCAGGCATCAAATCTGGATTATTTGGAGTGTGTTTCCATCGCAATCAGGCAGTCGGGTCTAGGGGGGGCTCTGGGGGCAGCACTAACATGGGAGGGTTCCCTGAAACCCAAAGCTCCGAAGCTCGTGCACAGTCTCTGAAGCCGGCTCCAAAGTTGGCTCCAAAGAATAGCACAGGCTCTGAAGAGGACCCCACGTGAGACCAATGCTAATCCTACGGACCTTTGTCAAACGCTCTGGAGAATCTTTGAAGTTTGCGGCAGATCACTCTGGAAAATCTCTGTAGCTTATGACAAAGCTCCGGAGAATCTTCTGAGGATCTCCAGAGTGTCTACAGAGATTGCATCCCCTGTCCCCCCCAAAACTTGGGGTGACAGGCAGGTCCCACATGGGTCGATCTGGATTCAACACATGGGTGCTCTGGTATTTCCACTGCGGGCAGGCTAGCACCCATTGCTATTGGGTGCTACACCACCCATGGTTATGCATCAGGTACCTCCCTTCGTCTGTATCTACTAGATCCAGATTAGTTGAAGGACCCATTCCTTAGATCCAGATCATCTTAGATCTGGATTAAGGGAGGTCAGTGGAAACGATAAAGGCTGGTCAGAAGGTGGTGACACACCCCACCATTAACATGAATAGAGCAGACTGGAGTGGCCAACTACACCTTCCAGTTCTTGCTGGACTAAAGGCTTCCCAGCTAGTTTGATGTGCCTTGCAGTTCTGCAGTATCTGGAGGGTCACTGTTTGGTTATTCCTGGTTTGTTACAGTATCTTTCCAGAAAAGTGAAATGCACAATTGTATCAAGTAATAATGCCAAGTGTTAAGCAAATAACTACTTAATTTTCTACCATTACTTCTTCATGACAAATTGTTTTCACATGGACAGAAGAACAGAAATCATGATGCCTCTAAGGTCATTTGCTGGGATTTGAGAACAGGTGAATGTTTTGCCTTCATCTTCTGCTTGAGGTGCCCATAAGCACCTCTATGTGGGACAGGATACTGGACTAGATGGGCTGTGGCCTGATTCAGCAGAGCTCCTCTTGTTTTTTTATGTTGTGATTCATTTGTACTGTGATTTATCAATTCTCTTTCCTCCTTCAGATTGAAAACATAGATGCGTGCCTGAGTTTTTTGGCTGCCAAAGGAATAAACATACAGGGATTGTCTGCAGAAGGTGAGTCCTTTTGTAGCAACTTTCATTTTGTTATGTATTATGCAGAATGCTGTGTTATGCTCTCAGAGCAGGCAGCGAGAATGTATAAAGTAAGCCACCCAGGTGCAAGTCTGATGGATAAAGGTCCCACTGCTGGGAATTATGGTAAAATAAGAAGCATCAATATGCACAACATTTAAAGATATGATCTAAAGATGTCCATGCTTTGAGGAGTTTAAGATCTAAAATTCTCCATAGTAGAAGAGAACTGTTAGAGAAAATCAGTAAATATAAGTAGACAATGCATCTAATTGATTTCATATGTGTGCTTAAATGAGGGTTTAACCTAACACATCAGAAGGGTTCCCTTTTTAATAATGTCTGTTCATCCAGTATATTGTCACTATCCTCTAATAACTGTGTAATGTGTCGTAGTAGTTTGGATAGCTCTATTATAAATATGAGCAATTAATTTTTGTTCTAAAAACTACACTGAGTCCAGAAGATTTTGGTTTTGGGGCTAATTTTCTCATATAGTGCAAACATCTGAATGTATACAAAATGACATTTCATGAAGCCTGCATTCACACACAGTATACAAAAGTGCCTCTGAGGGAGCTAAGAGATGGTTCGCAGGTGGAATTGTCCACATGGCAGTCTTGCCCTTTCCCTTCTCATGAACATTCTAGCCTAGAAAAGGTGGATTAGAGAGAGAATAGGAAGGCAAGAGTCACACACTATTGTCTCTAAGGGTGTTTCCGCACTGGCTGTGCAAACCTCATTAAGAACACATTAAAGACAAATACAGAACATATATAAGACTTACCTTCCACACTGGAGGCCGGATCCAGGACCCTTTGAGGTGTCCGCTTCCGCACACCAGCACAAGAGACAGTTCTTAGTGGGGTCTTGCCACCGAAAGATCTGGCCTCCCAGAAGACCTGGAAAATCAGGTCTTCAATCCGTCCCTTTGCCTCGATCTGTTCAGAAGCAGAATGCTTCCACACATGGAGATGTGAGGGGCCAGATGTGCCGGCAACTGCCATCTTGGGAAGGGCAGAATGCATGGTGACTGACAGCTGAATGCTCCAGTTCTGTGGCTCTGGGGTGGTGGTGTTGGTGGTGCGGGAGGCCGGCTACCTTTCGGAATACGTGCTGCGACCTCCACACAGCACCCAGAGGATCTGGCCCTCAGGATCCGTCCTCCACGTGCATGTGCAGATGCGGGAGACCTCCTCAGATCCGTCCCTATTTCAGATGGATCCTGCGGAGGATGGATCGCTGGGAAATGGATTTTCTTTAATCTGTTTCTAGGCGGCCACTGCGGAAGCACCCTATGATGCCTGTGAACCAATTTATATATATATATACAGCCACATTGCACTGGAGAACTGTGGTAACTCTCCAGAAGTTACTGTAGGCCTCCCCAAAGCCATCCAGCGGAAGACAGGTGTGGCACAGTTAATGGGCATGGTGGCATGACTGTACAGCATCCAAATCTCCATGACAGTGTCCAAACACACGCCATATGTTTTCACAGATGTTGCCATGGTGATCTGGCCTGGCCAGTACAGGGCTTTTCCAGCATTTGAAGTGCAGATGGCTATTGCCACCCTACTATTTTACCTTACCTTACCTGATCGGTATGGTATCGTATGGTATGGTATACAAAATGAATTCATTTATTGCATAATAAATTGGGCAAGTGTTGCCTGGTTAATTAAAATCAAGCAGTAAGATTCTGTAATTTACAAGTTCTCAGAGTACTGCGGATATACAACTAGAATGTGTAAACAGATGAGGTCCGGGTGGTGTCAAGTTAAAGGTTGTTACATACCCTGAGACCTGCGGGTATAGGGCGGGATAGAAAAATAAATAATAGATAAATAAATAAATAGAGCTCAACTGCTATTTTGCTCATGCAGGTTGAACTTACATTGTGTGTTGGTATGGAAATATATTTCAGCCAGTGCTGCATCAGTCTTTCACTTTCTCTTTCTCACATGCAAGAGAAAACAGGTATTAGCTACTTCAATAAGTGACATTTAACAACTGCTGAATATTCTTCTGTAATATTTCCAGACCTAGCAGCTAGGTTTGCAAATACAGGTGAGATTCTTTTATTCTTGGTCATTTGTATGAAAGACAAGTTCTGCAAAGTTATGCTACAAGGTGCCAATTTACATGAGGATAGGATTGCTTTGGCGGTTTGACAAGAGCTGTGGCTCTTTTCTTGAATTCATGCTGCTGTTGAAATATCTTACTTAACAGGAGACCAATATTTGCACAGGTCAGCTACAGCGTACTTATGTTTAAGACCGATCAGTCCACAAAGTACATTTAGCTGACATACAAAATATTCAGTAGGAAAATCCCTGTTGAAAGCAGAGGGAATCTCCTATCTTTGAGTACTAACACAGCATGCAATGAGGAAATCTCAGATTCGTATGCCAGTGGGACAAATATATTGCACTATCTTTCTTGCTAGCTTCCTGTCTTAAGCTCACATTTATATCCAAGAGTGAAAATCCCAAATAGTGGATGGAAAATATTACTCTCAAAATAAAAGAGGCTAAAAAATAAGTTATTCTGAGGATGCATGATGGCTTATTAAACCTCCATCTAAACTTGGAGGACCAGCTACAGAGTAATTCGCACACCTAAGTTTCAGTTCAGCTTTAGTCTACTTTCAGAGTGAGAGAACACATTGATAAAGTGACAAGCTGTTTTCTTTTGGCATTATCTGACTCAGAAAATCTACTTTTGGATTTGGAAAGAAAGTGACTCATCACTTTGCCAATGTGTTCTCTCACTCTGAAAGTAGACCAAAGCTGGATTAAAACTCAGGTGTGAATGCAGCTGCAAAAAACAAAACAAAACAAAAAACAAACAAAAAACACACCATATCAGAAAAGGAACAGTTTTTGGTACGATTAAATTATAGAATACGCTATAAACGAGCTCATCACTTCACTATATAACAAATATATAGGAAGAAAGGAAAGATATTCATATTTAGAGGTATGGAAACCTTTATTTGATTTTTTGCAATCTAATTTAGTTGAGTACACCATATCTGAAATGGCCATAAAATTTTTGCTGGACTGAAAGCAAATAAAGAGAAGTTATGTCAAATGATATATGTATTCTGAACTAGTTATCAAAGATGTTTGACTTGCAAATATGTAAAGATGAATACATATGTAGACAATCTAAGTTTCAAGTCTTAAAAATCAATGTTGTTGGTTTATTATTTTTGAATATGGAAAAAAAATTGTATACACAATGTTATACTTCGTTTGCAAAATAAAATAAGAAAATAAGAAAAGGAACAGTTTTCGTTTCATGTTGTCTAACCTAGAAAGTTTCCTTTAAGCTAGATAATGTGGAAAGAAAATGGTTAGTCACTTTGGTTATGCATTTTTCTCACTCTTAAAGTGGATAAAATGGGGATTAAAACTACAGTGGACCGAGTGCATGTAGAAGTCTTGTATTTGAACCTGATGTGAGATCCTCAAAATCCTGACTAGGGACTTAACGTGCATTAGATCTGGATCAATGGATCCAGAGCTGGGATCTGGCCCACAAAAGCTTGGGCTACAAAACTTGCGTGAGCTTCACCAGTTCCTAGACTTGGGGGCGAGGATGTTGGTTTTCAGTGATGTGCTATGGCACACCACTGAAAAGCAGCCCCTCTTAATACCATATCATGGGGACCTCTCATCTGCATGCTTCCCGTGATCTGGAACAAGATCTTTAATCAGATTGTAGACTAGATTAAATAGGTCTACAATAGTTCCAGACCTCGTTCTGTCTTGTGCAGATGGAGCTGGACAAACAGGGGCAGAGCCTCTTTGATCCTCATTAACATACTAACAACAAGGCCCAGAATCTGGACTAGAGGATCCCAGATCCAGATCTACAGATAAGAGCAAAAAGAGCCTTGGATTTTTGGATAGCAAGCACACATCTTCACATGCAAACTATTTTTTCCTTGATTGTTTCTGAACTTTTCCACTAGCTTTTTGTGTGGGCTTCTTATAATTCTAATCCAAACATGAAATAGTTATGCTTGAAAGATTTTGTGGATTATATTTTTTAAAAATGGGATAAAGGATATCAAGAGAAATGAAACAACAGAAACCACATAGCATGGAGGCATCCAAGCCCAAGAGTGAAAAACAAAAACAAATTCCTGTCAGGAAGCAAGGCAACATGTTTTTGTTGAGTTTCAGAAATGCTCCTTTTTGCATCCAAAATGGAAATGACTGGGTTGGACTCTCTCACTATCAAAACTTTGTGTCTATGTGTTTGAACAAGCATTGAGAAGAAGTAATTCAGACTGTGCAAAACAGAAAAAGTTTCAACTGCCCTCTATGTACAAAGTCCAGTGGCATGGTGCCAGGTGAATTACCTCACTCCATCTCCTGAGATAGCAAGAAATGCATCTGCAGGCTTCATTTGAATAAGAGATTATGACTTCCAAAGGAACAAAAACCAGTGATCTACAAAATCCAGCAACATAATACTGCCCCATATATAGATTACTGGCAGACTTTTGAGGAGAATTTATTGGACTGCTTGCTGAATATTGATGCTGTCAGGGCATGAATTATATTGGAATTATTTTATCCACCTATTTTGACTATGATATATTGAAGTGGGTTTAATATCTGCAGCTGCACCAGAGGCACACATTTTTCCTATAATTTGTTCAGGTGAAAGGATTTTAAACTGCTGAGTGGTCAGATGAGACTGTTGATTTGTTTTAACTGTTCTGATTTCAAGCACTTCTGAGTTGGCATCTTTGCAGTTTTAGAGATTCTGAGGCCTTTCTGCACTTACCTTACATCCAGAACAGGATCTCTCTGGGTCTCTTTAGTGCTTCTCACCAGATGTGGTACACTCTATCCACCTAGGATGGAGCATAATCCAGATGAGGAGGCCTGTGATCTGGATTATGGTAGTCTTTGACATTGAGGTCTACTGGCATGCCAGCTTGAACATGCTTCCATTTTCAGAACTATCAGGGGACCTGTTTTTGGCCGTGTACCAAAGTGCATTGCTGAAATGGGTTCTCTGGGTACTCTGAGGCTAGGGACTTTAATTCTATCACAGCCCTTGAGGGCCAGTCCCAAAGCTCATGTAAGCTTCAGGACTGGTGTAGGAGTTGGTCTGGACCAATGTCATTTGAAATTCATGATGTTTTCTAGGAACTTTAATAAATAAATAATGAAAGCATTTATGAAAGTGTTATAGAGATTGACCTGTCAGCAGCTGATTCAAGCATTAGCTTTGCTCTTCAGTAACCCTTGGTTTGAAAGCTGTGCAAATGTTGTAGAGAGAGAATCTACAAGCTCTGGCTATGGCCTGAATGTGGGAAATGAAAGATAGAGAGGAGTCAAAAATGAAACCAAGACTGCGTACTTCCTGAACCGGTCAAATAGAAATATCACCAACAAAGACAGAAAGGGAGTATTGAAGGGAAGGCTTAGGAGGAAAAACAAGAAGATCCATCTTAAACATATTGAGCTTCATGTGCTGATGGCACATCCACTGTGAGATAGCAGTAAGACACGATGAAACTTGCTGTTCAAGCCCTGGAGAAAGGTCAAGGGTCGAAAGGTACAATTGAGTGTCATCGGCGTACAAGTGATAGGAGAAGCCAAAGGAGCTAATAAGTGATCCTAGGGACAAAGTGTAGACAGAGAACAGAAGTGGAAACAGGACAGAGTCCTGAGGAACACTAACAGAAAGGGGAACAGAAGATGACATCTGACCACCTGTGACCACAGCAAAGGATCTATCTGACAAATAAGATTTAAACCAGTCAAGGACAGTGTTTGAAAGAAAGAATGTTAACTAAAAAACAGTGATCCACGGTGTCAAAGGCCGCAGACAAACGAAGAAGAATAAGAACAAGGTAAAGGCCATTTGCCTTGGCCCATAAGAGATCATTAGAGATTCCATCTCTCTGGAATGCCACAGATGAAAACTGGACTGAAAAAGATCCAGAATAGAATTGGCTTTGAGAAACTCAAGACAGTGAATGTAAACAACATGTTCCAACACCTTGGAAAGAAAAGGAAGAAGAGAAATTGGACGATAGCTGGACAAAGAAGAAGGGTCAAGGGAAGAATTTATAATGTATAAAATCGGCCCACTCCCAGGACCTTCTCCAAAGACTTTCAGCTGCTCAAGAGCCAGGACCGTAGGAAGCGAACAGTGGGAGTAAGCCAGGGCTGAGGCCTCTTCGTAGAAGAAGACACACACAAGGAAACAGGAGCAAAGCTGTCAAGAGTAGAAGAAAGAGTAATATTGAGTAGGGACATCGCCGCATCAGCGGAGTCCCCAAAAAATAAAGAAGAGAGGGATGAATCCAAAGACTGACTAAGATGGTCACGATTAACAGACTGAAGATCATGAAAAAAGTGTTGGGTAGTATGACAAGGAGGTGAGGTGTAAGTAAGAGTAAAAGAAATTAAATGATGATCAGAGAGAGGAAATTCAGATGCCAGGTAGTCAGAGATGACACACTTGGCGGTAAGAACTAAATCAAGTGACCGAGAGAATGGGTTGAAGTATTGAAATGAAATTGGAGACTAAAAGAAGCTAAAAGAGAGCTAAAGCGAGAGGTTGAGGGCAATTAGGATTGTCGAGGTGGATGTTAAAATCACCTAGGATCAAGGTGGGGACTGGATCCGCCAAAAAGAATGTCAGCCAGGACTCAAAACCTGCAAAGAACTGGGTAGTGGGACTGGGCGAATGATAAATAACCGCCACCCGGAGCTGCACTGAGAAAAAGAGTTGGGTGGAGTGGGACTCAAGCGAGGAGAAACAATAACTGGGGGGAGGGGAGGGAGAAAATAACTTGAAAATGACAGGAGTTAGATAATAAGATACCAGCTCTGCCTCCTTGACCCTCTGGGAGGCTGGAGTGAGTGAAAGAAAGACCACTAAAAGAAAGCATAGCAGGAGTGGCAGTGTCATGGGCCAGGAGCCAGATTTCAGTGAGAGCAAGGAGATTGAGAGATCTAGATAAAAAGAGATTGTGGATTACTGTCGCTTTGGGAGCAATAGAACGACAGTTCCAGAGATAGCAAAAGAATGGGAGCTGGGAGATAGGAGATAGGAAAGGGTCGAATAGGGATCAGATTGGGAGAGATACATGGAGCCGTAGAGAGAAAGTATTTGACAAACCAGTAATAAGCAGAAAAAAGAAGAGCAAGAAGAGAACGATAAAAACAAACAGTGCTTAATAACATTGCGTAACCAGCAAGAGACAAAGGGGGACTAATAAATGAGAGGGTAACTATGAGAGCCTCAACCCAACGACCCAGCTGGAGAGGATGGTGGATGAAGGGCTGGAAAAGAGACCTCTGCTTGACATCAAGAAGTTGATCTAGGCACAGTCCTCTCGCTGCTGGTCAGGTGCTGCTCAAAGAGACCAAATGGTAGGGAGAGAGAGAAGAGGGAGGGTTCAGCTAACTGGCTCTCAGCTGAGTATTGTAATTGTTCAGAAAGGGGGAGGAGGTTCGTTGAAGAGTCAAAGTCAGGGAAGGGGCTCCAAGCCACACCCACTCACTGCCGGTTGGCTGATCCTCAAAAAGTCCCAGTAATAAGGGTAAAGAAGAGGGTTTGGCTATTAGCAGGGTCCTGGTGTTATTTCCAGAGGGAGGGAGGATGTTGGAGAGCCCTAGAAAACCAAGGCTCCAAACCACACTCAGTCGCTGCTGGTCTGCTGCTCTTCTATATTAGGGGAGAGTCACTGAGCTAAATGCTGTTGTTGTTCTCAGAGGGGAGGGTGGATAAAGAGCCCATATGAAACGAGAGGCTTCAAGCCACATCCACTCACCGATGATCTCCAAGTCTACCCAGTCACCAAGCCACACCCAGTCACGACCAAAGAGCTGCTCCTCCAAGAGTCCCAAAGTTAGGGGAGAGGGTCTCAACAAAGACCTGTAGTTGTCCTCAAAGGAGGGGGTGGTGGTTAGTGTTCTACTTCCTCTGCATTAAGATAAGCTCTGTGCAAGTAGAGCTCATCTGAAAGTAGTGCTCCTGCTGCTTCTGATCACCAATGTTGCCATCTGGAAACCTTTGTTCCCTGGCTGTGATGTTGATGGCTGGGAGTGGGGAGTTTCATCAAATACAGGAAGTGAGTCCATGGGCCATTTCCTTTGTGCACAAATGGGTTGCTCAGCCAGCCTATACAATTGAAAGACTATACAGGCCAGTGGTGTGGCAGTGGCAGGGCCATCAAGAATGGGATTAAGCACTGTAAAGCACTTACTATTGCTTTGCCTTTCAAACACTCTAAAGAGTACTTATGTCAGTGTGGTGGCTGAATAGGTGTGGGTTCCATGTAGATGCTAATACTTACCCAGCTTGTATTGTGAGGGATAGGGTTGTGCAAACCCTGCCCCCTTCTGGTTTATTCATGCCATAAAGGTACAACACAAATATTGCCTGTTTATGACTGATGCACAATTTTAAAAATTTGTTCCAGCAGTAAACCTTTCAGGCAATCTTTCAGGGTTACGAAAAATGCATTGGCTATTATTCTGACCAACTCCTATTAATTGTTTTGCAGAAATCAGAAATGGGAATTTAAAGGCCATCTTAGGCCTTTTCTTCAGCCTATCCCGATACAAGCAGCAGCAGCAGCAGCCTCAAAAACAGCATTCACAGTACCACCCACCCCAGCAACTTCCCTCATCACCCCAGCAAATAGGAACTCCAACCCACAGCCAGGCTGGACTGCCAGAACAGCAGCAGCAGCAACCACAACAGTCAGTCCCAACCTCACCTCAGACTCAGTGCCAACCAGCCCAGCAAACCTCAAACCTTCTGTTAAAAGCACAACCTGAAATGCAGTCCAGGTAGGTTTTTCTTTAACGCAGCATCTTTGTTTGGAAACCTTGGCATCTTGAAAGATATGTGGCAGATATGTCTCTTCATACCTGTGCATTAGGTAAAGGTGGAGCATCCTAGATAGTCAGAAACATGAAGTCAGATACACAAGCTCAGGATCTAAATTTAGACTTTCATTGTTTCTTCTTAAATTGCTAACTGTCCAGATATTGTTTTGCGAAAGACCTTTTCAGGAGTTCAGCATAAGTGGATGCAGATGACAATGAAGATGCATGCAGAGAGTTACTCCAGGCTCAGCATCCCTATGCTAACACAATAACTTTAATTTGAAAGGTCTGGGGAGACCTCTAAGTGTGACCATTAGCAAGGAGTTCTCTTCATTCCTTTTCACTTAATGGAACAATTTTGGGAGATGCACATAAGACAAACTTGTTGAGGAAAAACAGATAGATGCATTTCTTCTTCTTAAGTTTTCTTCCTACATATGCATGAATTTCCCAATGAGGTTTAACTGGATATACAGGCTTATCCACATAACTAGTCTTATGCTGAACTAATGTTTGGTGCTAGTGAACAATGAAAAGAGAGCCAGGATTGATAGGTGCTCTGCCCTGCATGCCTGGCTTTCCTACCACAAAGAGGTCATGGTGCGGAGCAGTGACCACAATGGATATTGAATGCAGAGCTCACCTTCTCCGTGCTGTGCTCTGTTTCTTCATGCTTTCTGGTATCATTCAACCAGGAGGGGATGGGACCATATCCCTGTTCCGATGCAGCTAGAAGGGGACATGTCCATGTTACACCTGTGAGTAACATCATCACACATGCAAGTCATGTCTGCCAAGGACATGACTTGCAAGTGTGACATTATTCTACTTCCTCCCATCTGCATGGCTTCTGGGAAACAGGAAGTAGTAATTGATGGCAAACAAAAAAAATTAGATGCTTTTTCAGTTCAGGGTTCTTATACTCACCTGCCTCTCATTTTTTCCCTAATTGCGGTTGAGAAATTGGGCTTACAGGATTAGACAGTCTCAGTCCTTGGTTCCCGTATGCCAATCTTCAATTTGCCAGAAGCCAACTCATGTGTGGGCATAATGTTACTTATCAGCTAAGAGAATGGGTGCAGAAACCTGAGGCCTGTAGTGCACGTGGGCCAAGTAACTTCAGGACACTATACCCATTCACACACAGGCATGCAGGAACGCGTTTACACACATTCCTGTGTGTCTGTGTGCAAATGGGGGCAGCGTCCTGAAGTTACTTAGCCGGGAAAGGCCGGCCAGGGGCAGGGACGCATCTCACAAGGCTGCCTGCCATTGAGTGCGAGCACCCAGGGGCGGGCAGCCCTGTCAGGCCCCTTCCCCCGCTTCTTGCTGGCTGTATAGGGCTCGATTGAGCCCTGTTCAGCTGGCACAAAGCCACCCAGGCACTCACCCACCCACCCCACGGCCCGGTGCCAGCTGCCTATGGGGCAGCGGCTGAGGAACCCCTTGGTTGGCCGAAGCGCTTCGTTTTGGTCAGCCAAGGCTCCCCCCGCCCAATTGTGACCCTCTGCAGGGTGTAGGCGCCTGGATCAAGGCGCCTAGGCCCCACAGATGCCCCCCCACCCTCCCGGGCCCAGGGATGCGCAATGCGCATGCAGACCTACCTCGTCGGTGTCCGGGGGGGGGGGTTCGCCTGCAGGGCCTAGGTGCCAGGTGCCTATGCCCCACAGAGGGTTGCGATGGGGCGGGGGGGGGAGCCTTGGCTGACCGGAACGAAGCGCTCCGGGTGACCAAGGGGTCCCTGAGCCCCTCACCCACAGCCAGCCCGAGATCGGCCTCCTCCCACCCCGAAAAGGGGTGAGAGGAAGCTGATCTTGGTGCCTCCCCAACTCTGGCAGCCACAATGGGGCTGCTGGGGCTGGAAAGGACCCACCTCCCCACACAAGAGGCCGTCACCTACCTTGCCGGGCTGCGGTGGCAATCACGCAGATCCGCAGACCCTGGTAGATGCCAGAGGGCGGCCCCCATCAGCTGTTCGGCCGATTTTCGGCCATTGCTGGTGGGGGGGGGTGGCGTGCCCACGGCTCTCAGGGAGGGAAGGATGTGCTCTACATCTCGAATGCATGGAGAGCAGTTGGAGGCGCGCTGGGGCAGCTTAGCCATCCCGGCAGTGCGTATGCTACGTCTCCAACTGCTCTCCATGCGTTCGAAAACTCCGTGTGCAAAAAGGCCTCTGTTCCAGATCTACATGATTCTAGATGGATTGCAGTAGTTATGTATAAATTCCAATGTCATTGGTTATTATTTGAGAGTTAGTTATGATAGTTTGCAGATGTATTTTTGTACAAATAAAATACTTTTTCCATAATTTTATATTTATTATTCGTTTGGTATAGCAATATCCTACAAAGGACAAAGATCTGGATCACTCAGAATCTTATTTAAAACTTTTATTCCTATTTCTTCTGTTTGTATGCAATTATTTAGTTCCTGGACTAATCAATATAATTCTTTGAAGGACATTTTGAAATTAAAATTACTGTAGGCTAGAAGAAAATGTTCTCAACTGATATCTTCCTCTTCCTTCTAATCTGCTGTTAGTTTTATTGGGAACTTGAGGAAGGCAAAACTAGTGTTCCTTTATTGTCATGATGTGATTGGATGAATTTGTCATGAACTTTATTCTTGCTAAAAGAGTTAAATGGTTCTCTACCAGTGCTGTGTTTCTGAGTCTATTCAGTAACATGCCCTTTGACTGCTTTAAGGCAAGTTGTTGACATTGTTAAAGGTGGCCTTTCTACCTCTCCTTTGTGTTTTTATGACATTCAGTAAAAGACAATGACTAATTATATTCAGAAATTATATATTTTTTTCCCTGAACATGGCCACGTCTCCATATACTACACAAGAAGTCCCTGGGGATGGGTACCTCACCTTGCCATGTTTGCAGGCCCTATCCCCGCAAAATATTTAAATTAAAGCATACCAAATTAAGCTATACATGGTGAAGGTGGAAGCATCATATACAATTTAAATGTGGCAATTATAAATGTTCCTCTCTAAATAAACAATACACAGTCTAAATTTTGAATGATTTCTACTTCATTGTAAAGTTGTTTGAAGAAATAATTCTTTTATGAGGTTCTTCATCTCTAAGGAAATGAAGTATGGTGTTCAGTTTAACAACACACAATAGGTTTAAATTTCATCTGGAATGTAGCTAATGCAGTATTCCCAACTTTCCATGTCAATATAAGCAGCAAAATGTGTTTGCTAATATAACATATTTGTGATAATTCAATTCTATACAAATTTACCACTTCAGAAATTGATACATAAAGAATGTAGTATTTTTGGTGAAGATTCATAAATGCAGTTAAGAGTTAGTCTAAAACAGATCCACCTCGTAGTTCCACTATCCTCCAAATTTCAAGGGGCAGTGGAAATGAGAGGGTCTTTTCTGAGGTAGTCCCCAGGCTTGGAATGGCCTCCCAGTGGAGGTATGCCAGAAACTGACATTATATGGTTTTCTGAGGAGAGAGGAAGGGTTGTGCTTTAAGTATGTTTTAGTTTTGTACTGATGTTGTCTTTTTATTGCAACATATTCTGGGACAGCTGTGTAATGGGTGAGATAGAAATACTAAGAATGAAAAAAATCTATTTGCTTTCTTTCTGTCTGTCTGTCTATCTTTCTCTATTTCTTGCTCTCTCTTTATTTTGCTGCTTTGAAATCTGCATCTTAATCAGAATCCTAACCTAAAATTCTGTTATGCTGGGGAGGGGGATTAATTTACTCTTCTAAAACACCCAGACTATTATCTTTCCAAAAATCTTTTGTCAGTGCAGCGTGTGAATGTTTCTTCTTTGCTCACTTACATCTTTCACTTTTTTCTTTTTTGTTGTACAGTGCATCACCCAGGGACTCATCTCAAAGCAAAATCATCCGATTCACTCTCGGTCAGAAAAAGACTTCTAGGTTAGCGTTTCTTCCTCTGATGCAAAGCATGGATAACCTTCCTTGCAGTAATTCCAGTTTGCATGTTCTGGGCTTTCCAGTGCTTACCTGTTAGCTTTTAAAGCAAAGTACAAAAAAAGGGGGGGGGGCTACTAATGTATTTATTATTTCTATTCAATTTGCCCTGTTCTGTAACCAAGGGTATTCTACAGCAGCGCCATATCCTGCACTGGCCCTTATTCTAGATTATATCAAGAGGTACTTGCCATCTCCATGCTAGTGCAGAATACGGTAACAGCAGGCCTCAGCATGCAGATGGGAGGTTCCTAATTTGAGATATAATCCGTGGTAAGGCCCAGTGCAGAAAAGGCCTTAGATTTTTTCCTGATAAGACAGTAATAGTCCCTTTCATGCATGAATTGCTTAAGGGGAATGACCTCAGAATGAAATTCAGTACTAATCCCATTTCCTGATAATTATGCAGTTGGGTTAATATCCAAATTAGCTATAATAAGTCATGAGCAATTTTTTTAAATATGAAAACTTCCACACAAATGGGGTATCTCTTCATGCAGAAGCCTCATGTGTGTAGGTGTTCCATCATTTCAAGAACCAGACCAACATGTCAATGCCTATGGGTAAATCCAGCTGCGGGCATGACCATAAAACAAAGAACACGGTGATACATCCTTTCATGGAACTTGTGTTTGAAAGGGACTCAGATGTCAGTACAACCAGGCATAGCTCAGGAATCAGGTCTGTGTGATGAGAGAAGCAAGAAGGTAGAATGAAAAATAAATGATGCTTGAATGGGAGGAGAACTGAGGGTGCCTGTTATGACACATCACAGCCCTGTGATTCCGATCTGCAACCTGAGTCTAGGTGTAATTACACTTCACCTTCCTCTCTCATTGCTCCCCATCACTTGTGTTTCTAAGCACCAATCTGAATTTTATTTTCCCCCCAATGGTAATAAAGAACAGTGCATATTATTGCTGTCAGGTGATGGAACACAGCAGCACAGATATACGTGTGGTCTTTACTCAGGATTCCTCAGTGCTCTGGAGTAAGAACATCTAATCTTCTTAGGAATGAATAATAGGGGTTTCAGTCCATTCATTTTCCACTGAGCCACAGCTTGACATGTATTCTAACCCCTACAAGCATCAAACCCCAGCATGTCAAAATGCTACTGTAATCTTCATTAATATCTGTGGCGTTTATCTCAGTTTTTGTATGATGAAATGCTCATTTTATTATGTTGTCCTGTATACTTCCTCCACACCTTTAGTTTACTGTATATCCAGAAGCACTGTTAATTTCCTCTCCCTTCTTCCTTTTTGTATGTGTACACACAAACTGCTACACACTAGTTTGTTATTCAGAGTTTTTCTCCTCCCCAGCATCTCCATTTTTGTAAAAGTTGTGATAGGTTTGAGTGAATTATCAGGTGACCCTATCATCAATTTTTCAGTCTTCTTTGTCCTCATTTCTTTCCCTGTTCTCTCCTGTTTTCTATCTTGTGTTTAGCTATTTTATTAATGTATAAGAATGTGAATTTGCCATATATTGTTATAAATAAATCCTGTTCTTACCTGCACCAGCATGTAAATCAGCAATGCTGTGGTCTGCTTTTACAGCTTTTGGCATGGGAAATTCAGGATTAATTTTGTGGGGGTTTTGTTCTTGTTTTTCAAAGATAATACTGCAGAAGTAATGAAAGACAAATTTGATTGATTATGGTGAAGGAGCAATATGCTTAACTCACCATGTGCCTTTCTTTTCCATCAATAACTTCTCCTGGAAAAAGGGACATGGAATATGTCCCCTCCATTATATGATTTATTGGCAGATTGGCTTCTCCATCATCCCCAAATCTGAACCATAGGGTATTTTCCCACTGTCACTAGAAGTACCCATTAAGTACCCATTAATGGGTACTAACTGGCATTTTGGAACCCGTTAATGGGTACTTAATGGGTACTTCTAGTGACGGTGGAAAAACACCCATAGACTGAAATAACATTTGATCTTTTTTCCACTTAAACTTTGGTTTCTGTTATCTTTCCAAAATGACCTGATTGATAGGAATAGCAGGATGGTTCAGAGCACAACTGAAATATTATATCATCTTAATCTATAACTTGAGAGATATCTTTGCTGTTGCTGGTCTCTCTCTGTTATTCTTCATTAACCTTTGCCAGTCATTATCTTCAGGAGCAGATCAATATACAGTAGCTAGCAAAAAAAGAAAAGAATGTTCAAATTTATTGAGCTTCTGTAGTGCCATGATTTGGGTGTTTATGACTATTTACTAACTACCCCTAAATATGATGAAACTGTCCATCATATCTGCATCTTTCTCATTATCAACATGTATTTTCTGCCCTGTGAAATGCTGAATGACAGGCTCAGCAAAGCCAAATAATATTTTGTCATGCTTATGTACTTATTCTTCCCTACCATATATATATGAGACTTGCCAACATTTTCACTTTGTGTTCTCATCCCTTAATGCCACAGCAGTCAGAGGAAACATACTGCATTTTCTGCTGCTTAGCCATGTATTTACTTATTTGCATGTTGTGATCAGAGACAGTAATGGCTAGTAGAGGTGAGTGCAACTAGAAGGCCCTTGTCTCACAGAAAGTCAGTTTGTGTGCTTCCTTTATAGTCCATGTTGCTCCAACAAGTCCTCCTTTGATCTGAGTCAGATCAAAGGAGGCTTTCCTAGTGCTCTGTGGACTACAAAGATGGCTCACAAATTGGCTTACAGCAGCAGGCATGTGTGTCACCCAGTACTGCTCAGAGACTGTCCAAATTTGAATTCCCTTAAAATGGATACTATATTATTTTCATACTTCATATCAGAAACAAAAATAGTAAAAGGATTTGCAGGGATCCTGGAAGCCACTGCTGCCCAGAAGGGTTTAAAACAATTTGAGACAATTTCTGTCCTGTCTCCCCCCCCCCCATATTCCAGGAATTGTAACTGTCTAGCTTTCAACTAGCATGGGTTCTGCATGAAAGTTCTTCCTTTGTCAGTGTTGGGTCTCTCACAAAGCATGAAAACTCAAAGACTGACTTACTGTTCCTCTCTTTCTTGCTGTGTTATTCTTCCACTGTAACCTTTCTATGGGCTGCTTCTATGTGCTTTTGTGATGACTGCCACATTCTTGTGATAATCTTGGTTACTTCTTCTTGGATGAAGCAGTTCTCAGCTTTGGTGGGCAGGGATAGTGAAAAGAATATGTTGAGTTGGAAATTCCCTTCCCAGCTCTTAAGTTATGAGTGCATGTGCATGTGTCTGCTAAGGCTCAAATTCTCATTCAGTTTTCTTCTTCCCCCTGATAAATTTGTGTCTCTGTTGGGGGGGCAGTGTTGTTAATTTGATTTTCTTCTCAGCCATAAAGGTGTCACTGAAGGGACAAAAGATCCATAATGTTATATATCAAATGGGAATTTTCTTACCAGGTAGATCCTGCCTAAGTTCCCACTAGCAACCAGTTTTATTTGTGATGACCCTGGAACAGGTGCACTTGGGGGGATTGTGTAAGCACTCAGGGCAGCTTTGTTTGCAGGTCTGAATAGTATCAGGATATGACAATGCTTGCAGACTCCGTTGATACTGTCTCAGCTGACAGAGATCTTAGAATTTCACTATAGGTAGCTATTTTATCGTGCACTAAAAACATGTATTAAAGCTGTTGAGAGATGATTGCCACTTTCACAAGACCAAATTATAGATAAAATGTATCCAGGTAAGCTACTTCTATGTTTATATTTTAGAATACAAAGAATCATGCAAAATTTTGTAGAAATATGCAATTTTTCCTCCCTCCCTTCCCCCTTTCAGTTTTTTACTACTCATTTTTTTCCCCATTCTGAGAATTTGACCAATGTTAAGCTCCTAACCATAAAGTAGCCATGCCAAGTAGCCATTGCATGGATCCATGGAGCTAAAATGTTTTTCATTGGGTTCTAGTTGTTAAGTAAGTGCCTTCCATGTTCTTATCCGATAATGACAAGTGCAAATTGAAAGTGCTTTTTATGGCGAGTAAAATCAATTAGACAATGGACATTGTCATTATCTGGAATGGAACGAGCACTGGAGGATGTTGACATTAATTAGATTTTACTTCCACTCATCCACACATCTAGATTTTTGATCCTTAGACATTCTTAATTATGTTTTATTCTTCTTTTTTTCCCTCTTCCTCTTCTTCTGATACCCTGGTTAATCAGTTTTCCAGAATTGTGGAAGTTCCGATAGAAACTTAGAATGGCTTACAGAATGGAATAAGCCTCTATTCTTTGCATGAACAAGTTGATTTCTCTACTGATGTGGTGGAAACACTGTGGAAGTGACTTCATACAAGCATGAGAACATACATGGACTTCGTCAGTGGGACTGATGCTCTTTGATTTGAGTCTATTTGTGCAGTTGGGGAAAAATATGTTTATTTCTTTTCCCCGTGAAACAGGCTTCCAGGACCTACCATGAGAGTTTCAGCTGCCGGCAGCGAAACAAAGAATCGTGGTTCAGTTAGTGCCAATAACCGGCGCAGCCAGAGCTTTAACAACTATGACAAATCCAAACCCACAAGCCCACCTTCACTTCTATCAAATAGCAATGAAAAAGGTATGTGGACTCAAACATTGCTTTTTCAGTAATGCATTTTTTATAAAAAAACAGAGTATTTGTCTCTTTTATAAAAAGATGGCAAATAACTAGGAGTCTGCACGAATTCAATTTTTGGGATTTGATTTGATTCTGATCTTTTAACTTTGAATTTAACCAAATTCAATTTGAATTAAGCAAATGCAAATCTATTTCTTCAAATTTTTCATTCGAATTTGCAATTACGAATGTCGACAAGATTCATAGATGCCCATGCGCATCTTTCCTCAGTACTTACACATCGTACACGCCTGTATGCATCCCATAGTTATCCCGTATGCAAACTGTTTTTGTCCCAAATGGATCCGTAAAAATGTGTATGGATGTGGGAAAGATGCAGATCTTCAAGTATGCATCATGTGCAAACCTGTACACATACGATTGTCCAAATAATTCAAATGAATAAATCCAAAAATTGAAACACAACTTAATAAATTCAAATTTAAGGACATTCTATTCAAATTTGAATGTCAAAATTTGGTCAATTCGATCAAATTTTGAATGCATTTGAATATTTGTGCTCATTCCTACAAATAACACAACAGAACATAGTCTGCTTCATGGTTTTTAACAATATGCACCTCTCTCTTCTGTTAAAATTAGTGCAGCTTTCAGTGTGTCTATACCTGCAGAGCTTATAAAAGTGTTCATATGCTGAATAACCTTCTATTGTAACAGGAGATTATTTTGAAGTGTGTTATATGTTAATGTTCTGGGGTGTTGTTTCTGTTTCTGCTAAATTTGTGTTTTTTTTTCACATCTCATATTTTTTACTTCATATATATTTGTTACCTATGTGGTGAATAACAGATTTGCAAATATAGTATTTGGAAGTTAAGAAAGAAGTAACTTGAACAGCCCAAAACTCTTGGTTCTGAATACAATGAGGAAGTTAATGGTTTGGTGTAGCTACTTGTTCATTGGGTCTTAATATCATTTTTGTAGTAACCAGTCCTGAGACATCTGGCTGTAGGACAGGATAGAAGTAAAAATAAAGGAATGCACAGAGTTGGTTGACAAGGAATTTTCTACAATTGTCTTCTTTCTCCCATTTAGAGCAGATCATGTACTCTGAGAGCACTTTGGGGAAGCATTTGCAAATATAAATTTAAAACAGCCTCAGGAGGAATTTGGAACTGCATCTATGGTCTGTGTCTAAAAATTATATTTTTAGAAAATGCAAAATTAGATGATTTTATGGATAACCAGCAGTACCCTATGGAGCTGCCCAAAAACAGCTTTGAGAAGTCAAAGGAATGCTTCCAGCTGGAGCTTTCCCCCACTTTCACTCACATGTACTTTGAATAACATATGGCGCTTATGGACAAAGAGGAAATTGGATTATGAGGACTCACAGTAGCCACTGGTATCAGGACATGGCATTATTTTGGCACCATAGCTCTGCCCATTGCAAATGGAGAGTTCCGAGGGGAGGGTGGCCTCTGCTATCTAACACTAACATGTGGATAAAGAGCCTGGATCCCTCCATGAGGCAGTTTTATGGTCCACATGACAACTACCTTTGCTTTAAGCAGAGGCTAATATTTTCCAAAGAGAGGTCTCCATAGACCCATGGACATCTCATTGAGGTCTGAAATGACTGTAGAAGAAGCATAAAGAAGGCTTTAAAACTTAAATTTAATCCTGATCCACTTTTGATTAACTCTTTTTCCATCAGCTCCCACGATGGTTCTAGAAATCCCATTTCTGGCAAGAGTAAAGGTTATTTGTGTGACAACCCTAGAAGAAGAATCTTAGGCTTCATCCATTAGTGCCTCTAATCTACATTAAAGGCCAAAAAATACACATTCAAAGTGCATTCTCTGGCATTTAATGTGGATTAGACTTGATATGGGAACAGTACTGTCCATGTGCTACCACCTCCAAGCTACTTTTGATCTGCTTTTTTAATGTGTGTGGATACAGCCTTATTTAGGGTCATGGATGCAAATTGTGTAACCTTTGTGTAGATGCCACTATCCTCCATGCAAGCACAGAGTGCAATTTCTATTTCTTCTTTCCTTCCTGTTCATCTTATCACACTTATTCAATTATGAATGGCAGAGTTCTCAACTTTATTTGAAAAACTCAAATAAAAAAAAGGTTTTCTGTTTAAAGTTGTCTGTGTCCTCCAAAGTAGATAGTCTCCATTTGTGCTCACCTTTCTCAAGGAGTAGAACACTCAGAAAGCCTCGGCTACAGCTTCTCTGGTCTTTTCAGTTGAAAAGCTGCAGCTGTTCTTCCTCAAGCCAGTGGTAAGTCACCTGAAGTTACCTACTATTGAGAGGCAACTTAAAGCAGACAATTTTGGAATAATGTATATGAAACTGCTAGGCATAAGACAGTTTCTGTGGAAAAGTAGCCTAATAAGGAAGACCAGTGGTTCTTCCACTTTTCTTAAAACAGGCTTACAGCATGAAGCCCAAACAAACTGCTGCAGGGAGTGCACTTTCACCACCATCTTTGGTTTTCCCTCAGCCCCTGATGCCCGATGTCAACTTCTCTTTGCCATACATAGCTGGTTACCTTAACCCAAATAAGATGCTTAGCAACTTGGAATCAATAGGGGATTCTGCACTTGTCTTTCTTTCTATTGGATGGGAAAAATGGAGAACAAACTAACGTGTACCAGCATTCACACTAAGGAATGCTTGTACACATTAGCCTAGCCCTTACTCACCCAGACGCTCACCTGGGTATGGTCACACGACCAATCCTCTGCAGAGCACCTCCATTTTGATTGCAGCATCTTGTGTGACTGCACGTGCGGTGGCACTGTCGGTATGGCAATGATGACACTCTGTGCACACGCAGTCATGTCTGGGGTCATTTGAAGTGCCAGCACACTTGCCCGGCACCTCATATGGCCCCCTTGCACCAGAAATAGTGTAGATGGTTGCCACATGGCACAACAGGTAAGGTTGCAGACATGAAAAGACAATTTTGTGCACCACAGCTAATATGCAATTAGTTCACATCTGGGCAGGCAGGAGGCTTCACCCATATCCAGAAATGCTATATATACCTCCTGTAAGTGCATATGAACCTGCCCAGATATTAACTAATTGCATACTAAGAGGCAAAATGTGAATTGGCCTAAGATTAGCTTTGGTCTGTATTATGTAGTTTTCTTGTATATTGTCCTTGCTTTGTTCTGCTATGTTAAAATCTGTAGTACCACAAGCTGTTTTTCTCCCCACATACTCCCCCCAAAAAATTCCAAATTTGGAATTGGCAATTTAAAATGCACAAAATAGCCAGTAAGGCTTCGTAGAGCACAAGGAAGGATAAATAAAAGTTTGGATAGTATAGTATGCGCAGTATGTATTATTTGAATCCAGCAGGCAGCTGCAACCATGAAATGTATATTCTTAGTTTATCATAATTGAAACAAATCTCTTTGTTGTTTGGTAAGTTTTATCATCAGCATATAGATACAGGCAGATTATTTCAGTGAATCTTATCACTATGGCATCCCTGTAATTTTACTTTGTTGTCCAAAACAAAGCATCAGTGCTGGGCAACTGAAAATAAATTACTAAGAAGAAACGTACTTTTGATTAACTGCAGTAGAAAATAATAACCAGCAGAGACATCCTCACTGCATTTGTATGATAAATAATCCTTATGCCTTCTACCCTCTTCTCTCTTTTGCCTTCTACAGCAAAGGAGAATAGTACCAAACCTACGTGATTTAAATTTAATTTCAAGGATCATTGCCTACAGACTTGATAACTTGAAACACATTGCAGCTTCATAAATGTTACATAAAAATGAAACATCTTTTCATGAATACTTAATACAGTGTTTTCCTAAGAGATAGTCTGTGTGTGTGTGGGGGTGCCCCCTCAAAATGATTATTTCATTCAAGTTTTTTTTCTTTTTTTTTTAAAAATCCCTATCTGAATACTAAGCCAGTATTTTTGAATATGCATTTGATCATATCTTCAAATACAGTCATCCCTTGTGGAACTCACCTTGGATAGTGCCCAGTCACTCTTGCATGACCAGTAAAATGTGCCTTCCCTTGCATAAGGTTGTACATTGTTTAGCAAAAGCATAAGTGACAGTGTAAAATAAGCAGACTGGAAGCACTTCCCCATACAGTTTGCGTAGTGTGATGCTTTCCTAGAATGGAACTGTTGCATTATATGGAGGATAACATGCTTGCTTGAGAAAAGCTATATTTATCAGAAAGAAAGTTAATCCAAGCTTTGTTTTTTCCAACCATGATATTAGTGGATTAAAAAAAAATCATTTTTTAAAAAAAACTTGTTTATCTAATTCTATTTTACTTGTTCATCACCTTCAGACTTTAATATAGAGTAGAATAAATAAATAATAAACAAATAAATAAATAAATTTTATTCCAGCTTACTGCATGCTACAATTTTTTAAAAATGCTGAAAACAACCTGAAAAGGACTAATACACAAACATATAACATTAAAACAAATGAAGAACAAACACCAAACCTAGTGTTACAAAGACTTATTCAGAAGTAAATCCAGTGTAATACCCAAGTACAACATTGGACTTCAGCTTGCCTTAGATGTGGTCCAAGAATGGGAACCTCCAATTGAACTGTTTCTCAACTTCTTGGTACAGTGCTAACACAGTTAACTGGCAAGAGGTACCTTTGTGTGTTTTTTCCTGTTCTTTCAAAGAGTGGGGTCTGCAGAGGAGTAAATAACTTATTGAGTACATAGAGTAAATATGGTGAGACAGATTCAGTTTGTAAGCATTCAGATAAAATTATAGAAGTTATAAAGCATGCAGGAACAACTGAAAGTCTGAAATGTTGCTGCCCTCTAGTGAAACACACTTCTGAATTTCTTCAATTTCAAACTTCAGACTGCCAGTATTACTACAAAATTCTTGGAGGAACTTTAATTTCCCTTTCCAATTTGTTTTTCTATATCATATTTCCAAAAAATATTGCTCAAGGCAGTTGACAACAAGCATTAAAAATATATACAAATAATACAGAATGCATTACAAAAGTGGATACAATATGTAACAATGGATTATAAAATTACACAAAACTGTTGGCGGAGGGCTGGGCAGAGGCAGCAAACACCAGTATTTTTCCTTCCTTTTAGGTCACAGATCAAGTTTTCACTTATCTCTGGACTGTTAAATATTCTTTTGTGAAGGCTGCACTTTGGTAAAATATACTCAGGCCGCATCCCCATTACAAGCTTATTTCGGTTTCAAACCGTTTTCAGTCCTCGCAGACCCCACGTCAGTTTGGCTTAACACGCTTTCCGCATGTTAAATCACCCCAAAGCGTTGTAAATGTTAACCCTCATTTCAACAGGTCTCACTCCGGATGGTGCGCTTGATACGTGTTACATTTTTTACTGTGGGGACCCTACAGTTTTAAGGGATGAGAATCCATGTTTAGGGTTTCCCTCTCCCAATAGCTTGCTTCCAAAGACAATGATTTCAGTGTAAAAATCCAACCTTCACAGCAGCTGCTACACTGTAGCAATCCAGGCACTTCACACCTGATAACAATGTTGCAATTTTGTGCAATTCTAGCTCTTTGGAGTTCTGACCTTTAAAGGGGAAATGAAAGCAGGGCAGGATCTGGGAGATGTGTGAATGTTTAAAGCCCCCTTGCTTGAGTTGCCGCTGCTGCTGTGTGCCCTGGGCAATGGGGAGAATCGCTGGCTGCCCGCTGCCGGTTTTCCTCCATCCAGGCAAGCGGCAGCCACCCAGTCAGGCTCGGCGAAGGGGTCCGCTATGGGTGGCGAGTTCATGCCAGGAGGAAGAGGGCAGGGCAGCCCGAAAAGCAGCTTTTAGAAAGTAGCTACTTGAGTCACGTACGCCATGTACGATCCTCAGAATCTGGATTGAACACGATTAAGGTGAAAGTAATGGGAACAGACAAATTCGCGTTTGCACCGGGTTCTATTATTTCGGTTTAGGGAAACTGGATTAAGCTTGTAATGGGGATGCGGCCTCAGATATTTCTTGGACAACTGGATCTTTAAAAAAATCTTATGGAACCAAATTACCAGTTTGTACTGTGAATGCTTGTAAGAAGAGTGGCGATGTTTTTCAAGGATAAAGGGTGGGATAAAAATTCAAACAAACAAACAAAACCACTCACACAATTAAAAGTTCATCTCCTTTGCAACCTGCCCTAATCTGTTCAAGAAAAAGTTTCCTAATTTGAATAGACTTCCACAGAAGGAATTCTACCTTTATTGTTCTGTGCTAGTTTAACCCCCACAAGGTGAGGATGGCTTTAGCATTGGAGTCCCAGAACCCCCTTTTGTCCAAGAACAAATCAAGTTATTGGCAGGTGATACCAATTTCCTTATGTTGTGTCTCACTGCCCGCCAATGCCTTGCTTGAAAATTAATGAGCAACTTCTATGCAAATGAATAGAAACTATGTATTTTTTATTATTTAAAATATACAGTACTTAATTCTTTTTATGGCACTTAGCAATCTGGGCTCTGCTATATAATGTGACTCCCTGCATTTCTGTTAATTTTTTAAAAGTATTATTTTAATAGTCAAACAACTGAACATAACTTTAATTACATTCTGAAGTTCTAGAGAAAATGATGAAGCATTCAAGCTTGTAATTTCTGATGTCACCCGCTTGCCTCTGTGTAATTAAAACCTTGTAATTCATATATGAATTGTCAGTGTCACTTAGTCATTGCTTATCTAAGTGAACCCCCTGTCTGGTTTTTATTTTACAAGAGAGCTTGTGAATAAACTGCAGTGCAAGAAACATCTGCCTCCTGGACAAGGTCATTGTGAAACTTTCCTTAATTACTTGAGACATTTCCTTGCAATCTAAACAAACACACACTATCTCTACAGAAATATCTTCATCCATTTTGTGCTTTGTTCTCCCTTAGGACAAATTTATCTCTGAGTTGCCATGCATTTCACATCCCTATGCATACTTTTTATTATGTCTTCTCACTCAGTTCTAATCATTGATCAGAGCTATATTGGTGTGAAACGTTGATGTTTCCTTTATATTATAAATTGTAGAACACAGCCTCCCCCTGTGTATCTGGATGAAAACTTAACAAAGGCTGCCTCTAGACACATGGTAAAAGCACAGCCTTTTTGGCTGTGTAATGGGAATGCCAGATATACCCTCGGCATTCTCAGTATAGTGTGCTTTAGCAAACTGAAAACCTGGTTTATCATTATTTCAGAGAATATTCCTGTAATAGTTTTTCTTTTTTGTTGACTGGCTAACAGCTTTTACAACTGGAGGGATTGAGGGTACTGGAAGCTTGCAAAACATGCACACATCCACACATGTGTGCACATGCATGCGTAAACCCAAAGGAAGGGAATAGATACTTGACTCATTTCCAGTAGTCCCAGCCTCTCTGACTACAGGAAGTCCAGCAATGCCATCAGGGGCAATTTTGCACTGAATCAACATGATGAATCAACGCAACTAGCACTCGTATTTGGAGTGCTAGCCAACTTTGGCCATCCCCCCCTCCCCCTGCAATTGAATACTTATCTTGATTTGACTGCAGGGCCGGTCCTCTTAAGGGTTCTGCCATTTTGGCTGTGGCACACTGCATGACTACACGTGCATTAGCACTATTGCCATGACAATGCTGATGCTCCGCGCAGTTGCCATCACATCAGAAGGGCTGCTGGCTTGCTTGTGTGGCAGTCTTGTTGACTTCCTCATCCAGGAGAGGTGTGAATGCTCCTCAGCTAGACGCAACAGGTAAGTGATTGGGGAAGGTTGGGGAGGCTGCCTAGTGTTCCCAGCCTAGTGCATGATTACGGAACTTCTGGGAAGGTAGGGGGCACCTGGAGCTGTAACAGCCTCTCAAGGTGTGGATGCTCTTCCCCAGAAGTTCCCTAATCGCACACTATGGGCTGTAGTGTGAATAGGGCCCAAGTTTCCTATGATATCTTTGCTTACCATGATGTCTGGCGAACAGTTACATGCCTGGAGTGATTGGGCTACCAGAAGCCAGTAAAGCACACACCTATGCACTCATACGAAGGAAGGGAGAGGGTGCTTTCACTGGCTTCCAGTAGTCCCGGTAGTTTTGACTGTGAAAGCTGTTTGCTCTGTGTTGAGGTAAGTGAGGAGCTGTTCCTGACAACTGGCAGGGAGTGGCAAGAAGGATATTGTGTAGATTCTGTATTGCCTTTTCTTTGTGGACTAACAAATTTCAGGAACCCCAAGCATAATAAGCCTTAGGATGACGTTACCACAAAATTAAGCCAGTGCAATGGTCTGAATCAGAATTTAAATATGTTGATTTGCTTCAGGCTTGAGAACTGGCCTGAATCCTGCAGATGGCAGTAGAAATCTGAAGAAATGCAGTGTAGCCCATGGGGATATTTTGGAGAAAAGCTGCATTGAAAGTTCTGCCTTCTCCAAACGTCTGCATGTTACTCTTGAGCAAGAAATCTTGCTTCAGAATAGTGAGGCTTTAGTTTCAGATTATCAATCCATTTTCTAACTATTCCAGCTGACTTACAGAGAAAGATAAAAAGAATATGGCAGCCATATTAATCAATATACAACAACTGATTTCAAGTAAATTTAAAGTGTGTGTGTGTGGTCACAGCTCCACTTACTGTTTCTAGGTATTGGTAGTGCTGGGGAAAGCTGTGGGCCATCTGTACAGAAGACCAGATCAACAGTGATCCACAGAATTTGACCACTGTGCACAGGCGGCCCACAGTGACGCAGTGGAACCAGATAGGATGCATGCTGTCATCTTCTGAGGTGCTCCTCATGCACTGAGCCTGGGGACACGAGCATCTGAGCCCAGATACTTCTGAAGTCCATATAGTGGATACGGGCAACACTAGAAGTTAGAGAAAGTGGTCTAAGGCTGAACAATTGAGTAACAGCCCACATGTGTACATAGGGAATCTTTCACAAGGGCACGTATTTTTTCAGCAAATAAAAATCTACGCATTTCAGCACAAGTTAAGGGTGCTTATTGGCTACATTTGAAATTAAGCACAGTTCATATACTGTAAAGTCTTTGTCTGGAATTGAAATTTTTATAACAAAGTATCTGAGTGAAACCAAGAAAAGCTTTGTGGTTCCGAGTTAATTGATATATCACTTTTTTTCTTTAAAGGAGTGTTTTCTTGTCCAACAGCTCAACTGGGGACTCAATTTCTCATGTGATAAGTTACAAGACTGTTTTTAAAAGTAATCGGACAACATTAAATTAAATAATACTAAACAACACAATGATATCTAAAAATATTTGGTTAAGAAATCCTACTTGAATAGGCAAGTTCACAGATTTTCCTTGGATCAGTCACTGCTTTTCATTAGCCAACCTCACCAGGCTTGTTGGGAATATAAAATGTAGAGAAATAGAATAATGTGTTGAAAGAGAGAGAAAGAAAGAAAGAAAGAAAGAAAGAAAGAAAGAAAGAAAGAAAGAAAGAAAGAAAGAAAGAAAGAAAGAAGTGAGCTGTAAAAGGAAAGCAAAATAGACCATCACTAGGCACGTGCAAACTTATAAAATGCCAATTTTATCTGTAATTAAATCAAATTGGCTGTGACTCATATCAAACCAAAGTGACCTGAGTTTGGCTCATTGAATTGGTTTAGCTGTAGGAAAAATATCAGGGGAGTCTGACAAACCGTAGCGGAGACACGAGGCTTCACTGAGCTGTTTTGAAGTCTACTAGGATCACTATTAATCATAGACCCTTTCTGCTCTGGTCCTTATTCCAAATTATATCCTGGAAGAGTGGCCCGTACATGCTGGTACATACTAGAGCAGTCCGTGTGCCTATGATAGTCTGTACTAGTATGAAGACCAGGCCCCTGTTCGAGGATACAATCCAGCATAAGGACCAGTTCAGAAATGGCTATAAAAGAAGTTGCCTGTGTTGTAGACTTCAGGATAGGGCAGTGAAGCTGCTGGCAATGCCTGGGAGCTTTGTTGAATGCTTTTTCCCCTGCACTTGTAGCTATTCTGATAACTCTCAAATATTTCTTAAATCTCTTCATAGTTAGTAGAAGTAGTATGAGAGATAGTAGTAGTTCTCATTGGAATTGAGACTTATTTTTATAGTTTGGTCCCTGAAACTATCTTCCATGACATTCTCAAGTCTCTGATGAAAACAATTGTGCTTTCTTTATTTCTTTAAAAAAGCATAAATAGGTCAGACAACAAAACTAGCTATAATAGAGGTTGGTCAATTATCCTCTAGAAATAATGTGGATTTAGGAAAGTTGAGAAAAGTTATATACTGTATAAATATATATCTTCTGGATGTGCTAATTGTAAGATTTTGTTTCATATGTACTTCTTTACTAATTGATATTTTAAAAGGTACATTAAATAAGAAATACTCTTAAGTAATCGCCTGATTCATTTTTCTTAAATAGTATTTTGGCATTCTTGTATGCTTAAATAAACTTGTTTCCGATATGATGGAAGCTTCTCCTTGTGAACAAAGATATCCCTATTAGTTTCTTTTGTCCATGCTACAAATTAATATGATTTACCAATGAGGCTTCTAGTGTGCTTTAATTGATCTTGAAAAGCCAGTGATCCTTTCTGGACAAACTGTCAGATCATCAGTAAAATTGATTTTTGACAGCGCCAGATTCAGTAGCCTTGAATCCAAGTGTGTTCACTGAACAAGGGAGGAGGAGACAAGGCATGAACGGAAATTTTTCGGCAACTGAAAAGGATTTACAAGAGTTTAACCAACTGTCACATCTGAACAGAAGAACTCTGACGTGGGGAGCATTTTAGTTGTCAGGGAACACGGCTATGTGTGTGTACAGAAGAAAACTAGCAGGAGCAATTAGAGGGTAAATATTTTGGCTCAGGCATAGTAAGTTTACCTATGTTCATGATAAAGAATTAAAAATAATCAAATTCCATACATTTGCAAAATGTTGGTGTTTGATATTTCTAGATTTGTATTAGACAGATTTTTAAATTTGCTGTTATAAAAATTTATCACATTTTCTATTTTTAATAACTAAAGGTTGCTTTTCTAAATAAAAGTATTGTGTTGCAAACAAATAAAAACTTAAGTGAACAAATGTCAGCTAAATTTAAAATTACTTTTGTGTTTTCATTCAAGTATATGGAGTTTAAAATTCAGGTGCCAATATTTATTCCTGGGTTTTGGTCTGGTCAGAGCATTTCTGCAGCAACACAGGGTGCATGCTGGCACTGGAAACCTACCAAAAAAAAAAAAGCTTTATGTGCCAAATAACTGTCTGAAGTTCTCCATTCCACTTGGATGCTAAGTAAGCCTTACATTATCATTTTCAGAAGTTGATATCATCCAGAGTGTGTAGAAGGATATAATCTTGAAGCTTATTGTTTCTAAATACAGTTTAGTTAATGTATTGCTGAAAATCAGTTTTAATAACCCACGAAGTCCATTCTTGGGAAATAGAAGGTATTGAGAAAACTATTTTTAAAAATGTATACATTTAAGCTCTGCCTATTATTAGATTATTCATGGAAATTTGGGATACAGGGATTAACTATTATTTTTAATGGCTACCTATATATTATGGCTTTCAAGATTTGGCTTCCTTAGGAGTAACCACCAATAAGCAAAATGAAACTTTCCTATAAGTAAATATTTTTAGAATTGTACTGTAAGTAACATTTTAGTCCCCTTGTCATTAAAAGGAATTTATTTGATCAAAGCCAATTTTTCTATAGCTTTTAGTAAGACTCTAATATTTCCTAGCTGGGAGGGGCTGCAGCTCAGTGGTAGAGCAAATTGCCTCAAAAGTAGACAAAGGCAAACCACTTCTGTATCTTTGCCAAGAAAACGGCATAGATCTGCCCAGGGAAGTCCCCACGCAGTCAACCAGGAATCGGCCAGGACTCAATGTTACCCAACAACAATAATATCTCTTAGGACAATTCTGCAGTATCTGGTTATATTGGATCAGCAGGTATATGAGGGTAATTTGATTTGTAAATAGATTGCTGAAGAAATTGGTTCAAAAGGTTGCAACCCCTGTTGCATGATACTAGGGTGCATCCAAACTCATTAATAGTGCGAAGCGGAATGCACAGTTACTGTGGGGCTGTCACACACCACGATCAACAGATCATAGCGGTGATGATTATCTTCTTCTAACTGCGAATTTACCTTAATGCAGGTAAGAGAAGACTCGCTCCACAGTGTAAGGTAAATTTGAATCTTCCCACCAGTTTGGACAGAATGGCAAGAAGAGCCAACAAGAGCAGGAAGGGCAGCTGTCCTCCCTGTTCTCACAGGCTCTTCTCGCCAGTCAGTCCGGGGACTGGCGGGAAAATTTGGTTTTTCTTCAAACTGCGCAGGAAGTGTAGGGAGTGCTCTTATATCAGCATTAAGTAAATTCACAATAGCATTGGAATAAGGTGTGACATCTTGATCTTGGCTTCACCTTCTGATGCGCAGTATTAAGAAGTCTGGATGCTCTCTTTATTAGTGTGTCTGAGGGAAAAGGTAAGCAGAGCTAGAAAAAAATGCTTTCTTGGATGAAAAGTGTTCCTTTCCAGTACTTTCAGCATCAATGGTGCTTACATTTTTTTTTCAATTTTCCATACAACTCCCAAAACAGGAAGGGAAAAGGTGCTCTCTTTTACCAAATTAAGTGAAATATTTCTCTGGCTAAAAAGACAACAGAAAGGAGCACTTTTTCCTTACCTGAATATGCAGAATGGAGAAAAGATCATCTACCTGCTGAAGATCTTGGTTTTGCCTTTGGCAGTTGGAACTGGACTGTATGGTCCCAAGTGCCCCTTCTGGCTTTCCTACCCCTAGGCAACCATAGTTCTTGTGTGTGACTCAGCTAGGGTGGGTATTGCCTGTGTCAGAGCTGAGCTTGTCAGAGGCTGTATTGGCCTGGGCAGCAAAGAGACCAAGTCAGAGAGGAGCCGTTATATGTGTTTCTCTTTGATAACTGCCAGCCTAAATATTTGGTTGCTTCTCAAAACCAGATTATTAGAACTGTCCAATAGCAAGACTGTGAAGGTGTGTGAGAGAGAGACAGAAAAGCAGTCAGATCTGCAGAATGCTGGCATGCTGACAGGCTGCTTATAGCACGAAACTGACAAATGACAGCCAGAAATGGCAAGTAACATAACTGAGGCCTTGATCTGTGCCAATGAGCACACACACACTTACAGTTGAGAAGTTGGAGAAGGGAGCCAGAGGCAAAGACAGTGGAAGTTACTATATTTTTATCCCTTTGAAAGAGGGGAAAATGGATCAGTAGGAATATTTTGATACATATCCACTGGGAGTAAAATAAACTTATGTCCCACAACCATTGAGCAGCTTGGATGTTAAGGATTAAAACTCTTAAGGCCATCCATCCATTTTTTCTCAATAGAAAAAGAGGAAATCAGGCACCATTCAGTAGGAATTATTTTGCTCGTGAGTGCTTCATGCAAAGGTACAAAATGAGAAAAGGGTTTCAGTATAAAGATTCAGGAGTGTAGATCCTTTCTGCCCTCTGCTAAGACTAAATTTATTTTAGTCTTAGACTCATATATACAAGTGTATATAGGCAAATGGTTATTGATGAATCTATTTCAAAGGCTATTTCTGCACTTCTATGTGGCAGCCAGCACCAGAGTGGGACAGATTGCTTTTGGCATGGATCTAGGCTGTCTGCTTTGAGATTGCTTATTCTGAGCCAGCTTCTGAAGCTTGGATCAAATGTTCCTGGCCTTTGGAGCTCCTGGGGTACCCATTTTGACAGAGTACCTTATTATGCTTCCAAAATGGGTCTACAATATATCAGACCACAGAGGCAAGTCATCTGCTTGCCTTCATGGTCTGGTATAATATCTCCTAGTAACATCTCCTCAAAAAAGTAGACCGGACCAGGACATAATTTAGGATGGCTTGATCCATTTTTTGCTCCATCCTGTGCAAACAGCACATACTGGGTGTGTGTTTCCCTTAAACAATACCAGCATTCAGAAGGGTGGCCCATAGACAGACAGAAGTGCAGAAATGACCAGCATTAATATAGGTATGATAATATCTCTATAAATGAATTGATTTTTTTGTATGGTAGTGGGAGGACTTTTTGATTTTCTGCATACTGAATGCCAGGTTTACTGATTGGACAAAAGCAGTCCAATATATACCATGAAACCCTGATATCTTGTACATAGTGCAAATGAAGTCCATTCCAGTGGATGAAAAATGCTAAATGTGAACTTCATCAATATGCTGCATAAACAATCTGCTTTGTTCAGTAACCTGCAGAATACAACTTTAACAATAAAGGCCCAACAAAATATTTGAGTGGTAGTTTGCTACCAGTGGTGGTAAATGTTCTCTGCTCATTCATCTCCAGAGAGTGTAGCAAGTGAAATGGAAATTTGATTTTTTTTTCTAATGTGTGTTCTGTTAATTTATATCGATACTGCCAGTTTTTCAATTTTCTTGCAGCCCTTGTAGTTTTGTTATTTCATGTAGCTTGCTAACCAAATCTAAAGAGCTCAGTTACATGCCTGAGTCACTCTTAACAACTTGTTTATATTGGGGATGTGCCATAGGGCACAGTAAATCCAAAGATCTGATGCAGTCAGAGGACAAGATACAAGTATGCAGTAAATCATGTTGTTTAATCTTGCATCTCTTTTACTAGGCTAAATTTGGCATTTCTTTTGGCATTTTGAAACAGGCCCAGGTTTCTTACTTAAACATAAAGAGGCCAAAGTTTCAATAGCAACTGAAATAGTAAGAACATTTGCCATACTTGGTATAAACTTGTAAGAATATTAGAGTGAAATAAAACTATATTTAAATATGTTTGTTCAACAAACTGACCATGGCCAAGAAACAGTGCGAGTGCAAATTTAACTCCATTTTGTCGACTATTAAATGGCTACAAAGCTTCAGAACAGGATCCCTAGGAGTTCACGAGTCATCCATTCAATCTACAAGTATAGACTACATGCTGCCATCACTATAGGAATAGATCCAAAGTATAGTTTTGCAAATCCCAATACAGACTTATTTAATGAACCACCAACATTCATAGGGTAATCCCATCCTTAACATATATGCTTCCAGTTCAGAAAAGTAGAGTTTGTAAATTACATGCTTTTTATGGAGGAGAGGAAGCCACAGCAGTACTTTTTAACTTTCAACCATTCCTCAAATTATACACCCACCATTGATGTATTTGTTTATTGTCATACCCAACGTAGGAGACAGTCGTTGTAGGATTTTTTTTTTGTTTCTTAAACCAAAGAATTATTAGTTAAAAAAAGAAGTTCTACACAAAAGTGCTGTGACTGAAAAAAGCCAGAATTATTCACTAACACAATTTACACCGCTCAAAAAAATTAAGGGAACACTTAAATCACACATTGGATCCCAATGAACCAAAGATTCAAGTTGAAAGTCTTCTCTAATAAAGTGTAATTCGTTAAGAACGAAATTGTGTATCAGGCTGCTTCTGCACAGGGGCAAAGAAATCCGGATCTCCTGCACGCGGATTTAGTAAAACCGGCTTCCAGCAGAACCGGTTTCACCAAATCCGGATCCCCGGTAGATCCGGATTTAGAGGGCAGATCCGCATCTAACAGATGCGGATCTACCCCTTGCCCCGTGCCTCCGCACACGCAGCATAGATCCAGATTGGAGGCGGGTACTGTGCGGACGCACAGCACCCGCCTCCCATCCATGCCCCTGGGCCTTCCCCCGGCCCACCATGATTGGCTTGCCAGAGCCAAGCCTGGGGAGGCGGGGGACCTCACTGCCACAGCTTGCCCTGGTTCCAGAAGCGGTGATCTGTGGCAGCGAGGTCCCCCGGCTTGCCGGGCTTGGCTCCGGCGAGCCAATCATGGCGGGCCGGGGGAGGGCCCAGGGTAGGAACACTTGTGCTGTGCGAACCCATCCTAAATGGATGCGGTTTCACAGCGCAAGACCACATAAAATGTGGTGTTCCAAAAACACCCATTAAGCACACATTAAGTCCGGATAGGTGTGGATGCACCCACCGGAAGTGTGCTACTTAGACCCCGCAAATGCGGACGCGCCGCCGAAATCCGCATTAAAAAGGGTATCGCTGTGCGGACACACCTCGCCGGAAGTGTACCAATCAGCTTCCCGTGTGCGGATGCACGCTTTGGAATGTGTGCTTAATGGGTGTTAAAGGGCCTGTGCGGAAGCACCCTCACTGATCAATGGAAACCAAAATCATCAACCAGTTGAAGACTGGATTCCAGATCATCCCGACAATCAAAATAAAAAAATGAAATCACAGTTAGAATCTGGGTGAATTTCATCACAGCTCATAATGTGTATGGCCTCCACATGCCTGTATGCACTTCTGACAACATCTGGGCATGCTCCAGGTGAGATGGCTGATGGTGTCTTGGTGGATCTCTTCTCAGACCTGCATTAGGGCATCAATGAGCTCCTAGACAGTCTGTGGTGCTACTTGGTTGAATTGGATGCACCGATATAGACTGTCTCAGAGATTCACAACTGGATTCAGGTCTGGGAAATGTGAGGGCCATTCAGTGGCATCAATGCTTTCATCATCCAGAAACTGCTTACAGACTTTGGCCACATGAGGCTGGGCATTATCCTGTACCAGGAAGGCCAGAGTCTACTGCACTAGGAAAGTTCTGACAATGGCTTTGAGGATTTCATTCCAGCGCCTAACAGCAGTCAGGGAGGTTTTTGTGACCATCCAAGGATATGTGTCCCCAGACCATTACTGACCTACCACCATACTGGTCATGCTGGATGATGTTACAGCACCATATCATGCACCACAGTGTGTCCAGACTCTTTCATATCTGTCACATGTGCTCAGTGTGAACCTGCTCTCATCTGTGAAGAGAACAGGGTGCCAGGGGTAAACCTGCCAATTCTGGTGTTCTCTGGTGAATGTCAGTTGAGCTGCATGGTGCCAAGCTATGAGCGCAGGTCCCAGTACAGGACATCAGGCCCTCGTGGAGTCTGTTTCTGGCAGTTTGGTTGCTGGAGGTTATTTTATAGGGCTCTGACGGTGCTCCTCCTATTCCTCCTCACCCAAAGAAGCAGATACCAGTCCTGATGCTAGGTTGATGCCACTCTATAACCCTGTCCAGCTCTCCTCATCTAATGGCCAGTGTCCTGGATTCTTGTCCATGCCCTTGAGACTGTACTGGGGAACAACAACAAACCTTCTTGTGATCGCATGTATGGATGTGTCATCCTTGAGGAGCTGGACTACCTGTGCAACCTGAATGGGTTGCAGGCATCACCTCATGCTACTAGTAGTGACAAGGACACTAGCAAAACACCAAACTAGAGAATAATCAGTCAGGAATGATAAGGAGATAGCATTGTCTATGGCTATCACCTGCAAAACCATTCCGTGTTTGGGGCTTGTCTTGCTGCTGCTGCCCCTCCACCTGTTGTCACTTTCATTTGTAGCTAAGCAGGTGAAATTGATTCACAATTGCTCATGCTTCCCAACTGATCAGATTGACATCCCTGAGGTTTAAGTGGCTTGAGGTTATACTGTGAAGCTTTTGTGTTCCCTTAATTTTTTTTAGCAGTGTATATTCTAATACAACTTGTGAAAATTTAGAGCATCATATTATTTTAGGAAAGCATAGAGGTACTTCAGCAGTCTATACCAAAGTTTTATCTTCAAGAAATATACACAGAGAGATGCAGTTTTTCAGGTGTGTGTATATACCTACACACATTAGAAAATATGACATTTATTTGCTGCTTAGACTTTATGAAAATATTTAAACCTTAATTCAGTGCCCGTATGCCATGCGATTTCAGAAATCTGACAGATTTGGCTTTCCTTTGCAACATCTGGTACTAGCTTCAAATACATTTTCCTCTTATAATTCTTTATTGTTGTGCCAAACAATCTATGGAAGGAAACATTTTAGCTTTAGCCAGACAAATGACCTCAATAGTGCCAGATGATTATACCATCCAACAAGTGCATTTCTGTCTCAGCTCTTGCAAACAAGGCAGGTAACTTAATAAGTGAATGCCAGTAAATACTTGTCTTTGAGATGTTGCAGGCATATTCTTCCAGTGCTAAACCTGAGGAATGTACAAGAACTGAACTGATAGTATTGGTTTCAGCTATAGGTATTGCCAAAGTGATGAGATGGAAAAAGAATACAAAGCTATTACACTTACTGTGGATAGGAATGGTGGTGCAAGTGAGTTTGTAATAAGTGTGGATCTTAAAAGAAACAATACTTCTTGATGTATTATAGAGCCAGTAAGGTCACAACAAGAGGTGTTGGACCTATATTTCCTTCATGGATTGCCAGGAATGAATATATTTCAGCATTACCTGCTTCTGACTAATGTTCTGCTGCTATATATGACACAAAAGATGTTCTTGCTCAAATACATTTTTTTCTGTTGCATGCAACTTATGGCATTCACATCTTTCAGTGTTTTAATACTATATTCCTAGATGAAAAACAGTGATGATATTACTCCAAAGTGAGACCCATTACATTTTTATCATTATATACAGAAACACAACAATATAAAACAACATTAAACATGTTTGCTTTAATATTTCATAATGCATCAGGATCTTCCCAAGATCCTATGTTGACGTTATGTACTGGTGGATAATGTGAACAGAACGCAGTATGGTGGCCTGTTGTAAGTGGCAGATGGTAACCTTGTCAATGTTACTCTGAGTGATAGGGAGTCCTCTATGTATTTTCATGAAAATGTCTCATCAAAGAAGCCCTGTGTCAGTTAATAGGCCTAGTCCTAGATAAGAGCCCCAGTGAAAAAACCTTCCAAGGAGATCTTTAGAGAGCTCTCCCATCTCCCATCTCAAGGATGCAAGCCAATATTTGTCACTGCAAATGACAGCAATTTAAGTGAAATAAGGAGTAGTAGAACTCAATCAGTTTTGCAAACAGTTTGTCTCTATTGTTGCTTAAGAATACAATAGTATAACTGCCTGTCTGGAGCTTTGTTTGCAACCAGTGAAGAACAGCCTTTAGACAAAGACAATAAAGAGTTCAAGTGTCTCACATCAAGGAGAGAAAAAACATGTCTGAATTATAGCTTTTGAGTTCCCCTTTCCCCAAAGAATTAGTTCTCACAGAATCTGCTTGATTTCGGCAAGAAATTCCATTTCTGTTGCATTTATATTCATACAAGCACAATCTTCTAGTATGCCCAGGACAGAAGACTCAGCGTTTTCCCACTTGTATTTTCTTAGCTGTATTTCAGATGGATTATTATGAGAAAAACAAAGATTCATGGGCTAAGTAAATACAGGTCTCCTATAATGAGACATTGGGGTGTTTTCCACTGACCTCCTTAACCCGGATCTAAGATGACCCGGATCTAAGGAATGGGTCCTTCAATTAATCCAGATTAAGGGAGATACCCGATAGAGTCCCCATGGGCGGTGCAGCACCCAATAGCAATGGGTGCTAGCCTGCCTGCAGTGGAAACACCAGAGCACCCATGTGGTGAATCTGGATCGACCCATGTGGGGCCCGCCATCACCCCAAGTTTTTTGGGGGACAGGGGGTGCGATCTCCATACACACTTCAAAGACTCTTCCAAGATTCTCTGGAGTGGCTCCAGAAAATCTCCGGAGTTTTGTCATAAGCTCCAGAGATTCTCCGGAGTGATCTGCTGCAAACTTCAAAGATTCTCTGGAGCCTTTGACAAATGTCCGTAGGATTGGCATTGCTTTGCTATTCTTCGGAGCCGGCTTTGGAGCCAGCTTCTGAGACTGTGCACAGGCTCCCCTCCATTCCCTCCTCCTCACTTCTGCCCCTCCCATCAGGCACAAATTATCCCTCCCAGACCTGTCTTTATATATGTGGCATGTAAGTGCCCATTTGTCACCTAATGCTCTGAGCAAAGGGCTGTGTTTGAGCATGGCAGGTGATGCAAGGGGTGTTGGACTTTGGTCCTGCCTACTTACATGCTTGCTCCTCCCTCCCTCCCTCTGTGCAGTGGCAGGAAGCAGCAGCAGCAGACCAAAACAAGAAAGCTCTTGGAGCTCCTGGCAGAGCTGGTAAGCGTCTTCCTGCCGGTCCTGGCAGCTCCTCTGCACAGGCCTTACCAAAATGCTGTGAATTATCATTTGAAAACAGGCATGAGAATAACAGCCACGAAAGAGCATTGAACTCATGCACAGCACTTGTATTATAACCATGGCACAGAATGTAAGCCAGTATGTAACTGAGAATGCTTTGTTTCCTTTTATATCTAGTTACGCTGTTACATTTTTTCCATTGTATGTTATTCTAGGTTTTGGTTTCCTGTGTATAGCAGTTTAAGACACTATTTACTTAGCTATGTAAAAAAACCCTGAAGTCCATGTACCCCTTTTTCTGTGCTCAGACTGAAATATTTTTTACTCCTTTTAGCAAGATTTTAGAGAAAGCTGTAAACAGAAGTGATTGGATTTTGTTTAGACTTATCTTGACAAATGAAGGGGAAGTGCATATTGTGTCCAGAAGTTATGATAGCACAAGTTCTCAAGCATTTTACAAACTTGTTAAAACAAATGCATCCTTCCAGTGCAAGCAGTTAGCTTGCAGTTGCGTCAGGCTCAAGACATTATGGGAGCTGGTGGAATCCAGTCTAACCTTCCTGCAGTGTGTGTTGGCATTCAGACTGCACCACCAACTTCTTTGTAACAGAAACATTGGAATTAAATAAACTTCAGGTCCTGCACTTGTCTTTGAAGAAACCAAGTGGAGTGGGTTTTTAGCTCTCTATATTTTGAATGTGAATATATTTCACTTGTTGTCAACTTAAGTCAGCACAGTCTTATGAGGCAGGGTGAGCCAAGTGAAACCTCAAGGAGGAAAGCAGACAGAAATTGAGATCATCACCAAATGTGTTTAGTGTCTCATGAAAGAAACCCTGTGCTATTGCAGATTAACATTCTTTAGTAAGTGAAGTACTTTAAGGCAGTATTCACACCTAAGTTGTAGTTCACTTTCAGACTGAGAGAGCACATCAGCAAAGTGAGTAGTGATTTTATTTCCACTTGTATCTAACCCAGAGGTGGATTTTCTGAGTTAGAGAATGCTGAATGAAAACAGCTGGACACTGGACATTTGTAAATGCAAATTCAAATTGAAAATTTAAAGATTCGAAAAGAATCAATTTTTCAGATATTCTATTTGAATTGAATCCCAAAAATTGCATTCATGCACACTCCTAATTGGAACTAGCCAATTAAATAAACTACTTGAAGGAGTGAATAGAGAGAGGATCAAGACATTATGTAGAAAATAGTTACATAAAATACTGAAGAAAAGCTTTGAGTCCTTTATTATAATGGTGTTCAAATAGCTGTTTGAAAACATTTGAAAAAGCAAATGAAACTTAAAAAGCCGAGGGTTTGTACACTTTTACTGAGTTTCCATAATGAAGGAGCCCTTAAGAGAACAGAAGAAAAGCCCTGCTGAGGGAGACTACAGCCCCTCTGCTCCAGCATCCAGTGACCCACCATTTGTTTCTGGTCATTCACAAACCGAAGATGGCAGCAAACTATTTACCTGCCCTTGACTCCCTACCAGTGGTCTTTAGAGGCATCCTCCCTCTTTTTCCAACCCAGAAGCTGTACCTAGGCATCTGTTCTAGAAGTCACTGAAACACCTGACTTCCGTGAATTCGTCTAATCCTTTCTTAAAGCCACCCCTACTAGTGGCCATTACCACTAGTTTGGCAGTGATTCAGAAATACAGATGAGTCAAAGGTGGAGTTACAGTCATTGATGGCTTCAGAGCTCAAGGAAAGGAAGAGTTCCACTTATCTGGATAAGGAGATATAGCTTTGTTACCTAAGATATACACTAGTAAGCATGTTCCAGATGATAGGTGCCACCACTGAGAAGGACTGGCTGTGCAAGATGAATTCATTAATTGGTAGTACACACATCATTGTAGTACCCTAGATGATCTCAGCAATTTCCCTGATTTGTAACAAAGAGAGAAATCTATTAACTACCTTGGTATCACGTTGTTTAGGGCTTTATATGTCAAGAGCAAAATTTTGAATCTTTCCTGAGAGTTAATTGGCAACCAGTGTACTTACTTAAGCACAGGTGTAGTGTGTGTGCAAGCCAACACTCCACTCAAGAGCCTGGGGGCCACATTTTTCACTACTTGAAGCTTCTGTACCAGGTGTAAGGATAATCCAAGACAGCACATTTTAGTTGTCAAATATGAGATTAACAGTGCATAGGAAACAATGCCAGGCTTCTTCTGTCCGGATAGGGGCATTGCTGGCACACCAATAAAAGCTGGTAATAACCATGGCAGTTACTTGAGCCTTCAATAATAGTGATGATTCCCCCATCTGTGCCCCTTGCTGCACAGGAAAATTCCTCAACTTCTAAGCTCAGGAGCTTCCTGCTCTGACATGTCAAGATACAGCCTCAGTGTATTGGCTTTTGTCAAACCCTTAACTGCATCCATGCACTGGCTCACAGGCTTTCCTGAGTTTGGAGTTATGGATCAATAGAGCTAAATATCATCTCTGTGCTAAGTATCATCTCTGTGTACTGAGGACACCTTATTCGCAAACCCATGATGACAGCTCCCAGTAGCATCACATACATATTACATAGAATTGATGATAGCATAGTACCCTGTGGTGTCCCACAAGTTACTCATCGTGGCACGGACGCATGGTCACTCACTTCTGTCATCTAAGATTATCCCCATAGATAGGAGTAGAGATGTGCACGAACAAAAAAATCATGTTTGATTTACAGTAGAAGCGAATGTCCAAAGATTTGTTTGTTCATTAGATCATTCATATTTGCAGCCAAACATTTTCACAGCTTTTCCTACCATTGAGAAAGCTTATTTTCATTAGTAAAACACTGTGAGAATGTGAACATTCAATTAGATGTTTGTATTCACAAGGTGGGAGCATTGTTTGATTTGTTTGAACGCCCGGACGTTCATCTGTACTTTTGATTTGATGCAAAAAAATTGTGAATTTGGACACTGATAGAATTTTCAGGCATGAATTTCTTCCTGCACATCCCTAGATAGGAGTCAAACCTCATCAACAGTGTGCCTTCCACCCCTAACCCATGGAAGCCATCTAGTAGGATTCTGTAGTTTAATAATATCAAAAGCTGCTAGAAAATGAAGCAAGATCAGCGGAGATGCACTAGGGCAGCCAAGGCTGATTCGATGCCCAGACAAGACCTGAACTCAGAAATGAGCGAGGAAATGGAGTTCTCATAGAATCATAGAATCATAGAATGGTAGAGTTGGAGGGGACCTCCTGGGTCATCGAGTCCAACCCCCTGCTCAAGGCAGGATCTCCTAAACCATCTCAGACAGATGGCCGTCCAGTCTCTGCTTGAAGACCTCCAACGAAGGGGAACCAACCACCTCCCGTGGCAGCCTGTTCCACTGGTTGATCACTCTTACTGTTAGAAATTTTTTCCTAACATCTAAACTAAATATTTTCCCCTGCAGTTTCACCCCATTGTTTCTAGTCCTTCCTTGAGAGAGTGAGAACAGGGCTGATCCCTCTGCCTTGTGACAACCCTTGAGGTATTTGTAGACAGCTATCATGTCTCCTCTCAGTCTTCTTTTTGTTAGACTAAACATTCCTAGTTCCTTAAGCCGTTCCTCATAGGACATGGTTTGCAGACCGTTCACCATCTTGGTAGCTCTCCTTTGAACCTGCTCCAGCTTGTCAGTGTCTTTTTTAAACTGGGGTGACCAGAACTGGACACAGTACTCCAGATGAGGTCTGACCAAGGTAGAGTAGAGGGGGATAATAACTTCATGTGATCTGGACTCTATGCTTCTCCTAATACACCCCAGGATTGCGTTTGCCTTTTTTGCAGCTGCCTCGCACTGTTGACTCATGTTCAGTTGATGATCTACCAGGACACCCAAGTCTTTTTCACATGTGCTGCTGCTCAGCCGAATTCCTCCCATTGTATATGTGCTTTTTTCATTTTTCTTGCCCAGGTGCAGAACCTTGCATTTTTCTTTGTTAAATACCATTTTATTAGTTGCAGCCCATTGTTCGAGTTTCTCTAAATCTTTTTGAATCCTCTCTCTCTCTTCTCTGGTGTTTGCAATCCCCCCTAGCTTTGTGTCATCAGCAAATTTGATCAGTTTCCCTTCAACTCCCTCGTCCAGATCGTTTATAAAAACATTAAACATAACTGGGCCCAGGACAGAACCTTGTGGTACTCCACTTGACACTTCCTTCCATTTGGATGTGCAGCCATTTAAAGCCACTCTTTGAGTACGATTACTAAGCCAGTTTTGAACCCACCTTATAGTTGCCTTGTCAAACCCATATTTGATCAATTTTTCAATGAGGATCGCATGAGATACTTTGTCAAATGCTTTGCTGAAATCAAGAAATACTATGTCTACTGCATTTCCTTGATCAACCCATTCAGTGATTTTGTCATAAAATGAAATCAAGTTAGTCTGACACGACTTGTTTGATACAAACCCATGTTGACTACTGTTAATTATTGAATTCCTATCCAAATGCTGACATATGTGTTGTTTAATAATTTGTTCGAGAATCTTTCCTGGTATTGAAGTCAGGCTAACAGGCCTGTAGTTCCCTGGGTCTACCTTCTTCCCTTTTTTGAAGATAGGAACAACGTTTGCCCTTCTCCAATCGTCTGGGACTTCTCCAAGAATGCCTGCCACTGTGCAGCCATGACTTTCACTAGCTTTGCCTGAAAAGGGGGTTATTTGTGGCTAAGCTATAGTTGGAATAGATGTTTATAGACCCTATCGTTGAAATAGACCCTATAGTTGAAATAATCCAGGGAGGAGTATTTCAAGCCC
Source organism: Aspidoscelis tigris stejnegeri (assembly GCA_023333525.1). Classification (NCBI taxonomy): domain Eukaryota; kingdom Metazoa; phylum Chordata; class Lepidosauria; order Squamata; family Teiidae; genus Aspidoscelis; species Aspidoscelis tigris. The sequence continues at coordinate 43,773,263 of JALMGA010000003.1, read as the reverse complement.
AGCAGACACCAGTTTTTTCTTGCAAAGATGCATTCACCACACTTTGAACCACTGAGTCTTCTGCATCATAGGAGTTCTGCAAGCTGAAACCTCATTCTGTAGACATTTTGCCACCAGGCTAGGTGACATCATCAGTGTGAATATTCATACTGGTGATCCCATCTAGCTTAGTGGCAAGATGTTTGCAGAACTCTTTTGATGCAGCACTCCAATTCTGAGCTACAAATATTCAGTACTTAATTTTACCCAGTTTTCCCTGATGACTAATTCTAAGAAGCCAAGACAAATGAAGGCTGTAGGCCAGCCAGCTGCAACCGTTTTGTCTTCATCATCAGATCTTAATAAATGAAAGCCAAATCAAAGCATTTAGGGCCACAGACGCCTAACTAGATGCTGCAGTGAAAGCAGCATGGTAGCTGCATCCTCAAAGTGCCCTGCAAATTAATTGCAATAATCTTACCCGTAAAATTACTCTTTTTAGAACAAAAAAGGGGGGAAATGCTACATGATTATTACTACATCAGTGCAACTAGAGTGACTTTTGCTCTGGATTCCAAGACTCTGACATTCCATGCTGACAGCCAAGTCCACACAGAACTGTGGCCTTAATCATGTTTTGTTTTCAGACAGACGTTGTATAGTTTTCCTGTTTTAAAAATGTATTAATGCTTTTTCAGACCTTAGTGTCTAACTACTTCTAATATTTGTACTGATTTCCTTATGATGCATTATGCTGAGTTACTGTTGATCTATGGAAAGAGAGAGTAAGACCTTTTCTGTGATTGCCTATGTTGGATTCTTCCCCTCCATGGCTTCAAGACTGGCCAGTAATGTCACCAAAATGCAACACTTATTTTCAGGTCACTTGGAACTTCCTCTGTCCTCTGTCAGTTCTGGAGAGTATAAATTATCCATTTGGATTATTTGCAGTTTTTAAAGCTGGTGTAGGCTCTGAGACACCACATAAAATGGGTGTTGCAGTGATGTTATAGTGCAATACATTGCCATAGGGCTTGGTGCCATCCTCAAGAGCTACAGAAACCATGGATCATAGGTGATCCTAGGGAGTCAGTCACTGTGAACCACTGATTGTGAGTGGCTGTTCTGAAACAGCCATTTCATTCTCCTGCTCTATTAGTTATATAATGCAGAGTGTCTATACAGGATCACTTGTCCTTTAAACTTTACAAAACATGTGCAAACAGATCCATTGAATAACTAAAGATTTTACCACAGCATGCATCTTACCTCACCTTGAAGTCTTGGAAGGGGTGCCCCTTCTATAGATGGAAAATCTGAAGACTGGCGGCAACTCATTGCTTCAGGTTTCATTAGGAGGGGACAGAGGAGAGAAATCTAGCCAATTGCAGCATGGAAACAAATGCTGCTGGCCAGTGACCAATCAGGCTCCCCGAAAATTGGTGAGCATTCATTGCAAGGGAGGTTTTGCCAGACTTCAAGGCAAGCAAATGAGGTAGGATTGGAATGCTTGGTGTTTTGTTTGTTTGTTTTTTACTTCAGAAGGTGTGCAAATGCCCCCTGCCTGTCCAGATGTTAACTAATTATAAACTAGCTGTGATGCACACAACTCAACCCTCCCCAATCCCGACCAATTCCTTACCTGACACGTCCAGCGGTGACCATCTGCACCTTTTCTGGTGCAATGAGGGCCATCTGAACTGCTATGTGAGCATTCTAGCAGCTCAAGTGACCCTTGATGTGACTGTGCATGTGCAGAGCGTCATCATTGCCATGACGACAGCAATTGCACAGGGTGCAATTGCACAGGGTGCCATGACCAAAAGGCTGGCATCCTGTGGAGGATCAGATGTGTAAATGGACACAGAGAAAATCATAATTCCATAGTAGCAGGTATTTTTGGAGAGCCATTTCCTGGCCCATTGCTGAATTTTGCCACCAGGCCAGGTGACATCATCAGTATGAATGTTCATACTGATGATGCTGTCTAGTTGATCCATGAAAGTATCTTTTTCCATCTAGTGACTGAGTGCAGTTTTATCCTAGCTGTAATTAAGACACAGGGTGCCTCCATAGATGGAGCAATTCTTTTTTTTTAAATATATTTTTTATTGATTTTAAAAGCAATATGACATTAAAAAAACCCAATTAAACAATATCTATCATACAATTTCTTGTATCTTCTCTTAGTGTGTATTGCTTTATTATTCTGTATGACTTCCCCTGTTTCTCCGACTTCCCTTCTTAATACCGCTTCCCTTCTTAAGCGGCATAGACGGAGCAATTCTGTGCTCCGCCATGTACAGCTTTTTTCAGCCCACAACAGTGATGAAGCATTTAGCAAAGTAAAAAGACAAAGATTTAACAGCATCATATTATTTTGCACTTATCTTAGAATGCTCCAGTGCTACTGTAGGTGACAGGTTGTCCTGTCTGGCGAACATGAAGCCACTGCAAAGGGGTGCTGCAGCTTCCGATCCTCCTGTCTGGCAGACCGGAAGCCTCTGTAAAGGGGCATCACAGCATAGCATATATCCGGAAGCCCCCTGTTCAATGACTCAATAAATCCAACTAAGCATTGTGGAGAACCCAGACTCGGATCTTTGCCCTCTTCTAATTCTGTGCTCTGCCTTCGAGTATGGGGCGGGATAGAAATGTAAATAAATAAATAAATAAATAAATAAATAAATAAATAAATAAATAAATAAATCCTTAAAAACAGTTTCCTCTTGGGGCAGGGTCTCCAGCAAAGACCATCCATTTTAATGATTTGTGGTTAACAATCTAGCACACTGGAAATGTTTCCATTATTGCCCTGCTTCCTATAAAAGAAGCACACAGCTCTGCTGCTTCAGTTGGGACACGATGGTGTGAAATGTCTCTTATTTTATTTCAAAAGGAATCTCATATAAAGCAAAATCTGCCTTCAGTAGGAAAGACGGGTGTGCTCAGATATGCAGAGTGATCTCCACTGGCTCATACAGTGCTTACCATAGCTGTATCTTCTGTGAACAGTCCAAAGTGAAGTGAATCAGTCCCTGGGCAGCTGCAACAGCTTGTGATTCACAGAACAGCATTCACAGTTCTCTTCCAAACTGCTGCAAATGTTTGCTCCCAGTCACTGTTTATTTTTAAGTTTTTTTAAAAAAAGTTTGAGAAGCTCTAAATGCCGTTTATTGCGGGAGAATGCAGGAGGGCAGGTAAAAGCCGTTAATCCTGAGCAAGCTGCTTGATAGGCTAACAGTTAGAGATGACAAAAGTTAATTGGAAACATGAGCAGTGTAACTGAAGACATACTTGCAGTAATTGGGATATAATGTCTCCAGAAGAGAAAGTTTTCAAGCAGTAACCTTAAAAAAAAAAGTGGTTCTCTGGAGGTGAGTAAGTAAGTATGATTGTTTTAAAGCATTTTCTTTTTTAAAAGTGTAAGGAAACATTTTTAATAAAGCTTGAGAGATTTGAGCTTTGACAAGGCAATATTTTGACTAGCTGTTCTTATTTCTGCAGGTTTTAATAAAGAGATACAAGTATATTTATGAATGCTTCTTGAATGAGTATACTTAGATCTGCATTTAGTTTTGTGGGTTTGAGTTTGCTTTACATTTTAACTGGAATTGGAAAGGAGTGTACTGTTGTCTGAAAGATCTTCTGATAAGCTGGAGGGGAGATCTGTTTTGTACACTCTTGTGACCAGGAATCAGGCAGCAGCAGGTCCAGTTTTGTTCATGTAAATCGTACTGTGTTGTTAGGCTGTTTTGATTTAATTTACTTTAAACTTTCTGGATAATATTCTCGCTGTTGTCTGACTGAGTAGCATTGCATGTATTCAACTGTGAATGCAGTTGCTGTGATATAGCATCGGAAACACATATTATTTGGTAAAACATAATGAAGAAATACTAGTGCCTAGCAGTAGAAAGCAGATGTTGCTGTCTGCACACTTTTGTTTTAAACACAAGAAGCTTTAACAGATTTATTCATTGGTGACTTAATCTACCTTTCCCTGTGGGATCAAAAATAAAATCTATCATAAGTGTCATGGCTAGTAATGCATGTAGTTGATTCCATCTCTTGCATCATATCTGTTTTGTTGTGGTGTCAAACCTTATTCATCATCATCAATTTGTGTACCACCTTTCCAAAATTTTATTTTTTGCCACTTTATAAATCTATGGTGAGGCCACATTTTGAATACTGTGTACAATTCTGGTCACCACACCTCAGAAAGGATATTGTGGAATTGTAAAAGGTGCAGAAAAGGGCAACCAGAATGACTAAGGGGCTGGAACACCTCCCTTACGAAATCAGACTGCAAAGTCTAGGCCCCTTCAGCCTGGAAAGATAGCATGATTGAAGTATATAAAATCATGGATGTTACAGAAAAGGTGGATAGAGAAAATTTATTTTCTTTATCACACAGCACTAGAACCAGGAAGCACCTATGAAGCTGATGGGCAGAAGAGTCAGATCAGATAAGGGGAAATATTGTTCACCCAGAGGGTCATCAGTCTATGGAATTTGCTGCAGTAGAGATCGTAACAGCAACCAGCCTAGATGGCTTTAAGAAAGGGTTAGACAAATCTAGTATCAAAGGCTACTAGAATGGATGCCTAGGTATATCTTCCAGGCTGGGGGAACAGGCAGGATGCATCTAAGGCCATTTACTGGTTTGTGAAAAGGTGAAGGTTTGCCCTTGTCTTCTGCCTGAGATACCCATGAGTGATTGGTGGGCCACTGTGTGGGACAGGATGCTGGACTAGATGGGCTGTGGCCTGATCCAGCAGGACTCTTCTTATGTTCTTATCCATTTCAAGATCAGCCAAAAGGAAGAAAAAGGTATAATAATCTTCCTGTTTGTTCTTTCTCCAGAACCAGCAGACAATTTAACCTCCCAGCCCACAGGAATGAATGAAAATGCACCATCTTCATCCCAGAGCAGCAGTAGCAACAATGCTACTAGTTGCAATAACTCTTCAGCCATCCCGCAGCCTAACTCCGCTGTTAAACCCTGGCGTAGTAAATCACTTAGTGCTAAGCACACAGCCACGTCTTCCATATTATCAGTGAAGCAGCAGGCCCAAGATCCTCCAAAACCCCCTCCAGAGATGGGCAAAGCGGCTCCCAATGGTCAGAAATCCATGCTTGAGAAACTAAAACTTTTTAACACAAAAGGTAGCTCTAAAGTGGGAGGGTCATCCCTTGAATGCCCAGGATCTCGGGACACAAGCTGTGAACGGCTGGAAGCTCTCCCTAGCTTTGAGGAAAGTGAAGAGTTGGATGCCGCCAACAGAAATGTGAACAACCCAGGGACAGCAACAAACAGCCCCAAAATTGCACTCAAGGGAATTGCACAAAGGACATTTAGTCGTGCACTGACAAACAAGAAGAGTTCCCCAAAGGGCAATGAAAAGGAGAAAGAAAAGCAGAAGGACAAAGAGAAGGAAAAAAACAAAGACATGGCAAAGAGAATATCTATCACTGAGAAAGCAGATGTCAAAGAAGACTTGAAAGAAGAACAGACGACACCAGCTGCCACAGAGATGCCAAAAAAGTCCTCCAAGATTGCAAGTTTTATCCCTAAAGGAGGAAAACTCAACAGTGCCAAGAAGGAGGCACCTGCCCCTTCTCACAGTGGTATACCAAAACCAGGGATGAAAAACACTGCAGGGAAATCCTCAAGTGCCCCAAGTTGTCCTGTAAAAGAAGGTGACAAAAGCCGCAGTGGGAAGGCTGCCCCGGGAGCTTCTCATCAGAAAGCCCAGCCAGACGCCAGGAATTCCAGCTCCACCTCAAGTTTAGCCTCCTCTGAAGGGAGAGGAATAGGAGGGGGGAGTGCCTTGAGTACTAGCAGCAGCAGCCAAGCAGTGAATGGGCCAACCAGTAGTACTACACAGACTACAGGAAGCAATACTGTGAGTGTTCAGCTACCTCAGCCCCAGCAGCAATACAGCCATCCAAATACTGCCACAGTAGCACCGTTCATGTACAGGTAGGGGCCCTTCTAAGCAGTCTAGCAGACTGGGCTTTTTTCAGACTGGTCAGATTTGCCTTTGGGATACTTTCACTCTCTCTCTCTCTTCCTTCCTTCCTTCCTTACTTTTTTTTAGTGTATCCCCTCCATCCCCCCAAAAGTAGTTGCTTGAGATGCAGCTCTCTTGGCAAGTCTTTGAGGTAGCAACAGAACCTGTGTGAAGAAGAAACTAAGCATTTTGGTTAGAAATATGCATATAAATATATAAATGTCTAACAGTGTAAATTTGCAGCATAATTGGTGGTTATACTCTGCAGTATGATTTGCTGATTATTGGTGGTTGTACTCTGGATTATAGTTTGGTGATGACACTAAATTATTCAGGATAATAAAAACTGAAAGAGATTGCAAAGAGCTCCAGAGGGATCTCTTGACATTGGGTGAGTGGGCAACCACGGGGCAAATGTGCTTCACTACTAGCAAGTACAATGCACATTGGGGCAAAGAACCCTAGTTATGTCTATAAACGTATGGGGACTGATTTTTCTGTGACACACCAGGAAAGAGATCTTGGGGGGGGGGGTAATTAGGAAGGGAATAGAATAGAAAACAAGTCAGCAAGTGTCATTTTGCCTCTTTATAAATCTATGGTGAGGCCATATTTGGAATATTTGTACAATTCTGGTCACCACACCTCAAAAAGGACTTTGTGGAGCTGGAAAAAGGGGGCAGAAAAGGGCAACCAAAATGATGAAGGGGCTGGAAAACCTCCATTACAAAATCAGGCTGCGACATCTAGACCTATTCATCATTTAAGAGGCGCCTGATTGAAGTATATAAAGTCATGCATGGTATTAAAATTATGCTGAATAATTATGCTGAATAAAAATTATTTTCTCTGTTGCACAACACCAAAACCAGGGGGCACTCTATGAAGCTGATGGGCAGCTGAGTTAGGACAAACTAGGGGAAGTATATTTTCAGCCATTTCGACATTCAGTATTTTTCCAATTTTATTATAACTAAAAAATTGAAGAAATAATTTGGCTTTATTCAGATGTGCTTTGCCTGCCATTCTCTTTCTACAGCATGCTCTTAAGGAGAAAAATGGAAGCTTTCATTTGCCATTTAATTATTCCTTGTTGAGATGTGCCCAAAGAAGAAACATGTATTTCCTTTGAGTATGGTTGATCAGTATACAGCTGATTTGTTTTAGAAATATGTGTTTAGGAGTAACCACAATCTTGAGTTTAGATGCCACCCTAAACTGTGGTTAATTGAAAATCAGAGGTTTCCAGTCTGCCCCTAGTGGTTGCTGCTGGTTCTGGAGCTCTTAGGTAGCTTCTAGGCCAATGTAGGCTGGCCTTTGTTGAATACTGCCATACTGTGAGCTTACATGAGCATGACTGAAGCTGTTGGCAAATACAGCAAAGCTATAAAATCAATTTTATTGCCCACAGTATATTAATTGACCTGTTCGGATCATCAGAATAATCATGAATACTAATACTAGAGTCTTTCATAGCATACAATACATGTCACAGGCATGTATAGTTTATATAAATTTAGTTTATATTTCATTAATCAATATTGACAGTGTGCTTATAGTAATCAATATAGACTGTTGGTCACCCGATTTAAAACTAAAGATATTGGAAAGCCCTCTCTCAAAGACTGCGAGACATATCTTTGACAGTTCAGTGCTTGCTTCCATTTCTAGGACACAGCTCAATGTGGGACTAATGAATTATGTAAGCTCAGTCTGCTAGTGTATCCTGGGGAGAGGACACAAAGCCGGATGGCAAGATGTACGTGTATTAAGTCTAGGATTCTTCCTGGTATATGAGTGACTCCTGTTTCCTTCTCTCCTTCTGCTTTTGCACTTAAGATCCCAGACAGACAATGAAGGGAATGTAACAGCTGAGCCCAGCACAGGAGGGGTGAACACAAGCATGGATTCTGCTCCTTACACAAAAACTGGACAGCCACTCCTGGAAGATCTTTCTGGTAAGGCCCAGCATCCATTCAGAGCATCAACTGTGTTAGTCAACTGGGATACAGAATATGCAGTGGCTACTGTAGCCTCTAAGTGCAGCTGGTGGGGTTAGTCTGTGGGTTGGTTGGCCTCTTTCCCATGATAGTTATACTTATTAATTTTTGTATGTTTTATTTTTAAAGGGAAACACTTTTCCAGGAATAGTCTGGATTTATTTATTTTTTTAGAAGCAGTCGTGAAAGTACCATTACTAGCAAGAAATAGAGGCTACTTTTCTCTGATTCTCTCTTTGTGAAGAATTTTTTTTGTTTCTTTCTTTGTGAAGAATCCAATCATCAAGTGACCACCAAATCTGTTTCCACAAGGCAGTTTCCACACAGCAAACATTAGAGGGTGCCACAGATGTGAGTCTTTGACCCAGATTGAGAGATCTAGGCCAAGACCAGAGTGGTTGCTGGCAGTACATGCAAGGGGCTGCTTGTTCTGTTGCACCCCTGTCCATCCCAACTTCCATTCCTGGTCTCTGAAACTGCTGACCAGATGTATTGTCACCAGGCACAGAAGGGAGCCCAGAAAAATGGCAGCTGCCTGGAACACTGGAGAGACTGATTTAAAGTGTTCTCCCCTCAGAGTGGGTTCCAATATGATTTTTGTGCTGGGATCCTCTCCAACATGCAGTGTTTAGCTCAAACATATCTCTTCACCCAGGCTTTTGATGTGTGTTGTCCTACAAGGGAAGGAGCAAGAAGAGTTATATTATGAATAACTTGTAGTTTGTTTATTGTTTACATATGCTTATTTGTTATGACCTGCCTTGAGATCTTTGATTGGACACGATGTAAATACTCATCAACAAACAGAGTTGCCTACTCTAGTGTGTGGCATGTGTCTACAGGACTGTGCAGAAGCTTCCTACCCCACCACAGTACCTCTGTGGGGTTGGCAGTTGTGGTTCAGGTCAGACTTAGTCAATAACTGTAAACTGATGACCCATTAGATCCACACACAAATGATTTAGTGAGATCCAAGAAATAGGGATGTCCTGGGGCATGCTTGGCTCAGTACCACCACCATCACCCCAAGCTTGGCAGTACTTGGAAAGAAGAAAGGAATGTCAGCGCTCTTCAGGTGCTTTTCTCTGGCACTTACCAGTTTGATGCACCGGGCATTCATAAACTACTGGCTTTCAGTAAATAACATGGCTTTGTTTTAAGAACTATTATTTGGTACAGTGGTAGTTCAGAGGTAGTTATTTGTGACTGAATTACCCAGCATGCCTCTGCTCAGCTGCATGAGTCACCATCAGAGTAGGTAATTCTGAGTGAAACTGAGGCTCCATTCAGCTTTAGCAAAGAGTTCACCACTTCCTATCATTGTTTGAAAAGGATTCATTTTTTAATTTACATACCTTGTGATTTTAATCTTATATAGTTCAGAGCCAAGTTGTTCCTCCAAGGAGCATTACTGCCTTTATTTCTGAACGAAGATATTTCTTATTTTTAAGAGTATATTAAATATTTAGAATTTTCAACATAAATACTTCACACTTCATCACATGATAACAATGTGAGAGATACGTGCAAAAATAGATATGTTGGCTAGACATTTAAACAACTACAAAAATTTCTCATAGCTTGCACCATTCAACTTTGTTCTTACATGGTAGTACCAGTGTTAAAAAGAAGACTAGGGGTAAGCTACCAGTTTAGCCCCTCCTCAGTTTTGAATGAATGTTTCAGAATTCTCTAGACAAATTTCAACTCAAATGTGAAATTTCTGTTTGAATAAAATTGTGTTGCATATGTTGCTGACTGTGTACAAAGGATGCTGAATCCATTGAGGTGAAGAACAAACCAACAAAAGTGAATTTGAGTGGATTCAAAATATTCACAGAATCATGAAATTCTAGTGGCAACATTCTACTTTCAAAGCGACAACCCCTTATTGGGGCCTGTTGCATGGGCCAAATGTGGCTATGCCTGCCTGAGACATTTTATGACTGTGAGGTGTGATCTATGACCACAAAGATGACCATTCACGAATCTGAGTAGTCGGCTGTTTCAGCTAGCTGCTTGTCATTTGTGCCAGGTGTCACACAATGCCTGATCTGGGACTGCAGGGAGAGGGCACTGTTGAGGCATGGCAAAAGTGTGAGATCCCACACTCTCCTGCAGTCTTTCCTCCTTATTCTTCCTGGGTGCAATAGACACAAATGTGATCCTCAAGTCCTGCATGCCTATTCCTGTAATCAGAAGAAGGCCATCTGATCATGGCCATAGTCACTATCACTTCCAAAATCGCTTTTGCTTTCTCATTGAAGGCACTAAACAGTCAATGCACTTGAAGGTATGAAATCTTCTGTTTATGTCTTTCACTTTAGTTTTTATGCTTGAGTATCTGTTTGATTCTCAATGTGTCTAGCTCTAACATTCAGTTAATTGGAAGCCACATAGATCTTATTTTGCAAATTATTGTACAGCAAATTATTGTACAGCAATAATTTTGACTGGTAGCAGTCAAAAACTTCTATGCATCCCTCTCTTTGTTCCTTTTTATTCTTTTAATGACCACTGAAGAATGGTGAGTAGGGCCTAGCCAAATGGCATAAACCTACAGGCAACAATCTCACCTGATAGAGCTGCCATATAATAATGCTTCTAAAATTTGAATTTTGCATTATCTGTTAGTATATTGGTTTTAGAATTTGATTTGGGTCATGGAAATAATTAAAACAACCTATTGGTTACTATTGCTTTTTAATCTCAATAGCTAAGTGATCCAGATAATGTGGGGGATAGCTTTTTCTTCTTTGCCCTCATGGTCAATCAGAAACAGCTTATTGAATCTTTAATCTCTAAGATCAGCCTTGTGAGACATACATTTTTCATATGAAGCGAGTCTTGAGTAATTCCTAATTATACAGAACTTGTACACACAGATCCACTTTTCCATAACGTATGAAAAAGGACTGGCAGTCTGGAGGCAGTGATAAATCAGATGAGGACTAATAAACTAAGGTTGAATTCTGGCAAAGCAGACACTATGGGTAAAGAGATTCCTTGGGAAATTTGTCTGTTTTAGATGGGATGGCACTCCCTTAGATTGAACAGGTATGTGGCCAGGGGTTATCCCTAGGTGGTTGTTAAGGAAGGTTCAGGTGACTTCTCTGGCTAGGTGTGCCTAATACCAGGATAACTTGGCCACAAATAAGTGACCTTTTCTGTTATAAATCTTAAATATTTTTTTGTGTTGCTTTTTTATCTATTCACTTACTTTATATAATGAAAAAACAGAATAATTATATAAGCAAAATAACACATAACAGCAATATTACAATATATTTCGTAAGAAAAACAAACCCCTCTGCAGTCAGTTAAAGAATATCTCAAGATATGTGCCAAATGTTAACTGATATAGCAACAAGTTTAAATGTTAAAGTCTAAAGTTTTTTTCATAAAATAAGGTAGATATGGGATGATATAGATCAGTTTGTAATTTGAATACTTAGCATCAAGTATTTAACAGCACAGTCTATTGGTAGCGTATTTATAATATTAACTAAAGAGGTTTAGATAGTTGTCCATATATAACTCCATGTTTGTAAGTTAGTCATTAAAGACCATTTAAGTGCATGCAGGTTTCTCCATAATGTTTTGCTGTATCTGTAGCCAGGCTTTCTCTGTTGAGCACTTCAACTTTTGTTGTTTGTCAAATGCTAATCTCTTCACTCATGCCTTTTGTGTGAATAGTTGGATTACTCATATTGTTTCCTCAGCCTACTCAGTGCTGCTTGCACGCTCCTCCTCACTGCTATATTAATGTGATCACAATGAATAATTTCCGTGGCCCTTTTTGCACTGGGCCTTATCCCAGGTTATATTGCTGAAGCCTGCTGTAGTCTGTACCAGCATGCAGATGGCAGGCCTCTGTTCTGAGTTATAATCTGGAATAAGGCCCAGTACAGACAGGGCCTGTATTGGTTGGTCTACCACATGTCTGAATGGCACTGCTCTACTGCCTAGCTTTTTTTAAAAAATAAATCAGGTAATTGTCTTTGGAGGGAGGCCTTTTTTCTTACTTGGTAATCTGTTCTAATACTGTGTCTAAAACTTAACTGTCTCTCATAGGGGAAGACCCAGAAGCCCGCCGATTGCGAACTGTCAAGAATATAGCTGATCTTCGACAAAATTTAGAGGAGACCATGTCTAGCTTGCGAGGAACCCAGGTCTCCCACAGGTGAGAGGAATAAATTGCTTCTGTGTTCATTCAGCAGTAGGGATGTGTGGGATTTTTTTTTTCATTTTTGATTCACAGCGAAACAAATGAATAGATCTGCTTTGAATGTAGTAGGATTTGAATCTTCAGCGAATGTTCTGCAAATGTTATTTGAATCTGATTTAAATCCCTGTTACCAGTTGCAATTCCTAATCTGCTCTGAATGCTTCAAACCCTCTCTGAATCCACTTTGAATCCACTCTAAATCCGCTTTAAATCTGCTCTGAATCTGCATTGCTGCATCCCCATGTTTGCAAATATAAGAAAGCTTTGAACAAATGCACAAAAGCATTTGCTTTGGATTTGAATGTCAGTCCTCAAATGTAGCCAATATTTCATTTGAATATGAATGTACAAATCTGTATAATAAATTCATATAAATTCTGAATGTGACAAATATTCGTGAAAATCCCTGTTCTGGAGAGTTGCATTTGTTTTCCTGGCTGTCTTTGATTATAGAGATGTTTGAAAAGCTATTGAGAATGCTTAATTGGACTGAGCATGCTTTTTTTTTTTTTGCTTTCCACATGCACCCTAAATTCTGATTTATTTTAGGGTATTGCTCAGATTAATGAATCACAGTTAGGATCTAACACAGAAGCTTAGTTCTTAAATAATGGTTATTCATAGAGAAATGCTTGTTGGGCTATGTTTGAATAGAGATGTGCAAAGGTTACCATTTAAAATGTTGCTTAGCTTTACTTATGAAAGACTTTGATGCATTTTAACTCAATCTATAATATTGTGTTTAACCAAGCAACTGAACTGCATGTGACCTGCTTGATAACTTGCATAACTTGAATTCCTGCCTAGCCTTTAGACAAACAAAGCCATCTAACACACACGTACAGTCCAGTACCATATAAGCGTGCACACTGTTTAGAACTATTACTAACATTTTCTTTTCTGTAATATAAAAAGTCTGTTAGTATCCTAAAGCACTGAATGATGCTGCCAATTTGAGGATTACAGCAGTCTTTTTTGAAAGGAATATATCATAGAAATGCAAACTTCAAGATCAGGGTCCAAGAAATGGTCCAAATTTAATGGAGTGGTTCAGTGTGATTGAGGGTAGTTACAGTGGGCTCATGAGTCTCGGTCAGTCCTATGGAACAGTCATTGTTGCAGTAGGCAATCTGAATAAACCTTTTTATGTGTCACAGAATACATAGAAACATAATTAGAAAACGAAAATAAAACGTAACAGAATGACGGCTACTGAAGTGGGAGGAAAGGAAAGATTTGGGTCGCTTTTGAACTTCCTTTCCCATCCCATGGACAGGACAGCTGTATTAGAAATGTTAGCAATAGCCTACCCTCCACGTGACTGATCATTTACCTGTTTTTTATGCATCTGATCCTCTACAGCAGTGGTTCTCAACCTTCCTAATGCCGCAACCCCTTAATGGAGTTCCTCATGTTGTGGACACCCCCAACCACAGGGGCGGAGCAGCTGGGAGGTGAGAGGGAAGGGAGGAGGGAGACTCGTCGCGACCCCTCGGAAAGGGTAGTTCGACCCCCAAAGGGGTCCCGACCCCCAGGTTGAGAACCACTGCTCTACAAGGTGCCGCCATCTTGACTGCAGCACCCTGCATGCCTGCGCACGTGCCAGCACTCTTGCTATGGCGATGTTGATGCTCTGTGCAAGCGTAGTCATGGCAGGGGTTCATGTGAGCTGCCAGCACGCTTACGCAGCACCTCAGATGACCTCCCCAGCCAGACATAGTGCCAATGGTTGCTGGCTGGATGCTTAAGGTAAACATATGGTCGGGAATGGGTTGGATTAGGTGTCTTGTGGTGCATGATGTCGTGCAGCACAGCTAGTTTATAATTAGTCAACATCTGGTCAGGCAGGGTGTGCTCGTAGGCTATAAGTGCCTCCTCTAAGTACAGATGCACCTGCCCAGATGTTGACTAATTGTAAACTATGGGCCGCAGTGCGAGAGCAGTAAAGGCACACAAACTTTGTTTGGAACCATTCAAAACCACTTCTGTGCTTTGTAGGAGAGGCTGTTCTTGGTACGGACCAGTCTTTATCAGGCTGTTGGTTGGCAATTGGACACTGGTCTGTCACTCACCCCTGTGATGAAGGGAGTAGTAACAGGTGCCAAATGGTATGCACCGACATTGCTAAACTGCAGCATGCCTGCGACTTCCTCCACAGGATTTAGTTGGGTATTGAGTATCATATAAATCCCACTTGTCCTCTGTGTGGATGCATCTCTAAGCTGTTTTGAATCCTGTTTTTTTCTCCTCTGTAAGGATGCATGTGGTTTCACCTTGTAGCAACCGTGCAACTTCTAAAAACTTTGTGGTTAAGAGTGTGAAAATTTCTGTTTCAAAATACTCCAAACAGTCCCTTAGTGACATAAAAAAAAACCCCACTGTATGTGAGAGCATACCTAATTACACTGGCAGTACAGTCCCATTGAGAACAGAATGCTGCCTTACTTCATATACTCAAGACATGTGACATACAAACCTCAGTCTTGTAAGAACATAAGAGGCTCCTGCTGGATCAGGTCACAGCCCATCTATTCCAGTACCCTGTCCCACCCAGTGGCTCACCAGTTGCTTATGGGCATATCAAGCCAAGGTCAAAACCTTCACCAGCTCTCTAATCCCAGCAATAGGCATTTAGACAATTTATTACCTCCCCATCCAGCCCGGTACTGCCTGCAAACACTTGTCAAGCACTTCAGCCAACTTTGAATGGCACAAAGAGATACAGCTGGGAGTCCCTTGCATATTGTTGGTACTTCACTCATATAGATATTAAAAAGCATGGGAGATTAGATCAACCACTGAGGAACCACTCTCTGGTACTGGCCTTGGAGATAGGAGGAGAACCATCACAATGCTCTTTAGCTTAGTCAGTAGTATGAAAAACTGCTGAGAGATTCAGGGGAACTGAAGCCAACTTGAAATGGGTCTAGGTAATCAGTTTCTTTAGAACATGCCTGCAGTTGAACAGCCATGAGCCTCTCCAATATCTTGCCCAAAAAATGAATGTTCACCACCAGGTGATAGTTGTTTAGATCTTCTGGATCCATGAATGACCTCTTGAGGAAGAGGAGCACCACTGCATTTTTCTCAAAGTGGAATTCACTACTCTCTGTAATCTGATCATATTTGCTGGTTAGCTTTTATCAGTTAAGAAGGGCAAGGTTCCCCATCCCTACAGAGAGGAGCTGCTACTGCAAGTTGAAATCTTACCAGTGTATGATCTGTCCCTTACAACGGACTTGCCACCAGCCCTCCTATCTGTGGACACAGATCTTATTGAACTTTAGAAACATATTCTGAAGCAGTTAGCGGCAGCTATAATTACTAGCTACTTGTTCAAAGGAAAAATATAACAGTCCCAACTCAGTCCTCTCAAAACCGATAGCATCACTGTGGTTGCCCATTCAAAGTGACATAGCTTTCATGCAATCTGTAAAGGAGGCCTTATTCATTGATTAACACAATGGGATCATATTGTACAATATGGGTTTAAAGTTGTTATCAATCCTACATTTGATGTTTATCTTCTTTTATTTGTAGCACATAAAAATAAATAAATCATTTACTTGCCAGAACAAAAAGTAAAGCAAGTTTTTCTTGAAATAAAATTTGGATGTTTAATAATTCTAACTTATTCTAATTTCTTTGAAGCACTTTGGAGACAACATTTGACACCAATGTCACCACGGAAGTAAGTGGTCGCAGCATTCTCAGTATGACAGGAAGGCCAACACCTTTCTCATGGAGACTTGGGCAGTCTAGTCCTCGTCTTCAGGCGGGTGATGCTCCATCAGTGGGCAACGGGTATCCTCCACGAGCGAATGCCAGCCGGTTCATCAATGCAGAATCAGGACGGTACATGTATTCAGCACCTTTGAGAAGGCAGTTGGCGTCTCGGGGAAGTAATGTTTGTCATGTGGAAATCTCAGACAAAGGAAATGATGAAATGGATTTGGAAGGCATCAGCGTGGATGCTACAGGTTACATGAGTGATGGAGATGTTCTGGGAAAAAACATAAGGACTGATGACATTACTAGTGGGTAAGTGCATTCATGTTTGCTGAAGTTAAAAGTTACATCTATATTTCCTCTTTTGGAGATGTTGTGAGACACTTTCTTGGGTTGTTCAAGTATTTATAACCCACATTTTGGTTGAAAGACCCAGAGCATATCAGAATATTCAATAACAACCATAGTTTTTTATAACAACTTTTAGACAGTATAGTTTTTTCCTCAAGAATATTCATGTGTTTATGTATGATTTCCCATTTTTTAACACAATGTAGCAAGATACAAATGCAAATTTGACTTGAATAGTAAGTTTCTTGTATTTCATTAATTTGTCTTCAAAATACTGGGGATGTTTGTCATTGTTTTTGAGATTTTATGACGGCCAAACTCCAAAATACAGTCGAACCTGTCCCTAAGTAGTAGTCAGAATCAGAAACCTACTGCACTCTTCTCTATCCCCACAAGGGGGCCACATTCCATCCATTGACCATTAAGTACCCATTAATGGATACTAAATGACATTAAGTACCTATTAATGGGTACTTAATGGGTACTTCTAGTGACAGTGGAAAAACACCCCAAAACAACATTTGTGGTCTCTTTTCAAGCCTCTTTTAAAACCAGACATTCTCTGATTACTACAGAGGTACTCACTGAGTGTCAGGAACAAATAGCCCATTTTCTCAAATTAATATTAAGACAACAGTATGGAGGAAGACTAAATTCAAGATGATGGAACAGTGAGAAGCTGAATATCGCTCTAAACCGGCATTAATAAGTTTATCATTAGCTTCCCTTTCTGTATCTTGCAACAAATGGTAGAGGTTGAAGTAATGAATCTTCGCTGGCAGAGCTGAAGCAATTAAATAGAGTAATATGGAGGCAGGACGTGTAATATGGTTCTGTTTTGTTATGAAATGCTGTTTTCTTGCAAAGTTTATAAGGTCCAGCTGCTATTTTCCAATTATTGCAGCTGAATATGAATGGATAACAGACATGCTGCTATGCTGCTGAAATCAGTTATTAATTATACACAATCTTGAAGAAATTTAAGTAAAAAGTTTTACCACTTTTAGTGAGTTTTTCAATGATTTGTAGGATCAAGAAAGCTCCAGAAGACCATCTGATCTTAAAACTGGAACCTCTATGGACTAAAAATTATCCATATCACCTGTTTCTTGTGGGAAATGAATACTCACTTTGTTTCTGTCATTCCAAACACAATGAGATCAGTTCATTGGGAGGTTCACAAAGCTGAGAACAGGTGCAGTTTTTTTATAAGTTTGAATTTTTTTGTTTTATAATTTTCTTAAATTTGAATTGTGTATTTATATTTCAAAATAACTTGCTCTGGAGGCATTTAGAGCAAGAAATGGATGCAATAACTGGCATATATATTATTAAATAAACTTGTTTACATGCCTCAAATAAATCACCCAAGCTTCAAAAAGAAAAAAAAAACGCAGAATTCAAGCCAGTCATAATGTTCCCTCCAAATGCCACACAAATGGTAATGTACACTAGGATCATATAGTTTCATTTATGATTACCATATAGGAAAGACTTCAAATAGAAAGAACTCAATGCACAAAGTTGTGATGCACAAAGCTCTGTAAATTATCCAGCTGTTATGTATCTTGGACACAGTTTGACACAACTAGCACTAGGTATGGCAGTTTCAAAGCATATTGTAGGGAGGACCAACTTATAAAAGATACCACTGTGCAATCTGAGATAAGCTCAGAAACAACCCAATTAAATTTATTGGGGTATACACGTCATAGGATTGTCTACATAAGAAACTTTTACCTACAGGATAGTGCTTGGTGCTCTATCAAAAACTATTACCACCCTGTTTCATGTTTTCACAAGCATTGCTATTGTTTTGCAATGTTTCTTATGTTAATATTTACACAATCAATTATCTTTAGTCAGAAATATGCTTGGAATGCTTTTTTGTGAGGTTTTTTAAATCTTTTCATTCAGGGAATGTCATAAATGGAAAATAATATTCCTCTATATTCAGACAGGAATTGGATCTTAATGCAGACTATAAACATAATTTCTGTTAATGGGATTATTTAGGTAGGGGTGAGATGGAATTAATGCTATTCCTCCCCTTGTGTGTTTGACAATTTGGAAGGAGGAGGAGGGGAAGTGAATAAAAGTTACAAAAATATTACATTTATATCTTGCCTTTTGTTCTGGTTGGCATACACAATTCTCTACCTCCTATTTTATCCCCACAGCAACCCTATGAGGTATGTCAGACTAAGGTGAGGTGACTTAGCTTAAAGCCAGTAAGTTTCTTAGCTGGAGAGTTGACCCTCAGTTTTACAGATCTCATATACTCTAGCCTCTATGCTATCTTTTTGTACTTTCTAGGACTCATGTACATCTCCTTTGAGTATGTGGAGTCAAGATAATTAGGAGGTCTGATGAGCATTATGTTATGATTCATTATCATCTGATCTCTTTTGATCAAAATATCTATCTTTTAAAAAAGACAGCTTTGCTTAGGTACTGGTAGTGTTAGATCTACAGTAGAAACATTGGTTTCTTGTTTGTTTGTACCCCCATCTAGTGGTGGATGATTTCTTCAGTAAATTTGCATTGACAGGAAGCATAAGCTTATCACAGGAACACATGACTGCAAAAGAGCATAGAGGTTCTCCTGCTTTTGAACATCTCCTGGGTTCCAGGCTATACACTGTCTTTTTAAAATGATTTGCTCACCTGCAGTTTTTAATCAGAAACAAAATTATAGGCCCTATTATAAGCACAATTATAAATCTGACATGGCTACATCATCCTAATGTACTTCTGAGTGTAAGTAGCTGTGTATATATTTCTGAAAGCACAAACTACATGTTATGTGCTTCTCCGGATATAGCTAAGGTCACATTGCACAAAACATATAGTAGTCCTTGGTTTCTCCTGACATCTGGCACTCTAGCAAACAATTCTGTAGATAGGCATTTCTGCCTATGAGATGGAAAGGTGTTAGTTCTTTGTGCGTTATTTCTGTTCAAGATATTAAATTTTCAGTAAATAATACTCTGTAGGTATTCCATATGGTAATGAAAGGTTTTATGCGTTAAACATTAACACAAACAAAGAAATCACTATGCTCAGCATCTGGACTTCCTTGCTGTTTCGACCAAAGGTCTGTCTAGTCTAGCATTCAGTGTTCCCCAATCACCTGCCAAGCTGAACTCCCTCTCTGCCTTTACAAATCATAGAAGGGCACTTTTTTGCTACTCCTATCTTCTGGCAAGTCTGCTTGATAAACAGAATCTGAAAATTATTGGCATTCAGGGATAAACAAATGACACACTTGCTTAGAGAGACTTGAATCAAGATAATGCAGGGGAATAGAGAAACTTGATCTTTACAGTGTTGATTTTGGACTTTATAATCAGAGTACATGGCAAAGTATTAACATCTGCCCCAAAGGACATCAGCATTCCAGCCCTGCATTGCAATGACAGTATAGGATGAAGCTGAGAAAGTCTGTTCTGAAATATAATTTCTTCTGCCTTTGGGGAAAGGGTGTTGCCTTACTAAACAGTCCAGGCACCTCACAGTGCTGGATGAGGGTTACCTACAGCACAAACAGATGTTTTCCATAACCTTAGTTTTATAAATCTTGCTTATAGATATCCTTAATTCAGAAGAGGAAATGAGGAGGTCATATTTCTGTTGTGTAAAGTGGAAGAGAGAACCCCTAAGGTGCTATGAAGAATAGAATGATAATTTATTCTTAAACATTGCTCAATATGTTTTAGCAATACTAATGTAAGTATAAAGATATATAAGATGCATTATTGTGATTCAATTCTCTCTAAGCTGTTCAAAGTTATCTGTGCTGTACCTAAAAATAGAACAACGAATAAATAGCACATCTCTGAGTACTAAATTCTATGAACAAATGAAATGAAACTCTAACGCCTTGTTCAGGATTACTAAAAAACATTTGGTTGTCCATTGCTAGAAGTATCAGGCTGATGTAAACTGGTATGATGAAGACCTTAGGGATCATCCATTCTCTCCGGCCCGTCAATTGGTGTACAGTGGGTTATTCCTGCTCCGCTAACCCTCCACGACCGCTAGATGGCGCAGGTTTTTGCCCCTTTATATAGCCCTGCACCATCATCTGTTTCCCAGTATCACCTGGAGCGAACGACGCTTCACCAGAACTAGTCTGTAACACAAAACAACAACATTAGTCTTCCTGGGAGGGCCCAATTGACGGGCCGGAGAGAATGGATGATCCCTAAGGTCTTCATCATACCATTCTCCAACCGGCCCTTACAATTGGTGTACAGTGGGATATACCCAAGCAACCCCACCGGGCAGGAATAAGACTCCTCCCAAACCAAACCACCGTTCCAGGGGCCCCATATCCTACCACCTCTGGAACCATGGGAGCGAGAACCTGGCGGCCAAACTGTGCATCTGCCGCCCAGGCAGAGTCCAGCCGGTAGTGCCTCGCAACTGTTGACGGAGAGCTCCTTGCCACTGCCGGACAGATTTCTTCCAACGAGGCCTCCCAACCAAGCACCGTACTCACTGCCTGGGAACCTGTAGAATGTGCCAATACATGTCCCGGCATCTCTTTCCCCTCCAGCTGATACCAGAGGAGAACACAAGCCCGCACCCAAGCCGCCAAAACCTTAGCCGAAGCCTTGGTCCCTTTTTTTGCTTGGTGCACAGCAAACCAACATACTCGGGGGACTTCCTCTAGGATGAAGTCCGCTCCAAATACACTCTCACCACTCTGCAGGCATCCACATCAGGCCAATCCCAACCGGTCTCCACCAGAGATGAGTTGTCCAAGGCTGGCAGATGAATCTCTCAATCCCAGTGAGAAAACAGAGTCCACCCTTGTCCAAAAAGAAGTAGTAAACCTGCAGAGACCTGATTCAATAGAGAAGACGGAAAGTTCCGCCCCCCTCCTAGCTGAACACATGGCCACAGGAAAGGCCACCTAGTAGGAAAGAAATTTTAATTCAATGGGAGCAAAAATTCAAACGGATCTTTCTGTAACACAGTCAAAACTAAATGTAAATCCCAACTTGGGTAGCAGTGAAACACCAGTGGATCCACCGCCCATGGCCCTCCACAAAAACCCATCTGAGAGGGTCCTTGAAGAGTCTGGGCTCCCTCGTGAACTCCAAACCTGCCGAGATTGCAGAGAACCAGCTTCCATAGGGTGTTGAGCTTCAAACCCCTTCCGCAGTCCAGCTTGAAGGAAGGCCACTAGTTGCACCGGAGAGGGCCAATCTGCGAACACCTCAGTATGCCGACACTCCTCCTCTGACATTCCAGGCTGTCAAGGCTAACAAGGAAGGGTCGGAATGAGTCAGGTCCCCCTGGGACCGAAGGTCATGCCCCAATGGGAGACTCCTGGGCGGGAGCCCTGACAAGGAAAGCCGATGTGGGAACCAGGGACATTAGGGCCAAAAAGGGTGAAATCACCACCACCCGCATTACCACCCCAGTTCTCAATCAAGTGTACACCCTGGGGAGAGATGTAGAGGGGGGAAAGCAAAAACAGGACCCTCCAGCCAGTCTGCCGCAGGGCCTCCACTGCCCAAGCCTCAAGACTAATATCATGTCAAGAAAACCTCCACTTGAGCATTTTCCAGAGTGGCGACGAGGTCCACCACAGGGGCCCCCCACAAGTCCACCCACTTCAGGAACACTTCCTTTTTCAGCATCCATTCAGAATGGGGGATCAGGGCTCTGGACAGCCGGACAGCTACCCCATTGGACTTTCCCTGCACATGTGCCAAGAAAGGAGAAAGGTTATTTTCAGGCCAAGATAGAAAATCAAAGGTCAACAAACATAAGAGACTTTAAGCGAGTCCAGTCTGACTATTAACGTGTGCCTAAGAACATAAGAACATAAGAGAAGCCTTGCTGGATCAGGCCACAGCCCATCTAGTCCAGCATCCTGTCGCACACGGTGGCCCACCAAATGCTCATGGCATCTCAAGCAGAGACAAGGACAAACCTCCTGCTTTCAAATCCCAGCAGATGGCCTTAGAAGTGCCTTAGTGGTCATCTTGTTGGTGGGCACCAATCTAAGTTTACCCTGTACCAGTGGGAGGAATGCAACTAGGGATTTCCAAACTGCCATGAGTTCCAGCCAATTGATGGGATGTCAGGAATCCTCCTTATCCCATAACCCTTGGGCCCTCCTTCCTTCACAGTGGCCACCCCAGCCAGAGCGGCTGAAGTCTGTGGTAACCAGAACTCCGCGTAGATCTCTAATTGGGACCCAAACTTCCAGATTGGGCCTTACCGCCCATCAAGTTAGGGAGGCATGAACCTTGGGTGGGAGGGACAGCAACAAACTACGGCAAGAGGTAATGCAGCCATTATAGGGAAGAAGAAGCCACTGGAACTCCCTAAATTGTAGCCTTGCCCAGGGCAAACATCCTTAAAAGAAATCTTGCTGCCCGGCAACGAGGCCAAGGTGAGAACATTAGCCCTCACTGAAGAGGACACCAGTCCCACCAGGGCTAACACTGTTTCCACCCTCTCGGGAGAGGGCCTAATCACATACAGACGGGAATCCATGAGGGCTCCTAGGAGTACCCAGGAGGTAAAAGGGATGAGAGGGCTTTTCTCCCTGTTAACCCGGAAACCAAACCCTTCAGGGTAGTGGGGATAGCAGACCCTGCCTCCCCAACAGAACAATCCACCAGGCAAAGGTCCTCCAGGAAGGCCTAGAGCTCCACCCCCAGCAACCTAAGGTGGCAAACCACCTCCTAGAGCAGTGTTGTAAAGACTTGAGGTGAATCCTCGTGGATCAGAATATGGCTGTAGGCGGAGCCAAATTCCAGATCCAGCAACCCCCTGATGCTGGAAAGAGATTCTAGCTTGAACCTTTTTCCCTAATGGGTTTATTAACTGACTTCTGGTCCAAAATAGCACTAAGCAAGCTGTCTTTCCTTTTAAACCAAAGGCAAACAACCAAACAGAAAACAAGACACCAAGATTGAATAAACTCCCAAGCCCTGTTGAGAGTCAGGAACAGGCTCAATTACATTATCCTCCAACAATTTCTGTTTTGCCTCCACCACCCTCGTTCTATACGGGGTCAGAGGAGAGGGACAAAACCACTAATCTGTCACTGTAGCTGCATAAACTCAATCTTGTAACTCTGGGCTACCACCGACAGTGCCCAGGGGTCCAAACAATTTTGGGCCCAAACTAATAGAGGACCAGGTGACCCCCTTACTCAGGGCACCTGTCCAGAGTTGGTTCTCTTGGTCTGAGAACTTGGTCGGGCGAGAGGGGTCCTTCCCCTGCTGTTGTTTGGGGGGAAGCTGGAGTTCCAGGCTTCTGCCTGTCCTTCTGTTGGTAGCTCAGTCTGCGAAGGGAAGGGCCAAGACTAAGGAGTTGAGCGACCAAAGATACTGGGAAACAGATGATGGTGCAGGGCTATATAAAGGGGCAAAAAACTGTGCCATCTAGCGGTCGTGGAGGGTTAGTGGAGCAGGAATAACCCACTGTACACCAATTGTAAGGGCCGGTTGGAGAATGGAGATGGCCAAACTATAACTTCCCATAATTCCTTACTGGTTGACCAGACTATCTAAAGGTCAGAAAAGAAGTATAGACCAGTAACACATGTGCAGATCTTCTTCTTTTTCCTCTTCCTCTTCCTCTTCACTTTTCTACTTTTCTGTTAGATGAAACCTAGTGCTTCAGTAATAGTTCTGAGACTATAGTGGTTGCATGCATACATTTTCCCCCAATATGTTTTATCTCTTCTTTGGCTGATTCATGGGAGCATAAAATGTAGAGTAACACTGTGGAATGCATGCATTCATTACTTTAAATAGATATTCTCAGTCTGTAGAGGCCACTTCTATACATGTCTTTTCCTTGCTTGACCCCACAGGCTGTCTAAGCTGGGAAAAATAAGGCTCTCTTCTACAGCAGATCTTGCGAGAACCTCTTAGAAAAGTTATTTTACCCTTATCTAAGAGAAATGCAATGAGGGTCAAAGTAACTGCTGCTTCCATAATTAGTTAAGTAGGTTTGGAACAATATTTCCATCTCTGGGAAGACATATATAAAAGTGAGCAGAAGTACTGGTAAGGAAACAGCTGAGATACAGCACATAACAAATATGCATTTTTGTTTGTTTTTTGCTATATCTTGGGCTGAAAAATGTTTACAGTGTGGGTACCCTTTTCCTAGCTGGCTTGTCTTCCGTTGTCATTTTAAGGATGGCAGATACCAGTGTTTTTACTGGCAACTTGATAAGAAAAGGAGCCAAAATATTTGTTACAGCCAAAACAAATCCAGTGGCCAAGATAAACCATTTCAGCTCTTGTCCTCGGATCAGTCCCTCATGTAAGTTGGGTCATGGGAAATTTTGTAAGAACTCCCTTCCAGGTTTATCCAAACAAAATACTGACAGTCTATTATAGTATCTTGAGGATAGAAGACGTCAAATGTTCTTGGCATGTAAATAGTGCATACGTTTGACTGTATACGTTTTGCAAACACTAGGAGGTCACAGGTGCTTGTACTGAAATTGGACTGACCTCCCCAAAGTGTTTTCTTTGCCATGGATACTAAAAAGTAGCACACTCAAGTACCCTACAACTCTGTTTTTAAAACTGTTGTGTTTTTTAAACTGTGCCAAATCTTGCTCTAATCGTATGAAATGCAAGCTGGCAATGTCCACCAGTTATGCAGGAATGTGGACTGAAATAGAGATAGATACATATTTGAATGCACATCACAAAATACCTTCTTTTCAAAACTTCACAGTATGACTATTTTTAGTCACATGTACATATTCCATAATACCTCCTGGTTCCTCTCTGTCACACACAGAAATGTTTTTTGGGGGCAATGTGCTTTTCTTTCCATAAAGAATATTGTCTTGTGTTGCACAAATTAATTCACTACAATGTCATAGCTACAACTAAAATTTCCTCATCATATGTACTAATGTCTGATGTTTCACAGAATCTGATGCTAAGTTGAACAGCATGGTGTGCAAGATTCTACATGTGAATACTAGAAGATGGACTTCTGGGATAGTTTCATAGTATACAGACCACTGCTTGTGGGCAAAAAGGGGTGGCCATGTGACTCAGTTGATTTAACATGATAAGATAATAAATAATGGGAGGAGACCCTGTGACAATCCAGGTTAGAGATTTTATCATCCATGACTGTTGTGCGTATTGACTGTGGCTGACTGTGGCTGGAGTTCAACGATATCAGGGTTGTGAAAAGATCTACCCTCACTCTGGGAATGAGTCAGTTACTGTAACTGATATGTCAAAACCAGTTTGGTAGAAGTTCATACTGAATGGAGGGGGTGGGGGGTTCTGCTGTGCCCTGCCTAGTGCATGAACTTGCACACTCTACTTCCTGCAAAGGTTTCAAACTGAACAACTTGTATTCAAGGCCTTTGCAGGAATACAAGTTGTTCAGTTTGAAACTTTTTCAGGAAGCAGAGTGTGTATGTTCATGCAGTAGGCTGATAAGGACCAGGATGCCTTCTGTGGTCTTTCTAGGACTATGAGATTGCTGACCTAGGAGAAACGTGAATGTAATGAGGGATTAAATTCAGGGAAGTGGGGAGGGGTTACAAATCATCCAATGAGCCCAGAAACCAGTTGGTTCTAGGTTAAGGGAGAACAGTTCAGTTCAGCTCTGGTCAGTTCAGTTTCATTACCAACTGGTCTCAGAGCCCTTAGGGAACCCATTTCCGCAGGACAAAAAGGCATGCAACCAAAAGTGGAACACATAGGTGTGTACCTTCAACCATGCCTTCATGAACCAGCTTGGGAAGGGAATTCTTTTTGGAAGAAATCAGGAAATGCTATATGCAGGAAATCTTCCCTCTTCATTGCACCTTGTTGCTGGATAAACTGATGCTTGGAAAAGGAGAAGAGCGTAGTCCGAATTTACCTGAAAAGAGATACGTTTATGAATGCTCTAGTTTTAATTTCTGGAGAAAAGAATCTGCATATACAGCTATTCTGCAGAGAAGGACATTATAGAAGAAAAAGAGTGAGACACAACATTTTCTGTTGCCTCCTGAACCAGCTTCTCTTCAGATGGCCTGGGCCTTCCAGTTCCCTGGTCTATGTGCCAAAATTCCCGTGGGCTCACCTTTTCAGCACAGGACCCCAGGCACTGGCTTCAGATAAGGTAAAGGCCTTTACACTGGATAATTGCCTGGGCCATGTGAGTTGGTGGCCCAGGAGCTGCTCAGTGGATCAAATTGGCACCAAACTACTATTAAGTATTTTGATTAATTTAAAAAAACTGGCTCTGCCAGTTTTTGCATGTTGGTTAGTTGTTGGTCATCAGTCTATGGAATTTGCTGCCAGAAGAGGTGGTAACAGCAACCAGCCTAGATGCCTTCAAGGAAGGGTTAGACAAATTTATGGATGATAGATGTATCAATGGGTACTAGAATGGCTGCCTAAGTACAGTGGTATCTCGACATACAAGTGCCCTGACATACAAGTGTTTTGAGATACAAGCCGCCGAGCGAGTGATATTTTGCTTTGAGATGAGAGCAAGATTTGAGATACGAGTATGTAAATACAGTACAGTACATAACAAAAACAACTGAGGTGGTGTTTTGGGAGCTGGAATGGATTAATGGGAAAATTGCTTTGAGATACAAGCGATTTGACATAAGAGCAAGGTTACGGAACGAATTAAACTCGTATGTCAAGGTACCACTGTACATCTTTCAGGCTGGGGGGACAAGCAGGATGCCTCTAAGGCTGTTTGCTGGGATTCAAGAGCAGGAGAAGATTTGCCCTTGTCTCTGCTTGAGATGCCCATGGGTGAGACAGGGTGCTGGACTACATGAGCTGTGGCCTGATCCAGCAGGGCTGCTCTTATGTTCCTATGTCCCAGTAGATCATAGTTGCCACTTCAGCCTCAACTCTGCTTGTCAGGTCATGTACCCTCTGCTGCTTGCATTTCCACTTGAAGTGACAGAAAGCACCTTGCAGCAATTGCGATTGCTGTCCAAGGAACCATTTTGTGAGGACACAGTTTCAAAAGGGAGGGATTCATCATGGCGCCTACCTCATGTGCCCCAGATGCACCCACCTCGGTCTTTTCCATGCCTTTCGTTGTTTTGTGCTGTCTTCTTGCAACTACAGATTAGGCGTTCAGCTATTTCCTCAGTCTCTTTGCACAAGTGGCATTTGCTGAGCCTAATTTTAACCTGTTCATGCTTGATGTTTGGAGAATTCCTAAATTTTATAACTTCCTTTTAGTATAAGGCACTTTATGTCTTTTTCATTCAGCAGTTGAATACCTTTTGCTTCTACTTTTCTTCTATGCTTAATGGGCAATAGACTTCAATGGAAGTCCATGTTTAGAGGAACTGCAGCTCTATTACATTTTGGTAGGTAGGCCCTGTTCAAAATTACCTGGACTTGAATGAGGAAAGCTTCCCAATATAAGTCAAAGCAGATAAGGAACTGGCATTGAAAGGGACATAGCACAATCCCTCCCAGGAGTGTCTACAATAGAGAGAATGCCAGAATGCACAAATGCCATTCTTGAAACCCCCAGCACACAGTCTTTCTCTTACACACACACACAATCACACACCACACAGGTTTTTCATACTCTGCAGTACTGAACACACTGATGCCACATGAGATGCTAACCTGTCATGCCCAAAAAGAGTGTTACACTTTCTTCAGCTGGGAGGGACAGCCCCCCCCCAAGTTCTGGCAATGACATCATAACAGAGCCTACAGCGACCCCACACTGCCTACCCTCCCAGTTGCAAGGCCATTTAGGAAAAGGAGCCCAGCTGCAGAAAAGACCAGGGACAGGGTAGGTGAGTACTGCTCTTTCTTTAACACTGTCACTTGTAACTTGTATTCACCTGCCCTCCTCCTTCCAAATTGTCACACACATGAGGGAAGGCATTGTGTTAATTCAGGTTCATCAGGCATGTCCCCACACTGAAATTAAGGCTCCATCTACAAAGATCTCAAAAGGGTCCTCAAATGAGGAGTGTACCTCAGTGACATGTTTGTTTATGAAAGTGAATGTTGAATGTTTATTGTTTGTTGATGTTGGAATAAAAATAAGTAAATAAAAGGCTTGGGATCTGTGATGGCTGGTGCTGGTCCTGCTGTAGGAAGAAATGGCATACATTCCAACCACCATTTGCCCCAGTCTCTTCTGTTAATTCTGTGCCTTTGCCATAACATCTCCAATTGGAGCCTGTGCCAATGATATTTACCATTTCCTCATGAAACTCTATGAAATAAGACAAACACTACTGGCCTTTATTTAATGTAAATGCATTTAGTGAAACAGAAGACTTTGCTTGTTTGTTCATTCGTTTGTTCATTAGTTCACTCACTCACTCATTCATTATTCACTCCAACTTTAACATGAACTGGCTATAAATAAGAAGAAAAAAGACAGAATTTCCTATAAGGATTATTGCATTCGTTTTTTAAAGACCAGTTGCTCTTGCTCTCTTGTATGCCTTCAACAGTTTGAACTCATATTTCCAAAGATTAATTCAAAGCAGGGCAGATACAATTGTTCAGTGAATAGTCATTGGCAGCAATGTAACAAAAGCCTTCAAGTTTGTGGAATTACAGGTGGATAATGGTTGGGGACATTTTTACTCCCTGCCTCCTGCTTTCAGTGAGGAAGATTCATTATTTCTTCAGAAAAGCATAGGATGAAAGGCATTACTGAACATACATTGCTGAGCCAGGTCACAAGTTGAATTTAAATAAGCTAGGCCTGTTTTGCTGGAGATAAGAATGTAGCAAGGCTGGTGAAACAAGATAGAGTATGGATTTACTTGAGTGTTGAGTAACATGGACAAGATACCATTGTGTGTCTGGTGCTTCTGTTGATGGATTTTGCATGTCAATCTTATTGTCCATACAAATATTGTCTGGAAAGTATCAGTGGTAAACTTCTTACCTGGTCACTTTACATTCAAAATATGTTTTATCTTCACGTTGGTGTAATATACTTTTAAATGAATGTGGTATTGTACTATATGTGACAGTAAACATGAGTTTACATGCATGCTCATGCCCAATCATGTGCATATGGAGCTGCATCCTGACATTGCTTACTTATTCAGCTATATTTGGATATTCTGGAATACAGCATGGATATTGCAGAATCTCCAAATATGGTAGAATAAGTAAGTGATTTCTGGATGCACCTGGATGTTTTTGTTTGATTTAGCTAAGATCAAATGTAATGTGTTAAAGAGAGCAATTTAATACAGAACATTCCATAAACCGTTCAGCAATTTAATACAGAGCAATTTAATACAGAACATTCCATAAACCGTTCAGCCTCCAAAATGGACTAATTCATGCCCTCAATATCTAGTCCATAACCACTTTATATGTCTGAGAAAATCCAGGCTGTTTTCAGGATCCAAAACCTTAAAGCAATTTACCTAAGTCATCATGCTAACGAATTTTATGTAACAAAGGCTGATCTATATTGTGGTGAAGTTCAAGTGCAATTTGAACTTTGCAACCCTTCCATCTTTCATACCAGGGCCCTCAAGAGTGTTAAAAATAAATTAACACTGCTTGGACAGTTCAAAAGATGCAGTAAGATTAAGCAGCCTGGCGTAGAGCAACAGGGCTTGATTTAACTAAACAAAGAGGAGAGCTCAAACTCTTATACTCCTTATATGGCTGTATGATTTCAATGGGTCTAATAATAATTATAACCTCATCTAAACTACCTTTTCTGAATGTGATGTGTGTTTGAACTGATTTCTGATGGACCCCTTTACTTGGAATGCTGTGTTAACACTAGAAAAAGAAGAATTGCTTAGTTCTTTTTTCAGCTACCCGTAACACCCTTCAAAATAACATAACTTGAGTGTACTTGACCTCCCTCAAGTAATGTTGGATTTGTCTCCTGGAATCATATTACATTTGCAACAGTTTGTGGTACTGATCTGTTCTCCTAGGTCAGTGATGGCTAACCTTCTGAGCTTGGTGTGCCAAAATTCGCAAGAAAACCTAGCTTAACTCGGGTGCTGTGTCACGTCTAGAAATATCCATAATTTTGTGATATTTGTGGCTCTAGTAAAAAAGTTATATTTTTGATATATGTATTTTATTAAAAGCAAAAACAAATAATTCTTTACATTAGTGACTTTTGTTGCTAAATCTTCAATTGAAAGTTGGTATTTCGTTCACTTCAAGAACAAGCAAGCACTACATGTCCAGGTGCCAGGGTGACCAGGTGTGTCACCCAAAAGGGCTTGGTGTGTCACTTGTGACACGCGTGTCATAGGTTGGCCATCACCGTCCTAGGTCACCACTAGTTTCAGATTCAGAATAAGCAGAATTTTTTTCCCACTGTATCTGGTAATATAAAGCAAAGTGCAACCATTGCTTCTCTAATGGAATGGAAAATGAGAAATTAATGAAATATTGCTACATTGCAATTTAAGTGAAAATTTCATGAAAGTATCTTAAGGCATGATTTCATGCTTATTTTAGTTATTGTATTATGGATTTGACCACTAGAGGGAAATATGATCACAAATACGGTACTAAGCCAGTGGAATTCAGCAAGAGGTTAGGGCTTTTGAACTTTAATTTAGCTTTTCCAATGCTGAAGTCTTGAGTACTGTATTGTAAAACCAATATTGTCTTTTCGGATTTCTTTCCTGGCTGAGTCTGAACATGGGGCTCAGGCCAGCTATTTCATTTTTAGCATACCTAAGGTCTCAGTTGCACTTCAGACTTGAGCACATGATAAAAGCATCCTCCCGCTCTGAGGTCGCTGCAAGTTTATTTGCCCCTGGCTATACGGAGAATTGTGTGATGGTCAATTTACCTCTCTTTATTTCATATTTCAGGCACTCAAGGAAATCCTGAATGTAGAACTACTGAGTTGACTTTTGACAAATTCAGCAAATTGTCACTTGTAAAGTGCTGTTATCTTTTGAACATTAGGGGCACAGGGGTTTAAACATTTTAGGTCAGTTTGACCTAAAGTATGTCTGTTCTTTTCTAGCTGAATCTATTATGCAACTGGGTAGGCATTTAATGTAGTTACAAGTCCCAAATTCTTAAGGATTTACTGTGCTCTGTTCCCTTTCTGTTTGAATTTGTATCTAGAGACTACTAGCCATAATACTGTTTTAATAGTGGTTACATAGCTCCTTCTCCACCTAACTTGGTTTATTTGTAGGCCAGATAAAGAACTTTTGAATTATAGTTGGAATTATCTCTGTTAGGATTTTTGTTTTGATTATGGAGGCCAAGTTGTATTTGCCAGTGTGTAGTGGCCAAATTCTGGCAGGCCTCCAAGGATGGAGCCAGATAGGATAGGTTTTCTGATCTGACACTGATCACCATTTTCAGTAGGTGATCATAGGGCCTCAGTGCAAAGCATGAAATTGCACCCTAAAGACATGGTGCCTCTAAAGGCAAATGTCTCTATAAAGGGCTGGGGCAATCGTTGTGAAGTTTCTTATCTTCAAATGGAGATGTTGGGCCTACCTTTCCTTTTCCGTCTAGGAAACTCCCTTGCTCGCTTCTCAAAGTCAAACAGAAGCAAGGAGTTTGCTAATTTGGACATTTTTATGAAAGGTACCCTAGGCACCTTCAAAATCCCCTACACAGGGAAGGACCATTAGGAAATATGCTGAGATGTATGCTGCTGCCTTAGGCCATACTGGGAAACACTTCCAGAGGTATTTAATTCATACTTCCTCAGGACATTGGATGTTACACAGAGCTTTGTGTCCAGAAACATTTAGAACCCATGAATGCCCCTGGCTTGGTCTCAAGTTTGGTCTAGTGGTTAGGGAGCCAGACTCTTATCTGGAAATACTGGGTTTGATTCCGCCCTTCCACATGAAGCTAGCTGGGTGACCTTAGGCTAGTCACAACTCTCTACTGAGCTCTCACAGCCCCATCTACCTCACAGGGTGTTCTGTTGTGGGGAGAATAAGAAGCTTTGTCAGCTGCTTTGAGTTCCCTTAAATGGGTGAGAAAAGCGGAGTAAAATGACCAACTCTTCTCCTTCTCCTTCTTCTTTATATGGCTCAACTGCTGACTGGCTTTTCCTAAATAAAGGAGAACCTAGTTTTAAAAATTCAATACATTCAATTTCACAAAATGTATTGCTTTGGATTTTTTGACAATAAAAATCTTAAAACTTCACAGCTAAGCTATACTTCTGTCTGTTCTTGCTCCACTATCCCTGCCTATGTAGCCTAGAACTTAAAATGACCCTAGCTAACTGGATTCTTTATTTTCACTTGAAGACTGAGCTTGTGGGCAAACTCCGCATACCATGCTTTGACCAAAAAGATCAACTTGATGGGAGATGGTGGTCAGCTGCAAGTGATGGGTTGACAGAATGTGGGAATAAAAATACAATTTGGCTCAGAAGTCTAGCCTGGAATTTTTTAAAGGCCAAGAGAACAGTGAACTCAGGTTTCCAGTAGTTGGAGAGAAATTATGGGAGCCTTATTTTGTGGAATGATCTTTAAATACTTATTCCTTGAGGGAAGCAGATTCTCTTGGACTTCCAAAGCACATTTAAATTTGTTCTGTATTTTAAATAGGATAAAACAGTCACCCAAGATTATGGC
Organism: Aspidoscelis tigris stejnegeri; assembly: GCA_023333525.1. Lineage (NCBI taxonomy): Eukaryota > Metazoa > Chordata > Lepidosauria > Squamata > Teiidae > Aspidoscelis > Aspidoscelis tigris. The sequence continues at coordinate 43,740,380 of JALMGA010000003.1, read as the reverse complement.
AGTTATTGAGTAGCTCTGGCAATAACCAAATTAATATTATTAAACTGATGATACTCAATGATTCATCTGGCCTGATGCCATATTTCAATTCATTGTCACAAAATGTACTTGAAGATTCTTCCATTTAGGAAACCTGCAAGATGTCAGAATATGATTAGGTTGTCTGTAAACCTCTCTTGATTTGTATAGGTATTGTTTCCATGTGTAAACTTGATGTCACCATGCATTTCTTATGTACTTTGCATGATTATGACTTGGTCATTATGGGAGAAGAATGCACATCTAAGTATTTTATTTAGAAATAGAGAGAGAAAATGTTGCTTATTGCAGTTAGCAATATTTTTCAGAAAAGTGATGCAAAAAGGCAAAAAAAAGTTGCATAGAAACAAAAGTCACTTGCTGACTAAAAGGATCTATAAAATTGGCTAGTGACCTTATTTCAGATTTTCTTTCTGGCAACATCAGCATTTTTCTCCCACTTTCTGTATAAATAAAGGTGCTGCTTAAGTATTGCAGTGCTGTTGTGAATGCAGTGGCACGATGTCTGCAAACCACTGCCGCTGTGCTTGTCAAGATCAAAACTGGGGTTACCTCAGCTTCAGCCATGACAGACAGGGAAGGGGCTGCCAGGAAACAGTCCTTCCCCTGCCACCCAAATTAAAGTGAGGAAATCCTTGGCTTTGATTCTGATGACAGGAATTTTTTTTGAAAACAAGAAATTACTCCATGGACTATTTTCCTGTGTTCAAATGCAGGGAACGCCACCAAAGGGAACATTAAGCAGTGATGGCAGCAGGGCTACTGCAGCAAGGGAAGCATCGGGCAATGAGTTCCAAGAACTCTGCAGGCTGCTCTGTGGTTCTGGCAGTGTGGCAGGGGAAGAACACAGTGTGAGTGTTAGCACTGGCTTTTCCTGCACATTGAATGTACAAAAGTGGCAGTATTTTGCAAATATTGCACCTTCCTGGTACGTTAAAAGATCCATCAAAGAGCTTTGTAGATAGAGACCCTTTCTCTCTCCATTCCTTGCTGACCTTCAATTCTGCTTACAGTTAAGGACAGGCAAGAATTAGGCAGGCCAGTATGAGTTGATAAGTAATTTACTAGACTACTTCTGATGGTATCATCTGAAGTAGTCTTAAGCCTACCAGTGTTTGGCTTCCGGAGCAACAACACTGTGGCTGCCGCTGTCGCTGGTACCATAATCACCAGCTCTTCAACTTCTTTTCACCTGGTCCCGCTAAGCATCTGGCAAACCACAGAGACAGAAAGTAGAGCAAGAGTAGGGATTGTTTTGCACTGCTCAGAACTGGGAGAAAGATTACCTTTTCTCAGCCAGAAATTGTGCAGGAGATGCAGAATCTTTTTGCTCTGGTCCCCTGAGCTTGGATGGTAAGGGTTTCCTTTGTCCTGCTGTCATAAGGATGGGCTATGGTTGGATGGATAAAGGACTTTGCCAATGGTAGCTTTAAAGACTTGCTTGGACAGAATAGTGTAGATCAGCATGTCTTCTCCCTGCATAGCTGTACGTCTAGAACTGGTGGTCTTTTCTGCTACTCTTCATAGCCAAAAGCCTTATTTTTAGCCAAACAAACCTTGAACAATGGTGAGCAGAGGGAGACAAACATGGGGGACATTTGGGGACTGTGAATAAAAAGGAGCACCTTTTATCCCCTTGTTAGCTGAACTTATTTTCTGCTTGCAGCATTTTTTGTGTTTTTACATTTTCTAGTTAGCTTCTCTAGCTTTTCTTTCTTACTCTATGGTTGTGTTGGCCCTGCACTGTTTAGCTTGGGGAGAGCAGAGAATAAGGTGAAAGTAGATAAGAAAGTAGAGAAGTAAACTTGTTATCTGTTAAAAGATTATTAACCTTAGGTGCCGATTAATTCTTTCTTTATCTCATGTATTGTTGGTAAGAACTGACAAATATTCGGTGTAAAGAATCTTTTATTTTTAAAGTATATGATCAAAGGTTGAAAAGTACCAGGCATCTCAGAGTGTAAATAGAAACAATAGACTGAAACTGTGCCATCAGGCAGCTTTTGATCTGGTGTAGATACAGGACAAGAAGGGAATGCTTGCTTTTCCCTTGTCCCTCCAGATATTTGTAGTAGAAGGTCAGGGAATCCTTTGCAGTGGTGTGGGTCTAGGGAAAGAAGAAACCAGAGCATCAACTCTTTGAAAAAGAAAAAAAAAGCAATACGTTTCTACTGGATAAAGAGCAGGGTTCGTCCAGACTCATTAATACCGCACAGTGGAATGTGCAGTTGTGGTGGTGTCACACACCATGTAGATTGTAGTGGCAACCCATTACATCACTACTGCAAATTTACTGTGGTGCAGGATGATGAAGACTTGCTGTGCAGTGAGACGAGAACAAGGAGAGTAGCTCAAATCCGATTGGCTGCCTCATCCCATGTGATGGTGCGTGCTGACTGAGCTCTTGCAGGTAGCTGTGGGAAGCTACGGAGTTGCATTTCGGGTTGGGACAGTGAGTTGTTGCTTTGCAGGAGATAAGTTTTGATTTTCCCTTAACTGCGGGTTTATTCCGCAAGTCTGGAGAGGGCCACATTCTGCAAGTGCAAAGAGAGCTCTACATTTTCTCTCATAACATCATTATTTTTTTAAAAAAAAATGTAATAAGAATTTATTTGTAAATAAAAGGAAATATGTAGTAATCAGTATCCATCAGTCTCATCAACGATGTTGAGAAAGCATATGAAAAAGCATATGAAAATGTCAGTAAAGTTGGAAGAGACAATATATTCCCATTTAACCAAAGGCCAGGGCAAAGAGGTGTTGAAGCCAAGGCTCCACTCACGGTGTGAACAGTTGATCCACACCGCCTTAATGGTGCTTTGGGATTGATTCGGTGATGCAGGGGCAGCAGATCCAGGCACTCCTGCAGCACCATAAGAGTAATCTTGGGTGCAGGACTTGCATGGATATGCATCCTGGAAACACCCCCTTTGCTGTAAGTGCTCCTTAGCGCAGTATACTAGCAGGGCTATGGGAAGTTTTGGCAGTGCTCCCCATGGTTCTCTCCCCGTGCACTGTCCACACTGTCCATCTGAGAGTAGTCTTCATTTTGCAAAGCACAGGAAAATGGCTGACTTCCAAAGCTAGTTCCTGTGTTCTGCAAAAAGCCCTGGGCCAATGTTCACCAATTCTGTGCTCTCAGTGCAACAATAAAAGATTACTGCAAGAGAGATATTCACTTACTGCACAAGTTTCACCATCATGCAGAGCTTTCCATAACTAGTTTTAATGTTATTTTTACATTACACAGTAAGGCCCCATTTAACATGAAGATTCTGTTTTGGCAAGTCATGTTAAACAAGTAATAGACCTTTCATGTTAGGGAAAATGTGTTAAAGTGAAATAGGAATTCTCAATTAGTAAATTGTGCTACATTGGAACTGTGCAAAATCAAATTCCCTTAAAATGGGGCACTACTATATTGCAAACCACTTCAGGATTTGTAAAATGAAGAAACAGTTTAGAAATGGTTTAAAATAAATAAACAAACAAGTACCTCATCTTGTTGGATACGTTTTCGATGAATTTATCAGTGTGGTGTACATTAACATTGTTCTACAAATGTGAAGTGACACACACTCCTTCCCACCTGCAGACATTGTTGTTTTAATATATTGCTTTTATCTGTTTTAATTTTTAAATATTGTTACCCACCCTGAGACCTTTGGGTATAGAGTGGGATAGAAATATAAATAATAAATAAATAATAAATAAACTTGGAAGGATTGGAATCTAATATACCATAGAAAATGACTGAACACAAGCAACACCTGGCAAAATGAGTTAAAAGTTCAAAAGTTTAAGTTGCCAGGGGAACTCAGAAGTATTTGGTCTCTGACAATAAATTGTACAGTGGGCTGGCGTGAAGGATAACCTTTTTTTCTTTTTTGCTCAAAACCATACAGCCTTGAATTTCTACTCACACCAAAATCATTTAATGCTTTGTTAGCAATAGTTGCATAAACTATTTAGTTGTAGAATAAAAGAAATATCAGTTGCAAATTGAAAGAAAATTTATCAGCAATTTTTTTAATAGTTTATGATGATCTATTATTTTTAGACATCTTTCAATTATTTGAGGAACTGCATATTAGTGGAATTGCCTAAAGGTTTATATGGCTTGCTTAGTGTATTTTCACAGCGCTGTCCAAATGTTTCGATATAATTAACACAGGCTGGGGGAATTATCTATCAAGTATCCTATTCTTTCTTTACAGACATTAAAGTCAGCCTGCTTTACATTATTGTCAAATAGCCTTTTAAGACATATTAGTAGTCTAAAGCTATCCAGGAGTTTGAATTAAGACTTTATTGATGGGAAGGCAAACAGAAATACTGAATTGGGCATCATTGTAGTTTCTATTCATAAAGTCTATATCTTTTAAAATATAAACTGAATTAAGTGAATTAAGAATAATTTCCCCTAGACTGGAGGGATTAATTTCATGGGGGTAGAAATGGCACTTGAATACTCCTTTGGGTTCACCACCATTTGAAAAAAAACCCTTACGTTTTATTGTAAAATAAAAACTAAAAATTGCAGGGTATAGATACAAAATTCCTATCTTCAATTCCCACTAATACCCTAATTAAAATCAGTGATTGGACAGTCATACTTTCAATACAGTCATACTTGACCACATAGAAATGTGGCCATCCCTGACGACAAATCTGTTCACACCAGAGTTTTTAATATAATTAACAAAAGATTGAAAGATGTACTGTGAACTTTATGAAGCTTTTAAAATGGTATTTTGCACCTGCAACTTATAGTAAAACTACAGAAGCCCCACATCCCTGAAAATCATAAAAAAGAGAGGACTCTGAACTTTTTTGCGGCTGATTTTTAAAATTCTAACATATAAATTCTAGTCTAGCTGTGGAAAAACATCACCTATAAAATCACTCTATATCAATTTTCACCAGACATTTTTATTCCTGAAGCTAAATAAAACCAAAGCTGCAGTCGAGGTATTTGAGGTTCAAAACACCAAATAGACTTGAGTACTTTTTATTATTATTATTATTAATCTTTAGCTGCATTTTTAAACTTGTTTTCAGTGACAGTTCGGAAATGTCTATAGGTTTCTTTGAGAAATCATTTCAAAATTCTATCATCAGCTTTTGTCATTGTCACCTTGCTACCTCTTATGTCCCTCTTATTCTGCCACACTTGAGAAACTTGCTCATAAGATGCATATCCTATACTGACTGGAGAGCTAGGTTCATCCATCCAATGTTGTTTGATTTCTTGGTGATTTTCGCACCTTGTTTTTGAGTGGAAAAAGACAAAGAACTGGGTTGGATCTGTCGTCCACACTTCAAAATGCCAAATCCATCCCAAATTTCACTATGTGCTGGGTAAGTGTGATCATCATGGGACTAGCTGCAATTGCCTCATGACAGCAACAACTATGCATGCTGGTCGTTGCCATGGTGAACGGGTAATACAATGCACAACGACCTGCCCACTTATACTTTGTCCAGAAGAGGTGTGAAGGGTGTGTGCCAGAACATACTAACTGTGCCATACTAACTAACCCATGTAGCCACCACTTGAAGAGTCCATACATTGGAACTCTCCATAGTGAAGCATCCCCCAACTTCCCCAGTGGGCCAGGAGTGAAAATCTGCCTCGTTATAAGATAAATATATAATGATATTTTTATAATGTTCTGAAATTTTGCTCTTTGGCAGTCAGAAACAAGACACAGTTATTCCCCTTTCCACCCAATCCTAATGATAGAAGTGCTGTGTTATATTTGGCAACCTGTGCATGTCTAATGTGAATTACAATTTTTATTTTATATGAAGTGTCATGGAAATACCTTAATTTTTTAAAAAAAATATGTACAGGTAGTCTAAAATGTCTTTAAAATAATAAATATATTCTTTGAGATTTTTAAAAATGAAAAGCAATATATAAATGTTTTAAACAGACAAATAATATATATTATATATTATTGTTTTACCTTTATAACGTTCTGATCTACATACTCAGCCAAAGGAGAAAACACTAATTTATAAGAGACTGATGATTAACATATTGTTTGCTTGTGCTGATTTATATGTAAATTTGCAACTTTGAATAAAGTTGTAAAGAAGATGGGACCAATAACCTGTATGCTGAGCCTGCTGCCCAAGGAAAACTGATCAAAGCTCTGTGATGCCTTTAATTCTTTCTTTCAAGTCCTATTTACATGTCTCCTTAACTTTACTGTTACATAATCTATGACTGGCAAACTCCTACATTCCCCCCCCCCCCTTTTAGTTGCAGAAGCGTACCCTTGTTACCTCACTCTTAGAAATTTAGCACGGCTGAAAACATCAGTGTTTTATGGAACCTTGACTGACAAAAACTGGGCTAGGGCAAACAAAAGCTCCTTTCTTCTAAATCCAATAATCTCATTCAGAATAACGGGCATTTTCAAGGCAATATTTCTTCTTGTGGCTCATTAGCTTTAAAACTGGACTTGGAGATTCCCTCACAAAGACAACAACCTTCAAATAGAGGACTCGTTTTTACACATGCCTATTATTTTTGCCACCTTTGGGAAAATTCCATAGACTATCAGAGCTGCTTTTTAGACAAAAACCAGATCAGATAATAACAAACCATTCCTGGCAGGATCAGCAAGAATGGGATAAAATTTCTTCAATTAGGTTGCCACTACAAATGGAGGTGCTTGCCACTGCTCTGGAAGACACCCACTGCCGCTGTGCCCCCATTTATAGTGGTGACCTGATATTATCAGAAGAGAAGGAGAAGCAGTAGAGAAATTGAAGAAATTAACTCATTACCACAAAGTTAGATCATAAAATATTTAAATATGACAAGCATTAATGATAAAATCAAAATGCTTATTAAGAGGGCTATGAAAGCATGGAAGTCTGGGCTGACAGTGAATTGTGAGTAGACAGGCTAGGTCAACATCCAAAAATGTATATTTCAGGATCACTTACTCTCATAATTATTATTTAGTATATCTAAGAATAGTACTATCAGTGATTTTGGAGAATCACTAGGATATCAGGCTTCCAAGACTTCACCAGAACTTTCACATCTTTATATGTGTGACTTCCGAAACTGTATGGAAGGATACCATATGAAGGAAATGTGTTGATTAATGCAGTCCAGACATACAGTAATGGTATTTCAGTGGAATTTTGATTGGACTAATATGCAACAGTGGCCATTAACTGAAATAAAATGGGAAACTCTGAAGAATTTAACTGCTGAATTGAAAAGATGGAAAGAACATTATGCCAAAAGAAAGGTGTACGTACCAATCAGACGTCTTCAAGGGCATACAAGATAAAATTAGGTGCAGCGAGGCATACATTTAAAAAGTGAAAAGATGCTAAAACCGAAACTGAATGGTGGTAGCATTGAACGTTTGAACAATGCCTTTTATATTTTACTTTACACAAATAGACAGTATACAAATAAATAGACAGTATACAAATAAATTGATTATGATGAATTGAGTATTATATCTGCACTATCCCTGTTCTTAGATATAATGCAGGAATTGTAGACTGTGTCCAGAGACTTGAAAATTGAGCAAAGGAAGCCAATGGTTAGGCCTTTGGTACAGTTCTAAAAAACTTGATTGACAACTTAAGACTCTGGACATTGATATAGTCACCATCCTTCAGCTACACAAGGTATTCTGTGTGATACCACTGATGATTCTAGGTCCTTGGGAAGGATGCTATTGTAAGAGCATTAAGCCAGTAAAAGACTGTGAGAAAAAGAAGAAAAGGAAGGGGAGGAGGCAGCAGGAGGAGTCAATAGTACTAGAAAAGGGTGGCCCAACTATGAATGTAAAAATCTTTTCACACTTGAAAGATGGGACAGCCTGGGAATGCTCTGGCATGGAGCATCCACACACTCAAGGACTGCTTCCATCTCAGAGTGGCTTCTACAGCCAAACTAGGAGCACCAATGGTGTACATATGATTGTACTAGGCAAGATACAAACTCTTCCATATTTTATGCAATAATGTACAAAGATGTGACAGGACAGAACAAATCCTTGGGACTATAAGCATGACCCAGCCATTGACTTTAATTAAGAAATTTTAGGAGGTCTAGCTGAAAGCACAGTGTATTTAACTTGGATTGCATGGTCCTATATTCTTTTGCTTGTACATTGATAATTCTCTGGAGATGGCAAGAAGGCAGCATGGAATATAAAAATTGTCTGTTCCCATTGCCTACCAGAAGCAAGTAGGAAATCTCTTCATAGATTTGCTTATCTTCACATCTGGTGAGACAATATGGTATCATCTTGCTGGGGACTTCCAGAAGCCAGTCAAGCACCCACCTTATTTCTTCTATCATTTTTTGCACATTTGGCTAGCTACCAGAAGTCCCCAGCACAGCAATCTTGTATGTACCTCACTATAACAAGAAAACTAGTGTTGCTGATGGTTTTTCCATAATAACAATACAGCAGAGTTTCCGAGTGTTGTAACTGGCATAATCTTGGCATGACCATGGGATGTTTAGTGATCCCAATTTGTTGCTGAGAACATCACTGGATTAACCTGATGTCTGGAAGCGGACTTAAAAGTTTTTTTAGGATTAACATTTTTAAAAAATTAACTCCAGCTTTATATCTTTTAAATCTAGGTGCATATCTAAAATAGCTACAGGATGTTTTGAAACCTTCTAAAAAAGTAGAAAAGAGAAATGTTTAAAACTGTGTTGTAAAAGGCCATAGAGAATTGGATCCGGTAACGTTTAGTTGAGGGCAAACCTATTATTGTGGCACTATGTGGTATATATTTTCTAACCTTTTCTGTACTTATGGGTTCTTTTTAAAGCTCATTCATTCATTAAACAGTAAGCTCCAAAGTTCCAGTGCTTTAACCTAGTTTCTTATGTAATTTCTGTAGTTCCTTCTTCTATGTTAAGGCTGATTTATATAAACTCACAAGAAAATATTACCCTGAAAGAAGGACTTATAGGCAATCTAGCTTTTGTCGTGTCATTGAAACTGGACTCCTTGTTTATGCAGTTGAGAGAAAGAATTGTGTCTTGTCCCCATGGACAAAGCAGAACTGAGAATAGCCCTGTCCCTAGTTTAACTAGCTTAGCAACCTCTTTGTGAAACCCTCAAGGGGCAATTGTCTATTGTTCCAGAATTCAAGAGAGACTTACAAAGCTAACTTATATCCAGCGCACTTTAACTTTCCTTCCTGTTGCATGCAAAGCTTAATGATTGAGTCTGGCCAATGCAGTCTTGTTGTAACACAAGTATTCTTTGAAAAAAATTGCTGCCGTTCTTCATGCTAAAAATTGTTTTCTCTTAGTTATTGCAAGATTGTTAGTTTGGGATTAAGAACATTTGGATTTTCTCTTTTATGGGCAAAACAATGACTCCTCAAATGATTTGGCCACTCTTTTCAGAAATGCATCGTAAGGATCAAAAGACAATAGCTCCTCTTGGCACAGCTTAGTCAAGTATGTTACTTTATTGAATGTTTACAATATTCATTGTTTTTGCCTTGCTTTGTTTATTGCTTTAAAAATTCTCAGAAGCTAGAAGGAAAAGAAAGCACAAATTCAAAACACATTATACATTTAGACTTCTGTCAAATATCCACATGCTGATTTATGCAGACTGAAATTAGTGGTTATTAATGATTCAGAAACTCACCTCTGTTATTTATCTATATTAAAACATAGCTGTGTTTGGATTTGTTTTTCAGTTTTAATTTTAGTTACATTAAAAAATTCAGGCTGATTTGTTTAGCATTGATCTCATACATGATGCCTAAAGTATTCCAATAAATACTTATCTCTACCGTTTTTAAAATAAGGTGATTTGTAGTACTGTAATGAAGTTTTCTGTAGCTCCTCATAATTCATTTTGTGTGCTTTATGTTATATAGCAATTTTCTAATAGAAAAACTGAACAAAGCTTATTGGCTGTTCTTCAGCATGACAAATGTATATAGTATTTTGTTAACTATCCTGCTCTGAACACAGTGAATTTTTATTAGGATTATAGAGTTGAACCTATATCTGCATATGAGACAGTATATTATAGATATGAGTACATATAAAAAGTACATTAATAACTTGAACATTTTGTAATGTAGAGGTTCTTATTGTAAAATGTTACATTCAGCCCTTTAATGCTTTGTTCAGAGGGAATATGAAATGCATTCTTGGTCTTGCACTGCTTCAAGAATTTCCTTCTACTTTCAGATTTACAAAGCTAATGAAACTGGATAATGAAGTGGGAACGGGATGTGTCCCAATAATGTCTCTCTCTCACACTCTCACTCACTCACTCTCTCTCTCACACACACACGTTGCTCTTTTATGTAATAATAGCAACTTTAATAATGTTCTGCAAAATGTCGGTGAAGCTATGCAGATAATCAAAATACTGTATTTCAGAGTTATTAACCTTTTTGATCCAAAGGATGCTAGCACCCCCGTCTGTCATTGTTTCATATGTGAATGCAGATGTGAAGGCATACATCGGAGACAACAGAAAGAACTCCAGTTTATGAAGAATAACTTATTTATCTCTCTTGAAACAGCATTAAATACAGATACAACTCATTAAACACAGATTCAATTACTGCCTCAATTTAACAGAATTTCGATAAAAATTTTAAATCTTCCATTTTACTTGTCTAGTGATCAGATTTACTGTTTCCTTCAACTATAGACTCTTCTCCATATCTTTCTGTTTGTTCTTTGTCCTGCCCCTTTTCATATTTCCCTTGCATTGATCCATACAGTAATCTAGGAGCTTGTTTTTCATCAACAATATACTTACAATCCCTTTATATTTTTAGAAGCAACTGTTGTGTACTGAAATATTTAGGTTACACTGTATAAAATCATAATCTTTAAGACACTAAGGGATCCTTACAGAACTTGGACTACTTCAAAAAGGAACCTTTCGAATGCTGTTGCTAGAGTGCCTAGGTAATACTTTTTAAGAATTTGTCAGGGAGTAAATAGATTTTTTTGCACAATGTTTGACTCTAGTCCAATGGATGAAGGTGTGGTATTGGAAATTAGAATCTGAATGAAATACATGTTCAGCCATAGATTCCACCATGTTCTCTTTCTATCAGCGTCACTCATCTATCCCCAGATTTACAGCAATAACCTGCCTGGGGGGAAGATTAGGTGTGTTGGCAAAGGTGCCACTGAGTATACAGGGGCTGCATATCGCTGCATACTTATGCGCCATGGATATGCTGGAAGAGCGCAATGCCCAAACATCCCTGCACTCATCCAGTGCACATCCGACCCTAAGTGCCTATTAGAGAGCTATAAGGTAGACAGTACTGTAAGCAATGTGACAGCACTTGTTCATGCGCTTCTGGTACTGGTGCCACCACTCATAAAGGTTTACCCTTAGTCCACAGTCTTCAAAGCACCTTACACGGACTGCTGGGCCCATGTCCTGTGTTCTGTGAAACTTCCTGGGTAGAAAGGTCAGACTGAGGAATGAAAATTCCTCATCTGCAGTGTTTTCATGGCTGGGAGCACTAGCAGGCAATGCAAAGTGCTCTTTGCCCCTTTGAGGATAACACTGTGCTTATAGCTCTCTTCTTAGCATGGCGTGCAGCAGTGCTCTAGTTGCTCCATAGTGTACCATGCAGCGGCGTTCTTCTTAGAGTGCTGCCCACAGGTCCTGCCATCCTTCTTCTCCCTATTTCTAATACAATTTGTATTCAGAAATCATAATAGCCATTTGATTACATTACTTAGGCAAAGAGAGCAAGTGCTGCCTAAAAGATGGCCAGGATTTTTCTTGCTCTCTCTTTCCCTGAATTGTTCCTGGAAAAACCCACACTACTGTTGTTAAACAACTAAGCTTTCTTGGAAATACTGTCAGTTTTATGCCTTTTTTCAAATACATATCATCAATTTTATTACATTCAGCAATGTTGAAATACAATATTTTTCATTCATCCATGGGATATGTTAGACTGATGGGAAGATTATGTAATAATGTAATAACAGTATAATTGAACAACATTAGTATGGATGCCATTTTGTTTTAATCTTTTTGTAAATAGTTAATTGCTGTTAATACCAAATGTTAATATTGCCAAATGTTTAGAATAACTTAAACTTATGAGAATCAAAATGGCTCAGAGAGATGGCCCTGTGCATACATCAGACTTTCACAAACCGAAGGTTTCTTGAAGTGTAGAAGGCTGGAATCCATCTATAACTTGAAAAATCGTGGCATTAGAAGGGGCCTATTGAGATCTCAAATCCAGTGCCCTGCTCCATGCAGAAATCCAAGTGGAAGCATCTCCAACAGATTGCCTTCATCCAGTGAAAGAGCCCTTTGCCCTCTCCTCTGCAGTTTTGTTCTTGAACTGTTAACTTTCGCAATGCAAACAAAGTCAGAAATAAGGATGAATAAACAACTCAGCCTAACAAAACAGTCACTTCGTTTAGTGTTAGAGATTGCTGATGTTTTAGTATTCTAATGGACCATGGCTGCTGAGGATGAAAATGATATGAAACCTGGCATTTCTCTTCCTATGTGGATGCAGCAGTATTAATCCATCAAGGACTGCAGGATGCAGTGGATGTGATTATAAATCTGTAGCACACCAGATGTCAGTGAACAGCTGGAATGGACAACTTAGAGAAGCAAAGATACTTTTCATATAAACATGTTGGTATTTAAAGTGTCACAAGATTCCTTAGTGTTGTAAGCCAGCAGTGGTTTTCTGTAATGGATCAGATGGAAACAATGATTGTTGACTTGCCTTTACCTTTGCAGCCTGCAACATTTACCTTTCTTTCTTCTGTTCTCATTCTGGAATATTTTCCAACTTTCTTGAACTAACTTCTGGAGGTGATTGATAATGCAGAATTAAAGGGGATCGGTAAATAAAAGAGCACAGCTTCTTACTGCCTCTTTTATTTGTGACCATGGCCAAAACAGTGTAGAACAGAAGTCTTCAGAATGCAGCCCTGTGTTGGTTAACCTGGCCGACTTTGGCTGATTTAGCTAAATATTGTATAAGGGAAATATGTTTCTTGATCCTTCCCATCTTGTTTCTGGCTTATACTAACTCAAAATATATTTATCCATCAGGCTAAACATATAGATATAGATAAACAAAAGAGATAGATAGGAGCAATATGACATCCTTTCTGCACTGGCCCTTATTCCGGATTATATCCTAGAATAGGGACTTTCAGTTTGCCAGGTTTCCAACTTAAGACAGAGTCAAAGTCAAGCCATGATAAATACAATTAGTAGTTAAAATTCTGAACTTTTGCTTTTCTGTCCTTTTTAAGGTACATGACTGATGGTGGGCTAGGTCTTTATACTCGGAGACTAAATAGACTTCCTGATGGAATGGCTGCGGTACGAGAAACTCTGCAACGCAACACCTCACTGGGCCTTGGTGATGCTGACAGGTAGATACTGTAGTTTTTCCATCTCTTTGAAAATTGTGTTTTTATGTATGCAGAGGAGAAATGTGAATCTTTGTAGGTAGGTATTCCCTTTTTCAAAAAGAAAAAATGCAAAAGGGCTTTAAAAATGGAAAAGTCCTCTTTTTATTCCTTTTGAACGTTTCCTCTTTTTTTATCTTATCCCTTGTCTTCGTCATCCAGTTTCTAAGCTAACTACACACTCAAAGAACATTCCAGATTATTATTTTTTGAGGCCCACAAAGGCGCTGTGCAGGATCAGTTCTTGCTATAATGTTGTGTGGAGCTCCAGTGAAAGTATTTATCCCATTTTAAAGAAATGAGATACTACTTCTGCAACTTCCATCAGAACAGTTCTGTTTGTCAGTTAGTTTTTGTTTTGAAACGAATTCCACTTCAGTAAATTTATATAGCTATAGGCCACATCAGCACTTCTGAGCGGAGACGGCTTGGGTGGAAGAGGTGCAGTAGAAAAGGTTGCCCTGCTTGTCTCCATTTTAAAGTGAGGAGGAACTCCTTTGTGTAGGTCAGGAGAAACAATCCTGCAATGGATACACTTCCACATCCATTCACATCAGAAAAGGGGATGGGGCAATTGCTGCAAAATACCCACAGCTGCCAAAACTGGAGATGGACACCTTCTTGACCCCATGTAGACACCGCAAACAGTGAGTGGAGGTGCAATTATAGTTTAGTTGATAGTTACCATCCGTGTGCTGAACCATGATTTGCATGTCTTGGGACCTGCTCCAAGATGGTGTAATGGAGCCTCCATCATCCATCATCCTGTCTAGATGATGCACAGCCTTCCTCCACCACCACCAGGCATCATTGGTTACCTTGCTGGGCTTAGGCAAGAGGAAGGACAAAGCATCAAAAGTTGTATTCCACAATGCAGGCCATGCACAATGTGGTGGTGTCAGACAAGAAGGCAAGTGATAGTATCTTCAACCTACCCAAGCCCACCACTGAGTTTATAATATAGAACAGAGTTTAGTGTTTCAGTGTGTTTCATTGCAATTCACCTACATTTGGCAAATCTGAAATCATTGTAAAAAAGGCAAATTGCTTGTTTGCACCCATCATATTTATAGCACACAGGTGTTATTGTAATTGTAATACCACATGTAAACAAGAAACTCCTTCACAGAGAGCAGATCATAGTCTAGCTTTGTTTTGTGTGACTAGATTCAGCTGTCTAGTGTCTCAGACCTGGGAATACAGAAAAGACTGTGGCTGTGGTCAGACACAGAAAAGAAAAGTGTCTCTGAGGCATAACAGAGAACTTTCTGGAACATTTCTTCCCCATTTTGCATAACCCTATCTGTTAAATGTCTAGAATGACTTCATTTGATAAAAACAATTATGGCAAAAAATATCAATTTTAGCTCTTCATAGAAACATTTATGATATGGCAGATGTCTGGGAGCTGGAATGAAAGCAGACTGGGTGGAATGCTAAGACTGCATTCACACATAGGAAGAAAGTGGGGAAGGCACTTCTGAAACAGCTCAGGGATGTTTGGCACTTGGGGTCCTTCACAGGCCATCCTGCCCCTCCCCCTCTCTAGAACATTTTAGGCTAGGAAAGGTGGAATAGAGATGGGATGAGTATATGATGACTACTTGTTCAGCTGCTTTTGTGCTACATGTGAATGCCCCCCAGTAGGCAATGCCTACCATGTCTAACTACTTCCCATTTTATCTGTGGGTGACGGGACTTTCCTGACATATAGAAATCAGCAGGTTCAGCAAAGAGAATGTGGCTGTAACTATAGCTTGTTGTAAGACTATGGCAGAGGTGAGGCTTTATTGTTCTCTTAGGTTCTGTACCATATGACCTAACGGTGGTGGGAAACACAGCGGATATATGTATATAGGGGTATATTGACAATGAAAACAATTGGGTTTACCGGGTCAGAAATGCCACAGTCATCTACACTTTACCAAGGAGTCTATGGCCAAATGGAGAACATTCTTTTTTGACCACATAAGACCTAGAGCATGAAAGTAAAACTTCCCTCTCTAGCTTCTGCTTACCATTTTAGCTGATGTTTACAAGGCTTTTTTGAGGATAAAATAGTTTGTGGGCTTCAGGAATTTTGATAACTGTATTCCAGGAAAATGGCTTTTAAGGCATCTATGTATGGATTTCATATGGTAGATTCTAATGATGTGGATAAGATTTCATGTGGTAGGCACCACTGGAGTGGGAAAGGTATTTAGGAAAATTCCAGAGGTTTTTTTTTAATCCTTGCCTTTTTCAATTGCTGAAATCTTCCACAAATATATTAAGTAACCTGGATCAATAACCTAGTTCAGAGATGCAATTAATGCTTCTCTGACTGACCGTGTGGTTTCAAAGGTGTTGGCCTACATTCTGAAGATCAATGGCTAATAATCTTTTGGGCAGAGCTAGCTCTTGAAATGGATGGTCATAGATCAGATCTTGGTACATTTGAATGAGACACAATGTCTAGATCAGTATCAAGTCCAAATATTGCCCATATTTTGGTAACAAATAATCTTTGGTTGCCCTGCATATGATCTGTGCCAGAATACAGACAAAAGAATATGATCTTGGTAGCATCCAGAAGCCTGTTATTTATTCTTCTAATTTGGATATTATGGAATAAAGCGTTGAATATAGCAGAATAGGTAATAACATCTGGATGCAGCTCATGTTAGTTCTGCTATATGTATTACCAGCTGCAGATATCTGACATTCATGTACTGCCTTGAAGTGGCTTTGTTCCTGTTTGTTCATTATGAGGTTAATCAATAGTTCAACTAAGAAGATTCAACAGAAATAATTATGGTTTTTCTTTGAAATTACTTCTTCTGTATAAAGCCATTATGCGAGTCCACTGACAAACATTCAAAATTCTTAAATTACTGTGAGCATTATGAGGGCAAACAGACATATTTTGCCTTTACCCAAAGCATTTGTAGAAGGCTGACCAGATATCTTAACCTAATAGTATACTAAGCTGTGAAATGATCTAGTACAGGTGATCTACATGGCACAGAATAGTTTCTCCCCACTGTGGCTCACATCTGGTAGAACAGCAGTGATCCTGCCTGTGCCCTCTGTACTTGCATTCCTTTGTATCCTGTTGGATAGACTAAGACTGTAATTGAAAACAATTTTGAATCTTCAGCTGGTTTACGTTTCTGTAGCCAGATTAAACAGAAGGATCTATGAAGTCAGCTTATATACCAGCAATCTAAATTTATTTGTCTCGGTTATCACTTTGTTTCTAAGTTCCAAATTCAGTGTGCTGTTGTTGGCCCATAAAGCACCGCATATTTAAGAGTCACAGCATCTGCCCCTGCATGTTTCTACACGATCTCTGTATTTGAGCACTGACCTTTCACCAGCTGCTTCTCTGTTAGAACCTTGGATACTGGCAGCAAAGGACTGTGGCTGTCCTCTGATTATAGAATATCCCCTTCACTAAACTTCACAGAGGTTTCTGGCAACAGTAAAAATGTCCCCCCCCCCCCCCCAGAATTTTTCACAGTAAGAGATGCTTGCAGACTCATGGCTATTTTATGATGCTGTCGTAATTTAATTAGACCTCATTTTTATTGTTTTATGAAAGTATAATGGCTGTTACTGCATTTGGATGGATTCATTACTCCAGTGTTGGGCTTCATCTGTATTTTATTGATAATGGAGATAACCAGTCCAAATTAAAACCATATACAGATAAAAAAATTACAAATGTCCATTTACCCACACATTCTGTGAGCCAGTTTGGTCTTGTGGTTAGAGTACCAGACTTTTTCTGATAGTCTCCCGGTTCAATTCCACACTCCAACATGAAGCCAGGCGGGTGACCTTGGGTTAGTTACAACTCTCTTTCTGAGCTCTTTTAGGCCCACCTAGCTCAAAGGGTGTTTGTTGTGGGGAGAAGAACAGAAGGTTTGTCAGCCGCTTTAAGTCCCCTTAAACGGGTATAAAAGCCAACTCTTTCTTTTATTCTTCTTCAAAAGTGCTTAATATAGAGATAGAAGGAGGCATTTTGACATAAGCACAACTGAGAATGTGTTCACAAACTGAGAATGCCAAATAACCTCTTAGGCGGCTTCAAGATGGCTCACAAGTGGCATCGATCATGCATTATTCTGATGCCTCTCTTATGAATATTCTAGGGTAAAAAAAGGTAGATTAGAAATGCCATGAGAACACAAGAGCCACACACTGTTGTCTCTAAGGCACTTTTGACATAGGTTTTTTTTAAAAAAACTCTGTTGGCAGTCTAAAAAGGCTGTTACTCAGGTTACACATCTGGTGATGCCACTGAAGACCCCTCCCCCCTTCCAAACAGGTTAATAAATATCTCATATTTACAAGCCCCAAGCCATTTGGACCTTGTAAATTAATTTTGATAGATGGATTTGATTTAATTCCTTCATTTAAGGGTCCCAGGATAGGCCACGGATAGAATACTTAAAACAACAAAAAAGCTCCTATTGAAAGCATGACAATACTAAATCCCTTTTAAAATGTCAGTAAGCAGTTATGTATCATACAATTTAGAATTCGTTCTAGCATAGCACTGTACATGTAGAGTAGAGTAATCCTGATGTGAAGTATTATTGTGGCCAGACTATCCTGTCCTCATTTAGCCAAAGCTATCAGGCCAAATTGCAGTTGAAAATATTATTCCTTGCCTTTGCAGCCACTTGGGATTTTAGTGACAATGTGGAAATACCCACAAGAGCAGTGTGCTCTCATCTAAAACCTAACATTTTCTAATTTCTGAACGACCCCAAGGCACCTTATTCTGGCCAGGATTCAGTTTCAGCTTATTGTTTCTCATCTAGTTAATTGCCACCTCCAGAGCTGGTCCAGAGTCTTCACCTGCTCCAGGCAGAATGTAGAAACAGAAATTAGTGTCACCTCATTTCAAAATCCCTGGATGACTTCTCCACGACTACAGAGAGATGTTAAAGAGCACGGGAACAGAATGGAGCTATTAGTGCCTACATGAAAATTGTCACAGTGCCTAACAGATTTATACAGTTTTAAAACCCAAGACAGAAGCAATCAGCGTTGGGTAAGGCTGCCTTCATTAAAAGGGTTTTTTTCTAGTGAAACCTTTGCGTTTCCAGCTGCTCAGCTTCCTTGCTCTATCTCATTAGTTATAGATAGAATAAAGATTTCTACGTATTAACTATATTAACATCAAACACGGCCTTAACAAGATACATTTCCCCCTGCAGCCAACCAGCAGGCCTGGATGTGGAAAATTAATTTAATGCCTGGTTGTTGGGTTAATGGGGATCATCATAAAAACAGCTGAGCTTACTGGTTCATTTGTGGCTTTGTATGTGCAGGCAAGCATGCCATTCACAATGGATAGCATCTGAAACCTAATTTAATTTATCACTGTTATTTTTATTTTGAAAAGGATATATTGTAGACCAAAATACATTTCTATTGGGTTAACCCATCTGGTTGTATAAATTATTTATGTTAGTGGTGTTTTGCTTTTCACATATGGTTAAAACAAAGGAGTCTTCTTCTTTTTGGCACAGGATCGTAAAGGAGACAAGTGTGTAACTACACAGTATTCACAGTTCTGCATATTAATGTCAACTTGCAAAATGTAGACTCCAGGGACTGAATCTTACTGTAGGAACTTGCTGTACTCCTGTTCGAACAAAGAAGCCCAAATGGGAACCTTATATCATAACAGGAAGACAACAACTTCCAGTTAGAACTACCTCCATGGCATGAAGAAAGGTGTCACAACAGGGGGAATGTATGACCACTATCTGGAATCTGTGCAAAACATTTTGATGCCTGAGGCAAAAGAAAAGATTCACGGTCAAAGACCAGACAAGTCAGCAGTTGACTCCTCTTTAAGCACTGCCAGTGGGGTTGGCTGCCTTACAGAGCAAGGCCAAATAGTGGGGCTTCCATAGCCCCTAGCAGCTGGCATTTCTGTAGTCAATTTATTATGCTTACTGGAAGGCCTGAGTCTGCAAGTAAAAGCAAAGCTTTTTATGAGGTGGCACCGTGCCTACAGAAGGCACAACTAAAATCTCACAGATTCTATCTTCTTGTGAGCCAGCTTGGTCTTGTGGTTACAGTGCCAGACTCATATCTTATAGTCCCAAGGTTTGCCTCCACACTCCTCCAAGAAGCCAGCTGGGTAACCTTGGGCTAGTCACAGGTCTCTTTCTGAACTCTCACAGCCCCACCTACCTGACAGGGTGTCTGTTGTAGGGAGAAGAACGGAAAGTTTGTCAGCTGCTTTGAGAAAAGTGGGTTATAAAAAAACCAACTCCTCCTCTTCATCCTCTTCTTCATTTAGCAAGCCAGTAAAAAATTTTTTTTAAAAAAAGTTCTTTATAACCGCCTCCTTAATTTATGATCTTGCACAGTCCTGTCTTTATATATTAGCCATTTTGACTTCTTTTCCAAATGCAATTATGAAAAACATACCCTGGTTATATATACGACTGAAATTGTAAAGGCAGTGTATAGTTGGAAAAACTTGCTTGAGCTAGCCAAATAGAGAGAAGAAGACAGGCTTGATACTACACACTTGGCTAGTAGAAGTAAATTCTGCCCAGAAACAACTTATTAGTATCCACATGGCAAAAACATAGCAGACAACTCTTCCATTCTGGAAGCTTGTTCTCTGCAAGTTAGAAGAAGATTCAGAAATCAGCTGAACTGTATTTCCCACAGTGCAAGCTCTTACAGTAGAGTTCCGTTTTCCATAAAAATTAAGCCTGTCAGAACTTCGAAATCATGCCAATTATAAGCTTAGTACATGAGAGGAAGTGTTTATAATTCATTATTCCAACTGATGGGCTATAATTTAACCATAAACTTTTCTGTGCTTTGATAAGTTTAGTGCGTATGTGCAAAGCAAATTGCAGCAGACAGATCTTTGGTACCTTGCATTTTAAGGATGCACCTGGAGAGGCTTATCATTTTCCTCAGTTGAACTGACCTGGACATTCTTTGAATTACAGGTAGTCCAGGGTGGTTTGGATGTAGTTTCTCAAGCTGTGTTTGACTCATACCTGCCTTCAGTCACAGCCAGCATATCCAGTTGCAAAGAATAATGGGAACTGTAGTTCTAAATAGGCAGATGTCCATATTTAGACTACCCTAAATATATATGGCTGAGTTTGATGTTCTTTGGCACTGTTGACTTAGATTTGACTCTTGGTAACTACATGTTTGGTAATATCTATAGCTCAGTGTAGAGTACAGTGCCTGGAAAGCAGGAGGTCACCAGTTTGATCCCCAGCCTCTCCCCAGAAGTAGGTAATGGCAAACCACTTCTGAATCTCTGCCAAGAAAAATAGAGTTGCCCACGGTCGTGCCTGCGCAATCAACCAGGAGTATACTTGGTGGTATACTACTACTGCTACTGCTACATATTTATAACTGTGTAGTTTTCCTGGCAGATGCTGAAGTGATTTGCCATTACTTTCTTCTGGGAGATGCCAGTGATGGATCCTCTGCTTTTCGGGTAATTGCTGTGTCACTGAGCTATGGCCTCTTCCTTGGGAATATGAGGAAATACTAAAATATTTTCTTAAATTTAATATGCTTTTCAACCAAGAAAGACTTATGGACTAGCACAAGCCTAGAATATGAATTAAGACAAATAGGTAATGCTAGCAAATATTGTGCTGTGAACTGCTTTGTCCCACCCACCCACCCACCTGAAAGCTAAAAGGGAGATCTCCATTGCAGATGCCCAGACTAAACAGCTCAGAAGAAGCCATGGTACAGTATAAAGCTAAGATAACATAGTGGTTAGAGTTCTTTCTCTCATGGAAAATTGGAGAAGGAAGAGCATAACTCAAATCATTGGTCTAACATGAAGTTATCTCTGGATGACCTTGAACTAATACTGTAGCAGGAAATAGTAGGGCATTTGTAGGGGTGCTTCTGAGCAGCACCTCTCTAGCCAATCCTGCATGTGGAACAGGTAGCATTTCTGAAAATGTAACCTTGGAAGTCCTGGACTTCAATTTTCTACCCAACAACCTAAATTTGGTTTCTGGGACCCTCTGCTTAACCTTCCCAGACATCACTGGTACTGACTTGTACTGTGACCACTGACTTCTCCCCAGCACTGTTTACAAACCTATCTAGATGTCTTGAATCTGTGCATTTCTACTACAAGACTACTTGTGGAGGAGCATCCTCAAGAGGATACAGGCACATCGGCTAAGAAAGGGTTTCCAACTAAGGGAGCATATCCCACTTCCTCAGCCTGTTGTTCTCCTTGCCTGAGACCTCCACTCTCCAAGGCAGCTGTAGAGCTGCACACAAAGGAGTGGGATGTTCCTCCTGCATTGTCCTCAAGCCTATCACTCTCTCTCCTTCTCCAGGTCTGCTACCTTGGCTTCAAGGGAAGAAACACATTCCCTGAGAGCCAAGAGCTCGTTGCCCTGAGCACATACCCATGAACTCTGTGCAGCAGGCAGGCAGTCATACAAATGACACTTACTGCAGAGTGCCTTTATTGCGCAATGAAAATGCAGGCCAAGCCTCCTCTTACAAATGGAGGCACCCAATGTGGCTTGAAAGGGCACCCACTGCCACCATGTTTGCATTTGCAATGGCAGCAGATACCTTGCAGCAATCACACATCTCCCTTTATGGGCACAATCACCAACAAAGGTGACATTTTTGTGGGCCTGAACAGAGGTGCCACTAGAAAGGGTACCTCCATGCTCCAAAAACAGAGATGTGGAGCTGTCTTTTTCAGCAACAGCTTAGGGCACCTCCTCCCTCTTCCTGCAATGGAGCTGCTTTGCTCCATGCCTCGAAGCCCAGTCACATCCTACATCTGCCAAAGAAATACAAGAATATATGCTGCTCTTTATTATTGAGATTAAAATTACAAGGGAATAAGAAGTCTGGGGCTTATGATGAATTCAGATAGGATAAAATTAAATTCATCAAACCATAGACTGCAGTCTCAGAAGTTCATCATACCAGAGTAAGCTACGTGATCTCTCAGGTCCTAAAAACACTGTGTCTTTGGCTGCCGTAGACAGACATGGTTATTTTCTGGCATTTAAATATTTTTTGGCACTCTGGTCTCTGAAAGGGAGCACGTATCCCAAGCTGTAGCATTTGGATATTAATAATACGTTTTTAAAAGTAAAAACATCACTTAAAAGTGCAGCCCAGCAAATCCCTTTCCTAAACTACTGCTTTGATGTGTTTTTTATCAGTAAACGTGAAGAGACAACCTGCACCTAAAGAAAGACTTAGCTTATACTTAGTACATTGAGATAATCCACTCCTGCCTTTGAAATGCAACATTTATCTGAAAACTTAGAAGCCCCCAAAACAACAAAGGAAATTGCCAACAGATGCCCTTTCAACTCATGTTCCAACCCCCGCTTGCATCCCATCAATAGGGTTCTCTTATCACAAAAACAAGTGATAACAAAGACAAAGCATCTTTATTTTATAAATGAGATTTTTGTATGCGTTGATTTAATTGGCACATTGCACCACCTGCCATTTGAGGTGGTAAATCCTGTATTCCCCCCCCAGACTTTGGGATGTAGATTGGGACAGGAATGGGGACCAGAGTGAAATGGCAGATAATGAACCCAGCTGTGTGAAGCTCCTGTGCCTCTTCAGCTAGTCTGCCTTCAGATGCCTTTGAGCATCCTGTTGCCAGCAGTAAAGTTGAAGTCAGCTACCCATCCCACAGCCTAGTGCAGGTGAGCACAGCCAGAGGCCCCTCCCCCTGCTGAAGCTCAGGAGCCCATTTCAGTAGGTGGAGGGGGTTCCCAGCTGCACTCACTTATGCTGACCACCATGCTGTTGTAGATGTAATGGAGGAAATACTACCTCTTCCTCCACTATAGACCACAAAATGTCTTATTATGTTAGACTTAACTACTCAGAAATCATCCTCACAGTTGTGAGGAAATCCTGTAACTCTGCCTACTTTCATTGGAGGGGGAAGGGATTATATTGCTTGGCCACTGCACTTCTGGAGCACTTAAAAGCTTATCAGCATTGCAAGACCAAAGAGATAAGAACTTGTTAACTCTTTCTGCTGCAAATTTGTAAAGGGATACAACTCTGAAAATCACAATTCTTGATGTGCCCACCAGGGCTAGATAAATTTGGAAACAATCTTTTTTTGTCAAACATGAGAAAATCATAAAAATTATATTGTGGTTATAGCATTATGCTGATGAACATAAATACTGTAATTCTCCCATGCTCTAAAATTAGACCTCTGTAGCCTATGGAACCTTTAATATGAAGTGATACATTTGCACATTATTAATAGCAGCAGCTTCTATGATAAATACCATTTCCATTTTCCAAAAGCCAAAGCTGAGCTAAAAATACAAAGAGTTTTTTAATCAACTGGTTTCATTCTTACCTCTTAGGTATTTTTGGCTGTAAGTTGTGGTACTTTTAAAAAAATGCTTAATCTTAATAGTTATTCATTAATTTAAGTTTATGAATCACTTAGAGCCTTTCTGCACTCTCCCCCCCCCCCCCCGCCCGCCCCATCCTGCTTCACATCCAGCCACTGTCTCTTCAGAGCCCTCGGAATTTCTAGCTGGGCTATTTTAGGAGCAGAACCATTTCTACTTCCTGGAGGACCATCAGAAACAATTCCCCTTAGTATGGGAGTGTACTATATACACACCTCTGCGGTTTCAATATACTGGCTCTAAGCCTGATCCTAGCCTGATCTTGATGTTGGATCAGGCTAGGAAGCCATTTTGGGTGCCCTAGCCCAGTCCACACTTTGTACATTGAGGACAAAGCAAGACTGTAGGGAGGGGTGTCCGAAGTAGCATGCAGACAGCAGCCCTGTATTTCAGTAGGCTCTCTGGGAGCTCGTGAGCCATTTGCTCTAGGCGTCAGGCCTCAATCAATTGGGGGTGGGTAGCAGTTGGCTCCTATCTCAGCTTTCAAACAAGAAAGCTGCTAGTCCTTTGTGTCTTGCATGGCGAAATTAAAAGCATAAACATTTCTCAATGAAGAAGAGTTTGGTTTTTGGTATCTATTAAATCTCAAGACATAGCTGCTTTAGTAAACTCTGAACCTGGGATGCCCCTGTTGTTGAGTTTGTCTGTTTACTTTTCAAAGTACACTGGTCAGCTCCATACCCTTAGACTTTGCATTCAAGTTAGATATTTGGTAAGGTTATCAGGCCAAATGTAAAATCATTTTAGAGAAAGACTCTTGTGCTTCTAAAGACTGGAAGCCTACATGTGCTGATCTACTAGACATTAGGATGTATGGTATTTGTGGAATCATGTTAATTGTAAGTAGTATCCTTACCACTGGACTGCTTACAAGAGACAGGGAGGAGGGGCTAAGGCTGCAACTTTTAAATTTGGCTGGGAGTTAAGCCACATAACTAAAATTATAGCCTAAATGATTTCTGTGAATGAAAGTGAACCTATGGTCACATCTCCACTTACTGAAGAAGGTGCCCAAGGGCCATTTGCAGTGGTAAGAGGCACTCCACAATGATCACAACACTCCACTCATAGGTGCCTTTTTACAAAGGACACAGTTTCATGCTTTTGGCAAGACCCTCCCACTGCTGACCTAGAAAATTCAACTGAATTATTGTCACAGGACTAGACTCCACAGACAGATACTTGCCAGTAAGAAAATAGGATGTTTTGAGAGAAAGATCACTTGTCACATGACTGATATTCATGCATTAAGAACTGAGGCCTCTTGACTTTCTTGAAACTATTAGGTTATGTACTGTATATCAGGATGAAGGTGGTCAATGAATGGCTTTAAAGACTGCAAGCCAGCATGCAGTTTTGTTCAGAGATTTTAAAAACTCCAGTGGTACAATTTGACATTCAGTTCAAAAGCATCAACATTTTTATGGTTCTTTACCTTTTGTTTTTGAAGGCTGTTTTATAGCCAGTGCATGTAGATTGCAGTTCTGTGACTTTTCCACGTGGCTTCCGTAAAGTTTCCATTTTTATCAGTTAAGAATATTCATGGAAATTTTATAGAAAATACATGGTAGGGTTTCTGGAACAGAATAAGATTTGGACTGAGGCGTCTTGGGGTGCTTCCAGACTTACCTTGTACAGGGCTATCCTGTCGACGCAGCTTCCCGTCAGTCAGACCTGATATCGGAAGCTGCGCAAGGAAAGCGCAGTTGCTTCCGATACGTGTGACAAGGCGATCAGCAGCTGCGCTGTCCCATCAGCGCTGCTTCCCATCAGTCAGACAGGACATGCCATTGCCCGGAGCAGGAGTGCGGCATATCACCAGAAAAGCAAAGTAAAAAGATGTGAGCGGAAGAAAGCTGTGCTGCATTGATGTAAGTCTGGATGCAGCCTTGATCTTGCAGAAAAAAAGGAAAGATCAGAAAAAAAATGGGTCTCATTTGCAAACTTAGCCTGAAGACACCCTCACTAAGATGAAAACAATACAAGGACATGTTATGTTCATTTTATATAACAATTCTACATTGAATTGCACTTCTCATTTAACTTACATACCCAGTTTGGGGCAGAGTGAATGAGAAATAAACTATGGCCAGATTCATACTTAGCTTTTTGGAATGGGATCAGAAAACAATCTCAGGCTGGTGAATAACAAAGATGACTGGGGCCATTTGCATTCTGTACACTGGACCATACCCGTTCAGTGCTTGAAGTGTGAATGGCAAGCTTCATGTTCTGTTTCTGGTTTGATGTTCTGATATCATAGCTGCAATTGGGTGATGGTATGTTGCATAGTGTGATCAAGAGCAGGGTGAGGCTTCACAGGTCAGAACCCTACAGGTGGACCCAGAAGTAGTGCAAAAGCACTGCTCCCAAGCAATTCTAGACGCTGTGGTAATGCTTGTGGACTGCATTTAACCTGTCCACAGCAGGTATGGATTGGGAACGGTTTCAGATGCTCCAAGGACTGCTGCAGTGGATTGAGGTGTGAACAATGCATTCCAGCGATTCCCCTGGAATTGTCTCCAAAGTAAGTGTGAGAAAAGCCCTTATCTTTAGTTTCACTATACCTTTCCACCCAGTTCCTGAGAGTGTTCCCTAGTACTATAAGTAGATTTGTATAATGGAATTTTGTGGATGAAAAGATTGTTCTCTGATAAATTATGAATGGAGAATGCAGGATGCCCTCTAGTTGCAATGCAGCGTGCTAGTTGTGATCTGATACTGTTTCAACATGTGGAAACATGAGCAGCACTAACAATGAGGACTTTGGTAGAAGCCTGACAGTCATGTATCAAGTGGAACAATGTTTTCATATTGCTCTAAGTCTTAAGTGAAAAGTTTTGAAGGGCTGGCAGTTCAAAACAATGTTCTAGTATTTTCCATTAAACAAAACTATTTGTAAAAAATAACCTTTTAATTTTATTTGTAGCTTTACAGATTTTAATGTTATCTGGTCACCACCCTCTGACAATTATTCAAGTTGGGTTCCAGAAGGATGCATGAACTGAGACTGAGACAACAGATTATTTTGCAAAGCTTTCAGTGTAGAATTTACTGACTGTGAAATGAGAACTTGAGCCATTTGATCTTACTAGTTCTGTAGGCTGGGGTTGCTTTCCAATAAAACTTCTTAAAGTTGATATGCTTAGTCATACTTTGCTTTTTAATACCATTAATAGTCTCAAATGGCTTAAAGTGCTAGGCCAGGTCTTTATTACACAATAGTTTTCTGTAACAGTTCATAAATGCCTAAGCTGCAGTGGCAGTGTAACAGCTAATAGACTTCATTTAGGGCATATTTCAAGTCAGCGGTTTCAATTTCAGATATTTTCAGATGTGAACTTAACTTTGGGAAGCTTAAGAATCTTTTACAGCTTCACTAAGAATCCATATTGTCTGAATGATAGAGAAAATACTCTTGTTACATTAGAAGCTTTGGCTCTGCTGGTAACACCCAAACAAACTGCAAAGGCTTAAAGTCTATTTATTGTTAAAGAACTGATGTTGGAAAAAGAAATGCCTGTCAGGTTTCCTGTTAAGTTATTCTTTTATGGCCAGCAGTTGTATATTGAGAGGAAAATAAAACTAACGTACAGATGTAACAGAATTTTGTGTTATTTTAAGTTTCATAAGATCACACCCTAATATTACTGTATTATCTAGTTTAAAAGAAAGCCAAGCATGTAAGCACATAACTCAGTTCACACTGGTTGAAATAAGTTATGTTAGGCCTATGAATTTATAGTACTAAACAGAGGTCAAAACTGGAAATATCTTGTCTGTACTGTCACTAGGAATCAACACCTCATGATGGTGCAAAACAACAGCACATATAAAAATATCTTAGGTCAGTTTCAGAGCCAATCTACACTACAATTCAGAGATTTTTTTTAATTGACTGAATATCAGATGATAATAATCACAATAGATCAATGTTTATTTGAATACTTTTACATACTATTTGCCTCATTAATTGTAATTTGTCCCACTCTTCAGCTGAGCTGGGGAGAGTTTAGCTGTTTTGATGACCTTTTTTTCTCCTCCAGAGAACCTAGGCAAATATTAAGAGCTGCATAAAACAAGAGACTATTATAGTATAAGAAAGTA
The DNA here is from genome assembly GCA_023333525.1 of Aspidoscelis tigris stejnegeri. NCBI lineage: Eukaryota > Metazoa > Chordata > Lepidosauria > Squamata > Teiidae > Aspidoscelis > Aspidoscelis tigris. Next base: position 43,712,324 of record JALMGA010000003.1, on the reverse strand, counting down.
AAGCAATATTCTGGGCTGTGTATTAGCTACAATAAATGGAATTTTTGTCCTTAGCCAAGGAAATTAATCTGGAAGTCTGTCATTTATAGTTTGCATTGTATAAAGTTTCAAGCATTTTTTTGCATGTGGACATTGCACTGGATGCCGTTGGGAAAACACAGCATTTTGTGAAATAATATGTTTATAAATTGTTCCTATGATATTTAGTGCGGATCAGCACTGTTCTAACTGGTGATGCTTTGACTAGAGCACCTCCAGGAATCAGCGTAAGGCAGTAACATGTTTTAAAATAAAAACAAGTTCATATGTATGCCACCTAAAATCATCTCTTGTACCCCCAGTGGTCATATGCCACACTTTGGACTCCTCCCCATGCACTCTATAGTCCTAATCGAATCTGAATTCGACTCAAGAGCGTCCCCATGCAAAGCCCCCAAACCGGGCAACATGCAGAACAAATCACCCAGATCCACAGTAAATAAACTCCCCTTGCAAACTGTTCTTGCTGTGGTTCTGGAGGCAAGCCCAGATTATTTTGGAGGCTTGGGGATGCTCACGGGTTATCAGGGGAGGAGATTGGCACTCATGTCATTAGCAGGCGGGTTTCACGTCCTGTGCCTGCCATTCCTGTCCTGTGTGTTGGGGATCGCAACTGCTGGCCATTTTTAAAGACCAAACAGCATAAAAGAACTGATCGTTCCAGTTTGACAGGTAAAGATGCCGTGATGAGGGGTGTCATCTGGCCCTTGTTGTCCCACGAGCCTCTTACTGCAACCCTTATTCCACCCCCACTCCCCGATTGCCAGCAAGCAGCTTCTGAAGTTAGAGGCAGTTTAGCAGAGTAGCAGAAAAGTGCTTCTTTGCTAAACTGCCTCTAAACGTTGTAGAGGATTTGATTAACTTATCCCATTCTCACTCCCCGACAAGCAGCTTCTGAAGTTTGCCAGCTAAAAAGCTAACAAAAGCCTCTACAATGTTTGGAGGCAGTTTAACTTTGGTAAACTTCAGAAGCTGCTTGCCTGCCAGCTAAAAAGCTAACCAAAGCCGCTACAATGTTTAGAGGCAGTTTACCAGAGAAGGGCTTCTCTGCTTCTCTGCTAAACTGCCTCTAACTTCAAAAGCTGCTTGCCGGCAATTGGGGAGGGAGGGTGGAATAAGGGTTGCAGGAAGAGGCTTGTAGGACAGCAAGGCCAGATGACCCCCTTCATCGCTGCATCTTACTGGGGAGATCAGTTCTTCTACATTTGCCTGGTGATCAGAGAAGAGGCTCATTTCTGTTTGATCACTGTTTAATGCCCAGCAGTTGTGATCGTGGAAGGGGCATTGGGTGGAATTTCCCTGCCCTCGCACCTATCAGGAGAGGGGATGGAGAGAAAAAGATGCGGTTTCCCAATGCAGGGGTTTAGTGCGGGGCCAGGTGTATTCAACTTGAGCCCACGCTTTCGTCAATAGCATGAGGATGGGTCAATTCAAACTCTGTATTGGGAATAATCCGAATCCATCCTGGAGTAAACAGAGTGCATAGGGATTCAGCCTTTGCAAAATACTGTGGTAATCTAATTGGGATATGGTCAGCACACATTTAGGTAAGGCAAATCAATGGTCCTTTCTGCACTGAGCTTTATTCTGGATTATATTTCAGAACAGGAACCTGGCATCCTCATGGTAGTGCACACTATGGCAGGCACCAGACAGAGCCTACCATATAGCCTGTGCCAACATGTGGATGGCAGGTCCCTATAACACTATGGAATTTGGAATAAAGTCCAGTGCAGAAAGGGCCTTTGTCCAAACAGGGATGCATAGTTACAGTCACATGTATTTAGGCAGGGTTACTCACAAGTTGGTGTTCTAGAACTGTAAAATTCTACTGTGCTGGACCAGAAAAAAGACCTCAAAAAGAACAGGATTTCCATCAGTTGAAATAGCATCTTCATAGATGCTATTCAAAGATGCAAGTTCATAGTCCATGTAATTGGAGATGCATATTATCTGAGATTGCCTGCTCAGTGAGATGACTTTGGGTCTTTCCGCATGTGCTGCCACGGCGCACGCATGTGCAGTGGATGCTGGGTCCCTGCTTCCAGAAGCTGCCACTCAGCGAACAGGTAAGCACCAGATCGTGAGCGCACGACCCTGGGTGGGGGGTGGGGGCAGCTGCGGCTTCCCTGTCGCTCGAGAAGGTGCCATTGTGCCTTCTCGGGCAAAGGGGAAGCCGGGGAAGCCGGCTGCCGGACTCACCATGCTGGCTCGAAGGAGCCAATGGTGAAGGCCGGTGGGCAGGGCCAGCTGTCAAACAGGTAGAGCATGCGCTCTACCTGTTTGACAGCTGGGCATGCGCCGTCAATCCGGCTCTTTCTCTTGCTGATTTTTCAGGTCTTACATCTGGTTAGGATTTCGGCAGCAAAACTGGTTTAAGAAACCAGTTTTTCGTGCGGACGTGCGGATGTGGCCTCCTCAAAGGGACCCTAATTCCATTCCCTTTGCAGAAGCCACGTCCTAATCCCTCCCCAAACAGGCTCTAAATGTGTTTTTAGAGCCTGTGCGGAAAGGCCCTTTCAGACAAAGGAAATGCAGCATAGATTGTACTCCCTTGCTGGGATCTTTTCTTTTAGCTGAGATTCAGTTGAGATCATTTCAGATGGTTAAAAGAAGAAGGGACAGGGATTTAAAACTATCCATAGAACACCAGTTCAACTCTCCTCTTTCCTTCTCCCTACCAGTTCCAGGAGCTGTGCTTGGAAAGGCATCCTAAAGTAATTGTACCTAAACCAAAGTAGCCTGTGGTTAAAAAAAAAAGGGGGGGGGTTCTGGGAGGTTGTAGGGCTGCTTCCACACACATTAAATACATCTCAAAAGCAACTTAGTGGTGGTAGCATGCAGACACTGTGTGTTTAGACAGGATTAATACTTTGCAGCTATTGCAGATCAGCTGTCAATCTGCTAGGCAGGTTCTACGATGCTTCACAGATCCTGTGAAGTAAAGTAAAGCCTAATACTCCAAAGCAAGCAAACAAAACAAAACAAAGCTCCTTACATGAACATCGGTTGCAGAGTTTCTCTTCCCTCCGCATTTCCCCAAGTATTTGGACAAACTGTGCAAGATCTCATGAGAGTTTGTCCTCATCCAGAACATGTAGACCTATGGGAGAGGGAGAGGCTGCCACTTTGGAGGATTGAGAGAATATGGGAATGATCTGTTTTCCCTGCAGAGTTCCGTTACCGAAAGGTAAAGGTAAGCTCTGTTTTTTTAATTTACGTCTGGAGGCACCCTAATGTTCCCATCCCATTTCTAATCCATATTAAAAGCCAGAGGATAGCCTTTGGAAGTCCACTTTTTGGCTTTTAATTAGTATGTGAGTGCTAAGTTTCTAACCTGCTTTTGAGCCAACTCCACCGCCCCCCCCCCCCCCGGGTGTTTAGATGTAGTCTTAGTCTTATTTATTGAACTGCATTGTACGAAGTCAAGTCATACATTTCTAGTTTATTCTAATTTTAAACAAGCTTTACTAGGGAGTACATATTGCAAATTTAAAATAAGTGTTTTTGTTGCTCTTTGAAGGAAGATTTCCCTGCTCTTGCAGGGGAATGCTGAATTAAAAAGTTACTGTTCAGCAAAGGATATAGCGGTATTAAATTGATGCGTTTGCAGTAATGTGGCAGTGTGCCATGGACTCTTTACAATTCACACCAGATTCATGTCTGATTAATATAGAAAATCACTGAACCAAACACTTAGGCAAGAGTTTCAAGTCCAAAGGCAGAGAATCTTTGGCTTACTTGTCTGTAGTTTCATTACAGGGCACAATGCAATATGTTTTCAAACAGCTGCTGTCTAGGTAAAACAATACCTGGGCCTCCTTACTTCTAGCCACAGTTTTAACTACTGGAACAGAGCTTTAAACTATTTTCTCACCAGAGGGCTATTTGAACATTGTGATTAAACGATCTAAACATTCATTATAAGCTGAACCTTTAGCACATTAATCTTGCACAGGTTCTGGAACATGAGAAGTATGATGGCGCTTAAGTGTAAAAATCATTAATCCTTTCTTGTCTTTAGTTTCCATGTATTTAAGACGTTCAAAAAAGTCATTCCCATTAGAAAAGAGAAGCAAAAATAAACCAGTGCTGACACAGGATTTTCTGTTGAAGGGCACAGGGTTTAGGGAAGAGTAAAAATACAAGGGACATTTTTGCTTTTGTTCAACTGAGACAAAAAGTTAATGCACATAGGTCTATATGACCCATAATGCCAGGGAATTTCTTTCCTCCATTTTACCCTCCCAACAAACCTATGAACATGGCCCAAGACCACCCAGTTAACTTCCTTGGTCAAGTGAGAACTTGAATCTAGATACACCAATGTCTTACTCTGAGACTGTGTTCAGATGGTGTTAAAATTGCAGCAGGCATCTGTTTCCAGGAAGTGTGTCATATAGTAACGGATGTTTGCACTTTTTCACAGAGACAGAGAAGAACAGGATGGAGGGGATACACTTCTGGAGTGTTTCTTCCCTGTGGGTGTCCATGGAATGCCCTTTGCCACCGCAGCAAAGGAGCCGTTGGCCAGATTTATAGAAGTCAGTCTCCATCTGCACTAGACTGCTTGCCCACACTAGCAGCCCCCAAGGAACACAGGTCTGCATGACACCATAGAATCCCAGGGACCAGCCTGCCTGCATGGGACTAAGCCTTGGAGTGCTCTACAACATGTTCCTTTGAAATGGTCCCTCATGCAGGATATGCACCTGGAAATGTCGTTGGAAGTGGGCCACTTCTGGGTAGCTGTCTGAAACAGGCCAGCAAGAAACTTCTTAGGCTGGCAGTTAAGCCAAAGTTGGGCCAGACTAAGCTGCTGCAATATGGATGGCCCTGGGCCTGCACCACTGTCTGCCACTAAAGTCTTGGGTAGAATTGCACTATCTGATCCAGGGGTGCCTCCAGACTGGGAAGGAAGCAGCAAAGCAAGTTCATTGCTTCCATCCCACACAGTAGGAGCACAGCATTCCCTCCAACACCCAGATAAAAAGATGTTGGATAGTCAGCTTTTTACTGTGGACTTGCCTTTCCTGAACTCCTGCTGCTGGTGACACATCTTCTCAACTGTGCTAGAAATTCAAAGCTTCTGGTCCTCCAGTTTGGAGGGTGAGAAGTAGCTCCATCTTAAATGCAAAGCTTTTGGTCATCCAGTTTGGAGGACATGAAGGAGCTTCACATTTAAGGCAGAGCAAGGGGTGTGTTTGGAGACACCCCAAAAATGGGCTTTATGGTGCATACCATGCAGACACAGCATCAGAATCCTTAGTATTATATTTGTTATAGCTATCCATATCTTCTTGATCATAACTACTCTATTGGTGTACAATGGTGGACCAGTGTGACAGATCCAAGGAAAGGCCTGGTTTTTACAGCATTGGGTAATGGCTGCTTCCACCAATCCATCTGATTAGGGTCTGACTTTCTAGTTGCTGAGCTACAATATAGATGCTAGTAGAAAGAACTAACAATAGTCTGAATGTTAAATTGCTATCTCACATGAGTTTCTAAAGATTCCCAAGCAAATTCAGTGACACACTTGAAGAAACTTTATTTATTTATTTATTCATTCATTCCTTTTTTATTCCTTCAAGAAGTATAGGCTTGTGCACAAAGTATATATATATATACTTATATCTTTATGGTCGCAAGTAGCCCTTAAAATTAGAATTATTGAAAACTGGAGGGTGGCTTAAGGTCACTTAGATTTTCCATAGCTTAAGTGGAAATCCGAACCCTATGCCACAGTGGCTTTCCAAATACAAGATTTAGTACATGGAATTCAGTCTATCTGTGGAAAAACACTTTGTTGCTATAATCAGCAACATGTTAAATCCAGGAAAGGTCGACAGGCCAGAATCTCTAACATCTAGCAGACAATCTCATTGCAGACATTTCTTTTTCTTTTTCTACTTTTGTTTTGCTAGCAACAGGTGAGAGGAAGAAGCACATAGGATCTCTTAGAAGTCTGATTTGCTCTTGAGGCATCTACTTGCTAACTGCTGATCCCTGAAGTGCATAAATATGGGAGGGGGCTGTTTAGTTTAGTCTTAAGAACTCTGCTGTAGATTGTTTGGCTAGGACCTAAGTGTTTGCCTGTTTAACACTTTTATGCTGCTGCTAGTCATGGGCAGTGGAAAAGAACCATGGGATAGCACAAAGGGAAAGCTTCATTTTCCCTTGCTTGAACTGTGTTCCATTATTTAATGGAATTTTTCCTCCTTCCCCTGTCTCATTTTCCAATCTATGGATCACTGCTGGATGTACCGGGCATGTGAGCCAGTTTGGTCTAGTGGTTAGGGAGGCGGACTCTTATCTGGGAATCCCGGGTTTGATTCCGCACTCCCCCATGAAATCCAGCTGGGTGATCCTGGGCTAGTCACAGCTCTTCTGACCCATCACAGCCCCACCTACCTCACAGGGCGTCTGTTGTGGGGAGAAGAACAGAAAGCTTTGTCAGCCACTTTGAGTCCCCTTAAATGGGTGAGAAAAGCAGGGTAGAAAAGCCAACTCCTCCTCCTCTTCTTCTTCTTCTACCACCTAGTGGCCCTGCTACATGGAAATTATTCTCAGATTCCTGGATCATATGAGCTGAGCAGGACTCGTATATGCTATGGGTATGGACCAGAAGTCTTGTTGTAATGGGAAGGGTAGATCAGGGAGAAGTAGGATAAAAATGTAAAGGCAAAAAAGCTTCCTTCCATAAAGTCCTGGGGTACAATAAAGGATAAAACATATCAAATATTAAAACATAATTAAAAATATAACCCCCTTCCTTCTAGCCCCACCCACCCTCCCTCCCTAATAGGACAGCATCCACAGGAAGCTACATAAATATGTTTAACTATACAGCGTAAGTGCCTGGTGAACCTCAAGAGGGAGGATGTTCCAGAGTCTAGGGGCCAGCACATAAAAGGCTCTCTTGCATGTCCCTGTGCCTTGTACCTCTGCAAGAGAGGGAACTACAAGAAGGCCCTCTCCTTGAGATCTCAGTGCATGGACAGGTCTATATGGGAGAAGGCACTCCTTCAGATCCCCAGGGCTTTATATGTTAATGTCACCACCTTGAATTGGGCTTGGTAATGAATAGGTAACCAATGCAGATCTTTTAAGAGCGACATGATATGAGTCCAGCCAGAGACTCCCTTCAGCAGTCGAGCTGCTGCATTCTGCACCAGTTCCAGCTTCCAAACCATTTTCAAGGGTAGCCCCATGTAGAGTGCATTGCAGTAGTCTAATCTGGAGGTTACCAGAGCATGGATCACTGTGGCCAAGTTAACACCTTCAAGTTTCCATCACTGGATGAGGTCCATGAGTCATTGAGTAGAAGAAGGGTTTTCTACAAACTTTTAAATAATTTCTCCAGAAAATCAGAAACTCCAACACTTAATATCCTTTGATGCCTGATAAAAAATTCATCTTTTCAGCTAGGCCTTTGAAGATTGTTGCTAATTTGTGTTCCAGTAAAACCTACCTGGAAGCTTTAGGTTTTAGATTCTGTTCTTTGCTTGTATTGTTTTATTTTTGAACTTGAAGGTTTTCAGTTATGGGTTTTATTATTATTTTAGACGTGTGTATGTTTAGCTTATATTTTTACTCTGAATTTATGTTAAGGGATTTTAGAACAAATAATTACTTATCTATTTGTTCACTTTCCTAGTGACTGGTGAAGGGCAGTATAAAAATCAAATAAACTATTTAATTAACAAGGGCAGAAGCTGAGGAGAAAATAACAACTGGCATATTTATTTGTATTTTATCCCACCCTTACACCTGAAGGTCTTAGGGCAGGTTACAACAATAAAAATAAAATTTAAAAGGAACCCATTAAAACCAATAATAGCACCTGAAATTGGGGATGGGAAAAGTTATTTCCTCAGCCAAAGAAAAGGGTAAATATTACAAAACTCCTAGATGTATGTAGTGAAGATGCCTAGTGAATCTCAGGGGTGAGACTCTGGGGACTACCACTGACAAGGCTTCTGCCAGAGGAAATCAGGCATTAAAATCTTCACTAGTGAAACATTATGCTATATGTATTTTTTACTTAATAAATCAATGCAAAAAATTCCTGAGATAGTTTGTTGGTATGAGAAATGTTACAGGGTCTGCTGCACAATGTGAATTGCCCTAGAATCCAAACAGAAAGTACTACCTGCTGGAATAAGCAATTGCTCATTAGCCTGTTCTTATGTAGCCATCCAGATGCCTCTGGGAACACTGCAAACAGGTTTTCCATAAATACACTTATCAGACAGCCAAAATACACAGTGATTGCCTAGTGTGATTGTTCTGGGCAGGAAGAAAATATCTAGTGCCTCTCTTCAACGGTTTTCAGAAAACATGATTTTTCCTGCATATAATTCAATCTACATGGTAGAGACTGGCATGTATGAAGTATATTTTACTTAGTTCAAAGTAACTTACAGCCTATCTTTGATATCTACCCAACTATCATCCACCCTGCTAACACAGTCTCAAGGTCTGTCATTATACAAGCATGCAGAGAGACAGTGGAATACGCTTCGTCTTTTTATATTCATAGCTAATCTAGTTTAATGCAGATAATGGTCCAGCTGCAGGAAGGAATTTCATTAACACACTTCTGGTCCTAAATACAAAGCTGACTTTTTCTTTCTTTCTTTCTTCTTCTGAACAGCTGTGATTTTTTTGTTTGTTTATTCAAAAATAGCAAATTGTTACATCCACCAACCACTAAATAAGCAGTCTTTCATGTTGCTATAGTGACAGAGTAGCCACTAAAAGGCGGACTGAAGGAAAGAGAAGCCAGGGTTTTTGACTGGTTTACATATAAATGAGGTTTAAAGTGCTTTGGTCTCTGAAATCTGCCTTTTTACAATGGCTTCAAGAAGTAACAATTTTAACTCATCAGAATAAAGAAAACCTCTATGTTGTTAATGTGGGTTTGGGTTGTTTTTTTTTCCGTTTTGAGGAACCAGGTTCTTTGACAAGAATTACATTTCAAGTATGGTTGACACTAGCAGTGTCTCTGCTTACTACCATCAGCATCTGTGAGAAGGATCTGGGATGTCCTGTATCCATTTTCAGCGGCATGAAACACCCGCCAAAGACTGTGTGTCTGAGGACTTGTCTTCCTTTCCCTGGTGGGAGATGCCTGGGGGAGGTGTCTCCACTGAATTGGGCTGACTTTGCAGGCTCAGCAAACTCTGCAAGAACCACGACAAGTTAGGCCTGGTTCACTACAGAAGAAGCAGTCTCTGAGGACCTTTCTGCACTGTGCCTTATTAAGATTATATCTCGGAATAGGGACCCATCATCCACAGTCTAAGGTTGGCCCCACCCAGAGCCTGCTGTAATCTTCACTAGATACATATTTTTTAGGAATATCTTCATTTTTTTTCACCCATAAGCAGCACTGATCTTGTGGCTTCATATTACTTGGTACACACAGTACTTGGCTGCAGTGTGAAACATCTTTGTTGGGATTAATATTTTTCATAGTATTTTTTAAATGAAGAAGTTCAAGAGCAATCTCTTTAAAGATTTATTTAAAACAGAATTAAAAGGGTAAAACAGAAATTGATTAAGATGTATGTTAAGACTGTCTCAGGATTATTTCACTCTATGTAATTGCTCAGACCTACAGAATGTGTGAATCAGTAAGTTAGGCATATCTGATCAGCCAAGAGTAGCAGCTCTGGAGTTTCTGTGTTTTTGACTTTTTAATAGTGCAGGAATGTAATGTGAAAATAATTTTACTGCTAATGAATTGAGAAGTAATCCTGAGGCTTCCTGAGGAAACTGTGGAATGTCAGGAATACTGCATTTCTTACATTTCCCTCAGAAAACCCAGGAGATATTTAGCCTGGATTCTGGGGCCAAGGGGGACCCATTTTGGGGGCTTCAAGCCCAGGAATGTTCCCTCCTGGGCATCAGGGTGGTGTGGGGGCTGGTTCATAGCTCCACAGATTCCAGCCTATGTAGCTAGGGAAGTGCAGTAAGGCCTTTTGTAACATGCCTTCAAAATGTAGAATTTAACATCAGTTTATGTTCATGCTTCATAGGAACAAAGTCCTATAAATTCATTCTTTGGTCTCAAAAAAGCAAAATGGTATAGAACCTGAACCTTTTTAGTTTGGGTTTATTGCATTGTGAAGTGCATTGCATTCACTAGAAGGATTATGACTGTATCATTGCCCTATGGAATCCAGGAATAGTTGAAGGGGCATTTCAGAACATATTCACATGTAACAATAGCAAAGCATCTCAGAAGCACATCAGAGGGAGTTGCTTGTGGCACCTTAGTTTTCGTTCCATCCCTTAACCCACATTTTCTAGCCTAGATGTTCATAAGAGGGGAAGGGGCATGTGAACAATCCCACCTGAGAACCATGTGCAAGCCATCTCTGAACTACTTTTTCATCCATGGTTACAGCTTCACTTTAAACCTTCTTCAGTCCATCTTCTGATTGCAAAGCTCACACCTTTTCACTTCTATTTGTGGACTTTTCACCCCAGAAAGTACAAATGGAGGGTGGAAAGTCTAAAAATAAAATTGATAGAAATGAAAAGATAGGAGCATTGTGATCGGAAGATGAGACGAAGAAGGTTTAAAGTGATGTGAACTTAGGAGCTACCACCCTCACCCCATGTGAACACAACTGCAGTATAGCTTGAAATGCAGATAATAGCTGCTGAAATCTCTACACAATTGTAAACATGTAAGAAAGCTGACCAGGATGCAATCTGGTAAACCTGTACAGGCTGGTACTTCAACAAGATAGTATGTTTTCCCCTATTTTTTATAACAGAATATATCATTTATTCAAATTATGAGATTATCTGTAGCCATAAAAGGCTAAATGGGCAGGCAACTGGACAACACACAAGGCATCTGCTAACAAAGGAAAACATTTAAGGAATTCAATTGATTCAAGTAGAAGTGTGTTTGCTCAATGGTATCTTACTGTTTGGGAAGAGCTGGTTGTGTGTTGTTTCTCCTTGGCCAGAAGGCAGCAGGAATCTGCAGTCTGCTTACAAATACAGAATTAGTTTTATGTAGTAGGAGATTGTCTGAGAAGGAAAGAGAACTGAGTGTTATTAAACGAATGAAGCTTTTAAAGAACCTATTTGGAATAAAAAAAGAATCGCCTGATGTGGTTTGCTTGTACCTAGGAGACTGCGGTATGCTCTGTGTTGGTGGGCAATCATCAAAGTAGCTTATCGCAAGTTTTTTCCACAACTTTCCTCTTTAGACCCAGTGTTTGAGCTCCTCGTTCACAGTTGACTTGGCCCCAGCAGGATGCCGGTCGCCTCGCTCCCTCTCGGCATTTTAGAGGTTAATTTTACAGGAGGATCGTATTACTCTCTAGGACCGCTTATAGTGTTCACCTTCCAGCGGTCTCGCCCCTCTTTCTCAGCTTTTCCCAGAATGAGCTGCTGAGTGAGGGAGTCCTGGAGGAGGAGGAGGAGAAGGCAGCGCCGCGCTCCGTCGCTCGTGGCTGTGCGGTTGCACCGGGCTGCTGCTTTTCCCCTCCTTGGCGGAGTCCTTGAATGGCAGCCAGATGAAGGTGTCTACTTATAAAATAAATTTGGCTCCTTTCTCAAGGGTCCTTCACGGGCAGCAAAGTGGAGAAATGCTCTGGCCTGGGGACCTCGCAAGGTACGATTTATTTTTATTTTTTCACCTTATGGAAGCATGTTGGGGGGCTGAGGCCAAAGGAAAGGGACAGTAGGAAAGGGCAAAGGTTGGGAGCTTTATTTAAACACGACAGCTGTTTGAAGGCGAGCTTGACTGAAATCAGGGTTTTAGGCTGGAAGGCTGTGCATTGATTCGAAACTGAAGGACGGGGGGAAATCTAAATTTTATTGTTTGATCTTCATGGAATAATGCAGTTTATGAGATTGATCCTGGCAGATGGCAGCTGCAGTTTTTGTCAGAGACTTTGCGACTTGTCTCAGTCGGGTTTCCTTCTGAATTTGATTATTCCTGTATGGACGTCTTGGCCTGTTTGATTTACAGTGTATACTCTAAATATATCATTCACGTTTTGGTGGGAGATGGATCTCGAAGGGTGAATGGTACAGATATCTTTTACTGGGAAATTATCTTTATAGAAAGGAGCTCTTTTTCTGTTGACTGAAAATTGAGAATGTGGAGGCATGTTGAATGCTGAGAATTGAGAATGTGGAGGCATGTTTTCATGTGCTGATGCCTTGCCCTTCATTTCAAATAACTTCATTCAACATTTTTGGTCAGATGTCCTGTATGCATATAGCAGAAGAGAGTTAACATTTAAAATTATTTTGTTGCAAATTTTAAAGCCAAATCCTTCAGCGGTCTGCAGCAAGTCATTTTGTTCAAAAGCAGTGCACTGATCTATTGGAAAGATTATAGTGATGACAAACACTGAGGACACACTGCAATGTAATAACAACAATATTTAAGCACTTGCAGACTTTTTTTGCCTCGATTTTGTAAGTGCTTTTTCTCAACTAACCTGCAGGTGGCATCTTTGTATGAAGTCTCTCCACCCACTCAATTACAGTTTGTGTAGTTTATCTAAATAAGGCATAGGGTGTTTTTCCACGGTCACTTAGTACCCATTTTAGCACCCATTAAGGGCCCATTTGAGTGAGAGCCGGATGACCCCATTTCCACCATGGCAACCATTAGGGACACATTTTTTCCACCGCGCCTCGGGAAATCCGGATCATATGGGTACTTTTTGGCCTTTAATCTGGATTTTCTGTAGACCCCATTAATGGAGTCTACAATGGGGTCTTCAGCCAGAAAATCTGGATTAAAGGGAGCCTGTTTCCACATTAGTTTAGCAATGGGGTCTAGAGGAGGCTAGGGGGAGGGGGCACCCTTGTGGGGGGGAAGCCCCAAAACCTAAGCTTCGAAGTCGTTTTGAAATCACTTCAAAGTCTGTGCAAAATAGCTCCGGAGCGTCTTTGAAGTCTGTGCTGATCTTCGGAGTGAACTTCGAAGTCACTCCAAAGTTTACTTCAAAGATCAGCACAGACTTCAAAGACGCTCCAGAGCTATTTTGCACAGACTTCGAAGTGACTTTGAAGCCACTTCAGAGATTGCACCCCCTGTCCCACCAAACACCTCGGGTGATAGGCAGATCCCTCGTGGGTAGATCCAGATTTCCAGGGAGGCTAGCACCCATTGCTATTGGGTGCTAGACCACCCATGGAAACACATTGGGTATTTCCCTTAATCTGGATCTACTACATCCGGATTAAGGGAAGTACCCATTCCCTAGATCCAGATCTTCTTAGCTCTGGATTAAAGGAGCGCAGTGGAAAAACACCCATAGATAGATCCACCTGCTTTCTGTCGCAACTGATGAACTCTATCCCACTCCAAATGTACAGCATTCAGCCCATGAGCATTGCTCACATGGTAAGTAGACTTGAAAGTGGCTTAGAAATGGTAAAATGTGGACACTAGTGTTCCCATCCCACCTCTAAGCCACATCAAAAACCTTTAAAATACATTTTATTAACTTTAATATGGATTATAAACACTAGTATGTGCATGCTGCCACTTAAAAGGTCATAGAATCATAGAATGGTAGAGTTGGAGGGGACCTCCTGGGTCATCGAGTCCAACCCCCTGCTCAAGGCAGGATCTCCTAAACCATCTGAGACAGATGGCCGTCCAGTCTCTGCTTGAAGACCTCCATCGAAGGGGAACCAACCACCTCCCGTGGCAGCCTGTTCCACTGGTTGATCACTCTTACTGTTAGAAATTTTTTCCTAACATCTAAACTAAATCTTTTCCCCTGCAGTTTCACCCCATTGTTTCTAGTCCTTCCTTGAGAGAGTGAGAACAGGGCTGATCCCTCTGCCTTGTGACAACCCTTGAGGTATTTGTAGACAGCTAACATGTCTCCTCTCTGTCTTCTTTTTGATAGACTAAACATTCCTAGTTCCTTAAGCCGTTCCTCATAGGACATGGTTTGCGGACCGTTCACCATCTTGGTAGCTCTCCTTTGAACCTGCTCCAGCTTGTCAGTGTCTCTTTTAAACTGGGGTGACCAGAACTGGACACAGTACTCCAGATGAGGTCTGACCAAGGTAGAGTAGAGGGGGATAATAACTTCACGTGATCTGGACTCTATGCTTCTCCTAATACACCCCAGGATTGCGTTTGCCTTTTTTGCAGCTGCCTCGCACTGTTGACTCATGTTCAGTTGATGATCTACTAGGACACCCAAGTCTTTTTCACATGTGCTGCTGCTTAGCCGAATTCCTCCCATTGTATTTGTGCTTTTTTCATTTTTCTTGCCCAGGTGCAGAACCTTGCATTTTTCTTTGTTAAATACCATTTTATTAGTTGCAGCCCATTGTTCGAGTTTCTCTAAATCTTTTTGAATCCTCTCTCTCTCTTCTCTGGTGTTTGCAATACCCCCTAGCTTTGTGTCATCAGCAAATTTGATCAGTTTCCCTTCAACTCCCTCGTCCAGATCGTTTATAAAAACATTAAACAAAACTGGTCCCAGGACAGAACCTTGTGGTACTCCACTTGACACTTCCTTCCATTTGGATGTGCAGCCATTTAAAGCCACTCTTTGAGTACGATTACTAAGCCAGTTTTGAATCCACCTTATAGTTGCCTTGTCAAACCCATATTTGATCAATTTTTCAATGAGGATCGCATGAGATACTTTGTCAAATGCTTTGCTGAAATCAAGAAATACTATGTCTACTGCATTTCCTTGATCAACCCATTCAGTGATTTTGTCATAAAATGAAATCAAGTTAGTCTGACACGACTTGTTTGATACAAACCCATGTTGACTACTGTTAATTATTGAATTCCTATCCAAATGCTGACATATGTGTTGTTTAATAATTTGTTTGAGAATCTTTCCTGGTATTGAAGTCAGGCTAACAGGCCTGTAGTTCCCTGGGTCTACCTTCTTCCCTTTTTTGAAGATAGGAACAACGTTTGCCCTTCTCCAATCGTCTGGGACTTCTCCTGTTCTCCATGACTTCTCAAAGACTACAGCAAGTGGTTCAGCAATTACCTCTGCTAATTCCTTCAGTACCCTAGGATGTAATCCATCTGGACCTGGGGACTTAAATTCGTTTAAGTTAGCTAAGCGTTCCCTTACTCTCTCAGTGTTGATTTTGTGTCTTGATTCTCCTAGTCCTTCATCAGTACAGTGGAGGACTGTTGCATGCACATTATCCCTCTTGGAAAAAACAGATGCAAAATAGGAGTTCAGAATCTCTGCCTTCTCAAGATCACTTTCGATCACTTCTCCATTCTCTCCCTGCAGACTTCCCAAAACCTCTTTGACTTTTCTTTTGCTGTTGACATATCCCCAAAACCCTTTTTTATTGTTTTTAGTCTCTCTTGCAAGCCTCAATTCATTTTTAGCTTTAGCTTTTCTGATACTTGCCCTGCACATTGTACTGATTTCATTATATTCCTCCTTAGATATGTATCCCTCCTTCCATTTCTTAAACATTTCTTTTTTCTTTTTTATCAAGTTTTTAAGTTCTAGGTTTATCCACCCTGGTCTCTTTAGATGTTTTCCATTCTTCCTTCTTTGAGGAATTGTTAATGATTGCGCTTCTAATATTGCATTTCTCAAAATATCCCATCCTTCTTGGACATTTCTATCCTTTAGTACATTTAACCATTTGATCCCTCCTAACCTCCTCCGGAGTCCATCAAAATCTGCCCGTCTGAAGTCCAACTTTGAAGTCTGAGTCCTCTCATGCTTTCCTTCCCTTATTATCCAGAATTCAAGGATAACATGATCGCTGCCTCCCAATGCCCCAGAAACTCTGATATCCTCAACCATTTCCTCTCTGTTGGTAAGAATTAGATCAAGGATAGCCAATCCTCTTGTTTCCTCTACCACCTTTTGGTACATGAAATTGTCAGCGAGAGAGGATAAGAACTTATTAGACTTGTGACTTTTTCCTGAGCGAGATTCCCAACAAATGTCTGGGTAGTTAAAGTCTCCCATAATCACTATGTCATGCTTTCGTGAAAGTTTAGCCATCTGGTCTAGGAAGAGGTCATCCATATCTTCTGTTTGTCCAGGGGGCCTGTAATAGACTCCTACAATGGTATCCTTTCTGTTGCTCTCTCCTTGAATTCTTACCCATACCGATTCTACTGAGCTTCCACTCTCTGAAACTTGAACCTCTGAGGAGACAATTTCTTTTTTAACATACAGCGCAACACCCCCTCCTCTTTTGTTAAGTCTGTTTCGCAGAAACAAGTTGTAGCCTTCAATGTTTGTGTTCCATTCATGTGTGTTATCCCACCAGGTTTCCGTAATACCTATGACATCATATTTATCTACCTGGGTCAGGATCTCCAGCTCCCCTTTTTTATTTCTCATGCTTTGGGCATTGGTGTAGAGGCATTTTAGTTTGTAACTGATATCTATTGCGAGCTTGCCTCCTCTGTTTTCCTTACAAAATTTATGCGTTTGTTCATTGGTACTATTTCTGGGAGTAAGAATATCGCCCGGTTTGATTGACTGAGTATTTTTGCTTGACTTTTTGTTACCCTTCCCCTTTTGTTTTAGTTTAAAGCTCTCCTAATAACCGAAGCAAGGCGCTTCCCGAATACATTCTTTCCTGTCCCTGTAAGGTGCAACTTGTTTCTGCGAAACAGACTTAACAAAAGAGGAGGGGGTGTTGCGCTGTATGTTAAAAAAGAAATTGTCTCCTCAGAGGTTCAAGTTTCAGAGAGTGGAAGCTCAGTAGAATCGGTATGGGTAAGAATTCAAGGAGAGAGCAACAGAAAGGATACCATTGTAGGAGTCTATTACAGGCCCCCTGGACAAACAGAAGATATGGATGACCTCTTCCTAGACCAGATGGCTAAACTTTCACGAAAGCATGACATAGTGATTATGGGAGACTTTAACTACCCAGACATTTGTTGGGAATCTCGCTCAGGAAAAAGTCACAAGTCTAATAAGTTCTTATCCTCTCTCGCTGACAATTTCATGTACCAAAAGGTGGTGGAGGAAACAAGAGGATTGGCTATCCTTGATCTAATTCTTACCAACAGAGAGGAAATGGTGGAGGATATCAGAGTTTCTGGGGCATTAGGAGGCAGCGATCATGTTATCCTTGAATTCTGGATAATAAGGGAAGGAAAGCATGAGAGGACTCAGACTTCAAAGTTGGACTTCAGAAGGGCGGATTTTGATGGACTCCGGAGGAGGTTAGGAGGGATCAAATGGTTAAATGTACTAAAGGATAGAAATGTCCAAGAAGGATGGGATATTTTGAGAAATGCAATATTAGAAGCGCAATCATTAACAATTCCTCAAAGAAGGAAGAATGGAAAACATCTAAAGAGACCAGGGTGGATAAACCTAGAACTTAAAAACTTGATAAAAAAGAAAAAAGAAATGTTTAAGAAATGGAAGGAGGGATACATATCTAAGGAGGAATATAATGAAATCAGTACAATGTGCAGGGCAAGTATCAGAAAAGCTAAAGCTAAAAATGAACTGAGGCTTGCAAGAGAGACTAAAAACAATAAAAAAGGGTTTTGGGGATATGTCAACAGCAAAAGAAAAGTCAAAGAGGTTTTGGGAAGTCTGCAGGGAGAGAATGGAGAAGTGATCGAAAGTGATCTTGAGAAGGCAGAGATTCTGAACTCCTATTTTGCATCTGTTTTTTCCAAGAGGGATAATGTGCATGCAACAGTCCTTCACTGTACTGATGAAGGACTAGGAGAATCAAGACACAAAATCAACACTGAGAGAGTAAGGGAACGCTTAGCTAACTTAAACGAATTTAAGTCCCCGGGTCCAGATGGATTACATCCTAGGGTACTGAAGGAATTAGCAGAGGTAATTACTGAACCACTTGCTGTAATCTTTGAGAAGTCATGGAGAACAGGAGAAGTCCCAGACGATTGGAGAAGGGCAAACGTTGTTCCTATCTTCAAAAAAGGGAAGAAGGTAGACCCAGGGAACTACAGGCCTGTTAGCCTGACTTCAATACCAGGAAAGATTCTCAAACAAATTATTAAACAACACATATATCAGCATTTGAATAGGAATTCAATAATTAACAGTAGTCAACATGGGTTTGTATCAAACAAGTCGTGTCAGACCAACTTGATTTCATTTTATGACAAAATCACTGAATGGGTTGATCAAGGAAATGCAGTAGACATAGTATTTCTTGATTTCAGCAAAGCATTTGACAAAGTATCTCATGCGATCCTCATTGAAAAATTGATCAAATATGGGTTTGACAAGGCAACTATAAGGTGGATTCAAAACTGGCTTAGTAATCGTACTCAAAGAGTGGCTTTAAATGGCTGCACATCCAAATGGAAGGAAGTGTCAAGTGGAGTACCACAAGGTTCTGTCCTGGGACCAGTTTTGTTTAATGTTTTTATAAACGATCTGGACGAGGGAGTTGAAGGGAAACTGATCAAATTTGCTGATGACACAAAGCTAGGGGGGATTGCAAACACCAGAGAAGAGAGAGAGAGGATTCAAAAAGATTTAGAGAAACTCGAACAATGGGCTGCAACTAATAAAATGGTATTTAACAAAGAAAAATGCAAGGTTCTGCACCTGGGCAAGAAAAATGAAAAAAGCACATATACAATGGGAGGAATTCGGCTGAGCAGCAGCACATGTGAAAAAGACTTGGGTGTCCTGGTAGATCATCAACTGAACATGAGTCAACAGTGCGAGGCAGCTGCAAAAAAGGCAAACGCAATCCTGGGGTGTATTAGGAGAAGCATAGAGTCCAGATCACGTGAAGTTATTATCCCCCTCTACTCTACCTTGGTCAGACCTCATCTGGAGTACTGTGTCCAGTTCTGGTCACCCCAGTTTAAAAAAGACGCTGACAAGCTGGAGCAGGTTCAAAGGAGAGCTACCAAGATGGTGAATGGTCTGCAAACCATGTCCTATGAGGAACGACTTAAAGAACTAGGAATGTTTAGTCTAACAAAAAGAAGACTGAGAGGAGACATGATAGCTGTCTACAAATACCACAAGGGTTGTCACAAGGCAGAGGGATCAGCCCTGTTCTCACTCTCTCAAGGAAGGACTAGAAACAATGGGGTGAAACTGCAGGGGAAAAGATTTAGTTTAGATGTTAGGAAAAAATTTCTAACAGTAAGAGTGATCAACCAGTGGAACAGGCTGCCACGGGAGGTGGTTGGTTCCCCTTCGATGGAGGTCTTCAAGCAGAGACTGGACAGCCATCTGTCTGAGATGGTTTAGGAGATCCTGCCTTGAGCAGGGGGTTGGACTCGATGACCCAG
Source organism: Aspidoscelis tigris stejnegeri (assembly GCA_023333525.1). Lineage (NCBI taxonomy): Eukaryota > Metazoa > Chordata > Lepidosauria > Squamata > Teiidae > Aspidoscelis > Aspidoscelis tigris. Next base: position 43,693,012 of record JALMGA010000003.1, on the reverse strand, counting down.
GAGGTCCCCTCCAACTCTACCATTCTATGATTCTATGATTCTAAATAAGTAGTCATGTATAAATATTGGCCATCTGAGTTCATCTATATCTTCAGTTGTCCAGAGAGCCTGTAGTAAACACCCACCATAGTATCCTTTGTATTGCTCTCTCCTTGTATTCTTACCTAGACAGTTTCTACAAGGCTTCTATTATGTGGAGGTAAATGCTTTCCTTACATACAGTGCAATACCTCCTTCCCTTTTGTTAAGCCTGTTTCTTTTAAATAAGTTGTAGCCATCGAGCTTAGTGTTCTAATCATGTGCATCATACCACTATGTTTCAGTGATGCCAATAATATATTTATTTTCCTGTGTTAGTATTTTAAGTTCTCCTTGCTTGTTTTCCATGCTTGCTACATTAGTATAGAAGCATTTTAATTTGTGGCAGATATTTCTTACAGGCTTGACCCCTCAAGTATTTTTCCTAGCTTTTTGTCTTTGTTCTTTCCCTTTTCTTTTGATAGCAAGATCCTCATCTGTATTCGTTAGCTGTATATTTTTGCCTGGACTTTTATGTCCTTCCCTCTTTTGTTCTAGTTTAAAGCTGTCTTGATTAGTGCAGGAAGGCTCCTCCCAAATATGTGCTTTCCTGTTTTAGTAAGATGCAGCCCATCTCTTGCAAGGAGTCCATCATGCAAGTACTTCACTCCATGATCTAGGAATCCAAATCCTTCCTGATGGCACCATTGCCATAGCCAGTTGTTCATCTCTACATTTCTGTTCCATCTTCTCATTCTGTGACCATTTACTGGGAGGATAGATGAGAAGACAACCTGGAATCTCAGTTCCTTCACTTTCTTGTCTAGGTCTTCAAAGTCCCTACAGATAGCAGTAAAGTTCTTCCATGTGGTGTCATTTGTCCCTACATGCACTAGTAGGGATGGGTAGTATTCTGTAGGTCTGAGAGTCTTGATAGCCTGTCAGTCACATCTTTTATTTGCGCACCAAGAAGACAACCGACCTCTTGTGAGGTCATGTTAGCTTTGCACACAGCTGCTTCTGTTCCTCTCAGTAAGGAATCCCCCACAACCACCACTCCCCAGTTCTTCTTCATAGCAGTCCTTCCTTTTTTCATCTCAAGAGGTTCCCGAGTGAACTCTTAAAGTATGCACAGAAAGCTATTCCAGGTTGGGGCAATAATAAATTGGTAAATATGTTGACCTGGCATATTGGAAATGCTTAGAGGATTCACTGTTGACTTATTTGCTCTGGCTTTCTGACAAAATATCCATCCTTTTAGAAGATGCTTGCATATTTTGGTAGGCTTTTCCCTGACTTGAAAACAGTGAACATTTCAGCCCTTTCATTTGTGGGTAGCAGCTGTGATGTCTTTGGAATAAGTCAAAATGATGAACTTTTGTGCATGATCAATAGCTGAAACTGACTCCATGGCACTTCAGAATAGATGCAGCAATCAGGCAGGTCAGCCATTTGCTCACAATCCAGAATTTCATGCAGTTGCACTTTCTAGCATTCATCATTTTGATCTCCACGTACAAATGGTACACCAATTTATGTTAACGCAGTCCGTGTCTAGTTTTATGATGTTACATGTTTTTCAGGTGCCTTGATTTTTGAAAAAAAAATATTTAAATCTCAATAAATGTATTAATACAGTACAGTTCTAATGAAATGAACAGTTAAGTTCTAATCGTGGCTGTGTTCTGAACTGGCCTCGAGCCTACAGGCCTTCATTGGAACCTGTCATACCAGCCCATTGCCGGAGTGGTAGCTCACAACATTTTATGGCACGTGACTGGCTTTACTGGCATAAATGTACCCAGCTCCTCTGTCATTGTGCCAGGTTGAACCAGCACCGTAGGAGAAAGTGCACTGGGAGTGCTTTCTTCCACATTCTTCTCCAATTCTTTACAGTTGTTCCCTTGATTTAAAATCAAATTCATTAGCATTCTCTCTTTTGTATATCAGATCTTCATACTTATACAAATATCTCCCTTCCCCAAACTCCTTTAGCAATCCTTCCTGTGGTGATACCCAAAGCGGCATCTGTCTATAAAGCTTATTTTTATAATTCATGCAAGTCTTAAACAAAGCAAGTCCTTAACCTTGACTATCATACCACAAATAACCATGCCAGACGTATCTACCTTCTTCTCCTTCCAGATGTAGTAATCTTTGGTCTTTCAGCCAAAACCATTTTGCCAACCATCCCAAACAAGCTGTGGCATGATATAATTTCAAATTTGGTAGTCCCAGTCCTCTGCTTTCTTTAGAGTCCTGCATCAATTTGAATCCTATCCTAGGCTTCTTTCCTTGCCATAGGAATTTTGAGATGTCTTTTTGCAATTTTGCAGAGTCCTTTGTGTTATTTATGATAGGTAAAACCTGAAATAGAAACATCATCCTTGGAAGTTGGTTTATTTTTATCACTGAAATTCTTCCCATCAGTGATAACTGCAGGGTGTCTTTCAATCAGATCTGTTCCATGCTGCCTTGAGGGCTTGCTTCTTGGGCCAAAAGACCAGAAAGACTGTTTGGGACAAATACCTACAATCATTCCATGATTATTAATCACATATTTGACGAACTCAGTACTTCATTATTGGTATCTGAAATGTTTGAAAATGTGAGGCCTTGTTGAATCTATGTACTTTGCATCTCATTGTGTATTGGGAAGAAAGACAAGAACAGAGATGTGTAGCTGAAAAGCGCTCCTTGTAAAAATATCAATCAAATGACACTAATGTGTTATAAGTATAGAAATCCTACTTAACAAGCATGCTTGTTTGAAATTAATTTTAACAGACTTTGGAAGTCTGAGGTATTCTGGCACTTTATCTGCACACTATAACAAGTACTGGCATAGTCCTGTTATTACTCGCTTTTCTTTATGAATTGTTCTTTTCAGTGAATCTTTCATTCAAAACAGCTCCAACAGATCATGCTTTGTATTTTAGATTTTTTTGTTGTTGTTACAGTATGTAGGGTTATAGGTAAGGTAGAAGCTTATAGCCATTACCATCATTATTGTTAAGAAGAAAGTGTGATCTTGAGCAGAAAGTTCTAAAAGAAGCCTGGAGGCAAATCCGGCTTACTTCCTAAGTGTCTGTAAAAGCTTTGACTAAAAAAATCAAAGCATAGAAGGACCTGCTATAAGAAGAAATCTATTTTTGACGGGAAGGTAAATACTGTCTTAAATGTATCTTTTGGTTCAAACCAAAAGACTCTTTTAATTGAAGACACCAAGGTCTTTCAGAAACCATTTCTTCACTTACCTGTAGATCTGGACCAACAGACCTCTGGTCCGGATTCTGGGCCTCCTCATCTGCATGTCAGTGCAGATCAAGTAGGCCAGATCTGGATTAAGAATCCCTTAATTTGGATATCTTGTAGACCTGATAGATTGGGTATACAATCGGACTTAATCCAGATCATGGAAGCATGCAGATGATGGGCCTCCATAACCTGGAATTGCCAAGAGTTGCTGGCATGTCCCTGAAAAGCACCCCCATCCCTTGTTAGGAGCAAAGGATTCTGGCCTCAGACTTTGGAGTAGCTTTATTTCTGCAGTGTGCTATAGCAGATGGCACTGATCCAACGCCCACCTCCCCATGATCTGAATCAGTAGATTCAGTTAATCAAGATATACTGATCCCAGTCTAAATCGGGTACGGGCAGAAATGGCCAGAGATTTACTGCTGGTTAGAGTAGCAGAGTTAGTCTTCACTAGTTCCCACAGTGTGTTCTGTTGTGGGGAGAAGAATAGAAAGCTTTGCCGGCAACTTTGAGTCCTCTTAAATGGGTAAGAAAAGTGAGGCAGAAGAGCTAACTCCTGCTCCTCCTACTCCTTCCAACTGAAGAATATGACTAGTTCTAAGTATTATAGGTTTTTATAACTGCAGTGTTTTATCAATTCTGCTACCTTACAAATTTATTTGTTCAGTGTTGCATTTAGTGCTCTTAACTCTTATTTCACCAAACATGTAGGCTGACATTACCTTTGTTGTCTTAGTTTTAGCCCATATTCTGTATTTTGCTTTTGTAATGCATTCTTCTAAGAACTCATTACTTTCAGGTGGCACGGATATTAGGTCTATATGTTCTAATATATGTCAGATTGTTAATGGTTCAACCTCAGATCTAAACCCCTGCTGTCATCTCTTTTGTATGCAAATTATATGTAAATCAGTTCACCGTTTGTGGCTTCTTTTGTAAATATAGCATCTTCTGTTGCCCTTTGAGGATAGTTTGTAATATCCATTTTTATGAAATAGGTTTAGCCACACTGCTACACCTAAAATATTTTATTCATACACTTACTTTTAAGTGTAAAAATAAAAAAAAGAGAAGTAGGGAGTAGTTAGTGGCAAATGGAGGTGTGTGCAGTATCAATGGTTGTACTCAATAGTGACTAGAAAACCCTATAGTTTCCTGATTTAGACCATTGCATATTATCTGTAGGCTGCTATATGTTCAATCTTCTGTCACTTGGCCATTTACTGATTTACCTCCTGTCCCCTCCAGCAGTTTGGTTTCTTAGAAAAACTTGTGTTGAACTATTGACATAAAACAAGTTGCATTAGTTAAAGCTTTGAAATTTAAATCTGCCGTTATTTCTGGCTGAAGAACTTCAAAAGGAGTAGTAATGAAGAATTTTGTGTATAACTCAGTACGCAGTCTTTAAAAAAAAATCCTGTAAAAATTAAATTGTCTAACTTTTCACTGGTGCTTTGGACAGCAGTGCACATATTTTAGCGAACAGATTATCCTAGTGATGGTTAATGAAATGGCTAAGATTTTTTAAAACAGGAAAATTGAAGGGTCACTGTATTGAAGTGTTGATAAATTAACTATGCATAGGAGCTTAATTTGTAGCAGACAGGAACAATGGAGAATGTGAGGAAATTGGAGGCATTTCCGCACTGAATCGCGTTCGAAACCGAACGCGTTCAGGCGGAAAGCTTAAGCCAGCTTCGGGCGCTTTCCCCGTTCACACACAGACGCTCCGGAACGCGTTCCGGAGCGTCTGTGTGCGAATGGGGAAAGCGCCCGAAGCTGGCTTAGCCGGCAAACGCCGGCCAGGGGCGCGCCGGCGGCCGCCGAGGCAGATCGACAATCAGCTGTTTGAAAAACAGCTGATTGTCAAAGCCGCGCGGCGTCGGAGGCGAGCCGGCAGGCGATCGGGAGAAAGAAGCGGCGCGAACGCTTCTTCTCCCGAACGCCTGCGGACGGCTCGTCCGCGTTGGAACGCGTGTAGAGCACTTAGAAGTGCTCTACATTTCGAACGCGAAAAAGGCAGCTTTGGACACGTCGGGACGCAAGGCGCGCGCGGCCAATGCGGATGACGTGTCCACAGCTGCCTTTTTCGCGTTCCGTTTTCGCCCGTGCGAAAACGTCTTAGTTCTTGCCTTCCTGGGGAATTCTGTGGATACATGATCTGCAGTAAACAGAGCTGCTTTTATACCAGAAGTGGCTCCATTTGTGCCAGAGTGTCGCACGGCCAGGATAGCCATAGAACACATTTTTGTGCTCCACAGCTGTCCTAAGCGGCTGGCCTGCAACAGCATGGCATGTGATTGGGTGCTGCAGGTGTGGCTGCATGCTGTGTTGCCCAGTCACAGAAACAGCACCACACACATGTGTTGATGCCATTGCCATGGCACAGTGGTCATCTCCATAATGATGGCGATTCCCACTTAGGTGGCACGTAGTTAAGTGCAAGCTACTTTTGGAATGGTTTGAGTGTCCCAAACTCTGGATGCCCAAAGCATTCTATAATGTTGCTTCCCTGGGACATTTTTCCAGGAAAGGTGAATCCTTATCATGTTTAGTTCTTGCATGCTTCTTACTCTTAACATAAAAGTTACTAAGCTTTCTATAGGGCATTTTAAGTTTCTGAAAAGTATTCTTGCTAACCTTTTATTTAGTTGCTTAATCAAATCATAAATCAGTTAAATTCCAAGATGAAATTGCCCAGTAGTCTTAGAACCATTATCCAGGACAGAATTGAAATTAGATACTGCTGGCATGACCATCAAATGAGATTTCATATTTCATATTTAGTATGGAGGTGTCTGAGGAAGAAGTGCCTATATAGTGTGCTCATCCATGGAAAACTATGGCATCCCCAGTAGTAGCGCAAGGCTGTAAGAGTTGGACCGCAAGGAAGGCTGAGCTCTGAAGAATGAACACATTCAAATCGTGGGCTGGAGAAGACTTTTGAGAGTCCCCTGGACTGCAAGGAAATCAAATCAGTCGATATTAAAGGAAATATACTTGACTGCTCAGTGGAAGGACAAATACTGAAGCTGAAGCTGCCACAGAATGAGAAGACAGGACTCCTTGGGAAAAGTCCTGATGTTGGGAAACACTGAAGGCAAAAGGAGAAAGGGATGCCATTGTAACAGAGTAAACATTCAGCCTCAATGTAGAAACAAGGTTAAAGGTGTCATTGTTTTAACAGCAGAATGTAACAAAGCACTTTTTTTTCTTGGATTGCAGATTTTTTAAGACTGAAATCATCCTGACACGAAGTTCTATTATCATTATGCCAGAACATGCCCTTGGTTATTCTTCAGATGATACAGTAGTTTGGAACAAGCCCCATGCAGTCATTGAATATCGTTCTTGGAATACCTTGTGCCCTGATGTCAGTATTTAATGGGAGTCCCAGAGGAAAAACAATTGAAAGGGCTATTCTGTCTTGTTTTTAACACAATGAAACAGCACTAGTGGCTTTCTGTTTCTTCAGTGAAGAATTTAGGTTATTTTTGTGTTGTGAATCCTTGGGCATTTCCATTGAGCAAATTAATAGTTAATATGTTATTGAAAAGGGGATAATTAGCAAGTGTCCCACTGAAATGCTGCATAATGTACTCTGATACTACTTATTTCATTGCAGTACAGTCAGATCTATTTTAAGGCTGTACTGTTAATACTGTATTTTCTGGCGTATAAGACTACTTTTTAACCCAGGAAAATCTTCTCAGAAGTCAGGTGTCGTCTTATACACCAGGTGTCGTCTTCTTAAATGGTGAGTATATCCCAAATGCTCTATTTTAACTGGAAAGTTGGGGGTCGTCTTATACACCCAGTCGTCTTAAATGCTGGAATATACAGATATATAATATATATTCTTTTGTATACTGTTTAGGTAAATAGCACATATTCCTTTCCTTCTGTTGTCTGTACTTCACTTGCATATTGCTACTGCCAGGAGCACATCCAGCTCCTGAGCAGGATTTCATAACTAAAGTTTTGAACTGGTTATTAAAAGTATCAAGCTGAAAGGTTCCTTCTGAGCCAGTTTGGTCTAGTGGTTAGGGAGCCAGATTCTTATCTAGGAATACCGGGTTCGATTCCACCCTCCTCCGTGAAGCCAGCTGGGTGACCTTGGGCTAGTCACAGTTCTCTTCTAAGCTCTCACAGCCCACCTACCTCACAGGGTGTTCTGTTGTGGGGAGAAGAACAGAAGCTTTGTCAGCTGCTTTGAGTCCCCTTAAATGGATGAGAAAGCGGAGTAAAAAACAACTCCTCTCCTTCTCCTTTATATGGCTCAACTGCTGCTTCTCCTTTATATGGCTCAACTGCTGACTGGCTTTACCTAAATAAAGGAGAACCTAGTTTTAAAAATTCAATACATCCAACTCTTCTGCTGCTGCTTTGGATGTTATTCTGTGCTAGAAAGGGGTCTAGGGGCCTCCTCTGCGCACTTCTGGTGCAGGATATGAGAATATCTGTCCTTATCTACATAGGATGGAACATAGAGTGTGATAGGGCACCCACAATAATGTTGTAACCAGTTATACTGGTAGACATTGATGATGAGGTCTACAGGCAAATTGGGACTGCAGCAGTCAATCTGATTAGAAGGTAATGTGCGTTACGGAAGGCGACAAGGGGAGATAAGAGGCTTGCTTGCTTACCTATTTATTTTCTTTTTATCAAAATATTTTTAATAAATTGAATTATAACAAAACCCCAATACAACAGCTAAACAACTTTGCAAGGTTCAAACATTGAATACAAAATAAAAATTATGTATAATAATAAGGTAAATATAGCATTTTATACTTTCTTACGTTTTACATAAAAGGGATTTCAAATATATACTTGAAAATATATTGATTGGGATGGAATTTAGTATCTAATTCCAGTTTCTGTAGGAATGGATTGAGACTAAATTATTCTTAAAATTAGCATGACATGCTTATTTTTAGTGCATCTGCAGATAGGGCACTGCTTGATAAAAAAAAAATGCCCCCAAAATGTTCTATGTGATCATAACCTCAGAAGTATCTTGGAGTTCTATGAAATGAAGTACGAATATGCAAGAGCTGCATTTGAAGCTAGTTAAGGCAATGGGAAAATAAATTTGAAAAAACACCAGATGGGTAATTATCTGTCCATCTGATCAATTCAGTCAGCTTTACATGATTGCTTTCCCAGTTGAAAGACCAAACCACTTAAGACAGGGGATGGCAAAGGGTGGGAAGGAAGTACTGAAATGAGTATGGCTCTTGTGTTTTCATCCACATCATCTCCACCTTTTGTAGGTTTCATGAGAGAATGGAGGGGAAGTCTGTCCTGTGAATGATCCCATCTCTGCTTCAGAGGTGTCTTTTACAGAATGGGAGTGCATCCCATGTGAGGTTTAGGTACACTTGGGCTTTAGGTGTACAGACGCATGCACGCGCGCACGCACGCATGCACACACACCATTAAGTCCTACTTATCTGATGCTTCACTGAGAAGACTGAATTCTTGTGGTTGACTACAGTCAGTACATAAAATTTGGCAAAGTTCATAAGCAGCCTATTTGGCATGGCAGGAATGTGATGCTATGAATAGAAAACAATACATTTTTGAGCAGTTGCCAGAAACACGAGCCTTTAAATGAGACAAGTTTTTCAAAATTGATATCAGAATAATGTTCTTTGTATATGATACTTCTAGGTACTCCAAGAATAGATTTTCATCATTGTCAGTAAATAACCCTTGGTTCCCTTGAAGGACTATTTTTCATGAAATTTAAATAAGCTTAATGTATGGAAGATGCTATCTTATATATATTATTTCTGAAGACAGCTGGTGCTAGTCCTATAATGTTAGGGTTGTGTTCCTGTAAAACGTTGCTTAATGAGGATCTATTTATAAGAGCAATAGGCAAGCAAGAGCAACACTGATTAACAATGTGCTTGACTAATCTTGTTCAAGATTACATCGACTTTAATAGAGGATTCCTAATGCAGGTCAATGGAGGAAAGCAATCTGTATTGAAAGGAATCTCTCATGGAGCATTTATCATGCTAGCAGTGCCAGAAGAGATGAATGCCATGACTGAAGCCTCTGCCACACAGATGGCAGCCAAGATTCCTGCAAAGATCCCAAACTACATTTTTTCAGAAATTGCAAGGAAGAATACATAGTTGCTATGAAGGATGCATACAGATAAGGGTTTTTTTGTAGACTGCAGTATTAAACTACACAGATGCCAGCGTCCCCCATATCAAGGTACCGATTTTCCACAAACTGCACTGAAACAGTCTTATTACACCTTCCCACCACTAAAAGCAGAAAGCAGTCAAACCCAGTAATACCCTCTTGCCCTATGTTCCAAACCATACAAAGTAATCACAAGCACCCAAAACTCACCAAACCCAGCCAAACCTCTCCAAAATTGAAATCCACTCAGGGGTAATTTTTTAAAAAGCCGCCATCTCAAGTACCTTCTTCCTACCACAAAAACAAGTGGGTGGAAATTGCTGTAGGACCAAAAAGATCCTAACATACTACAGAGTTCACTTCTGACCTCACACATTCGCAACAAAATGTGCGATAGTGAGTCACAGTTTGTTAGATGTGTGATAGCAAATCTTTTAAAAAAAGATTTCTCTTTATAGAAAGGTATACTATATTAAATTTGATTATTCAAAGTTTCTCTTCCTCGATAGCATTAAGAGAACTTTTTCAGTTACACTTGTTTCAAAAGATCTATATGAGGATTTATGATTTTGTTTCTGAAAATTACTGAAAGTGTCTTAATTTTATGTCAGTGTTCTTTTCTCTTGGTTGGTGTGTACTAGGAATCTGGTGCTATATAGGACAAACTCTGATTGCTACATTTTTTTATCCCCTCAGGTTTATAAAGCATGAACTTGGAGATGCAGTTTTTGAATTTGTTGGTCAAGATTTAAAGGTGTTGTGTTGAGTCTGTAATGATTTCCAGGAATCTTATTTCTTTGCCTGGCTTTTTGTGGAATGGAGCTGAGTAGGTTTGCGTATGCTGAAGATTTATTGCTCTCATCTTATGAGGCTTTATTCCCTTTCACATTTTTAAAAAAGAATATAATGTCTTACATATCAAATCAAAATTCAGCTTTATTTCCAGTACAGTGGTACCTTGACATACGAGTTTAATTCATTCCGTAACCTTGCTCTTATGTCAAATCGCTCGTATCTCAAAGCAATTTTCCCATTAATCCATTCCAGCTCCCAAAACACCACCTCAGGTGTTTTTGTTATGTACTGTACTGTATTTACATACTCGTATCTCAAATCTTGCTCTCATCTCAAAGCAAAATATCACTCGCTCGGCGGTTTGTATCTCAAAACACTTGTATGTCAGGGCACTTGTATGTCGAGGTACCACTGTATTTTTAATACTGGAGCACATTGCAGAAATAATACAATGTCGGTCTTTGCCTCTAAGCCCTCATGTTATTTCCTGGCATCCAGACTGTATTTCAATTGATTGATCAAGTGTATAAAAGGAAGTACATGGGGTTGTAGGTTTTGGATGAGTAATTTTTTTGTTGACATCAGAAGTTATTAATTGCCCGAGCTAAACTGCAAAGATTCTATCACTGCTCTTAAGAGTCTGGAATGTGTAATTAGGATGGCTGTTACATTTCCCTTTCCTTGTGTAATTTTCAGGATAATTTAAACCCAGGCTTCGTAAATGAAATACAGGATTTATCACTATTTGTGGGGCGAGAATCCATCAAAATAACAAAGCCTAAAACTCAGGAATATTGAGGAAGCTGGAGAACTTTCTCCCTCCAACCTATCCTCAGCCCAGCAAACTCATAAAAGAACTGCTTTCAGGCACTGACTTGCAGAACTGGGTTACTTTGGTATGGAGAAAAAGTGCAAGAGTGTCATAAATATTTCCTTGTGGATATCTGTACTTCTTGAATTTAAAAGCTCATTAGTGTCCCTCTAATCTGAACTAAATTGCTTTGTTATTTTGGAAACCAGTGGAGAATAATGCTTGTGTTGGTTGTTTTTAATTAAATCATTGGTTTCTAATCTGCAAGGCATGCCAGTCTGCAAGAGTGGGAAATCTTTGGAGGAATTTTTTAAATACTGCATTCAGAAATATTGAAAGACCTCTTTATTGTGCTGCACCACAACACGAACAGCAGGCATTTCAACCTGAAAAACGTTATCAGTACTGTGCAATTTAGTAGAAAGATTCACTGCTGTATTGCCAGGAACAGTGGGGTGGATTGTGTATGTGTTATATTTTAAATATACTTTAATGTTTTATATATTTTATTTTTTACTCTTGTGACCCATCCTGGGACTTTTGTAAATAAACAGATTTATATTTATTTGTTGTGAACATTGAAAATTGTAAGATTGGTATACATTGGTACCTCGACATACAAGTGCCCTGACATACAAGTGTTTTGAGATACAAGCCGCCGAGCGAGTGATATTTTGCTTTGAGATGAGAGCAAGATTTGAGATACGAGTATGTAAATACAGTACAGTACATAACAAAAACAACTGAGGTGGTGTTTTGGGAGCTGGAATGGATTAATGGGAAAATTGCTTTGAGATACGAGCGATTTGACATAAGAGCAAGGTTACGGAACAAATTAAACTCGTATGTCAAGGTACCACTGTAGCTGCTAGAAAGCATTTCTGAAGTGCAGCCCAAGTCACATATCTGTCAGGTGTTCTTGGAAATCAGTTTTTTTTTTTTGTAATCCTTTTTAGCAACCTGAAAAATTAGGGAAAATAAACACTCTTCTGCAGTCTTGCTATTCATGACTGTACGATTCATGCCATGTGTGGCACCTACTCTCACAAAGTGCTGGAACTTGTTGTATGACAACAATATATATATGTACTTATTATGAGTGTACAAAAGCATAAAAATAAGTATCAGAAATTTTCAGCCAAAAAATTTGAAAGGGAAGGTGTCATGCTCCAAGGATTAGAAACTATTGTATTATTTGTTTAATGGGTGTTTTTCCACCGCAGCCCTTTAGATCTGGATCTAAGAAGATCCGGATCTAAGAAATGGGTACATTCTAGTAGATCCGGATTAAGGGAAGCACCTAATGTGTTTCCATGGGACCTTTCCACGCATGTGGGGAGTCTGGATCGACCCCCAAGGGGTCAGTCCATCACCCCAGGTATCTCAGGGGACAGGGGGGTGCGATCTCCGAAGTTCCAGCTTTGGAGTCCTTTTGAAATCATTCCGAAATGTCTCCGAAGACCCTCCGAAGAGATTGCCAAGGACTTCGGAGAGGCTCCGGAGCTGTCAGCGCAGTCCGTGCACTAAGCACAGACCGCGCGGACTTCCCTCCAAAGTCCCTCCGAAGAGATCAGCAGAGACGCAAGTCGCTCCGGAGCCCCTTCAGAGTGCCTCCAAAGTCTGCACTGATCCCTTTGGAGAGACCGGCAGCGAGACCTTGAAGTCTCCGCTGATCGCTTCGGAGGGACTCTGGAATCTCGCCGCCAGTCTCTTCAGAGGGACTTCGGGCAGAAGACCCCGGATTTTCTTCTGGCAGAAGAAAATCCGGATTAAAGGCCAGAAAGTACCCATTTGATCCGGATTTCCCCCACGGCAGTCGAAACAATTGGGTCGCAAATGGGTGCCGTGGTGGAAATGGGGTCATCTGGCTCACACCCAAGAGGGTCCTTAATGGGTACAAAAATGGGTACTTTCTGACAGTGGAAAAACACCCCATGTTTTGCTGTCAGCATTTATTAGACCTTGCACTTTAGCAGAATACATTCAAACATAATATTATATTCACCATTAATTGCCTTCCCTCTTGTTCAGTAAAAAGATGTTCATTCATTAAGCTGTGACCTACCTTGAACTCATAACAGTACTCCATGCATTAATGAATGGTAGTGTATTTTATATAGTTTGGAAGTTGAAATTAGTCTAGAATGTAGTAGCAAGGATACTGGTAGATATGTATGCTGACCTTAAGAGATCAATGGTAATCAAGCTGAAGTGCTCCAGCTGTCCTGGAACAGCTCCTGCACAGCCTTGTTGTTCATGTGAACTTTATAGGTTGCTACGAATTCTCCAGTAAACTAAAGAGCCTGAGAGAGAACCCTCAACAACATTCTACCACTGTCCCACTGTAGGTGGCCATTTTGGACTAACTAGACCAGACTATACTCTTGTCAGTTGCAGGTAAAAATGCTAGCAGGGGGTGTTGCTTCTCTGTTCCACACCAGAGTGTAGAAGAGGGCTCCAAGTCCCACACTATACTGGTTTACTGGTAACTGTGGACAGGTTCTTTTTGTGCTGGGCCTTATACTGAATTGTATCCTGGAATAGAGATGTACCATCCATTGATAGTCAATGTCCTAAACAATCAGATACTTAAAAACACTTCTCCCTCCTATCCTAATCTTTGATGCTGAGCTTTCACTGTACATAATCCTATGTTGTTTTATCAAATTGTTTTAAAGTTGTAACTTGTCCTATTATGCTACTGTAGAATAGTTTCTATCCTATTGGTTCAGTAAGTATCATGATAGGCAGGCAACTCCTCTGCTTGGTCACAACACCAAAAATAGTATACTTTGGTACTCATATACCAAAGTCTAGGTGGTAGCACTGAAAACAAGGAGCTATAAGAGCAGAGCGTGGGCAAAGGCCAAGGTTCTGTCCATTGATTTGGGGGTCTCAATGATAGAAATCTATGCGTCCATAGATTACAGAAAAAGTATTAATAGGGGGGAGGTAATCACAGTAATTGGCACCAGTACACTTGGTGACAGCAGTTTAGGGAAGATTGTCACAATATGGGTAAAATTAGTGGGTGATGCTACGTGTTTACTCAGAGTTGTATCTTTTCATATGTCTGGGCTTCATGCATGAAAATATCAACACTGGATTTGAGTATATTTTTACAGTCAGAAGTATTATTATGTGTTGGACAGGACAAATGAGTATTATGGGCTGTTTCACCAAGAAATAATGAATTTTTTAGCTGTTTCTGATGGATGCAATGTACCACAATATTCTCCAGTACAAAATTTCAAAAAACATTCATTACAAAAGGAGCATTGATGTTTATTGTATTCTTGGCTTCTTATATTTATGTTCCCAAAATTAGGAACATCTGTATATAAGACATGTATAAAGTCTACTATGAGAATAGTATTTATCTGTTTGTTTTGAATGTATTTCCTTGATATACTGAACATTTCAAGGGTACATCACATATATAAATACCTTTGAAAAATGAAATTCTAATCATAATAAAATCAGATCAGAGTATGAGAAGAGAGGGCAACTTTCTTTTGTCTAGATTAGCAGTTCTCAACCTTCCTAAAGCCGCAGCCCCTTAATGGAGTTCCTCATGTTGTGGGGACCCCCAACCACGGTGGCGGAGCATCTGGGAGGTGGGAGGGAAGGGCAGCGGGAGGCTCATCGCGACCGCTCTGAAAGGGTAATTCGACCCCCAAAGGGGTCCCGACCCCCACGTTGAGAACCACTGGTCTAGATACAAGAATGGGGTGTGTGTCTTTGCTCATTGTTAGGTCTGTGACACACCACAGGGCTTTTGCGGAAATGTTTCTTTCCTGAGTCTCACACCATTAATTTCTGAAGAGGGCACCACTGCTACCAGGCCATCACCCAATAATGTTGACGTATCCTTTAGGAGCTAGGGCATAGAGTATTTAAAACTAGGGATGTGCACAAATTATTTGTCAGGTTCACAGTTTTTACAAATTTGAACATTCGCGTTTGAGTTGAATTTCTGCTATATTCGAAGATGGACAGTCAGATGCGAAGCAAATGCTCTTGTGCATTTGTTTGACATTTTGTTATATTTGTGAAGTGGTAAAGTGACTGCTCAGTCACATCTGCCATGGATTCATAGTGGATTTGGAGGGAATTCGGAGGCGTGACTGACAGCAGGGATTTGAAGAGCATTTAAGAAGCATTTGCAATAGATTTGAATCCTACCATATTCAAAATGGCTTTATTTGCACGCATACAAGTATCTTTCACTTTCACTTTGATGTGAAGTGAGCACAAATATTTAAAATGCACATCCCTAATTAAAACAAGTCATGGTAGAGATGGTATTTATATCTTGAAGGAAAGGGGGAGAAAGTTGCCAATTTGCCATTTTTAAAGCTGTGTTTTGGAGGAAACATTGCATGAGCCAGATCTTACTCTAACATAAATTATACTGAAATTTGTGAAACTTAACCTTGTGGCATTATGTTTAGGACATATCTGTCCCAGCTGTTCTTTGCACTTGTCCCAGAACATATTGCAAGCAGCTGGATCATTCCCTGAAGAAAGACCTTGCAGATATTAAATTGTTCTTTCCGAATATGTCTATTAGCAGTTTGAATTTAATGCATTTCATTCTTATTAGTTACACCAGGTTCATATTACGTGTGTATTTGCTGTGTTGTATCTCAAGTTCAGGGACTTAAAAAACAAATTTCTTACTCGTGCAAGTTCATGCTGGATGTTAAGTCTTTCTTGTACTTGGTGTAACAGTTGGCAAGATTCTTTTCTAGCTAAGACAAGCAATCACTCATGGGCTTAAATGTCAGGGACTAATCTTGCTGGCTGCTTTTCCACGAATGTCTAATGTTCCTTCACTCTGCCCTCAGTTTATAATTAATATAACATATCTAGGTGTTGAAAAGAAATACCTTCTTGTCCCAAGAATGTTGGGAAGTTTTGCAGAGATTGGGTCTCTTCTGCACATGCCCTTAAACACCCATTAAGGACACATGTGGAAGCACGCAGCTGTACAGCGGCACCTTTTAAAGCCACTTTTACAACGGAGCATCCGCACAGCAACACCCATTAAGCACACATGTGGGAAACTGCGTCCGCGCAGCAGCACCCATTAAGAACGGAATGGGTGGACCGTGTCCGCACAGCGGTACCCATTAGAGACAGATGGGGGGCTGCGTCCGCACCTATCTGTCTCTAATGTGTGCTTAATGGGTGTTAAAAAAGACTACGTACAAGGCAGTCTTAATGGGTGTTTCGCTGTGAAAACACATCCGTTTAGGATGCGTCCGGAAAGCGAAACCGTGCCTCCCGGGGCCCTGGCCAATCAGGAGGTGCGCAGGACGCAGGCACGCAGCCTCGTGGGACCCCGCGGCCAGAATCGGGGCGATACCAAAGAGGTAAGGAGGGGATCTCTCGAGCTCTCCCCTGGGGGGGTCTAGGGAGGACTTCGGAGAAGCTCCTCCTGGCTCCAGAAGCAGCGATCTGCCGCTTCTGGGGCGAGGGCGAGCCACGACAGCGGAGACCCCCAGCTTGCCATGCTCGGCTCCAGCGGAGCCAATCATGGCGGGCCGAGGAAGGGCCCCCAGGCACCTCAAATCCAGATCTAAGTTGTCCTTCCGCCGCGTGTGCAGAAGGACGGGGGTGGGTAGATCCGTATCTATTGGATACGGATCTATCTCTGTAAATCCAGATCTACCGTGCATCCGGAATTAGTAAATCCAGATCTATTCTAAGCTGGATTTACTAAATCTGAAAGAGTTAGATCTGGATTTACTAAGGTAAATGCAGAAGCACCCATAAAGGCTTTAGGGAGTGTCTTAGGGATAAGATGACATTTGCTTTAGAATCAGTACATATTTTCTGGTGTTACACTCCACCCCCCAATTCATGCTTCCATTTATCCTAAGGGCTCATTGATTTTCTGAACAGATAAACTGTTTATTTGGAAAATCCGTAAATCAGATATAGTCCTTGCATGCATGTATAGAAATCATACAGTATTATATATGGATTTTTCCCCCTTGTGTGACTCATCACAGATAATATAAACTTCTTAAGGTCCCAGGAATGGTGTGTGTTGGAGCTGGTTCGTTGTCTTATTTCCAGATATTTGTCGCTGTTACACTTATTGTGTGATAAAGGGACAAGGTCTAGACTTGATTTTTCTATAAATTGAAAACAAGAATATATGCTTCTTTAATACTGTAATAGGAACAGAACCAGTAAATCACTTTAAAGCATTTTTAAGATGTAAGCCATTGAGTATAACCTGCTTTTTAAAAGAAATATAAATACAGTAAAAAATAAATATCAAATCTGCTTATGGAAAATTCAAAGTGAATATGAGTGCTTACCTTTCTTCTCATTACCAATTCAGACTTATAGGTTGACTTTATGATTTTTGGGGTTTTTTGGGAGATGCTCTTGTGTTGTATGCAGCTTTTCCTTAATAAAAATGGCGTAGTTTCCCAACAGATTCTAATGGGCTTTTAAAACAATAGTTTTCAAAATTTACTTGGAGAAATCAGCCTAATAATTTTCTGTGGTATACTTTAAAATCTTATCCATTGCCAAAATAGCTAAAAGGCCCTCCTTTTTAATGAAGTCTCTTTTTTGCGTTTAGGAATGTTTGAGTGACTTTTTCCATTTTTTTCTTCTTCTGCCCTCCCTTCAGCTGGGATGACAGTAGTTCTGTGAGCAGTGGGATCAGTGACACAATAGATAACCTCAGCACTGATGACATTAATACAAGTTCTTCTATCAGCTCCTATGCCAACACTCCTGCATCCTCTCGTAAGAACCTAGATGCCCAGGTGAGTTTCCTTTACCATTTCAAACCTTTCAGAAACCCTATATTTGTTGTGTTTATCCCTTCCAATATTTTCTTGATATTATTTGTTTCTTTCCATAAAAATGAAAAGTTAAACTGGACCTATTCTAATTCCAAATTATTCCTTAATTCACGTCTTAAGTTATCTCAACATTTGGTTACTTCTGGGCACTCTCATAACATATGATTATAGGGCCCAGTTATACCACACATATTCCAGCACTTTGGAAAATATATAAGAAATTTTTGCTGGTGTTACACACTACAGATGTAGCTTCCTTAGTTCAACTTCCTGGACTCTGACTGAAAATGATTTAGTGATTGCACAGTGCGCATTTTTTACCAGTCTTCATCAGATGATTTCTTGTGTGTCTTTCCCAGATAGAATTTCATTGTTCCAAAACATTTATTTTAACAACTACTGAAGTGAAAAAAGCAGGAAACTGGAAGGACATGAATACATCAAATGTGAACACTTTGCAGATGAATTATGGGACTAGTTTATAAATGAATTGATTACTTACCAAATACGAACAATGGAGGAAAATGTACAAGTTATTTTTTCTCCATTCCTTCACTCTGTAGATCTTGCCTGATACCAATGCTTATAGTGGTTGCAGAATTTCAAGACTGGAAGCCCAAGTATAACTTGCTACAACTCGTTTCTAAGTAAATAGACTTAGGATAGTCCTATACACCATGTAAATATTTCTAGAGATACATAGATTTTATTGGAAGGGACATAACACAGTGTAAAAACAACTTGTCTGGAAAACAATGTGTTGCAACTCAGGCATCTCCCTAGAATGTGGCAGTGACAGTTTATTTCAGTCTCTAGTGCTCAATCCAGACTCAAAGATGGCAAGCATCAGCAAAATATATTATTGGACTAGAATAAATAATTGCTGAAGTAATCATGTATATTAGATTTGTCTTATCTTGTCTGGTAAAATATTTATTTCTTTATTAACTACTGTATCTCCCACCATATAAGAACCACTGGCTTATAGGATTCACCTATAACTTGCAAAAGAAAAAAAAAGCTTCTCCTGTTGCCCTTTTCCCAAAACAGAGCAAAAACATTGGAACAAAATACTAAGGGCTATTCAGACTTGACTTGGAACACTTGAAATATATGCACACACTAGGAGCCTTTTCGCACAGGGGTTTTTCGAACGCATGGAGGGCACGTCGGGTCGCAGCATTCACTCTTGTGTGCGGCGGGATCCATTCCCGGCCGCCTGCAAGTGTCCCAACGTGCCCTCCATGTGTTCGAGTTTCAGAGCACTAAAAAGTGCTCTGAAACCGTCCCTGCGCGTTCGAACCTGTCCCAGAGAGCAAGCATTTGCATGCTCTCTCTCTGTGACAGCTCGGCCCCTCCCCCGGGCTGCTCCCATTGGCTCCTATGGAGCCAGTGTGGGCAGCCGGCTGCCTTCTGTCCCTGGGTTCCTGCTCACTCCCGAACCCCAGATCGGGCTCCAGGGGTGGGCAGGAACCCCAGCCAAAAGCCCCCAACCCACCCCCAGGGTCTTACCTTCTCCTGCAGGCTCCATTCTGTGTAGAAAGGCCGGGCCGTTCTGAGCATGCTCGAGGGGGCAGCCCCTCATTGGCTGGGCACCCGCACATGCTCAGATGCGCCCCACTGATTTTATTAAGCCTTTCAGTTGTCTCACCAGTTTCTGGATGGTAGAAAGATAAGAAGGCTATAGTAGTCACCAATAATGTCACAAATTCTTTTTTGGTAGTCTGGCTCAGACTTCCCTTCAGGTGACATAAAAACATAAGTCTAGCATATTGCATTTGTGCATTCTCAAGCAAAAGACAAAGGCAAAACCTTCACCTGTGTTGGATTCTTGCAGATGGCATGTAGAGGCATTTGAAGTAGTACATAGGCATCAATTCTAGTAAATTGGTCCACACTGGCCCATGTCACCATATGCATAGAAAACAGCAGCAAGTCAGTAAGCAAATTCTGTGAGCTAGTTTGGTGTAGTGGTTAGGGAGCCATATTCTTATCTGGGAATACTGGGTTTGATTCTGCTCTCCTCTATGAAGCCATCTGAGTGACCTTGGACTAGTCAGAGTTCTCTTCTGAGCTTTCACAGCTCCACCTACCTCACAAGGTGTTCTGTTGTGGGAAGAAGGATAGAAAGCTTTGTCAGCCACTTTGAATCCCCATAAATGGGTGAGGAAAGTGGTTTAGAAAAACCAACTCTTCTTCATCAAATACACGGAAGCAAACTGCCACATTAGTTTTACATGTGGTACATTCTTTATCACAGTTTTTCTCCTTCAGCATTTACTTATTAAATACAGTATTTATTTTAGTACAGTAGAGTATTTAAATACAGTATAAATTTTAAAATAAATATATAATAAATACTTGACTAGAAATTATATAATACATATTTTTAGTAAGGATTTTAATTTTTTGAAATGAATTTTGAAATAAAAGACGGATACTTTGTTTACAGAGGCATAAATGTTTGCATAGGTATCACATGATAATTATGCAAAGTTTCTTAGTTGCTTTCTTGACCACACAGAAGTATCCAGTTAGTATCCATGTAAATTCAGATTAAGTACATAGACTAAAGTCCACTGCAATTAATCTGTGAACCGAAGGGACTTCTACTTACAGGACAAGAGTTTCTTTCATGGAATGATTCTTTCCATGGACACAGTTTGTGCTCTGCTTCTATTGACTGAAGGATTGTGTTGGATATTTCCCGTTCTGACCTTAATGCCAAAATAGGATTCAGATTCTGCAGCCAGTAAGACCAAATGAACAAGAATTGAATAATTTTGTTGTACTGGTGTGCATAAATTTACTTGAAGATATTTCTAGGGTATTACAATTTGTATCTATGTCTTTCTTCAGAAAAGTTACTTCATGGAATGAGTTATTTGTAGTTATAACTTTTATTTGATTGGAAACTTTTCCATTCACGGAATAAGAGGAGCCTCCCAGCGTTCTTCAGGCACAACACATGTGCACACAAAGTGAACCCTGAGTTCACATTAGGACATAGAACTTTTAGAACAGAAACCTGTGAAAACGTCACCGTTGGGCTGTTGAAGGAGTGTTGATCTGTGCCATGAAACACTGCTTCTTTTACAGCTCCTGTTCTGCAGGCAGAGATCTTCATTACTATTTTCCCCCTTTACCGCTCTGAAAATTACTAAAAAATGTTCCACTTCAGGATTATGGCCTACAAATGGTGCATGAAAGTGAGAAGGAGTTTAGGCTCAATATAGTAATACAGAAGAATACAAATGTGTAAAACATTTGTAAAATCACCAGAGGCAGGGGAGAGAGATTGGTTCTAAAATGCTCCTTTAAAAAACATAATAAAGGAGGGAGGCATGAAATGCATGGAGTGCTGAAAGAACCAGATTCACTAAGCATCTGCATTTCTGGATCTCCATATGAAGCAGAGTCAGTTTTTTCTGCTACTTTTGGCATTTGTGTATCTTAGTCTCAATTAGAATTGCAAATTATCTTAGATGGTTTATGATGCTGCCGCAAATGAAACAAAAGAGTATAAACCCCAGCAACTGATCCCTCAGTTTGGTTGTCATAGGGTTTTTTTAAATTGTATTTTGTTCCAAACACTGTACCCTAAATAGTAAGATAAGTTGGAAGCAAAAGGAGATGATTAATTGGCTTGCAGGGGAAACGTGAAGTAGGTTTTTAGTAATTCAGTGTAATTATAAATTTAAATTTAGACAGCAGGAGATGTCAGACATTGCTACTTCTGAAAATTTCTCACTTCAATTGAAGATAAAGTTAGGATGAGAATGAGGGAGAAAGCAAAAGCACGCATTTATCTTTGAGTCTTGGATAAAGCTGTCTCTTCATGCTCCACAGATCAAATTGCTAGCGAAGAGAAAGGAAGGCAGAACAAAGGAAAACCTCGCAACATGCATTTGAGTTTATGCCTTGCAGTGAGAGGTATTGTGTGAGGAAGCTACATAGCAGCGCCAGGATTGGTTGTTTCAGTTCTGACTTCCATTATTTTTTTGGCTTATATGTATAGAACAAAATCAAACTGAATAAGATTAAACTTAATTATTATTTTGGGAATCGGATCATCCTAGAAGCATGAAGATATTTTCATTTTTTTGTTTTTTAGCTCATTGAAAATCCGAAATTGCAATCTTTAGAGCATCAGTAAAAATGTCAAAACTTAGGTTTTAGGTTGTGAAACTGTGGTGGACTTTGATTTTCTCTGTCCCTGCAGACTGATGCTGAAAAGCATTCCCAAGTGGAGCGCAATTCCTTGTGGTCTGGTGATGAAATCAAGAAATCTGATGGGGGTTCAGACAGTGGTGTAAAGATGGAACCTGGATCTAAATGGAGAAGGAATCCCTCTGATGTGTCCGATGAGTCTGACAAAAGCACTTCCGGGAAGAAGAACACCGTCATTTCACAGACAGGGTCCTGGAGACGAGGCATGTCAGCTCAGATCGGCATTACCACACCAAGGACAAAAACAGCAGCAACTTCTGGAACTTTGAAGGCACCTGGAACAGGTGAGAAATACACAGCCAGGAGGCTGATCAGGCAGGCCAAGAATGTCTGCTGTTTGGAGAAAAGAATTATCTGAGCAGTCAGGTTTTAAACTGCATGTTGATCTATGTTTTTGTTTAATAGAGTACAGTACAATGCAGATCTGTGCCAGCAATAAAGTTGATTTGGGCATTCTTTGTGGGATTAAAATGATATATGCTGTTAAAACCATGCATGTTCTAAGCATTCCTGCATTTTTTTAATGTATATATTTAATTATTAAGGAAATAATTGAACTGCTTAAATGAGGTCAGTTTTTTCTGTTAGAAAAAGTGGAAGATAATTAATTAAAAAAGTAATATCTAAGTTTACTTATATATTAACATTTTGTAAGTATTGGATCCTGCTGTGAGAACTAATTTGCTCGAGTACTTGTTCTTACTGCTGTGCTTATTGCAAATTAACTGATGAAATAAGGATGGTTTTCCTATTCCATCTGATCATCAAAAAGAAATGATAACACATCTCTGCAGTCGTCTGCTTTTTGTGGTTATAACAATTGGTAGGAGATGAGGGGGGGAAATTAGTTCTTCCAGTAGCCAAATAACAAATGAAAATTCCCTTTCTAATTATGTCAAATGTACAGTGATTATAGGCAAGAAGTAATTTTTTTTTAAAGGCAATGCTACTCCCATTTTTTTAGAGAAGAAAAAGGCCCTGTATCAGGGGAATAACTACCATTGGGCGAGACAGAAGGAAGACCTATAAACAAGTACAGCTGGTAGGCTAAGTGAGATATGTCTGGTTTGGCCAGCTAATGAGCTTGAACTCTGTTTATGTTTTTGATCTCACATTGCATCATGGGTGGAGACTCTTTCTTTCTTGGCTGGAGTCCATTCTACCCTAGTTATGTTCCTGTTCAATAGAGAGCCCTTTCAGATGCAGTTATAGAGCTGTCTGGATGGAGGCAGATGTTTTAGGAAGAGACATTTCAGTTATTTTGCTACTAATGCTCTGTTTCTACCTTTGGTCATACAAACTGTCTTAGCATAGTTACATCCCGGCACTTCTATGCATTCCATGTAAACTCAAGTCTCATTTTGTACCCAGTATATGGAATAACTATAGTTTTTTAAACCCTAAGGAAGATCCAATTTTGGTGTCCCCCTGGAGTGAGCTTATGACTCAGCAAGGGAAAGAACCTATTTGAGAGCAACCAGCAGCCCTTGCAGGCAGTCACAAATATAATTGTGTTATTTTTGCACAGTCAATGTCGTTTTAGTCATTTACTCATTTTAGATAGGAGCATTTACAATTAGATGTTCTGTTTTAAATTGTGTATTGTGTATGTTGTGCACTGATCAGCGACCTGCTGTAACATGGGACGTGTAATTGCAGCAGTAAATGGAAAGATCTTTATTCTGGAATAGAGAAAATTCTGTTCCATTTATTAATGATGAGGATGCCTCCAGGCGCCATTAAAGCTTTGAAGTCCTTGCACACCTGCTTCCCGTAGTATCCTAGCAGTATGCAAAGGAAAGTGCGAAGTACAAAGCTGCTGATTAATCAGTAGCTTTAAACAATGCACTTTTACAATGCGCTACCACCACGGACGATCGATTGTCATGTGACCAATCACATGACCAGTGATGACGCAGCAGCTGTGAAGCTTTAATGGTGTCTGGAAACTGGAGCCACCTACACTGATTCCTGTTGCTGATAGTAGGAGAATACTTCTCACTATGCAGCATCTACCAGTTACTTTGTAATAGCACTGACTGATTGAGAATATATTTTAAGTACAGTAGTTACCACTTGGTATTTTCTCACAACACATTATAGATTATTGCTAGCTAACCAGGACTTTTTAAAAAATTGAATTAAAAAAACCATTAATGTATAATTTTTTGAGAACTGTTAAGGCTGATTCCTTTTCACTTCTCAGTAACACTGACTGAAACCCTCTTGAGAGCCATCCCTTCTGTTCTTCGTTGCATTTGGCCAATTTAGTTCCATGTTAAAGGTTAAAAACTTGTCAGTTGTAATCTCATTGTTTAGTTACTGATTTTTATTTTGCAACTATTTTATTGTGATCAAAACATCACGCATTCTTAAGGCTCTTGAGCTTCAGTTTTCTCTAGCTTCTCTACAACATATGCCAAAAGCTTAATACATAACCTTTTGCTGCCTTTCCAGGGAAAACTGATGATGCCAAAGTATCGGAAAAGGGTAGGATTTCTCCTAAATCTGGAAATATTAAACGTTCTCCATCAGATGCAGGACGTAGCAGTGGCGACGAATCAAAAAAGGCTTCAACAAATAACTCTAGAACAGCAACTGCTAATACAAATGCTTTTGGATTTAAAAAGCAGAGTAGCACCACTGTAGGCATGGCAATGATAACAGCCAGTGGGGCAACCGTCACCAGCAGGTCTGCTACTCTGGGAAAAATCCCTAAGTCATCAGGACTTATGGGTAGGTCTACAGGAAGGAAGACTAGTGTGGATGGATCACAGAATCAGGATGATGGATACTTAACCATTAATAGCCGGACCAATCTCCAATACCGAAGTTTACCCAGGCCCAGCAAATCCAGCAGCAGAAGTGGAGCCGGAAATAGATCTAGCACCAGCAGCATAGATTCCAATATAAGCAGCAAGTCAGCAGGCTTGCCGGTTCCTAAAATTAGAGAGCCAACTAAAGTTTCCCTTGGGAGCTCCCTGCCAGGTTTAGTCAATCAAACAGATAAAGAAAAAGGGATCTCGTCAGACAATGAAAGTGTGGTTTCTTGTGGTTCTGTTAAAATCAGCCCAGCAGCTCAGACAGCTTCCAGTGCAGCCCAGAATGCTCATCAGCAAGGAGTCAAGTACCCAGATGTTGCTTCTCCTACCTTGCGCAGGTATGTACTGAGAGTTTAATATTTAAGTATGGTGCACAGCTTATGTTAGACCTTTCAAATTTTGCTGAAGTATCAGATGAAGTTCTATCTTCAGAAGAGTAACTGAGAAAAATAAATCGTTAATTAATGGTTATTCTTAGGCATTTGCTGAACTGCAGCTCCTTGAGCATGGACTGTTATGAGAGGCCCAGAACAGTCAGCTGCCTCAACCAACTACATCAGGCTCTCCTTGGAACCTGCAGCAATTCAAATGTAGGTGAGCCTTGTTGAAAAGTTGCAGAAAACTAACCGTTGCAAAGTGTGACTGCTGTCATTATCACCTCTCTATACATTAAGGTTCTCTGTAGCTGCACATGTGTGTATGTGATTTCAAACACAAGTGCAATGCTACCATACTTACAGAGGATGATAATGCAGCAGGCAGACTTCCTCCAAAATGAGTTCTCTGCACATTCCCCTTGTGGTTCACCTATTTGTGATTCACTGCAGGTGCTGAGGAGAACCTGGTGTTGTTGGGTGAAGCACCTGACAGTACAATGCCTCTCACGGCTATTTATGGATGTTTTTCCACTGAGCTCCTTTAATCCGGATCTAAGAAGATCTGGATCTAAGGAATGGGTACTTCCCTTAATCCGGATCTAGTAGATCTGGATTAAGGGAAGTACCCAATGTGATTCCACGGGTGGTCTAGCACCCAATAGCAATGGGTGCTAGCCTGCTTGCTGTGGAAACGCCAGAGCACCCATGTGCAAATCCAGATCTACCCACAAGGGGTCTGCCTGTCACCCCAGGTGTTTTGGGGGACAGGGAGTGCCATCTCCATAGACACTCTGGAGAATCTTCGAAGATCTTCCGGAGCAGCTCCGTAGAATCTAGAGCAGTGATGGCGAACCTTTTGAACTCGGTGTGTCAAAATTCACAAGAAAACCTAGCTTAACTCGGGTGCTGTGTCACATCTAGAAATATCCATAATTTTGTGATATTTGTAGCTCTAGTAGAAAAGTTATATTTTTGATATATGTATTTTATTAAAAGCAAAAACAAATAATTCTTTACATTAGTGACTTTTGTTGCTAAATCTTCAATTGAAAGTTGGTATTTCATACACTTCAAGAACAAGCAAGCACTACACGTCCAGGTGCCAGGGTGACCATGTGTGTCACCCAAAAGGGCTTGGCGTGTCACCTGTGACACGCGTGTCATAGGTTGGCCATCACCGATCTAGAGCAATCTGCCGCTAACTTTGATGATCCTCCAGAGCCTTTGACAGTGGCATTGCTCTCGCAAGGGATTCTCTTCGGAGCCTGTGCTAATCTCCAAAGGCAACTTCGGAGGGACCTCAAAGTTTTGAGTTTGGGGCACCCCCCCCCCCATGGGTGCACCCCTCCCCGCCCAAGTCTCCTCTAGACCCCACTACCCAATTGTAGTGGAAACAGGTTCCCTATAATCTGGATTTGATGGCTGAAGCCCCCATTATATACTCTACAGGAAATCCGAATTATCAGTCCTGAAGGACCCATATGATCCAGATTGTCCTAGCTGTGGTGGAAACAAATGTGGCTCTGTAGTGGAAATGGGATCATCCTGCTCTGAGCCTAATGGGTCCTTAATGGGTCTTTCAATGGGTAATTAGTGATAGTGGCAAAACACCCTATGTTCAACAAAGTGTGGTTGGGCATGTCCCTAGTCCAGACACTATTCAAATTAGCAGCTCTTTAGGACACCCAATTTTAATTTTAGTCTTATGCCATGGTCTTGTGGCCACCAGAGTGAGAGAGCATTCTGTCCTAAAGCAAAAGACTCTTGCGCTGTGGAATGTGAGTGATGGGAATACACATGTATGTGACTGTTGGGTCACACGTAATTCCTGCTGCTAAAAAGAGGTATTTTGGTCATGATCTTGCAGTATGAGTGGGGGGAAGCTATGTTATTTAACATGTTGAGTTGCAGTAAAAAGGCAGTCATTATAGATTTTTCTAGATAACTTAAGAAAAATCACACAAGTTTCACTAGGTATAGTCGATTAGAAAAGAGATGAAAATGCTTTGTCTTACGATAAAAACCCTCCCATTGTACTGGATACAAAATTTTAAATGTTCTATTTTCAATATGTTCTAGTGTCTGTGTTTTATTGTATGAAGTGGCCCTATAACCTTTAGGTGAAGGGTAGAATACAAATGTAATAAATAAAAATAAAACTGGTACAAGCCACTAATACTTTTAATTTTAAGAGAAGAAGTACCTTATAAAATGATGGTGGATTTCCCTGTTTCAGAGAATCCAGATGGTATCGCTTCAAGCTGAATTAAAAATTCCTTCTTACTAGGTTGTAGTAATAATTCCTATACTAATAATTCCTTCTTTGACTTTGGTTGAAGCAGGAAATAGAGGTGCATCATTTACCTGCTCAGACTTTAAGTAGGCTCCATCTCAGTCTATATTTAAGAGGTAGATATGGCCTAAAATATCACAAGAGATTATCATTTTGGACCATAAGAAAGATCTCCAAATTGTCAATAAATGCTATGCATCCTTTCAAGTTTTCATGAAGGCCATGTAGTAAACAAATTAAAGGGAAGGAAACGAAAGACAAATTGAAGGGAATAAATACTCCAATTAAATCATCATTGTTTTAGCTGTCCCTGTTAGATGCACAATACATTTCCTGAAATTATGCTAGTGACATATGAAGTTCTGTATTTACAAAGGAAACAGTAGATTGGGGAAATCCCTGGACATCTTTTGATTGTGTTTGTTGTAGTGGCCCTAGGCAAGAAGGAAGGAATATTATGTCTCCCTTATTGGTGTATTACCTCCACTTGACAAATGTTCAAAATGTAGCTATAGTTTAGAGCTGAATAATATAAAGATGAGGTTTTTCAAACATGTGCTCTTTTTCCTTTTCTCCATTTAGACTTTTTGGTGGAAAACCAAGTAAACAAGCTCCTGTTACAACAGCAGAAAGTATGAAAAATTCAGTGGTCATCTCCAACCCTCATGCAACCATGAACCAACAGGGGAACCCAGATTCTCCTTCTGGCAGTGGCATTCTAAGCAGTGGTGGTAGTAGCCCCCTTTATAGTAAAAATGCGGACTTGAATCAGTCTCCGTTAGCATCTAGCCCCAGTTCAGCTCATTCAGCACCTTCCAACAGCTTAACGTGGGGTACAAACGCCAGTAGCTCCTCTGCTGTTAGCAAGGATGGCATGGGATTCCAGTCTATCAGCAGCCTGCACACCAGTTGTGAATCCATTGATATTTCTCTCAGCAGCGGAGGTGGGCTGAGTCACAATTCCTCTAGTGGCTTGACTGCAGCTTCTAAAGATGAATCCTTGACACCATTTGTTAGAACCAACAGTGTGAAAACAACCCTTTCAGAAAGGTGAGAAAATACCTTCTTCTTCTTTATCTATCTATCTGTCTGTCTGTCTTGCCACATGTTTATATTCCTTTGGATTCGAAAGTTATTCATATGGGCAATTTATTTTTAAAAATAAAATGACTTACTTTGTGCAACCAAGAAGATGAAACTTACTTTTTTTCCACCATTGGTGTAATTCTGGAGAAGATCATTTTCATGCTCTTACTGGCCAGAAATCTTTGAGGGGTGCCAGTTAATTTTCTTTGTGATCACAGCTGAAATTTATCATATAGTTGTCCTTAAATGTTTTTTTCCTTAAATATACCTCTTTATATGTTTATGTTTATATTTATCATTTGATACATAAAAAAAGAAAAATCTGCTCTTAGTACCATTATTTTGAGCTGTTGAACGGGGCAAGATAAAAGGTAAGTATTAGATGCAGGGAAAAATTACATCAAACACACATATTTTCCTCGCATCATAACATTCCTTATTTTAGTACTTCTAGTTTGATAGCACTGCTGCTGGTTGCTATATTTACTTTTGAATATCAATTGGGGATGAACAGTGGGGAAAAACTCTAGCAGGCACATCATTCCTATGGGTTTATCATAGACTTTTAATTAGACATTTATTTAGTTGTGAAATAAGAATCTTAGATTAGGTATGTCTTGGGTTGACCCCAGCAGGATTGATCTTATATACATAATTTTCAACAGTAGGAGATGAATGGCATAATTTCTAACCACATTGGAACGGCAACATTTGAGGTGGTTTGTTAAACTATGGAAAAGTATTCCCGCCAAAATGCCTCAGTGGTTCTGTTTTCACTCTGCCTTCTTCCTGAAAAGGTTGGATCTCTATGTTCATATTTTTCATAAATCCATTTAAGTAATTGTTTCATTAGGTCATTCACACAGTAAGTCTGAGATTACTTCTTATGGTTATTTTTATATTGGAAAGTATCAACCTGCTATGATTACTGCTGCAGGTTAATAGATTCTTTCTTCGTCACTGCTTGCCTAGATTTGCAGTGGAATAAGAAGGCACTGCCATGGAAAGAGATGTCTTCCTGGATATTCTCATGGAAAGAGTTGGCTTCCTGTAACTACTTTCTTTAGATATGCATCCATTTTATGGACCTGAAACCACAACCCCTCAATGTTGGAACTTACTGTGTGTGCTACTTTGGGGGAGCCAAAGCATCTTCTCTGAAAAAATGGGAGAACTTGTTTATCCCTACCATATATTTCAGTCTCAAATTAGAACCTCCTAGTCTGCTATGGCTTTCTAATTTCGAGTAGCTTTTAGAAACTCTTAATAGTTTAGAATTTTTTAACAGTACTTACCCTATTTTCCTTTCTCTTTTTGTTGTTGTTTTGTTCTTCTGTCTTGTTGCATTTTATTTTTCTAGTCCTCTCTCCTCCCCTGCTGCTAGTCCCAAATTCTGCAGAAATACTTTACCCAGGAGGCAGGACAGGTAATGCTGTCTCGGGGCAATACAGTGTGAAAAGGCCAATAGGGTTCATTCAAAATGTGGAAAACCAGAGTCTCTTGTGCAAGTCTGTGCCCAGATGAGGGTGTGCGTGTGTGTGCATTGGTTTGGATGTATTTCACTGGAATACGTACACTATCACTCGTAGACATGCCAGTGAGAGGCCATTTAAAGTGTGGAATCTCTTTACACTGGGAAAATGGCATTTGGAAAAACTGGGAGGTGGCATGTTCTTTGATGATGAAACCATTCCTTTTTAAAATATTGGCAGTTTTTATCTCAAAACTCTCACTAGCATTTCAGCATTCTGATAGCATGCTGCTTTTCCCTGTGTTTCAGGCCATAAAACTTCTGCCTTGATTCCCCTTTCCTTACCCTCTCACTGTGGCTGAAGTATATTTCCTGTTATAAGTTGCTTACTTGGTTTGGCCGTACGTGTTTGGGGTGGAGGCTTGCCAGTTGTTCTGTGTTGCTGTCAACACGTTCTTTATGTGTTGGTGTCCTTTTTGTACAAGTCTATACAAGGGGGTCTATATGCACCCAAAGGACCGCTGTCTTCACCTGCACTGTGTTTATCTGAAACTTGCTAAATGGAGAATTTTAGCCGTAGTTATGAGGCTGGCAAAGATGGGAGTATGAGGATACCTTTTCAACCATATTTCCTTTTACTAACTTAAAATATATAACAATGTTGCCAATACTACACTTTTTTTCTAAAAACTAATCCATTTGCTGCATGGTAGGCTTACGTAGGATATAATGAGGTAATTTTGACAATTTCTTACAGTTATTACCTATATGGAATGATGATACTATATATAGAATGTAGTATAGGATCTGTCCACTGAAATGGTACTTATTTCTGTGAAAAGAGAAGTCAAGATTTAGGCAGAGGGGCAGTATAACCTGACACCTTATAGCATATAATTTATTTATTTATTTATTTTGTTATTAGCCTAAGGTAGCTGCTTTTGATCTTAATGTAGGTCCCTTAAAGATCAGTGGGGGGGAAATCCACAGTTAGTAGAAAAATTGCAGCTTACCAGGCTGCAAAGTGACAACTTGTTGTCCCCACCTGAAACGCAGGTCCGCAGCTCCTCCTCAGCAGCTGTGAGAATTCCGTGGTGAGACACGTGTCACGTGGGATGGGGCAGCCAATGGGAGCTGAGCTGTACATTCAGCTCTCGTTCGCTGTTCTCACTGACCTGTCTGGACTGGCAGGAAACTTTGGATTTACCTTGTACTGCAGAGTGAGTGCTCATCATTCCACAGTAGGTAAATTTAAAGTAGTGGCAGCATAATGTGCACTGCTGTGAGGTATCGGGCGTCAGGCATGACACCCACCCCAAAACTGTGCATCAGAATGTGCAGGATTCCCAGTCTGGACACAGCCTTATACTCTCTTTAGAGACAGTCTTTAAAATCTTTTGGGTTAGAGTTAAATGACAGTGCCTACATTGGTGTTGATTGCATTGATTGTGTTGTTTTTGAAGACATTTTTTTAGTTGTTGTTACTTGTTTGAGGTGGCTGTCGCCTTTCCCTAACACTGTTTACATTCTAAAATCCTTCATTTGAAGTATGTAGTCTTTTTATGAAGAATACGTCATTCTGTTCCCTTTTGTGGAAAAGGAATAGTGTAGACATTTTGATTCCAATTTTCAAACCCCCTTAAAAAAACCCAGAAATGAAAAGTCTTACAGATGGTTCAGTGGTCCATGTCCTCAGATTCAAAATCATTTTGCATGGCCCTTTTTGCATGTTTTGTATCATACAGTCCACTTGGGGATAGAAGGTTTTGCATGTTGATGCGACAGGGATTCTGCTCTTCTTTCCCAGGACCATTACACAGGAGTTTAATAGAAGATTCTTCCCTCTTTCAGGCTGATCTTTAACCTCCCTCCTTTGTTTTTCTCTGAAGTTCTTTTCTCTTAACTTTTCTGCAGCGATCCACATCTTGATAGGAACACTTTGCCTAAAAAAGGACTCAGGTATTGGTGTTTCTGCATAGCATAAGCAGTTTTTCTTGTGGTTTTTATTTTTTGGAACTTTGCCTTGTGTGTCTTTTGTGGCTGTCGGTGGTGCTGGTGGTGGTTTCTGCTTTTGCAGTGCTTGGCTGCAATCTCTTACTCCCTCACCCAGCCTCTTTGATGAGGGTCATCGCTGCCTTTCCCAACCCTCCATCTTGCCTTTCATTTGGTGACTTCTCAACTTGAGTATCAAATTGCAACTGTCGCTGGCTGAATGTTCAAAAAAGCATATCGCAAACATCTCTGGGCTTGATTTGCGAGCAATAATTTGCAGCTTTTTTGACTGGAAGAGTAGCCTGATGGTGATACCCACACAGTGTAATGTTTTAAGTTCCAGGCAAAAGGATTCCCGTGAATATTAAATGTGCAAATATTTCTTCACAGTAGTTGAAGCTGTAATAGTGCTGAGTTCAGATAATCAATACATACATCTATTTCTAAAATATATAATATTAGGTGTTTTGACACGAAGATAAATTACATTTCTTCTGTAGTGTGATAGTAATTTGTATATTCTACATTCATCAGCTTGAGTGTTACAAGTTGAAAGGGCCAGATTAATTCCATGGAAACCATCTGGCTAATTTTATATAGTTTGAATTTGGATTAGATTATAATACTTTTTAGATAATGGAATCAGTGTTTTTGATGTAGAGCTGCAATTTATTCTGTGCTATAAAAACATTTTTCTGCTCAGCAGCTTTGATTGTCTTACTTAAATGAATGGTAAAATAATTTTGCTAAAATTGAGCATTGGGTGGAGTAGGTTAATCTAAGCTGTTTTCTGTGCCATTCAAATGAATGGGATCTTTTAAGCTTGAAACATTTAAGTGCCAATGAGGTAAGTACTTATATAGGGTTAGGGTATAATGGTGAAATATTTGTGATTTCAGGCTTTCAAAAATCTATTTTTTGACCTCAGGAGCTATTAATTGAAATCTAGGAATAGTGATATGATTAATGCAGGTAATACTTGAAAGGCAAGCTTAGCAAAGCTTCTTCAGTCACTATAGAATTTAATAATACTTTTTGACTGCTTACATTCCTGCAGGAAGTGGGGGACTATTGAATTAAATTAGTGACTTTAGATTATTCATTGATTTTCCTGGTTTGCTAAGCATTTGAACCTTGGTGTCCTGGTCGTAGCTTCCTATTCCATCTGGTAACGGGACAGAAGGAAGTATCGGTAGAACTGTATATGCACATATGTTAGTGACACTATAAAAGTCTGCTGAAACTTTGATTTCAAGCATCTTGAATTCACAGTATTCTTATACACAGGGTTGTTTTAAAATGTAGTTTGCTTCATTATACTATGTTTCTAAGAATCCTTTAGACCTGCTTTACCGAGAACATGTTTGTTGTTTTGTATGATTAGAGAATACTTAATGAGAGTTCTGGAAGGTAGATCCTCCTACAGATAAACTTGATTTTGGCCAAGCAAAATTTTATATAGATCACAGGGTAAAGTCTTTTTTATTTGTACAGGTATACTCCATCCTCACAACTTCGAAATCAAGAAGAAGCCAAAGAATGGCTGCGTTCACATTCTGCAGGAGGACTTCAGGATACACTTGTTAATTCTCCATTTTCCTCTGGCTCCAGTATCACATCTCCTTCTGGGACAAGATTTAATTTCTCTCAACTTGGTGAGTGAGTTTATCTGTCTGCATCTTACCAAATCATTTATTGAAAAGAGTTTTGTTGATGCACAGAATGCTTGTCTCAAGTCTTTATAGATAAATGAACTGGTAATTAACAAGATGGGTTATATATAAGATGTGTGTATGTATATATACATATAGACACACATGCATACACGAGGTGCATCAGGCTCCTTGACTGTATATGTTTTGGAAGGCAATGCCTTTGGTTCAGTGTCTCTTCCCACGTTACACTGTTACTGTTTTAATATATACTGTTGTTGTTTTAATATAGGTCTGATTTTAAATGTTCTTACCTGCCCTGAGACCTTCAGGTATAGGGCAGGATAGAAATACAAATAATAAATAAAATATTTCAAAAAGGAAAAAGGCCAAACTGGGGAATTATTGGAGATACTAAGAAAAACCAGCTGAAAATTTTCAAGGTACAGGGAAAGATGTAGTAGTAGGGCAGGTAACAGAAGGGAAAAGAAGGATGAATGCAAATTGAATTTATTTATTGAAGATGACAAGACATGGGTGGTGCAGAAAGTCAGAACAACATCAAACCTTGAAGAGAACAGAATAAAGGGGTTTCTTGAATAGGCATATTTATGTTTAAATTTGACAGTATCTTGAAGCCTCATGTACTACAACTCATAGAGCTTCTAAATGCATCACCAGCCTAGCTAGTGTCCTACCTCTATACCGAACTATGTGCATGTGTAAGGCCTTAGGTGGTTACATAAATAGTTTAATGGCAGACAATTTCAGGTATTATGTTTCTTAGTTCCACTTCGCATGGTTGCTTCATCATAGACCATAGAATTTGCAATTTCATGCATAGTGAAAACTGCAAAACCAATAGGAAGGCTCTATTCATAGAATCTTGGAACTGATTATGTGAAATAGGTGCAGTATGCGAGCGAAGAAGTCTACACATTCTTGTGTTCTCAGATGTTGATAGAATACAATAACTGTTTTTTTGGTAATAACAGATAGCATCAACATTAAGCACATGCCTCTTGTTACATTGCATGTCTGGCTTGTAAAGAACCTTTCTATATCCAAGGGAATTATCTGATATGTGTGAAGCCAAAGGAGGGCTTCATTCCCAGTGGAGAATATTTTTAACAAGTAATTAATTGATACTCGTAAAATAAATCAGTGGGAACTAAATCACACAGAATATTAATAGTAAAATAAATGGAAGAAGAAATATGATAATGAGCTTCAGCCTGCTGCCAAAGAACAGCAGAGTAAAAGAACAGCAGAGGCCTCTTTTCCATAAAACTAATTAGGCAGCCACAATATTTTATCATTGCAAGGACATTGTTGTTGCCAGAGTGTCCCTGTTCCCCCCCACACACCATTTTCCTTTTGTATCTTGTCTCTTTAGTGTTCACCCATATAAACTCCACAGGCCATATTCCTTCAGGTTGGAAACTCTCCATCATAGTACCAATCTTTAAGAAAGGGAACAGAAAAGACCCAACAAACTATAGACCCATCAGTCTGATCGATATAGTGGCTAAACTTTACGCCAAGTATCTCTTGCACAAGATTGAGAGCTGGGTGGACTTAAATGACCTCCTAATTGAAGAACAAGCTGGATTTCGTCCTGGCCGCTCTACCATGGATAATTGCTTTATCCTCTCTCACGTAATTGAAAAATATACACATAAGGGGGGACAGCTTTTCTCGGCCTTTATTGACTTTAGTGCTGCATTTGATTCAATACATAGAGGCTTACTGTGGGAAAAGTTAAAGGCACTAAATATAGAACCAAGATTATTGTTCTTGATTAAGACCTTGTACTGTAAGACCAGCCTAAGAGTCCGTACAGGTACGCATGGCTCTTTGACACAAGAAATTTCAACCTTCAAGGGGGTAAAACAAGGCTGTATTCTTGCCCCTGCTTTATTTAATTTGTACGTGAATGACATTACAAAGGTCTTGCAGTTTCCTGAGGCACATGGACCCAAAGTTCTAGATAGGCATGTTAATATATTACTTTATGCTGATGACATAGTCTTATTCTCTCAGACTAAGGTTGGACTTAGAAGACTTTTACAAAAACTCAATCTTTATTGTAAGGCCAACTTCCTTCATATAAACAAAAATAAATCAAAGGTGGTTGTGTTTGGGAGAAAGAAAACAAGACATAACTGGCATCTGGATGGGGATATCATTGAGCAAGTCAGTTCTTATCGCTACCTGGGGGTTGATTTTTCAAAGACCGGCTCCTGGTCCTTGCATTTGAAGAATTGCATGCTAAGGGCCTCAGCAGGATTGAATTCTCTATATAACCTGTTTAATTACAGGCATCCAGGCACTCTGGTCCCCATCATTACTGCATACAGAGCAAAAGTCATTCCAATGTTGACCTATGGAGCAGAAATCTGGGGTTTCTCAAACACCTCTCAGTTAGAACAAATCCAGACCCGCTTTTTAAGACGAATGCTAGGTATCAACAATACCATACCAGCCCCTGCTGTTAGAGCAGAACTTGGCATTCAAGCTATCCAATGCTCCATTAATATCAAAATATGTAACTTTTGGATGCGCTTAGTCTCTTTGCCGGGAAATAGGTTATCAAGAATGTGCTTGGAGGAACAATATAGGAATGAGAACACCAATACATGGGTCCATAAAGTACACAGTGAAATTTCTCGCTGTGGTCTGTCCCTGCAAACACTAGGGCATACCAGTTTGATAGCAAAAGAACGCTTTAAGCAGCGAGTAAAGGACATCAGTGCCCAAAATGATATTGCAAACCTCCGCAACATAAAAACATTAAAATGGTTGGCACGTACGAAATCTATTTTCCGAACTGAAAAATACCTGGTTTATAAGATGCCCTATCCGTTGAGACAGCAATTCACTTATGCACGATTTGAATTGACTGACTGCATGATGAAGTATGGTAGATACCTTCAGATACCTTATCAAGATAGACTGTGCATCTGTGGGGCAACAGAGGTTGAAAACCTCTTACACATTTTGTTTACTTGCCCCTTGTACTCTCAATTAAGAACAGCATGCCTGGATCCCCTTTTGCAAAATATGACATTTTGGAATGCAGAGCAAAAAGTGAACTACCTTTTGCAGGGAGAGAATGCTCAGGCAACATATAAGGTAGCTTTGTACTTGCTTAAGGCAGCCCGGCTCAGGAAACTTTTTATGGAGACTAATGGAGTGCCTTGTAAGGGTGACGAGGATTTGTAACTATAACATATGTACAGACCTGATTTTACTCTTGTTTATACTGATTTTATTTTTCTATGGTTTTATCTTTGTATACTTGATACTTGATATGGTCAAACGACTAATCAATAAAGTTTATTCATTCATTGTCTCTTTAGATTGTAAGCCTGAGGGCAGTAACCTGTCTAAGATTAAGATAATATAGTAACCCGCCCTGAGACCTTCGGGTATAGGGTGGGATAGAAATACAAATAAATAAATAAAGCCTCACACATACAAGAGCCAAGCAAGAATGTCATGATTGTGCATTTATGCTTTTCAAAATAAATTTTCCTGGTGAGGCAGCCATTCCATATTCTCAGAGCACTCTATAGATAAGATAAGAGTTGGTGTGGGATGTTGAACGGCTGAGATCTGAGCCTGTTTACCCTTTTAAGCTCCTCCCCTCTGAACTGTCTAATGCGGAAGCTCTTGAGCCTTGAGGCCTGCATTTTTCTGCTATACAATTTCTTCATCAATTCATGCAGTGGTGACCAGGAGGTTCCTGGAGAAGATCTGGTCTAGGATATCGTCTTTAAAAAGGTGTGGTTCACCAGAATCCATAACAGATATTTTATAACTGATTAGGTCCTCTTGTAACATCTAATTCCGCTTCCAGTGAGGGGCTAGTGGTTTTTGGTGACATCCTCTTTTGTATTTGTGCCTTAAGCACTTTTTAAACCCTAGTATAATAATGCTTCACTTTATATATATTTAAAGTGATATAGAAATGAGTGTAAAAAACGTGTGTGGCCATAGCAAATATAAGACTATAGGACGTTATTGTATTCCGTGAGCTCAGTGTTATTTATTCAAATTAGTACAGTTGAGTAGAACATGCAACTACTCAGTTATTTCTGTAATATTAGAGAAGTGTTTGTGAACAGATGTTGACAGAGACTGATTTGCTTTTCTAGCAATAGTGCCTTTTGGGGAAGCTGCATTGACCTAGATTTGTGAGTTTTCTTCCTCTTCCTTGCTTTTTAGCAAGTCCCACCACTGCAGCCCAGATGAGCCTGTCTAATCCAACCATGTTACGAACGCACAGTCTTTCTAATGCGGATGGTCCTTATGATCCCTATGGTGACAGCCGGTTCCGGAATAGCTCAATGTCTCTTGATGAAAAAAGCAGGACAATGAGCCGTTCTGGATCATTCCGAGATGGCTTTGAAGAGGGTAAGCAAACTGAAAAGAATGTTAAAATTTTGAATCAGCCTTTTAAAACTTTGGATCAAGTTGAAACAGTATAAAACGGTTGAAGATACTGCAGCTCTACATGATAAATATTGTTAAAGTGCTCTTATTTAATGTAAGGTAACATTAGTTGTATTTATTATTTGTTAAGGCACACCTAGTCAGATTTGTATAGCCTTTTGGATAATTGGATAGCTAATTGAAGAGTGTTTGAATTCAAAAAGTATCTGGGGGCAGGAATTGTATCCAGTAGTCTGGCTTAGCCCAAATGGACCACTACAACTTGTAGCAATTCGCATTTTTTTCAGATGCCACTGCACATTTGTAATATCTTGTGAAACTCAGAAACTTTACGCTGATGAGTATAGCTTAACCTCCTTCCGTATAAAAGGCTTCTGTCTCCTTGATTCTTAATATGTACTTCTTCCCTCTTTTTTGCCACTAGAATTCTGGTGGCCTTATTACTTATGAAAATTTCTTTATTCACCTCTCAAATTGCCTTATCTTAAATTGTCTCACAAGATCATCTTCAGGTATCAAAATTCCAACTTGGACAATGTACACTGTGAATCTTTCCTTTCCTTGGATTAGATTTCTTTTCCTTATTATCCCCCAAATATGGATTGGAGAGAGTTATTTTATTTGGAAAGTTTGTTTTCAGATGTTTCTTCTTTCTTTAAAGGTACAAGCACAATCAGTCCTTTTTGATAAAGGATTTTTCATGTGCAAGTGTTCCTAACTCCATTCAACCCAGTGCAGCTGCTTCTGCAAAAATCTGTTTATACTTATTATTTAGTAGGTGAAAGTCTGCCAGTATTAGCACATGGAGATTTGCAGGTAGTTCAGCTTCCTCTCAGATCCCATCAATTTGCTGGGCTCAGATTGCTAAGACAATAAAAAATAACAAATAACATGGGGGCTTTAAGAAATGTTCACAAGTGTTCCTTGCACTAAAAGTGGACACCACAGTAGTGATTTTCTGAACTGGCTCAGAGAACCAAGCCAGTTTAAGAGTACTTTATCCAAACCTGACAGGACCCCAAGCTACTTTAAATAATTAACTACCATTGTTCTTGACCTTAGTGCCTTCTAAGAAAGCCTCGATATTGCTTTCATTTGCAGGGTTGTTGTCACTAAAGGAGTCCAGCTGAACTTCAGGTTTTGGGAAGTTACATTCTCCTGTAAACCTATATTAGTACATGTTTGCTCCTTGTTATTATTTGTTAGGCACTGACCTCGGCGTCTTAAAAAGACAGATGCTTTTCTTTATTTTTTGTGTACTGGATTTTGCAGAGTTCGTATTATTACGTGCAGATGCTGTTCACTTGTGGCACAAATGGGTGTCATGCTTTAAGAGAACACTTTTCGTTTCTTGCTGTCCACCATTTTTAACAGAGGATTCAGAGAGAAGGAAAGATCTTAACATTTCCTTATTTTTGTCTAATGAAGTAGCTAGGGAGGGGAAGAAAATGTGAGGAGTCTTCTAAGAAGCACTGTGTGAAATAAGCTGATAGATAGCTTTTGTTTCTTGCTAATTTAGACTAAAGTAAAGAGATTGGAAGCCTGATAAAGAAGCTGTGTATCTTACTGCTTCTTTGCTGCTCGGTCACAGTTTGTGAGTTAAATACTTCCTGAACTGGGATTGCTAATCATTGATTTTGGCCCAGGGGTCACATTCAGTCTTTGGCAAGCCTTTACCCTAACAACAGGATGCATTCACAGCACAAGTAAAGAGTAATTGAGGAGTACATTTTTGTCCTTCCCTTATGGTTTTCAGTCATATGGCAAGGGAGGGGGTTGTCCTGGGGTAGGTCAAAAAGTTTCAACTGAACTTTCCACAGAGCCGTGTTGCTCCTCCTTATGTTAATGCTGTGAAGAATAAATGTCAGAAGAAAAATGTTTTCTAGCATATTTCAGTTTCTTGAACATTTGATTATTACCCTTCTTTTCAACCACCTGGAAGCTGTTTCTTTTGCAAGTACATTCTTATATTCTCCCCCCCCCCGAATTTTATTACCTTACAGGGATTATCAAAATATATTCTAACTTTTTTTCCTTACACTGCTGTCTTAAATGAAATGACTATTTACCTATACTATTTACGCCTGAATATTCAACCTTCTTTATTTATAAACCATTTTAATTCCCTTTTGCTGTTTATGCTTCAGGCCAACCATATGGTGAAACTGGACTGGTCAGTTTAACCTTTACTTTGTCTGCTTCTCGTCATCTTCTGTTTCATTTTCCATGCACTGTCATAATTTTGTAACGTTTGAGATGTATCAGGCAGGCAAATGTTTACATCCAAATAATGATTTTTTTAAAGCTTTATTTGAGTCCATTTTTGGGTACGTTCTATATAATGCTTCCATTTATTTCAGCTTACTTCTTGACACTTCTGCAAAGATTTGCTTTGAGTAAACATGTTTATGACTGGTGATGCAATTTTTTTTAAAAGGCTGCTGATGAAATGTTAAACCTGCTAGCAGCATCTGCAGTGAATAATCTGCTATCATCTGCTCTATGTGCACAAGCAATCAGATGAACAATTTGTTTATTTTATGTTTCCTTTAGTACACGGATCCTCTCTTTCTTTGGTTTCAAGCACATCGTCTATTTATTCAACGGTGAGTGTTATACAAAATAGGCAGCTATCTTAATTCTCGGGACTTGACAAAATCCAGAAAGTGTTAATGTACATTTGCATCCTGTTGTGACCTGTGGATTTCTGTCAGACTTAAGCATGCAAAATTATCCAGTGGTATGACTTAGTTTCAAGTAACATTTTACTTTACAAATCTGTATATTTTTAGCTTGATGCTCACTATAGCTTCATATTAGCCTTTAGTCCAAACATTTTATTACCGTAAAGGTACAATAAACTGGAATATTTCCATGATAGCAGTACTCTCTGGGTGTATGATGTGACCTACAGTCCAAGCCTTGGTCACCCGGAGACCTTGCCATGTTAGTTTACCTGCCCTAGATGTGACATTTAGGTTTATGAGCAGCATGGTTCTCTAGCTGTAGCATGAACTGGGTGTATTTGAGCACTTGGCCTATCTTCTCCATGATATCAGCACACCCCTGTTGCTAAGGTAACCAGCAGATGTGATAGCTGCTAGCACAGGTTAAAGGCCAGCCAGCCACCTACTGTGGTGGTGGTAGTGGTAAATGATATCCAGGAAGAACATCAACATCATTAGAGCTGGGCCATTTGGATAGCCTTGTTTGTAAATACTATATAGTCGTTCATTAGAATTCGAGTTGACTTCTGAGTACAGATCGATAGGATTATCCTGTAAGACACAATAAATCATGTAACAGGTTACAAGAGTTTTTTAAAAAAAGAATTAAAGCCCACATGCCCTATTGCAAAGTTTCAAAAACAGAATTCTTTACTATTATTTTTTTCATCATATATTTAAACAAGCATTTGTTCTTTTTTTCTAGCCTGAAGAAAAATGCCAGTCAGAGGTAAGAAATAACATTCTAACGTTTAATTTAAAAAAATGCTTGAAACTTTCAAGGGAGTAACTTGTGTAATATCAGCAGTTTCTTCTTCTGCCACCACATCCATGAATTTGACTTTATTAGCCTGATGAAACTTCCACACAAAACTGGGTT
Organism: Aspidoscelis tigris stejnegeri; assembly: GCA_023333525.1. Classification (NCBI taxonomy): domain Eukaryota; kingdom Metazoa; phylum Chordata; class Lepidosauria; order Squamata; family Teiidae; genus Aspidoscelis; species Aspidoscelis tigris. Next base: position 43,651,142 of record JALMGA010000003.1, on the reverse strand, counting down.
TATGGAAGAGATGTATACACCCAGTGGTGCATATGAGGCATTGGATCATGCTTCAGATGTCCTTAACAATTCTATTTTCACTGCTGTAAATATGTTGCTTGATTCTTATGTTTCAAGTGCTGCTCTTGACACATGTATCTACATACTCAAATCATCTAAGCTACACTAGATATATTTACATATGTTTTTTAAAACGAAAAGTTTTGAGAACTGCTTGACCTTGGTTGTTGCTAAATTAAGGTTTTCATATAAACTCAATAAAATTGCAGGAATTTGGCCTGAATATCATGGGAACATAAAAAATTGTGACACATCTGCCAAACTGTTCCCATCCAGATTTCCATTAACATCTAATTAGTTGATTTCTAAAATTTTTGAAAATTGTATTAATTTCTTGAAAAAAACAAGTGGATCCCTCTAATTCATTTAAGGGATTCAAAGCTGGAAAACAGTGCTTGTTCAGTCCAAAATATCCAAACTTTATATTTTATTTGTCTATCCTTATTATGTATTTTCACCACTTCAAATTAAACAATGGTTAAAATCAGGAATAAGCAGTAGGCAATTTACTATCAGTAATGGTGAATACTTAAACTTCACTTTGCCATATTAGAACAAGATATTTGTGGTTCCTCCAGGACTAAAAAATATGTTGTGATATAAGGTTGTATAAATCAGAAACCTCTCCAATCAAATAATTTATTTACATGCCAGGGGTGTTTGGGCATAAGTATTCAAACACAGAGAAGTGTTAAAAGGCAAGAAAAAATAGGCGGTGTATTTGAAGAAAATGATTATTGTAATTACAGAATATTGTAATTGCATTAAATATTAAACATTTGTACAGCAGGTACAATAACTCTACACAAAGCAATAAAAATAACCATCTCTTAAGTTAATTAATAGCATACTAATACCTGTAGTATGCGATAAATACTAGCAGAAACAGATTTTATTCACCTGTTGGTTTAAGAATGATGACAAACATAAACCTTTTGGCTTGAGAGAAGAATCTTGATGTCAGCAACCATCAGAGGTGACCAGCATTCGAAAACACACACACATAAATAACCAAAAATCCCTTCATCTTGAATTGCTGGAAAGAAATAAAATCTGCTTTTCCCTGGGAAGGCGCTTTGCAGATTTCCAATGAAGCATGACTTCTGTCTTTACAGTGGTTGATAAAAGTTTGATAAGATCTTTGAATTTAGGATTTGCATTTGTTCCATTAAGCATAAAGAAAAACACTAGCTCTGGTAAAAGTACAGTGTCTTCCTGTGTGATCGTCTGTGTAACAAATTCAACTGTAGTCAGATGTCTAGCTTTGTGTACACAAGACCACCACATGTAAAAATAGATGCCAATACAGTGATACTCATACCAGCAAAAAGAAGAGAAGGAGTTTATCGTGCAGTGTAAAATGATAAACCTATTCTTGACATTAACTGCATCACTTTCAGATCGGTGTTTCTTTCTGAATATTCTAGTCCAGTGGTTCTCAACCTGGGGGTCGGGACCCCTTTGGGGATCGAACTACCCTTTCAGAGGGGTCGCGACGAGTCTCCCACTGCCCTTCCCTCCCACCTCCCAGCTGGTCCGCCCTCATGGTTGGGGGTCTCCACAACATGAGGAACTGCATTAAGGGGTCGCCGCATTAGGAAGGTTGAGAACCACTGTTCTAGTCTGATGTCTCAATACTCTAAATTATCCGAATATTGTTTAGGGTTTGCATTCTTGCACAAAGCTGCTTTAATCTTTAATTTTGTATGCGTGTCAGTATTGAAGATCATCGAATTTTGTATAATTATCTGAATCTTGGAGATTATTTGTTAAACAAATCAATGTTTTGGAATGAAATATCCAGATTCGCAAACTAAGGAGGGAGTTGGATGCATCCCAGGAGAAAGTATCAGCTCTTACAACACAGTTGACTGCCAATGTGAGTATAACTGTAGATAGACAAAAATTGATTAGTGGACATATGTCAGATGAATTATAAGTAGTCTGGTAGATGCAACATTATTAATGGAAGTGACTTCCAGTAAACTGTTGGTGTTAAGAATAAATTTATTTTGTAAGCTTTGAGTGTGGCAAATCAAGTTACGGTAAAATATGCCTATGTTGTTAATGAACATGGCAATAGAAATCTACTTATTTTACTTCTTATTATCCCTCTTTGGATATATGCCTCCAGACAGGGACACTGCTTCCCTCACCCACAGTATTCTCCCTGCGCATTAAAAAGATGCTGACCTTTCAGTGCTCCATAGACACTGCAGGCAGTGGAGGTTCCCATCTGGCAGACACTCTATGCAGATGCTGAAGCCACTGCAAGGGACAACGATGTCTGGAGGCACCTTTTACCATGAAGTCACAGTATAGTTTTCACAACAAAAGCAAACTACAATATAGAGATTTGTTACTCATCAGGTGTAATGCTGGTAGGAAGGCCATGATTTGAGAACTAATGGTGAACCTCCACAGCTTATAGGCAAACCAGAAAATGTTGTGGAGTACCAAGACCACCCGTTTCATTTAACCCCCCTGTTTGTTCTCATTTTCTTTGTAAATTTCAGTTGATGAAAACACAATTTTCTATTTAAAATGTTTATATACCACTTCTAAATTAAAATCATCTCAAAGTGGTTTACAGAGGTAAAATTATAATAGCTATATGAAGTTGATTAAAATCAAGAGTAGGGAAAACAAGCATTTACTCTGGAAAGACCTAAGTCTTCAGTTGGTGCCCAAAACCCAGAAGTTAAGGTGCCCTGCAAATATCAGAAGGGAAACTGTTCCAGATGGTGGAAACCATCACATTTAGTTATTCATAGTACTCACAGCAGGACCTCCACAGAAGATCTTAATGGTTTCACAGGTCTATATCGAGAAAGGCAGCCTGCTAAAGTATTGCCCCCAAGTTGTTAAGGGGCTTATATGCCTAAGATGAAACCTTGAATCTGACCTGGTAACTAATTGACAACCAATGGAAAAGTTTAAGTATGGATATCATACATACACAGTGTGGTGCCTCACTCAGCCATCTGGCTTCAACGTTTAACACTATCTGCACTTTTCAGACCATAGAGTTCATTATGAAATTTAAATGTGCGGATACCAGTGCTTAGACAGCAGTGCCTAGGTTATCTCTGTCCAGGTATGGATGTAGTTGGTATATGCCAAAACTGGTAGTAGGCACTCTGGGAGTGAGCCAGTTTGGTCAAGTGGTTAGGGAGCCAGACTCTTACCTGGGAATACTGGGTTTGATTCCGCACTCCTCCATCAAGCCAGCTGGGTGACTTTGGGATAGTCGTAGCTCTCTTCTGAGCTCTCACAGCCCCACCCACCTCACAGAGTGTTCTGTTGTGGGCAGAAGAACAGAAAGCTTTGTCAGCTGCTTTGAGTCCCCTTAAATGGGTGAGAAAAGCGGAGTAGAAAAGCCAACTCTCCTTCCTCCTCCTCCTCTTTCTAGCCACAGAAGTCACTTGGGCTTCTAGTAACAGTACTAATTGTAGCAGCACAACCAAAACTAGATACCTGAAGGATTGCAACCCCATCTAGAACATCTGCTTTCCAAATCAGAAAAACTTGTTGGGATTCAGCTTTAGTTTGTTATCCCCATCCAGCCTGTCAGAGCATCCAAGCACTGGTTCAGGATGTTCACAGTCTTTTCTGATTCAGATGTAATGGAGAAATATAGCTGGGTGTCCTCTACATACTGGTGATACTTCACTCCAAAACTTCTGATGACCTTTCCCAGCGGCCTTCTATAGATGTTAGTATATGTCAATAAGGACATTGTGCACAACTGAAGTACTTTTCTTTCATGAAAATAAGAACTTGGATTACAAATGTGCACTTATCATGTAAGCATCTGAGACTTAACAAACATGTTAACAGTTGAGGTACTGAAATAATTGGCACTGTATTTTATTTTCAGTAAAGGAAAAACCGAATCATTGTCATGAGTAGAAAGGGTTATTGCTAGTTTACTGAATATCCATCTCTCCACTTTGATTTCCACTGCAAATTACTGCTGTTTTTGTCCCGTTGCTTTTACCTTGAGTCACAGTATTTTCTAAAATTTAGTTAAACTTGAGATTCTCCATATCCATCTCTAGAATGATCCTAGGGCAATCCTGAGCTGCTTTTTGTCCCTTCCTCAAAGCCCTCAAGTGTGATAAATGTCAGGTTTTGTCTCAGACTGGCCCAATCTGTATACAGAAGCATTGGAAGCAGCTGGCACAAAAAAATTTCAACTCCTCAATTTATGGGAATTCTAACTCCAGTTCCTTGATTTGCAATTAAACTAAGGGCGGGAGGCATGCAAATTAAGTGTCTTTCAACTCTTGAGAGGCATTTTTTCCTCTAGATTCCTCCACTGATAATGGCATCTTCCTATGTGAAATTCTTAATGCATTGTTTTACAATTTCTATTTTATCAGAGTCAGTATATTTTTACCAACTCTGTAATTGCTTCTGACTCCCATTTTGACTCCACAAACCTGAGGAAGTGATAGAATGCACGACCGTGTCATCATTGACAGTGGCAATGGAGAGATGATTAATTTCTCCTGCTTTATGTTCCCAATCTCTTATCACTTTGGGCATTGGAGATTTCCCTGTGTTCTGTCAAATCACAATCACTGTTTTTCCTGTTTCACAGGCACTGTGGAATTTGCTAACTTGTCCTTCTGCAAATTTCTCTTTTCTGTCCAGTATTCTAACTGAAATCCTTGCCTGTCCTATAAATAGTTGACATGTCTTTTTCAAACAAGAATTATTAATTCCAGTATTTTTTATATAAACATCTTAGCTTTATAACACATGTAGCCAGGGCTAAGCTTGTTTTATTTTCTACCCTTTTTCTCACCGATTCAGCTTCACTTGTTTTTACAGGGGCCAGAGGAAGCGAGAGCCATGAATCCCAGTGTTATCATACTCCTTGTGGTTGTTTTCATGGTGGATGTGAGGGCAGTTACTTAGGATAAGTCAGCTATGTGCTGATGTTGAACAATGTTGGGATGACTGCACAAAGCACTGTTGTACCACACATGTGTAGAAAAAAAAGTGTTATAATATTTCCTTAGCCTTAGGCAAAATTGCTTTTACACTTACATCCTGAGTATATTTGCTGTGAGCAGACATACCTGGGATCAGTAAAGGGCACAGGATGTATGTGTGCACTCGGATAATAAAGTACGACTTGTTGAGGCAGATGTGCTATTTTCTAAAAAAGTTCTGCAATAAGAGGATGTAGCAATATCTGTGGTTAACAATTTGTTTTATCACAACTTGATTTGATGATTTTGCTGGGCTTGCCAGGGCTTAGATATCTTTGCTGGCCCTTTAGAGAAAATCCTTGTATCTACTTTGAGAGTAACATCCTGTGTTATACAGTAACTTGTAAATATTTCCATTTAATAAATCTTTGTGTTGATTCTTTTTAACTGTGTCATGCGATATGCTTACAGGCTCACCTTGTGGCAGCATTTGAACAGAGTTTAGGAAACATGACCATTAGACTGCAAAGTCTTACGATGACTGCAGAACAGAAGGCAAGTTTAAAGTTCAATTCTCTGGACTTCATAAATGCAGATTGGAAATCTGAATTTGAAGGAAAGCATTAGAGAGTAAAGCCGAACTACTTAGCATGCACGTTACCTGCACTTGTGCTATGCTTAGACCAGTAGGTATAAACATTCTCTCTTGGAGAAAGGAAGAAAGAAGTGTTAGGCCATTTGTTTTTAAATGATGTCTAGTATTTCTTGTTCCCATTTACTGAGCACTTTGTAGTCCATGTTTTGAGTATGTGTTTCATCCTCTGTCTTCCTTTCACAAAAGTTAACATGTCAGTGCCTGTATTCAGTCAAGGGGCTGCAAAAGTAAATTAGGTAGTGACTCAAGGCAATAAATACTTGTTTATTTCAGCTGTGTCCTTTTCTTCCTTCTTAAGAGCCCTGAGCAACTTACGGATACTGCCTAGGTTATTTCTCATTCTCAGAATGTCTACATGACTAGGCATGTTAATATCCAGCGGTAGAACAGCAACTGATGGCTTCAGGCCATATTTGGAGTTAATATTTTTATAGCTAATTTTCCTGTATGCTTTTCATGTCTTATTTTTGTGAAATAAATTTCCTGTAGATCATATTTCATAGCAAATTTTAAACTCAGATCACTGCTATTTGGTTTGTATCTGCAGCTTCAAATGAGAAATACCGTAATACAAAGATGGGCGTGTCAGTCCACTATGGATTCAGGTGACAGTTGATTTCAGTCAGTGACAATTAGATAGAACATCCACACTGTCCAGATAAAACAAGCTATAAAGCGATCTTCTGAACTCCCTGGTGGCAGGCTCATTTCACCAGGATCTCAGAAAAGGGCTATTTGCGGCAATCTCTCTGGTCTGCAACTTTGCACTACTGTCTACAGCTCTAGCCTTGGCCTGTTTTGAGCAATCCAGGCCAAGACTGGCCAAGGTGCACAATGCAGAGGCTGCCGTTATGTCTTTGGGTTACCCCAGTGTCTTAACTTTTAATGCTAGAATTCCTTAAAGATACACAATATCTAATTGGCACTTTAGCCACTGCAGGTATATAGGATGCTTTAGCAATAACTTACTTCATTTTAGTATACAGTATATAGATACTTTCCCAGAATAAAATATATGAGGCCTTTGTGGTATCCAGCTGGAAGTCCATGGGTTGTTGAAGAGTCTGTCTCCTTCACTTTGTCAGGCACTGTTTATTTCACTTTCTCCCATGAGTTTCAGACAGCTTTCCTAGTGGTAAGGGAGAATGGGAGTTGTAGTTCACTAACATTTGGTGAGTCATGTTACTTCGAAACATGAACCTTAGTTCATTCTGTGGAAAGAACAGAACACAGTATTAGCTTTAGAGCTTGCTGGTGTCCATGCTAATATCAATTATAATGGCTAGTTTGGCTGTTTGCACTGTTTCAGGTAAGAAAAGTGATTGCTCTTCCTTTGCATCTACATCTGCAATCTAAAATCTTTTGACCTCTAGTAAGAAAGCTTCCGCCAGTACCAAATTTGCAAGCACAAAAGTGATGTATGAATATGCAGTTATGGGATAAGTTTTGTAAAAGTGAGAAAACATTTGCTATTTTTGTGCTGCAGGATTCAGAACTGAATGAATTACGAAAAACCATTGAACTGCTGAAGAAACAAAATGCTGCTGCTCAGGCTGCCATTAATGGAGTAATAAACACACCTGAGCTAGCTTGCAAAGGTAAAGAAAAGATGCACTCTTCCCTTTCTGTATAGAAAAGTATAGCATTCTCTGTCTGTTCCTTGCTCTGCAGAGGGGGTTTGTTTTGTTGGCGGAACAAGCTAGATAGATGATGTTTCGGTCTTAGAGCTTTCTTACACAGTGTAGGGGTGTTTATTATTACTAGGGACTTTTAATTTAGAAAAATCATCACAATTAAATAGACCTATCGTATGAAAAAGAAAGAGGACATAGAAGGGAGATTTCGGCAAGAGTTGCCTACCTGAAGAGCCAGAATTGCTGCAATTTCTTGTCCTGGACAATTGTTAAAAGAGCAGGAAGAACACCTTTTTCTTAACAGTCTCTATTTAACTTTTTTAAAAACCTGCTTTCCATTAAAAACAAACTAGAAATGGCTTAACAGATAAAATAAACAATTACATAAAAGCATTGCTTAAGTTATAGCAGGCCAAAAAATCCTCACACTGGGAAGTCCTAGGTACCTGAAAGCCAGAAGTGTAGGAACCTCAGGAATATCAAAAGGGTGTGGATTGGATGCCAGCACGGAGTAACATGGGCACTTGAGGAAAATAATATTTTTCATGGTACTTGTCCAACCTTCCAAACAGTTTTTTAATTCAGTTGCTTGCTAAGGTTAGTATTGTCCTTTCTTTCTTCCCATTCATTGCTGCTTTCTGGCCTAGGCAAAGCAGCTTTACAGTGAAGAATTGTCTAGTTCTGGCAACCAGAACAAGACTTTCAGTCCTCCAGTCTGGCTGGGCCCCACTGTTTCTTTTCCACCACCATAGTTGTGTGTTCAGGGTTGTCCGGTTTCATCCATACAACTTCGCCACCACAGGCTTGTTATCTCAGAAGTGAGAAAATATCCCTTCCTGCTTCATCACCACATTGATGCTATTCTGGCAATTATAGTGTGACATAAGAAGCTGAGATAGGTATAGAATGCAATGAAATGAGACTATCAGAGCTGTCTATAATGGTTATAAATGACTGTGGGATCGGCAGTAGTTAACAGATTGGGCAGTGCATACAACATCATTGACTGTGTGGGTGCCTATGTTTAATGGACCCTGAATTATTGCCCAGGAGCCGGGACTGGCCAAACAGCCGATCTGCGAATTCGACGGCAGCATTCTTCAGACAGTGTCTCAAGCATTAACAGTGCTACTAGTCATTCCAGTGTGGGAAGCAACATAGAATGTGACTCCAAGAAAAAGAAAAGAAAGAACTGGGTGCGTATCCTTGCCTCTAAATACTCCAGAAGGCCAAGTAAAATGAACTAAGCAGATTATGTACAATCCATTGATACAAACTGAGTATTTTATAAATCCAGTTCACAGTGTGACATTTTTGATGGATTCCAGTTAGGGTTGACCACTGTGTTTCATAGGTATCCCTTTTTCTCATCTGAAATATATCTGTGAGGGATCTCTTGTTTCTTGCCATCACGACTATTGCTTTTTTGTTGTTTTAAACAATGTGGGGCAAATAGCTCCTTGGTATGACAGAACAACTTGGATTAAAAGCATGTGAGAAAAATAATTAAATGTGTTTATCCTGCACGTAATCTTCTATGTACTGCTGCTCCAAAGACAGTTATAGTGGCTTTCAAGCACCATTTAATGACATGGGGGCAGGGTGGAAGTGAAGAAAGTCATTGAATTATGTGCTTATTATTTGTCCTAGATATGAAAACATACATTTCTATACAGAATTTTAAGTCACTGGTTGCAACAGTTGATTTCATTTCATTGTGTAAGGCATGACAAAAGCCTTGTTTTCTGTCTAATTTTCTGCCTAATGCGTGGTTTACTTAGAGCTTCCTTTTACTGTAAAAATAGTAAAAATGGATTTTAGCTTAATTTGTGAGAGAAGGCTGCGCACAATAATTATTGTTCACTTCCCTTCTCTTCACTTCTTGTCATTTACTAAATGCAAGGTCCCATGTGCTGGAGGAAAGGTATATGAAATCCAACCCCACTTTTGTGATACTGATTTTGCTGTAGTTATATTGTTATTCTTGTAGTTTGAATGGAATAACTTAGTTCCTGTAGTCCCTTAGGATTTGTGTGTTGTTGCCAAATAAGTGAATATTAGTTCATATTGTAGCTGAAATTGAACTTCATAAAAAAGCATGGCTAATGCAAGGCCACAAGATCTGTCAAGGTACAAACATGGAACTCTTCTGATAGGGAAATGAGGGAGGAGTCAAGCCCCAGTTGGAAGTCTTCCTTTAATTTTCCTAAACTGCATTTTGATCCACAGTCAAAACACAGTTTGGGGATCATCCTTCTGTCCCCAACTGATTTGACAGCTTCAAGCCACTAATAACTCCAGCCATCAGCATGACAATGGCTTTTTCTAGTGTGAAAACTGAAAATCTTCCTTGACCTGAGCTTAATCAACTTCATATATGACTCCAGACAAAAAGGCCCCGTGTGATACACATGGGTTTTTGTCACTCTTGGAAAATGAAAATCTTTTGTAGCAGTTTCCTGTTGTAGGTTTTAGGTATCCCCACTACAAATGTATGCAAGCTACCATGAGAGAGAGAGAGAACTTTTTATAATGGGAAAGCTTTTATCCTGTTTGTTGTAGGCCCTTTCTGCACTGGCCCTTATTCATTGGTACAAAGCTTTAAAATGCTGTATACTTAAGGGTGCAAAGGGCAGGTCATCATATAGGTTGGGCTCCATCACAAAAGGATTTTTTTAAAGAAAAGCTGGCTAACATATCAGCACTAGATGTTGCTGAAAGTGGATGCTGAACAAGTTCAGACACAAATCTAAGGTAGTTCTGGTTTGGTTTGGTTTGTGTTTAAAGTGGCATCAATCTTTGGCTCCACTGGAGAGAAATACTTGCCCATACTTTTCTTTTGAAACCCAGTACTTTGCTTTTGTTGGGCTCTCTTCATGAGCCCACCTGATCTGCAATAGTTTTGGAAGGGGCCAAATCCTCTAGACACTCTTACTCCATGCATGAATAATTTTATACCCTCAAGGGTTTTTTAAAAATGTTTTTCCTCAGTAATGCTATGTGTGTGTACGTAAATAGAGAGGGGTGGGTTGTCGTCTTTATCTTAATCCGGCACTTTCCTTGTCACTGGCTTTATCTGTTAAAACTTGTCTTTTTTTCCTCCCCCCTTCCCTTTTTGCTTGCGTTTCCTCTGACAGGTCAATGAGGTAAGGAAGATGTATTTAAAATACTAAAATACAAAGCTAACTCATCCCTTTGCATAATTAACTTGCCAATATCAATAACCCTGTCTCTGAGCCATGTCACTTCAGTAATGGAACCTGTGGTAACATGATAATAAAGATAGTCCTTGCACTGAAAAGAACTTGTATCTGATAAAATGTGCTTCAGAATAGATCTTGTCAACATCCAGCACTTTTACAGGGTTTTAGCCGTTTCTTGCTTAACAGGATGTTAGGACTACAAGAAGTGAAAGGATAACTATTGCTGTTATTGTGTACTTCCAAAAATGGAATTGCCTAAACAAATTCTCAAAATGCTGCATGTTAACTGTTCTCCTTACTACTTTTTTAAAATCACAATTTATGGTGCATTTTATTTATAATCGACTTATAATCTTGTAATTCTATCATAACCTTCTAGTTGCGAAGTTCTTTCAAGCAAGCTTTTGGTAAAAAGAAATCTCCCAAATCAGCATCTTCTCATTCCGATATTGAGGAGATGACCGATTGTTCTCTTCCCTCATCACCAAAACTGCATCACAATGGCTCAGTTGTCTCCACACCGTTACTGAGAACTTCACATTCCAATTCATTGTGAGTTGACTGTTCATGTTTCTTTCCTTTTTTTTAAGTCAGTGCATAGCAGCATTTTATACAAATTGTGGGAACTGTTTCGCTTTTAGCTTTCCAAAACAGCAAGTTACTAAGCGTCACTGAAGGCACTTACCTCCTTCTGATCTTCTACAAATGTTGATGATGTAATGTGTAATCTTTCATGCCTGAAATAAATGGCAGTTGAATATATACTGTATACCCTCACTTCATTAGATGTGGGTTAATGATCACCTTACACATTGTTTGCTAGTAGAATATTCACCTACAAAATTCAGGTCTCTTTAAATTAGTCTAAGAATGGAACCATAAAAGTTTGTCTGTCTTGTCAATAAGCAGGCAAACCAGATTTAACCAGAAAATTTAATTTTTTTAAGTCATGTGTCTCAACCAAATGGCAGTTGTATAGTGGATATGTATCTTAAACTTTTTCCCTAGTACTTTTTCTTCTTTGGATGTCGTTTGGGTTAGATAAGATGATAAGAGCTTGTTTTTCACACAGCAACTTTGATCTTAGATTTGAAGGTGCTTTGGGAAAGGTGAATCTGACAAAGGTCATGGATGAGTTTCAGGAAGTGAGAATGTGTGTCTGCTATTCTTCTACATCTGGCAATTCCACTCATATCAAGCTCCATTTTCAAGATAAGGCTCCATGTCTGAGTCCCTTACATTTTCAGTGATAGTGAGATACAGTAAGAAAAAAGCGTAGAAAATATGTGGAAAGAAAATCGGGGATCACTAAGCTCTGCATTTCTGAGATTGAAGGCATTGTATGTTGATGTATCCCACAGTCTTCTTCACTCTTTATTTCTTTCAAAAAACTTAATGCTAGCCACTTAATCTTGTACGTGTCATTTCAAAAACTATATGGTTCCTGTGCTATTCAGTAGTAACCAAAGCTTAAAGCAACTAAATCTATCATATAGTAGTACCTGTCATTAGTTAAAGTGTGTTCTGACTATGACAAGTCTTGACGAGTTTCTAAACAGTTAGCAGTTGGGGGAGAATTCGGAAGAGAAAACATACAAGTAAAGGACTGCCTGAAGCTTCCATGCTGATTTACTTGATTTCTGACAGTAATCCGATCTCTTGGATCTTCCTTCCTTGAGGAGCCCAGCCTGGTGGTCTTTACAGCTGGCCACATTCAGCCCTTCTAAGAAGCAAGGAACACATGCATGTCTATTTTTTTCTTGTGGGCAGAGTAGTATCCCTTTACTGCAGAAGGCCTAGTAGGCCAAGAAAGCACACTAATACAATCTATGTACCCTGGCCTTTGACTAAAATAAACATTTTCACTGCCCCACATTCAGTTTTTACTTTAGTATCTTCTTATTTTAATTTGTTCATTTTATATTTTGTTTTCTATTGCCGTCACCCGCCCTGAGACCTTTGGGCATAGGGCAGGATAAAATGCAAACAGACCACTGCAGGCGCAAATGGATTCCACTGATGTAATATGGATGGCAGGGTGTGAAACAGGAAAAGGGATGATAGCCAGTTATAATGGAGGAAGGCTGTATGCTCCATACAGGATTTCAGAAACTGATTGTTGAGCTGCTGGGCTGATTCATAAAAGTGGCAGACTGTTCCTAGAGCTTATGGCAAACTGTTAGCCTGGAGGTTTGTTTGGCTCCATTATGAAATGAAATGAAGTTTTTAGTTCCTGACATCTGTACACCTGACTTATCCTTTAATTTTCTAACTTGGATTATTGCAATGGAAATTATTAGCTTTTGTATAGACTAGGGAGTGGGAGAGGATGGGAAGGAATTATTAAAGAATAATTTCAAGCCTCATGTCCCCAAAAAAGAAAATATCAGCCTGTAGTACTGACTTACAGATACATAAATTTTACTACTAGAGATTGTGTTAGCATTTTGTGGATCATAGGACTAATTTGTGGATCATGTGGATCTAATTTAATATCAAATTTGCTATCAAAGAGGAAGCCCACATGATGTTTGTGTCTGCAAAACCTAGCTTTGTCAACTCCACCATCTCGATGTGTTTTGCTGATCCTGTCTTTTAGCTGCAATAGCAGAAGAAATATAAAAGGATTAGAGAGGAAGATTTTTGACTTCCTCATATCTCCTCCCATGGATTGCCACGGGAGAGGTAATTGACTTGAAAACAGAAGCAACCTCATTTCCTATAGAATTGAACTGATGGGGAAGCAAGAATTCTCTTGCTGTGTGATGAATTCAGGCTATTAAGGTCCTCTTATTTGTCCAGTTTTCTAATGTGAACTCATAATCCTTATTCTCCCTAATGTAAGTAGATATCATAGAACTTGCACTTACTTGTTAATCTGGATATAGGAGCTCCTTAGTATATATCATCTACACAGGACTAGAATAGATATGGTTCAGAATTGTTCAAAGGGCTCACTAATATAGACTAGTGGTAGACCAGATAAATTTGGTCCCCATCTATGCTAACATTCTTTTATCTGGATCAAAGAAGGGGCATCCACACAAATAACGAATCTAGGAAGAATGTGGGTGTGGTGTTGAGTGACATGGGTAGTTACAACACGACTGCAAAAACACATTCACAGTGTTCTCCACAACAACAGCCATATTGGCAGCAAAGACCCCTCATATCCATGGCATGCCTTCAAATACATCTCACTCCCCAGTACCCATATATATAATGTTCAGTTGGCGGGGATGTAGCCAATTGCATCAGGTGTTAGAGGTTCTGTGGGACAGTTGCATCATAGTGTGGGTAGTTCTTACAGCAGTCATTTGCATCCACTGATGAAGAACAGGTCTTAGGTATCATCTGCATTGCATTTGCCATTCCAAACCCCACTCAGTGCGTGGACTTAGGCTAATGTGTACTAGAATTCCTAAGTGCAGACACATTCGGAAACTTACCTTGGTCGTGTCTGATCACCAGCAGGGCACTATCGTCTTAATCGTGGAGCCTGTCGTGACTGCACGTATGATGGGCCAAAGCAACAATGATGCTCCACAAACATACGTTTGGTCTGGGGTCATCTGAGGTGCCAGCATTCTTGTGTGGTACCTCAGATGACCTCTTGTACTAAAAATGGTGCAAATGGTCAAGCATAAGGTTTTGTGCCCCACAGCTAGTTTACAGTAGGTTAACATCTGGTCAGGCAGGGGGCATTTCTAGGTTGTAAACGCCTCCTGCAAGTGCAGATGCACCCTCCAAGATGTCAACTTATTGCGAACTATGTGGTCAAGAGCAAATTGGCCTCAGAGAAGCTAGATCTGGATTAATCACAGTCAGAGGCATCTGCATTACATTAGTTTGTTATGTACTTTTCCCATCCAATGGACAGGAAGCTAAGTACAGAAACACCCCTGAGGCTTTTTCGCACTGCAACGCGTTCCGTTTGGAACGTGTGCAGGCGGGCAGCTTAAGACAATTCCGGGCGCTTTCACCATTCACACACAGGAGCGCCGGAACGCGTGTAAATGCGTTCCGGTGCGCCTGTGTGCAAATGGTAAAAGCGCCCAGAACTGTCTTGGCCGGCAAAGGCCGGCCAGGGGCGGGGATTCGGCCTCAGCGCTGCCGCCCATTGGGTGAGAGCACCCAAGGGGCGGGCAGCGCTGTCAAGCCAGTTGACGTGCTTCGTGCCAGGTCTACGGGGCCATATCGGGCCCTGTGGAGCTGGCCCGAACATGCCCGGGCACCCGGGTGCCCATCGGAGGGCCCGGGGCAAGGTCCCTATGGGGCAGGATGCCTTTGGAGTTCGGAGCCCCTGGCTCCGAACTCCAAAGGCTTCGCCCCGACCCTGTTGCTGCCCATCTGCGGGGCGCGGGCGCCCCGCAGATCAGTCCCCCCACCCCCCCACCCCCCGAATCCGGCGCAGACGGTGGTTGGGGGTGGCGGATTCGGGGGGTGGGGGGGACTGATCTGCGGGGTGCCCGCGCCCCGCAGACGGCCGCGATGGGGGCGGGGGGACCCTTGGGGGGCCGGAGCGATGTGTTCTGGCCGCCCAAGGGGTTCCTCGGCCCCAGCCAGCCCGGGATCGGCCCCCTGCCACCCCAGAAAGGGGCAACAGGACGCCGATGCTGGTGGCTCCCCGGCTTCGGCAGCCCCATAGGGGCTGCCGGACCTGGGAAGGAGCCACGTCCCGGCGGCCGGCGGAGATGACAGACGGGACCCACCGAATCGGGGTTCCCCTGTCCCATCTGCCAGGGTCACTGACCCTGGCAGATGGGAAAGGGGAACCCCAATTCGGTGGGTCCCGTCTACCGGCTTCGCCACGCCGGCGCGATCGCCGCCCGGCAAGTCGGGCCCTGGGGGCGTGCCGACAGCTGTCAGGGAGAGAAGCGTGCGCGAACGCTTCTCTCCCGGAACGCGCCGGGGTGCCTCGTCCGCGTCGGAACGGATGCAGAGCACTTTAAAGTGCTCTGCATCCGGAACGCGTGGAAGACAGCTCCGGACGCGAGGCGGCGCAAGCCCCGCTGGGGCAATGCGAATGCCTCGTCCGGAGCTGTCTTCCACGCGTTCAGAAAAGGCCTGTGCGAAAAGGCCTCTGGATTCACTAATGTGGCTTATCCGAAGTAAGTGCAGAAATCCACCATGTCTGGGCTTATCATTTCTTGCCTTCTTATAATACTTTTGAACAAGAACCTACTGAAAGGAAGATATTTGCAGGATGGATATAGTAAGGCAAATTGCTACAAAATGTGAGAATGGTGTTTGCATTTTATGGGAGGACCTGATTCTGTGAATAAAGAAAGGGGAGGAGGTGGAAAAAGTCAGTGTTAGGATAACAACACTTTTTTATAAGAAAATTAAGAAATCTTAGCAGTACAGAGTAAACAGCCTATAAAAGGTATAAAGTTCTAAAGCCCTCCAGGATCCTAAGAGAAGCCCAGCCACATAATACACCTGCCACATGCTAAATCAGTTTGAAAGACCATCAATCTCAAAGTGACAGCTGCTGCTGTATCAGCTTAATTTACTGAAGGTTATGTCAAACAGCAAGTAAGTTCCTATAGCTGAATACAAGTCACAAAATGCAGTTGCATAGTGTTCTGATTCCATTTACTGTTGGGATATTTCCTGTTGTTCAGGCTCAGACAGGTTCCAGTGATGCCTCTTAATTTTCATGATCCTGAATCTTCTGTGATTGTCTTAGCTTTTGGATTTTGCTTTTTAACTGTCCCCAAGAATCTCAGAATGCATTGACGGTGAAGCGGAAACAGTCATGCAGTTGCGGAATGAGCTGAGAGACAAGGAAATGAAACTGACGGATATCCGCTTGGAAGCCCTAAGCTCTGCCCACCAACTTGACCAGCTTCGGGAAGCTATGAATAGGATGCAGGTAAGGAAGGGTTGAAACGGAGCCTCCTGTCACCCTCCTATCCAGCTACTAAGCTTGAAGTTAACAGGTCATGCCAGAGGAGAACGTCAAGGCAAGATATTCACATGATAGTCATTTACGTTAGTTGTCAGGAAGTCTTCACAAGAGAAGTGTTTTAAATGACCATGGGTATTGCGCTTATTTGCAACATCTCTTTTCACATTGTTATTTTAAGTGGATTCTTAAGCTTCTAGCATTATAATTACTTTTTTTATTTGAACACTTAATGATTTAGTTTGACTCCAATTTACATTAAAACCTAGATGAAAAAATACTACCAGCAGAATAAAAGCACATTCATCTGCATTCCCATATCAAGATCTATATTAAAGTCCCAAATAAAAGGGATGGCGGCCGAATGGAGGGCCTTCTTAGTAGTGGCTCTCCGGTTTGTGGAGTAGCCTTCCCCAAAGGTTTTCCAGGTGACAACACTCTGTATTTCAATGCCTAGTTAAAATACACCTCTTTGGGCAAGCATTTGTTTGCTAGTTTCCTCTAGATCAGCTCATGCTGTACCCTTTAGTTTTAGAATAATAACGGTTAAGTTTTATTTGTAAAGTGTTCTGAGCCTGTCAGGTATAGGGCAGTATAAAAAAAATAAGAAATGAATGATGCAATGAAATCTGGGATCATCTTTTCAGAAATGGCAAGCTTTTATATATTTTAATTTATGTGTACTGATACAGATATAGATATTCAGTGTTACATGTTGTGTTCTTGGTCATGCTTAAGGGCATTAATAAAATAACCCGGTAAAGCCATGAGCTTGACACATTAGAATTGAAAAGCAGATTTCTTCTTAAGGCTCTGGAAAGACTATGGCCAGACTAAGGTTAATCAAAAACCGATCTAAGTCTCTATGACATGCCTTTTTGTTTCTCCAGAACTCTTTGCCACAAGGCTGCTAGTTCTGGCCTCTCTCCAGGTACAACAGCACATAGAAAAGAAAAGAATAATGCTTTTCAGTCTTCTAGCCCACAAACTGTACAGCAGACCTTATTGCAGCAAACAGGATATTACTGAGATTGTTTTGAGTTCTGTTTCATACTGGTTTTATTGAAGACTTGACATTTCATCATTCTGTCCTTCTTAAACTGATGTGCTGTAAGCCGTTACCCTGAACATTTATTTGTGGTAGGGCGAGGTAAAAATATCATTAAATGTGAAGAAATAAATCATTGTGAGTTGCAGTATTTCTGTTTGATTGAGGAGAAAATGTCTATAACGTTGGCACAGATGCAGCAAGAGAAGGAATCAGGAAGAAATTTGGTATATGAGTGACACTGTGAGAAGAATCAAGTAGTTAAAGCTCATACTCTCTGGTCTATGACTGTAACTAAATAAATAAATAGAAATTTCTTTCACTGACTTTTATTTTTTTTATATATGTAAAAAAAAATCTAGAGTGAGATTGAAAAGCTAAAAGCAGAAAACGACCGTCTGAAGTCTGAAAACCAAGGCAGCTGCAGTAGGGCCCAGGCTCAGGTTTCGATTTCCACCTCTCCAAGGCAGTCTGTGGGTCTTTCCCAACACAGCCTGAGCCTGACAGAGTCGGCTAGTCTTGGTGAGTACATGAGAAGAGCAGTGGGCAGGTTCTGTCTTGTACCTGTAAGTACGTAATGGCTATAATAGCTAAAGTGGAAAAGTTAAGGATAAAGCAGCAACTTTATACATTGAAGTAAAGCATGCCAGCTATGGTGTCAGCTTCATGCAGTCATACTGAGTTTTTAATTGCACTCATATTCCTGAGTAATTTTATTTTCGAAAAAGACAACTGTATTATTTTTTCCTTCCTTTTTTTAGCAGTAGAAAACAGTTGTGTAGATGTGCTCCAAAATATCAAAAGCAATAAACAGAACTTCCCGCTTTGAGAATCTTTGGGTTTTTTTTTCTTTTAAAACATTTTAAAATCTGTGTAGTGTAAAGGATAAATTAGACATGTGGAAGATGAAAATTACAAAGGACTAAGTAAAATCTAAGCAGTTAGATTTTACTGCTCTGTTAGCAGGGCTTGCTAGGAGTATCTTCTCTTTTTTGCATCTGCGTATAGTTTGAAATCTGAAGTGTGTCCCTTCACTGAGATCTGTGTCCTAGGTTGGGCAAAGTTGCTGCTGGCAAAGGACAGGGATGCCAGCAGTGGGATGGCCTGTTTCCTGCCAGCCCCTGCCATGGGCTCCAACGACTACAGCAGCTTTGGACCTAGTCCTGGAGATCCTGAAATCCAGGGATGAAAAGTTCTTGGCTTTTGGAGTTATTGGGGGAGGGGGAAGCATTTTGCTGGCACACCCTGCTGAACTGCCAGCCACCCCCCCATCCTGGATGAAGGGGCCATGTTTGCAAGGCTCTTCCAGAACAGATAGGAAGTATTCCAATACACCTTTTTGTTGGGATGTAGTGATAAAAGTGGGATAGGGTACCATTTGGGGCAGTTATCCTACTCACTGTTCTATCCCATGTGGAATGTTCCAAAATGACTTGTGCTATCTTACGATACTGAGCTGCTTTCCTGTATGATACTAGTGGTAAGTGCAGAAACGGCCAGAGAACAGCTTAGTGGCAGCTAAGTGATTCCTTTTTACATGGCATATTGAAGGTCCTTTTGAGGCCCTAGAATCAGTGATAATGTCATCTTTCACAATATTTGTATGTAACTTAAATAGAATTTTTGTCCACAGACATGTTGCTAGATGAGCCTTGTGATAGTTCCTTTCGGAAGGAAGGTGGCAGGCACGTCAAAATCATTGTCAATTTTCAAGATGAAGTGAAATGGAAAGAAGTAAGTTTCATGGTTTAAAGTTGCCAGCAATCTGGTCTCTTCAAATGTTCCAGACTAGGGAAAAAAGGACTTTTTTCAGCCTGCATTTACACCCTGTAAAAGAAACACTTCAAAAATGGCTCACAGATGGTTAAGAGATGGTACTGTCACATGACAGTATGCTTCTTCCACCTCAGTGCACTTTAAGGGCCACTGAAAATTTCCAAAGCTTATTAGAAATGGATTGGACATAGGTTAAGAATAATGGCTCCAGGTGCTACCATCTCTAAGATACTTAAGAGTTGTTGTTTTTTGTTCCATGTGATTGTTGTCTCAGTCTAAATGCACAAAAATCCATCCAGGTATGCAAGTCGTATTATCACATTCAAGATCAGATTATAGCAAGGCAAAAGCTGTAAGAAAAGTGTGGACCGGGGTCATGAACCATTGCGAAGGACCGGGCACACCCTGAACAAAATACTAAGAATACTAAGAGCTGTGTTCAGCCTCTGAGCCTGCAGTTCGCACTCTAATGTGTTCTTCAGAGAAGGATTTCATTGCCCTTTGTAGTCTTGTGATGTTGGTAAGAATCGCCAAAACACATAAGGTAGTTTTAGGTGACCATCAGCATTTTGCTAATAATGATTTCTTCATTCCTAGTTGCAGTGTGACAGCTTAAGCATCTGCAGCAATTTCACACTTCCTTTCCCATCTACTAGATGGGAAAGGAGGGCGATTAACCACACTTGTAGTGCTAGTCAACTTCAGACATTCCCCCCCCCAAAAAAAATCATATATATGATTTGATTGTGGGACCGGTCCTTTTCAGGGTGCTGCCATTTTGGCAGTGCCATTGCCATGACAATGCTGATGCTCTGCGCACACGCAGTTGCATCTAGTCATCTTGAGGTGCCAGTCAGCTTGCGCGGCACCTTGGACAACCCCAGAGCACCGGAAGAGGTGCAAATGGGCGCTGCCCAGAAGCTCAAGGTAAGCTTAGGGTTAAGGTTGGTTAAGGTGCGGAGCACGGTTTTGTGCTCTGCACCTAATAGACAATTAGGGAATTACTGGGAAGACTGTAACAGCCTCCTCCAAGTGTGGATGCTCTTCCCCAGACGTTCACTAATTGTTGACTCTCAGCTGTAGTGTGAAAAGGCCTCTGGTATTTCTTGATCAAGTTGTAGTCTTCACTGAAATCATCACTGTATGGCCATAAGACCACCTATTAAAAATAAAATTTACCTGCCTATCTCAGGATATGATCCTAAGGTAGAGTACAATAATTATAATTGTCAGGAGAGAAGTAGGAGTCTCTGTAGACCCTGGCTGGGAAGGTATCTCTTGCTTCTTTATCAGAATTAAAAAATTGTGATGAAACCAAAATGTAGCATGTTCCATAAAATAATATTGATGCAGAATACAGGGCAAAGCTTGCACAGTAATACTTTTCCAAGCTTCATTTCTGATGCTAGCCTTTTTTTCATGATTACTTATGCAATAATTTCTTCCTTCTTACCTGCAGTGCCTAGACTGCCTAACATCCCAAAATAGGAAGAAGGAATTGTGTGATTCTAAACTAGTTAATTTGACTAACAAAAACATGACACATTTTCAGAAGTTCTCACAGACTGAATTTTGGCCCACTTCCCACAGGGACCTCTTGCCTTCCACCTTCTTTCATTTTCACATCTGACTAAATGGGTATATGTGACCTGCTAGTCTAGATGCAGTGCCAGCAGCCATGTGTATTCTAACTGCTGCAGAGTTCAGACCTGCTAATGCCCTAAAAACTTGGCATGAATAAAAGGGAAGCTGAACAAAACACCCTATTTCTTTGAGGAAGCAGATTTTCAAGCTATGACTTGCAGACAATATGAAAAATGCCTGATGGCCTTTCTCCTGTTCACAAGTTTTAAATTAATTTTTGAGATAAATAATGTTAGTTGGAGGTGATCCAAGACCTATATCAGATGCAGGTTAACGAGGGAAGCACCTGACTATCAACAAAATCCACTTGTGCCACGATGCCCAGCGTTCCAGTAAGTGCCTGCCCTCTCTGAGGAGTAGCTTGGCCCTGTTAGGATGCTGGGTTCATGCAACGGCCAAGTGAATACTACAGCGTGGACACAAAACACTGGTAGCAAGCGTTTCAACAGTGAACTAAAACAAGTTTATTATTATACACAAGCAATACTATAAAAGATAAAATAAGGTTCAGGTATTTGTTGGTTTAACTCAGTAAGTCTCTTAAGGTTAGGAGCTACCCCTTTCCCTAAAGGAAAATAGTTCCCCTTTTAAAAGACAAACCTCTCCACGTTCCTCTCCCTCTGGCTTGCTTCTGCCACAGCTCAAGCCAAGCCAGTGTACCAGAACGTGGCCCTAGATGATCACAAGGCCCAGTCCGTCCTTGCTTGTCCGATCATCCAGCCTGGTCAGTTGCTAGCGAAGTCTCCCTCGGAGCCCCAATCTTCCTTGATTATCCCCTTCAGAAATCGCTCAGCCAACAGCCCAATGGTCAGCTACTGGTTCCAGCTCCCTCAGGATTCAGCTCTTTTCCTTTCAGCTCTTGTCCCAGCATGAAGACTCCTTCTGCTGTACTCTGTGTTCATTTATACACACACCCCTGTTCCTGATTGGCTCTAGCCGCAATAAAATGCTGCTGGAGACTCCTAACAGAGGTTGCTGTCCCTCCAGCCTGATTGGTGGGAACTCCTTCTCTAGCCCCTCCAGCACTCAGATCCCCGGACAGCTTTTCCCTCCAAAACCTTACTCCAGCCAATCACTGCAACAGGGCCCGCACAGGATTTCCCGCTCTTTTTGCAGCCCAAATCCCAGGGTTTGCAACAAACTGTTTGCAACAAGGCTGGCTATTGCAGCTTGCAAGAAGCCTGCAATGCCAGAAAGCAAAGCAGTTTGTAGCCTGTACCCTGAAACCGTTACAACTTGTAACATTTCGAAAGGTGTTGTTCCATAATATAGACGGGCATTTGTTCACTTACATAGAGTGTCATTCTGTAAGCATTATATTAACAATTCAGTGATTAGAAGAAGTTATCATGGATCTTCTAGAATAATTAATTTCACACTAAACTTCCTGTTTTGATCAGATCATTAGGTTAATGGATTGTGGGAGTGCTTTTGATACCAACTTGATTTTATCAACACATTGGAGGCTCCACACTATCGTGATTAGCCAACTTGTTAATTGCATGCTAGTTGATCCTGCTTCAGAAAAGATCCATTGATGAACACCTTCTCCCAACCACATATTCAGCAATCCAGATCAGACTCTGAGATGGTTGGTGTTGCTGAAGCAGTTTTTTAAAAAATCTAGGTTCAGAGCCATTTAGCAGTTTATGGGTTAAAGCAACACCTTGAATTGGATGTGGTGTGTTATTGGCAACTGATATAGCATTGGCAGCTGAAGAATCTCATGTGGCCATCTTCCAAGCCAACTTGGAGACCTGGTGACAGGTTTCTAGAATAGCTATGGCCTGTGAATTGAACCAATACAGATATATTGGAGGTAAAGTTCTTCATGTGTAGACAAATACACACAGAGTAGAATTGCTTGTAGCCCAAGTTAAGTATCTGAAAAAGGACTCAATTTATGAAAATAAACAATGGAAGCAATTAAAAAAAATATGTGAGCTCGTTGGAAGAAGTGGGAGGTGTGTATTTGAGACCTTCTGAGAGTGTAAGAGAACTGTTAACAGAAAAGAGCGGTTGTCACAGGAAGGATCTCACTTTCAGTAAAAGCACTGGGAACAAGAGGAAAAAGGAAGGGGGATGGCAGCTGTTACGAGTCATCCCTGGAGACGTGTTAAGTGGAGGAATTAGTCTAGTCCAGAGGAGAACTTGAACTGGGATCATTAGTGCATTGGTTTTAAAACAAAACAAATTGGCGCTAAGTACTCTGTTAGGCAGCAGGTAAGACAGACTACAAAAGAGAGTTTCTTCAGTAAAAAAAGATTTTAAGTGAGAAGCATTAAAAGGGGGGAGCAGTCTCAGGTGGTTGCTGTGCAGAGAGCTCCAGAGGAGAAAAAAGGAAGGAAAGAACCTGCCCTAGAAATCCAGGAGATCTAGATTCTAGTTAGAGCAGTTGATTCTCACCTGTGACTTCTTCAGCAGCAGAATACTGGGTCAGTGAGCATGTGTTAACAGGAACTGTAGATTAGGTGGCACAGTAATGGAAAGATGCTGATGGGGAAGAGCCCATAGCTGGCTATGTTTTGGACATCATTTTATCCTTTGCTAATCTTGATGGGCAGGCATCCTGCTGGAGAAGTCCAGCCCAGGAAGAAGGAGAAAGGAACCAATGAGGTTTGGATGTAAAAAGATTTCTAAGTCAAGAATACATCAGAAGAGCAGGTGTGCGCATATTTATGCTCTAGGTTTTTCCCTCTACTATGTTTACTGGAGTTATTATTAGACTGTGGTAAAATGTTTAAAATATTAGAAAGCAATATTACCATGTTTTTAACCACATGTAAATGTTTAGGATTCTAGACCTCGCCTCTTTCTTATTGGATGCATAGGAGTCAGTGGAAAAACCAAATGGGATGTTCTAGATGGTGTTGTTAGAAGATTGTTCAAGGTAAGTATTATTTTTGTTGTTTATTACCATGCCGTTGAGGTTCTAAAGATGCCTTTTCTTATTGAAAACAGTACTGTTTGTTGTATCAATAAATGCTGTTTGGATCTCTAAATTCGTTAGTTTAAAAGTTTTATGAAGGCCAGATTTGATAAAGCTGAGCTTATCTGATGGTACTATAGAAGGTATAGTACTATTAATGGTTGCATACCACAGAAGAGCTATATTATTAGATGATATCTAGTGAAAATATCAAGCATGGCAGGATCTGAACAAGGGTGTTGACCTTTTCTACTTTGTGGATTGGTCGGTTTCCATGGAAATGCTTGCTTGGTGTTGGAGTAGACCCCTGCTAAAAATGGTGCTGGAGATTGCTTTGAAGTGGTCTCCCACACGTTCCCTGATGGTGGACCGTCCCAGCCACTCAGTGCACTGCTTCTGGGGACCAAGCTAAAAGAGTCCTGCCTGACTTCAGAGGCTATGGACTTCGTTCCCAGCTGCTGATGTTGTTGACCAGGCTGGGCTGCTGCTATGCACATAACCTTTGATCTGCACTGCCAGTCACCTTTTAATCATGGGCCAGATCACTCGGTCTAGCCCATCAGCACAGCACAGCACTGGAACAGTCATGTCATTGTGGAAATAGCCTATGTGCCTATTCAATTACAAGGAATGGAATCCAACTCAGTAGCAGGTTAGGGCTTCATGGGAACCAAGGTAATATTTTAAATTCTTGTTTTGAAGAAAAGATTCTTTGATTACCCATGTAGCCAGCTAAGTGAAATCAGTGGCCCATCCATTTCATACAGTGGCCGTCCGTATACTGTTGGAATGCCCACAAAGAGGACATAGGCATAACAACACTCTTTCCGCCAGCAGGTGGTCTTACAAAGCAGAGAATCTCTGATAGTGAAGGTGATTCAAGGATTGTTAACAGTCTTGACCTCCTTGAGTTAGGCAAATTTGTTCTTTTATGTCATTCAGGCTTTATATTGGGCAATGTCTCTAGGGAGTAACCTGTATGCAAAGGTCCAACCTCCTCCATCAAAGCAGGAACAGTTACTGTACTTTTTTTTGTTCAGGAAATGCAGAGAAGATGAAAGGAATGATGGTCCTGTGAAGAACTAAATCCACAACAGTGATCTGTACTGCAGCTAGATGATACTATACATGGTGGTGCCAGAGGAAGGATATGAGCCAACCAGAGTGGGTCTGGTCTTGTGTTTCAAACCAGTTCAGTTACCTCCCTCAGTGGCATCCATATGTGGTACCATCTATTGCCAGCCCATAACATGGCCAGGGCTTAGCTGACCACGGGGTTGATATTACTTTGCCTTTCCTGAATGAAAAGAAGCATAATAAGCACGCTTGTTTTGTGGAGCAGGAAATTTCTGTGCATTCCATTAGAGGGATATGGTTAGTAGCTACCGGAAGGTGTTTTCCCATTTTTGTGTAATCTGCTTGTGAGACAATATAAAGAGTTCCTCATTGCTGCTTGTAAAAGCAAGTAATGCATTTTTATTGTGTTTTGTAAACAATACCTTATTTTGTCTGCGCTGGCTTTTCTAGTATTAAATGTCGAGGGAAAGCCCCAGATTCTTGTAAGAAAAAGGGTAGAAAAGGCTTTCTGTATTTACTCCATCATTTTAATATTTTATTTCAGATTTCATTTTTTATCCTGAAGTTACTGTAGGATAGGATAGGATGTATTTTATCTGCAAACATAGTATTAATGCAGCACAGCATGTCTCCTGATTATGATGTAGAAATAGATACCAACAGGTTTGTGAGGCTTATTGTCCCATTGTAACATATATAGTAGCCATTAGACAGTAGCCACTTAAATATTTCTGCTGAACATTGAGTTTTTGTCTCAGGGGTGCTATTCTTTGGTATTAAACCAAAGTTTGAAAAAAATGTAAGAATGCCTTTGCTATGTCAGATTAAAAATTCCTTTTCTGTTCTTTGGCCCTGCTATTATTTTAGCCCGATGATTTCTGGCTCCAGGTTTGTAAAAGTCCAGTCTAATCTGATATATCCGTCCAAATACTTCTCTTTCTTTCTAGTTTTCTCAATCAATTGTATGCTTGCACTTTGCTTTCTTTTCCCATGTATACTTGTTTCAGAAGTTTAGTTCAACTTGCAACCGAAAAATGGTGTTTCATTACTGAAATTTGTAATGCTGGAATCTTTCTTCTTTTCTGCTCTTCTACACAGGAATATATCATTCATGTTGATCCTGTGAGTCAGCTGGGGTTGAATTCAGACAGTGTCCTGGGGTACAGTATTGGAGAAGTAATCCGTGCAAATAGCATGGAAATGCCTGAGCTGTTGCCCTGTGGCTATCTGGTTGGCGAAAACAACACTATCTCTGTGACTATCAAAGGTAAATTATAGGTGATCCATTGATTACCTGTCTCTGTAATTACAGGTCTTGTTTGGACCCAGCATTGAGGGAGTGTCAGAGGATCAAGAAATTAATGAGCTTCCTCCTGCTTCTCTCTCCTGTTTGTAAAGCTTTTTGAATAGTTTTCAAATGCACTAATAAATGCAAGGCAATTAGCATGGATTTGTAAGGCCAAGTGGATGTCTACACATTTAGAAGCTGTCCAGGAAATTTCAGCTAACGTTTAACGATGTCATTTTAGCTTTTCTGCCATGTCCAGAGACGTTTTCGCACGGGGCTGAACGGAACGCGGAAAAGACAGCTGTGGACACGTCATCCGCATTGGCCGCGCGCGGCTTGCGTTCCGACGTGTCCGCAGCTGTCTTTTCCGCGTTCGAAATGTAGAGCACTTTAAACTGCTCTACACGCGTTCCAACGCGGACGAGCCGCCCGCAGCCGTTCGGGAGGAGAAGCATTTGCGCCTGCTTCTATCTCCCGAACGGCTGCGGCGCGCCTCCGACGCCGCGCGGCTTTGACAATCAGCTGTTTGTCAAACAGCTGATTGTCGATCTGCCTCCGCGGCTGTCTGCGCGCCCCTTGCCGGCGTTTGCCGGCTAAGCCAGCTTCGGGCGCTTTGAGCATTCGCACCCAGACGCTCCGGAACGCGTTTACACGCGTTCTGGCGCGTCTGTGTGTGAACGGGGAAAGCGCCCGAAGCTGGCTTAAGCTTTCCGCCTGAACGCGTTCCGTTTCGAACGCGATGCAGTGCGGAAATGCCTCTGGTGTTCCACCATCTTTACCTGCTGGCATATTGTGTTCAGGTCATTCATTTAGGGAGACTCAAAACAGCTGACAAAGCTTGACTGAGAGCAGCTAGGTTGTTGCCAGGCAGCAACAACCATATCCTCTTTTGTGTGCAACACTGTAAGGGGGTGTGGCAGCATGGCTGTGCACTCATGTGCAACATCCCAATTGACATGGCTTTGTCCAGGTGGAGTTTGGATCTTTGGCCATTGCCTTGGTAATTTGGCCTTGCCTCACCTCGCTATCCACACTAAGTAGGCGTTTTCGCACACGGGGTTTTCGAACACGTGCAAGACAGCCTCGAACACGGCATACGCATTGCCGCAGCGGGGCTTACGCTCCGACGTGTCCGGAGCTGTCTTGCGCGCGTTCGAGATGTAGAGCACTTTAAAGTGCTCTACATCCGTTCCCGCGTGGACGAAGCGCCCGCAGCTGTTCGGGGAGAGAAGCATTTGCTCATGTTTCTTTCTCCCCGACAGCCGCGGGCTCACCTCCCCCGCCAGCACTGGCTGACAATCAGTTGATTGCCTGCCTTGCCGGCTGCGGGAGCCTTGGCAGCCGTCTCCCCGCCCCTTGCCGGCGTTTGCCGGCTAAGGCACTTCAGAATGCTTTGAGCATTCGCACACAGGCACGCCGGAATGCGTTTACACGCGTTCCTGCGCTCCTATGTGTGAATGGTCAAAGCGTCCTGAAGTGTCTTAGGCTTCCCGTCCTACACCCGGGGCCTATTCACACTTGGCTTTATTCTGGAATATATCCTGGAATAGGGACTTGCTGTCCATATGCTAGTGCAGGCTTTGGCAGGCCCAAAGTGAGGTCTGCTAGAGTCTGCATTAGTGTGTGGACCACAGACCCCTATCCTGAGATATACTCCAGAAAAAGGCCAAGTGCGAGTAGGCCCCTGTTCCTTGCGAAAATCCCTCCCGTTGGTGGCTGGGTACAGGGCTTTACCAGCTTTTGAAATGTGAGTGGCTCCCTCTGTGTCTCAACATTAGCAGCCTAGTATGGTATTGTAGTAACATACTAGGCTGTTGGGTGAGCAGGTCCCTCCCTCCCCCCTTCTTTCCCTCCCCTTTCTCTCACAGTTATTTTTTTAAAAAAAATAACACTATGATGTATATCTTCCATGCAAAAAAAATAAAATAAAATAGCACAGTGACCACTGAGCAGCCTCAGAAATGAAATACTGAGTGTTGTTAGGAAAGGGAAACTAGGAAACTGCTGAGAGAGAGGACCAGAACCCAGATATGGCTAC
The DNA here is from genome assembly GCA_023333525.1 of Aspidoscelis tigris stejnegeri. Lineage (NCBI taxonomy): Eukaryota > Metazoa > Chordata > Lepidosauria > Squamata > Teiidae > Aspidoscelis > Aspidoscelis tigris. The sequence goes on along the minus strand of JALMGA010000003.1, from coordinate 43,622,936 downwards.
TTGGCAGACTGGAATTCTTAATTGCAGCACTCAGCAGCATTTGTGTCTGGTCCATTTTCCCCTTTACTGTAATGTATAAAACATGGCTCTATAAATAGCTGGCCTCTGCACGAAATACAAATAGTTTACATGGCAAGTTAGAGTATTTATTTTTGGGTTTATATATTTGGGGATTAGACATATTTTGTTGATGCGAGGGTAGCTTGTTATGTTTGTTGTCGCTGAGAATGTACAGTGTCACATAAAAATTATAACAGATGTGGATTCTGAAAGCATGAGCTGTATTGGCTTATTAAGTGTGAGTACCCTTGAGTGAAGTTTGATGACACACAGATAGAAAAAGCAATGGTTTGTGATGTTCGTTTGCCAGTTAATTTCCCACTGATCAGCATACAAAATTGATGTAGTTCTTGTGAATGTACACTTTCCAATGTTAGTCTGATTACTGGATAGCATACAGGGTTTTCCATACGCATTGCTTGTATTTATGAAAAGTCATGAGGAACAGACACACTGGAGAATTTGTAGCAAGTCCCCCAACTGTGTCTTTTTTTTCTTCAAAAACAAATAAATATGTAATGTATAGTGTTCTGTCGTAGCACACTGAGAGAAATCTGAAAATAAATTCTAGTATATTAAACAACATCAAGCAGTCCAAACCCACAGGGGACTAAGAAGTCATAATACAATAACCAAATAAAACAACAACAAAAAAAGTTAAGTCTTATACCCCCAGCAAGTTGAAAGCACAATTTTCTTTAAAAGGTCAATCTTAAATTGATGTCAAAATCACAATTTTCTTTTATGAAAGAAAGAGCAGAACTATTTTGTTCCAACATGGGAATATTTTATTTCAAATTGTTTATTTGCTAAAAAGACAGGAAGCAGTTTATTTTTGCTTGAGATGTATAAACTGTATTTGGGAAGCTTAAATAAATGTTTTAATTTTTTTAGCAAACTCTGTTTTTCTGATCAGTGGCTTTTGTTTTTACAGGTATTAGGGAGAACAGTTTGGACAGCTTGGTCTTTGAATCATTGATCCCTAAGCCAATACTGCAGCGCTACATGTCACTGCTAGTAGAACATAGAAGAATCATCTTATCTGGTCCAAGTGGAACAGGAAAGACCTATTTAGCCAACCGTCTGTCTGAATATATGGTACTTAGAGAGGGAAGAGAGCTAGCTGATGGTGCTATTGCAACTTTTAATGTGGATCACAAGTCCAGTAAGGTGAGTATACAGTTAAGTGTGTTGTAAGGACATATAGACTGTATGTTTAAATGAGAACAGTCACAGGGTGCTTCAAAAGCACTGTGAAACTGCCACTTTTAAAGGTTATTTAAAACACTCTTTTATTGCTAGACTGAGGTCCCGTCTACACGGAACATTTTTGTTTCTCTATTGTCCCTCTATTGCAGCAGACTTTAAAAATGCCGTTCAATTCCGAATTAAGCGTCCGCATTAGGCTCAGCAAAACGTGCGTTTAAAATGCACCTACCGTCCCCACAGAAGCATGTTTTCTTTGCCTGCATCTTTTTCTCCCCGCCCCTCTCTGGTTGATAGGGTGACGGCAGGAACAGGGAGGGACTGCACTCTGCGCGGCCACAACCAGGAAGACAACCCCCGACAAGTCCAAAAGAAAAATAGCCATGGGTATTCACAAGTTCTCCGTCTGTCTCCCTTGCCTGCAAAGGCAGAGCCGGGCTGCAGCCAGCGCTCAAGAGGAAGCAATTCATTACGCTATTCACAAGATTTCCAGCGGCCAAAACGCCTCCCCAACCAGCGATCGAGCGATCATGCACTCATTCACTCTCAATACTTTCACTTGCACATGGAAGCAATTCATTACAATGTATCTTATGTGATTGGAATGCCTGCCTACTGTTTCATAGATCTTGAATGCTGGCTGTGGATGAGAGGCAAAAAAACAGAGTGAGAGAGATGATCTCTCTGGCCGGCAATCCCCACCCCCAAATACCTCTTTTGCCACGGAGCATCTCCATGCACAATGTTGCTAGGAATACCCATGGCTTCGAAAAAGTGTGTTGGTAGTCTTGTTTAAAGGGGGGTCTTTCTTCCGTGCATTTTCCTCCTTTGTGTCGCCGGAAGCCTGGAGAAAAGCTCTGCATGCAGATGCTCCATGGCAAAAGAAGCTTTTTAACGAGATTTTTATTGCATGAAGACGGGGGCCTGTGATTTCAAAAAGGAAACATCTGATCACCAGGTAACTGGTAGACTGCCTGTAGGCAGCCTGAGCTCCCAAGAGAAGAAGCAGTATTCATTATTTACTCTCAAATACTGCTAAGAAGGGAGGCTTTCTGCTTTACTTTCCTGGCACAGGTGAGCATAGATGGGGAGGTTACTACATCTGCTTCCCTGGAACTCTTTGCCTGTTTGCTCTCCTGAACAGCAGATATATTGAAGAGGGTGCAGGGGAAATGGATGGAGCATCATGGCTTTCCTCCCTTCCTTTCTCTCTGTCTAGTTGAAGTGATAATCAAAAACACTGGTAGGGCAGTGGCTTGTATAGAAATGTACAAAGGAAAGACTACAACATAGCCAATCGATAGCAGAATTACATGTACTGGAGGGGCTAGAGGTATAGAGTAGATCTTTGGGAATTTGTTTTTCAAAGACACTGGGGAAATGTTTGCAAAGTTTAGTCATTCAGGAAGGTGCAGGAGAATCCCCTTCATTGCTGTCTTTGAATCTCAGGCTCTTTCCACATTGGGTTTTAGTCCAGATTATATCTCAGGAGAGGGACCTGTCATCCACATGCTGACGCAAACTAGGGCATGCCCTAGTACGCCAGCCATAATCTGCACCAGTATGAAGATGGTTGGCCCCTATCCCAAGATATAATCTGGAATAAGGCCCAGTACAGAAAGGGCCTTAGATCTGAAAGTCTTAACAAGTCTCCATCTAGCTATAGCAATTGTGGTTGGCAAATGTACAGCTCTGGGGTGTATTTTGTAATTCTGGGCTTTCCAGGAGCTTCTTCATAACATCAGAAGAAGGAACATTCCCTCCTCTGATCCAGATAGCATTCAGACTGTTCATAAGCTGTGATATTTTACAAAAGATGATTTCATTTGAGGAAGTGTTTTCATGATGTAATTGACTAATACTTTGGTGAGCGGTTATAAATCTAGCACTAAATCTTAACAGCTTTTAATTTTTCAAAAGTAAATACTTAAAGGCAGTATTTTCCTTACAGGAACTCCGCCAGTATCTTTCCAATCTTGCTGACCAGTGCAATAGTGAAAATAATGCTGTTGAAATGCCGCTTGTAGTAATCTTGGACAACTTGCACCATGTGAGCTCCCTGGGAGAGATCTTCAATGGCCTTTTGAACTGCAAATACCACAAATGGTAATAAGATACACTTCAGACCTCTTTTTTGAAAGTACATTGGACTTGGAATATGTTGTCAAATTAACATGGTTGATTGATATCCTTTCTTGCTTCCTCTTTTACATCTATCTCCTTTCTTTCCTTTTCCTCTTCCTCATGTCGCACCTCAGCACCTTCTGCCCACTTTTCTTTTTTTTTAGGCTTTACTAATACCACTCTTTTTTTCTGTTTACACAGTTTATACACAGATGTAACTGTCTGTCTGCTAGGACCCCCCCCCCCCCCAGTTTCTTTCATATGAAATCTCTTGCCTTCCTCACCATCTGGTCTCCATGTTGGCCATCCAGTGTTTTCAGAGTGCTCTAGTCTTTTCACAGTGTATCCAAAACAGGCCAATATTGAAAAGTGGGAGGGGGTGTCAGATCTTTATTGCTGGTATTGGGATACGCCTCGTTCTTTAGCAATTACAATAGTAAAACAAAAAACAGATGAAATGCAAAAGGTAAAAGTTCTTATTATACTCATGTAACTAATACTGACTAATCTGTTCCCTGTAGTCCTTATATTATTGGAACTATGAATCAAGCAACTTCTTCTACACCTAACCTTCAGCTCCACCACAACTTTAGATGGGTCCTGTGTGCCAACCATACTGAGCCCGTCAAGGGCTTTCTTGGTCGTTTCTTACGAAGAAAACTCATTGAAACAGAAATTGGTGGTCAGATGAGAAATGCAGAACTGGTTAAAATCATAGACTGGATTCCCAAAGTGTGGCAACATCTTAACAAGTTCTTGGAGGCTCATAGTTCTTCAGATGTTACAATTGGTGAGAAAAAGAATTGATCTGTTCAGTCTCTTTGTCTTTTCTTGAACTCATTGAAGATGTATGTTTTTGTTTACTTTGGTTAATGGAACAGTTCTTTTCTCCTCCTTTTAGGCCTTGGTGCTTTTTTAAGGGTTGTTTTAGTGGTTTCTTTTTAACTTTGTTTTTACTGTATTCGTGCCCTGTATTCCTTCATGGAAGATTTATATTAAAATAAAGGCTTTATAACCCATGGAATTGGAATTATACAGTTATACTGATGTTGCTGCTGCTGTTATACAGTTTCATTACAAATGTGGTTGATGGGGTTTTTTTGTTGAAAGTGAAATGGTTTACCATAATAAATATGTTAGATTGTCTTTCCCCCCTCGTTTTCTTCTTTCCTCTCTCATTAGACCAAGATCATGAAAAATGTTTAAAGTGTGATTTCTTTTCATAGGTCCTCGACTTTTCCTGTCTTGCCCTATAGATGTGGATGGTTCTAGAGTTTGGTTTACTGACTTGTGGAACTACTCCATTGTTCCCTATCTTCTTGAGGCCGTCAGAGAAGGGTTACAGGTTAGTGAACCTTTACAGATCAGACTTGCCCGTGTTCAAAGAACAGAATTATCAGGCACAGATACAATAGTTTATACTAGGCCATTACAACTTATCACACTGTTCCCCCACCTTAAGTGAGTAATACTTTGAAATCCATTGTTGAAAAGCATCGAAGCCCTGTCCTGGCAATGGCAAAAACTTCATGTATGGTTTTCTTCTGTGCCTCTTTCTCCCAAAACACCCAGAACAGGACCTCTTGGTAAGCCCTTCACAGCAAGAAAGGGTCATTCACACAGTCCTCTGAGAAGTATCGGGGCCTTTTCTTTCACCTCTGCAAGCTAAAACAGCTATTGGTGCTGACAGGCCACACTGGGAAAGCCAGGCCCTGACACCCGCCCAGGTACCTACTAATAGAGCTGTGACATCCTTTGATAGAATGGAGGGAAGAAGTGAAATGAGGATCTGGGGGAGAAAATCTGAGCTTCTACCATTAGCGAGGGCTAGGCCTTTCCTGCCCTACGTGATTCCTTAGAAGACCACTTTAGCCTCAATACACCCTTTCTCCAAATTCCGTCAAGACCTTGGATAAAGCTTCACTACGTCCAGTGGCACCTCCAAGCTCAGCACCCACGTACCTTTTCTGTTTGCTTTTCTGGCAGAGGCACTGGGGCATCACATGAACAGATGCAAGAAATACCTCCCTTCTGCCCTGTAGCCAAAAAGTTGTCTTCTGCATGACCCCATAGGGGCTGGATGTTGGGTTGGTGAAACACAGCTTCAGTGATCTTCAATGCAGAAACAGCTTGGGAGGGAGGGTGTAGGTGACTTATGCTCACCATAGTTGTAATTCTTCAAGCACCCTCAATGTAGGAGTATGGGGAGGCTGGTTAAAGACCTGCCAGTCATCCTGCCCAGTGTAGTGAATGCCAAGAACCTGAGGAGATCACAGTAATAAGAAAAGCTCTTGGGGCTAAGCTAGTGTGAACTGCTGCCTTGACAAGATTGAGCCAAAGTAAAGAGCCATGGGACTGCTAGGTGTTTTATGCAACAAGCCCAGACTCTGTACAACACCTAGGCATGATTAAGGAGCAGGTGAGCTCACCTGTTCATTCCATCATGTGGATGCTACTGTAAGTTCTGTTTTTGTGGGTAGGGTGGTATCCTGCTTACATACCCTTTTCTTGCTTGTTTTAATTCCTAATATGACTATTGTGATATTATGTATTTAATTTTGTTATTTTAGTCATTTTAATTTTGCTTATTTGTATTTTTCACTCTATTGTCTTTCTAACTTTTTGCAGCTTGATAATAATAATGACATCCTGCTGAGGATGTTGAATTTGTACTCAGTGCTTAGATTTTTTTAAAAAATATTATTGGACATTTCAAATAATACAGAGATAATCAAGACACAAAAAAACCTGTCCATAAAGCACAACTAGATGAGACATACAGCGATCGTCTCTCAACACCCCTCCCCGTCCCCCCACCCTTCAGAAACTTCACTATAATCTCTGCTGATGTAGTTCTGTACATTCTAGATCCCATCCTTCAGTATCTGTGTGACTGGAATTGTTCTTGTAAACCAGTTTCTTCCAGTTTTCATCTCCTCAGTACTCCGGATTAATTTGTACCCAATGTTAATATAACTGAATAAAGAACAGAATGATATCATGTTCATTTCTTAAATGTATATTAATGTTTGGCTCCAAAGTTTCCTCTGAGCCTGCACATTAAGCTAGATTCAGTTTCTGCTCCTCATCTTCTTTTCGTTTTGTGTAAAATGGAGAAGAGAGCAATTTTGTTCAGTTCAGATTCTGCTTGCCTTCTCTTTTGCCTCATGCTTTCACACTATTTGTGGCTATTGCTTCAAAGTTGATTTTTTTTAAAAAAAGAACTAAATGAAAGTTAATAGTTTTACAGTAATCTGCTGAACAGTTATATACTATGATAAGGCATTCAGTCATGTTAGAAAGAATGCTAAATAATGACTTTTAATAACTTATGGAATATCCTAGAGTTATTCTTCCTTAAAGTTTCCAATATTATGGTTAACTATTTTTCCTAAATGAACATTGCTTTTGATCGCTCTTCTTAACTGTAGAGGAGTGAATCTTCCTTTGACTTTGAGACCTGTGAGTATATTTTTGTGAACTACTTGAATTTAGTCCCCGGAACAACCCCCACAGACAAATGCCACTCCTTAGATGACAGTCCTGGTCTGCCTGTTTTGCAGTACCATTTCCCAAGGTCCACATGTAAAGACCTGCAGCTCTGCACACACTGTTCATTTTTGCTTGGCAGCTGTGCCTTATTGCAGCTCTTGAGCATTCATCTGCCATACTGATGCTTCATGAAGTCTACAGTGTGCCTCAAATACGTGGACAGTGAAATGCATTGGCTTTGAAATTTGCATTAGCAGAGTGTTTTTCCAGCTATTGCGCATTAGGTAGAAATAGCAAGTACAGATAATGATTTCTTTCCTATCGTCTTTTCAAGTCTGTTTAATGAGTGAGGTGGATTTTTTTTCTCTGCCCTCATATCTGCAGATGGCTCTTGGTAATCTCCCTGAGGCAGAGGTAGAAAACAGTTGTAATTTACACAGTACTGTATCTCACACTCTTTTCAGATTAGACTCTTGAGTATATTAAAATAGTCCTGTGATATTATCCAGTGTCATTAGGTTCTTCCTAAATAGTGGAATGTTTGTGTTTGTGTACAGTTGGCAGTATTTTAACTCTGATCCAGAAATGTTAGTAATGGGATTGCCATATACTGAAGGGACTTTCCTCAATAGCAGTATAGAATTACATCTTTGAAGATAAATTTTGCATTTGGCTCTCATTCCTTTCTTGGCGTTACAGCCTTCCACACCCATTTTCATGTTTTCTTGTACTGAAATGAAGGGTGGAAACCAAGTTCTCTCTGTCTACTCCCTCCGACCCCAAGAGTACAACATCGCTGGATGAGTGCGGTGTTGTTTTTGCCATTCAAAATCTTACTGAAGGTCATGAGTAAGTGTGCCAAACAAACTCATAATAGCTCCCACTTGCTCCATTTTTATTTTTTGGAGGGTATGATCGTACAAAAGTTATATAACCATCTGTTCGTACCTTCATCTTTGTCAGCCGCAGCTGCTGAGAAGACAACTGTCAAAAAGAAATACAAAGGTCTTCCATTGTATATCTGGTGAAAAGGGTGCTAGAAGTGTTGTTGTTGATTTATTATTACCTATATGAATATTCCAGTTTTGCCTATCAAAGAGGTTGCTTTTGTGTTTGTCTGCTTTTGGCATTCTAACCAAAGCGTGAATTTGGGCCTATGTCCCCTGTCATTTAGTACATGGAAATAGCAGTCAGTTAAAATGAAGCAAACTGAGATGTGATACTCAAAATGATCGTGTATTGCCCCTTAGATCAATCATGGCTTTTTTTTTGAAATATACACTTCAGAACAGCAAAAAACCCATGATCCAGACTGTGGAGGAAGGGCAAGGCTGCTGCTAGAAAGCTTTGAAATCTTCTCTCTAAATTCCCCACCAGCTTCAGGAGATAACAAGTCTCACTGCTGCCCTCTAGTCTTGAACTGCAAGCCACAGCTATTTCAGCGAACAGGGGAAGTTGACTAAATACAGTGGTACCTCGACATACAAGTCCCCTGACATACAAGTGTTTTGAGATACAAGCCGCCGAGCGAGTGATATTTTGCTTTGAGATGAGAGCAAGATTTGAGATACGAGTATGTAAATACAGTACAGTACATAACAAAAACACCTGAGGTGGTGTTTTGGGAGCTGGAATGGATTAATGGGAAAATTGCTTTGAGATACGAGCGATTTGACATAAGAGCAAGGTTACGGAACGAATTAAACTCGTATGTCAAGGTACCACTGTAATGTTCCATCATCTCCAGAATTTTTTTTCAGAATCTCCAGTTTTTATTTTCCTATTGTATACGGGAGTTAAAGCGGTGCTGATTTGCTTTTGCCAGACTAGGGCCATTTCCGCACTTGGCCTTATTCTGGAATGTATCTCAGGATAGGGGTCTCTTGTCCACATGCTAATACAGGCTATAGCAAGTCTCACTAGGACCTGCTGTAGTCTGCAATAACATGCAGATAAGAAATCCTGAGATATATTCCAGAATAATGCCAAGTGCGGAAAGGGCCTAAAACTGTACTTTGGGGCAGATCAGGTATGTGCCAAATCATAAAGAAAATGGAGGGCTTGGTGTAATCTATTATCTCCACTTTATGTCAGGCTACTCTGTCAGGACCCATTTCAGCACATGGCAGACCCAGCGTAGCCCAGTTGGAGATGGTTTGGTTCCAGTTGAACTGGGCCAGTGTTTGTGTGCATGTGCCAATCTTAGCACATTGGAAAATAAAGATACTACAGTGGTACCTCGACATACAAGTGCCCTGACATACAAGTGTTTTGAGATACAAGCCGCCGAGCGAGTGATATTTTGCTTTGAGATGAGAGCAAGATTTGAGATACGAGTATGTAAACACAGTACAGTACATAACAAAAACAACTGAGGTGGTGTTTTGGGAGCTGGAATGGATTAATGGGAAAATTGCTTTGAGATACGAGCGATTTGACATAAGAGCAAGGTTACGGAACGAATTAAACTCATATGTCAAGGTACCACTGTATAAATATTTCACTGAAAAAACAAGAATGTATGGAAAATGAAATATATTCTTTTGAATGTGCAGAAAACTTTAGGGAATTCTAAGCAGCTGTCACAAATTGTCTGATGTTCTTATGGAAGGGCTTGGGCCTGTTTTGCTGCCTATATAGCATGTATGTAGTACTGCCATGTAATTGTGGTATCTTGTTCACTAATATGCCCTTTTCTGCACTGGGGCTTTTTTTCTGGATTATATTTTGAACTGGTCACCTGCCATCCTCATGGCAGAACCTGGAATAAGGCCCAATGCAGAAAGGGCCATAAACTAGCATTTGGTGCTTATCCAGTCAAGTATTTAATATCCCACCTTGCATCAGAGTTTACAAAATGTGACCAGTCCGCTTATATGTAACTACTAAGTGAAGAAGTTGCGTAAGCTGAGATTCTGTACATAACTAGCAAAAATGCACACATTTTGTGCATTTAGGTGGAAGTGGAAAGCATAAATCCATGCAAACAAGGAAACGATTCAAATAGAAATTACTCCAAAAGTCCCTAAAAATGCTTTAAATAGAACAGACATGGTTGCGAATCTTTGATTTCAGATCAGTTGGTGCCACCTAGTGGACCAATCGTTCAGAAATTATTGGTGACAAAACAACCCAGGGGGAAATGTTTAAGATCTAGAAGCAACAACTATGGTTCGGTATTTAAAAATGACATTTTCAGTATTCAAAGATAAACATAGGACAAGTATTTCACAATGTATAATAAATAAACATTTGAAAAATAAACTGAGGCATCTGGTGACACTTTAGAAACTAAATATCTACATGTTTGGTGATACAAGACCCTGGCAGGTGAAAGAATTTATAATTAGTTAGAAACAAGCTACGAAATGGGGAATACCAACAGACTTGTGGGTATATCTGTAGGAACAACATAGAGATCTTCACATAAGGATGGGTAAAAGAGAAAACAGTCATAAAGAAAAGATTTGATGACATGTGGCAGAGCCAGGGCAGAATCCTTACCTTAGTGGATCAGCCATTTCCTACACTTAAATGCACACAGAGAGAGGAGACATTGGTTTGTACTGTGAGTTTCATCATGAACTTATGATATGGACTTTTGCTTTTTAAAGGATGGTGCCCCAGAGGTAGACATTTGAATTATAAGTTCTGTTTTTGTTTTAATTTAGGATCCTAGTATAATGACTTTGTATATGGCCTGTGGTTGCAAGGGACAGTGCGGTTCTTTTTTCTTTCTTTTTGGCATTGGGTCCCTTCCTTTGCAAGTCTCACATTTCCAATGTAACCTATATTAATACATAGGCAGTGAACAAGGTGTGAATACATAAACGTATGTGTATGCATTCCTTTTAGATAAATTAAAACAATTGCCTATTCTCAAGAGACATTAGCCTTGTATGCCTTTATCAGCAGCCTTTAATCTGTATATCAGAGTTATTTCATTGTATTGGTTGCATAGTCAACTAGATGTAATGAGTAGAGTTATGGCCTGCTGTTAATATGAAGAGCTCCAGAGGAATCTCCTAATGTTGGGTGAGTGGGCAACGAAGTAGTAAATGCACTTCTATCTTAAGATATGCAAAGTGATACACATTGGGGCAGAGAACCCCAATTTATATCTATAAACTAATGGAGGCAAATCAGGAAAGATATCTTGGGGTTCTAGTGGAAACCTCAGTGAAAGTATCAGGAGGCATCATTGTGCCTCTTTATAAATGTATTGGGAGGCCACTGTACCTCAGAAAGGATTTTGTGGAACTGGAGAAGGTGCAGAAAAGGGCAACCAGAAACAAGGGGCTGAAACACCCAACTTACAATATCAGGCTGCAAAATCTAGGTGTCTTCAGCCTTGAAAGATGGTGTTTAAGAGGTGACCTGATTGAGGTATATGAAATCATGCACTAGAACCAGGGGGCACCCTATGAAGCTGATGGGCAGGAGAGTTAGGAGTGATAAACAGAAGTACTTTTTCAACCAAAGGGTCATCAGTCAATTAAATTTACTACTGAATAGGTGGTGACAGCAACCAGCCTGGCTAGTTGAAAGAAAGAATTGCACAAATTCGTGGGGGTCACTTGTATCAATGGCTACTAGAATTGATGCCTAGGTGGGAGAGACAGAGCACCATTTGCAGGAAGTCAAAAGCAGGTGCAGTGTTTCGCTTTGTCTTGCAAATGCCCAGAAGCAACTGGTGGGCCACTTTGTGAAGTAGGATACTCGACTAGATGGACTGTGGCCTGATCCAGGGCTCCTCTTATGCTCTTATGTAAATTGACAGAACAAAGCGACAATAACTGAAATAGAATCCTAGAAACAGCAACCACCAAAAAAGTGTCTAGCACAGGCACAAAGACAGATCTATAGATTTCAGCTTTCATATTGTTTAAAGGGTTTTGGCAAGACCAAAGAGCTTTCCACTGTGTATTTACAAAAAGCTTTGGCTATACAAGGAGCAGAAATAAGATCAAAACACCTCTATGGAAGGCTCAGATGGGCAGAGTTACCTGTATATGGAAGGTTTGACACCAAAGCAGGAGTTGTGCGTTGGGCCTAGAGCTGCAGTTCTTGATGGCTTTTGAAATTAAACAGGTGAGCAAATTGTTTGGCAAGAGCCCTTCTTAGACTTAGCATGTTTTGACGGTGATAATCAAAAGAGCCTCTTACTTCTGTGACCATTAGCCTCCTTTGGAGGGCGTTCTCTACCCTCTGAGTTTAACCTGATTCCCAAGCCGACTAGCCCAACAGCTAGTGGGCAGTTTGCAAAATGCAGACTTTACTCTGCCGTATTTGAAAATACACGTATAATACTTAATTCTGCCTTGCCTTCTTTTTGCTTTTCAAGCTGTTCATTGTTTCTTAATACTTCAGTCATTTGATCAAAGTGTATGTAGACAATATGATAATTCATTTCCCATCAAGCTAGTCAGGATTTATTAGGGCAGACCTTTGTTCAAAATGTCTGTGCCTTCTCACAGATTCTGGACGTGCAAGCTTTAGTAGCCGCCAACAGCCTGTGTGTGCTGTAGAAAGTTCATCTGCGTATTTCTACAAATCAAGCTGTTAAAAACCTGGGAGCTAGTCTTAGCTAGGGATGTGCACGAATGCAGTTTTCAGGATTTGATTCAAATAAAATCCGAAAATTTGAATTGAATCTTTAAAATTCAAATTTACCCACATTCGAATCAAATTAAGCAAAATTCAAATCTTTTCATTCGAGTTTTCAATTCGAATTTGCACTTACAAATGTCAACAACATTCGTATGTGTAAGGATACATAAAAGATGCATACATGCAAGTGCTCATTGTGAACATATCCTTACAGATACAAATGTCTGAATAATTTGAACGAATAGATCTGAAAATTTGAAATTCGTTCAGATGTTTAAATTTGAATTTATAGACATTCGATTTGAATTCAGATGTCCAAATTTGAACAAATTTAATTGCGTTTTGAATGTTTTGAATATTCTTGCAGATCCCTAGTCTCAGCTAGCTCATTTCCGTAGTCACAATAGATCCTTGTGGTGAAGTCAACGTCTGTTCTGAATACATACACAGATGCAAAAATGTTAACAGTCCTGTTTTTGCTTGCAGTTGTATGGACGAAGAGCGCCATGGGAAGATCCTGCTAAGTGGGTAATGGACACTTACCCATGGGCAGCCACCCCACAACACCATGAATGGCCTCCCTTATTACAGCTGCGGCCTGAAGATGTTGGATTTGATGGTTATTCTATGCCAAGAGAAGGTTCAACTAGCAAGCAAGTTCCACCTGCTGATGCTGAAGGAGATCCTTTAGTAAGATTTGTCTGCTGGCCATAATATTGTTTGTGTTATGTTAGATGGTATACAGTTAAATGTTGGGATATTTGAAGGTAGTGTTACTTGTCTGAAATGACACAGGTGCTCTATAAAATATACCCAGAGTTTGGGTCATGATAGAAGTTGGGAAATATGTCAGAAATGTGAGTTGAGTATAATTAGCTTTCTGATCACATTGCGTTACCTGCTGAATTGAACCAAGGGTAAAACCTCCTGCATGCCTGTTCTTATAGGGACCTTCCACAAGTTGCCTCCATAATCTGTGATGTGTGCTTGCCAGAGCAGGCCTCAAGAAGCATGGGCTCCCAGGGAATGCTCTGGCAGCGCAACACCAGCAGCTGGCTTGTTTCCAGGCACCAAAGTGGTTCCAGGAAGCTTGCTGGTGAGGGACCACTTTGAAAGAGTGGCAACCTAAGTGGGGCCCTGAACCAGGCATCGTTTTCTGTGCACCTTAGTAATCTACTTGACCTGCTATTTTGACTCCCAGGATGGGCCACAGTGGAGCAGGTATCCCCAAGCACATGATGCCATCCACCAATCCAGACCAAGACCAGCCTCCACATTGTGCAGCAGCAACCATGGTGGCCACCCAGGTGCTTAGGACAAGGCTGCAGCAGGATATAAGCACATTAACAGTTCCTTATTCATAGACACTAGCATCTTCCCATTGGAAGCTTATTTCCAATACCAGAAGCAGTAGTATACAGATGTCAAAGACCTGCGTCCTTTAACCAGCTCCAGAAACTAGCAGGTCACTTCAGAAGGCAGATCATTTGAAACACAGGGTACTCTGTTATGAGTCACTGCACAATGTATTTTCACTACTGATAGGATAAAAAGGAGGGACTGGTTACACGTCTTAGAGCAAAGGCAAATACAGGTATCTCTTCACATTCCACATGCATATTTAGCCAAGCAATGTAGATGATTGCAGATGACAATATATTCCAGGCAGGCAAACATACTCAGGTGGGCAGAAACTAGAAACAGAAACAGTTGTGGTTTAGAAGAGGAGGAGACATTGCCTGGGCCTAGGAAGAGTCCCATAAATAAAATAGTGACCCAGGGGACAATATGCCCTTAAATGCACATCAACATTCCTTGTCCTTTCTCTGTTTCTGCAGATGAACATGCTGATGAGATTGCAAGAGGCAGCAAACTATTCTAGCCCCCAGAGTTATGACAGTGACTCCAACAGCAACAGCCATCACGATGACATCCTTGATTCATCCCTGGAGTCAACATTATGATGCAGAAACAACAGAAACAGTTGCTTCCCATGGTTCACCCCCTGCCTTGTTTTGAAGGCTTAATCGCCAGCCTAAAAGGATAACTGGCTTTGGTCCTGATGGATGTCTCAGTATTAGAGCTACAAGAACAATATAGACTTATGCCAATCTTCTCGTTCCTCCTCTTTCACTCTCAAATATGGGTGCAGGCAACCCAAGTTATGGTTTTTTTTTTTTGTATTGTGGTTGTGTGTGTGTGTGTGAATGTTTTGGGGGGAATGTTCCTCTTAATAATAAGAACTGCACTACTTTTCTTTTTGTTATTTTGATGTTGCTATGAACTCACATGGCTAGGACACTGAACACATTCTCCATAAAAATCATAGTAGTCATAGTACTGGAGGGGAGATGAGTACAAGAAAGGGACGATAGTTACCTACAAAGCTGTAAAACAAGGAAGCTTTGTATCATGTACTGTCTAAAAAGTGAGCGACTCTTCTTTCCAATGCTGCTTCTGACCAAACTCAGTAAAGGCTGGATTTTATAAGTCAACTTTCAGACTAACCTCATTCACTGATTGTTTGGTGCTATAAAATAATGACTTGCCTTTGTAGTAACACCCCATAAGAGGTAAAGAGCTTAAAAAAAGAAACAAACTAGGGAAATCAGAAATCTTCAAATGTACATACATGTGAAAATATCACCAAGAAAACAGCTGCTCCCGAGTTTGATGGTTTCTCTTTCTGTCCTTGCATAGAAGTGGACCTTAAGCGTAATCTGCAGAAAAGGGACATTGAGCATCGTCTGTTCACTTTAGATTGCAGCGTCACTTCATGGGTTGTGACAGCAGTTTGTGACAGCAAGGTGCAAAGGGATGGGTGGGCACGCAGAGCATACAAACATATGGACTGAAAACTGCTTTCACCTTTTGCTTAGCTTCTCTTACCAGTGAATTATACAAGTAGTCTCTCAAAAAGGGGCAGCTTTTTATCAATAAACTGTATCAGTGAAAATTGTGAGGGTATGCATTAATCACATTACACACATTTTTGGCAGATATCCAAAAAGAAATATAGTTTTTTTTTGAAGCTGTTAAGATCTAGGAGGCTGCAAAGTGCTTGCTCTGGCCTTATACAATCCTTCCTTCCTTTCTACCATAGAGCGGCGTTTTACTGAAACAGTTTAGTGAGCCATGGAAGGGTGCTGGCCTCCAGAAAGGTCCATATAAACCTCTTTGAACTCTTAGAGCAACTTACATGTTTCTTTGTGCCTTGGCCAGGGCCCCCTTGAAGTCAGAAGCGGACTGTTTTCACTTGCCCTGTGCAGGCTTCCTTTTGGAAAATGCATGGTATGGTGCTAAATGGTTGGTGTTTTAAGTAGGACTGGTCATGATGAGTCCATCCCAGTCACTTCCTTTCCTCGTGTCCACAAAAGTGAGCAAGATACCTGTCAGGGGACCCAGTGCTGAAAGTATCTTCCTTCAGGTACCTTATTGAACAAGCAGGTATCTGTAATGCAAACTGAGGCGCCCAACAACATCCAGAACTGAGCCAGTGGACTTGATTATTTAGCTTATGCGTGTAAGAAATGCAGGAAGTGATTCTCTCTCCTGCAGTTACCATCTCTAGGATCAGTTTGTAGTCTTTTGGAAGAAGCCTGCTTCCCCAGTCAAATCCAAGCCTGTGGCGGCAGTCTCTTTGGGAATAGTATGGAAATCACTAGAAATCTTAATTCTTGCTGCCTTGCTGCTGTTACGCCCACAGTAATAAATAGACGCACAGGTTGCACCTGCCCACAGTATTGTTTTGCCATGAGCCCAAACTCAGGCTTTTAGCTCAATGGAGCTTGGATGCTGCTGAGCTTAACTTTTCAACGCACACCATCTCTTTGTTCCTGGAAAACTCAGTTTTGGGGTCCGGGTGCCCTTCTGTGGGAAGTGTATAGTAATGTCATTTTCTTTTATCCCTGGCTGGATTTGGCACAGATCTCTGGCAGAGAGGAGCATGAGATCAGTGCCATTCAGCCTCACTTCTCAAGTGAATCAGCATTTAAAAAGGATGTTAAGGATACAAAGTTTTTCCTGAGCTAGAAAAATGAGAGAACATATTCTGGTGGCTTGAGAAATTCTTAAAATATGTTTTATAGATAGGGTTTTCTCATTTCATGTGGCTTTTAAAATCTATGCTCACTAGTATACTGTACCCATTTGTTCTCAAGGTATGTAAAATCATTTAATCTTCTTAACACCACAATCATCTTTTCTTTGTTTCCTCCTCTCACTTCCTCTGCTTTTTTCTGTTCCTCTTAATCTTTTTTACTCAGATGTATTTCAGAAAAGGAGAACCATGTTTATGAATAGTTCTCTGGTTGTCCCTCAGCTTATCTCATGACGCACAGAATAAATTTTCACTTTTTAAAGCTTGATGCTTTTGCTAGGGGACAAGAAATCTTCATGTTTTTCTGGGATTTTTTTTTCTGAAAATGAACAATAGCAGTTGGTCATACATCTCAGGCCATACCTTAGCTAGAGCCAGAGTCCTCAATATCCATAGAAACAAGCAAATTTTCATCTAACTTTGGGTGCTGATTTTTTAAAAGTGATGCCTTACCTACTTTCTACCAATTGTGTTTGAATGCCATTAGTGCTATATATAATGGATTTTTTAAAAAATAAGCAAAGCAGAGCTCTTGAAGTCATCTCTTGGAGAACATTTATATGAGTTGCTGTGAATTTTATTTGTGATAAGATACTGAGAATTCTTTTGTGTGTTTTTTAAATGTGATAAAGGAGTGAAATGCTAGAGTAGGACAGAGCTTTTTCAGAATGTCCATCCATTTGACAGAATTTTATCCAGTGGAGGCAGCCGGGAAATAAAATCTTTCTGACATATCAGATTACATCAGTGCTCAGCTAGATCAAAGTGGCAGAATAGAATCTCTTTATTAGTTTTGGAAAATACAGGCAGAATAACAGCTACAATTTTTCCAGCTTTTTAATGTCATGCAACAGATAACAGAGCAACATTCTAAATACAGTGGTACCTCGACATACAAGTGCCCTGACATACAAGTGTTTTGAGATACAAGCCGCCAAGCGAGTGATATTTTGCTTTGAGATGAGAGCAAGATTTGAGATACGAGTATGTAAATACAGTACAGTACATAACAAAAACAACTGAGGTGGTGTTTTGGGAGCTGGAATGGATTAATGGGAAAATTGCTTTGAGATACGAGCGATTTGACATAAGAGCAAGGTTACGGAACGAATTAAACTCGTATGTCAAGGTACCACTGTATGTAAGAGGGATGGGGTTCTGTATGAGGCCCACCAGCCCAGCGCCAGATCTTGCCCCACTGACAGAGCATTGTAGCAGCCTTGTGAAGCATCTTCCTCTAAACATCCTTACAAATATCCCAATTGTGTGAAACGCTCGATTGCTCAGAGTTTCTGATCTAATTGAGGCTTATACATACATGCTGTCAAACTCTGAAGTAGACCTTTTCATGCCTTGCTTTGCGTGCAGCAAGATCAGGGCTAGAAGAGGCCCCATTCTGAATGTGGCAATGTCTCATGAGGGCTGTAGTGTTGCTTCTGAGTCTCAGTTTCTTGAGTCAGTAGTGTTGTTATACCTCAGACTTTATGCTTTCAGTGAGTGAACTTAAACCTGTTGTCATTTGAACAGTCTGTAGACTTCTGTGACATTTTTCTAGAACCTAAGATCTTTTTGAAATAACAATTCAGAAAAGAGCTTTATGTATTTCTTGTAAAGAAAATAAAAGCCACTTAAATAATCTTCCTAATTCTAATCTAGTTATGAAAAATGGCCACAGTGACATAGAGTCCTAAACAGATCGATCTAGTATACTTTAAAGGATCTTGGAAAAAAAATACAGCTTATATTTGTTGACATGAAGTATGGGACACAAGTCTGAAATGTGTCCTAGGCCAAAGGCTCCTTGCATGTGCAAATCTTAAGTCATATGATAGAGCTCCTCTTTAGCCTGGGACATGATATGCTAAGTTTCTTCTACTAGCATGTAGTTTTCAATCCAGGGAACACATTCAGATACATTTTGGATGGTACAGCTCCAGAAGTTATGGTACTTTACCACATTCCTTTTCTGGATTCTTGACTCATGCAGCAACTTAGCACTGAGTCTCACGTTTTCAACATTATACTTTCCTACTTAAGGATGCATTTCTATTTTACTTCATGGAAATAGTTTTAGGAGAAAGTCATTTGTGGTGGTAGAGGTCTTTTGTGTTGCCTTTAGTAGGACTAGTTCCTAAACTGCATACCATACATACAAGCCTGTTATCTTGTCTGGACCCACAGAATCTGTTCCATTGTTCTGGAGTCTTACAGGCTGCCTGAACTTTGACTAGTGTCACAGGCAGCAGCCACTAATAGTTCAAAATGTAGTACTCATACAGAGAGTAGAGACCAAGGCCCTTTCTGCACTTGTCCTTATTTTGGAATATATCTTGGGACAACAGTCTGCTGGCCACAAGTTAACACAGACCATGGCAAGCCTCACTTGGGGCTTTCTATAGTCTGCGCTAGAATGCAGATAGCAGGTCCCTATTCTGTGTTATATTCCAGAATAAGGCCAAGGGCAGAAAGGCCCCAGAAGATGTCGTACAGTAAATGTTAATGTGTTTAGAGTAGAACAGGATCAACATGGTGAGATCCTTTTCTGAAATTGTGAAATTTCCATCGAGGTCTGTAGTATGAAGGCATCCAACCTGTGAGAAGTATCAGCCCAGAATCACTAAGGCTGAATCTGTTCTGCAGTGTTAAGAAAATTCTAGAAGGGGCGCTCATCTCCCTGCCTTTTGTTTTCTAAGCGAGGGGTTTTAAATAAAAATGAATTTCTTATTGAATTCCAGAGTGTTTTCCTACCATTGGTAGATGGATATTGCACAATTGGATTCTTATGTGCATTACCTTATGCTTAGCATTCAAGGATCTTATGGAAATGGAATCAGAAATGATATAAAAGCAACTAAACTTTGTTTTCATAAACTATAATCAAAGGGCTAGGTTATACAATTAAGTTTTTATTATATCTGGTTATACCCCAAGTTAAAGTGATTTCTGTGAGGTATCAGTGTGCAAATCTAACTTTTGACTATGTGATTCCTCCATAAAAACATCTACAAAACTTGCAAGGTGTATTTCAAAGGGAATGTCGCACGTTATTTTGTTACAGTGATTTCCTTGTAAGTATGTTCATCAGATGCGTTTGTAGTATTTCCTTGTAAACAGATGCTCTCTTGTATTTGAAAAAGGCCTCTGCTAAAAATTTCAAAGGGTATGGACAAGTCTGCAAGCAGGTGTGGAGTTGACCTTTCCAGTGGAAAAGCTCAAGAATCTTTTCTGGTGCAAAAGTCCTCTTTCCACAGATGGGCTCTCTGGTTTTATAAAGACACAAACAGATTATTTATAGGAATAATGTGGCCGGGAAATGTGGCATGTGAATCGTTTCACAGAGTGGGAACTGCTAATTTAATATCAAAAAGCTAGTTAAATCCATCTGTTGTATTAAGGTTAAATTTTAGTTTTAAACATAATCGGTTACAAGTATTTCTGTCCTTTCCTGACTTTTATTGCTCTTAGACCATGGTTTGAGTCACTGGAAAAAAATTATTAGAGCCATTTTGTCCTTTTCAGTTATTATATGGCTGCAGTGTCATTTCTGAAACTTCGGTAAGCAGGGTTGCCTGTTATGCACATTTCTTATCAAGTTCATTTTTAAATGCAGACAAGACTTTAATGAAATGAAATACTTTATCCAGACTGCTTCCAGTTGAGTCTCTCCCTCGCTAAAAAGGTTGGCGTAATTTCTTTTTGTTTGTTCTTAGTACAAGACTCTATGCAACATACAAGTTTAATTTTAAACTGGAAGCATACATATATTTCCTTCATAACTTCAAGAACTATACAATTCATATATTGGATACATTTTTATTATTATTTTAAAGGTGTTGGTGCAGAGACAGGGAGGTTTTGGCTAGTCTCCCTTTTGGTATATTTTGCAAAAAAAATAAATCCCTACAATATGGCATTGTTGATGCTTAAATTTTTGATATTCTTTGTCTTGAAACTTGTTTAAATGTGGCAATTCCCTTTAAAGAAGAACAAGAGAAATCGTGGATATTAAATGGAAGTTTACTGTTTTGATCTAGTTTCCAGTGGAACCATTTATGAGAAAAGTTCTCTAAGATGTACATTTTTTTTCATTGTAACATAGAAATGTAAATACTGTATTTGATTACAAGTGCTGCAATTTTGATGAATTTTTTCTAGCCATTTTTAAAGAGAAAAACTAGGAACTGAGTATTTTCTGTACAGTATGTTACCCCTCCCCTATCCTCCTATTTAATTTTCTTTTGCCATTCAGGATTGAAATTTGCAAATGGTCTATTTGGAACCCTGCCTCCCTCTGGCTTGTCCTTACCTCTTCCCCTGTCCTGTGTCATGGAAAAGGAAGCTAATGATTGTACCGTTCTTAAATTATTCATGATTCAATAAATTTAATGCTTATTTATTCAGACTCGTTGGTCTTACTGCCCTTTTTGCTGTATTTACCCAGTCCATGTGCACATCAGTGATATTTAATAAAGCTTAATAAATTTGTATCTAGGTGGCTTTTTAAAGCCTGCCATTTTTTTTTAATTTCTTCATTGGTAAAATGTTAATGATCTATGCAATTCCATAGGATATAAAAACAACAGGCCATGGATTTCATAGAATAATATCACATCCATAGAGAACTACAGGGAAAAGTTATAGAAGCAGTCTATCAGGCACTAACATCTGTGCAACATGTATTTATTTATTTATTTACAAGTACACATTCACATAATCTTGTGGACACAATGAGTATTGGAATTCTTGAACTAGATCTGAAACTACTGATAGGTATGGATAAAAGGGGAGGTATGAATAAAGAATGAGGGACTCACAGTTTTGAATGGTGTTTGCAGTCCAAGCAGAAAATCACGTGACTCCTCTTAACTATCTGCTGTCTTTTTGGCTCAGTGGGTGAGCACATTCCATCAAGAGCCCAGCATTGACCCCTCCATCCCAACTGTCACCACACAGGCTATGAAGGAACCATCTTGCCTGTGGGGAATGGAGGAGAAAAGAAAAAGTATTTTACCATTGCAAGGATACTGTTGCTGCCGGAGAGTCCCTGTTCCCTCCCACACCATTTTCCTTTTGTATTTGTCTCTTTAGACTGTAAGCCTGAGTGCAGGGATCTGTCTGAGGCCACATCCCCATTAAAAGCCTAATCCATTTTCCCTAAATCGAAATAACAGAACCAGATGCAAACGCGAATTTGCCTGATCCCATTATTTCAGCCAGAATCGCATTCAATCCGGATTCTGAGGACATACGTGACTCAAGGGGGGCTCCAGTGGCTACTTTATAAAAACCGCTTTTCGTGGCTGCCCTGTCCTCTTCCTCCTGGCGTGAACGAGCCTGTCTGGGTGGCTGCTGCTTGCCTGGATGGAGGACAAATGGCAGCGGACAGCCAGCAATTCTTTCCCCTCCTCTCCTCATTGCTCAGGGCACGCAGCAGCAGCAGCAACAAACATTCACACATCTCCCCAAACTGGCAGCTGCTTTCCTTTCTTTTGCCTTTTTTAAAGATCAGCACAGTGTAGCTTTAAGCGGTGGATTTTACAGCTTGCTTTGGAAGCAAACTATTGGGGGAGGGAAACTCATCCCTTAACATGGAAAGGTTCCCACAGTAAAAAATGTAAAACATTTCAAGCACACGAACCAGAGTGAGGATTAACATTTACAACGCTCTGGGGCAATTTAACACGAGGAAAGTGTGCTAAGCCAAACTGACGTGGGGTCTGCCAGGATTGAAAAGGTTTTGAATTCGAAATAAGCTTGCTGTGGGGATTCGCCCTAAGATTAATATAATACTGTAACCTGCCTGAGACCTTCAGGTACAGGGCGACAAAAAAATCATAAGATAATAAAAACATCATTATTTGCAGCACTCCAAGCCAATGAATTCTAATAATTGTTGGTAACTTATCTATCTGCATTTGAATATTCCAGAATAAAGTATGATGCCCATGCTTTATTCTGGGATATTTAAAGATTGTGGAATAAGTAACTGGCATCTGAGGGCTTTTCGCTTACCCCATTCACACAGAGGCAGGTAAGGAATGCATCTACACGGGTTCCTACCTGCCTACGTGCGCATGGGGAAAGCATCCCAGAGTGTCCTAGCCTGAAAAGGCTGGGATGGGGACAGCATGCCCCTCTCAGGCTTGGCCGCCATTGGGTCAGGGAAGATCCAGGGGTGGGCAGAACTGACAGGGCCCTTCCCTTGGTTCTTGCATGTTGGGTCCCCTACAGCTGGCAGGGCCTCCCCAGGCACCCACACCCCTGGCCTGGGGGCATGCATGTGCATGCAGCACCTACCTGATGCCTGTCTGGGTACAAAGTGGCCTGGCTCAGCCGGTGTTGCGGTGCGTCTGTGTGTGGCACCAGCTCTGATTGGCCAGCCAGCCCATGAAGTGGCCAGCCAGTTCGAACCCAGACAGCCACAAGGTAGGTGCACATGTGCGTGTGTCAGTGGGCCAGGGGGGTGGTACCCAGGGTAAGGGGTGGTCCCAGGGGGCATCTGCTGGATTCAGCCAGTCGAATGAGCCCTGCAGAGGCTGAAGATGGTCCCTGGCAGGCCAGGCAATGTGGGGTCAGGTTGTATACCAGGCCCACCCTGTCAGTGCTTCAGGTGGGCCTGGTATACCACCAGAGCAGCAGATCGCCCGGCCCAAAGACAGCCACAGTTCGACCTCTCCCCACCCTGCAAAAGGGTGAAGGGAGGCTGAACTGGGTGTCCCCCCGACTTCTGCAGTCGTGATGGGACTGCAACAGCCAGAGTGAGCCACCCTTCCTGCCCCCATGCATGCGATGCTTCCCTTTCCTTGGCAGGGGCTGTGATATACTGAGGTCTGCACAGGCACGTGTTCTCCCAGTAGATGGGACCCACATGGTCAGCCTGGGTCCTGTCTACCAGAGTGTGTGCGCCTGTGCAGACCATGGCAGATTGTACCCTGGGCCCGGCAAAGTGAGTTACTTGCATGGGCCTGCCAGCTGTTGGGCCAATTTCAACCCGATAGTGGCGGGGGGGGGGGTGTCCCACAGCTGTCAGGGAGGGAAGCATGTGAACACTTCCTTCCCTGAATAGCTGTGGAACGACCGGGGACGGGTTGGAATGTGCTGGGCCGGGTGTAGAGCACAATTAAGAGCACCCTCAACGCGTTTCCTGGGATGAGCTGGGGCAGTTCTGGATGGAACCACCAGCCCAGAGGAGTGAATGCTCCATCCCAGCGTGTCCGCCATGTGTTCTAAAAGGCCTAATGCAAAAAGGCCTCTGGATGCAGCCAAAGTGTTTTGATGACATCCCTGTGCTCCAGATGGGCCCACTGGCTCCATCAGTCGTGCAGAAAAGGAATGGTGGTGATCTTTTCACCGTTTCAATCATTTTTTAATTCCTCCCTCGACACCTCTTTGACCTGGAAGAGATGCAGATGCCGTGTGCAGGGCTGTACTAGTCCTGCTGTCAGTATAGGTGTGGAGCTGTTTTAACAGCTCCACACTTATATGCACAGTGGAACTCTGCCACATATGGAGCTGTTTCTACTAACTTAAGTGCAAAAGGGCCAAAAAGTTATGCCTCCTTCTGTTCAGCATTCCACTAACTATGTGGATTTCAAAGGAAACTCTCAAACTAGGACCCTTTGTGCACTTGGCGTTCTTAGCAGCTCTTACATCCGAATTAACTGATGAATGCAGAAAAGGCCCAAACCAACATAATATATAGTGATTTAAGAAAATATTTGACTCTCACACCAATCAAGTCCCCCCCAGAATCAGTAAAGGTAAATGATGCCCTTGACAAGTTCAATTTCGCATTACTACATCGACCAAGCTCTGAGAATTTTATAGGGTATGACCACCAGATGGCAGCAAACTCAAACCAACTGAACCAAGACTTTCCTCAACATGTTTAGACAAGAAAATCTACAGGTTACCTTAAACAAGAAAACGCTTCCCAAGGAAGGGGATGTGGAAACGCCTCCTGCAAGTGCAGATAATACTCCCCACAAGCTACCCCAATGTGTACTAGCAGGCCAAGTGCGAATTGGTCTCTGGTCATAGTGCTCCAGAGATGGCATGGCAGGCAGCACATATGCCCAGAGATGTTTGACAAAAGGAGTACTTATGGAAAAGGAATAGTGACCTGGTGGCACAGGCAGTGACAGCACAGGAGTTACTGGGGATGATAGAGAACTGCTACTCTTCCATCGTAACCTGAGGTTTCTACCATTGCCTACCCTATGAAATCAGGCTAAAATGTTTGGGTCTCTTCAACCTTGAAGACACATTTAAGATCAAGATATATAAAATCATGCATGGTGTGGAAAAAGTAGATAACTTTTTTCCTCTATAGTACCAGAACCAGGGGCCACTCTATGAAACTGATGGGCAGGAGAGTTAGGATAGACAAGGAGAAGTACTTTTTTCTCCCAAAGAGTCTTCAGTCTATGGAATTTGGTGCCTGAAGAGGTGGTACCAACCTGGATAGTCTTAACAAAGGATTAGATAAATTCATGGGGGACAGGTACATCAATGGCCTAGGTACATCCTCCAGGTTAGAGAATCAGGCAGAATGCCTCTAGAGGCCATTTGCAGGGATTCAATAACAAGAGAATGTTGTCTTCTGGTTGAGAATGCCCAGAAGCAATTGGTGGCCCACTGGGTGAGACAGGATGCTGGACTAAATGGGCTGTGGCCTGAGCCAGCCAGAGCCCTTTTATGTACCCCATTATTGAGCCAGACTGTGCAGGGCTACGTTGGCCATTCTTGGATCTTGATAGCCTGCTACAAAAGCCCATGCTCCAGGGTTCCCAATGAAAAAGAGGAGAGTGTTCCCATTCCTTTAACAGTTTCATAGGGAATTTCCCTTGACCTGCTAAGTTGCTCTTACACAAATTCCCTCTTCTGTGCAACTATTAAAGGAGCAGGAGGTTGGTCCTCTCTTTCATATGGCTATTTAGACTACAGCAAAGTATTACACAAGAGGCCACCCTTGAAAATGATTCCAAGATTACAACTGATGTGCAGTACAGTTGTGAGGTTGGCACTGAAAGATCTGCACACGCTGTTTTGTTCTAGCAAGCCCAGGTAGAGCTGCTCTATGATCTATAAAATATGAATCCTAAAATGCTCAAGGGC
This sequence comes from Aspidoscelis tigris stejnegeri, assembly GCA_023333525.1. Classification (NCBI taxonomy): domain Eukaryota; kingdom Metazoa; phylum Chordata; class Lepidosauria; order Squamata; family Teiidae; genus Aspidoscelis; species Aspidoscelis tigris. Next base: position 43,597,228 of record JALMGA010000003.1, on the reverse strand, counting down.
CCTAAAGACCCAAATAGCCACATTTGTAGCTGGTACACATTGTAACTAGAGTGATTAATTGGAAGGAATAGCAGCTAAAATAAAGTGATTGCTACATGAAAATCAACCCTATACTGGAATGATTTGAAACGTATGTGAAGAAGACAGAACAGATTCAAGCCTTGTGTTGCTGGAGATTATGGGGTTCTGGGGGTGGCTACCCCTGCCTAGACATAGTGATTGCAAACCTCTTGATAAAATCTTCAGCAAAGAATCCAGGAATCTGAGATCCAAGGGAGAACTTTTATTGTACCTTTTAAGATTCAGATAAGAATTTCTTATGGTTTGATCTGCCATAGAATCCATTAGAAGGAGATGGTGAAGAAATTAGTAGGATCAACACATTTGGGGCAGGGATAAGAGAGGCCATTGCTAAACTGTGCACTGCTGTATGAATCACACTGCCTGAAGATGCTGTCAGCAAGTCTATTAGTTATATCTCCCTTCTGATAGTCCATTCTAGTAACTGAGGGCCAATTCCCACCTTCAATAGGTGTGATGGTCAGCCAACCTTTGGAATGGTTTGGGCATCCACACCTTGCGGTACCTCAGCCATGCCAATCTTAGCTCATGCTTTCCCAAGAACTGCCTAGAGGCGTCCATTGCACCATGGCAATGGAACCAATGGCAGTCATGTTCTGTGGTGATCAGGCAATGTGGTGTTCAACTGCCCCTAAGCTGCCCTGCCCCAAGCTCTGCTCACATGGAAGTGGTGCAAACAGAGGCATGCCAGGTTTTACTGGCAAACCACTAGTATAGTTGTGGAGCATGAAAACATGCTTCATAGGGGACACCCCAGCATGTGCAGAGCTGCTTCTAGGGCAGAATTAGCTCCACTCAGTGCTTATACCATGGACTTCCCCATTTTCACCTAGTGTGAAAAGGCCCTCAGGGTCCCCCTTAAGAAAGGGCATAGGAAGTTCACAGATAGATCCCAAAGGGAACACTTTCTTCAGGCAGAAGTACAAGCCCCTAGGCAAGTGACTGAATGGAAAGGTTGATAACACAGCACAATTGCTTTACCATATGTTGAAATAAGGGAGCTAATGTAATTCCCAACTACTTGCTGTATGTTTGTAAATTTATGTGCTTGTGGAAGATACCTACATCCTAGGATCTGGTATAGAGCAAATGCCTTTGCATGATTCTTTCACTACCACCACTATTACAGCTGTTTGTTCCTCCTGCCATTGCTTCTGTTCCTGTGCTGACATAATAAGGTAGACATTTGCAAATGGCGGACACTGCAAATTCCCAAAACACACAGAAGTCATTGAAGCAGAAATGCAGTGGAAATTACTTCTTTAGGTTGGAAAATGCATTTCATATTAAGCAGGCTGAGACTACCTCAAGATAAACAATGCACAACAAATTATAATGGACCTATGAAAATGATCAGACCATCAAGTTTTTAATTTTTTTTAATTTGGCATTTGCATTGTGTGTTATATATGAATATATACATATTTAAAATCTGTACAAAGTAAAAAATAGAAAATAGACCATTTTATAAGTTACACAGTAAAAAGCTAAGCTTAAGTTTAAAAAAAAAAAACAATTGCAGAAATGAAAACTGATCCCCCTTCCCAAACATATGTAGTTTAAAAATCCATCCATATAATCACAGTCTTGGCATAGAATATCCATACTTCTGTACACTTGCAAAGTATGGATATTCTATGCCAAGACTGAGTTTACACCACCTGTGCAAAGACAGCGAAGAGTTCAGTTTCAAATCAAAGGCCCTTTCCGCACTTGGCCTTATTCTGGAATATATCTCAGGATCAGGGTCTCTTATCTGCATGTTATTGCAGACTACAGCAGGTCCTAGTGGGACTTGCCATAGCCTGTATTAGCATGTGGACAAGAGAGCCCTATCCTGAGATATATCCCAGAATAAGGCCAAGTGCGGAAGCAGCCAAAGAGGTGGGACAAGTTTCCTTGTGTTTAGAAGGCACCATGTTAAAGATGGTTGAATTACTTAGGACCACCGTGGAAATAATCAGTTGCACAAGTTGCTTAAAATTCAGAAACTAACATGAAAATTTCCAAAAGTCTGGCAAGTTAAAAGCTTCTGTTTTTGTGGGTTGACATGAGTGCTTCTCCACAAACTCAACACTTGCCAACATCCCAAAAATAGCATTATTAGAAAAGTAATGGCTGTAGCTATAAATTAAGCTGCCCGGAGAGCCAAGGGGTGCTGTTTTGAGCCCCAGTTTCCCCCTCAGAAGTAGGCAGTGACGAACCACTTCTATATCTCTGCCAAGCAAGCTGCATAGAGGTACCCATGGAGGTACAACCAGGAGCCAGTCACGACTCAGTGGTACCCAACGACAAAGAAAATTTCACCCACTTATTTACACTGGCTTTATGTCACAAATGACTCCATTGTTCTTGTAGGTCTAACAAAGGCTCAAGAGAGACTTATGGAAACAAAATACATCTTTGATGTTTTGTTTTTCTAATCTAATCTGAAATGTAACTGAATTATGATATCTATTTTAAAATTTGTTTTTAATGGGGTGGCTTTAAATAAGTTTTTAGTCTCTAAGTCGCAAATGAAAAGTGCACAAGGCTGGCTGGCTAATCAGCAACCACAGTAGAGTGAGCATCAAGGCAAGTCTTTCAAAACAGAATGTTTTGGTATGATGCATGGAAATACTCCAGCTGAAAGACTGGTACATTGCCTACGTGAATGTGGACGGGGATGCCTTCTCAAACAGATAGCTCTTTGTTTATTTATATTTTTTGTGATGTTTTCTTTCTGTGATAGGGAACAGAAGGGATTCTATGAGACTGTGATCTCTTCTTCTTCTTCCTCGTCCTCATCCTCTTCCCCCTCCTCTCCCTCTTCTTCTGAGTCTGAAAAGTCTGATGGTTTGCTGGGGCTGCTGGAATGGCTGGGAGAAGGAAGCATAGGAGAGTCCATCCCATCTCTTAGGTGGGGGTGATCTGTTGCCTGGTGGTAGCCTGAGGGATGTCTGGGACTGCCTGGACACAGGAGAGACACCGACTCTTCCTCTTCCTCCCCTCCAGAACCTTTCTTTCCTACATCGCTTAGGTCTGGATGTGGGTTGAATTTTGTAGGCAAGGTTTGCTCCCGGCAGCCTCCTGATGACAGCAGCTCTCTCTCTTTGGAGTTTCTCCACTTCATTCTCCTATTTTGGAACCAGATCTTAACCTAGAAAGTTGAGAAGGTCACCAAGAAGGTTGGGTGAGGTTCACAGAAGTTGTACACGTGATTCAAATCAATGCAAACTATTGGAATCAGGATCCTTTTAAGGAATGGACTCTGCCTTCCCCAACAGGCCCTTAAGAGTTGTCCCTGCAAGGTCCTCTGTTTGAAGTTCTACAGATCTTCAGACCAAGGTAGAGGGGTGTCACACTACAGATAAACACTGACCAGCAGATAAACACAGACCAACAGCTGTTACAGTTTGCAGGAGTTTTCCATAATTAGTATAGGGTACAAAAACTACTATAAGGAGATTGGTTATGCATACCATTTTTATGGCACTATATAATGGAAGTTGCCATTAATAGGTTTTATTTTTTGCTACAGACATGTAGACAGCCACTGAAAACCCAAGGATGACAATTTTTGTCAGATATCTGGCATATGGTAGCAGATGGCATCCAATGGGGTTTTAAATTAACAGAAGACTGTAATGCTGGTTTATCTTCATCTTTTCTTTGTATTCCCATCACCTTCCTTCCAACTTTGCCAATAATAACCCTTGGAGACTTTTCAGTCCTTCTCCCCTCATTCTCTGCCACTGTATATCAGACTCAGTACACATACTGTATAATAATACTTGCCTACCTTATAAGGACTGCACTGAAATAAAAAAAATGAAATGTTTTTTCAAACGTTTATTCAAACATCTGCAAGCCCTTTATTTGCCCATCTGCTATTGCCCAAGCAGTTTGCAAATATTTGCCTGGACATGTCTCACGCAGTTTTGAATGCAACCATTCTTTAATATTTTCCTAACATCTCTCCTTTGCTTCTTTTTTCTTTTTTCCTACTGCATTTATCTTAAGACTTAAGAATCTACAGACTAGGGTGAAGTTGCCAATGAATGCAAGGGCCTTTCTGCACAGAAATACCCACATTTGGAGTAAGTGGTTCTGGAACACCCAATCATGTTGGAAGGTGTGGACAGAATCAGCACTGTCTGCATGATGACACAGGTCCAGACCAGCTCACACTGCACCCTCGGAGGTCACATGAGTTTCATGACCATACTCCCATGCCTTTAAGGGCTTGGAACAAAAGTTTCCACTGAACTGAAGAGGGATGTTCTTCTTCTTGGCTTTAATAAGGCCAGCATGCTCATCTTAAAAACTATAAGGTTTCTATTAAAATTAGGTTTCAGTCACCTAGGCTGCATCTGCACAGCCACAAAAGAGCTCTGGCAGACAGCCTGAGGAACACAGTAGCTGCATGTTGCCTTACCACTAGAGCCTGCAGAAACCGTATGGCACCAAATGTGCAAAATGAGTCTAAGGCTGCTTACTGTACCTGTGCCCCACCTGTGGCCTTGCTCAGAAAGAGGACAGGCATGTGGACAACTTACTTTCCCTGTTTTCCATCTAGCACAATTAAAGGTGAGTAGTTCCATAACTGTCTGACTTTCTAAATCACACTGAGTAGAAACTCCAAAGCAAAGGATTTGGGTGTGCAGCAGAATGTGCAGTCACTGTGGAGGCATCACACATGATGATCTATGGATTGTCATGGCTATGCATTATCCCATAGCTACTTGCACATTTACGTTAATGCCGATTCAACACCACTCGCACTGCAGTATTAAGAAACTTCAAATCTTCCACCAGTCCGGATGGAATGGCAAGAAGAGCCAACCAGAACAGGGAGGGCAGCTCAACTCCAATTGGCTGCCTCATCCCATGTGACTGCGTGTGCTGGCTCAAGCTCTCACAGCTTCTGATGAGGAAGCTACAGGAGGCTGCTCTAATCTGGATGCCTGGTCGCTGCTTTTCAGCAGGTAAGCTGCGATTTTCCCCTTAACTACAGATTTACTCTGCTAGTCTGGAAGGGGTCTTTGTTTCTTGGCTTGACTTCTCTCAGGGCAAGAGTCCTACTTCTGGGGCTTGACTGTGGGCTTCAACCCAACATGGAGCTTCTTCACCACCATTGTGGCTGTGGTCACATCTTCACTTTAAACTTTCTTCAGCCCATCTTCAGGTCCGACTGCTTAAACCTTTTCATTTCTATCCATTTTATTTGTTGACTTTTCATCAGGAGAGTCCAAATGGAGAGTGGAAAGTCCACAAATAAAACAGATAGAAATGAAAAGGTGTGAGCAGTCAGACCTGAAAATGGACTGAAGAAGGTTTAAATTGAAGTTGGGACTACAGCCCATGTGGAGGAAGTTATAAAACTGTGCTCAAATTAAAAATAAATGAATAGAGCTGATCCTGCTGTTCTGCAGTTATTTAGAAGTAATTACCATGACTATGACTATATTAATGAAATAATTTTTTCATTAGACTTTAGGACACAATGTCTAAGAGTGGGTTATAACAAATTAAATTCCAGCACTGTGCATGGGAAGTTAAAAACAAAGCTAAGATTACAATAAAAATGGAATGAAATGCATATTTTGGTGAGATTGGACTGCCTTAATTAGTTAAAAGTGAAACTGAAAAACTACTGATTGACATAGGCTGGCATCGGATGTATCCCTTGTATTGCCATTAGGGCAAATGTTCAGATTTTCTGTGATTGTGAAGAACTGTAATTAGATACCTGGGAGTCTTTCAGGCCCAGTTTGGCTGCCAATTTCTTTCTGTCTGGCTTGCTGATATATTTCTGCTTCTGAAACATCTTCTCCAGAGCTTTACGCTGCACGTCTGAGAAGACTGCTCTTCGAAGCATCCCTCTGCGTGGTTTCCCTCGAGCAGCCAGAGGCCAGGAGAAAGTGCCAGGAATGGGCACCACAGAAGATGCTGTGAGAAAAGAGAAGAATAAGCACTGAATCAGAAAAAAAGGGCAAAAAGTATTTTTTTTTTCACCCAGAGGGTCATTGGTCTATGGAATTTAGTCTCAGTAGAGGTGGTAACAGCAACCAGCCTAGAAAACTTTTAAAAAGAATTAGATAAATGTGTTGAGGACACAATGGCACTAGAATGGATGCCTAGGCATCACCTCCCTGGTAAGAGAGACAGGCAGGAGTCTTCTAAAGACCATTTGTAGGGATTAGAGAGCAGGCAAAGTTTTGCCTTTGTCTTCTGCTTCAGATGCCAAGAAGCAATTGATGGGATACAGGGTGAAGCAGGACACTGTGGGCCCATCCATCCGGGCTCCTCTTATGTTATGTTCTTATGTTTAAAAGATGGTGTCCTTATACCACTGAATAGCAAATCTCCCTCTGATTTGCATGCCTATAGATTTTGCTACTGGCTCTCATGTTCTTTTTTTTTTTTCTTGCTAGCTCTTTCCTTTTTATCTTTCTGTATACTTATCTAACTCAAGCAGATCTGCACCTATAAACTTAAATTCATGAAAGGAAGTTTACGCTTAACTTCACCATTCTTTTCAGTCAATGGTAACTGGATTTGATCAGATACATCCAGTGAATATATCCAGCCTGTTTTGTTGCCAAATTCAAAGACATGAAGCTTGAAAAGAAAGAGCCAAGGAAGATAACAGTGTATTTTTTCCACCCCCAAAATCTCCGTTGTTCAATCGTATAGTTTTTCAGATTTTCCTCCTCTTCTCTCACAGCATTCAGTGTATTATATACTCCAGATTAAAATGAGACTTTTTTGACCGGAACAAAAACATTCTCCATAGATGCAAGTTTTGGTCAATCAGTATTCATCTTTTTTATATGAATCTTTCCTCATCCCCTCCTTCATCCTTACAAAACTTGCAGAATTCACTCTGAAGACACGAAAAGCAACAGCTAATTAGCACATTGACTGGTTCCCAATGGGATTGGTATGATAAAAAGGGCAGAGTTTCGCCTTTAAGCGGAAAGAAAAACTCCGAAAGAGAAACAGAGATTCTAATGAAGCGTGAATGGTAATTGTGTAGTAATGAACTAACAGAAAAAGACTGAGGACAAGCAGCTAAAGCCATATATTATTGGAACAAAAGAGATTTACACTTTCAAACTAAACACAACTGCATGCCAAGCCCCTTGGGAAGAATACTGATGACATAGCCTTCTCTTTGCCCAAATCATTTTCATTAAATGGACATGAAAAGCTATATATAAGGCTCAAGTTGTTTTTGTTCGGCCATTCAAATGCTAGAGAAAGGAAGCAAATTCCATTATCAGGAGAATGAATGGAGGAGCTCTTGGCTTTTGGAACAAAGTGCATTAGCACCTTGTCAGTTGAGTGATATTTTGCAAAGTTGTTCTTAATTGCAGTTTTTCTCAGTTTTGAAATGGAGATCTAAAGTTAATTCGATTACACACTCCTGATTTATTATTTTAGGCATATTCTTTTTAAAAAGTTTGATCAACTGAGTAAGATACCAAATACAAAGTTTTGTGAAAGCTCCTGCCTCTGTGTCAGTGCATGCACCTCTGTGAGTCTGTCCGTGTGTCTGTGCGTGTTTCTGTGAGAAAGAGAGAGGTGAGTAGATAATACTAAAAATGCAAACTGGCAGAACAATACGCTTTATTAAGAACATGTTAAATGCTTTTTATAAAGCATAATGAGGATTACTCAGGAGGGGGGATTCTACTCATCTCATTTGCAAGAACACACCAGATCTGCACCTGCTTAGCTACAACAATGGTAATGCATCAGGTGCTGCTACATTTAGGTTGGTTAGTTTATGTTGTCTTTTAATACTCTTTCAAGACAAAGAAATGGTTTTGCTGATCAAGCAGCATGAGAAGGCAGGAAAATTGGCAGATTCCCCACAGTGGTCAAAAATTATCCTTAGAACACTTGTACCCAGATACTGCGACATTATAGATCCACCTGTTCCTAATTCCACTTGTAATGGATGTTGTAATGTTGTAAAAATGAAAGATTTGAAATGTGGGGGGGGGGAAATAGCTCTGGCCACACTGGTATCCCTAAACACGTGAGCACTCCATGTGGTCTTGTGAAAATGTTGGCAGAGCGAATGACCCTTAATGGGAAATTAGCCCATGGCTGGTAAATGTCTATCAGCAGCACCGGCAAGTCAGCGACGGGTCTGTGTGTGGCTGCCTGGAGGGAGCTGACCAAATTGGTCATGGTGCTGAAACTTTTGTTGATGATCAGGGAAAGAGTTCTGTGACTCTGTGGGAAAACCACTGCCCTGAAGCAAGGGCCGGCAGCATCTCTGTGGGGCATGAACCCCCTCACTCTTGGACCATGACAATTTCAGCTAATTTGTAGAGCAGGGGAGGGGGGGAATGGGGAACAAAAATGTCAAACAGTCACTACTTGTGCTAAATAGGGCATCAAATTGGCGCAACTGATTCTTGAATGGTGTACCGATCCAACCTCTGAACTGGAGGACGAGCATCATTTACCTCCACCCCCATCTTCCATTCCCTCCAGGAAAATGGCTGCAACGATTCACAAAAGTAACAATAGGTGAAAGAAAGATGAGTGGCTCAGACGCAGTGACCACAGAATGTATGGGCATGATGAATGGGGGAGAGGAGGCGTCACAGACCTACCTGGAAAATAAGAAGACCTAATAAAAGGCTGGAACGATCCTTCAAAGTATGGGAAGGAAAAGGACTTGGGAGGGATGTTCTGGATCAGCGCATGGGATGTTTCTGGAGGAAAAAGAAAGTAGATTAAAAGAGATCGATCTTGGAGTGCCTGAAACGTGAAGAAGAAAGGTTTGAAGATCAATGATTACTGCTTATATGTGGCAATCAAAAGTCCTAAGTTTAATTCCTGGCATCCTCAGGTGCTGAAACGATTCACTGGAAAGCAGCTGACATATTGAACTACGCTCATTAACTGCTCCAGCAACTGAACGAAACATTCTGACACTTTGCCAGGGGGGCGGTTCTAAAGAAGTACAGTAGATATCAGACCTGCAAGAAACGTATGTACCTTTTCTTGTCAAATATAATGATCCTTTTTATGCAAGACTGAAGTCCACCACACCCAATGGGTGATGTGATTCTGTGTGCTACAAGCTCCACCTGCTTTCTCTTTTGAATTTAGCACGAGGATGGCTCTGCCTATCAAAGAAACTTGCTTACAGTCCCACCTATCCCTTCTTCCCATCCGTGATGAGCCTTGCAGCAATCTGCTAGGATGGCTTTTCTTTCCCAAACAACCCCAGAAAAAGTCTCACCCAAATATACCCTTCCTCTCTCTCAGACGACATCACAGTCCTGCCAGAGAGCAGAGCTCAGGCTCACCTGTTCTAGGCGTGGAGGACAGGATCGCGTTAACGCCAAACTTCAGGAAAGTGGCCTCGTTACTAGAAGAGACGGAGGTCTGTGCAGAGCAGCCCATTCTGAGGCTTGAAGAGTTGGAGGTGACCAGCTCAGAAGACGTTGCCGTGTCAGTCCTTGAAGTGCTGACCCCAGAAATGGGAGGAGACATGCTGGGTGAAGAGGGGCCACTTCGGGGCAGGTAACTGGCAGGCCTACTGATCCTGATGAGGTCTTCCACCAAGAAACTGGAATGGCTGGAAAAGGCAGATTGCAGCGATTGAGGCAAGGTGAGAGTCGGGGTTGGACGCAGGAGACTTGGGTACATCGCTGGAGGAGCGATCAGGCTTGGGAACATCATGGCATGAGAGATACAAAGAGAGAAAACGTCGATACCGTGGCAAGAGTCCAAGGACAAAACTCAGCTTGGAACTGTGGGAGTCTTTTTAAAACCAAGACTAAGAACTGTGTTATACCTCTGCTCCTGCTTTCCCCCCCCCCCCTTCTCAACTCCTCCGGTCTGCCTCCTTCTCTAGAGATCAGCCTAAGTCTGGCACGGTTCTCCTTGCCCTTCCTCTTGTCTGATGGGTTTTATAGTGGTCAGCGTCTCTAGAGCGCTTTCAAAAGTGACAGCTTCAACAATGGGGTTCTCCACTTGAGTTTCATTCATCTCCAGCTCCAGGCTTCCTGATTGGTCCGGGGGGCAATATATGATTGGATTAGACTCCATAAGCAAGCTATGCATAATAGCACCATGACAAAGAATGGGCAGTCATCAATTTTTGCATACTGACGGCCTCTTTGGGGAGACACCGTCCCAAAAGCGATCAGTGAGGTTGGGTACAGAAGCAGAGCGCGGCACTCATGCAGGATAATTAAATGCCTTTTAAAAATGTTACTTTACAAAGTTTCCAATGACATCTTGCCTACTATGGGGAAGAAAGGGGGGAAAGTCTTTCAAGAAAAGCATTAAATTTATTCGCTTTCTTTTTTTCCACCGGCTCCCTCCAGCTCTGATAACGTTAAGCAAATAAACCAATAAATATTCATATCAAACGTACCATGGCACTTTCTGAAGAATAGAAAATATGAATGAGGGGACATGAAATTAAATCTTCGCTACAGATTAAAAGAGTTTTTGATATGGAGCCCCTTGTCACGGTGGCTGTTCCTCTGTTTTGGCTTAAGCTTCCTCTTCTTTTTTCTTCCAGCTTTCTGAATTTTACCCTCTGTTTTAATTCTCTTTCTCAGTTGCTAAGTTGGATCAGTGTCTGCAACAGGGAACAAATTTTGTCTGTTTTCTTGTCTGTTTTGAACAAAATGCTTTTTGAAATGGTACAAAACTCCATTTCCATCTTTGTCATTTCCATCTATGTTTTAGAGATGTTGGGATAAAGCTGGAAAGCATGAAATATAGGGAAAGAAAGATGATGAACAACTTTCTAGTACCCAAACTCTATTACTACTAAAGTAGCAGAAAACAACACATTACCAAGTATAGTACGGACCTATAAGGCATTTAATTCCCCCTTCCCAACTTGCCCGAGATAAAGTACAGGAGAAGAGAATGGCTGAAGAAGTGTTTTAGCTCGCTTGTGTTTCAGTCCTAAATTTATTACATGAGAATAAGCACCATTTGCTCATCAAATATAAGTACATTAATATTTCCACTGCCAAGAAAATCCCATCAGTTGGTTTCATATGGGTTCAGTTGGGTTACAGTTCTGCCATGTGGACGTGGGCGCTGCTCTCAGCGGAGTCCTATTTCCCGAGAGGACCACCAGGCCCACTCAAGACCCACCAGTCCTGCAATCCTGTTAGGTCCTTCTCCCACGGAGACCTTTGCTTCCGAGTAAAACACCCTCAGAAACGCGGCAGAGCACTCGCTCATCCGAAAGGATCCCTTTGATATTTCGGTTCCTGGTCTTTGGAGTGCGGCCCTTGAAAACGTCTTATTCATCCTGGCGGTTCAAAGAGAAAACTTAGCAAAACAGGAGACTGAGCCAGATAGATGGAAGATCTGGCCCCACTCGAGAAAGGGAGAGGAGCAGAAGGAAGGAAGGAAGGAAGGAAGGAAGGAAGGAAGGAAGGAAGGAAGGAAGGAAGAAAGAAAGAAAGAAAGAAAATATAACATGTAGTTGTTGCAAAGGAGTCTACAAAGTCTGCTGGAGGGGGGAGACACTTTCTGTTGCAGAATCTAACAGATGTGTTAAAACGTCGTATGCCTTAAGCCACCCTATTCAGCCCTTCGGGGGCTAAACCTCAAGTCACCATAAGCGTGCAGCCCAAGGCAGGCAACCGTGATCCTATTAAGCATGAACTAACTGTCACCTTCAGCTGTTTCAACCCCCACCCCCCTTTAAAAACAAAACAAAACTTCGGGACACAAAGCTTTCTCTCTTCCAAAAATCTTATTAACCAGCTTTACTTCTTTCGATGCCCCCCCCCCTCCTTTTGGGTCCGGCTTGCCTCTTTTTGTGCTCATGATCTCCATGTCCATGCTTTAACCATTCAAAGGGGCTGGGGTGTGAGACAGAGAAAAGAGAGAAAGTGCATCTGCGATTTATATCACATTAGTGAAGAAAGAACGTCTGTTCAACTTCTTCCTCGATTCAAATCAAAAAGTTATTTGAGAGAAAGGGCAGGGAAGGAAGCCCTTGCTGAATTCTCCTCACCTCCGCTTTCTCCTTACCCACAAACCGGGAAGAAAAATAATCTCTGATTTCATTAGAAACTGGTGCTTTCTAAACGTCTTGTTTTTATTTTGGAACTCTCTCTAGGAAGAACTTGAGATCCAGAGAACTTCAAGCCTGTGGTCACACTTAAGGTTCAATTCAGCTTAACTCCACCTTCTGAGCGAGAGAACACCTCAGGAAAGTGACCAGTAATTTTTGTTCCACGTTACCTGTTCCAAAGGTGAATTTTCTGATTTATTTGACACTGAGAGAAAACAGCTTGACACTTTGCTGATGTATTCTCTCACTCTGAAAGTGGACTGAAGCTGGACCAAACCGTTAGTGTGACCATGGCCCAAGGGTGTTTCTTACACATGATTAAGAGTTTGGTCTGAATGTAATTCTCCCTGTCCGACATCAGATGTTTGATCAGCCCAAGACTTAACTCATAATTTGGGAGGGATTGTAAGGAGAGCCACCAGGAAGGGTACTGTACATGTGACTAGATAATTTTAGCTCAGTCTTCAAAATGGCAGGATTTTAGGGGGGATTCTATGCTCTGGTTCTAAAAGAACAGATGTGGGAGGCGGTGGTGGGATTCAGAGGTAAATCCTATAGAATTTGCTTTTAGGTAAACAGCATTTAAGTGAAATGAGTCCCTCTGAAGCAGCATTTTGAATTTGAGCCCATTTGATCTTCTGCAAGCTCAGAATAATTAACTTTCAAAAACAAATTCCACTGAAATATGTGAGGGCAGATGCTCATGATCGCTGGAGTTAGGCAAAGGGATTTTTTGACTCATAATTAATTATATATGGATTCAAACAAGGAGCAAACTTCACATTTGCACTTGGGTACATATTTTGGCCATATTTTGGAATATGACTTATTTGTGGTCTGCTGGGGCCTTTCTGCACTTTCCTTCCCATCCATGGGACATGAAAAGTGCACCCCCACTAGTGTGTGCTAGCATTCACACTTGTGAACATTACCGCACACGACACCAACTCTCCACGCTGCCGGAAACTCACCTGTGTCCAGTCAAATGCCTGGTACTGCCATCTTCTTTGCGCCCATTGGAGCAACTGCGCATGTGCCAGCACTGTAACAACAGTGAAACAATGCACACATGCATGCACAGTCATGTCTGGGGTCACCTGATGTGCCAGTACATTTGCCTAGTATGTCAGCTGATACCCAGTGCCCATAAGAGGTTCCACAGCTGGCTGGCAAAAGTAATCTTTGGGTCAGCTTTGGGATTTGTGTGGTGCAAGATTTTGTGCACCACCACTAGTAGATGCTGGGGTAGCTTCTGGGAAGGTGGGAGACGTTTCTGAGTTGAAAATGCCTCCGGCAAGTGCAGATGCTCCTTACCAGAAGCTACCCCAACATGTACTAACTAAGAGGTCAAGTGCAAATTAGCCTCTGCATGAGCATGTGGAGGGCAGGCCCCTATTCTGGTATATATTCCATAATAAAGCCAAGGGTGAACAGGCCCTGTTTTCTTCTCACTCAGAAGTCCACCTTTGAGTTAGATAAAAAGGATAGAAAATAATTAGTCACTTTGCTGATGTATTTTCTTACTCTCTAAATGGACCGAAACTAGCTTCAGACTTACTGGTAGGTGTCAGCACTGCTTTTGATCAGAAAAAAAAATGGGGCTGTAATGGTACTATATTCACCCTGTCTGGATGGCATCTCAGTTGGGCTTGGAGCAACTGTGAAGCCTTGTGCTTCATGAACTAGGAATTTTTAGGCTGCCTTTCTGTGCTTGTTTTTTTCTTACATGCAGCAAAAATTGCATATAAATTATTTCAGAAAGCTTGCTAAACATTTTGGTTGAGAAGGATGTGCAAAATAAGGTCTGGTAGAAGTAAACAACTTCAGGGCTGCATACACACACAGAAAAAAGTGCCCCAAAGTCGCTTAAGGGTAGTAGTGTCCACATGCTTGTGCCTTAGTCCACATTAAAGGCCAGAAGATGTACTCCAAAATGATTTATCTGCTGTTTAATGTGGATCACAGATGGGATGGGAACATTAGCATTCACATGTCACCCCCTCTAACTTGCTTTTGAGCTGCTATTTAAAATGTGTATGGGTGCAGCATCGCAGGTTGCTTGAATTAGGTTGATCCAGATTCAAGGGCTGACACTTGGATCTGCAGATGTGGCTGGAGTCTAGCTTCTACCATTTGTGATTAGAAGCCAGTAGGAGCTGGGTGCCAAAATTATGAACAGAGCTACAGGTTTTGCTTACAAGAAAAAAAGGAAGAAGGTCCAGGCAGCTCCAAGGGTCAACGGTAATAAATGAGAAGCAGAAGTCACTGCCACAAAAGTCCCCCTTTCTATCAGCTTTATACCCACGGAATATTCAGGATACTCATGATGAGGAGGAAGATAGCATCGCTTCTGTTTGACAGAAAACCTGAATTAACAAAATGTATCTAAGAGGTTAACATGTGAAGAATTATTAGGTTTCATGTATTTATTTACTTATTTAAAGCATTTAAATGCTGATTCCTATAAAACTTATCAGAGGTGGAAATGTTTCCTTTAAGGGAAACTAAATCACCTGCAGGGATGTTTGATTTTTCCGCCACTGAAGGGAAGAGAGATCTTGGACATTTAGCTAAGAAGGAAAAGGTGGCATCTCCTCTCTAACAGCAAGCAAGCGGACTGAACCTGGGACCTTCCTCGTGCTCTGCCACAGCCAGTTACAAGATTTTTGAAATTTTATCTTTTATTTTTCCCTTTACCTATAGCAAACTAAAGTGGCTCAAACACAGCTTAGAAACAGGAGTGTGTGGCACTCAGAACATCACACCCGTAAACCATCTCTAAGCTGCCTCCGGGGTGCTTTTTTAAGAAAAAGGTGTGTGAACAAGCCTCAGAACAATATAAGGAACATCTTTTTACTTTGTCCAGCCACCTGATGTAATCTCTCAAGATGTGAACTGAAGGCCTGAAAATCACTGAGTAATTTGAAGTGCTTCCAGAAGAGAGTGTATTTAGCTGTGGGACTGTTTCAGCGTAGCATAACATGCCCACACAGCTTCTGACAAGTCACTGGGTTTTTTAGTTATTATCAAAGAAAAAGCATCAATTTAGTACTTCTCCAGTACTGGCTGAAACTCTGCATGTTTAAAAAGCAGCTCAAAGGGGCACTTGACTCAACAAGTGGATTCATATTTTTTTTTATCTTCATGGTTGTAACTCACCCCAAGACCTTTGTGTATAGGATACAATTAAAAAACCCATTTTTAATCCACATTAAAGCTCAAATATGCACTTCTGGTCTTTAATGTAGATTAGAGGTGCTAGTATTTGGATGGATATGTTCCAGATTCACTTATTTTAAAGTAAGAAGTGTATCTTCTTTACACTGTGGAAAATATTTTGGACCAGCTATTGAGGACAGAAATGAATGAAACTTCATTCCGGTCAATCGATATGCTTTTTAAAATATTCAGACTAATGTTGCATTTCAGAAAAACATCAAGGTGCTCATTAGCCTGACAGCACCGTGGCCAGCGCTGTCTTTGCACATTTTAGTGACACTCTTATCCACTTCAGTTCCCACCACACATGCACAGCTGTCTGTTTCTGCCTCCATGCAGACTGTCCTGAATTGAAATAAACCCTGACACCGGCACCGGGTTTCCCAGCAATAGTTTGGGGTGCATACAGTGGAGTTTTATGATGGGGCTGCCACATAGCAAGACCATACTGGTGCTAGATTTCCCTGTCTGGACTGAGCCACAGCTTATTAGCTACTGGCACCCATATACAGCATCTGTTTATGGTTAACTCCCTTCCGGAGCCTACCAAACAAGACTAACAGCAGTGGCGTTCCTATGCAAAGTCTAACAAGGGTGCATTAGAAATTCTAGCCTACAACTCCCATAAATCTTATCTAAAAAGGCTTCTACGACCAATAAAAGGGAGTCCACATGAAAAATAGTTCTGAAGGTGCGTGCGCGAGAGCCAACTGCCTTCTGGCATGTGAGTCTCTCTGGCCCCCAGACGCCTTTTCTTGCTAGAAAGACGATCTGTGGATACACTAGGAATGAGCAACTGACTTCCTTGTAACAAAGGGCAAGCTCGGGCTTCCGCTCAGGCATTTTTCTTCCTGCTCTAAAGAAGCGGTGGCAACGGCACCCCAGCCCCTTCCAGGAGATGTGGGGCCGAGGCGGATGTCCCCCCCCCAGCTGGGTTGCACCTTCGCTTTTGGGTCAGGTGCATGTGGGTATCTCTGCACCGAGTTGAAAAGCGACCCTGGAATGCCAGCCAGCCAAGCACATGACTGTGTGCAAGGGAAGGGCCAACTGCATAGCCCGCAAGAAACCCAGAAATCGGACGCGAAGGATCTTGTTTCCCAGGGATGTCTTGGAGAGGTCTGTTCACGGGCGCTCAGGATTTCAAGGAAAGCCATTCCTCTCCTAAAACCTGTGACGAATGCCTTTTGACCTGCTGTGATCGCTTCATTTTATCTTTTGAGTACTTTCTGCCATCCATCTGAATGTCCTCATCTTCATGTTGTGTTTAATGACAGTCCTTCGGTTGCCTTTGCGACCATACCCCGGCTTAGAAAGACCTACGAGAGGGACTGGAGTCCAGTTAATCCACATCTTGAAGGCCTGGTTGTTAAAAGTGTGTCCCGGGAGCTGAAAAGTCTGAAAGCAGTAGAAAGCAAAAAATGCAGCTCGAGATTAGATGCCTACTGGGAAAACCACATGCACGGCAGAGCTGGTCTAAGTGAGGCTGCTGCATGTGCTGCCACTTTAGTGGACTTAAGTCTCTTTGGCAAAGTTTTGTGTAATCCAACATAGGAAACAGCCCACGGGACCCTTCCCTTTGTGTGAAAGCTTCCTGCTATCAAGATCAAAGCTGGGATTCCCTTGCTTCAGTTTTGATGGTGGGGAGGAGGCTTTCCTCGCCTTTCCCTACTTGACCCACTAGTCACTGTGGTAGGCGCACCTAGATGGAGCGGCTGTGCTTGGAGGAGTTGATTCCTACCCAGAACGAGAAGCAATGTGCAGATTTCCCCGAGATCAAACCCTTGGATACATGGTAGACAGGGCAGTAGCTTGGTGCAGATAGGAGGGTGCACGCACACCTTCTTAGTAGCATCAAAACAGGCAAAATAATTTCATTTTCCACATATGCATAGTTAAAGTTTGGGGCTCTCTGCCAGAAGGAACGGTGTTGACCATCAGCTTGGATGGCTTCAAAAGAGGTCTGGGCGCATTCATCATGGTTTAATAGCTCTAGGAGGCAGTAGACTTCTAGAGGCTAGCTGCAAAGAGCTTTGAGTTTTTCAAGGTCTGTATTTGTGCTGTACTTGTTGGCTTCTGTATGCAACTGGTTGTCAATAGGCTGCTGGGCTAGGTGGGCCCAGCACAAGTTCACCATGTTCTGATCCGTCATGATTAGGGGAGATAAAAAGGAAGCCCCCAAATGGAAGCACTTTCTCCCCACTAAAGGTTTTGTAGGAATGGGTAATAGCCTCAGCTGTAACAGGCAGGAAGGCTGTTGCTTGTAGGGCCACAATTAAATGAGTCACTTGCATCCTCAGCATTGTTGGAGACCCAGTAATACAGCCCTATAATTCTGGAATTAGTTTTTTTAAACCAATTAAAAAGAAATTACAATTACATCAATAATACATCAATAATACGTATTTAGAGAAACTTACTGTACAGAACACCTCTAGAAAGGCCTGGTATTTCAAAGCATGGGCTCTAGCTTATAACCAATGCTTATCAGGGTAGAAGAGACAAATGGCTGGACAATCAACACAAAGATCTTTATATACTACTTAAGGAGGACAAATGGGGGCAATAAATAAATACAGGAGAAGCTTCTGAAAATGGTTGGAAGTCAATAATGTATAATATCAATTTGTTACTTAGCTAAGAGTTTCCTTGTGGGAACACAAAGATGAATAGTTATATATATATATTATGTACATGTATACTTGTATTAGTAATAAAATATCTCTTTGTATTACATGGCAGACATTGATAATCATTATTCAATATTCTGTAGCACCATATCTACCCACAAGACAAGAACTAGCCTTTTGGCTTCAAGACACCTTATTTAACATCAGCATCATTAGCCATAACTTGGTTTAATTGTAGTCATTAGCCTATTTGGGAAGTTGTAGTTGAGATACATGCTTAATAATATGTGTATTGTAGGATTTTTTTCGTGCTTAAAAAAAAGTAATCTATGGCCGCATACACATGCAAGCCATTTGGGTCTGACTGGACATGCATTCATGTAGGACTGAGATTGAATCATATCTGTCCCAATGCCATTCCCGGTAATGTGGGCTGGGTGCAGATTCAGGTGGCCCCATCCATACTGTGGGGAGAGGTGCCATCTACTCTCCACCCTGTCTCCCCTCATTGGAAGCCGGATTGACATCACCTCACCCCTGTGCTGCCCGCTGCAAATGCCGCATCCCCCCCTTTAACGGGACCAAATGAACAACAACATTGGTCAGGGCACACAGCAGCAGCGGCAACTAAAGCCCCTTTGCTTTAAACATTCTGCTTTCCTCCCTTTCCCTTTCTAAAGTCAGAACTCCAAAGCACTAGAATTGCGCAAAATTGCAACATTGTTATTCCAACCATCAAGGTGTGAAGTGGTTCCATCACTACAGTGTAGCGATCCCTGTTAAGTGGATTTTTACACTGAAATCACTGTCTTTGGAAGCAAGCTATTGGGAGAGGGAAACCCTAAACATGGATTCTCATCTCTTAAAACGGTGCTGTCCACACAGTAAAAAATGAAACACGTTTCAAGCACAGGATCTGGAGTGAGACTTGTTGAAATTAGGACTGAGATTCACCATGCTTTGGGGTGGTTTAACATGGGGAAAGGGTGTTAAGCCAAACTGCCGGGCGGACTCCGAGGACTGAAAACGTTTTGAATTTGAGATAAGGTTGCTGTGAAGACACGGCCAGTGTTTACATACACTGTCTGGATGGAGCTGCCATGATTGCTTTATGTAGTGTGCATGCATGGAAGCTGAACCAGGTGTTCAATGCTTGTGCGGAGGCAACGACAAGCACATCTGGGCATTTTGAACCACCAGATGCATGTGTATCTTAAAACACACACATAATAGTGGAGGGTTAATATTCTGTGTTATCCCTTGCTAGCAGGTGATTTGGCTAGCATCTGAAGAGGGCTGGTCTCACATTTCCTTGCAATTGAAGCACCTACCTTTTTGTATTAGATACGCAGGTGTCATCCAGAGATAGAAGGTTCCTTGAAGACTTCTGTGAAAAGCAGTAGCAACACTTTCTGCTTAAGTAAAAGTTGGAAGTGATGCGACAACAAATGCTACCCTGTGCGGATGGTAACTGTGCCCATATTATTATGTTATAGAGAAAAAACTCATTTTCATCTTCTCCCTGTATGAAGAAATAATTATGTGGCAAGTTGCTAACTATTGTTGCTGATCAAGGGCCTCCATTTGGCTGCCTTTCACTGGCTGTGTTATTTTTGAGCAATGGCACAACTTCATTCATCTTGTGGATGAAAACGTATATGAGCTTTGCACTCAAGTTTGAGATAGCAAGCAGTAGACGCCTAAATTTTAATCCAGCTTCAGTCTACTTTCACAGCGAAGGCCCCTTCAGATGGGAGATACAGAGTGTACTTATGTCTAGGCTATGGTGGGATTGCCACACATATCTGTGGCAACCCCACCGTAGCCTTGCTGTATCAGGGTGAAAACCTGCTATAGCCTATTTAGAGAACACCTGACTCTGATAATAGGTTTTTCTGAAATAACAGCATAGCATATTTTCTGGGTGGAGTTGCTATCCTGCCTGTGGCTACCATGCACATGCAGCATCTAAAAAGGACTGCCACACAGGTGTAGTGGTGGCACTTGTGCCTTTCCAGGGATTTCGTGTTGAAATACCTGGGTGTGCAAACAAACAAACCCTGGTTGGGTGTGTCAGTACATCATGCACAGACAGCACCAGCCCTTCCCTGTCTGAATAATAAGCAATTAATCAGGAGGGACGTTTGTTTGGAATATTGCTTGTTAGCATGATATTCAGGCAGTGTCTGGAGCCGGCCTGAGGTCATGCATTGGTAAAATAACAAGCTATTTGCTTTTGGTCAGTTTGGTCTTGTGGTTAGAGTGCCAGACGCATCTCAGGTGCGTCCCCATGCAGGTTTGGTCTGATACCGAAATCAGGTTGGGCATGGGGTGTCCCCATGCATTTTAGATTTGGTTCGATTTCCGCGGACCAAATCACCCAAACTTGTGCCAAACCAGTACCAAATTTTGGTAACCGGAAAAACAAGTCTGGTCACGGTTTGGGCGATTTGGTTTTCCTGTCAGCCGAAATCGGAGCAGGGGGTGTGGAGGCTTGAGATTTCTCCCTTTTCCAGGGAGGCAACCTTATTGCACCCCTGAAAAAGGGAGAAAACACAAGCCCCTCCACCTCCTTACTGAGTAAGCAAGCCTCTCCTGGGATTGTGAACCCCCTGTTCACGATCTGGGAGAGGCTTGCTTATTCCCTTTCCCTGGGAAAGGGAGTAAGCAAGCCTTTCTTACTCTATTCCCCTGGGAAAGGGAGTAAGCAAGCCTCTCCTAGGACCATGAAACCCCTGTTCACGATCCCAGGAGAGGCTTGCTTACTCCCTTTCCCTGGGAAAGTGAGTAAGGAAGCCTGTCAGCCAATTGACAGGCTTGCTTTTACTCCCCTTTCGAGGCAAGCAAGCAGCTTGCCTGGGAAAGAGAGTAAAATCATGATCTGCCCCCAGCCCACCTCCAGCTTGTGTTACCGGGAATGGCATGAGGACAGCCAAATTCAATCTTGGTCCCATACCCGGTCCCATGTGAGCCCAATAGGCGCCCAAACGGCGCCAAACCAGTTGCGTGGGGATGCAGCCACAGTTACTGGGTTTGAATTTGCGCTCCTCCATGAAGCCAGTTGGGTGACCTTGGGCTAATCACAGCTTTCATTCTGAGCTTTTATAGCCCCACCTACCTCACAGGATGTCTCTTGTGGGGAGGAGAATAGGAAGCTTTGTCAGCCGCTTTGAATTCCCTTAAATGGGCAAGAATAGCGGGGTATAAAAGCCAACTTGTCTTTTTACCTAACTCAGAAAATCCAGCTTTGGGTTACATAAAGTGGGAACAAAATGATGAGTCACTTTGGTTGTGATCACTCTTGAGGTTTAATCCAGCTTCATTCCACTTTCAGAGTGAGAGAACACATCAGCAAAGTGACAAGTTGTTTTCTTTCAGTGTTAAATAACTCAGAAACTTCACCTTTAGGATAGATAATATGGGAAGAAAATTACTGGTCACTTTTCTGGTGTTCTGAAGGTGGACTGAAACTGGATTAAAAACCTTAGGTGTGACCACAACCATATTTCTGTCTGAAGTTGGACTTAAGCTGAACTAAAACTTCAGTGGGAATGCAGAATTGTATAGGTGTCTAAAGGCTTGCAGGAGTTGAAATGCAGAGGACTTTCTTGCTGATGGCAGGTTTTCCTTCACTGCATGTATCTTTTTCTTCTACATCTTGACATAGAGAGAGAGAGAGAGATCCCACATTTCTCTCTGCACAGAAGAGGTGAAGGAGGATAAAGTTTAATACCTTTCTAGACACCCTTTTTGATACTTCCTGACCTGCTGAGCATCTCAATGAAACATGCTGTATTAAGACACCTAAGGCGTTCACCTTTAGAATTCAGCAGGAGGAACCGTAACTGTTGAGTTGTTCAAAGTGTTGCTGGTCTTTTCCCCTCCTCTCGCCTCTCCCCCTTCTTTTTCCCTTGAAAATCCCTCTATTGTGCCAATCAAGCAGATGGTTTGCAGGAAATATAGCTTGGCCCCAATGACCGAAACTAATTTTAACTAGCTTTCCAAACCTGGCACGTTTGTTTTGCTCTTTCAAACCAACTCCAAAAACAGCTGGCAAGGGTGAATTAAACCCATTAAAGACACATTTATAAGAAATTATATTCACATAGGTTGTCTGAATCTGCAGCCTCAGCCCTCCGACCCTCCACGAAAGGGGGAGAGATGAGTGCATTGAAATGAAAATGGCCCACATACACTACCCTCCTTAACATCGCCTGAAAGTCTCAAAACATTTTACTAAATAGATTAACTTGACTATTGTTTTGCATCACATTTATCAGCTTCATTAAGTGAATAGCTGAACAAATATATTACGCATGCATGAAAAGCTCTTTTGGGGGCTGCCTTATTGTGTCCTCAGCCCTGACAGGTGGTTAACTGTGTGGTAGGTTTTTTTTCACCCTTTTTCTTTTTTCTCTCCCCCCCTTTTTTTTTATCTTGCTCCAAAGAAAGAAGGGATCTTGGATGAAGCAGCAGAGACTAGACTTGGCAAAGGGACCTAGAGGCAAGATCTCATGCTTCCACCCTTTCCATTCAGATGGGGTAAACCTCAATGACCATCTTCTCAAATACACAGCCAGAGGACCTGATAAGGTCAAAAGCAATTCACTGGAATTTTGTCCCAGTTTTTTGCTAGGGCAACTATATGGCTGGTTAATTTGCCTCTTCTTTTCCAATGTGTTTTTTATTTTCCCATTCTCCCTGCAGCTGGTTACTTAGTATTGTTTTTACCCACATCTGGGGTGTTTTTCTGTTGTCACTAGAAGTACCCATTAATGGGTACAAAAATGCCATTACGTACCCATTTATGGGTACTTAATGGGTACATTTAGTGACAGTGGGAAAACACCCCTGGACACAGTGGATTTTTCTTCAGCTATTTATGGTGAAGGGTGGAGTATCAATTCTTAAGTAAATAAATTACTACATAAATAAAATATGCAGTGTTCAAGTGAAGAATAAAAACTGACTAGACACTTCCCCTACAATCATTGGTCTTAATAGTAAAGCACTGGACATACTTTGACAGTCATTGGTAGCTTCTCCTCAGCCCTTAGGGACTGCCTTAATAGCCTCTGTAGACCATGGTGTCCACATGCTAGAGTGGGCTGAGGGATGTATGGTTTTCTGGAGACTGCAGAACACTTTCTGGCCTGGTCCTGGGTGCAAAAATAGCACCAAGGAGTAAACTAAGAAACTAAAGTGGCAGTCTGGGTGTTCCTTGTGAACCTGGGGCAACTGTGATGGTTGGAGAAGTTTGTTCCTTGAGCATTAAAATGGGTTGGAGCCACAGCAGATCTGCTGCCCACTATTCTGGTCTTGGCCCAGACTAGCAACTCATCCAATTTTGTTATTTGCTGGCACTTGAAGCTCAAGTGGAGGTCATAGCCAAGAGTGCCTATTTTCAACTACAGTCAGTTTGACAGTTGAGGCCCCTTCTGGACAGAGATGATTTGGCCACAGTTTGTCATGCTCTAGTAATTTCCAGACTGGACTACTGTAATGCACTCTACATGGGGCTACTCCTGAAGATGGTTTGGAAGCTGCAGAAGAAAGTTGCTAGACTGCTAACTAGAACAGCTGGCTGGATACACATCATGCTGGTTTTAAAAGAGCTGCACTGGCTGCCAGTTTGCTGCTGAGCCAAATCCAAGGTTTACAATGCCCTAAATGACTTGAGTCCCAAATATCTAAAGGAATGCCTTCTTCCATATCAATCTGCCATAAGAACATAAGAGAAGCCCTGCTGGATCAGGCCACAGACCATCTAGTCCGTCCAGCATCCTGTCTCACACAGTGGCCCACCAAGTGCCCATGGGCATCTCAAGCAGAGTCAAGGGCAAACCTTCTTATGTTCTGAAGATCTGTATGAGAGGCCCTCCTGGTTGTACCACCATCCTCAGTAGCAAAAGGGGTGGGCATCCAGGATAGGACATTCTTAGTGAGGGCTCCCAGATTATGGAATAGTCTCCCCACTGAGGTACTTCAGGCACTTTCACTTTACACGTTTAGGAGGGCTGTGAAGAAACGTCTTTGCCCTGGCCTCGGGGTAAATAAGGAAACAGCTTTTCCTGCTCACTTTCAGACACCATTTTTTTAGTATGTTTATTTTTATATTTGGATTTCAATGTTGTACCCTGCTCTGATAAAATGCAAACAAACAAACAAAAACTATGCAGTTTTGTCCAATTTGGGGCCCTCTAAGGCTGCTTCCAGATGCCTCTTTTTTAGCCTGGTATATAGCAATATTTCAAACTATGCTACCTCCAGAATAATTGCTTATTGCCCAGACAGCCTGGCAACTGTGCAGGGCAACCATGTATGACATGTACATTCGGTGACGTGAAATACTCAGAAGAACATGATCTCCACCCTATATGCATGCACGGCCACAATTTTTGGCTAGGTTTGGCCTTGCATATGTGCAGTGGGTAGTTCCACGATGGTGGTTCATGTGACATGGCATTTAATCAAGATCAGTGCTCTTGATGCATCTGTAACACATGGGTTGGGAGTGGATTTTCCTTCAATAACATTAGTGCAGGATATCATCCCAATATCTTGGGGCTATATTGAGATTGTCACAGACACATCTGGCAATCCCAGCATAGCTCCAAGATAATCCCAGGCTTTACACCTCGTCTGGAGGCAGCCTACATTTTGGTTATAGCTCAAATCCATCCTACTCAATAGGCAAGGACCTTAGAGTTGCATTTGAATGCAGCCAGAGGGACTACATGAACCAGATGGCTTGGAATGCAGAAGAGTACCCTGTAATGCCTCTGCCCTCTGCTGCCATTCAGGACAATCTGCTTTTGCTCAGTCATGTGATCTTATGAACTCCTGTCTGTATTGCTCTGTAATATAAATTAACAGTAATATACATTTTTTTACATTTATCTTTAGGTCACTTAGTGAGCCAGTTTGGTCTAGGGAGCCGGACTCTTATCCGGGAAAACCAGGATTGATGAAGCCAGCTGGGTGACCATGGGCTAGTCACAGCTCTCGTCTGAGCTCTCACAGCCTTACCTACCTACCTCACAGGGTGTTCTGTTGTGTGGAGAAGAACAGAAAGCCGCTTTGTCAGCCGCTTTGAGTCCCCTTAAATGGGTGAGAAAAGCGGGGTAAAAAAGACAACTCTTCTTCTTTCCTCTTTACTTGGCTGCTTCTCATCCTTTGCTACTATCAGCCTTTCTTGCCCTCAGCTTAAATATTTGAGGCACCTAAGACCTTGTTCTTAATTTGCACTTGTGGTGACCATAAATTTTATACATACACATATATTTATCTTTTATTTTCATGAGATCTTTGGTTGTTCCTATTCCGCTGTCCTTGTTCAGTTTTTTTTTCCTGTTCTAAGCCCATAATTGTGTAATAGAGCTTTGCACTTTGCATCCTTCATCCTTTAGTAGACATGCTTCAATCAGTCTGTAAGAGAGACAGACAGTGATGGAGGAATAGGTAGAAACCTGTAAACATGGCTCCAGCATGTGCTGGATTTTTCTTTGGCTTCGTCCAGACAGGAGGAATAATTTGCAGGGACTGTGGAGCAGCTGTCAAAGCGCAGTGCTTTACAGTGTTCTGCAACCCAATCCAAGTAAAGCCCAATGCTGCAAAGTAAAAAAAAAAAAAGTACCCATGTGAGAACTGACTGCAGAGTTTCTCTTCTTCTGCATTTTCCTGGGTGTTTGACCGAGATCTTGCAAAATTTCATGAGAGTTCACCCTCATCTGGGAAGCAGTAGGCCTCTCAGAGAGGGAGGAGCTGACCACATGGTTGGAAGAGCCCTCTCTGCTCCTTTGAAGTATTGGGAGAATGTGGGAAGCTTCCTGCAGAGCTTCTTTACTTCTCAGTAAAGGTAAATCCAGATTTTTAGTACATGTCTGGAAGCACTCTTTCTGAAGGACGTTTTCTCCAGTTTACTGCAGGTTTGCCAGCTTTGAGATGCATGGGTTAGCAGAGGTCCCATGACGATCAAAAAACATCAGTAGAACTACCATCATTTCAGCAAATTCTTGTGGCTGATTCCTGGTTGACTACATGGGCACCTCCATGCAGTTTTCGTGACAGAAATACAGAGGTGCACACAACTGGGAAGAGCCTGGAGATTGAACCAGCAACTTTCTGCTTTTCAGGCAATTTGAGTGACTTTTTTCTTGTGGGATATCTGGTTGCTGTCTGGAAGCAGTCTTTGTTTTGGAAAAAGAACCTGAAATGAAAACACAAAATCAACATCATAGAAGATATAAGGAAGGCTGGAAAACTTCATGTGGGCTTGTGTCTAATTTTTAAAGGAATATGTTTTAATTTGTGTAGCCTGGAATCCATCCATCCATCCATCCATGCCAGGGGAGGTCACACAAAAAATTAAATATATACAATAATCTAATATATACTTAAAATATAACCCTTCCTTTCTCCCTGAAAGATAAGCATCACAGACCTGGGTGAAGAGGTATGTTTTAACTAGGCACGATAAACCATATAATGTAGGTGCCTGGTGAACCTCCAGATGGAGGCTGTTCCAGAGTCTGGGACCTTCCACCCATGCCATACTCATGGGACCTAACATTAATTTCTCCATAGTTCAAAGATAAATGCATATTGCCTTCAGAACACAGTTTTTGCTACTGATTTCATGGTAATAATTCTGACATTTCATCTGATATACATGTAATATATAAGTTGGAAGTTGGTGCAACAATTTATTATTTAAATTTTTAGGCTTTTGATGTTTGGCATATGAAAAATGAAAGATGTAAACAGTGATATTCAGTCATAGGCATGCTTGTACAGATTGGTGGGTGTAATTCTAAATGTTTGGGAGTTGCCATGTTAAAGTTAGGCTAATCTGGACACTTCAGAAATCTTAACTTCAGAAACATTTAAAAATAGTAAACATGCTCCACATTTCTGGTCTACTTAGTTACCATTTCCAGTAACTTCCTAAGTACATCAAATATTCTTATTTCTGGAGGGGGCAGTTGGCCACAGCAATATAAATCAGATTCATAATAATTTGACATTATATCACCTTAATATAAGCAAGCTGTGTTATGACAGTTATTCTTATTTCCATTTCTTTTTTCATTGACCTTTCAAATTTATTATTTATTAAAATTTGTGACCTTGCTATTGTCTTGTTATTTATGTGCTCTGTTTATTTTGAATATTTCTAGTCTACCTAATTTTTGATATGCTTGAGGCATCAACAGCATTGTAATGCAATAAGTAAAAACCCAATAAAACGAACCAATTGTAAAATTTAATTAAAAATATATAGACTAAATAGTCTAATAAAATGGAACAGACCCCAGAAATTGATCCAAGAAAATGAATGAATACATGGTAATATCAATGGAGTCCACCTCAAACATGTATCTGGAGCATGACATAGGATCAAGCCACAACTATTCTAGTCCAGCGTCCTGTCTCATACAGTGGCCCACCAGTTGCTTCTGGGCATTCCCAAGCCCCCCACAAGTGGCTTTTAGAGACATCTTGCCTGTATCTTCAATGTGAGGTTATCGTGAAACTATGTATCCCTGGCCTTTGGTGATTACTACAATTACAGTAACCTGTTGTATTTCATTCAAAATGGTAGTACTGTGTTGGGTCCATTCATCAGCAGATTTGAAGGGATCTAAATATGCTTTCTATATACAATTCAAGAGGGTTCCTGTGCCAAAATAAATAATGCAAAATAATACTTTTGAGATTTTAGAATTTTGTTTTCTCTTTTTGTAGTTTCTGCACTTCATTTAAATCATATTTTAACTTAAGTCTAAGAAGCCAAGTTTCCAATTATTCCCAGTAACCAATGTAGCATGAAAAATGTTTTGATCCAATCTTTAAAGCTGGCCCGATATACTCTTTAATTAGATTAAATTCTCTGCCACAAGGCTTCCTACACAGGATCAGGCTTTTCTTACACCTGGTGGCATGTATAGTCAATCTCTTAAATGCCTATGGTTTTGGGTGGGGGTGGGAATCTTTTTCTTAAAAACAATGCAGTTGAAAGAATTTAGTGGTTGTCAACATGAGTTTAGTATAAGACTCTGGTGTAAAATGTGAATTCAGCTTATATTGACCTTTACTCATAGGTATTTATTTATTTATTTTTAAGTTTAGTAAAGTATAGAGTAAAGAAAGCAGGACTGGATCCACAACACACTCAGAAAGTTGTTTTAAATTTAAAAAGTAATTATGCATGTGTAATTTTTTGTTGTTGTTGGAGCTCAAAATATTTGGCAGCTGTGAGTGGGACGTTCTGAGCTGTAGCCATACCAAAAGAGCATTTTAAGAAAGTAAAGAAAAACCTGTTTAGTCCTTGATTTCTGCAAACAAAATAAAGCACCTTGTCGAATAGGGCCCATTGAACAGGAATTATGGGTTAAGAGAGGGGATACAGGGTGGCAGCGTGGGTGCTTGTTTATCAGGGAGGAGAATTGTCAGTTGTTAGCAAAGCCAATGAAAGGAAGGACGCCAGAGTCTGATGGCTGGGATAGCATTGATGTGAGGTAACGGAGTAATCGGATTGAAAGTTAGCCATAGTATTTATGTCAGTTCACATTTCATCAAATGAATAATATGGGGTTGCTACCTAGCCCAGGCCTTGGCCTATGGGCTCAATTATAAAGCGTCTAGGCCTCATTTGATTCAAATATAAATTAATTCTCACTGGAGAATTGGCTGATTAATCTATTTGCATAATAGTAGGGGGGGAAGCTGCACCATGGTTATTTTGCAGGGATTTGGACAAGAAAAGCTTAAATTCGTTTAAAAGAATATTGTGTGAGAAGTCACAGAAGCTGAAATACCTCTATAGGGCTCCTGAAGCCAATCTGAGAAAGAGTCTGGTGTGGTAAATTCTGTAGTTGTCTGAATTTGGTTGCTTCGAACCCCCATATATTAGTCTACTTTATGTATCCTTTGTGTCCTTTGCTTTCAACGGCCTGTACGGCATTCCCACATTCTTTCCCCTTGTTTTCATTAATCATATCTTAAGGTAGGTAAACATATTAGACCATTTAACATGAGAATGAAGTGAGACACGTTCTAATGTATCTAGGAAGGATGGATACTGAGTGGGAAGAGTGAATGCATTTCATAGTGTTTGGTATATTCCCAAACATACTATTATGCATCTTACGATTGTGGCCATTTCGACATTGGACCTTATTCCAGATTATTATATCCAGGACTAAGGAATAGGCCATCCACATACTAGTGTAGACTATGGCAGGTCCACTTTATGCTTCTTCAAAGCATCCCTCTCATATAGAGTCTGCGATGAGGTCATTCCTATATCCAAACCTCATCAGTCAACAGTCTTTTCTTATTTCCTTGTGGCATGAGATCTACAGGTAAAGATGGAGCTGTTGTCAAGATGACTGAGAAAAGCCAAGCCGAGATCATCTTGACACTTTGACCTTATGGACCAGTCATCACTAGAGTCTAACATAACCCAAGCTTTTCTAGGTTTGCTTCAGGAAGGCAGAAAGTGATTTTTTTGCTTAGCATTTTGGCTTTTCCCCTAGAGCTTTCATTTCCTAGATGGTTCTTTTGATTTGGGGAATAAAATAAACTATGTCAGTTTCACCACTGATGCAGTTCCTCTCAGGTTCTCGGATTGTACAAAACAAGAAAAGGACTTGGGTTTCTGTACTTCCATGGTGTCTTCTGGTACTATTCCATTTTTCCTTTGAACGCAAGCTCTGATGGCAGCTCTTTCTATAGAGTTAGAGTTTCCTCTCCCCAGATAGACCTTTTTGTTCTTAGAGAGGGAAACCTGATTTTTAATTTTCTTTTCTTGCATGACATGGAGTCAAGTTTGGCCTAGTCCACACTAGTATGTAGACTGCTGCCCTTTATTCTGGAATTTGTTCTGGAATAAGGGGCAGTGCCAAAGGGCCTTGGTGCTGAAACTCGCATGAAGGCCAGATTGAAATAGGACAAGATAATATGTTTTGTCTAAGTACTTCTCGAACTGTGAGGTGACAATAGGAGGTATAGCAAAGCAAAGATGGAATAGCCCCTGGCAAAGACAGCAAAATAGCCTACTATCTGATGCAGGCTGAGACCATAATAGGCACAGAAGGTAATTATAAATAAATTGTTCAGCAGCTGTGGGCTTCGGGACCTCTGAAGTAGTTGAGTGTCTATAGTTGCTGGGTCTCTGAGGAAAAGCTGGCCGCCACACCCAGTGGTGGTTACATCCCTCACAATGACCTTTCCTAATGCTTTGCCCCTAAAAAGAACATTGGACATTGGAAAGTGTCAATTCAGTGTGTAGCAGCAGCAGCAAAAAAAGGTGAATTTTATCTTTATAATGCCTTGAAAATTAGTCATAATAGGTTTTAGAGGATGTAGATAGGCTTTCAATCTGGTCAACAGTCCCTTGGCTGTTCTAAAAAGGTCAGCTGGATGGTATTATGGGGTCTGTTCTAAGCCCATGTTTTAGCAGCATTCCCACAAGCAAGCAGGACTTTTAAAGAACTTCTGTTAGGATTTGAATTGATCCCAAGGGAAGTGGAAATAAGTTGGCTGAACTTGATACAAGGTTTGCCCTGTTAATATTTAAAAGGTACATGTGAGTTTGGCCATTATGTAAGCTTGGCCATCTTCCAAGCATTTTCATATCAGGTCGTGCCTGCTTGCATACTTCGAAGATTCTAAAAAGATAAGAAAATGACAGGTAGACTGGATTTGGTTGGTTTCTCTTTTAAAGTCATTACTGTTAAGAAACTCTGGGGAGTGAAGAAGAATATGTATTCATTATTGGATAACCGAAAAAGGTCTACCGGCAGTCCAGGTGTTGTTAGTACAAAACAGGGAGGCATGTGGAAAGGCACAGACCTCTTTGTTCTGGTTTAGCAGGAGGATCTATTTCAGAGGTTCTTGTAGTGAGCTTCAGAGCAGTGGAGCTTGGAGCCTGTCCTGGAACAGGCTATCCAAGTGTGGATGACTTTGTTCCAAGGCAGCTGGGCTGCTGCACCTGGGAATCGCTCCAGTAGGATCAGTTTCAGCTAGAGTGGTCCATTCCCCTTAGGTGTAGACACATCCCTAGAGAGCATAACTTGGCTGATTTCAAAGTACTTGGTTAAAATAACCAATGGCCTCGGCCTACCCTATCAACAATTTTAAAGCTACATTTAATCTCATTCTCATCATTTACTTTATTCTATTTTTCATGATACCACCTCAATATTATCTTCTTTCAAAATATATCCTCATTGTTTTTTAAAGTTTTGCTTGGTATAAAAATAGTGTGTCCGATTCATTTAGGTGTGTGACTAGAAAGAGTTCTCTTTCACTTAGAGCTTCAAGAAGCTGAATAACTGATGTAGCTAACTAGCCATTCTACAATGGGATATGTTCAGCAATATTTATGTGAGCTTTATAGGCTAAGAGACTCTTGGGTGGCAATGAATTGTCAGTTCCTATATCAATCTGCCAAGTATGAATGGGCCTTATGTAGCCTGAACATTGAGTTCAAGAATCCGTAAAGCCAATAGAGATCATGCATGATATCGAAATGACCTTAATCTTGAGGGATATAAATTAATCCATTTTGGCGAAGAGAGCTGCTTGATTCTGCAATATTGCAGCTCAGATTTCACACAGAATATTCTGCAAACAGGAAAACAACCTCTGAAGTAAGGGTTTGTTATTGTATAATGGAAATGTTATGTTTTATGAAGCAACAAGTGTTAGACTGATTTCCAATTGATTTCCATGGGGGGGGGACACATCTATGAGTTATAAAATACTGTCCTGGTAGAGTTAACCTGCTGCAAGATATTTTGTACAATTGTCAGTTGAGGAGGAGAAAGCAACATGTTTGATGATACTGAACAGCATGTAGTGGATATAGTTTGGGTGGCTAAAGATGTCAAACACTGTATGCCAATTAGTGAACAGTTGTCTCATTGCCATAATTTCATAGTCTGTTGCTGGCTGCATGGCACCAACACTGTAGAGATTCATTCTGTCTCCTAGATTTTAACATTGTTAATTTGAAAGCTAGTTGTCATCAAACTGAAATGCAGGTTCCACTACTTTTTAGTAAATTCATATAAGGCAGTATTGTCCTTTGTAAATTAAGATGCATCAAGACAGGGCCTAAAATGTGGGATTATCCCAGGGCTGGGTTAGGATTGCCACATGTATCAATCTAGAACGGATAGAAAGAGTCAATTGCTGGATCAAAACAAGATCTCACATTTTGCTCTCACTGTCTGGGGACGGTCTTAATAGTCTGAACATAGTAATGGGCAGATAGTAACAACAGTGATCGCAGGTAGTTTTCACTATGTTTCTCACTAAGGACCAAGTTCATTTTGTAAAGATGCTCACTGAACTCACTATGTTCTTGGAAGTGGCTTGGGTTGGAATAAACATACCAGCTAAGTCATGCCTATCAGCTGTAACCTGCACAGAGGTACTTGACTATCGTTGCATATGCTATGGCAATCTCCAGGTTAAATTGCGAAAAAGTAATTTATACAGTTGTCTTCAAACACTGACTAGGTGCTACATCACATATTGTCAATGGTTAAAGGGTTTTACAAGCTATTTATTTTTTTCTGAGTATAATCCAACAAGCTTGGAAGTATCCCTTGATGGTATGTGAATAGCATGCCTCAGTGGTCCAATACACCACAGGACCTATTACTCCAGCTCAACAAGGGTGCCACCACAATGGGTCTCCTGACCCTTCAGACCTTTTGGAGGCCCTCCATGCTGACTCCAAAGCTGGCACAAGCTTCAAAGCTATTGTGGGGACTGGAAACAGGCCACCCCAATATAGACAGTTTGAGCCAGGAAACATCTGTCTTAATGGGCCTCAGTGTACTTAGTCTGGTCTATTTGGTCCAGTGTACCAAGGAAATGCCCATCGATATGGAAGAAATATTTTTCTCTCATTAACTGCACCATGTGAACTAGGAAGCTTTAACTTCAAGGCTCAAATTCTCCACCCAATAGAGATGTACATGAATGGGGTTTTTTTGACATTCAATACATAAAGAATTGAATGTTAGAAAATTTGTATTTGTTTGAACAGATTCCCTATGAATGTGGTAGGATTCTATTCAATATGAATATCTGACACGAACACATATGTATCTGATACATATCCGTACATATCCCATAACATATCTGCTCTAAAAGCGTCAAATCCACCCTGAATCCACTTTGAATCTGCTCTCAATCCATGTTGAATGCAACCTGGATTCATTGGAGATATGACTGGTGCAGCTGCTTTTACACCTCCCCGGTTTTACAAATTTCCATACTAATTGTACGAATGTCCAAAACATTTGCATTTGTACTAATGTTACTGTATGAAAGTCATAACATTTGATTCATTTATGAACATCCGAATTCGGATTAATTCATACAAATAATGAATGTTATGAATATTCATGCACATCCCTACCACCCAGTCATGAAAGCTCACTGGGTTGGTCACTGGCACTGCTTCTCCAGGTTGCTTTGGAAATAAGATGGAGAGAACTAGAATCGCAGGGAAGCCATTGAATTTAACTCCATCTACTCTGAAGTATCTCCAACAAATGGCTCTCAAGTCTTTAACTGAACACTTCCAAGCAAAGAAACTATGTTCACACAGATTTTTTTTTAAAAAAAATCCTCCAACGGCAACTCATAGATGGTTTAGCGGTGGGACTACTCAAATCCAGTACAATTCTCCCATCTCTAATGAACACGAAATGGAAGCAAAAACATTTCCAAAGCAGTTCTACATTAGAAGTGGATTAGAGACAGGATGCAAACAAGATAAAAAGAAGAAGAGGAAGAAGAAGAGTTCACTTTTCTACCCTGGTTTTCTCACCCATTTAAGATAGTACTCAAAGCAGCTCACAAAGCTTTCTATTCTCCACACAGCAGAATACCCTGTGAGATAGGTAGTGCTGTGAGAGCTCAGAAACAGAGCTATGATTAGCCCAAGGTCACCCAGATGGCTTCATGGAGGAATGAGGAATCAAACCTGGTATTCCCAGATAAGAGTCCAGCTCCTTAACCACTATAGATAGGACTCACAGATAAGAACATGTGGGCCACACACTACCACTTTTAATCTACTCTGAGACTGCTTTTCATACTACATCTGAATGCAGCTGGAGAGTTTACTGTCTCGCCAGGCAAATCAGAGGCCTTTTCGCACTACATCTGGAACGGATGTAGTGCACGTGGGCCAAGTAACTTCAGGACGCTACACCCATTCACACACAAGCACGCAGGAATGTGTTTACATGCATTCCTGCATGCCTGTGTGTGAATAGGGGCAGCTTCCCGAAGTTACTTAGCCGGGAAAGGCCAGCCAGGGGCGGGGACGCCATTGGGTGTGAGCACCCAGGGGCGGGCAGCCCTGTCAGGTCCCTTACCTCACTACCTGTTGGTTGTACAGGGCTCAATTGAGCCCTGTGCACCTGGCACGAAGCCACCCAGGCACCCACCCACCCCGGGGTCCGGGGCCAGCTGCCTATGGGGCAGCAGCTGAGGGACCCCTTGGTCGACCAGAGTGCTTCATTCCAGTCAGCCAAAGCTCCCCCCCCCAACCTGATCGCGACACTCTGTGGGGCGTAGGTGCCTGGATCAAGGCGCCTAGGCCCTGCAGATGACAACCCCCCCCCCCCCAGGGCCCAGGGACATGTGGCGCACACGCAGACCTACCTCGTCGGTGTCCGGGCTTGGAATGAGCAAAGGACGCCGGGAGCGCGCACCATGTGGTTTGTTGTACTTCTGCTCATTGGTATAAATAAATAAATAATAGTCCATATTCTCAGTTAGTCCAGCCCTGAAAAGAAAGCTGCCCAGTGTACAATACAGACCTTTCCTTTTCTATATGTATGTTTTCATTTTTTAGGATGTTTTATTGTTATTAAGCCATTCATGCAGACATCTTCAATATTACTTCAAAATGTGGCTTAAACTGTCTTGAAACAATAAAAACAAAAACAATGACAATAAAGAAGTTAAAGCAGCACTTTAAAATATCCAGTTGCTGTTAACTTATTTTGACTTCACTAGATCTCTGGAAGGGCATTATACATATACAGTGCCTGACAAAAGTTCTGTCGCTTATCCATGTTGTTGAAACCAAAGCCTATAACCTGACTTAAGATTCATCCATTGGTTTTAAAAATGACTCATATGAAAGCTGAAACCCTCCCAAATGAGGTTTTTAAAAAGAAAATAAATTTGCTTCACTGCTGAAATATTGATCATTTAATGAACACAGAAAGGTCAGATTTTGGCTAGACAAAAGTTTTGTCGCCTTGTCATATAATGCACCTAATCCTAGTTTACAGCCTCACCTGTGCTCACTAATTGATCAGATAATTAGTGGGTGTCTATAAAAAGAACTCCAGCACTCCAGACCTTCACTTGAACTGCAACTTGACCTCTGATAACATGCCAAAAATCCACCCTGCAACCAAAGCCTTGATTATCAGGAGACTGAAGACCAGATCCTCTGCAGAGGTGGCTGGCATCTTTAATGTGTCTCAGCGTCAAGTACAAAGAATTACAAAAAGATTTGAAGAGACTGGAGATGTTTTTGACAAGCCCAGGTCTGGCAGACCCCGCAAGACGACTGCTCAGGAGGAACGTTTGTTGGTTCGAAAATCAAAAGCCAGCCCTTCTTCCACTGCAGCAGAGCTCCAACAGGCCTGGTCACCTCAAGTCCTTGTGTCAACTAGAACAGTTTGTAGGATTCTGTCTCGAAATGGCCTCCATGGTCGAATGAGTGCCCAGAAGCCAGCACTAAACAAAAGGCAATTAAAAAACCGTGTGGTATTTGCCAAGGCCCATAGCCTACTAAACGGATGGATGCTGGAAAAATGGCAGAAGGTGGATTTCTCAGATGAATCTTCAGTTGAATTACACCACAGCTGCCGCAAATACTGCAGGAGACCTACTGGAGCCCGTATGGATCCAAGATATACCCAGAAAACAGTTAAGTTTGGTGGTGGAAAGATCATGGTCTGGGGTTACATTCAGTATAGGGGTGTGCGAAACATTTGCAAGGTGGAAGGCAATATCAATAGCCTAAAATATCAAGATGTATTAGCTACCTCTTACATTCCCAATCATAAAAGGGGTCAAATTTTGCAGCAGGATGGCGCTCCATCTCATACATCCATCTCTACATCAAAGTTTCTCAAGGCAAAGAAGATCAAGGTGCTCCAGGACTGGCCAGCCCAGTCACCAGATATGAACATCATTGAGCATGTTTGGGGTAAGATGAAAGAGGAAGCTTGGAACACAAAACCAAAGAATCTTGATGAACTCTGGGAGGCATGTAAAACTGCATTCTTTACTATTCCTGATGACTTCATCAATAAATTGTATGAATCAGTGCCGAAATGCATGGATGCAGTCCTTCAGGCTCATGGAAGTCACACAAAATATTAAATATGGCTCTAATAGCACCACAACTTCATTCACCAATGTTATGAAACATATCTTTGTATTTGAAGTGAATTATCTGTTTGATTTTCACATTACATTTTGTGGGCGACAAAACTTTTGTCTAGCCAAAATCTGACCTTTCTGTGTTCATTAAATGATCAATATTTCAGCAGTGAAGCAAATTTATTTTCTTTTTAAAAACCTCATTTGGGAGGGTTTCAGCTTTCATATGAGTCATTTTTAAAACCAATGGATGAATTTTAAGTCAGGTTATAGGCTTTGGTTTCAACAACATGGATAAGCAACAGAACTTTTGTCAGGCACTGTAAATATTGACATCAGCCTTACAACAAAACATTTCTGAAACTGACAAAGCTAGGGTATATATTCCAGTCAAGTGATTTAGGACCATTCTGCAATGGATAGTAGACCCCACCATGGTTGAATCTAGGCCTTTGTCATCCATGTGCTAGTATGGGATATCCGAGGGCTTCGCTTTTGTCATCCTGCATGGACTGGGATAGGGTGCTGGAAATGCGGACCTTTCCCAGTATAGCTGTGAGGCTCCAACTGAAGTGAGGGTGCTATACCAGACCACGGAGGAAGAACCACTCAAATTGGGTCCAATCCTAAACTGGCCCCACTAGAAACTCTTCAAGGCTGGGAGGCTCTTTGGAGGCAGGAGTGGGGTGGGCCATACTGCATTATGGTAGCAACCCATTAGAGCATGGCATGAGTTCCTTGCTCTGAGACGGGCAACTTCATCCTGGAATGCCACAGAAAATGTCCTTATTTTTACTGGGCAAACAAGAAGTTTTATACTGTTTGGTCCATCTCACTCGTCAACATGGACAAGCAGCAGCTC
This sequence comes from Aspidoscelis tigris stejnegeri, assembly GCA_023333525.1. Classification (NCBI taxonomy): domain Eukaryota; kingdom Metazoa; phylum Chordata; class Lepidosauria; order Squamata; family Teiidae; genus Aspidoscelis; species Aspidoscelis tigris. The sequence continues at coordinate 43,559,931 of JALMGA010000003.1, read as the reverse complement.
TCAGAGAGTTTAAAATGAGAGTTTTCCTTGCCTGTACCTGGTAATTCTAAAGACTAACCCTTGGACCTTTTGTATAAAGTGTTCTACTGTTGAGCCACAAGCTCTTCCTGCATTTCTTCCATATTGGATCTCTCTTATATGTATTTCATTTCTATCCTGCCCTCTCATCCAGGGTCTCAGCACAAGTTACAATTCAGGCAGTCCATGTTTTTTAAGTTTTAATGAATGAAATAACTCTGATGAACTGTGAAAAGTCCACTACAATACTGGGAAAAAAGTAACAGCAGTACACTGAACAACCCACGTTGGTTGATAAATGAAAATGAATAAAATGTCAGGGTTCAAACCAGCTAACAAAAAAGTGCTCAGATATTGTTAAGTGATATTTGACTGGGCCTCTCTTACACACTAATTTCCTCCTGAAAAGTAGGGGAGGGAAGCAATGGATCTAATGACAAATAACTAGCTTGAATGTGAAAGGGAGAGAAAAAGAGAGATAAACAGTGGAGAAGAAAGAAGTGTGTGTATGTGTATGTTTTAATGGACTTTTAAGAAGTGAACAGCCACAGTGCTTCTAGATTCTGGTCAGCAATACGCAGACCTTGGGGCAGAGAGGTCCTTAACATTCCATTAGGACCTTTTGAACTCTGTTCACTTTACAAAAACTTCCACTGAAAGGGTCTGATTCACTGGCCTGTCAGAATTAGGGGGTGATGCTAAATTAATACCCTCCTCCCCACAACGTCTTGTTTGACTAAGAAGCTGGTTGGGGAAGTATTAATTCCAATTGCTGATGGATTAACAGTAGGTCTTATATTCAAACCCTTATTAGTCTTTTAATATGAAAGAAAAACTGCACATGGCTATTAATTATGTAAACATTGTTATATTTTCCTCAAGAAAGAAAGCGAGAGAGACCAGCCATCTCCTCATTATGGTGGAAGACTTCAGTAGTATAATTTAATTACACATCCAAACAGGCAAATGATCGTGGCAGACCAAACAGTGCAACATTTTTATTCCCCTCCACCCTTTTAAAAGCAATCATTCTCTCATTAATTGCTTAGATCTGTGAAGGAAAGGTCTCCAAGCCCAAGCTTTGCACAAAACTCATCCAAGAGTGAAGAGGGCAAACTGAACACTTTAGTCCGTCCAGCTGCCTTTAAGTGAATGGTTTTCTGAAGGGTATGAATGCTTCTGTCTCTCCTCATACAATGTAGGTGTTACTGCTCTGAAGGAGAGAAACAAAACAATAATCACTTGAAGGGAGCTCAGCCTCTGAGGCAAGGGCGGCATTCTTACTCACTCATAAAATCATGCCTCCTTCATATCAGCAAGAGGGTCTTGGTACAAAAGGAGATTTCAAATGGTATTTTCAGCGGGTCAGAAGCATTCTTTGAAAGCACCAGGCTATTCTAAGCGAGATTGGAAGAGCATCTGCCTTCATTTTGTGAGTCAATCAGTGAGCATTTTACAGTGAAATAACCCTCAAAAAGACCAAACAGCCTTTTCTTAAGAAGCATGGCTGATACATTTTATTACCAAAAACGCCTCTCTGTTCTACACAGATATCAACTCATTAACATATTTACAGATGCCTTTTAAAGTAATACAGCCATGGATATGTACAATGCCTCTGCTAAAATGGAGTAAAATAAGGACTATAAGGCTTTTTTTATAGCAAAATGGATTTTGTTAGTCGTAAGGATGTATGATGTGACAACAAATTTTATGCTCCCTTTAATGTGAGTCAAAATAGGTTTCATCTTGTTGTTAGGTTTCTTTTCTAAAAATATAAAATAGTTATGCTCATGTTCTATCTCTCCACACACACACATAAGAGGAGGAATAACAATTTTACTTTTTTGTATATGGTATATGAGTGTGGAAGTGTAAATCGCTATCATATTACTTCTTAAAACTCAAAGATTCACATATTAAGTGGAAAGATTTGCTCATGATCTTTATAGGATTAATTACTGAACTTGCATATTGCAGTGCTTAACCCTCGTGACTTTTCTATTGTACTGAATTTCTCACCTTTTGTAGCTAAAAGCTAATGGTTTTTTCCACACTTAACTGCTGTGGGAAAGTATCACACGGCAGGTAAGAAGAGGGATGCTAGCCTGGGTTCAAACTGCAAGCAGTGGACCATCCCAAACTTCACCCATTACCTACTTGGGTCACAAAGTGCAGACAGCCTCGTCCAGGATCATCTGCTTTGCCATAGCAGTGGCCATGTGCTCCAGGTTGTTGCTATGGCAATCAGTTACATGGCATGTGACTGCATAGCTTCCTCACCCCCACACAGCCTTCATATAGAGAGATTTTTAATGCTCCACAACTACTGAAGATTGGAATGCCATGCACAGCTCTGAGCCACTCCAGGATGGAGGCAGCTCCATGGTGTGTGAATGCACCATGCCAGAGTGTATTCAGCTGTCCAGAAAGCCAAGTGCAAACAGGTCCTAAGTCTATGGAAAGTGCTATAAAACCTTTTGCCACTTGATGCTCCCCAAAAGTCATGTGAGATACATGTCTGTAGATCTACTGTATTTTCCAGCATATAAGACGACTGGGTGTATAAGATGACCCCCAACATTCCAGTTAAAATATAGAGTTTGGGATATACTCGCCATATAAGAAGATGACACCCAGCGTATAAGATGACCCCCGACTTTTGAGAAGATTTTCCTGGGTTAAAAAGTAGTCTTATATGCCAGAAAATACAGTATTTGTTTTTCTCATATTCTTAATTTTCTGTTGCTATCCTAGATAAGAGAACATGTTACAGCATATGTAAAAAAAACCCTTCTTTGCAACAAACCTAACTCATCTAGAAAAGAAAGATGATACTGAGGAATTTGATCCTAGACTTGTATTGACAGAAGTTTGTATATAACTGTAGTTATCTCGTTGGTATAATACATACAAAAGAAGCTTCATGCTTGGCTTTTGAAGACATTTCATTTCTTCCTTTTATAACTTGTCTTGAAATCTATTTTCCCACAGGATCCCAAGTCTAGCAAAGAATCCCACAGGATTCATGTTTGCAGGTTAAATACAGATTTGAAAAAGTTGGCAAGGGACTGCTTGGTAAAGTTACAAGAACCAGTATCAGTCGCTTTTTAAGGCTGTATTCAGTTGCATTCAAGTCCTCTTGCATTAGTTACTTTTGGTCTGAAGAGACCTTTACTCTGATTCCAGCATAAAAGGTTTAGGTGCAGTGCTTTCTATGGCAAAAAGCCCTTGCTGGGTCAGGGTAAAACTTCTCCCCCACACACACCAAAGCAGGCCAACACAAAAAGATTTAAGGGGGAAAATTGTTAAAAGGGAAACTCTTTTCTCTTTGGGATGAATGCGGTGGGGAGATTAAAACTTTCATTTGAGATTTTGCTGTATTCATAGTAGCAAGACTATGAATAGAGCTAAGTCACAGCCCACAGTGGTGGTGGTGTGCCCTTTTATACTCTGGCACATCTTCAGACACAGGTTGTTTTGCACTTGAAAGAGAGAGAATATGGGATTTTGACAGATGATACTGGCCTCTGAGCTCTTGATGGGGATTTTCTAATTAACCCCAAGAGCACATCAGGGGGCCAAACCAGAATGATTTCTGTCAGAGAGGGCAAAAAGTTGGGGTTTCCTATCCCTCTTTCCATCCAGTTCACTTAGGAAGCCTTTTAAGCATCACCTATTAAGTGAATTTAATTTTACTCCTCTTTAAAGATGTTTGGGGAATGAAGGCCTTAAAACCCCCCAGAAAGTACCTTTAACAAGTTAAACCCTGTTCCCAGTGAGGCTGTCCAGCACAATAATGCTGTGAAAATCTCTTGGACAATTATATTGTCAGTGCTACAATCTCAGAAAGGGATGGCATTTTATCTGTTACACTTTATCTGGTGTATTTTATCTTTTACAGCTGTAAATTTTTCAAGTTGGACAAAACTCTTTTCGAGGTTGTGTAAAGGGGGGAAATGGTGTGACCATGTCCACTCCTATAAAAAAATTCAAGATCTGAAATTGCTTTCCTTAGACTCATTAATGCTACCTGCTTTTTGTAAACAAGCAAACTGCATGCTCCATTTCCATAGTTTTGGGAGCTACCAGCCCTCCTCCTGTGTGAGCATATATTGTACATAAAAGACATACTAGAGCAGTGATGGCCAACCTATGACATGTGTGTCACAGGTGACACGCCAAGCCCTTTTAGGTGACACACATGGTCACCCTAGCACCTGGGCATGTAGTGTTTGCTTGTTCTTGAAGTGTGCGAAATACCAACTTTCAATTGAAGATTTAGCAAATAAAATTCAGCAACAAAAGTCACTAATGTAAAGAATTATTCGTTTTTGCTTTTAATAAAATACTTATATCAAAAATATAACTTTTTTACTAGAGCTACAAATATCACAAAATTTTGGATATTTCTAGAAGTGACACAGCACCCGTTAAGCTAGGTTTTCTTGCGAATTTTGACACACCGAGCTCAAAAGGTTAGCCGTCACTGTACTAGAGAAATGTTTTAAGAAAAGCTGGATATTTCTTTATTAATATTCCCGCCATCACTAATTCAACAAGTTCTAGATGGATTATGTTGGTGGATTGGCAAGAGGCTGGTACATCTAATAAGTAAAAATTGAAAAGGCAAGATAAGCAAATGCCACTTTAAATCCCTGATGACAGGATTTCCATGGTAAGGTAATGATGCTAGTAGTGATTCTGCACTTCTGGTATATTAGACTAGCAAGCATACTAGAAACCTCCCTTCTGCACACTGGTGCATTCTAAGGAAAAGCCCCAGTAGTAACTCTCTTAAGGAGAATTCAGACTTACCTCCCTGGCAAAGATGGTGCATCTGCACTGTGCAGAGCCACTTCTTTGCTAGAAATGACTCTGCCCATACCTGCCCGTATAGGTGTGGAAGATGTCCAGGGGGAGCACGTGGCCGGCGATGCAGATATGATTGAATGCTGGGTCACCTGGTTGTCCTGGCAAAAGTGCCGTGCATGCATGCTGGCACCAGTGCCACAGCAAAGCAATCACTGCCACAGCAATTCACACTTAGCTGGTGCTTAGTAGAGCACTGGCTAAGTTTAAAATACTTCAGGCATCCATAAGTGCAGACCCCTAAAGCATTCCAGAACGTCGCCTCCCTAGGATGGGAGGCGAACTGCAAAAAGGCTCATAGACTACACCAATATATGTAAGAAAGGCTCCTAGTATGTTTGCTGGTCCAGTATAGTGGACAGGGTAAAATCACCTCTAGGTTTATCTGGAAAGTGTATGAATACATCATGATAAGAAATTAGAGCTGAGTTCCTGAGACCTAGAAGAATACTTGAGACACAAATCAAATGATACAAATCTTGCAATTGGAACAAAATGAAGTTCAGCATAGGAGAAAACACACACCTGATTGTTCACCACTTCTTGCGTTTTCAAACTGTAAAGCCCCAAGGAAAAGTGATGGAGTTTAAATATAAGTGATGCTGTCTATATCGTGCCTTCCCTGCATAAATCAAATCCAAGCATTCATTCCCTGACAAATAGAAGCGGACACCGTAAGGAAGAGGGTGTGAATCATGTAGGGTTAATACAGCTAGCAGAAAGACATGATTATTTGTATTATTGTTGCCCTGAGTGGCAACAAGTGAGATCATGGGGGCCATTGTGTTGGACATGGCATATATTTATAGAAAAGGACAGCTTTGGTCCCAAAGAGCTTACAACTTACACCTAATAGAAAGAAAGGATTGAAAAGGAAATAGAGGCACAGAAGAAAAGTGACTTGTTCACAATTTCATCCTTCTCTTGTGAGAATAATCTGCAAGCTTTGTGGCACAGAAATGAAATGAAGAAGAAATGGAAGAATTCCAGGGGGTTACTGTTCTTTAACTGTGTCTGCTTAAACACATGTAAAATAACCTGCCTTGACCAAAATGTTTCCTCAACTCAGAAAAATTACAGAGGCTGTATCCAGTCAGGACCTAAACCCAGGATTATTCTGGCACTATATTGGGATTGCCACATGTATCTATGCAATCCCAACATTGCCCTGGGACATAGGGGTGAAATTCCAGAATAATACTATTCTGGGAAAAAGAATTTTGATTATGTTTTATATTCAAGCTTTGTTTTTTTGCCTTTGGTGGAAAGAGCACTAGAAATAAACATTATTATTATTACTAATCTGAGTTTTCCCAAAATAATGATATTGTTTACTTTTTCTGGGCACTTGTCCAGAAGTTTTTGTTTTAATTTTATATTTAAATGTATTTATATTATTTATTAATATATTATTGTATTTTGTTCCAGTATTTTCCTTAGTAATGGCTTATAAGCATTTGAACATGCCATGGAAAGGAGCCATACAAATAAAGAGATGATGATGGTTGAAAATATACAACACACAGGTGTGAAGGCCGGCATGTTATTGGAATGAACTGGGACTTACTGCTGTGGGGAATTATTCCTCCCAGTTCCACCCTAGGGAACTTTAAGGTATAAGGTTGGTTTTACAAACTGCCCTGAGACAAATTCCAATTGTCTGATGTGTACTCACAAGGATGGGGGCTGAGGAAGAAGTTTGGCGGCAAGAATAATACAAACTTGACAATCCTTATTAGATAGGAATAAAATAGGGGAAGATCACTTTAAAAAGTAGGAGAGGTACAGGCTTCAATGGCAGATAGAGGCTTCTCTCAATAGAAGAAGAGTTGTCTTTTCTACCCTGCTTTTCTCACTTATTTAAGAGGACTCAAAGCGGCTGACAAAGCTTTCTATTCTTCACCCTAGAACAGAACACCCTGTGAGGTGGGTGGGGCTGTGAAAGCTCAGGAGAGAGCCGTGACTAGGCTAAGGTTGCCCAGCTGCTTTTGTGGAGGAGTGTGAAACAAACCTGATATTCCCAATCCCAGCTAAGAGTCCAGCTCCTTATCCACTATACCAAACTGGCTCACTAGCAAGTTCCAACACTCATTTTTCTAGTCCCACAAATCAACTTCAGCATTAGGAGTTTTGACTCCAAACTCTTCTGCCAAACTCCTGATTCCTTACTCTGTCTGGAAGCTTCCCTTTGCTTCACAGGTTACCAGTCTTCCAGGCGCAGACCTACAAGAACGATGCTCAACTAAGCTCCTTAAAAGCAATTGTTCATAAGTACAGTAGAACCTTGTGCAGTGTGAGTTCATACAGCATGTTTTCACTAGGATGTGTTTTACTAACTGTAACCATACCTTGATGAAGATGACTTTCTTTATCTTGCCATTGTATTTTCCCACTCAGAGTCAAAGGCCAGAGGACACTCCTGCATGTACACATTTCTCTTTGTGCAGTAAGGGAGATGCTTGAGGCATTTCCGCACTGCATCGCGTTCGAAATGGAACGCGTTCAGGCGGAAAGCTTAAGACAGCTCCGGGCGCTTTCCCCTTTCACACACAGACGCGCCAGAACGCGTGTAAACGCGTTCCGGAGCGTCTGGGTGCGAATGCTCAAAGCGCCCGAAGCTGCCTTAGCCGGCAAACGCCGGCCAGGGGCGCGCAGACAGCCGCGGAGGCAGATCGACAATCAGCTGTTTGACAAACAGCTGATTGTCAAAGCCGCGCGGCGTCGGAGGCGCGCCCGCAGCCGTTCGGGAGACAGAAGCAGGCGCGAACGCTTCTCCTCCCGAACGGCTGCGGGCGGCTCGTCCGCGTTGGAACGCGTGTAGAGCACTTTAAAGTGCTCTACATTTCGAACGCGGAAAAGACAGCTGCGGACACGTCGGAACGCAAGCCGCGCGCGGGCAATGCGGATGACGTGTCCACAGCTGTCTTTTCCGCGTTCCGTTCAGCCCCGTGCGAAAACGTCTTTGATGTGACTTTTTAAAAAATGAGTTCTGAATTTGCATGCTTTGGTGAGCTTTAATTGGGTTTTGAGTGCTAGAGATTGGTTATGTGTTTGCATCTAGCACGGCATCTGCATGTTTAGTATTTTCACACTGTGAAGGACCTTTGGCCTTTTTGCACTATGGCTCATAGTCAACAATTAGTGAACGTCTGGGGAAGAACATCCACACTCAGAGGAGGCTGTTACAGCTTTCAAGTGTGTCCTGCCTTCCCGGAAGTTCACTAATTGTTGATTAGAGACGTTTTCGCACGGGGCTGAACGGAACGCGGAAAAGACAGCTGTGGACACGTCATCCGCATTGCCCGCGCGCGGCTTGCGTTCCGACGTGTCCGCAGCTGTCTTTTCCGCGTTCGAAATGTAGAGCACTTTAAAGTGCTCTACACGCGTTCCAACGCGGACGAGCCGCCCGCAGCCGTTCGGGAGGAGAAGCGTTCGCGCCTGCTTCTGTCTCCCGAACAGCTGCGGCCGCCTCCGACGCCGCGCGGCTTTGACAATCAGCTGTTTGTCAAACAGCTGATTGTCGATCTGCCTCCGCGGCTGTCTGCGCGCCCCTGGCCGGCGTTTGCCGGCTAAGGCAGCTTCGGGCGCTTTGAGCATTCGCACCCAGATGCTCCGGAACGCGTTTACACGCGTTTTGGCGCGTCTGTGTGTGAAAGGGGAAAGCGCCCGGAGCTGCCTTAAGCTTTCCGCCTGAACGCGTTCCATTTCGAACGCGATGCAGTGCGGAAATGCCTTAGGTGTGGACCATGAAATCATGCTCCACCCCTTAACCAAGCTTAAGCCTAAGCTTACCTGGACTGTCTGGGCAGTGGCCATTTGCACCTCTTCTGGTGCTCTGGGGTTGTCTGAGCACTCTGGCACCACAGATGACCATAGATACGACTGCGCATTTGCAGTGTCAGCATCATGGCAATGGTGCTGACGCACGCGCAACCATGGAGGGTGCCGCAGCCAAAATGGTGGCTCCCTGAAGAGGACCGGCCCTACAATAGAAACAGGTAAGTATTCAAATCACTGGGGTGGGGGAAGTGTAGACAACATTGGTTAATCACGCTCCTTTCCTGTCCAGCAGACAGGAAGGAAAGTGCAAAAACATCCCTTGTCTGGGTATGAGTGTGTATTGATGCAGCCATCTTGACTAGCACCTAGGTTTTGCAGTTTTGAGGCATTTTTGTGTTCTGTTTTTGCCCCAACAGTAGATCATCTCTGAAGTCATGTGCTGTGTCATTCTTTAATTTAGATTTCTATCCTCTTCCACTGACTTTCCTTAAGAGCCCAATCCCCCATTTAGGTCAATGTAATTGCAAACATAGCTAGTTAACATGAGTCAACAGTGCGAGGCAGCTGCAAAAAAAGCAAACGCAATCCTGGGGTGTATTAGGAGAAGCATAGAGTCCAGATCACGTGAAGTTATTATCCCCCTCTACTCTACCTTGGTCAGACCTCATCTGGAGTACTGTGTCCAGTTCTGGTCACCCCAGTTTAAAAAAGACGCTGACAAGCTGGAGCAGGTTCAAAGGAGAGCTACCAAGATGGTGAAAGGTCTGCAAACCATGTCCTATGAGGAACGGCTTAAGGAACTAGGAATGTTTAGTCTAACAAAAAGAAGACTGAGAGGAGACATGATAGCTGTCTACAAATACCACAAGGGTTGTCACAAGGCAGAGGGATCAGCCCTGTTCTCACTCTCTCAAGGAAGGACTAGAAACAATGGGGTGAAACTGCAGGGGAAAAGATTTAGTTTAGATGTTAGGAAAAAATTTCTAACAGTAAGAGTGATCAACCAGTGGAACAGGCTGCCACGGGAGGTGGTTGGTTCCCCTTCGATGGAGGTCTTCAAGCAGAGACTGGACAGCCATCTGTCTGAGATGGTTTAGGAGATCCTGCCTTGAGCAGGGGGTTGGACTCGATGACCCAGGAGGTCCCCTCCAACTCTACCATTCTATGATTCTATGATTCTATGATTCTATGAACTCACTGTAAGGCAACTGAAGTTTTTGCTGCAGTCTCTCTATCCCTGGATTTCCATTGAAATTTATTGCTCATACGGTGTATTTTTATTTACATTAAGCAATGTTCTCCCAGATTGGAACCATCTACAGACACTTGAAGCTCAGGTGGAGGTCGCGGCCAGGAGTGCCTATTCCAAACTATGGCTGATGCACCAGTTGAAGCCTTTTTTGGACAGAGATGACTTGGCCACAGTTATCCATGCTCAGGGAACCTCTAGATTGGACTACTGTAATGCACTCTACATGGGGCTGCCCCTTGAAGATGGTTCGGAAGCTGCAGCTAGTGCAGAATGCAGCTGCTAGGTTGCTGACCAGGACAGCTAGCCAGATGCACATCACGCTGATTTTAAAAGGGTTGCACTGGCTGCAAATTCAAGGTAACCTTAACTCATAATGCCCTAAATAACTTGGCCTCCATATATCTGAAGGTAAGTCTACTTGCCATACTGACCTGCCCATGCCTTAAGATCTGGAGGGGAGTTGTACCACCACCCTCAGCAGCAAGAGTGGTGGGCACCTGGGAGAGGGCCTTCTCAGTGATGGCCCCTAGGCTGTGGCATAGTCTCCCCCTTGAGGTGTGTCTATCACCTTCACTGTACATCTTTAGGAATGCAGTGAAGTCATACCTCTTTGCCCTGGCCTTTGGGTAAATGGAGAAACACTTGCCCTTCCCACTTGCAGACACTGTTGTTTTATAAAACGCTGACATTAAAATCATACTTGATGGCACCTGGTGTGCTATTCTGTACCTCTCCTACTTTAATTGTTAACCTTTAGGCACCATCTGGATTCAGTGGCGGCTGGTGGGCTTCAGGGCTGGGTGTTCACAGCCCTAAGTCCCAGGGAGGCGGGGCTGCTGAGTTCGCTGGGTGGAGCCTAAGAGGTCGCTGGGCGGAGTCTAAGAGGTTGCTGGGCGGAGCCTAAGAGGTCACTGGGTGGAGCTTAAGAGGTCACTGGGTGGAGCTTAAGAGGTCACTGGGTGGAGCCTAAGAGGTCGCTGGGCAGAGCCACAGGTCAGAAATTCTCAGAACCAGATAGGTGGGACCACAGCCAATCTGATGTGTTCCCTGGCTGAGTCTTAAAGTGCACTGAAGCTGGATTAAACCTCAGGCTTAATTGACTGCCGCCAATGAGAAAAGACAATTACTGTTCACACTTGGCTAATGTCTTCTCTGGCTGTGAAAGTGGATTAAAGCTGGATAAATCCTTCTTAGGTGGGACCTAAGAAGTGGACTAAAGCCAAGGTGGAAAGAAAATTGCTGGTCACTTGGGCTCAAGGAAGGTACTTTTCAACCCAGGTTATCCCCTTGTCAAAACATTATAGTGAAAATTGAAAACCATCCTTTTAGGCACATTTAATCAGGCAGATCAAAAATGTTTAGACTGCTTCATTTTCTCAAAGCACACAAGATGCATTTTTTTTCCATGTGCTGCAACTACCATGAAAAGAAACATCAGGTAGGAAGGCTGACTGGGGAGGAGAGAGGAATTAAGAAAGGGAAGGAAGGTGAGAAGAAGAAAAGTTGGCACTCAGCAAAGCAAGAAGAAACTCTTTAAGCCTCAGTCATATGGTTTCTGCCTTAAAACTGCCAGGGTTCAGACTGCCTCCAACAACACCCAAGTCTCCTTAATGGGTACTCTAGTGCTAAGTGGAAAAACAGCCCTAGTCCCATTGATTTCCTAGGATTTAGTTTATTAAGACCTGCAAATACCTCCTTGATTACCTCTACCACCGCGATCCAGCTTCAGTCCACTTTCAGAGTGAGAGAATACTGTTTTGTTTCAGGGTTAAGTAACTCATAAAATTCACCTTTGGGAGGGATAGTATGGAAAGAAAATTACTGGTCACTTGGCTGATGTGTTCTCTCACTCTGAAGTGGTCTGAAGCTGGATTAAACCTTAAGTGTGAGTACATGTCATCTTTAATCACCCCGTTCTGATAAGAATATAAGAATAAATAAGACATAAGAATTTAAGTGCATTAGAAAATTGGATGTTATGTCTTCTATTCTAACTACTCCTGTCCTTCAGAAGCACTTTACATGAGAAGGCAAAACAAAATCTGTTGTTCAGTTTATTTTATCTAGACTGACCCCCCCCAAAAAAAAACACTCCTAGAGACCTCCATTATCACAGATCGTAGTAATCTTCCACACATTTTTTGACATCAGGTTTCAATTTCATAAAAGCACCCTTAAAACCTTCAGGAAGGTGGCAGTGGTTAAACTATTACTCTAATAAAAAAAATGCTTCAATACTAGTTGCCAAAAATACATCAAACAGTGTGAAGCCCAAAAGAAGCAACATCACACATTCTGAAATAGCAGGAGGACCACTTCTGTTGTAAGAACTTCAGAAGAGACTGTCACTGTCATGTTAGCTTTATCCGCTGAGGATGAGTTTGAAAGGCAGGCCCCTGAGTTAAAGGACGATGCATAGATGAGACTGAATTTCAGGATGAAGGAGGGAGAGTTGGCTTTTCTACCCCACTTTTCTCACCCATTTAAGGGGACTCAAAGTGACTGACAAACCTTCTGTTCTTCTCTTCACACAAAATGCAGGGAGGTAGGTGGGCTCAGAGTCAGCTCAGAAGAGAGTGACTAGCCTATGACGCTGGCTTCAGGAAAGCAGGCAGGCAAGAGTGAGCTTTTCTACCCCACTTTTCTCACCCATTTAAGGGGACCCAAACCTGGCTTTGGGAAGGAAGAAGGAAGGAGTGGGCTTTTCTACCCTGCTTTTCTCACCAATTTAAGGGGACTCAAAGAGGCTGACAAAACTTCTGTTCGTCTCTCCACACAACATGCAGGGAAGTAGGTCAGCTCAGCTCAGAAGAGAGCTGTGACTAGCCTAGGAACAGTAATCCACGCTCCTATTTCACAAGCCTATCATGCCTTTTGTATTTCTCAGTTTAGCTGTGTTGGGGAATGTGGTGTTAAAAACTTATGAATGCACATGATTCAGTTTGCCCCTTCTCCTCTGAGTTAAAGATCTTACACGCCAGACAAAATTAGAATTGGTCCAACAACAAAGAAGACTTTTTTCACTCATTTAAGGGGACTCAAAGCATCTGACAAAGCTTCTGTTCATCTCCCCAACAGAACATCCTGTGAGATTAGTGGGGCTGTGAAAGCTGTGAAGGAAGGAAGGAAAGAAGGAAGGAAGGAAGGAAGGAAGGGGAGGGAAAGAACAGAGGGAAAGGGAAGGAGTGAAAGAGAGAAGGGAGGGAGGGAGAAAGGAAAGAAAGGAAAACCCTGTGGCTCAACCATAACCAACCGATGCCTCGTGAAAAAGGGAAGGAAAGTTAGAGGGGGGAGGGGAGGGAAGGGAGATGAAGAGAAAAGATAAAAAGCAAAGGAAAGGAGTAAGAAAAAAAGGAGGGATAGAGGAAGGAATGAAGGAAATAAGAGAAGAAAGAGGCAAGGGGAGGGGAAGGAGGATGAGAGAGAAAAGGAAGAGGAGAAGGGAGGGAGAAAGCGGTTTGAAAGAGAATCCACTCTGCTTCCACAGAGGCAACACAGCTGGGGGCGGGGGGGGGGGAGGGAAGCCCCACCGGCCTTCAGATTACCGTGGGCCCGATTTCTCTCTCTCCCAGCCATCCCAGGTCTCTTCCCGCCCTGGACGGCTCGGAGGGAGCAAAATTGGGCCCACGGTGGCCTGTCCGAGCGCCCGGCAGCCTCGCTTCTCAGCAAAAGGCTTTTCTTCGCAGGTCTGGCCGGCAAAGAAAAACCTCTCACCGGGAAGCGACGGCGCTGGGGGCGGGGGGGGGGAGGGAAGCCCCACCGGCCTTCAGATTACCGTGGGCCCGATTTCTCTCTCTCCCAGCCATCCCAGGTCTCTTCCCGCCCTGGACGGCTCGGAGGGAGCAAAATTGGGCCCACGGTGGCCTGTCCGAGCGCCCGGCAGCCTCGCTTCTCAGCAAAAGGCTTTTCTTCGCAGGTCTGGCCGGCAAAGAAAAACCTCTCACCGGGAAGCGACGGTGCTGGGGGCGGGGGGGGGAGGGAAGCCCCACCGGCCTTCAGATTACCGTGGGCCCGATTTCTCTCTCTCCCAGCCATCCCAGGTCTCTTCCCGCCCTGGACGGCTCGGAGGGAGCAAAATCGGGCCCACGGTGGCCTGTGTGAGCACCCGGCAGCCTCACTTCCCAGCAGGCAAGCCAGCCCGAAGCGAAGAATGAGCTGCTGCCGCCGCCGCCCCGTGCTCTTGCGGCCTAGTCGGTTGGGACGGAGCCATGGAGGGGGGAGCAAAAGCGGGGAAATGGCGAAGACCACGCGGCGCGTTGTGGTGTGGCGGCGGCGGGCGGCAGCTCCTACAGGCAAGGCAGCCCGAAGGGGAAAAGTAAGCCGCGCCAACATAGCCTCCCTCCCTGCCCGAGGGGGTGGTGAACAAACCGTGCCTGCCTGGAGGAGGGCAGGCGGCGGCAGCAATGGGACCCGTGTGCTCAACAGGGGCACACGCCGGTCCGTGGCTGAAAGAAATAAAGTTCAATCATGGCTGGCCATTGTGCTAATGAATCAAAAAATGCCCAGTAGAGGAGCCAGCCAGTCCTACCTCTATCTCCTCCCGCCGAAACCGAAAATGGCGCCGCTGAAATGCGCCAACTCTGAATTTGGAAGGAGGGGAGGAAGGAGAGAGGGGGCGTGTCTATTTACATTTCAGACCTCCTTATTGGCTAGGTGCGGCGCACCCAAATAGGCTATAAATCTCCCGGTTCTTCCAATGAAGAATCGGGATATTTTTTTGGATTTTTCCTATTGGCCAGAAAAATTGTCTTTCTGGCTATCTTTTCTTTAAAAAAATAATTTTCTTTCCCTAGCAATGGGTGAGCGGCGCACACTGCGTTACCATTGGCCAGCCTCCTCTGTCTGGATTGGTGCTTAGTTTGCAAAGGTTTGCCTGATATTTATTTTTAAATGTTAGTTCACAATTGTCATTATGTCCAGTGTGCTATCTGAAGATGTGCTATATTTTTTATCTCTACCGCGTCTCTTACATTTCATCTTGTCTGGACACCCCTTCTTTACCACGATGAAGAATTAAACTGTTTCGTTTACTAATCTTGTTGTGGCTTAGTGGTAGAGCAAACTGCTTGGAAAACAGAGGGTCACTGGTTTGATTCTCAGACTCTCCCCAGAAGTAGGAAATTACAAACCACTTCTGTATTTCTGCCAAGAAAACTGCATAGTGGTACCATGGAGGTGCCCATGCAGTCAGCAAGGATTTGACTACAATTAGGTGGTACCTAACAACAACAACAACAACAAAACTCATTTCTGTGGTAACTTTTCCTCACAGGGGTCTTGATCTAGGCTGCTGAGGAATAAATTGTTCAGAGCACAGTTAGTTAACCTTTTTTAGACTGTAAGATCAGCTTCATCTTTTTCTTGCCATCTGAATGGTAGCTATGGCCATCCTTATTCTGAAGTTCCCACATATATACGTGACGGCTGCCAGAAGACTAAAGTTGCACTGGAAGGCTTCCTTTGAACACTCCAAACTATGTTCTTCTCTGTAGATCAAAACTGGTTTGGGATGATTGGCGACTGAGCTTCCTGATGTGCTGGATGCTGCTAGTAGCAGATGACCTGGACAAAGACACACTTCCATGCCACATGCATTTCAATATATGGAGGACAAGGATATTGCCCTCTCTGGTCATTATGAGAAGGTATATATATTCCCATTGTGACTTTTGCTGCTGCTGTCAAAATCAATAGTGACTTCAAGGACCTAAGACAATATTATGAATAAGGAAGTAGCCATCTCTGGAAATGTTTGACCAACTGTTAAATAGATGCATAAAACACAGTCTTAAGCATGTATACACAGTTATAAATTTCCTGATTTCAATACGGCATATCTTCACAAAAGCGAGTATAAAGTAGCTGCATCTGACTCTTCTATCAGTCGGATCCTCAGAAAATGGATATCATAGTCATCTGAACACTTAGGTTCAAAGTAGAACTATGGAACATGGCAGGACAACCCAAAAACTGCACCAAATGAGATGAAAACCAGCCATGGAAAGTTCCACTCTTCCATCAATATTTATTTTGTTTATTTTTAAGGAGAGTTGGTGCCTTGAACTTTTCTTCTAAGATGTTGCCATTTAACACAGAAAATCTGATGAGACCCTATTTGAGTTTCGTGGTTTATTAACATTTATTCTGTTTGAAAAATCTAGACGGCAGCCTTTTTGTATCTTAATTGAATGGAGATTGAGCTATCTGTCTATCTATATTGGGCTGCATAGTTGAACAGTTCAGCTGATACATCAAATGTGTGAGACCGTTGCTCCAAGCCAGCCACTTCCTTTGTGTTTGGAGCCATCTGGAGGGCAAAAAAGAGACCATGTTTGCTTACATTTATATAGGAAGTACTGTATTAAAATTCTTGAACCAGTACATCTGTGATGGAAGGGATTGTCCTTACAAGTAAGCAACTAAAAGTCTGCCTTATTTCAATCAAATGTGTGAGACTTCCTTATTTGCATGCTTTAATAGTTGTGTTCTTTCTGCTTCCATTGAAGCAGGAGAATTTGGGGAAATGATGACTGACTCAAAGCAGAGGTATGAAATTTCAAACCCTAGGAAGGATATAAACCCATAATTCTCTCTCTCAGCATTGTACTTTATTTAAGTTGAATCTGTAACTATGGATCTTTTGGTACTGGGTTTATTCTAGATTATGGGCCTTTAAGCACTTGCCCCTATAGGGTAGCTGGAGGCTACTCCCATATGGAGCATTGTGTGGAGCTGCTTCTTTCCGGAGGGTCCCCTATGCACATAGTTATAGAGCATAGCTCAGTTCTCACCTCTTCTGGGTGAATGGAGACTGGGGTGGGGCATTGCAGCCATGGCTTTGTGCCGCATTGCCTGGTTGCTGTGGCAACTGTGCTGCACATGCCTGTTTCTGTGGTGAGTGATCCCGACAATTGCACTTACCCCTCATGCTGCCACTATACAGTCCACTGCAGATGTAGCATTCTAAGAGAGGGCAGGTTCTCCTCTGTCCCACACTAGCCTACCAAAGAGAGGTCCCTGGATCCTTTCCAAGGCTGGAAAACCACTGAGTATAGAAATGATCTAGGCTGCATCCCCATTACAAGCTTATTTCGCTTTCCCTAAACCGAAATAATAGAAGCGGATGCAAGCACGAATTTGCCTGTTCCCATTACTTTTAACTTAATCGCGTTCGATACGGATTCTGGTTCTTTCCCCTCCTCTCCCCATTGCTTAGGGCACACAGCAGCAGCGGCAACTAAAGCCCCTTTGCTTTAAACATTCACACAGAACGTCACCTGCTTCCCTCCCTTCCTTTCCCTTTCTAAAGGTCAGAACTTTTAGAATTGTGCAAACTGCAACATTGTTAATCAGGTGTGAAGTGGTTCCATTGCTACAGTGTAGTGCTGCTGTTAAGTGTGGATTTTTACACTGAAGTCACTGTCTTTGGAAGCAAGCTATTGGGAGAGGGAAACCCTAAACATGGATTCTCATCACTTAAAACGGTAGGGTCCCCACAGTAAAAAATGTAACACGTATCAAGTGCAGGATCTGGAGTGAGACCTGTTGAAATGAGGATTAACATTTACAATGCTTTGGGGCGATTTAACACGCGGAAAGCGTGTTAAGCCAAACTGACGTGGGGTCTGCCAGGATTGAAAACGTTTTGAATTTGAAATAAGCTTGCTGTGGGGATTCACCCCTACTGTATTTTCTGGCGTATAAGACAACTTTTTAACCCAGGAAAATCTTCTCAAAAGTCGGGGGTCATCTTATACGCCAGGTGTTGTCTTCTTATACGGCGAGTATATCCCAAACTCTATATTTTAACTGGAAAGTTGGGGGTCGTCTTATACGCCCAGTCGTCTTATGCGCCAGAAAATACGGTAAGTGTTGCCTGATAAATTGATTCCAGAGTTCTGTTCACTTAACTGGAGCATTTTATATTCTAGCTGCACACAAATCAAATATGGGAACATATCCACCCCATTGCAGCAACTCCAAAGGCATTTACATGCTTGAATCCCACTTTTGTGTTTGAACAAAACCATTCAAAGGCTTGCAGGAAAGTAGAAGTTACTTGCAAAACATCTGCATTTATTTTCTTTTGCTTCTTCATTCTCCTCATGCCCAAATCTTCTGGATTTAGGAGGACACAGATGTAAATACAGTAATTTCCAGGATTCCAATGAATTTTTTTTCTCAGTTGGGACACAGACTACCAATCCCAGACCTTTTTTGTGTCATTTCTGTGGAAAAGGTTGCCTTATATGCAAGTGAAAATGATGCAAATAATACCATTTTATTCCCAGGGACTATGAAAGTGACCTGTCATCTTCATGTTCCCTCTACTTCAAGCAACAACCCACCTCCTCCATCTTTCAAAAGAAAGGTTCTTAGCTCTAGAAGGAGAGAATGATGGCTGGAGCTGCAGTTCTGAAACATTCAAGGCAAATAGGGCCCCTGCTTGCCTATGTTCAGGGTTGTGACATCTCTAAAATAAAATCCAGCTGTTAATGATTCAGCTAAAATTACTAGCATGAATAAAGGAGGAGGGAGTTTCAAATATCTATTTATTTCTAGGAAATAGCTTGAACTTGTGGATAACACTGATACATTAGCCTGTGAAATTTTAACAAGCAATAAAATGTTCCCAATTGTGTTGTGTGTTTTTGGCAGAAACAATTTCAAATACATACAAAATGTAAATGACTGTAACTAAAACATATGCCCTTTCTGTACTTACCTGTAGATCTGGATTTAGGGTCATCTGCTCTGAATACTGGGCATCCTTATCCCACAAATTAACAGGGGTCGAGGAGTTGTTAGTCTGGCTTCATCTTACAAGGTGGAGCCAGAACCAGATTAAGGGGTTCTTAATTTGGATCTGTGGTAGATCCATTAAATTGGGTCTACAAGCAGACTAAGGGCTTTGTTCCAGATCACGGACATGTGCAGATGGAATGCCTCCACAATCCAGAACGACCAGATCTGCTGGGGGTTACTATTCTAGTCAGTGGTTTGCCATAACAGCTTAAAAGCAACCCCCACACCTATCCACTGATACGTATCTAATGCAGGTAAGTGCAGAAAAGGCCATCATTTATTTTAGATATTTATGCTATGTGGCATGACAAAGCTGAGTTTGGTTTTATGTGAATAATACTATCATAACTTTCCTTAACATTTCTATGATTAGAGGGGAGAGGTTCACTCAGAATACTTAGCAGTCAGTGGTACTTCTACTTATGAATTCTAAGTAAGTGGGTTTTTTGGAGGGCAAAATAGATATTAGATGTGTGCTATTTCATGTTACAGTGTATAAAATAAATATTGGTTTTGTTCCTTACTATTGTGGAATGAAATTCTGAATTGGTTATTTGCAAATACCTCTTTTTATCCTGGATACCCATCTTTGTAGTTCCAAATGCAGTTCAGTTCCCTGGCATTATCATGGTACTATGGGAGATCATGAAGGGTAGGACCATATGATCCCACACCCACAGAGCTAATATAAATGCTTTTCCTGAAGAACAGGGGGAAAAGCACTCGGCAATTTAGTCTGCTGTCCTTGCCGGGCAAGCTTACATGCAGTGTTTCCCCTGATGTCTCTCCTCAGAGCTCTAGTTTTGCACACACAAGAAATGGCTGCCTTCTTCTCACATCTACAAAAATGTGGCTTTGCAAAAGCTTCAAAGCCAGGAAACAGCCATTGTGTGGATCCTGTGTCAGTCTTTTTCCAGTAGACTTTCAGAGTTGTTGTGCCTGCTGGCTTGGATCCAACAGGAGAAAAAATACATATATAAAACTACTCTTCTCAAGTTTCCCAGGGAGAAAACATCCTCAGGCAGCCATGGTCAGATTCTTCCATAATCTGCTTGAGAGGAATGAAAGAAGAGCAAAAGAATTAAGTCTGCAAGCTGTGTTTGCATTGGGTACGATATTGCATCAATTGTATTCCAAAGATTTGCAAACATTCTACAACCTATATTTACTTTTATCTGAACTGTTTTTCAGCCTTAAAACCACAATCATATTGACACATATGTTCATCCTTTTAATATTTTGTATAACCGTTTGCATTATTTTTACTGAAATTGGTCCAAATGCTTCTATCCATTTTTGGTACAGTCCGAAGATCTTATCAGTCTATGTGACGGGTGCATATTTTCTGTAATTAAATTTTATGCCATCAGTGTGGCTCATTAATGAAATGTGTCAGTATACCAGTCCTAAGATACATTTTATTAATGCAAAGCACTTTTGTTCTATGCTTTACATTTGGAAACAGATTTAAGTATTAAGTAGCTAAAGTCTGCAGCCAGGGAATCCTTTCCGAATTTGTAACACTGACCAGAACAGACTGCATTACATTCTCCAAATGGTGCATTTTTGCATTTGAATGTCTGAATTATCCTGGTTTCTTAGAGACGACCACAACACCAACATCTTAAATCCCCAAAATATTGTTCGCTTCATTGAATGCTCATGATCTAAGCATATGTGTAATTATTCTGTAATTCTCCCCCAAATGTGATTCCTTGGAAATGCATACTAGATTTCCCCTATTGTAACAGCAATGACTATTTCTTTGTGTCCATTTCTTTAAATACGGTCACAAGGAAGTCTGTATGCCTTGGGTGCTGCGCATGGATAATGATGATTTCTCCCCCTTAATGTCCATCAGAAAGGGGGGAAAACTGTGCGTATTTGTTGGCGGGTACAGACCAAGGTCACAAAAAGACCATTTAAGATAGTATACACACAATAGTGGTCTTTATTACAAGAAAGAGCCAAACGTTAGATACAACGAGATTGTAAACAAAACAAAACATGAGCTGGCTGTGGGAGTACCTGCATCCATATATTGTAGAAATAGAGCAGGAAAATAATTCATCTTATATGTTACAATGTGTGTTGTATGATATTCTTGTAACTTACAATTACTGTCTGGTTATATAGATTTTTATTTTTTTTAACATATAAATAGGGCTACCTAAAATAAAATATTTTATATTTATGTAGAAGTTCTATTTTAGTTATTGGATTAGCATCAAGCAATTATTTACAGAAATTGGAAGATAACAGATCTTTAAATTCTGGAGGAAAAAAAAGGCCTCCAAATATATTTATAATTCTAAATGGCATAGCATCGCAAAATAATTCATGTTGTAAAATTATGATGTTGTAAAACTTAATTAATAATTTTATACAACTTCACTACTTTCTTAATATATAAAGTGCCCTTTTTTGCATAATCCAGTTGCTTTTAAAATAGCATGACTTTATTTTTTTACAAGATTTGATTGAAACAGTGAATTAAATTTGATTGAAATGGGGAATTAAGAGTAATTCATGGGCATATTTAATAGCATTTAAAACAAACAGAAAATCTTCTTCACTTAAATCAAAGAAAATTCCCCTGGAAAGTTTTTTTAATGTGTGGAATTTGACATTAAATGGATGAAGTGTTTCACATGTCTCATGAAAATTCCATTTTAACAGGATTTCAGGAGCACAGTGTAACAGGAAATGTATCAAATAACACACTGAGAAATAAATTTCATTAGCAATGGAACCATCTTCCAAATTTTCGCATTGCTCTAACAGTAAACAAATGAGACATTAATCAGAAACTGAAATAAACTTTACTGAGGAAAAGAAGCTTTCATTTCTGT
Organism: Aspidoscelis tigris stejnegeri; assembly: GCA_023333525.1. Taxonomy (NCBI): domain Eukaryota; kingdom Metazoa; phylum Chordata; class Lepidosauria; order Squamata; family Teiidae; genus Aspidoscelis; species Aspidoscelis tigris. The sequence continues at coordinate 43,538,352 of JALMGA010000003.1, read as the reverse complement.
ACAGCTAGAGTTCCAAATTTATAAATGAAAACTTGAAGATTTTTATGTAGAAGTATTTCTGAATTCAACAGGACATAAAATATAGAATTGTGGCTGAATGCCTCTATAAATCAATTTAGAAATAATTTCCATTAATCTAAACAGAATTTATTCTTGGGTAAGTATGTGCAGGATTGCTCCTTAACAGTGATGTTCAGAAGTAAAGCACTTCTCTTAGGCCTTTAGCTTTGACTTTTTTCAGGAAAAAAAACTGTATATACTTCCAGCAATATTTTAATTCAGCTAATTTGTCACTTTCTGACTTAACTTGTTAAAGTACTGAAAGACTTGCTAGTGTTTTGATAACCCAAGCAGTTTGAAAACCACGGTTTTCCTGATTCAAAATTAAAACTTAATGTTAAATTCTGGGCACAGCTGGTTGTAGAAATAGTGAAAGCAGAAAATTTTCAAAATTTGGCAACAATCCTGGGAATAAGTCCCAAAGAACATGCACAAGGCAGAGTTGCAAAATGTATCTTTCTTCTCTTTGACACAGCAGTCTGGCAGATTACAACCATATATTCACAACACACATGGATTTCAACAATTGCAATAATTGCACAGCTAAAAATTAATGTTAATAGAACTATAGCAGTAAAAGTCAACAATGTGAAATTAAATGCAGCATTAAGCTATAAAAATAACAGCACATTTCTATAATTTGTGCTCAGAAGTAAGCCTCATTATTTTCACTAAATTCAGGAGGTAGTACGCAGAATTCCATCTTAAGGCTGTGATCACATGAGATGTTTAAGACAGTCTGAGGCAATCACTGAGTCCCAGGGATCACACACCAAAATGTCCTTCTGTTTTTTCTGGGCTATTCCCTCTCCCTATATTTGGCATTTGGATTATTCCAGCACAGGGACCATTTTGTTCCATTGCTTGGTTATAGTTTTCAGGGTGTGAAAGTGCAGATGTGGACAACTATTGGAGGTGGTACCCAAACTTTCCTGACTAGAAATACAGAGAGTTTTCCTTTACCACTCCAGCCAATGGCTGATCCTGTGAACATTCTAGAGAGACAGCAGCAGCCCTCCTCCCATTACCTTCATCCACATTACCACCTGCCTCTTTTTCTCCTTTTTTTCGTTACAGCCATGATTTTCACAAGTGCACAATTTTGCATGATCTTAGGTGCTAGGGGGAACCTTGCTGGATACATGCCATAGATGGGGGGTGGGCGCAAAATGTCATTGATGATAAGCGGCAAGGTCACAGGTACCTTTTGTCCAGGGGTTCCTTCTCTGCGTTCAGCGACTGGGTTACTGATGGGGCAGTGCCATCCCTCCCACTGCCAGAAGAAAGACAAGGAGAAATGTGGTAGAAGCACCATATTAATGCAAGGGGCAAGATAAGGAAGCTTGGTTTATGAGTATTTGCACAGCGAAGCACACAGATGGGAGTTGTATTCCCCCATCCACCCACCAACCCACATAGTCTGTGAAGATACAGATTTGCACAACTTCACAAGTCCAGGAGCATCTGAAGAAAAATAGTGACACCTGATGACTGCATGGGAAAGGGAGTATACTCATCCACCCACCCATCCACCCACAATAATCTGCATTGGGCCTGAAACTTTTGAAATTGCAGATTTGCACCACTGCACAAAGTCCAGGAAGATCTGAACAAAGAGCGTGGTGCTGAAGCCTGAGAAAAGAGGCAGAAGGGGCATACACAATTCCTCACAGTGTGCTGAGGTCAAGAAATAAACTGCAGGGTTGCTGGTAGAGGAGTCCTCCCAGTGGCAGAAAATGCAGAACTTCTCAACTGAGGGTGAGTTGGGCTGCCCAGTGAAAGGGTTGTTTGGAACCCTACAACTAGATTGGCAGAACCTGTCCCAGCAATAGTTCATGGAAGGGTTCTACAACGCTGGAGGCAAGGCTGTGACTGGAACCTTTCTTTTGATCCTACTGAACTGAGGACAACCCCATTAAGAACTTCAGACAAGTTCTTTTCCTTATAGTCCCTCAGACATATCCTGACACTATTTTCAGTGGGGAAAATAATCTTTTTCTGTATGAAAATGTGCAAAAATGAATGTGAAAACCTGGTCTTTCGATTATGTTTTTCAATGATGACATGAACAAGTGGGTTTCCATGTTGCCAGCAAAACAAACATGCAGAGTTTTTCATCCACATGCACAAATACATAAGTGGGGCTTCTATCTGGCTTTAGCTTTACTTCTTTTTCTTTCCAAATATAGCAAAAACAACTCATTTGAAGCAAAATCAGATAAACATTAGCAGCAAAATCAACATAGCAGTTCCCACATCACTGCTCGTCATCTTGCAAATATAGATAGCTCAACTGAACTCCTGTCAGTTGAGAAGTTATTCAACATGGACAATACACAGAATTTAATCTTCCATGTATGCATTTTTGTAGATTTGTTATTTCTGCAAGATCTGTCTTAACAGATTATAATTATCAGCTTTCATTTTGATTTCTAATCCTTTTAGATTTTATACTTCTATATTTTTTTTAATTATGGCACAACTTTGAAGGAGAGAAAAGATATTTACATTAAAAATACCCATTAGAAAAGGGAACAAATCAAATGGAAAATGTTTTGCTGTGTCAGATTTAAATTTCAGCTCAGCATCTGTGACGTATGTATGTGACCTATTCGTATCCGTACACATCTGTACAGATACATACGGGACGGAAACAGGATGCATACAGGATAAAAATGGGATGTGTACGGATAAATACAATGTTATTGACATTCATATCATCAAATACGAATCTGGTCCAACTATTTCAATGCTTGGGTGAATGAACTTGAAAATCAATTCCTTTTTTCAGCTATCAAATAATTCATTATTTATTTATTTATTTATTTATTTATTTATTTATTTATTTATTTATTTATTTATTTATTTATTTACATTTCTATCCCACCCCATACCCAAAGGTCTCTGGGCGGGTTACAACCTTAAAACAACAGATTAAAACAGAATATACATTAAAAGACTTTAAAAATTCAACAACTCTAAAACAATACAGAATATGTTTAAAATGATAGTATCTGATAGTTGATGTGATATCGTTCCAGAGTGGAGTAATAATCTGTCAGTCAGACAAATTGATTACAGCTTGATCATGGATAAAGGATAAACAGTCATATAGCCTGCCCCATAACTGTTGCCAAGTCCACTTGATTTATTCATGGCATCCTCTGATTCCGTTTGGGAATAGCATTCTAGGCATTCATTTTTAAATATTTGAATACAAATATTTTGAATCATTCGTACAAATAATTTGGACATTTGTATGTGTACAGACAGAAGAAGAAGAGTTGGCTTTTCTACCCCACTTTTCTCACCCATTTAAAGGGACTCAAAGCAGCTGACAAAGCTTTTCTATTCTTCTCCCCACAACAGAACACCCTATGAGGTAGGAGGGGCTGTGAGAGCTCAGAAGAGAGTTGTGACTAGCCCAGGGTCACCCAGCTTGCTTCATGGAGTAGTGAGGAATCAAACCCAGTATTCCCAGATAAGAATCCAGCTCCTTAACCACTAGACCAGAATGGTTCACACATATGCATTACATACATATCCATACGCATCTTATTCGTATCTGTACGAATCTGTACGGATACCTATGGGATGAAAGCAGGATGCGTATGGATACATACTAGGGTGGGTAATAAAAGACGAGCATTTACACAGGAAACGCCTGGGAGATTGATGCTTCATGAATAGCAGAAGGGAAGGAAAGATGTAATCAAGAGACAGCTCAATTATGATCCATCATAAAACAGCATCCTGTATTTCATGAGATCTGCAGTAAGATCTCTCCAGATGATCTCTGTGCTGTTAAAGATTTGTAATGGTGGAAAAGTTCCTTTATGTACTTTGGTCCCAAGTTGTTTAACGCTTTCGGTGTCATGCATAGAACCTTGAACCTGGCTGAGTTGCTAACTGGGAACCACTACAATTTCTTAAGCATGGGTGTGAAGTGTGCCAAAAGGAACACCCTACTCAACAAGTTGGACACCTCATTTTACACTAGTAGGGACCTCCAGAACAAATACAAAGTTAGAGTACATTTTACTAATCTAAATGCAAACCTACCAGGTCATGAGCAACAGTGGTCAGGCGGTCCCTGCCCAGATAAAAGAGTAGTTGGCAGTAAGTACTCCTGGCCACAGAGGTCCCCTAAGCCTCCATGGACAGAGATGACTCCTGAACTACCCCTAAACTATGTATCTATTCCTTCTGAGGGAGGGAACTCCATCTAGAACAGATTAAATTATCAAATCCTGGACTTTGGTATCTCCTACCCATAAAGTCTTTATCTTATCAAGATTCAGTGGCAGTTTATTGCTCCTCAAACAGCCAATCACTGCATTCAGTGCCTTCTCTCTTGACTGAGATGTTAAGGAGAAATAGAGCACACTGATGATATTCTCAAATCTATTGATGCCCATGCCTAACATCTTCATATAGATGTTAAATATCATTACTGACAAAATTACCACAACTCAACTTCCAAGGAACAAGATTACAATCACCTAATGCTTACTTTATTAGATTGCTTTTACAGGTGAGAGGAGAACCATTGTAATGCAGTGCCACCCACTTCCTTTTCCAAGAGGTCATCCAAAAGGCCATCAGGATTGATGGTATCAGAGACCACTGAGAGATCAAGGAGGATCAACAGAGTTACACTCCCTCTATGTCTCTCCCTAAAAAAAGATCATCCATCAGGCCAACCAAAGCTGACCTGTTCCCATACAAGATCAAAACCCAAATTGAAATGAGTCTAGGAATTGGTTTCTTCTAGGGATGTGCACAAATTTCATCATGCTTCAAATTTGTATGAATTTGTGCATTCGTATTCAAATCAAATGTTGGTATATTCGAAGACTGACATTCACACTGAAATTGAATGTTTTGATACATTTGTATGAAGCTTCGTGGAAGGAGCAGCCTTAATGGGGCCTGCTGTGCAGAAGGTACATAGCAAATGCATACTGTATGCATACCTATCAGGTGCTTAATGGGATCTAGAGTGCCCCTGAAGAGGCACCCTGAGTTTTACTTTCTATATCTGCATGTATTTTTAAAAAGTAATGGAGATTTCCCAGCCTTGAAAGGTCGGACATCTTTCTGGCTGTAGTGCTCTTGCTGGCATACCTGCATCCCATCTCAAGAGTTGGCTTCCTTATGGCCACAAATAATTAGAGAGCAATTCATAGCTGGCTGCTAAGACTGTGGGTTAAGACACACAGAAGAAGGCAGTGTCTGAAGCCTGCAACACCCAAGCTGTTTACTGCTTTTATGAAAGCAATGCTTAGAAATGTAAATGAGATTGAGACAAAGCTTTATTGTGAAGCCTGAATTAAACAATTAGTATGTATTCACACAGTGCACATTCAGATGCTCATCAAGTGAAATGAATATTCAGCTTAAAACCCTTGAATCTGGAGCCTGCTCTGCAATGCTGAACTTGAGCACTATAAAGACACATACAGTATATTTGTATACGTATATATGAAGGGAAGGTATCCAATAACTGTGTAACTTCAGGAATTAGCCTTAACTGGTACATAATCTTTTTATATCTCTCATAGGTCAAACACTCGTATAAGCACTGCAGAATATTACAAGTACAGATTTAGGGACTGATACCCATGCAATCGGTTGAGTCATGACCATAAGTAAGTAAGTAAGTAAGTAAGTAAGTAAGTAAGTAAGTAAGTAAGTAAGTAAGTAAGTAAGTAAGTAAGTAAGTAAGTAAGTAAGTAAGTAAGTATTGGATAAAACAAAATGAATTCAGATAAACAGAATTTGTTACCACTTAACTGTATGTTTACATAGATGCTGTAAATGAGACTGTTATGGAGGGAGGAAAAAAATCCCTTCGGTTGCTGACAGCCCAACTTTGCATATGTGTGTTAACAGGAGAATGTGCTATGTTTAGAATGAATGGTAAAGCAGGTCTAAATGACTTTCAGATTAGCTGGAACAGATGGAAGGGTCACAGTTGAACAACTTTACACAGCAACATAAAGGCAATGTTCAAGTGGAGTTCATTGCCTCTGACAGATACTGTCAATCAAATAAGGGACTTCTCAGTTAACCAGCAGCCTGTCCTTCTAAAGATTAATAAAAAAGAGAGAGAACAGTATTGTGAAGAAATGACTGGAGTTTATCTAGTCTAGGTTCAGTGCAAGCTCCACCCTAGGTGAGGTTTTCCTCTGAAATGATACGTTTAGTTATTTTTAAGGCAACTAAAATATAGATTTTGTAGCAAGTATGGATAATTTATTCACTATTGCAATTTCATCCGCTAAATATATTATAACTATGTTTGCTTGTCCACAGCAAAGAACCTAGACTACGTTGTTGTGAGAATGTGATATTGTATACTCCTGTGTAGCTGAAGGTGCAGCTATTTTGAAAGAGAAAAAAGATGATTTTGATTTCAAAATTGTGAAGCAGTTTGGAACAGTTTTTATAGACAAATAGGAATAATCTATTTTTCAAGAAAAGTAACCTGTTTAGGATGTTCAGCTGTATTTCTTGAGATCAGAATGTTGGCTGTCCAAAATCTTTGTATTCTTAGCCAAAATGTGTATTATTCCAATACTAACAATAGCAAGATAATACTGGGGTTCTATCACACAGCACGAGATTTAAAATCTTGCTTATGATAATGCATCTGCATGGGTAGAAAAAAATGACTTGTGAAGGCCTGAGGGATGTGATGTCTTCAGACTACTCATGCCTTCAGGTGTGTAGCAAGTCACTGAAGGAGAGCAAGTATCCTTTGAGCTGTCTTTCCCATTGGGGAGTGAGAATGATTCTAAGAATGCTGGCCCACCTCAGGCAATTCTGCAGCTGCCATCAATATGAATGGTGACCTATAAGAAGGCATACACATGGGCACAATTTAATGTACTGCCCTCAGCTCTCCTACACCTCTTTGAAGGTGTCCCTTACTCTGAATGTATCTGCCCATGCGAATGTAGCTCACACACTACTATATTGTCTTTTCTACCAGGAGGCTCGTGCAATTCTCATCACTCCCATAGTGTCCCAAACTCTAACAATTGGGGAAGAAAACCTACTGAAGTACCTATTCTAAGACAACTAGAATAGGGGTGTGCAGGAATGCATTTTTTGCATTTGAATTCAAGTCGGATCGAATATTCAAAAATTCAATTCGATTCAAATTTTAAAAATCCGGATTTGCAAAAAATCCAATTCGAATCCAGATCATTTGAGCCTGCACATTCGAAAATCTGATTTGAATTTGAAAATACGAATGTCGGCAACATTCATACCTGTTTCTCAAATTTGTGCGCATCCCATTTTCATCCCATATGCATCCTGTTTTCATCCCACATTATAAGTGCAAATGCGCATAATATTCATATGCTATACATATGCGGATCTGTTCATTCGAATTACACATTCATTCATATGTGTAAATTCGGACTTTTGAAAATCCAATTCGAGTTTGAATTTCGATATTAGACGGATTTGAATTGGATTTTTGAATTTTCTAATATCCGCACACATCCCTAAACCAGAACACTTGGTCTGTGGTGAAGTTCTGCCTGACAGCAGTCAAACTGAGGACAAGGGCAACTGCGGACAGCAGATAGGATAATTGGAGAACAAGAATCATTGTATTTTACATTCTGAAAGGGAAAAAACACACCCTCAACTGAAATAATAATGTATTTTTATTTAGTGATTTTGGTCTGTGACTGTAAATAAAATTCATTCATGAATGGTGAGCACATGAGTCAACTACATGCTCCACACTCAGCCCACCCCTATTTTGAGATGTGCCAAAAATGGCTGGCTTCTAGGCCTATTTGTAGAATGTCCCAAAATAGAGCCATGTTGCAAGTTTCAAGCCAGAATCCTTTTGTTCCCTGTCTTTGAAGTTTGTGAGGGGGTATGTCTGTGAAGCCCTCCACCATGCATCCTACCTCTGGGAGTGAAGCAACCCAGCAGGCACTGAAATTCCTCATCGTGGGAAGCATCCACTGCATTAAAATCTGAGTATCTCCTGCAGGTATCCAACCTTCAGCTCCTAGAGTGATTCAGGCAGTAGTGGTTGGCAGACCCAACTAATTCATAGAGCACCTGGCCTATAGGATGATTTTGACCCATAGAGCCAGCACATAGAACCTAGGGCAGCTGTTTACAAGAAGGACTGGTTACATTCATCAGCCCGGATTTTCCCAAGTTCTTAGCTTTTGAATGATATGAACTCAAGCATACTGTCAGATGTTCTGTTTTCTCTCTTAAGATCAGAAAGGCAATATCTGTCTGGGGAATTCATCCAACAAAGGAGATCTTCAGGAAATCTTCTGAGATAAACTGACAGTATGCCAGTTTGCTCAGGTAGGCTGGATATGGGCTTTGCCAGAGAATGGTGAATTCACACTATGCCTCCATCAAGTAGGAGGCATGGTGTTAAAATGCTCTAAGCATCCACACTTGCAGATGCTTAGGGCATTCTATAGTATGAATGGCCACCTGGATGTCAGCCATTGCAGAGCTCCGGTGATGGCACTGCAACACATCATCAGTCATGCCAGTCATGCCAGTCATGTGCTCTTCCTGCACGTCTCCCAACAGGAAAGATGTGTGGATGGGAGCTTGCTGGGGCGCACCATGTTTAGACATCCTTGATGATGTTCCTGGATGTGCAGAATCATTTCTTGTTTAGAAACAGCTCTGTGGGGTGTGGATGCACTGTCCGGGAGATCCCCAGGCCTTGAGTTTTAAGTGAAGTGTGGAAAACCCATGAGAAATAATTTCCCTTCAAATATTTTCCATTCCTCCATATTAATAGAGGTAAATGAAGATCTTTAACTATAGTTTGCTGCACTGGAGATTATACCCTTTCTGCCCTGTTCCTTGTTCCTTCTTCTGGATTATATCCCAGAATAGGGACCTGCAGGCCCATTCCAGAATAAAGCCCACTGCAAAAATAGCCTTAAAGACCTGCCATATTGGCTGTTGGCATACTGCTGAAAAGCTTAGGAGAAACCATTTCTAGACAAGAGAAAGGTAACGCCCTTCCTGGATTCAAGAACACCTTCTCCTTATTCTTTTTTGCAGTCTAAGCTTTAGGTCAGTAATGTTGTAAAGTCAGATGAATCATAGTGGTGTCACTTTTTTTTCTCTTGCTTACTTATATGATAATTTCTGTAGAAAAGAGGAACATGAGGTAAGTACAATCCCTATTCCTCCTACCCTGACACAAGTGACTAGAAATTCACCCAAAGTTCTGGGCTACAGGGAAAGGGAGGATTTGCCCCAAGCACATTTGACCAAAGAAGAACTTCCAATGAGATCATCACCCCACCCCACCCCGTGTACTCAGTTTCAGGGAAACACTTCACCAGTTTCACAGCACTGATTTGCATTTTAATAATGAGCTATCAGTTATTATAATACAGCTGCCCTGGAAGTGGAAAGGGGAGATTTAAAAAATTGAAATGAATGTAGAAACACAATAATGAAAATATTGATAAATAAACAAACAGTAGTATCTCAGTGCGATCCTACTAGTCAACGTTAGTTGATTGCGCTACTTTCCCATTCACTGGAAGGTAAAGGAAGTGCAAAAATGCCACGATCTGGAGCCAGCTGTGGTGCAGACCATGAGCTTCTTATTGCAAAATTCAGACTTAAATTGAAGACAATAGAGAAAACCACGAGATTGTACAGTCCCCCATATATACTGCTTTTTAAATATAAAAATAAATAAATCAGAATCTTCCAGTTCCCCTTCCCGTCTAAAAACAGCAAGTAGAAAAGTGTCAAAATCTGAGCAGAATAATTTGTATTTGTTTAACTGTTTATCTTTGATAGTAATGAGGATTCATAAAAACTATTTTACTCATTGCACATGTATCTACCCAAGGAGAATATGGGAGGAGGACAGAAAGGAAAATAGCCAGGATTATAAAATGCCTTTTGGTTCAAGTGACACAGAATCTGAAGAGACAGAGGTCAAGGCTATAACCATGTAGATTTTAAAAAGCAGCTTAAAAGCAGCTTAGAGGGGGTAGCATGTGGCAGTTAGTGTCTCCTTTACACCTATAATCCATATTCGCAAGAACATTTGTGGTGGGAAGGGATCAGATGCATGTGTCATCTACCATCTGTAAGTTACTGTTGAGCAATTTGTGTGTGTGTGTGGATACAGCCTAAGGTCATGATCAGATGACTTTAGTAAAATGGAAGGTTTAATGCTCTCGTGATCCACGACACCAATTGCATATGGTTGCTATCCACACTCAGTTCTGTGGATATGGAAGGACATGGAAGAGTGCAGGATTTTGCACTTCCTGAGCATTTTGGCACTGGTCTCGCCTCCTGAGCTGGTTTCAATCTCTGGGCCTATTCACACTTGGCTTCCCAGTCATGAGAACCTTGGGAGAAATGGTATCTTAAGTTAAGGAAATACTTCTCAAAATTTGGTCATCCATGCACGAGTTTCACAATTTTTGCCAAGTCTATGTACTACCAGTCACATTTTAGTTTTAATGTTTAATTTAATCTTTTTTTTTTAAATGAACTTTAACACATTCCTTTAAAATAAAAAGGTACATCTACCTGCCATATAAAATCATCTTACATGTACCAGATGAGTTCAGGTTAAGTACATTATTCACTACTGGTTTACATTTTTTTTAAAAAACTATGTCACCTGGCTTTATTGAACTGATATGGATATTCACTTTTTCTTCTCTATGGCTGCATCACCATGGGCTCCATTTACTTTGGGGTGGATTCAGGGCAGCCCTAATGCAAATCATAGCTCGAATGAAATCGAGAGATTTCTCGAGAGAAATCGCTGTGGAAGCAACAGTTCTCTGCTATAACTAACCAGAAAATAACTGGGATTTGGATAAAATAACCTGGGAAAACTGCTGCTGTGCTGCGGTAAGTTTGGGAGGTAAGTCCTCTGGTTTTTAGACAGTTTTGGGGGACCGCGCACCATTAGGCGCGCGAAACATACTATATCAGAACATAAAATATTAATTCAGAAAAGTTTATATTAAAGAAAGTATTTTAGAGTTTTTAAGGTAATTTTTCAAAAGTAACACAAATCCATTAAATAAAATGAAGGTAGAATGCCAGCAGGGGAAGGGGGGCTTCCCAGTGTTTTGCACTGAGTGTCATATGTATGACTACCTGCCCATGGGGCAGCAGTCTTGGGTATGTGTTCGGTGCAATGAGCTCCGGGCTCTCAGGGAACGTGTTTCTTCCCTCGAAGCCAAGGTAGCGGACCTGGAGAAGGAGCTAGGGAGTAACAGGGCTGAGGGTGAGGTCTTCACGGATGCAGTAGGAGCATCCCACTCCATGACAAGCAGCTCTCCAGCTGCCTCGGAGAGTCAAAGCCTCAGGCAGGGAGGACATCAAGCCGAGGAAGAGGGGCAGGCTCCCTTAGTTGGGACCCCTTCCTCAGTGGATGTGCCGGTATCCTCTTGCACCGAGGATAGTCCTCCACGGGTAGTGGGAGGGGGGCTTCTTGTAGTGGGTGATTCGATTATCAGGAATATAGAGAGCCGGGTTTGTGATGGGCGTGTTGACCACATGGTGACTTGCCTGCCTGGTGCGAAGGTTGCAGACATCACGCGACATCTAGATAGATTAGTGGACAGTGCTGGGGAGGAGCCAGTGGTCATGGTACATGTCGGTACCAATGATGTTGGGAAGGCAAGACGGAGTGTCCTGGAAGCCAAATTTAGGTTGTTAGGTAGAAGACTAAAGTCCAGGACCTCTAGGGTTGCATTCTCAGAAATGCTACCTGTTCCACGCGCAGGACCAGCTAGACAGGCAGAGCTCAGGAGCCTCAATGCGTGGATGAGGCAGTGGTGTCGGGAGGAGAGGTTTAGATTTGTAAGGAACTGGGGAACTTTTTGGGACAAGCCAAACCTGTACAAGAGGGACGGGTTACACTTGAACCAAGAGGGAACCAGACTGTTGGCGATTAACATTAAAAAGGTTGCAGAGCAGCTTTTAAACTGATCCCTGGGGGAAAGCCGACAGGAGCTGGGCAGCATCCGGTTCGGGAGAGCGCACCCTCAAGTGAGGAGTGCTGGAAATATGCAGAAAATGCAGAGCTTAGTGCGGGATTAGTTTCACATGTTCCTCAATGGCAGAATTTGGACAAGAAGAGTGAATATAAATGTATATATGCAAATACCAGGAGCCTTCAAGCCAAAATAGGGGAGCTAGAAAGCTTAGTGATGGAAAATAGGATTGATATTATTGGCATAACTGAAACCTGGTGGACCAGTGAAAACCAATGGGATACAGTCATCCCAGGTTACAAACTGTACAGGAAAGACAGGGAAGGGCGACATGGAGGTGGTGTAGCCTTGTATATTAAAGAAGAGATAGAATCTTATGAACTGGAATGTCCAGGTGAGTCTGACTCTTCCACAGAAGCAGTGTGGGTAAAAATACCAAGCCAAAAAGGAAGTCTAACAATAGGGACATGCTACCGTCCTCCCAACAATACGCCCGAAGGAGATGAACAGTTGGAGAAGGAGGTAAAGGAGGTATCCCATAAAGATAGGGTAGTTATAATGGGGGACTTCAATTATCCTCACATAGACTGGGTGAACTCCTGTTCAACTCAGGATAGAGAGAGAAAATTTCTAGACCTACTTAATGACTGTTCCATGGAGCAAATGGTCATGGAACCAACCAGGGGAAATGCAGTCCTGGACTTGATCCTAAGTAATGCTCAAGACCTAGTAAAGGACGTCACTGTAGCTGATCCAATTGGGAACAGTGACCACAATGCAATAACCTTCAACTTAAATACAGGGAGTAAGTTCTTAATAAAGTCTAACACAGAGACCTTAAATTTTCATAAGGGAAACTTCCCCCAAATGAGGAAATTAGTGAAAAGGAAATTGAAAGGGAAAGTCAAAAGAGTTAAATCACTTCAAAATGCATGGAGACTACTCAAAAACACAATAATGGAAGTGCAACTAGAATGCATTCCTAAAAGAAGAAAGGGGACTTCTAGGTCCAAGAAGAAACCAATGTGGCTCACAAATGCAGTAGATGAAGTCATTAAAAACAAGAAGAGTTCATTTAGGAAATGGAAGGCTTGTCCAAATGAGGAGAACAGGAGGGAACATAGACACTGGCAACACAAATGCAAGACGGCCATTAGGAAAGCTAAGAAAGATTTTGAGGAGCACATTGCTAAAAACATCAAAAGAAATAACAAGAACTTCTTTAAGTATATCAGAAGTAGGAATCCAACCAGGAGAGCAGTTGGACCACTAGATGGTAAAGGAGAGAAAGGGGTAATTAAAGAAGACACGGAGATTGCAGAGAGACTAAATGAATTTTTTGCTTCCGTATTCACGGAGGAAGACAGAAGACACATGCCAGTAGGTGAGCCTGTATTTTCTGAAGAGTTAAACTTTACAGAAATAACCAAGGAAGAGGTCCTGGCATGTCTTAATAAACTAAATGTGAACAAGTCACCGGGACCAGATGGTATTCATCCAAGAGTCCTTAAGGAACTCAAATGCGAAATTGCCGAACTTCTAGCAAAAATATATAATCTTTCCCTAACATCAGGTTCCGTACCTGAGGACTGGAGGGTAGCAAATGTAACACCAATCTTTAAAAAAGGATCCAGGGGTGATCCAGGCAATTACAGACCAGTTAGCTTAACGTCAGTTCCATGTAAGGTGATGGAAACCATTATTAAAGACAAAATTAGTGTGCACATGGAGGAGCAAGCATTGCTGAACAAAAGCCAGCATGGCTTCTGCAAAGGTAAATCACGCCTCACAAATTTATTGGAATTCTTTGAGAGTGTCAATAAACACGTGGATAAAGGTGAACCAGTAGACATTGTCTATCTGGACTTTCAGAAGGCTTTTGACCAAGTCCCACATCAAAGGCTACTGAGTAAACTCATCAGCCATGGAATAAAAGGACAAGTTCTGTCCTGGATTTGTGACTGGCTTAAGGACAGAAAGCAGAGAGTAGTAATAAACGGCAAATTCTCAGGGTGGAAAGAAGTAAAAAGTGGGGTCCCTCAAGGCTCAGTACTGGGACCAATGCTTTTCAATTTATTCATCAATGATCTAGAAGAAGGGGTACATAGTAAAATAGCAAAGTTTGCTGATGATACTAAATTATTTAGGGTAGTAAAATCTGAAAGAGATTGCCAAGAGCTCCAAAGGGATCTCTTAGCATTGGGTGAGTGGGCAACCAAGTGGCAAATGTGCTTTAATCTTAACAAGTGCAAAGTAATGCACATTGGGGCCAAGAATCCAAATTATGTCTATAAACTGATGGGGTCTGAGCTTTCTGCAACACATCAGGAAAGGGATCTCGGGGTTTTGGTGGACAGTTCAATGAAGGTGTCAACCCAGTGTGCGGCAGCAGCGAAAAAAGCAAATTCAATGCTGGGAATAATTAGGAAGGGAATAGAAAATAAGACAGCAAGTGTCATTTTGCCCCTTTATAAATTTATGGTGAGGCCACATTTGGAGTATTGTGTACAATTCTGGTCACCACACCTCAAAAAGGATATTGTGGAACTAGAGAAGGTGCAGGGAAGGGCAAGCAGAATGATTAAGGGTCTGGAACACCTCCCTTACGAAACCAGGCTGCAACGTCTAGGCCTCTTCAGTCTGGAGAGACGGCGTTTGAGAGGGGACCTGATTGAAGTATATAAAATTATGCACGGTATAGAAAGGGTGGATAGAGAAAATTTCTTTTCTCTATCACACAACACTAGAACCAGGGGGCACTCTATGAAGCTGATGGGTAGGAGAATAAGGTCTGACAGGGGGAAGTATTTCTTCACCCAGAGGGTCATTGGCTTATGGAATGTGCTGCCGGAAGAGGTGGTGACAGCTACCAGTCTGGATGGCTTTAAGGAAGGGTTAGACAAATTTATGGATGACAGATGTATCAATGGCTACTAGAACGAATGCCTAGATGCATCTTCCAGGCTGGGGGGGGGGGAGGAACTGGGGCGCTTCAAAGGCCATCTGCTGGGACTCGAGAGCAGGAGAAGGTTTGTCCTTGTCTCTGCTTGAGATGCCCATGAGCATTTGGTGGGCCACTGTGTGCGACAGGATGCTGGACTAGATGGGCTGTGGCCTGATCCAGCAAGGCTTCTCTTATGTTCTTATGTTCTTATGTACATCCCCATGTGATTGAGGACAGCGCGGGTTCAAGCCAAATCCCCCTGTCCCCATGAAAACTGCAGTAAACTCCTGTGGCTTCAAGCTGCTTGTTGCTTGAAGCCGCGGCTGTGCTTCAATCGTTTTAGCGGAGGAGCGCACATCCGCTTGACAGCGGTCATACCTCCGCCTGACAGAAGCTTCTTATCTTGCTCAGCTGAGTGCAGGGAAGCCACAGGCTGCCAAGTGCTCATGTGCTAAATCAAGCCCTTTACCCATGTGTGCCTTGCCGATCAGGCGATCAGGTAAGGGTGTGTGTGTCATGCTTGTAGCCGGAGAGACACTTGCAGGGCAAATGAGAGCTCATCACTTGTCTTTCAGCAGAATTTCTTTGCTGCCTTCCCCAAGAAGTTGCAATCGCAGCGTGCATGGGAGGGAGAGCAAAACCCTGCCCACTAATGCTCTGATCGCCAAACTCCTCCCCCAATAAGCCAGGAGTGTCCCTATGACTCAAGATAATATGTGATTGCCTTCCTAATTGGAACGAGAACAGTTGGAAAGGGGGAGGTTTGCTGTGGATTTGTGACATTTGTCCCGCATGTAGCCTGGATTAGAGGCTTTCCATGCGGATGCTCCGAGGCGAACTCAGGTTCGCCTCGGAGTATTTTGATCATGGGGGGTACACTATAAGATTCCTGTGTTGTTGTTGTTTTAAAACACCCTGTGAACATTAGCTTCTTTAAGAGCTTTCAGCAAGATTCATGAGACTTATGCCTGAGGAACTTTTGTATTCCACTAATTTATTTGTGCTTGTAAGATTTCTGTTTGGTGCAAAAAAAATTATTTAGAAATTACTATGTATGCTCTTATTAAAGCATAAGTTATTTTGTATTTTCCTTTAATTTCATGATTTATTTTTATACAGCTACTAAGGGAGGGTATTTTTAAGGTAATAAGTCTCTCTCCCTCTTGGTATTGTGTGATATGAACAGGAAAAGCAAGGACCTGTTACCAGTTCAACTTTGGATGTCCAAGCATCATAAGAAATCTTGACTGCAAAACCGGAATTGGAAATATACAGGGTTTTGACATATGAATTTGGCTTTAGGATTGGCATAATGGGAAAAGCTAAAGGCAGACCATGAAACGTGGAAAGGCCTTAAAATAGCAAGACTACAAGCCTGGAGTTTAAAAAAGGACACAGTTTTTCTCTAAAGTTACAAGCTGGCTGTTTGCAAAAGATTAAAAGTCTACATGCAAGAGACAATGCTTGGGCTTTAATCATGATTAAGTCAGGAAGGAATGCTGACATCTCGATGACCTTTGTTTTCTCTCTTTTTGGGGTAACAGATTTTTAGAATAATGAAGGGGAAATAAAACCATGGAATATGGAACAGAGATGGGTTTGTCTCATTTTAATAAAAATAATAAAGAATAAAAGGGAATGGATTTTTGGAAAAGATTTGGTGAAATAATATATATAGGAATTGGAATTACTACCTAAATGGAAAAAGTCACCAGTGCTAGGATGTAAGGTTTCATATTGAATGTGGCTGGGGTTTACATTTCAACAGAGTTTGCTAGGAGTTAGGTTAACCAGGAGGGGTGCTAATTGGAAACCTTAAAGTAAGGTATACAAGATACATAACTTTTGCAATTAGGCAGAAACAGAAATTATTTAGCCTTATTTTGAAATAAGAGGGTTTTAAATATCCTATTCATTTCTTCTTTTTCTGTGGAGCTTCACTGAGGGGCATTTCCATTGTGGAAAAGGGCAATGAGTAACCAGTAGGAGAATCTCTGTTAGCCAAGAGGAAGAGAGATAATCCGTGTAAACTCTGGACAAGGGAAATAAGACATTTGAGTTTCAGATATCTTTCCTGTTTACCAGTTTTGTTTGCTTCATTAGGAAATGTTAAGTTTGGGTTAATTAGTATTCTTTTTGGGAGAAGCTATGAGAAGAGACTGGAGTCACGTACATATTTTTATTCATTAACAAGGAAAGAACGAATCAGCAGTTTAAGGTTCCAATCTTTGCTATAAAAAAATGGCAGAGTAGAGATGGGTTTGAGAGGTCTTCTTCTTGTCATCTGAAGAGGGAGGTCTCCACCACCAGCATCATCGTCTTGGTCTTCTTGTCATCATGGGAGGCTAAAGAGACCGGGAGAAATTTCCCCCCCCCCTTTCTTCTTTCTGCTACACAGAAAGTGGGCGGAGTTTTTCTGCAGGAGCTGCGTTTTAAAACTTTTGCATTTTGAATTTGGTAAAAGCAGTTACACAGACTATTTTTTTTTAAATTATTTCTTTTAATTTTTATTTATTTTGGGGATCAGTCTGACTAAGACTGAAGGCCTTCCCAATTTTTAGTCATTTTTGGGTTCCTGAAAATGATGCAGTTTGCTGAAATCCTACGCATCTTCAGTTCTGAACTTCTGGGCGTGAAGAAGATGGGATCGTTGGTGAGAACTATGGAAGATGGCTTTCAATTCACTTTTCTCCCATATTTTTATTAAAGGTTTAGAGTTAGGGAACTTTTTCTAGAATTAGAGCTAATTTTAATTTTAATTTTGGGCTTTTATATGTTTCTGTAAGGTTTGGAATTGGTCTTATGGGAGCCATATCCTCATTTTTAGGGCTCTTAATCACAAAAGGCAATTTTATTACGTTTTGGGGATTTTTCTTTGCTGCATAAGTTCATTTCTGGGTCTCAGGAAGATGGGGTAAACTTAGTTTAATGCATAGAGAGGTGTTAAGGGGATTTAGTCATGTTTAGATTTTTGGGCATGTCTATCTCAACTCTTCTAATGTCTAATATGGTTCCATCTCACTTCAACTTATTTTCTGTATTTCTAATAAATTCTTTGCATTGGTTTAACAAGAAACATTGACTTTTGAGTCTGAAATGGGTCTTGTCTCTGTTTTCTGGTTATTCCTCGTTATTAAATCCTATGTAAACGATCTATAACGCTACCTATTCCCCTAAGAAGGAGTTAAATTCGGTGTTCTTTGGGCTTCAAAAATAACCCAAAGTATCCAAATCTTACTCCCTCCATATTCGCTTACAGTCTAGACTGGAGCAATATTGGATTTGGTATGAGACCGAGGTAGATGGAAGGGGTCATCCATCCAGATGGTGGGAATACAGTGCCATTCTGGTGCTGCTATGGTGGGGTCATCACACATATCTGTGATAGCCCCATAAGAGCCCTGCTCTATCCTCCCTAAAAAAGCATTCAAAACTATTGCTGGAAAACCCATGCTTTAGCAACCTTTTGGACAGAGATGCCTTTGTCATTCCACCCACGGTGCATGCACGCCATACATGCACACCCAGATGTGCACTTCAGGGTATTTGGTGCTGGCTGAATACCTGGATGCGCATATCACTTTAAACATGCAAAGACAATGCTATCTCACTAGGAAGTAATAATGGCATTATCACTTCCTGGGTTTCTGGTCACTGTCTGGAAACGGCCAAAAAAATGTTGAGGAATGTTCTGGGAAGAGCTACAAGGTTCTATTGGGAACAATAAAAATGGGAAGCAATTGCCCATATAGCCACCAGGAGTTGCAACTCACCAATGGCCTCCAAGAGCAACAAATAATGGCTATTATTGATGTTTTAAATCTGCTTTTTTGCTAGCACTGCTCTACTATTGTTGTTTGATTTTAAAATTAAGGTTTTTGACAGGTGTGTTTTTGGACACATCCTGTTCCATATGTGTGCCATGTATGAATGCAAATTGATCATAGCAGAATAGCTCCTCTTAGGAATCAAGTGGAACTTTTGCTGTCAGAATTACAACTGCTTAGCTAGTATATTGTAGAATCGTGGAAGTGAATCATGCGGTAAATACCAGGAACTGGTTTCTTGCCATCAGTGGCAGCAAACCACTCTTGGATCCTTTACCAAGGATGCCAAAGTGAAACAGTTCTGTGCTTTGATGCCTCCTTCCTTGTGAACTCTGTACGGATTCCTACCTGCCCACTCCGAATGATGCAATTTTATTCAGGATGCAAGTTTTTCTTCTTCTTACTTTTTTCCAGGCTATATTGGCAGGTCACAACTTCATATGTTTATATTGTATTTGCACATTCTAAACAAGATGGTGTGCATTATATACCTTTTTCTTTCATTGTATATTATTCCAAAAATCCATAAGGGGCAAGTTGGACTGATTTACTGCTTTAAACATCTGCCACCTAAAATCTGAGGTTGTACTTTTTTTTTTTTAAGTCACACCCATTCTGCAGTAACAGAAGTGAAGCATTTTGTTCCAATGAGCACCCACTGGTTAGTGTTGTTCACTGCGGTTGGTCACCCAAGACGGTTGAATTGCAAAGCTTCTTTCCAACTGAAGACTCCAGGAAGGACACGCTGCAGAAAGAAAATTTGCAAATATTCAAGTGCAGCACAGAGGGTGCAAAGACAAAAGTTACAGAGACTTTGCCTTCACCTGCAGAAGAAAGCAAATTCCTCCAGAAGGATGGCCCCATTTCTTCTCTTGCTTTTATAAAGAGCCTGGGGTTGTCAAACTTTGATTCAGAACAGGAGGGCATTCAGCAGCATCCTCAGGCTTGGCTGGGAGCTGCTCACATCCCCGGAAAATTCAGTGGGAGAAAAAGTTTATGGAAGCGAGTAGGAGTTTATTCAAGAGTGTCTGAGGCCTTTCAGAATCATGAGTGAGTGTCTATAAGGGGGCAATCAAGCATAGGCTGGGAATTATCTCTGTTGGTTGCCTACCTGTGACAGGCCCTCAAGTGCGGCTAAGAGGCTCATTCAGTGACCGAGAAACAATGGCTGAAGGAGAACAAACAATTCAGAGGAGTCTATCATTCTGTGTGGTGTTATCTTTAGCACTGAATAAAACCGGAGTTCTCCTTTTCTGCCTCATAGTCAGCACTATTTTTAGGAGCCAGTGGTACTTTTCAACTTTCTTTCACTACTTTTCAACAGGTTCATAAGGGCACGAAGTGCAGTATATAAAAAAAAGGATAATAACTTTACTCAAGTGCAGGAAAAGGCCCAATGAACGGAGCAGCCAAGCCTACAGGAGGAGAAAGTTGAAAGTTGTTTTTTTTGTTTTTTTGTTTTTTGAAGTGCCAACAGCTAATGTCATTGTCTGTATCTAAAACTGTCTCTTTATACAGACTGGATTCTGAGAGTAGAGTTTAACTATTTCTATTTTTCTTCCAGTAATACAAAATCTTTATTTTCAGATTTCATTTAATTTCACACTATATGTGTTTCTCCCAAGAGTTCAATGCTTCCAGTATATAGTTTTTGTTCATAGTATATGTTCATAATGATTTGTTTAAAAGAGAATGGAAAATGTGAGGAATCTCTTTGTAATGATACTCTTAAACATGACAACAGTTCAAAAAGAATTCTTGCTGCTTGCAAATTAAAGGTTTGTTCAGAAGATTCTTGCATTTTGAAAAGCTAGGGATGGAGGACGGAAGTTCTCACATGGAAAAGCATCCCTGGAGATGTCAGATGTGTGACCTTAGGGAGAAACACAATCATTGTGAACCGTTATGAACACAGCCATCAGGACCTTTGGAGATCCACTCACTAGACAAGTCTGTCTGCACCCTGCTGCTGCCCTGGAGTCGGAACACTCCACCCCATAGCAATCCACAGTCCACAGCTTGACAGAGAGGCTGCATCCACAGTCTCTTCCAGGTGCATTGTGGTGAATGGCTGTGGTGTCAGGACTGCCAGTTGTGTAGTTGCACACAGTGTCCAGATTGCCAAGGAAACACCTGAATGCACACTGGATGTTGCCTTCTTCATTGTCATGGCAATCCAACCTGCCTTGACATGGACATCTGTACTTGAGGTGTCTGGTTGTAAACTTTGAAGTGGGGAAACTTTCCTTTCCTAGGGTGTTTTTCCACTGGCAGAAAGTACCCATTTTTGCACCCATTAAGGACCCATTTGGGTGTGAGCTAGATTACCCCATTTCCACCACGGCACCCATTTGGGACACATTTGTTTCCACCGCCACTAGGGAAAACCAGATCATATGGGTACATCTCAGCCTTTAATCCAGATTATCTGTAGACCCCATTAATGGGGTCTACAATGGGGTCTTCAGGCAGAAAATCTAGATTAAAGGGAACCTGTTTCCATGCTTGTGTGGCAATGGGGTCTAAAGGAGGCTAGGGGGAGGGGGCACCCTTGGGGGTGAGCCCCAAAACCTAGGCTTCGAAATCATTTTGAAATCATTTCAAAGCCATTTCGAAGTTACTTTGAAGTTACCTTTGGAGATTAGCAAAGCCTCCGAAGTTCCTTGGAAGGCAACTTCAAAGATTAGCACAGGCTCCGAAGACAAACCTCCGATAAGAAAGGGAGATCAAAGCGGACTGTTACCTTCAGGCATAGAAAGAGGTACATATTTAATGAGGCTGACTCATCCCTGCTCACAAAGAGCTAATTCATATGCACGCTCTTGCAAGGGGTTTGTCTTTGGAGCCTTTGCTAATCTCCGAAGTTGCCTTTGGAGGGACTTCGGAACCTTTGCTAACCTTCGAAGGCAACTTCGGAGGGATTTCGGAGGGACTTCGGAGGAACTTCGGAGATTGCACCCCCTGTTCCCCAAAACACCAGGGGTGACAGGCAGATCCTTTGTGCGTCAATCCGGATTCCCCACGTGGGTGCAAAGGTGTTTCCACAGCGGGGGGTTAGCATTCCTTAGTCTCAAAGTATATGTAGAGCTCATGGCCTAAGCAGATGTCATTCCAGCCTGATCTCGTCCTTGTTTTAAAATGTATCTTCTAAATCACTTGGAGAGTTTGTTTTTTTAAAAGAAGCAGTAGATAACAAACACACACATGTTTAAGATGAATGAATAAATAAACAAACAGTGATGACAATTGAAATGTTTGGTGGAACAGCCTTGGTAGTTTGATAGTTACATCAGGTTTATTGCTCATCAGTAAATATGAAAGGGTTCCAAATAATTTGTTCCAATTAAGAAATGATGTGAATAGTAAAAGGAATGTCAGCCTAAGAAGATGGCTTTGGAAGAATCCCAAAAGATGAACTTAAGTTTTATGAATTTGCTAATTGTTTGCATTATCTCAGAACACAAGAAAAAATATTATTCATTTCTATTGAATAACCAGAATCCACAGTCATCATAATATGAATCACCCCAGCTCCTTTTTTATTTCCTTGTATTTACTTCCTTTGCTCCAGGGGTTAGGGAGCCAGACTTCTCTCTGGGAATACTGGGTTTGATTCCGTCTTCCCCCACAAAGCCAGCTGGGTGACCCTGGAGTGCCCTCCCTAATCCTGGGGGCAGGAGTCCCTGATTGCCACACTCTTCCTCTCTATGGTGCTACAAGTGTCATTAAAGTGCTGTAGCATTAGGGAAAGTCAAAAGGCATGGAGAGCCCTTCAATTCACCTTGTCTTGTTGCTGCCACTCCCTGTTTTAAAGACAGGAGATGACCTATGGAGTTATTCCTGGTCATCAGAACCCTATCTTCCCTTTTGAAGCAGGAAGGAGAAGGAGAAAGAGAAGGGGAGTTGGCTTTTCTACCCTGATTTTCGCACCCTTTAAGGGGACTTAAGGAGGTTGAAAAACCTTCTGTTCTTCTCCCCACCCTATGATGTAGGTGGGCCTGTGAGAGCTCACCCAGCTGGCTTCATCCAGGAGTGTGGAATAGAACTAGGAGACTACCAGATAAGAGGCTGACACTCTAATCACAAGATCTACCAATTCAGACATTTTAATTCCGTACAGAGGTCATGGGAAGCCTTTTCCCTGCCTGTCAAATGATGTGAGGGCTTTCCTCAGATGAGTCAAGCTTGTTCCCTTCCTGCTAGATCAGTTGTCATTGTACAGCTGATTGTGTTAAGAGGAGTGATGCACTTTCTCACAAGATTGACTTTAAAATGACATCTTATCCAGTAGGGGTGTGAACAAGTTTCTCTCACCTGTCAAATGGAAGCAAGGAAAGTTCTTGAATCATTTGGCAGAGCAGAAG
This sequence comes from Aspidoscelis tigris stejnegeri, assembly GCA_023333525.1. NCBI lineage: Eukaryota > Metazoa > Chordata > Lepidosauria > Squamata > Teiidae > Aspidoscelis > Aspidoscelis tigris. The sequence goes on along the minus strand of JALMGA010000003.1, from coordinate 43,515,152 downwards.
GTCAACCTGACTTCTAGGAGAGCAAATTGCTTCCCTTTAAGGTGACAGGGGAGGGCACATTCCTTAAAGGCCACTCCCTTTCAACCAAATTCAGCTTCACATTCTGGGCCAAAAAGTTATTAATAACGTTGGACCTTGAAGAATTCAGAAACTATCATGCGTTGAAATATATATTAAACTTTACTTGGGTCAAAAGTAACAATTTAACCAGATTAAGGCCGTGTCTTCACGGCAACCTTATGTCGGACTCAAAGGTTTTCAATCCACGGAGTCCGCACGGCAGTTTGGCTTAACACGCTTTCCCCGTGTTAAACCACCCCAAAGCGTGGTGAATCTCAATCCTGATTTCAACAGGTCTCACTCCGGATCGTGCGCTTGATACATGTTTCATTTTTTACTGTGTGGACAGTACCGTGTTAAGGGATGAGAATCTGTGTTCAGGGTTTC